>CAMTDV010000003.1:2809166-5603333 GCA_947069175.1 Scalesia atractyloides
CATGCGGAATGCATCAAGCGTTGGTTGTTGTCTAAGAACGTTTGCCCCTTGTGTAGATCTACTGCATTGTCGGTTTAACTATTTGATTTTGATACGTGATGTCATCATTATTATACTCGTACTCGGAAAATTCCATTAACAACAAAGTTAAGGTAGAGTCTGATTTTAATACGTGATGTAATATTATATATGTGGTTTGCTACAGTTGGTTTGGATATTAGTCCTTGTGAGTTGTGATAAGAGTATCAAACTATTTCAGGTTTTTAGTTAGACTATTAATTCTTAAAAAGATTATAAATGTCACATAACATTGTATATTTAGTTAGACTTTTTATGTGCTCTGCAAGGCCATTCCAACACTTTGTAGACCCTAAGCGGACTACGAAATGAAGGCCCGTTTGCAAAACATATAGAGATTTAATAGAAAAATTCGCTGCTAAAGTTAACCTATGTTTAGTAATTAGCCCATATTTTGCCCATAAATTCTCCTCTAATCCCGACAGACCCGACGCCGTAAGTGATTACCGTTAGTGATAGCCGATAACCTAGAAAATCGAAAGAGCAAGTTGCGATGGGAGGTAGGAACGATGATTGCGGCTCAATTTTAGGGATTTTTGGCGCTGATTCACAGAATTCGGAATGAGGTCGAGCGATCGATGGTTGCTACAGACTGAAGTTATGTCTGTGGTTTAATTTCGAAACTGGGTCTTGAATGTGGGCCTTTTTTCCTAAACAGTTTTTATCTGTGTAACTTTATTAAAAAACATGGTTTAGTTTTGCTTTTTATTTGAGCCTGATACATATACAATATATAAAACTTTACTAAAAAATGGAGGCCTTTGATTTTTTGTGGCCCTAGATCCGTGCCTAGATTGGTAAGCCTAACGGGCCGGCCCTAGTGCTATGTTGCAAAGAGGATCGCAAAGCCGCTCACAACCGACTCATAAACGATTATTTTTCTAATAATCCGCTATATGACGACAAAACTTTATGGCGTCGTGTTCGTATGAGTCGCTGCCTTTTCTTACAAATTGTTGGTGATTTAGAACACATTTATACATTTTTCCAACAAAGGGAAGATACATGACGTAAATTTTATTTTTTAAAATTCAATTTATACATATCGACGTGATGTGAGCGAAAATAGAGGCTAAGAATAGTTGAGATGAGAAGTGTGAAGCAATTTTGTTGTCGAAGATGGCTCAAGTTTAGGGTTGTTCACGAGTTGAGCCAAGCTATGGGTAATCTCGGGTTCGGTTCGATTATATACTGAGCCGGCTCGACTAGGCTTTTAAACGAAGCTGAAAATCTAAATTCTAGCTCGGCTTGGTTTTTAACCGAGCTAGCTCGACTCGTCTTGCTTAGGCTCGGACTTAAAAAAACAAATAATACATAGCTTTCAAAATGTAATAGTCTAAAAAATCATTCCGTAGTTTTAAAAAACATATCCAAATAAGTTCAAAAATTCAAAATCAAGTTCAACCAAATACAAAATATGTTTCAGATTTGAACGAAATACAATATAAGTTCATTAGCATCCTAATCGACCCCCAAATATTTCATCGGTATCCAACTACACACCTAAATAACCGCAAATTATAATCAATTTTTTTATAATATATTACATGTATAAAATGTATAATATATATTAGGGTTATTGGATTTTATCACTCAAACTATTCGTTTTTAGCCACTTCCACTTTCAACTTTCACTTTAACTCCCACGACTCCCGGCTTAACACTTCATGTGTCTAGTCACCTCGTCGTTAACCAAACATTAACCGGTAAATAACTAGACAGTTGCTAGTTATAAATATTCAGTATAGATTGTGAAAAGAAAAACCATTGTGAGGTATTATAACTGGTAATTTATTTCGATAAAATATGAAGTGAGATCATAAGAATTTGAAAGAATAAGAGCTAACTTCATTAAAAACGAAAATGACTAGCAAGAAGCTAGCGCACAACAAATTATCTTAATTAATTAGTTAAACTAAATCAGTTGGATTTATAAAATAACAACAAATAATCTTAAATCTTAAATATAACTATTATATATTAGATACAAAAGTTATTTTTTTTTAAATAATAGAATTTATATCAAATGATAAAAAGGAATATTTTAAGGGAATATGAATCGGTGCAATTAAAGAGAACTGAGAACCTAATTAAATTATGGTATTTAATTTAGGAAATACAATTAATTTTAGGGTATCTATCTCATATTTGTAGTGTAAATTACCGTAAATACAATTAATGTTAGGGTACGCATGAAGATATCAATATCATATATACTACTCATTCTCTCATCACTCCACAATATCATATTAAGATGGATCCTATGCATTCATATTTCCAGAATCAAACACCACATCAACACACATTCTTCAACAATTCTGACTCTTTGATCATGCAAGAGTTTGACGACACTTTGACCATGATAGATTTTGAAGAGATTTTGACGACACCAGAGTTTGATGAGACTTTGACCATGCAAGATTTTGAAGAGAGAGTGAGAGTTTGACCATGCAAGATTTAGAAGAGAGTTTACTGATGCAAGAGTTATATGAGACTTTAAACATGCAAGAGTTAGAAGAGAGTTTGACCACGGATGAGTTAGATGATATGTTGACCATGCAAGAACTGGAACAGATTTTTGGGCTACAAGGAGTGGCCGCCGGGACGAGCGGTTCGGGTTTATCAGAGGAAGAGATTTCTGAACATCTGCAGGTGTACACTGCACAAGGAAAGACGAGTGAAGCGGATGCTTGTTCGATTTGTTTGGGTGACTATGAGAACAAGGAGAAGATGGGGAGGCTCGAATGCGGGCATCGGTATCATGCGGAATGCATCAAGCGTTGGTTGTTGTCTAAGAATGTATGCCCCTTGTGTAGGTCTACTGCATTGACAGTACAAGTGTTAATTTGATAATGGTTGGCAGTGTAATACTTTAGATTTGTGTTATATTATTGGATATTTGGATATATTGTTAGAAGTTGATAGAGGTTGATTCACAGAACTATGAATTGAGGTATTTATTTCTGTATATTTCATTACAATGAAAGGTATTGAATTTATACACAAAACCGTAATCTAAACATGGATGATAGCAGCTGACTACTAGCTGTCATTGATTTGCTGTAGATTGGCTGGATGTCCGGCTGTTGATTAGCTGCTGCATGATGTCCTGCTGTTGATTTGCTGCGATTACCTCCAAGGTCAGACTTTCCTTTCTAACACTCCCCCTCAAGTTGAATAGTTGGATTTCCAAAATTCAACTTGCCCAAACAATCGTTGAAAATTTTTCCGTTAACTGCTTTTGTTAGAATGTCAGCCAGCTGATCCTTTGATCGAACGAATGGTAGTTCAATCGTACCATCTTCCAATTTTTCTTTGATGAAGTTCCTATCAACTTCCACGTGTTTTGTTCGATCATGTTGTACTGGGTTTTCTGAAATCTGAATTGCAGCTTTATTATCACACATAATCTTACTTGTTTCTTTTGACGGAAAACCAATCTCAGCTAAGAGTCTTCGCATCCACATGGCTTCTGTTAAACCTCGAGTTATGCCTCTAAATTCAGCTTCTCCACTTGAAAGAGCAACCACCTTTTGTTTTTTTACTCCTCCAAGTGACAAGATTCCCACCAACTAGAGCGAAGTAGCCTGCTGTTGACCTCCGACTTCCCTTATCTCCTGCCCAGTCTGCATCAGTATAGATTTGAACATTTAGGTGTCCATGTGATTGAAACAGGACTCCATGACCCACCGTTCCTTTGAGGTATCTAATAATTCTCCAAACTGCTTCCATATGTGTTTCTTGAGGTTGGTGCATGAACTGACTTACCACCCCTACAGCATATGCAATGTCTGGGCGAGTATGTGAGAGATATATTAGTTTTCCCACCAGCCGTTGATATCTTTCTTTGTTTGCTAACTTTGCTCCTTCCTCCATATAGAGTTTTTGGTTTACACTCATAGGAGTGTCTGCTGGTTTGCAATCTATCATTCCAATCTCTGCCAACAAGTCTAAGACATACTTCTTTTGATTAATGAAAATTCCTTGTTTTGACCTTAGTACTTCAATTCCGAGGAAATACTTCAGCCTGCCCAAGTCTTTCATTTCAAATTCGGCAAACAAGTTTTCTTTTAGTTTTCCCATTTCTTCTTTATCATTCCCTGTAATGATCATATCATCTACATAGATAATTAGACAGGTTACGAATTTTCCTCTTTTTTTGAGAAACAAAGTATGATCGGCATTACTTTGTTTATATCCAAACTTTTTCATAGCTACCGTAAATCTGCCAAACCAAGCCCGGGGAGATTGCTTCAAACCATAAAGGGACTTCTTTAGACGGCAAACTTCTCCAGTTTTGAAATCTTTTGTGAATCCTGGAGGAGCATCCATAAATACCTCTTCGTCTAGGTCCCCGTGTAAAAAGGCATTTTTTACATCAAACTGTTGAAGTGGCCACCCTTCATTTGCAGCTATCGAAAAAAGAACCCTGATTGTGTTCATTTTTGCAACCGGGAGAATGTTTCAGCATAGTCAATCCCATGTGTCTGAGTATATCCTTTTGCTACCAGTCGGGCTTTATATCTTTCAATTGTACCATCTGGTTTATACTTAATCGTATAGACCCAACGACACCCCACGGATTTCTTTCCCAACGGGAGAGTACACTTTTCCCACGTATTGTTCTTGGTTAGGGCTTCCATTTCTGTGTTCATTGCTTCCTTCCAATGTTTAGATTTTAAGGCTTGATCCACGTTTGTAGGAGTTTCTTCGGAATAAACAGATGAGATAAATGCTTTGGCTTCCTTAGTGAAGTTTCCATCGGCCACACTGGCTATAGGATAACTAGATCTTCTTGGTTCTTTTTCAGGAGAATACCGTTTCGGAGGAACCCCTCTGTTTGTTCTGGGGGTAACACATATCTCGATGGTGGTTCTTCTTGTCTGGATTCATCTGCCTGCAAATTTTCAGTTTGTTCTGTGGCAGTTTCATGGTTAGAAGTATTGGTATCTTCAGAGTCATTAGAAACTTCAAAAGTACCACCAGACTGAATAGTATGAGTATTACTTACCTCGGACACCAGGTTAGGAGGAACATTAGGACCGTCAGTGGCACTGAAATTTGACTCTGGTGACTCTGTGGTTGGTGACTCTGTAGTTGGTACATAGGGAACATATTTCAACCAGCTTAGTGTGTCTAAACATTCCTTCTCCCCCTGACCACTGAGTTGGGAATTGTAGTAATACTCGGTTTCAAGAAAGTCACAGTTTATTGTGGTGAACATATGACGTGTTTTTGGATTATAACATCTGTATCCCTTTTGATTCATTCCATACCCGACAAAGACACATTTTACAGCACAAGGGTCAAGTTTGGTTCGATCGGATTTAGGTATGTGAACAAAGGAAGTACATCCAAAGATTCGTGGTTGAAGAGTGAGAACTGAGGGTAGTTTGAAGAATTTTGAAAGGGTGTGTAACGGAGTGTTAAGCTTTAGGATTTTTGTTGGGAGTCGGTTGAGAAGATAGGTAGCAGTAGCAAGGGCTTCAGGCCAAAAAGATTTCGGGACCTGGGATTCAATTAGGAGAGCTCGTGTCATTTCTAGTAAAATGCGATTTTTTCTTTCGGCGACACCGTTTTGTTCTGGGGTGTTTGGGCATGTAGTTTGGTGGATTATTCCCTTGTCTTGGAAAAAGGATTTAAACAAGGTATTAACAAACTCACCGCCATTATCATATCGGAATATTTGGATGTTTGTTTGAAATTGGGTTTGGATCATGGCATAAAACATAGTGAATTTTTCAAATACTTCGGATTTGTTTTTCAAAAAATAAACCCAGGTCATTCGGGTACAATCATCAACGAACATCACAAAGTACCGAAGGTTTTGCCCCCCAAGAACTGGGGCAGGACCCCATACGTCAGAATGGATTAATGAAAATGGCAAAGCAGCCTTAGTGTTATTGGGTTTAAAAGTTTTTCTATGGCTTTTTGCTAAAACACATGTTTCACAATGTGACATAGAATTAACTGGAAATAGTTTTGGAAATAAAATATGCGAATAACTTGTAGAAGGATGACCTAATCTTCGGTGCCATAGCCAAGCTTCTCGTTCCGATGTCCCATGAGTCAGCATCACAGCACCACTTTGAGTCACCTCATCCACATAGTACAACCCTTGATTTTCAGTGCCACGCCCAATGATCACTCCCGTCCTGATATCCTGTAAAATACAAAACGTAGGGTACATTAGGACAATACAGTTGAGTTCCTTCGTGACATGGCTGATGGAAAGCAGCTTATGTGATAACGAAGGAACATAAAGGCAATTAGAGATTTTTATTGTGGGTGAAATCTCAATAGTCCCTCCCGATTTTACATCCATTATTCCTCCGTTTGCCGTTTGAATATGTGTTTTTTCTGGTTTGGTTGTTGAAATAATATCCGATAGCTCATAAGTCATCGTATCGGTTGCGCCACAATCAAAAATCCATAGTTTTTGTTTTTGATGTTCGTGGGCCATATTGACTTTTCCCTTATTTCCAGGGACTATATGTGCAATATTTGTTTTAAAACTTGACCGAGGGACTATTCGTGCATTATCTTCTTCTTCTTCACTTATGTATGACTGAGGGTTTGAGGGTTGCGCCCCAAACCCTTTACCTGTTGCTTCTTCATCATCTGCTTTGGCCACTCCGCCGAAGCCCGATCTGTTCCGGCTTTCATCTCTGGGAACATCTCGGTTACCAGCGCCGGATGACTTTCCTTTTTCTGTAGTCTTTGTGCCTCTCTTCTGACCATCAGACCACCATTCGGGATATCCGACGAGTTTGAAACATTGTTCCCGGGTATGTTTCATCATCCCGCAATGATCACACTTGAGGTGAGTTTTGTCGTCTTTACTTGTTCCGATTCTTTTTTCACCGGCTCGTCGGTGGCCCTTTGACGCAAGCCCTAGTCCGTCAATTTCAGAGGCCATTAGACCCACTGTGATACCCTGTGTGTCATTGAGAGGTGTTCCCAGAATATTCTGGTGAGCGGCCTCCTTGCGGACAGTAGAGTATGCAGTTTCTACGGTTGGAAGGGGCTCTAACCGAAGTATTTCCCTTTTTATAGGATCATATTTCCGGTTGAGAGCGTTTAGAAACTGGAACAGTTTCTGTTCCGTCCTGATTTTGTGATACGCTTGGATATCGGCTGGGCAGGTCATAGGGTTTGGGTCAATCCGATCAATTTCTCCCTATACTCCTTGGAGTATAATCCACAATTCTTCTAGGGAGAGATTGTTCTGTTTGATTTCATTCGCCTTGACATGTAGGTTGAAAGTTTGGAGCTTGTCACGCCCACTGCTATATGTTATAGCCAGGGCATCCCACAGCGATTTTGCTGTTGGAAATTCGGTTAGATTGCTGGCGAGGGTTGGTTCGATGTTTTGTATGAGCCATGAGAAGACGACTAGGTCATCTTGTTCCCATGGTTCATACTCTTCGCTGGTTTGGTTTGGTGGATTGGTTGTCAAATGGTTTAGAAAGGCTTTTGATTTGCCGCCTATGGCTACCCTCATCATCCGGGTCCATAGAGCATAATTTTGGCTGTTGAGCTTGAGGTTTATTTGAAGGTTATCGGATAGTTTCGGGTTTCGGTTTTGTGGGTTAAGGCCATTCTTGAGCAGATTGGCGATTTGAATTGATAAATCTTCTCCCAAGTTACCGGCTTCGGCCATGGCAGCTTGGTTGAGAAGATGATTGGTTTGGGTGAGCAAGGTAAATGATGAACAGGTCAAGAACGACACTGCTCTGATACCATGTTAGAAGTTGATAGAGGTTGATTCACAGAACTATGAATTGAGGTATTTATTTCTGTATATTTCATTACAATGAAAGGTATTAATTTATACACAAAACCGTAATCTAAACATGGATGATAGCAGCTGACTACTAGCTGTCATTGATTTGCTGTAGATTGGCTGGATGTCCGGCTATTGATTAGCTGCTGCATGATGTCCTGCTGTTGATTTGCTGCGATTACCTCCAAGGTCAGACTTTCCTTTCTAACATATATGATATTTGTTTTTTTTTGTTTATAGTTTTTGTATGGCTGTTGCTTGTATAACAGTTCCCTAAATCAATGTGCTTTTTGGTTACAACTTTTTCGGTTTTTTTATCTTTTTGGTTGGTTTCGTTTTGGTCGGTTTTTTGGTTTCCATCACGTCTCAAACAAAAGGTTATTAATGATGAAATCATGTTTATAGATATGGCAAAAGAAAAAAAAAACCAACCCATTTCGACCTGAAACCTATTCCTAACTGAACCCGATTTGACCCGAATCCGTTCCAACCCTGACCCGTTTCGACCAAACCCGACCCATTTGTCGGTCCTAATTAAGAAAATATAGACTTGCATAGAAACTCTTCATAGTAACATATTCAACATCGTATCTTTATGCTCATTGGAATAGTTCTGACTTCTATTTAGTCTTCTCAAGGTCAAGTTAAAACTAAAAATATTAAAAACAATTTTTTTTACGTCTTGCAATTAAACATTATTTTTAAATAGATGAGAAAAAAATATGATATTTGTTTTTTGTTTATAGTTTTTGTATGCATGTTGCTTGTATAGCAGTTCCCTAAATCAATGTACTTAATTTTCAGGTATTTTGATTTGGAAAATTACAATTTGATGATACTTGATTGCATGATTAGAAAGATAAACCCATATAAAAGGAACACTAAAACAAACCCAAACTTGCTGCTAGAATTTTAAAACAACTTCACAATTTGTTTCTGCTGGATGCTTCTTTTCCTGAAAAACTTATACATAGTTACTGGATATAAGTACGGTTTTTTTGGTTTGGTTTCGATTTTTTGTTTTGTTTTGATCGGTTTTTCTCGGTTTCGATCTTTTCATTTTTTTTGTTTCATTTCCTTTCAGATTTTTTGTTTCGGTTCGGTTTGGTTTCGACGTTTTCACTTTTTTGTTTCGTTTGTCGGTTTCGGTTTTTTTGTTCGTTTCGGTTGGTTTTTTCGGTTTTTTTTGTATCGTTTTGGTCGGTTTCGGTTTTTTCTTTGTTTCGTTTTGGTCGGTTTCTTTCACGACTCGAACAAAAGGTTATTAATGATGAAATAATGTTTATAGAAATTGCAAAAGAAAAAAAAAACCCAACCCGTTTTGACCCGAAACCCATTCTGAACTGGACCCTATTCGTTCACTCATTACATCGAAACATATCATGAAAACCAACCTTCGAAATCAACCATTAACATCACATTTCCCTGCTTCATTTAAATATAAAATGTTTTATATCATCACAAGTGTACATGAAACAATGATGATAGATTTAATAAAAAAAAAAACTTAAAGAGTGATACGAACATATTGTTCTTTTGATTTTGTATAAACTGTCAAAATGGTATCTGATGTTTAGTCACTTTGTCACTTTAGTTCAAAATTCAACCCTTTTGAATCTGTGTCCTTATGATTTTAATTTTGTTGTCATTTTCATCAAAAAAAACAAAATTGTCATAATTTCCAGTTAGCCTCCAACGTTTTTGTCTTTTTCCTCCCTTTCAATGAAGGGTAAAATTGTTAGATTTTTTTAATTTGTTATAATAAAACGTAAAATACCATTTTGCTTTTTTGTTTTTTTTCTCCCTTTTAATGAAGGGCAAAATGGTCAGATTTTTTTAATTTGTTATAATAAAACGTTAAAATACCATTTTGCATTTCATTAAAAGGGAGGAAAAAGACAAAAAAAAACTTAATGTTAACTAAAAAATCTGACCAAATTTTGCTTTTAGATGAAAATGACAACAAAATTAAAATCATAGGGACCCAGATTCAAAAGTTTAAGTTTTACAAAGTAACAAAAGTGACCAAACCATAAAGACCATTTTAACAGTTTACTATTTGGTTTTCTTCGGTGTCAATAGTTTCATTTTTGTTCCTGTAACTTCATTACCCGTTGAACTTTTCATTTCGTTTCTAAACTCTTCAGAACATACATACCCCATTTTTAAAATCATTACTCATTGTTACCAACACAAAAGAGAAAGAGAAGTTTACTCAATTTTCTATTGTTCTCTTTCCATTGTTTAAGTAAGCGTTTATATTTTGACTTACAATAGCAACCCTCATACTATGCTACAATTACAAAATACCCCTTCGATTATTTGACATGTCACACTCATTACATCGAACATATGTAGCAGAGATGACAATGGATCAGGTATGGCTAATCTCAAACCCATATCTGGTAGTAAAATTTTGTCCCACCTGGCCTATTACCCGTCAGGTATGACCATACCTTTTATTGTTTTTTAGTTTAAACCTTTTTAGAAGTCGCTTTCTAGTTTCGTCACACTATTTAATATTAGTTTTATTAATATTTCCTAAATTCGATAATATTAGAATTAGGACTCGCAATCGGGTTGGGTCAGAACAAGTCCGAGTTGAAACAGTTTCGGGTCAAATTGGGTTCGATTAGAGGTGTACAAAAAACGGTTTTAGAACCGAAACCGGATTTTTTTAACCAGTTTTTCTATAGCCGGTTTTAAAACCAAACCGAACCGGCGGTTATAGACCGGTTAGTGATCTTAATCTTCGAAACCGGTTTTAACACCGAAACTGGAAAAAACCGGTTTTTTTGGCATAAACCGATTAAAAACCGGCCCTAACCGGTTGGACCGGTTTTTGTTTTGAGTTTGTAACGCTCATTTCTTCGTAAGGTCAAACATAATATATATTTGAAGCTTTCGTTACGTGGTGTAGAATTTTGATCAAAATGCCCTTCCCATTTGTACGATTCAACCAAAATAATTAAACACTTAAGGGGCGTTAGCCTAAAACAAATGTATCAAATCCAAACTTAAAGTTTACACATGAACACATAAATAGGTTTAGAACAACATTTACATTTCAAAAATATTTCTTTGACCCATTAACATCAAGACTTGAGACGGAAACGTGTAGAAAGGCGATGCGGTGTGTGTTCGTTCCAAGTACACCGTTCTCAAGATTGCAATTTCCCTATCACGCACAACACAAATGCATTCGTTAGTATGACTTAGTTACACAGAATTCTCATCCTTCCCTTACTCCCTTAACTGACCCGTAAACATGGTCATGATATTGTAACATTCTTTCTACTTACATCCCTCACTTATAACCATTTCGCCTACAACGAAATCGTAGTTTTCATTCTTATAACACCAACTGTTCACTTCATCCGACTCGAGCATACGAGTTCATACAACAAACCTTTCATCCTTATTGACACGTTTACAACGAGTCGTCATGTTCGTAATTTCTTTTACCATTTCACTAGCCATTCTTTTTAACCCGTTTAAAATGGGGCAAAGCACGTACTTTACTATATCGTTATTTAATAATTCTCTTTTTATATCCATCATTTCATATTTCCAAACCACGAAGAATAATCAACGAGCTAATAATAGTATAGGACGAAGTTCGTAAGATTTGTGTTCCTTGCAAACCGGATTGACTTGTACCTTCTTCCTGTACACCTACAATTTCATATTTAACATTCTTTCAATCATACTTTTATCTTACATTTACACTAACATAGTGAGCTAACAATTCATCATTTTATTAATCCAACTCAGTTACCATCATATGCATATGAAATTGTCTTTACCACTTAAAACCAATATTCGAGCATTTCATCAAACACCTGGAGTGCATACCACTAACAAGGCATAGAGTACAAGTACATTATGCATTTCTCCATTTATTCATATCTAGATCATTAAATTCAACTAATTTCATTTAACATTCTTTCATAATCAAATTACATCCATCAAATACTCATTGTAAGTAACCTCCTACATAATCATTACCTTAATTTTACATAATTCATTACTACGATTCACCAACATCCCTCTTTCAATTGGGTTTTCACATTTAATCACCTATTTACCTCATTTCAAGCATAATTCATGTTTTATGGTATGATTCTTACTCACTATTGCATAAATTTCTATATAAACTCATAGATGGGTTGAGACCCAATTTCTATAAATCATCAAATCAAGAATTTTGACTTACCACTTGTTAGATAAGCATAGAGGATTACTTATTAGGGCACATGCATAAGATTTGCATCGATTTCTTCCTTCAATTTGCTGAATTTCTCATATTTTAGTCTTGTTTCTCTTGCCCCTCCTTCTCTCCCTCTGGTCGACACATACATACATACATACATAACCTAATTTTCTGCATTTTCCCTTTCTTAAACTCCCACTTTCCAAGTTGTCACATTCAGCCCTCATGTTTTTAGAACATGTCACTTGATTGCTTAACTATCTTCTTGATTACTTGTCTCTTGTTTAACGTTAATTCATTCTAATATATTAAACTTTTTAGCATAATTAACCGACTATTATTAAAGTAGTCTAAAATCACCTTCTATTTTCCACGACCTCATACATATAATATCATAATAGGACTTATGAAAAATTGGGGTTTTACAAGTCCACCCCCCTTAAAGAAGGTTTTGTCCCCGAAACCTGAATACGTACCAAATAATGACGGGTAATGCTCTCGCATTTCTTCTTCTAACTCCCACATAAGGTTGGATCCCTTTCTATGTTGACATTGTACTAACACTTGCTTAATAGCTTTATTACGTAGGTACTTCACCTTAGAGTCTTTAAAGGCTGCAGGCTTTTCAATATAATTCATTCGTTCATCTACTTCAATGTCATCTAGAGGTACATGGGCCGTTTCATCCGCAAGACACTTTCTTAATTGTGACACGTGAAACGTGTCGTGTATCCCATTTAACTATGGAGGCAATTCGATCCGGTAAGCTACTCTTCCGACCCGTACTAGGACTTTAAAAGGTCCTATATATCGTGGTCCCAACTTTCCCCGTTTGCGAAAACAAATTATACCCTTTCATGGAGAGACTTTTAGGAAAACACGATCTCCCACTAGGAATTCAATAGGTCGTCTCCTCTTATCCGCATATGTCTTCTGCCGGTCTTGTGCTGCTTTTAAACGTGTTCGAACAAGGTCAATCTTTTCATTTGTTTTAGCTACTACATCCTTTGGTGCAAGCTCCCTTTGGCCAACCTCTCCCCAACACATAGGAGTTCTACATTTTCGTCCGTACAACATCTCGTATGGTGTCATTTGAATGCTATGATGATAGCTGTTGTTGTACGAGAACTCCACTAACGGTAAATGTTCATCCCAATTTCCCCAAAATCCATAACGCATGCCCTTAACATATCCACAAGCGTTTGGATGGTCCTTTCCGACTGGCCATCCGTTTGGGGATGATAAGCGGTACTTATGTGTAATTTAGTACCCATCATTTTGTGAAACTTTTGCCAATAACGAGAGGTAAACCGCGTATCCCGGTCTGACACAATGGATACGTGTACTCCGTGACAAGATATGATTTCATTTACGAATATTTCTGCCATTTTTTTCCGAGGGATATGTTTCTCGAATAAGTAGAAAATGGGCACTCTTAATGAGACGGTCGACAATGACCCATATAGCATCATGCCCCTTTCTCGTTTTCGGAAGTTTAGTTACGAGGTCCAGGGTCACGTTTGTAACATCCGTCAAAAACGGATTTACCAAACCCGCTCCGTTTATCAACCGAACAGTCAGTTAAAATTTTCGTTGCGATTTAAATGCCCAAAATAATTTTAAACGATACGTAATCAATTATTATGCGGGATATATATTTAGTTTTTGAAAAACTGATAAAAATCGCAAAATAAAAATGATTTGCTTCTGCCGGGTTTCGAACTCGGGTCTATAACCGGCTCAACAACACTTATCACTCAGCTGACCAACCACTCCGCCACTTTGATTTTCTGTTAATAAAAAGAAACAATTAATTCAAATATTCAAGTTAGCAAGTTAAATTCAATCAATTTTCCGCCCAAATAGCAGTCGTCGGAAATCCCGACGACTTCGCCGTTTAATTACTTTTCCGCTCATAATAACCGAAGACTTAACTCCCTCGACGGTTATAACCGACGTCTGAACCCGCGACATCAGCCATAACCGCCGGAGAACGACTGACTTCGAATTTAGACCGAATTCAGACCCCATTCATCTCAATACTACCTTATAAATTCAACCACTACTCACCAGAAACCTTTCACACTCAAATCGCACCCTTTCTCGGCGAAAAAATCACTCGCCGGAAATATTTGATACATCGCCGGAAAACCGTATCATTAACCTCTGAGCTTTACTGAGCCCCCTAAACTTTTACCGAAGTCACCCACACCCTTTGTAAGCCTTCGGAAGACTCTCTGCTGCAAGAGACTCGTCGCCGGAAAGAGATTGCTGTCGCCGGAGTTCTGCCGGAAAACAGAGGAGAACGAGTCGGTACTTTTTACGCCAAATTCCTTTCCTTTTTACTTTTATCTCGTCTGTAATTGTTCATAAATCGCCAAAGAAACTTGAATCAACATTTCGAACCAGTCAGTCGCCACTTCCGGTTAAAACCAGTGAAGAAGACGACGTTTCAGTAATGGTTAAGTATAATTAAAATCAAGTTAATTCCCGGGTTAGACACACAGTCCAGCGGTGGACTGTGTGCACATTTAACGCTAAGGTCACGAGTTCGAGTATTGTCCCTCACACGCTGCCTTGATAAAAATTCCTTTTTCAGCAAACTGAACCGGGTTGATTTAAGTATATGTTAAGTATATTGATAACCGAGTTTATAACCAAGTGAGACACACAGTCCAGCGGTGGACTGTGTGTCCGCTAACCCACAGGTCCCGGGTTCGAGACCTGTGGAGCGCACCGGTTCTCGGGAATTAATTCGTTTTTAAGATAAAGGATTTCTGTTTAAAATCTAATTAATATATATATATAATTAAAATCGGATATATGACGGGTTAGACACGTAGCTCAGTTGGTAGAGCTGCGTGCACGCGTACGGGAGGTCTCGGGTTCGAGCCTCACCCGGCGCACAACAATATGCCTTCGAACCGGTCAACGGTCAGTCAAAGTCAACGGTCAAAGTCAACTGTAGCAAAAATCAAATATTTTTTTATTATTTTTATTTAATTATTTTAATTAAAAATCAATTAAAAATACTTAAAAATAACATTTTTAAGGTTAGAAAATAGCCTCAAACTCACAAAAAATACACCCAACAATCCTACTAAAATAGATTAATAAAATCCGTTTACTTACCAAACCATAATGCGATTTATCTAGGTTAATCTCACTCGTGGTTAAAACCATTTCGCGTGCACTCAACCTCATCAACCGAACGCACCCAATGTGAGTGAATTCTTACAAACTCCCCTTTTTATTCATGTTTTGGGGTGTATCATGTGTTGCGTAAACTAAATCTCTTATGCAAATTCGTGCTATACCATTATATGAACTAAACTAGAATGTAACTATTGTTGGTTGTGATGTATTTCATATTGTCAAAGTTGTATGCAAATTATTTAGGCCCATCAGTTCCTCGTGGGAGACGAGAACAACGCGTGCCTTAAAACTCATTCATTAGGCCCATCAGTTCGTAGAACAACGCGTGCCTTAAAACTCATTCATTAGGCCCATCAGTTCGTAGAACAACGCGTGCCTCAAAACTCATTCATTAGGCCCACCAGTTCGTAAGAACAACGCGCGCCTCAAAACTCATACATTAGGCCCATCAGTTCGTAAGAACAACGCGTGCCTCAAAACTCATTCATTAGGCCCATCAGTTCCTCGTGGGAGACGAGTCGAACAACGCGTGCCTCAAAACAATCATTTGGTGTTTGTGTGTTCAATATTCAATATTATGTGTTGTGTGAATAAATTTACATCTAAATTTACTCATATGTCTTATGCACATTATTTATTGGATAAACTTGTTCAAATGTTTTTCCATAGGATTCACTCGCCAACATTATGTTGATCCAAAAACCTTTTTACACATGATACAGGTGGACAGGTTGAAGCAAGGAAAACATAGGATATGCCTTAGAAGAGAACCAAGAAGCTTAGACTGATAGTTAGAACATGTTGTATCATTTATTGTAAATTTCCATTAAATTGTATTAATGAATATGAAACATATAATAAATGTCATGAGCTTTGATGATAACCCAATTATGCCCCGATCACCTTTTCCGCTGCGGGTCGGGGTGTGACAGATTGGTATCAGAGCCATGACTATAGGGATATAGGATAGGTTATTAGACCCTTAGAGCCTATACTATAGTCTGCCTAAATTTTAATTGATTAGGTGGTTATATACAAACTTGTGATATTTATTTGTTTCATATTACAGTCAAACATACATGCTTATATACATATTCATTATACATATATCAATGTTCATATATTCAATTCATTTTCATACTCTCATTATTCAAGGATTTTGTTGCAATTTTCAAATCCCATCAAAGTAAGTTCTGCGACGGGCATGTAGTAACCGGAAGGGTACAAGTACCGGTAGTCGGGACGTCCTGTCTAGGTTGGCATTCGTATAAATCCAAAATAACGGACCAGTTTGCCTACCTGGGGACTAACGATGAGAGTACGACGGACCTATTAGGCCAAAGCATGCCACACCAAACATCGTTCGAACTAACCTCACTTTGAGATGTCACCGTGTCCATGCCGGGGCACATTCCGAATATCATACGTTACATATTTCTCGATTTTCTCCGGGTTTTAGTGTACGTAACCAGGCTAACACATGCGAACCATATGAAAAACCCGGTAATCATGGGGCCCACGTGATTACGAAGGTGAAGTATGGCGGCATGCAAGGCCCAAATACGAGCAAAGCCCAAGACATCCTATGGATGTAGTAGATTTATTTTTCTATATTTATTTTATGAACGTTCAATCCCAAAAACGACCCACGATCCCAAAGGCATCCAACTCATACTCTTAACATGTATTCCTTGTAGATGTCTTCTAGCCTCGCTCGTAGGAAAATGAGAGCAGGAAAAGCCCGTGAACGCATGGCTACCCAAATCGCTCAGCAAATGGCGACCGTAATACCAAACATCGTAGTTCAAGTTCAACAAGCCCTTACCGCTAATTCCGTTAACCCAACCCAACAAGAAGATCAAAACACTATCAATCCTTCAGTCACTAAATGCACCTACAAACATTTCAAATCCTGCGATCCTCCAAAATACGAAGGTACTGGAGGTGTCACCGCTCTCCTCCATTGGTTCGAAGAAATGGAGAACACTTTTCTAAATTGCGATTGCCCCGATGATCGCAAGGTGCGTTATGCTACCGGTCGTTTACTTGGAACAGCACTCACATGGTGGAATACAGAGAAGACCAAACGAGGTGTTGAAGAAACTATGACCTTGACTTGGGAAGAGTTGAAGGGAATCATGACAAGACGGTTTTGCCCAAGAAGTGAAATCAAGAAATTGGAGGATGAGTTCCATGCTTTAAAACAAAAGGAAGGCGACCACACCACATACAACAAGAGATTCCTTGAGTTAAATCAAATGGTTCCCAATTTGTTTACTCCTCTCTACCGTTTGATCGAGCACTACATTCGTGATCTTCCATCAAAGATCCAAGACTCTGTAATAAGTACCTCGCCTGCAACTTTGGAAGCAGCAATGGAGCTAGCAACCGCGCTCACTGAGAACCGAATCCGAAACAAGGATTTCAAAGAAGAGAAGAAGAAGGATAAAGCATCAACCGAAACCTCAAACTCCACCCGAACCGAATCCTCTACACCACCTACTTCTAAGAGAAAACGTGATGGGCAAATCTTCGCCGTCACCCAACGCAACCAACCAGCTTCACAAGTTGTACCTCCTCAAACTATCCCAAACGCTCAAGTAGCACCCAACTCAACATACCCAAATAAGAAACCTTACATTGGACCTCACCCTCAATGCAACACCTGTTTCTATCACCATCCATCTACCTTACCCTGTCGACTATGTGCGAATTGTGGACGCTACGGTCATTTGAGCAAAGTTTGCCGCACTGCTCAAAACCAAACCTCAACCCCTACTCAACCCATGATCCAAACATATCAACAACCTCAATACCCCATGTACCCATATGTTCGAGCTTGTTTCAATTGTGGCGACCCTACCCATTTTAGAAACACGTGCCCTCGTTTGGTTAACATCATAAACGCCCAAGCTCAAGCAAACCCAGTTAACCAAGCAAACCAAGCAAACCCAGCTCCACCGCCAGCAAGAGGAAGAGTTTATAACATCAACGCCAATCCTGTTGAAGATATTAACGGTCCAAACCAACCACTTAACTAACCTTCTCTCACCAAGAATCAAGATTCAACTCCAACCACTTAGTTTTTATGTTTTTCTTTATGTTATCTCAATTTTCACGTATCCCAATTGGAATTTTATCCAAGAATTTTAATGCAAATTACTAGTTCAGTTTGTTTTATACTCATTGATTTAATATTCATATCATCATACTTCACGACATATCTCAGTTTCATCATTTAAAGAAGTTGAGTTGTGTCTCACTTCTACATAGACTAACCTCTCCATCATATTAAACGAGAGAGGTTTTGTCAAACACGGATACTATCAGAATTAAGACTCAAACGCTGGTTGTTGTGTTTGTTTATGTTGTAGAGTCGCATAGAACTAATCATAATTCACTGATAAAACCAATGAAAATTTGACAAGAATATGGTGGATACGCCGCTGGTACTTCCTATATATAAGTATTCTTGTCAAATGATCAGAGGCATTATCAGGCGGTTATGAGAGGTTCCATGCATAGGTTGTTTGTGTGATTAAGTTATTCATTTTCAGTACATGCAATAAGCTCGGCTCCGTTTGATTGAGCCTTGAGCACACAGACAATTTCATTTTCAGTACATTCAATACGTTCGGCTCCGTTTGATTGAGCCTTGAGCGCACAGACATTAACCAGGTTAGACACACAGTCCAGCGGTGGACTGTGTGCACGTTAACCCACAGGTCCTGGGTTCGAGACCTGTGGTTAGCACCGGTTCGATACATCTAAAATCCTTTTTAAAAATAAATGATTTTCGGATTAAACTAAATAGTATATAAGTATAATTAAAAACAGAATTATTTTGGGTTAGACACGTAGCTCAGTTGGTAGAGCTGCGTGCACGCGTACGGGAGGTCACCGATTTGAACCTCACTCAGTGCAACAATATAACCGACCGGTCAACGGTCAACAGTCATGGTCAACGGTCAAAGTCAAAAAGTCAACATTTTTTTATTTATTTTTATTATTTATTTATTCTAAAAATCAATTAAAAATACTTAAAATAACGTTTTTAAAGTTAGAAAGTAGCCTTAAACCCACAAAAATATATCCGAAAATCTTATTAAAATAGTTAATAAAATCCACATACTTACCGTACCTTTTCATTATTAATTAGGTTAGTTATTCCTCATCGATCAATCCTCTAAACTCGTGCGCAATCAACACCTTCAAACAAACGCACCCAAGGTGAGTGAATCTCTATCAATTCCCCGTTTTAATCACATTTTGGGGTGTATCATGTGTCGCTACTTATTTATTATAATTAAACACTTGTGCATCCATCATGTTCATGATCAAATGTGTATTCAATGTGTATCAGTTGTTTGTGTGATTGAAGTTTAGATTTAATTTATCATTTTCAGTACATACATTTCATAGGCCGCCGCTCCCCATTACCTATGAGCGTGAGCTGTTCCCCATTACCTATGAGCGTGAACCAGGCGTTGCCAACATAAGATCGGCTCCGTTTGATTGAGCCTTGATCTCACATACATTAGCATAGGCCGTCCGTTCCCCATTACCTATGAGCGTGAACGGGACGTTGCCAACATATACATTATCATTCTTATTTCATGCTTAAGCAAGGTGGTTTGTGATCGTTATGTTTACATACATTTGTTCATATATGATTATTGCACAATTTTCCTAAATTAATTACAATAATGAATCAATAACAAATGTTTTTAACAAGATTCACTCGCCAACTTTTGTTGACCCAAAATTTCCCATTTTTACACATGATACAGGTGATCAAGTTGAAGCAAGAAACATATAGGGCGGCTTAGAAGAATAAACCAGTTTAGATTATGGATTGTTTTAGTTAATTTTTCCTTTCCTTGTATTGTATGGATTTGACTTGGAACTTTGAGATGTAATTTGAATTTAATAAATATGAAACATATTAGTAAACATCATGAGCTTTGGTGATAACCCAATTATGCCCCGACCCTTATTCCGCTGCGGGTCGGGGTGTGACAGATTGGTATCAGAGCCATGACTATAGGGATATAGGATAGGTTATTAGACCCTTAGAGCCTATACTATAGTTGCTTAGAATTTTTAAATGTTTGTGTGTTGCATGCAAAATTCATGATGTTTATATGCTTTATGTTTATTGTTACATTCAATGTTATGCAAGCATGTTCATAAGTACATATTATTATACAATGCCTATCATGAATCATATTCTCATAACATATCATATCCATGGGAGCACACACCTCACAATTTATACGATTTTTACAACGTTTTTTGTGTTTTCAAATCACATCAAAGTGAGTTCTCATGACGGGCATGTAGTAACTGGAAGGGTACGAGTACCTGTAGTCAGAACGTCCTGTCTAGGCTTGGCATTCGTATAAATCTAAAATAAAGGACCAGTTTGCCTACCTGGGGACGAACGATGAGAGTACGAAGGACCTATTAGGCCAAAGCATGCTATACCAAACGTCGTGTGAACTAACCCCACTTTGAGTTGTCATTGTGTCTATACCTGGACACCCTCCGACCATACATCTCGCAAACGTATTTTGTGGTTTTCATTCGGGTGATGCGAGTGTTAAACCGCCAATACCAATGTGGATCCTACTAAACCAATAGTCATGGGGGCCCACATGACTATACCGGCGATAGTATGGGGGACATTTGAGGCCTAACATGAGCAAACCCAAGACATCCTATGGATGTAGTTGCATTATTGATATTTATGTTATTTTCATTTTCTTTAAGACCCATGACACCTAAGAAGACTCCATAAACTCACAATCTTCCTATGTATGTTCCTGTAGATGTCGGCTAGGCAGCTACGTGGAGGACGAAAGTCAGGAAGGTCAAACGAACGCTAGGCCACTCAGATTGCAAAACAAATGGCCGCGGTGCTTCCTGATATTGTAATTCAAATCCAGCAAGCTCTCACCACGAATCCTGTCAACCCACCCAATCAAGAGGATCAAAACATCGACAAGCCTTCCTCCAAGAAGTGCTCCTACAAGCACTTCAAGTCTTGCGATCCCCCATAGTTCGAAGGGACCGAAGGTGTCACCGCTCTCCTCCACTGGATTGAGGAAATGGAAAACACCTTCCTAAATTGCGATTGTCCCAAGGATCGCAAGGTACGTTACGCAACCGGGAGATTATTTGGGGTAGCCCTGACCTGGTGGAACACCGAGAAGGGTAAGAGAGGAGTTGAGGACGCGATGGCCTTAACCTGGGAAGAGTTAATGGAAATGATGACAAAACGCTTCTGCCCAAGAAGCGAACTCAAGAAGTTGGAAGACGAATTCCACTCGCTGAAGCAAAAGGAAGGGGACCATACTTCCTACAACAAAAGATTTCTGGAGCTGAACCAGATGGTTCCTAACTTGTTCACCCTAGTATACCGTTTGGTTGAACACTATATTCGAGACCTCCCCTCGAAGATTCAAGACTCAGTCCTCAGCACTTCGCCTGCAACTCTCGAAGCTGCTATGGAATTAGCCACCGAACTTACCGAGAACCGCATCAGAAACGGTAAATTCAAAGAGGAGAAAAAGAAAGCCCCCGTTGAGGGCCAAACTTCCAACCATTCCACCTCCTCCTCAAAATTTTCAAACAAGAGGAAACGAAATACCAGAAATTTTGCTGTCACCCAAACCAATTTCCCTATCCCTGCTGCACCCGTCACACAAGTTGCTCCTTCACCCGCACCATACAAAAGGCAATACTCTGGCCCTTACCCAAAATGCACCTGTTGTCAATACCATCACTCCCCCGAATACCCCTGTCAATATTGCACCGGCTGTGCCCGTGCAGGTCACACTATCCAAGCCTGCCGCTCACTACATCGAATGAACCGCAACCAACCCACAACTCAAACCCACCATCAAATAATGGGTCAAGCACAACAACCCCTACTACCACCACCTACACAACACACGGCCCAAACCTTCTACCAACCCAACTACCCCATGATGCAACCCATGCGGGCATGCTACAATTCTGGAGACCCAAACCACTTTAGAAACACTTGTCCACGCTTGGTGAACATCATACATGCTCAAGCTCAAGCAAATCCGGTGAACCAAGCTAACCAAGCTCCTCCACCTGCTAGAGGAAGAGCATTTAACATCAACGCCAACCAAGCTAGGGCCGACAACAACGTGGTTAACGGTACGTTGCTCACCAATGGTAGTTATGCATCCGTGTTATTTGATACTGGCGCGGATAAGAGTTTTGTGTCCTTAGAATTCGAGTCCATCCTTAACCAAACCCGTGATAAACTTATGGAATCCATAACGGTAGAAGTTGCTGACGGAAAACAGGTCTCATTAAACTCCATTATCCGAAACTGCACTCTCACTCTAAATGATCACGATTTCCCAGTTGACCTCATTCCAATGAAGTTGGGAAGTTTTGACATTATAATCGGCATGGACTGGCTCAGCCAACATCATGCTGAAGTAGTATGCCGTGAGAAGTTCATTCGCATTCCTCTTGCAGACGGTCAAACTCTACGAATCTTTGGAGAAACCCCTTCGAAAGGACTCAAACTGATGTCCTGTCTTCAAGCCCGAAAATATCTCAGCAAGAACTATGTAGCATTTCTAACTCACGTTGTCAAGAAGGGAAGCAAAGAGAAGAAACTCGAAGATATACCCGTAGTGAAAGAATTTACGCAAGTCTTTCCCGACGACATCTCAGGACTACCTCCCAAGAGAGAAGTCGAATTCCGCATTGACCTTATACCTGGCGCTACACCCGTCGCGAAATCTCCTTATAGGTTAGCCCCATCCGAGATGCAAGAACTGGCCAGTCAATTACAAGAACTGACCGACAAAGGATTCATACGTCCTAGCTCATCGCCTTGGGGTGCACCTGTTATGTTTGTAAAGAAGAAAGATCGATGATCTTCTAGACCAACTCCTGTCACACCCCGACCCGCAGCGGAAAAGGTGATCGAGGCATGATTGGGTTATCATCAAAGCTCATGACATTTATTATATCGTTTCATATTCATTAATACAATTTAATGGGAAATTTACAATCATAATTACATCATGTCCTAAACATCAATTTAGGCTTCATTGTTTTCTTCTAAGGCATTTCCTACGTTTTCCTTGCTTCATCCTGTTCACCTGTATCATGTGTAAAAATGGTTTTTGGATCAACAAAAAGTTGGCGAGTGAATCATATGAAAAACATTTGAACAAGTTTATTTAATTGATTATAAAATAAAGTGCACAACCACACATGAGTAAAAATAGATGTAAACTTATTCACCAACCATTTAATATTAAATAATGCACACATGAACAATAATGGATCGTTTTGAGGCACGCGTTGCTCAACTCGTCTCTCACGAGGAACTGATGGGCCTAATGAATGATTTGCATATACTTGACAATATGAAATACATAACTACAAACAATATAAACTAAATAATACACACACGAACAATAATGGATTTGTTTTGAGGCACGCGTTGCTCAACTCGTCTCCCACGAGGAACTGATGGGCCTTATGAATGAATTGCATATAAATTGACAATATGAAATACATAACTACAAACAATGTATACAAACTAAGTTTAGATCACAATATGGTATGGCACAAGTTTAAATAAACGAGTTAATTTTGGTGACACATGACACACCCCAAAACGTGTAATTAAAAAGGGGAGTTGTAAGATTCACTCACATTGGGTGCGTTCGGTTGATGATGTTGAATGCGCACGAAGTTGGTTTTAACCACGAGTAAAACTAACCTAGATAATGGCATAATGGTTCGGTAAGTAAACGGATTTTATTAATCCATTTTAGTAGGATTGTTGGGTGTATTTTTGTGAGTTTAAGGCTATTTTCTAACCTTAAAAACGTTATGTTTAAGTATTTTTAATTGATTTTTAAATAAAATAAATAAATAAAAATAATAAAAAAATGTTGACTTTTTGGACCGTTGACCGTTGACCGTTGACTTGTTGACCGGTCAGGCTGTGTATTTGTGTGCGCCGGGTGAGGCTCGAACCCGAGACCTCCCGTTCGCGTGCACGCAGCTCTACCAACTGAGCTACGTGTCTAACCCGAAATATTTCTGTTTTTAATTATATTTATATACTAATTGGTTTAAACCGAAAATCATTTATTTTTAAAAACGATTTTAATGAATCGAACCGGTGTTCTTCACAGGTCTCGAACCCGGGACCTGTGGTTTGGGTTAACACACAGTCCACCGCTGGACTGTGTGTCTAACTTGTTATATAATCTGATTTTTATTATACTTATATACAAACTTCATTATTTCATTTCTGTCTTATATAAAAAGTTTGATAATTGTCCGGATCGGTGCGGAAGTCCGGACTCGAACTCGTGACGTGTGATTAAAAGTTCACACAGTCCACCACTGGACTGTGTGTCTATCTTGGTTATTATTCCGGTTTTTATTAAACTTAACATCTATATGAAATGAATCCGGTTCAGTAAAAAAAAGAACATTTTTATTAAGGCAAGCATGCGTGGGACAAGTATCGAACTCGGGACGTAAGCGTGTTTTATGTGCACACAGTCCACCGCTGGACTGTGTGTCTAACCCGAGTTATATCTTGATTTTAATTATACATATAGACAACTGAAACTTCGTCTTCTTCGTTGGAATTAACCAGAACTAAAGTCCGACTGGTTCGTCGATTAAATCATGTTCTTTTAGTGTGTTGCGGTTAATTACAGGTGAGATAAATAAAAAGAATGAAAGATTAAGCGTAAGGTATACCGAACAGTGGCTCCTCTGTTTCACCGGCGAAACTCCGGTGACAGCAGATTATTCCGGCGACGTGTGTCTTGCGGCAGAGAGTCTTCAACGAGCTTGAGATGAATGGGGGTGGCTTCGGTATGAGCTCTGGGGGTTTAGTAAGGCTCAGAGGTGAAAGGCTCGGTTTTCCGGTGAGTTGCAGCAGTTCTCCGACGAGTGAAATTAAGTCGGGAAAAAGTGTGATTGTGAGCGAAAAAGCTAACAGAGGTTAGAGGGGGTATTTATAGGGCAGATCATCGACGTATTTAGTCCGATTTCCGTCTTGATTCGTCGGTTAGAAATTTTCCAGCGGTTATGTCTTGCGTCGCGGGTTCAGGCGTCGGTTATAACCGATGTAGGTTTAATGTTTACGTTAAGACTGAAGAAACCGTTCAATCTTGGCGAGATAGTCGGGATTTCCGACGACTGCAATTAGGCGCGTCGGTTTTGAAATTGAGACTCATGTTATGAATTAATTGTTTCCATTAATGAACAAGAAACACAAGTGGCGCAGTGGTTGGATGGTTGAGTGTTAAGGCGTTGTTGATTCTGGCTGACCCGGGTTCGAAACCCGGCAGCAACCTTTTATTTTTAAACCACAATTTTTAACAGTTTTTCAAAAATAAATTATATATTCCAATATACTTATTAATTATGTATCGTTTAAAATTAATTTGGGCATTAAATACGCAAAGAAATTTTTAACTGATTGTTCGGTTAATAACAGAGCGGGTTTGGTAAATCAGGTTTTTTGACGGATGTTACAACTCCAGGGTGCCACTTGTTTTTCAAAGATCGACCTTCGTTCCGGCTATCATCAACTCAGAGTACATGAAGAAGACGTCCCAAAGACCGGCTTTCGAACTCGTTATGGTCACTATGAATTCATGGTCATGCCATTTGGTCTAACCAACGCTCTAGCCGTCTTCATGGACCTAATGAACAGAGTTTGCAAACCCTATCTCGATCGCTTTGTTATAGTCTTCATCGACGATATTCTCATTTACTCAAAGTCTAAGACTGATCATGAACGACACCTTCGACTCATCCTCACGCTCTTAAGAACCGAAAAACTCTACGCTAAGTTCTCCAAATGCGAATTCTGGTTAAAAGAAGTACAATTCCTTGGACATGTCGTCAATGACAAGGGAATACATGTCGACCCCTCAAAGATCAAAGCAGTGCAAGAATGGCAAGCGCCACGTACACCAACCGAAGTAAGATCTTTCCTTGGTTTGGCTGGTTACTATCGCCGTTTCATATCAAATTTCTCTCGTATCGCTGTACCACTCACGGCTTTGACACATAAAAGAAAACCCTTCCTATGGGGACCTAAACAAGAAGAAGCCTTCCAAACCCTTAAGCAAAAGCTTTGTGACGCACCTATCCTCACACTCCCCGAAGGTTGCGATGACTTTGTAGTTTATTGCGACGCCTCAGGGCAGGGACTAGGCTGTGTTTTAATGCAAAGGGGAAAAGTGATAGCCTATGCTTCTAGGCAGCTCAAAACTCATGAGAAGAACTACACTACCCACGACCTAGAACTTGGAGCCGTTGTGTTCGCCCTTAAGATATGGAGACATTACATCTATGGTACCAAGTGTGAAATTTGCACTGACCACAAGAGCCTCCAACACATTTTTAATCAAAAGGAGTTGAATATGAGGCAACGAAGATGGGTCGAACTTCTTAATGACTACGACTGTGAAATTCGGTATCATCCCGGCAAGGCAAATGTGGTGGCCGATGCACTCAGTCGAAAGGGTTATGCGAACTCAATTCGTCTTCTATGTTCGCAAATCATAACCAATATCAAAGATCAAATCCGAGAAGCTCAACATGTTTCCATAACGGAATACGACATACGAAATGAGTTATCTTGTGGAGCAGAACTCAAACTCGAAACAAAATCTGACGGCATTCTATATTACCTAGACCGCATATGGTTTCCCGATCACAATAACCTTTGCGATACCATTATGAAAGAGGCGCACAAAACACGATACTCTGTACACCCAGGAGCCGACAAGATGTATCAAGACCTTCGATACACCTACTGGTGGCCTGGCATGAAAAGGATATTGCTGTTTTTGTTTCCAAGTGCCTTACCTGTTCTAAAGTGAAAGCTGAACATCAAAGACCCTCAGGACTTCTAGTTCAACCTGAAATACCTGTATGGAAGTGGGAAAACATAACCATGGACTTCATTACCGGGTTACCTCACACTTCTGGTGGGTATGACACTATATGGGTAATCATTGATCGTCTTACAAAATCAGCCCACTTCGATCCGATTAGCGAGAACTTCAAGAATGAGAAGTTAGCTCGTATCTACATCAGCGAAATCGTAAGCCGGCATGGTGTACCATTAAGCATTATTTCAGATCGTGATGGTCGTTTCACTTCACGAACATGGCAAGCCGTACAAGCCGCTTTGGGTACACGATTAGACCTCAGTACGGCTTATCATCCTCAAACTGATGGACAATCTGAACGCACCATCCAAACTCTTGAAGACATGCTTCGAGCATGTGTCATAGACTTCAAAGGGAATTGGGACGCTCACCTACCATTAGTTGAATTTTCGTACAACAACAGCTATCATTCAAGTATCGGCATGGCACCTTTCGAAGCGTTATATGGTCGTAAGTGCCGATCACCAATATGTTGGCACGAAATTGGAGAAGCTCAAATCACCGGTCCAGAATTAATACAAGAAACAACAGACAAGATTCATCAAATCCGAAACAACCTTCTAGCGGCACAAAGTCGTCAAAAGAGCTATGCTGACAAGCGACGAAAGCCCTTGGAATTTAACATTGGTGACCAAGTACTTCTAAAAGTATCGCCGTGGAAGGGAGTAGTTCGTTTTGGCCAAAAAGGCAAGCTAGCTCCACGCTACGTAGTTCCTTTCAACCTATGCGGGCTTGCTACAATTGCGGAGACCCAGGCCATTTCAGAAACACTTGTCCAAGGTTGGTAAACATTATTCATGCTCAGGCCCAAGCCAACCCGGTGAATCAAGCGAACCAAGCTCCTCCACCTGCAAGAGGAAGAGCTTTCAATATCAACGCTAACCAGGCCAGAGTTGACGGCAATGTGTTTAACGGTACGTTCCTTATAAATGGTAGATATGCCTCTATGTTATTTGATACTGGTGCGGATAGAAGTTTTGTGTCCTTAGAATTTGAACCTATCTTAAACCAAAATCGTGATAAACTCATGGAATCCATAACGGTAGAAGTTGCTGATGGGAAACCAGTTTCATTAAACTCTATTATTCGCGATTGTACACTCACATTAAACGACCACGACTTCTCAGTCGACCTTATTCCTATGAAGCTGGGAAGTTTTGATATCATAATTGGTATGGACTGGCTCAGTCAACATCAGGCAGAAGTTGTATGTCGCGAAAAATTTATACGTATTCCTCTTTCAAACGGTCAGACTCTTCGAATCTTTGGAGAAACCTCGTCGAAAGGACTCAGCTTAATGTCTTGTCTTCAAGCTCAAAAATATCTTCGCATGAATTATGTCGCGTTTTTAGCTCATATCATCAAAAAGGGAACCATGGAGAAGAAACTTGAAGACATTCCTGTAGTAAAAGATTTCCCGCAAGTTTTTCCTGACGACATTTCAGGACTTCCTCCAGTTAGAGAAGTCGAATTTCGTATTGATCTTATACCTGGTGCTACACCAGTTGCAAAGTCTCCTTATAGGTTAGCCCCCTCTGAAATGCAAGAGCTAGCCAGTCAATTACAAGAGTTGACTGACAAGGGATTCATACGTCCTAGTTCATCGCCTTGGGGTGCACCTGTTCTTTTCGTAAAGAAGAAAGATGGATCGTTTCGTATGTGCATCGACTACAGAGAGCTCAACAAGTTAACAATCAAGAATCGCTATCCTTTACCTCGCATTGATGATCTTCTTGACCAACTTCAAGGTGCCAACTGCTTTTCAAAAATCGACCTTCGATCTGGCTATCATCAACTTAGAGTGCATGAAGAAGACGTCCCAAAGACCGCATTTCGAACTCGTTATGGCCATTATGAATTCATGGTCATGCCATTTGGTTTAACCAACGCACCAGCTGTCTTCATGGACCTAATGAACAGAGTCTGCAAACCTTATCTTGATCGATTTGTTATAGTCTTCATCGACGACATTCTTATTTATTCAAAGTCTAAGTCTGATCATGAGCGTCATCTTCGACTCATCCTTACACTTCTAGAGAATGAAAAGCTTTACGCCAAATTCCCTAATTGCGAATTCTGGTTAAAAGAGGTGCAATTCCTCGGACATGTAGTCAATGACAAGGGAATACATGTCGACCCCTCAAAGATCAAAGCGGTACAAGAATGGCAAGCTCCACGTACACCAACTGAAGTAAGATCTTTTCTTGGTCTAGCTGGCTATTATCGTCGTTTCATTTCAAACTTCTCTCGCATTGCTGTACCACTCACGGCTTTAACTCATAAGGGAAAACCTTTCATATGGGGACCCAAGCAAGAAGAAGCCTTCCAAACCCTTAAACAAAAACTTTGTGATGCACCAATCCTCACTCTTCCTGAAGGTTGTGATGATTTTGTGGTCTATTGCGACGCGTCAGGGCAAGGATTGGGCTGCGTTCTAATGCAAAGAGGGAAAGTTATAGCTTATGCTTCGAGACAACTCAAGACGCATGAAAAGAACTACACCACTCATGACCTAGAACTTGGAGCCGTTGTGTTCGCTCTTAAGATATGGAGACATTATCTCTATGGTACTAAGTGTGAAATATACACTGACCACAAGAGTCTTCAACATATCTTCAATCAAAAGGAGTTAAACATGAGGCAACGAAGATGGGTTGAACTTCTAAATGACTACGACTGTGAAATTAGATACCACCCTGGTAAAGCAAATGTGGTGGCTGATGCACTTAGTCGAAAGGGTTATGCGAACTCCATTCGTCTTCTATGTTCGCAAATTATAACCGACATTAAAGATCAATTCGAGAAGCCCAACACATTTCAATAACGGAAGATGATGTACGAAAGGAGATGTCCTGTGGAGCTGAGCTAAAAATTGAAACTAAATCTGACGGTATTCTGTACTACCTAGATCGTATCTGGATTCCTGACCACAACAATCTTCGTGAAATTCTTATGAATGAAGCTCACAAAACGCGATACTCTATACACCCAGGAGCCGATAAGATGTATCAAGACCTACGATATACCTATTGGTGGCCTGGAATGAAGAAGGATATTGCTGTTTTTGTTTCTAAGTGCCTTACATGTTCCAAGGTGAAAGCTGAACACCAAAGACCCTCAGGACTTCTGGTCCAACCTGAAATACCTGTATGGAAGTGGGAAAATATAACCATGGACTTCATTACCGGGTTACCTCGCACTTCTGGTGGGTATGACACTATATGGGTAATAATTGACCGACTTACAAAATCAGCTCACTTTATTCCTATCCGCGAAGATTTCAAGAACGAAAAGCTTGCTCGTATTTATATCAGCGAAATCGTAAGCCGACATGGGGTACCGTTAAGCATTATTTCTGATCGTGATGGTCGTTTCACTTCACGAACATGGCAAGCAGTACAATCCGCTATGGGTACGCGACTAGATCTCAGTACCGCCTATCATCCTCAAACTGATGGACAATCTGAGCGCACCATTCAAACTCTTGAAGATATGCTTCGAGCATGTGTCATATACTTCAAGGGAAATTGGGACGCCCACCTACCATTAGTTGAATTTTCGTACAACAACAGCTAATATTCGAGTATCGGCATGGCACCTTTCGAAGCCTTATATGGTCGTAAGTGCCGATCTCCTGTATGTTGGCACGAAATTGGGGAAGCTCAAATCACTGGTCCAGAATTGATCCAAGAAACCACAGACAAGATCCATCAAATCCGAAACAATCTTCTAGCGGCCCAAAGTCGTCAAAAGAGTTATGCAGATAAACGACGGAAGCCTTTAGAGTTTAACATTGGGGATCATGTACTTCTAAAAGTATCACCGTGGAAGGGAGTAGTTCGTTTTGGTCAAAAGGGCAAGCTAGCACCACGCTACGTAGGACCTTCCAAGATACTCGAAAGAGTAGGACCTGTAGCATACAAGCTTGATCTACCAGAAGAACTCAACAGGATTCATCCCACATTCCACGTATCAAACTTGAAGAAGTGCCTCGCTGATGAAAACCTCCACATTCCTCTGGAAGATATTCAGATTGATGAATCTATGCATTTTATTGAAAGACCAGTAGAGATCATGGACTTCGGAGAGAAACGTCTAAGACGAAGCCGCATCCCAATTGTCAGGGTACGCTGGGAGTCGAAACGAGGACCTGAGTTTTCTTGGGAACGTGAATGTAACATTTATCAAAAACGGGTTTCCAAAACCCGCTCCGTTTTGTAATCGAATATCAAGTATAAATGTCACGTTGTATATTTATGATTATTTTGATTTATAATGATACATAATTAATAAACAAACTAAACTATAAAAATTATATTTGATAAAAAATTAAAACAAAATAAATAAAAATGAAATGTTGCTGCCGGGACTCGAACCCGGGTCAGCCAGAACTGAAATCCAAAGACTTAACACACGCACACATCACCACTCCGCCACTTGTTGTTTTCTGTTATCCCTAGGAAACAAATAACATTTATACACAAACTCAGTTAAACCGGTTGCGCCAACTGAGAAACTGAAATCGGCAATTCAATCGTCTAATCATTCGATTAATCGCACATACACGTTTATAACCGATGAACCGACATATTTTAATCAATTCAGACTTGAATTGACTTGAATTCGGATGATGATGGGTTTTATAACCGAAACCATCCAACAACCTGAATTACTTCAATCCTAGACCTCTCCTGCGACTCAAAATACTTTGCAAGACCTTCAATTGCATTTCCGCAACTTTACAGTCCACCGGAGAAGCTTAAATCAACTCGCCGGAAAAATTCTGCAAGTCGCCGGAAAACCGGGACTCACATCCACACGGTAATTCCTTCGACTCTTTCTGTTTCAATCATGTGATTAATCGGTCACTAACACAACTCCACCATCAGAATCGATCCTAGTCAACGTTTGTCGAAAATCCTACCTTCGCCGGAAAACTTCTGAAACTTCCGGAAACACACCGGGAACTGGTATGATCTTCCAAACTTCTGTTAAACTTTGTTTAAGTGCCTCAACTTCTTAAATAATCGAACAAAGCTGTTAATTGATTTTAACAGCCAGAGTTCACTTTCAGAACCGACGAACCTTTGCCGGAATTCTGTGAACAACACTAATCGGTACATCCTTTTCCCCAAACTCTCTCCATTCTTTACTTTTAAATTACTTATAATGTTTGAAAATCGAATATGTCATGAATCGGTCATAACAGTCGGAATATGTTTTCTGGGTAAAATTAACGAAGAAGACGAAGACGCAGTATAACATAAGACTAATAAAATTCGATAAAATGAACGGGTTAGACACATAGTCCAGCGGTGGACTGTGTGCAAAATATACACGCATGTCCCGAGTTCGATCCCTGATACACGCACTCTCTAAGTAATAAAATGCCTTTTTGATCAAAGCTGAACCGGGTTAATCCCGTTAGTTGTTAAGTATAATAAAAACCGAGATATTAACCAGGTTAGACACACAGTCCAGCGGTGGACTGTGTGCAACACTAAGTCGCACGTCACGCGTTCGAAACTTGTTACTGGCACCGGTTTGTTGAATTAAAATGTTTTTGAAATTAAAAGAATTTTGGTTAAATCGAATCAGTATATAAATATAATTAAAAACAAGATTATTTCGGGTTAGACACGTAGCTCAGTTGGTAGAGCTGCGTGCACGCGTACGGGAGGTCTCGGGTTCGAGTCTCACCCAGCGCATCCTTGCACCCTGACCGAACCGGTCAACAGGTCAACAGGTCAACGGTCAACGCAAAATAAACAATTTTTTTATATTTTTATTTATTTAATTTAATTTAAAAATCAATTAAAAATACTTAAAAATAACATTTTTAAATAGAAAATAGCCTTAAACTCACAATAATATATCTAAAAATTCCATTAAAATCCTTAATAAAATCCACTCATTTACTAAATTTTTTAGCCATTATTTAGGTTAGAAATTCTCGTTGTTCATCTCTCCCGACTCGTGCGCATCTTATCATCTCCATTCAAACGCACCCAATGTGAGTGAATCTTTACAAATTCCCCGTTTTAATCACGTTTTTGGGTGTTTCATGTGTCTTGTTATATATATTATATTTAAACCATGGTGCATACATCATATCATGAACATGTGTATTCAGTTTGTTTCAACTGTTGTGTAGTTATTGTTAGATGCAATTTATTATTTTCAGTACATGTAATTTCATAGGCCGCCGCTCCCCATTACATTATGAGCGTTGAGCATGTTCCCCATTTCATTATGAGCGTGAACCTGGCGTGCCAACATACGATCGGCTCCGTTTGATTGAGCCTTGATCGCACAGACATTTTTCATTTTCAGTACATGCAATACGATCGGCTCCGTTTGATTGAGCCTTGATCGCACAGTTTCATTTATGTTATTTATCGTATGATGTTGGTATGTTTATGTATGCTATCATATGTAATTGTATGTTATAGTTGTGATTGCTATTGCCACTGCCTGATTATGTACATTTGCTCATTTATGATTATGCACAATTTTTCATTGATAAACTAACAAGTAAATCAATAACAAATGTTTATCTAATAAGGTTCACTCGCCAACTTATGTTGACCCAAAAACCCTCATTTTTACACATGATACAGGTGAACCAGCTGCAGCCAGAAACACATAGGATTGGACTAGAAGAATAAAATGATTTAGAGCTTGGAACTATTTTGTTTGGTTATTTCTTTGTATTGTATGGACATGTTTGGATTATTTGGAATGTAACTTTGACTTTAATAAATATGAAACATATTAGTAAATGTCATGAGCTTTGGTGGTAACCCAATTATGCCCCGACTCTTATTCTGCTGCGGGTCGGGGTGTGACAGATAGGTATCAGAGCCATGACTATAGGGATATAGGATAGGTTATCAGACCCTTAGAGCCTATACTATAGTTGATTAGAAACTTATAAGATTTTTGTGTGTTACATGCCAAATTTCATGATGTTTATATGTTTTATGTTAAATGTTACATTCGATGTTATGCAAGCATGTTCATAAGTATATATTATCATATAATTCCTATTATGAATCATATACTCATAACATATCACATCCATGGAAGCACACACCACATCATGATTGCTTTTACAATGATTTTTGTGTTTTAAAATCTCATCAAAGTGAGTTCTCATGACGGGCATGTAGTAACTGGAAGGGTACCAGTACCGGTAGTCGGAACGTCCTGTCTAGGCTGTCATTCGTATAAATCCAAAATAAAGGACCAGTTTGCCTACCTGGGGACTAACGATGAGAGTACGAAGTACCTATTAGGCCAAAGCATGCTATACCAAACGTCGTGTGAGCTAACCCCACTTTAAGTTGTCATTGTGTCTACACTTGGACACATTCCGACCATACATCTCGTAAACATATTTTGTGGTTTGCATTCGGGTGATGCAAGTGTTAAATCGCCAATACTAATGTGAATCCTACCAAGCCAATAGCCATGGGGGCCCACATGACTATATAGGTGAAGGTATGGGGGACATTTGAGGCCCAACATGAGCAAACCCAAGACATCCTATGGATGTAGTTGCATTATTGATATTTATGTTATTTTCATTTTCTTAAAGACACATGACACCTAAAAAGACACCATAAACTCACAATCTTCTTATGTATGTTCCTGTAGATGTCGTCCAGACAACAACGAAGGGGTAAAAGATCAGGAAGGTCTCAGGAACGCTTGGCCACACAAATCGCGAAACAAATGGCCACGATACTGCCTGACATTGTGGTCCAAGTACAACAAGCCCTCGCTACAAATCCTACTAACCCTCCCCAACAACATGACCAGAACATCGACAACCCTCCTACCAGCAAGTGCTCATACAAACATTTCAAATCTTGTGATCCTCCTAAATTTGAGGGGACCGAAGGTGTCACTGCTCTCCTCCACTGGTTCGAGGAGATGGAAAACACTTTTCTCAACTACGATTGTCCTGAGGATCGCAAGGTTCGATACGCCACTGGGAGACTATTTGGGGTACCTCTCACTTGGTGGAATACTGAAAAAGGGAAGAGGGGAACTGAAGATGCAATGGCCTTAACTTGGGAGGAGTTAAGGGAAATCATGACTAGGCGTTTCTGTCCTAGGAGTGAAATTAAAAAGTTGGAGGACGAATTTCATTCTTTAAACCAAAAGGAGGGTGATCATACCACCTATAACAAGAGGTTCTTGGAGTTGAACCAAATGGTTCCAAATTTGTTCACCCCAACTTATCGTCTGATCGAGCATTATATTCGAGGACTTCCCTCGAAAATCCAAGATTCAGTTCTCAGCGTTTCACCAGTAACACTTGAAGCTGCTATGGAGCTAGCAACTGAACTGACCGAGAACCGAATTCGCAACGGGAAATTCAAAGAAGAGAAAAAGAAAGCCCCTGTTGAGGGTCAAACTTCAAACCATCCCATCCCTCTTCCTCTAAGTTTGCCAACAAGAGGAAGCGCAACACCAGAAACTTCGCTGTTACTCAAACCAACTCCCCTATCCCTGCTGCACCCATTACCCAGGTTGCCCCTTCACCCGCACCATACAGAAGACCTTACTCTGGCCCGTTACCAAAATGTAACCGTTGCCAATATCACCATTCTCCTGATTATCCTTGCCAGCATTGCACCGGCTGTGGTCGCGCAGGTCATACGGCTCAAACCTGTCGCATGCCCCAGCGAACGAACCGCCACCAACCTTTAACCCAAACCCACCAACTATTAATGGGTCAAGCCCAACAACCCCTACTATTACCACCCACCCAACACCTAGCCCAAACATATTACCAACCCAATTATCCTATGGGCCAACCTATGCGGGCTTGCTACAATTGCAGAGACCCAGGCCATTTCAGAAACACTTGTCCAAGGTTGGTAAACATTATTCATGCTCAGGCCCAAGCCAACCCGGTGAATCAAGCGAACCAAGCTCCTCCACCTGCAAGAGGAAGAGCTTTCAATATCAACGCTAACAAGGCCAGAGTTGACGGCAATGTGTTTAACGGTACGTTCCTTATAAATGGTAGATATGCCTCTATGTTATTTGATACTGGTGCGGATAGAAGTTTTGTGTCCTTAGAATTTGAACCTATCTTAAACCAAAATCGTGATAAACTCATGGAATCCATAACGGTAGAAGTTGCTGACGGGAAACCAGTTTCATTAAACTCTATTATTCGCGACTGTACACTCACATTAAACGACCACGACTTCTCAGTCGACCTTATTCCTATGAAGCTGGGAAGTTTTGATATCATAATTGGTATGGACTGGCTCAGTCAACATCAGGCAGAAGTTGTATGTCACGAAAAATTTATACGTATTCCTCTTTCAAACGGTCAGACTCTTCGAATCTTTGGAGAAACCTCGTCGAAAGGACTCAGCTTAATGTCTTGTCTTCAAGCTCAAAAATATCTTCGCATGAATTATGTCGCGTTTTTAGCTCATATCATCAAAAAGGGAACCATGGAGAAGAAACTTGAAGACATTCCTGTATTAAAAGATTTCCCGCAAGTTTTTCCTGACGACATTTCAGGACTTCCTCCAGTTAGAGAAGTCGAATTTCGTATTGATCTTATACCTGGTGCTACACCAGTTGCAAAGTCTCCTTATAGGTTAGCCCCCTCTGAAATGCAAGAGCTAGCCAGTCAATTACAAGAGTTGACTGACAAGGGATTCATACGTCCTAGTTCATCGCCTTGGGGTGCACCTGTTCTTTTCGTAAAGAAGAAAGATGGATCGTTTCGTATGTGCATCGACTACAGAGAGCTCAACAAGTTAACAATCAAGAATCGCTATCCTTTACCTCGCATTGATGATCTTCTTGACCAACTTCAAGGTGCCAACTGCTTTTCAAAAATCGACCTTCGATCTGGCTATCATCAACTTAGAGTGCATGAAGAAGACGTCCCAAAGACCGCATTTCGAACTCGTTATGGCCATTATGAATTCATGGTCATGCCATTTGGTTTAACCAACGCACCAGCTGTCTTCATGGACCTAATGAACAGAGTCTGCAAACCTTATCTTGATCGATTTGTTATAGTCTTCATCGACGACATTCTTATTTATTCAAAGTCTAAGTCTGATCATGAGCGTCATCTTCGACTCATCCTTACACTTCTAGAGAATGAAAAGCTTTACGCCAAATTCCCTAATTGCGAATTCTGGTTAAAAGAGGTGCAATTCCTCGGACATGTAGTCAATGACAAGGGAATACATGTCGACCCCTCAAAGATCAAAGCGGTACAAGAATGGCAAGCTCCACGTACACCAACTGAAGTAAGATCTTTTCTTGGTCTAGCTGGCTATTATCGTCGTTTCATTTCAAACTTCTCTCGCATTGCTGTACCACTCACGGCTTTAACTCATAAGGGAAAACCTTTCATATGGGGACCCAAGCAAGAAGAAGCCTTCCAAACCCTTAAACAAAAACTTTGTGATGCACCAATCCTCACTCTTCCTGAAGGTTGTGATGATTTTGTGGTCTATTGCGACGCGTCAGGGCAAGGATTGGGCTGCGTTCTAATGCAAAGAGGGAAAGTTATAGCTTTTGCTTCGAGACAACTCAAGACGCATGAAAAGAACTACACCACTCATGACCTAGAACTTGGAGCCGTTGTGTTCGCTCTTAAGATATGGAGACATTATCTCTATGGTACTAAGTGTGAAATATACACTGACCACAAGAGTCTTCAACATATCTTCAATCAAAAGGAGTTAAACATGAGGCAACGAAGATGGGTTGAACTTCTAAATGACTACGACTGTGAAATTAGATACCACCCTGGTAAAGCAAATGTGGTGGCTGATGCACTTAGTCGAAAGGGTTATGCGAACTCCATTCGTCTTCTATGTTCGCAAATTATAACCGACATTAAAGATCAATTCGAGAAGCCCAACACATTTCAATAACGGAAGATGATGTACGAAAGGAGATGTCCTGTGGAGCTGAGCTAAAAATTGAAACTAAATCTGACGGTATTCTGTACTACCTAGATCGTATCTGGATTCCTGACCACAACAATCTTCGTGAAATTCTTATGAATGAAGCTCACAAAACGCGATACTCTATACACCCAGGAGCCGATAAGATGTATCAAGACCTACGATATACCTATTGGTGGCCTGGAATGAAGAAGGATATTGCTGTTTTTGTTTCTAAGTGCCTTACATGTTCCAAGGTGAAAGCTGAACACCAAAGACCCTCAGGACTTCTGGTCCAACCTGAAATACCTGTATGGAAGTGGGAAAATATAACCATGGACTTCATTACCGGGTTACCTCGCACTTCTGGTGGGTATGACACTATATGGGTAATAATTGACCGACTTACAAAATCAGCTCACTTTATTCCTATCCGCGAAGATTTCAAGAACGAAAAGCTTGCTCGTATTTATATCAGCGAAATCGTAAGCCGACATGGGGTACCGTTAAGCATTATTTCTGATCGTGATGGTCGTTTCACTTCACGAACATGGCAAGCAGTACAATCCGCTATGGGCACGCGACTAGATCTCAGTACCGCCTATCATCCTCAAACTGATGGACAATCTGAGCACACCATTCAAACTCTTGAAGATATGCTTCGAGCATGTGTCATATACTTCAAGGGAAATTGGGACGCCCACCTACCATTAGTTGAATTTTCGTACAACAACAGCTATCATTCGAGTATCGGCATGGCACCTTTCGAAGCCTTATATGGTCGTAAGTGCCGATCTCCTGTATGTTGGCACGAAATTGGGGAAGCTCAAATCACTGGTCCAGAATTGATCCAAGAAACCACAGACAAGATCCATCAAATCCGAAACAATCTTCTAGCGGCCCAAAGTCGTCAAAAGAGTTATGCAGATAAACGACGGAAGCCTTTAGAGTTTAACATTGGGGATCATGTACTTCTAAAAGTATCACCGTGGAAGGGAGTAGTTCGTTTTGTTCAAAAGGGCAAGCTAGCACCACGCTACGTAGGACCTTTCAAGATACTCGAAAGAGTAGGACCTGTAGCATACAAGCTTGATCTACCAGAAGAACTCAACAGGATTCATCCCACATTCCACGTATCAAACTTGAAGAAGTGCCTCGCTGATGAAAACCTCCACATTCCTCTGGAAGATATTCAGATTGATGAATCTATGCATTTTATTGAAAGACCAGTAGAGATCATGGACTTCGGAGAGAAACGTCTAAGACGAAGCCGCATCCCAATTGTCAGGGTACGCTGGGAGTCGAAACGAGGACCTGAGTTTTCTTGGGAACGTGAATGTAACATTTATCAAAAACGGGTTTCCAAAACCCGCTCCGTTTTGTAATCGAATATCAAGTATAAATGTCACGTTGTATATTTATGATTATTTTGATTTATAATGATACATAATTAATAAACAAACTAAACTATAAAAATTATATTTGATAAAAAATTAAAACAAAATAAATAAAAATGAAATGTTGCTGCCGGGACTCGAACCCGGGTCAGCCAGAACTGAAATCCAAAGACTTAACACACGCACACATCACCACTCCGCCACTTGTTGTTTTCTGTTATCCCTAGGAAACAAATAACATTTATACACAAACTCAGTTAAACCGGTTGCGCCAACTGAGAAACTGAAATCGGCAATTCAATCGTCTAATCATTCGATTAATCGCACATACACGTTTATAACCGATGAACCGACAGATTTTAATCAATTCAGACTTGAATTGACTTGAATTCGGATGATGATGGGTTTTATAACCGAAACCATCCAACAACCTGAATTACTTCAATCCTAGACCTCTCCTGCGACTCAAAATACTTTGCAAGACCTTCAATTGCATTTCCGCAACTTTACAGTCCACCGGAGAAGCTTAAATCAACTCGCCGGAAAAATTCTGCAAGTCGCCGGAAAACCGGGACTCACATCCACACGGTAATGCCTTCGACTCTTTCTGTTTCAATCATGTGATTAATCGGTCACTAACACAACTCCACCATCAGAATCGATCCTAGTCAACGTTTGTCGAAAATCCTACCTTCGCCAGAAAACTTCTGAAACTTCCGGAAACACACCGGGAACTGGTATGATCTTCCAAACTTCTGTTAAACTTTGTTTAAGTGCCTCAACTTCTTAAATAATCGAACAAAGCTGTTAATTGATTTTAACAGCCGGAGTTCACTTTCAGAACCGACGAACCTCTGCCGGAATTCTGTGAACAACACTAATCGGTACATCCTTTTCCCCAAACTCTCTCCATTCTTTACTTTTAAATTACTTATAATGTTTGAAAATCGAATATGTCATGAATCGGTCATAACAGTCGGAATATGTTTTCTGGGTAAAATTAACGAAGAAGACGAAGACGCAGTATAACATAAGTCTAATAAAAATCGATAAAATGAACGGGTTAGACACACAGTCCAGCGGTGGACTGTGTGCAAAATATACACGCATGTCCCGAGTTCGATCCCTGATACACGCACTCTCTAAGTAATAAAATGCCTTTTTGATCAAAGCTGAACCGGGTTAATCCCGTTAGTTGTTAAGTATAATAAAAACCGAGATATTAACCAGGTTAGACACACAGTCCAGCGGTGGACTGTGTGCAACACTAAGTCGCACGTCACGCGTTCGAAACTTGTTACTGGCACCGGTTTGTTGAATTAAAATAGTCGACAGGGTAATGTAGATGGATGGTGATAGAAACAGGTGTTGCATTGAGGGTGAGGTCCAATGTAAGGCTTCTTGTTTGGGTAAGTTGAGTTGGGTGCTATTTGGGCGTTTGGGATAGTTTGAGGAGGTACAACTTGTGAAGCGGGTTGGTTGCGTTGGGTGACAGCGAAGATTTGCCCATCACGTTTTCTCTTAGAAGTAGATGGTGTAAAGGATTCGGTTCGGGTGGGGTTTGAGGTTTCGGTTGATGCTTTATCCTTCTTCTTCTCTTCTTTGAGATCTTTGTTTCGGATTCGGTTTTCAGTGAGCGCAGTTGCTAGCTCCATTGCTGCTTCCAAAGTTGCAGGCGAGGTACTTATTACAGAGTCTTGAATCTTTGATGGAAGACCACGAATGTAGTGCTCGATCAAACGATAGAGGGGAGTAAACAAATTGGGAACCATTTGATTTAACTCAAGGAATCTCTTGTTGTATGTGGTGTGGTCGCCTTCCTTTTGTTTTAAAGCGTGAAACTCATCCTCCAATTTCTTGATTTCACTTCTTGGGCAAAACCGTCTTGTCATGATTCCCTTCAACTCTTCCCAAGTCAAGGTCATAGTTTCTTCAACACCACGTTTGGTCTTCTCTGTATTCCACCATGTGAGTGCCGTTCCAAGTAAACGACCGGTAGCATAACGCACCTTGCGATCATCGGGGCAATCGCAATTTAGAAAAGTGTTCTCCATTTCTTCGAACCAATGGAGGAGAGCGGTGACACCTTCAGTACCTTCGTATTTTGGAGGATCGCAGGATTTGAAATGTTTGTAGGTGCATTTAGTGACTGAAGGATTGATAGTGTTTTGATCTTCTTGTTGGGTTGGGTTAACGGAATTAGCGGTAAGGGCTTGTTGAACTTGTACTACGATGTTTGGTATTACGATCGCCATTTGCTGAGCTATTTGGGTAGCCATGCGTTCACGGTCTTTTCCTGCTCTCATTTTCCTACGAGCGAGGCTAGAAGACATCTACAAGGAATACATGTCAAGAGTATGAGTTGGATGCCTTTGGGATCGTGGGTCGAGTTTGGGAATGAACGTTCATAAAATAAATATAGATAAATAAATCTACTACATCCATAGGATGTCTTGGGTTTTGCTTGCTGTTAGGCCCTTCATGCCGCCATACTTTACCTGTGTAATCATGTGGGCCCCCATGAATACCGGTTTTTCATATGGTTCGCACGGTTTCTGCCTGGTTGCGTACACAAAACCCGAAGAAAATCAAGAAATATGTATACAACGTGTGATGTTCGGAATGTGCCCAGGCATGGACACGGTGACATCTCAAAGTGAGGTTAGTTCGAACGACGTTTGGTGTGGCATGCTTTGGCCTAATAGGTCCTTCGTACTCTCATCGTTGGTCCCCAGGTAGGCAAACTGGTCCGTTATATTGGATTTATACGAATGCCAGCCTAGACAGGACGTTCCGACTACCGGTACTTGTACCCTTCCAGTTACTACATGCCCGTCGCAGAACTTACTTTGATGAGATTTGAAAATTGCACAAAATCTTTGAATAATGAGAGTATGAAAATAAATTGAATACATGAACATCGATATATGTATAATGAATATGTATATATGTATAATGAATATGTATATGAGCATGTATGTTTTACTGAAATGTAAACAAATATGAAACAAATAAATATCACAAGTTTGTATGTAACCACCTAATCAATTTAAAATTTAGGCAGACTATAGTATAGGCTCTAAGGGTCTAATAACCTATCCTATATCCCTATAGTCATGGCTCTGATACCAATCTGTCACACCCCGACCCGCAGCGGAAAAAGGTGATCGGGGCATAATTGGGTTATCATCAAAGCTCATGACATTTATTATATGTTTCATATTCATTAATACAATTTAATGGAAAATTACAATAAATGATACAACGTGTTCTAACTATCAATCTAAGCTTCTTGGTTCTCTTCTAAGGCATATCCTATGTTTTCCTTGCTTCAACCTGTTCACCTGTATCATGTGTAAAAAGGTTTTTGGATCAACATAATGTTGGTGAGTGAATCCTATGGAAAACATTTGAACAAGTTTATCCAATTGATTATAAATAAGGTGCATACCATATATGAGTAAATGTAGATGTAAATTTATTCACACAACACATAATATCGAATATTGAACACACATCACCAAATAATTGTTTTGAGGCACGCGTTGTTCGACTCGTCTCCCACGAGGAACTGATGGGCCTAATGAATGAGTTTTGAGGCACGCGTTGTTCTTACGAACTGATGGGCCTAATGTATGAGTTTTGAGGCACGCGTTGTTCTCGTCTCCCACGAGGAACTGATGGGCCTAATGAATGAGTTTTGAGGCACGCGTTGTTCTTACGAACTGATGGGCCTAATGTATGAGTTTTAAGGCACGCGTTGTTCTCGTCTTCCATGAGGAACTGATGGGCCTAAATAATTTGTATACAACATTGACAATATGAATACATCACAACCAATAATAGTTACATTCTAGTTTAGTTCATATAATGGTATAACACAAATTTGCATAAGAGAATTAGTTTAAACGACACATGATACACCCCAAAACATGAATAAACAGGGGAGTTTGTAAGAATTCACTCACATTGGGTGCGTTCGGTTGATGAGGTTGAATGTACGCGAAATGGTGTTAACCACGAGTGGAATTAACCTAGATAAATCGCATTATGGTTTGGTAAGTAAACGGGTTTTATTAATCTATTTTAGTAGGATTGTTGGGTGTATTTTTGTGAGTTTGAGGCTATTTTCTAACCTTAAAAATGTTATTTTTAAGTATTTATAATTGATTTTTAATTAAAATAATTAAATAAAAAATAATAAAAAAAATGTTTTATTTTTGCTACAGTTGACGTTTGACCGTTGACTTTGACTAGCGTTGACCGGTTCGAAGGCATATTGTTGTGCGCCGGGTGAGGCTCGAACCCGAGACCTCCCGTACGTGTGCACGCAGCTCTACCAACTGAGCTACGTGTCTAACCCGTTATATATCCGATTTTAATTATATATATATATTAATTAGAGTTAAACATAAATCCTTTTATTTTAAAAACGAATTAATTCACAAACCGGTGCGCTCCACAGGTCTCGAACCCGGGACCTGTGGGTTAGCGGACACACACTCCACCACTGGACTATGTGTCCCACTTGGTTATAAACTCGGTTATCAATATACTTAACATATACTCAAGGCGACTCCGGTTCAGTTTGCTGAAAAAAAAAGAATTTTTATCAAGGCGGCGCGTGTGAAACCGGAATCGAACTCGTGACCTTAGCGTTAAAAGTGCACACAGTCCACCGCTGGACTGTGTGTCTAACCCGGTAAATAACTTGATTTAATTATACTTAACCATTACCGAAATGTCGTCTTCTTCACTGTTTTTAACCGGAAGTGACGACTGACTGGTTCGAAAGGTTGATTCATGTTCCTTTAGCGTTTAATGATCAATTACAGACGAGATAAAAGTAAAAAGGAAAGGAATTAGGCGTGAGAAGTACCGGCTGGTTTTACTCTGTTTTCCGGCAGAACTCCGGCGACAGAAATCTTTTTCCGGCGATAGTATCTTGCAGCAGAGAGTCCTCCGAAAACTTACAAAGGGTGTGGATGACTTCGGTAAAGGTTTAGGAGGTTCAGTAAAGCTCAGAGATTACTGATACGGTTTTCCGGCGAAGTATAAGATATTTCCGGCGAGTGATTTTTTCGCCGAGAAAAGGTGCGATTTGAGTGTGAAAGGTTTCTGGCGAGTTGTGGGTGTATTTATAGGGTAGTATTGGGATGAATGGGGTCTGAATTCGGTCTTAATTCGAAGTCAACCGTACTCCGGCGGTTATGGCTGATGTCGCGGTTCAGACGTCGGTTATAACCGTCGTAATAGTTAAGTTATCGGTTAAATTGGGCGAAAACGTAATTAAACGGCGAAGTCGTCGGGATTTCCGATGACTGCTAATTTGGGCGCAACTTACTGATTTTAACTTTGAAACTTGATATTTGAATTAAGTGTTTCCTTGTGTTACCAGAAAAACAAAGTGGCGGAGCGGTTGTTTGGCTGAGTGATAGTTTGTTTGGTTGAACCGGATACAGACCCGAGTTCGAAACCCGGCATGGGTAAAACATTTTTATTTTGTTATTTTTATCAGTTTTTCAAAAACTAAATATATATCCCCGCATAATAATTGATTACGGATCGTTTAAAATTATTTTGGGCATTTAATTCGCAACGAAAAATTTGACTGACTGTTCGGTTGATAAACGGAGCGGGTTTGGTAAATCCGTTTTTTACGGATGTTACAGTATCCCCTGCTTTTTTAGAAATTTCGTCCCGAAATTTAAATAGGGATATAATTGACTACAAGAATGATGGTGTTTAGTTTTGACAGTTACATGCTTTAGAAGAAATAAGGGTTTAAGTTTTTGTTTGAGGCGGTAACGTTCCTTGTAAAGGTTAAGTATTCTAATACAGGAATCGCTTTTTGTTGCCTACTGTATAAGTATTGTTAAGCAGGAATGATTCGCTAAAATGATATCATGCATAAAAGTTTGAATATGCTTAGGGTTATATCCTAAGGCAGAAATTCTACAATCTACACAAATAAACACAACAACTATCAATTGTATCCATATTCTGATAGCATATATGTTTGAATGGTGATGGTTTCTCTCTCGTTTGTTATGATGGAGAGGTTAGTTTATGTAGAAATGGAACACAATCCAATTTCTTTAAATAGTGAGATGATGTAATTGTAACACAAATTTCAACCAAGGCAATACTAAATCCTACATGGAACTCCTCATAACCACCTGATAACGCCTCTGATCCTTTGGCAAGAATACTTATATATAGGAAGTACCAGCGGCGTATCCACCATATTCTTGTCAAATTTTCATTGGTTTTATCAGTGAATTATGATTAGTCCTATAACTCTACAACCAATACATCAAACATAAAAAATACTGAAATGAAATATATCTGTGCGATCAAGGCTCAATCAAACGGAGCCGATTGTATTGAATGTACTGAAAAATGAAATTGTCTATGTGCTCAAGGCTCAATCAAACGGAGCCGAGCTTATTGCATGTACTGAATATGAAATTGTTTGTGTGCTCAAGGCTCAATCAAACGGAGCCGAGCTTATTGCATGTATTGAAAATGAATAAACTTAATCACACAACAACCTATGCATGGAACCTCTCATAACCGCCTGATAATGCCTCCGATCTTTTGACAAGAATACTTATATATAGGAAGTACCAGCGGCGTATCCACCATATTCTTGTCAAATTCTCATTGACTTTATCCGCAAGTTATGATTAGTTCTATGCGACTCTACAACATAAACAACACAACAACCAGCGCTTGAGTCTTAATTCTGATAGCATCCGTGTTTGACAAAACCTCTCTCGTTTAATATGATGGAGAGGTTAGTCTATGTAGAAGTGAGACACAACTCAACTTCTTTAAATGATGAAACTGAGATATGTCGTGAAGTATGATGATATGAATATTAAATCAATGAGTATAAAACAAACTGAACTAGTAATTTGCATTAAAATTTCTTGGATAAAATTCCAATTGAGATACGTGAAAATTGAGATAACATAGAGAAAAACATAAAAACTAAGTGGTTGGAGTTGAATCTTGATTCTTGGTGAGAGAAGGCTAGTTAAGTGGTTGGTTTGGACCGTTAATATCTTCAACAGGATTGGTGTTGATGTTATAAACTCTTCCTCTTGCTGGCGGTGGAGCTGGGTTTGCTTGGTTTGCTTGGTTAACTGGGTTTGCTTGAGCTTGGGCGTTTATGATGTTAACCAAACGAGGGCACGTGTTTCTAAAATGGGTAGGGTCGCCACAATTGAAACAAGCTCGAACATATGGGTACATGGGGTATTGAGGTTGTTGATATGTTTGGATCATGGGTTGAGTAGGGGTTGAGGTTTGGTTTTGAGGGGTGCGGCAAACTTTGCTCAAATGACCGTAGCGTCCACAATTCGCACATAGTCGACAGGGTAATGTAGATGGATGGTGATAGAAACAGGTGTTGCATTGAGGGTGAGGTCCAATGTAAGGCTTCTTGTTTGGGTAAGTTGAGTTGGGTGCTATTTGGGCGTTTGGGATAGTTTGAGGAGGTACAACTTGTGAAGCGGGTTGGTTGCGTTGGGTGACAGCGAAGATTTGCCCATCACGTTTTCTCTTAGAAGTAGATGGTGTAAAGGATTCGGTTCGGGTGGGGTTTGAGGTTTCGGTTGATGCTTTATCCTTCTTCTTCTCTTCTTTGAGATCTTTGTTTCGGATTCGGTTTTCAGTGAGCGCGGTTGCTAGCTCCATTGCTGCTTCCAAAGTTGCAGGCGAGGTACTTATTACAGAGTCTTGAATCTTTGATGGAAGACCACGAATGTAGTGCTCGATCAAACGATAGAGGGGAGTAAACAAATTGGGAACCATTTGATTTAACTCAAGGAATCTCTTGTTGTATGTGGTGTGGTCGCCTTCCTTTTGTTTTAAAGCGTGAAACTCATCCTCCAATTTCTTGATTTCACTTCTTGGGCAAAACCGTCTTGTCATGATTCCCTTCAACTCTTCCCAAGTCAAGGTCATAGTTTCTTCAACACCACGTTTGGTCTTCTCTGTATTCCACCATGTGAGTGCCGTTCCAAGTAAACGACCGGTAGCATAACGCACCTTGCGATCATCGGGGCAATCGCAATTTAGAAAAGTGTTCTCCATTTCTTCGAACCAATGGAGGAGAGCGGTGACACCTTCAGTACCTTCGTATTTTGGAGGATCGCAGGATTTGAAATGTTTGTAGGTGCATTTAGTGACTGAAGGATTGATAGTGTTTTGATCTTCTTGTTGGGTTGGGTTAACGGAATTAGCGGTAAGGGCTTGTTGAACTTGTACTACGATGTTTGGTATTACGGTCGCCATTTGCTGAGCGATTTGGGTAGCCATGCGTTCACGGTCTTTTCCTGCTCTCATTTTCCTACGAGCGAGGCTAGAAGACATCTACAAGGAATACATGTCAAGAGTATGAGTTGGATGCCTTTGGGATCGTGGGTCGAGTTTGGGAATGAACGTTCATAAAATAAATATAGATAAATAAATCTACTACATCCATAGGATGTCTTGGGTTTTGCTTGCTGTTAGGCCCTTCATGCCGCCATACTTTACCTGTGTAATCATGTGGGCCCCCATGAATACCGGTTTTTCATATGGTTCGCACGGTTTCTGCCTGGTTGCGTACACAAAACCCGAAGAAAATCAAGAAATATGTATACAACGTGTGATGTTCGGAATGTGCCCAGGCATGGACACGGTGACATCTCAAAGTGAGGTTAGTTCGAACGACGTTTGGTGTGGCATGCTTTGGCCTAATAGGTCCTTCGTACTCTCATCGTTGGTCCCCAGGTAGGCAAACTGGTCCGTTATATTGGATTTATACGAATGCCAGCCTAGACAGGACGTTCCGACTACCGGTACTTGTACCCTTCCAGTTACTACATGCCCGTCGCAGAACTTACTTTGATGAGATTTGAAAATTGCACAAAATCTTTGAATAATGAGAGTATGAAAATAAATTGAATACATGAACATCGATATATGTATAATGAATATGTATATATGTATAATGAATATGTATATGAGCATGTATGTTTGACTGAAATGTAAACAAATATGAAACAAATAAATATCACAAGTTTGTATGTAACCACCTAATCAATTTAAAATTTAGGCAGACTATAGTATAGGCTCTAAGGGTCTAATAACCTATCCTATATCCCTATAGTCATGGCTCTGATACCAATCTGTCACACCCCGACCCGCAGCGGAAAAAGGTGATCGGGGCATAATTGGGTTATCATCAAAGCTCATGACATTTATTATATGTTTCATATTCATTAATACAATTTAATGGAAAATTACAATAAATGATACAACGTGTTCTAACTATCAATCTAAGCTTCTTGGTTCTCTTCTAAGGCATATCCTATGTTTTCCTTGCTTCAACCTGTTCACCTGTATCATGTGTAAAAAGGTTTTTGGATCAACATAATGTTGGCGAGTGAATCCTATGGAAAACATTTGAACAAGTTTATCCAATTGATTATAAATAAGGTGCATACCATATATGAGTAAATGTAGATGTAAATTTATTCACACAACACATAATATCGAATATTGAACACACATCACCAAATAATTGTTTTGAGGCACGCGTTGTTCGACTCGTCTCCCACGAGGAACTGATGGGCCTAATGAATGAGTTTTGAGGCACGCGTTGTTCTTACGAACTGATGGGCCTAATGTATGAGTTTTGAGGCACGCGTTGTTCTCGTCTCCCACGAGGAACTGATGGGCCTAATGAATGAGTTTTGAGGCACGCGTTGTTCTTACGAACTGATGGGCCTAATGTATGAGTTTTAAGGCACGCGTTGTTCTCGTCTTCCACGAGGAACTGATGGGCCTAAATAATTTGTATACAACATTGACAATATGAATACATCACAACCAATAATAGTTACATTCTAGTTTAGTTCATATAATGGTATAACACAAATTTGCATAAGAGAATTAGTTTAAACGACACATGATACACCCCAAAACATGAATAAAAAGGGGAGTTTGTAAGAATTCACTCACATTGGGTGCGTTCGGTTGATGAGGTTGAATGTACGCGAAATGGTGTTAACCACGAGTGGAATTAACCTAGATAAATCGCATTATGGTTTGGTAAGTAAACGGGTTTTATTAATCTATTTTAGTAGGATTGTTGGGTGTATTTTTGTGAGTTTGAGGCTATTTTCTAACCTTAAAAATGTTATTTTTAAGTATTTATAATTGATTTTTAATTAAAATAATTAAATAAAAAATAATAAAAAAATGTTTTATTTTTGCTACAGTTGACGTTTGACCGTTGACTTTGACTAGCGTTGACCGGTTCGAAGGCATATTGTTGTGCGCCGGGTGAGGCTCGAACCCGAGACCTCCCGTACGCGTGCACGCAGCTCTACCAACTGAGCTACGTGTCTAACCCGTTATATATCCGATTTTAATTATATATATATTAATTAGAGTTAAACATAAATCCTTTTATTTTAAAAACGAATTAATTCACAAACCGGTGCGCTCCACAGGTCTCGAACCCGGGACCTGTGGGTTAGCGGACACACACTCCACCACTGGACTATGTGTCCCACTTGGTTATAAACTCGGTTATCAATATACTTAACATATACTCAAGGCGACTCCGGTTCAGTTTGCTGAAAAAAAAAGAATTTTTATCAAGGCGGCGCGTGTGAAACCGGAATCGAACTCGTGACCTTAGCGTTAAAAGTGCACACAGTCCACCGCTGGACTGTGTGTCTAACCCGGTAAATAACTTGATTTAATTATACTTAACCATTACCGAAATGTCGTCTTCTTCACTGTTTTTAACCGGAAGTGACGACTGACTGGTTCGAAAGGTTGATTCATGTTCCTTTAGCGTTTAATGATCAATTACAGACGAGATAAAAGTAAAAAGGAAAGGAATTAGGCGTGAGAAGTACCGGCTGGTTTTACTCTGTTTTCCGGCAGAACTCCGGCGACAGAAATCTTTTTCCGGCGATAGTATCTTGCAGCAGAGAGTCCTCCGAAAACTTACAAAGGGTGTGGATGACTTCGGTAAAGGTTTAGGAGGTTCAGTAAAGCTCAGAGATTACTGATACGGTTTTCCGGCGAAGTATAAGATATTTCCGGCGAGTGATTTTTCGCCGAGAAAAGGTGCGATTTGAGTGTGAAAGGTTTCTGGCGAGTTGTGGGTGTATTTATAGGGTAGTATTGGGATGAATGGGGTCTGAATTCGGTCTTAATTCGAAGTCAACCGTACTCCGGCGGTTATGGCTGATGTCGCGGTTCAGACGTCGGTTATAACCGTCGTAATAGTTAAGTTATCGGTTAAATTGGGCGAAAACGTAATTAAACGGCGAAGTCGTCGGGATTTCCAACGACTGCTAATTTGGGCGCAATTTACTGATTTTAACTTTGAAACTTGATATTTGAATTAAGTGTTTCCTTGTGTTACCAGAAAAACAAAGTGGCGGAGCGGTTGTTTGGCTGAGTGATAGTTTGTTTGGTTGAACCGGATACAGACCCGAGTTCGAAACCCGGCATGGGTAAAACATTTTTATTTTGTTATTTTTATCAGTTTTTCAAAAACTAAATATATATCCCCGCATAATAATTGATTACGGATCGTTTAAAATTATTTTGGACATTTAATTCGCAACGAAAAATTTGACTGACTGTTCGGTTGATAAACGGAAAGGGTTTGGTAAATCCGTTTTTTTACGGATGTTACAATACAAGCTTGATCTACCAGAAGAACTCAACAGGATTCATCCCACATTCCACGTATCAAACTTGAAGAAGTGCCTCGCTGATGAAAACCTCCACATTCCTCTGGAAGATATTCAGATTGATGAATCTATGCATTTTATTGAAAGACCAGTAGAGATCATGGACTTCGGAGAGAAACGTCTAAGACGAAGCCGCATCCCAATTGTCAGGGTACGCTGGGAGTCGAAACGAGGACCTGAGTTTACTTGGGAACGTGAATGTAACATTTGTCAAAAACGGGTTTCCAAAACCCGCTCCGTTTTGTAATCGAATATCAAGTATAAATGTCACGTTGTATATTTATGATTATTTTGATTTATAATGATACATAATTAATAAACAAACTAAACTATAAAAATTATATTTGATAAAAAGTTAAAACAAAATAAATAAAAATGAAATGTTGCTGCCGGGACTCGAACCCGGGTCAGCCATAACTGAAATCCAAAGACTTAACACACGCACACATCACCACTCCGCCACTTGTTGTTTTCTGTGATCCCTAGGAAACAAATAACATTTATACACAAACTCAGTTAAACCGGTTGCGCCAACTGAGAAACTGAAATCGGTAATTCAATCGTCTAATCATTCGATTAATCGCACATACACGTTTATAACCGATGAACCGACAGATTTTAATCAATTCAGACTTGAATTGACTTGAATTCGGATGATGATGGGTTTTATAACCGAAACCATCCAACAACCTGAATTACTTCAATCCTAGACCTCTCCTGCGACTCAAAATACTTTGCAAGACCTTCAATTGCATTTCCGCAACTTTACAGTCCACCGGAGAAGCTTAAATCAACTCGCCGGAAAAATTCTGCAAGTCGCCGGAAAACCGGGACTCACATCCACACGGTAATTCCTTCGACTCTTTCTGTTTCAATCATGTGATTAATCGGTCACTAACACAACTCCACCATCAGAATCGATCCTAGTCAACGTTTGTCGAAAATCCTACCTTCGCAGGAAAACTTCTGAAACTTCCGGAAACACACCGGGAAGTGGTATGATCTTCCAAACTTCTGTTAAACTTTGTTTAAGTGCCTCAACTTCTTAAATAATCGAACAAAGCTGTTAATTGATTTTAACAGCCGGAGTTCACTTTCAGAACCGACGAACCTCTGCCGGAATTCTGTGAACAACACTAATCGGTACATCCTTTTCCCCAAACTCTCTCCATTCTTTACTTTTAAATTACTTATAATGTTTGAAAATCGAATATGTCATGAATCGGTCATAACAGTCGGAATATGTTTTCTGGGTAAAATTAACGAAGAAGACGAAGACGCAGTATAACATAAGACTAATAAAAATCGATAAAATGAACGGGTTAGACACACAGTCCAGCGGTGGACTGTGTGCAAAATATACACGCATGTCCCGAGTTCGATCCCTGATACACGCACTCTCTAAGTAATAAAATGCCTTTTTGATCAAAGCTGAACCGGGTTAATCCCGTTAGTTGTTAAGTATAATAAAAACCGAGATATTAACCAGGTTAGACACACAGTCCAGCGGTGGACTGTGTGCAACACTAAGTCGCACGTCACGCGTTCGAAACTTGTTACTGGCACCGGTTTGTTGAATTAAAATGTTTTTGAAATTAAAAGAATTTTGGTTAAATCGAATCAGTATATAAATATAATTAAAAACAAGATTATTTCGGGTTAGACACGTAGCTCAGTTGGTAGAGCTGCGTGCACGCGTACGGGAGGTCTCGGGTTCGAGTCTCACCCAGCGCATCCTTGCACCCTGACCGAACCGGTCAACAGGTCAACGGTCAACGGTCAGCGCAAAATAAACAATTTTTTTATATTTTTATTTATTTAATTTAATTTAAAAATCAATTAAAAATACTTAAAAATAACATTTTTAAAGATAGAAAATAGCCTTAAACTCACAATAATATATCTAAAAATTCCATTAAAATCCTTAATAAAATCCACTCATTTACTAAATTTTTTCGCCATTATTTAGGTTAGAAATTCTCGTTGTTCATCTCTCCCGACTCGTGCGCATCTTATCATCTCCATTCAAACGCACCCAATGTGAGTGAATCTTTACAAATTCCCCGTTTTAATCACGTTTTTGGGTGTATCATGTGTCTTGTTATATATATTATATTTAAACCATGGTGCATACATCAAATCATGAACATGTGTATTCAGTTTGTTTCAACTGTTGTGTAGTTATTGTTAGATGCAATTTATTATTTTCAGTACATGCAATTTCATAGGCCGCCGCTCCCCATTACATTATGAGCGTTGAGCATGTTCCCCATTTCATTATGAGCGTGAACATGGCGTGCCCACATACGATCGACTCCGTTTGATTGAGCCTTGATCGCACAGACATTTTTCATTTTCAGTACATGCAATACGATCGGCTCCGTTTGATTGAGCCTTGATCGCACAATTTCATTTATGTTATTTATCGTATGATGTTGGTATGTTTATGTATGCTATCATATGTAATTGTATGTTATAGTTGTGATTGCTATTGCCACTGCCTGATTATGTACATTTGCTCATTTATGATTATGCACAATTTTTCATTGATAAACTAACAAGTAAATCAATAACAAATGTTTATCTAATAAAGGTTCACTCGCCAACTTATGTTGACCCAAAAACCCCCATTTTTACACATGATACAGGTGAACTAGCTGCAGCCAGAAACACATAGGATTGGACTAGAAGAATAAAATGATTTAGAGCTTGGAACTATTTTGTTTGGTTATTTCTTTGTATTGTATGGACATGTTTGGATTATTTGGAATGTAACTTTGACTTTAATAAATATGAAACATATTAGTAAATGTCATGAGCTTTGGTGATAACCCAATTATGCCCGACTCTTATTCCGCTGCGGGTCGGGGTGTGACAGTGAAGACTCAATGCGCGAGAAATACCCACACCTATTTCCTCTAACTACTACTACTTAAATTTCGGGACGAAATTTCTAAAAGTAGGGGATACTGTAACATCCGTCGAAAAACGGGTTTTCAAAACCCGCTTCGTTTATTAACCGAACAATCAGTTTTAAACTTTTGTTGTTTATTTATGACTTATTTTAATTTTAAACGATACATAATTAATAAACAAATTAGAAGATATAAATTATAATTGTTAAAAAGTAAAAGAAAATTAATTAAAAAGGAAAACCGGCTGCCGGGAGTCGAACGCGGGTCAGCCGGAAATCCACAAGTCTTAACATTCACTCATCCAACCACTCCGCCACTTTGGTTATTTGATATCATATTGAAACAATTAATTCAAATAATAAAACACGGAAGTCAAATCCAGTCAAAATCGCGCCCAATTCGCAGTCGTCGGAAATCCCGACGATTTCGCCGATAATCGACGGTTTCTTCTAATTGAACCGAAGAATTAACCTCAACGTCGGTTATAACCGATGTCTGAACCTGCAACATCAGTCGTAACCGCCGGAGAACGGCTGACCATGAATCGAGACTGAAATCAGACCCCATGCTTCTCGATTCTTCCCTATAAATGCACCCACAATTCACTGGTCGCGTTTTCGCTCAAAATCGCACCTTTTCTTGACGAAATTTCACTCGCCGGAAATATCCTGCCATCACAGGACTTTCGCCGGAAAACCGAAACTCACATCCACACGGTAATTCCTTCGACTCTTTCTATTTCAATCAATTGATTAGACTGTCACTAACACAAATCCACCATCAGAATCAATCCCAGACGACGTAGCCGGAATATTCAGCTCTCGCCGGAAAACCTCTGAAATTTCTGATATCGCGCTGTGAATCGGTATAACCCTTCAAACTCCTGTTAATCCTTGTTTAAGTACCTCAATTTCATAACGAATCGAACAGAATTGTTAATTGATTCTAACAGCCGAAGTTCACAAACAGAGCCGACGAATCCTTGCCGGAGTTCTGTGAAAAACACTAACCGGTACATCCTTTCCCCCAAACTCTCTCCATTCATTTCCTTTCAATTACTTATAATGTTTGATAATCAAATTAGACATAAATCAGTCATGTTATCACTGTCTGTGTTCTTGAGCGAAGAAGACGAAGACGGGTTATAATATAAGATTAATTAAAATCAGTTTTATGAATGGGTTAGACACACAGTCTAGCGGTGGACTGTGTGCAAAACAAATACACATACGACGCGAGTTCGATTCCTGTCCCAACCTTACTCTCTTGAAATAAAAATGCTTTTTTTAACTGAACCGGGTTAACTCACAAAACCATGTTAAGTATAATAAAAACCGGATTATTAACCAGGTTAAACACACAGTCCAGCGGTGGACTGTGTGCACGTTAACCCACAGGTCCCGGTTTCGAGACCTGTGGTCAGCACCGGTTCGATACATCTAAAATCCTTTTTAAAAATAAATGATTTTCGGATTAAACTAAATAGTATATAAGTATAATTAAAAACAGAATTATTTCGGGTTAGACACGTAGCTCAGTTGGTAGAGCTGCGTGCACGCGTACGGGAGGTCACCGGTTCGAACCTCACTCAGTGCAACAATATAACCGACCGGTCAACGGTCAACGGTCAACAGTCATGGTCAACGGTCAAAGTCAAAAAGTCAACATTTTTTTATTTATTTTTATTATTTATTTAATCTAAAAATCAATTAAAAATACTTAAAAATAACGTTTTTAAAGTTAGAAAGTAGCCTTAAACCCACAAAAATATATCCGAAAATCTTATTAAAATAGTTAATAAAATCCACATACTTACCGTACCTTTTCATTATTAATTAGGTTAGTTATTCCTCATCGATCAATCCTCTAAACTCGTGCGCAATCAACACCTTCAAACAAACGCACCCAAGGTGAGTGAATCTCTATCAATTCCCCGTTTTAATCACATTTTGGGGTGTATCATGTGTCGCTACTTATTTATTATAATTAAACACTTGTGCATCCATCATGTTCATGATCAAATGTGTATTCAATGTGTATCAGTTGTTTGTGTGATTGAAGTTTAGATTTAATTTATCATTTTCAGTACATACATTTCATAGGCCGCCGCTCCCCATTACCTATGAGCGTGAGCTGTTCCCCATTACCTATGAGCGTGAACCAGGCGTTGCCAACATAAGATCGGCTCCGTTTGATTGAGCCTTGATCTCACATACATTAGCATAGGCCGTCCGTTCCCCATTACCTATGAGCGTGAACGGGACGTTGCCAACATATACATTGTCATTCTTATTTCATGCTTAAGCAAGGTGGTTTGTGATCGTTATGTTTATATACATTTGTTCATATATGATTATTGCACAATTTTCCTAAATTAATTACAATAATGAATCAATAACAAATGTTTTTAACAAGATTCACTCGCCAACTTTTGTTGACCCAAAATTTCCCATTTTTACACATGATACAGGTGATCAAGTTGAAGCAAGAAACATATAGGGCGGCTTAGAAGAATAAACCAGTTTAGATTATGGATTGTTTTAGTTAATTTTTCCTTTCCTTGTAATGTATGGATTTGACTTGGAACTTTGAGATGTAATTTGAATTTAATAAATATGAAACATATTAGTAAACATCATGAGCTTTGGTGATAACCCAATTATGCCCCGACTCTTATTCCGCTGTGGGTCGGGGTGTGACATCTAACATTTTCTGACAAACTAGATTCATTAAATCCATAAACGCGGCTGGTGCATTAGTCAACCCAAAGGATATTACTAGGAACTCGTAATGCCCATAACGGGTCCTAAACGCAGTCTTGGCTATATCTTCATCACGTACCCGAAGTTGGTGATACCCCGATCGTAAGTCAATTTTTGAAAACCAATTCGCTCCTTGAAACTGATCGAATAAGTCATCAATTCTAGGCAAGGGATAACGGTTCTTAACCGTCAATTTGTTTAATTCTCGATAATCAATGCACATTCGCATTGCGCCATCTTTCTTTTTCACGAAAAGCACGGGTGCACCCCATGGTGATACACTTGGGCATATGAAACCCTTGTCAAGTAACTCTTGTAATTGAGTCATCAATTCTTGCATCTCGGTAGGAGCTAATCGATAAGGTGCCTTAGCCACCGGCTTTGCACCCGGATTTAATTCAATCCGAAATTCTACCTCGCGTTCCGGTGGAAGCCCCGGTAAATCGTCCGGGAATACATCAGGATATTCATTTACGATTCTTACCTTCTCAAATCTTGGGGCCCCTTGGTTGGTATCGATCACATAGGCAAAGTATGCCTTACTCCCGTTTCGGACGTATTTAACCGCTTGAATAAGGGTGCACAATGTAGGTCTTATTTCTTTTTCCCTACATACAGTTATCTGTTTGCCACTAGGCGTCATCACGTGGATGGTCTTACTTTCACATTGGATTTCGGCATGATGCTGAGACAACCAATCCATACCAACCACTACCTTGAATTCCCCCAAGATCATGGGAACGAGATCAATATCAAATTCTTCATCTTCAATCGTTATCTTGCAACCCCCTATATATTTCATGTAATAAATAGCTTTTGCTATCGGCTATTTCTACTTCTAAGGGTATCGACATCTTTCTATTCTGAATGAGGGGTGAGATATAATATCACTTGACACGAATGACTTACTAGCCCCGATATCAAATAACACATACATGGGCATTGAATTTAGTAAAAATATACCTGAACAATGTTTGGGAGGGTCTTAGCTTCTTCAGATGACATCTGACATCCTGCCTCGAGCCTTTGAAACTTCTTCTTTCTTTCCTTATTTGCCCGTCTTCTGTTGAAGTTTTGGACATTCAGCCTTGATATGACCTGGTCGAAAACAATTGTAGCAAGTTCTGAGAGGGTTAGGACATTTGTAATACGGGGGTCCTTCTTGACCACAATTGTAACATTCTTTCTTACCCATTAGGCACTCTCCTGTATGGAGTTTTCCACAAGTCTTGCATTTGGGAATACCTCCTTTCACTTTATCCTTCTTACCATGATCTTGAAACTTCTACTTCTTTGACGGACTTAAATTAGTGAACTTCTCAGATGATCTTTTCTCACCCTTTCCACTTGTCTTTTCAGCTCGATCTCCCTATCTCGGGCCCAATTGATGAGCTTGTTTAGGGTTTCACATTTTGATGGGGTGATGAATTCTCTAAACTCAGCCTTCAACATGTTGTGATATCGATTTATCTTCATTCTTTCTGACTTCACTTCATTCTTTCTGACTTCACAAGATCTTGACAAAACTTCAACTTGTCAAGAAATACATTTGTAATCTCATCAATCGACTCCTCCTTTTGTCGGAGACGCAGGAAGTCTTCTTGAATTCTATCAATCGCTGACTGGGGGCAATGATATTTTAAGAACGACTCTTTGAATTCTTGCCATGTTAAGGTTTGAAGCTTATCCTCGCCTAGCTCCTTACAATGAGCATCCCACCAATCCTTGGCCTAAAGTTGGAGTTGGCCGGTAGCAAACATCACTTGATCTTCCTTTTCGCATCGACTACGGACAAAGACGGCCTCCATGTTGGCAATCCATCTCTGGCATTTTATCGGATCGATTTCACCATTGTATGGCACGGGGTTGCATGCCATAAAATCCTGGTACATACACCTACGAGTTCCCTTTTTGCTTTGGGGTTCAGAGATCATATCTTTCAATTCTTCCATCTTACTTGCCATCATGGTTTGAACTGCTTCTAAAACACGACTTTCGATTTCTTGAGCCATTTGAGGAAGGTTGGCTTGAATGGCCTTCCCTACTTCTTCCGAAATTTTATCGTTCATTGCTTCTTGTTGTGTTACTGCATCAATTCCTATATTTAATTCGTCTGCCATCTTTACCTGAACATGCGTTTCATTCATTAATTTACATGCTTTACTTCATCATACATTAACTCATGCCATGGCTATTGTATTCTATCGACGTTAGATTCTTATCACTATTATCGTTGACAATCACGACGGATTGTACTATGCATACATTCTAATTACAAGGATCAAGAATCCTTCTCCTTTCTTATTTATGTACTCATATTGTACATTTCGCCAAACACGATCACGTAACATAATTAATTCGTATTAGTTTCTTATAGGTTAAGTTACTTTTGGAAGCTTATTATGGCCCTAACATCGACCTTAGGAAATTTCAAATTTTCGCGACATGTTAGGGTACCCCAAAAAAAATCAGACTTTTGCCATTTAGCAGGACCCGTCGTAAGCTACGATTCCACTACCGTAACTTACGGTGGTTGTTTAGTTCTTAAACCAGAGACCGTTGACCGTAGGTTACGGTCACCTGCCGTAGCCTACGGCACCTTTAATCCTTGCACTTCATACTCGCTGTAAGCTACGGTACGTCTACCGTAGCTTACGGTAGTGATACTTAGCCAGCAAAACAATCAGATTATCTACACCGTAGCCTACGGTCATTTGCCGTAGCCTACGGCCAGTATCTGCTGTTGATTAAATGATTATTTATGCTTCACCGTAAGCTACGGTGAACTTACCGTAGCTTACGGTTATCCCCTGCAAATTCTAATCTCCCATTTTATTCAAATCATTTCAGAGTTGGCTTGATTAAACCAATCCCCAAGGTCTTTCAATCATACAATTAACTTGATTTCACTTCTTGTTAATTTTTCTCTAACATAACTTAATTCGTATTTAAATCTATAAAGGAATAACTAAATGTTTACCTTCCTGTTGCGTCTTGAAGCGAACACATACACCTCTTCGAGAGCTTTCGGTTTGAGTTCGAGCACTTCATCTCGTGCTCAAATCCCTCAAACCTAGGCTCTGATACCAACTTGTAACGCCCGTTTCTTCGTAAGGTAAAACATAATATATATTTGAAGCTTTCATTACGTGGTGTAGAATTTTGACCAAAATGCCCTTCCCATTTGTACGATTCAACCAAAATAATTAAACACTTAAAGGGCGTTAGCCTAAAACAACTGCATCAAATCCAAACTTAAAGTTTACACATGAACACATAAGTAGGTTTAGAACAACATTTACATTTCACAAGTATTTCTTTGACCCATTAACATCATGACTTGAGACGGAAACGTGTAGAAAGGCGATGCGGTGTGTGTTTGTTCCAAGTACACCGTTTTCAAGATTGCAATTTCCCTATCATGCACAACACAAATGCATTCGTTAGTATGACTTATTTACACAAAATTCTCATACTTCCCTTACTCCCTTAACTGACCCGTAAACATGGTCATGATGTTGTAACATTCTTTCTACTTACATTCCTCACTTATAACCATTTTGCCTACAACGAAATCGTAGTTCTCATTCTTATAACACCAACTGTTCACTTCATCCGAATCGAGCATACGAGTTCATACAACAAACCTTTCATCCTTATTGACACGTTTACAACTAGTCGTCATGTTCATAATTTTTTTTACCATTTCACTAGCCATTCTTTTTGACCCGTTTAAAATGGGGCAAAGCACGTACTTTACTATATCGTTATTTAATAATTCTCTTTTTATATTCATCATTTCATATTTCCAAACCACGAAGAATAATCAACGAGCTAATAATAGTATAAGACGAAGTTCGTAAGAACTTACCTTTGCTTTGTGTTCCTTGCAAACCGGATTGACTTGTACCTTCTTCCTTTACACCTACAATTTCATATTTAACATTCTTTCAATATCATACTTTTATCTCACATTTACATTAACATAGTGAGCTAACAATTCATCATTTTATTAATCCAACTCAGTTACCATCATATGCATTTGAAATTGTCTTTACCACTTAAAACCAATATTCAAGCATTTCATCAAACACCTGGAGTCCATACCACTAACAAGGCATAGAGTACAAGTACCTTATGCATTTCTCAATTTATTCATATCTAGATCATCAAATTCAACTAATTTCATTTAACATTCTTTCATAATCAAATTGCATCCATCAAATACTCATTGTAAGTAACCTCCTACATAATCATTACCTTAATTTGTACATAATTCATTTCTACGATTCACAACATCCCTCTTTCAAATGGGGTTTCACATTTAATCACCTATTTACCTCATTTCAAGCATAATTCATGTTTTATGGTATGATTCTTACTCACTATTGCATAAATTTCTATATAAACTCATAGATGGGTTGAGACCCAATTTCTACAAATCATCAAATCAAGAATTTTGACTTACCACTTGTTAGATAAGCATTGAGGATTACTTATTAGGGCACATGCATAAGATTGGCATCGATTTCTTCCTTCAATTTGCTGAATTTCTCAGATTTTAGTCTTGTTTCTCTTGCCCCTCCTTCTCTCCCTCTGGTCGACACATACATACATAATAACCTAATTTTCTGCAGTTTCCCTTTCTTAAACTCCCACTTTCCAAGTTGTCACATTCAGCCCTCATCTTTTTAGAACATGTCACTTGATTGCTTAATTATCTTCTAGATTACTTGTCTCTTGTTTAACGTTAATTCATTCTAATATATTAAACTTTTTAGCATAATTAACCGACTATTATTAAACTAGTCTAAAATCACCTTCTATTTTCTCATGACCTCATACATATAATATCATAATAGGACTTACGAAAATTTGGGGTGTTATAGAGTTAAAAAAACCGGTTAGTAACGGAATCAGTTATAAAAAAACTGGTTATTGTTTTTGAAGAGAAATACCAGTACCGTTAATAACCGGAAACGGTTTTAAAAAAACCGATTTGTACACCTCTAGGTCCGGTTCGGGGTGGGTTTCACGTCGAAACGGTTTTTTTTCCATTTCTAATTAGAATAACCATCGGCCATCTTATGTAAGAATTTAATTTGGTCAAACTAAAAGATTAACATGAATTAACTTTATTCAAATTCAAATTGAAATTTAAAATTCTTTATAATCAAACCCAAACTCAAATGAGCAGAGTATCCACCATGACTCTGAGCCCTATGGTTTTCAGAATCAAACCCCTAAATCAACTCTCCCAATTTCTACTCAACGTTTCCTCCATAACCCACTTCACAAATCGCCATTGCTACTCATCTCTACCCTCACACAGTCTCGAAACAGTAAACAAACTCATACACATCTTCACACACCAACACCCCTCATCACCAGAACTAACCACTTTTGGATCCAAACTCACAACCAATATAGTCGAAACAGTACTCAAAAGCTTCAAGAATTGGGAAACAGCGTTCAAGTTCTTCAATTGGGCATCAAATCAAAGTGGGTATAGCCACAATTGCTATACTTACAATGCCATGGCTTCTATCCTATCAGGTGTTCGACAAAATGCCGCAATGAAAAGTTTATGTTTTGATTTGGTTAACTCACGGTGTTATGTTAGTGCTGGTGCTTTAGGTTACTTTGTTAGGTGTTTGGGTGGGTTAGGGATGGTTACTGAGGCTAATGAGGTGTTTGAACATGTTAAGAAAATGGATTGTGTGGTGAATGATTATAGCTATAATGCGTTGTTGGAAGCTGTTTCGAAGGCGGGTGCGGTTGAGTTAATGGCTGTGAGGATGAGTGAGATGAGGGATAACGGGTGGAAACCGGATAAGTATACGTTGACCTCTGTGTTGCAGTGTTATTGTAGGGCTGGAATGTTTGAGAAAGCTTTGGATGTGTTTAAACAGATTGATGAATGCGGTTGGGTTGATTCGTATGTTTTCACGATCTTAATCGTCTCGTTGAGTAAAGCAGGTGAGGTTGATAAAGCAATACGGTTGATCGACAGGATGGGTGAGTTAAACATAAGCTTGAATGAGAAGACTTTTTATGTTTTGATTCATGGGTTTGTGAAGGGTGGTAGAGTAGATTATGCTTTAAATTTGTTGAAAAAGATGCAAAGTTTCGGTTTTGTACCAGGGATTTCGCTCTATGCGGTAGTCATTGAAGGGTTTTGTAAACACAAAGAGTTTAAAAAAGCGTTTGAACTGTAATCGCAGATGAATGAAACGGGTATTCACCCTGACGTTAGCATATTTAAGCTTCTCATATCGTCGTTATCGGATGAGAAAGAGATGACAGTGTTACTCAAAGCGGCAAAAGATCATGTCAATAAGAAACGTATGATTATGCTACTTAATACTGCTTTGACTAGTCTGGTCAAAGACGGGTCAACTGATAGAGCCCATCAATTCCTTAAAGCAATTATGGATGATGGTGATGGTGATGACACTTTCAAGATTCAGAATCTTGTTACGTTAGATGCATCGTCTTTTGGAATCGTTATCGACGGTTTATGCCAAAAAGGCGAGTTAGAACTGGCCGTAAACCTCTTCAACAGTATGGATCAAATCGGCTGTAAAAAAGTTTGCTTGTTTACAACAATTTGATTAACGCTTTCAGCAACGCAAACAAAGTGGAAAAATGCCATGAGCTTCTCAACGAGATGAAAACGAACGGTTTTTCACCGTCACAATTCACACACAACGCTATATTCGGATATTACTGCAAGATTGGCGATGTAAACGGTGCGGTAAACATGCTTCATGAATTGCGTACTCACGGGCATCAACCGTGGATTAAACATTACACTTTGCTTGTGAAAAAACTATCCGTAAATCGGAAAGTGGCTGACGCAAGTAGCTTTCTGACAATGATGACGGAAGAAGGTTACTTTCCCGATATGATTGCGTATTCTGCGGTTATCGACGGTTGGTTAAAGATCGGAGAAGTCGATTATGCGTTAAAAATGTTTAGGGATATTTCGGCTAATGGGCGTTGCCTGGATGTAGTTGCTTATATTACTATAATAAACGGTCTTTGCAAAGACAAACGAATGTCAGAAGCACGTGATATTTACGACGAAATGTTACGAAAATCGCTTGTTCCGTCTGTTGTGACGTACAATTTATTAATAGATTTGTATTGCAAAACCGGTGAAGTTGATCAAGCTGTGTGTTTCTTCTCGATGATGGGCGAGAAAAACCGAAACCCGAACGTTGTTACGTATTCTACGTTGATTGATGTATTGTGCAATGCTGGAAAATCCGATGAAGCGTTGTTAATTTGGAACGAAATGGTCAACGTTTGTCAACCGAATAAAATAGCTTTTATGGCTCTTATTAACGGCCTATGCAAATGTCGGAAGCCAGATGTGGGATTGGTTTATTTTGAAGAAATGGAAGAGAAGAACATGAGAGCGGATGCGTATGTATATGTGACGTTAGTGGATGCGTTTATTTCTGTGTCGAATGCACCCATGGCTCTTTATATTTTAAGAAAGATGATACAGAACGAATGTGTTCCAGGCTCTCTTGATAAGAATTGTGCTGTTTTACGTGAAGCGTTGGTCAAACTGTTGGATGATGCGTTGACTTTTAAAGAAGTCAAGACTCTTATTGAAGATGGTAGTGTTCCAGCTCATTTGTTGGAAACAGGTGGAGTCTTGAATTCATAAGATGAGATTTTAACGAAATTGTTAGCCGAAAATTGTTTATCGGCTCAAAATGTTAAGTGTTGTAAAACTGTATATAAACAATATCCCATTTTTTGGAGCTTGTTTAGAAGGAATACTTAGCTTCAGGTTGAAATGCCAATTGTCTTCTTCAGGATTCAGATGCAGGCCTGACTACAGGTTCATATGTTATAATTCTAACTATAAATGCATATTGATAGTCTCTTAAATAATAGTTAGCATAGTTCAGATCTAGAGAGTTGTAATGTGGTGGTGGCATAGCTATTAATAGCACTCATAGCGAGCACTATAGCGAATAGCGCAGCGTAGAACTCATGTGTCGCCATTTGATTTTCGCGCCTCCATAGCAGGCAAATAGCGGGATTTTAGGTTTTTTGTTTTTTTTCCTGCTTTAATATAAATGACGGGATTTTATAGTTATAAAATAACAGGATTTTAGGTTTTTTTTTGTTAAGCATGCATATAACACAGCGTATAAAACAACTTATTTGGATATAATATACATATAAAATATTTCTAAAATTTTCTCCTAGTGTGTCGCTAAACATACAATAACGCCCGCTATTTCATCTCTATCGCCACGTATAGGTAGCTTATCGCTATTGTGCGCTGTTCGCTATCCGTGGTGGTGTACAAGGTGTATTACAATACTTTTTTTGTTCATTTTAGCACATTCATATGATTTATGATGTTTTAGTTCTTATGTTTTCACATTTGTGAGAATACAATGGTTGTTTCACAATCATGGATTTTAACATCAGTTTCCAATTAGTCAAAACTTGAAAGTAATTTCTTCATTTTTAAGTATTTCTGGACAAATTAGACCAAAGGGTGTTTAAGTTTGTAAGTGTTAAGAAAAAAAATTCATGACTGAGATATGTATCAAGAAGAATGAAAAATATTTTTTTTTTCAATTATAGGGATCTTGGACTTTAGTATTTTGATATGTTTTAGCTTGATAATGATTATACGTAACATGTTGATTTTTGTGATATGTACCGGTTGCTCACATTTACATATTGTAGTTACGGTTTATATGGCTGAGATTGATGTTTGAGTTTATGGTTTCTGGATGAGATTGATGTTTGAGTTCGCAAAGGGGGATGATTAGATTTAATACCAACGTTGATTATGTTGGGATATTGAATTATGGTGCGTTTGGAGGAGATTTAAAATGGATTGTTGTATGCTTCAGCATCCGCCGCGAAGCGCAGGCTTACCTTATCTTTACCTTATCTCTAGTATATATTAAAACTCTATAAAACTATATAGACATTTTAATCCACTCAGCCAATTTTATACATTTATTTTTGACTCACAGGGTAAATTAACCAGTTTGTAACACCACATTTTAACTAAAAACATATAAAAATGGTATCAATTTAAGTAAAAGAACAAAAATCTCAAGAGTTTTAAGTATAACTTACTTCAGTTTTGTTGTTTTTTACTTTGTTTCTTTTTTTTTTTTTTTTTTGCACAACGTTAGATGCAACTAGAACTAACAAAGCCTAAGATGGTTGCGACGCCAGATGGGACTAGCGGGGGATGGTTACGACTTCCAAGTACAAGATGGGGCAGGAAGGAGTGAAATTTGTTCCTCATAACAAATCACTGTATATTCGTGTGTGTTTACTCTAGCCTTTGAGCCGTAGGTAACCCCGAGTTGCCCGAACCACCCGATTTTATGTATGTTTTTTGCTATATTTTACAAGAATGTCATGATTATTTGAATGTTAAATAGTTTGATTGATTATATAAATTTGTTGTTATTAAATTTCTTTCATGTAAAGATTAAATATTTAATAGTTATAGTTTATCATTTGGTATTATAACTAGTGTGATTACCCCGTGCTACGTAATGGGAATTCGGTCAGTTGGGGTTCGGTTTGTTATGTACAGCAACTGATAGAGAAATCTAAAAAATAAAGTCATGAATTAGTTCGGTTCATTACAATGATTGAAAACCATAACAACGAATACCATCACTGGTTCCTAACTTCCTATATACTAATGTTCGGTCGAAACTAGTTAGGTTCGTCACAATAATGGTACGGTATTGACATTTATATAACTTAAGATAATAAAGAATACTCTATTTTAAATATAGCTCACAGAAAATATTGTAATTTTAAAGAAATTTATATGGAACTTAAAAAAAATAAAAAGAAGTTATACGTAACTATATACACATTTATATTTCTTTTGCTAATCTTCATTCTTATTAGGATATTTTATACTTTTTTAGTAGAAAGTTAGATATTTTTCTTGTTTCTTTCTTTGCCATTAAATTTGTACAGTTGATGATAAATGTCTTAAAACAAAATATTTTAAATCATAAAAATTTAAAATATCCTTAAGGCCTTTCTCATGCTTACACTAAAAGAGTATTTTTAAACTAAAAATGTTTAATTTAGTATAAAAACCAGACATTTTAAAATAATCAAAACAAGTCCTATTGATTCCAGCCGACCACAATTGTTATTTAATAATAAACCCTCTTGATTTATTAGTAAACCCGTTGACCACACATATAGTGATATACTAAATACTACACATATATGGCTATACTAAATCAAATACGAAATAAGTTTCAAATCTTAACGAAATATAATATAAATTAATTAGTATCCTAAACAACCCTTAAATATATTATAAACATTTAACCGCACTCCTAAATACCTATAAATAGTAACCAATTTTTTATAATATATTATATGTATATTAACATAAAACATATTAAAAGTAAAATAATCCGAGACAAATCGAGCCAATTTGGCCCGTTACTAGCCGAGGCGAGCTAGGCTCACTTCTTAACCGAGTTGGCTCGGCTCACTTTTAAATCGAGCCATATCAAACAAGCTTTTTTCAAGCTAAATCCAAACGAACTTTGAATAGCGAGCTTTTTTTCTAAAATAACAAATTTTTGAGAGCTTAAAAGGTTGTACAAAAATAATAGTAAATCTGAGTCTGGTCACTAATTTGCAAAAGAATATAGAGGTAATTACAAAAGGATTAAAAAAAATCCACAAGGCCAATCTCATGCATCCACTAAGACAGTATTTTTAACCTAAAAACAAACTTTTGTTTAATTTAATATATATAAAAACCAAACATTTTAAAATCAAAATTAAAAGAAATCCATAAGCCCATTCTCATGCAATTCACTAAAAACAGTGTATTTGCACTAAAAAATAAATTTTAATTTATGTTTAAAGCTGGTGTATTCAGGGGCGGACCTACCTTAATAGAAGGGGTAGCCTCCGCTAGCCTTTGGGGCTCCAGCAATAGAGTAAATTTTGGAAAAATTTGACGTTTTTTCGATTTCGTTACCTTTTTTTTATAAAACGTTATCCTACGAAAATTTTCTAGATCCGCCACTGAGTGTATTTAAACCGGTTTTATTAGGTAAGGCAAAACCTTCATCAATTCACATCCAAACTCAACAACAATGGCTGCTGCTTCTTCTACTTGTGTTTCATCAACCATTCTCCATCGTCTTAATAAACAACACCTCATCATTATTATCATCAAAATCACTGCATCATCGCTCATCTTCTCTATCCCTTTGTTGTTCCCCTAACACTTCATCCATCGTCCAATTTTCCTCAGAAGGTAAGTAAGATCTACACTTGATTTATAAACCCAACAGCCTTTTATAGGCCTACAAAAAGAAACTTACATACTCCACTAACACACCACTACTACTACTAATATATATATATATATATATATATATATATATATATATATATATATATATATGGGGAGGGTTATCTTGAGAATGCTAAATATTGCGAGAACCGTGAGAACGGATGAAAAAACCAATCAGAATCAAATTTTTTTTAATACAAACCTCATTGTAATTAAAATACAACATCAAAAAGAATTTACAATATCAAATAATTCAATTCTCCTCTCAAAATCACTCTTACTAGATTTTTTACGCATGTGTAAATATAACAAATTACACATGTGTAATTGACAAACTTTCACATGAGTAAATTTTTTTATTTACGAACTCACATAAATTTAAATGTATAAATTTAATTTCTAACATTGTATTCGAATAATAATGATAAGTGTAAATAGAAATCTTGAATTTGAATTGTTTTTGAGCAAGTTCTCGTAGTTTTTTCATTTGTTCTCACGGTTAGTGTTCTCCTTTAAACCCTCCCCATATATATGTGTAGATATATATATGCGTAACAACGAAAGACACTAATGGCTTGAAGAGAACCCACATTTGTGCATGGACATGGCATGTATTATGTGCACAACACAAAATAATACACACATATTTGTATTACAAAAAAAATTCCATTCCGTGAGTAATTTGTCGGAATTTCTGACACACTTTCTACGGATAGTAATAAATTAATTTAAAAGTAACATATATTTTTATAAATAATAAAATTTTATATTTTAATATCATTAATTTTATTTATTATGAATATTTTCTCTATGATAAATTGGATTCCTACGCATTTCCTACTAATGATTTAAAGGGAAGCGAATTCTGTCGGAATTCCATCGGAAATTGCCAACACTTTTCCTATGCATACCGATTCCGACTAACTGTTATAAATAAAACGAATTCCGTCGGAATTGTCCGACACTTTTCCTACGCAAACCAATTTGTCGCTTTTTTGTCACGAAACTAAGACCTTTTCTTATTCGTCAGGATTTTAAAGGAAAAGTGTGAGCATCTTCGTTCATAGGAAATGCGTAGGAATAGTAGCAGTTTTCTAATAGTGGCACGTATCATTTTTATAATTATATGTATCTGTTACTGTTAGGTTTGGCGAATCCGCCATTTGTAGCATCGGTTGAGAAGAAAAAATCGCCGGTTCAAACAGAAGCTGTGAAGCAGTTGACCGGTTTTGTAACGAAAGCGGAGGGTTTTCGATTTGCCATTGTTAGTTCACCACATTTGTTTTTGTTTTTTATCTATTTTTTTGTTATTATTATTTTTAATAAAAATAAGAAGTTGAAATCATATTTTTTTTATATTCTGAGTATGAAATTTATAGAGATGGTGTTTTTATATATCTCTGTAGTAAATGATATAACATTCATTGTTATTATCAATTAAAAAAACTACCTTTAATCCACATATTTTGATAATTTACACTCATGATTAAAGGTTTTATTTATGACAGAGAACTCTAGTTTGTTTTGTATTTTTAACAATGCCAACTTGCACAATTTAACCTTAACTAAACAAAGATTTATGTATACTTGGGTTATTTTTGACATTTTGTTATATGTTACTACTAGGTTGTTGCAAGGTTCAATGAAATTGTCACAAGGCCTTTGATTGAGGGTGCTTTGGACACATTTAACAAGTATTCAGTGAGTGAAGAAGACATTGATGTATGTAACATCTCCCTTTACATATCTTTATTTTATCTATTTTCCTACTCTAAAAAAATTATATTTTAACTTCCATATTTATAGTGTTATCTCTGAAGATTCATGTACCATGTTCGAGCTCATAAAAATGTGTCCTATAATGTTTTATTATTAATATTTTTGAAATCAAATGGGTATTGAACTCACTAAACCTAATGTCAATAGGCTAACTTCTAAACCATAAAAAAAATTTGTAAATGAGTCTATCTTGAAGTTGGTACTGGTATACTATTTAAAAAAATAACATATATATATCAAATATTTTAAAAAAAACACGTGCTTTGAACCGAGCCAATCACTAGTAGCACTAGAGCCTCTAGGCTTGTTTACACCCTACTGGTTATGCTCGAGTATATTATGACTAACATTATCGTGTTTAAACATGTTAGGTCTTTTGGGTTCCTGGTACTTACGAGATCGGGTTGCTTGCTCAAAAGCTTGGACAATCAGGGAAATACCATGGAATCGGAGCTGTGGTAATATTATCATTCCCAACTTATATATCATATTCCATAAGTAGAGAACCGTAAGAACCGTCTAAATGCTTGCTTTTAAGAAGAATACATAAGACGGTTATGTAATCTCATAACCCATAGCGGTTCTCTAGTTAAAAAGTGGTTTTAAATTGAAAGCACCCTAATGACCCTGACCCTCATCAGTTTACAACTTTAATTTTGTGTTAGGGACGGATGTAGTTTTTAGTGAGGTAACTTTTTTGGCGAAATGCAATTTTTTCTTTTAATGTTTTTAGTATTACGCTATCCCTGAAATTAAATTATGTTACTTTTCAAAATACAAAAAGTCAAACACCCTTATCATCTCAAAGTTTTATTAAAAGGCCACTACTTGATTTATAAGTTAAAAGCTCAATTAAAATGATAGATTAAAGCCCAAATACTAGTTAGACTTGATTTTTGAATGGAAAAAAGAGCTGAACGTGAGTAATACCATGCACCTCCGCTGTCACTAGGGATGCAAACGAGCCGAGCTGAACCCGAGCTTGACCAGGCTCGAGCTAGAGCTTCGGTTCGAGCTTTGTTTTCAAAGCTCGAGTTCGGCTTGTTTATCATCTATTAATTAATATATTAAATAAAAAGAATATAAATAGTAGACTCGTTTAGGCTCACAAGCTCGATAAGTGAAATTGGGGCTTGGGCTGGTTTATATGACAACTTGTTTTTAGGTTCGAGCTCGGCTCGTAAACAGGTTTAAATAAGCTCGGGTCGGCTCGTTTACTAGACAACTTTAAACAAAGGATAAATGTTACTAAATGTTAGCTAATATCTATGTTTTTTTTTCTAGATAAGAGGTGATACTACTCATTATGATGCTGTTGCTAATACAACTGCATCTGGAGTCCTTTCAGCTGGCCTTAATTCAGGTTCAATTTACATTTTTTTTACTTGAAGACTAACAAATTTAATTAGAAGTTTTTGCTTGAGCTTTATTTCATATTATTCAATCACAATGTTTTAGGTGTTCCTTGCAAATTTGGAGTCTTGACATGTGAAGACATGGATCAGGTGAATTTATGATTGTCTTTATTTGTTTTTCTTTACTCCAAATCTTTAATTTTATTTGTTTCTATCACATTTGAGTACTATTTTATCTTATTTCAAAATATTTAAGCTATCTTAGTATTTACCTTATTTAGTTATCACCTCTATTGATGATACAAACAAGCTCTAAATATATGTATGTATTTATGTATTAGGCCTTGAATCGTGCTGGTGGTAAAGTTGGGAACAAAGGCTGTGAGGCAGCTTTGACTGCTGTAAGTTGACTTTATCTTATTATGATGTTAATTATAGTAATAAGACTCGCGCGCGTTGCGGTGCGGGTACATCATAAACTCCGAATAGTTAGTCCAAACGTTATGTGATACGTCAACCATATGAAAACACGTGTTTCGGCATATCCGACTGAACTCAATGTAACGTATATAAGCATTGCGATTGGATCAAAACATAAAGTAAATTGAGTTTATACCGTACAAATCATGACGTATTATATATGACCCGACTTATACATAGAAAACGTACAAATCATAACGTGTTATAGTGAACCCCACACGTACGTTGCGACATGTTAACTTTCAAAATTTTAAACAAAACGTAAAAAAAAATTGCGAAAGATAAAAAGTATGGGGGATCAAAGTTGAAAATAAAAAAAATGAAGGAGTTAAATTAAAAATATGAAAAACGTTAGGTTAAAAAAAATCAAGTAGGTTAAAATGAAAAAGATAAAACCTTTGGATGAACAATGTAAAATCAATATATTTTTTGGTGAAAAACTTCTAATGCATTAAGTATAACACCATAAAACATTATAATGTTGTTATTTATAATATGAGAATGTTTACTTTGATATTTCGAGATTTTTGTTATGATTGACTCAAAATGTTTTTGCTATTTTTCCTTGTTGTGTTAGGTTATGTATGATAGCAAATATTATATTCTTTTTAATAAAATGAAACAGGAGGTTTTGTGTACTAAAATCACACTATAGGCATTTAATTTTTCTTTATATTTATTTTTTTAGTTATGAATGCTTGACCTATTAGAGATAAGACATACTTCAAAATCCAAATTTACCCGGTCATAAATAAATGGGTCAAACCACCTCCTAAAATGTAAGAGAAAGTTAGGAATTTACTACCATTAATATCTTCTGTTATTGCAGTAAACTAAGATTTTTATCTTTATCACTATGTTTCTTTGTTATTGTCGCAAGTCCAAACATAACATTCAAGAGATGTTGAAGCTAAGAACTCCAATGGATTTTAAGATTGAATAATCCTTGTAATGTGATGCATAGTTTTATGTTGGCTAGTTAAATTGACATTGAGGGATGTGTGCGCGCGCGCATGCACGTTTTACTTCACTTGCAGAAGTTAACCTTTAAATTTTGACTCATTTTTATTAACTGTAATCTTTATTTGTACCGTAGATTGAAATGGCATCTATTTTTGAGCATCATATGAAGGCGTAATTGTTGCGTAATGGTCTAATCATGCAAGCCTGTCGTTTAAACTACTTCATCCTTTTTGTTTGTAATTTGCATGAAAAATCACAAAAAAGAAGAAAAATATTGCCTTGTGGTTTTGTTGAGTACATGAAAGATTTCAACAAAATAATGGTGAGAATCAAGTGGAAAAACTTGAGAATGGATGTTGATTTAAGCAATATTTCAGTCATTTTATCACCTCATCATGATTACTAATCATTTTGTTATTGTTTATTAATTATGGGCTCAAATGCTTCTTCTTGAACCAAGTTGAGTATCTGACTAGCGGAACGTTCATTTGAGAAAAATATTATTGTGAAAAGAAAAAGAAGAAAGAGCATAATGGTAAAACATTAAATAGTTTATAACGCATCTCATTAATTATTTCTTATTAATAAAGCAAAAACATCTTATCCTACACATTTCACAATTTATCCTACATATGTCTTACACTTACCGGAATTTACCCTACACACATGGAAATTTACCATACGTATTTCAAAATTTATCCTACACATACTAAAATTTATCCTACACATGTCGAAAATTGTCCTTCACCATAAATTATTTTATCTTGAAAGAGCGTATTAAAAAAATTGAGTTACAAGTTTACTAATTAGCTAATTAATGTTAATTATAGATTACCTATATGCCATTTTTCATAACATTAAATACACACATTAAATAAAGTAAATGGAGAATTTCTATTAGTTTAAAAGTTATTTTTTATATTTTTAAAAAAAAAATTCTTCTCATTTGAACTCTCCACTATGTTATTAAGCATTTATACATATCAGCTCCATAATGTGGTCCATGGGGCCATGCCCGCCTACGTGGCTTGTTGGGCTACTTAACAAGCGAGCCAAGCCAGCTAAAGTTTAGGCATAAAGTTAAATCAACAAACTCGGTTTGACTGTTTATTCTTTACGAGTTGAAATTTGACATTGAGTTCGGCTCGTATAAAACTCAAGCCAACTCGTTTGTCGGCCCAAAACAACACTCGAATCTGGCTCCAGGATTGTGTTTTAGTTTGGTTGACGCCTACATAAAAAGTAAATAAATAGAAGTATAAGTTATTTTTTAATAACTAGGGTAAAGAATATAAAACGAATAAACGTGTTAGAATAAATTAAAAAAATTGCCAATACGTTGATATTCCAATATGTCAACCCAAGCTCACGCTAACGCGCATTCTTCCTCGACCATCCAATGCTTAGCCCCTCGTTGTGGGGATCCCGATGGCTCACCGGCTTGTTTTTTTTCTTGTGTGAACGTTTTTTTTTTGTTGAAGTTCGGTTAGGGTCAATGGAAAGAACGGTTGTTGTAAAGGGGCTTGTGTTTCGGATACCCATTGTGTTTGTAAATCGGGTAAATCCCAACCGCCGACCCCGTATTGTTTTGTATGAGTCGAACTTGAATGAGGGTCGATAAATTTTTATAAAATTTGATATAAGAATAATTATAATTCTGGTTTTTTTAAACGTAAACTTCATTAGAAAACTCACCAACCCTCAAAACGGGGCGGCTAAACCAAAAAACAACTTACATAATTAGAGAGTTACATCACTCAGTCCAAGTTACGGACATAACTTTTAACCTACTATAATCCAAAGATACCCAATCGTTCTCACCTCTCTAATAATATCTTCGCCCCACACATGTCTGTTTTCAAACTTGAGCCCATCCTAGCACGCCAAATACTCCAACACCCAATTATCACTATCCCTGAAAAACCTCTCTAGCCAACCCTATCAATCTGACAAAATTGTGGAGTTCCAGAAGATCTCAAAACGAGAAAGTGCAGAACATCGCCACTCTACACCAACTACTCACATGTTGCATACAATGGAAGCAACCATACAAGAACTGAACAAATGATCCACCGTTTCGTATTTTCTCCATCTCGACCCTCCAAGCAAACACATTACACTTACTTCGTTGGAACCAAATACTTCTCCAAAGATTCATTCGGTTCATTTTAACCCTACCAAACCAAATACTTCTCCAAAGATTCATTCGGTTCATTTTAGCCCTACCAAACCAAATACTTCTCCAAAGTTCATGAACATATATTTCTTAACAAAAGATTCATTCGGTTCGTTTTTAGCCCTACCAAACCAAATACTTCACCAAAGTTAAAAAAAACCCAAACGGATAAATCATAAGACCGCAGGTGTGGGGCGTGGGTTGGGGCGGGGGAAGCCAAGCAACGTCGCTTAAGCCACACCGGGCTAACGTGGGTTGCGGCGTTGCCCCGCTAGCATGGCTATGAAACCTGGCGGGGGCGGGGGGGGAGATGGATGTGGATGGCTCATTGGACCGTTGGGCTAGCTGTTGGCCAACGACTATTTTAAAAAAAAATCATTACAAATTTTACTATATAAATCAAACAATCCTTACTACATTTTACTATCCAAATATTCAAAAACCACCTCCCATCACCAAAAAAATATATTCAATGAATTCTTCAAGTTCAAGCGATTCGTCTGATAGTTATGATTCGTCATCGTCATAGAACGACGGGACAGAAATATTATTATCAACAGTGGCGGTGATCCTGAAAGCTATAGTTGAAGATTCAGAAGAAGAGACTTCCCAACTCCAACCCAAACGGAGGAAGTATATCGTTCGTGAACGCGGAACCGCTAACGATTTACTGGTAAAATATTATTTGTCACCCGAACCAACGAATGATGAAAGAATGTTTAGGCGTCGTTTTCGTATGAGTAAAAATATATTTTTAAGAATATCAAAGGATTTAGAGGATGATTACGATTTTTCCGACAAAGACCCGATGCACGTGGTAATTTAGGATTTACCACGTGACAAAAGGTTACGGCCGCCCTAAGACAATTAACTTACGTGGATAGTTCCGACATAATGGACGACTATTTAAAAAAGTCGACACGGGTGGCTAGGGAAAGTCTTCAGAATTTTTGTGCGTATATCATTGAACTATATATGAAAAAATATTTGAGAAAACTAACGTTTAGTGATATGCAACAAATTATGGAACATCATGGTCTTCTCAGATGATAGGTAGTTTAGATTGTATGAAATAGGAATGGAAACTTTGTCCAATTGCATGGCAATGATCTCACACAAGCGGATATCAAGGAATGCCCTCTATGATGCTTGGAGCTATTGCATCACAAGATCTTTGGATATGGCATGATTCTTTGGTATGCCCGGTTCACATAACGATATAAACATTATTCATCACTCGTCCCTTTTCAATGATCTAATAAATGGTGTTGGACCTAAAGGAACATTTTTTGTAAATGATGTTGAATGCTAGTATGGGTACTATTTTGTTGATGGAATTTACCATGAGTGGGTGTTTTTGTGAAATCATTTTCAAGAGATGGAACAATAGATCCTAAAAGAGTAAAGTTTAACAAAGCTCAGATGGCGACACACAAAGACGTGGAGCGAGCATTTGGTGTTTTGAAAAAAAGGTGGCGCATTTTGAGCATGCCTTGTCGATTGTATGAAAAAGATCAAATAAGAAACGTGATATACACATGTGTATCATTTTACATAACATGATTTTAGAGGATGAAGGTCGGGCAATAATCAAATAACAAAGACATTAGTGACAACCAGTGAACGCTATCGTTGAAGATTCAGAAGAAGAGACTTCCCAACTCCAACCCAAACGGAGGAAGTATATCGTTCGTGAACGCGGAACCGCTAACGATTTACTGGTAAAATATTATTTGTCACCCGAACCAACGAATGATGAAAGAATGTTTAGGCGTCGTTTTCGTATGAGTAAAAATATATTTTTAAGAATATCAAAGGATTTAGAGGATAATTACGATTTTTCCGACAAAGACCCGATGCACGTGGTAATTTAGGATTTACCACGTGACAAAAGGTTACGGCCGCCCTAAGACAATTAACTTACGTGGATAGTTCCGACATAATGGACGATTATTTAAAAATGTCGACACGGGTGGCTAGGGAAAGTCTTCAGAATTTTTGTGCGTATATCATTGAACTATATATGAAAAAATATTTGAGAAAGCTAACGTTTAGTGATATGCAACAAATTATGGAACATCATACTGAATATCATGGTCTTCTCATGATGATAGGTAGTTTAGATTGTATGAAATAGGAATGGAAACTTTGTCCAATTGCATGGCAATGATCTCACACAAGCGGATATCAAGGAATGCCCTCTATGATGCTTGGAGCTATTGCATCACAAGATCTTTGGATATGGCATGATTCTTTGGTATGCCCGGTTCACATAACTATATAAACATTATTCATCACTCGTCCCTTTTCAATGATCTAATAAATGGTGTTGGACCTAAAGGAACATTTTTTGTAAATGATGTTAACCAGTATGGGTACTATTTTGTTGATGGAATTTACCATGAGTGGGTGTTTTTGTGAAATCATTTTCAAGAGATGGAACAATAGATCCTAAAAGAGTAAAGTTTAACAAAGTTCAGATGGCGACACACAAAGACGTCGAGCGAGCATTTGGTGTTTTGAAAAAAAGGTGGCGCATTTTGAGCATGCCTTGTCGATTGTATGAAAAAGATCAAATAAGAAACGTGATATACACATGTGTATCGTTTTACATAACATGATTTTAGAGGATGAAGGTCGGGGAATAATCAAATAACGAAGACATTAGTGACGACCAGTGAACGCAAACCCACCAACCAACCCACCCCACCCCCACCCCCCAAACCAAATTTAGACTAAAAGAATGTTGACGTTAGTTAGAGAAACACCTGCAATTCTCGCCCAAACTTAACAAACAATGGCGGCTGCTGCTTCTTCATCAACCGTTCTTCACCCTCTTCACAACAACACCTCATCATTGTTATCATCAAAAACAACACTGCACCATCGTTCATCTTCGTTATCCCTTCTTTATTCCCATAACACTTCATCCAACACACCCCTCATCCAATTTTCCCCAATAGGTAAGTAAGATCTAGGCTTCTTCAAATCCCACATTCAATTTCTTCAATGGGTTTTTATTATTATTCCTTTTTGTTACTGTTAGGGTTTGCAAATCCGCTGTTTGTAACGCCGGTTCAGAAGAAGAAATCGCCGGTTCGAACAGAAGCTGTGAAGCAGTTGACCGGATTTTTGACGAAAGCTGAGGGTTTTCGATTTGCCATTGTTAGTTCTTCATCTCTGTTTCTGTTTTTTTTTTAATCTAATTTTTCTTATTATAATTTTATTTTTCTCCCTAATCATACTTTTATCTTTAGAATGTGAAATATGTAGGGATGGTTTTATGTAATCCTGTGTAGCAAATGTTATAAAATTTATTTTTATTATTAATCATGGAAAAAAAATAGCATTTTGAATTCTTGATGGGAATTGGATCTTTTGCTACATAATTTAGTTTCAGAATATGAAATTTATAGGGGCGCATAGCGGCCTTCAAACTTCTTTTTTTAATATAAATAGCAATTAAATATAACTATAAAATAGCTGGATTTTAGGGTTTTGTAAAATATGCATGTAAAATAGCGTATATACCAGGATATTTTGATATAACATACATATTTAAATTTTTTTATAATGGATCGTTATTTATAAAATAGCGCCCGCTATTTATCGTTATTCGCTATGTAGCATATCGATACCTTTTTGCTATTCGCCATTAACAACTATGTAGGGGCGGTTAATATGTGTAGGGAATGTTACTCTATGAGATGTGGTAAAGGATCGCATTATGTGGATCGCATTTGTGTATACTTGTGTTATCTTTTAACATTTTGTTATATGTTACTGTATCTCATGACATAGGTTGTCGCAAGGTTCAATGAAATTGTCACAAAGCCTTTGTTGGAGGGCGCTTTGGACACATTTAAGAAGTATTCAGTGAGGGAAGAAGATATTGATGTATGTAATACTTGTTGTTTTCTTTTTTAATCTTATATTTCTGTGGCCTAAAACATGTCAAAGCAAACTGCTAATAGTTGGTGTTTGGCTATACTGCTTATGCTCGAGTATATTGTGGCTAACATTATCGTGTTTAAACGTATTAGGTCTTTTGGGTTCCTGGTAGTTTTGAGATCGGATTGGTTGCTCAAAAGCTTGGACAATCCGGGAAATACCACGCGATCCTGTGTATTGGAGCTGTGGTAATATTATTATTATTATTATTATTATTATTATTATTATTATTATTATTATTATTATTATTATTATTATTATTTGTATTATTATTATTATTATTATTATTATTATTATTATTATTATTATTATTATTATTATTATTATTATATTATTATTATTATTATTATTATTCCCAACTTGTATGTCATACTGCCTTAAGTATAGAACTGTAAGAACCACATAAACACTTGTTTTTAACAATGATAAAAACTTTTGACCCCTAGATGGTCATTACACTATATAACATTTACTGGATGTTCGTTAACTATTGCTTTAACAGTGATACATAAGACGGGTATGTAACCTTATAACCCACTCTCTTGCACCACGTATAAGTGGTGAAGCGGTTCTCTATATGGTCAAAGGCATGCTTGACATTGATGTATGAATGCATATAACTATCTTTGTTTTTTTTCTAGGTAAGAGGCGATACTACGCACTATGATGCCGTTGCTAATACAGCTGCATCTGGAGTCCTTTCAGCTGGCATTAATTCAGGTTTCATTTACAATTTTTATTTAGCGACTAACGAATTTAATTAAAATTTCTGCTTGAGCTTGATTTCATATTATTCAATTGCAATGTTTTAGGTGTTCCTTGCATATTTGGAGTCTTGACATGTGAAGATATGGATCAGGTATGTTTATGATTGTCTTTATGTGTATAATTATTTGTTTATTTAGGTTTGTTGACATGTGAACTTTTATCTTATTTTAAAAATTTTGAAGCTATCTTTGTGTTTACCTTATTCAAGTATCGCTTATATTGATTATGGATATATATATGTATGTATGTATTAGGCCTTAAATCGTGCTGGTGGTAAAGCAGGGAACAAGGGCTCTGAGGCAGCTTTGACTGCTGTAAGTTGACTTTATCTTTTTTTTTGGTGAATTTTTTTCGATAACAAAAACAGCCAAACATCCGACCCACCGATAAATGACATAACAAACAAATCAATTATGAAATTGTGTTAATTTAGTTTTTTCAATCAATTATCGAAGCCTTAATCTTAGGAATAAGAGTGATGATTGTAGCATTTTGTAATGGTAGGTTTGATGCAAACATGGTATTATTCTAGTAATCACATTTGATTTGTTTCCTTTTTATCTTTCCTTTTTAATTCTGACCGCTTGACCCATATTAGAGATGATGAAGTTGAGAACTCCAATGGATTGTATTATGTTGGCTAGTTAAATTGACAATGAGGGGTGTGTGTTTGCGTGCGCATGTTTTACGTCATTTGCAGAAGTTAACCTTTAAGTTTTGTCCCAGTTTTGTTACTGTAATCTTTATCTGTACTGCAGATTGAAATGGCATCTCTTTTTGAGCATCATCTGAAGGCGTAATTGTTGCGTGATGGTCTGATCATGCAAGAGGAACACGAGCCCGTCATTTAAACTACTTAATAGAGTCGATTAATCCTTTTTTCAGCTCTTTTTTGCTTGTAATATGCATGAAAAATCACAAAAAGGGAAAGAAAATAGTCTTGTGGTTTTGTTGAGTACATGACAGATTTCAACATAATAATGGTGAGAATCAAGTGGAGAAACTTGAGAATGGATGTTGGCTTGATCAATTAGACAGATGTTTGCCACATTTCAGTCATTTTATCTCTTCATCATGATTATCATATTTTTTTTTTATTTCGTTATTGTTTTTTATTTCTGGGCTAAGTATTTATTTATCTAAGGTCTAAGAGACCATTCGCAATACGGAGGTCTACGGGCCACGGTCGACGCCCACATGGCGTGTAGGATTGCTTAGCGAGCTGAGCCACGCCAACTTTAGTTTGGGCTTAAAGTGAAATGGGTTAGCTTGGCTCCACTCGTTTATTCTTAGCCAATTTAAATTTGAGACCGAGCTTGATTTATAAAATGCTAGAGCTAGTTTGTTTAAATTATAAATAATATTTAAAGTAAAATAATAGTATTAACAATTAATATTATGGTTGTATCAAATGAGCTCATAAATCATACATTTTGTATCTTGTTATATTTTCATTATCAGTTTCACACATTATATAAGTAATTCTTTTATTTAAAAGCTTTTTTTATTGCATGTTTACTTTCTCAATAAATAAGAATTCTACATTCTCTCTCCCTATGATTCATATAATATTTGTTCTTAGTTATACTTTACATGTGGATTGCTAGTAGACGGTTCTTCACAACATATTTAATCATTTTAATATTATCAAAAATCCATTTTTTAATTATAAATTTACTTCCATCTACCATCGGCTTTCATTTTTCTCCATACCTTCAACTATTTTTTTTTTTCAATCTTCACACTTTACATTTATGAGTTCAGACGAATTTATCCCGATAATGTTGAAATCTTGCATGATACACCTCCCTTGATTATGAGGTCAGATGATAATAATACTTACATTTTGTATACTTTAATTTATGCAGTGTTTAATTTACTGTTTCTCTAAATAATGCAAGGGTTATATTATTTAATATGTTGAATCTTGAAAAAATCTTGTAATTATGATATATTTTCTTTTTTAACTGCAATGCAACAACGACATTATAATAAGTAATTACAATTTTTAGAACATATGACACAATCCTTTAACACGTACTGTTGACTTTTAAACCAACGTTCTCATACGACTTTTAAAAGTTCAATAACATTTTCATAACATTAATTTTTCTTTTTTATAAATTACACCATAAATATGGACATTATATACTTTTTGAGCATGGTATTGTTTTAGTTTTCTTTTTTAATTTAAAAAAGTTAACATGTTACAAGTTACGTGATTGTTAGTGCCCTCTAGCATCAGTATGCATGCATACACGAAAGATCACAATATATTTATTATTTAATTTTTAGTCAATAAACTATACCTTTTTAAAGTTTATGTTTGTTTCACAACTTTTATGTTTAAGTTTCTATAAAATGCATATTATAAAGCAAATAATTTGTACTTGACTGAATTTATGTTATTGTAACTTATTTTAATTATGTTTACAAATTACAAACAAAATTTCATTTTTAAATGAATTCATTTGTATAAAATAATTAAAAAAACTTATTTTTTAAAAAGGTATTAATACCCGGACCCATTTCAAATTAGCATCCTGAATTGTTTCACCAAACGCATTTCACTGTGAAACTTTTTTCTTATCCATAAACACATATTTAGAGGTTTTCACTTATTTACCGCTAATGCTTCAATAATAAGAAGATCAATGATAATAACAATAATAAGAACAATGCTTCAATAATAAGAATAACAATAACAATAATAATAATAATAATAATACAATGTAATATGATATAATATTAATAATCATAAGAAAATATGATATGATTGTTAGAAAATTACTACTGAAAGAAATAAATATAATGACAGAAACAAATGAAACAGTGAACCAGGCTTGTGTTTGGGTCAAATAAGGTTATTTTTTCTGTATGGGTTGAAACATATCTCACCAATGTTTCAAAATAGTTGATTTTCCGTAGTCACTTAAGATAACCTGTTAAGTTATCTTGAACTAGAAAAAAAAAATGAAATCCCGCTACCTGAAGTAAAAACGTTCTAAACTTTGATGCAAGTAGCCTTTTTTTAACAAGTTAATGTTGAATGTTATCAGTGGCGGATCTAGAAAATATTCGTAGGGGTAACGTTTTATAAAAAAGGGGTAACGAAATCGAAAAACGTCAAAAAAGGTCAAAATTTACACTACCGTCGGAGCGCCTAGGCTACCCCTACGTATAAGGTATGTCCGCCCCTGAATGTTATTACAAAATTTTATTATTTCATAAATAAAGTGATTTAGGAGGTTATTCAATCCGTTTGACGTGTTTTTATTTACGCCAGTCTTTTTTATCTGACCTTGTCGAAACCAGTCAAAAGTAAATAAGTTGTTATTCTAAGCCAAATATTCGCGAATTTAGTGTTTTCATATTTGTTAAGAGATGAAATACATTACAGGTACCTGTTATGCTGATGTCACAGAAAGCTGAGAATCTTGGTTTGAACATGGTGGCTGCATCTCATGTTATTCTTTTTGATCTGTGTTGGCATCCAACTACTGAAGATCAAGCCATTGACCAAGCTCATAGAATCAATCAAACTCGACCTGTTACAGCGTCCAGACTCATTGTTAAGGACACAGTTGAAGACAGCTTCACTATCTTACCATGTCAAATGAATCCAAAAAAATTGGTGAATGCAGGATAACAAGAGGAAAATGGCTGCTTCGGCTTTTGGTGAAGATCAAAGTGGAACTTCAACTGCTCGTTTAACCGATGATGATCTAAGATTTTTTGTTCATGGGGGCACGTTAAAACTTTCGTTAGTCAGGTGGTATTGTTGGCAGGGGCGAACCTACCTTAGGGGAAGGGGTAGCCTCCGCTGCCCCTTGGCACTCCGGCGGTAGTGTAAATTTTGGAAAAAATTAACCTTTTTTGGATGTTTTTTCGATTTCATTACCCCTTTTTATAAAACGTTACCCCTATGAATATTTTATAGATCCGCCACTGATTGTTGGGCATTTTTGTTAAGGTAAAATGTAAAGCCCTTGAAATAGTTGTAATTTACTTCTGCTGTTTGTAGGGAAGGTTAGTCTTGAATTGCTTGTTTTATTCAGGCTTTTTGTTATGATAAAATGTGAAGCCCTTCAAATAGGAGGAATGTTATCAACTTATTATGACCTTTTAAATGCATCTTTTCATATATGGTTTTAACTTATGTTTAGGTTTCATTTTCACCATATATTATAGTAATGGTTGATAGAGGGTATGTAATGTGCAAACTCCATAAGATTTTTTTTTTGGTTTCGTTAATCGTTATATGTTGCAAACTCGTCTTTTGTGCTTAATCTCGATAAAAGCTCGATTCGGACAAGGGTTGATAGAAGTTTGATTCTTTTGTTGTCCTAGATTTAGATTCTTGTTACACAACTAATCTTTCTTAACATTGGTACTTATATTAATTAGACTTGGTAGTTTATGCTCTAAACTAATTAATATTTCACCAAATTTGATGTGTTCATGTGAATCTTAGGGTTTTCTGAGGTTTTCATGTTTTGATTTTTGTATGAGTTTTGTTTTCAAATTGCAAACAGTAAAGCTACTAAAACTAAACATTTTCATTTTCAATATCTACAAACCTTATAGGCGGTAATAGTGTTTTCCATCTATTGGTTGACATGGGCGGTTGAGGGAATAGTGCCAGGTTATATGGCACTTCCTATTGGTCTAGCTAAATTACGACTTTGCCTTGTTTAAATTCACAGCTTTGTCATTAATTTTGTTTTTTCCTTCTCAGCCAAATTACGATTTTGCCCTCAGTTCAAATTTACAGTTTTGTCATTGTTTTTGTTTTTTTCCTGTCAAATTACGATTTTGCCCCCAATGTAAAATTACAATCATGCCATCGTTTTTTTTGTTGATAATACTATGGTAGTGTTTTGTTTTAATTGATTGAGTCAGTATAAATTTTATTCGTGTCAGACGGCTACCTGGCAAACTCTGATATGTCCTGAAAACAATTTTGCCTCAATTTTAAAATTTTAGTCTTTCCATCGTTTTATTTTTTATAGCAAAAGTATGGTAGTGTTTTGTTTTAATTGGTTTACTCGATGTCATTTTTTTGAGATCGTGTTATGAGTAGTATGTACAGGTAACCAAAACACAGACGTACATGTTATATGAACTTATCTTTTGTTGTCACTAAGGATGTGTGTTCTGCTTTCAGCTGTTTTCAACCCCCCCCTCTTTGGGCCTGCTCACACCCTTCCACGCCCTCTTGGGGAGATGTTTAACACCCGGCTCATGCCCCAGGGCGTGCCACCTCACCTGGGGTGGTAGAGCATAACACATGTCCTAAACTAAGTAGATATGATTGATATGAGAGAAAACTGAGATTCAGATAATGTAAAGCATTGAAATATAGGTTTTCTCTTCATGATATGAGTTTAAGTGTAAAGCATTGAAATATAGGTTTTCTCTTTATGATATGAATTTTACTATAAGTTTTGATACACTACTCCATGACTTCATGGTATAAGTTTCACTTTCGAGTGAAATCTTTGAATTTTTAAATATTTTAAATATTTAAGACGAGTTCGTTTTTTATAATAGCAAGGGTGTTGCGATACAGATTGTTAGGCAAACGTGACCAAGAGATAAAGCCCTTAGGATTTCTTTGGATAAAACATAGATCTCCATTTAGAACCATAGTATGAAAAGATTGGTGTAATTTCACGTTGTAATTTTGTTGTTTCTTTTGGCACTAGCTTCTTGCTAGTGTCGTTTTTATTGAAGTTTGCCGTTCAAAAAAAATGTAACACCTTTTGTGAATGGGCGAGGCTTTTGTGATATTTTGAGCAGTTGAGTATTGTATTATATTTTGTTTTTGGTAGAAACCAATGCAATTTAACTTTGTTTTTTTTGCTTGGTGTGAAAAATATTGAAATGGGAAAACTGTGGATCATCTTTTAATCTCTTGTTATTATGCCACCCTGATTTGGAATTGGATAAGCAATTGGTATCGCATCCCGGAGATCTTCGCGTTTGAGTTTCGAGATTTATGCTCGACTCATAATAATATCAACCGTGGTTCCCATAAAGAAAAGACGATTAACACGATTATTCGCACGACATGTTGGAGCGTTTGGAAGGCACAGATGAAGTTATCTTTTTGGATAATAAGGCGAGTATAGCTAAAATAATGAAAGAGATTAAGTGTTTAGCATATCTCTGGATTAAAAACCGCTCCTTGTTTAAGAATCTTTCTTGGAAAGATTGGTGCAAGTTTGAGTTGTAAGTCGATCGGATAATATTTTTTTCCCTAACTTCTTGCTAGTTTGTTTGAATGAAAGTTGTGGTTAAAAAACATGTTTACTGACTACATGCATGCATGAACTTAGATAACTGACTGATCATGGGTGCTAACTATCCCCACTACCAATAATCAAACAAAACAACTAATTAAGGATGGAGAGTGTAGAGATCATGGCTGGAACATAATTCATCATAACATGAATGGAAGGCTACCCCACAATGATTCATAGTGATTGTCGTGGATTCAACCACGATTACCACGGGCCACCTTTTCCATTTTTATAGATTTTGACACTTTAATAAAAATAACAATATAATAAAGGGGATAATGGTTTGGGTCATGACCACACCCTTAGGGTATTGATTTTGTATGGTGGATTAGAGTTGAGTGACATGACGCCTATATGGAGAGTCATGGTGGTCATGAGGGTCGTGACCACACAATTTAGCCTAGTATACTTATTTACAATCTAAGATAAATGTGCATGAACTAGAAACGTGATGGATCATATCAGTTTTCTACGCTTCCCATGTTAAGAACATTTTGTATCGGATCTCAATAAGTAAGATGATATATTAACACTTTGTTCAAAAGAAGAGCTCATTAAGATGATATGTTAACACTTTGTATCATATTAGCATACGTTAATTATAAAAGTTGTTAATTTTAATTAAAACAGTGTCACATATGTGTCACGTAGACATTGAGGGCTTTGCCATCCACATCAGAAAAGAAAGGGGTGGTGAAAGGCAAGGGCGCAAAGACAAAGCTCAAGTCCTGATTGACAATCAAACGAAGAACAGGATGCGAATGGAATAACTCTCCAATAACTTTTATTGTAACCATAAAATATAAATCAAAAAACTTGATTACAATAACTCTCAAACCATTACTCGGTTTCTCTCTTTTTTGTCTTTAAATAATGTCTAACCCTAACATGGTTTATATAAGCTAACCCTAACTTGGTGGCTAAGTCATTACCATATTAGTTATAATATAATTTGGAAACTTAACCAATTTAACCTACTTGTTAAATTTGGTCTCTCAAGTTCACCGACTTGGGACTTAAAGTCCCTACATTACCAACAATGTAACACCTTGTAAAATCGTTTCCAATAATAGAGTGACACGTGTCATTACTTTTATATTTAGTCTAATAAGGACTAAAAGCGTCAACATGCTTAAAACAAAGCCTCTGAGTGACCTCTTGGCGTCAACATGCTTAAACTGAGCCTCTAAGTGACCGTTAGTGTCAACATGCTTAAAACGGAGTCTCTGAGTGACCATTAATGTCAACATGCTTAGCTGAGCCTCTGAGTGACCATTAGTATCAACATGCTTAAAACTGAGCCTCTGAGTGATCATTAGTGTCAACATGCTTAACTGAGCCTCTGAGTGACCATTAGTGTCAACATGCTTAAACTGAGCCTCTAAGTGACCCACTAGTGTCAACATGCTAAAACTAAGCCTCTGAGTGACCCTTTACGAAGTCCTAACTCTCATATGAGCCACTGGTTGGACGAGAGGAATTAATTATGTAAATATGTAAAAGTTGGACGATGGAGGGGTTAAATGTGTCAACATGTTAATTTATACCTCTGAGTGACCTTTTAACGAACCAAGACTTGACAATGTTCGGGCATACTCCCGGGTACGCAAAATATTGGCTACGAAGGGCTAATTATGCTTATAAAGGTGTTTTAGAAGTCTATTAAGTTGAGGGGCTAAATGTGGCAAGTTTTGAAAGATCCTATAGGGCCACGAGAGGCAAGGGCCTGGTCTCTCGTAGGCCGCCAGAGGCCTGTATCTGCAGAATTTTTGCTTGGCCTCCACACATGTTGCCAAAAACCATTTGATTCAAAACATGGACTTCCAAACTGCTATGCCACGTTTTAGGACACTTGTAAGCACCCTCTAACACCTGCTAACACTTGGCATCACCTACTTCAAGCTCTCCAACTATAAATAGGTGCATTGATTCACCACTTGAACTTGCACCTTTCTCATTTATTATTCTATCTCCCTCCTCTGGAAGTTCCTAACTGAAATGAGCATCCAACTTAGTCCTATTTCATCCAAGGATCACTTGTAAGTTCCTTTCTCTTGCATTTTCGTATATAGGCTTTTTATAGCCAAAAGTCAAGCATTTACGAAAAACGCTTTGACTTTCGGTTAAGACCATTATGGTCCAGCTATTGTATGCAACGAACATGGCTAAGTGATCGTAATAAGGTAGGTGTTAATCCTTTAAAAGGGCACCTCATAAAGATCACGTTTACTAGGCAAATTGACGGGTCAAAGTTTTAATATTAAAAAGTCAAACATGCCAGATTTTGAAAATATTACGATCTTAGTTTATATGTGATACGTGGTCAAAAACCGATGTTTCTATTAAGTTTAAGTTAACATTTTACGTGACTTTTAGTTTCGAATAGCCTACTTTTGATTAGATTTGTGTTTTTGCAGGTTTACGAAGTTTAAGGAGCTATTCGGGAGCGTTTTGGAGCATCGGGACGGAAAACAGGTCAACCGGGATCACAAAATGGGAAAACAGGAAATCAAGCATTGTAGAGGTCGTCGCCGATGCCCAGTGGGACCGTCGGCGACGCCCCTCAGATAGCCCGTCGGAGAAAAATGGCCGTAGATAGTGATTAAGGCGTCTGGAGAAAATGGACATTTCTGAAGGCCGTCTGCGACGCCCAAGAATTTGGTCACTGAATTTCAATTTTGAACGGGTTTTAATGTTTGTTTGACCCATTGGTGAAGGAGTTACGAGTTTGAGAGTTTGAAATCACCTCTTGGGAGCCAAGAACACCATACCATTCATCCACAACCTCTTCCAATCGATCCAATTCATTCCACCATTCGAATCATCACAATCGATCATAACCCTAACCTACCACAATCACCTTCATCATCCTCCATCCAATTCCATCTCCATCCCAAGCCCTAACCATCATCATCCTCACTTTCAAGGCTTCAAGATGTTCGTGATCAAGCTCCAATCATCCGGTGATCAAGTTCCGTTCGTCATGAGCGGCTAATTTTCGAGGGTTTCACCTCGGTGTAGACATTTGTAAGTTTTAGGGTTACTTTATAATTTTGGTTGATTTTGTGACAAATTGAATTGTATTTTGAATTGATTGATAATTGTCTTACATTTGAACTATATTTGCGAATTGTCGAATGATGATAAAATTTGACTTTGTGAAACAAGTTTGTGTATTTATGCTTTATCTTTCGAAAGGGATTATTTGTCCGAAGTAACAAAGTGTGTTGTGGTCCGTCATATACGTGATAGCGATTAGCACCTAAGCTTTGTGATATCAAAACCGTTAATGACAAATTCAATTGAATCAAGTTAAAAATTGTTAGTAACCTTAGGTGTTGCATTTGTTGAACAGGGTGTGAACCTTGTTTTCCAACTTGTTTTAATCAAATAATTTAGTTTCGTGCAATTGTTTAAAGTTAGCAATTAAGTAGTCAAACCAATTTTTGTCGGATCAATCCGACATCTCTTCCAAACAAACCAAAGTTAATCAAAATCTTAACAAGCTTCATAAAAGTGACATTTGTATTTAAAAATCAATCACATCCAACCGCAAACCACAAACCCTTCGTGGTTCGACCCATTACTACCACTAACACATTGTTAAGGGTAATTCGGGCATATAAATATTATCTTTGACCGGGGCGCGACACTCCGATCAAATTTTGAAGCCGGTGGATTAAATTTGCTTCACGTCAATGAAGCAATATTGGAAAATCCAAGTTCAATTGTACGGTCATCAATACACCGTCACTGACGATCAAGGGCATCGGTTTAAATTGTCGACCCAAATGCAGCTCTAGAGGCAGCGAGAGAGGAGGAGATGGTTGATGAAGAGGAGGAAGATAAGCGCCAAGGTCCAAGAGGACCCCCGTCAGAGATACACCCGGCCACACCGAGAAATTTTGGCCGGGGTGGCTACTTTCATCCCAAACCGGCGTAGACCCAGGTACCCCAACTACAACCAGGGACAACAGGACGTTTATGATAACGTATCCGCGTGTATTGGGGAAAACCGGGAGTATGAACATCGGAGGCAACAGCAGGAGCAAAACTGGGAGGCTAACAACAATCCCATTGGGATGAAGATGCTGCTCACCGGACCAAAGAGCAAGAGTATTGGGAGAGGCAGCAAGAGCAATAGGCTGTTCAACAGGCTTTTATGGAAAGGCAAGATGTAACATCCATGTAAACCGGGTTTCAAAAACCCGCATTGTTTAATAATCAAATATCCATTTAAATGTTTATCGCGTATTTATTAGCGTTAGTACTTTATATATATTTTTTTAAAATGACGTATAATGATAACCAATTAATAATAAAAATAATAATAACAATAATAATAAGTAAAATTAATAAAAGATATTAAAAATGTAACATTTGTCAAAAACGGGTTTCCAAAACCCGCTCCGTTTTGTAATCGAATATCAAGTTATAAATGTCACGTTGTATATTTATGATTATTTTGATTTTTAATGATACATAATTAATAAACAAACTAAACTATAAAAATTATATTTGATAAAAAGTTAAAACAAAATAAATAAAAATGAAATGTTGCTGCCGGGACTCGAACCCGGGTCAGCCAGAACTGAAATCCAAAGACTTAACACACACACACATCACCACTCAGCCACTTGTTGTTTTCTGTCAACTTAGGGAAACAAATAACTCTTATATACAAACCGAGTTTAAACCGGTTGCGCCAACTGAGAAACCGAAATCGGCAATTCAACCGTCTAATCGTTTGATTAATCGCACATTCAGGTTTATAACCGATGCACCGACGATTTTTAATCAATTCAGATTGAATGAACATCAATTTTCATCATCATCGGTTTTTATAACCGAAAATAATCAAAGTCCAAATTACTTCAATCAAAACCCTTCTCGCGACTCAGAGACATCAGACAAACCTTCCATTTTGCTTTCGTCATACTTTCAGTCCATCAGAACGCTTAAATCAACTCGCCGGAAATTTCTGCAAGTTCGCCGGAAAACCGTATTCATCATCAAAACGGTAATTCTTTCAATACGTCGTAGTCTAACAATTGTTAAGCTATTTCTAACTTAAACCTTTCAATTGAAATCGAATTCAGACACCGTTATCAGATAATTCCAGTTCGCCGGAAAATTTCTGGAAATCGTTATCTTCGTCTGTGAAAAGGTAAGGACCTTCAAACACACTTTTAACGTTTGTTTATCACTTCAATTCCACGATTGGCTAATCAAAACGGTTAATTGTTTTGTTCAATTGAGGTGCACAAAAACAGAGCCGACGCATTGCCGGAAATTCTGTGATAAAACATTCCTACGGTATGTTACTTCCAACACCGTCTCTGCCGTTTCATTTTAGCCTTAAGAATGATTGTTAATCGTAAAAACAAGAAAACGGATTAGTAACACCGTCGACTGTAATTCGAGTGAAGAAGACGAAGATAGTTAAGTTATAAGTATAATTAAAATTGGTATTTTAAACGGGTTAGACACACAGTCCAGCGGTGGACTGTGTGCAAAATATACGCGCATGTCACGAGTTAGATCCCTGATACACGCACTCCCTATGTAATAAAATGCCTTTTGTTTAAAACTGAACCGGGTTAACTCCGTTAGTTGTTAAGTATAATAAAAACCGAGATATTAACCAGGTTAGACACACAGTCCAGCGGTTGACTGTGTGCAACACTAAGTCGCACGTCACGCGTTCGAAACCTGTTACTGGCACCGGTTGAACGAATTAAAATGTTTTTGAAATTAAAAGAATTTTGGTTAAATCGAATTAGTATATAAATATAATTAAAAACAAGATTATTTCGGGTTAGACACGTAGCTCAGTTGGTAGAGCTGCGTGCACGCGTACGGGAGGTCTTGGGTTCGAGTCTCACCCAGCGCATACTTACACACTGACCGAACCGGTCAACAGGTCAACGGTCAACGGTCAACGCAAAATAAACAATTTTTTTTTATATTTTTATTTATTTAATTTAATTTAAAAATCAATTAAAAATACTTAAAAATAACATTTTCAAAGATAGAAAATAGCCTTAAACTCACAAAAATATATCTAAAAATTCCATTAAAATCCTTAATAAAATCCACTCATTTACTATATTTTTCCGTTATTATTTAGGTTAGTTATTTCTCGTTGTTCCGCTCATCCAATTCGTGCGCATCTCACCATCTCCAATCCAACGCACCCAATGTGAGTGAATCTTACAAATTCCCCGTTTTAATCACGTTTTGGGGTGTATCATGTGTCTTGCTATATATTATATTTAAATCATTGTGCATACATCATATCATAAACATGTGTATTCAGTTTGTTTCAACTGTTGTGTGGTTATCGTTAGATGCAATTTATTATTTTCAGTACATGCAATTTCATAGGCCGCCGCTCCCCATTACATTATGAGCGTTGAGCATGTTCCCCATTACATTATGAGCGTGAACCTGGCGTGCCCACATACGATCGGCTCCGTTTGATTGAGCCTTGATCGCAAAGTTTTATTCATGTTATTTATCGTATGATGTTGGTATGTTAATGTATGCTATCATGTGTTATTGTATGTTATAGTTGTGATTGCTATTGCTACTGCTTGGTTATTTACATTTGCTCATTTATGATTATGCACAATTTTTCATTGATAAACTAACAAGAAAATCAATAACAAATGTTTATCTAACAAGGTTCACTCGCCAACTTATGTTGACCCAAAAACCCCCATTTTTACACATGATACAGGTGAACCAGCTGCAGCCAGAAACACATAGGATTGGACTAGAAGAATAAAATGATTTAGAGTTTGGGATTGTTATGTTTGGTTTATTTTCTTTGTATTGTATGGACATGTTTGGATATTTGGAAATGTAACTTTGACTTTAATAAATATGAAACATATTAGTAAATATCATGAGCTTTGGTGATAACCCAATTATGCCCCGACTCTTATTCCGCTGCGGGTCGGGGTGTGACAGATTGGTATCAGAGCCATGACTATAGGGATATAGGATAGGTTATTAGACCCTTAGAGCCTATACTATAGTTGATTAGAAACTTATAAGATTTTTGTGTGTTACATGCCAAATTTCATGATGTTTATGTGTTTTATGTTAAATGTTACATTCAATGTTATGCAAGCATGTTCATAAGTATATATTATCATATAATGCCTATCATGAATCATATACTCATAACATATCACATCCATGAAAGCACACACCACATCATGATTGCTTTTACAATGATTTTTGTGTTTTCAAATCTCATCAAAGTGAGTTCTCATGACGGGCATGTAGTAACTGGAAGGGTACCAGTACCGATAGTCGGAACGTCCTGTCTAGGCTGGCATTCGTATAAATCCAAAATAAAGGACCAGTTTGCCTACCTGGGGACTAACGATGAGAGTACGAAGTACCTATTAGGCCAAAGCATGCTATACCAAACGTCGTGTGAGCTAACCCCACTTTGAGTTGTCATTGTGTCTACACCTGGACACATTCCGACCATACATCTCGTAAACATATTTTGTGGTTTGCATTCGGGTGATGCAAGTGTTAAATCGCCAATACTAATGTGAATCCTACCAAGCCAATAGCCATGGGGGCCCACATGACTATATAGGTGAAGGTATGGGGGACATTTGAGGCCCAACATGAGCAAACCCAAGACATCCTATGGATGTGGTTGCATTATTGATATTTATGTTATTTTCATTTTTCTTAAAGACACATGACACCTAAAAAGACTCCATAAACTCACAATCTTCTTATGCATGTTCCTGTAGATGTCGTCCAGACAACAACGAAGGGGTAAAAGATCAGGAAGGTCTCAGGAACGCTTGGCCACACAAATCGCGAAACAAATGTCCACGATACTGCCTGACATTGTGGTCCAAGTACAACAAGCCCTCGCTACAAATCCTACTAACCCTCCCCAACAACATGACCAAAACATCGACAACCCTCCTACCAGCAAGTGCTCATACAAACATTTCAAATCTTGTGATCCTCCTAAATTTGAGGGGACCGAAGGTGTCACTGCTCTCCTCCACTGGTTCGAGGAAATGGAAAACACCTTCCTCAACTGCGATTGTCCTGAGGATCGCAAGGTTCGATACGCCACCGGGAGACTATTTGGGGTAGCTCTCACTTGGTGGAATACTGAAAAAGGGAAGAGGGGAACTGATGATGCAATGGCCTTAACTTGGGAGGAGTTAAGGGAAATCATGACTAGGCGTTTCTGTCCTAGGAGTGAAATTAAAAAGTTGGAGGACGAATTTCATTCTTTAAAACAGAAGGAGGGGGATCACACCACCTATAACAAGAGATTCTTGGAGTTGAACCAAATGGTTCCAAATTTGTTTACCCCAACTTATCGTTTGATCGAGCATTATATTCGAGGACTTCCCTCGAAAATCCATGATTCAGTTCTCAGCGTTTCACCGGTAACACTTGAAGCTGCTATGGAGCTAGCGACTGAACTGACCAAGAATCGGATTCGCAACGGGAAGTTTAAAGAGGAGAAAAAGAAAGCCCCTGTTGAGGGTCAAACTTCAAACCACTCCATCTCTTCCTCTAAGTTTGCTAACAAGAGGAAGCGCAACACCAGAAACTTCGCCGTTACACAAACCAACTCCCCTATTCCTGCTGCACCCATTACCCAAGTCGCTCCTTCACCTGCACCATACAAAAGACCCTACTCTGGCCCGTTACCAAAATGTAACCGTTGCCAATATCACCATTCTCCTGATTATCCTTGCCAGCATTGCACCGGCTGTGGTCGCCTGGGTCATACTGTTCAAACCTGCCGCATGCCCCAGCGAACGAACCGCCACCAACCTTTAACCCAAACCCACCAACAATTAATGGGTCAAGCCCAACAACCCCTACTATTACCACCCACCCAACATTTAGCCCAAACATATTACCAACCCAATTATCCTATGGGTCAACCTATGCGGGCTTGCTACAATTGCGGAGACCCAAGCCATTTCAGAAACACTTGTCCAAGGTTGGTAAACATTATTCATGCTCAGGCTCAAGCCAACCCAGTGAACCAAGCGAACCAAGTTCCTCCACCTACAAGAGGAAGAGCTTTCAATATCAACGCTAATCAGGCTAGGGCCGACGGCAATGTGGTTAACGGTAAGTTCCTTATAAATGGTAGATATGCATCTATGTTATTTGATACTGGTGCGGATAGAAGTTTTGTGTCTTTAGAATTTGAACCTATCTTAAACCAAAATCGGGATAAGCTCACGGAATCCATAACGGTAGAAGTTGCTGACGGGAAACCAGTTTCATTAAGTTCTATTATACGCAACTGTACACTCACCTTAAACGACCACGATTTCTCAGTCGACCTTATTCCTATGAAGCTGGGAAGTTTTGATATCATAATTGGTATGGACTGGCTCAGTCAACATCAGGCAGAAGTTGTATGTCGCGAAAAATTTATACATATTCCTCTTTCAAACGGTCAGACTCTTCGAATCTTTGGTGAAACCTCGTCAAAGGGGCTCAGCTTAATGTCTTGTCTTCAAGCCCAAAAATATCTTCGCAAAAATTATGTCGCGTTTTTAGCTCATATCATCAAAAAGGGAACCATGGAGAAGAAACTTGAAGACATTCCAGTAGTAAAAGATTTCCCGCAAGTTTTTCCTGACGACATTTCAGGACTTCCTCCAGTTAGAGAAGTCGAATTCCGTATTGATCTTATACCTGGTGCTACACCAGTTGCAAAGTCTCCTTATAGGTTAGCCCCCTCTGGAATGCAAGAGCTAGCCAGCCAATTACAAGAGTTGACTGACAAGGGATTCATACGTCCTAGCTCATCGCCTTGGGGTGCACCTGTCCTTTTTGTAAAGAAGAAAGATGGATCGTTTCGTATGTGCATCGACTACAGAGAGCTCAACAAATTAACAATCAAGAATCGCTATCCTTTACCTCGCATTGATGATCTTCTTGACCAACTTCAAGGTGCCAACTGCTTTTCAAAAATCGACCTTCGATCTGGCTATCATCAACTTAGAGTACATGAAGAAGACGTCCCAAAGACTGCTTTCCGAACTCGTTATGGCCATTATGAATTCATGGTAATGCCATTTGGTTTAACCAACGCACCAGCTGTCTTCATGGACCTAATGAACAGAGTCTGCAAACCTTATCTTGATCGATTTGTTATAGTCTTCATCGACGACATTCTTATTTATCCAAAGTCTAAATCTGATCATGAGCGTCATCTTCGACTCATCCTTACACTTCTAGAGAATGAAAAGCTTTACGCCAAATTCTCCAAATGCGAATTTTGGTTAAAAGAGGTGCAATTCCTCGGACATGTAGTCAATGACAAGGGAATACATGTCGACCCCTCAAAGATCAAAGCGGTACAAGAATGGCAAGCTCCACGTACCCCAACTGAAGTAAGATCTTTTCTTGGTTTGGCTGGGTATTATCGTCATCTCATTTCAAACTTCTCTCGCATTGCTGTACCACTCACGGCTTTAACTCATAAGGGAAAACCTTTCATATGGGGACCCAAGCAAGAAGAAGCCTTCCAAACCCTTAAACAAAAACTCTGTGATGCACCAATCCTCACTCTTCCTGAAGGTTGTGATGATTTCGTGGTCTATTGCGACGCGTCAGGGCAAGGATTAGGTTGCGTTCTAATGCAAAGAGGAAAAGTTATAGCTTATGCTTCGAGACAACTCAAAACGCATGAGAAGAACTACACCACCCATGACCTAGAACTTGGAGCCGTTGTGTTCGCTCTTAAGATATGGAGGCATTATCTCTATGGTACTAAGTGTGAAATATACACTGACCACAAGAGTCTTCAACATATCTTCAATCAAAAGGAGTTAAACATGAGGCAACGAAGATGGGTCGAACTTCTAAATGATTACGACTGTGAAATTTGATACCACCCTGGCAAAGCAAATGTGGTGGCTGATGCACTTAGTCGAAAGGGTTATGCGAACTCCAGTCGTCTTCTATGTTCGCAAATTATAACCGACATTAAAGATCAAATTCGAGAAGCCCAACATGTTTCAGTAACGGAAGATGATGTACGAAAGGAGATGTCCTGTGGAGCTGAACTTAAAATTGAAACTAAATCTGATGGTATTCTGTACTACCTAGATCGTATCTGGATTCCTAACCACAACAATCTTCGTGAAACTCTTATGAAGGAAGCTCACAAAACGCGATACTCTATACACCCAGGAGCCGATAAGATGTATCAAGACCTACGATATACCTATTGGTGGCCTGGAATGAAAAAGGATATTGCTGTTTTTGTTTCCAAGTGCATTACATGTTCTAATGTGAAAGCTGAACACCAAAGACCCTCAGGACTTCTGGTCCAACCTGAAATACCTGTATGGAAGTGGGAAAATATAACCATGGACTTCATTACCGGGTTACCTCGCACTTCTGGGGGGTATGACACTATATGGGTAATAATTGACCGACTTACAAAATCAGCTCACTTTATTCCTATCCGCGAAGATTTCAAGAACGAAAAGCTTGCTCGTATTTATATCAGCGAAATCGTAAGCCGACATGGGGTACCGTTAAGCATTATTTCTGATCGTGATGGTCGTTTCACTTCACGAACATGGCAAGCAGTACAAGCCGCTATGGGTACGCGATTAGATCTCAGTACCGCCTATCATCCTCAAACTGATGGTCAATCTGAACGCACCATCCAAACTCTTGAAGATATGCTTCGCGCATGTGTTATAGACTTCAAGGGAAATTGGGACGCTCATCTACCATTAGCAGAATTTTCGTACAACAACAGCTATCATTCAAGTATCGGCATGGCACCTTTTGAAGCCTTATATGGTCGTAAGTGCCGATCTCCTATATGTTGGCACGAAATTGGGGAAGCTCAAATCACTGGTCCAGAATTGATCCAAGAAACCACAGACAAGATCCATCAAATCCGAAACAATCTTCTAGCGGCTCAGAGTCGTCAAAAGAGTTATGCAGATAAACGACGGAAGCCTTTAGAGTTTAACATTGGTGATCATGTACTTCTAAAAGTATCACCGTGGAAGGGAGTAGTTCATTTGGTCAAAAAGGCAAGCTAGCACCACGCTACGTAGGACCTTTCAAGATACTCGAAAGAGTCGGACCTGTAGCATACAAGCTTGATCTACCAGAAGAACTCAACAGGATTCATCCCACATTCCACGTGTCGAACTTGAAGAAGTGCCTCGCTGATGAAAACCTCCACATTCCTCTGGAAGATATTCAGATTGATGAATCTATGCATTTTATTGAAAGACCAGTAGAAATCATGGACTTCGGGGAGAAACGTCTACGACGAAGTCGCATTCCAATTGTTAGGGTACGCTGGGAGTCGAAACGGGGACCTGAGTTTACTTGGGAACGTGAAGACTCAATGCGCGAAAAATACCCGCATCTTTTTCTACTACTTCTACTACTTAAATTTCGGGACGAAATTCCTAAAAGTAGGGGATACTGTAACATTTGTCAAAAACGGGTTTCCAAAACCCGCTCCGTTTTGTAATCGAATATCAAGTTATAAATGTCACGTTGTATATTTATGATTATTTTGATTTTTAATGATACATAATTAATAAACAAACTAAACTATAAAAATTATATTTGATAAAAAGTTAAAACAAAATAAATAAAAATGAAATGTTACTGCCGGGACTCGAACCCGGGTCAGCCAGAACTGAAATCCAAAGACTTAACACACACACACATCACCACTCCGCCACTTGTTGTTTTCTGTCAACCTAGGGAAACAAATAGCTCTTATATACAAACCGAGTTTAAACCGGTTGCGCCAACTGAGAAACCGAAATCGGCAATTCAACCGTCTAATCGTTTGATTAATCGCACATTCAGGTTTATAACCGATGCACCGACGATTTTTAATCAATTCAGATTGAATAGAACATCAATTTTCATCATCATCGGTTTTTATAACCGAAAATAATCAAAGTCCAAATTACTTCAATCAAAACCCTTCTCGCGACTCAGAGACGTCAGACAAACCTTCCATTTTACTTTCGTCATACTTTCAGTCCATCAGAACGCTTAAATCAACTCGCCGGAAATTTCTGCAAGTTCGCCGGAAAACCGTATTCATCATCAAAACGGTAATTCTTTCAATACCGTCGTAGTCTAACAATTGTTAAGCTATTTCTAACTTAAACCTTTCAATTGAAATCGAATTCAGACACCGTTATCAGATAATTCCAGTTCGCCGGAAAATTTCTGGAAATCGTTATCTTCGTCTGTGAAAAGGTAAGGACCTTCAAACACACTTTTAACGTTTGTTTATCACTTCAATTCCACGATTGGCTAATCAAAACGGTTAATTGTTTTGTTCAGTTGAGGTGCACAAAAACAGAGCCGACGCATTGCCGGAAATTCTGTGATAAAACATTCCTACGGTATGTTACTTCCAACACCGTCTCTGCCGTTTCATTTTAGCCTTAAGAATGATTGTTAATCGTAAAAACAAGAAAACGGATTAGTAACACCGTCGACTGTAATTCGAGTGAAGAAGACGAAGATAGTTAAGTTATAAGTATAATTAAAATTGGTATTTTAAACGGGTTAGACACACAGTCCAGCGGTGGACTGTGTGCAAAATATACGCGCATGTCACGAGTTAGATCCCTGATACACGCACTCCCTATGTAATAAAATGCCTTTTTGTTTAAAACTGAACCGGGTTAACTCCGTTAGTTGTTAAGTATAATAAAAACCGAGATATTAACCAGGTTAGACACACAGTCCAGCGGTTGACTGTGTGCAACACTAAGTCGCACGTCACGCGTTCGAAACCTGTTACTGGCACCGGTTGAACGAATTAAAATGTTTTTGAAATTAAAAGAATTTTGGTTAAATCGAATTAGTATATAAATATAATTAAAAACAAGATTATTTCGGGTTAGACACGTAGCTCAGTTGGTAGAGCTGCGTGCACGCGTACGGGAGGTCTTAGGTTCGAGTCTCACCCAGCGCATACTTACACACTGACCGAACCGGTCAACAGGTCAACGGTCAACGGTCAACGCAAAATAAACAATTTTTTTTATATTTTTATTTATTTAATTTAATTTAAAAATCAATTAAAAATACTTAAAAATAACATTTTCAAAGATAGAAAATAGCCTTAAACTCACAAAAATATATCTAAAAATTCCATTAAAATCCTTAATAAAATCCACCCATTTACTATATTTTTCCGTTATTATTTAGGTTAGTTATTTCTCGTTGTTCCGCTCATCCAATTCGTGCGCATATCACCATCTCCAATCCAACGCACCCAATGTGAGTGAATCTTACAAATTCCCCGTTTTAATCACGTTTTGGGGTGTATCATGTGTCTTGCTATATATTATATTTAAATCATTGTGCATACATCATATCATAAACATGTGTATTCAGTTTGTTTCAACTGTTGTGTGGTTATCGTTAGATGTAATTTATTATTTTCAGTACATGCAATTTCATAGGCCGCCGCTCCCCATTACATTATGAGCGTTGAGCATGTTCCCCATTACATTATGAGCGTGAACCTGGCGTGCCCACATACGATCAGCTCCGTTTGATTGAGCCTTGATCGCACAGACATTTTCATTTTCAGTACATGCAATACGATCGGCTCCGTTTGATTGAGCCTTGATCGCACAGTTTCATTCATGTTATTTATCGTATGATGTTGGTATGTTAATGTATGCTATCATGTGTTATTGTATGTTATATTTGTGATTGCTATTGCTACTGCTTGGTTATTTACATTTGCTCATTTATGATTATGCACAATTTTTCATTGTTAAACTAACAAGAAAATCAATAACAAATGTTTATCTAACAAGGTTCACTCGCCAACTTATGTTGACCCAAAAACCTCCATTTTTACACATGATACAGGTGAACCAGCTGCAGCCAGAAACACATAGGATTGGACTAGAAGAATAAAATGATTTAGAGTTTGGGAATGTTATGTTTGGTTTATTTTCTTTGTATTGTATGGACATGTTTGGATATTTGGAAATGTAACTTTGACTTTAATAAATATGAAACATATTAGTAAATATCATGAGCTTTGGTGATAACCCAATTATGCCCCGACTCTTATTCCGCTGCGGGTCGGGGTGTGACAAAAAACCAATGGAATAAAGAAACAAAATAAAAATGAAGAGAAATGTGTTCAACCGGAGTTGAACCCGGGTCTCCCGCTTGTATATACACACAAAACACCACTACTCTACACACACCTCATGTTTTAAAACTGAAACAAATAATATTTATGAAGCATCAGTGTGAAAACCTACAACCATAACTGCCGCTGAATCGGAGAATTTGTATACATAAGTTCATATGTGGTCCATGCACATTTTCTTATAACAACCAGTATATTAAACTGTTACGTTGTTAAATTTAGATTCACTCGCCAACTTTTGTTGACTCAAACTTTTGTTTTACACTTGATACAGGTGGACAGGTTGAAGAGATGAACACATAGGAATGGCCTTAGAAGATAAATGAAATACAGTTTGTTTAGAACAATGTTTTACTTGTGCTTACATGTTTCCTTGTGTTTGGATATTTGAATTTAAATTTCAACCTAATAAATATGAAACCTATTGTTAGTAAATGTCATGAGCTTTGATGATAACCCAATTATGCCCTGACTTTTATTTCCGTTGCGGGTCGGGGTGTGACAGATTGGTATCAGAGCTTATGACTATAGGGATATAGGATAGGTTATTAGACCCTTAGAGCCTATACTATAGTTGATTAGATTTTAATTGTTTATGTGTACATACAAAACTCATGATGTTTATATGTTTCATGTTTATTTTCACACACAAATACATGCAAGCACTTTCACTACTACATGTTAATATGTGATGTTCATTATAGTCTATATATTGCCTACAAGCACACACATCACCATTTCACAATTTTCATGATTTCTTCTCAATGATTTTGCAATGTTTTCATGTTTTTCAATCACATCAAAGTGAGTTCTACGACGGACATGTAGTAACTGGAAGGGTACGAGTACCGGTAGTCGAAACATCCTATCTAGGCTTGGCATTCGTATAAATCCAATTTAATAGACCAGTTTGCCTACCTGGGGACTAACGATGAGAGTATGAAGGACCTATTAGGCCAAAGCATGTCACATCAAACGTCGTGTGAATTAACCCCACTTTGAGTTGTCATTGTGTCTACACCTGGACACCCTCTGACCTTATACCATACAATTATGTTTTACAATTTTCATTCAGGTGACGCAAGCATTAATAGGCCAACACCAATGTGAACCCTACCAAGCCCAGTAGTCATGAGGGCCCACGTGACTACCTAGGCCGAAGTATGGGAGACATTTGGAGGCCCAAACATGAGCAAGCCCAACATCCTATGGATTTAGATAATTTTTGTTTCATCTATTTGAATGTTGTTTTCATTTTTTTACGACACATGACACCTAGAAGCTATCAACTCATAATCTCGCTACGTATTTCCTGTAGATGTCTGCTAGACACTCTCGAGGTGGTAGAAGGTCAGGAAGATCTAGCAAGCGCATGGCCACTCAAATAGCTCAACAGATGGCTGCTGTACTTCCTGACATTGTCATACAAGTTCAACAAGCACTTGCCGCCAATCCCATCAACCCCACCAATTAAGAAGATCAAAATATCGCCAACCCTCTCCCTAACACCACCAAATGCACCTACAAGCATTTCAAGTCCTGCGATCTTCCAAAGTATGAGGGGACCGAAGGTGTCACCGCTCTCCTCCGTTGGTTTGAGGAGATGGAAAGCACTTTCCTCAATTGCGATTGTCTCGATGATCGCAAGGTGCGATATGCTACTGGTCGTTTGTTCGGGTAGCACTTACATGGTGGAACATGGAGAAGGGAAAGCGAGGTGCTGAAGCTGCTATGGCCTTAACTTGGGATGAGTTGAGGAAAATCATGACGAGACGCTTCTGTCCAAGAAGGGAAATCAAGAAATTAGAAGATGAGTTTTACGCTTTGAAACAAAAAGAGGGAGACCACATCTCGTACAACAAAAGATTTCTCGAGTTGAATCAGATGGTCCCCAACCTGTTCACCCCGCTCTATCGTCTAATCGAGCATTACATTCGAGGTCTTCCCTCGAAAATTCAAGATTCTGTGTTAAGTACCACACCTGCAACAATCGAAACTGCCATGGAGCTGGCTACTGAACTTACGAAAAATTGCATCCGAAATGGCGATTTTAAAGATGAGAAGAAGAAAGACAAGACACCTATCGAAACCCCAACCTTAACCCAAACAGGTTCGTCTTCTAAACTTGTCGGTAAGAGGAAGCGCAATGGCAAGAATTTCGCCGTTACCCAAACCAATTCCCCTATCATTGCTGCACCCATCACACAAGTCGCTCCTCCTGCTGCTCCATTCAAGAAACCATACACTGGTCCTCACCCAAAATGCAACCGATGCCAATATCACCACCCTCCTGAGAACCCATGTCAATATTGCACAAGTTGTGGTCGTGCAGGTCACACAATTCAAACTTGTCGTATCCTCCAAAAGCCAAACCGCAATCAACCTCAAGCCCAAACCAACAATCAAGTGGTAGGCCAAGCCCAACACCAACAACCTTTACTCTTACCACCTGCTCAACCCTACTACCAACCCAATTACCCAATGATGCAACCCGTCAGAGCATGTTTCAACTGTGGCGATCCAACCCACTTCGAAACACCTGCCCAAGCCTGGTGAACATCATAAACGCCCAAGCTCAATCCAATCTCGTGAATCAAGCCAACCAAGCTAATCCACCTGCTAGAGGAAGGGGTTTCAACATCAACGCCAACCAAGCTAGGGCTGATGGTGGTCAATGGTACGTTTCTTATTAACGGTAGTTATGCATCCATACTGTTTGATACTGGTGCGGATAAGAGTTTCGGGTCCTTAGAGTTCGAATCTATTCTTGATTTACCTCGCGTTAGTCTCTCTGAATCATTCACGGTAAAAGTTGTTGATGGTGAACCTATTACGTTAGACTCGATTATACGTGATTGTACTCTTACCCTTAATGATCACGATTTCTCAATTGATCTTATTCCTATGAAATTGGGTAGTTTCGACGTTATCATCGATATGGACTGGCTTAGTCAGCATCACGCTGAAGTTGTTTGCTATGAGAAGTTTATTCGAATTCCCCTCGCTGACGGTCAAACTTTACGTATCTTTGGTGAAACTTCTTCTAAAGGACTCAAATTGATGTCATGTCTACAAGCTCGAAGATACCTTCGCAAAGACTATATCGCGTTTCTAGCTCATATCGTCAAGAAGGAAGGCAAGGAAAGGAAGCTCGAAGATATTCCAATCATTAAAGAATTTCCTCAAGTTTTTCCTGATGACGTTTCAGGACTTCCTCCTGTACGAGAAGTCAACTTCCGAATCGATCTTGTACTTGGTGCTACACCAATCGCAAAATCTCCATATCGGTTGGCCCCATCTGAGATGCAAGACTTAGCTAGTCAGCTGCAAAAGTTGACTGACAAAGGATTTATACGTCCTAGCTCATCACCTGGGGTGTGCCTGTCGTTTTCGTAAAGAAGAAATATGGAACTTTCCGCATGTGCATCGATTATAAAGAGCTCAACAAGCTGACTATCAAGAATCGCTATTCATTACCTCGTATTGATGATCTTTTAGATCAACTTCAAGGTGCCACCTAATTTTCAAAAATCGACCTTCGTTCTGGTTATCATCAACTTAGAGTGCGTGAAGAAGATATTCCAAAGACTGCTTTTCGAACTCGTTATGGTCAATATGAATTCATGGTTATGCCTTTCAGGTTAACCAATGCTCCTGCTGTTTTCATGGATTTTATGAATAGGGTGTGCAAACATTACCTCGATCGTTTTGTCATAGTTTTCATTAATGATATTCTCATCTACTCCAAGCCAAATCCGATCATGAGCGACATCTTCGACTTATTTTAACGCTCTTGAGAACCAAAAAGCTTTATGCTAAGTTCTCAAAATGTGAGTTTGGGTTAAAGGAGGTACAATTTCTTGGTCATGTCGTTAATGACAAAGGGATTCATGTCGACCCTGCGAAGACCAAAGCGGTGCAAGAATGGGAAGCGCCACGTACTCCTACCGAAGTTAGATATTTCTTGGTCTGGCTGGTTATTATCGTTGTTTCATCGCAAATTTTTCTCGTATCGCCGTTCCATTCACAGCCTTGACTCACAAGGGCAAACCCTTTATTTGGGGGCCAAAGCAAGAAGAGGCTTTCCAAACTTTGAAGCAAAAACTTTGTGATGCACCTACCCTTACACTTCCTGATGGCTGCGAAGACTTTGTGGTTTATTGCGATGCGTCAGGGCAAGGTTTAGGTTGCGTTCTAATGCAAAGAGGAAAGGTGATAGCCTATGGCTCAAGGCAACTCAAAGTGCATGAAAAGAACTATACCACTCATGACCTAGAACTTAGAGCAGTCGTGTTCGCTCTAAAGATATGGAGACACTATCTCTATGGTACCAAGTGTGAAATTTACACTGACCACAAGAGTCTTCAACATATCTTCAATCAAAAAGAGTTGAACATGGGCAACGACGATGGGTCAAACTCTTAAATGACTATGATTGTGAAATTCGATATTGTCCTGGCAAGGCTAATGTTGTGGCTGACGCCCTCAGTCGAAAGGAGTATGCAAACTCCATCCATCTTTTGTGTTCCCAAATTGTGACCGATCTTCAAAAACGAATTAGAGCAGCTCAACATATTTCCGTGACGGAAAATGATGTACGAGATGAATTGTCTTGTGGAGCTGAAACCAAACTAGAATCCAAGTCAGACGGTATTCTTTATTACTTGAATCGTATTTGGGTACCTGATCATGACGATCTTCGTGCTTTTCTCATGAATGAGGCTCACAAAACACAATACTCTATACATCCAGGAGCCGATAAGAGGTATCATGATCTACGATACTCCTACTGGTGGCCTGGCATGAAGAAAGATATCGCTATTTTTGTTTCCAAGTGCCTTACATGTTCCAAAGTGAAAGCTGAACATCAAAGACCTTCAGGACTTCTTGTCTAACCCGAAATACCTGTATGGAAGTGGGAAAATATAACCATGGGTTTCATTACCGGGTTACTGTCACATCCCGACCCGAAGCGGAATAAAAGTCGGGGCATAATTGGGTTATCACCAAAGCTCATGATGTTTACTAAGGTGTTTCATATTTATTAAATTCGAATTACAAACTTAAATATCCAAAGCAAAATTCATACAATTACAAAGAAAATGAAACTACAAAATTATTCTCAAGCATAAACTTGTTTATTCTTCTAGGCCTTCCTAAGTGTTTCCTGTCTCAGCTGGATCACCTGTATCATGTGTAAAATGGGGGAGATTTTGGGTCAACCAAAGGTGGCGAGTGAACCTTGATAAAACATTTTAACTGATTTCTTGTTTTATTTAATAAGGAAAATTCGTGCATTAATCACATGTGAACAAACATATATGTAAACAAACACAAACCACTTTGGATGAGTATATGACATGAGATGATGATGTATTTGAGATCAAGGCTCAATCAAACGGAGCCGATCTAATGAGGCTCCTGATGCTCAACCCGTATCCCACAGGGAACTGATGGGCCTAATGAAATGCGTGCACTGAAATGATGAAATTCAATCTACATATAATTCACACAATAATTGATACACATTTGATCACGGATATGATGTATGCACAAGTGTTTAAATAAAATAGAAGTATGGTACGACACATGATACACCCCAAAACATGATTAAAACGGGGAATTGGTAGAGATTCACTCACCGTGGGAGCGTTCTTTGATGATGATGAATGCGCACGAGTTTACGATTCAACCGACGAGGGAAAAACTAACCTAAATAATAACGAAATGATTCGATAAATAAATAAATTTCATTTGAGATTAATGTTTTTAATTAGTGCTCTTAATGAGATTTTTAGATTTATTTTTGTGAGTTTAAATGAAATTTTCTAACTTTATAAACCTTATTTTTAAGTATTTATAAATTTTTCAATTAAATAAATAAATAAAAAGAAAACAGAAAATTAAAAATTTGGGTTGACTTGTCAGGGTTGACCGGGTCGGACCGGTCAGACTGTGTTTAATATATGCGGTGAGTGAGGTTCGAACTCGGGACCTCTCGTATACGTGCACGCAGCTCTACCAACTAAGCTACGTGTCTAACCCGAAATTTTCTTTGTTTTAATTATATATATATACTAATTAATCTTTAACCTTATTTAGTTTTTATTAAAAATGATTTAATATGGCCGAACCGGTTGCAGAGACCCGGAGTCGAACTCGGAACCTTCGGTTCGAGTGCGCACAGCCCAACCAGTTGGGCTGTGTGTCTAATCTGCTTAACTACTGGATTATATTCCTCTTATGTATTTACTGTGACTTGATCTGATTATGTTTCAAAAATGTTGGTTTTATTTCTGAAGGTCGGTAGCATGTTCGATTCGAACTCGGGACGTGTGTATTGTAATTGCACACAGTCCACCGCTGAACTGTGTGCCTAACCCGGTTAAATATCCGATTTTAATAATATTAATACACATAATCAACTTCATCTTCTTCACTTACAGAAATTTCCGACAGTGATTCCGGCTGAACGAACTGAATTAACAGTTTCGATTATTGTGTTGAGCAATTAGATTACTAAGCAAGAGATAGCAAGAAGGTTTAGATGATTATACCGATCGGCAGTGAGGCTTCGGTCTTCCACTGATATTCCGGCGAGTGTGAGAATTTCCGGCGACGGACTCTGTTTGAGACAGACTCTGGTTGACCGATTAAGGTTAATACATGCCGAATAATGGATTACCAAAAAAAAAAGAGTCGAGAATTATACCGATTAGGAGTAAAGCCTCGGTTTTCCGGTGAAATTCTGGCGAATGCGAAAATCTCCGGCGACGTATTTTTGAAGGAATAAAGCTTCGGAAGTGAGTGTGGTTCTGAGAGAAAGGTTTACATGAAGTTTGAGTGGGTATTTATAAGGGGGCAGGTCGATTGGGTCTGAATTAGGGGTCAACAATCGCGATCAATGATTTCATCGGTTTTTTACTGAAATTGAGTACCGGCAACGGTTATAACTGATGTCGCGATTCCGTTTATGCGTTTCAGTCAAAGGAGAATAGCCAAAATCGCGGAGTTTCGGTTTTTCCGGTGATTGCGAGTTCTGGGCGTGCTGATTTACAGATTTGACTTTCGGTTTTTATTACAAGTGTTATTTGTTTCGGTATTAAACAGAAAAGAGGTGTGTGGCGGAGTGGTGTGTTGTGTGTGTGTTTGTCCGGGAGACCTGGGTTCGAAACCCGGCTGCCCCAATATTTATTTTTTTGATACTTATTATTGTTAGTTATAATTTTTGGTTTTTAAATTCTAAATATTTGTTAATTATGTATTATTTAAAAATAAACTGAACAATAAATACGCAACGAACATATAACTGAATATTTGATTAATAAACGAAGCGGGTTTTGAAACCCGTTTTTCGACGAATGTTACAGTATCCATGCACCTCCAGTAAACTCGGGTCCTCGTTTTGACTCCCAACGTACCCTGACAATTGGAATACGACTTCGCCTTAAACGCTTCTCTCTGAAATCCATGATTTTTACTGGTCTTTCAACGAAGTGCATAGATTCATCGACTTGAATGTCTTCTAGAGGAATATGGTGGTTTTCATCGGCGAGGCACTTTTTCAAGTTTGATACATGGAATGTGGGATGAATTCTGTTGAGCTCTTTTGGTAGGTCAAGCTTGTATGCTACAGGACCTACTCTTCCGAGTATCTTGAAAGGTCCTACGTAGCGTGGTGCTAGCTTGCCCTTCTGGCCAAAACGAACCACTCCCTTCCATGGTGATACTTTTAGAAGTACTTGGTCACAAATGTCAAACTCCAAGGGCTTTCGTCGTTTGTCAGGATAACTCTTTTGACGACTTTGAGCCGCTAGAAGATTGTTTCGAATTTGAAGGATCTTGTCGGTTGTTTCTTGAATTAATTCTGGACCGGTGATTTGCGCTTCCCCAATTTCGTGCCAACATACTGGTGATCGGCACTTACGACCATATAAAGCTTCGAAAGGTGCCATGCCGATACTTGAATGATACCTATTGTTGTACGAAAATTCAACTAATGGTAGGTGAGCGTCCCAGTTCCCTTTGAAGTCTATGATACATGCTCGTAGCATGTCTTCAAGGGTTTGGATGGTGCGTTCAGATTGACCATCTGTCTGAGGATGAAAAGCGGTGCTAAGGTCTAATCGTGTACCCAAAGCGGTTTGTACGGCTCGCCATGTTCGTGAGGTGAAACGACCATCACGGTCTGAAATGATGCTTAATGGTACACCATGACGGCTTACGATCTCGCTGATGTAGATACGAGCTAACTTCTCGTTCTTGAAGTCCTCGCGAATCAGAATGAAATGAGATGACTTTGTAAGACGATCGATTATTACCCATATGGTGTCATACCCACTGGAGGTGCGAGGTAACCCGGTAATGAAATCCATGGTTATGTTTTCCCACTTCCATACAAGTATTTCGGGTTGGACTAGAAGTCCTGAAGGTCTTTGATGTTCAGCTTTTACTTTGGAATAGGTAAGGCACTTGGAAACAAAAACAGCAATATCCTTTTTCATGCCAGGCCACCAGTAGGTGTATCGTAGGTCTTGATACATCTTGTCGGCTCCTGGGTGTACAGAGTATCGTGTTTTGTGCGCCTCATTCATGAGGAAATCACGAATGTTATCGCGATCAGGAATCCATATGCGGTTTAAATAGTATAGAATACCGTCGGATTTGGTTTCGATTTTGAGTTCAGCTCCACATGACAGCTCATCGCGTACATCATTTTCTGTTACAGAAACATGTTGAGCTGCTCGGATTCGTTCTTTGATGTCAGTTATGATTTGCGAACAGAGAATACGAATGGAGTTCGCATAACCTTTTCGACTGAGCGCATCGGCCACTACGTTTGCCTTGCCAGGATGATACCGAATTTCACAGTCGTAGTCGTTGAGAAGTTCGACCCATCTTCGTTGCCTCATATTCAACTCCTTTTGGTTGAAGATATGCTGGAGACTCTTGTGGTCAGTGTATATTTCACACTTAGTACCGTAGAGGAAATGTCTCCATATCTTGAGAGCGAACACAACGGCTCCAAGTTCCAGGTCGTGGGTGGTGTAATTCTTCTCGTGAACCTTGAGTTGCCTAGAGGCATAGGCTATCACTTTTCCTCTTTGCATTAATACACAGCCTAGCCCTTGCCCTGATGCGTCGCAATATACTACAAAGTCATCGCAACCTTCAGGGAGTGTGAGGATAGGTGCGTCACAAAGTTTTTGCTTTAGAGTTTGGAAGGCCTCCTCTTGTTTAGGCCCCCATATGAAGGGTTTTCCTTTATGAGTCAAGGCCGTGAGTGGGACAGCAATACATGAAAAATTGGCGATGAAGCGTCGATAGTAACCAGCCAAACCAAGAAATAACCTAACCTCGGTAGGGGTACGTGGCGCTTGCCATTCCTGCACTGCCTTGATTTTTGAAGGATCAACATGAATTCCCTTGTCGTTGACGACATGTCCAAGGAATTGTACTTCCCCTAACCAGAATTCACATTTTGAGAACTTAGCGTAGAGCTTTTCAGTCTTGAAGAGTGTAAGGATGAGTCGAAGGTGTCGCTCATGATCGGATTTAGACTTGGGGTAGATAAGAATATCGTCGATGAAGACTATGACGAAACGGTCGAGGTAGGGTTTGCATACCCTATTCATTAGATCCATGAAGACAGCGGGGGCGTTGGTTAAACCGAATGGCATGACCATGAATTCGTAATGACCATAACGAGTCCGGAAGGCGGTCTTTGGGATATCTTCTTCATGCACTCTGAGCTGATGATAACCAGAACGAAGGTCGATTTTTGGAAAGCAGGTGGCGCCTTGAAGTTGGTCTAGGAGGTCATCAATGCGAGGTAGTGGATAGCGATTCTTAACCGTTAACTTGTTGAGTTCTCTACAATCGATGCACATGCGAAACGTTCCATCTTTCTTCTTCACAAAAAGAACAGGTGCACCCCAAGGCGATGAGCTAGGACGTATGAATCCTTTGTCAGTCAGCTCTTGCAGTTGACTGGCCAGCTCTTGCATTTCGGATGGGGCTAACCTATAAGGAGATTTTGCGACTGGTATAGCGCCAGGTACAAGATCGATGCGGAATTCGACTTCTCTCACAGGAGGAAGTCCTGAAATGTCTTCGGGAAAGACTTGAGGGAATTCTTTCACAACTGGGATGTCTTCGAGTTTCCTCTCCTTGGTTCCCTTTTTGACGACGTGAGTTAGGAATGCGACATAGTTCTTGCGGAGATATCTTCGAGCTTGAAGGCAGGACATTAACTTGAGTCCTTTCGAAGGGGTTTCCCCAAAAATACGTAGGGTCTGACCGTCTGCAAGAGGAATGCGAATGAACTTTTCACGGCACACTACTTCAGCGTGATGCTGGCTGAGCCAGTCCATACCGATTATAACATCGAAACTTCCCAACTTCATAGGAATGAGGTCAACTGGAAAGTCGTGATCGTTTAGAGTGAGGGTACAATTGCGTATAATAGAATTTAATGAAACGGGTTTTCCGTCAGCAACTTCCACCGTTAGAGATTCCATGATATTAACACGAGTTTGGTTGAGGATAGGTTCGAATTCTAAGGACACAAAGCTCTTATCCGTGCCAGTATTGAATAGTATGGATGCATAACTACCATTGATGAGAAACGTACCGTTGACCACGTTGTTGTCAGCCCTAGCTTGGTTGGCATTGATGTTGAAAGCTCTTCCTCTGGCAGGTGGAGGAGCTTGGTTAGCTTGGTTTACCGGGTTTTCTTGAGCTTGGGCATGGATGATGTTCACCAAGTGTGGACAAGTGTTCCTGAAGTGGTTTGGGTCCCCACAATTGTAACAGGCTCGCGTGGGATGCATCATGGGGTAGTTGGGTTGGTAGTAAGGTTGGGCTATGTGTTGTGCAGATGGTAGAAGTAAGGGTTATTGGGCTTGGCCCACTATCTGATTGTGGGTTTGGGTTGGAGGTTGATTGCGGTTCATTCGTTGAAGAGTACGACAGGTTTGGATGGTGTGACCCGCACGGCCACAGCTTGTGCAATGTTGGCAGGGGTTTTTGGGAGGGTGATGGTACTGACAACGGTTGCATTTTGGGTGTGGGCCGGTGTATGGCTTTTTGAATGGTACAGCTGAAGGAGCAATTTGGGTGATTGGTGCAGCAGTGATAGGAGGGTTGGTTTGAGTGACAGCAAAATTCTTGCTGTTTCGTTTCCTCTTACCAGCAAACTTCGAGGAGGAGACGGGGTGGTTTGGAGTTGGGGCCTCAATGGGTGCTTTCTTCTTCTCATCTTTGAACTTGCCGTTTCGGATACGATTCTCAGTGAGTTCTGTAGCTAATTCCATTGCGGCTTCAAGTGTTGCAGGCGAAGTGCTTAAAACCGAATCTTGGATTTTCGAGGGGAGACCTCGAATGTAATGTTCAACTAAGCGGTACAAGGGGGTGAACAAATTAGGGATCATCTGGTTCAGCTCGAGAAATCTCTTATTATAGGATGTGTGATCTCCTTCCTTTTGTTTCAGTGTGTGGAATTCGTCTTCTAGCTTTTTGATTTCGCTTCTTGGACAGAAGCGTCTTGTCATGAGTTCCCTTAACTCTTCCCATGTTAAGGCCATGGCATCTTCAACTCCTCGCTTACCTTTTTCCGTGTTCCACCAGGTAAGGGCTACCCCAAACAGTCTTCCAGTTGCATAACGTACCTTACGGTCCTCGGGACAATCGCAATTGAGGAAAATGTTTTCCATTTCTTCAAACCAGTGAAGGAAGGCGGTAACACCTTCGGTCCCTTTATACTTTGGGGGATCGCAAGATTTGAAGTGTTTGTAGCAGCACTTTTTGGAAGGAGGGTTGGCGACGCTCTGGTCTTCTTGATTGGGGGGGTTGATGGGATTTGCGGTGAGAGCTTGTTGAACTTGAATCACGATGTCAGGAAGCACTGCGGCCATTTGTTTAGCAATTTGTGTGGCCAAGCATTCATTTGATCTTCCTGACTTTCTACCTCCACGTAGTTGCCTAGCCGACATCTACAGGAACATACATAGGAAGATTGTGAGTTTAAGAATTTTCTAGGTGTCACGTGTCGTAAAAAGAATGAAAAACAACATAATTGGCAATAATTTAACTACATCCATAGGATGTCTTGGGTTTGCTCATGTTTGGGCCTCCAATGTCCCCCATACCATTGCCTGTGTAGTCATGTGGGCCCCCATGACTATTGGGCTTGGTAGGATTCACATTGGTGTCGGCGGGTTAACACTCGCACCACCCGAATGAAAATCGTAAAACATGATTGCGATATGTATGGTAGGAGGGTGTTCAGGTGTAGACACAATGACAACTCAAAGTGGGGTTAGCTCACACGACGTTTGGTATAGCATGCTTTGACCTAATAGGTCCTTCGTACTCTCATCGTTAGTCCCCAGGTAGGCAAACTGGTCCTTTATTTTGGATCTATACGAATGCCAAGCCTAGACAGGACGTTCCGACTACCGGTACTCGTACCCTTCCAGTTACTACATGCCCGTCATGAGAACTCACTTTGATGTGATTTGAAAAATGCAAAAATCATTGCAAAAATCATGGGAATCGTGAGGTGTGTGTTCTCATGGATATGATATGTTATGAGGATATGATTCATGATGAGCATTGCATAATAACATGTATTTGTGAGCGTGCTTGCATAACATTGAGTGTGAAAATAAACATAAAACATATAAACATCATGAATTTTGTATGTAACGCATAAACAATTTAAAATTTAATCAACTATAGTATAGGCTCTAAGGGTCTAATAACCTATCATATATCCCTATAGTCACAAGCTCTGATACCAATCTGTCACACCCCGACCCGCAGCGGAATAAAAGTCGGGGCATAATTGGGTTATCACCAAAGCTCATGATGTTTACTAAGGTGTTTCATATTTATTAAATTCGAATTACAAACTTAAATATCCAAAGCAAAATTCATACAATTACAAAGAAAATGAAACTACAAAATTATTCTCAAGCATAAACTTGTTTATTCTTCTAGGCCTTCCTAAGTGTTTCCTGTTTCAGTTGGATCACCTGTATCATGTGTAAAATGGGGGAGATTTTGGGTCAACCAAAGGTGGCGAGTGAACCTTGATAAAACATTTTAACTGATTTCTTGTTTTATTTAATAAGGAAAATTCGTGCATTAATCACATGTGAACAAACATATATGTAAACAAACACAAACCACTTTGGATGAGTATATGACATGAGATGATGATGTATTTGAGATCAAGGCTCAATCAAATGGAGCCGATCTAATGAGGCTCCTGATGCTCAACCCGTATCCCACAGGGAACTGATGGGCCTAATGAAATGCGTGCACTGAAATGATGAAATTCAATCTACATATAATTCACACAATAATTGATACACATTTGATCACGGATATGATGTATGCACAAGTGTTTAAATAAAATAGAAGTATGGTACGACACATGATACACCCCAAAACATGATTAAAACGGGGAATTGGTAGAGATTCACTCACCGTGGGAGCGTTCTTTGATGATGATGAATGCGCACGAGTTTACGATTCAACCGACGAGGGAAAAACTAACCTAAATAAGAACGAAATGATTCGATAAATAAATTTGAGATTAATGTTTTTAATTAGTGCTCTTAATGAGATTTTTAGATTTATTTTTGTGAGTTTAAATGAAATTTTCTAACTTTAAAAACCTTATTTTTATGTATTTTAAATAAAATTTTCAATTAAATAAATAAATAAAAAGAAAACAGAAAATTAAAAATTTGGGTTGACTTGTCAGGGTTGACCGGGTCGGACCGGTCAGACTGTGTTTAATATATGTGGTGAGTGAGGTTCGAACTCGGGACCTCTCGTATACCTGCACGTAGCTCTACCAGCTGAGCTACGTGTCTAACCCGAAATATTCTCTATTTTAATTATATATATATACTAATCAATCTTTAACCTTATTTAGTTTTTATTAAAAATGATTTAATATGGCCGAACCGGTTGCAGAGACCCGGAGTCGAACTCGGAACCTTCGGTTCGAGTGCGCACAGCCCAACCAGTTGGGCTGTGTGTCTAAGCTGCTTAACTACTGGATTATATTCCTCTTATGTATTTACTGTGACTATATCTGATTATGTTTCAAAAATGTTGGTTTTATTTCTGAAAATCGGTAGCATGTGCGATTCGAACTCGGGACGTGTGTATTGTAATTGCACATAGTCCACCGCTGTGTGCCTAACCCGGTTAAATATCCGATTTAAATAATATTAATTCACCTAATCAACTTCATCTTCTTCACTTACAGAAATTTCCGACAGTGATTCCGGCTGAACGAACTGAATTAACAGTTTCGATTATTGTGTTGAGCAATTAGATTACTAAGCAAGAGATAGCAAGAAGGTTTAGATGATTATACCACTCCGCCACTTGTTTGTTTTCTGTCATCTTTAGGAAACAAATAGGTTTTATGGACTAAGGTAAATCAATCGATTTTACCAATTGTAACTGAAATCGGTTATCAAACACCCAAAGTCGATCTGCATACTCGCGATTCAGCGAGTATAACCGATAAACTGACGATTCCAATCAATGCTGCCGTGAATGTAACTTGAATTCGGAAGTGGATCGGTTTAATAACCGAAAGTTTTCAATTCTCGGATTACTTCAATCCTAGACCCTTCCTGCGACTCAAAACACTCTGCAAGACTTTCAATTACATTTCCGCAACCTTACCGTCCACCGGAGAAGCTTAAATCAACTCGCCGGAAAAAATTCTGCAAGTCGCCGGAAAACCGGGACTCACATCCACACGGTATTTCCTCCGACTCTTTCTGTTTCAATCATGTGATTAATCGGTCACTAACACAACTCCACCATCAGAATCGATCCTAGTCAACGTTTGTCGAAAATCTTACCTTCGCAGGAAAACTCCTGAAACTTCCGGAAACACACCGGGAACTGGTATGATCTTCCAAACTTCTGTTAAACCTTGTTTAAGTGCCTCAACTTCTTAAATAATCGAACAAAGCTGTTAATTGGTTTCAACAGCCGGAGTTCACCTTCAGAACCGACGAACCTCTGCCGGAATTCTGTGAACAACATCAATCGGTACATCTTTTTCCCCAAACTCTCTCCATTCTTTACTTTTAAATTACTTGTAATGTTTGAAAAGCGTATATGTCATGAATCGGTCATAACAGTCGGAATATGTTTTTCTGGGTAAAATCAACGAAGAAGATGAAGACGCAATATAACATAAGACTAATAAAAATCGATAAAATGAACGGGTTAGACACACAGTCCAGCGGTGGACTGTGTGCAAAACATATACGCATGTCTCGAGTTCGATCCTTGCTACACGCACTCCTTATGTAATAAAATGCCTTTTTGTTTAAAAACTAAACCGGGTTAACTCAGTTAGTTGTTAAGTATAATAAAAAACCGAGATAATAACCAGGTTAGACACACAGTCCAGCGGTGGACTGTGTGCAACGTTAAGTCACACGTCGCGCGTTCGAAACCCGTCACTGGCACCGGTTTGTTGAATTAAAATGTTTTTGCAATTAAAAGAATTTCGGTTAAACTGAATAAGTATATAAATATAATTAAAAACAAGATTATTTCGGGTTAGACACGTAGCTCAGTTGGTAGAGCTGCGTGCACGCGTACGGGAGGTCTCGGGTTCGAGCCTCACCCGGCGCAAACTAATTCGCTAACCGAACCGGTCAACAGGTCAACGGTCAACCCTAAATAAACAATTTTTTTTATATTTTTATTTATTTAATTTAATTTAAAAATCAATTAAAAATACTTAAAAATAACATTTTTAAAGATAGAAAATAGCCTTGAACTCACAAAAATATATCTAAAAATTTCATTAAAATCCTTAATAAAATCCACTCATTTAATATATTTTTTTCCGTTATTATTTAGGTTAGTATTTCTCGTTGTTCCGCTCATCTAATTCGTGCGCATCTCACCATCTCCAATCCAACGCACCCAATGTGAGTGAATCTTTACAAATTCCCCGTTTTAATCACGTTTTGGGGTGTATCATGTGTCTTGTTATATATATATTATAATTAAACCATTGTGCATACATCATATCATGAACATGTGTATTCAGTTTGTTTCAACTGTTGTGTAGTTATTGTTGGATGCAATTTATTATTTTCAGTACATGCAATTTCATAGGCCGCCACTCCCCATTACATTATGAGCGTTGAGCATGTTCCCCATTTCATTATGAGGTTGAACCTGGCGTGCCCACATACGATCGGCTCCGTTTGATTGAGCCTTGATCGCACAGACAATTTACATTTTCAGTACATGCAATACGATCGGCTCCGTTTGATTGAGCCTTGATCGCACAGTTTCAATTATGTTATTTATTGTATGATGTTGGTATGTTAATGTATGCTATCATATGTTATTGTATGTTATAGTTGTGATTGCTATTTGCCACTGCTTGATTATTTACATTTGCTCATTTATGATTATGCACAATTTTTCATTAATAAACTAACAAGTAATTCATTAATAAATGTTTATCTAATAAGGTTCACTCGCCAACTTATGTTGACCCAAAAACCCCCATTTTTACACATGATACAGGTGAATCAGCAGCAGCTAGGAACACATAGGATTGGACTAGAAGAATAAAATGATTTAGAGTTGGGATTGTTATGATTGGTTTATTTTCTTTGTATTGTATGAACATGTTTGGATATTTGGTTATGTAACTTTGACTTTATTAAATATGAAACATATTAGTAAATGTCATGAGCTTTGGTGATAACACAAATATGCCCCGACTCTTATTCCGTTGCGGGTCGGGGTGTGACAGATTGGTATCAGAGCCATGACTATAGGGATATAGGATAGGTTATTAGACCCTTAGAGCCTATACTATAGTTGATTAGAAATTATAAGATTTTTGTATGTTACATGCCAAATTTCATGATGTTTATATGTTTTATGTTAAATGTTACATTCAATATTATGCAAGCATGTTCATAAGTATGTATTATCATATAATGCCTATCATGAATCATATACTCATAACATATCACATCCATGAAAGCACACACCACATCATGATTGCTTTTACAATGATTTTTGTGTTTTCAAATCTCATCAAAGTGAGTTCTCATGACGGGCATGAAGTAACTGGAAGGGTACCAGTACCGGTAGTCGGAACGTCCTGTCTAGGCTGGCATTCGGATAAATCCAAAATAAAGGACCAGTTTGCCTACCTGGGGACTAACGATGAGAGTACGAAGTACCTATTAGGCCAAAGCATGCTATACCAAACGTCGTGTGAGCTAACCCCACTTTGAGTTGTCATTGTGTCTACACCTGGACACGTTCCGACCAAACATCTCATGAACATATTTTGTGGTTTGCATTCGGGTGATGCGAGTGTTAAATTGCCAATACTAATGTGAGTCCTACCAAGCCAATAGCCATGGGGGCCCACATGACTATATAGGTGAAGGTATGGGGGACATTTGAGGCCCAACATGAGCAAACCCAAGACATCCTATGGATGTAGTTGCATTATTGATATTTATGTTATTTTTATTTTCTTAAAGACACATGACACCTAAAAAGACTCCATAAACTCACAATCTTCTTATGTACGTTCTTGTTGATGTCGTCTAGACAACATCGAAGGGGTAAAAGATCAGGAAGGTCTCAGGAACGCTTGGCCACACAAATCGCGAAACAAATGGCCACGATACTGCCTGATATTGTGGTCCAAGTACAACAAGCTCTCGCTACAAATCCTACCAACCCTCCCCAACAACATGACCAGAACATCGACAACCCTCCTACCAGCAAGTGCTCTTACAAACATTTTAAGTCTTGTGATCCTCCTAAATTTGAAGGGACCGAGGGTGTCACTGCTCTCCTACATTGGTTCGAGGAGATGGAAAACACCTTTCTCAACTGCGATTGTCCTGAGGATCGCAAGGTTCGATACGCCACCGGGAGACTATTTGGGGTAGCTCTCACTTGGTGGAATACTGAGAAAGGGAAGAGGGGAACTGAAGATGCAATGGTCTTAACTTGGGAAGAGTTAAGGGAAATCATGACTAGGCGTTTCTGTCCTAGGAGTGAGATTAAAAAGTTGGAGGACGAATTTCATTCTTTAAAGCAAAAGGAGGGAGATCATACCATCTACAACAAGAGGTTCTTAGAATTGAACCAAATGGTCCCTAACTTGTTCACCCCAACTTATCGCTTGGTCGAGCATTATATTCGAGGTCTTCCCTCGAAAATTCAAGATTCAGTTCTCAGCACTTCACCAGCAACACTTGAAGCTGCTATGGAATAGCCACTGAACTGACCGAAAATCGCATTCGAAACGGTAAATTCAAAGAGGAGAAGAAGAAAGCCCCCATTGAGGCTCAAACTTCAAACCATTCTGGTTCCTCCTTGAAGTTTACTGGTAAATGGAATCGAAGCACAAGAAACTTCGCCGTCACACAAACCAATTACCCTATTCCTGCTGCACCCATTACCCAAGTCGCCCCTTCACCTGCACCATACAAAAGACCATACTCTGGCCCATTACTAAAATGCAACCGTTGCCAATACCACCATTCTCCTGATCATCCTTGCCAATATTGCACCGGCTGTGGTCGCGCAGGTCATACTGTTCAAACCTGTCGCATACCTCAGCGAACGAACCGTCACCAGCCTTCAACCCAAACCCACCAACAAATAATGGATCAAGCCCAACAACCCCTACTACTACCACCTACCCAACATTTAGCCCAAACCTACTATCAACCCAACTATCCCATGGTACAACCTATGCGGGTTTCTACAATTGTGGAGAACCAAGCCATTTTAGAAACACTTGTCCACGTTTGGTGAACATCATTCATGCCCAAGCTCAAGCAAATCCGGTGAATCAAGCTAACCAAGCTCCACCACCTGCAAGAGGAAGAGCTTATAACATCAACACCAATACTGTTGAAAATAATAACGGCCCAAACGAATCACCCAACTAATTTCTCCTTGCCAAGAATCAAGACTCAACTCTAATCGTCTAGTTTTAATGTTTTTCTTTATGTTATCTCCATCTTTCCGTATTCCAGTTGTAAAATTTGGAAATTATGTATCCAAGAATTTTAATGCGATTTGATATTACAGTTTTGTTCTATCCTCATTGATTTAACATTTATATCATCATACATCTCGACGTATCTCAATCTCATCATTTAAAGAAGTTGGGTTGTGTCACACTTTTACATAGACTGACCCCTTCATCAAAACCAACGAGAGAGGTACTGTCAACATTTAGTCATGTATCATTTCAGAATTGAGACTCAAGTTTTGTTTGTTGTGTTGTTTATGTTTTAGAGTCACATAGAACTGATCATGATTTACTGATAAAGCCAATGAAAATTTGACAAGGATATGGTGGATACGCCGCTGGTACTTCCTATATATAAGTATTCTTGGCAAAGAATCAAAAGCATTACCAGGAGGTTATGAAAAGTTCCGTGTAGGTTTAAATATCGTCATGGTTGAAGTTTTTGTTTATGATCATTACAAATGCATCGGTTCCCTCAAAACTGTTATAAATAAAATCGTAAGCGACATCAAAGATCAACATCCAAGAAGCCCAGCATGTTTCAGTAACAGAAAGGAGACGTACGCAAGGAGCCGTCTTGTGGAGCTGAACTTAAAATTTAAACTAAATCCGACGGTATTCTATACTGTCTAGATCGCTTATAGATTCCTGACCATAATAATCTTCGTGATATTTTTCTTATGAATGAGACGTACAAAACACGATATTCTATACACCCAGGAGCCGACAAGATGTATCAGGACCTTTGATACACCCACTGGTGGCCTGGAATGAAAAAGGATATTGCTGATTTTGTTTCCAAGTGTTTTTTCATGTTCCAAAATAAAAGCTGAACACCAAAGACCCTCAGGACTTCTGGTCCAACCTGAAATACTTATATGGAGGTGGGAAAATATAACCATGGATTTCATTACCAGGTTACCTCTCACTTCTGGTGGGTATGACACTATATGGATAGTAACTGATCGACTTACAAAATCAGCTCGCTCTATTCCTATCCGCGAAGATTTTAAGAACGAAAAGCTAGCTCGTATTTATATCCGCGAAATCGTAAGCCGACATGGAGTACCGTTAAGCATTATTTCTGATCGTGATGGTCGTTTCACTTCACGAACATGGCAAGCAGTACAAGCCGCCATGGGCACACGATTAGATCTCAGTACCGCCTATCACCCACAAACTGATGGTCAATCTGAACGCACCATACAAACTCTTGAAGATATGCTTCGAGCATGTGTCATAGATTTCAAGGGAAATTTGGACGCTCATCTCCCATTAGTTGAATTTTCGTACAACAACAGCTATCATTCAAGCATCGGCATGGCACCTTTTGAAGCCTTATATGGTCGTAAGTGCCAATCTCCTGTATGTAGGCACGAAATTGAGGAAGCTCAAATCACTGGTCCAGAATTGATCCAAGAAACCGCAGACAAGATCCATCAAATCCGAGACAATCTTTTAGCGACCTAAAGTTGTCAAAAGAGTTATGCAGACAAACGACGGAAGCCTTTAGAGTTTAACATTGGAGATCATGTACTTCTAAAAGTATCACCGTGGAAGGGAGTAGTTCGTTTTGGTCAAAAAGGGCAAGCTAGCACCACGCTACGTAGGGCCTTTCAAGATACTCGAAAGAGTAGGACCTATAGCTTACAAGCTTGATCTACCAGAAGAACTCAACAGGATTCATCCCACATTCCACGTATCAAACTTGAAGAAGTGTCACGAAAACCTCCACATCCCTCTGGAAGATATTCAGATTGATGAATCTATGCATATTATTGAAAGACCTGTAGAGAATCATGTACTTCGGGGAAAAACGTCCGCGATAAAGTCGCATTCCAATTGTTAGGGTACGCTGGGAGTCGAAACGGGGACCTGAGTTTACTTGGGGACGTGAAGACTCAATGCGCGAACAATACCCGCACCTTTTTCCTACTACTATTACTTAAATTTCGGGACGAAATTTCTAAAAGTAGGGGATACTGTAACATTTGTCAAAAACGGGTTTCCAAAACCCGCTCCGTTTTGTAATCGAATATCAAGTTATAAAAATCACGTTGAATATTTATGATTATTTTGACTTAAAATGATACATAATTAATAGATAAACTAAACTATAAAAAGAATATTTGATAAAAAGTTAAAACAAAATAAATAAAAAAAATATGATGCTGCCGGGACACGAACCCGAGTCAGCCGGTTACAACTTCAAAGACTTAACACGCACACACATCACCACTCCGCCACTTGTTTGTTTTCTGTCATCTTTAGGAAACAAATAGGTTTTATGGACTAAGGTAAATCAATCGATTTTACCAATTCTAACTGAAATCGGTTATCAAACACCCAAAGTCGATCAGGATACTCGCGATTCAGCGAGTATAACCGATAAACTGACGATTCCAATCAATGCTGCCGTGAATGTAACTTGAATTCGGAAGTGGATCGGTTTAATAACCGAAAGTTTTCAATTCTCGGATTACTTCAATCCTAGACCCTTCCTGCGACTCAAAACACTCTGCAAGACTTTCAATTACATTTCCGCAACCTTACAGTCCACCGGAGAAGCTTAAATCAACTCGCCGGAAAAAATTCTGCAAGTCGCCGGAAAACCGGGACTCACGTCCACACGGTATTTCCTCCGACTCTTTCTGTTTAAATCATGTGATTAATCGGTCACTAACACAACTCCACCATCAGAATCGATCCTAGTCAACGTTTGTCGAAAATCTTACCTTCGCCGGAAAACTCCTGAAACTTCCGGAAACACACCGGGAACTGGTATGATCTTCCAAACTTCTGTTAAACCTTGTTTAAGTGCCTCAACTTCTTAAATAATCGAACAAAGCTGTTAATTAGTTTCAACAGCCGGAGTTCACCTTCAGAACCGACGAACCTCTGCCGGAATTCTGTGAACAACATCAATCGGTACATCTTTTTCCCCAAACTCTCTCCATTCTTTACTTTTAAATTACTTGTAATGTTTGAAAAGCGTATATGTCATGAATCGGTCATAACAGTCGGAATATGTTTTTCTGGGTAAAATCAACGAAGAAGATGAAGACGCAATATAACATAAGACTAATAAAAATCGATAAAATGAACGGGTTAGACACACAGTCCAGCGGTGGACTGTGTGCAAAACATATACGCATGTCTCGAGTTCGATCCCTGCTACACGCACTCCTTATGTAATAAAATGCCTTTTTGTTTAAAAACTAAACCGGGTTAACTCAGTTAGTTGTTAAGTATAATAAAAACCGAGATAATAACCATGTTAGACACACAGTCCAGCGGTGGACTGTGTGCAACGTTAAGACACACGTCGCGCGTTCGAAACCCGTCACTGGCACCGGTTTGTTGAATTAAAATGTTTTTGCAATTAAAAGAATTTCGGTTAAACTGAATAAGTATATAAATATAATTAAAAACAAGATTATTTCGGGTTAGACACGTAGCTCAGTTGGTAGAGCTGCGTGCACGCGTACGGGAAGTCTCGGGTTCGAGCCTCACCCGGCGCAAACTAATTCGCTGACCGAACCGGTCAACAGGTCAACGGTCAACACTAAATAAACAATTTTTTTATATTTTTATTTATTTAATTTAATTTAAAAATCAATTAAAAATACTTAAAAATAACATTTTTAAAGATAGAAAATAGCCTTGAACTCACAAAAATATATCTAAAAATTTCATTAATATCCTTAATAAAATCCACTCATTTAATATATTTTTCCGTTATTATTTAGGTTAGTATTTCTCGTTGTTCCGCTCATCTAATTCGTGCGCATCTCACCATCTCCAATCCAACGCACCCAATGTGAGTGAATCTTTACAAATTCCCCGTTTTAATCACGTTTTGGGGTGTATCATGTGTCTTGTTATATATATATTATAATTAAACCATTGTGCATACATCATATCATGAACATGTGTATTCAGTTTGTTTCAACTGTTGTGTAGTTATTGTTGGATGCAATTTATTATTTTCAGTACATGCAATTTCATAGGCCGCCGCTCCCCATTACATTATGAGCGTTGAGCATGTTCCCCATTTCATTATGAGGTTGAACCTGGCGTGCCCACATACGATCGGCTCCGTTTGATTGAGCCTTGATCGCACAGACATTTTACATTTTCAGTACATGCAATACGATCGGCTCCGTTTGATTGAGCCTTGATCGCACAGACAATTTACATTTTCAGTACATGCAATACGATCGGCTCCGTTTGATTGAGCCTTGATCGCACAGTTTCAATTATGTTATTTATTGTATGATGTTGGTATGTTAATGTATGCTATCATATGTTATTGTATGTTATAGTTGTGATTGCTATTTGCCACTGCTTGATTATTTACATTTGCTCATTTATGATTATGCACAATTTTTCATTAATAAACTAACAAGTAATTCATTAATAAATGTTTATCTAATAAGGTTCACTCGCCAACTTATGTTGACCCAAAAACCCCCATTTTTACACATGATACAGGTGAATCAGCAGCAGCTAGGAACACATAGGATTGGACTAGAAGAATAAAATGATTTAGAGTTGGGATTGTTATGATTGGTTTATTTCTTTGTATTGTATGAACATGTTTGGATATTTGGTAATGTAACTTTGACTTTATTAAATATGAAACATATTAGTAAATGTCATGAGCTTTGGTGATAACCCAAATATGCCCCGACTCTTATTCCGCTGCGGGTCGGGTGTGTGACACATACCATATGACTTTCTAAAATCTTATAATTATGACAAGAAGTCTAGCATGCTTCTTATGCGCAGTTGACTTTCAGAAGTAAATGGTTTAACATATGAACTTTCGATTTATTCTCAAAATTCTACGACTAGCATCATGACCCATGTTTAACAACCCAACATCGTTCCCACTTCATCCCTTTTAATGATTCCCTATGCTTCACATTTAGCGTACTTTTACTTATCAATTTGATTAAGCAATTATACGAACATGTAGTAAACATCATATCATTCCAACATTGTGTATGAGAACGAGAAACATATTTCTATTCAATTCATACCATTAACTACGCCTTCTCATGAAATCCTTATATAATGCAATTTTCAAGTTTAATTATTTTCAAACATGGCATTATCCCCCATTCCACAAATATTCCTTCATAGTTTAACACATATTTTCACATTCTAATCTATACTAGGCATTTCATCAAACATTTGGTGTGCGTACACCATCTAATGCACAATGTACAACTAATTCATGCAACAATCTTCCAAGTTTATAAAATTCATCATCAAATTCCTTTACTACAAAACACATCATTCTTTTCATATTATCAAACATGGCTAGACACCACATTTCTTTTGATTAATCCATATTTATTCAAAACCCCAATTTCTTGAACATGGGTTTGCAAATCAAAAACTCCAACTAAGATGTTGATATCAATTATTAGTTAGATAAGAGTATCTAAGTATAATTTCAACCATCCCATCCTTGCAATTTACCCAATTAAGGGTAATTCATCAAAACCCATCTAGTACTCTAATCAAGAAGGTTTAGAGGGTGAATTTGGTACTTACTTGAATGCTTAGGAAGTGATAAATACTCCAAGATTCACAGATTATCCATGCAACTTCATACTTCTCTCATTATTCTTCCCTTGGATTCACACAAGAACATTCACACACACTATGTGTGTGTGTCGACACATGCTTTGCCCAAAAAATGGGCTTTTCAATTTTCTCCATCTTTTTATTAAATGAACTTTCCAACTTGACCTCTTTTGGCCCCTATAGTTTTGATTGTTATTTGTATAGTCACAAAACTTTATTATTAATATATAGCTTGTATTTATAACCAAGTTAACTAACTTAGTTACCTCCATATCACATTGTGTAAAATAAATCCTGCTTGTAATTTAACATTTGTGTTTTTGGGGCGTTACACCAATTGAGAGTCAATTCCAATCAAAACGTTATCTCAATGGTTAGCGAAATTTCAGTCGTGAAACCGAAACCATGATTGGTCGAATCACCTATAAATACCACAAGGATATCGTTCCAAAACTCGTCCACACTTTAAAGTTCTTCACCCCATCTCTCTGCTCAATTTCTTGATCGTCGGAAAAGATCGTACTCGCCGGAAAAGTTCGTCGGTAAACCAAGATCACCATCTTGTCGGTAAATCACTTCGCACATCTCTGTGATTCATTATATATCTTGCTTTGATTTCAAACGTTTATCAGAAACTGATCTAAATCCAGATTTTTAAATCTGGGTTTGATAAAACAAAGAAGATGAAGTTAATCCAAGTTACAAATATAATTAAAATCGGGTTTTAGCCGGGTTAGACACACAGTCCAGTGGTGGACTGTGTGCAAACACGACGCTTACATCCCTGGTTCGAGCCGGCTCATGTCCGTATCGTTGGAATATAACAGTTTTTATTTTAAGCAAATCATATCATCCATCAGTAAGTAGTTAAGTATAAAAAAATCCTTGTATTAAACGGGTTAGACACCCAGCTCAACTGGTTGAGCTGGGTGCAAAACAACGATGAGGTCGCGGGGGTTCGAGGCAGACATATAACACCGGTTCGCTCATTTAAACCCTTTTTAAACTAATTAATTTCTGATATCCTCTAAGAAGTATATAAGATTAATATATATCAAAATACTTTCGGGTTAGACACGTAGCTCAGTTGGAAGAACTGCGTGCACACGTACGAGAGGTCTCAAGTTCGAATCTCACCCACGACACCAATAATCCTTAGCGACCCGGTAAGGCCTCTCTTGTCAGGACTGACAAGTTTATTTTTTATATCTTATTTTATTTTATTTTTAAAAATCAATTGCAAACACTTAAAAGATACAATTTCGTAGGTTTAAAATCCCAATAAATACCGCTAAAATAACCTAAAAATCTAACAAAAAGTATTAAATCAAAAATAATAATTTTTGTATATTTATCGAATTATTTCGTTATTATTTTAGGTTAGCCTTCTTCGGTCGGTTACATCCACAATTCGTATGCACTCTTCATCAATCAAGGAAACGCACCCACTGCGAGTGAACCCTTACAAATTCCCCTTTTATTCACGTTTTGGGGTGTATCATGTGTCGTTACATATTTTATTTATTTAAACACTCGTGCTAACACCATTAGGTGATCTAATGTATATGTTGTTTGTGTGGTTATATGTAGATGCATTTTATCATATTCAGTGCAATCATTTAAGGCCCATCAGTTCCTCGTGGGATACGAGTTGAGCATCAGGTGCCTCATTAGATCGGCTCTGTTTGATTGAGCCTTGATCTCAAGTTCATCATGCATGTTGTTCATATGTTCATCATTGATATTATGTGGTTTGTGATTCAATTGTATATACATAAGTTCATATGTGTCCATGCACATTTTCTTATAACAACCAATATATTAAATTGTTTAATTGTTAAATTTAGATTCACTCGCCAACTTTTGTTGACCCAAACTTTTGTTTTACACATGATACAGGTGGACATGTTGAAGAGAAGAGCACATAAGAATGGCCTTAGAAGATAAATGAAATACAGTTTGTTTAGAACAATGTTTTACTTGTGCTTAAATGTTTCCTTGTGTTTGGATATTTGAATTTAAATTTCAACCTAATAAATATGAAACCTATTGTTAGTAAATGTCATGAGCTTTGATGATAACCCAATTATGCCCCGGCTTTTATTTCCGCTGCGGGTCGGGGTGTGACACAAGACTTGTACCAAGCACAAGAATTGTCTCGAAGACAAGCTTGAGAGGTGGAGCAAGATAGGTTGCGTGCTGAACAGAACGTGTTAGAAGACCGCCGATGGCATGCAATGGCGGTGGCGCAACAGATGGCGGTTAATAACGCCAAACATTTGCATGATCAGGAGCGCCACCACCGAGATTGGGAGGCAGGTCATCTATATCAAGAGCACACACCTTGGGTATCTTATGAGAACCTACCTCTTCCCACTAGGCCTTCTGATCCATCTCCGCACTAGCCCGAAGCAGTTGGCTCCAGTTTCATCCCACCACAGTTCCAAGTGCCGGCTGAAGGCGAAAGGGAGCCACTTGACGATTTCCATGATATGATGTCGGCCCTCACCGGATATCCCTACCAGCCATACCCACCGGTGGATCCTAACGAACGATACCGATGATGATCACCGTTACGTTTTCTTTGCTGTTGTAAATTTTTGTGTAAATATTAGTTTATATTTCCTTTCTTTTTAGTAGTTAAATGAACTTTGTGAGTGTGTTCCCTAGATAACCCTCACGAGACCTACTCGTCCTCCCGAGCTATCGGAAGGTTTAAAAGGGCTTGTTGCATACGCTAAATGCAACCGTGATTCCTACGAAAGTGAGTTTAGGTTGTTGTTGTAAAAATATTTTTTCCACAAAATCAAGTTGAATAAACTATATGCCTTGGTAATTATTTTAATAAAAATGGTAGAACCAAATAACTAAAAAAATTTGTAGTTGTGAGAAGCTTGCTTTTACACGAAGATTGAAATTTGTAGGTGCATTAGGTTCGCGAGACAACCGTTTTTGTTGAAGTTGAAGAGCACACGAGGAATGAGCGAAAACCAGGTGCATACGTTTCCTTTAGCTTTGATTCGTTCTTGTTTGTTTAATAAGTGGATTGTAGTTTGTATTTTATTCTCCAGGGTGAAATTTTGGGAAGGTTGGTCGTGTCACATCCCTTGTGCGTTTTAAAAGCTCCATTTCTACACATTGAGGACAATGTTGACCTCAACTGTGGGGATGGGGAGAAAAAAGTTTTTCAATTTTGACCCATTCATTTATACACTATTGAGGACAATGTTGACCTCAAGTGTGGGGATGGGAGAAAATTTTCAATTTTTTTTCAAAATGTCTTTGTTTAAAGCGGTCTAAAAAAGCACAAGTAACTAAGTAAATGAGGGATGGCATAACCCATGTGGTCTTTTGTCATGGTCAAGTTCAAATAAATAACATGATGGGTATTTAACGGGTGGTTGTTTGGGAATAATCCGCCTAAGAAACTTGCGCTTGATACATATCACATACCATATCTTCTATACGTGAGATTTTGAGCCACTTTTACATATCATATATGCATATATTTCTTTGGTTGAGTGGACTATTAGTCATGTATTGTAGAACTTGCAACTTTTGATACATTTGAGACCATGGACCAAATATGAGCACAAGAATGATTGCGGCATTAAGTAAACATTTTTACTTTACACCATTTATATATCATTACCCAAAAATCAATCCCTTAGTCGCCAACTTTGAGCCTAAACCTTTCATTTGACCAACCCATGTAGCCATTGACCTTTGAAGCTTATATTTTAACCCGTGTGATGAAAACTTGATAAAAAAAACAATTAAGAAAAGAAAAGAAAAATGCATGTATAAATAGTTGTTGAATAAAAGGTGGAAAACTTTTGCCTTGTAGTTATTGTTTCGTAGTCGATTACGCTAGTATAGTGTTCGTGTAATAAAAATCGAGTTTTCATCACCTTAGCCACTTTAAAAGCATCCCATTCCATACCCTTAGCCTAGCCCCAATTCAACCCGTTCAAGACCTTTTGACTTGTGTTCAGTGTTTGTGTTCGGTGTGGAGAATGATTGATTTGCAAGCTTATGCGGGTACATATTCTAATCGGTTTGTGTGTTTACATCAAAAGTGCTAATGTATTACTTATTAGCCAAACTATAAGCCGAGTAGAGAGAACATTGTGAGGGATATGTATGAATTGTGAGTTCAAATGCGGGTTAATCTTGGATAACCATTTTTGTATGTGTTAATCATATTAAAGTTAAATAGTTTGAATGATAAAAATTATGAATCGAGTATGACATAGGACTTTAACTCATGTCTTGAGAATGGGAAATGTGTTCCTTATTCGACCCACGTGAAAGTGAAAGACTGTAACATCCGTCGAAAAACGGGTTTCCAAACGCGCTTCGTTTATTAATCGAATAATCAGTTTTAGATTTTTGTTGCTCATTTAATGCTTATTTTAATTTTAAACAATACATAACTAATAAACATTTTAGAATGTGGAAATTAAAATTGTTAGAAAATAAAAACAAAGCAATTAAAAATAAAAAGGGGCTGCCGGGTTTCGAACCCGGGTCAGCCGAAAGACCTTAACATCGAACACTTAACCACTCCGCCACTTGATGTCTTTGTGTAATCTAGGAAACAAATAAAACATAAGTTCACCCGTGAATCGATTTGTTTGCGCCAAAACGGAAACCGGTAATCGGCTTTCAACTTTCCAGACGTTTGAGTGTTGATATTACTGGTTATAACCGATGAAATCATTACGACCGATGTTCTTAATCAATTCAGCCTTTATTGAACTTGAATTCATATGATTTTCGGGTTTAATAACCGAAATCATTTACTTCCTAATTTACACCGGCAATATCATCATCTCGCCACTCAAAAACACTCACAGAACCTCCAATTTCACTTTCGCTATATTTTCTGTTCGTCGGAAACGCTTTCTGAACTCACCGGACTTTCGCCGGAAAACCGTGTCATTCATCAAAACGGTAATTTTCTCAATTCTTTCATCTTCTATCTGTTGTTAGACTTTTGCTAACTCAAACCTTTCAATCAGAATCGGTCCCAGATGACGATACCGGATAATCTGCAATCGCCGGAAAACTTCTGAAAATTTCTAAATCACGCTGTGAATCGGTATGAGCATCTAAACTCTCTGATAACTCTTGTTTAGTCCTTCAATTTCACAATTTGTTAATCAAAACTGTTAATTGGTCCGCTCAGACGGAGTTCATAAAACAGAGCCGACGACTTTGCCGGAGTTCTGAGAAAAGTCATCATTCAGGTACGTTCATTCCCAAAACCTTCCCTGTCCATTTCATTTTAATCAATTATATGTCCGTCAATCGAATTAAACAAGAATAGTAGAATAAATCGTTTGTCTGTGTTGTTAACGGAGAAGATGAAGTTTAGACTGTGTATATACTTAATATAAATCGGATTATATCTCAGGTTAGACACACAGTCCAGCGGTGGACTGTGTGCATTTGAATCATAGAGTCCCGGGTTCGAGTCTGTCCTTGTTCTGATTCGTCACAATATTCAGACTTTTTATAAAACCCAAATACGGAAACTTCCAGTTAGTATATAAGTGAAATAAAAACAAGTATTTTAACCAGGTTAGACACACAGTCCAGCGGTGGACTGTGTGCAACGTTAAACAACAGGTCCCGGGTTTGAGACCTGTTATGCGCACCGGTTCGATAGAATTAAAATCCTTTTTAAAATAAATTAATGTTGAATAAATTAAATAGTATATAAATATAATTAAAAACAGAAATATTTCGGGTTAGACACGTAGCTCAGTTGGTAGAGCTGTGTGCACGCATACGGGAGGTCACGAGTTCGAACCTCACTCAGCGCAAACAAACACACAACAGTCAACAGTCAACAGTCAAAGTCAATGGTCAACGGTCAACCCAAAAAGTCAACAATTTTTTTATATTTTTTTTATTTATTTAATTTAAAAATCAATTAAAAATACTTAAAAATAATGTTTTTAAAGTTAGAAATAACCTTAAACTCACAAAAATAAACCTAAAAACCTTATTAAAATTGTTAATAAAATCCACTTATTTACCGTACCTTTTCGTTATTATTTAGGTTAGTTAATCCTCGTCGATCAACCCTCTAAACTCGTGCGCATTCAACACCATCAACCGAACGCACCCAATGTGAGTGAATCTCTACAAATTCCCCGTTTTAATCACGTTTTTGGGGTGTATCATGTGTCTTATTATTTATTACATTTAAACAATTGTGCATCCATCATATCCATGATCAAATGTGTATTCAATATGTATCAACTGTTTGTGTGGTTAATGTTTAGATTAAATTTATCATTTTCAGTACATACATTATCATAGGCCGCCGCTCCCCATTACCTATGAGCGTGAGCCGTTCCCCATTACCTATGAGCGTGAACGGGCGTTGCCAACATACGATCGGCTCCGTTTGATTGAGCCTTGATCGCACATACATTCATCATAGGACGTCCGTTCCCCATTACCTATGAGCGTGAACGTGACGTTGCCAACATTTACATTATCATTCATGTCATATATTCATGCAAGGTGGTTTGTTATTGTATGTTATTTTATGTTATTGTATGTTATTTTATGTTATTGTATGATTATTTACGTTTGCTCACATATGATTATTGCACAGTTTTTCCATATTAATTATAACAAGAAATCAATAATAAATGTTTTCTAACAAGGTTCACTCGCCAACTTTTGTTGACCAAAAAACCCCCATTTTTACACTTGATACAGGTGATCCAGTTGCAGCAAGAAACATATAGGATGGCTTAGAAGAATAAATCGGTTTAGACTTTGGATTGTTTATTTAGTTACTTTTCTTTGTAATTGTATGAACTTGTTTGGAATATTGAGGATGTAATTTTGAATTTAATAAATATGAAACATATTAGTAAACATCATGAGCTTTGGTGATAACCCAATTATGCCCCGACTCTTATTCCCCTGCGGGTCGGGGTGTGACAGATTGGTATCAGAGCCATGACTATAGGGATATAGGATAGGTTTTTAGACCCTTAGAGCCTATATTATAGTTGATTAGAATTTTTAAATTGTTTGTGTGTTACATGCAAAATTCATGATGTTTATATGCTTTATGTTTATTGTTACATTCAATGTTATGCAAGCATGTTCATAAGTACATATTATTATACAATGCCTATCATGAATCATATTCTCATAACATATCATATCCATGAGAGCACACACCACATAATTTCCATGACTTTTGCAACGATTTTTGTATTTTCAAATCACATCAAAGTGAGTTCTCATGACGGGCATGTAGTAACTGGAAGGGTACAAGTACCGGTAGTCGGAACGTCCTGTCTAGGCTTGGCATTTTTATAAATCCAAAATAAAGGACCAGTTTGCCTACCTGGGGACTAACGATGAGAGTACGAAGGACCTATTAGGCCAAAGCATGCTATACCAAATGTCATGTGAGCTAACCCCACTGTGAGTTGTCATTGTGTCTACACCTGGACACCCTCCGACCATACATCTCGCAAACATATTTCATGGTTTTTCATTCGGGTGATGCAAGTGTTAAACCGCCAACACCAATGTGAATCCTACCAAGCCAATAGTCATGGGGGCCCACATGACTATACAGGTGATGGTATGGGGGACATTGGAGGCCCAAACATGAGCAAACCCAAGACATTCTATGGATGTAGTTGCATTATTGATGTTTATGTTACTTTTATTTTTTTTTTAAGACACATGACACCTAAAAAGACTCTTTAAACTCACAATCTTCTTATGTATATTCCTGTAGATGTCGGCTAGGCAACAACGTGGGGGTAGAAGGTCAGGAAGGTCAAACGAACGCTTGGCCACCCAAATCGCAAAACAAATGGCCGCGGTGCTTCCTGACATCGTAGTTCAAGTCCAACAAGCTCTCGCCGCAAATCCCATCAATCCTCCCCAGAACGTGACAACCCTCCCCCAAAAAGTGCTCATACAAACATTTCAAGTCTTGCGATCCCCCGAAATTTGAAGGGACCGAAGGTGTCACTGCTCTCCTCCACTGGTTTGAGGAAATGGAAAACACCTTCCTCAACTGCGATTGTCCCGAGGATTGCAAGGTACGTTACGCAACCGGGAGGCTATTTGGAGTAGCTCTTACCTGGTGGAATACTGAAAAGGGTAAGAGAGGAATCGAAGATGCAATGGCCTTAACGTGGGAGGAGTTAAGGGAAATCATGACGAGACGCTTCTGTCCAAGAAGCGAGATCAAAAAGTTAGAGGATGAATTTCATTCGTTGAAGCAAAAGGAGGGAGATCATACTTCCTACAACAAGAGGTTTTTTAGAGTTGAACCAAATGGTCCCTAACTTGTTCACCCCAGTTTACCGCTTAGTCGAACACTATATTCGAGGCCTCCCCTCGAAAATTCAAGACTCAGTTCTCAGCACTTCGCCTGCAACACTCGAAGCTGCTATGGAACTAGCTACCGAGCTTACCGAGAATCATATTCGCAATGGCAAATTTAAGGACGAGAAAAAGAAAGCCCCCGTTGAGGGCCAAACTTCAAACCATTCCTCCTCCTCCTCAAAGTTTGCTAATAAGAGGAAACAAAACACCAGAAACTTTGCTGTCACACAAACAAATTTCCCTATCCCTGCTGCACCCATCACTCAAGTTGCCCCCTCACCTGCATCATATAAAAGGCCATACTCCGGCCCATACCCAAAATGCAACCGTTGCCAATACCATCACTTTCCTGATCATCCCTGCCAACATTGCACCGGCTGTGGCCGCACAGGTCACACCATTCAAACTTGTCGCGTACTTCAGCGAACGAACCGCCATCAGCCCTCAACCCAAACCCACCATCAGATAGTGGGTCAAGCCCAACAACCTTTACTACTACCACCTACCCAACATGTAGCCCAATCCTACTACCAACCCAACTATCCCATGGTGCAACAATGCGGGCTTGTTACAACTGTGGAGACCCGAACCATTTCAGGAACACCTGTCCACTCTTGGTGAACATTATCCATGCCCAAGCTCAAGCTAATCCAGTAAACCAGGCTAACCAAGCTCCTCCACCTGCAAGAGGAAGAGCTTTCAACATCAACGCAAATCAGGCTAGGGCTGACAACAATGTAGTTAACAGTACGTTTCTCGTCAATGGTAGTTATGCATCCATGTTATTTGATACTGGCGCGGATAGGAGTTTTGTGTCCTTAGAATTTGAACCCATCCTCAACCAAACTCGTGATAAACTCATGGAATCCATAACGGTAGAAGTTGCTGACGGAAAACCGGTCTCATTAAACTCTATTATACGCAATTGTACTCTCACCCTAAACAATCATGATTTTCCAGTTGACCTCATTCCTATGAAGTTGGGAAGTTTCGACATTATAATTGGTATGGACTGGCTCAGCCAACATTATGCTGAAGTTGTATGCCGCGAAAAGTTTATACGCATTCCTCTTACAAACGGTCAGACTCTACGAATCTTTGAAGAAACCCCTTCGAAAGGGCTCAAATTAATGTCCTGCCTTCAAGCCCGAAAATATCTCCGCAAGAATTATGTCGCATTTCTAACTCATGTAGTCAAAAAGGGAACCAAGGAGAAGAAACTTGAAGACATCCCAGTAGTAAAAGATTTTCCGCAAGTTTTTCCTGACGACATTTCAGGACTTCCTCTAGTGAGAGAAGTCGAATTCCGCATTGATCTTATACCTGGAGCTACACCAGTTGCAAAATCTCCTTATAGGTTAGCCCCATCCGAAATGCAAGAGCTAGCCATTTAACTGCAAGAGCTGACTGACAAAGGATTCATACGTCCTAGCTCATCGCCTTGGGGTGCACCTGTCCTTTTTGTGAAGAAGAAAGATGGAACGTTTCGCATGTGTATCGACTACAGAGAACTCAACAAGTTAACGGTTAAGAACCGCTACCCATTACCTCGCATCGATGATCTTCTTGACCAACTTCAAGGCGCCAGCTGTTTTTCAAAAATCGACCTTCATAGTACATGAAGAAGACGTCCCAATGACCGCCTTCTGAACTCGTTATGGTCATTATGAATTCATGGTCATGCCATTTGGTCTAACCAACGCTCCAGCTGTCTTCATGGATCTAATGAACAAAGTCTGCAAACCCTATCTCGATCGCTTTGTTATAGTCTTCATCGACGACATTCTCATTTACTCAAAGTCTAAGTCTGATCATGAACGACACCTTCGACTCATCCTTACACTCTTAGGGAATGAAAAGCTCTACGCCAAATTCTCCAAATGCGAATTCTGGTTAAAAGAGGTACAATTCCTTGGACATGTCGTCAATGACAAAGGAATACATGTCGACCCCTCAAAGATCAAAGCAGTACAAGAATGGCAAACGCCACGTACACCAACCGAAGTAAGATCATTCCTTGGTTTGGCTGGTTATTATCGCCGTTTCATTGCAAATTTCTCCCGCATCGCTGTACCACTCACGGCTTTAACACATAAAGGAAAACCCTTCATATGGGGACCCAAACAAGAAGAAGCCTTCCAAACCCTTAAACAAAAACTCTGTGACGCACCTATCCTCACACTTCCTGAAGGTTGTGATGACTTCATGGTTTATTGCGACGCGTCAGGGCAAGGACTAGGCTCTGTCCTAATGCAAAGAGGAAAGGTGATAGCTTATGCTTCTAGACAACTCAAAACTCATGAGAAGAACTACACCACCCACGACCTAAAACTTGGAGCCGTTGTGTTCGCTCTTAAGATATGGAGACATTACCTCTACGGTACCAAGTGTGAAATATACACTGACCACAAGAGCCTCCAACATATCTTCAACCAAAAAGAGTTAAACATGAGGCAACGGAGATGGGTCGAACTTCTTAATGACTACGACTGTGAAATTCGGTATCATCCTGGCAAGGCAAACGTGGTGGCCGATGCGCTCAGTCGAAAGGGTTATGCGAACTCCATTCGTCTTCTATGTTCGCAAATCATAACCGACATCAAAGATCAAATTCGAGAAGCCCAACATGTTTCAGTAACGGAAAACGACGTACGAAAGGAGCTGTCTTGTGGAGCTGAACTTAAAATTGAAACTAAATCCAACGGTATTCTGTACTATCTAGATCGCATATGGATTCCTGACCACAATAACCTTCGTGATTTCCTTATGAATGAGGCGCACAAAACACGATATTCTATACACCCAAGAGCCGACAAGATGTATCAAGACCTTCGATACACCTACTGGTGGCCTGGAATGAAGAAGGATATCGTTGTTTTCGTTTCCAAGTGCCTTACATGTTCCAAAGTAAAAGCTGAACATCAAAGACCCTCAGGACTTCTGGTCCAACCTGAAATACCTATATGGAAGTGGGAAAACATAACCATGGACTTCATTACCGGGTTACCTCGCACTTCTGGTGGGTATGACGCTATATGGGTAATCACTGATCGTCTTACAAAATTAGCTCACTTCATTCTGATCCGTGAAGATTTCAAGAACGAGAAGTTAGCTCGTATCTACATCAGCGAGATCGTAAGCCGTCATGGTGTACCGTTAAGCATTATTTCAGATCGTGATGGTCGTTTCACTTCACGAACATGGCAAGCCGTACAAGCCGCTTTGGGTACACGATTAGACCTCAGTACCGCTTATCATCCTCAAACTGATGGACAATCTGAACGCACCATCCAAACTCTTGAAGATATACTTCGAGCATGTGTCATAGACTTCAAGGGAAATTGGGACGCTCATCTACCATTAGTTGAATTTTCGTACAACAACAGCTATCATTCAAGTATCGGCATGGCACCTTTCGAAGCTTTATATGGTCGTAAGTGCCGATCTCCAGTATGTTGGCACGAAATTGGAGAAGCTCAAATCACCGGTCCAGAATTGATTCAAGAAACCACAGACAAGATCCATCAAATTCGAAACAATCTTCTAGCGGCACAAAGTCGTCAAAAGAGTTATGCAGACAAACGACGAAAGCCTTTGGAGTTTAACACTGGTGATCATGTACTTTTAAAAGTATCATCGTGGAAGGGAGTAGTTCGTTTTGGCCAGAAGGGCAAGCTAGCACCACGCTACGTACGACCTTTCAAGATACTCGAAAGAGTAGGACCTGTAGCATACAAGCTTGATCTACCAGAAGAACTCAACAGAATTCACCCCACATTCCACGTATCAAACTTAAAGAAGTGTCTCGCCGATGAAAACCTCCATATTCCCCTGGAAGATATTCAGATCGATGAATCTATGCACTTCATTGAAAGACCAGTAGAGATCATGGACTTCGGAGAAAAACGTCTAAGACGGAGTCGTATTTCAATTGTTAGGGTACGCTGGGAGTCGAAACGAGGACCTGAGTTTACTTGGGAACGTGAAGACTCAATGCGCGAAAAATACCCGCATCTTTTTCCTGTTACCACTACTACTTAAATTTCGGGACGAAATTTCTAAAAGTAGGGGATACTGTAACATCCGTCGAAAAACGGGTTTTCCAAACCCGCTTCGTTTATTAATCGAATAATCAGTTTCAAATTTTTGTTGCTCATTTAATGCTTATTTTAATTTTAAACAATACATAACTAATAAACATTTTAGAATATGGAAATTAAAATTGATAGAAAATAAAAATAAAGGAATTAAAAATAAAAAGGGGCTGCCGGGTTTCGAACCCGGGTCAGCCGGAAGACCTTAACATCAAACACTTAACCACTCCGCCACTTGATGTCTTTGTGTAATCTAGGAAACAAATAAAACATAAGTTCACCCGTGAATCGATCTGTTTGCGCCAAACTGAAACCGGTAATCGGCTTTCAACTTTCCAGACGTTTGAGTGTTGATATTACTGGTTATAACCGATGAAATCATTACGACCGACGTTCTTAATCAATTCAGCCTTTATTGAACTTGAATTCATTTGATTTTCGGGTTTAATAACACTCACAGAACCTCCAATTTACTTCCTGATTTACACCGGCAATATCATCATCTCGCGACTCAAAAACACTCACAGAACCTCCAATTTCACTTTCGCTCTATTTTCTGATCGTCGGAAACGCTTTCTGAACTCGCCGGACTTTCGCCTGAAAACCGTGTCATTCATCAAAACGGTAAATTTCTCAATTATTTCATCTTCTATCTGCTGTTAGACTTTTGCTAACTCAAACCTTTCAATCAGAATCGGTCCCAGACGACGATACCGGATAAACTGCAATCGCCGGAAAACTTCTGAAAATTTCTAAGCTGTGAATCGGTATGAGCATCTAAACTTTCTGATAACTCTTGTTTAGTCCTTCAATTTCACAATTTGTTAATCAAAACTGTTAATTGGTCCGCTCAGACGGAGTTCATAAAACAGAGCCGACGATTTTGCCGGAGTTCTGAGAAAAGTCATCATTCCGGTACGTTCATTCCCAAAACCTTCCCTGTCCATTTCATTTTAATCAATTATATGTCCGTCAATCGAATTAAACAAGAACAGTAGAATAAATCGTTTGTCTGTGTTGTTAACGAAGAAGATGAAGTTTAGACTGTGTATATACTTAATATAAATCAGGTTATATCTCGGGTTAGACACACAGTCCAGCGGTGGACTGTGTGCATTTGAATCATAGAGTCCCGGGTTCGAGTCTGTCCTTGTTCCGATTCGTCACAATATTCAGACTTTTTATAAAACCCAAATACGGAAACTTCCAGTTAGTATATAAGTGAAATAAAAATAAGTATTTTAACCAGGTTAGACACACAGTCCAGCGGTGGACTGTGTGCAACGTTAAACAACAGGTCCCGGGTTCGAGACCTGTTATGCGCACCGGTTCGATAGAACTAAAATCCTTTTTAAAATAAATGAATTTTGAATAAATTAAATAGTATATAAATATAATTAAAAACAGAAATATTTCGGGTTAGACACGTAGCTCAGTTGGTAGAGCTGCGTGCACGCGTACGGGAGGTCACGAGTTCGAACCTCACTCAGCGCAAACAAACACACGACCGAACCGGTCAACAGTTAACAGTCAACAGTCAAAGTCAATGGTCAACGGTCAACCCAAAAAGTCAACATTTTTTTTATATTTTTATTTATTTATTTAATTTAAAAATCAATTAAAAATACTTAAAAATAATGTTTTTAAAGTTAGAAAATAACCTTAAACTCACAAAAATAAACCTAAAAACCTTATTAAAATTGTTAATAAAATCCACTTATTTACCGTACCTTTTCGTTATTATTTAGGTTAGTTAATCCTCGTCGATCAACCCTCTAAACTCGTGCGCATTCAACACCATCAACCGAACGCACCCAATGTGAGTGAATCTCTACAAATTCCCTGTTTTAATCACGTTTTTTGGGTGTATCATGTGTCTTATTATTTATTACATTTAAACAATTGTGCATCCATCATATCCATGATCAAATGTTATTCAATATGTATCAACTGTTTGTGTGGTTAATGTTTAGATTAAATTTATCATTTTCAGTACATACATTATCATAGGCCGCCGCTCCCCATTACCTATGAGCGTGAGCCGTTCCCCATTACCTATGAGCGTGAACGAGGCGTTGCCAACATACGATCGGCTCCGTTTGATTGAGCCTTGATCGCACATACATTCATCATAGGCCGTCTGTTCCCCATTACCTATGAGCGGAACCGTTCCCCATTACCTATGAGCGTGAACGTGACGTTGCCAACATTTACATTATCATTCATGTCATATATTCATGCAAGGTGGTTTGTTATTGTATATTATTTTATGTTATTATATGTTATTTTATGTTATTGTATGATTATTTACGTTTGCTCACATATGATTATTGCATAATTTTTCCATATTAATTATAACAAGAAATCAATAATAAATGTTTTCTAACAAGGTTCACTCGCCAACTTTTGTTGACCCAAAAACCCCCATTTTTACACATGATACAGGTAATCCAGTTGCAGCAAGAAACATATAGGATGGCTTAGAAGAATAAATCGGTTTAGACTTTGGATTGTTTATTTAGTTACTTTTCTTTGTAATTGTATGAACTTGTTTGGAATATTGAGGATGTAATTTTGAATTTAATAAATATGAAACATATTAGTAAACATCATGAGCTTTGGTGATAACCAATTATGCCCCGACTCTTATTCCGCTACGGGTCGGGGTGTGACAAAGACAGATTTGCTTGAGGGCAAGCAAAAGACAAGTGTGGGGATGTGATACGTGGTAGAAAACCGATGTTTCTATTAAGTTTAAGTTAACATTTTACGTGACTTTTAGTTTCGAATAGCCCACTTTTGATTAGATTTGTATTTTTGCAGGTTTACGAAGTTTAAGGAGCTATTCGGGAGCGTTTTGGAGCATCGGGGCGGAAAACGGGTCAACCGGGATCACAAAATGGGAAAACAAGAAATCAAGAAATTGTCGAGGGTGTCGCCGACGCCCAGTGGGACCGTCGGCGACGCCCCTCAGATAGCCCGTCAAAGAAAAATGGTCGTAGACAGTGGATTAAGGCGTCGGGAGAAAATGGACATTTCTGAAGGCCGTCGGCGACGCCCAAGAGGGCAGTCGGCGGCACCCAAGAGGGCTGTCGGCGACGCCTCTCTGATTATTTGGTCGCTGAATTTCAATTTTGAACGGGTTTTACTGTTTGTTTGACCCATTGGTGAAGGAGTTACGAGTTTTTGAGAGTTTGAAAACACCTCTTGGGAGCCAAGAACACCATACCATTCATCCACAACCTCTTCCAATCGATTCAATCCATTCCACCATTCGAATCATCACAATCGATCATAACCCTAACCTACCGCAATCACCTTCATCATCCTCCATCCAATTCCATCTTCCATCCCAAACCCTAACCATCATCATCCTCACTTTCAAGGCTTCAAGATGTTCGTGATCAAGCTCCAATCATCTGGTGATCAAGTTTCGTTCGTCATGAGCGGCTAATTTTCGAGGGTTTCACCCAGGTGTAGACATTTGTAAGATTTAGGGTTACATTATAATTTTGGTTGATTTTGTGACAAATTGAATTGTATTTTGAATTGATTGATAATTGTCTTACATTTGAACTATATTTGCGAATTGTCGAATGATGATAAAATTTGACTTTGTGAAACAAGTTTGTGTATTATGCTTTATCTTTCGAAAGGGATTATTTGTCCGAAGTAACAAAGTGTGTTGTGGTCCGTCATATACGTGATAGCGATTAGCACCTAAGCTTTGTGATATCAAAACCGTTAATGACAAATTCAATTAAATCAAGTTGAAAATTGTTAGTAACCCCAGGTGTTGCATTTGTTGAACCGGGTGTGAACCTTGTTTTCCAACCATTGTTTTAATCAAATAATTTAGTTTTCGTGCAATTGTTTAAAGTTAGCAATTAAGTAATCAAACAATTTTTGTCAGATCAATCCGAAATCTCTTCCAAACAAACCAAAGTTAATCAAATTCTTAGCAAGCTTCATAAAAGTGACATTTGTATTTAAAAATCAATCACATCCAACCGCAAACCACAAACTCTTTGTGGTTCGGCCCCTTACGACCACTAACACATTGTTAAGGGTAATTCGGGCGTATAAATATTATTTTTGACCGGGGCGTCACTCCGATCAATATGTGTTATAAAACATGTTTTGAAACTTAAACAAGTTGATAATAATTATTAGAACATGTAAGAACATGTTCGACTCGTCAATTTCAGTTATAGGGTCGGTTCGCGACCGAAAGTCGCGAAGTTTGACTTCTGCTTTGACTTTCAATTCTGACCCGATTTAGATTAATTAGATACTGATCTAAGGTTGCATTATTATCGTAATATAATGTAGCATAACCCTTCGAGGTTATATAACATGATCATAGTCAGAATCTGAGTTTATGCGTAAGTTCCGTTGTTATGCCAATTTTGACTAAAATGCCCTTTTACATAAAATAAGGTTTTAATCATTAACGAACTTGAAAATGAATTTCCTACTGATGTAATATCATAAGTAAGATTATTTGGGATGTCGATTCAGTTTATATACCAAGTTTACGCATAAATTGTCATTTTACGAAATAAACGCCATTTTGGCGCATAGTATGGTTTTAAACTATATTTATCAAACAAGACTTATTACCTACTGATTTTAAAACTTATTTAAAATATTTTTACAGTAGATACATCATATAAACTCATAATCCCAAATAAATTATCAAACTATGTGTAAAATGACCAAAATGTCCATATGGTGCATAGTTTGGTCATAAATGATAAATTACACATATGATAAGTATCTTACTGATACTATACCATAAATTATATTTTTCCAGAATACTTATGATCATAACATCAAAATATATATTCAAGTTCCTTTTATACGGTATATAATTACCAAAACGCCCTTATAAGGCATAATCTCATTTTAAAACCTTAACGGGCATGTAAGTTGATATCCTACTGATATTACAACTTATTTAAAGTATAATGGCATGTAGAACTTGTTCATGACTTATCCGGTTACCCGACATCGCTTATATGCGTACGGTTAAGTATATGTAACTAGATTACGGAAATTAGCCGAAACGGGTTTAACTTTATCATTTTAAATCTCAAAATCCCGAATGCTTATGGTTTACCCATATTATACAAGTCATACTACTTGTTGGATTTAAACTACATTCTATCCGATCATCGCTTAATCTAGCGTATCGTACCGTTTTTGATTCTTTAAGCTAGTCGGTCTATGTCTATGACTTAAATAAGATCGTTAGCATTTTAGTTGGTTAGCTTATGCCATAATCCAGACTAGAGCCTTCCAGTAAATGTTATTTGCGCTTATTTCATTTTGAATACGGCTGAGATATTAAATCTTGCATTTTTAATCAAGACTAACTCAGGTAAATACTCTTGACTTATTTTCCCTATACGGGCTTGGGTTATGGTAAATTATTACCGCTTGGTCGGAAATGGGATCAATCGAATGCCGGATTGTGGCTAGTAAATCCGCATATTCTGTTTTAGTCAGTTTTGTTTGATAACTTAAACATTGGGGGTTAACGCCCGTGTCTTGGATATCATCGGCTCATTACATTACTTAATGGCCACGACCAAAGCGGAGTCTAGGCATACACCTGACAGATGCTCATGCTTAATTGTTTTACCCACTAGTTGGGGATAACTCCTTCGTGAGTTCATAAGTGGTGTGTACGTTAATCATGTCTCGGTCTCTGTACTGGGCCCCATATATAAGGACAAACATGTGAATCTGTTAACAAGGTTACAAGGTTGACTTTCCCAAGTTATAAAAGATTTGTGCCCTGTGCACTTAAATCTAATTTTTAAAATGTTTTCAAAACGAGTTAGTTAAGTGTATTTACTAGCGAAAGCTGACGTATTTTCAAAAGACTAAGTTGCAGGTACAATACGAAATAGGCTGGAAGCTGCTTGGTAGTGAAATAAGGGGATCTTGCAAATCCTTAGATCTGCCCAAAGTCTGTTACACATTTTTATGTATCTATTTACGTTCTGACTGTGGATCTTTCGTTACAAGCCGTCTGTATATTATTTTCGTACGTCGAACATTTCGGTTTGTAATAGTAATTTAGATCCAAGACTTCCGTTGTGCTGTGTTAATTGACTATGATGATATCAACTTACGTCTCGATATTCCCCACCCGGGCCCACCGGTTTTTTGTTTGAATTGCAGGGTGTGACAAACAACTATCTTCGTAATTTCAGATTTAGATAAGTAGGCCTTTAACTCCAAACATGTCTTCATTGCCATGATTCTTTTGGAAGTTCTCTCGATCTCTAACTGTGTTTTTCGGCTCCATCCTAGCTGAACATTCTTGCAACCTTCTATTCGACAAGTCCTTTGTCAACGACTTGTCCTAGTCTCTACGACTCGTCCTTTGGTCATAAGAGCTCGCATCACCATTGACTCGGCTGTGATCTTGAGCAAACAGTAGCTTTCTTAGATCATTAAATGTTCCCTTAGAATTTAGGCTCATCATCTTTGATTCAATATGCGGTCAAACCCATACATCGTTTAACCCAAATGACATTCCATGAATAAACCAACTCGTTTAACCCAAAGACTTAAACCTTGCTCATTCAACTCAGCACCAAATCAACCTCTTTGTCGATTTATAACAAACACAACAGCAACAAAACTTGTTGGGCAAGAAACTAATTTGAATTAGACAGACTCTAACTGACTTGTTAGAAAGTCCCAAATTTACCCCTCGCTCCAATCCGTCGAAACAAATACCAACCGATTAGTATTGAACAACTTTTCAGTACTAAACCGTCTACTCGTGAAAACCCGATTACGAATATCTCGAGGAAAATCCGAATCACTATACAACAAAACCTTTAATTGCTTAAAGAATTTTGTTATGTAGACCTTGACTTTCCACACAACACACAAGACTTTGGCTTGAATAATAATTTGTTGTTTTTCTATTTCTTTGTAACCAAAATACTTTATGTTTGGTAACTCCGTGATTGGTTCAAGATACCACCAACACCTCTATGAAACACCTCGATCAGAACATGTTGTTTTCCTAGTTGTCGTCACATGAACAGCCTCCTCATTGTCTGTTGCTGTAACAGTAGTCGGTACCCACACCACTACTTCGACGAATCGGTAGCATCGATCTCGACCTTGCTGATCGTTGACAGTGGCGGATCCAGCCCTGTTTTATGGGTTCACATGAACCCACTTGGATTGGAAAAAATGGGAAAAATAGTGAGAACCTTGTATGATTTGAAAAAGGTAGTGAGAATTTACCAAAACGAACCCACTGAAAAAAGCTTCTGGATCTGCCACTGATCGTCGACCCGTTAGACTCCTTAGCCGCCGATTAAGAACCCGAGTACTCCTTTTATATCGACGGTTAAACTTGGCTCTGATACCAATTCAAGTCCTGATCGACAGTCAAACGAAGAACATGAATTCAAATGGAATAACTTTTCAAGAACTTTTATTATAACCAAGATAAAAGAACTCAAAAAACTTGATTACAATAACTCTCAAACCATAACTGGGTTTCTCTTTTTTTTTTTTGTCTTTAAATAATGTCTAATCTTAACATGGTTTATATAGGCTAACCCTTACTTGATAGCCAAGACATTATCATATTAATTATAGTGTAATTAGGAAACTTAACCAATTTAATATACTGATTAAATTTGGTCCCTCATGTTCATCAACTTGTGACTTGAAATCCGTAAATTACCAATAAAAGCCCAAAAAAACAAGTGGGTCAAGGTTGGAAGAGCCCGATGCCTGTGGAGAATCCCACAATAGGAAGGGGCAACACCCTTTGGTAATGTTGTCATGAAGGGGCTTGCCCTCCCCTCTCTACGCTGGTCTGTGTAGTCTTAGAGCAATGATAATAATTTAAAAAAAACTCATCAAATAAAAAACATAATATTTGCTTTTCTGAAAGTTGTGTGTTCCTTCTTTTCAGACCTCGCCTTGATACCATTACAACACAGATTTGACATACCATTTGCAAAATAGAAAGAAAATTTATAAATGATACTAAAAGATTAAGGTCGTTCATTGTATATAGTTAACCCACAAATATATGTGTTAATAATATAGAAAAATTTTGGTTATTGTTCTACTTTAACTACAAATCAAATTTGTTAACATTTAACTTGAATTCCATACATTAATACTACTATCTATTAGTATAGATAAATATCATATCAATCAAACTCGAGTATTTGAGTCGAATATGAATATTTAGTAATAAATTTAAAAGCATTTATCTATCTATAGTATAAACTCATGTAAAAATCACTCTATATATATAAATTGATTATGGATCTTGTACAAGACAATAAAGTTGCATGAAACTTACGTGACAAGGTTAGCCATTGATATCCTAAGAGTAGTAACTCAAAATTAGGCTGTGGTATTTTCATAAATTTCAGGTTCAAACAATTGAATAAACAAATAGAGAAAGGGTATTCTGGTCCTTTCTCACTTGAACTCCTCCACTCTTCCTATTACGTGATTTTGAATACCTGTTACATGATTACGTGATTTTAAATACCCAGCACACACGACTACGTGATTTTGAATACTCGTTACATTATTACGTGATTTCATTATAGTATGTGAAACCACACTAAGGGGCTGTTTGGCAACTTCTAAATGGTTAAGTGCTGAATGAGTAAGAGATCTGAACCATTAAGTGCTGAAACAGTAAGAGATCTGAACCATTAAGAGGCAGTATAATGCTTAACCGTTTAGAGGCAAATGTCTAACCAATTCAGATTATAGGTCTTAACCATTCAGACATCGTTAAAAGCCCCATTAAGAGGTAAACAAACAGCCCCTAAGTGAACCATTAGAAACAAACACATATTGCAACCCTAAAAATACTCAAATTTCTACCTAATCAGTTTGATAGAGTTGCTAAGAGCAGAAACAAACCTTTGTCAATGCGAAGATAGGAGCACAAAAGCATCTATTAATATCAATACCTATTAATATCAATACCAAAGCCACACCTGATCAATTTATGCAAAAGTCGGAAAAACAAACAACTAAAAAGTCACAGTGTGTTCTTCGTCTACTTGCCCAAAAACTTCAAATCCATTAAACCCTTATAATGAGATAAACAGAAACAAAACGGAAAAAAAAACTAACCACAAGGATTACATACCAGAAACCTTATATACATGAATGGTACATTTCTTCTTGAATCCGCTTGATTTGTTCAGTGGTAAGTTCATCGATAGTTGTAAATCGTACATGTAACCGGAAAGGCATAACGGAGTTACAACCTTCGTCGCCCTTATTTGTTAATCACTCGGTGGCCTTCATACACTAACAATCTCAATCCTAATGCATGATGCCATGTTATATTGGTTGAGGTATCCTGGTATCCTGGTTTTTCCCGTGAGACCGGGTTCGACTCCCACCCATTACACTTTGGGTGGGGGCACTCAATTGGCTAGGAGGTCTTTATGGGGTTTTCTCCAGTTACGTCGTGCCACTCTTTGTGTCAGCGTGGGCCCTATTGTAATGAACAACCATCTGGCCTTAGTGGGACCGAGCTTCCAATGGGTAAGTGCAATGCGTCGATGTAGATAATGTGTCGTTCAAAAAAATGTTAATGTAAAAATAAGAGCAAAGAATAATAGGGTTGTACCGAGTCATCATATCGACTTGAGTCTTCATATCAACAGACCACTCCGGCTTATAAGTAAACAGGCTATAAGTACAATAAATGAAAGAAAAAAAACATGTTCGCATGTATGCGATGAGTAGAAACTAAAAAGCTTGCATGTTATGAAATCATCAGTGATCCGGATGTCGCGTCCCGGTCAAAGATAATATTATAAGCCTGAATTACCCTTAACTTTGAGTTAGCGGCAGTAAGGGTTGATTCACGAAGAGTTTGTGGTTTGTATACGGATGTGATTGATTATTAATGCTCATCACAAATTATGAAGCTTGTAATTACTCGATTGTTTATTTGTTTGAAAAAGGGATGGAATTAACCGACGAGTTTGTTACTGAATTACTTAACTTTGAGAAACTTGAATACTTTCGATTACACGAAAACTTGATTGCTTGATTAAAACAATAATTGGAGAACAAGGTTCACACCCGGTTCGACAATTGCAAGGCTTATGGTTTATACACGTTTTTAACTTGATTTAGTTCGACAATTGCAAGAATGGTGTTCTCCCTTCAAAAATTCAAAAATACGTAACTCCTTGATAATGACCCAAAAATTGGGTTTAAACTCGTTCAAACAACAATTGAGGCGAATTTCAACAGAGCACGTCAGACGGTAGTGTCGCCAACGCGTTGTGGAAAACTCGATTGCCAGCAACCCTCTTTTCCGTTGTCTACGGTGCTTTCATGCTGACACGTAAGCGACACGACTTGTATTCTCGCTTTCCTGTTTTTCTTGTTTGCGTACCCGGTTGATCCCCATTGCTTCCTGATGCTCCGTAAAGCCCCACGAATAGCTCCTTAAACTCCGTTAGATCTGTAAAACACAATTATAATCAAAGTAGGCCATTCGAAACCAAAATTTATGTAAGAACAAAAACTTTGAATACAATTAGACACCAGTTTTCGACCACGCATCAATTAGCAACAACTTTCATCTCTTTCAGTCGGATAAAAAGATATTGGACTTACTCTAATTAAGCATTTTAAGAAACATGTAGGTCCAATACCTTAATTGGCATGTTTAACACACAATCTGTAATTGGTAAATAGTTCAAAACCAATTTTAAAAAGAAGTAAATAAAAAAAACTAATTAATGAGCAATCCCCAAGCAGATTCTATGCCTTAATTAGAAACAATCTTTAACTTCTTTAATTGCATCAAATTCAAAAATTGTTTCTAATTTTAAACAATAAAAAAAGTATAATCATATTCACAACTTTAAATTATAAGAACAATGTAATGAAAAGAAAACGATACTATCAATGTTAAACACTAACAACCAAATCACAGTCATATGATTTTGTATAATCTATACATAATAAACCATTTTAAAACTGGCAACAGTCAAATCCAATTACTATTACTATACATAGTAAACATCAAAAAAATGCAAAACCATTAAATAAAGACAAAATCGTATAGACAGTCTATATATCGAAAATATCAAACGACATCAATGTTCAAAACAGTAAAATATAGACACGATCAAACGACGCTAATAACATATCAGTTTAAAATATAACAAAATATCAGATCCGGAACAAATTTTAAACACAAATTAATCTCAAAAAACATCAAAGTTCAACAGTAAATACGATACAATCGATCTATAATTTTTATGATATAAACACTAAATCAATCCAATATCAGGTATAAATCAGAATAATACATATAAATCGGATTCATACCTTGTTGAGACGACATTTATGTGTAAGAGAAGTAAACAAATCGAATATCAAGAAAACCCTAGGTAAAATAGAATGAACATCAAATCAATGAACAACGAAAACATAGATTGAAAGTTAAAGAATGATAAATTCATATGTTTATTGGAAATTACTGATTTGATTCGTAACATGGATATGAAGATCTTTTGAGATCTAAAGAGAGCAGAGCGAGAGAGAAATTGAGGAAATCCTAGATGAGAGGTGAAAAAGTGATGCTCTTATCAGGTTATACGGAGAACAAAATTTCGACCCATATTACATAAATGGGTCCGCATGACCCGAAACCTAAGGGAATTGAGGTTTGAGTTGGAAAACACTAAAGTAGTGGCCTAAATAAGTGTTACGTGTCAAGTATCTCTTATATAATTGCTTTATTAGGTAGTATAGATAGATTTCTACTTAGTAAAATAAGGAAAAAGATTAAACATATATTTAACATAAAGCAGATGAAAGTCAATGTCATATAACATCAAAAATTGTAAATTTTAACAACTCATGTAAATTAAACAACTTCCACTTACATGATTTACAATACCTTGCATAAAACTTTTAAACAAAAATATTAAAAATATAAACTACATATCTCTATACTGATGTATTAAAATATGCTAATTTATTTATTTAATCAACTTTTTCAGTCGATTCATTGAGCGTATATCATGCTTAGCTATGTATATGCGTGATTATAAATATGTTTAGTTATCATATAAGTTGCGTAATTATTGTAACATTCGTCGAAAAACGGGTTTCCAAACCCGCTTCGTTTGTAATCGAATATCAAGATATAAAAATTTCGTTGCGTATTTATGGCTTATTTTAATTTTAAACGATACATAATTAATAAATAATTTAGAATTTATAAACTATATTTGATAAAAAGTGGAAATAAAATAAATAAAAAAAGAAACCGGCTGCCGGGTTTCGAACCCGGGTCAGCCGGGTAAAATCCTCCAAGACTTAACTCACACACATCCAACCACTCCGCCACTTGATGTCTTTGTGAATTCTAGGAAACAATTAAAACATAACTTCAACCATGAATCAATCTGTTTGCGCCAAACTGAAACCATTACCGGCTTCCAAACGTCCAAGGACTGTTGAGTGCTCGCGGATTCTTGATTATAACCGATAAACCGACATTCTTAATCAATTCAGTCGTTAATGAACTTGAATTCATGTGATGTTCGGTTTTAATAACCGAAAACATTCACTTTCTGAATTACTTCATCAATAACCTCATCTCGCGACTCAATAACATTCCCAGAACTTCTAATTTCACTTTTACTCTAATTTCTGATCGTCGGAATCGCTTTTTGAACTCACCGGACTTTCACCGGAAAACCGTGTCTTTCATCAAAACGGTAAGTTTCTCAATTCTTCTATCTTCTTTCAGTTGTTAGGCTTTTACTAACTCAAACCCTTCAATCAGAATCAGTTCCAGACGACGATATCAGATAATCAGCACTCGCCGGAAAACTTCTGAAAACTCCTAGATTGCGCTGTGAATCGGTATAATCTTTTAAACCTTCTGATAACTCTTGCTTAGTCCTTCAATTGCACAATTTGGTTAATCAGAACTATTAATTGGCCCGTTCAGACGGAGTTCATAAAACAGAGCCGACGACTTCGCCGGAGTTATGAGAAAGATCATTTTTCCGGTATGTTCATTCCCAAAATCTTCCCTGTCCATTTCATTTTAATCAATTAAATGTTTGTCAATCGAATTAAACAAGATCAGTAGGGTAATCGTTGTCTGTGTTATTGTAACGAAGAAGATGAAGTTAGTTTGTATATAAGTTTAATATAAATTGGATTATATCTCGGGTTAGACACACAGTCCAGCGGTGGACTGTGTGCAAACATTTATCACACGTCGCGAGTTCGATCCTTGACACAATCTCATTCTCTGTAATAAAGATGTTTCCTTTTTAACTGAACCGGATCAACTCACAGAGAGATGTTAAGTTTAATAAAAATCAGTATATTAACCAGGTTAGACACACAGTCCAGCGGTGGACTGTGTGCAACACTAAACCACAGGTCCCGGGTTCGAGACCTGTTGCGTGTACCAGTCAGATGTAATTGAATCCCTTTTAAAAATAAAAGATTTCTGATTAAATTAAACAGTGTATAAATATAATTAAAAACAGAAATATTTCGGGTTAGACACGTAGCTCAGTTGGTAGAGCTGCGTGCACCCGTACGGAGGTCTCGGGTTCGAGCCTTACCCGGCGCATACTTGCACACTAGCGAACCGGTCAAATAGTCAACAGTCACAGTCAATGGTCAACTCAAAAGTCAACATTTTTTTATATTTTTATTTATTTATTTAATTTAAAAATCAATAAAAAATACTTAAAAATAATGTTTTTAAAGTTAGAAAATAGCCTTAAACTCACAAAAATATATCTAAAAAACTTATTAAAATTATTAAAAAAATCCACTCATTTACCATACCTTTTCGTTATTATTTAGGTTAGTTAATTCTCGTCTATCAATCCTCTAAACTCGTACGCATTTCAACATCTTCAACCGAACGCACCCAATGTGAGTGAATCTCTAGAAATTCCCCGTTTTAATCACGTTTTTGGGGTGTATCATGTGTCTTATTATTTATTACATTTAAACTATTGTGCATCCATCATATTCATGATCAAATGTGTATTCAATATGTGTCAACTGTTTGTGTGGTTAATGTTTAGATTAAATTTATCCTTTTCGGTACATACATTATCATAGGCCGCCGCTCCCCATTACCTATGAGCGTTGAGCTGTTCCCCATTACATATGAGCGTGAACGAGGCGTTGCCAGCATATGATCGGCTCCGTTTGATTGAGCCTTGATCGCACAGACATTTATCATAGGCTGTCCGTTCCCTATTACCTATGAGCGTGAACGTGACGTTGCCAACATATACAGTATCATTCATGTTATATATTCATGCAAGTTGGTTTGTTGTTGTATGTTATTGTTTGTTATTGTTATTGTTATTGCATGATTATTCACGTTTGCTCACATATGATTATTGCACAATTTTCCATAATAAATATAACAAGAAGTCAATAATAAATGTTTTCTAACAAGGTTCACTCGCCAACTTATGTTGACCCAAAAACCCCCATTTTTACACATGATACAGGTGATCCAGCTGCAGCAAGAAACATATAGGATGGCTTAGAAGAATAAACCGGTTTAGACTTTGGATTGTTTAGTTGATTATCTTTCTTTGTAATTGTATGAACATGTTTGGAATATTGAGGATGTAATTTTGAATTTAATAAATATGAAACATATTAGTAAATATCATGAGCTTTGGTGATAACCCAATTATGCCCCGACTCTTATTCCGCTGCGGGTCGGAGGGTGACAATTATTATTATTAGAAGTTGTGTGATTATCTATGTATGTAGTTATAAATATGGCTTGCGTAGTTATCAGTATGGGTTGCTTAGTTATAAGTGTAGGTTACATAATTATAAACAATTTTTTTATTTTCATAATTTATCACATATTCAACTAACGTGTGTAATACACAATATTGTAGAGTTTTTTTCCCAAGCTAGTGTTGGTGGAAAATTGATGTTATTTAAGAATTATTTACCAATACAGTGTTCTTCATTTTTTTTCTATTTAGTCAATTCATCATCTATTTTTATATGTTTTTTATCTAATCGATCCAACATTTAATATTATCATTTTCTTCAATCAACTTATGGTAGTTTTTACTAATTCTTTATAATTATTTTACGTTTATTTTTTTAATCAACTCATCTCATATACGAACTAAGAAACATAAAAAACTAATCCAACATTAAAGAACTAAGAAACATAAAAAACTAATCCAACATTAAAACTTGACTTGTTAAAACATAGACATTATTCCTAGGGGTGGGGTTTCAGAGTGAACACTAGTGTACTTGCGAACTGAGTGAACAAATCCTGACCATTGATTTACACACGTGTATGGCTAGGATTTCATCATCAAATCGTAAAGTACACTAGTATATTTTATCATCAAATCCTGGCCATTGATTTACATGTCACACCCCGACCCGCAGCGGAAAAGGTGATTGGGGCATGATTGGGTTTTCATCAAAGCTCATGACATTTATTATAACGTTTCATAGTTATTATTACAATTTAAAGGGAAATCATACAATCATAATTACAACATGTTCTACACATCTTTCTAGACTTCATTATTTTCTTCTAAGGCATTTCCTATGTTTTCCTTGCTTCATCCTGTTCACCTGTATCATGTGTAAAATGGTTTTTTGGATCAACAAAAAGTTGGCGAGTGAATCCTATGAAAAACATTTAAACAAGTTTATTGAATTGATTATAAATAAAATGCATAACCACATATGAGTAAATATAGATGTAAACTTATTCACAAAACACTTAATATTAAATAATGCACACACATACAATAATAGATTGTTTTGAGGCACGCGTTGTTCAACTCGTTTCCCACGAGGAACTGATGGGCCTAATGAATGAGTTTTAAGGCACGCGTTGTTCTACGAACTGGTGGGCCTAATGAATGAGTTTTAAGGCACGCGTTGTTCAACTCGTCTCCCACGAGGAACTGATGGGCCTAACAAATATTTTGCATACAACTTGACAATATGTAATACATAACTACAAACAATATTTACATTCTAAGTTTAAATCATAATATGGTATGGCACGAGTTTGAATAAACGAATTAGTTTTAGTGACACATGATACACCCCAAAACGTGTAATTAAAAAGGGGAGTTGTAAGATTCACTCACATTGGGTGCGTTCGGTTGATGATGTTGAATGCGCACGAAGTTGGATTTAACCACGAGTGAAACTAACCTAGATAATAACATAATGGTTCGGTAAATAAGCGGATTTTATTAATCAATTTTAGTAGGATTATTGGATATATTTCTGTGAGTTTAAGGCTATTTTCTAACTTTAAAAATGTTATTTTTAAGTATTTTTAATTTGAATAAATAAATAAAAATAATAAAAAAATGTTGACTTTTAACCGTTGACCATAAGCGTTGACTGTTGACCGTTGACTTGTTGACCGGTTTTATTGTGTGTATGTATGCGCCGGGCAGGACTCGAACCCGAGACCTCCCGTACGCGTGCACGCAGCTCTACCAACTGAGCTACGTGTCTAACCCGAAATATTTCTGTTTTTAATTATATTTATATACTAATTAAGTTAATCCGAAAATCACTTATTTTAAAATAAAGATTTAATGTAACGACTCGGTGCTCTCCACAGGTCTCGAACCCGGGACCTGTGGTTTAGTTTGGCACACAGTCCACCGCTGGACTGTGTGTCTAACTTGGTAAATATTCTGATTTTTATTATACTTAACATCTTACTGAGTTAACCCGGTTCGGTTTAAAAAAAAGGCATTTTATTACAGCGAATGTGTGTGTGATAGGAATCGAACTCGTGTCGTGTGCATATTGTTTGCACACAGTCCATCGCTGGACTGTGTGTCTAACCCGTTCAATATACTAATTTTAATTAATCTTATAATATATCTGAACTTCGTCTTCTTCGCTTAAGATTACTGATTATGATAATTCAACTGATTTATGTCTAATCCGATTAACAAGCTTTATAAGTAATTGAAAGGTAATGAATGGAGAGAGTTTGGGGGAAGGATGTACCGATCAGCGTCTTTCACAGAACTCCGGCGAAGACTCGTCGGCTCTGTTTGTGAACTTCGGCTGTTAGAATCAATTAACAGTTCTGTTCGATTAGATATGATATTGAGGTACATAAACAAGGATTTACAAAAGTTTGGATGATTATACCGATTCCTAGCGTAAGATCAGAAATTTCAGAGGTTTTCCGGCGAGAGCTGAATATTCCGGCTACGTCGTCTGGGATTGATTCTGATGGTTGGATTGAAGTTAGTATCAGTCTAACAATGGATTGAAATGGAAAGAGTCGAGATATTTACCGTGTAGATGAAATCTCGGTTTTCCGGCGACTTGCAGAGATTTTCCGGCGAGTAAAATTACGTCGAGAATTTGTGTGATTGTGAGCGAAAAGGTTATCAGAAGCTTGTGGGTGTATTTATAGGGAAGAACATCGATGAATTTAGTCCGATTACCGTCTTGATTCGTCGGTCAATAATTTTTCCGGCGGTTATGACTGATGTCGCGGACTGGACATCGGTTATAACTGATGCAATAGTTATTATACGCGTTAAGACACAAGAAACCGACAGAGAAAGACGAAATCGTCGGGATTTCCGACGACTGCGAATTGGGCGCGTTGATTTGAAATCGAGATTTTGATATTTGAATTAATTGTTTTGATACATTACTAAAGAACACAAGTGGCAGAGTGGTTTGGTGAATGAGAGTTAAGGCTTGGCTGACTCGGTTGACCCGGCTGACCCGGGTTCGAATCCCGGCAGCCTTGTTTTATTTTTATTTCACTATTTTTAATACATTTTCAAATATAAATTTTATATTCTAATATACTTGTTAATTATGTATCGTTTAAAATTAATTTGAGCATTAAATACGCAACGAAATTTTTAACTGGTTGTTCGGTTAATAAACGAAGCGGGTTTGGTAAATCCGGTTTTTTTTACGGATGTTACATTACACACGTGTATTAATAATCAAGGGATAGAATTAATTTACACAGTTCACTATCAAGGGGGTTGTTCACAAATCCTAGTCCTTATTCCTAGATTATATACAAATACATCCATTGCCATTCATGTTGTACTCGTTAGTATGATCCCTTTTCTAGGGTGATATATAATTGGTGGATGTATTTTCTTGGCTCAGCATCTTGTAATTGATGCCCCTACTAATAAATTGCTTTTGTTGTCCGTTGAAATATATATATATATATATATATATATATATATATGCTAATTATCTAGTTTGTCTTTCTGATTAAAAAAGTTATAAAATAACAATTAAATTAAGAAAGATGCAAACTTATCATAGGATGGATGATGCTTCCTTACGAGTTAGTAAAGAAAACAAAAGTAAAATAATTATAATGAGTTAGTTAAAAAAAACTAAAGTGGGATGATCGAAGAAAATAACCAAATTGATTGGATAAAGAAACATATAAAAATAGATGATGAATTGAATAAATAGAAAATAAAAAAATAAATAAAGACAAATTCGTTGTAGTCTAGTTAGTCAGGATACTTGACTACAGTGGCGAATCCAGCTCTGTTCTGTGGGTTCATATGAACCTACTCGGTTTGCAAAAAATGGAAAAAATTAGTGAGAATTTTGTATGATTTGAAAAAAAATAGTGAGAATCTATTGAAACGAACCCACTGAAAGAAGTTTCTGGATCCGTCAGTCGATGGCCACTTAGGCACGTGGCCTAGTGGTCAAGAGGGTTTTTCTCTTGTGGAGTGACTCAAGTTCAATTCTTGTGATGGAAGTAAGTTACGACTATAACCTTTGCTGTAAAAAATAAAAATAAGTAAAGAACACTATTTTAGTAAATAGTTCTTAAAAAACACCAAAATGGTAAATGCATTTTTCACAAACACTAAATAAATAATACCATTTTGATAAATAGTTTTTAAGAAAAACTAAAATAGTAAATAATTTTTTCAAAAAAAAAACTCCTTACAGGATTGTAAGCTAATATATATATATATATATATTTTATATAAATTGCTGACGTGTCCGAGGTACTTAATACCATGAGAAAAAGGGGGAAACCTGAGCAATTAAACCCCAAAAATAGACACTCAAAACCAGAGCGTATCATCTGCAATTGATTTCATTAAGAATTAGGGTTTTTTCAACTGATGTTTACGCACCACAATCACTCTATCTTCACCCTTGATGCGAGCGACGGTTACAAGGTTCGTCGATCCTTCTTCTTCACCAACACTTCTTCCTGTAAATGTATGATTTCATAACTGCAAATGTATGATTGCATCATTACTAAATTCAACTCATTTCCTGTTAATTGTCAACAATCTATCGTTTTTTGTAGAAATTGACGGTTCGTATCTGATGTTTTAGATACTTTTAGTGAACTTACGTCGGTTTTTTAACCTAATTTGTTAATTTTCGGTTACATTTGTGGAAAAGTTATGATTTTGTTGGTTGTGTGTGTGAATTACGGTGTGTTGTTTGAGAATATGTGTTTGATCATGTTAATTAGGTTGTTTTGATTTAATAGGGTTTTTTATCAGACTGATTTAGGGGTTAATTAGGTCATATTTTGGTGTTATTTTTTTTTTAAATTTGGGGCTTAAAATGTTGTTATGTAAATTTAGGTTATGAAGTGCTGATGTTAGTTATTGAGTTGTAGTGTCTCCGATGTATGCGATACCAGTAGATTGCATAACTCTAAATGTATGACTGCTTGATTACAAAGTTAAACTCATTTCATGTTAATTGTTAACAATTTATCGTTTTTAGTAGAAATTGACGGCTCGTACTGTTGTTTAAGATACTTTTAGTGAAATTACGTCAGTTTTTTTAACCTAAATTCGTTAATTTTCGGTTACATTTGTGAAACAATTTTGATTTTGTTAGTTTTGTTTGTGAATTACAGTGTGTTGTTTGAGAATAAGTGTTTGATCATGTTAATTAGGTTGTTTTGGTTTGATAGGGTTTGTTAGCAGGCTGATTTAGGGGTTAATTAGGTCAAGTGGTCAATTTTTTTTTGTGATGTGAAATTTTGGGGCTTAAAGTGATGTTATGTGAATTTAGGTTGGTACAGACTTTAGGATTTATGAAGTGCTGATGTTCGTTATTGATTTGTAGTGATTTTCGATGTAACCGATACCGGTAGATTGCATAACTCCAAATGAATGACTGCCTGATTACAAGATTGAACCCGTTTCTCGTTAATTGTTAAAATGTTGTCGTTTTTAGTAGAAATTGACGGCTCGTATCTATTGTTTTAGATACTTTTAGTGAAATTACGTCAATTTTTTTTATCCTAATTTGTTAATTTTCAGTTACATTGTGAAAAAGTTAAGCTTTTGTTAGTTCTGTGTGCGATTTACGGTGTGTTGTTTGAGAATAAGTGCTCAATCATGTTAATTAGGTCGTTTTGTTGCTTGTGTATGCAAATTTCATTAGCAGACTGATTTCGGGGTAGTTAGGTCATCTTTTGGTTTTATTTTTTGTGATGTGAATTTTTTTGGCTTTTAAAGTGATATTATGAGAGTTTAGGTTGGTGCAGACTTTGGGATTTATGAAGTGCTGAGGTAAGTCATTGAGTTGTAGTGTTTCCGATGAAACCGATACTGGTAGAAAGTTCAACAGACAGTGAATCGAGTGATTGGGATCTAGAACAATATAAAAATTACCAGTCACCTGAAAGGGATTCAGCTACTTCAGCGCTTAATTCTGGTGTTATTTCTACCTTTGCGTCTTCATCGGGGACAAGTAATGCAGGTAAAGAGAATCTTTATTTGACCGTCTCACCGTGCTATAAACTATTTTGTTATTGTTACACTTAATAGGTCTTTATATAAATTCTAGGTCAACATGGATCAAGTCAGCGGGCTCCTATAAGGAAACCGTCTATAATAAATGGTCACTCGTCTGACGTTAATTATGATTTGGATCGCCAGCTTCAGATTATTCTCAGTTCAAATGAAAATTTTGAAAGTAAGTAAACCAAACGATCTTCAACGGATAGTAATTTCACTAATTTGGGTTTGATTGAACATATAATTTTTGGTATAAAATTTAATGATCAGTTATTTTTATCAGATTCTAAAAGAAAGCTTCCACAATCTCTTCAAACATTGTCATCTGGTTCTAGGCCAAGTGTTCGTGCAAAAAGTGTAGGCACTAGTCAAAATCATGAAACTTTTTACGACAATGAATGGCAAAATCTTGTCAAAATGGGAGAAAATTCCAGTAGGGCCAATAATGATTTAATGAAGGAAAATCACCACGGAAGTAGGGTTCTACCACCGTCAATGAGGTCCCTAATGCCTGTTCCAAATGCACAAGCGGGGGTTGTTGATGAACAAGTGGTTGGTGATGAGAGACATATATTACAAGTAGCATTACAGGTATTAATATCTTCTTTAGCAATATATATATGATCAAGGAAGGGTTAAAATGAGAACTAAATCGAGTTGAGAGAACTTGACTTCCAATTTTGTTTTTCACCAAAAATCATTTTAAAAAATTAGCTTTCCAGGGAATCTTTTTTTCTAAGCCACTCTTTTACGGTGGGAGAATTACGCCAGAACTTGTCGCTACATTGACTTACGCCACCTTAAATGATTCTTACATGTCGAAAAAAAAACCGGCTCGTAATTTTTTTTTTCCACAGGGGGCCTTGTTGGGTGTTACTCTACCTTTGTGTAAAATTTGGTTGAACAACTCTCATGGGAAGTCGAGTTCTCTCAACTCAAAGGGGTTTTCATTTGAAAGTATCCCTATATATATATATATATTAATAACGTAAATTCGAGCCGGGGGTCTCATTGAAAGCAACATCTCTATTCTTACGGGGTAGAGGTAAGGCTGTCGATATCTTACCCTCCTCAGACCCTACCTTAGCTTTGCTATAGCTATTGGCGGGATTTACCGAGTATGATGATGATATTAATAACGTAATGTTCAAAAAGGAAATTCAAGAATATTGTGTTTCTTACATTTGAGTCTAGAAAAAGGTTCGTTTTCAATATTTTGCTCACTATATTGTATTATTATGACTCAATACTGAAAAAAGGTACGGTTGTTTTATGTTAGGATTTTACTCAATCCAAAAAGGAAGCAAATTTACCGGATGGTATTCTGTCAGTCGAACTTTTGAGGCACCAGGTTTTCTACATACCAAATTTCAATTTTTTTTTGCTTTACATTAGTGTGAGTGTGTATATTAATTTATTTTTGATTATATTATTCTAGAAAATTGCATTGGCGTGGATGATTCAGAAGGAAAATAGCAGCGTCGCTTGTTCTGGTGGAATTTTAGCTGATGATCAGGTTAATAAACTTGTAAAGTATAGTTAGAGGCTGCGGTTTATACTCACATGGGTAAATTGGGTTGTATTCTGATATCTAATGGGCCAAATAGATTACGCTAAATTTTTACAACAAAAATGAATTGCTTTATTGATTTTTATCTTTATCGTGTAGTGTGTTAATCATTATAACAAGTTACTGATTAAATTAAAAGAAAGACAAAAGGGTGTTTGTTGGTCAGCTGAAACCAACTGTTTTAACGCGTTTTTGTCTTGTTACTCATCTAACCAGGAGTAAAATGCCATTTTCGTCCTTGTGGTTTGGACAGTTTTGCGACTATCGTCCACAGGTTTGTTTTCCCGCATCTTGATCCAACAGGTTTGAAATCTTGCCATGTTCACCTTGCTTTTCTCCGTTAAGTGAGTGGTATTTCCGTCTTTTTTGTTAATATAAAGGGCAATTTGGTTTTTTTCACTTTATGTACAAGCATTTAGCATAATGTACAAGTATTCAAAAGACCAAATTGCCCTTTAAGTTAACAAAAAAGACGGAAATACCCCTGACTTAACGGAGAAAAATGGACGGTGTTAACGAGCCGCATGAAAGTGGCAAGATTTCAAACCTTTTGGATCCAGATGCAGAAAAACAAACCTTTAGACGAAAGTCGCAAAACTGGCCAAACCTCAGGGACGAAAAAGGCATTTTACTCTCTAACCTGCCTCAGCCTTTTTCCACCATTAACTTTTAAACATTGGACAACATATTTACTCGCATAATTGATCTTCCATATATGATATGTATTTGAGAAGAATTAAATATCCGCCCTAGACTTAATTTTAATGTATTTTTCTCCACAGGGACTTGGTAAGACAATTTCAACGATTGCGCTTATACAATATCATAAACTTTCATCAAAACCAAATGGTTCCAACGCTTCAAAAGCTGAAGCTTTAAGTTTAGATGACGATGAAGTCAAACCCACAGTAGTTGTAGATGCAGACCATGAATTGGTAATAACTGAATCCGGTAGCTCAACACAGCGGTTTAGTAACCGAAAACCGACAGCAGGATCACTGGTTGTGTGCCCCGCAAGTGTGTTAAGACAGTGGGCCCGCGAGCTCGATGAAAAGGTTACAGAAGAAGCCAAGCTTGAAGTTCTAGTCTATCACGGTGGCAACAGGACCAAAGATCCTGCTGAGCTGGCACGATACGATGTAGTCCTTACAACATATGCCATTGTCGCAAAAGAAGTCCCGACCAAAGTTTTTGACGAAGAAGATGAAGATGATCAAGGAAATGGTGGACTGAATGCTATATTTGCTAATAAGAAACGAAAGGGTATTTCTGGAAAGAAAAAGAAGGGTAAAAAAGGAATTGACGGTTCTATCATTGATTGTAGTGGTACACTTGCGAAAGTAAGTTGGTTAAGGGTGATATTAGATGAAGCTCAGACGATTAAAAATAGCAGAACACAGATGTCGAAATCTTGTTGTGGTCTTAAAGCTAAAAAACGGTGGTGCTTATCTGGAACACCTATACAGAACAATATCGATGAGCTTTTCAGTTATTTCAGATTTTTGAGATGTGATCCGTACGCCAAGTATAAATCTTTTTGTAATCAAATAAAGATTCCGATATCGAGAAACTCAATGCAGGGTTATTTAAAACTTCAAGCTGTGTTGAAGGCAATAATGCTTCGTCGGACAAAAGGTACATTTTTTGTTACTAAATTACTTTAAATAGTTTAAGATAACAAAATAATTTAACAATAACAAAATATCCTATAAATATGTCTCAAGCGAAAAGTAAACAAGGTTCTATGCAATTAGAGTAAAGTAAACGGATGGTCCATGTGGTTTACTAAAATTTTGGCTTTGGTCCTTAGCTTTCCAAAAGTACATGGATGGTCCCCAGCTGACAAATCTAAAGGTTTCAGCAGGTCCATGTTAGGGGCTAAATTCATTACATTGTGCAAACCACAAGGACCATCCATGTACTTTTGGCAAAGTTGGGGGACTTAATGTATTACATAGTGCAAACCACCGGGACCCTCCGTGTACTTTTGGAAAGTTAGGGACCAAATCCAAAATTTTGATAAACCACAAGGACCATCCGTGTACTTTACTCATGCAATTAATTGGAAAACTTTTACTCTCTTAAGGAGTAATTATCATACTTTCTAAATAAAGTTTGTATGTTAATTTATTTTGCTTATCTTTAAATTTAAAGGTTGTACTTCATGCATTTTTTATGCATGAAAATTAAAGAAACCCTTCAACTTGGTAATTTGTGATTTTGATAGTTGCATGATGTTAATCGGGTTTTTTTTTTCTGGGCAGGCACTTTGATTGACGGTAAGCCGATTATTGACTTGCCTCCTAAAACAATAAAGTTGACTGCGGTTGACTTTTCACCGGAAGAAAGAGCTTTCTATCAGAAGCTTGAAACTGAATCACGCTCACGATTTAAGGTGCTTTTGCTTCTGTCTCCATTTCCACAAATCTCTTATTTTTTAATATACACATGTGCTTATTTTGTTAGCATATGAACATTTGTTATTTTGTGTTGTCTTATTAGTGTGAATTTAAATTTGTCCATCATGAAAAGCAAACAAGTTAACCCCCTAATTTAACAGTTTATAAATGAGGGCAAACTTTTTAATTTATCCTTTTAGCCAATGCAACATGCTTAACATTTCTTACCAAGTGTGCAATTTTTGGCAATAAATGGTAAGTAGGGCTGCAAACGAACCGAACTAACACGAATAAGACCATGCTCATGTTTGTTTGTTAAGGAAAATATGTGTTCACGAACTTTTCATGAACACTTACCGAACATGTTTTTCTGTTGTGTTTGTTTGTTAAGGAAATGAATGTGGAGGGGTATGGTCCCAAAAACTCTATGCCTGCGCAAGGGACCATACCCACAACAACATATTACAAGAATAACCTTGCGCGCAATGTGCAACGGTGCGCCACAAGTTAGACCAACACATGCAGGTCACACAACGAACCTTGCGCACTCAGCGCAACAGTAAGTTAGACAAACACATGCAGGTCACACAACGAACCTTGCGCACAGCGCAACGGCAAGTTAGACCAACACCGATAGGTCGTACAACGAACCTTGCGCACTCAGCGCAACGGCAAGTTAGACCAACCCATACAAGTCGCACAACGAACCTTGCGTATTTGGCGCAACGGCAAGTTAGACTTAGAAGTGCGGGTCCCTTGACCCTGCGCAGATCAAACAACCCTCCAGTCGCGGAGTCCCAAAACCTTGCACAAGGACAAGACAAACATGCGAGCAACTCATAGTCCTGGGAACAAAAGGACTTAACCCCTACAACTCTGTGCTGGCTAGAAAGCACTAAAAGCCACGCGGATGGGAAAAGCGCAAAGAGGCGTTGACTATATACAAGGGTACAAAGTGGCAGAGTTGTAATCCAATGGTCGCTCGGCAGGTTGTGTTAGATTGCGTCGCATGAACAGTAATTCAGAGGCCAGACTGTGCACCAACCACACTCACGCTAGTGACTGTCACGCATTCTCCACTTTCGCTGATGACAAATCTGACACCAGGGACAGCTGCCATAACATGTGGCACCATTCAACATCCGACAAAGAACATCTCTAGCCAGAGATCATTTAATAATCGATGTAGATGGACAGAACGGATATCCCTGGTTGTCTGGGCCGGGCCCAGCCCACCTCTTAAACCCACTTATTTTCGGCTATAAAATGAGTATCAAACCACAAGGTACTAGATTTACAATCACATTCACAAACATACGGGCTTACTTGTTATATCTTGCAATACACAAATACTTATTCTCACGCCAGAGTGTGGTCACGGAGAAAACCCTCCCCTTTCCCCGTGACGAGGCTAACGGCGTTGCTAGTTTTGCAAATCAGCTTAAGTGAGATCACCCAGAAGAGTGAACGAAGAGCAACCTTTCATGCAGAAAAACTAGGCTGCAACTAAGATATCTCCGGATACCTCTTGGTACAACCCCGTGTTTCTTCATTGACGCCATCCCGCAGGTTGCGTCGGTATTTCTCCGGTCATGTGATAACAGTTCTCATGAACTATCACTTAGGCCAAATTCTGTTCAAACCAGACATATCTGGCCGTCTAGCAAAATGGTCAATTGAGCTTGGTGGACACAACATCGTGTACAAACCACGCCCAGCAATAAAAGGCCAGATGTTAGCAGATTTTGTTACAGAAGTACCAAGCAATAAAGCGCAAGAGTGTGAAGATGTACAGAACCCAACGCCGGTTACAGATGACCGCGCATGGATACTTCACACAGACGGCGCATCCAATTATGATGGCGAAGGGGCAGGTCTTCGCCTAATAAGCCCCGACAACCAAGAGTTTACATACGCAATCAGGTTGGAATTCAAAAGCACGAATAATGAAGCTGAGTACGAAGCGTTTCTGGCAGGCATTCGGTTAGCCATCAAAATAGGCGCACTAAATTTGGAAGCACACGTCGATTCCCTTTTAGTCGCAGGACAGGTCAATGGCCTGTACGACACAAAAGGCGAAATGATGGCTTTATATCTTGAACAGGCGCAAGCCTTAATAGCCAAATTCCAAAGCTTCAAAATAATCCATGTCAACAGAAGCGAGAATAAACATGCTGACGCACTCAGCAAATTAGCCGCTACAAGCTTCAAGCAACTTTCGCGTGAAGTGCGCATTGAGGTACTCAAGAACCCTTCTGTTCCTTTGCATCAGTCAACATCATCGAAGTAGGGAATCCTTTCTGGATGTCTTCCATAATCATGTTCTTACAACACGGGACCCTCCCCGAAAACAAAGCGGAAGCCAGGAAGGTCCAGAACAAGACACTCAACTACGAAACGGCGGATGACATCCTATACCGGAAGTCATACCTTGGACCGCTTCTCCGTTGCGTTAACCCGCAAGACGCGCAATACTTGATACGCGGAATACATGAAGAGTGATGCGGAATCCACGCCGGTCCGCGCATGGTGGTAACAAAGATCATGAACGCCGGTTATTACTGGCCTGGCATACACTTGGATGTAGTCGAAACACTGCGAAAGTGCGTATCATGCCAGCGCCATGCGCCGAAGACATCTCGCCCTAAGAATCCCTTGATCATAGTGACAACAGCATGGCCCTTTTCAGCAATGGGCAATCGATATAGTGGGACATTTCCCAGATGCCCCTGGCGCGGTGAAGTTCATAATCGTCGCAGTCGATTACTTCACCAAGTGGGTAGAAGCAAAACCCCTTGTATCCACCACAACAACTGTAGTTCGGAAATTCATTTGGGAGCACATCATATGCCGCTTTAGGTTACCCCTAAGCATAGTCGGAGACAATGGCCCCAACTTTGCAGCTGAAAACTATAACAATGGATGAAGGAAATGCATATCGAACATATCTTCACTTCGGTCGCGCGTCTCCAAGTGAATGGGCAAGTGGAAAGCATAAACAAGAGCATTGTTGAAGGGATCAAGACGAGATTTGGTACGGCGCGAGAGGCTGGGTAGATGAGTTGCCAATCATCCTTTGGGCCTATCGAACCATGCCAAAAACTAGCACAGGTGAAACTCCTTTCAGCCTAGTGTATGGGACGGAGGCAGTGATACGCGCAAAGATAGGCCTCCCATCACCACGTATGCTGGCTGCGCAAAGCCACAATAATGAAGACGAGCGCAGACTCGACTTGAACCTCCTAGAAGAAAGACGTGAAAATGCTGCAATCAACGAAGCAAAGTACAAAATGATTCATGAAAACACCATGGTACACAATGATTCATGAAATTCACTACCTACTGCTGGCGCATGGGAGGGGATGTTTATACACAAGTTCATTACCAGTCTTATTCGTTACACCTAAACAAAGTCGTGTCTTTTCACGCAAATATTGTAACTTGGAAAGAAGGAAACATCTATTTCATTAAAGAAGAAACATATACAAGCAGGCGCTGCGCGCAGTTACATTCAAGCTACATCAAAGATATTACAATAAGCACCCTACACTACTCTTCGCTCCCTGCGGCCTCGGCTTCATCCGAAAATATGTCTTTTAAGTGAACGAGGTAGTCATCGTGTTGGAGCGCCTCGCTCACTAGATCCATAACCGTGAGCTGTAGACGGTCATACTCCCGCTTAGCCTGGGAGAAGGCAGCTTTGGTATCAACACCATGAGTGGCAGCGCGAGTGTTGTCCCATTACACGTCCAGCGCGCGAATGACATGATGTGCACACTCCGCGTAGCCCTGCGCATACCTGTCATGGCGCGTAATGACCATTAGCTTCGCCACTGCGCCGTCCAGCTCCGCAGAATTCAGGATGGAGTTTGCGATCTGCAATACAAGGAAAACAAATCAGAATCAAGACAAAGATTAAAACACAAACGGGGTACTTAACTCCATTTTGTTGCATTCACAGCATGTTGTTGGCCAGCGACTCCACCAGCGACTCAAAGATGGCGCGGGCGGGTTCAGAATCTTCGATTTTCATCTCACCCACGTCCACCTTGCCTCCGCCGATCGCAGCCTCTCCTTATCCTCCAGGAGCCTGCGTTGTAGTTCAGCCTTTTGCACCAAGGCCACTTGGAGATCCTTCTTTGCGCTTTCCAAAGCGCCGCAAGCTTCAACATGGTTATCCACAAGGTTAGCATGACAGTTTATTGATCATACAAAATAAATATAGAGGGGCAAGTTTTTACCTCACTTTGTTCTCTGCGCTCGCAGTGCGCCCTAGCCTCCGCGGCCGCAGCAAAAGCTGCCTTTTTCTCTTTCTTCTCGCGCTCTACCTCTCCGCGCAATCGGGCCAATTCATCTCTCAAAGATTTTTTCTCGTGGTTCTCTTTCAAAAGCCTCCCTCTACAACTTGCGCTTCTCAGCAAGTGTGGCAGCGGAGCTTTTGGTCCTCGTCTTCCACCCCAGCGCTGACCACTTCTCGGTCCGTTGAGTTTCGGCAAATTTTCCTTTGTCCGCCTCCATCTAAGATTTTTTGCGCAGCGACTTGGGCTCTCTCTCGGACCAGTTCCGCCTTGGCAGCTTCAAATTTGTCTTGCTTCTTCTGCATGCTCCGCCATTCCCTTACGATCTTGTGCGTAATTGAGGCGGAGCTAGCTGTTGCTTGTAGGTATGCGTGGTAGGTTTGTTCATGCCCTTTTTCAGCGCGCGCACACCTCTGCTGGGGGAAGGTACCCTTGAACCACTCACGGCACGACGGCCAGTGAGAGAATTCATCTCCCTTCTTCAGCTTCCACACAGGGGTGTGGATCTTTTCAGCGCGGCCTTCATGATAGGACCTGTAGTAGAAATCACCCGTGGTTTCGTCTAGGCGGAATGGAGGTTCCTTCTGCGGAAGGGCTTTTACCGGATCCCCCGTCCTCACCCCCGGGCGCCGGCTCGCCTGCATGAGTCCTGTGGAGCATTTCAACCACCTCCCCACCGGCAACCACAACCGAAGGTTTCGTCTCCTCAACACTCTTGCCACCAACTTCCTCCACCCGCACCTCCGCCGCCCTGACAGTTGACTCCCCACCCTGTGCGCTGGGCGCTTGCGCAACTTCATCCACAGGTGGGGGCATTGGAATATCCTTGGGCGCGCCCGAAGTAGCGGGAGTAACAAAAACTGGGTCACCTTCCCCTACGAGATGACAAACACTTAGACAAGCACAAAAGGATGGAAAGTGGTGTGACAAACAAGATAAAGGGTGTTTACCTATGGAGATTTCGGCGGCGAGCGCGTCCAAGCTCTCACGCTTCCCCAACACATGCAGGTCACACAACGACCTTGCGCACTTAGCGCAACGGCAAGTTAGACCAACACATGCAGGTCACACAACGAACCTTGCGCACTCAGCGCAACGACAAGTTAGACCAACACCGATAGGTCGTACAACGAACCTTGCGCACTCAGCGCAACGGCAAGTTAGACCATCACATGCAGGTCGCACAACGAACCTTGAGCACTCAGCGCAACAACAAGTTAGACCAATCCATACAAGTCGCACAACGAACCTTGCGTTCTTGGCGCAACGACAAGTTAGACTTAGAAGCGCGGGTCCCTTGACCCTGCGCAGATCAAACAACCCTCCAGTCGCGAAGTCCTAAAACCTTGCACAAGGACAAGACAAACATGAGAGCAACTCATAGTCTTGGGAACAAAAGGACTTAACCCCTACAACTCTGCGCTGGCCAGAAAGCACTAAAAGCCACGAGGATGGGAAAAGCGCAAAGAGGCGTTGACTATATACAAGGGTACAAAGTGGCAGAGCTGTGATCCAATGGTCGCTCGGCAGGTTGTGTCAGACTGCGTACAAAGTAATGCAGAGGCCAGACTGTGCACCAACCACACTCACGCCAGTGACTGTCACGCATTGTCCACTTTCGGCTGATGACAGGTCTGACACTAGGGACAGCTGCCATAACACGTGGCACCATTCAACATCCGACAAAGCACATCTGCTGCCAGAGATCATTTAATGATCGATGCAGAGGGACAGAACGAATATCCCTGGTCGTCTGGGCCCAAGGCCCATCAGCCCACCTCCTTAACCCGCTTATTTTCGGCTATAAAATGAGTATCGAACCACAAGGTAATAGATCTACAATCACATTCACAAACATACGGGCTTACTTCTTGTTATTATTTTGCAATACACAAATACTTATTCTCACGCCGGAGTGTGGTCACGGAGAAAACCTCCCCTTTCCCCGTGACGAGGCTAGCGACGTTGCTAGTTTTGCAGATCAGCTTGAGTGAGATCACCCAGAAGAGTGAACGAAGAGCAACCTTTCGTGCAGAAAAACTAGGCTGCAACTAAGATATCTCCGGATACCCCTTGGTTCAACCCAGTGTTTCTTCAGAACGTGTCTGTGTTCGTGTGTTAATTTTAGGTACCGAGTGCAAATGAACGTTCATGAACTCAAACAAACGCAAACTAATGTTCATGAACAAAGACGAAAGCAAACGAACACAAACAAGCGTTCTTGAACATAATATATACTACACCGATACTTACTAAATATTTTATTCATCGGAATTTTGAAGTATTTAAATAAAATATAAAACGGAAAACACTAATGAACTATCGAACACAAACAAACATAAACAAACACGTTACCGAACGTTCACGAATGAACACAACCTTTGTTCATGTTTGTTCATTTATTAAATGAATGAACACAAGCAAGCTTCCCGCCGAACGGTTCACGAACTATTCGTTGAACTTTCGGTTCGTTTGCAGCCCTAATGGTATGTATGTTGCAATAAATTATTACGAATAACATATGTTGGTAAGAAGTGATATGTATGTTGCATTAAATGCTTAAAGAAAGTGCATTGCACATATTTGTAAAATGTGAATATTACATGTTTAAAGTGTATGTTGCAAGATATGAGTTGGTTCCATCTCACATAAAGTAACAAGAATGCAAATCTTATCTTATTAAGCTATATATCAAACCATTAAAGCCCCCTTAATTGGAATCATGCTAAATCAAGAGAAAATAATATTTATTTTTTTATACTCTTTTGCAGGCGTATGCAGCTGCAGGTACCGTGAGTCAAAATTACGCGAATATCCTTCTGATGCTTTTGCGGCTTCGACAAGCTTGTGACCACCCGTTGCTAGTTAAGGGATTTACGTCAGAATCCATCAGTCGACTTTCTACAAGAATGGCAAGGAATCTCCCGAGAGATATGCGAGCCAATTTGTTAAATCTTCTGGAAACTCTCAACATATGTTGCTTGTGCAGTGTGAGTTTCATTCGCCTTTATTATTATTATCATTATTATTATTTATAATTCTGCTATAATTGAGAGAATATAAGGGTAAAGATATCCCAAAATAAATGCTTCCAAATAATCAGAATCAGTTTATCAAAACACTAGAAACCTTTTATTATCGTAAAGATATCCCAAAATTAAATGCTTCCAAATAGTTTTCTATTATGGGGCCGGATACCATACAATACGGATTTAGCTTGCGAAGGAGAACCCCAGCCGTCTATATGCAAAGATCAACGATTCAAAATGGCGCGGTGGCAATTATGTCGATAAGAGGATTCTACAATTGAGAAAACAAAAAGAAAAAGGGTATTATGGTCTTTTCTCGTGTGAACTACTCCCCCTGATTTTCTAACGGCTATAGTTTTTTCATACGATAATATTAAAAAAATTATATCGTATTATGTATTAACGAGCATCTCATTCTCTTTAATTTTAGTAGGCTATCGCTATGGTTTTCTTAATTTTTTATTTTACAAGTTATAAAGTAATGTGATTGTGTAATTTTACGTGATTATGTACCGGTACGTAAGTATGTAATTACCGGAACATTGAGTATCTGGTACCATTTGTGGCTTGATGATTTTGCAGGATCATCAAGAATCAAAATCTGTTTATCAAAACACTAAAAACTGATTAGTGGCTTGATGATTTTGCAGGATCCACCAGAAGATGCAGTTGTTACGATTTGTGAACACGTTTTCTGTTATCAGTGTATATCCGAATACTTAACAGGTGATGACAACACATGTCCATCACCAAAATGCAAAAGCACAATCGGGCCTGATGTGGTATTTAACAAAGCCACGTTAAGGAATTCTATCTCTGATGATAACGGTGCCAGCTCATCAAGAATCGATGAGAAATCTATCGTTCTTCAGCAAGATTATACTTCTTCCAAGATTAAAGCTGCAATTGAGATCATTAGGAAAAATTGCAGAACCAGAAGTTCGTATTTAGGTGGCCGCAATGGTGATGCGTCTTCTAGTTCCGGTGTTGAAGGACCGATAAAAGCAATTGTGTTTTCGCAGTGGACGAGAATGTTGGATCTTTTTGAAATGTCTCTTAATCAGTATACTATTGAATATAGGAGACTTGATGGCTCAATGTCTTTATCTTCAAGGGACCGTGCTGTTAAACAGTTCAACACTGATCCTGAGGTTGACTTCCTACCCTATTTAGTTATTAAAAGTCAGTTAGTTTACTTGTTGCTATAGGTGGCAAAATAGGTGGGCCAGATAACGTGTTTTGGTGAAAACAGGTGTTTTTTTGTATGGATTGAAACAAGTAGGGTTGGGTTCCCAAATAGGCATGTAAACGAACCAAACGAACTGAACAGAAACATGTTTGTGTTCGTTCATTTAACTTTAACCGAATACGAACCTATAATCGAAAAAAAAAATTGTTTGTGTTAGTTCATTTAGAAATTGGGCATGTTCGTGTTCGTTTATGTTCGTACGTTTAAAACCTAAACGAATAGTTCATTAATGTAAATGAACATAAACAAACAAACAAACATAATTTAACAAACATAAAAGACCAACGTAAATGGGACACAAAGTAGCTTTTATTATATAGATTATTTATTAATTAATTACGATATGTTCTTTTTGGAAAGCCCAATTATCAATTGGTTATCTGTATATAAGTAGTTAGAAATCCTCTTTTATGTTTATATTTATATAAAGAAACTTTATATGTATTTATTTATTAATATATAAACGAACAAATATAAACGAACATAATTGAATATAAATGAACGAACATAAACGAACGTTCACGAACATAAAGGAACGAGAACAACATGTGTGTTCATGTTTCTTCATTTAATTTAATGAACACAAAATTTTGTTCATGTTATTAAAGAAACGAACTTCCTGCCGAACAAGTTCACGAACAGTTCATGAACGTTCATTTCATTTACAGGCCTATACCCAAAAACACCTTTTCTTTCAACTTTTTCCCCTTTTTAAAGGGTTACTTGAGAATAAAGGTACCCCTCAGTCTCGTTTTTTTATAATATTACATGTTAAGCTACATATTGAGGAATTTAGTGTTTCCATTTATACCAAGAAATGAAATACGTTGCAGGTAACCGTTATGCTAATGTCACTGAAAGCCGGGAATCTTGGTTTGAACATGGTGGCTGCATCTCATGTTATTCTTTTCGATCTTTGGTGGAATCCCACCACTGAAGATCAAGCTATTGACCGAGCTCATAGAATCGGTCAAACCCGCCCTGTTACAGTCTCCAGACTCACTGTTAAGGACACCGTTGAAGACAGAATTCTTGCTCTCCAGGTTTGTACCTCTGGGGTTAAAACTGTAATTTCGCTACTTTACCATATCAAGTCAATCCCTAAATCTTGGTGAATGCAGGATGAAAAGAGGAAGATGGTTGCTTCGGCCTTTGGTGAAGATCAAGGTGGAATGTCAGCCCCTCGATTAACCGCGGAAGATCTAAGATATCTGTTCATGGGGGGGCGTTAAAAGTTTAATAGTTAGGTGGTAATTTTGGGCATTTTTGTTATTAGATAAAATGCAAAGCCCTGTGAATAGTGGTAATTTACCATTGTTGTTTGTAGGATGATGTGACCATATAAGATGAATATTTGCAGACATCATTATAATTCTATATTTCGGTTTTCTAACGATTTTACGTTAATAGTTTACTACAGGGTATTTACATGCATACACCATATTAGAGGTGTAAACGATTTGAGCATGAGCTCATCCCGTTTACAGCTCTATCTCTAAAGCTCAAGTTCCGTTCAGACTTGGCTTCTTTGTTATTTATTATGGTAATGATTTTAACCATCATCACCACGCTGGAGTTGATAAATGACAACGTTACAAGTTTAACACGTTAAAATTGATGATTTTAGGACCAGTTTTCCTCTTTACAATAGTTTTATGAGAAAATAAAATGGATCGTTGGTTTTGTCTCGCAAATTGTTATATCAAGTATGATGTTTTGTCTCATGAATTGTTATATCACCTATGATGTTTCTATCGTTCTATTATTAACGTTTGGACTGCAAGCGTAGGCATTCTTGTCTCACGAATTGTTATGTTATATCACTTGCGATGTTTCTGAATTGCAAATGTCTCGAGCTCATAGTTTAGTTTTCAAGATATATGGATAGGAAAGTGATTTGGTTATGTGCATCAAAACCGTTTAGTCGTTTACCACAACGAAACAAACCAGCAAAGTTATTTTTACCGTGAAATAAGTTAAGACACATCGTTGTAATAATTTTACAGGACTGTTATAATACTTGTATGTCAACAACGTATCATACCTATAAAAAGTTGTAATTATTAAAAGAAATTTGCCTTTAGAAAAAGTTGCCAATAAAAAAAATTGTTAGATGTATAACACAACTATATGAATGATAACACTTTTTATCTATTAACTTTATATATTTGGTGAGTAAAATGTTTTCATTATGAAACCCTCTCTACCCTTTCAATACCACCACTTTAAAACCATTATACACAACCCCCACACGCCACACCAACCTCACACCTACCACTCACCCTTCCTAACGCCGTCTAACACACCGTTACGCGTTTTCATAACACAACTAAACAAACCGTTAACTCCGTTAGTCAACATATCAACACCATGGGAAAACTTCTCCACCGCCGCCCTCAGCTCCTTAACGCCGTCCTCCATTCGACTCCTATCGCCGCCGTCTCCGCCGCCACCGGCGGCGACTTCATCGATCACATCACACACCGCCACTGCTCTGGTTGCAGTATCTTCAACCTCCAACAACCTTTTCGGCTTTTTCAGGTCAAAAACTCGTTTCTGAACTCCGTTGACCGAGTCAGCCCACCGGAACTCAGTCGGAACTCGGACTTCAACAGATCTGACTGTCCGTACAGTACGGAAACCAAAACACTGCTTACAAAAAACGGTTAGTGTTCCGAGACCGTGCAACGTGTACCTGATCAGATCTCTAGCGTTATTAATCTTCCCGATCGGAATATTGTTGATGACGTCACTCAGTTCATCGAGCAAATCCTTTACACGTTGAGTTTTCTCATCTTGCGTATAGTAAACATGAACGGATATAGTGAGAGCATCCTTTGCTTTATTCAGCTTCTCCGGCTACGAGATCTGTCCGTCACCGGACGGTTTAATCAACCAAAGGCTCAGATTCAACAGAAGACGACGCTCAACTAACTGTTTAACCGCTGACGAAACCAGATTCACCATATACAGGTTATGATAATAATCCGATTCAGCTCTCAGATTTGCAATCTGGTAAATCTGATCCTGTGCTTCAACGTGAACCGTTGAAAGTAACGTAACCGCTTCACACATCCAATTCAAGCTGATAACCGATGAATCGGAGGCTACGGAGGCTAGATCTAGGGTTTTGAGATGAAAAATTACCTTTTCATCGAAATTTCTAGCGGCGAGTTGGTAGTTTTTTGACGGTTTTTTGCCGGTTAACTTGAAATGAGAAGTTAGATGAGTTTTCTCGACGAGAAACATACTTACAGTTGTAGACTTACAGGAACGGTTGAATGAATTCTCCGGAGAAGATAGGTTCTCGCCGGAGACGATGATGTTTTTATTTATTTATTTTTTTTTGCCGGATTTATTTTTTCCATCTTTTGAATTTGGTTTTAAAGGATTTATAATTTGAGAAAGACGTGTGAATAAGTATACGGGCTTTGGGGAAGGAAGATAGGTAACGTTGTGAAATACCCGAATTGCCCTTTATTGACCGTTGGGTGGAAATTGCATTTTTTTAATTTGTGGGTCCATAGTGATTGATTATCAATTTAGTATCTAAATTGTTATTGGTCACATAAAATGACCCAAAGGTTTTAATTATTTTTATTTTTAAATGAAAAAAATCTCATTTATATATTGAATGATTCTTCTAGAAATCGTCGTAGATAAACATATATGATCTAGATGTTTGCATAATTTTAATAATCAATTAGAAATGTTCAATTATAGGTTTCATTTGAGAGTGTTCAATTATAGGTAAAAACTAGAACCACTTGTATTCGAGTAAAATATCAAAATAGTATCTAAGTTTAGATTACTTTTATCATTTTAATGTAAAAATAAACTTTTTTGTATCAGGTTCTTGAGTATTCATTTTTATTATCATTTTCATCCAATTAGAAAAGATGGTTTGAAATTTTGGGTTTTTTTTTGCCATTTTCCTCGTATAAGTGATGGATTTACTTATGACATTTGGACATAAAATTACGATTACATCCTCAACTTAAATAAACAAAAACGATAAAAAGAGCAACAATTTCCAACCCAATTTATCAATTGAATGGAAATGATAATAAAAATGAAACCTTAGTGACTAGATACAAAAAAGTTTCTCTATCTATAAAATTTATCTCAAAGATATTATTCTCTATGATATTTGTTTGTGTTTTAAAAACATACCATCTTCAATTCTTTATTTCTATATATTGTACTCTCATAAACACTTATTTTTATTTTCTCTTTTCTACACAAATACATTATAAAGAGAGCGATAAATAGTTACCTTTTACATACAGAGAGTTACAATTACTCACTGTAGAGATAGACAAAATTGAGATGTAAAAGCTAAATAAGTGAAAAACCTATATATTACAGACATGAAAAGTAATTCAAAGTGTGAGATGTGAATAGTGTAAATAACTAGTTATTGTTTCGTTCGCGTTGCGGGGTACTAAGTCGAATATTTTTTTCTTATGAATAAAAATACTTTTGCTAAAAAAACTAAAACAAAACACTACCATAACTTTTGTTAAAAAAACTAAAATGATGGAAAGATTATAAATTTAAACTGAGGGCAAAATTGTAATTTTTCATGACAAATGAGCGTATGCCAGGCGACTTGAATAAAAATTACATCGAGTCAACCAATTAAAACAAAACACTACCCTAGTTTTGTCAAGAAAAAAAAAACTAAAATGATAACATGACTATAATTTTACATTGGGTGTAAAATTGTAATTTGATAGAGAAAAAAAAACAAAAATGATGGCAAAACGGTAAATTTGAACTGAGAGCAAAACCGTAATTTGGTTGGAAGAAAAAAAACAAAACCAATGACAAACTGTAAATTTAAACCGGGCAAAATCATAATTTGGTCGGACGAATAGGGAAGTGTGAGGCAGCTGTCTAACACTATTTCCCTCCATGTTCATTGTAGTATATGTAAATATAAATATATAACACAAAAATCTTATCCTGCCTCATTTTAACTTTGTTATGAAGAACTCACATTAGATATACAGAATCAAATTCATGATATACACTTTATTTGAGAAAAGAGAAAAGTGTTTGGATAGTCATTGTGGTTTGCTTCGATTTCACCTTTAGTCCGTATATTTTCAAAATTACAGCTATAGGCTGAAAGGGATATCATTTCACACCCACTTAATACAAAAAAACTAACTGATGTTAGGCTTAGGGACTATCCGAGAACGAATTTGACAAAGTTAAGAACTATAGCTGTAATTTTGAAAATGTAACAAATAAAGATGAAATCAAAACAAACCACAAAAACAATTCGAACACTTTTCTCTTTAACAAAATATAATTCTTTAACTGTAGGCAAAATATCAGGGGTAAATTCTTGAAATGCACGTTCTTTAACAATGTGTGGCCATCATATAAACCATTTGGAAAAGTGTGGATTTTTATATATGTTATCATGTGACTTACTATAAATCATGTCACAAACATGTGTTTTATGTAATTATCATATAACTTTAACTAAACCCTTTTAGAAGGCTACTTAAAATTGACAAAGTAAAAATCTGATCCACTTTTCCATTGTCTTTATTTGGTTCACAATCTTAAATTATTCTAAAAGTAATATTTTCAAAGTTTGCAAGTTTTGTGACTTCTATTAAATTGTTTGAGATCATTTTATATAAAAAATTGAATATAACTTTTATGATGAGTTGCGTGTTTTGTGATTCTTATTAATAACTTTATGATGTGTGTACGACGGTTACTTCCTTTATACATACCTGATATTTTTTTCTTTATTGTAAGGCACTTTAATAATTTAATTTTTATCTCCCGTGATAGAGATAAGGCTGGTCTACATCCTATCATTCTTAGACCCTACTAATAGCTAGGTTATAAGTGAAATTATACTGGGTACGATTGATTTAGTAATTTAATTTTTAGTGAGGAAGATGTTATAAATAAATTACTTTTTTTAACAAAATATTATATTTTAGTTTCACTAAACTGGTAGCTATTTTGTTGACCAAATATTATTTCGTGAAGTAAAATTTTATTTTATGAAATTGATTACTAAAACTTGAGGTTTTTTTAGAGTTTTTCAAAATGTGGTCAAAATAAGATATATATGGGTTTTAATTTTTAAATATCGGAATCATGTCGCTTTCCTAACAATAACAAAATTTTGAATTCAGTTGTCGAATCAAATTCAATTTTGTGAATCTCAAAACGAACTGACCCGATGTGTGTATTATACTTTTCTCATATCATATAGTTAGGCTATATGGCGTAGGATAAAACATCTATGGGCTTATCACGTTATATCAGCGTCACATAGATGACACATAATTGTGGTGTTATATCGTTAACTTATATGGTGTGTAGCCTCAAGCCACTTTTAACTATATTAAAAAAACCAAATCATATTTGATAATATGTGGTCACACTCCTTCCCTTCATCTAACGCCCACTAAGGCTTTGGCGGAGGCCATGCATGACACACCGTACGGCAGTGGTGGGGTGGTGTTGGGGTCGCCATCCAACGGAGGTGGCTGGGGACGTTGCTTCACACCGACTGCTCTTAATAATTAATAGTTTTTAATTATTGATACTTTAGTTATTCGATTAGACCAAATTTAAATTAAATTAAAATGATCTAAGTTAAACAGTACATACAAGTGTTTATTTTTCGCACCAGATATAGAGTTTCATGGTTAAATAGTTATCTTAGGTGTCCCAGTTAAAACAATGCATACAAGTGTTTATTTGTTTCTTTCACTTCTCTACTTAAAATTTGTTATGTGTTTAACGTAACGATTGTTCAATATAGAATAAGATTTAAGCAGAGAAATACAAAAACCACATTATGTTATTTAGCATATGAGATGCTTTTTAAACTCTTTCTTGTTTGCTCTTAGTGCGTACTTTACGTACAAATGCTAGAACATAGGAAGCCATTGGAGTAAGTATTATATTATGTGGAAGTGGTTTCTGACAAATGGGGTAAAATTTATTTTATTTTTTCTGAATTTGTAGAAAATAATAAACATCAAATTTTATTTATAAGAAAAAAAAACATATAATAAATTACTTGATATATATATTTAAAAAAGTCGATTATATCAGATAAATTATTATATTTATATATTCTTTAAAGTAAAACGGCATACTGATGTATATAATCTAGAATAGGTTATAACCCCGTGTATTACACGGGTTGAATAAATAAAATATATATTAAATACTAAAGTTGCAAAATTTATTATAAAAAAAGAATGAATTAAACAAAAAGGAAGGAAATTAAAATTAGAAATATGAAGATTTTTTTTTTTTGAGAATTTCCATCGACACTAAAACTTGGTTATTGTTAATCAAATCCTCATCATTTGTGGTCTTTATTATAAGAAAGAACGAATTAAAGAAAAGGAAGGAAATTAAAATTAGAAACTTGAAGAAAAAAATTTGAGAATTTCCTTCACTACTAAAACTTGGTTCAAACCTCAATGAGTTTGTATTGTTATTTTTTTTAATGGCAATGCTTACATCCTAAATTACACTAAAATAATTATAATTTATTCCTTGTTTGGAATTGAATCCAAGACCTCACACTAAGAGACAAGAACCTCTACCAAGTAAGCGAACTTCACATTAATCTATTATTATCTAATCTCATCGACATTGATTGAAAAGAAGTCCCTAAATGAGCTTCTCTTTAAATTGAAGCTAAAATTCAATTAAAAAAAATCTCTAATGCACGTTAATCGTGACCGAAACAAATAAAAAAAAAAATACAATTGCAATCCTAAGAGATCATTTCTTATTCATAAAATAACAATGGCAATCCTGTGTAGAAATAACCGAAATATCCGAGCCACCATGAAAACTAACCTTATTCTTTATAAATATTATAGTATGCGTCGCAAAAGGTAGAGCTCGAACACAAATCTGAAAAGCATATTTAAAGGTAAAGGAAAAAAAATGTTATAAAATTGTAGATAAAATTTGAAATTTGAAAATTTTAATGGATTAAGTTTTTTTAATAGATTAAGTTATCTTTAACATAAGATATTATCCCACTCAAATATATTTAAGATTTTTGAAAAACCTAAATTTTTGATAGCCTCATGATTGATGCGTGTCCTCTAACTGATTTCTTTTATTATATAGTATAAATTCTTTAAAGTAAAATAGAATACTGATATATATTTGTTTTTTAATTTCTATATATATGATTGCCATCAAGTAAGAACTTATAATATTTAACTATTTTTAAATGGGTAAAAGTAAATATATAGTAAAATAAACTCATTTAAATATAAAACTCAAAAAACTTTTATCAATCATTGATATGCTTAATTTAAATGGGTAGAAGTTTGCCTACCAAAACAGAAATATAGCTACAAGAAGAGTAAATAATATATTCATGTAAATTTATAATGGAAGAGAACTAAAACTAATATATTATATATTATAAGAAACTTAGTACAAAGATTTTATAAATTATCAATATCGTACTAACAACTTGTATACGATCCGTATCGTTTGTTAGAGTCGACACGTAACACACGTTTGTTGTATTTCTTTTTGGTCAATGTCAAACATGTATGCTTCACGCTTCCATTTTCCTTGATCATTATTTGTATTTGCTTTACCAAAATAGTATTCTTGAGATAGCTACGTCAAAATATATAAAGTTATACAAGTTTTTATAAACCAACATTTGTTATAAAACCAATTATAAGCAAAAGACTATAAAGACCATAAAAACATTTGTATGGGTTGCTTTAATATTGTAAATAATAATTGTGTACCCGTGAAACTACTATCATTTTTCTTATACTTAGGGTATGTTTGGTATGGGGTAATGAAGTGGACGAGTGAATGGAATAGACAGGGAATGCAATGGATCATTACCATTCCATGTCTCGTTTAGTTACCATGTGGGAATGGAATGAATTATTATCGTGTATTATTTGGTAGACAAGAAAAACGAAAGAATATAATCGATGGTGGGTGATGATGGTCGGTGGCAGTGATTGTGGGTGGTGATAGGTGGCGGCGGTTAGTTGTAGTGGCGGCGAGTGGTGGCGGTGACAGGGGTGGCGGCGGCCGGCGGTGGTGGCGCGACAGCAGTGGGTGGTGGCGACGATAGCAGTGGATGGTGGCGGCGGCGAGTGGCGTTAGCGACAGTGGTGGTTGGTGGCGACGGTGGCGGGTGGGTGGCGGCGGTGGCTGGGGTGATGGGTTGCGGTTGGCGGTGGAGTTGGGTGTCGGTGGTGGTGGTAGTGGGTGGTGGCGAAGGTGGTGGGTTGTGGTGTTATTAGTGAAGGATGAAAGGGATGGAATGAAAAAAACATAGGGAGTGGAAGGAATGATTTTGAGGGAATGAAATGCCTTTTGAAATGAGTGATTCCATTCCATTAACCAACCAAACACTCTTTTCTTCATTCCCTCGTAATAATCTATTACATCTTGCATCTCATTCCTGCATACCAAACACAAACTTAATCTCATAAATCAAAGGCACTATACTATGCCACTATCTACAAATGTTGTGTGGTATTAAAGCTTTATGTATAAATTGATTATGTTTTTAACTCATCTCTTTATTTACACATCAAACTTTATGAATTTTCCTTTATGGTATCAATACTTAGAACTTTAAATAAATCGAGTCCATATGAAGATTTGGTAATGACTGACCATCCATTGTGGTCTGAACGTGAGAGTGCCAAATTGGTACCACCACGTGGGGGGTTTGTAAACAGGGATATACTTAGGCGGTCAGGCCTCGCTAACCTTAACACCCCTCAAGTGATGGTGGGTGTGATCATCCCTCGCTAACCTTAACACCCCTCAAATGATGGTGGGTGTGATCACCCCTCTCCATATATGAGCTTTTCATTCACTATCACTAACCATAACACATGATCTTACTAACATAACATCCAACACATAAAAGTAAGCTATTTAATTTATTACAAATTAATATCAAAACTATTATTATTAGAGTAAACTATACGCATAATCCATATTATCAACACGCTTTACGAATTTAATCATTTTTTTCCAAAATTTACTAATTTGATCTCCACTGGTTGCCAAACCGAAACACATTTGATCCTTGCCATCAATGTCCGTTTGGTTTTAACGTCGTTAAGTCACCCAAATAGGGTATAATCGTCATTTCAACAAAATAGCGGATAAATACATTACTAGGATGCACAACAATGAGCAAGACATACAACCCCTCTTATCAACAAAGTTGTTTTCAATTGCTTTCTTTAAATTACTAAACCGGTAACACAACCCATTTCATTTTCTGTAGAATTCTATCCTTTTATTACTAATATTTTGAACTTTCTAAAGATCAAATTAGTGGGCATCAAAGGTGTAGCAAGGATACAGACAACATCATCAACAGATGCAAATATCACCGATTCTGGCAATAGAGTCTCGCAACAACTGGAATTGATCATCTGGGGTAGGATCAAATACAAAACAATCTTAACCTAGGAAAGTGTAGGAAACTGGGTCAAACGAACTCCGACTGACCTCATTTTAGCGGCGTTGGAACTGTCTCGTCGAATTCTATTAAAAAAAGTTATATATATAGGGTTTAGGGGTTTAGCTATAGTTTTAGCATTAGTATTTAAGATTTAGCTTAAGGGTTTAGCTTTAGGGTTAAGGGGTTAGGATATTTGGTTAGATTTCGACGAGTCGGTTCCAACGCCGTTGGAATGAGCTCAATCAGAGTTAATTTGACCCGGTTTCCTACACTTCCTAGGTTAAGGACACTTTGTACTGGATCTTTACCCACGATCCTATTATGTTTATAGGGTGGGGTTCTAGAGTGAACACTAGTGTATCTGCGAACTGAGTGAACAAATCCTGGCCATTGATTTACACACGTGTATGGCTAGGATTTCATCATCAAATCGTAAAATACACTAGTGTATTTCATCATGAAATCCTGACCATTGATCTACACACGTGTATGGCAAAGATTAGCTCGCTCAGTTTACAAATACACTGGTGTTCACTCTTGAACCTAATCCTATTATGGATATATATATATATATATATATATATATATATATATATATATATATATATATATATATAATATATATGTATTGGATAGATAATGTGTACAAGAGTTAGTTAGACAGTTAGTCTGTTGGGATGTGTATTGTATATGATATGAGTTCAAAATGATATTTTTGAGAGCTCCTACCTATTTTCCGATCCATCATATAATGATATTAAATAACAAGTTCAAGCACCCGTTAGTTAGTTGAGTTTTGGTGGATCCTGGGTTTCTTGATGCAAGTGAGTGTGTGAATGAGCAAATAGAAAAGAAGGGTGGGTTTAGTGAAACAACGAAAATACATGCAGGTCACGTAGGGTGACATAACGTTAATAACAAACGAGCATTCACGGCATGAATCAAAAGCTTTACGCTTTGGCATACAGACCAAATCCTAAACCTTTGTACCTAAATGGCTAAACCTAGTATTATGGAAGTGTACCGATTTGCTATCGGATCCATAACAGGTTCTAGAATGATTGCCAAATGGAAATATACAAGTCATCAAGAAGCAATAAATCTACCATATATTCTCAACAAGAATACCAGTTTAACATCTAGTATTTCGATAACAGAGACTATCTTAAGAACAACAAAACTCAGTGGCGGTAACTTTTCACGCAGAGGTCACAACTGATTTTTTTTTATTCTTTTCAACTGCTATACATTCGATAAGTTGGTCAAAACTACAAAAAGCAAAGGCACTCTCTATTGATAAAAAAAATTGTTGTTGGAGACTTGGAGAGTAACAGACCCCTACACAAAGAAAGAATGATCTTTGACAATCGATATTCTTAATGCTAACAAAAAAATTCTGCATTCTCTTGATACTAATGAAGCCTGAAGGATATCAATTTGTTTGTGTTTCTATTCTACACTTAAAGCTAAGTGTGTGACTTTTCTTAGGGTTTAAACCGTCTTAGATGGATCTTCTATGCCAAAGTACCATATTCCTACCTATGCAGTTAATGCGGTTAAAAATCGGATATCGGTCTTGACCGATATTTGAGATATCGGTAATCGCGGTGGGACATCGGTTATTTTAATATCATGCTGAATTTATATATAACAATTCAACACTAACAATTCAGTATACTCTCCTACCACTAACAAATTTAACCTTTTGCAACTTGCAAAACACGAACAATTGTAGCAAGTAGGAACTGATTAAGACTTAAAACACTAACATTTAAAAAATTAAGATTAAAAACACTAATAGCAGCAATAAGAAGAAAGACAAATGGTGTAGAACTAAGAAGAAAGGTACTAATATCAGGAAAATGGTGATATATCGGTCAAATACCTGTCCAATATCGCTGATAATATCGGTACCGATATTCTGACCGATATTTTGCACCGATATCTCACCAAGGGGACTAATAACCAATATATCACCGATATAGGCGATATCAACTGCTTAGATTCCAACAAACTCACAAGCGATTAATATACTGATCTTCGAAGCTGTCCTTAACTAACAATATATACATGTAACTGTAAGATAATGAAAGACTGAATGCTTTATTGATTCAATAGGATTACATTATATAGAGAATATATGAAACTTAGAAACCTAAGTTGGGCCCGTGAGCTCACACTAATAATATGGTCTAATACTCCCCCGCAGTCAAAGTGGAAGGAAACCGAAAGCTATGACTGATAAAAAAAGAGTGGTCTTGAGATTCGGTCAAAACTTCTGCCAAAATTCCGTAATCTTGCGATCCATAATCTTCAAGAGACTCCACAGTTTCGAATGATCCTGTAATCCTAAAAGAGGCATCCAATGAGGCAGGGCGGCGGCAAGTAGCGGTGCGGCGGCGGCAAGTAGTCCTGCAGGCGGCGCGGCGAGGGACCGTAGTCCATTAAGCGGCGGCAGCGTGACAGCAAGGAGCAGCTTGACGGAGAAGCGGAATCAACAAGATGAGGCTGTAGCATCATATGTGTGGTAGCGATTGGAATAATAAATTCTCACGTGTGAGATGGCTGAAATCTTGAATCGAAGCCGAGACTTTAATTAAACGGAAAATAAGAAATATAAACTGGGAAAGAACAAAAACCGCAGCTGGACAGGGCGGCGGCGGCAGTGGCGGCACACCGCCCTGTCTAGGGGTTTTCTCAAGTGGTGACGGCTAGGGTTTGGTTATTTGTGTGTGACGCGGCGGAAACGATATAGAGCCTAGGTTGGCTCTGATACCATGTAAGATAATGAAAGACTGAATGCTTTATTGATTCAATAGGATTACGTTATATAGAGAATATATGAAACCCTAGAAACCTAAGTTGGGCCCGTGGGCTCACACTAATAATATGGTCTAATAGTAACATGCTAAATTGCTCAAAAAAGAACCAGATCAATTTGACACAATATTATGAAAACCAATCACAATGCAAGAAGCAGGATCAAAGGAGTAAACTGATGTATAAACTCACTCAATTTCCCATCACATCTAGTTATTAAAGCAAAAGCATTGCTGAGTGCTGACATGGCGTTTAAGCCTAACAGCCCAAGTTACAATCCATGAAAATGTCAGTGTAAGCAAAATCATATATGACTTAAAAGGTATAAACCTAAATAACCAAAAGAACACCGTTGAATCGAATTTTAACCATCAGGCAAGAACATTGCATATAACAACTAAACAACTTAAACAAGCCATTACCTTACCTTCGGCTTTCGATCGTACATTATGAAATCGGTTTTCTTCTTGAAAACAAACGACTCGCAAGTTTATATAGGAAGGCTAGCTTCAATCTTTCCCCACGATTCTAAAGCAGGCCCTCTAAGCCGATTCTTGAAATTCCTAACAATCTCCTTCGCTTCATCAGCTTTCGAATCTTTGACCAACCCGTTGACCAGAAGCTTCGTAGCTTCAAACGGAGGAACCCATTTCTTCTGTATGATATCCTTGCATACTTTCAAACCACCGTCAAGTTCACCCTCCTCAACCATATGCTTCATTAATGTATAATAACCAAAAGATGTCGCCTTTACGTAACCATCACTCACCATTTTTTCAAGAACCTTTCGTGCAGATGCCAAATCTCCAACCTTACAAAACCCGAATATTATAGGGTTATAACTAGACGAATCAGGCTCCACACCTTTCGATATCATTTCATCCAACAACTTCCTAGCCCTAGCACATTCTTTATTCTTACAATACCTCAAAATTCTATGATTATAAGTGATCAAATTCGGCTCCAGACCGTTTTCAGAAATCCGTTTCACCACTGTATCGAAGGCGCTCTTTTTCCCACTATCCAAATACCCTCCCAACAATATATTATACGAACCGATATCCGGTTTCACATCACCTTTACTTTCCATCTCAGTAACCAACTCCTGAGCCTGATCAACCCGACCCGCTTTAACATGAGCTTTCAATATCAAATTACACGCCTTAACACCCGGCGAAACACCCGTCTTTTTTACGAATGTTTCATAAGCCTGATGAAACTTATCATCATAAATCTTGTTATCCAGCATCACGGAAAGCACCCCACAAAGGGATTTTTCAGTCAACGTGCAGGTTTTCCTCTGAAGCATTTCGTCGAACCCTTGAGTGCATTGTCCACCATTCCAGCTTGTGAGTACAACATCACAATCCTGAGCCAAAACCCTTCGGAAGCGAGTTGTGGGGCGGGTGAATCAGTGATTGATTTGGATAATATGCGGTCGATTAGATCGAATCGTTTGGATCGAGTGAGTTTGTGGACTGAAAGAGTGAACAGGGGCTTGTAGCGTCTGAATGTGGGTATTGAAATGGATGATTCGAAGAGTTTAGCGATCTTTAGAGGGTCTTGTTCTGATTTGATGGCTGATTTCAATGCGCGAAATGATGGGTGAGATGTAGATGATGAGGAAAAGGTTCGTAGTGGGGTTTGTTGGGTGGTGGAGAGTCTGAACATTCTTGAAAGGTAAGCTGCCATTTCTGTTTTTGAAACCCTAATGCTGCTTGTGTTGGATTCAGAGGATTGAGAAGAAGATATCTGATTGAGGGGTTTTGAAGGTTCAAAACCCTAATATTGCTAGTATTGTATTCATGAAAGACGATGGGTGTTAATTGTTAAAACATCATTTGTTGTAAAGATAGTCGGCGGAAATTCGGTCAGTATCAGTTAGGAAAATCTAAAACAAAAAGTTCGTGATATACCAAAAGAAATCCATATGGATGTCGTTTTACATCGGTTATATAAATAAGTCTTAAATACAAAATACTCTTATTCTAAGAAAAGAAATTTTTTTCTCTGCTATTTAAAAATAATGTTTAACTGCAAGACGTAAAAAAAATTGTTTTTAATATTTTTAGTTTTAACATGACCTTGAGAAGACTAAATAGAAGTCAGAACTATTCCAATGAACATAAAGATACGATGTTGAATATGTTACTATGAAGAGTTTCTATGCAAGTCTATATTTTCTTAATTAGGACCGACAAATGGGTCGGGTTTGGTCGAAACGGGTCAGGGTTGAAACGGATTCGGGTCAAATCGGGTTCAGTTCGGAATGGGTTTCAGGTCGAAATGTGTTGGGTCTTTTTTTTTTTTTGCCATATCTATACACATCATTAATAACCTTTTTGTTTGAGTCGTGATAGAAACCAAAAAACCAAAAAGCCGACCAGAACGATAAAAACCGAAAAAGTTGAAACCGAAAATCACATTGATTTAGGGAACTGCTATACAAGCAACACGCATACAAAAACTATGCAAGTCTATATGTTCTTAATTAGGACCGGCAAACGGGTCAGGTTTGGTCGAAACGGGTCAGGGTTGGAACGGATTCGGGTCAAATCGGGTTCAGTTAAGAATGGGTTTCAGGTCGAAATGGGTTGGTTTTTTTTCTTTTGCCATATCTATAAACATGATTTCATCATTAATAACCTTTTGTTTGAGACGTGATGGAAACCAAAAAACCGACCAAAACGAAACCAACCAAAAAGATAAAAAAACCGAAAAAGTTGTAACCAAAAAGCACATTGATTTAGGGAACTGTTATACAAGCAACAGCCATACAAAAACTATAAACAAAAAAAAAAGAAATATCATATATCCAAATATCCAATAACATAACACAAATCTAAAGTATTACACTGCCAATCATAATCAAATTAACACATGTACTGTCAATGCAGTAGACCTACACAAGGGGCATACATTCTTAGACAACAACCAACGCTTGATGCATTCCGCATGATACCGATGCCCCATTCGAGCCTCCCCATCTTCTCCTTGTTCTCATAGTCACCCAAACAAATCGAACAAGCATCCGCTTCACTCGTCTTTCCTTGTGCAGTGTACACCTGCAGATGTTCAGAAATCTCTTCCTCTGATAAACCCGAACCGCTCATCCCAGCGGCCACTCCTTGTAGCCCAAAAATCTGTTCTAGTTCTTGCATGGTCAACATATCATCTAACTCATCCGTGGTCAAACTCTCTTCTAACTCTTGCATGTTTAAAGCCTCATATAACGTAGCATCGTTTACTTGTGGAAACGCACGACCCGCCTCTTGCTCTACCCTCATCAACCTTTCTTCTAGAAAAGCTTCCACCTCAAGAATCCAAGGGTCATATGTGTCCAAGAACGTTGTGTTCTGTGGATACGAATGCACAGGGTGTTGTTCTTGATTGACCCACATGGGATTAGGGGTGTTGAGAATGGCTACATCGTCAACATAGCGCACCGGTTGAGGGTAGAAGATGGGGATGGTGTAATGAGCAGGAATATTCACTTGATCATACACCACCCACTGACCAGGAAGTGCAGATACAGGAACAGCGTATGCGTAGTATGGTTGATGCGGAATGCGGTGGTGATCATAATACGGATCCATGAAGCGCTTGTAACGGTGAAACAGATGAGAAGAGTATAGATTGATGGTGTGGATGCTGCCTTTATATATATATATATATATATATATATATATATATATATATAGAGAGAGAGAGAGAGAGAGAGAGAGAGAGAGATGGTAACTTGCACTGAAAGTATCAGATGGATGTATTCATGCGTATCTAAATCAAATATCATGAATTAATTAGATCCTCCGCCCTCTTAATTGCACCCACTGATCATCTCCCTTTTCCCAATTAAATATAATAATCTGTTTACAAGTTTTATTTGAAAGCCCTCATTTGATTTGAAATCTATATAATTTATAAAAAAAATTGTTAAAGTCCTCATTTGATTTGAAATCAATATAATTTAAAAAAAATGTTTACATATTTTTTTAGCTAGAATATCTTTATATAGTTTAAATAATTTTTAGCTAGAACATTTTTATAATGAAGAAGGCTGATTTAGAAATTTCTTTTATGGGCAAGAATTTTTCATAAATCAATTGTTTATTGCTATATAATAATTTTTTCGGTCCGGTCTAGAATGAATCTGCCCACGAAAAATTGTTTATAATGATTCTTCCTTGGTTAATAACTCAACATCACATTCTCAAATATTCACTAACAACTTAACTATTTAACATGCATTACACATAATTATATTGATGATTTGACTCAATCATAACTCAAAGCTATTCATATAGTCAATCTAAATTTCATAAATTGTGTTTTGTTATGTTTATATGCTTTAAAGTTTAGGGATAATTGTATATTTCTCTTTAAAAAACTGCTAAATTACGTATTTACCCAACTTAAAATTAAAATTACATATATCTCCTTCCTTAACTATTAAAAATTGCATATATCCTCTTCCTTAACAAATAAAATTGAAAATTTACCCATTTTGATTTATTTCATTAAAAACAAGTTATATAATGACTTTTTTACCCTTATTTTTACTGAAACTTAAAAAAAGTATATATTTATTCATTTTTACTAGTTTGTGGTTTTTTTCCTAATTTTTTTTGTATTTATTTTTTTACGTTTTGCTAGTAGTTTTTTTTTTGTTTATTTTGCCTTTTTAGTAAGTTATTTATTTAACTAAGATATATCTAGGGATGTTTATGATTTTCAGCTGATTTATAAATATATGCATACGTTTAATGATTAAAAGAAAGTACACAAAACAAATAACTTAGTAAAAAAAACTAACTAGAATGATTTTCAGCTGATTTATATATATATATATATATATATATATATTATATATATTAACATACGTTTAACACAAATTACATTATTTTCTTTTGTCTGTAGTCCTTTGATTAAGCTCCCACTTATTCAGAAATTGATTATATTCTATGGAAAAATATGCACTACGTACTTTAGCGGATTATTTCAATGTTTAGATTATAAAATAAAAAATAAAAGAAAACTAGCAAGCAAAACGTAAAAAAAAATAAAAACAAAAAGAATTGTAAAAAAGCCAAAAAAAAAACTAGTAAAAATGAGTAAATATTTAATTTTTCAAAGTTCCGATAAAAATAAGGGTAAAACCCTTTTATAACTTGTTTTAAATAAAATAAATCAAAATGGGTAAATTTACAATTTTAATAGTTAAAGAAGGGGATATATGCAATTTTAATTTTAAGTTGGGTAAATACGCAATTAACCAGTTTTTTAATGGAAAACATGCAATTATCCCTAAACTTTACTACGAAATATTAAAAAAATATATTTCTAAATTTAAATATATGTAAAAGAAAAATACACAACCCTTATTTTTATACTAAATTAAACAAGTTAACAAACTAAAAAACAAATATTTGAATTCAATGGAATAGGAATTACAAATCTGCAAGTATATTATTACTTTTGATTACTTACTTAACCAGCATTGATATTGAGAAACTTGAGAAGCATTCTGGACCACACATTTTTTCTAAGCTTTTCGTAATATACACATACGTATAGTTTAAAATTGACTATATACATATAGTCAATTTTAAACTATACGTATGTGTATATTACGAAAAACTTAGGGAAATGTGTGGTACAAAATGTTTCCCAAATAGGATGGACTTCTCTTAGGATTCCTATATACGGTATAACAATTTGATTGCTTTTTAGTATCCGGAGTTTGTTGGGTTGTTTGCAGCTAGAGTTCAGAATGCTTGAAGTTTTGCTCCAGCTCGTGGAAGGTTTTTAGTATCCGGAGTTTGTTGGGTGGCAACGACGATGGGAAGAGTTAAGAGAGTATGATTACTGATGTTTTTCAGTATGCGGAGTTGTTGGGTTGTTTGCAGCTAGGGTTCAGAATGCTTGAAGTTTTGCGCTTGGGTGGCGTCGACGGTGGGTTGTGAGAGTTCAGAGAGTATGATTGCTGATGTTTTTTCAGTATTTAAAGTTTGTTGGGTTGTTCGCAGCTAGGGTTCAAAATGCTTGAAGTTTTATTATAAATCGTGTTAAACCAAAATCAAATAAGCGTTATTTCAAAGGAGTTGGTTCGGTTGGAAGAATGTTCTTGAAATTGAAGGAAAAGGAAGGTTGTAGCAATTTAAGATTAACTAGTAACTTTGCAGTCGGTATGTGTTCAGAGCAAATATGTCCATACATGCATTTAATTCACTCACATCATTACAAATTGTCAGAACATGAAATGAGACCAACCTTAACGTAATGAAATAATCGCAACGCTTCTCCTTGCATGCATTTAATTACCACACATCATTACAAATCTTCAAACTTTTCACGCAAGCGGCATTATCAGTAGTCACCATTGTCTTACAAATCACATATGCTCACTAAATTAATAACATCGTTATTAACTGTTCGTCTGTTTCATGTTTTGACAATTTGTAATGAAGTGGGGAATTAAACGCATGTACGTGTTAATAGATGTGATTTGTAACCCTAAGCGTCTTGGGAACATTGGTTACGGAAGCTATCAACGCGAGGATGGGTACAAAAATTCCGATAAACAGTGTTGCAATTAGTCAGGAGTCATTACTTCTTAGATGAACATTAGTTGAATTGATTATCATCTATCATTACCTTTTGTAGTACCCAATTTATTATACATAAAATACTAAATAAAAGTTCGCAATTTATAGTATTATATAAATCGAACACATAAGGTCATACCATAATTTAAAATTTACCAAAACTTCACAAGTACTTAGAAGCATTACTAAAACTTTAACAATATTTGGTTTACAAAAGATTAAGATAACACGTGGAAGCTAAATTTTTCATTTTTATTCGGTCCTTCAAGTAGCTTGATATGCATCCGTGCCATTATATTGATCACCTATATGTGTCAATGTTATTACAAACATCATTTATATTGTCACCCCCTGGATTTCCTATCCAAATCCATACACCGGTGGGCCCGGGTGGGGAGTAATGTGACGTCAGTTGATAACATCATTGTCAATTAAACATGGCACAGTGAAAGTCTTGGAGTAAAATTACTATTACAAACCAAATGTTCGAAATAAAATAATATACAGGCTCGTAATAGAAGATCTACATGCGGATCATTAAAATATACAAGAAAGAATATAAAACAGACTTTAGGGCAGATCTAAGGATTTGCAAGATCCTCTTATTCACTACCGAGCAACTTCCGACCTATTTCGTATTGTACCTGCAGTTTAGCCTTTGGACGATATGTCAGCTTACGCTGGTAAATACACCCAACTGACTCATTTTGAAAACTTTAAAAATGGTTTTTAAGTGCAAAACGGCACAAAATCTTTTATTAACTTTGGAAAGTTGACCTTGCAATCTTGTATCAGATTCACATGTTTGTCAATATATACAGGGCCTGAGACAGAAACCGAGACATGATTAAAAACACACCACTCAGGACTCACGAAGGAGTCATCCCCAACATCTTGGGCATATTGCATATGAGCATTAAAGGGTGTATGCCTACACCCCGTGCTAAAGTCGTGGCCAATAACTATTGTATTGAGTCGAGGATATCCAGGACACGGTAATTTAACCCCCGATGTTTAAGTTATCAAACAAAACTGATTAAAACGAAATATGTGGGTTTACTAGCCACAAGTGGGCATTCGATTGACCCATTTTTAGACCAAGGGGTAATAATTTACCGTATCCCAAGCCCGTATAGGGAAAATAAGTCGAGAGCATTTACCTGAGCTTGTCCTCTTCTTTTATTTTTAAATAACTCAGCCGTATACAAAAGTACCAAGTGCAGATAGCATTTACCGGCAAGGCTCTAGTCTGGATTGGCATAAGATAGCCAATTAAATACTATCGGTCTTATAAACCGAATAGTGTATATGATCATTACGTATAACGCTTGATTAAACGATGATTGGATAGAATGTAGTTTAATCCCGACAAGTACTTACTTGTATAATATGGGTAAACTATATACATTCTGGATTTTGAAGCTTAAATGACAAGGTTAAACCCGTTTCGGTTAATTTCCGTAAATTACATATACGTAACTATGCGCATATTAGCGGTATCGGGTAACCGGATAATTTATGGACAAGTTCTATATGCCATTATACTTTAAATACATTAAGATATCAGTAGGATATTAACTTGTATGCCCGTTAAGGTTATAAAACGAAATTATGCCTCATAAGGGCGTTTTGGTAATTTCATACCATATAAAAGGAACTTGAATATAGTTTAATGTTATAATTATAAGTATTCAGGAAAAATACTTTATTTATGATATAATACCAGTAGAATATTAATTATATGTGTAAATTATCTTTTATGACCAAACTATGCACCGAATGGGCATTTTGGTCATTTTACACATAGTTTATAAATTATTTGGGATTCTGAGTTTATAACATGTATCTACTGTAAATATGTTTAAAATAGTTTTAAAGTGAGTAGGTAACAAGTCTTGGTTCATTAATATGGTTTAAAACCATATTATGCGCCTAAACGGCGCTTATGTCGTAAAATGGCGTCTTTATGCGATTCTTATGAAAACTGATGTTAAGGTCAGATTAAAATGTCTTAGGTATGTTATTAATATAACATATCAGTAGGTAAATGATTTACCTTGAAAAGATTTGATTAAAACCATTTTATAAGCCACAAGGGCTAAAATCGTCATTTATCGACTTAGTTTAAGGACTTGCTTAAAAACTCAGTTTATAACTTGGTTAACATCCAAAAGAATCCTACTTATAATATTACATCAATAGAGAGCTCATTTTCAAGTTCATTACCATTTAAAACCTTGTTTTATGCAAAAAGGACATTTTGGTCAAAGATGGCATAATTATGGAACTTGCGCATAAACTTGGATTCTGATTATGATCATGTAATACAACCTCAAAGGGTTATGCTACATTATATTATGATCATAATGCAACTTTAGATCAGTAGGTAACAAATCTAAATCGGGTCAGAATCAAAAGTCAAAGCAGAAGTCAAACTTCGCGACTTTCGGTTGCGAACCGACCCTAGAACTGAAATTAACGAGCCGAACATGTTCTTACATGTTCTAATAATTATTACCAACTTGTTTAAGTGTCAAAACAGGTTTCGTAACATATATAAGATCAATTTATGATTTTTCCAAAAAATGGCATGTTTGACTTTTTAATATCATAACTTTGACCCGTCAATTGGTCTAGCAAACATGATCTTCAGGAGGTGCCCTGTATAGGGACTAACACCTACCTTATTATGATCACTTAGCCATGTTCATTTCGAACAATGGCTGGACCATAATGGTCTTAACCAAAAGTCAAAGCGTTTTCTGAAAAACGCTTGACTTTTGGCTATAAAAGCCTATAAACGAAAATGTAAGAGTAAGGAACACTTACAAGAGGTTCCTACAATGCAAGAGAACTAAGTTGGATGCTCCTTTTAGCTAGGAACTTCCAGAGGAAGGAGAAGAGTGAATAAATGAGAAAGGTGCAAGTTGGAATGAAGCACTTGAACACCTATTAGTTGGAGAGCTCAAAGGAGGTGAAGCCAGGTGTTTAGGGGTGTAAGAGGAAGCTTACAAGTGTCCAAAACGTAGCATAGCTGATTACAAGTCCATGGTTTTTGAATTAATGGTTTTGGAGCTTTGTTTAGAGGCCAAGCCAAACTTTCTGCAGCGGACCTTTTATCGCGTCCTGCGAGAGACCCACGCCTAGTCTCTCGCGGCCCGCGACCGAACCATGGCCACTTTCAAACTTTGATACTTTTAACCCCTTAACTTATTAAAGCTTCTAAAAACCTTTTTAAACACCTTTTTGGCACTTTTAGCCCTCCGTAGCCAATACTTGGCATACCCGCGATTATGCCCGGACATTGTCGAGCTCTCTGTTCGTTAAAAGGTCACTTAGAGGTATAAATTAACATGTTGACACTTTTAATCCCTCCATTATCCAACTTTCACATATTTATAAAATTAAACCCTCTCGTCCAACAAATGGCACGTATAAGAGTTAGGACTTCACAAAGGATCACTCAGAGGCTTATTATAAGCATGTTGATTCCGATGTCACTCAGAGGCTGAGCATGTTGACATATCAGTCACTCAGAGGCCAAATTTCAAGCATGTTGACGTATCAGTCACTCAGAGGCTAATGATTTAAGCATGATGACATATCAGTCACTCAGAGGCTGTTATTTATGCATGTTGATATCGAACCGTCACTCAGAGGCTCAGGTTGAGCATGTTGACGCCTTTAGTCCTTATTGGTCTTTAAAAGACTATATTTAAAATAGATCACGTGTCACTATACTATTGGACACGATTTTACAGGGTGTTACATATATACGCATAATATATGATTCGGTCATCTGAATAACTCAAAACAATAACAAAAATATTTTGAGAGAAACCCACTGTAAGCTATGCCGTAAGCTACGGTAAGTGAAGCTGTAACCCCTAACTTCATCTTCTTCGCTCAAAACGGTAAACCCACTGTAACCCCTAACTTCGTCTTCTTCGCTCAAGAACACAGATAATGATAATTCAACTGTTTCATGTTTAATTCGATTAACAAGCATTATAAGTAATTGAAAAGTAATGAACGGAGAGAGTTTGGGGAAAGGACATACCGATCAGTGTCTTTCACAGAACTCCGGCAAAGATTCGTCGGCTCTGTTTTGTGAACTTCGGTTGTTAGAATCAATTAACAGTTCTGTTCGATTAGTTATGAAAGTGAGGTACTTAAACAAGGATTAACAGAAGTTTGAATGATTATACCGATTCACAGCGTGAGATTAGAAATTTCAGAGGTTTTCCGGCGAGAGCTGAATATTCCGGCTACGTCGTCTGGGATTGATTCTGATTGTTGGATTGAAGTTAGTAACAGTCTAACAACGGATTGAAACAGAAAGAGTCGAGGTATTTACCGTTTTGAGGTGAGTCTCGGTTTTCTGGCGGAAGTCCGGTGATGGCAGGATATTTCCGGCGAGTGAAATTGCTTCGAGAAAAGGTGCGATTTTGAGCGAAAAGGCTACCAGAGACTTGTGGGTGTATTTATATGGAAGAATCGAGACGAATTGGGTCTGATTTCAGTCTCGATTCATGGTCAGCTGATCTCCGGCGGTTACGACTGATGTCGCGGGTTTAGACATCGGTTATAACCGATGTTAGGATTAATTCTTCCATTAAATCGATAGAAACCGTCAATTATTGGCGAAGTCGTCGGGATTTCCGGCGACTGCGAAATGGACGCGTCATTGACTGAATTTGATTTCTGTGTTTTGTTATTTGAATTAATTGTTTCGATATATTACTAAAGAACACAAGTGGCGGAGAGGTTTGGTGAATGAGAGTTAAGACTTGGCTGACCCGGCTGACCCGGGTTCGAATCCCGGCAGCCTTGTTTTATTTTTAATTTTCTTATTTTCACTTTTTAACAATTTTTGTTTTTAAATCCTAATTTGTTTATTAATTATGTATTCTTTAAAATTAAAATAAGTCATAAATAACAACAAAAATTTAAAACTGATTGTTCGATTAATAAACGAAGCGGGTTTTGAAAACCCGTTTTTCGACGGATGTTACATTAGACATGTATAGGCATATTCGCTCGGACGCATACCAACTGCTTTATCTTGAATCTATACATGCATTTAATTCAATGATATAAATACATTATTACAAATTAGCAAAACATGAAACAACCGAACAAGGAATCTTAAAAAGTATAAAATTTCATTTCTTACTTTTTGTAATGATGTCAGGGAATAAATGCATGTACGTGAATCTTAAAAGTACCAAATCAAACCCCTAACTTGTGAATATTAATCTTAAAAGTCCCATACTTTTAGAAATTTCGTCTCGAAATTTAAGTAGTAGTAACAGGAAAAAGATGTGGGTATTTCTCGCGCATTGAGTCTTCACGTTCCCAAGTAAACTCAGGTCCTCGTTTCGACTCCCAACGTACCCTGACAATTGGAATGCGGCTTCGTCTTAAACATTTCTCTCCGAAGTCCATATTTCTACTGGTCTTTCAATGAAATGCATAGATTCATCAACTTGAATGTCTTCTAGGGGAATATGGAGATTTTCATCAGCGAGGCACTTCTTCAAGTTCGATATGTGGAATGTGGGATGAATTCTGTTGAGTTCCTCTGGTAGGTCAAGCTTGTATGCTACAGGTCCTACTCTTTCGAGTATCTTGAAAGGTCCTACGTAGCATGGTGCTAGCTTGCCTTTTTGGCCAAAACGAACCACTCCCTTCCGCGGCGATACTTTTAAAAGTACTTGGTCACCAATGTTAAATTCCAAGGGCTTTCGTCGTTTGTCTGCATAACTCTTTTGACGACTTTGTGCCGCTAGAAGATTGTTTCGAATTTGATGGATCTTGTCTGTTGTTTCTTGTATTAATTCTGGACCGGTGATTTGAGCTTCTCCAATTTCATGCCAACATATTGGTGATCGACACTTACGACCATATAACGCTTCGAAAGGTGCCATGCCGATACTTGAATGATAGCTGTTGTTGTACGAAAATTCAGCTAATGGTTGATGAGCGTCCCAATTCCCTTTGAAGTCTATGACACATGCTCGAAGCATGTCTTCAAGAGTTTGAATGGTGCGTTCAGATTGTCCATCAGTTTGAGGATGATAGGCGGTACTGAGGTCTAATCGTGTACCCAAAGCGGCTTGTACGGCTTGCCATGTTCGTGAAGTGAAACGACCATCACGATCTGAAATAATGCTCAACGGTACACATGATGGCTTACGATTTCGCTGATGTAGATACGAGCTAACTTCTCATTCTTGAAGTCCTCGCGAATCGGAATGAAGTGAGCTGATTTTGTAAGACGATCAATGATTACCCATATAGTGTCATACCCACCAGAAGTGCGAGGTAACCCGGTAATGAAGTCCATGGTTATGTTTTCCCACTTCCATACAGGTATTTCAGGTTGGACCAGAAGTCCTGAGGGTCTTTGATGTTCAGCTTTCACTTTAGAACAGGTAAGGCATTTGGAAACAAAAACAGCAGTATCCTTTTTCGTGCCAGGCCACCAGTAGGTGTATCGAAGGTCTTGATACATCTTGTCGGCTCCTGGGTGTACAGAGTATCGTGTTTTGTGCGCCTCTTTCATAAGGGTATCGCGAAGGTTATTGTGATCGGGAATCCATATGCGATCTAGATAATACAGAATGCCGTCAGATTTTGTTTCGAGTTTAAGTTCTGCTCCACAAGATAACTCATTGCGTATGTCGTATTCTGTTAAGGAAACATGTTGAGCTTCTCGGATTTGATCTTTGATGTTGGTTATGATTTGCGAACATAGAAGACGAATGGAGTTCGCATAACCCTTTCGACTAAGTGCATCGGCCACCACATTTGCCTTTCCAGGATGATACCGAATTTCACAGTCGTAGTCATTAAGAAGTTACGTTGCCTCATATTCAACTCCTTTTGGTTAAAGATATGCTGGAGGCTCTTGAGGTCAGTGTAAATTTCACACTTGGTACCATAGAGGTAATGTCTCCATATCTTAAGAGCGAACACAACGGCTCCAAGTTCTAGGTCGTGGGTAGTTTAGTTCTTCTCATGAGTTTTGAGTTGCCTAGAAGCATAGGCTATCACTTTTCCCCTTTGCATTAAAACACAGCCTAGTCCTTGCCCTGATGCGTCTCAATATACTACAAAGTAATCGCAACCTTCGGGGAGTGTGAGGATAGGTGCGTCACAAAGCTTTTGCTTAAGGGTTTGGAAGGCTTCTTCTTGTTTAGGTCCCCACATGAAGGGTTTTCCTTTATGTGTCAAAGCCGTGAGTGGTACAGCGATACGAGAGAAATTTGATATGAAACGGTGATAGTAACCAGCCAAACCAAGGAAAGATCTTACTTCGGTTGGTGTACGTGGCGCTTGCCATTCTTACACTGCTTTGATCTTTGAGGGGTCGACATGTATTCCCTTGTCATTGACGACGTGTCCAAGGAATTGTACTTCTTTTAACCAGAATTCGCATTTGGAGAACTTAGCGTAGAGCTTTTCGGTTCTTAAGAGCGTGAGGATCAGTCTTAGACTTTGAGTAAATGAGAATATCGTCGATGAAGACTATAACAAAGCGATCGAGATAGGGTTTGCAAACTCTGTTCATTAGATCCATGAAGACGGCTGGAGCGTTGGTTAGACCAAATGGCATGACCATGAATTCATAGTGACCATAACGAGTTCGGAAGGCGGTCTTTGGGACGTCTTCTTCATGTACTCTGAGTTGATGATAGCCGGAACGAAGGTCGATCTTTGAAAAAACAAGTGGCACCCTGGAGTTGGTCTAGAAGATCATCGATGCGAGGTAATGGATAGCGGTTCTTGACCGTTAATTTGTTGAGTTCTCTGTAATCGATACACATGCGAAACGTTCCATCTTTCATCTTTACAAACAGAACAGGTGCACCCCAAGGCGATGAGCTAGGACGTATGAATCCTTTGTTGGTCAGTTCTTGTAATTGACTGGCCAGCTCTTGCATTTCGGATGGGGCTAACATATAAGGAGATTTCGCGACGGGTGTAGCGCCAGGTATAAGATCAATGCGGAATTCGACTTCTCTCTTGGGAGGAAGTCCTGAGATGTCGTCGGGGAAGACTTGCGGGAATTCTTTCACTACAGGTATGTCTTCGAGTTTCTTCTCCTTATTTCCCTTATTGACAACGTGGGTTAGAAATGTTACATAATTCTTGCGGAGATATTTTCGGGCTTGAAGACAGGACATCAGTTTGAGTCCTTTCGAAGGGGTTTCTCCAAAGATTCCTAGAGTTTGACCGTCTGCAAGAGGAATGCGAATGAACTTTTCATGACATACAACTTCAGCATGATGTTGACTGAGCCGGTCCATACCAATTACAATGTCGAAACTTCCCAACTTCATAGGAATGAGGTCAACAGGAAAATCGTGATCATTTAGAGTAAGAGTACAGTTTCGGATAATGGAGTTTAATGAGACCGGTTTCCGTCAGCAACTTCCACCGTTATGGATTCCATGAGTTTATCACGGGTTTGGTTGAGGATGGGTTCAAATTCTAAGGACACAAAACTCTTATCCGCGCCAGTATCAAATAACATGGATGCATAACTACCATTTATAAGAAACGTACCATTAACCACGTTGTTGTCGGCCCTTGCTTGGTTGGCGTTGATGTTAAAAGCTCTTCCTCTAGCAGGTGGAGGAGCTTGGTTAGCTTGATTCACCGGATTCGCTTGAGCTTGAGCATGTATAATGTTCACCAAACGTGGGCAAGTGTTTCTAAAGTGGTTTGGGTCTCCACAATTGTAGCAAGCCCGCATGGGTTGCATCATGGGGTAGTTGGGTTGGTAGTAGGTTTGGGCCGTATGTTGTGTAGGTGGTAGTAGTAGGGGTTGTTGGGCTTGACCCATTATTTGATGGTGGGTTTGGGTTGTGGGTTGGTTGCGGTTCATTCGCTGCAGTGAGCGGCAGGTTTGGATGGGGTGTCCTGCACGGCCACAGCTGGTGCAATATTGACAGGGGTGTTCGGGGGAGTGATGGTATTGGCAACGGGTGCATTTTGGGTAGGGGCCGGAGTATGGCCTTTTGTATGGTGCGGGTGAAGGGGCAACTTGAGTGATGGGTGCAACAGGGATACGGAAATTGGTTTGGGTGACAGCAAAATTTCTGGTATTTCGTTTCCTCTTGTGTGAAAACTTTGAGGAGGAGGTTGAATGGTTTGAAGTTTGGCCCTCAACGGGGGCTTTCTTTTTCTCCTCCTTGAATTTACCGTTTCTGATGCGGTTCTCGGTAAGTTCGGTGGCTAATTCCATAGCAGCTTCGAGAGTTGCAGGCGAAGTGCTGAGGACTGAGTCTTGAATCTTCGAGGGGAGGGCTCGAATGTAGTGTTCAACCAAGCGGTACACTGGGGTGAACAGGTTAAGAACCATCTGGTTCAGCTCAAGAAATCTTTTGTTGTAGGAAGTATGGTCTCCTTCCTTTTGCTTCAGCGAGTGGAATTCGTCTTCCAACTTCTTGAGTTCACTTCTTGGGCAAAAACGTTTTGTCATTATTTCCCTTAACTCTTCCCACGTTAAGGCCATAGCGTCTTCAACTCCTCTCTTACCCTTCTCGGTGTTCCACCAGGTCAGGGCTACCCCAAATAATCTCCCGGTTGCGTAACGTACCTTGCGATCCTTGGGACAATCGCAATTTAGGAAGGTGTTTTCCATTTCCTCAAACCAGTGGAGGAGAGCGGTGACACCTTCGGTCCCTTCATACTTTGGGGGATCACAAGACTTGAAGTGTTTGTAGGAGCACTTCTTGGAGGGAGGGTTGTCGATGTTTTGATCCTCTTGATTGGGTGGATTGATAGGATTCGCGGTGAGAGCTTGTTGGACTTGTATTACAATATTAGGAAGCACCGCGACCATTTGTTTTGCAATTTGAGTGGCCAAGCGTTCGTTTGACCTTCCTGACTTTCATCCTCCACGTAGCTGCCTAGCCGACATCTACAGGAATATACATAGGAAGATGGTGAGTTTAAGGAGTGTTTTAGGTGTCATGTGCCGTTTAAAATAATAAAATAACATAATCATCAATAATGCACTACATCCATAGGATGTCTTGGGTTTGCTCATGTTTGGGCCTCCAATGTCCCCCATACCATTGCCTGTATAGTCATGTGGGCCCCCATGACTATTGGTTTAGTAGGATTCACATTGGTATTGGCGATTTAACACTCGCATCTCCCGAATGAAAACCATAAAATATGTTTGCGAGATGTATGGTCGGAGGGTGTCCAGGTGTAGACACAATGACAACTCAAAGTGGTGTTAGTTCACACGACGTTTGGTATAGCATGCTTTGGCCTAATAGGTCCTTCGTACTCTCATCGTTAGTCCCCAGGTAGGCAAACTGGTCCTTTATTTTGGATTTATACGAATGCCAAGCCTAGACAGGACGTTCCGACTACCGGTACTCGTACCCTTCCAGTTACTACATGCCCTTCATGAGAACTCACTTTGATGTGATTTGAAAATACAAAAATCGTTGTAAAAATCATATGAATTGTGAGGCGTGTGCTCCCATGAATATGATATGTTATGAGAATATGATTCATGATAGGCATTGTATAATAATATGTACTTATGAACATGCTTGCATAACATTGAATGTAACAATAAACATAAAGCATATAAACATCATGAATTTTGCATGTAACACACAAACAATTTAAAAATTCTAATCAACTATAGTATAGGCTCTAAGGGTCTAATAACCTATCCTATATCCCTATAGTCATGGCTCTGATACCAATCTGTCACACCCCGACCCGCAGCGGAATAAGAGTCGGGGCATAATTGGGTTATCACCAAAGCTCATGATGTTTACTAATATGTTTCATATTTATTAAATTCAAATTACATCTCAAAGTTCCAAGTCAAATTCATACAATACAAGGAAAGGAAAAATTAACTAAAACAATCCAAAATCTAAACTGGTTATTCTTCGAGGCCGCCCTATATGTTTCTTGCTTCAACTTGATCACCTGTATCATGTGTAAAAATGGGGAATTTTGGGTCAACAAAAGTTGGCGAGTGAACCTTGTTAAAAACATTTGTTATTGATACCTTGTTGTATTTAATATGGAAAATTGTGCAATAATCATACATGAACAAACGAATGTAAACAAACAATCACAAACAACTTGCATGAGTATATGATAAGAATGACAATGTATATGTTGGCAACGTCTCGTTCACGCTCATAGGTAATGGGGAACGGACGGCCTATGATGATGTATGTGAGATCAAGGATCAATCAAACGGAGCCGATCTTATATTGGCAACGCCTCGTTCACGCTCATAGGTAATGGGGAACAGCTGTGATATCCCGGTTTTCAGATATCTTAAACGCACAACTTCACGGTTATTCGTTCCTACGTTAAATTGATTCGGAGACTTAAATTGTACTACGTGCTATGTGTATTAACGTTTATAAGTTCGGTGAGTTATTAGGTTATGTTTCGATTTTGTGATTTTAGTTATAAAAATGTATATATATAGTAAATAGATAAATGAATCGAACCGAGCCGCGAAGCGAGTCGACCTCACTTCCTTGCGACTCAAGTAGTTAACCGAAGATTGAGGATCAAGTTTTAGACCCAAACCAACCCACCCGAACCCCTTGCGGCCGCGAGCACCCAAACCGCAAACCCTTCCCCTTGTTGTTTACCTCTTGCGCTATATATACACATATATGCATGTGCATTGTTTCAAAAACAAAAACACACAAACCCTAATCAAAGAAACAGCCGACGGCAGCCATTCCATTCATTCTCTCGATCGCAAAACAGCCTTGCTACATCCCTCTTGATCGCGGCAGCCCCCCCCCTCCCGCCATTCTCCTTCTCGGTCGCGGTTTCCCTTGATCATCGGCTCCCATCTCGCTCACGGTTCGTTAATTTCCATTGTTAAAAGTTAGAGTTTTATGTTATTTCGCTAATCATACTAGGATTTATGAACTATGGATCATGTGTGTATGTAATGGTAGAAAGTATTATGATGTTAGCCGATTAATTATACTAGTTTGCGATTATGATGATTAGCGGAATCAAGAAACATTAAGCTGCGTATTGTGTGATAAAAACTATATGTTATGATTAGGGTTTGCATGGGTATGATATGTATGATGATATATGATTGGAAAAATCTGTTCTTGATCGCTTATATTGATCGTATCGATTGTTTAAACGGGTTATATTAGGATAAAATGCTGAAATCAGGATGCTGAATGGTGTTTACAGCCGACTTCAACTGACTGTAACTTGGTTATTATTTATCGAAAAACGGATTTTCTGAAGCCTAAAACGTAGATTTTTGAAAAACTCTTCTAATGGCGCTAGATTCATATTTTTCTGAAGTCGTTTGATATTTTTAAGTGGCCAATTAAGTTCAGTAACTGAAGCTGTGAAAATTCTGAAAATTTGTTAGTTGTTTATCGAGTCGGATCTAATAATCTGTAGAGAGTCGAATCACGAAATTTGTACAGAAACTAGATATGGAAATTTCCGGGAAACTCTCACTGGAATTTTGTTAATTGGACGAACGGTGATTTTTAAATAAATTCTCCCGTGGACTGCAGTCAGAAAGCGACGAATCTGACTGCAGCCTAGCATATTAATATTTATGAATAATTGGTAAAGTGTTAGGACTTGAAAAATTTATATAAAATTCTACAGTATAGTTGACACCTTCTGTAAAATAATTGGAATTTTTGGAATGTTGGAACTATTTTATAAAAATCCTCGAAAACAGCCTAATTATGAGTATATACGCTGAAACTTGATAACTTGCGAATGTGTGTACCAAAGTGTTGTATGGATTGATTTGTGTTCATGATAGGTTGGTTTGATCACTATATTGGTATGATGATACTTGCATGCATGATTTGAGTTTTAGGAACTGTCATTGTATGTACCGCATTGTGTGTTAGTATGTGTAGGGCTTGTATCAGTGTGATCACACAATAACTCTAAATCAATTGACTTGTTAGGACGCAATTAGCGGTCCCATCATTTGCTACACCTGTGTTACACTAACCGAGCAACTAAAGGTGAGTTCACAGCCCCTAATTTTATCCGGTTTTAAACAACAGGGGGAGAAACATGTATACACTCTACAACTCTATCTCTTTACGTTATACGAAATTAACGTCATTAAACTATTCGGTAACTAAGTTAATGTTAATGTACGTTATGGTCACTAAGCAGCTATATCACACAAGTCCTCGACAATCTCTCGGATCGTTAGTATTGGGTTAGATAGCGGGGAAATTATAAGTAGTACTACTGGGCCGACAAGCCCCATCCGAGCTAGTCGCGCTAGCCGACCGGGTATGGTCAACGGGTGAATAATTTGGCCTAACTTCGCCATGGTCAGTGATAGGCCTGGCAACACGGAGGCACAACAGTCAGCTTCGATCGCGAACACTTAGGTGACATAACTATAGGCTAGCTACCTACATGTTAACATTGAACTTAATTACGAATCAACAATATTATTCCGGGTTAGGGAAAATGGAACCAACAACATTGTTATTCCGGGTTGGGAATAATGGAACATCATTATTATTCCGGGTAAGGAATAATGGAACCATCAGTATTATTCCGGGTTGGGAATAATGGAACTAAGTCGTTATCCCGGGTTAGGGATAACAGGGGAAACAAACTTATAACCGAACAAATGAACTTATGAAAACCTGTGAACTCACTCTTCTTTAATGTTGACACTTGTTTCTTTACATGTTTCTCAGGACGCTAGGAGCTCTAGGTGCACTCACTTGCATTGATCAAGACATCTTTTTATCGAGTCTCATTTACAAACATTGTTTTGGGTTTTTCTTTAGTTTTGGCGTTTGTGTTGGCGCCCGTTCCTTTACTTTATTTTTATGCTTCCGCTCGACTTTAAAAACCAATGCTTCCGCTAAACATTGAAACCTAACTAAGACAATCTAAAATTTACTATGAATGGTTAAACAAAGGATTTTGGAAAACGTATTAACATATCATATAGAGTCGTTCGACGTACTAGTGTCTCAGATTCTGGTTTGTTCACACGCCTCGCGGTAAAACTCCGCAAGTGGAAATTGAGGGTGTGACAACAGCTCACGCTCATAGGTAATGGGGAGCGGCGGCCTATGATAATGTATGTACTGAAAATGATAACTTTAATCTAAACATTAACCACACAAACAGTAGATATATATTGGCAACACATTTGATCATGAATATGATGAATACACAAGTGTTTAATTTAAATAAATAATAACGACACATGATACACCCCAAAATGTGATTAAAACGGGGAATTGGTAGAGATTCACTCACATTGGGTGCGTTCGGTGGATGATGTTGAATGCGCACGAGTTTAGAGGATTGATCGACAAGGAATAACTAACCTAATTAATAACGAAAAGGTACGGTAAGTAAGTTGATTTTATTAACAATTTTAATAGGATTTTTGGATATATTTTTGTGAGTTTAAGGTTATTTTCTAATCTGAAAAACATTATTTTTAAGTATTTTTAATTGATTTTTAAATTAAATAAATAAATAAAAATAAAAAAATGTTGACTTTGACAGTTGACCGTTGACCGGTCCGGTCGCTTATATATGTGCGCTGGGTGAGACTCGAACCCGTGACCTTCCGTACGCGTGCACGCAGCTCTACCAACTGAGCTACGTGTCTAACCCGAAATATTTCTGTTTTTAATTATATTTATATACTTATTTAACTTAATCCGAAAATCATTTATTTTTAAAAAGGATTTTAATTGCATTGAACCGGTGCCGTTAACCAGTCTCGAACCCGGGACGTGCGAGTTAGTGTTGCACACAGTCCACCGCTGGACTGTGTGTCTAACATGGTTAATATTCCGGTTTTTATTATACTTAACATCTTACTGAGTTAACCCGGTTCGGTTTCTAAAAAAAACATTTTTATTTCAGAGGTTAAGGTTGTGATAGGAATCGAACTCGCGTCGTGTATGTAATTGTTTGCACACAGTCCACCGCTGGACTGTGTGTCTAACCCGTTCATAAATCTAATTTTAGTTAATCTTATAACATAACCGAACTTCGTCTTCTTCGCTCAAGAACACAGATAATGATAATTCAACTGTTTCATGTTTAATTCGATTAACAAGCATTATAAGTAATTGAAAAGTAATGAACGGAGAGAGTTTGGGGAAAGGATATACCGATCAGTGTCTTTCGCAGAACTCCGGCAAAGATTCGTCGGCTCTGTTTTGTGAACTTCGGTTGTTAGAATCCATTAACAGTTCTGTTCGATTACTTATGAAAGTGAGGTACTTAAACAAGGATTAACAGAAGTTTGAATGATTATACCGATTCAAAGCGTGAGATTAGAAATTTCAGAGGTTTTCCGGCGAGAGCTGAATATTCCGGCTACGTCGTCTGGGATTGATTCTGATTGTTGGATTGAAGTTAGTAACAGTCTAACAACGGATTGAAACAGAAAGAGTCGAGGTATTTACCGTTTTGAGGTGAGTCTCGGTTTTCTGGCGGAAGTCCGGTGATGGCAGGATATTTCCGGCGAGTGAAATTGCTTCGAGAAAAGGTGCGATTTTGAGCGAAAAGGCTACCAGAGACTTGTGGGTGTATTTATAGGGAAGAATCGAGACGAATTGGGTCTGATTTCAGTCTTGATTCATGGTCAGCTGATCTCCGGCGGTTACGACTGATGTCGCGGGTTTAGACATCGGTTATAACCGATGTTAGGATTAATTCTTCCATTAAATCGATAGAAACCGTCAATTATTGGCGAAGTCGTCGGGATTTCCGGCGACTGCGAAATGGGCGCGTCATTGACTGAATTTGATTTATGTGTTTTGTTATTTGAATTAATTGTTTCGATATATTACTAAAGAACACAAGTGGCGGAGTGGTTTGGTGAATGAGAGTTAAGACTTGGCTGACCCGGCTGACCCGGGTTCGAATCCCGGCAGCCTTGTTTTATTTTTAATTTTCTTATTTTCACTTTTTAACAATTTTTGTTTTTAAATCCTAATTTGTTTATTAATTATGTATCCTTTAAAATTAAAATAAGTCATAAATAACAACAAAAATTTAAAACTGATTGTTCGATTAATAAACGAAGCGGGTTTTGAAAACCCGTTTTTCGACGGATGTTACATTAGACATGTATGGGCATATTCGCTCGGACGCATACCAACTGCTTTATCTTGAGTCTATACATGCATTTAATTCAATGATATAAAAACATTATTACAAATTATCAAAACATGAAACAACCGAACAAGGAATCTTAAAAAGTATAAAATTTCATTTCTTACTTTTTGTAATGATGTCAGGGAATAAATGCATGTACGTGAATCTTAAAAGTACCAAATCAAACCCCTAACTTGTGAATATTAACTCCAAAAACAAATCCGAAGTATACGGGTCGTATAATGTTATACGACCCGTATAAAAATATCGTATATATATACGATCAAGTAACTTATTTTCACATGGTGTATACAGGCTGTATAGCATTATATGACCCGTATACACCATGTAAAAAATATTTTTATCATGTATTACTATTAGACCTCTTTGAATTAAACATCTATAGGCTTTAGATGGTAAACTAGTCTTTTTTACTTTATAACTACTACTATTACTTTTGAGTATACCTTTTTTAATCACTTTTAAGTACATTGTTTTATTAAGTTTCAAAGATACTTTTACGACGTGTTTATATTAATCTACGTCTTAATGTAATATTTCCTTAAAACTGAGTTATGAATAGTAATTTACATGTGATCAAAGCAAAAACATATATGTCACAAAAACTATCTTACCATTTACTTTTTTTTTTCTAAATAAAGTGAAACCGTTTACCTTTTTCGTCATCTAAATAATATAATATGATGCATTATAAAATTTCGAATACGCTATTGCGACGTGTTAATTTTTATCTACGTCTTGATAAAAGTTTTATAAAAAAATCAAACGGGTTAATCATATTTTTTTTCTTACCATGACTAACTGAACTGAACTGCTGTATCAAAACAACATTGGTACTAGTTACGATATTCGTTTTTATAGTTTTGCCAACGCTCAATAAAATATTTTGTTTTTGGTATTATAAGCTGTATTAAGTGCCAGTACTGTACGATACCATAATGAACCTAACTTATACCCCCTGAGCAACATCAATACTAGTTTCTCTTTTATAGTTTCCAATGATTGATATAAAACTATAGACAACTATGCTAAATACCACTATCGTACCAATACTATAACAAATCAAATAAATACCTATTGAAATCTCGCCGAATAACGTTAAAAATCCGACTAATTTACATATAAATATTTTGCAATCACATAACCTATTATTCTTCTTATTTTTTTAAACGGCTACAATCGCATCAACACTTTTATTTGTTCTTTTTCGAATGTAATGTCAACTTGTGAAGCAAAAATAATGGTCTTTTTTTTTTTGCTCTAAATGAATAAATCTTGGCCAACATCAAATTCAAATCATATTGGGGCCCATAGAAGTGAAAGAACCATCACTAGTCTCGGGTCAAACATGCGTCTCAAGTAAACCCGCGTCGATTCCGCCCACGTGTATATCGTTTATTTCCCATCTCCCTGTCTTGCCACGATTTCTTATACCCATTTTTTGGTTTTTCGGGATTTGCAAGATCACATCTCCGCCGACTTTCTCGGCAATAAATCACATAACTTTTCAATACATTTGCTGCTTCTGACCACTTCAATCCAATTAAGTTTCCTCCAATCACAATTCAGGTTACATTTTCTTGAATTTTTAGCCATACCCATATCAAAATCTTGAAGTTTTACACACCAATTTAGCTTTTGTTGGTTTATAATTTCTAGGGTTTTGAAAACCCCTTTCCCCAATTCAATTTAGCATTTTTTTTTGCTCCGTTTATAATCCAGGTTAAGTTTCCTTTGACTTTTAGCCATACCCATATCAAAATCTTGAAATTTGATACACCAATTTAGCTTCTGTTGTTTTGCAATTTCTAGGGTTCTGAAACCCCTTTTCCCCAATTCAAATTAGCTTTTTTTTGCTCTACTTACAATTTAGGTTAGGTTTTCTTGAACTTTTAGACATACCCATATAGAAATCTTGGAACTTGATACCAATTTAGCTTCTGTTGTTTTATAAATTTTAGGGTTTTGGATGTTGAAACTCTTTTTCCCCAATTCAATTTCCATGTGAGTTGAGTTTTTGATTAAGTTAAAAATGATTTATAAATCTTTATCTGCAAGTTCTGATTTTTCCAAGATTTTGTGGATGTCATCACCACCCATTTGCCCATGTGAGAAACCAATTTCATTTAGTGGAAGAAAATATTTTAGAAGAAAAAACAGAGGTGTGATTTTGGGTTGTATGGTTCCCTTTGATGGTAGGAACCAAAGTGTGAGTATTGATATTGCGAATTCGGTTAAAAGGGGTTTGAAAACGTACTCCGAAAATCGAATTCGTAATGAATTTGATGAACATAGTGATTCAATTCAGTTAGGTTATTCTAATGAGTTTAGTGGATTTAGAGAAGACCCTGTTATAGGTAAACTAACAACTCAACTCGGGGTCATACACCTGATCCCGTTACCCCCAATTAATAAAAATATCGGTGGGATGTTTGTGTTGTTTTTCATTAGTGGGGTTGTGTTTGATAAGCTTTGGACATCACGAAAATAGAAAAACAAAAACGATGAAGGGAAACTCGGAATATGGCCACAAGTTCCAACAAGTTTTTCTCTGTTTCTTGAAAAAGATTTGCAGAGGAAAGAATCCGTTGAGTGGGTCAACATGGTGTTGGGGAAGTTATGGAAGGTTTATAGAGGTGGGCTCGAGAATTGGGTAATCGGGCTTCTTCAGCCCGTTATCGATGACTTAAAAAAGCCCGATTATGTCGAACGAGTCGAAATAAAACAATTTTCACTCGGGGATGAGCCGTTTGTTGTTAGAAACGTCGAACGCAGGACTTCACACAGCAACAATGATCTACAGTGAGTTTTCTTTCGCGAAGTTTTAAACTTTATCTTTAAGTTGTTACTTTTTAACTTGTTAGTTACCTTGTGTGTTAAACTGTTTATCGTATTACTTTTTAAAGGTACCAAATTGGTCTTTGTTACACTGGTGGTGCTCAAATGCTTCTAATGCTGACACTGAAATTTGGGATAATTCCGATAAAGGTGCCGGTTGGAATTCGGGACTTCGATATTGATGGAGAACTTTGGGTTAAACTTAGATTGATTCCCACTGAGCCTTGGGTTGGAGCTGCTTCATGGGCTTTTGTCTCACTTCCAAAAATTAAGTTTGAGTTGTTACCCTTTCGGTTGTTTAATTTGATGGGTATGCCATTTTGTTACATTTATAATTTTAGTTAATGTTCCGTACCATTCTGAATTGTAATTATCATTAGATTGTTGACTTAAGTTAAATACTAATACATATTCATCATTTTGCCCTTTCCTGCATGTACATACGTGATACCAGCCATCCCTGTACTCTCGATGTAAGTAGCTTCTTCTTATGATCATGATTTAGACATAGTGTAATATCTATGATGATTCTATTCTAGAGCATAGTTATTAATAGCGCTATGGCGAATAGCATAGCGTAGCACTCGTGTGTCGCTATATGATTTTGCCGCCTCCATAGCGGGCAAGTAGCGGGATTTTAGGTGTTTTTTATGCATTAATATAAATAGCGGGATTTTATAGGTATAAAATAGCAGGATTTTAGGTTTTTTTGTTAAGCATACATATAAAACAGCATATAAAACAACTTATTTGGATATGATATAGATATAAAATATTCCTAAAATTTTCTCATAGTGTGTCGCTAAACAGAAAATAGCGCCCGCTATTTCATCGCTATTGATACGTAGCATATAGGTAGCTTGTCGCTGTCGCCCGTTATTCTCTATCAATAATGATGTTCTAGAGGTGGCAAAATAGGCGGTCTGGGTGATGGGTCAAAAAGGTATTTATTGGTATTCGGTAATGACATGGAACTACTTTATATCTAAAGTTTTGAACATTTTTAAAATAATTTGTGTGTCAAATATATTTTATAATGAAATATTGAATCTAATGATGGAGAAGGTTTTATGCTCTTCAACTTGTTAGTATAAAACATAGCCCGAATTGACCTATTTTAATTCTCTATCAATAATGATGTTCTAGAGGTGGCAAAATAGGCGGTATGGGTGATGGGTCAAAAAGGTATTTATTGGTATTCGGTAATGACATGGAACTACTTTATATCTAAAGTTTTGAACATTTTTAAAATAATTTGTGTGTCAAATATATTTTATAATGAAATATTGAATCTAATGATGGAGAAGGTTTTATGCTCTTCAACTTGTTAGTATAAAACATAGCCCGAATTGACCTATTTTAATTCTCTATCAATAATGATGTTCTAGAGGTGGCAAAATAGGCGGTCTGGGTGATGGGTCAAAAAGGTATTTATTGGTATTCGGTAATGACATGGAACTACTTTATATCTAAAGTTTTGAACATTTTTAAAATAATTTGTGTGTCAAATATATTTTATAATGAAATATTGAATCTAATGATGGAGAAGGTTTTATGCTCTTCAACTTGTTAGTATAAAACATAGCCCGAATTGACCTATTTTACTTAAATGGGTTGAAGTTGCCACCTCTTAATTTTATATTAGTATATGCTCTTGTATAAATGTCTTTATTTACTAATCGATGCCATCTATCAACTTCTTATTTGATGTTTCTTGATATTCTTAGGTTTTTGAAAAAACTTTTGACAGAGGATTTGCCTCGATTATTCGTGCAGCCTAATAAAATTGTCTTAGACTTTCAAAAGGGGAAAACAGTTGGTCCAGTGCAAAACGATTTCAAGTCGGGTGAAATGCAAGAAGGAAATAAGGATTTTGCTGGCGAACTTTCGGTCACTGTTGTTGATGCTCGAAAACTCTCGTACATCTTCTATGGCGGGTATCATTAGATTATTTATATTTACTATATATCACTACGATTAGCATTTTTAATCTTCTTATTCATCCATTCCGAGCAGCAATCATGAGTATCAAACACACCCATAAGTATGTAATACAAATACACACTAGATATAAGTCTTATCATGATTTTAATTTTTTACAGGAAAAACAGATCCATATGTTGAACTACGGCTAGAAGATCAAGTGATACATAGTAAAAAGAACAGTCAAACCACTATAACTGGGCCTCCTCGTCAGCCAATATGGAATCAGGTGAGATTTTCATCACTATGGAATTCATTACTCTATATCAACTAGTATCGTGTGTTAAGACAACACACGATTTGTAAAACGCAACGTGTATAAGTTAATTACAAAAAGGTGTAAAACACAATGCCTAAGACATTTCGTAAAACACAATGCATTGGCATTCGCCTAGGGGTTACAATTGCCATTTTCTAAAGTTGAGCAGGTGTAAAAATGGAGTAATAGTGCAAGGGGTAAAAACGCAAAGTCTAAAAAAGGCAAAGTGTAAAAGTAGAGGGGTGGTGGCGGGAATGTGTAAAAGATTAGAGGGTGGTGGTGGAAATGTAAAAGTGTAAAAGCTGAGGGGGTGATGGTGGAAAAACAAAGTAGAGAGGTGGTGCTGGAAATGTTTGAAAGATGAAGGTGTGGTTGTGGAAATCATAGTTGTCAATAGCGATCGTTATAGCCCGCTACGTAGCGTATAGGTCTAGGCTCGCTATTAGGGTTGTAGCGATAGATAGCGAAAATAGCGACAATTTGTTTTTTATTTTTATAAAATAGCTACCCGCTATTTATCGTTGTCGCTATTTAGCATATAGGTACCTTATCGCTATTTGTCGCTATTCTCCATTAACAACTAAGGTGGAAATTCAAAGTGAGGAGGTGATTGTGGCAAAGTTCTATGCTAGGAGGGGTGTCAGTGGCTTAAAAGCCACCAACTTTCATATTTAAGATAGTATAAATATGAATTTCGTTATACCAATATTTGATGATCTTTGTTTTATGGCAGGATTTCAGTATGCTAGTTACAGACCCGAGAAACCAGAAATTGTCGATACAAGTAAAGGATTCTTTTGGATTTATACACTTGACCGTTGGTGCAGGAGAGGTAACCTTTTTAGGGGATCTTTGGATTTGTGTTTTGAAAGTGATCATGTGGTTTTAATACGTTGGATAAACAACTACTCCTTGATTTTATTAATTATTGTTATTTATTTATTTATTTTTTATTCTCAACCGGATATTTTGGATTTCCGAATATACACTTTCGGATATTTTTTGGAATTTTCGGATATCTGAAAATAAATTTATAAATTTTCGGATATCTGAAATATCCGAAATCGCTATCCGAAACCGAATTTTCGGATAGTTCGGATTCGGATAGCGGATAGTTCGGATCATATTTTCGGATTCGGATACTTTTGAACTCCCCTACCGTGAGTTTCCTAGTGGCAGGTTCTCGCAGTTATAAAAAAAATTAAAACCATTAACCCGTCTTTTTAACCTAATTTGACAGACTTACATATCCTTTCACAAAACATATATTTTTTAATAATTTTCTTTTTGATCAAACACTCAAATATCTATATAATTAATTATTCAACGCGTTAATAACTTAATATATCATCTTTTTAGGTTGACCTACGATCTTTAAAAGACACAGTACCGACAGACAGGGTTGTGACTCTCCAAGGAGGTTTGGGACCGTTTAACAAGGGGCCCACGGGAGAGATCCTACTTACTCACATATAAAGCTTACGTTGAAGACGAAGAAGATGAAAGAATCAAAGCAGACATTGATGCATCAGACGACGAGTTTTTGGAACTAGCATCAGCTGGCACTACATATGAGCCTTCATCCGATAAAGAATCGTTCATGGATGTTTTAGCAGCCTTTATTGTCAGTGAAGAGTTTCAAGGAATAGTGGCTTCTGAAACGTTAGATAATGTAAATAATAATAATAATAATAATAATACGAAGTCAACTACAACGTACTCCGGTCAAACATCTGATTTTGCGACTGCCGACGGTGGTTCTGATACAGGAGGTATTCACTATTGACTATTGACCATACTTCACATGATTGTTGCTAGGGGTGCTAAACGGGTCGTGTTCACAGGTTGGCGGGTTCAACCTGACCCAAACCCGAAAATCATATGTCATATATATGAACCTGAACACGATCCAAATTTTCGCGGGTTGACCCGAACACAACTGGTTCAACCCGAATTTTTTTATGTTTTAATTTTTTTCCACAAATTAATATATAATAAAACTAAAATTTACTACAAAAAACACAAATGTATATAATACAATTACATTGATATTATAAAATCTTATGTTAGTTTCTCTTTTTAAGTTATAATTACGGCTTAAATACACATCCAAATTCAATTTATGACATAAAACATATTGTAACAAAATATAATATAACTAAATGGGTTAAACGGGTCAACCCGCCACTCAACTGGGTTGACCCAAACCCAACCCATTTAGCTAAACAGCTTCACGGGTTCAACCTGAAACTGACCAAACCCGTTTAGACTAAACCTAAACCCGCTAATTTCGTATTAGGTTCGTGTCGTGTCAGAATTCACACCCCTAGTTGTTGCATTGCGTCATTGACCAATATGTAAATTATTTGCAGGGTCAGCTTTATTATGGCTTGGTGTGATCACAACTATCTCAATTCTAACCGCCATCAACATGGGCGGCTCAAATATCTTTAATCCTTGACAAAATGCCGTAACCGAGGTTGATAGTCTTCCGACTTGCATTTCAGATACAGTAACCGAGGTTGACGGTCTTTCGGTCTACGTTTCGGCTTCTTTTCGTGTTGAGAATACCGATTTTTTTTTGAATAGAGTTGCATTTGCGGACTTTTCAAGAGGTCTTGTTATAGCTGGGGTATAGAAAAAATGAACTAGTTTTTGGTATAGGGGTGAAAAGTGTCAAAACAAGGAAGTATGGGGGTTTATTTATACCATTAAAGCCCAACACTTGTTTATACATTTTTAATTTAAGTTCTAAATTATTTTTTCTTCTTGAATTAGTCATAAATGTATATAAAACTACAAGTGATGAGATGTGATGATGCGGATGACACGCGTTGTTGTGCTTACATGTTTATAAACAAGCTTGAGATATATGAAGCCCGGTCGCGCTCTTTCTTGAATAAGTTTTAGTATATGTTTAAGCTGAGTGTGGTTTGAGATTTTAATGAGTCGAGCTTGAAAAGCTTGTGAGACGAGCCATCAAATTCGGTAAATGATGCTTGGCTTGAGCTTTTTCTTGAATAAGCTTTAGTTTATGTGAAACTTGATTATAAACCGGGTTTTTATTTAATATCCGGGTTCAGGTACATCTCTAGGTATTGGCCAGGAATTTCATACCATGTGTACTCGGGTTCGGGGTTCTCTATACTTGGTTACTAAAATACCCTACTTCCAAGTTTGGGTATGGCTTGGGTATGAAAAAACCTGGACGGGTATAAAAAAAACCCCGGGCATGGTATAAAACCTGAAATTGCATGCATTCCAAACACTTGGTATTGGGTATTCCTAAAACTTGGGTATAAGTATAATTAAACCCTGTTACAAGTATTGAAAAAACTTGGGTATAAAGCGTGTCTAAAAAAACCCGGGTTCGGGTTTTCAGCTGGAATACTGTACTTGGTCCATACCCATAGGGTAGAGTTGGGTTCGGGTTGTCAAATTTTATAATACCCAAGATTAGGTTTTTTTTTCGGGTTTGGGTTTTTTTGCATCTTCTAACCATGAGACTAGGATTTATACACTTGGTGGGAGATGCAATTAGAGGTGCACAAAAAACCCGAACCAGGAACCAGACCCCCAAAAAAACCTGAAACTGGGTTTTTTTTTACCTCGTTTTTAATACCCGAACCCGTAGATAGGGTATGCATTTCACTACCAAAACTCGTACCCAAACCGGACCCGATTTGTACCCGGTAATACCCTAAAACCGGAACCGGTTCCATACCCGGAACCGGGTTTTTTCAATACCCGAAATTGGGTTTTTCAAATACCCAACCTAAACCTGAAATTACCTGAAAAATACCCAAAAAATACTCCTAAAAAGTGCAACCCATTAAAAAATCTAATCTATACTGGAAATATATATGGAAAAAAGCCTGAAAAACCCGAAAATAGGGTTTTTTCAATACCCGAAAATAGGGTATTCAAATACCCGGTTTTAGAATACCCGGTTCTATACCCGATCCGAACCCGATGCATAGGGTCTGGTTTTTAGAGACAATACCCGAACCCGACTCCAGTATTGCCAATACCCATTTTCCAATACCCGGTCATACCCAAACCCGGTTCCATACCCGAAATCGGGTATTTGAAAAACCCGATTGTGCACCTCTAGATGCAGTAAACCTGAAAAAAGCCCATCTCCGGGAAACAAGCCCAGATATATACACTCTACGACACAGGCCCACAATCTGAGGCACATCCAAGATCTTAACGTCAAACCGGCCCAATTAGATTAACTAGAGTCACAAGTTTGATGTGAAAAAAAGTAGAAACCATCGAGTGTTTTATATTTAAATTAGAAACACTTGAACAACAAGGAATGGGATAGAGATCAAGAGTCGGCAAATAAGGATTAGATTAATATTTCAATTTTGAGTTTATATTTTAATTGTTTATTAAACTTTTAAATTAATTGTTTTAGTAGTCAAATAGGATGAATATGCAATTTATTTTGGTGGTTACATAAACGATGGTATAATATAAACCCTGTAAATTTTTTTTCTGTCTTTATCTTTATCTTTCTAATTGTAAAATCGTTTTCTTGATCATCATTAAATAATAATAAAAAATCCACTCCTTTGTTTTGTTCAACCAACTTTGTGTTCTTGAGTTGGGTTTATTTTGATTATGTTGAAGTGGTATCAAAGCTCGTATTTGTTATAGCCTTTTCATCTGGTTCAGAGGTGTTTCCGAACAAAGGTGTCCAGATACCGATTAGAGTAAGTTTTCGGTCGCAGGAGAAAACTGATCGAAGATAAGTTCTCAGAAATCCGACCGCATTGAAGAATTAGTCAAGAAACCAAAAACAATGATAGAGTTACAAGTCGTAGGAGGAATCAAGAAATTGAATCAAATCAACTATAAACAATGGTCGACGTGCATCAAATCGTATCTTCAAGGTCAAGATTTTTGGCAGGTAACGAATAGTACGGAGACAAGACACCTATGACGTTATCGAGAAGTGGCAGGTGAAAGTTAGCCGAACGATGTACATCATCAAGACAACAATCGATGATGATGTCCTAGATCACATTCAAGAACTCGAATACCCAAAGCAAGCATGGGATACACTTGAAACCTTGTTCATGAAGAAAAATGATGCTGATTGCAACTTATCGAAGGAAACTGATGACAGCGCCCTAATGTGATCTTTTGTTTTCACAGTATTTCTGAAAAATAAAAAATCTATGTCATGAAATTGTAGAGCTCGATCCATAGTGTTGGGTTAGCGATGCTTGTATGAAGAGGATATTCATCCATGGGTTAAGACTGGAATATCACAGCTTCGTTAACACTATCTAATGGTGGGTGACCCAACCGAGTATAACCGAGTTTGAGAATATCCTTACCAATAGTTAGCCTGGGTGTGAGTTAAAATCGAGACCAAAGCCCTATATGATGGGAGAAAGGAGAAGAATCGGTTCACCAATAATCAGAACCGTGATGACGAGAAAGGCAAGGATAAATGCTAGGATCAAGTGCCAGAGCTAAGAGAAAGATGGAATAGAAAGGTTGAGACAACTAAAGAGAAAATATTAAAGTTGTTCATTATGATGAAGTAACGAGAAAAAGAATAAGTATCTATTGAAGACTTTCCTTATAGTTTAATATTGTGATGTTGAGACCATACTGAAAATGTGGTGCTAGGATATGGAAAGCAACATAGAAAAGAGAATGTGGATTGAACCATAAGGCTGAGGTTCAGAGAACATCTTTTCACAGTCACCACGAATTCAAACGAAGATAATAGTGAGTATCTAGTTGGTTAGAGCGGATAACGAAAATTGATTATAGAAATATATGTAATCATTCAAACAAATGACCAGAAGATTAAAGCGAATTAATTAAACGATTTAAAGCAGTTAGGAGTGTGTTAAAACATTTAGATCCTTGACTTGAGTTCCACCTGTTGAGATCTAATCATACTCCGACGCAACATACCATAAATATTGAAGTTCTGGTGAAGGTTAACGAATAGTTAGAGACACGAAGCTTTAATCAACATTTGCATATTCATAATAGAACTGTCTATTTTAGTAATTCAAAACCGAAAATAGTGATACTAGTTGAGATGGATCAATCATGAAAGATTAGATTGTATAAAATATTTTAGAACTATTGCAAGTTAAAAGTGAATTTTAGATTTAGAAACAATTCTAGAGTAGTGCCCATCTATGCTTGATAGTATCATTACCCACCTGTTGACCACATCACCTGAGAACTAGATATTACACACTAAATATTCAGTTTAATGAAGTGAGTTACTATCACACGTAACGGGCCTCCTTTAGAATATAATATTCGATCTTCATAAAACGTGTCTGATATCTATTGTCAACAACAAACAGCTACTAATTTCTCAACTTTTTTTAACTCCATTATCAGAAATGCAAAATGGAAGTTGTTTAAGAAACAATTTAGAGAGTGCCTAATCCTGGCATGCTCTAGATAGTAATAATTAAATTGAAACACACAGAGACTAGTTTTAAGCTAAAAGATCTAATAAATACTAACTAACACGTAACGGGCAAGCATACCTATTAGAATATAAATAGTTCTGGTAAGTTACTGAATATTAATTGTAGGACACAAAAGCTACTAAACTCTAACTCTTTTTGAATAATATCTAACGTATGTAACTTTGATTTTAAGAAATGATTAGAAAGACAAAATAGTGAAAATAGTTTTAAGAAATCAAATATGAAAAAGAATAACCGTTCATGATCAAAATTCTCTTAGAACTTTTGCAAAGTTATCAGATTATGTATTTATGAAAAACTCACTATAGTAGAATCCCTTAATGAGGTGTGAAGTGATCATTACCCTACCTGGTTGACCACATAACCCCGAATACTTAAGATATATACACACCTAAACTATTCAGTTTAAGTCGCAAAGTGATTTACCTATCCCTTGTGATTTAGAGCCCCTTTATCGTTTAGTAATACAGATCCACAAACAACGCGATTTGCTATCTATATGACTCAATTTCAAGCAAACTCGAACTAATTTCCAAACTTTTATAATCAAATTCCCATAGGTAACCTATATACCTTATCAATCCTTGAGCAAATCTATCTATTACCTACTAAGTTTCAAGACCTAGATTAATTATCAATATATAACCTAGAGATAGATAATACATATAACATACATAATCTCATAGAAAGATCTATATTACCCACACAAACTCATTCAAAGATCAATATATGGCATATAGATATACACATCACAAGTTTAATGATAACCACTCATCTAAAATCACACTTTCATAAACAAAATCATTCAACTCATTAAAATACTAAGATTCATCCTACCTAACCGGCTATAAGGCAGTTAGCTAGGCATACACATTACTAGAAAACATGATTTCATCGAATACACGAAAAAGATTTAGGAAAAAAGTAAATATAAAGGTTCTAACTCAGTAAGAATCACTAGGGTTATCTCCTGTATGCTAGATCTTCAAGTCCTCTATTCCTTGGATCTTTAGATATGATTGAAAACCTTGAACAACCCTTTTTTCGCTTTATCAGTCGTCAAACTCTACAAACTAGGGTTTCCTAGAGGTATTGTTCTATCTACAGGGTCGACACATGTTCCGAATAGACTATGACTCGTACCTTAATTAAAGGGTACTGCCCATATCCATCCACATCAACAATTGGGCCACCAGGGTTTCAAGTTCTAAAGACGGTGTTCTCTAACCCGTCTGGCATGCTTAGATAGTAATAATTATAATTGAAACACACAGAGACTAGTTTTAAGCTAAAAGATCTAATAAATACTAACTACACACGTAACGGGCAAGCATACCTATTAGAATATAATATAGTTCTGGTAAGTTACTGAATATTAATTGTAGGACACAAAAGCTACTAACTCTAACTCTTTTTGAATAATATCTAACGTATGTAACTTTGATTTTAAGAAATGATTAGAAAGACAAAATAGTGAAAATAGTTTTAAGAAATCAAATATGAAAAAGAATAACCGTTCATGATCAAAATTCTCTTAGAACTTTTGCAAAGTTATCAGATTATGTATTTATGAAAAACTCACTATAGTAGAAACCCTTAATGAGGTGTGAAGTGATCATTACCCTACCTGGTTGACCACTAAACCCCGAATACTTAAGATATATACACACCTAAACTATTCAGTTTAAGTCGCTAAGTGATTTACCTATCCCTTGTGATTTAGAGCCCCTTTATCGTTTATTAATACAGATCCACAAACAACGCGATTTGCTATCTATATGACTCAATTTCAAGCGAACTCGAACTAATTTCCAAACTCTTATAATCAAGTTCCCATAGGTAACCTATATACCTTATCAATCCTTGAGAAAATCTATCTATTACCTACTAAGTTTCAAGACCTAGATTAATTATCAATATATAACCTAGAGATAGATAATAAGATAACATACATAATCTCATAGAAAGATCTATATTACCCACACAAACTCATTCAAAGATCAATATATGGCATATAGATATACACATCACAAGTTTAATGATAACCACTCATCTAAAATCACACTTTCATAAACAAAATCATTCAACTCAATAAAATACTAAGATTCATCCTACCTAACCGGCTATAAGGCAGTTAGCTAGGCATACACATTACTAGAACATGATTTCATCGAATACACGAAAAAGATTTAGGAAAAAAGTAAATATAAAGGTTCTAACTCAGTAAGAATCACTAGGGTTATCTCCTGTATGCTAGATCTTCAAGTCCTCTCTTCCTTGGATCTTTAGATATGATTGAAAACCTTGAACAACCCTTTTTTCGCTTTATCAGTCGTCAAACTCTACAAACTAGGGTTTCCTAGACGTAATGTTCTATCTACAGGGTCGACACATGTTCCGAATAGACTATGACTCGTACCTTAATTAAAGGGTACTGCCATATCCATCCACATCAACAATTGGGCCACCAGGGTTTCAAGTTCTAAAGACGGTGTTCTCTAACCCGTCTGGCATGCTTAGATAGTAATAATTAAAATTGAAACACACAGAGACTAGTTTTAAGCTAAAAGATCTAATAAATACTAACTACACACGTAACGGGCAAGCATACCTATTAGAATATAATATAGTTCTAGTAAGTTACTGAATATTAATTGTAGGACACAAAAGCTACTAACTCTAACTCTTTTTGAATAATATCTAACGTATGTAACTTTGATTTTAAGAAATGATTAGAAAGACAAAATAGTGAAAATAGTTTTAAGAAATCAAATATGAAAAAGAATAACCGTTCATGATCAAAATTCTCTTAGAACTTTTGCAAAGTTATCAGATTATGTATTTATGAAAAACTCACTATAGTAGAAACCCTTAATGAGGTGTGAAGTGATCATTACCCTACCTGGTTGACCACTAAACCCCGAATACTTAAGATATATACACACCTAAACTATTCAGTTTAAGTCGCTAAGTGATTTACCTATCCCTTGTGATTTAGAGCCCCTTTATCGTTTAGTAATACAGATCCACAAACAACGCGATTTGCTATCTATATGACTCAATTTCAAGCGAACTCGAACTAATTTCCAAACTCTTATAATAAAGTTCCCATAGGTAACCTATATACCTTATCAATCCTTGAGAAAATCTATCTATTACCTACTAAGTTTCAAGACCTAGATTAATTATCAATATATAACCTAGAGATAGATAATACAGATAACATACATAATCTCATAGAAAGATCTATATTACCCACACAAACTCATTCAAAGATCAATATATGGCATATAGATATACATCACAAGTTTAATGATAACCACTCATCTAAAATCACACTTTCATAAACAAAATCATTCAACTCATTAAAATACTAAGATTCATCCTACCTAACCGGCTATAAGGCAGTTAGCTAGGCATACACATTACTAGAAAACATGATTTCATCGAATACACGAAAAGATTTAGGAAAAAAGTAAATATAAAGGTTCTAACTCAGTAAGAATCACTAGGGTTATCTCCTGTATGCTAGATCTTCAAGTCCTCTCTTCCTTGGATCTTTAGATATGATTGAAAACCTTGAACAACCCTTTTTTTCGCTTTATCAGTCGTCAACTCTACAAACTAGGGTTTCCTAGACGTAATGTTCTATCTACAGGGTCGACACATGTTCCGAATAGACTATGACTCATACCTTAATTAAAGGGTACTGCCCATATCCATCCACATCAACAATTGGGCCACCAGGGTTTCAAGTTCTAAAGACGGTGTTCTCTAACCCGTCTGGCATGCTTAGATAGTAATAATTAAAATTGAAACACACAGAGACTAGTTTTAAGCTAAAAGATCTAATAAATACTAACTACACACGTAACGGGCAAGCATACCTATTAGAATATAATATAGTTCCGGTAAGTTACTGAATATTAATTGTAGGACACAAAAGCTACTAACTCTAACTCTTTTTGAATAATATCTAACGTATGTAACTTTGATTTTAAGAAATGGTTAGAAAGACAAAATAGTGAAAATAGTTTTAAGAAATCAAATATGAAAAAGAATAACCGTTCATGATCAAAATTCTCTTAGAACTTTTGCAAAGTTATCAGATTATGTTTTATGAAAAACTCACTATAGTAGAAACCCTTAATGAGGTGTGAAGTGATCATTACCCTACCTGGTTGACCACTAAACCCCGAATACTTAAGATATATACACACACCTAAACTATTCAATTTAAGTCGCTAAGTGATTTACCTATCCCTTGTGATTTAGAGCCCCTTTATCGTTTAGTAATACAGATCCACAAACAACGCGATTTGCTATCTATATGACTCAATTTCAAGCGAACTCGAACTAATTTCCAAACTCTTATAATCAAGTTCCCATAGGTAACCTATATACCTTATCAATCCTTGAGAAAATCTATCTATTACCTACTAAGTTTCAAGACCTAGATTAATTATCAATATATAACCTAGAGATAGATAATACAGATAACATACATAATCTCATAGAAAGATCTATGTTAACCACACAAACTCATTCAAAGATCAATATATGGCATATAGATATACACATCACAAGTTTAATGATAACCACTCATCTAAAATCACACTTTCATAAACAAAATCATTCAACTCAATAAAATACTAAGATTCATCCTACCTAACCGGCTATAAGGCAGTTAGCTAGGCATACACATTACTAGAAAACATGATTTCATCGAATACACGAAAAAGATTTAGGAAAAAAGTAAATATAAAGGTTCTAACTCAGTAAGAATCACTAGGGTTATCTCCTGTATGCTAGATCTTCAAGTCCTCTCTTCCTTGGATCTTTAGATATGATTGAAAACCTTGAACAACCCTTTTTTTTGCTTTATCAGTCGTCAAACTCTACAAACTAGGGTTTCCTAGACGTAATGTTCTATCTACAGGGTCGACACATGTTCCGAATAGACTATGACTCGAACCTTAATTAAAGGGTACTGCCCATATCCATCCACATCAACAATTGGGCCACCAGGGTTTCAAGTTCTAAAGACGGTGTTCTCTAACCCGTCTGGCATGCTTAGATAGTAATAATTAAAATTGAAACACACAGAGACTAGTTTTAAGCTAAAAGATCTAATAAATACTAACTACACACGTAACGGGCAAGCATACCTATTAGAATATAATATAGTTCTGGTAAGTTACTGAATATTAATTGTAGGACACAAAAGCTACTAACTCTAACTCTTTTTGAATAATATCTAACGTATGTAACTTTGATTTTAAGAAATGATTAGAAAGACAAAATAGTGAAAATAGTTTTAAGAAATCAAATATGAAAAAGAATAACCGTTCATGATCAAAATTCTCTTAGAACTTTTGCAAAGTTATCAGATTATGTATTTATGAAAAACTCACTATAGTAGAAACCCTTAATGAGGTGTGAAGTGATCATTACCCTACCTGGTTGACCACTAAACCCCGAATACTTAAGATATATACACACCTAAACTATTCAGTTTAAGTCGCTAAGTGATTTACCTATCCCTTGTGATTTAGAGCCCCTTTATCGTTTAGTAATACAGATCCACAAACAACGCGATTTGCTATCTATATGACTCAATTTCAAGCGAACTCGAACTAATTTCCAAACTCTTATAATCAAGTTCCCATAGGTAACCTTTATACCTTATCAATCCTTGAGAAAATCTATCTATTACCTACTAAGTTTCAAGACCTAGATTAATTATCAACTATATAACCTAGAGATAGGTAATACAGATAACATACATAATCTCATAGAAAGATCTATATTACCCACACAAACTCATTCAAAGATCAATATATGGCATATAGATATACACATCACAAGTTTAATGATAACCACTCATCTAAAATCACACTTTCATAAACAAAATCATTCAACTCATTAAAATACTAAGATTCATCCTACCTAACCGGCTATAAGGCAGTTAGCTAGGCATACACATTACTAGAAAACATGATTTCATCGAATACACGAAAAAGATTTAGGAAAAAAGTAAATATAAAGGTTCTAACTCAGTAAGAATCACTAGGGTTATCTCCTGTATGCTAGATCTTCAAGTCCTCTATTCCTTGGATCTTTAGATATGATTGAAAACCTTGAACAACCCTTTTTTCGCTTTATCAGTCGTCAAACTCTACAAACTAGGGTTTCCTAGACGTAATGTTCTATCTACAGGGTCGACACATGTTCCGAATAGACTATGACTCGTACCTTAATTAAAGGGTACTGCCCATATCCATCCACATCAACAATTGGGCCACCAGGGTTTCAAGTTCTAAAGACGGTGTTCTCTAACCCGTCTGGCATGCTTAGATAGTAATAATTAAAATTGAAACACACAGAGACTAGTTTTAAGCTAAAAGATCTAATAAATACTAACTACACACGTAACGGGCAAGCATACCTATTAGAATATAATATAGTTCCGGTAAGTTACTGATATTAATTGTAGGACACAAAAGCTACTAACTCTAACTCTTTTTGAATAATATCTAACGTATGTAACTTTGATTTTAAGAAATGGTTAGAAAGACAAAATAGTGAAAATAGTTTTAAGAAATCAAATATGAAAAAGAATAACCGTTCATGATCAAAATTCTCTTAGAACTTTTGCGAAGTTATCAGATTATGTATTTATGAAAAACTCACTATAGTAGAAACCCTTAATGAGGTGTGAAGTGATCATTACCCTACCTGGTTGACCACTAAACCCCGAATACTTAAGATATATACACACCTAAACTATTCAGTTTAAGTCGCTAAGTGATTTACCTATCCCTTGTGATTTAGAGCCCCTTTATCGTTTAGTAATACAGATCCACAAACAACGCGATTTGCTATCTATATGACTCAATTTCAAGCGAACTCGAACTAATTTCCAAACTCTTATAATCAAGTTCCCATAGGTAACCTATATACCTTATCAATCCTTGAGAAAATCTATCTATTACCTACTAAGTTTCAAGACCTAGATTAATTATCAATATATAACCTAGAGATAGATAATACAGATAACATACATAATCTCATAGAAAGATCTATATTACCCACACAAAATCATTCAAAGATCAATATATGGCAAATAGATATACACATCACAAGTTTAATGATAACCACTCATCTAAAATCACACTTCATAAACAAAATCATTCAACTCAATAAAATACTAAGATTCATCCTACCTAAACCGGCTATAAGGCAGTTAGCTAGCATACACATTACTAGAAAACATGATTTCATCGAATACCACGAAAAAGATTTAGGAAAAAAGTAAATAAAAGGTTCTAACTCAGTAAGAATCACTAGGGTTATCTCCTGTATGCTAGATCTTCAAGTCCCTCTTCCTTGGATCTTTAGATATGATTTGAAAACCTTGAACAACCCTTTTTTCGCTTTATCAGTCGTCAAACTCTCACAAACTAGGGTTTCCTAGACGTAATGTTCTATCTACCAAGGTCGACAACATGTTCCGAATAGACTATGACTCATGCCTTAATTAAAGGTACTGCCCATATCCATCCACCATCAACAATTGGGCCACCAGGGTTTCAAGTTCTAAAGATGGTGTTCTCTAACCCGTTCTGGCATGCTTAGATAGTAATAATTAAAATTGAAACACACGAGACTAGTATTAAGCTAAAAATCTAATAAATACTAACTACACACGTAACGGGCAAGCATACCTATTAGAATATAATATATTCTGGTAAGTTACTGAATATTAATTGTAGGACACAAAAGCTACTAACTCTATCTCTTTTGAATAATATCTAACGTATGTAACTTTGATTTTAAGAAATGGTTATAAAGACAAAATATGAAAATAGCTTTAAGAAATCAAATATGAAAAAGAATAACCGTTCATGATCAAAATTCTCTTAGAACTTTTGCAAAGTTATCAGATTATGTATTTATGAAAAACTCACTATAGTAGAAACCCTTAATGAGGTGTGAAGTGATCATTACCCTACCTGGTTGACCACTAAAACCCCGAAACTTAAGATATATACACACCTAAACTATTCAGTTTAAGTCGCTAAGTGATTTAACCTATCCCTTGTGATTTAGAGCCCCTTTATCGTTTAGTAATACAGATCCACAAACAACGCGATTTGCTATCTATATGACTCAATTTCAAGCAAACTCGAACTAATTTCCAAACTCTTATTATCAAGTTCCCATAGGTAACCTATATACCTTATCATCCTTGAGAAAATCATCTATTACCTACTAAGTTTCAAGACCTAGATTAATTATCAACATATAACCTAGAGAAGATAATACAGATAACATACATAACTCATAGAAAGATCTATGTTAACCACACAAACTCATTCAAAGATCAATATATGCATATATATACACATCACAAGTTTAATATAACCACTCATCTAAAATCACACTTTCATAAACAAAATCATTCAACTCATTAAAATACTAAGATTCATCCTACCTAACCGGCTATAAGGCAGTTAGCTAGCATACACATTACTAAAAACATGATTTCATCGAATACACGAAAAAGATTTAGAAAAAAGTAATAAAAGGTTCTAACTCAGTAAGAATCACTAGGGTTATCTCGTATGCTAGATCTTCAAGTCCTCTATCCTTGGATCTTTAGATATGATTGAAAACCTTGAACAACCCTTTTTTCGCTTATCATCGTCAACTCTACAAACTAGGGTTTCCTAGAGGTATTGTTCTATCTACAGGGTCGACACAGTTCCGAATAGACTATGACTCGTACCTTAATTAAAGGTACTGCCCATATCCATCCACATCAACAATTGGGCCACCAGGTTTTCAAGTTCTAAAGACGTGTTCTCTAACCCGTCTGGCATGCTTAGATAGTAATAATTAAAATTGAACACACAGAGACTAGTTTTAAGCTAAAAGATCTATAAATACTAACTACACACGTAACGGCAAGCATACCTATTAGAATATAATATAGTTCTGGTAAGTTACTGAATATTAATTGTAGGACACAAAAGCTACTAACTCTAACTCTTTTGAATAATATCTAACGTATGTAATTTTGATTTTAAGAAATGGTAGAAAGACAAATAGTGAAAATAGTTTAAGAAATCAATATGAAAAAGAATAACCGTTCATGATCAAAATTCTCTTAGAACTTTTGCAAAGTTATCAGATTATGTATTTATGAAAAACTCACTATAGTAGAAACCCTTAATGAGTGTGAAGTGATCATTACCCTACCTGGTTGACCACTAAACCCCGAATACTTAAGATATATACACACCTAAACTATTCAGTTTAAGTCGCTAAGTGATTTACCTATCCCTTGTGATTTAGAGCCCCTTTATCGTTTAGTAATACAGATCCACAAACAACGCGATTTGCTATCTATATGACTCAATTTCAAGCAAACTCGAACTAATTTCCAAACTCTTATTATCAAGTTCCCATAGGTAACCTATATACCTATCAATCCTTGAGAAAATCTATCTATTACCTACTAAGTTTCAAGACCTAGATTAATTATCAACATATAACCTAGAGATAGATAATACAGATAACATACATAATCTCATAGAAGGATCTATATTACCCACACAAACTCATTCAAAGATCAATATATGGCATATAGATATACACATCACAAGTTTAATGATAACCACTCATCTAAAATCACACTTTCATAAACAAAATCATTCAACTCATTAAAATACTAAGATTCATCCTACCTAACCGGCTATAAGGCAGTTAGCTAGGCATACACATTACTAGAAAACATGATTTCATCGAATACACGAAAAAGATTTAGGAAAAAAGTAAATATAAAGGTTCTAACTCAGTAAGAATCACTAGGGTTATCTCCTGTATGCTAGATCTTCAAGTCCTCTATTCCTTGGATCTTTAGATATGATTGAAAACCTTGAACAACCCTTTTTTCGCTTTTTCAGTCGTCAAACTCTACAAACTAGGGTTTCCTAGACGTAATGTTCTATCTACAGGGTCGACACATGTTCCGAATAGACTATGACTCGTACCTTAATTAAAGGGTACTGCCCATATCCATCAACATCAACAATTGGGCCACCAGGGTTTCAAGTTCTAAAGACGGTGTTCTCTAACCCATCTTCATATGATACTACCTGTAGCCGATCCATAATACCACATCTCCTCCTAGCCCGTCTCCCATTATTACTATCGCCTACCCTTTCTGTTCCAGCCCAACCCACACACCAATTTACCTCCTCTAATACTTCTGTTGACATCAAGACCCACATCACACCTGACCCAGTTGCCACATTTGTCCTCGTTATTCCACCTATATTATATATGCACTCTGATGATGACGCATCATTGTTATCTACGTTACCAACTGCCACCACCTTCCTTGCCGCAAATGACATCAGTTTTAGCTTCGGATACTATACCTCCCCTACCACCTCTACCCTCTCATCCTATGATGACCCATGCAAAATCTGGAATCTTTAAACCTTAACATTGATTGGACTTGGCTCACACGGAGAAGCTTCCACTATATGCTGCTTTATTCACTACTACTGATCCCATTACTTTTCATGGTGCTTTTAAAGATACAAAATGGATCAATGCCATGGAAGCGGAGTTGCAGCTCTAAATTGACACTTGGAATCTTATTTCTCGTCCTATAAATGAAAGTTATGGAATCAAAATAGATTTTCCAAACAAAATTTCGATTCGATGGATCCATTGAATGGCACGAAGCTCGTCTTGTTGCTCAGGGCTTCAGTCATGTACCCGGTACTGATTACACTCATACTTTCAGCCCTGCTGTTAAAGCCACCATTTTTCGCATAGTTTTGGCCTTAAGTTTTATTCATAATTGGAAAATTTATCAACTATATGTCAACAATGCCTTCTTGCATGGGTATCTCACCGATGATGTTTATATGGAACAACCAAAGGGCTTCATTAACCCTCAATTCCCATTGCATTTTTGCAAGTTAAACAAAGAAATATATGGAAAAAGGCTCCTAGAGCTTGGTTTCGTCGTCTAAGCCCATTTCTCCTATGAAATTGTTTTTCCATGTAATTGAGCCGATCCATCTCTGTTCATTTATAAATGGGACTCATGTATCATGTACCTACTCGTGTACGTTGATGATCTCATTCTAACAGGCAACCATACATCCACTTTTTCGTCCTTCATATCTTGTCTTGATAAGGAATTTGCAATAAAGGATCTTGGGAAACTCAATTACTTTTTGGGGTTGGAGGTTACATACACACAAATGGTCTTTTTATAAATCGGTCAAAATACGCTTTGGATATTTTAACTCATGTCAAGATATTGGATGCCAAACCGACTCCAACACCTTTAAGCACCAATGTTTCCTTTGTTTCTGCAGGTGCTATGTTTCCGGATGCCACTCTTTATCGATCGATTGTAGGTGCTCTCCAATATCTGATGATCACGAGACCTGACATTGCATATACTGTTAATCAAGTCAGTCAATTTCTACGCTCCAACTACTGATCATTTTCAAGAAGTTAAACAAATCTTATGCTATCTCAAAGGCATTATTGCATTTGGGTTGCATTATAAACATCCTACTTCCACATCGCTGCTTGGTTACTCTGATGCTGATTGGGCCCGTTGCCTAGAGACCCGTCTTTTTATTGATGGTTATTATATATTTTTGGGAGGCAACCTGATCTCTTGGAGTGCTAAAAAGTAACTGACCGTTTCTAGATCAAGTTGTGACTCGGAATATAGAGCAATGGCAAATACTTCTGCAGAAATTGTTTTGTTGACTAATCTTCTATAGGGATTTCATGCTCTTCCTCTAGAAATACACTATTCTTTGTGACAATCAAAGTGTCATTTCTCACTCAAAATCTTGTTGCTCATAAACAAGCTAAACACATAGATCTTGATTATCATTTTTTTGCGCCAATTGGTTACTGCTAGAAAATTGGCCACTAAATTTGTTATGACCAAGCTTCAAGTGGCTGACATTTTTACAAAAAGTCTTCCAAACTCTCAGTTCTCTATTTTCAGACAAATGTTTCACACTGGTCCACCACCGTTACATGGGAATGTTAGATAATATATTTACATTAGAATGTTATTATTTCGTGTTGTAATTATGTGATTGCTTAGGTGTCCAAAATGTAAATATCTCCCCTATATATTGTTCCTTGTAATCTAGTTTTAATAAATGAAAAACAACTCTTTATATTTTACACAAGTCTAGTGGGTGTTGATTTGCCTGCTGATATTAGGACGGCTAGATCCGAACATCTATACATAAGATCACCGAGGATCTAGTATGGGGATGACCCATGAACGGACTCTTTGCCTTGGGGAAAGAACTTCCTTGGCTTACTAATGACCACTTCGAGAATCTAGTTATCTAGGGATGGGAGATCTTTTTGTAGATTTAGTAGGCTGACGTACATGTTGGCACTTGCTTATCGAGCTATAGGGTAATTAGGTCTCCTCATGTGGGTCATCTATATGTGTGTAACTTTTTCGAATTAGGTTTGAAAAAGAAAATTTGAAGCAAACTGAATTTGAATTTTCGAATCAGCTTAACGTCTAAACCGAATTCTGAATTTGGTTTTTGAATCAAATTAGAATTTATGATTTTCAACTAGTTTGACCGTAATATTCAGATACAAATTATCTATATGCATTTTATTTTATTTTTATAAAACAAAAGATACACATATATATTCATTGATTTTATATTTTTCCTATAAGGAACCCGAATTCCGCTCGGTTTTACAAATTCAATTCAAATTTGGTTCGACTTCGATTCAGATTCATTTTCAAAATTTTCAAAATTTTCAAATTCAAACAACCCGATTCAAGAAATCCAACAACCGACCTTGTAAACACACTAGGAGACTATTGTGTGTGACAACTGACAAGTTGTCCTTTTTGACATATCAGTTTTGGAGATAAAGTCTTATACAACTTGATGGTTTCTGGGATATTCCAGTATATAAAGATTCATTTCCCACTAACATAAAAATAAAAAGGAATATTACTATATTAGCCGTCCAATAACCAAAACACATGACACATAATTTAAACCAATTTGCCGTCCATAAATTAATAAAAGTTGTGCAAAGAATTGAAATCTGGTTGAAAATGAAACCTGATTTGTAATTATCGAAGGAGTTCCGAATCCGTGAGGTTGGGAAAATAAAACTAAAAGAATTTTCATAGACGAATACTGTTTTGGACATTTTCGTTGCATAATAAGAATGGTTAAATTAGTTATTATGAAAACACACAAGTTGAAGGTATTTTAATTATTGGTTGCCTTTTCACCTATGGAGCATGTGATGTGATGCATAAACTTCGATTTTCTAATTGAAGTTTGAATAAGGAGGTTGACTTTGACGCCTTGTTACTTCATATTCATACTCAAACTCATGTGAAGCATTGTTTTTTAAAGGTAATTTCGTTAAAGACTTGAAGATATTCGTATTCTAGAGTGCGAAGTGGGGTTTGGAGGTGATAGATAACCGGTGAAAAGTCATTCTTAGTGATACACTAATCATATACTTGAATCTGATTCGTGTGTCATTTAATATAGGTAGACAAAAAGCTATATCTAATACTACATGGATATGATACTTAAATCTAATTTAGGTAACTTCTTTTCTGTGGACCGTCGAAAACGTATACCTACATACATATATATATATATTTGTGTATGTATGCGAATTAGATACTTGATATTTTTTGAGCAACACTTGAATTAGATTAACGTATCCTTCATCGACAAAAAAGGTTTTTAGGGATAAATGAATTAGATTTAAGTATATGTTTTTGGTACACGTTAGTCGACTAAAAAGATAGGAGTGAAAGTCTATACTCTAGTATAAAATCATGTATTTAGTGACTATGTAAAATTGGTTCTTCTATCAATGAACACTTTCATGATTTTGTCAATCATATTATCATATGTATATATGGTAAAAGATTACAAAATTGAAAGTGTGGTTACTTTGTGTGCATCATCTTCAAGTTTGATAATTGATATCATACATAAAAATTGAATGTTTTAATGTAATCTCCTTAGCTGTCAAAAAAATAAAAAATAAAAAATAAAAAATAAACCCATAAAGAATTGAAAGTGTTTTCGGTTCCCAGCATGTGATAGAATTTATGAAACAACACGTCTAGTTGGCAAGCATTGATGGAACTATAGAGTCTAGATATTATAGGCTAAAATTTCTATAATTAATTAGTATTTGTCATTTGCTAATTGCTTTAGTCATTTTTCCTGTAGTTTTACTTTCTAATTATGGACAGAATATTTGAAACAAATGTAAAAGATTCATATCTATTAGGTTAAATATTTATGATTCCATTGCAATTAACAACTAGAGCCGACCGTTGAATATTATTTAAGACGAAGCCTAGCGCGACACTAGTGAATATTAACAAATGGTTTTGACATAAAAGTCAACTATATTGTTTGATTACAAAAGAATTCTAAAAAAAAGGAACATTACCGGCTTTACTATAATTTTTTTTGAATTTATTCTTTAAAAAATAAATATATATTTTAATTTTGTAAGTTATATATAGTATAATTGTATGAAAGACTTTATACTCAAAATTAGTAATTGATGACAGAATCTGTTCTAGTTAATTGTCAAATAAATATTTAATACACTTTCATATAATTCATGTTATGGTGAATATCCAAATACACAACTATCTTTCAGTTATAAGACACTATTAATTGTGGTATATGTATATATAGATTTTTAAGGACTAACAAAAACATGATTATTCTGGTAAATCTAATGGCAAAAGGTCATCTACGGCTGTAAACACAGACAACACAGGCAATCTGGCACACCACCATTCTAGAGAAAATCCATATCATCCAAAGGCCTATTGTGATAAAACCCTAGGCTCAACCCAGAGTAAGTTTTGTTCTAGACAAGACTCAAACCCATAACCTTCACTTTGAAATGTTATGAGGCGGCCAATACACAAGAAGCTTATTGGCATTTGTATAAATACTAGACTAGATGTTTATCTCAACCAGAGGAGTTCCTAAATTGTCTCTCTTTATAATCATATACTATTTTCATTGGCTATTATAACACCCGAAAAACGGGTTTGGTAATTAAACCCCGGTAATATTAAAGAACCGGTAAAATACCGTTAGTGGTAAAAGATTAACCGGATAAGCGTTAGGATTTTAAATAATCAAAGGTAACACTAGTTAAAGAGAATAAATACTTTTTAGTAAGTAAAAGTTTATATAAGGCTCGGATGAGTGGGACTTAAATTGAATCGGGTTGTAACACGCCAAATTTAAGTAATTTGACTAGGAATATCTAAACCTAGTTATAATAATGGTTATTTGCTAGTAAGTGTCATATGGGGGTTTAAACAAAAAACTAAACTTGAGGGACCTAAGATGTCAAAAAGGAAACTTGAGTTTTAAAACAAAAAAAATTAGACATAACACACACTTAGTGTGTGTGTGTATGTCAATCTCCAGGAAAAGAGAAAAAGGGTGAAACCCTAGTACATCCAAAATCATCAAAATCGAAGAGACATTGGAACTCAAATTAGTGCATGAACATGAATTATCGATCACCTAACTAGGGGATCATAAGGTATGTTTAAAAACTTAGATTGATGAAAGTTATAAGTTGAGACAAGTAGAATACTTGCAATTAGATTAGATTACGGGACCCAAATGACCTTCGGGTCACGAATAAAGAGGAATGAACCTTAGAGGTCTCACCTTTCGGTAGTGTAAAAGCAAAAGGCATAAGCCATTTTGGTTTAATGCCTCTTAACGGGTCTTTTTCGTAAATTGTCAAACCGAATGGTAGAATTCGGATTAAATGATTTTACGATAACAAATCCACCACAAATATAGTTGTGGTGGAAGATAAATAGAAGTCTTAGGGTGGAAATAGGAGATAAGGAAAGAAAGAGATTTAAGCTTAAGTGCTTAAATCCCTTAATGGGTCAAAATGATTATGCGCATAAACCGGGTAATGGTTGCGCAATTCATAAAAGTTATGAAACCGGGTTAAGAATTTCTAGTTAAATATGTAAGGAAATGTTTTACGGACATTTAGAAACAAGTTTCGAGTGAAACGGCTGAAAACTGATTAAGTTACGGAAGTTTTCGTAACAAAAACGGGAAACTTGAAAAAGGCTGCAGCAGCCCATCGTAAGCTACGGTGGCCTACCGTAGCTTACGATAGTCAGCTGCTGATCAAAAAAGGAGTCAGGTACCGTAAGCTACGGTACAGAACCGTAGCTTACAGCGGGCAGATTTACAAAACAAGAATGTGATTTTGTTATTTTGGGCTTATTCGGTTACGTTATAAACTCATTATAACTAACGTATTTCATAATTTATGAAATATAGGTAATGATTTGAAGCAACGGATGATGGTCAAGCTCAACGAAGAACCGAACACGATCAATGTTCAAGCTTCTGCAATTTGTTTAGCCATCACGAAACTAAACAACGATAATATGTTGAAATGGTTTAAATTTTTAAGAATTTTAAAGAAACTCGAAATATAGTATGAACGTGTAATCGCATATAAATTCTTTTACTTGCGAAAATTTCATTAAATTTTTGATTACTATGGAGGGTCTTACAGCTATACAGTAAGTTATTACGAGACTCTTAACACAAATCTCTGGCAATTCATTTCTATCATGTCATAATCATGATCGTGGTTTTCAGAATTGGTTTTATCATTAAGTCATCAAATTATGGTCAATCAAATAATCCTACAAGTTAATTTTAATTAGTTATACTCACATGATCATATAGTTAATTCTTAATTTATTATACTCACATGATCATATCTACTTTTATATGTAACGTATTTCCAATCTAAGGTTAAAATAATAAATGTAGATACTTTAATCTTATTGATTATAACGAATTTATTCTATAATTCCACTTATCTTTGATCAGCTTAACCTTAGTATTAATACTAAGTTAGACATATAACATACTACAGGTTCTCTATCTATATCCTTTCAAGTTTAACCTAAAACTCAATACGTTGAATCAAATCATATCAGAATTATGGAAATTAGATTAGGGTTGCAATTAAGGTCCGTAATAGTAGAGGAATGGTCATGATTTTGTCCTTACAACGAGAAATGCAATAGCGATTAGAAAGTGATTTGTTAGGTACTTGTTGAATCTTAAAGAACTAGAAAGCTAGCTCTCTATTATGAACGCTTTACATGTGCACTTGACGGATACTCAGGTAGTCAGGTTGGATGTCTAGTAATAGTTATAACAAAACCATAATCGATTGGGAATCTACACTTTGGCGGGGGAGTTACTTCCTGGGCTTGAAAGAAACAAACACGATTAACACGTACCACCATGAAGGCTCAATTTTAGCCTTAACAACATTGGATAAGGAAGCTGAATAGGTAAACAACATGTTTTAGATATAAAGTTATTGTTACAACTAAGGCATGCCATTTCACTACAACATATCTAAGATATAGAGTTAACTGTCATTTTCGTCCATGTGGTTTGTTCACTTTTGTCATTTCAGTCTAATTTTCAAAAATGCATCCGTTTTTCCCTGACATACTGGAAACATGTCACTTCAATCCAAAAATTAAACTCAGTTAAGTCAGACAAGTTTAATGAAGGGTATTATTGCCAATACATATATATTTTATTTTCACTTTATTTTATGTCTGACAAATGAAAGAACAATAATACCCTTTATTAAACCTGTCTGACTTAACTAAGATTTAATTTTTGGACTGAAATGGCACGTTTCCAGTATGTCAAGGAGGAAACTGGTGCATTTTTTAAAATTAGACTGAACTGACAAAAATGAATAAATTATAGGGACGAAAATGACAGTTAACTCCTAAGATATATAATGCAATGTATAATAGAAAGTTGTTGGATATTTGAACGTGTATGAATGAAGTCTAAAACTTTGTCCCACATAGGTGTGGGAATATAATAGAAGTTAGTGTATAAGATAATGTTTTACCTAACTAACATAACTATGTGACATGTTTTACCAAAACTCCTACGCGGGCGCGCAGGGGTGTGTGTAAATCTTGAGCCGAATTTAGTTGAACTCGTGTACGCCTGCATGTCCTATGGACACGAACGCCGTTCTGAGAGCCCGGACTCACGTGGGGCGGTTTTTTGCACCCGTAACCGATTCTGTTGATTGAGTTTTGAAAAACTGATTTGTTATTGATGATCATTATGTCAATTGAAGAACTGAAACTAATTCGGTTCTAATGATCATGAAGTCAGTCTTTTTGAATTTCGAAACAACTTTGAAGGTCACAATTATCAGTCTAGAAACTGATAACTAATAACCATTATGAGGTTATTAAAACGTTACAATGATGACCCAAATTCGGTTATGGTTCTGCTTGTATAAATACAGACCAAAGCCATTCAGTTTAGACACACCAAAACACACAGTTCTCTTCTTCCTATCTAGTTTTCTATGCAATATCTCCTGTTGTTTTTCAGGCAAGTGTTCAAGTCCGGCAGTGCGCTGTTGCTGCTTCAGACCGGCGTACCCTGGGAACAGACGACGAATCTATTTAAGGGAATTGTGTCAAACACAAGCCCGGTTCACTGTTTCTTTGTTTTTGTTTCAATTTTTCCGTTACATTATTAGCAGTATTACTAACAAACTTAAACATATTTATTTTACTAATTCTTGCTGCTGTTGTTTTTCAGAATGCTAACCAAACCTATGACTACTGCTGTTTCTACTGTCGTTTCTGCGATCATGACGTCCGCTGTTGCTGTCACAACGGGTCTAGTTGCACCGTTGCCTAATGCTGTCTCGCATGCCGAGAAGCCTGAGAAATTCAACGGTGTGAATTTCAAACGGTGGCAACAAAAAATGTTCTTTTATCTGACCACGTTGAACCTTGCGAGATTGTTGACTGAATCCAATCCCCATGTTGATGAAGGGGATATGGATGCTCAATCTTTGAGCGCGATTCATGCTTGAAATCATTCGGATTTCTTGTGTCGCAACTTCATTCTGAATGGTTTAGTGGACACACTATACAACGTGTATTGCAAAGCCAAGACTGCCCAAGAGTTGTGGGAGTCGTTGGATCGCAAATACAAAACAGAAGATGCGGGCACAAAGAAATTTGTGGTGGTTAAGTTCTTGGACTTTAAAATGATAGATGCGAAAACTGTCATGAGCCAAGTCCAAGAACTGCAGGTTATTCTTCATGACATTTATGCAGAAGGAATGGTCCTCAGCGAGACATTCCAAGTTGCTGCTATGATTGAGAAGCTACCACCAAGTTGGGTCGATTTCAAGAACTATCTAAAACATAAGCGAAAGGAGATGACTATTGAAGATCTTGTTGTTCGTCTTCGCATTGAATAAGACAACAAATTGGCTTTGAGAAAGGTTGATGGTCCTGAAACTGTCAAAGCCAATCTTCAAAGTCGAAAAACAGTGGAAAGAGTAGTGGAAAGAAAGGTCATGGGAAACTCTCCAACCTCGGTCCAAAAGGAGGCGTTGGGAAAAATAAGTTTCAAGGAACTTGCTACAATTGCCAAAAGCAAGGCCATAAAGCCAACGAATGCAAGCTTCCTAAGAAAGAAAGTGCTTGACAAGTGAACATGGTTCATGAAATCGACAACCTTGTTGCCATGGTCACGGACCTCTCAGTCCTGGTCACCGAAGTTAATTTGGTTGGCCAAAACAACAAAGATTGGTGGGTTGATACGGGGGCTACCCGTCATGTGTGCTTTGACAAGAATCTGTTTAGCACTTTCAAGGAGGTGACCAATGGGGAAAAAGTTTTTATGGAAAACTCGGCCACAACCGAAATCAAGGGCGAGGGGAACATGATCTTGAAGATGAAATCGGGAAAAGAACTCACTTTGTCCAACGTGCTGTATGTTCCGGAAATTAAGAAAAACCTTGTGTCGGGGTGGCAGTTGAACAAGTTTGGGTTCAAAATGGTTATTGGGTCAGATAAGGTCGTGCTGACCAAGAGTGGTATGTATGTTGGTAAGGGCTATGCCCTCAATGGTATGTTTAAACTAAATGTAATGGTGGTGAAAGCTGTGAATGAAAACGTTACTACTTCTACTTACTTGATTGAGTCTTCTAATCTTTGGCATGGTAGACTAGGTCATGTTAACTTTAATTCAATTCGTCGTTTAATTAAACTTAATTGCATACCGACATTCGATATCGACTCAAATAATAAATGTGAAACTTGCGTAGAAGTAAAACAAACGAAATCATCCTTCAAAGAGGTCGAACAAATCACCGAACCCCTCGAGATGATACACACTGATGTGTGTGATCTAAAGGCAATTCTTACTCGTGGTGGGAACAAGTAATGCATCGCGTTCATTGATGATAGTACACGATATTGCTATGTGTACTTACTTAAGAGTAAGGACGAGGCCATTGACAACTTTATCTTGTTCAAAGCCGAAGTTGAAAATCAACTAAATCGTAAAATCAAAATTGTAACGACAGAGGAGGTGAATATGTTTCACCTTTTATTGATGTATGTGCGAAAAATGGAATCATACATGAACTCACGACTCCTTACTCCCCTCAATCGAATGGCCTAGCGGAACGGAAAAATCATGCATTGAAGGAAATGATGAATGCCATGATGATAAGTTCTGGTATAAACCAAAACATGTGGGGGAAGCAATCTTATCGGCAAATTATGTGTTGAACATGATACCCAATAAGAAAAAGGATGTAACACCATATGAATTGTGGACGGAAAAAAACCACCATATAAATACTTGAAAGTGTGGGGGTGTCTAGCTAAGGTGGTGGTCACACCACCAAAATGGTTACTAATAGGACCCAAAATAGTAGATTGTGTATTTATTGGATACACCCGTCCTTATGGTCGTTATCGTTTTATTGTGCATGATTCTAAGAACCCTGGAATATGCAAAGGCACCATAATAGAATCAAAGGATGCATCATGGTTTGAACATGTGTTCCCACACTTAAGTAGAATTGAACTGAGTTCTTCTAGACCGATCGAGGAAACTGTTCCTGAGGTTGAAAACAATGAACCTCGAGAATAATCTAAGACTGAGGAAGTTGAAATCAGGAAAAGTAAACGACAAAGGATAGAAAAATCCTTTGGGCCTGAGTTTCTTACCCACATGGTAGAAGATGAACCTCAAACGTACCAACAAGCTGTACATTCCTCTAAAGGACCTCAGTGGAGGGAGGCCATCAAAAGTGAGATAGACTCAATCTTACAAAACCATATTTGGGAGCTAGTGGATCTTCCTCAAGGATGCAAACCACTAGGATATCGATGGATCTTCAAGAAGAAGATGAAGCCTGATGGAACCATCGATAAGTACAAAGCAAGGTTGGTGATCAAAGGATATAAATAACAAGAAGGTTTAGATTACTTTGATACATATTCGTCAGTCATGCAAATAACATCCATCAGGTTGGTGCTTGCCATTGCCGCCATTAGAAATTTGAAAGTTCACCAAATGGATGTGAAAACAACTTTCCTGAATGGAAATCTAGAGCTAAGTAGATACACGAGCAATCCAAATTCAATGCATTAGAATGGTATTACTCGGTTGCTTCGATACTTAAGATACACTCAAGAATACGGGTTGCATTATAATAGATATCCAGCAGTCATAGAAGGACACTACGATGCAAATTGGATATCTGACACGAATGATTCCAGAGCAACAAGTGGGTATGTATTCACACTTGGAGGTGCTGCCATATCATGGAAATCGTCGAAACAAACGGTCATCGCTAGATCCACGATGGAATTGGAGTTCATCGCTTTAGATAAAGCAGGTGAAGAAGCATAATGGCTACGTCAATTTGTTGAGGACATACCAAGATGGCCTAAGCCGGCAACGGCCATTTGTATATATTGTGATAGCCAATCAGCAATTGGCAGAGCTCGTAGCACAATGTATAATGGTAGAAATAGACATATCAGACGTAGACATAATACGATACGACAACTAATCTCTACAGGAATTATCACTGTTGACTACGTTAGGTCAAAGGATAATATCGCGGATCTGCTAACAAAAGGCCTAAGTAGAGAGTTAGTTCAGAATTCGTCCATGGGAATGGGACTGAAGCCCTTGAAAAGTGAAATTCATATGATGGAAACTTAACTTAATAGACTGGAGATCCCAAGAATTAAGTTCAATAGGAAAGCCTAATTGTATGAATTGGTAAGGTCACTGTGGGGGAGGGGTTAACCCTACACATATAAAGGGAGTTTATTATAAAGTTTAGTTAACCTCCTAGTCCATTTCTAAAAGTGACACGTGTAAGGCTGAGCCTATGGCTTTTAATGATTCGACTAAGGTATTTAGTGAGTCACCTATGTGAGAGTGAAGTGGGGTCGCTTCGAAGGGTATTGTTGGGGCACAATACCTAATAGCTCTCGCAGAACCAGGCATCATGTTCATGACCATAACAAACATATCTATGAGGACTTGACTTTGTCAGGGAGAGTCTTGTATGAAATGTATTGTCGTTTACATAAACGGCAGACGATTTCAAAGACATCAATGTCTACTCAGAGCTAGTGGGCTAAGTGCATTTGATGAGCGAAGGTTCAAAGGGTAACACCTACCTATCATATGCAAAACTCAACTGCTGAAATTTAATTGGAATAATATTGTTTGAGATCGACCTCCATTCATGGGGGGATTGTTGGATATTTGAACATGTGTGAATGAAGTCTAAAACTTTGTCCCACATAGGTGTGGGAATAAAATAGAAGTTAGTGTATAAGGTAATGTTTTTACCTAACTAACATAACTATGTGCCTGTTTTACCAAAACTCCTACGCGGGCGCGTAGGGGGGGGGTGCAAATCTTGAGCTGAATTTAGTTGAACTTTTGTAGGCCCGCATGTCCTACGGACACGAATGTCGTTCCGAGAACCCGGACTCACGTGGGGCGGTTTTTTGCACCTGTAACCGATTCTGTTGATTGAGTTTTGAAAAACTGATTTGTTATTGATGATCATTATGTCAATTGAAGAACTGAAACTGATTCGGTTCTAATGATCATTAAGCCAGTCTTTTTGAATTTCGAAACAACTTTGAAGGTTATAATTATCAGTCTAGAAACTGATAACTAATAACCATTATGAGGTTATTAAAACGTTGCAACGATGACCCAAATTCGGTTATGCTTCTGCCTGTATAAATACAGACCAAAGCCATTCAGTTTAGACACACCAAAACACATAGTTCTCTTCTTCCTATCTAGTTTTCTCTGCAACATCTCTGGTTGTTTTTCAGGCAAGTGTTCAAGTCCGGCAGTGCCCTGTTGCTGCTTCGGACCGGCGTACCCTGGGAACAGATGACGAATTGTTTAAGGGAATTGTGTCAAACACAAGCCTGGTTCATTGTTTCTTTGTTTCTGTTTCAATCTTTCCGTTACATTATTAGCAGTATTACTAACAAAAGTCTAGATACATTACTTTAAAAATTCAAACCAAAAGAACCATGTAACATGTAAGATTTATTAGAATCTAACAGACCCAATTTCAAAAGCTCTTTGAAGAATATGACATGTGGAACCACAAGTCAGATGGGTTTGAAATCCATTGAACTTCTCTACGAAAATTGATATTCAACATATACTTAGTCTAAAATCTACTTAAGATCTCATATGGTAAAAAGAAGTTGATACTAAAAAATGAAGTAACAAAAACAATCTAGTTATTGTGTTTTCTTAGGCAACAATTTGGTCTCTTAGTCATAATGATAACGTTCAAATACTGTAGCCAAATACAAAGGGGGTCCCAAATACCGCAGACGAAACGAGTTTGCTTAGGAACCTCCTTTTTGAGTTATGTGTTCCCACACGTGAAGCCACCATTGTTTTTTTGATTAACTTTCTACTATTTATCCTTTAGGCATTCCAATTCAACACCAACATACAAAACATATGGAAATTGATACCCACTTCGTTTCGGAAAAAGTTTGTATCGGTTCCATACATGTCTTACACATCCCTACAAATAATCAATATGCTAAATATGGTGACATCTTTACCAAAAGGCTCCCCAAGCAACCGGTTCAACATTTCAAGTCTAGTCTTTCTAGGGGTGGAGGTAGTGTACAAGCAGCATAGCCCGGGCTACCCCTCAATTCCATCTGCATAGTGTAAAAATGCAATTCAACTCCGTCTACGTAGTGTAAAATTTTTATTTTTTTGTACAAAGGATACCCCTGATTCTTTTTTTTATTCGAGGATACGTACTGAGTCTTTGTATCCGTTGCTTAAATTCTTAGACCATGCGGGGCTATTAGACGTTATATAAAGAGAATATATGTGCACCTATTATATAGTATATGGGTGATATTTATCCTGATCTCTTTTCTTGTTCACATGTCCCAGAAGAGAAATAGTTTGAAGAGGATAGCTTAAGAGTAATCATATGAAGGAGTGTAGCCACAGGTAGAGTTCAATCATCAGGGTTTATGGACGAGAAAGCCATTATAGGTTGTAACTATTTGACAAAACAGAAAATTACTGTTGAAAATCCGCTGTAGGAAGAAATCGACCAAGGGAAGCAGTTGTTCGAATGAGGGAGGTCAGAGGGAGAAAGTGATGATTGGAGACCAAGATTAGCGTTGGCAAATTTAATGAGCAGAAATTTTCTTGTAAGAAAAGAAAGAATAAGTTCAAACCAATAAGAATGTATGCTTTATTTGATATTTGTATTTAATTTTCTTGTAAAGACATAATCCTAAATTTACATAGCTAATTAATTTAATGTATTCTGATATATATTAGCTAACTAAATTAAACTAAAACGCACTTGCAAAACAAAGCTACCTTATAGTGAAGCCTAAAGTTCGATATGTATAGGATAAATGTAAGACAAATTTTGATATGTGTAGGATAAACTATTTTTGATCTATTAATTAGGAAGATAATAATTGATGAGAGAGGTTATAAACCATTTAGTGATTAATGGGTTTTCTCAACTCAAATGAGCTTTCATTAGAGCCCAACCATATATGTATATATAGAGAGAGAGGGGAGGAGGGGGGGGGGGGGGGGGGGGGGGAGGGGAGGGGGGGGGGGGGGGGGGGGGAGAGGGAGAGGAGATACAATATATGATCCACTTGAGTTGAGAAAACATTATTTACCAATGTTTTCTATATCATCTAATATACGTTATTACTATATTTATTACCAAAAGAAGTTAATTATTTTTGTATGCACTTATTACACCCGTGTTAATAATGTCGCATTTTATGTTACATATGCCACAATAATAGAATGTTATAAATATGTAACATATGCCTACAATTTTTTTTTAAATTTTCATAATTAGCATAATACCATATATTAGACATGGATCAAAAAAACTTGATTTGACACTAGAAGTGAGTTTTCATAGTATTCCATCATATATACATGTTAGGGTGGACTAGGTGGTAAGTGATGGAGTGGCGTGATATCGTGATATACCGCCGCAAAAAGGGGTGTATCACGTGTGATGATTAAGTGGTGGTGTCTCTCACGGTATGATGGAGGGTGGTGTGTGAAGAATATAGCCGAACGACTATATTTCCAATAGTTCGGGCCCAACCTTTACCTATTTGATACACACTTGATAAGTAAAATATACACCCTACAACACCCAATCTTTAACCAAAAAACGAAGTAAAAAAACATTTGCATCAAGAAAAAAATTAGGCCGAAGGTTTGTAATAATCTAGGCGAACCAGATAGGTAACGTTTACAAGATGAACTAATACCCACACAACCATTTCCCAACCGATCGTTTCCACTTTATCCACAATACTTCTCTCACCCCAACATGCCGACCCAAGTCGCAAGCGGTCATTTTACTTTATCACTTTACCAAAACCCGATGGACGACCAAATGGTTGATCGCGTCGCTGACGGGTGGTCTGTAGGACAACCCTTAAGTACATAAACGATATTAAAACCATACACTTAATTGGGTTATTGTTTAGAATTGGATAACTTCGGTTATTTGTCATTTCAGGTGCACAAGGTGTAAAAGAGAGCAAAATTGAAGGTTAAAAGGAAGGCACGGGCGAATGCAGAAAGAGAGCAAGGTAGAAAGTGGAATAAAGAAAAGATGCCGTGAAGACCTGGGATCTACCGTAGCTTAGGGTAGCTACTGTAAGCTACGATAGCTTCTGATCATCAAACTCCCACCATAAGACAATAATCACTCACCGTAAGCCATCTAATGACCACCATAAGCTACAGTGGCCACCGTTGCTTACGGTGGGGCCTGGCATGAAATGTGTAATTCCCACTTATATGTTGGATCTCGTGACTTTTGGGTTATCTTATCATTTGTTTCGTTGGAGAACTTCTGAGCGACGAATTTTAGGGTGACAAAACACTAATTTCGGTGTGTCTATCATTGCTTTTCCATATTTGATTTGTATGAACAACAGAATTGAAGTGAAGGTCAACCGAATGATGTATGGCTAAGTTCTTATATGGTTTCCTTCCGATTGTAAGGTTTCGGATTGAATGTTTTGTGATTGTTTATGTTATTTCTGAGATAGTGTTTAATCATTTTGATTATATTACTGTGGTGATTATGAGTTTGATTTGTAATTGTTGATATTGTTGATTTTCGTATTTTGAACCATCAGTTCTTGGTGCCATATGCAATCAGGATTTATTGGGAGGGATTCGGGGTTGGCTATATTGAACTAGTTATCGGGTGACTACCTTGCATTATTGTAATCACAGTACTCAGTCCCCTTTATCACAATCAAACACACATTCACGAACTATGTCTATGTATTTTATCTCAGATTAGACTTTCACATTATCATTCATAGAAACCTGAAATCAAGGGAGAACATACCTTCTCATCTCTGAATCAAAAACTTTGTTAAGTGCTTTTTAGTTAATTCTAGTTTTAAACACCAAACAATCAAATCATTGAAATTACTTTTCTGCATTCTAGTTTTAATTTAGTTATAATTCGTAAACTACTTAGTGAACACATTTTCCAAAAACTTCATGTGTTCAATACCCACTTATCACTATCTAATTAGTGTAATTGCTTTATTTTTGAGTGAGTCTTCAACCTCACGTCAGTCATGTATCGCTAGCCGACCTCCCACTACCAAAATAATCCATTTCGTAACTCGGTTCGTGATCCGAATTCGGATAAAGACTTCGAAGAAGAAGAGCCACTAGCCAATGAAGATGAAGAACAAGAGCAGGAATAAGTACAAGTGAAAGCTTCTCGGGGAGGACGACGGGGCAAAAAAAAGCAACATGGGGCCGTGTACCTTGGACGATAGAGGAAGAGATTACCTTAGTGAAGGCTTACTTACATATGTCCGAGGACAAAAAGGTTGGGAATCAACAACAAAAGGGCGTATTTTGGAAACTAATTATCGCACATTTTGAAAAGCTACACGGTGGTACTACTCGGGGCATGGATCTAATAACTGGCAAATGGATAGATATAAATAAAAAATGAATTGATTCAATGCGTGCTACATGCAAAATGTATATTATGATATTGCATTTTTATTTATAAAAGGTAAAATATATAACTTTAATTTTACCTTATTATTAATTATATATTTTTAATATATATTAGCCTCGCAAATAATCAAGTGGAACGAATGACGAGAATGTAATCAAGGAGCTTTAAGCGAGTATACAAGACTCTACTCGAAGAAAACTGGATTTATTCATTTGGCGGATTGGGAAATTGCGAGAAATCATGATATGATTAATGGGTACCCGTTCCATTGGTTGATCTTAATGGCCCAACTGGTACTCATGGGGTTCTAAAAAAGATAAAAAACGTCTGAGTCTGGAAATTACACAACATCAATGGATGGGTTATCAAGCAATATTCTCGACATCAATTTAAATGACGACCCAACCGAGGGCACAACACCATCAAGGCCATGACAAAGGAAAAGTGTCGAGTCGTCAAACAAAAGGAAAGGAAGGTTGGGTGGATTCCATGAACGAATTTATGTAACAGCCCAACGTAACCGCACAATGATATTGTCCGCTTTGGCAGCCAGCACGCCCTCATCGCCTGCCCCTCACGGTTTTAAAACGCGTCATGATGGTGAAGGTATCCAGCCCCTTATAAGGAAGCCTTTGTTCCCCTTCACAACCGATGTGGGATATCACAATCCACCCCCTTAAGGGTCCAGCGTCCTTGCGGACCTGGCACCACTGGTTCGGCCCTGGCTCTGATACCATCTGTAACAGCCCAACGTAACCGCACCATGATATTGTCTGGTTTGGTAGCCAGCACGCCCTCAGTGCCTGCCCCTGACGCGTTTTAAAACCCCCTTTACCTCGTGCTTTTTTTACCACACCATCTGCTAAAGTGACTACTACCTAACACTTCATGCCCCTCCACACCGTCCAATCTTGCAATAAAGATACATGAAATTATAACAATTTACAATATCAACACTAAACTAATTATTTATCTAGTTAAGCTCTAATGATTGCCTAGGTTGTTAGGATTTCCTTTGTATATATTTTGTATCCATAGTAATTAATACAATCAATGGATTCTCCATAACTTTCAATACACATGTGAAGATGTAGTCACCTGGTATACTTGAAGTAACTTTTCCAAAATCAACTCTTGTGAGTTTTCAGGAACCATTATAATCATTTGTTGCTTCTAGCTACCCCAAAGCAATTAGTAAACTAACAAGACATCTAGGACATATAAATATGTCATTTGGGGATGTAAAAAAACATCCTTATAACATATTATGATAGTTCGTTGATGATAAACACATATTATATATGGATGTCATAGGTGCACAATATAACTCTTGTTTGAGATGATCCTCCGAAGGAAATTAGCCTAGATCTTAAAACGTTGACAATGAGTTCCATGATATAATTTTAAATTGGCTTTACCTTTTTTTAGACGATGAGACAAGCCTAGATCTTACCTTTAGTTACTGAATATGCTACGCTACGTCTTCTTTAAATGTAATTTCTTCTAACATTTAATATTTTTTCGTCATGCGTCAACCCACCATTTCAAAAAGAATATTCCGACAAGGCTGATTCTTGAAAAGGTTATTCCCGATAAATACAACGTAAATTACGATGTAAAATAACCATTGTACACATTTTAAAAAAAAGATCTAGCTAGGCTTAATATATCTACCTACATATATTTAATTTAATATATATATATATATATATATATATATATATATATATATATATATATATATATATTATAAGAGTAAGGTTATTGTGAGAAAATTTAAAAGTATGAGAAGGATAAGAAAAAAATCTAAACCATTATTTAATCTAATGGTTGAGATCATAGTGGCAATTCTGTAAATAATGTTGACTATTAAACTAACTATTTTTCTAGATTAAGGGTATAAAGGTAAATTTAGTATTTTTAAACTAAGAAACTAACATTAATACACATGCGAAGTTCCCCTTCTTTTTTAAACATCAATAACTTTTTATCCGTAACTCTTTTTTTTAAAAAAAGTTACACCATAATAACGAGTGTCTTTTTATCTTTAATATGAATACCATATTGATATACTTATGTAGAGTTATTTCTTGTAACATTCGTGTATTTCGGGTTTCAAAACGCGCCCCGTTTAATAGTTGAATTTTTATTTTTAAGCCGATGGACATTAGATATATAATAATCGTTATGTAATAATAATAATAATAACAACTAAAACTTAAATATTTTTTTTTGAATAAAAGAAAGGGAATTTATTTGATCAAAAGAATATAATGTAAAAATATATAATGAAAAGGGGTTCAACCGGAGTCGAACCCGGGTCTCCCGGACTCACACACACTCATAACACCACTACTCCACACCCACTTTAGTGTCTTAAAACAAAAACTAATAACATTTATAGTTGTCAAACATCAAACCTGCAAATCAAGTTGCACATTTGAAACCGCCGGCGAAGCTAAGATTTCGGAATCAGTCTCTATGTTCTTTCGAATAAAAACGTTGTAACCGACTAGTAACCGTTGATGTTTAATTCAATAAATCAAAACCGATTTCAATCATTTGCTTTGAAACCGATTTCAATCAATTTCTTTGAAACTGAAACAATAATCCTATCGTGGCTATAAAAATCGACTGAACACCATTCCAATCATACATTTCATCTTTTCGGAAATTCTCGAAACTTTTAACTCTTGGCAAATAAAGAACCTCGGTTATTCAGTCGCCGGAAAGTTCCACCGGAAAACCGAAAGCAACCGTGGTGGGTAACTTCTCTAAATTCTTTGTTTTATATCTCATTTATTATTGTACTAAATCATATCAGAAAAGTATAACTGTTATAATTCATTTATGAAAAGTTTTTGATTTGGTTGTCGTTCTGTGCTCAAACTGTTGAAGAAGATGAATCATTTTTTTAAGTGGTTAAATATAAAAAAAATCCGGATTATAACCGGGGTTAGACACACAGTCCAGTGGTGGACTGTGTGCAATTGTAATGTACAAGGTCGGGGTTCGATCCATGCTTGCAACCGGTTTTCTTATAATAAAACTCAAATTTTTTTAAAGTTAATCAGAAGGTGTTCCGGTAGTGTTTAAGTTTAACGAAAATCCTGATATGAATGGGTTAGACACCTAGCCCGGTTGGTTGGGCTGGGTGCAAGACAACGGATGGGTCTCGGGTTCGAATCATGCGCTAATACCGCTTCAATTGGTTTAAAATCTTTTTAATTAAATTGATTTTCTGAAATGATTTAGTAAGTATATAAGAGTAATAAAAATCAGATCATTTTCGGGTTAAACACGTAGCTCAGTTGGTAGAGGTGCGTGCACGTAAGCGAGAGGTCTCGAGTTCGAATCCCATATCACGCTGCCTAATACCTTGATTGAACCGGTTAGGTTTGTCAGAGGCCTGACAATATTTTTTTATTACTATCTTATTTTAAATTATGCATTCATATTACTTATATATCCTTTCTAGTTAAAAATTTATTTAAAAACACATAATAATAAATTTCAAAGAATATAAAACCACCAAATATAACCTTGAAAATTTAACCATAAATGATTAAATAAAAATATTAGATTGTTTATATTTATCGAATTATCGTATTACTATCTTTTAGGTTAGTATTTCGTCGATCAAATCCTCAACTCGTGCGCATTCATTATCATCAAGGAACGCACCCATAGTGAGTGAATCCTTACAAACTCCCATTTTAATCACATTTTCGGGATGTATCATGTGTCGTACATGTTTTATTTATTTTTAACACTCGTGCTAACCCCGTAATGTGATCATATGTGTATTTTAATTGGTATGGTTATGTGTGGTTACAATTTATCATTTCAGTGCAATCATTCATTTAAGGCCCATCAGTTCCTCGTGGGATACGAGTTGAGCATCAGGTGCCTCGTTAGATCGGCTCCATTTGATTGAGCCTTGATCTCAAGTTCATCATTCATCATGTCATATGGTCATTGTAGATATTGTGTGGTTTGTGATTGTTTGTACATACGCATATGCTCAATTATGATTTACGCACGATTTTTATTTAATTAACTAATATAAGAAGTGTTTAACTTGCTTTTACCTAGATTCACTCGCAACTTTTGTTGACCAAATTTGTTGTTTTACGCATGATACAGGTGAACAAGCTGAGGAGAGAAACATATAGGAATGACCTTAGAAGATTAAACAAAACTATTATGTTCTGAAAAATGTTCTGATTTTTTTGTGCTTGTATAATACCATGTGTTTGTATATTTTAAAATTTCAATTTAATAAATATGAAACTTATTAGTAAATGTCATGAGCTTTGATGATAACTCAATTATGCCCCGACTTTTATTTCTACTGCGGGTTGGGGTGTGACATTTCTGTTTTTATATATTTAGGGTGTTATTTCTATGTTGATTCTGATTAAAGTGTTGACTGGTGTTATATTAGGGTGTTATTTTTGTTATATTCAATTTTAGGGTGTTCTTTATAAGATGTGTACCTTCAATATAACTGCTGTGGTGTTTTTATGAGTTATGGTGTTATTTTTGTTATATTTCTGTTATTTATAAGATGTATGCCTTCAATATACATGTTGTGGTATTTTTATGAGTTATGGTGTTTTTATGAGTTATAATTCTGTTCTTTATAAGATGTATGCCTTCAATATACATGTTGTGGTGTTTTTATGAGTTAGGGTGTTATTTCAAATTCAAAAATCCCTACAATAACTACCGAAAATCGGTTGTATATATTCATTTCATAATTAGATTTTATTAGTTAAATTACACTTATACCCTTAAACTTCTAAAATCAAAAGGGACACATGTCACCTCCATAATCTTTCTTATCCTTCTTACATTTTTAAATTTTCTCACCTAAACCTCTACCTATTATATAATTATATATTATATAATTATATATTATATTATATAATTATATAAAAATTATATAATTATATAAAAAGTGAGTATGAATAGTAATTTTATTTTTATAATAATATATAGTTTTTTTCTTGATATTTTTATTCTTTTAATACTATATAATATAATAGATTCTATTATACATATTACTATTTACATTTAATTGTACCACTATCGTACCTAAAAGAATCGAAACCGTCCGAATAGGTACCAATATTTATTTATATTGTTTTTGCTTTCAATAAACTGACATCGTATCGCTACTATACCGTACTGAACAACATCTGTACCTGTACCTATACTCATTTGTATGGTTTATGTTTGGTAATGAATTTTGTGTCGCAGCCGTAGTTAACTGAATCGAAACCGAACGAACAACATCACTATTGGCACCAGTACTTATTTTTAGTGTTTTTACTTTTGATAAACTGATGTATCCTACGGAACAACATTGTTACATGTACATGTATTCAATTTTATGATTTCAATTTCGATAAATTTCATTCATACAACTTTGTTAGCGATGATAAACGAATATCATTACCAGTGTCGTGACGATCTGAACTGATCGATACCATTTGGATAACATCGTTATCGGTACCGGTTTCGTTTTTGTCGTTTTCAGCTGATGTTAACATATGTTGATTTCTATACCAAGTGCATGTATTGGTTAGGTAGTGTACAAGCAGGGGTAACACCTATCCCTCAACTCCGTCTATGTAGTGTAACAATGTTTTTTAGTTTTATACAAATAATATCGCTAATCTAAAAAAAGAAAAGAAGTTAGGACATCCCTGCATTTTTGGGCTAGATCCGCCACTGCTATAACGAACCTAATCTATACTGATTGAATTCCACGATAACATACCGCCGCGATACGCGAAGAAACAACCTAGTTCTATATAACAACAAAGAGAATTGTGAGACCATATTCATTACTTACATTATGGATTTAATATCAAGTTAATTGATTATAGTTCTTTTCCTCCGGCTTTTTTTCTTTTCTTCATTTCCTTTTTGTTACTTTTCTTTTCATTCCCACATATATTTAGGTTTCTTTTCTTTTTTTCCTTTTTAAGTTTATTTTATACATCCTGTTGTATTAATACTAATCGCGAATTATGACACCGCTGCAAAGCGCGCTGTTGAATAGTTATATGTATAAGATTTAAGATAAAGGCACACAACAAATTAAAGAAAATATTAAGTAAAATATAAATAAATCAAGCGTAATTAATTTTTAATTTCTTACGCATCTTGAAAATACATTATTTATTTATTAATTACCCACAAAGTGAAATTAACCAATATCTAAATCTCAATAGTCAAAGATGAGTGCACAATTTGTCATGTGGCATGCTCTTAAGTATCTTACTTTTGGTCATATCTTAACTTTTAGTACGAAGGTTTCACCATGTGAGGACCCCTTTCGTAATAGTGTTTTCCTTTCTGCCATTTCCACAGAATTTATATTCTTTAACATTATTCGGTGCCAAATATTTGATCATCTGGAACCCTGTGTATACTTTGTCTTTTTTGACCCAATGGTATTTCTAGACTGCAAAGGTTTGACATTTGTCACGATTTCATGCTTTCCTCTTTGTTCAATGTTCGTTTTTCAACCTTCCTATATAAACTATTAGAAGACCATTTTACACACACCCTTTTGTTGTTTTCTCGTTGTAGTTTCTGTACACTTATCACTATAAAACTCCTCTTTCTGTTGTTATATTTGTATCATTCAAGTTTGTTTATTAAACTTACAAACCCCTCGTGCACTAGAGATTTTGTGTGAAAATGATTGAGTGCAACCAGAACCCACCCCTCTTCCAAGACTTTGCTCAACTTCTGAACCAGTCTCGCGACCCGGTTGACATAAAACGGCTCATGAACCATGAGCCGGGGTTGGAAGAATGGGAGCTTCCGCTTGTGGACCTTTGCGGGTTGTCGAGCGAGAATGAGGAAGAAAGGGTGTCCTGTGCTTCTGAGATATGTAAAGCTTCATCTGAATGGGGATTCTTTCAGATTGTTAACCATGGAATAAGTCTAGATCTTCTTAGGAAAATGAGAAAGGAGCAAGTGAAGCTGTTTAAGGCGCCGTTTGAACAGAAAACATCGTACGGGCTTCTTGATAACTCGTATAGATGGGGAAACCGAACCGCAACATGTCCTAAACAATTATCATGGTGTGAAGCTTTCCATGTTCCTCTTTCCAAGATATCTGATGACACTTGCTATGGAGAATTCAACTCTTTGAGGTAGCATGAATTTTTCATTTCTGTTTTTATTAATGGCAATTAAGTTCTAACACACCCTATATATTAATTCCCTCTTAGACTTAAAACCCTTATATGATATATAACCTCCTCTTTAATGAGTTATTATTATTTTTTTAAATTTTACGATTATAGTTTCTGTTACAGGGGTCTAGACTCTATATCACATTTTTTTCTTGTATAAATGAAGCAAACAAACCGAGTTCAAACACATGGTTGTGGTTTCTTAGAGTTATTGTTACACTCATGATGTATACGGTTTAGTTTAACGACATTTTGTTTAAAGTTAAACACTTAAACGTATAATTAGTTAATGGCAGAAAGACATTGTTTAAAAGTTCAGCATAAATTAATCAATGCACGTTGTTGGAAGTTAATGTATTCAACAGAAAAGGTTCTATCTAAGCCACTACCACTTTCAGTTTTATATCTATAAAGAAGAATCTGAAGCACTAATTACAAATTCTATTCCAGAATTAGATAATCATATGGTCCTTTATTAACCAAAAAAGGTAAAAATTATTCTCTGTCGGGCTTAATTGTTTTTTTCTAGTTTTGAGATGTATAATATAAGTTAAGGACAACTTTTGGTCTGTTTCATGGCATTCTCTATTTTATTCATATAGTAAGTTCATTATTATACACATATTTAAAAAAAAAAACAAGTTGTTTAAAGTAAAATTTATAAAGAGAATTAAAAAGTAGGGAATTTAACAAAAAAATATGTGTATGTAATAAAAGAATATATTATTCTCCTACATACAAACGCAAATGTTCCCAACTATACTGCGATATTATGATAAACCACTAGGTAAGATTTTTCCATAACAAGACAAAGGAATATCATTATTTCCCTTTTATTGAATATTTTTATTTCCATTTAATTTCACAAACAAAGTGCTAGTAATTATGAGGTACATACAAAATATGCAACTAAAAAATATTCTGTGTTTTATTTTCTAGGGAAGTAATGCAAGAATACGCAAATGCAATGCAAGAACTTGCAAAGTCAATAGCGAGAGTGCTCGTGGCGAATATGGGCGTGCAACGAGGGGGATGGGAAGATAACTGTAACGCAAGCACGTGTTTCATGAGGCTGAATCGATACCCACCATGCCCCGTCTCTCCAGGGCTTTTCGGACTTGTGCCCCACACGGATAGCGATTTTTTCACAATTTTGCACCAAGATGAACATGTTGGTGGGCTTCAGCTCATGAAAGATTCCAAATGGGTGGCCGTTAAACCTAACCCAGATGCCCTTGTTGTTAACATTGGTGACCTTTTTCAGGTATATTTCCTCTACCTTTTGCATGTGGAGAACCCCTTTTTTTGGCCCTTAATTATGGAAACAAGAAGTTTTATTCCCATAATAGCATCTAAAACTTTTCATACTAATAGGCATGATATAAAGATAGTAGTTCCGAATGTGTTTGTTCCCTACTCCTCATATACTAATAAAGTTATTTGGGGATAGGGAATAAAATCTAAACGCATTGCATGGAGATACAATTTTTAGCATCTTAATTTGCTTGATGCAATATATTCCTCAAGTTCGTACTAAAGTCAATAGACGGAGGAAAAAAAATGCAAAAAAAAAAGGTTGTCGAATCATGAGATTAGACTACAATTATATTTGATTTCTTCACCGTTCATATAAATGTGTACAAATAAAGCAAAAAAGATTCACATTCATAAATGTACATTTAGACAAGACATATTTTATAATTTAACATGTACTATGATCAAGATAAAATTTATCTAACCCTTCATGGTATAAATAAATGATAATATAAAGATACTAGAAAACAATCACATCATATAAAAAAGAATATCAATATCTGAAAGATCTATTAACATTTGTTAATAACGACCTTTTCCTTATTTTTAAGTACTAATTTTATATTTATATTAATAAAAGTTTAATTTCCTTATTTTAAACTTTATACAACTTTACTTTCGACAGATTCTTTTGATGGGAATAATTTGTTTCTTTTTAATATAGGTTCACTCTTAGATATGTACATGTAAAAAATTCAAGCATATATGTCGTCATTTTTAACGCGTATGTGTTTAGGAATATACTCGCGTGCATCACTACGGCATATATGATGATAAGTTTATTCCCTTAGAGTAATTTTTTTATTGTGTGTTATACAAATACTACGTATCATATATGATCCAAAATAAAACTTTTAGAGTTGTAGATTCTCTTAGCATGCAACGCAAGTCAACTAGTGGCAGGTATGATAACCTTGGTGAGAGAAAGGATAGTTGTTCAAAATAAAACTTTTGGAGGAATATGTGATTTTTATATTCGACCAAAAAGCATAGTTGTTAATCAGACATTAATCATTAGTCAAGTTGAATTCATGATAGAATACACACCATATACATCCATAAAATAAAAGCTACGGGTTCAATGTATAATATTGACATAAATTTGTAAAATATATGAAATTTGCAGGCATGGAGCAACGATGTTTACAAGAGTGTGGAGCACAAAGTACTGGTCAATCAGGAAGTGGAAAGACACTCTATAGCTTACTTCTTGTGCCCTTCTTATGAAGCGTTTATCGGCTGTTACAATGAAGAAAATTCGGTTTACAAAAGATTCACATTTGGAGAGTATCGAAGCCAAATTCAAAAAGATGTTAAAGCCTTTGGTCATAAGGTTGGCCTTCCAAGATTTCTTGTTTCTACATGAGCCATATGGATGGTGACATTTGTGGAACTTGTTGCTCCAAATTTAGTAGAGTGATTTCACATAATCAATTGAATAGTGAAATTTTGTTATGATTAAAATTCTACCTCGTAGTGCACCATTTTAAGAGAGGGGAGGAGGAGGTGACATTTTTTTTTCTTTAGGCATAACAAATATCCTTGTGTAATCTAATATAACATAAAGAATTAATGTCTACTAACAATCTCTTTGTATGGACAAATGTTCAAGTAAACACTGCTTCATCTAGCATACACGTTATCTCTACCATACAAATATCCTTGTGCAATCTAATATAACATAAAGAATCAATGATATATATGTCTACTAACAATATCTTTGTATGGAAAAATGTTCAAGTAAGCATGGCTTCATCTAGCATGCACGTTATTTCTACCATACAAATATTGTAATTAGGGATCAATTTTTTTTTTCTTTTGGCAAAACAAATATCCTCGTGCAATCCAATATAACATAAAGAATCAATGATATATATTAATTATTGGGTTAATCTTGTAAAGTTAAATAGTTTATGGATTATTTTGTTCGATGGGTAATTATATATTTGGTAAGGAGTTTTAATTAGGAGAATGGTTTCTTATTTCAGTTTTAGGTTACTTGCTCTCCAAGTTTAGGAGTATCATAAATAGGAGTTATAGGTTATGATTTATGTACCTTCAACTTTTATATTAATCAAAGAATTTTTTCTTGTTAAATCCTTTATTTGATTAAGTTGAAGAAAGCCTGTTTTCCAACAATTGGTATCATAGTGGTTTATCAATTCGGGAGGTTTAAAGGTGCAAGAGGGTTTGTTGATCAAACGGTAGCAACATATTGTAGTGATCAAGGTTATGATCAACCACAGTGATACTGTAACAATCAAGGATCAATGATTGTAGACTTGATCAAAGGAGAAAACCCTTGGTGTAGTGCAGTGCCAAATCAGATCAACAACAGACTTCAAAGGTGGTGAAGTTGTGGGCTTGATCAAAGTTGATGAAAGAGGATGTTTACCTGTTTGTGGTTGATGGTTCAAGTGTTTGGACAAGTCGTGGGTGTGAATATCCTAAAAGAGTCAAAGACCGGGGGGGGGGGGGTTATAACATTTGTCGACAAACGGGTTTTTCAAACCCGCTTCGTTTATTAATCGAATAATCAGTTTATATATTTGTTGTTCATTTAATGCCTATGTTAATTTTAAACAATACATAACTAATAAACATTTTAGATTATGGAAATTAAAATTGTTAAAAAATAAAATTAAAACAATAAAAAAAGAAAAAGGGCTGCCGGGTTTCGAACCCGGGTTAGCCGGAGGACCTTAACACCAAACACATAACCACTGCGCCACTTGATGCCTTTGTGAAATGTAGGAAACAAATAAAACATATGTTCACCTGAGAAACCACCTGTTTGCGCCAAAACTGAAACCGATATCGGCTTTCAACATTCCAGTCGATTGAGTGATTGTTATTCTTGATTATAACCGATAAACCGACATTCTTAATCAATTCAGCCTTGAATGAACTTGAATTCATGTGATGTTCGGTTTTAATAACCGAAATCATTCACTTTCTGAATTACTCCAACAATATCAGTATCTCGCGACTCAAAATCATCCACAGAACTCTCAATTTCACTTTTACTCTAATTTCTGATCGTCGGAATCGCTTTTTGAACTCGCCGGACTTTCGCCGGAAAACCGTGTCTTTCATCAAAATGGTAAGTTTCTCAATTCTTTCATCTTCTATCAGTTGTTAGGCTTTTGCTAATTTAAACCTTTCAATCAGAATCAATCCCAGGCGACGATACCAGATAATCAACACTCGCCGGAAGTTTTCTGAAAATTTCTAGATTCCGCTGTGAAACGGTATAATCATTCAAACCTTCTGATAACTCTTGTTTAATCATTCAGTTTCAAAATTTCGTTAATCAAAACTATTAATTGGCCCGTTCAGACGGAGTTCATAAAACAGAGCCGACGACTTCGCCGGAGTTCTGAGAAAGATCATTTTTCCGGTATGTTCATTCCCAAAACCTTCCCTGTCCATTTCATTTTAATCAATTATATGTTTGTCAATCGAATTAAACAAGATCAGCTGAATAATCGTTGTCTGTGTTTTTGAACGAAGAAGATGAAGTCGAACTAATGTATAAGTATAATTAAAACAAGATATATAACCGGGTTAGACACACAGTCCAGCGTGGACTGTGTGCAAACAACTATCACACGTCTCGAGTTCGATCCCTGACCCAACCTTACTCTCTGAAATAAAAATGCTCTTTTTAAAACCGAACTGGGTTAACTCACTGAAAGATGTTAAGTATAATAAAAACCAGAATATTAACCAGGTTAGACACACAGTCCAGCGGTGGACTGTGTGCAACGTTACTCCACAGGTCCCGGGTTCGAGACCTGTTATGCACGCCGGTTCGATGATTAAAATCCTTTTTAAAAATAAATGAATTTTGAATAAATTAAAATAGTATATAAATATAATTAAAAACAGAAATATATCGGGTTAGACACGTAGCTCAGTTGGTAGAGCTGCGTGCACGCGTACGGGAGGTCACGAGTTCGAACCTCACTCAGTGCAAACAATATAAACGACCGAACCGGTCAACAAGTCAAAGTCAAATGGTCAACGGTCAAACCCAAAAAAAGTCAACATTTTTTTATAGTTTTATTTATTTATTTAATTTAAAAATCAATTAAAAATACTTAAAAATATTGTTTTTAAAGTTAGAAAATAACCTTAAACTCACAAAAATAAACCTAAAGACCTTATTAAAATTGTTAATAAAATCCACTTATTTACCGTACCTTTTCGTTATCATTTAGGTTAGTTAATCCTCGTCGATAACCCTCTAAACTCGTGCGCATTCATCATCTTCAGCCGAACGCACCCAATGTGAGTGAATCTCTACAAATTCCCCGTTTTAATCACGTTTTTGGGGTGTATCATGTGTCTTATTATTTATTACATTTAAACAATTGTGCATCCATCATATTCATGATCAAATGTGTATTCAATATGTATCAACTGTTTGTGTGGTTAATGTTTAGATTAAATTTATCATTTTCAGTACATACATTCTCATAGGCCGCCGTTCCCCATTACCTATGAGTGTTGAGCTGTTCCCCATTACATATGAGCGTGAACGAGGCGTTGCCAACATACGATCGGCTCCGTTTGATTGAGCCTTGATCGCACATACATTTATCATAGGCCGTCCGTTCCCCATTACCTATGAGCGTGAACGTGACGTTGCCAACATATACAGTATCATTCATGTTATATATTCATGCAGGGTTGTTTGTTATTGTTATTGTTATTGTATGTTTATTTACGTTTGCTCACATATGATTATTGCACAATTTTCCATAATAAATATAACAAGAAATCAATAATAAATCTTTTCTAACAAGGTTCACTCGCCAACTTATGTTGACCCAAAAACCCCCATTTTTACACATGATACAGGTGATCCAGCTGCAGTAAGAAACATATAGGATGACTTAGAAGAATAAACCGGTTTAGACTTTGGATTGTTTAGTTGATTATCTTTCTTTGTAATTTTATGAACATGTTTGGAATATTGAGGATGTAATTTTGAATTTAATAAATATGAAACATATTAGTAAATATCATGAGCTTTGGTGATAGCCCAATTATGCCCCGACTCTTATTCCGCTGCGGGTCGGGGTGTGACAGATTGGTATCAGAGCCATGACTATAGGGATATATGATAGGTTATTAGACCCTTAGAGCCTATACTATAGTTGATTAGAATTTTTAAAAATTTTTGTGTGTTACATGCAAAATTCATGATGTTTATATGTTTTATGTTTAATGTTACATTCAATGTTATGCAAGCATGTTCATAAGTACATATTATTATACAATGCCTATCATGAATCATATTCTCATAACATATCATATCCATGAGAGCACACACCACATCATTTCCATGATTTTTTTTGCAATGATTTTTGTATTTTCAAATCACATCAAAGTGAGTTCTCATGACGGGCATGTAGTAACTGGAAGGGTACAAGTACCGGAGGTCGGAACGTCCTGTCTAGGCTTGGCATTCGTATAAATCCAAAATAAAGGACCAGTTTGCCTACCTGGGGACTAACGATGAGAGTACGAAGTACCTATTAGGCCAAAGCATGCTATACCAAACGTCGTGTGAGCTAACCCCACTTTGAGTTGACATTGTGTCTACACCTGGACACCTTCCGACCATACATCTCGTAAACATATTTCATGGTTTTCATTCGGGTGATGCAAGTGTTAAACCGCCAATACTAATGTGAATCCTACTAAGCCAATAGTCATGGGGGCCCACATGACTATACAGGTGAAGGTATGGGGGACATTTGAGGCCCAAAATGAGCAAACCCAAGACATCCTATGGATGTAGTTGCATTATTGATGTTTATGTTATTTTTATTTTTTTTAAGACACATGACACCTAAAAAGACTCCATAAACTCACAATCTTCTTATGTATATTCATGTAGATGTCGGCTAGGCAACAACGAGGGGGTAGAAGATCAGGAAGGTCAAACGAACGCTTGGCCACCCAAATCGCAAAACAAATGGACGCGGTGCTTCCTGACATTGTAGTTCAAGTCCAACAAGCTCTCGCTGCAAATCCCATCAATCCTCCCTAGCAAGAAGACCAGAACATCGGCAACCCTCCTTCCAAGAAGTGCTCATATAAACATTTCAAGTCTTGCGATCCTCCGAAATTTGAAGGGACCGAAGGTGTCACTGCTCTCCTCCACTGGTTTGAGGAAATGGAAAACACCTTCCTCAACTGCGATTGTCCCGAGGATCGCAAGGTAAGTTACGCAACCGGGAGGCTATTTGGGGTAGCTCTTACCTGGTGGAATACTGAAAAGGGTAAGAGAGGAATCGAAGATGCAATGGCCTTAACGTGGGAGGAGTTAAGGGAAATCATGACGAGACGCTTCTGTCCTAGAAGCGAGATCAAAAAGTTAGAGGATGAATTTCATTCGTTGAAGCAAAAGGAGGGAGATCATACTTCCTACAACAAGAGGTTTTTAGAGTTGAACCAAATGGTCCCTAACTTGTTCACCCCAGTTTAGCACTTAGTCGAACACTATATTCGAGGCCTTCCCTCGAAAATTCAAGACTCAGTTCTCAGCACTTCGCCTGCAACACTTGAAGCTGCTATGTAACTAGCTACCGAGCTTACCGAGAATCGTATTCGCAACGGTAAATTTAAAGATGAGAAAAAGAAAGCCCCAGTTGAGGGCCAAACTTCAAACCATTCCACCTCCTCTTCAAAGTTTGCTAACAAGAGGAAACGAAACACAAGAAACTTTGCTGTCACACAAACAAATTTCCCTATCCTTGGTGCACCCATTACCCAAGTTGCCCCCTCACCTGCACCATATAAAAGGCCATACTCCGGCCCATACCCAAAATGCAACCGTTGCCAATACCATCACTTTCCTGATCATCCCTGCCAACATTGTACCGGCTGTGGTCGCGCAGGTCACACCATTCAAACATGTCGCATACCTCAGCGAACGAACCGCCACCAGCCCTCAACCCAAACCCACCATCAGATAGTGGGTCAAGCCCAACAACCTCTACTACTACCACCTACCCAACATGTAGCCCAATCCTACTACCAACCCAACTATCCCATGGTGCAACCTATGCGGGCTTGTTACAATTGTGGAGACCCAAACCACTTTAGAAACACTTGTCCACGCTTGGTGAACATTATACATGCTCAAGCTCAAGCAAATCCGGTGAATCAAGCTAACCAAGCTCCTCCACCTGCTAGAGGAAGAGCTTTCAACATCAACGCCAATCAAGCTAGGGCCGACAACAATGTGGTTAACGGTACGTTTCTCATCAATGGTAGTTATGCATCCATGTTATTTGATACTGGCCCGGATAAAAGTTTTGTGTCCTTAGAATTTGAACCCATCCTCAACCAAACTCGTGATAAACTCATGGAATCCATAACGGTAGAAGTTGCGGACGGAAAACCGGTCTCATTAAACTCTATTATACGCAATTGTACTCTCACCTTAAACGATCACGATTTTCCAGTTGACCTCATTTCTATGAAGTTGGGAAGCTTTGACATTATAATTGGTATGGACTGGCTCAGCCAACATCATGCTGAAGTTGTATGCCGCGAAAAGTTTATACGCATTCCTCTTACAAACGGTCAGACTCTACGAATCTTTGGAGAAACCCCTTCGAAAGGGCTCAAATTAATGTCCTGTCTTCAAGCCCGAAAATATCTCCGCAAGAATTATGTCGCATTTCTAACTCATGTCGTCAAAAAGGGAACCAAGGAGAAGAAACTCGAAGACATCCCAGTAGTAAAAGATTTTCCACAAGTTTTTCCTGACGACATTTCAGGACTTCCTCCCGTGAGAGAAGTCGAATTCCGCATTGATCTTATACCGGGAGCTACACCAGTTGCAAATCTCCTTATAGGTTAGCCCCATCCGAAATGCAAGAGCTAGCCAGTCAATTGCAAGAGTTGACTGACAAAGGATTCATACGTCCTAGCTCCTCGCCCTGGGGTGCACCTGTCCTTTTTGTGAAGAAGAAAGATGGAACGTTTCGCATGTGCATCGACTACAGAGAACTCAACAAGTTAACGGTCAAGAACCACTACCCATTACCTCGCATCGATGATCTTCTTGACCAACTTCAAGGCGCCAGCTGTTTTTCAAAAATCGACCTTCGTTCTGGTTATCATCAACTCAGAGTACATGAAGAAGACGTCCCAAAGACCGCCTTCCGAACTCGTTATGGTCATTATGAATTCATGGTCATGCCATTTGGTCTAACCAACGCTCCAGCTATCTTCATGGATCTAATGAACAGAGTCTGCAAACCCTATCTCGATCGCTTTGTTATAGTCTTCATCGACGACATCCTCATTTACTCAAAGTCTAAGTCAGATCATGAATGACACCTTCGACTCATCCTTACACTCTTAGGGAATGAGAAGCTCTACGCCAAATTCTCCAAATGCGAATTCTGGTTAAAAGAGGTACAATTCCTTGGACATGTCGTTCAATGACAAGGGATTACATGTCGACCCCTCAAAGATCAAAGCAGTACGAATGGCAAGCACCACGTACACCTACCGAAGTAAGATCATTTCTTGGTTTGGCTGGTTATTATCGCCGTTTCATTGCAAATTTCTCTCGTATTGCTGTACCACTCACGGCTTTCACTCATAAAGGAAAACCCTTCATATGGGGACCCAAACAAGAAGAAGCCTTCCAAACCCTTAAACAAAAACTCTGTGATGCACCTATCCTCACTCTTCCTGAAGGTTGTGATGACTTCGTGGTTTATTGCGACGCGTCAGGGCAAGGACTAGGCTGTGTTCTAATGCAAAGAGGAAAGGTGATAGCTTATGCTTCTAGACAACTCAAAACTCATGAGAAGAACTACACTACCCACGACCTAGAACTTGGAGCCGTTGTGTTCGCTCTTAAGATATGGAGACATTACCTCTACGGTACTAAGTGTGAAATATACACTGACCATAAGAGCCTCCAACATATCTTCAACCAAAAGGAGTTAAACATGAGGCAACGGAGATGGGTTGAACTTCTTACTGAATACGATTGTGAAATTCGGTATCATCCTGGCAAGGCAAATGTGGTGGCCGATGCACTCAGTCGAAAGGGTTATGCGAACTCCATTCGTCTTCTATGTTCGCAAATCATAACCGACATCAAAGATCAAATTCGAGAAGCCCAACATGTTTCAGTAACGGAAGACGACGTGCGAAAGGAGCTGTCCTGTGGAGCTGAACTTAAAATTGAAACTAAATCCAACGGTATTCTATACTATCTAGATCGCATATGGATTCCTGACCACAACAATCTTCATGAATTCCTTATGAATGAGGCACACAAAACACGATACTCTATACACCCAAGAGCCGACAAGATGTATCAAGACCTTCGAAAATCTCTTGAAGATTTTAAACAATCTTGAAAAAATGATGAAAACTAGCTTATGCTCAATACTGTTATAACTATAAAAATAATTACAATAATAACCCGTGACATCCGCAAATTTCCAGGTTAATCTATGCATCCTAATCAATTTTTTATCTGTTAGTTACTTGAAATTAGAGTTAACTAATGTTTATTGAGTCTATAAATTCTAGCAAGGTCCGGGTAAATGGATGGAATTACATTTGATAACTGTTAGATATAGCTTTATTGTGTAACAGTAAAAGTTTCCAAGACGAGCGTTAGTGATTATGTGGTAAACTATTTGAACCTGAAATTGTTCCAATATATCTGGAACATTAAATCAGTGACATTATTATGTGTTTGGCATGATAAGTAGAAGTATTATATTTTTCAGTTTTATTGTGTATATGTTATTTTGGTCACATTTTAACATCTACACTTGCAATTTTCACCGAATTATGTATTTGTGAGTATGTATTTGTGTTGTCTAGTATAAATTTCCCATTTGTTAGTAATTAAAAACAACTAGACATAAAATACCCTAACTATGTAACCAAACTATCATGTAATGGTTAGGGAACATATTTTGATTTCATATTAATACTTTATCACTCAACACATGTCGAACGTTGTTCTTCAGCATAAATTATTTTATCTTGAAAGAGTATTTAAAAAATGAGTTACAAGTTATTATATTAAATATACACATTAAATGTACACATAAATTTACTTCATTTAATGTGTATATTATATTAAATATACACATTTTATAATATTAAATATACACATTAAACAAAGTAAATGGAGAATTTCTATTGGTTTAAAAGTTATTATTTTTATTCTTACAAAATTTTTTCTTATTATTTGAACTCTCCACTATATATATATATATATATATATATATATATATATATATATATATATATATATAGTGAATTTCAAATGTTGTCATTTATCTATATATCAAATTTTAAACGGTGTCATTTGTCTTTAAAATTAACTATTTTTGTACTTGTTTTTTCAAAATCTTGTACGATTTGTCCATGTCCCTAACCTAGTTACTTTTTTCTGTTAAATTAAGTAACACAATGATATTTTAGTTTTTTTACCCATTTATATAAAAATATTTTAATAGATAAAAGAAAATTAGATTTAAAATTAATATAATATTACACTACTCTTTCTCTTTACATCTCTCTCTCTCACACACACTCTCTTTCTCGTTAGACTTCCACCACCACTATCAACCACCTATCACCACCGCCCCCACCCGTAACCATCTCCAACAACCACCACCTCTACCAATCACTCAATCAATCATAAAGATAAGAGAAAAATGAACCCTATCAGCATCTTCACCATCATTAGAAAACTTCTTAGTAGAATGCCTCAAAAAACACCCAGCATTCATACTCCTCTCTTCTCTACTTGGCAAACACCCCATCACTTCCCTTATCTTCTTATCCAAACACTCACTACACTCATCCTTATTCAAACTCTCCTAACCGTGTGCCATCCCATTCACTCCATTCCCCTAAAACCTACTATTATTCACCGCCAATTTCTGTCACATTTTCCACCTGTTCCCCCACACTTCTATTATAATCACCCCAATTATCATCACCTACTACTACTACTACTATTGCTGCTGCCACTCCCGCTGCCGCTGCTGCTCCTGCTCCAGCTGCCACTGTTACCCGACGTAATTTCACCAAAATTATCCTTCCTTCTTTCTCTTTCTTTTTCAAATTATTTCTCATAAAAATTCTCCACATCCTTTTGCAAATTCTCCTTTTTTTATCTTGATAACAAGTACTTGAATCCAAATTTTCATAAAACATGCTCAAGTATTCTTGTTCAAGATCTTCTTCCGTTTTGTTTTCAAATATATCTATCCCTTTAGATCTATCCTCAAACATCCTTTTGAGTGTGCATGTTTTACTTGATGTGATGACTTCAATCCCTTGAAAGAGTAGTTGTTCTAAACTTAAAACGTTTCGTTTCATGCTTGGAACATAATTAATGCAAGGGATTGTTTTTTATTTGTCGTGTCTACCGGTACTTTCAGTTCCCCAATACCATGGACAAATGAGAAGTCTTTCCTCTTTTCATTTGTAAGCACACCAAAGTGATGTTTAAACATCTTAAACACATTTTTATTTCCATCATGCGTTTTTGAAACTTAGATCTACTACCCATATTGCATCCCAATTACCCCATAAGTGTTTTCAACAAGATAATGGCTCTTTTTGGGTAAACTTTCTGGGCAAATAGACACAGTATGACCAAATTGTTTGCAAGTAAAATGTCTTACCCCCGGTTTGCGTTGCCTTCCTACTGGTGTTGTGCTTTTGAGGTTCATCTTCTTGAGAAACGACTTCGGATCATCTTATTGGGGAACTTATTAATAGGTGATTTCCATGAACAAGAGGATGACGACCGCCATGTGACCTTTTTCGCCTTGTTGCTGCCCTGGCCATAGTTTCCTCTATTCAGACCGAACCAACATGCTTGGTACTGCCCGATGATTTATCTTCACTCAGATGATTCTTCCTAATCGTATAACTCTTGTCTTCAATCTGTATCGTGTCAGAACCTTTGTCTATGATACCATAGAGAAACAATCTTCCCAGTAACACAACTTTGTTGAAGACGGTATATGTGGACAAGCACTTCAATACTCACATCATGCACCAATACATCTTGAATCTTTAAACAAATGAAAAAGTAACAACACCAATAATAATAATAATAATATTAACCGAATGAAACCAAATAAGTCGATGATTAATCGAATGATTGTGAGTGCGTGATTACAAGATCTTAGACTTTGACTCCTACTTATACTTGATGAACCGATGCGTCTGTTTGGGAGACGACATTTCAAACGAAACGATTTCTTGATAACCGCTTATACGGTTATTCCCCAAGTGTGACACCGCTTCATACATAACCCTACTTGGACTTATAGTTCGACCAATACATATTCACATGGCCTTTGGCCCAAACGGAAATATAAAGTAAACATAATATTTTCTTGACCCAACAATTAAACTAAAACATGAATAAGCCCAAGACCATTTTGAGATTAGTATTCTTCAAGGAAGATGGATGAATAGTTTGATGACAGAGTTTACTTGTCTTCTATTAATGTATGAGTCTGGTTCCAATACCCAAAAACAACACCATATCATATAACGTTATGTGCTATCTGAAATCAACTTAAGTCTAGCTAGGTATCCATAGCTCCATGCAATTAATGTCATATCCACTAAAATAGACTTAGCTATATTTTATAGACAAACAATCACCTAGTTATACAGAAAGTTTGAGCAATCCTTTACAAGGAAGCATACATTGCCAATCACTATCCAAGTAAACTTAATAGTACTCTTTCATTATTTTCTGACCGAGCATGAACCCTTAATACACTCACTTGCATATACCATACTAATTTTTGTCTTCCAAATTGGTGGCCTAACTAACTTACCAGTCGTAAAAGGGAATCTGAAAAATTTTATTAACAATGCGTATAAGAAAATGAACATACATGGCCGTATGCCAAGAGAAAGAAAAAATTACATAAATCAAGTTCCAAAAAGTTTAAAAGGGGAAAAGCAAAACTTGTTGCCTATACAGAAACCAAAGATACAGTTACCCTTGCCTACCACTGGCAATTGGTATTATAGCATGCTTACTCATGCTATCAAAAGTAGCTGAGCTTGTGTTGGCACCATCTGTGTATTCATAGTCTCCCTTTGGTTCTCGAAGCAAATACTCAGTTTCATCTTCGTTTGAAGTACTTTGCACCCATGGATGCTTGTGTATCATTGATGCCAATATTCCTTCCAGCTCTATTGCTACTTCCTTCATTGTAGGCCTTTCGTCTCCTTTAACCCGTAGGCATCTTTCCGCAAGTCTTAAAACTTGAATGATCTCGTTAGGAACTTCATTTAGGTGCAATTGTTCATCTAGGATCTGGAAGAGTCTCCCCAGTTTCAAAGAAGAGAGAAAATACATAGCTAGGTTCCTCTCTGCCTCTGGGCAAGCGAAGTTGAGAGCCTTCCTTCCAGTAAACAGTTCTACTAGAACTACCCCAAAACTATAAACATTGCTCTTATCAGTGAGTTGATTTGTCTGCATATACTCAGGATCTAAGTAGCCTAGTGTTCCTTGCACTATAGTGGCCAACTCAATTTGATCCATAGGTATAAGCTTAGACGCTCCAAAATTGGCTACTTTTGCTACATAGTTGTCATCCAAAAGTATATTCATTGGTTTGATATCTCGATGGATGATTGGAACAGAGGCTGAAGAGTGTAAGTATGAAAGGGCTCCTGCTGTCTCCATAGCTATTCGGAGTCGGATGTCCCACGTAATAGCTAAGGACTTGCTTTCATCATGGATGTGATCAGCCAGCGTGCCATTTGGAATAAATTCATACACCAATAAAGGGACTTCTGTTTCCAAGCAACACCCAATCAACTTCACCACATTTCTATGATTAACTTGAGAAAGAATCACAACTTCATTGATGAATTGTTCTATCTGGGTTTCAGTTTGATCTGGTAGTTTGGACTTCTTTCTGGCAACTATTTTGTTATCCGGTAGAACTCCTTTACAAACCATGCCATAGCCACCCTTTCCAATAATCCTGCTCTCATCATAGTTGTTGGTTGCCGTCTTAAGCTCCTCTGCAGTGAAGACTTTAGCTTGGTCATGAGAACCCCCATCCCGAGAAATTCTTTGCTGCAACATTATTCCACCATTTTGTCTAAAGAATTTTTCCCTAAGAATCATAAGCCTACGCTTCTTGAGTCCGAAGTACAACCATGTGGCAAATATAAAAAGAATTATAGCACCAGCTGTGATACTTGCAGCATGAAACATGTATCATGATTTGATTTCTCATTTCTAGTAGCAATTCAATTTATAAAGTGAACATGATATATTTTGAATTTACTTACATATAGCAATCTTTAAAACGAGTGATTGACCTGCTGTGCAACCTGAACCGCCTATCTTGCCATCTCCTGTGTAACCATTTCGGCAACGACACTCATGGTATCCTTCTCTATCAATGCATTTGTGTACACAGCCATGATTTGGAAGATTACACTCATTAATATCTGTGGAATAGTAAAATGGTCAAGAATTTAACTAGAGGGAAAATCTGGTGCAGCAAAGGGAAATAGAATCAAAACTTACTCTTGCAGCCAATTTTAGTATTAGGGTTGCCTTCATAGCCGTCCAAGCAACTACATTTTCATCGCATTTTCTATTACTCTTGCATAAGAAATCATCTGATTCCTTGTTTACCTTGTCACAAGTATCGTTGCCAATTGCCCAGTCTAGTACCATCCGCATCTTCTGATCACTTCGGAAATCAAGCAGATCATTGGAAGAAAAGTTGTACTTTCCTTCTTCAACGAGAAAAGCGTAGCTACAAGGGTTAAAGTACATTATCTTTGTATGGTTAGTATAGCTATCTACTAACATTTTAAAACTGCTCATTCCTTTTGGAACTTTAATTTCACAACACCCAACTCCGGAGCAAGATCCATTTGTGATATATGTGTTGCTATCACATCTAGAAGTGCATCCACTTCTAACGGTATCATTCCCTAGTAAACCCGCAATAGTGGCGTATGTGTCACACCCAATGGCAATAAACCTGTTCTTGGTTGAGACCCGGAAATCCCTCAAGCCCAAAGATACTGTTATGCTTTGGACTGGACCAGAGCTGTTGTAGCAATCACTTGCTACAAACATCTCAATTTCCATCTCACTCTTGCTCGTGGTCATATTTGTAATGACTATATTGCTTGTTTTGTTTTTGAAGTAAGGTACTTGTTTGCCGGATGATCGGTCACAAGTTACCAGGAAATTAGAACTGTAGTAGCATCCCTGACGTGTACCAAATGGGAATGTAATATTCACATGGCCGCATGAACTTTCACAATCCGGCTGGTCTTGAGAGCTTGCTGTCCCCAAAAATGCCATTGCTACTATTGATAGCAGTAATAGTAAACGCATGATTGCTTTCAGTGTGTCGGTAATTTGCTGAATTTGGGTATTGGGGGATAGATCTGCAATGGTCGATGAGGCTAAACAATGAGGCTTAAGTCAGTTACCTGGCAAAAAAAAAAAAAATACAAAAATAAAGATGGGACAAAAATGAAAGACTAATCATTTACATCATCTAGTACAAGGGATATATGGTAATTAGTATAAAGATTGGCGGTTACAAAGAGGTTATAAAGTTGAGGGGCCATTTGTGACTAAACAGAAGATAGAAACCAACACCCTCAAGGGGTGCGATCTCTTGGAGACACATCTCTAGGTGATAAACAACATAACGTCCACGTATTTATTAATCTTGGCAATTTATTAAACAAACTCATTTTGTTTTTTTCTCTTGTTTTTGTCCTTTTTGATGTTTTTCAATGTTTTTATATTTTTTTGATTTAAATTTACTCCCCCAAAAATTTAAAAAGTAAATTTAATTTGTAACAACATTGTTTTGGATTTTGTCAAGAAAAATATTCACAAAAACAATTTCCCAATGTTGAGTAACTCATGTTTTACCACAATGTTGTTTACCAAAATTAATTAATCAAAAGTGATTTATCAAAACTTTCAAAAAAGAAGTTGGCACGTTGGTAGTCGATGTGGACCAAAACAACATTGATGAGTTTTGTATTGAAACAATCACGTGTGAGGTGATATTCGAGATCAATGTGTTTGGTCTTGGAGTGCTGTAAAAGATGTTAGTAATCTATAAAGCAGCTTTAATATCAACAAAGATAGGATAGACTGGAAATTTAAAACCGTAGTCCTGCAACTGCTTCGTGCATTGCATGGTGTCTTAGTGCTCTCCCATATTGAATATCCACCCGGTGTGGATTCAAAGTCGATTTTGCAGCTACCGAAAATGGAATCACTATAAGCAATCAAGTCGAAATTATTATCATTAGGGTACGAACGACTCGTGTCTTGAAAACCTTTCAAATAACTAGAAAATCTCTTCACATCAACAGGATGAAAAACCTTCAGACCTGGCTGGTAACAAGCAGTGAGCATGTGGGAAAAGCTTGTACACATCATCATTGGTCGGTCCACGCATGATGTCTTCCACATACTTTTTCACTGGCAAAGGTCTTCGTCTTTCTCCTTGAGAAGTAGTGTGCGGTTGTTCAATCCATGTCAAGGCATCTACACACCTGGTTGGTTTATGCAACAAACACATTTTATTTGGCAAGAAATGGTTCAAAGAGGTAAAATAGTCATTATGCATAGTCATTTAGACATCCAACCAAACAACACTTTACTGACTCAACACTTATTGAAGCAGATGTTGCCAAACAACCCTTAGGAGCACCTTAGTATCTATAGTGAAACAAATTTGCATCAATTACGTCGGCCATTAAACAAAATAACAAATTGCATAAAACGTATTGAATGCTTTTTATCCGTTATAAGTTTCGAAATTAAAATTACCATTTTGTTGTTTCACCTAACAAGTATTAATCTGCGAAAGTCTGCACCAACTTAAGTGCTAGGTAGCATATTTGGTGGTCGCTATCAACTTTGATGTTAGGTACGGAATTCGTTGCTAGGTACCAAACTTGGCGGTCCTTGTCAACTTAGGTACCAAACTTGGCGGTCCTTGTCAACTTAGCTACCAAATGGTCTTTGGTACTAGATGTTTTCCACAACTTCGAGCATCAATATCTTATACACAGTTGATTTATTTATGGGGTGATAGGGTTTAACCGAACTTTTAAGTAAGGCGATCGAGATTTGACCTGCAAAATCTACCAATTTTTTTCCAGAAGGACACATGTGGCTCCACCACTTCTTATACATCTTAGCTTTGTTCTACGCATGGTTTCGTTCGTCACGAACCTCTCACCCAGTAAAACACAAACACATAGAGAAATAACTATAACAATATAGTTATTTAATTTTTATATAAATTCAAGTTTTTAACCTAAAATGACCATGTGCACATAAGATAATAATAAAGCAATATTAAGGGGAAATTTTTTACATCTGTATGTGTTCAGAAGAAGTGAAAGTGGTTGTAGGTATTCAACCAGATTTTAAGCACATCTAGCCATTGTCTATTTTGGGGTGAGCGGTTTTTAAATGTGTATATTCATTTTCATATTTAATAATTCATTTAACATCTAATCTATTTTTCTCTAATAACTTACAATGTATAACCATAATTTTTAAAGAACTTGTTTTTCTAATAAAATTTATATTAGATTATTAAAATAAATAGCTATGTGTTTAGATTTTTAGATAATGTTAAATATTATAAGTTGTTAGAGAAAAGAAAATAATACGTTAAATAGACTATTGAATGAAAAATTGAAAGGACATTACTTTATTGCCCGCTCCCCCACTACAAGGGGAATACCTAGTAGATATGCTTAAAATCTAGTTGAGTATCTAGAAACACTTTTATTTCTGTTGATATACTTTTGTGTCTGTCGCTTGTTTTTAGTTATGTATGTAATTGTACGGTCTTTGTTTAAGTGTCTGTATAAGTTTGTTCGTGTCGACCAAATCAAGATATCCTCCTATATTGGTTTCGTACGACGTTTTAGTTTGTCTGTGTTAACAGTTGCATGTGTGGATACTGTTAAGTCTTGTGTAAGTCATGTCTGTGACACGCTCTCCGAAGTAAACATTCTGTGCGAGTGAGAATGGTTCGTACGAGCAGGATTCTGCTCGTACTATCAAACTACTCTGTACGAATGATTTAATATAAACAAGTGGCTTACTTGTTTCGTACGAGGGAGATAATGCTTCGTACGAACTAACTTGTTCGTACAAGCATCTGTGGTGCAGTTGTTTGTGTGTAATAGTGTGTTCCGTATGTCTAGCAACGTACTTCGTATGAATGACTAGCATGGACACTATATAAGCAGACATGCACCTTTCAGTCAGTGTTGGCTTTGCTAGTGGTTCAGTTGATCAGTTGGTTTTTCTGGTTGTCTACATTGGTGAATCTTGGTCACTGGAAAAGTCGAACTGGCAAGTTGAGCAGTGGAAGACGCAAGATCACAGGCAGTTTGTATGAGTCCTATGAGCATTGTTTGTATATGTTTGTACTAGTTCTCATCAGTTAATCAAGATAGTGAATCTTTGGTTATCCCATGTTCTTACATTGCTTTGGTTTGCATGTATACTTGGATTCCGCACTTGTATGTGTGTTGCATGAACAAGGAATTGGTTAACTTGATCATCCAGGTGGACCTACAAGTGGTATCAGAGCTTTGGCTCTTTTCCTTGTTCAAAACCAAGCTTAGTTATGTCTGAGCTAGTTTGAAGATTTCTTGAAGTGTTCTTGACCTCCGGCAGAAAACTTAAGTTTTGAATAGATAACTAACTTAAAACTTAGTTAAAATCTGTTATATCCAGAAAATTTGTCATAAAAGTTTTCTTTTTGAACACATTTACAGAAGAAATTTACTAGAAAATAGTGTTGTAGGGTTGACAAATTTTTCTGACACTTGGACTTGGACTGTTCTAACTATTAAAGATGATAGAATGTTTGTCTTTTTAACTAAAATTGGGTAAGACAGCAGGCTACTTTCAAAGACCAGTCTGTACAAGAAAATGAAAGTTTTCACCAAACCAACTCTGCAAAGATTCCTCTGGGAATCATTGAGAAAAACAGTCTGTGCGAATAATTCATTCGTACGTAGGACCAAGCTGCTCATCCGCATGAATAACCTGGTTCGCACGAAGTAACTCATCCGTCCGAAGCAAGTTGCTCGTACGAAGGATACTTATCCGTACGAAACATTGGTTCGTACGAGTAACCTTCGTTAATGTTTGATATTCGTGTTTCAACTTTTCAAGCATTGTGTTTTTCAGAATTTGTAATATTTTCAAAGTTGTGAATTTTTTAAAAGGAATTGTTATTTCCAAACTTTAAACCTTTAGTTTTTCATAAATCAAGAAAATATAATGAGTTCTAACCTGTGGGATTAGAGTAATTCAAGCTCAAATCAGGAGTCCTCGCAAAGCTTCGCAACCTCACGGGTTAAGTCTTTGATGCCTCAACATACAACCATGATTTCTGCAAATCAATGGGTGTGTGTTGCAAACTAGAATCAGATCATCCAAACTCTTTTAATGAGTGAGAGTGAAACAGGGAGTAATAACCGTCCACCAAAGCTAAACCACATGAACGATTATCCTTTGTGGAAAAGTCTTTTTCACACATATGTTCTAGGTCAGAACACGAAACTATGGATGTGTTTCACTACACCCTATAAAGAATCACTCGAAGAAGCTGGATCAAACCTAACCTCATTGGCCAATCTAGATGAAAGTGAAAAGAAAGCATATGATCTACAGAAAAAGGCTTTTTCTATCCTAACACAAGCTCTTCACAAAGATATTTATCATCAGTCTGTGTATTGTACAACCACAAAAATTTTTTGGGACACTTTGTAAGCAAGAGGTGAAGGTAATGCTACTACTAGAAAGATTCGGCATGATTTGCTCAAGAAGGAGTTTGAATGTTTCATGTTTATGGAAAATGAAATATTGAATGGTATGACCACACGTCTTTATCATCTGCTCAGTGAGATGTACTCTTACAAAGTGTTAGCAGCACCGCAAGAAATTGTGTTGCGATTTGCTGATGCTTTACCACCGAAATGGGGTCAATAATAAATTGACTTATTAAAACATACAGGTGTTTGGACTCAATTAGTATTTATGAATTTGTGCAGAAACTAGAGAACAAGAATGAAGAAGAACTTCGGAAGGCACAACGAGTCACTGTTCCACAAAACCTTGAGATGTACTTCGGAGGTATTAATGGAGGTACAAGCTCAAGCCAGCAACCCAAGCTGCAAACCGCGTTTGTGTAAACGTGAACCACTTCCTACAACAACCTGTTCAATCAAATCAGTCTGCGGGCTCGAGCACTCAAGCCTATGGACAAACATTTGATCCGAAAGCCTTCCTTCCACAGCCAAGAGATTTAGCACATCAAGCTCCACAGCAAGCTCCTCAACAAGTTTTCTAAGGAAACAATTGTCAATCTGCAAATCCCAACACTGTCAAACTTGACACGTCCCATCTTTCTAAAGTCAGCGTAGAAGTTGCACAGGAACATATGGAACTTCTCAACACGATGGTTAGTGCTTATTGTGTTTTAGTTGCAGGTCAAATAGGAAACATCAATTTGACAAACGAAGACTACCAGCAAATTGACTGAGATGAGATGGAGCTGATGGATATCAAGTGGGCATTTGCAAGTGCTATGAGAAGAGCAAAGGATTACATGCAAAGAGCCGGGAGAGCAAGAAGGATACAAAATATGGCTTTGATAAAACTGCCGTTACTTGCTTCAACTGCGGAGAAAGATGTAACATTTGTCAAAAACGGGTTTTCCAAACCCGCTACGTTTGTAATCGAATATCAAGTTATAAATGTTTCGTTGCGTATTTATGTCAATTTTAATTTTTAATGATGCATAATTAATAAACAAACTAGAATATAAAAGTTATAATTGATAAAAAGTAAAAATAAAATAAATAAAATGAAAAATAGGCTGCCGGGACTCGAACCCGGGTCAGCCGGAAAGAGCTCAAAGACTTATCACACACACACATAACCACTCCGCCACTTGATATTTTCTGTGAATTCTAGGAAACAATTAAATTTTATGGTCAATCATGAATCGATCTGGTTACGCTAACTGTAACCAAAATCGGTCACCAAACGTCCAAAAACGTTTGATTGTTCGCGGTTTACCGATTATAACCGATACACCGACACCTCCAATCAATTTAGCTTTGAATGGACTTGAATTCAAGAGTTGATCGGTTTTAATAACCGAAAACTTGCATTTCCTGAATTACTCCAATCATAGTCCTCTCTCGCGACTCAAACACATCTGCAAACCTTTAATTTCACTTCCGCAATACTTTCAGTTCGTCGGAGAAGCTATTTGAACTCGTCGGACTTTCACCGGAAAACCGTGTTTTCCATCAAATCAGTAAGTCTCTCAATTCTTTCATTGTCTATCAGTTGTTAAGAATCGGAATCAATTTCAGACGTCGATATTGGATAATTCACTCTCGCCGGAAAACTGCTGAAAATTCTCAATCCTCGCTGTGAAACGGTATAGCCTTCTAAACCTCCTGGTAATTCTTGTTCTGTGCTTCAATTTCGCTTTTAGCTAATAAAAATTGTTACTCTGTTCGCTCAGACGAAATCCGTAAAATACAGAGCCGACGACTTGCCGGAATTCTGAGATAAATCGTTTCTCCGGTATGTTTACTTCCAAAATCATCTCTGCCATTTCATTTTAGTCTTTTGAATGTTTGTCAATCGAATTAAACAAGAAACAATAGAGTAATCGTAGGCTGTGATTATGTAACGAAGAAGACGAAGTTAGGTTGATTATAAGTTTAATATAATTTGGATATTATCTCGGGTTAGACACACAGTCCAGCGGTGGACTGTGTGCACACATATATCACACGCCGCGAGTTCGATCCTTGACACACGTATGCTCTGTAATAAAGATGTTTTATTTTTCTAACTGAACCGGATTAACTTACGTTAGATGTTAAGTATAACAAAAATCGGTATATTAACCAGGTTAGACACACAGTCCAGCGGTGGACTGTGTGCAACACTAACCCACAGGTCCCGGGTTTGAGACCTGTTGCATGCTCCGGTTCGATGATTTAAAACACTTTTTGAAAATAAAAGAATTTTGAATAAACTGAATTAGTATATAAATATAATTAAAAACAGAATTATTTCGGGTTAGACACGTAGCTCAGTTGGTAGAGCTGCGTGCACACGTACGGGAGGTCTCGGGTTCGAGTCCTGCCCGGCGCATACATGCACACAATAGAACCGGTCAAACAGTCAAACAGTCAATGGTCAATGGTCATCGCAAAAGTCAACATTTTTTATATTTTTATTTATTTAATTTAGTTCAAAATCAATTAAAAATACTTAAAAATAATGTTTTTAAAGATAGGAAATAGCCTTAAACTCACAAAAATATATCTAAAAATCCTATTAAAATTATTAATAAAATCCACTCATTTACTATACCTTCCGTTATTATTTAGGTTAGTTAATCCTCATTGTTCAATCCTTCAAACTCGTGCGCATCTCATCATCTCCAACCGAACGCACCCAATGTGAGTGAATCTCTACAAATTCCCCGTTTTAATCACGTTTTTGGGGTGTATCATGTGTCTTACCATTTATTATATTTAAATCATTGTGCATACATCATATCATGAACAAATGTGTATTCAGCTTGTATCAACTGTTTGTGTGGTTATTGTTTAGATTTAATTTATTATTTTCGGTACATGCAATATCATAGGCCGCCGCTCCCAATTACATTATGAGCGTTGAGCAGTTCCCCATTACATTATGAGCGTGAACCTGGCGTTGCCAACATACGATCGGCTCCGTTTGATTGAGCCTTGATCGCACAGACATTCATCATAGGCCGTCAGTTCCCCATTACATTATGAGCGTGAACGTGACGTTGCCAACATATACAGTTTCATTCATGTTATATATTCATGCAAGTTCATATGTTATTGTATGTTATTGTTTGTGGTTGTTATTGCTATTGTTTGATTATTTACATTTGCTCACATATGACTATTGCACAATTTTTCCATGTTAAAAATAACAAGAAATCAATAATAAATGTTTATCTAACAAGGTTCACTCGCCAACTTATGTTGACCCCAAAACCCCCATTTTACACATGATACAGGTGATCCAGCCGCAGCAAGAAACACATAGGATTGGCTTAGAAGAATAAACTGGTTTAGAGCTTGAATTGTTTAGTTGGTTATTTTTCTTTGTATTTGTATGGACATGTTTGGATTATTGAGAATATAATTTTGACTTTAATAAATATGAAACATATTAGTAAATATCATGAGCTTTGGTGATAACCCAATTATGCCCCGACTCTTATTCCGCTGCGGGTCGGGGTGTGACAAAAGAGGTCACTTTAAACGGGAATGCACAAGGCCCAACAAAGAAGGAAATCACAACCCCTTTTGAAATCAATCTCAACCACCCAACACAGCTTAGTTCAACAATGATAGAAGAATGGTAGCTGTTGGCAACTCAAACAATACCAATCATTCAGGACCTTAAAACACACACAGAGCTTTGGTAGTTCAATCTAATGAAGGATGCGATTGGTCAGTACAGTTGGGAACTAAGAACAACGGAAGAACTGCATGTTATGCGAAGGTCATCGATCAAATCAAGCATGTTCACAACATTAATACTCCAGATAATGATGATACTTCTGGGTATACTGGTAGTTCTGATGAAGAGTGCTCAAGTTCAGGTGGTTATGGATCTGATTCTGATATCAGAAACAGAAGTGATGCTGAGGTTAGCAAGTTGCTGAGTGAAGCTGAGACGATGAAGAGTGAAAAAGTGGGTCTGATGAGGAAAGCAGAAGTTGAGGTGAAAGAGACAGAGGCACTCTTTACAAATGGTGCAGCCTTCCCTCATCACACTGCCTTTATGGCAAATGTTGCAGGTTCTACAAGTCAGGTAAATTCTGACCCTCTTAAAGTTTGCAATGACTGTGTTGAAGTTAAAACAAAATATGAAACAGTCAACAGTCATAATCAAAATTTAGTTGTTGAACTATCAAAGTGCAAGGAGACGAATTTGGCTCTAACTCGAAATGAAAAAGAATTCAAATCTGTAATAGAAACCCTTAAGAAAAGCGTTTCTGAATTGACAAAAACAATTTTGAATAAACAGACAGGAATTGATAACTATATTATTCTCCTGGAAGAAACTAAGAAAGAGTTAGCCATCGCCAAATGCGAATATGATGCGATCAAGCTCAAAGTGGAAAGTTATTCTAAGTCCCGCTATGTGCTTGATCATATCATTGATGTTCAAAAGCTAAGAAAGAGTTAGCCATCGCTAAAGGGAGATGTTCAATGCATTGGGTATAAGTCATGTCCACCCCCAATAAAACACAACTATACCAAAATGCCTGATGAAGAGGAGATGCCTCGTTTTGAACCCTCCGTACCTCTGAATCCTGAAGAATTTGCAGCAGGATTAGGGTTCAAATTAGACAATTCCTCTCAAGAACCAAGCAAGCTAGAAAATTCATTGTCTGATGTTGATCAAAATCCATCTGATAAAGAGAAAGATGATACATCAGATGATGAATCAAGAAAAATTGATTAGGATCAGCCTCTTAATGAAAGTAAAAGAGTAGAACTTTCTGCTGCTCCTAGTACTAATTCTGTTGAAATTCAAAAGGCTGTTCCTAAGAAATCTGTGAAGACAAAAGTGTCTACACAAGAAACAGATAATGTGTTGTATACACTGGTTGGAGATAAGAAAATCTACTCTAACAAAGATTTTCCAATTAAAAATGTAAATCCTATCTCTATTGATCAAGTGTTTGAAAAGTCAACAACTAAAGTTTTAGTGAAGGAAAAGCCAACCAAATCACAACCATTATCAATTTCAAAAGAAAAGCAAGAGAAGCTAGTTGAGAAGCCTACAGTTTCTCAACCAAAGGTTGAAGCAAAAGGCTCTCGCTACAAGAATTAGCTTAAAAATGTTAAATTTGTGAGTTCCAAGGGAACTGATAAAGTTGAGACCTTTCAAGACAAGTCTAATATAGAGTTTGTAAAGAAAGTCAAGATTTGAAAAGAAACATTCAAAATAATTACACCCAACAAACAGATGGATGTACAGAAAATGAACCCAGTACCTCAAGACCCACAAGTTCAACATCAAGCCGAGAAACACGATCTCCTAGTTTTGTTGAAAGGAGAACATGTTTCAAATGAGGAGAATTTGGCCACATTATAAAAGATTGTAAAAATCCAGCCAAACCAAGATTTGTTGAGAGAACCCCTCATGAACCAACTTGCAAACAACGATCTGTTTCTCCAAAACAAGACATAAGAATTGTTAAAGAAAAAAAAGAGAAACAGAAACGTAAACAAGTAAAAGCAATTGAAAAAGCTTTAAAACCGGATTCTTCATAAAGGAATCCAAGATCTTCAAATTTAATAAAACCAGAAACTGTTAAAACTGTAAATAATAGTCAATCTCGTAATAATCAATGATCTTGATAACAAAAGGCCGGTAGTGGTTCAAGAGGAGGAACTCAATTTCCAAATCATCAAGAAATAGAGATCACATTTCTTGATGATAAGGGGTGACCCAACACCACTAAGGCTTGGGTCCCCATCTCAAACTGATCTTGTTTTTGAAATATGTAGGGTGGTCTAGGAGGAACTGTAAACAGTCATTGGATCGTTGACAGTGGAGCATCGAGGCACATGACAGGTGACTTGCGGCTCCTGTATGATGTGAAAAGCATTAGGGGTGGTTACGTTGCCTTTGCTGGTGATAAAGGTGGATACATCACTGGAAAGGGAATGGTCTCCAATGGTGTTGTGAGTTTCGACAAGATCAATTATGTGTGACAAATTGATCACAATCTTCTTAGCGTTTCTCAAATCTGCGACAAGAAGTTCACGGTACATTTTGATGATACCAGATGTTATGTGCTGAAACTCGGATTCAAGATCCCCAAGGAATGGATTCTCCTGTCGGCTCCAAGAATTAACGACTTGTATAGTCTTGATATGAGCCAAGCTATTACAACGTTTGCGCAAGTCACATGTTTTGTCTCCAAAACCACCGAGAAGGAATCAATCTCTTGGCATAGATGAATGGGACATATTCACCTGAGAAAAATGAACTATCTAGTGAAAGAACAATCTAGTGAATGGTGTACCAGTCAAGAATTTTCATCTTTAAGATGTGTGTGTATCATGCCAGAAGGGAAAGCAAGCAAAAAAATCCCATCCCGTGAAGAAGATCAACACAGTGAATATGCCTCTAGAACGTCTTCATATGGACCTCTTTGGACCTATGAAACACAAGACTACCTTTGGTGATTCTTATTGTATGGTAATTACTGATGAATATTCCATATTTTCATGGGTAAACATGCTGGCACATAAGAGTGAAGTTCCTAATATCCTCAAGAATCTCATGACTCTGTTAGAAAATTTGTACAATCTGAAGGTAAGGAGAATCAGAAGCGACAATGGCACAAAATTTAAGAATCAAGTTATGGATGAATACTGTTCCTCAAAGGGTATTCTACATGAGTACAGTTCTCGCTACACTCCACAACAGAATGGTGTCGCTGAGAGGAAGAATAGAACTCTTATTGAAACAGCAAGAACAATGTTAGTAGAATCAGAACTTCCTGTTCAAATTTGTGGAGAAGCTGTTGCTACTGCATGCTACACGATGAATAGAGTTATAACGGTGAAGAGACACGGAAAAATATGCTTTGAGTTGCTACTTAAAAGGAAACCAAATGTTTCTTTCTTAGAACCTTTTGGAGCTCCATGCACTATGATTGACCCACATGGAAAGTTCGGTCCGAAAGCTATCGAAGGTTTCTTTCTTGGATATGCTACTCCAAATTTCAGAGTGTGGAATTTGTCTTCACATAAGATTGAATAATGGGGTGAAGTGAAGGTTCAGAGATATACAGAATCAGTAAGAGCTCTGGGTGCTCCTTGGATGTTCGACTAATGGGCTGTTCGACTCCTTTAATCTGCCAACTTTTGATGATGCCTCTACTGCTGCTCAAATACTACTGAAACGTGATACAACAGTTGACTCGTCACTAGTTCGACCAATTATTGTTAACCCTCAAGTGTCGACTTCGGTTAACAATCTTGTTCAAAATGAGGAATTCGAAGACACTGCGGATTATAATGTTTCATCAGAAGATGATGAGTTTCACGATGCAAATGAAGCTACCTATGGTGCAGTTCCTGGAATTTCTGATGTCACGTCAAATATTCAACCTCAAGGGATGACTGAAGGTAATCCAGCTCTCGATTTGACTGTTGATCTGAATATCAACAATTTGGGTATAAACTCTCGAGTTCCTGATGTTCCAGAGACTCGAATTCATAATACCCATCCTCAGTAGAATATTATCGGAGATGTCCAGAGTGGTGTGCAGACTCGTAATCAGCTACGAAACAACCAGAATGCTGGATTGTATTCGGAAATCAGGGAATCTGGTGGACAGAATGATTGGTCTTTTGCCTACTATGTTTGCCAAGTAGAACCAAAATCTTGAAAGGAGGCAATGATAGAAGACTCTTGGGTTGAAACCATGCAGGAAGAACTTCAGCAGTTTCAGAAGTTAGGCGTCTTGAAATTGGTTAACCGGCCTGACAACTATAAGAAGATTGGTACACGATGGGTGTACAAGTGCAAGAAGGATGACCGAGGTGTCGTTGTGAGAAACAAAGCGCGTTTGGTTGTTCAAGGTTTTAATCAGGTCGAAGGCATTGATTACAATGAAGTTTATGCACCGGTTGCACAACTTGAGGCCATAAGAATATTTTTGGCTTATGCGTCCTACAAGAAGTTCACCGTTTAACAGATGGATGTGAAGAGTGCATTTCTTCATGGTGTGGTTGAGGAAGAGGTATATGTTGAGCAACCGCCGGGTTTTGAAGATCCAATCCATTCTGACAAGGTTTGGCTTCTCAACAAGGCGTTATATGGTCTTCATCAAGCTCCAAGGGCTTGGTATGAAACGTTGTCTACCCATCTGTTGAAGAACGGTTTTTGACGAGGCTTGATTGACTGTACTCTCTTCATCAAGGAAAGGATTTGCTGCTAGTGCAAGTTTATGTTGATGACATTATTTTTGGGTCTACCAACGAACGAATGTGCAAGGAATTCGAACAGGTTATGAAGGAGAAGTTCGAGATGAGCGCCATGGGAGAAATGACTTTCTTTTTAGATTTGCAAGTTCAGCAATCAAAGGAAGGGATTTTTATCCATCACACCAAGTATGTCGGCGATATTCTCAAGGTGGGAACTCCATTAGCACAGAATCATGGGATTGTGCCAGATGGGATGGGTGAACATGTGGAACCGTCTCTCTATCATGCTAAGATCGGATCTCTTATGTATCTAACTGCTTCAAGACCCGATATAATGTACCTAACATGTCTTCTAGCGTACTATCAGTCTAGTCCGAAAGTTTCTCATTTGATGGCTGTGAAAAGGATCTTTGATATCTAAAGGGTCGCCCAGACACTGGTCTATGGTACCCTAAGGATGATAACTTTGATCTGACAACATTCAGTGACTCTGATCATGGTGGCTGCAAAATCGATAGAAAGTCAACATCAACGGGATGTCAGTTCTTGGGAAATCGCCTAGTCACATGGCAATGCAAGAACCAGACTTGTGTAGCTACATCAACATGTGAGGCTGAGTATATTTCAGCTTCTAGTTGCTGCTCTCAGGTTCTATGGATTCAACAGCAGATGCGCGACTACGGTTTTGAATTTCTAACTACTCCTATTTTTGTTGATAAGTAAGCTGCTTTATAGATAACTCGGAATCCTATACATCATTCAAAAACAAAACACATTGAGATTAAGTATTATTTCATACGAGATTGCTATGAAAAGAAACTTATCGATGTTGTTAAAATCCACACCGATCACCAACGTGCCGACCATTTTACCAAAGCCTTTGATAAATCGCGTTTTGATTATCTACTTTTGGTCAATGGCATCAAGGTGAAACCCAAGTAACTCAACCGTGGCTAATCATTTTTCAGCATATTTTTCAAAAAATCTAAAACTACAAAAAGATTTTCCGTTTTTCTTCGTTTTATATTTTAGGGGGAGAAATTTTCAAGAAAATACAAAAATATGTCTTTTATTTATTTACCTTCTATATTTAAGGGGGAGAAAATTTAAAAAAATACAAAAAAAATAGATAAATAAAAAATAAAAAATGAGTTTCTTGGATAGATAAGTTGAAGATGATGAAATACACCGGTAAATCTGTCAGAAATGGTCAAAATATAGAAAGAAGATTGCTAAGTAGCTTTACTTATGATGTATCGGTAGGCTCACAATCAGACTAAAATGTGCAGGTTGATATAAACTTAACGGACAGAATGCCAGGTGGGAACCATTCATTGGCATATGGTCTTGGTACCGAAATTTCGTTTGATAGAGTGCCAAGGTTCTGAGATATACGGTCTTTATGCTTGCTTATCATCTGGGTATCATGGTTGAATCTTCTATCCGAAAAATAAACGTGACGCAAGTCTAGAACTTCCATGATACCATACATACGTGTACATACTGCATACGACCCTCAATAAGTAATAAAAATATCACATTCACCAAAAATAAGTGCTAAAATATCACAGCTTTATGTGGGAGCTAAGTTCGTCTCTTTGTTAGTACGATGGTACTAACCTGTTCACGGACTTACTCCTGTGTCATGCATGCATATGAAAATCTAGTTCCTCATAAATAAGTGATTTTATCACATAGGGCTTGTTTTCAATCAAAATAAGTGAGTATCTCACATGATATACGGCAAAACAGATGATAAAGCAGTATACTCACCGGTAAGATTTTCTCTCGTGCATATCTTGATACGGGAATGTGTCATGATGTGGTTGAACACCGGCTAATAAGTATAATTCATACCTTAATCATATCTCCTAATCATGATTACATTTGATAAATTTGAGCTTACATGGACAACAATACCGATAATCATAGTTGAATTCTTATCTGTTTAATTTTGAAGTTTAATCCAAATATCGTTTTTGACAAAGATTAAAAAACTGGTATGATTCTCTTACCTTGAAACTCTGAAAAAGATTGTCTTGTAAAAAAATAGTATCTGTAATCATTTTAGTATTAGTTTTCTATGTTGTTAAAATTAAGTTCTTTTTGAAAATCGGCCAAAGTTGAGACTCAAGGTTTTTCTTCCAAGATACGTCATAAAAACCATTTGTTTAATATCACAACTTAATAAAGTACTCTTCTACAACGGGAAATCTAATGGAAACATAACTGCTGAGCATAACAAATTAAAAGAATGGTATCATTCTCGAAATACTACACTGGTTAAATGATTTAATGATCTTAAAGACATGTTTGAAATGAGCAGAAAGCGAGTGAACATTCTGTAGAATGAGAGATGCAGAGCAAAGGAAATCCAACATCAACATGATCTAGTTGATGAAGACCATGGGAATCCTGATACTTCAGCCTCATACTCGTAACAAACAGTTTCTGTCTCAACTGCAGTGGTAGAGTCAAATGCACAGTAGATAGTGATCCATTCAGTTACCTCAAGCAGATATCAAGAGGAAACAGGAAAGATTTGATGTTTCTGGAAAGTTTGAAGACCTGATGCTCTATCAATGGATATCAGATCTTCAGGGGGAGTTTGTTGATACTCCAGGCCATTCTAGTATGAAGACCAAAGACCAAAGACCAAGCAACCGCCAAGGGGGAGTTTGTTGATACACTTTTATGTTTGTCGCTTGTTCTTAGTTATGTCTGTAATTGTATAGTCTTTGTTTAAGTGTCTGTATAAGTTTGGCCATGTCGACCAAATCAAGATATCCTCCTATCTTGGTTCCGTACGACGTTTTAGTTTGTCTGTGTTAAACAGTTGCATGTGTGTAAGTCATGTCTGTGACATGCTCTCCGAAGTAAACATTTCTGTGCGAGTGGGAATGCTTCGTACGAGCAGGATACTGCTCGTACGAGCCAACTGCTCCGTACGAATGAGTTAATATAAATAAGTGGCTTATTGTTTCGTACGAGGGAGTTAATGCTTCGTACGAACCAACTTGTTCGTTCAAGCATCTTTGGAGCAGTTGTTTGTGTGTAATAGTGTGTTCCGTTTGTCTAGCAACGTACCTCTCAGTCAGTGTTGGCTTTACTAGTGGTTCAGTTGATCAGTTGGTTTTTCTGGTTGCTCACATTGGTGAATATTGGTCACTGGAAAAGTCGAACTGGCAAGTTGAGTAGAGGAAGACGCAAGAGCACACATGCAGTTTGTATGAGTCGTATGAGCATTGTTTGTATATGTTTGTACTAGTTCTCATCAGTTAATCAAGATAGTGAATCTTTGGTTATCCCGTGTTCTTACTTTGCTTTGGTTTGCATGCATACTTGGATTCTGCACTTGTATGTGTGTTGCATGAACAAGGAATAGGTTAACTTGATCCTCCAGGTGGACCTACAATTTCTTATAAACCATCAGAACATTTTTTTTAATGGCCAACAAAACATTATAGACATACAAGCCTAATAACGGTTAGCCCACATTTTTACATCCACCAATTTAAAAGAAAAACAACTTTGTAAACCACCAAAACATGAAATTAAAAAAAAGGTATTGAGCGTAACAAAAATGGAAGCTGTCAAGAAAATGTAGAAGACTCGGTCATTAATCTTGGACGTACACGATACTTCAAATACTCTCCCCTACAGAGCGAAAAGTTCAGGGGGTCGGCCGACCACACTATGTTGCGCCCATGGACAACACCCGTCGAGGAGGTGAACTAAACAGTCGTCTCCAACCTTGCAGCATGTATTCCATACTCCATGGACCTCGATCATCCAAGTAGGGAAATTCCTTCCCCGCACTTGCCCATGTGGTGAATATAGTAATAATGCTTGAGCTTCACGAGTTCAAGTTCGATTGTTATAATTTCGATAAATGTCCAATAAAATGCAATGAGGGAGTTGCAGCATTGCTCATGCCCTACCAACCCTTGGGACAAGACAAATATTGAGCGACAGAGTTTATTTTAACCACTCTACTAGATAAGATAAGGTGCCATAAATACCAAGCAACCAACCCATCTACAAGAATCCTAGAATGTTGAGGAAACTTCCTCCCTTGGTGGCTAACAAGTCCTATTTGTTTAGATGATTAATCTCAACTGCCATGGTGATATAGATTGAATGTTAGGGACCAACAAATACGTGTGGTCTTCCTGTTCTGTAGGGTGTTATAGTAACCCCTAGTTAGTGGTCTAAGAATGGAAAAAAATTTTGAATCTCAAGTAACATCTTAAGAATTTTGAATGATTAGCCATCATTAGCTTGAACCACAGAGTCCACCAGGATACCCATGCACTATAAGTTGTTATTACGTGGGCCCCCGTAATAATAAATTGCCTTGCATGGTCACCCTAGCATTCTCCCGTTCGAAGCAGACGATCAATCAAAGAGGGGACACTGCTGTCTTCATACCTGTAACCTATAAGGGACCTTTGTGATGGTCCACGTGCTAAAGTCCGTTGTCATTACTCACGAAGTGGCACGATGTTAGACGAAGTAGGAATTGAAAGAATCCATAACAATAACAACTAGATGGGCACCATCAAGATGAGTACTTCATCTTCCTTGTCTGGACAAGAGTGTCATCAATCATGATTAGGATTCATATGAGCCACAGGGACCTCGTACGACTAATAGAGTTGTTATCCAAGGCTGCCACCTCCGCCTCGTTCTTGCTAACGAAGTCAGGCATCACCGAATCCGCGGGGAAAAACAACCATCCTGTATGGAATCGAGCTTAGGGTCTCGCTTTAGGAACCGCGTCTGCCATAAGCTCCGCAATAGATGTGAGGTTAATAATCTCATCATGCGAGTCTGAATAATAATTGAATTCAAAGTCGAAGGTATTTCGTTCTTGGTAAAATACTTCGTGCAACACATATATAAATAAACTATATATATATATATATTCACATAAAATCCCATCCATCCATTCTATCTTGTATAAGCTTAACTTGTAAACTGTTTATAAGCGTAGACTGATAATGTAATGTGTATATTTCTCATAGAATTCACCTCATGAAAATGTCCTTGCTTGTTGTTTTGAAATGAGTTTGTTTTGTGGACTTTGCTTAATGTTTGTGCAATGAAAATCTCTTGTTCATGTAAAAATTGTTTTCATGAGAGGATCCTAGTGATTGTAGACTAGACTCGAGAAAGAATCCTGGTTCACTGCAATCGAAGCTCTAATACCAATCTGTCACACCCGCTCATAGGTGGAAGCGCACGGTGTGATCTGATTGATCCTCATTGCATACAATATAACTGAACAAACTAAATGAATAAAAACAAGCTCCAATGCCATTGCCAAAAATGTTTCCAAACGCAACATGAGTTGAGTATTTTGTTTACAAACCATAAAATGAAAATAAGTTGTCAGAATGTTACACATTCAAATGCAAGTTTTAAAATGATAAGGTTTCGACCCTTATATCACCGCAAGGAGGCGGTATATAATGGGCAAACCCTTCAAAAGTTGGCATGGAGACTTGACACTTGCTTTCCTTGTCTGAAATTCCCCGCATTAGTCCACTAATTTCCTAAAATACATGTTAAGTTGAAAATCAACAAAAGTCGGTGAGTTCATGTGTTTTAGTTGCATAAGATAAATCCATAAAATGTATGATATATTTGTATCAAAACCCGGTATGTAAAGCGTCAATGAAATCATGATCATTAATGTTTTGCAAGGACATTAATATGTGTAACGACATAGGAAGCATCCAAACCTAGACGATTTCGTCGATTAACCTCGACTGGGACGACAAATGCACTCTTCCATGTGGGTCCATGACCAAGAGTGGGGCTTACCAACACCAGCTAGATCTAACCTTTGTACCATGGTCTTAAACAAGAACAATGGTACTTAAGTTCACCCTATTCACACACGATCTAGTTATTTCATTCCCTAGCTTATCATACCATAGACATGTATTTCACCCCCGATAGTTGTAAAATTGTAAAACATTTAAGATGAAAAGGGGGGACATGAACTCACTGGTTTGCTTTCTGCTTTCACTTATTAACTCAAATACTTTTCCTTGGGTTCGTATCACAACCTACAAACGCATTAGGTTTTGTTAGACACTCTAGTCTTTGTAACGATTCATGTTCATGTTTCTTGTTTTAAATATTTGTTAAGACTTGTTCAGTGTTTTGTTTCACTTAGATGTATTTTCGATATATGATGCCCACTGAAATGCGTTTTCGGTGTATGATGTCAGCTCAGGTATATTTCGATGCATGATGTCAGCTGCAATGATGCATGATGTCAATATATATATTTCGTTAAATATATATATATATATATAATATATATATTATATATATATATATATATATATATATATATATCCTTACATCTCAAGTGTTGCACGCACGGGCCTAGCCCATTAGCCTCCGTGCCTCGCACGAGTAAGATATATATGTTTCATGACTTTTCATAGTCGGGTTCCACCCTTTGCCTCGACGATACCATCGTCAGATATGTTCCGTATATAATTCTTCTTAATTATATATAATTCCAAGATCGATTTGTTAGTTAAAATATTATATTTTAACTTGTATTATTTGTATGCACCCCTTTATATATCATTTTGTAATTGCGATGGATTTATTAAAAATAATCTATTCTTAACATGTATGGATATATAATTATTCATGAGCATAGGTTTTATGGTTCACATGACCAATTGTTGAAATTGTTAAGTATTATACTTATGTATCTTCCTAAGTATAGATATACTTGTATTGGGAGTGTTTGTGTATTCATGTTCGTATTTCCATGGTTGTGTATAATACTTGTATAATGGTGTTTTCACCAAGTGTTAGGGGTATATGTTGACATGCACTTGTACGTATAGGAATACGTATTTTTCTTGTATTTATTACCCACACTTGTGTATACTTAAAATACATAATTTTAAGATATATCCAAATTAGTGTGTGCATATTATGCTTGGTAAGTGTACGTATCACAAAATAATATATATTTATATGATTCGTTCTAGAAAAATATATATTTTTAGTTTCCATCAAAACAATATTTTTTTTTTGGAGGTTTGCGAAATATATATTTTTATACACTTGGAAAATAATATGTTTTTAGTATCGGCAAGATACAATATAATTTATATACTTGTAAAAATATATATTTTGTCACTTGTTCGGTTTTGAATATATTACTTACCAAGCTTCGATATATTATATATTTTAGTCCGTAATTCATCTATAGTCCGATCGTCCGAATAGTCCATGTTTGTTTCCATGTATGGTTATGGATAGGTATATATATATATTATATATATATATATTGTAATTCTTTGTTTGCCACTTATTATGTATTTGTTTGTATGTTTTATTTTTCAAGTTCCTAACTACATACATATATAATACAAACAATAAACACATAACTTGTGATTCTTATGATCACTAAATATATATTTTTCCAAAAAATATATATTTATATCCATTTTTATTTTTATAAAAACCATGACTTCTTGGACTTATATTTTATATAAAAACATGGGGATTTGTATGTTTATGGCTTTTAAACAAGTTTACTTGTAAGGACTTGATAAACATATATCTTTCTAAGTGTTTAATTTTTATAAAATTTCGCCATAGTCTCCCCTAGATTTAGGAGGTTTCCCATGTTTTTAAAGCATGTGTTAAGCTTCAAAACTCATCAATTTACCCATCACAACTTCAACAATTATTCTTTATACATATTTATGCATTCTTAGATTATGATGAACTTGAAACTTTGCCAAAACATGTAGTCTTTTGATTTTCTAACTAAGATGTTCATACATCTTTAAAAATGGGTTTAGTTACTACTATTTCCTAACTTTGTTTAGAAATCATTTTTAACAACTTGGTTATATATATTTTTAGAAAACATTACAACTTACTTTAATCACATTTACAAGATCATCCATTATGTTAAAACATGTTCATCAAATATTTTATCACTTTTAAACACTTGATCATCCAACATTTCAAGAATATTATAAATAATTTTATCCACTTTAAAGGATCCATTTATTATGTATAACAAATTCATCACTTCTTTGATTATGGATCTTGTAAGATCTTTTGTGTTCACTTGTTAGATTATGTTTTTAATCATCATCTAAAAAGTCCAAATATGATGTATATCATCACTAGCTCAAACTACCAACTAACAACTTCCATAACACAACATAAGCAACTTGTTTCTTATAATTTTTAGCTTAGTTTGAAGTGTTCTTCATCTTTGTTTTGTATGAACCTTTAGATGTTATCTTATACATAAGTATATATACTTTAACTAGATGAAAATCACTGTTCAAGGGAACTTACTACTAGCACAAGGCTAACGAAGCAACACACAAGAACAAGAAGATGAAGATGAAGAAAATAGGTGGTTAATAGCTCCTTGAAGAGGTCCTTCCACTTCCAAGACTTGACACCTTCCTAGTTATGCTTGAGACATCCTTGGATAACCTTAGATTGCCTTGAATTTGACTTGAAAATGGAGGTGTTGTTGGGGTGTTTGGGCCGTGATCATGAAGGGAAGAAGAAGATGATTTTGTTGTTTGAATAAATGAAAGTATAAGGTGACTAAATGGTTCTTTATGCATGTTTAATTAACACAAGATCCCGCATGTAAATGAAACTTACTTCCAACATGAGGGGGACAAGGGCACAAGAGTGTGGGTGGCTTGTGGGCCCCCACATGACCGTCCAAATGATGATGATGATGGTAACTAGGTTAGTTTGCTTAGTTAGGTGTTTAGTTAGGAATTAGGAGGACTTAGTTGGGGGGTTATGCATAGTAGGGACTTTTGATATATTTTGAGGTATAAAATGCCATATACTAGTTTAATATTGTTAAATAATATTAACTAGTTTATATTTTATGTCTAGTTCGTGTTCGGTTTCTTAACGGGTGCTAGATTCTTTAACGGGCCCTTAAACGAAGGCTTAATCATCTTGTATGGATTTTAGGGATCTTCAAGCAAAACAATGTTATTAATGATTTTAACTAGTTATATGATGTTAAAATATTGTTAACTAGTTCATATGATGTTTCAGATTGTGTCCGGGTGTTCGTTTCGTTGCCGGTTCGTTAAAATGTTAACTTCAATACTTATGTTATATGATATGTTTTTGTGCCAACATGATACTTTCAATATCTTTTAAATAGTGTATGATGTTTAAAATTATTTCTGCATATTACATAAGCTTGTATTTGCTGAATTTTGCTGAATTGCTGTTTAGTGTTATTTCAGACAATTTTTAGTGCATGTATAGTTTTTGGAAAGTGTTAGCATTAATCCTTGCTTTCTCGCATGGGGTTTAATATACAGTTTGCATTGGACTCTCATCTAAGTCCTAAATCTGTTGTTTAACTGCGTACTGACACTATACTGCCACAACTAGTCTAATAGTAGTTTCCGACGCATTGTTTCAAACTGTTTTTGAACGGTAACCACTAAACAAATAATATGCATCATGTGATATATTCAGTGAGCTTTCTAGATTGATGCCATGCAATTCACGTAGTTTAGTTATCATACATTTCATTGTTTAAATGTACAAAATTATCCAAAAGTGACCCTTGTCACAATCCTATTGCCTTGTGACCCCCTGGCAATTCTGTCAATCTCCAAGTGTTATTCTTGTTTATCGAGTCCAACTCAACCTTAATTGCTTCAATCCATTTACTATCACTAGATGCTTCTTTGTAATTTCTTGGTTCTTCTTCAACAAGTAATAATTCGTGTGGATTTACTTGAATTTCTTATGTCTTATCGTATAGTTCTTCTAGACTTCTTAGTTTTACTGGAGTGTCACTAATACTCCTTGTTGTACTTTCTGATGTAGATGGACCTCTACTTGACAAACTACTTGAACTTCCTGATGAGTTTTGGTTGTTCGAGTGTGCTGACGGAGTTACATAGGAGTCTAGTTCTTCTTACGGATCTACTCCTGAATATTCATGATGTGGCCCGCTACTATCAGGATTGTTTGGTGCATTTTCTTCTAACTCTGGTGGGTTGTCTTCTTCTTGAATGACAAAGTTTGTCCATTCGGGATTCCTTGAATCTATCGTTTCCATATAGCTATTCCAGTTCATGGTTGACCTTCCATGAACTTTACATCTCTACTGACACATATCTTTTGCTTTGTCGGATCATATAATCTGAAGGCCTTTGATCCTTCTTCTATTCCGAGATATATCATAGGTGCACTTATATCATCTAACTTCTTTTGTTGAAGTGGTAGTACCTTAGCGTATGCTGTGCAGCCAAAAACCTTTAGGTGTTCGAGATTCGACCTTCTTCCCTTCAAAGCTTCATATGGTGTCTTGTTCACCAAGGCTTTTGTTGGAACCATGTTTAGTACGTACATCATATGTCTTATTGCTTCACCCCAAAAATTTTGTGGCATGTTCATTGCCTTTAACATACTGCGAGTATTGACAACATCGTCCTGTTTCTTCTTTCCACTACTCCATTTTGCTGTGGGGAATACGGCGTTGTAAGCTGTCTTGCTATGCCGTTGTCTTTGCAATACTTGTTGAATTCAGCCGATGTGAATTCTCCTCCTCTGTCCGTTCTTAACATTTTTAACTCGGTTCGTGTTTCTGTCTCCGCCTTTTCTTTGAACTGCTTGAAAGTTTCAAATGCTTGATCCTTGGAAGTTAGTAGATATGCCCACATGTAGTGAGTACAGTCGTCTACAAGTAGAAATATACTTTTTCCTAGCATGTGTTGGTGGGGATATGAGACCACACAAATCTCCATAGACTAAATCTAGAGGTCTTAAAGATCTAAATTTCGCCTGATTTGGAAATGGTGTCCTACTATGTTTCCCTAATAAGCATGCGTCATAGATTTGACTGGCATGACTTATTTGAGGAATTCCATGTACCAAGTTCTTCAGTCATTTCCTTAATAGCATCGAAGTGTAAATGTCCTAACCTCGTTTGCCATAACCATGCTAAATTGTCCGTATTTGAGAGCAGGCAGATTGGCTTCCCAATCTTCAACTTAACCTTGTACAGCCTGTTCTTCATTCGCTTGACTCGCATTAGTAACTTTCTATTTCTGTCGTGGAGTGTTAGCAAATCTCCGTCCATATTTCAGTGAGTTGTCTGAGGCTCAATATGTTGCTCTTCAGACTTGGAATATAGTAGACTTGAGAGATAATCCGCTGCTCTTTTTCTGACATTCGAGCAATATTGAACCCATGCCTTTAATCTCTACGTGTGACCTGTCACCAAAACATACTTTTCCTGTCACCTTTTCGTTTAATTCTCTAAAGTGACTTCGCACACCTGTTATGTGGTTGCTTGCACCGTTGTCTAAGTACCGTAGACTTTCATCTTCTGTGGCGTACTTTGCTGGTTCTATGTGTTCTTCGTTTAGTAGAACCCTTTCTTGAACAACGCGTTCTTCTTCAATCGTCATTAGTGATACTGGTGCTCTGTCTTCCTTGACGAGATTTGATTGTTCTTGTACGGCTTCTTTCTCAGGACAATCTTTCTTAAAGTGTCCAAACTTCTGACACTGGATCTTACTTAGGTCTGTTTGGCTCCTTCCAAACTTCCTCCAATTCCTAGAATTTCCACCTTTAGGTCTGTATGAAGATCCTTCACTCTTAGTGCTTTGCCTATCTTTGTTGTCTCGCAAATTTTCACGCGGTTAGTTGAACCTGCCACGCCCGCGGTTTCCAAACTGCCTTCCTCTTGCTTAAGTGTTGTCTTGATGTGTTAACATCAACTTGTCTTGACTATCCCCTAGGCTTCCTTTCTTCTGTCTAAGTATTTCTTCGTACATTTTTAACCTTCCGACTGCCTCTTCTAGCGTCATTGTGTCTAGATCGGGGTATTGTTCCATGGAGGTGACAATCTGAGTAAATTTATCTAGCACGACATTTAGGAGTTTGCGTACCAGAGTCGGTTGACTCAGTGTGGTCCCTAATTCACTTGCCCGGGTAACAACACTATTTATCTTTTCGGTGAAAGAGTCTATAATGTCGTCTTCCCTCATATGCATTAACCCAAATTCTGACATTAGTGTATGCGAACGAGCCTTTTGTACCCGATCAACGTCAACGTGTCTTGTCTTCAGATTTTCCCAAATCTCCTTTGCCGTCTTGCAAATTGCAATACAACATCTTCCGGTATTGCTTGAAACAGATAAGCAATTACCGACTTATCTTTCTTAACATATGTTTGTATATTTTTCTACTGGTTCAATCGTTTCCCATAGTCCATTCGCATCTAAAATCTTTTGATGCAAATTGCCCAAACAGTGTAATTTGTAGATTTCAAAATTGGACACTAAAACTGGGAAAGAGAACTTCGTTCCTTTTGGATTACAATTTGCTGATTCGAACTTCCTGTCATTCCCGTTGTTCCTGTCGTTCCCGACATACTTTCTGACCGAACAATTTATCACTTTTGACAAACTTGTAATCAACCAAACTTATTCCTGACCCACGAGTATCCTGAAACGCGTAATAACCAAACAATCTAATTCGCACTAAACCCTGAAATCGAAACCCTTGACTTCTAACCCCTGGTTTAATAACCTTGAACCAAAAATAAAAACTGAATTGAACTTGTGAATTGAAAAATAGAACTTGATCACGAATTCCCTACGATGCCGAGAGCCTGATGCTCTGATACCAATTGTTGCCCATAATTGATCTTTGATCTCTAGATCGCAAATGATAAACTAACCTTTCATATAACCGAATCATAATACAAGACTGTAATGATAGAATGAGCATGAACATAACCCATTATAAATGAAAACTAAAGCCATATTTATAGTTTCTAATGGATGTGAGTTGTAGAGACGTGTCTCTTCACGAACGGATGCCTCCCTGGAATGTGTGGATGAGAATGAATATGAAGAGATTTGTCTCCTTGTCCAAAAGTCACGTCTCTTGTCTTGTGGCTGAAATCGAATGAGTGTGTCTCCAAGAGACCCCTTCGATTTATGGTGGAAGTTATATGGCGTTTACCAAGTTCTGATTTGTCACAATCGGTCCCTATACTTTGTAACTTCCCTTCTATCAAATCATTACGATATAAACCTCGAACTTAGGTTGGAATGATTAGTATTTCAAAATCAACTTACAGATAAGAGTGATGTTTATAGCTTTGGAGTAGTACTAGTGAAACTTTTAACTGGAAGAAAGGCTCTAAGCTTTATAGGCTCTTAGCTTTGATAGGCCAGAGGCAGAGAAAAACTTAGCTATGTATTTTGTTGATACACTTTTGTGTCTGTCGCTTGTTCTTAGTTACGTCAGTAATTGTACGGTCTTCGTTTGTATTGCATTCGTAAAGTTTTGGTCGTGTCGACCAAATCAAGGTATCCCCCTATCTTGATTTAGTACGACGTTTGGTTTATTTGTGTTGTAAAATAGTTGCATGTGTGCATACTGTTAAGTTTTATGTGTATATTTTTGTTGTTTCTGTTGTCTGTGCAATGTATCTGTTTGCAGGCTTCCCACGAAGAACCACTTCTTCGTGAGAGTAACTTCTTTACAAAGAACCATTATTCATATATGTTGGTTGTTTGTGGGATAGGCCCACAAAGATCGTGGCCCATAAGCCTTCTTGGTAGGGGTTATGGGTGTTGGGCCTATATAAACAAACATGCACTTCACAGTTTGAGCAAGAGAGTACATAGAAAATACCCTGAGTCTGTATGAACATTGTGTGTGTGTGTGTGTTTCTACTAGCTCTCTTCAGTTAATCAAGATAGTGAATCTTTGGTTACTCTGTGTTTGTGTTGCTTTGCATACTTAGGTTGATTCCGCACTCATTTATGTGTTAAACAACAGGGAAGTAGGTTATCTTGATCCTCCAAGTGGACCTACATATTTTCTATATTTTTTAAATGAGGGGAGACTTTTTTGAGGTTCTTGATGAATGCTTGCAGCTAAATGATATTCCTAGTGAAATTAACCAAGTATCAAGATTGGTCCAAAGATGCTTACGTGTTAAAGGCGATGAAAGGCCTACCATAAAGGAAGTACCAATTGAGCTCCAAGTAATCTTGGCTTCAATGATACAAAAACATCCATGGGTGCAAAGTAGTTCAAAGAAGATGAAGGTGAACATTTGCTGAAACAACTAACCAAAAACTATGAATGTACAAATCGTGGCAATGTAAGCAACGTAAGCTCAAGCACCTTCGATATCATGAGCAAGAATACTATGTTAGGGGTTGCTAGTGGCAGGTGAAGGTTGGGACTTGTATATACCAATTTGGAACAAACTCACTCTTGTATAGGGTGAGGTATGATAATGATACATTTGTTGTTAGAGATTGTTAGGTAGTTATATTGTTTGTATATTTTAAGCCTAAGATTTCATTGTTTAGTATGCACTCAAAATTCATCAACAATACATCTTATTTCAATTCTTTTAATCTCTAGCAACATAGCGGAGATCCAAGCTAATAGATTCCTGCAGTAGGTTCCCGCTTAAAAATCTGTAGAACTCATTTCAATCAGCAACAACGTTGAAGCTGTTCCAGTGATAGAACTATTTTTTAACATTCGCTGGTTTTGAAGTGGACTCGTCTGGGATGTTGGGCCCCAAAAACTGTGTATCCCAAAATTCGTTTTGGGGACCTAATTGATGATTTTTTCTCTTTCCATACAAAAATAGCCGAATCCATATTTAAATCTTCATGTGTTTTTTTACCCTAGTAATCGAGGATGTTTATGTTAGGAGGTTACACTTGACGTACCTACACTTCTTGTGGTATTACCTTTCATGAGATCAACTATCTTTTTTATCCCATCATCAGCTCTTGTTTCCGAAGCTCCTGTTAATTCCGCACCTTCATTATCCGTTATTTCACCATCTATGACATCCACTTTTATCACTTCAACCCCGTCCTCATTTGATGGCCCTCATTCTTTTGACCACAATGGTCAACCTAAACAATTTTCTAGTCGTATTCTTCTTCTCACCTCTTTTCTCCGACTTCTATAGCTACTACATCCATTCAGGCTTAGAAATGGTCGGTCTCATGGGATATTTCACGCGTATAAAAATTTGCCATTTTACACTCTTAACATAACTTTGGTATTGGTACTAGCTTCCTCTCAGGCCAATATTGTTGGTTGTAATCGGGTATATAGGATTAAAAGACATCCCAATGAATTGATTAGTATATGCGCTGAAGGGTTTTCAATAAAAATATATTCTTCATCTTTCTTAGTGAAACTATTAACATGATCTCTTACAGTGTACCTATATATAGATGACAATTTTCTATGTCAGAGCATTGTTGGTGCATTATAGTATCTTGATTTGGCATGGTAATGCGATAAGTTAGGTTTCCCATTTTCTTCATAAACCTACTAACTATCACTAGATCCTAAGGATGTATATTTTTCCATACCTTAAGGGTAATATTACTCATGGATTGACTATTTGCAGGTCTATAGTCTAGTATATCTGCTTATGTAGATGCAGAATGGCCGGGTCCCTGGATGATCGGCCATCCACGCTCCTAGGATTTTGTGTTTTTCTTGAACTCAGCCTCATTAGTTGGTGTTTAATTAAGTAGCATATTGGTATGTCGGTTTAGTACATAAGCAAAGTACCAAAGTCTTGCATATGGTATTTCTAAGCTTTGATTGATAATGTTCTTGATGTATGAGATTTAGTTATCTTTGAGTTATGCACCTATGCTTTGGTGTGAGAATAATGATGCTACTTATTTGGTGGTTAATTATCTCTTTCATCAGCGCACAAATATCTTGAGATCGATTTAATTTTTTTTAATATAGTTTTGGCTCCATATTTTATGGTTTGTTATGTTGCTACCACATATCCTCACCAAAAGGTTGTCTACTACACAATTAGCCCACCTCGGATCCAAGCTGCACATCCCTTATCATCGTTCAACTTGTGATGGCATGTTAGAGATAAGTTTGTTACACTACATAAAAGTTTGTTGCCTTTTATTGTTAGAGTTTTGAGCCTAATTCCACTGAATGCCAACTTGTCTTGTACAGTAATTTCAGTGGTGCAATCAACGAGGATGACACCCAAATTACCATTGAAGTCTAACTTATCCCATAAAAAACCAAGGTCAAGTATTTAGAATTGTTTATACAAAGTGATTGGGACACATTGATTGCCTTAACCTTAGTTTTGCCCTAATGCATTCTTGATTTATATTTTTTTAGGGGAGCGTACAGGAAGTTTAACATATTTGTGTTACCTTATTCATGTCTCTCTATTCTCTTATATAGTTACTACCATAGATTTCCCACCATTTTCTGCTACTATTTTTTTTTACTTTTTTTGTTTTGTTGTTTTCATTCCCTGAGCCACACTTTATGTTTCCAAATACTATATTTATAGATCCCCCCTTATTAAGATCCTTTGCAACTCAACGTTTACATACTCAAGAATCATACTTTCATAATCATGAACATTGCCAAACATCCCTAATATGATTCAAGTACCCAACATTTCATATATTCGGCCCGGTACATACACACAATCAAATACATTACACTTCCAACGATATTGGCACATGGTATGTCCACCTTATCATCAACTTAAAAACTTGTGCTTAGCATAAAACCCCTTTTTGACAACTTAAAATGGTGGCCGATTGGGGCTATCACATCTTTGCTTTGATCCATGAAGAAGTTATGTGTAATCTTCTTCACATAAGCTCCTTAGGTAACTTAAGCTTCCCATGTTTCATTTCTCTATTAATAATCATCCAAGACATTTTCTCGCATTCACCCAACTCTTTCATGTCAAACTCTACCATTACAAAACCCATTTCTAGCCTTAGTTCCCTTCACCTCGTTGGCATAATACTAAAATACCATCCGCATACAACAGTTGTTAGCAATCAGATATCTTAAATGCGTGTGAATTGTGTTGATATTTACTGAACAATATACAAAGGAATAGAACCTACGATATAAAGTAAATTACATGGTTTATATAAAGAAAGAAATCACTTATTATTAGCAGGGAATTAACTAGAATGAGTTGTGATTGATCCTTGATTTTGGAGATCATGGTTGATTGATCCGACCAAAAAAATTCTTTATTTGATCCTTTAACACTCCTCCTCAAATTGAGTGGTGGGATCCCTGATACTCAACTTTCCTAGAGGCTAGACAATGGCTAAAGATTCTCCCATTAAAAACCTTGGCCAATATACTCTTTCATGTCAAGCTCTAGCATTACAAAACCCATTTCTTGCCTTAGTCCCCTTCACATTGTGGGATACTACTAAAATTCCATCCATATACAAAAACTGTTGGCAATCAGATATTTTAAATGCTTGTGAATCGTATTGATATTTTCTAAACAATTTACAAAGGAATAGAACCTACAATTTAAAGTAAATTACATGGTTTATATAAAGAAAGAAATCACATATTACAAATAAATAGAACCTACAACCTTACTGGATTTGACCACCGTTGACTGCCTCCTGATTAACGGGCCGACTAGATAAAAATTACTGAGTGAACCTCCAACTAGCGATTAATCAGCGGATCGGGATTTTTACAACCATGCTCATAACACTTGTTTTTTTTTTGTGGTTTTAGGTCGATATTCATCTTTACCAGTTTTTAGGGGGTATGTGGAGGGTCGTAGGCATCTAAACGGATGGCTGGAGATGTTAAAGCTCAAAGATTGGCCAACGACAAATTCGTTTGACGAGTGTTTGCCAAGACATTGTGCGGAGTTCATCGCAATGCTTCCTTTCAATGATTATACTCATCCTAGATCTGGTCTTCTTAATCTTGCTACAAAACTTCCAGATGGTTCTAGAAGGCCCGATTTGGATCCTAAATCTTATATTGCTTATGGGTTTCCTGAAGAGCTCGTAGAGGCGATTCAGTCACAAAACTACTCATCAAACATAACAAATCTTTAGTTCCTTTCAAACTACTCATCCTCTTGACTAAACATACACATGGGCTACGTCTAAGTGAGGATTCTCACAACCATTCAACATGAACCCTCTTCACTATGCTAAATTTTCACATAATTGATAGTTATTCAAGCTAATTCAACAATTCCCACATAATTCATACATGAATTATTACCACAATCAAGAAGAACCCTAATTCTTTCATAACACAAATCATATCTAGTTAACTTTTTACCATCAAATGAGAATTTATAATGTATCTCATAATTATCATCCATAGATGATCATAATTTCTCCAACATAACATGTGGGCTCAAATCCTTCTTCAATTTCATGATTTATGGTGGTTTGGGGAAGAACCCCCTTTTCTTCTCCATGTGTGTGTCAACACACACCATACACGTATAAATTTTGAATTTTTATTAAGTTTCTCCACTTGCAACTTTTGGTCCTCTATTTGGGTTTTTGGTTATGTACAACCACACCTCCATTTCCGTTCATACTAACCCTTATGTTTGTAACTAGGTTACATAATGTAGTTATTTTTGTATTTCACGCCATAAAACAAGAAAACAATTAATTCAAATTCGGTTTTTAGGGCGTTACATATTCTCATGGATGAATGAGGGACTAAAAGATTTAGGGAAAAATGGAAAATTTGGAAGAAAAAATGAAGTTAACAGAACCTTAACATAAGCTAATGCCAAGGTCTAAAAGTGTTATGATTGAGCAAACAATGAGGTCTAAACGTGTAATAATTTCTGAAAAATAGAGAACAAAAGATATTACATAGTTATCAAAGATGTTAGCCGCACTCAAGACGCAAAGCTGTCGCCAAGGCTAGGCGCAATAAAAAGCGAGGGCTTAAGAAAAAAAATTATGTATTTGAACAATACTATTCTTCAATGAAATGAACAAAAGCTATTATATAACCTTTAATATATTCTAATTTAGTACCAAAAGTTCTAAAATAGTGCATATTTAAATGTACTTCCAAAAACTTGAGATGTTTTCTAATGGATTAGAACAAACTTGTATTAAAGTTGCTTATGGAAGGCTGAAGCAGGTGCCTCCAAGCTAGAAGCGCAAGTAATAGGACTCGCTTAGAAAGTACGCCTGTGAGAGGTTTAAATAACTATGAAATATTACAATAATTTAGACTATCTCTAATGCTAAGGGAACCCTTAGGTGTCTAGTAAGCTGCCATATCATACCCTTTAAAATCCTTACAAATCCTTAAAAACCTGAATTTCACCTCCCACCATACAAACATTCTTACAGATTTTTGCATTTTCCACATCATTGCTCATTTTTTCCTTTAAAATTATTTACCTAAATAATTAAAATATATAATAATTAAATGAATATAATCAATATATGTAAACAAGTAATATTTAAAATAAAACGTAAACTATATTTAAGAAAACATAGATATATCTCTACATAAAAATCGTAACTGAACTAGATTTAAAATCTGCTTTGTATCATGTTGGTTGATGTACAGAATAATACATGCATTTATCGTGTAGAGTTTGTAAAGTTTAACTAGCTTTCGTTTCGGTTTGTCAAGAATTTATCTACTTTTAATCCAAATACGATTTCCAGGTCCCGGTTCTTGAAAACGGTTGGAAGGATGGAGAAAAACGAGCTAAAGTGATAATTAGATCCAAGTCGGAACGTGATTGGAACGCAATAGTGGAAACGAATCGAAAAATGGAGGTTTTAAGGCCTCTAGCGGCCCGGGACCACATGACCTTAAACCTCTCGTGCCCCGTGAGAGGTAGATAATTATCTCCGAAATATCACTCGGTCGCGGGGGATGACCGAGACGTTATATCCCTCTCGCGGCCGGCGAGAGGGTGTTTTATCCAGAAAGTTTCGAAAGTCCATATGTTTCATGATTGTGGTGTTATATATATTTGAGTCATAATATGATTGCAACACACTTAGATCATCTTGGACGAAATCAGATCTTGGGAAGCAGAATTTCTGGATTGTTTGAGCTGAAAGAGATTGTTCTAGGCTACGGGAATCATCTAGGCTAGCAAGGAATTTCGAGGCAGGAGCAAGTATAGTTTTATTGTGAATATCTCATTCTCTAGTTCTTTGTTTTTAACCTTGTTATGAATTCATGTTTAAACCTTGTTTATTTGTTTTTCAAAACCATGATACTTGGCTAGATCTCTTTCGTTACCTAGGTTTGGATTATTTACTTTATGAAAGTTTGGTTTTTATTTTAGTTTAATGATGGTTTGAATGATTGTTTGGTAAAGTTCTTAACTTGTTAGTTTAGTGTATTTGCATGATCTAAGTTGATTTGTGATTATTTATTTGTTTTACATAAATCTTGGTGGATGTCTTCCATAGAAGGTTTGTGTTGCTTTTACATGTATTTAGGGGTTCCGAAAACAATCGGTAAATTGGCCAATAAACCGGGTAAACAACCAAATAAAATATAAAATCAGTTTTATCTTTATGCCTAAATTAATTATTGAGAAATAATAATTAGTTAGCCGAATTGGTTAGGTGAATTATTAGGTTTAGGTTTTGAGAAAATCCCGGATCTAATTTACTTGTCATAATCGAGTCGGTTAAACTAAACTAATAGTTATTGTTGGTCCAGGTTAATTATTGAGAAGTAGTTAACTAAACAGACACTTTACTAAATTGAAAGATAACTGAAAAGAAGTCTTTAAAATCGGTAAACATAAAATAATTTTAGGGTATCATAGGTGTCTTCCCGAGAAGGGTCGGGGGTCCTGTTCGGTAAACCTAGACTTTAATATTTTAAGATCCCGGTTAATCATTCAACCTAATTAATTTATTATAAATTCAAATAATTGGTAATCTAAAATCCAACCTAGGTAACCGGTTCACTATTCTTGAAGTAATTCCCAATTTCTAAAGTTCAAGATTCAATTTGTTTTAATTAAATAGTTTAGTTTCATTAATAATTTAGAATTGTTAGAAACCCCCCTTAAAATATAAATAATCGTTTTAATTGAGAGTAAATTAAGTAGTCATTGTAATTAGAGAGTCTCGTGGGTTCGCTAATCCAGACTTACTTAAACTATTCTACAATTGATCGGTTCACTTGCCCGTTAGTAGTTTAGTAATTTAGGAGTCTAGAGTTTAATTTGAGTCTAGAAATTGGGTAATTTTAGTATTTTTAATTAACTACTTTTAGAACATCAAGTTTTTGGCGCCATTGCCGGGGACTCTCTCATTAGCAATTGCCTTGATTACTCGATTTAGGCTTCATTATTGCATTCATGTTTAATTTTTATTTTTATTTTTGGTTTGTGTCGTAGGAGTATAAATAATTTAGTAAGTTTAATATTTATTTTCGTTAATATTGTTTAATTATTTTTGCTAAATTATTTTATTTGTCTCGCTTCCGGTTTAGTGGATGCCCCGTTCGCGTTCGCAAGGACCTCCGCCTAAGCCGCCAACGGATACGTCTTTTTCTCCCGCACCAAAGGTTAGTACTTCTTCATCCTCTAGTTCATCCCGCCCTTTTATACAGCTCGATTTCGTTTTTACACCAAAGCACTCTCCGCCCGGTTCCCCGTCACCCCGCGTAGTTCATAGAAACGTAAGCCCACCACCTAATTTTCACATGGCCAAAAACCAAACTGTTTACCAACAGGCCACTACCGGTTTCACCAGTGCGAACTCGCCCATCACTCTTCCCCGGATGAATAACAATAGAGCTTGGCAAATCCCTTCTTATATCATGACCGCTATTACCAACTCTTGCCAATTCCATGATCGTGATGACGAGGATGCGCCTGCCTATATTAACCGCCTCACCCATCTCTGTCACACTTTCAATATGGAAGGTGCGGGCAACGATGCCCGTTTCCTTCAAGTTTTTCCTTTGTTCTTGGAGGTCGAGCCGCCATCTGGCTTGATTCTCAACCAGCCGGTACTTTCACCACTTGGGCCGCTCTACGAGATGCTTTCCTAAAAAAATACTTCCCACCCGCAAAAGCATCTCGCCTTCATGATCAGATCCATTCGTTCCAAATGGAACCTGACGAGGCTTATCATCTAGCTTGGGAGCGTTTCCAAACTTTAGTGTCCTGCTGCTCTCAACACGGTCTGTCAGATTGGGCGCTTGTAGAGAAATTCTACAACGGTCTCACTCCCGAAACACGCGCTCGATTCGACACATCTGCTTGACACCTCATGGGAAAGAAAACGGTGGCTGAGTGTAACGACCTTTTCGAAAGCTTCACACATTCCGACGTAGACTACAGCACTGCCAACAGGAATTCAATTCATGTTTCTCGTACGACTCCGGTTAACCGAGGTCTGATAGCTTTAAGAGAGAGGTCACTAAGGAGATTCAGGAGCTGAAAAAGAAAGTGGATAGGTGTGAGGTGTGTCTAGGGGGTCATGTTACAATAGAGTGTCCTACGCTCACTGTTGAGCAGGTAGAGTTCATTACTGGTCAGAGTAGAGGTCCGACAAACCCTTTTAATAATAATAATAATAATTCTAACTATAACCCGAACTGGCGTAATAATATAATAATAATAACTTCTGATCTTCCTGTAACCCCCTGGTTTCCAATCAGGTTCATATCAAACCAGGGGGCAGGGTCACTACTCTAATGGAGGGTCTGGTCATTCTGGTCAGTTTAGTGGTGGGGGTTCGAATCGGGAGGGTCAGAATAGGAGTGGAGGTTCAAGGGGCAATTTAGATAGAATTGAGGAGTTGTTATCTCAATTAGTGGTTAAGGATCAAGCTACCCAGAAAACTCTAGCGGAACACAATCTTCTCTTAAAAAACCAACAGTCCGCACTCTTAGATCTGCAAAGGTCAGTAGGTAGTATCGCTAAGCAGCTGCAAGAGCAGCCACACGGCCAGTTCACGGGAAACACTCAACCTAACCCGACGAACCAACACGTGAAAGCGATAACTACACGTAGTGGTAGGAGTTTGAAAGAGATGGTTAAAGAGGGAGTAGAGGTGGAGGAGCAGGATGAGGAAGTAGATGAGGAGTTAGAGATGGAGGCTCCACCTAGGGTGCACATTAGGCTAGACCCAGCAAGTACCGCACCAACCAGTGGACCTTCAGTTGACAGTGGGGGAGAGAAGAAACCGGTAGAGGTTAGGCCATCACCACACGTAGATTCTTCACGCCTACCTTACCCAACACGTCTTAAGCAGTAAAATTATGTCAAGGAATACATAAATTTCCTTGATATGTTTACTCAGTTGAAAAGCAATCTCCCGTTCATCGAGGCCCTCTAGCATATGCCTAAATATGCTAAGTTTTTGAAGGATCTTCTTAAACGTAAAGATAGGCTGGGGGAGCTTTCGAATGTCCCGTTGACTGGAGGATGCTCCGCCGTAGTTCTAAATAAGTTACCCGAAAAGCTCACTGATCCAGGTATCTTTACTATTCCATGCTTATTCGGCAGTTCCATCGCTCCAGCTCATGCTTTAGCCGATCTAGGGGCTAGCATCAATCTGATGCCCTTCTCACTTTATGAGAAATTAGGTATAGGGGATCTTACTCTGACTCGTATGTCACTGTCTCTTGCTGATAGGTCTGTTAAGTATCCGCAGGGAATTATAGAGAACTTATTAGTTAACGTTGATAAATTTGTTTTCCCTGTGGATTTCGTCATCTTAGATATGGAGGCCGACGAGAAGGTGCCCATCGTCCTAGGTCGCCCATTCCTTCGCAATGCGAAAGCGATCATTGATGTTCATGATGGAAAAATCACACTTCGCATCGGGATGAGAACGTCAGTTCGAAATCGCTAGGTCGATGCAATACCCCAGCGGTGGCGACAACGATAGTGGCCCTTGTCACTTCGTCTACTTTCTGAATTCATTCATGTTGTGCGTTGATCATTATATCGAGTATATTAGCAGAGCTGACCTAGTGAATGAGAGTGTAGTAGCAGAGGAGAGTGATAGCGATGAGATAGAGGATGACCCCCTATGGGTTCCCGAGACCTTAGATTTTTGTGAGGTTAGTGCGGCTAGTGAGAGTACCCCTTTCGAGACCCCAGCACCCGTAGAGCTTAAGGTCCTTCCCTCCCACTTAGAGTATGCGTTCCTAGGTGACAATTCGAGCTTACCCGTTATAATTTCTTCGAAATTGTCGACGGAGGAGAATGAGCGTTTGATAGAGGTCCTTAAAGAGAATAGGGACGCCATCGCTTGGAAATTGTCTGATATCAAGGGGATTAGCCATACCTTCTGTACTCATAGGATCCTTATGGAGGACATCTTTAAGCCAGTTGTGCAGCCTCAGTGCCGTCTAAACCCGAATATGCAAGAAGTTGTGAAGAAAGAGGTGATCAAGCTGATGGAGGCCGGTCTCATCTACCCGATATCTAATTTTGCATGGGTAAGTCCTACTCAGGTTGTTCCCAAGAAGGGGGGAATGACAGTGGTCATAACGAGAAAAAGTAACTTATCCCATCGCGTACGGTCACTGGCTGGCGGGTGTGCATTGATTATCGGAAATTAAATGACGCCACTTGCAAGGACCATTTCCCACCATTTATCGATCAGATGTTGGAGCGACTCACAGGACCACATTATTATTATTTTCTTGACGGGTTTTTGGGTTACTTCCAGATCCCCATCGCACCTGAGGATCAAGAGAAGACAACTATTACATGTTTGTACGACACTTATGCGTATCGCCGCATGCCTTTTGGGCTATGTAACACTCCAGCAACTTTTCAGCGATGCATGGTCGCTATCTTTCAAGAAATGACCAAGACTTTGATGGAGGTTTTCACGGATGATTTCTCTTTCTATGGAAACACTTTTGATCAGTGCCTTAGTCACCTTGATGCGATGATGAAACGGTGTGTCGAGACGAGACTGATGCAGAACTGGGAGAAGTGTCACATTATGGTGACAGAGGGGATAGTGCTAGGGCACAAGATATCTCGTGTAGGTATAGAGGGAGATAAGGCTAAGATAGATACTATCAGTAGACTCCCTCCACCGACTAGCGTCAAATCTATCCGTAGCTTTCTCGGTCATGCGGCTTTTACCGACGATTCATTAGAGATTTCTCTAAGATTACACGCCCCATGACACGACTCCTTGAGAAGGATGCCCCCTTCGTCTTTGATGACGACTGCTTGAAGGCCTTCACGATCATAAAAGAGAAGCTGGTGAGTGCTCCTATGCTCGTCTCACCCGACTGGAGCTTGCCCTTCGATCTCATGTGTGATGCAAGCGGCTATGCGGTCGGCGTCGTTTTTGGTCAGTGACGAGATAAACATTTTCATCCCATCTATTACGATAGCAAAACCCTTAATGACGCTCAGGAGAACTACACCACTACAGAGAAGGAGCTTATAGCAGTAGTGTTTGCATTTGATAAATTCCGCTCCTATCTCGTCCTTTCCAAAACCATCGTCTTTACTGATCATGCGGCTCTGCGCTTCCTTTTCCAAAAGAAGGACGCAAAGCCTCGTCTTATTCAGTGGATTTTCTTGCTTTCTGGGTTCGATATAGAGATTAGAGATAAGAAGGGAGAAGAGAATGTGGTCGCTGACCATCTATCCCGATTCGAGGATCCAAGTAGAGAAGAAATCAGAGAGGAGGAAATCGGTGATAGATTCCCTCATGCGTCAGTGGAGTTTGTGGCGGTGGAAAAGGAGGGGATGCCGTGGTTCTCGGATTTGCGAATTACCTCGCAATGGAGTGGTCCTGAAGGGTATGACCACTCAGCAGAAGAAGAAATTCTTCCGTGATGTGAGGCGATACATCTGGGATGACCCTTTTCTATTTCGGGTAGGGGGAGATAGGATTCTTAGGTGCTACGTGAGTAGAGAGGAGGGGATAGAGATTTTGAGGCACATGCATGAGGGGCTAACAGGAGGTCAACATGGTCCGCACGTCACCGCACAAAAGGTCTTTGATTGCGGTTTTTACTGGTCTTCGGTAGTTAAGGATGCCTTAGAGTTTGTCAGTACATGTGATCGTTGACAACGCACCGTCAACATCTCATCCAAGGACGAGATGCCCCAACATCCGATCCAAGTTCTTGAAGTCTTTGATGTTTGGGGGATCGACTTCATGGGACCGTTTCCCGTCTCTAGCGGGAATCAGTACATCCTCGTGGCTATTGGTTATGTTTTCAAGTGGATTGAAGCTCAAGCTTTACCCACAAATGATGCCCGAGTGGTGGTGAGATTTCTGAAGAAGCTAATCACTCGCTTCGGTACCCCACGAGCTATCATTAGTGACCGTGGCACTCATTTCTGCAACGCGGTCATGGAAAAGGCATTAGCGCGCTACGGTGTCACTCATCACATCTCCATTGCTTATCATCCTCAGACGAGAGGCCAAGTGGAGAATGCGAACCGAGGGGTGAAGCAGATCCTCGAGAAGACGGTAGGCAAAAGTCGGAAGGACTATTCCAATAAAGTAGATGATTCGTTATGGGCGTTTAGAACCGCCTATAAGACACCTTTAGGGACCACACCCTTCATGATCGTCTATGGTAAAGCCTGCCATCTTCCGGTTGAACTCGAGCCCGGGCGTTGTGGGCCCTAAAGACGGTGAATTTGGACCTTACCGAAGCTGCTAAGAGATGTTACTTCCAAATTCATGAGTTAGAGGCGCTTCGAGATGCAGCCTATGAGCGTTCATGGAGCATTAAGGAGAAAACTAAGGCGCTGCATGACAGGAGATTGAGAGATGTGAAAGAGTTTTAAATTGGCGATATAGTGCTCTTATATAATTCGAGATTGAACCTATTCGCTGGGAAGTTGAAGTCTAAGTGGTCAGGCTCGTATGTGGTAAATGAGGTGTTTCCATAAGGAATGGTAGAGTTAAAGGATGAAGCTGATGGAGGTACGTGGAAGGTCAATGGGCATAGATTGAAACATTATTTAGGAGGACCTCTCGATTCCACCGAGAAGGAGGAAACTACTCTCGAAGTTCCACCTCATACCGCATAGGCTCTTGAGTATCAACTCAAGTGTAGAGTTTGTACATTTTGGTATTTATTTGCATTTCATGTCTTTTCTAGTATTAATTCTCATTTTTTGTAGTTTGTGTTTTTGTTTGTTTGTGGGCCGTCTTGGTTGTTTTGCAGGTTATATCACGCCACCATCGATGATGAGCTTGGATTTCAGGTACGTTTTGCTAATAACCGGATGCAAAAGGGGTTTTCACTAAGGTTAACAAGAAACAAAATTTTGAAAATTTTTTCTAAGGCACAAAACTGGCAAAACTTGCAAAGTTTCTGTGAAAACACCCCTCTCGCGGGGGGCAAGAGGTATAAGCCACTTCGGTCGCGGCCCGCGAGAGACATGCATTTCGGGAATTTGTAGCTCGGTCGCGGGGCGCGAGAGGAATTACCTCCATTCTCGCGGCCCCCGAGAAGCCTTATCTGCAGATCTGCAGCCCTTAAAGCCAATTTCATCTTTTTCAACCCCACTTTCCCCAATTTCACACACGGCTCTTCCATTATTCTCCACAAAAATCCACCATTTTTTTTTATCCACATTCACCCAAATCTTCCTCCATTACTTCCCTACATCAACCATAACCAAGTTTCAAGTGCAAATATGTGTTTTTCCCTTCAACCAAGATCTTTAACAGTTTTGCAACTTCGGCATTACTTTTTTAGTATTTCTTACAGATCGGCAGCACGGTATGTTTCTGGCAACCTTTATGCTTTTATCTTTCTATTTTATTTAGTTTCTGAATGTATTTTGGTGCTAGGTCCATTGTAAGTTGCATGTTCGTTTACTTTGAGGGTTGGGGTGCACTTGGGTTGGTTTGAGTTTTGATTGTGGTGGCTACTCATTTCTGTGGGCAGATTGGGTGTCAACAGGGTATATCTTGGCAGGTACTTTGGGTTGGTGAGGTTCAACATTGAGTGTGGGGATTTGGGTTGGTAATTACTGATATAAAAATCAGATCTTTTATGGAATTTTCAACCCGTTTTTTGTTCTGCTATGTTCATAAAGTTTTTATCTTTAGCTTGTAACTCAATGTTGGATGATTTTTGGTACATAGGTTTTAATTGTGGGCAATTAAGTGGTAGAAGGGGGTGGTCGTATTGTTTTGGATATATTTTGGGGGTTGGTAATATTTGGGCATTCATGCATATAAGATCTTTCTCGCCCGTACTCAATCTCAATTTGGGCGAGATTCGGTCAGATTAATTAATAATGTTGCACACCAAACAAAATATATATAATAAAGTGTTTATTGCTTCAGACTATGACCGCGAATGTAATGCTATACGGTCATTGTTCCTATATGGTTGCCTCTTTCTAATATTCTACTTGTCTTACTTGTGATTTATGCAGATGTCAGGTTAAGATAGTTCGAGCAGAGCAGGACAAAAGAGGAGAGGGCCAACACCTCGACAGAGAGGTGACCCAGCTGATGCACCACCGCAGCCTTCGAATTTTGGGCGACGACGAATCCGTTATAGGGGGGACGGTGTTCCCAATGGCAAGAGCACACGCATAGTAGACAGTCCCTTGCTACAGTCCGATTTAGATTCTCATGAGTGGGAAAGGCTTTCGAACTTAGTCACTTGTGATCTACTGCCATACAGAGGGATTGACTGGGAAATGATAGACCATCTGGGTCAGAGGGGCAAAATCGAGCAGTTTTTGGGGGATAAATTCCTGAGGGTATTGGATTGTGGAGCTAGGCAGTATAAAGAAATTACCTTCGAATTTCACTCTACGTTTGAGTACCAGCAGGGAAAATTTTCCGAGAGTGATGCTATTTCGTTTGCCTTAGGGAGGCACGTGTACGAAACGACGGTTCCGCAATTTGCTGTGGCCACGGAGATCTACTCACTAAAGGAGGTTCAGGCACCATTTCTTCACCAGTCTACAAGGGGGTTTTCAAAAGAAGGCACCCCCACAGTGTTCAGACAGATGAGCTGGCTAGGTTCTGAGGTACCATCTCTTCTGCTCCATATTCTAACAATATGGTAGCAAGCGACATTATCGATCCGGTTTACTGGTTTATTCACAAGATTCTTGCTGCTACATTGGTTGGTCGAGGGCAGGGGGATAACAAGGTGAATCAGGTGAGTTTATTCTGTTTAATGTGCATGGTGGAAAGAAGGCCAACGAACTTGGCAACTATATTTGCGTGGTCGATGAAGCAGCTGTGGAGGGGAGGCCCAGGGGCAAGGGTATATTGTGGGCCCCTGATTACGTGCTTAGCTGAGAGTCTTGGGGTATTTGCAGATATCCCAGGACAGGATGAGAGAGGGCCCAGCCCATGCTCCATGAGTATTCATGACCTCCTGGCTGCCGGGATTTTGACTACCCAGGAGCCTGTTAGCTGGGAGCCAGTTCGATAGGGACCTCCGGTGTATCCTCCTTCGGGTTCTGAAGCGGCGTCATCTATGTATGCCGTTGTTCCCACTCGATAGCGACCGGTCACTCGTTAAGAGCTGCCAGGACGACAATATCCTCTCCGTCAGCCTCGCCCTGACCCACTTACTTTGGATTCTTTATATGACAGGATGAAGACTGGGTTTGGGGATCTGCGAGGATATGTCGATCAGCATTTTGGTGGTGTTCGTCATGTTATAATGGAGAGCAGGCAAATGCATGAGGATGGCTAGCGAAGGCTGGAAGATGGGATGCGGTACATGATGGAGAATTTGAACATGGGGTTCCATCCTACTTTCAACAGCGAGGTGGTCAACCGCGGTCGAGTCAATTCGCCGGTATGGAGGACGTCCAGCCGTACCAAGTGTTCGAGGCATTGGAGGAATCAGAGGATGATTATTGAAGCAGCAGTGGATCTTTATCTTTAGTATTTTTCATTTTATACTGTTTTAATCTAATATTGGTCTTTAATTTTAAACACTTTAACTTGTGGGAATGGTGGTGGTTTGGGTATGATGGTGAACACTTCTAAAGACAATTTATTTATTTGTTTTATTATATTATGTTTTTGGAAGTGTTATGTTGATAGGTCGATGTTATATGCAGCTTCCGTTCGCATGTGAGTTTTGAGAGTTGTATGCTGAGCGCGTTCGGAGTGGAGGGCATGAGTGGACAGACTGGCACATTGACAGTCTTGCACTACCAGCTAAGTCGTTTCACTTGTATATTTTGTTTTTTTATTTATTATGTTTTTATTTATTATTTTGACTAGTAGGTTTTCTCAACCTTGCATTGGGGGCAATGCAAAATTTAAGTGTGGGGATGGGATATTAGAGTAGAGTAGTTGTTTTTAATTTGAAAAAAATATTAAAAAACCAAAAAAATTAAAAAATCAGAAAATGTCTTTTGAAAAAAGGAGTTTGCGTAAAAAAAATTAAATGGAAAATGATAGAAAAATTAAATTTTTATTCGGTTTCAAATAATAATAATATGAGAAATAAAAGGGCGAGTTTGTGTCTAATTTTGGATATGTGAATAGGCTCGATTTGGTTCTTATGTTCTTTGAGATTAATATAACTTAATTGTTGGTCTACTAGTGGGTACTCATCTAGGAAAAATGGAAAACTGAAACGCCAAGAATAGTATAAGGAGTACCATTATAAGCTAAAATCTATAGAATTTTTGATCATGTAAAATAAAAGGAATAAAAGAAAAAATGAGCTTGATTAAAAAGTAGACGAGGCCTATGGAATCTCCCTTGGGGATGTTGACTCTGATCGAGAATCCCTCTATGATTAGTTGAAATTTTAGGTATCGAAGCCCATGTTGTCTCTCTCGGGGATGGTGACTCTGGTTGAGACAACCTCAAGGTTAGATATGCAAAAAGAAATCAAATGCTCAAAAGAAGAAAAAAAAGAAAGAGAAAAAAGAAAGAAAATTATTTGGTTTTAAATTCTTTATATTTTGGTATAAAACGGTTAAGAAATGAGTTGAACGATTCATTCCTTTTGTTCCATAATCTTGAGGTGGGATTAGGTGTACTGTGGATTCTAGTGTGAGATCCTAGGTAGATTGACCGCACTTAAACTAATTTCACATGATAAGAATTTTGAAGCGAATTTTGAGTTTAAGTGGATATGAATACTTGCAATCGCGGTAAACATAAATCTTATTTCTTAATGAAAATAACCCTAATCTTTGAAATCGAATAATTATTTGGTTATGATTCCGTTTGTGCACAATTCTTTTTCAAGGACGAAAAGAGCAAGTGTGGGGATATTTGATGTGTTAAATAATACATGCATTTATCGTGTAGAGTTTGTAAAGTTTAAATAGTTTTCATTTCGGTTTGTCAAGAATTTATCTACTTTTAATCCAAATACGATTTGCAGGTCTTGGTTCGTGAAAACGGTTGAAAGGATGGGAAAAATGAGCTAAAGTGATAATTAGATCCAAGCCGGAACATGATTGGAGCGCAAAAGTGGAAACGAATCGAATGGAGGTTTTAAGGCCTCTAGCGGCCCGCAACCGCATGACCTTAAACCTCTCGCGCCACGTGAGAGGTAGATAATTATCTCCGGAACATCACTCGGTCGCGGGGGCGACCGAGATATTATATCCCTCTCGCGCCCGGTGAGAGGGTGTTTTATTCAGAAAGTTTCGAAAGTCCATCTGTTTCAGGATTGTGGTGTTATATATTTGAGTCATAATATGATTGCAACACACTTAGATCATCTTGGACGAATCAGATCTTTGGAAGCAGAATTTCTGGATTGTTTGAGCTGAAAGAGATTGTTCTAGGCTACGAGAATCATCTAGGCTAGCAAGGAATTTCGAGGCAGGAGCAAATACGGTTTTATTGCGAATATCTCATTCTTTAGTTCTTTGTTTTTAACCTTGTTATGAATTCCTGTTTAAACCTTGTTTATTTGTTTTTCAAAACCATGAAACTTGGCTAGATCTCTTTGGTTACCTAGGTTTGGATTATTTACTTTATGAAAGTTTGGTTTTTATTTTAGTTTAATGATGGTTTGAATGATTGTTTGGTAACGTTCACAACTTTAACTTGTTAGTTTAGTGTATTTGCATGATCTAAGTTGATTTGTGATTATTTATTTGTTTTACATAAATCTTGGTGGAGGTCTTCCATAGAATAGGTTTGTGTTGCTTTTTTGAGTCTTTAGGGGTTCGGAAAACAATTGGTAAATTGGCCAATAAACCGGGAAAACAACTAAAGAAAATATAAAATCAGTTTTATCATTATACATAAATTAATTATTGAGAAATAATATTTGGTTAGCCGAATTGGTTTGGTGAATTGTTAGGTTTAGGTTTTAAGAAAATCCCGGATCTAATTTACTTTCATAACGGAGTCGGTTAAACTAAACTAATAGTTATTGTTGGTCTAGGTTATGTATTGAGAAGTAGTTAACTAGATAGACACTTTACTAAATTGAAAGATAACTGAAACGAAGTATTTAAAATCGGTAAACATAAAATAATTTTCGGGTATCAGGTGTCTTCCCGATAAGCGTCGGGGTCCTGTTCGGTAAACCTAGAGTTTAATATTTTAAGATCCCGGTTAATCATTCAACCTAATTAATTTATTATAAATTCAAATAAGTAGTAATCTAAAATCCAACCTAGGTAACCAGTTCACTATTCTTGAAGTAAATTCTAATTTCTAAAAGTTCAAGGTTCAATTTGTTTTAATTAAATAGTTTAGTTTAGTTAATAACTTAGAATTGTTAGAAACCCCCCTTAAAATATAAATAATCGTTTTAATTGAGTTTAAATTAAGTAGTCATTGTAATTAGAGAGTCTCGTGAGTTTGATAATCCGGACTTACTTAAACTATTCTACAATTGATTGATTTACTTGCCGGTTAGTAGTTTAGTAATTTAGGAGTCTAGAGTTTAATTTGAGTCTAAAATTAGATTAATTTTAATATTTTTAATTAACTACTTTTAGAACATTATTGGTAAATCAATTAATAGCTGTTAAATAAATTGCATAATAATGGGCAACAAAATAAAGCTGGTAAACAAATAAATTGGTTGGTTCTTTTGAAAACAAATTAAAAAAATGAAAAATGGCTCAAAAGTTGACACAAGAACCAAAATAAAGGTACCCTTGCAGTGGGATTTTTCATTTGGATTCCTTCTTTTTGGTTGGTCTTCAATGGGCCTGAAAGTTTGGATATACTCCACATCATCACGGGCTTATTTAGGGATTATGCGTTGGAGTCAGTCTTGTAACTTATGTTTTCACATTGTACATACAACCAGTATTTGTAACTTTTTATATACTACTTTAAGTTTTAAATTAAATTAAGTGATCGACTTTGTGACACGTACCACAATAGTGACAATAAACTAGTATATATTAAGCCTAATAAAGTTGGAAAACCATAAACAAAATGTAGAATACGTGCAGGTTCTTGGAAGCAAAAGTTATTTCAAAGACATTTCAGGTCAGCTTTGGTGGGTGGTAAAGATGCTTTATAAATGGTTCATATGATTTGTAGACTATTCTATACGAGCTAGACAATGAAATTTACATGAGGAATAATCGAACCACTCATTTTAAAACAAAATTAATTCTTTTACTCTTATAAATTACATCAAGTATATATGTTTAGTTTTTAAATTACGTTTAAAAACTAATATGAAGAATTTGTTATAGAGTTAATAAGAAGGATAGAATTATTTTCTTTTTAATTTGATTGTTTGTTTATTATAAAAGAAGGATAGAATTATTTTCTTTTTAATTTGATTGTTTGTAAAAAATGAACTTCCGTGAATGATAACACCCCTGGCTGTCTTATACTAGAATGAACCTTCCGTGAATGATAACATCCCTTGGCTGTCTTATACTTGAGAAAAGGATTGAACAAAAAATAAACTATAATAATTCTCTGAATAAAATGACCAAGTCTTCATGGCATGTTGATATAAGAGAACTAATCTCCCTTCCCCAATCAATACCCAAAATCACAAACTAAAAAAATACACAGAAAGCAACTATGCATTTAAAAATACTAATTGCAGTTGCAACTATTGCAGTTTTGGGGACAGCAAGTTCTCAAGATGAGCGGAATTGTAGAAGTTCATGTGGCAAGGTGACTATTACATACCCATTTGGTGCAGGAGAGGGATGCTACTACAGTTCCGAATTCCTCGTGACTTGTGACGAATCATCCGGGAAACCAATACCATTCTTTAGAAAAAGCGATATTGTTATTTCAAATATCTCTATAATTAAGAGTGAGCTTGAAATTATGGCGTTTGTAGGCCGTGATTGCTACAATAGTATTGGCCGAGTTGAAAGAAACCGACCATGGTTTAATTTGGGTTACTTGAAGAATTTCCGGGTCTCCACCAAGAACAAATTTGTAGCCATCGGGTGTGATACATATGCATATTTTAGTGGAGAAAGAGGAAATGAGTCTGATATTGGTACCGGGTGCATTTCTATATGTGGTAGAGACAACGTCATTAATGACGGATCTTGCTCAGGAGTTGGGTGCTGTGAAGTAGCTGTGCCAGAAAGAGTGCATTCTTTTAATTTGACACTTAGTAGCTGGAATAACCATTCGAATATGTTGGACTTCAACCCTTGTAGCTATAGCTTTCTTGTTGAAAAAGGGAAGTTTAACTTCTCTACGACTAACCTGGCAAATTTTAAAAGTGACAAGATGCCGATGTTACTTGATTGGGCAATTGGAAACAAGACTTGTGATGAAGCAAAGGTCGATAATAATTTCTTATGCAAGGGAAATAGCACATGCGATCAAAGTTATGAAGGTCCCGGGTATCGTTGCCGTTGCCGTGATGGTCATGAAGGCAACCCTTATGTTACAGATGCAAATGGCTGTATGGGTAAGTTTTGAATTCATATTTGGATTCTTTCTTTCCTAATTTACTTTTTTCACACCAATGAAATAATTGAGAATTTGTTATTTTACAGATGTTAACGAGTGCGAACGCGGAAGTCATGATTGCGACCGTAATGCTCAGTGCGTTGATATACCAGGGAATTATAGGTGTGCTTGTAAAGATGGTTACTCTGGTGATGGTAGGAAGGCTGGAACAGGTTGCACTGCTGATGAATCCACTGTTATAAAGATAGGTCTAGGTACGTAATAATCCAATATTTTTTAAGTTCATATCTTACACTACCCGAGAAATCAAAGCAGCATGAAATGGTGTTATAAGTTAGTTTATGTTGTTGTAGGTATCTCAGTTTCTGCTATATTTCTCCTTATTTTTGTCACCTGGTTGTACTTGATACTCAAGAAGCGAAAGCTGATGATGCTGAGAGAGAAATTCTTTAAACAAAATGGTGGAATAATGTTGCAGCAGCGAATTTCTGGAGATAGGACTTCTCATGATCAAGCAAGAGTCTTCACAATTGAGGAGCTGAAGAGAGCAACCAATAACTATGATGATACCAGGATTATCGGTAAGGGTGGCTATGGCACTGTTTATAAAGGAGTTCTTTCTGATAACAGGATTGTTGCCATAAAGAAGTCCAAGCTACCAGATCAAACTGAAACCCAGATAGAGCAATTTATCAATGAAGTTCTTATCCTTTCCCAAATTAATCATAGAAATGTGGTGAAGCTGATTGGATGTTGTCTGGAAACAGAAGTCCCTTTATTGGTGTACGAGTTCATTCCGAATGGCACACTCTCTGATCACATCCACAACGTCAAAGGCAAGTCGTCAGCTTTTACATGGGACATCCGACTCAGAATAGCAACGGAAACAGCCGAAGCACTTTCATACTTGCACTCTTCAGCATCCGTTCCAATCATCCATCGAGATGTCAAGCCAATGAATATACTGTTGGATGAAAACTATGTAGCAAAAGTGGCTGATTTTGGAGCATCTAAGCTAATTCCTATTGACCAGATTGAATTGGCCACTATAGTGCAAGGAACACTAGGCTACTTGGATCCAGAGTATTTGCAGACAAACCAACTCACGGATAAAAGCGATGTTTATAGTTTTGGGGTGGTACTAGTGGAGCTTTTAACTGGAAAAAAGGCTCTTAGCTTTGATAGGCCAGAGGCAGAGAGGAACCTAGCTATATATTTTCTATGTTCTTTAAAAGAGGGGAGACTCCTCCAGGTTCTTGATGAACACTTGCAGCTAAATGATGTTCCACGTGGGATTATCCAAGTCTCAAGACTGGCTGAAAGATGCTTACGCGTTAAAGGCGATGAAAGGCCTACCATGAAGGAAGTAGCAATCGAGCTCCAAGGAATATTGGCTTCAATGATTCAAAAACATCCATGGGTGGAAAGTAGTCCAAACAAAAATGAAAGTGAGTATTTGTTAAAAGGACTAACAAACGACTATGAATGTACAAATGGTGGCAATATAAGCATTGTAAGCTCAAGCACCTTCGATAGCATGAGCAAGCATACTATGTTACGGATTTCTAGTGGCAGATGAAGTTAGAGACTTGCATCTACCAAGCTGGAACAGTCTTGATCTTGTATAGGGGCCTAGGGGGACATGTAGCCCTTTAGGACAAACTTAAAAATAATTTAGTCTTTAAGGTTTAACGTAAAACGACGATGAGTGTAAAGCGTTCATTTTATGGTGTCGCATTTCATCCTTCTTTCTTAGCTATTCTTGATGCCCAGAAGGGGTTTAATGCGCTTGTTTGCTTCAATTGTTCTTATACTTCTATTTCTTCCTCTAAATCTGATAATCAAATTGCAAAGAACTTTTATTGCTTCCTTAGAGCGACCGACAAAAAACAAATATATTGGGTCTTGAAATTGTCTAGATTTGTTAGATGAAATTGTAATCTAGCATGAACATCCAAGTTGTTGCAACCTGTGCAATTCAACTTGGTGCCAAAGAAAAGAAAGATCAGTTACAGCTAAAAAAACAACAGTACCAAGTTACTGATGAGAGAGATACATTATATATAAATCAATTCATAAAAGTCCGAGGAGCAGTGACTTCAGATAGTTTAGTAGAAGCCTTTAGCAATCTAAACTAGTAATTCATTATAACCCATACTAGCTGTCACCTAGAATCCCTATTTCCTCACAATCATTTTTCCTTTCATTATTTACTCTCTTTCACTTATTTGAGTTTTTACAATATAGAGAAAAAATCATAACTTAACACACAAGCGTATTTAAAGTTACTTATTATGTGATACTTTGGGTGGTTTAGTAATTTAAAGTAATTCATTATATAGTTGTCACCTAAAATCCTTTTTTCCGCGAAATCATTTTTCCTTTTATTATTTACTCTCTTTTACTTATTTAAGTTTATACAATATATAGAACTAGTTTAAGTTCTCGTGTGTTACACGGGTGGTCTCACAATAAAAATATATTATTTAACACCGTAGATATCAAACCGGGCCTCGGAAGGCCTGCTTCGGTAAAAACCCATGGGATTCAAACTTGAACCCTCTTCTTATCACCAAGAATATGATATAAATCGACAATGTACCTTACGAAGAATAGCATTGCATGTGTTCTCATCAAATGCCTCCTTAACTCTTGTAAATGTAGAGTGAGTTTTACATGAAGATGAAATATGTAAATTTGGATTGGTATGTAAATGGACATTTTGAACCATACTCAAAATTCCTCTTTAATGCACTCCAATTGCTCAGCCTACCATCTAGAGCTTAAAAAAATGAAATAAAGGAGTGAGTTTAGCCAAGATTGTATCACTAACTTTCTTTTTGGGCCTAAAATATTAAGCACTATTCTTATTGTAAATTCTGAGTTATGATATTAACATTTTTCATCCATATGATAATTAAACAGTGACTACAAATTGCACTTATAAGCAACTTTAAGAAACCAAATTTCATGAATAAGAAAGTGTGACAACTTGCACTTTTAGGATAATTATGTACCTTAAACAAGTGAATTATATGATATAATTATGTGTTTTGAACAAATTAAATTGCGTGAATTTCATGGCATCAATCTAGAAAGTGCATTGAATATATTACATGATGCATATTATTTGTTTAGTGGTTACCATTTAAAAACTGCCTGAAACAGTGCATCGGTAATGACTATTAGCCTAGTTGCAGCAGCGCAGTGTCAGTATGCAGTTAAACTGCAGATTTAGGACCTAGATGAGAGTCCAACACAAACTGTATATTAAACCCCATGTGGGAAAACAAGGATCAATGCTAACACTTTCCGGAAACTATACGCGCACCGAAAACTGTCCGAAATATACACTAAACAACAATTCTGCAAAATTCAGCAAATACAAGCTTATGTAATATGCAGAAATAAGGTTAAACATCATAATACACTACTTAAAAGATATTGAAAATATCATGTTGGCACAAAAACATAACATATCACATGTTACTGTTTTAACGAACCGCAACGAAACGAACACTCGGACACAATCTGAAACATCATATGAACTAGTTAACATTATTTTAACATCATACAACTAGTTAAAAGCATTAAACACATTGTTTTGCTTGAAAATCCCTAAAATCTCTACAAGTTACTTAAACCTTCGTTTAAGGACCCTTTAACGAACCGACCACCCGTTAAGCAACCGAACACGAACTAGACATAAAATATAAACTAGTTAATATTATTTAACAATATTAAGCTAGTACATGGCATTTTGTACCTTAAAATACATTAAAAACCCTTAATACATAAATACCCCTAACTAAACACCTAATATCCTAACTAAATAACTAACTAAGAATTAAAACCAAGTTAACTAAACATCATCATCATTTGGACGGCCAACAAGGGGACCCACAAGCCACCACCACTTTGTCCCCTTGTCTCCAACATGTTGGAAGTCATTTGTGTTTGCATGAAGGATCTTGTGATTACTTTCCAACATAAGAAGACCACCTTCTTTCACTAATCTTATCTCAACAATTCAAAGACTTCTCCTTCCATAAACCCCTCTTTACCTACGGCCACTTATACCTCCACTTCACCTCCATCTTCAAGTGTCTTGCAAGCTAATCTACGGTGATCCAAGGGTGTCTCAAGGCAATCTAAGAAGGTGCTAAGCATTAGAAGTTCAAGGACCTCTCTTAGGAGCTTTTAGCCACCAACTTTGCATCATCTTCTTCAAGTTGTTCATCTTGCCACTTCCCTAGCCACAAGAGCTTGTAGTGAGCCTTCTAATCTTTGATTTTATGTCTTATTACTAGTATCTTGATAATATATAAGTTACACCATGCAAAAATATCAACTTTAAAAGATGAACATATGAACAAGTAACATAATCTAATGAAAACAAAGCTATCTTGAAGTTGTAATAAAGATGCAAATGTTTATTTTGTGCTATGGATCATATCCATCATATGTACACTTGTTAGAAGCTTAGATCTAACAAGTATACACATGGATCTTACAAGGTCCATGATCAAAAAGGTGATGAACTTGGTATATATAATAAATGGACTCTTTAAAGTGGATAAAATGATTTGTAATGTTCTTGAAATGTTGGATGATCAAATGGTTAAAAATAATAAAAGGCTTGATGAATATGTTTGAACATAATGGACGATCTTGAAAATGTCATAAAAGTAACTTGTAATGTTTTCTAAAAATATATATAAGTAAGTTGTTAAAAATGATTTTTAACAAAGTTAGTGAATATTAGAAACTAAACCCATTTTTAGTCCCCCCTAAATCTAGGGGAGACTATGGCAAAATTTATATAAAAATTAAACACTTAGAAAAATACATGGTTATAAAGTTCTTTCAAGTAAACTTGTTCAAGAAGACATGATTTTATAAAGATAAAAATGGGTATAAATATATATTTTTGGAAAAATATATATTTAGTGATCATAAGAATCACAAGTTATGTGTTTATTGTTTGTAGTATACACACACACACACAGACACACACAGACACACACACACACACACATATATATGATATATATATATATATATATATAGAGTTAGGAACTTGAAAAATAAATCATACAAATAAATGCATAATAATATGGCAAGCAAAGAATTACAAAATATATATATACCCATCCATAAGCATACATGGCAACAAATATGGACATTTGACTATATATGAATTATGGACTAAAAATATAATATATCGAAGCTTGGTAAGTATTATTTTCAAAACCGAACAAGTGACAAAATATATATTTTTACAAAGATATAAACTGTATCGTTTTTCGTCGATACTAAAAACATATTACTTTCAACCTCCTAAAACTATATTATTTTTGGTGAAAACTAAAATATATATTTTTCTAGAGCTAATCGCAAAAATATATATTATTTGGATATAGACACCTACCAAGCATTATAATACATATACTAATTTAAATATATCTTAAAATTATAAAATTTAAGAACACACAAAAGTGAGGGGGTAATAAATAAAAAATATACGTATTCCTATACATACAAATACATGCCAATATACACCATTAATATTGGTGAAAATACCATTATACAAGTATTATACTTAACCATGAGAATACGAAGGTAAATACAAAAATATACACAACACAAGTATACCTATGCTTGGGGAAACACATAGATATAATACTTAACAATTTCAATAGTTGGTCATGTATACTATGGAACATGCACATGAAATAATTATATATCAAGACACGTTAAAAGTAGATTATTTTTAACAAACCCATCATAAACAAAATGATATATATATAAAGTGATGCATACAAATAATGCAAATTAAAATATAATATTTTAACTAACACATCGAACTTGGAATTATATATAATTAAAAAGAATTATACATGGAATTATTCCGATGATGGAGTCGTCGAGGCAAATGGGTGGAACCCGTCTGTGAGGTGTCATGGAACACATACTTTTTACTTGTGTGAGGCATGGAGTCTAGCAGGTTGAAGTATATCTATTGTTATCGTACATCGAGATGTATATCTAAATAAAATCAAAACTGAACAAGTCTTAGTAAATAATTAAGACAAGAAACAAGAACAAGAATCATTCAAGTGTCTAACAAAACCTAACGCGTTTGTAGGTTGTGGTACGAATTCAAAGAAAGGTATTTGAGTTAAACAGCGAAAGTGGAAAGCAAAACAGTGAGTTCATGTCCCCCTTTTCAACTTAAATGTTTTACAGTTTTACAACTATCTGGGTGAGATACATGTCTATGGTATGATAAGCTAGGGAATGAAATAACTAGATCATGTACGAATAGGGTGGGCGTAAGCACCATTAATCTTGTTGAAGACCGCGGTACAAAGGTTAGATCTAGCGGATGTTGGCGAGCCCCACTCTTGGTCATAGACCCACTCGGAAGAGTGCATTTGTTGTCCCAGTCGAGGTTAATCGACAGAAATCGTCTAGTTTTGGATGCTTCCTATGTCGTCACACATATTAATGTCCTTGTAAAACATTAATGATCACGATTTCATTGACGCTTTACATACCGGGTTTTTGTGATACAAAAATACTACTTATGTTTTATGGATCCAACTCATACTGTTAAAACTCATGAACTCGCCAACTTTGTTGATTTTCAACTTAACATGTATTTCAGGTAATTAGTGGATCCATGCAGAAGACATCAAATCAAGAAACAAGCATCAAGTCTCCAATGCCACTTTTGAAGGATTTGTCCGGTATATCCCGCCTACTTGCGGCGAATAAAGGACAAAATCCTTATTATTTAAAAATCTCGCATTTTGGTTACTTAACAATTTGACAATTTAATGGCTTGTAACAATATACTTAATTTATGTTGCGTTTGAAACAATTTCATCAATGGCATATGGAGAATGTTTTATTCATATAGTATGTTCACTTATGTTGTATGCAATGAGAACCAATTAGATCACACCGTGCGCTTCCGCCTACGAGCTGGTGTGACAGAAAGTGTCTAAAATATACTCTTGTTTAATGAAACTGCAACAAAGATAAATCTTACAAATTGCTTGAAATCTTTATCTATGCAACTTCTTTACACTACAAAAAAGCTTTAATCAATGGGTATGTTCGTGTCCCTCTCGATGAAAATAACAAATATTTAAAATAACCCACCAACACTCGAAACATGTTATTTATGCTACATATGTAGTATTTATTGAAGAAACAAGAGACCGATTCTCTTACAAAATTATAAAGCTTAAATCTTAGCGCACCACCAAATTATATTACATTCCAAAATCATTAATATGACTACCAATACTTAGTTATCATAGAATAACCTGAAATTTGTAATTCAATAGTTGTTAATGTAAACTTCAACTGCTGAAACATATAAGGTAGAATCATAAGCCATATTCAAGTAGAACTTACAACACATATGTTCTGAGGATTTGAGTTACAAAATGGTGAAATTCTTACCTTAACACTTGCAAGGAAACGAGTCAAAGCGGCAACAACAGTGCAAGGACATGTTGTGCCACGGGTTCTAAAACCCGCTCTGTTTTGTAATGAAAGTATACGTTATCATGTTCTTTGCGCGTTTAGGTTAAGTATTTAAAATTTGTTATTAGTATTAAATAATGAATAATAATAATAAAGTTTAAATAATAACTAAGTTTAAAATAATATAATATTAATCACTAAAATATAAATAATAAAACAAAATGGTGTGAACCGCATGTATCGAACCCGGGTCTCCACCCGATTCAAACACACAACACAACACACCACCATACCACACACGCAACATCTGTGAAAACTGAGATAAGAAATATGTTATATGCTCGTTATCCTTGTTATGATATTCAAAACGTTAACTGCCCAAAAACGACTAAACTCATCGAGACACCAAATTTCCGTTTTTCTTTTCGAATTAACTCTTTGTAACTGTTTCTAATCATAAATGGGATTCAATCAGTGGAATCATTAACCCTTATAAAAAAACTGTCGCAATCATCACGGCATTTAAAACCTTGACCGAAACCGAAACTTCAAACGAGCCTTGTCTTACACTATAAATAGGACCTTCCGAAACAGCTAGAGCACACCTGCACTCATTACAAACTCTCTGCAAGTCTTGTTAGAAAAATTTATACAAATTTCTTGTCACTGGAATTTCACCGGAGAAATCAAAGCCACTCCCTTTGTTCGGTAACATCTTTGAATCCTTTATCCTTTCTTTATTATGTATATATTCTGTAATTATCATAACTAATTCAATGAGTTTCATCGGATTATTTAAAATAGTATGTATGAATTGAAGAAGATGAAGTTTTTCTAGTGTTTATGTATAATTAAAAAACGGGTTTAGTCAGGTTAGACACACAGTCCAGTGGTGGACTGTGTGCAAACACAAAGCATACGTCTCGGGTTCATCCACACACAGCACCAACTTTGACTTTCTGAAATAAAAACCATTTTTTAAAAACTTTTTTAGATCATCTCTCAATAAGTAGATAAATATAATATAATTTCAGTTTATACCGGGTTAGACACCCAGCCCAGTTGGTAGGGTTGGGTGCAACACAGACCAAAGTCGCGGGTTCGATTCGGCCTACTATCACCGGTTCGGTCATTTTAAACCTTTTTAATAAGCAACAAAGTATAATTAATTCTAACTAGTATATATATATATAAAATTAAAATCAGAGTTATTTCGGGTAAGACACGGAGCTCAGTTGGTAGAGCTGCGTGCACGTATACGGGACGTCATGAGTTCGAACCTCACACGATGCCAAAACTCACTCGAATAAAACCGGTCTGACCGGCCAGACCTGACAAGGTCCTTAATTTTTTACTACTATTTTTCTTTATTATTATTATTTAAAAATACTTAAAAATAAGATTTTTAAGTTTAAAAATTGTAATATTTACCACAAAAATAAACCTAAAAATCTAATAAAAAGCATTAATTAAAAATATTAATTTCAAATAAAAATTTATTTATTTATCGAATTATTACGTGAATATTTAGGTTAGTTTTCTCGATCTATAATCGTGTGCGTTCATTATCAACTCAAGAAACGCACCCACTATGAGTGATACCTTACAAATTCCCATTTTTATTCATGTTTTGGGGTGTAGCATGTGTCGTTTACATATTTCGTTTAATCAAACACTTGTGCTATTACGATTATTAATCGAACTAACGTGTTATGTAAGGTTATTTGTTGTATTGTGTGGTTACATTTTTCTATTTGCGTGCAATCTTTCACATTAGGCCCATCATACGAGTTTAGCATCGCGTGCTTCATTAGATCAGCTCCGTTTGATTGAGCCTTGATCTCACAGTTCATCATTGGTCATGCTTGTGTGTGCAATGCTAGATGCTTATGTGGTTCGTGGTTAGATTTACATATGCGTATGCTCATAATTGGTTATTGCACATTTAATTAAATAAACAATATAACTATTTCTTTCAAATGATTAAGATTCACTCGCCAACTTTTGTTGACCCAAAAACTCTATTTTACATATGATACAGGTGAATAGGTTGAAGCAAGGAATACATAGGAATTTGCCTTAGAAGAAAAATAAAGAGTTTATGAATGCTATATTTAGAACATGTTGTGCTTTTATGTTTGTTGTAATTTCTCCTTTAAATTGAAAATAATAAATATGAAATTTTATTATAGTAAATGTCATGAGCTTTGATGAAAACTCAATCATGCCCCGACTACCATTTCCGTTGCGGGTCAGAGTATGACACATGTCATGTAAACCAAAACTTCAATCGCCTAAAACATAAGTCAGATCAGCTATTTCGTGGGCCTTGAACAATCCATTAAAACTTTAATTTTTATAAAAACCTAAAATACGAACAAAAGTATAAATGATAAATCAAAATTACAGAAAAGCTCAAGCATGATAAAGTGATTTCAGATGAAACAAAGCAAATAGCCTCTAAAACATGCACATATGACAGGCAAAATCAAAGTCGATTCAACAAAATAGAAATCAATATTTGAAATTTCATAAAAGATTAGTTTCATGTGAGTAATCAAGATTTTAGAAATTATTTATATTTCAGAAACAATCAAGATTTGACGGACAAAATCAAAGTCGATTCCATAAATATCAACATATATGAATGATTAACAAATTAAACATACATTAAAGCTGCATAATCAAAGGATGTTCGGGTTATAGCAGCAAAGATCGAGAAGAAACATGCATGTTGGTTATACTGAATTAGGGTTTCAGATTTGTTTTTTAAAAATCCTCAAATTAGGGTTTCATATTTAAAAAACAAAATAAATAAAATGATTCAGGCAAGATATCGTCGAATATGTGTGTGTTTATACCGAATGAAGGTAAAGCACAAATCAAATATCAGGAATTGGCATCGATCAAACTCTAGGGTAAATGGATTTGTGTAAAACCGCAAAAATCTAAACAACGATTGAACAGATCAAATACAATACAATACAATACAATACCCTAAATCTATATATGATGTAGAAAGATAAATAATTGTAGGTCCCGATGCGGATCATTGGACTACAATGATTTCTTGTTTCGGATGCCGTAATGAGTGCGGAATCCATGTTACGACACAAACCGAGCGAGAGAATGTATAACTCACTAGGATTCAACGTTTAACTGATCCGTATATTGATTTCGATAGAGTTTCGATACAGAATTATAAAATATAATCGCTCTCCTGAACTCTCTCTCTCTCTCTATATATATATATACATATATATATACACACACTTTTTCTCTAGCTTATTCAACTTCTAGTTACAGATTTCATGGACGACGGCTATTTATACAAAGCTCAGACATCGACCTATCGAGGGTCAAGAAAGTCGTTGATGGTACCACATTCAGAACAAGAACCACAACGATAATCATGTTCATGTTGTTGAGATCGATAGTCTTGATGTGAGATCCATGGTTGATGTGGTTGCATGAGATCGATAATTGATGTATATATGTGGATCGATAGTCATTTTGGCAAGTATACATCGATAGTCATTTGAAAGATATCGACAGTAAGTATGTATGCATGCTTTTAACCTGCATATTGATGATGTCATCTTTATCCAACTATTCAATCACGTCGTTCAAGTATCTTCGTCATTTGTATCTCATTCATCGAGTCACTTGACGAAGGAATATCGTTGACTTCGGTTTCGAATCGAACCAAAACGAGCCACATCCACACAAAAGTCCATGAACAAACTCCCCCTGGATATTGACCATGATGGTTCGTTCTTCACTCTGTCGGATCTTGAAAATTCTTCACTTGTCACAATTAAGAGGTGCATCAACAAAACTCTCCCCTTGAATGTAGCTTGTGAATCTTTGATCTTCAAAGCTTCAGCTCCTCGTGATGTTGATGAGTTGTCAGCTGCAAATTTATCTTCTTGATCATCTTCTAGATCCACTGATTGTATGCATGCCATGCCATCACTTCCATAACTTGTCAGCTGACATGTTCTCTTTGCCTTTAGCTTGTTGGAATGCCAACTCTGCACACACGACAAAGCTAACGCGTATTGAGAACAACCGCTAGAGTTTTAACCAAACTTAGAGGATTTTCAATTGAAAACCTCACTAAGAATTGATTTTAAACAATATTAATAGATGACACTCATGAGACCAACTCTCATTCAACTACCAACCCACAACACTTTGAAAGTTCTAAAGTTTTCCAGATCCCCATCGCACCTGAGGATCAAGAGAAGACAACTATTAAATGTTCGTACGACACTTATGCGTATCGCCGCATGCCTTTTGGGCTATGTAACACTCCAGCAACTTTTCAGCGATGCATGGTCGCTATCTTTCAAGAAATGACCAAGACTTCGATGGAGGTTTTCACGGATGATTTTTCTTTCTATGGAAACACTTTTGATCAGTGCCTTAGTCACCTTGATGCGATGATGAAACGGTGTTTCGAGACGAGACTGATGCAGAACTGGGAGAAGTGTCACATTATGGTGACAGAGGGGATAGTGCTAGGGCACAAGATATCTCGTGCAGGTATAGAGGGAGATAGGGTTAAGATAGATACTATCAGTAGACTCCCTCCACCGACTAGCGTCAAATCTATCCGTACCTTTCTCGGTCATGCGGACTTTTACCGACGATTCATTAGAGATTTCTCTAAGATTACACGCCCCATGACACGACTCCTTGAGAAGGATGCCCCCTTCGTCTTTGATGACGACTGCTTGAAGGCCTTCACGATCATAAAAGAGAAGCTGGTGAGTGCTCCTATGCTCGTCTCACCCGACTGGAGCTTGCCCTTCGAGCTCATGTGTGATGCAAGCGGCTATGCGGTCGGCGTCGTTTTTGGTCAGTGACGAGATAAACATTTTCATCCCATCTATTACGATAGCAAAACCCTTAATGACGCTCAGGAGAACTACACCACTACAGAGAAGGAGCTTATAGCAGTAGTGTTTGCAGTTGATAAATTCCGCTCCTATCTCGTCCTTTCCAAAACCATCGTCTTTACTGATCATGCGGCTCTGCGCTTCCTTTTCCAAAAGAAGGACGCAAAGCCTCGTCTTATTCAGTGGATTTTCTTGCTTTCTGGGTTCGATATAGAGATTAGAGATAAGAAGGGAGAAGAGAATGTGGCCGCTAACCATCTATCCCGATTCGAGGATCCAAGTAGAGAAGAAATCAGAGAGGAGGAAATCGGTGATAGATTCCCTCATGAGTCAGTGGAGTTTGTGGCGGTGGAAAAGGAGGGGATGCCGTGGTTCTCGGATTTTGCGAATTACCTCGCAATGGAGTGGTCCTGAAGGGTATGACCATTCAGGAGAAGAAGAAATTCTTCCGTGATGTGAGGCGATACATCTGGGATGACCTTTTTCTATTTCGGGTAGGGGGAGATAGGATTCTTAGGCGCTACGTGAGTAGAGAGGAGGGGATAGAGATTTTGAGGCACATGCATGAGGGGCTAACAGGAGGTCAACATGGTCCGCATGTCACCGCACAAAAGGTCTTTGATTGCGGTTTTTACTGGTCTTCGGTAGTTAAGGATGCCTTAGAGTTCGTTAGTACATGTGATCGTTGACAACGCACCGTCAACATCTCATCCAAGGACGAGATGCTCCAACATCCGATCCAAGTTCTTGAAGTCTTTGATGTGTGGGGAATCGACTTCATGGGACCGTTTCCCGTCTCTAGCAGGAATCAGTACATCCTCGTGGCTATTGGTTATGTTTTCAAGTGGATTGAAGCTCAATCTTTACCCACAAATGATGCCCGAGTGGTGGTGAGATTTCTGAAGAAGCTAATCACTCGCTTCGGTACCCCACGAGCTATCATTAGTGACCGTGGCACTCATTTCTGCAACGCGGTCATGGAAAAGGCATTAGCGCGCTACGGTGTCACTCATCGCATCTCCATTGCTTATCATCCTCAGACGAGAGGCCAAGTGGAGAATGCGAACCGAGGGGTGAAGCAGATCCTCGAGAAGACGGTAGGCAAAAGTCGGAAGGACTATTCCAATAAATTAGATGATTCGTTATGGGCGTTTAGAACCGCCTATAAGACACCTTTAGGGACCACACCCTTCATGATCGTCTATGGTAAAGCCTGCCATCTTCCGGTTGAACTCGAGCACCGGGCGTTGTGGGCCCTAAATACGGTGAATTTGGACCTTACCGAAGCTGCTAAGAGACGATACTTCCAAATTCATGAGTTAGAGGCGCTTCGAGATGCAGCCTATGAGCGTTCATGGAGCATTAAGGAGAAAACTAAGGCGCTGCATGATAGGAGATTGAGAGATGTGAAAGAGTTTCAAATTGGCGATATAGTGCTCTTATATAATTCGAGATTGAAACTATTCGCTGGGAAGTTGAAGTCTAAGTGGTCAGGCTCGTATGTGGTAAATGAGGTGTTTCCATAAGGAATGGTAGAGTTAAAGGATGAAGCTGATGGAGGTACGTAGAAGGTCAATGGGCATAGATTGAAACATTATTTAGGAGGACCGCTCGATTCCACCGAGAAGGAGGAAACTACTCTCGAAGTTCCACCTCATACCACATAGGCTCTTGAGTATCACCTCAAGTGTAGAGTTTATACATTTGGTATTTATTTGAATTTCAGGTCTTTTCTAGTATTAATTCTCATTTTTTGTAGTTTGTGTTTTTGTTTGTTTGTGGGCCGTCTTGGCTGTTTTGCAGGTTATATCACGCCACCATCGATGATGAGCTTGGATTTGCAGGTACGTTTTGCTAATAGCCGGATGCAAAAGGGGTTTTAACTAAGGTTAACAAGAAACAAAATTTTGAAAATTTTTTCTAAGGCACAAAACTGGCAAAACTTGCAAAGTTTCTGTGAAAACACCCCTCTCGCGGGGCGCAAGAGGCACAAGCCACTTCGGTCGCGGCCCGCGAGAGACATGCATTTCGGGAATTTGTAGCTCGGTCGCGGGGCGCGAGAGGAATTACCTCCATTCTCGCGGCCCCCGAGAAGCCTTATCTGCAGATCTGCAGCCCTAAAAGCCAATTTCATCTTTTCAACCCCACTTTCCCCAATTTTCACACACGGCTCTTCCATTATTCTCCACAAAAATCCACCATTTTTTTTATCCACATTCACCCAAATCTTCCTCCATTGCTTCCCTACATCAACCATAACCAAGTTTCAAGTGCAAATCTGTGTTTTTCCCTTCAACCAAGATCTTTAACAGTTTTGCAACTTCGGCATTACTTTTTTAGTATTTCTTACAGATCGGCAGCACGGTATGTTTCTGGCAACCTTAATGCTTTTATCTTTCTATTTTATTTAGTTGCTGAATGTATTTTGGTGCTAGGTCCATTGTAAGTTGCATGTTCGTTTACTTTGAGGGTTGGGGTACACTTGGGTTGGTTTGAGTTTTGATTGTGGTGGCTACTCATTTCTGTGGGCAGATTGGGTGTCAACAGGGTATATCTTGGCGGGTACTTTGGGTTGGTGAGGTTCAACATTGAGTGTGAGGATTTGGGTTGGTAATTATTGATATAAAAATCAAATATTTTATGGAATTTTCAACCCGTTTTTTGTTCTGCTATGTTCATAAAGTTTTTATCTTTAGCTTGTAACTCAATGTTGGATGATTTTTGGGACATAGGTTTTAATTGTGGGCAATTAAGTGCTAGAAGGGGGTGGTCGTATTGTTTTGGTTATATTTTGGGGGTTGGTAATATTTGGGCATTCATGCATATAAGATCTTTCTCGCCCGTACTCAATCTCCATTTGGGCGAGATTCGGTCAAATTAATTAATAATGTTGCACACCTAACAAAATATATATAATAAAGTGTTTATTGCTTCAGACTATGACCGCGAATGTAATGCTATACGGTCATTGTTCCTATATGGTTGCCTCTTTCTAATGTTCTACTTGTCTTACTTGTGATTTATGCAGATGTCAGGTTAAGATAGTTCGAGCAGAGCAGGAAGAAAGAGGAAAGGGCCAACACCTCGACAGAGAGGTGACCCAGTTGATGCACCACCGCAACCTTTGAATTTTGGGCGACGGCGAATCCGATATAGGGGGGACGGTGTTCCCAATGGCAAGAGCACACGCATAGTAGACAGTCCCTTGCTACAGTCCGATTTAGATTCTCATGAGTGGGAAAGGCTTTCCAACTTAGTCACTTGTGATCTACTGCCATACAGAGGGATTGACTGGGAAATGATAGACCATCTGGGTCAGAGGGGCAAAATCGAGCAGTTTTTGGGGGATAATTCCAGAGGGTATTGGATTGTGGAGCAAGGCAGTATAAAGAAATTACCTTCGAATTTCACTCTACGTTTGAGTACCAGCAGGGAAAATTTTCCGAGAGTGATGCTATTTCGTTTGCCTTAGGGAGGCACGTGTACGAAATGACGGTTCCGCAGTTTGCTGTGGCCACGGAGATCTACTCACTAAAGGAGGTTCAGGCACCATTTCTTCACCAGTCTACAAGGGGGTTTTCAAAAGAAGGCACCCCCACAGTGTTCAGACAGATGAGCTGGCTAGGTTCTGAGGTACCATCTCTTCTGCTCAATATTCTAACAATATGGTAGCAAGCGACATTATCGATCCGATTTACTGGTTTATTCACAAGATTCTTGCTGCTACATTGGTTGGTCGAGGGCAGGGGGATAACAAGGTGAATCAGGTGAGTTTATTCTGTTTAATGTGCATGGTGGAAAGAAGGCCAACGAACTTGGCAACTATATTTGCGTGGTCGATGAAGCAGTTGTGGAGGGGAGGCCCAGGGGCAAGGGTATATTGTGGGCCCCTGATTACGTGCTTAGCTGAGAGTCTTGGGGTATTTGCAGATATCCCATGACAGGATGAGAGAGGGCCCAGCCCCATGCTCCATGAGTATTCATGACCTCCTGGCTGCCGGGATTTTGACTACCCAGGAGCCTGTTAGCTGGGAGCCAGTTCGACAGGGACCTCCGGTGTAGCCTCCTTCGGGTTCTGAAGCGGCGTCATCTATGCAGGCCGGTGTTCCCACTCGATAGCGACCGGTCACTCGTTAAGAGCTGCCAGGACGACAGTATCCTCTCCGTCAGCCTCGCCCTGACCCACTTACTTTGGATTCTTTATATGACAGGATGAAGACTGGGTTTGGGGATCTGCGAGGATATGTCGATCAGCATTTTGGTGGTGTTCGTCATGTTATAATGGAGAGCAGGCAAATGCACGAGGATAGCTAGCGAAGGCTGGAAGATGGGATGCGGTACATGATGGAGAATTTGAACATGGGGGTTCCATCCTACTTTCAGCAGCGAGGTGGTCAACCGGGGTCGAGTCAATTCGCCGGTATGGAGGACGTCCAGTCGTACCAAGTGTTCGAGGCATCGGAGGAATCAGAGGATGATTATTGAAGCAGCAGTGGATCTTTATCTTTAGTATTTTTCTTTTTATACTGTTTTAATCTAATATTGGTCTTTAATTTTAAACACTTTAACTTATGGGAATGGTGGTGGTTTGGGTACGATGGTGAACACTTCTAAAGACAATTTATTTATTTGTTTTATTATATTATGTTTTTGGAAGTGTTATGTTGATAGGTCGATGTTATATGCAGCTTCCGTTCGCATGTGAGTTTTGAGAGTTGTATGCTGAGCGCGTTCGGAGTGGAGGGCATGAGTGGACAGACTGGCACATTGACAGTCTTGCACTACCAGCTAAGTCGTTTCACTTGTATGTTTTGTTTTTTATTTATTATGTTTTTATTTATTATTTTGACTAGTAGGTTTTCTCAACCTTGCATTGGGGGCAATGCAAAATTTAAGTGTGGGGATGGGATATTAGAGTAGAGTAGTTGTTTTTAATTTGAAAAAAATATTAAAAAACCAAAAAAATTAAAAAATCAGAAAATGTCTTTTGAAAAAAAGGAGTTTGCGTAAAAAAAATTAAACGGAAAATGATAGAAAAATTAAATTTTTATTCGGTTTCAAATAATAATAATATGAGAAATAAAAGGGCGAGTTTGTGTCTAATTTTGGATATGTGAGTAGGCTCGATTCGGTTCTTATGTTCTTTGAGATTAATATAACTTAATTGTTGGTCTACTAGTGGGTACTCATCTAGGAAAAATGGAAAACTAAAACGCCAAGAATAGTATAAGGAATACCATTATAAGCTAAAATCTATAGAATTTTTGATCATGTAAAATAAAAGGAATAAAAGAAAAAATGAGCTTGATTAAAAAGTAGACGAGGCCTATGGAATCTCCCTTAGGGATGTTGACTCTGATCGAGAATCCCTCTATGATTAGTTGAAATTTTAGGTATCGAAGCCCATGTTGTCGCTCTCGGGGATGGTGACTCTGGTTGAGACAACCTCTAGGTTAGATATGCAAAAAGAAATCAAATGCTCAAAAGAAGAAAAAAAAGAAAGAGAAAAAAGAAAGAAAATTATTTGGTTTTAAGTTCTTTATATTTTGGTATAAAACGGTTAAGAAATGAGTTGAACGATTCATTCCTTTTGTTCCATAATCTTGAGGTAGGATTAGGTGTACTGTGGATTCTAGTGTGAGATCCTAGGTATATTGACCGCACTTAAACTAATTTCACATGATAAGAATTGTAACATTTGTCAAAAACAGGTTTTCCAAACCCGCTCCATTTTGTAATCGAATATCAAGTTATAAATGTCACGTTGCGTATTTATGGCAATTTTAATTTTTAAGGATCCATAATTAATAAACAAACTAAACTATAAGAGTTAAAATTGATAAAAAGTAGAAATAAAATAATTAAAAAGAAAATGAGGCTGCCGGGACTCGAACCCGGGTCAGCCGGAAGTGAACTCAAAGACTTAACACACACACGCATAACCACTCCGCCACTTGTTGTTTTCTGTCAACTCTAGGAAACAAATGAAATTTATAGTCAATCATAGACCAACCGGCTGCGCCAACTGAAAACCGTAATCGGCTATTCAAACGTCCAAAACGTTTGATTAATCGCGAACTCTGGTTTATAACCGATGCACCGACGATTCTAATCAAGTTTGCCTTGAATGAACTTGAATTCTAGAAGTGAATCGGTTTTTTATAACCGAAGGTATTCAATTTCTGAATTACTTCAATCAAAGATCTCTCTCGCGACTTAGAAACATTCTACAGACCTTCAATTTCACTTTCGCTATTCATTCAGTTCGTCAGAAAACTTTTTTTTAACTCGCCGGAAAATCTCTGCAAGTAGCCGGAAAACCGAGACCTTCATTAATACGGTAAATACTTCGATTATTTCAGTTTCAATCCGTTGTTAGGCTGTTACTAACTTCAAACCAACAATCAGAATCAATCCCAGACGACATAGTCGGAATATTGGGCTCTCACCGGAAAACTTCTGGAATTTCCAATCTCACGCGGTGAATCGGTATGAACATTCAAAACCTCTGTTAATCCTTGTTTAGTACCCCACTTTCATAACTAATCAATCAAATTTGGTAATTGAACCGAACAGAGGAAGCTCATAATCGGAGCCGACGATCCTTGCCGGAATTTCGAGAACGACGACCTGTTCCGGTACTTTCTTTCCCCAAACCTTCTCCGTTCATCACCTTTCAGTTTTTCATATTATTCGTTAACTGAATTAAGCAAATAACAGCGAGATAACCGTTGTCTGTGTTATAGACGAAGAAGACGAAGTAGTAGATGATATTAAGATTAATTAAAATGGATATTTTAAACAGGTTAGACACACAGTCCAGCGGTGGACTGTGTGCAAACAATATGCACACGCCGCGAGTTTGATCCCTGATACATACACCCTCTCTGTAATAAGGATGTTTTATTTTTATAACTAAACCGGATTAACTTCCGTTAGTTGTTAAGTATAATAAAAATCTATATATTAACCAAGTTAGACACACAGTCCAGCGGTGGACTGTGTGTAACGTTAAAGCACAGGTCCCGGGTTCGAGACCTGTACATGGCACCGGTTCGATGATTTAAAATGTTTTTGTAAATAAAAGAATTTTGAATAAGCTGAGTTAATATATAAGTATAATTAAAAACAGAATTATTTCGGGTTAGACACGTAGCTCAGTTGGTAGACCTGCGTGCACGCGTATGGGAGGTCTCGGGTTCGAGCCTCACCCGGCGCATACAATTACACAATAAAACCGGTCAACAAGTCAAACGGTCAACGGTCGCAAAAAGTCAACATATTTTATATTTTTATTTATTTAATTTAATTTAAAAATCAATTAAAAATACTTAAAAATAATGTTTTTAAAGATAGAAAATAGCCTTAAACTCACAAAAACATATCTAAAAATTCTATTAAAATCATTAATAAAATCCACTCATTTACTATATTTTCCATTATTATTTAGGTTAGTAATTCTCGTTGTTCAACTCTTCCAACTCGTGCGCATCTCACCATCTCCAACCAACCGCACCCAATGTGAGTGAATCTTTACAAATTCCCCATTTTAATCACGTTTTTGGGGTGTATCATGTGTCTTGCCACTTATTATACTTAAATCATTGTGCATACATCATATCATGAACAAATGTGTATTCAGTTTGATTCAATTGTTTGTGTGGTTATTGTTAGATTTAATTCATTATTTTCAGTACATGCAATTTCATAGGCCGCCGCTCCCCATTACATTATGAGCGTTGAGCATGTTCCCCATTACATTATGAGCGTGAACCTGGCGTGCCATCATACGATCGGCTTCGTTTGATTAAGCCTTGATCGCACAGACATTTATCATTTTCAGTACATGCAATACGATCGGCTTCGTTTGATTAAGCCTTGATCGCACAGACATTTATCATTTTCAGTACATGCAATACGATCGGCTCCGGTTGATTGAGCCTTGATCGCACAGTTTCATTCATGTTATATATTTATGCAAGTTGATATGTTATGGTATGCTGTTGGTATATTATTGTATGTTATAGTTTGTGGTTAACATTGGTACTGATTGATTATTTACATTTGCTCACTTATGATTATGCACAATTTTTCCTTGATAAAATAACAAGAAAATCAATTATAAATGTTTATCTAACAAGGTTCACTCGCCAACTCATGTTGACCTAAAAACCCCCATTTTTACACATGATACAGGTGAACCAGCTGCAGCAAGAAACACATAGGATTGGCCTAGAAGAATAAAATGGTTTAGAGCTTGGAATTGTTTAGTTGGTTATTTTCCTTTGTATTGTATGGACATGTTTGGATTATTGAGAATGTAATTTTGATTTTAATAAATATGAAACATAATAGTAAATATCATGAGCTTTGGTGATAACCCAATTATGCACCGACTCTTATTCCGCTGTGGGTCGGGGTGTGACAAGAATTTTGAAGCGAATTTTGAGTTTAAGTGGATATGAATACTTGCAATCGCGGTTAACATAAATCTTATTTCTTAATGAAAATAACCCTAATCTTTGAAATCGAATAATTATTTGGTTATGATTCCGTTTGTGCACAATTCTTTTTCAAGGACGAAAAAGAGCAAGTGTGGGGATATTTGATGTATTAAATAATACATGCATTTATCGTGTAGAGTTTGTAAAGTTTAAGTAGTTTTCATTTCGGTTTGTCAAGAATTTATCTACTTTTAATCCAAATACGATTTGCAGGTCTTGGTTCGTGAAAACGGTTGAAAGGATGGGAAAAAATGAGCTAAAGTGATAATTAGATCCAAGCCGGAACATGATTGGAGCGCAAAAGTGGAAACGAATCGAATGGAGGTTTTAAGGCCTCTAGCGGCCCGCAACCGCATGACCTTAAACCTCTCGCGCCACGTGAGAGGTAGATAATTATCTCCGGAACATCACTCGGTCGCGGGGGGCGACCGAGATATTATATCCCTCTCGCGCCCGGTGAGAGGGTGTTTTATTCAGAAAGTTTCGAAAGTCCATCTGTTTCAGGATTGTGGTGTTATATATTTGAGTCATAATATGATTGCAACACACTTAGATCATCTTGGACGAATCAGATCTTTGGAAGCAGAATTTCTGGATTGTTTGAGCTGAAGAGATTGTTCTAGGCTACGAGAATCATCTAGGCTAGCAAGGAATTTCGAGACAGGAGCAAATACGGTTTTATTGCGAATATCTCATTCTTTAGTTCTTTGTTTTTAACCTTGTTATGAATTCCTGTTTAAACCTTGTTTATTTGTTTTTTAAAACCATGAAACTTGGCTAGATCTCTTTGGTTACCTAGGTTTGGATTATTTACTTTATGAAAGTTTGGTTTTTATTTTAGTTTAATGATGGTTTGAATGATTGTTTGGTAAAGTTCACAACTTTAACTTGTTAGTTTAGTGTATTTGCATGATCTAAGTTGATTTGTGATTATTTATTTGTTTTACATAAATCTTGGTGGAGGTCTTCCATAGAATAGGTTTGTGTTGCTTTTTCGAGTCTTTAGGGGTTCGGAAAACAATTGGTAAATTGGCCAATAAACCGGGAAAACAACTAAAGAAAATATAAAATCAGTTTTATCATTATACATAAATTAATTATTGAGAAATAATATTTGGTTAGCCGAATTGGTTTGGTGAATTGTTAGGTTTAGGTTTTAAGAAAATCCCGGATCTAATTTACTTTCATAACGGAGTCGGTTAAACTAAACTAATAGTTATTGTTGGTCTAGGTTAATTATTGAGAAGTAGTTAACTAGATAGACACTTTACTAAATTGAAAGATAACTGAAAAGAAGTATTTAAAATCTGTAAACATAAAATAATTTTCGGGTATCAGGTGTCTTCCCGATAAGCGTCGGGGTCCTGTTCGGTAAACCTAGAGTTTAATATTTTAAGATCCCGGTTAATCATTCAACCTAATTAATTTATTATAAATCCAAATAAGTAGTAATCTAAAATCCAACCTAGGTAACCAGTTCACTATTCTTGAAGTAATTCCTAATTTCTAAAAGTTCAAGGTTCAATTTGTTTTAATTAAATAGTTTAGTTTAGTTAATAACTTAGAATTGTTAGAAACCCCCCTTAAAATATAAATAATCGTTTTAATTGAGTTTAAATTAAGTAGTCATTGTAATTAGAGAGTCTCGTGAGTTCGATAATCCGGACTTACTTAAACTATTCTACAATTGATTGATTTACTTGCCGGTTAGTAGTTTAGTAATTTAGGAGTCTAGAGTTTAATTTGAGTCTAAAATTAAATTAATTTTAATATATTTAATTAACTACTTTTAGAACATTATTGTTAAATCAATTAATAGCTGTTAAATAAATTGCATAATAATGGGCAACAAAATAAAGCTGGTAAACAAATAAATTGGTTGGTTCTGTTGAAAACAAATTAAAAAATGAAAAATGGCTCAAAAGTTGACACAAGAACCAAAATAAAGGTACCCTTGCAGTGGGATTTTTCATTTGGATTCCTTCTTTTTTGTTGGTCTTCAATGGGCCTGAAAGTTTGGATATACTCCACATCATCACGGGCTTATTTAGGGATTATGCGTTGGAGTCAGTCTTGTAACTTATGTTTTCACATGGTACATACAACCAGTATTTGTAACTTTTTATATACTATTTTAAGTTTTAAATTAAATTAAGTGATCGACTTTGTGACACGTACCACAATAGTGACAATAAACTAGTATATATTAAGCCTAATAAAGTTGGAAAACCATAAACAAAATGTATAATACGTGCAGGTTCTTGGAAGCAAAAGTTATTTCAAAGACATTTCAGGTCAGCTTTGGTGGGTGGTAAAGATGCTTTATAAATGGTTCATATGATTTGTAGACTATTCTATACGAGCTAGACAATGAAATTTACATGAGGAATAATCGAACCACTCATTTTAAAACAAAATTAATTCTTTTACTCTTATAAATTACATCAAGTATATATGTTTAGTTTTTAAATTACGTTTAAAAACTAATATGAAGAATTTGTTATAGAGTTAATAAGAAGGATAGAATTATTTTCTTTTTAATTTGATTGTTTGTTTATTATAAAAGAAGGATAGAATTATTTTCTTTTTTAATTTGATCGTTTGTAAAAAATGAACTTCCGTGAATGATAACACCCCTGGCTGTCTTATACTAGAATGAACCTTCCGTGAATGATAACATCCCTTGGCTGTCTTATACTTGAGAAAAGGATTGAACAAAAAATAAACTATAATAATTCTCTGAATAAAATGACCAAGTCATCATGGCATGTTGATATAAGAGAACTAATCTCCCTTCCCCAATCAATACCCAAAATCACAAACTAAAAAAATACACAGAAAGCAACTATGCATTTAAAAATACTAATTGCAGTTGCAACTATTGCAGTTTTGGGGACAGCAAGTTCTCAAGATGAGCGGAATTGTAGAAGTTCATGTGGCAATGTGACTATTACATACCCATTTGGTGCAGGAGAGGGATGCTACTACTGTAACATCCGTCAAAAACCGGGTTAACCAAACCCGCTTCGTTTATTAACCGAACATCCAGTTAAAATTTTTGTTGCGTATTTAATGCTCAAATTAATTTTATACAATACATAATTAATAAACAATTTAGAATTTAAAAACTATAATTATTAAAAAGTGAAAATAAAATAAATAAAAAAGAAAACCGGCTGCCGGGTTTCGAACCCGGGTCAGCCGGAAGTCTTAACACACAAACATTTAACCACTCCGCCACTTGACTCACTTGTGCTATCCAGTGGAACAAATAAAATTTATAATAAATCTCGAAGTTGAATTCAGTCACTCAGCGCGCCCAAATCACTCTCGCCGGAAATCCCGACGATTTCGCCACTCATTGACGGTTTCTATTGACTTAACGGATGTATTAACATCAACATCGGTTATAACCGATGTCTAATCCCGCGACATCAGTCATAACCGCCTGAGAAAAGCTGACCAATGAATCAAGACTGTAATCCGACCCAATTCATTGTGATTCTTCCCTATAAATACACACCCAAGTCTCTGGAAACCATTTCGCTCAAAATGGCACCATTTCTCGAATCAATTTCACTCGCCGGAGATTTTCTGCAATCGCCGGACTTTCGCCGGAAAACCGAGACTCACATCAAATCGGTAAAAACCTCGACTCTTTCGATTTCAATCCATTGTTAGACTATTACTAACTTCAATCCCTCAACCAGAAACAATCCCAGACGACGTAGCTGGAATATTCTGCTTTCGCCGAAAAACTTCTGGAATTTCCAAAATCACGCTGTGAATCGGTATAATCATTCAACCCTTCTGATAATCATTATTTAGTAACTCAATTTCACATCTAATCGATCAAAACTGTTAATCGATCTGAACAGACGGAGTTCACAAAACAGAGCCGACGATCCTTGCCGGAGTTCTGAGAAAGACATCTGTTTCGGTACATTCATTCCCAAAACCCTCTCTGTCCATCACATTTCAATTGCTTATAAATTTCGTTAATCGAATTAAACAAGAACAGTTGAATAACGGTGGTCTGTGTGTTTGAACGAAGAAGATGAAGTCGAACTTATGTATAAGTATAATTAAAACGAGTTATATAAACGGGTTAGACACACAGTCCAGCGGTGGACTGTGTGCAAACGTTTAACACACGTCTCGAGTTCGATCCTTGACACAACCTCACTCTCTGAAATAAAAATGTTCTTTTTAAAACCGAACCGGATCAACCCGCTGTAAGATGTTAAGTATAATAAAAATCAGTATATTAACCAAGTTAGACACACAGTCCAGCGGTGGACTGTGTGCAACACTAAACAACAGGTCCCGGGTTCGAGACCTGTTGTGTACACCGGTCCGATACAATTAAATCCTTTTTAAAAATAATTGATTTCTGATTAAATTAAATAGTGTATAAATATAATTAAAAACAGAAATATTTCGGGTTAGACACGTAGCTCAGTTGGTAAAGCTGCATGCACGCGTACGGGAGGTCTCGGGTTCGAGCCTCACCCAGCGCATACATACGCAAGTCCGAACCAGTCAACCAGTCAAACGGTCAACGGTCAACTGGTCAAAAAGTCAAAAAATTTTATTTTCTTTTATTTATTTATTTTATTTAAAAATCAATTAAAAATACTTAAAAATAATATTTTTAAAGTTAGAAAACTTCTTTAAACTCACAAAAATAAAACGAACAATCCCATTAAGAACACTAATTAAAAATACTAATCTCAAATAAGAGTTTATTTATTTAGCGAACTATTATGTTATTATTTAGGTTAGTTCCCTTGCCGATTAAATCCGAATTCGTGCGCATTCATCATCAATCCAAGAAACGCACCCACTGTGAGTGAATTCTTACAAATTCCCCTTTTTATTCATGTTTTGGGGTGTATCATGTGTCGCTTAAACTAATTCGTTTATTCAAACTCGTGCTATACCATATTATGATCTAAACTTAGAATGTAAATATTGTTTGTTGTTATGTATTACATATTGTCAAGTTGTATGCAAATTATTTGTTAGGCCCATCAGTTCCTCGTGGGAGACGAGTTGAACAACGCATGCCTTAAAACTCATTCATTAGGCCCATCAGTTTGTAGAACAACGCGTGCCTCAAAACTCATCATTAGGCCCATCAGTTCCTCGTGGGAGACGAGTTGAACAACGCGTGCCTCAAAACAATCAATTGTTGTATGTGTGTGCAATATTTAATATTATGTGTTTTGTGAATAATTTTACATCTACATTTACTCATATGTGGTTATGCACTTATTTTATAATCAATTCAATAAACACATTTAAATGTTTTCATAGGATTCACTCGCCAACTTTTTGTTGATCCAAAAACCATTTTTACACATGATACAGGTGGACAGGATGAAGCAAGGAACACATAGGAAAGTGCCTTAGAAGAAAAATAATGAAGTGTAGAAAGATGTATAGAACATGTTGTTCTAGTATGATTTGATTGTATGATCTCCTTTAAATTATAATAATAAATATGAAACGTTATAATAACTGTCATGAGCTTTGATGAAAACCCAATCATGCCCCGATCACCTTTTTCCGCTGCGGGTCGGGGTGTGACAGATTGGTATCAGAGCTTTTGACTATGGGGATATAGGATAGGTTATTAGACCCTTAGAGCCTATACTATAGTTAATAGATTTTAATTGTTTATGTGGTTACATGCAAACTCATGATGTTTATTTCTTTCATATTTATTACATACACAAATGCATGCAAACACTTCCAATATTACATTTTGTGATACATAGTGAATTATACTTACAGTCAAACATACATAATTACATACACATTCATCATACATATTTCAATGATCACATATTCAAATCATCTTCATACTTCCGTTATTCAAGATTTTGTCGCAATTTTTTATTTTTTAAATCTCATCAAAGTGAGTTCTGCGACGGGCATGTAGTAACTGTAAGGGTACAATTACCGGTAGTCGGAACGTCCTGTCTAAGTTGGCATTCGTATAAATCCAATATAACGGACCAGTTTGTCTACCTGGGGACTAACGATGAGAGTACGAAGGACCTATTAGGCCAAAGCATGCCACACCAAACGTCGTTCGAACTAACCCCACTTTGAGGTGTCACCGTGTCCACACTTGGATACATTCTGAATATCATACGTTACATACATATTTCTCGATTTCTCCGGGTTTTAGTGTACGTAACCAGGCTAACACATGCGAACCATATGAAAAACCCGGTAGTCATGGCGGCCCACATGATTACGAAGGTGAAGTATGGCGGCATGCAAGGCCCAATTACGAGCAAAGCCCAAGACATCCTATGGATGTAGTAGATTTATTATTCTATATTTATTTTATGAATGTTCATTCCTAAATACGACACATGACCCCTAAAACGTCCAACTCATACTCTTGATATGTATTCCTTGTAGATGTCTTCTAATTCCGCTCGTAGGAAGATGAGATCAGGAAAAGCCCGCGAGCGCATGGCTGCCCAAATCGCTCAACAAATGGCGGCCGTAATACCCAACATTGTAGTTCAAGTTCAACAAGCCCTTACCGCTAATCCCGTCAACCAAGAAGATCAAAATGTTATCAACCCTCCCCCAAATACCACTAAAAGCACCTTCAAGCATTTCAAATCCTGCGACCCTCCAAAATACGAAGGGACTGAAGGTGTTACCGCTCTCCTCCATTGGTTTGAAGAAATGGAAAACACTTTTCTAAATTGCGATTGCCCCGATGATCGCAAAGTGCGATATTCTACCGGTCGTTTACTTGGAATAGCACTTACATGGTGGAATACAGAGAAGGCGAAACGAGGTGTTGAAGATGCTATGACTTTGACTTGGGAAGAGTTGAAGGAAATTGTCACACCCCGACCCGCAACGGAAAAGGTGATCGGGGCATGATTGGGTTTTCATCAAAGCTCATGACATTTATTATAATGTTTCATATTTATTATTACAATTTAAAGGAGATCATACAATCATAATTACAACATGTTCTATACATCTTTCTAGACTTCATTATTTTCTTCTAAGGCATTTCCTATGTTTTCCTTGCTTCATCATGTTCACCTGTATCATGTGTAAAAATGGTTTTTGGATCAACAAAAAAGTTGGCGAGTGAATCCTATGAAAAACATTTAAACAAGTTTATCGAATTGATTATAAAAATAAAGTGCATAACCACATATGAGTAAATGTAGATGTAAACTTATTCACAAAACACTTAATATTAAATAATGCACACACATACAATAATAGATTGTTTTGAGGCACGCGTTGTTCAACTCGTCTCCCACGAGGAACTGATGGGCCTAATGAATGAGTTTTGAGGCACGCGTTGTTCTACGAACTGATGGGCCTAATGAATGAGTTTTAAAGCACGCGTTGTTCAACTCATCTCCCACGAGGAACTGATGGGCCTAACAAATAATTTGCATACAACTTGACAATATGTAATACATAACTACAAACAATATTTACATTCTAAGTTTAAATCATAATATGGTATAGCACGAGTTTGAATAAACGAATTAGTTTAAGCGACACATGATGCACCCCAAAACGTGTAAAAAAAGGGGAGTTGTAAGATTCACTCACAGTGGTTGCGTTTCTTGGATTGATGATGAATGCGCACGAAATTGAATTTAACCACGAGAGAAACTAACCTAGATAATAACATAACGGTTCGGTAAATAAGCGGATTTTATTAATCAATTTTAGTAGGATTATTGGATATATTTTTGTGAGTTTAAGGCTATTTTCTAACTTTAAAAACGTTATTTTTAAGTATTTTTAATTGATTTTTAAATAAAATAAATAAATAAAAATAATAAAAAATGTTGACTTTTTGACCGTTGACCATGACTTTTGACCATTACTGTTGACCGTTGACCGGTTCGGTCGTTTGGATGTGTGCTCTGGGTGAGACTCGAACCCGTGACCTCCCGTACGCGTGCACGCAGCTCTACCAACTGAGCTACGTGTCTAACCCGAAATATTTATGTTTTTAATTATATTTATACACTATTTAAGGTTAATCCGAAAATCATTTATTTTAAAAAGGATGTAATGGTATCGACTCGGTGCTCTCCACAGGTCTCGAACCCGGGACCTGTGGTTTAGTTTGGCACACAGTCCACCGCTGGACTATGTGTCTAACTTGGTAAATATTCCGGTTTTTATTATACTTAACATCTTACTGCGTGTGGATCCGGTTCGGTTTAAAAAAAAACATTTTTATTACAGCGAGTGTGCGTGTGTCGAGGATCGAACTCGGGACGTATGCGTTTGTTTGCACACAGTCCACCGCTGGACTGTGTGTCTAACCCGTTCATAATACTGATTTTAATTAATCTTATAATCAATACGACTTCGTCTTCTTCGCTCAAAACACAGACAACGGTTAACCATGCTGTTACTTGTTAAATTAATTTAACGAACTTTATAAGTGTTTGTAATGTATTGATCAGAAAGGGTTTGGGAAATGATTGTACCGAACAGATTGTCTTCTTCAGAAATCCGGCAAAGATCGTCGGCTCTGTTTTGTGAACTTCGGCTGTTATGATCAATTAACAGTTTGGATGGATTAGATGTGAAATTGAACTACTGAGCAACGATTATCAGTAAGTTTAAATGATCATACCGGCAAACAGCGAGATTCTGGAACTTTCAGAAGTTTTCCGGTGAAAACAGAAAATCCGGCAACGTCGTCTGGGGTTGATTCTGGGTGATGGAGTGATATTAGAATTTATCTAATAATGGAATGAAACAGAAAAAGTAGAGGTATTTACCGTGTTGATGAAGGTCTCGGTTTTCCGGCAACTTGCAGAGAATTCCGGCGAGTGAAAATGATTGAATAATCAGTGCGATTTTGAGCGAAAAGTTTACTGGAGGCTAGGGTGTGCATTTATAGGGAAGAATATCGATGAATTGGGTCTGATTACTGTCTTGATTCGTTGGTCAGCCGTTCTCCGGCGGTTACGACGGATGTCGCGGAACTGGACGTCGGTTATAACCAATGGCGTCGTTAATTCTTACGTTAAGTCAAAAGTAACCGATGATAATTGGCGAAATCGTCGGATTTTCCGGCGTCAGCGGATTTGGGCGCGCTGTTGACTGGGTTTGATTTCCAGATTTATTATTTGTATTAATTGTTTCAATATGTTATCAAACAACACAAGTGGCGGAGTGGTTGGGCGAGTGTGAGTTAAGGTTTGGATGATTCTCTCGGCTGACCCAGGTTCGAAACCCGGCATCAGCATAATATTTTTATTTCCTTATTTTTAATAAATTTTCAATTATAAATTTTATATTCTAATATAATTATTAATTATGTATCGTTTAAAATTAATTTGAGCATTAAATATGCAACGAAATTTTTAACTGGTTGTTCGGTTAAAAAACGAAGCGGGTTTGGTTAATCCGGTTTTTGACGGATGTTACAGAAATCATGACAAGACGGTTTTGCCCAAGAAGCGAAATCAAGAAATTAGAGGATGAGTTCTATTCTTTGAAACAAAAGGAAGGCGACCACACCACATACAACAAGAAATTCCTCGAGTTAAATCAAATGGTTCCCAACTTGTTCACTCATCTTTACGGTTTGATCGAGCACTACATTCGAGGTCTTCCTTAAAAAATTCAACACACTGTAATAAGTACCACACCTGCAACTTTGGAAGCAGCAATGGAGTTAGCTACAGAGCTCACCGAGAACCGCATACGGAATAAAGACTTCAAGGAGGAGAAGAAGAAGGATAAAGCATCAACTGAAACCTCAAACTCCACCCAAACCGAATCCCCTTCTCAACCCATTTCTAAGAGAAAACGAGATGGACAACTTTTCGCTGTCACCCAACGCAATCAACCAGCCTCACAAGCCGTACCCCTCCAAGCTATCCCAATCACTCAAGTAGCACCCAACTCAACTTACCCAAATAAGAAACCTTACTTTGGACCTCACCCTCAATGCAACACCTGTTTTTATCACCATCCATCTACTTTACCTTGTCGACTATGTGCGAATTGTGGCCGTTATGGTCATTTGAGCAAGGTTTGCCGCACATCTCAAAACCAAACCTCACCCCCTACTCAAAACATGATCCAAACATATCAACAACCCCAATACCCCATGTTCCCATATGTTCGAGCTTGTTTCAATTGTGGCGACCCTACCCATTTTAGAAACACGTGCCCTCGATTGGTTAACATCATAAACGCCCAATCTCAAGCAAACCCAGTTAACCAAGCAAATCAAGAAAACCTAACCACTAGGCCACCAGCAAGAGGAAGAGTTTTCAACATCAACGCCAATCCTGTTGAAGATAATGACGGCCCAAACGAACCACCCAACTAGTCTCCTTCACCAAAAATTAGGATTCAACTCCAACCGCTTAGTTTTTATGTTTTTTCTTTATGTTATCTCAATTTTCACGTATCTCAATTATAAATTGGAAATTTATCCAAGAATTTTAATGCGAATTACTATTTCAGTTTGTTTTATACTCATTGATTTAACATTCATATCATCATATCTCACGACGTATCTCAGTCTCATCATTTAAAGAAGTTGGGTTGTGTCTCACTTCCACATAGACTAACCTCACCATCATAACCAACGAGAGAGGTACTGTCATCATTCAAACATGTATACTATCAGAATTAAGACTCAAGCTTTGGTTGTTGTGTTTGTTTATGTTTTAGAGTCACATAGGACTAATCATAACTTACTGATAAAACCAATGAAAATTTGACGAGAATATGGTGGATACGCCGCTGGTACTTCCTATATATAAGTATTCTTGTCAAAGGATCAGAGGCATTGTCAGGCGGTTATGAGAAGTTCCATGTAGGATTTAGTAATGTCTTGGTTGAAGTTTGTTTTATACCCACTGATTTAGCATTCATATCATCATACATCTCAACGTATTTCAATCTCATCATTTAAAGAAGTTGAGCTGTGTCTCACTTCTACATGGACTAACCTCTCCATCATAACAAACGAGAGAGGTACTGTCATCATTCAAATATGTATACTATCAGAATTAAGACTCAAGCTTTGGTTGTTGTGTTTGTTTATGTTCTAGAGTCACATCATAGAACTAATCATAACTTACTGATAAAACCAATGAAAATTTGACAAGAATATGGTGGATACGCCGCTGGTACTTCCTATATATAAGTATTCTTGTCAAAGGATCAGAGGCATTGTCAGGCGGTTATGAGAGGTTCCATGTAGGTTTTAGTAGTAGAAGTTTTGTTTTAGGATATAACCTTATCTTTCCAAGCGTATCAAAATCTTGCGCATGAAATCATACTTAGTCAATCAACTATGTTTATCAATATTCATTATCTTAGGCATCAAAAAGCGATTCCTATAGCAGGGTACTCAACCCTTACAAGGAACGTTACCGCCTCAAACAAAATTTAAACTCTTACTCCCTTCTAAGTATGTAATTGTCAAATTAAAACACCATCCTTTTGAGACAAACATGCCACTACTTAAATTTCGGGACGAATTTCTAAAAGTAGGGGATACTGTAACATCAGTAAAAAACCGGGTTAACCAAACCCGCTTCGTTTATTAACCGAACATCCAGTTAAAATTTTTGTTGCGTATTTAATGCTCAAATTAATTTTATACAATACATAATTAATAAACAATTTAGAATTTAAAAACTATAATTATTAGAAAGTGAAAATAAAATAAATAAAAAAGAAAACCGGCTGCCGGGTTTCGAACCCGGGTCAGCCGGAAGTCTTAACACACAAACATTTAACCACTCCGCCACTTGACTCACTTGTGCTATCCAGTGGAACAAATAACATTTATAATAAAACTCGAAGTTGAATTCAGTCACTCAGTGCGCCCAAATCACTCTCGCCGGAAATCCCGACGATTTCGCCACTCATTGACGGTTTCTATTGACTTAACGGATGTATTAACATCAACATCGGTTATAACCGATGTCTAATCCCGCGACATCAGTCATAACCACCGGAGAAAAGCTGACCAACGAATCAAGACTGTAATCCGACCCAATTCATTGTGATTCTTCCCTATAAATACACACCCAAGTCTCTGGAAACCATTTCGCTCAAAATCGCACCATTTCTCGAATCAATTTCACTCGCCGGAGATTTTCTGCAATCGCCGGACTTTCGCCGGAAAACCGAGACTCACATCAAAACGGTAAAAACCTCGACTCTTTCGATTTCAATCCATTGTTAGACTATTACTAACTTCAATCCCTCAACCAGAAACAATCCCAGACGACGTAGCCGGAATATTCTGCTTTCGCCGGAAAACTTCTGGAATTTCCAAAATCACGCTGTGAATCGGTATAATCATTCAACCCTTCTGATAATCATTATTTAGTAACTCAATTTCACATCTAATCGATCAAAACTGTTAATCGATCCGAACAGACGGAGTTCACAAAACAGAGCCAACGATCCTTGCCGGAGTTCTGAGAAAGACATCTGTTTCGGTACATTCATTCCCAAAACCCTCTCTGTCCATCACATTTCAATTGCTTATAAATTTCGTTAATCAAATTAAACAAGAACAGTTGAATAATCGTGGTCAGTGTGTTTGAACGAAGAAGATGAAGTCGAACTTATGTATAAATATAATTAAAACGAGTTATATAAACGGGTTAGACACACAGTCCAGCGGTGGACTGTGTGCAAACGTTTAACACACGTCTCGAGTTCGATCCTTGACACAACCTCACTCTCTGAAATAAAAATGTTCTTTTTAAAACCGAACCGGATCAACCCGTTGTAAGATCTTAAGTATAATAAAAATCAGTATATTAACCAAGTTAGACACACAGTCCAGCGATGGACTTTGTACAACACTAAACAACAGGTCCCGGGTTCGAGACCTGTTGTGTGCACCGGTCCGATACAATTAAATCCTTTTTAAAAATAAATGATTTCTGATTAAATTAAATAGTGTATAAATATAATTAAAACAGAAATATTTCGGGTTAGACACGTAGCTCAGTTGGTAAAGCTGCGTGCACGCGTACGGGAGGTCTCGGGTTCGAGCCTCACCCAGCGCATACATACGCAAGTCCGAACCGGTCAAACAGTCAAACGGTCAACGGTCAACTGGTCAAAAAGTCAAAAATTTTTATTTTCTTTTATTTATTTATTTTATTTAAAAATCAATTAAAAATACTTAAAAATAATATTTTTAAAGTTAGAAAACTTCTTTGAACTCACAAATATAAACCGAACAATCCCATTAAGAACACTAATTAAAAATACTTATCTCAAATAAGAGTTTATTTATTTAGCGAACTATTATGTTATTATTTAGGTTTGTTTCCTTGCCGATTAAATCCGAATTCGTGCGCATTCATCATCAATCCAAGAAACGCACCCACTGTGAGTGAATTCTTACAAATTCCCCTTTTTATTCATGTTTTGGGGTGTATCATGTGTCGCTTAAACTAATTCGCTTATTCAAACTCGTGCTATACCATATTATGATCTAAACTTAGAATGTAAATATTGTTTGTTGTTATGTATTACATATTGTCAAGTTGTATGCAAATTATTTGTTAGGCCTATCAGTTCCTCGTGGGAGACGAGTTGAACAACGCGTGCCTTAAAACTCATTCATTAGGCCCATCAGTTCGTAGAACAACGCGTGCCTCAAAACTCATTCATTAGGCTCATCAGTTCCTCGTTGGAGACGAGTTGAACAACGCGTGCCTCAAAACAATCAATTGTTGTATGTGTGTGCAATATTTAATATTATGTGTTTTGTGAATAAATTTAAATCTACATTTACTCATATGTGGTTATGCACTTTATTTTATAATCAATTCAATAAACACATTTAAATATTTTCATAGGATTCACTCGCCAACTTTTTGTTGATCCAAAAACCATTTTTACACATGATACAGGTGGACAGGATGAAGCAAGGAACACATAGGAAAGTGCCTTAGAAGAAAAACAATGAAGTCTAGAAAGATGTATAGAACATATTGTACTAGTATGATTTGATTGTATGATCTCCTTTAAATTGTAATAATAAATATGAAACGTTATAATAAATGTCATGAGCTTTGATAAAAACCCAATCATGCCCCGATCACCTTTTTCCGCTGCGGGTCGGGGTGTGACAACTACAGTTCCGAATTCCTCGTGACTTGTGACGAATCATCAGGGAAACCAATACCATTCTTTAGAAAAAGCGATATTGTTATTTCAAATATCTCTATAATTAAGAGTGAGCTTGAAATTACGGCGTTTGTAGGCCGTGATTGCTACAATAGTATTGGCCGAGTTGAAAGAAACCGACCATGATTTAATTTGGGTTACTTGAAGAATTTCCGGGTCTCCACCAAGAACAAATTTGTAGCCATCGGGTGTGATACATATGCATATTTTAGTGGAGAAAGAGGAAATGAGTCTGATATTGGTACCAGGTGCATTTCTATATGTGGTAGAGACAACGTCATTAATGACGGATCTTGCTCAGGAGTTGGGTGCTGTGAAGTAGCTGTGCCAGAAAGAGTGCATTCTTTTAATTTGACACTTAGTAGCTGGAATAACCATTCGAATATGTTGGACTTCAACCCTTGTAGCTATAGCTTTCTTGTTGAAAAAGGGAAGTTTAACTTCTCTACGACTAACCTGGCAAATTTTAGAAGTGACAAGATGCCGATGTTACTTGATTGGGCAATTGGAAACAAGACTTGTGATGAAGCGAAGGTCGATAATAATTTCTTATGCAAGGGAAATAGCACATGCGATCAAAGTTATGAAGGTCCCGGGTATCGTTGCCGTTGCCCGTGACGGTTATGAAGGCAACCCTTATGTTACAGATGCAAATGGCTGCATGGGTAAGTTTTGAATTCATATTTGGATGCTTTCTTTCCTAATTTACTTTTTCACACCAATGAAATAATTGAGAATTTGTTATTTTACAAATGTTAACTAGTGCGAACGCGGAAGTCATGATTGCGACCGTAATGCTCAGTGCTTTGATATACCAGGGAATTATAGGTGTGCTTGTAAAGATGATTACTCTGGTGATGGTAGGAAGGCTGGAACAGGTTGCACTGCTGATGAATCCACTGTTATAAAGATAGGTCTAGGTACGTAATAATCCAATATTTTTTAAGTTCATATCTTACACTACCCGAGAAATCAAAGCAGCATGAAATGGTGTTATAAGTTAGTTTATGTTGTTGTAGGTATCTCAGTTTCTGCTATATTTCTCCTTATTTTTGTCACCCGGTTGTACTTGATACTCAAGAAGCGAAAGCTGATGATGCTGAGAGAGAAATTCTTTAAACAAAATAGTGGAATAATGTTGCAGCAGCGAATTTCTGGAGATAGGACTTCTCATGATCAAGCAAGAGTCTTCACAATTGAGGAGCTGAAGAGAGCAACCAATAACTATGATGATACCAGGATTATCGGTAAGGGTGGCTATGGCACTGTTTATAAAGGAGTTCTTTCTGATAACAGGATTGTTGCCATAAAGAAGTCCAAGCTACCAGATCAAACTGAAACCCAGATAGAGCAATTTATCAATGAAGTTCTTATCCTTTCCCAAATTAATCATAGAAATGTGGTGAAGCTGATTGGATGTTGTCTGGAAACAGAAGTCCCTTTATTGGTGTACGAGTTCATTCCGAATGGCACACTCTCTGATCACATCCACGACGTCAAAGGCAAGTTGTCAGCTTTTACATGGGACATCCGACTCAGAATAGCAACGGAAACAGCCGAAGCACTTTCATACTTGCACTCTTCAGCATCCGTTCCAATCATCCATCGAGATGTCAAGCCAATGAATATACTGTTGGATGAAAACTATGTAGCAAAAGTGGCTGATTTTGGAGCATCTAAGCTAATTCCTATTGACCAGATTGAATTGGCCACTATAGTGCAAGGAACACTAGGCTACTTGGATCCAGAGTATTTGCAGACAAACCAACTCACGGATAAAAGCGATGTTTATAGTTTTGGGGTGGTACTAGTGGAGCTTTTAACTGGAAAAAAGGCTCTTAGCTTTGATAGGCCAGAGGCAGAGAGGAACCTAGCTATATATTTTCTATGTTCTTTAAAAGAGGGGAGACTCCTCCAGGTTCTTGATGAACACTTGCAGCTAAATGATGTTCCACGTGGGATTATCCAAGTCTCATGACTGGCTGAAAGATGCTTACGCGTTAAAGGCGATGAAAGGCCTACCATGAAGGAAGTAGCAATCGAGCTCCAAGGAATATTGGCTTCAATGATTCAAAAACATCCATGGGTGGAAAGTAGTCCAAACGAAAATGAAGGTGAATATTTGTTAAAAGGACTAACAAACGACTATGAATGTACAAATGGTGGCAATAAGAGCATTGTAAGCTCAAGCACCTTCGATAGCATGAGCAAGCATACTATGTTACGGATTTCTAGTGGCAGATGAAGTTAGAGACTTGCATCTACCAAGCTGGAACAGTCTTGATCTTGTATAGGGGCCTAGGGGGACATGTAGCCCTTTAGGACAAGCTTAAAAATAATTTAGTCTTTAAGGTTTAACGTAAAACAACGATGAGTGTAAAGCGTTCATTTTATGGTGTCGCATTTCATCCTTCTTTCTTTGCTATTCTTGATGCCCAGAAGGGGTTTAATGCGCTTGTTTGCTTCAATTGTTCTTATACTTCTATTTCTTACTCTCAATCTGATAATCAAATTGCAAAGAACTTTTATTGCTTCCTTAGAGTGACCGACAAAAAACAAATATATTGGGTCTTGAAATTGTCTAGATTTGTTAGATGAAATTGTAATCTAGCATGAACATCCAAGTTGTTGCAACCTGTGCAATTCAACTTGGTGCCAAAGAAAAGAAAGATCAGTTACAGCTAAAAAAACAACAGTACCAAGTTACTGATGAGAGAGATACATTATATATAAATCAATTCATAAAAGTCCGAGGAGCAGTGACTTTAGATAGTTTAGTAGAAGCCTTTAGCAATCTAAACTAGTAATTCATTATAACCCATACTAGCTGTCACCTAGAATCCCTATTTCCTCACAATCATTTTTCCTTTCATTATTTACTCTCTTTCACTTATTTGAGTTTTTACAATATAGAGAAAAAATCATAACTTAACACACAAACGTATTTAAAGTTACTTATTATGTGATACTTTGGGTGGTTTAGTAATTTAAAGTAATTCATTATATAGTTGTCACCTAAAATCCTTTTTTCCGCGAAATCATTTTTCCTTTTTCCTTTTATTATTTACTCTCTTTTACTTATTTAAGTTTATACAATATATAGAACTAGTTTAAGTTCTCATGTGTTACACGGGTGGTCTCACAATAAAAATATATTATTTAACACCGTAGATATCAAACCGGGCCTCGGAAGGCCTGCTTCGGTAAAAACCCATGGGATTCAAACTTGAACCCTCTTCTTATCACCAAGAATATGATATAAATCGACAATGTACCTTACGAAGAATAGCATTGCAAGTGTTCTCATCAAGTGCCTCCTTAACTCTTGTAAATGTAGAGTGAGTTTTACATGAAGATGAAATATGTAAATTTGGATTGGTATGTAAATGCACATTTTGAACCGTACTCAAAATTCCTCTTTAATGCACTCCAATTGCTCAGCCTACCATCTAGAGCTTAAAAAAAGGAAATAAAGGAGTGAGTTTAGCCAAGATTGTATCACTAACTTTCTTTTTGGTCCTAAAATATTAAGCACTATTCTTATTGTAAATTCTGAGTTATGATATTAACATTTTTTATCCATATGATAATTAAACAGTGACTACAAATTGCACTTATAAGCAACTTTAAGAAACCTAATTTCATGAATAAGAAAGTGTGACAACTGTCACTTTGGGATAATTATGTACATTAAACAAGTGAATTATATGATATAATTATGTGTTTTGAACAAATTAAATTGCGTGAATTTCATGGCATCAATCTAGAAAGTGCATTGAATATATTACATGATGCATATTATTTGTTTAGTGGTTACCATTTAAAAACTGCCTGAAACAGTGCATCGGTAATGACTATTAGCCTAGTTGCAGCAACGCAGTGTCAGTATGCAGTTAAACTGCAGATTTAGGACCTAGACGAGAGTACAACACAAACTGTATATTAAACCCCATGTGGGAAAACAAGGATCAATGCTAACACTTTCCGGAAACTATACGTGCACCGAAAACTGTCCGAAATATACACTAAACAACAATTCTGCAAAATTCAGCAAATACAAGCTTATGTAATATGCAGAAATAAGGTTAAACATCATAATACACTGCTTAAAAGATATTGAAAATATCATGTTGGCACAAAAACATAACATATCACATGTTAATGTTTTAACGAACCGACAACGAAACGAACACTCGGACACAATCTGAAACATCATATGAACTAGTTAACAATATTTTAACATCATACAACTAGTTAAAAGCATTAAACACATTGTTTTGCTTGAAAATCCCTAAAATCTCTACAAGTTACTTAAACCTTCGTTTAAGGACCCTTTAACGAACCAACCACCCGTTAAGCAACCGAACACGAACTAGACATAAAATATAAACTAGTTAATATTATTTAACAATATTAAGCTAGTACATGGCATTTTATACCTTAAAATACATTAAAAACCCTTAATACATAAATACCCCTAACTAAACACCTAATATCCTAACTAAATAACTAACTAAGAATTAAAACCAAGTTAACTAAACATCATCATCATTTGGACGGCCAACAAGGGGACCCACAAGCCACCACCACTTTGTCCACTTGTCTCCAACATGTTGGAAGTCATTTGTGTTTGCATGAAGGATCTTGTGCTTACTTTCCAACATAAGAAGACCACCTTCTTTCACTAATCTTATCTCAACAATTCAAAGACTTCTCCTTCCATAAACCCCTCTTTACCTACGGCCACTTATACCCCCACTTCACCTCCATCTTCAAGTGTCTTGCAAGCTAATCTACGGTGATCCAAGGGTGTCTCAAGGCAATCTAAGAAGGTACTAAGCATTAGAAGTTCAAGGACCTCTCTTAGGAGCTTTTATCCACCAACTTTGTATCATCTTCTTCAAGTTGTTCATCTTGCCACTTCCCTAGCCACAAGAGCTTGTAGTGAGCCTTCTAATCTTTAATTTGATGTCTTATTACTAGTATCTTGATAATATATAAGTTACACCATGCAAAAATATCAACTTTAAAAGATGAACATATGAACAAGTAACATAATCTAATGAAAACAAAGCTATCTTGAAGTTGTAATAAAGATGCAAATGTTTATTTTGTGCTATGGATCATATCCATCATATGTACACTTGTTAGAAGCTTAGATCTAACAAGTATACACATGGATCTTACAAGGTCCATGATCAAAAAGGTTGATGAACTTGGTATATATAATAAATGGACTCTTTAAAGTGGATAAAATGATTTGTAATGTTCTTGAAATGTTGGATGATCAAATGGTTAAAAATAATAAAAGGCTTGATGAATATGTTTGAACATAATGGACGATCTTGAAAATGTCATAAAAGTAACTTGTAATGTTTTCTAAAAATATATATAAGTAAGTTGTTAAAAATGATTTTTAACAAAGTTAGTGAATATTAGAAACTAAACCCATTTTTAGTCCCCCCTAAATCTAGGGGAGACTGTGGCAAAATTTATATAAAAATTAAACACTTAGAAAAATACATGGTTATAAAGTTCTTTCAAGTAAACTTGTTCAAGAAGACATGATTTTATAAAGATAAAAATGGGTATAAATATATATTTTTGGAAAAATATATATTTAGTGATCATAAGAATCACAAGTTATGTGTTTATTGTTTGTAGTATACACACACACACACACCACACACACACATATATATATATATATATAGTTAGGAACTTGAAAAATAAATCATACAAATAAATGCATAATAATATGGCAAGCAAAGAATTACAAAATATATATATACCCATCCATAAGCATACATGGCAACAAATATGGACATTTGACTATATATGAATTATGGACTAAAAATATAATATATCGAAGCTTGGTAAGTATTATTTTCAAAACCGAACAAGTGACAAAATATATATTTTTACAAAGATATAAACTGTATCGTTTTTCGTCGATACTAAAAACATATTACTTTCAACCTCCTAAAACTATATTATTTTTGGTGAAAACTAAAATATATATTTTTCTAGAGCTAATCGCAAAAATATATATTATTTGGATATAGACACCTACCAAGCATTATAATACATATACTAATTTAAATATATCTTAAAATTATAAAATTTAAGAACACACAAAAGTGAGGGGGTAATAAATAAAAAATATACGTATTTCTATACGTACAAATACATGCCAATATACACCATTAATATTGGTGAAAATACCATTATACAAGTATTATACTTAACCATGAGAATACGAAGGTAAATACAAAAATATACACAACACAAGTATACCTATGCTTGGGGAAACACATAGATATAATACTTAACAATTTCAATAGTTGGTCATGTATACTATGGAACATGCACATGAAATAATTATATATCAAGACACGTTAAAAGTAGATTATTTTTAACAAACCCATCATAAACAAAATGATATATATATAAAGTGATGCATACAAATAATGCAAATTAAAATATAATATTTTAACTAACACATCGAACTTGGAATTATATATAATTAAAAAGAATTATACATGGAATTATTCCAATGATGGAATCGTCGAGGCAAATGGGTGGAACCCGTCTGTGAGGTGTCATGGAACACATACTTATTACTTGTGTGAGGCATGGAGTCTAGCAGGTTGAAGTATATCTATTGTTATTGTACATCGAGATGTATATCTAAATAAAATCAAAACTGAACAAGTCTTAGTAAATAATTAAGACAAGAAACAAGAACAAGAATCATTCAAGTGTCTAACAAAACCTAACGATTTTGTAGGTTGTGGTACGAATTCAAAGAAAGGTATTTGAGTTAAACAGCGAAAGTGGAAAGCAAAACAGTGAGTTCATGTCCCCCTTTTCAACTTAAATGTTTTACAGTTTTACAACTATCGGGGTGAGATACATGTCTATGGTATGATAAGCTAGGGAATGAAATAACTAGATCATGTACGAATAGGGTGGGCGTAAGCACCATTAATCTTGTTGAAGACCGCGGTACAAAGGTTAGATCTAGCGGATGTTGGCGAGCCCCACTCTTGGTCATAGACCCACTCGGAAGAGTGCATTTGTTGTCCCAGTCGAGGTTAATCGACAGAAATCGTCTAGTTTTGGATGCTTCCTATGTCGTCACACATATTAATGTCCTTGTAAAACATTAATGATCACGATTTCATTGACGCTTTACATACCGGGTTTTTGTGATACAAAAATACTACTTATGTTTTATGGATCCAACTCATACAGTTAAAACTCATGAACTCGCCAACTTTTGTTGATTTTCAACTTAATATGTATTTCAGGTAATTAGTGGATCCATGCAGAAGACATCAAATCAAGAAACAAGCATCAAGTCTCCAATGCCACTTTTGAAGGATTTGTCCGGTATATCCCGCCTACTTGCGGCGAATAAAGGACAAAATCCTTATTATTTAAAAATCTCGCATTTTGGTTACTTAACAATTTGACAATTTAATGGCTTGTAACAATATACTTAATTTATGTTGCGTTTGAAACAATTTCATCAATGGCATATGGAGAATGTTTTATTCATATAGTATGTTCACTTATGTTGTATGCAATGAGAACCAATCAGATCACACCGTGCGCTTCCGCCTACGAGCTGGTGTGACAGAAAGTGTCTAAAATATACTCTTGTTTAATGAAACTGCAACAAAGATAAATCTTACAAATTGCTTGAAATCTTTATCTATGCAACTTCTTTACACTACAAAAAAGCTTTAATCAATGGGTATGTTCGTGTCCCTCTCGATGAAAATAACAAATATTTAAAATAACCCACCAACACTCGAAACATGTTATTTATGCTACATATGTAGTATTTATTGAAGAAACAAGAGACCGATTCTCTTACAAAATTATAAAGCTTAAATCTTACCACTCAAATGCGCACCACCAAATTATATTACATTCCGAAATCATTAATATGACTACCGATACTTAGTTATCATAGAATAACCTGAAATTTGTAATTCAATAGTTGTTAATGTAAACTTCAATGCTGAAACATTAAGGTAGAATCATAAGCCATATTCAAGTAGAACCTACAACACATATGTTCTGAGGATTTGAGTTACAAAATGGTGAAATTCTTACCTTAACACTTGCAAGGAAACGAGTCAAAGTGGCAACAACAGTGCAAGGACATGTTGTGCCACGGGTTCTAAAACCCGCTCTGTTTTGTAATGCAAGTATACGTTATCATGTTCGTTACGCGTTTAGGTTAAGTATTTAAAATTTGTTATTAGTATTAAATAATGAATAATAATAATAAAGTTTAAATAATAGCTAAGTTTAAAATAATATAATATTAATCACTAAAATATAAATAATAAAACAAAATGGTGTGAACCGCAGGTATCGAACCCGGGTCTCCACCCGATTCAAACACACAACACAACACACCACCATAACACACGCAACATCTGTGAAAACTGAGATAAGAAATATGTTATATGCTCATTATCCTTGTTATGATATTCAAAACGTTAACTGCCCAAAAACGACTAAACTCATCAAGACACCAAATTTCCGTTTTTCTTTTCGAATTAACTCTTTGTAACTGTTTCTAATCATAAATGGGATTCAATCAGTGGAATCATTGACCCTTATAAAAAACTGTCGCAATCATCACGGCATTTAAAACCTTGACCGAAACTGAAACTTCAAACGAGCCTTGTCTTACACTATAAATAGGACCTTCCGAAACAGCTAGAGCACACCTGCACACATTACAAACTCTCTGCAAGTCTTGTTAGAAAAATTTATACCAATTTCTTGTCACTGGAATTTCACCGGAGAAATCAAAGCCACTCCCTTTGTTCGGTAACATCTTTGAATCCTTTATCCTTTCTTTATTATGTATATACTCTGTAATTATCATAACTAATTCAATGAGTTTCATCGGATTATTTAAAATAGTATGTATGAATTGAAGAAGATGAAGTTTTTCTAGTGTTTATGTATAATTAAAAAACGGGTTTAGTGAGGTTAGACATACAGTCCAGTGCTGGACTATGTGCAAACACAAAGCATACGTCTCGGGTTCATCCACAACAGCACCGACTTTGACTTTCTGAAATAAAAACCATTTTTTAAAAACTTTTTTAGATCATCTCTCAATAAGTAGATAAATATAATATAATTTCAGTTTATACCGGGTTAGACACCCAGCCCAGTTGGTAGGGTTGGGTGCAACACAGACCAAAGTCGCGGGTTCGATTCGGCCTACTATCACCGGTTCGGTCATTTTAAACCTTTTTAATAAACAACAAAGTATAATTAATTCTAACTAGTATATATATATATATAATTAAAATCAGAGTTATTTCGGGTAAGACACGTAGCTCAGTTGGTAGAGCTGCGTGCACGTATACGGGACGTCATGAGTTCGAACCTCACACGATGCCAAAACTAACTCGAATAAAACCGGTCTGACCGGCCAGACCTGACAAGGTCCTTAATTTTTTACTACTATTTTCTTTATTATTATTATCTAAAAATACTTAAAAATAAGATTTTTAAGTTTAAAAATTGTAATATTTACCACAAAAATAAACCTAAAAATCTAATAAAAAGCATTAATTAAAAATATTAATTTCAAATAAAAATTTATTTATTTATCGAAATATTACGTGAATTTTAGGTTAGTTTTCTCGATCTATAATCGTGTGCGTTCATTATCAACTCAAGAAACGCACCCACTATGAGTGATACCTTACAAATTCCCATTTTTATTCATGTTTTGGGGTGTATCATGTGTCTTTACATATTTCGTTTAATCAAACACTTGTGCTATTACGATTATTAATCGAACTAACGTGTTGTGTAAGGTTATTTGTTGTATTGTGTGGTTATATTTTTCTATTTGCGTGCAATCTTTCACATTAGGCCCATCATACGAGTTGAGCATCGCGTGCCTCATTAGATCGGCTCCGTTTGATTGAGCCTTGATCTCACAGTTCATCATTGGTCATGCTTGTGTGTGCAATGCTAGATGCTTATGTGGTTCGTGGTTAGATTTACATATGCGTATGCTCATAATTGGTTATTGCACATTTAATTAAATAAACAATATAACTATTTCTTTCAAATGATTAAGATTCACTCGCCAAATTTTGTTGACCCAAAAACTCTATTTTACATATGATACAGGTGAACAGGTTGAAGCAAGGAATACATAGGAATTTGCCTTAGAAGAAAAATAAAGAGTTTACGAATGCTGTATTTAGAACATGTTGTGCTTGTATGTTTGTTGTAATTTCTCCTTTAAATTGAAAATAATAAATATGAAATTTTATTATAGTAAATGTCATGAGCTTTGATGAAAACCCAATCATGCCCCGACTACCATTTCCGCTGCGGGTCAGAGTATGACACATGTCATGTAAACCAATACTTCAATCGCCTAAAACATAAGTCATATCAGCTATTTCGTGGGCCTTGAACAAACGATTAAAACTTCATTTTTTATAAAACCCTAAAATACGGACAAAAGTATAAATGATAAATCAAAATTACAGAAAAGCTCAAGCATGATAAAGTGATTTCAGATGAAACAAAGCAAATAGCCTCTAAAACATGAACATATGACAGGCAAAATCAAATTCGATTCAACAAAATAGAAATCAATATTTGAAATTTCATAAAAGATTAGTTTCTTGTGAGTAATCAAGATTTTAGAAATTATTTGTATTTCAGAAACAATCAATATTTGACGGACAAAATCAAAGTCGATTCCATAAATATCAACATATATGAATGATTAACAAATTAAACATACATTAAAGCTGCATAATCAAAGGATGTTCGGGTTATAGCAGCAAAGATCGAGAAGAAACATGCATGTTGGTTATACTGAATTAGGGTTTCAGATTTGTTTTTTAAAAATCCTCAAATTAGGGTTTCATATTTAAAAAAACAAAATAAATAAAATGATTCAAGCAATATATCGTCAAATGTGTGTGTGTTTATACCGAATGAAGGTAAAGCACAAATCAAATATCAGGAATCGGCATCGATCAATCTCTAGGGTAAATGGATTTGTGTAAAACCGCAAAAATCTACACAACGATTGAACAGATTAAATACAATACAATACAATCCCCTGAATCTATATATGATGTAGAAAGATAAATAATTGTAGGTCCCGATGCGGATCATTGGACTACAATGATTTCTTGTTTCGGATGCCGTAATGAGTGCGGAATCCATGTTACGACACAAACCGAGCGAGAGAATGTATAACTCAATAGGATTCAACATTTAACTGATCCGTGTATTGATTTCGATAGAGTTTCGATACAGAATTATAAAATATAATCGCTCTCCTGAACTCTCTCTCTCTCTCTATATATATATATACATATATATACACACACTTTTTCTCTAGCTTATTCAAGCTTCTAGTTACAGATTTCATGGACGACGGCTATTTATACAAAGCTCAGACATCGACCTATCGAGAGTCAAGAAAGTCGTCGATGGTACCACGTTCAGAACAAGAACCACAACGACAATCATGTTCATGTTGTTGAGATCGATAGTCTTCATGTGAGATCCATGGTCGATGTGCTTGCATGAGATCGATAATTGATGTATATATGTGGATCGATAGTCATTTTGGCAAGTATACATCGATAGTCATTTGAAAGATATTGACAGTAAGTATGTATGCATGCTTTTAACCTGCATATTGATGATGTCATCTTTATCCAACTATTCAATCACGTCGTTCAAGTTTCTTCGTCATTTGTATCTCATTCAGCGAGTCACTTGACGAAGGAAGATCGTTGACTTCGGTTTCGAATCGAACCAAACCGAGCCACATCCACACAAAAGTCCATTAACAAACTCCCCCTGGATATTGACCATGATGGTTCGTTCTTCACTCTGTCAGATCTTGAAAATTCTTCACTTGTCACAATTAAGAGGTGCATCAACAAAACTCTCCCTTGAATGTAGCTTGTGAATCTTTGATCTTCAAAGCTTCAGCTCCTTGTGATGTTGATGAGTTGTCAGCTGCAAATTTATCTTCTTGATCATCTTCTAGATCCACTGATTGTATGCATGCCGTGCCATCACTTCCATAACTTGTCAGCTGACATGTTCTCTTTGCCTTTAGCTTGTTGGAATGCCAACTCTGCACACACGACAAAGCTAACGCGTATTGAGAACAACCGCTAGAGTTTTAACCAAACTTAGAGGATTTTAAATCGAAAACCTCACTAAGAATTGATTTTAAACAATATTAATAGATGACACTCATGAGACCAACTCTCATTCAACTACCAACCCACAACACTTTGAAAGTTCTAAAGTTTTTCAATTTTAATCCTTTAACTTTTAAAACTTATCAACTTTGACCATTATGAAGATGCGATTGTATTCCAACTTTTAATCAGGTTTTAGGTGGGAAAGATTCGTGTTCCAACATCGGTCCATCGAACATAAGATAGAACTAAAATATTTTTGACTTTTATAAAGTTTATATTAAAACACATCAAAAATCTTTTTGGTATTTTTGAATTTTTCAAATGTAAAGACAGAAAGCAATAAATAAATATTTACAAACCTTCTTTTTGCAAGTTTCAAGGGAAAGAGAATCATATCAGCGTATGGTCAAGCTAAAACACACTTCTTCAATTAGTTAGAATTTAGACAAGCATCCTATAATAATTATTTGTAAGAGCACAACGTAACCGCATCGTGATATTGTCCACTTTGTCAGCCAGCACGCGCTCAATGCTAGCCCCTCATGGTTTTATACGCGTCATGATGGTGAAGGTATCCAGCCCCCTATAAGGAAGCCTTTGTTCCCTTTTACAAACGACATAGGATATCACAATCCACCCCCTTAATGGGTTTAGCGTCCTCGCGGGACCTTCCACCACCGATCCGACCTTGGCTCATCTGTAACAACCAGTGTAACTGCATCATGGTATTGTCCGCTTTGGCAGCCAACATGCTCTCAGTGCTAGCCCCTCACGGTTTATACGTGTCATGATGGTGAAGCTATCCAGTCCCTTATAAGGAAGCCTTTGTTCCCCTTCACAACCGATGTGGAATGTCACATTATCGGTATTGTTGTCCACTTAAACTCAATAACCATATGTAATCATAGCTCGACGATACGCTTAGATATGATTTATACTTACCGACCGGTGTTCATCCACACACGACACATTCCCGTATCAAGGTATGTACAAGAATTCATCTTACTGGTGAGTATATTGCTTATCATCTGTTTTGACGTATAAGATGTGAGATACTCACTTATTTTGAGGGTTTAAAACAAGTCCTATGTGATAGAATCACTTATTATGAGGAACATGGTTTTCGGATAGATGCATGGCAGGAGAGCAAGTCCATGAACAAGTTAGTACCATCGTACCGACAAAGAGACAAACTTGACTCTTGAATGATAGATGTGATTAAAAATCACTTATTCACGGGTGGATGTGATACGTTTATCACTTATTGAAGGTCGTATGAAGTATTTACACGTATATATGACGTCATGGAAGTTCTAGACTTGTGTCCCCGTTTGTCGGTAAAAAAACGACCATGAAGCCCAGGTGATAAACAACATAAAGACCACGTATTTCAAAATCTCGGCAATTAATTAACGAAACTCATTTTTGTTTTTTCTCTTACTTTTGTCCTTCTTGATGTTTTCAACGTTTTCATATTTTTCTGATTTGAATTTACTCACCCAAAAATTAAAAAATAAATTAAAATTAAAAAAAATCTTCATTTATTTTCTCAAGAAAAATATTCACAAAAACGATTTCCCAATGTTGAGTAACTCATGTTTTACCACAATGTCGTTTACCAAAATTAATTAATCAAAAGTGATTTATCAAAACTTTGGAAGTTGGCATGTTGGTAGTCGATGTGAACCAAAACAACATTGACGAGTTTCGTATTGAAACAATCACGTGTGAGGTGATACTCAATATCAATGTGTTTGGTCTTGGAGTGTTGTAAAAGATGTTAGTAATCCAAAAATCAGCTTTAATATCGACAAAGATAGGAGATATTGGAAATTCAAAACCGGAATCCTACAACTGCTTCGTGCATTGCCTGTGCATTGCCTGGTGTCTTAGTGCTCTCCCATAATGAATATCGACCTTGTGTTGATTTCAAAGTCGATTTTGCAACTACCAAAAATGGAATCACTATAAGCAATCAAGTCGAAGTTATTATCATCAGGGTACCAACGATCAGGGTCTTGAAAACCTTTAAAATAACTTAAAATCACTTCACAACAATAGGATGAAAAACCTTTGGGCCCGGATCATAACAAACAGTGAGCATGTGGGAAAAAGTTATACACGTCATTATTGGTCGGTCCATACATGATGTCTTCCACATACTTCTGCACCAGCAAAGGTCTTTGTATTTGGGAAAAAGTTATACACGTCATTATTGGTCGTTCCATATCGACGGCCAGAGTGAACGAACCATCCAAACACTTGAAGACATGCTTCATGCATGTGTGATGGATCTAGACGGCAATTGGGATACTCACCTACCTTTGGTGGAGTTTTCCTACAAAATAGTTACCACACAAGCATACAAGCCGTGCCGTTCGAAGCTCTTTATGGTCGAAAGTGTCGTCCTCCGCTATGTTGGGCGAAATTTGGCGACAAACAATAAATTGGTCCTGAATTAGTCCAAGAGACTACGGATAAGATATTTCAAATCCGAGACCGTATTAAGGCGGCTCGTGACAGACAAAAGAGCTACGCGGACAAGAGAAGAAAACCATTGTCCTTTGAGGTCGGAGACAAAGTTTTGTTGAAAGTCTCGCCTTGGAAGGGCGTAGCCAAATTTGGTAAAAGAGGGAAGCTTAATCCGCAGTACATCGGACCATTCAAAGTTTTGGCAAAGGTTGGTACCGTCGCCTACAAGTTGAAATTACCTGATGAACTTAGTAGTGTACATGACACTTTCCACGTGTCAAATCTCAAGAAGAGCCCAACGCAAGAGACCGTTATGATCCCTGCAGAGGAGGTTCACATAGACGATAAACTCCAATTTACTGAAGAACCTGTTGAGGTTATGGACTGGAAAGTCCATAAAACTAGGAGAAGTCGTATCAAGCTAGTAAAAGTTCATTGGAACTCAATACACAGACCCGAATATACTTGGGAATGTGAGGATAAAATCTAAGCTAAATACCCCCAGTATTTGAGAAGACTCCTACAACGGATGACTCAACTTGAATTTCGGGACGAAATTCTTTTTAACGGGGGTAGTATGTGACAACTGTCACTTTTGGATAATTTTTGTACAATTAAACAGTAAATTATGTGATATAAATATGTGTTTTGAATGATTGAACTGCTTTGATTGCATGATATCAATCTAGAAAGTGCACTGAATACATTACATGATGCATATTATTTGTTTAGTGGTTACCATTTAAAAACTGCTTGAAACAGTGCATCGGAAAACAACTATTAGACTAGTTGTGGCAGCATAGTGTTAGTACGCAGTTAAATTGCAGATTTAGGACTTAGATGAGAGTCCAATGCAAACTGTATATTAAACCCCATGTGGGAAAGCAAGGATTTATGCTAACATTTCCCGGAAACTATATGTGCACTGAAAACTGTCCGAAATATACACTAAACAACAATTCAGCAAAATTCAGCAAATACTAGCTTATCTAATCTGCAGAAGTAATGTTAAAAATCATACACTGCTTAAAAGATACTGAAAGTATCATGTTAGCACAAATACATATCATATCACATAAGACTTGAAAGTTAACATTTTAACAAACCGACAACGAAACGAACACCCGGACACAATCTGAAACAACATATGAACCAGTTAACAATATTTTTATACCATATAACTAGTTAAATGCATTAAACACATTGTTTTGGTTTAAAATCCCTAAATTCTATACAAGTTGCTTAAACCTTCGTTTAAGGACCCTTTAACGAACCGAGCACCCGTTAAGCAACCGAACACGAACTAGACACAAAATATAATCTAGTTAATATTAATTAACAATATTAAACAAGTACATGGCATTTTATACCTCAAAATATAACAAAATTCCTTAATATGCAAAACTCCCTAACTAAGCCCCTAATTCCTAACTAAACACTTAACTAAACAAACCTAGTTACCATCCTCATCACCATTTGGACTGCCACTTAAGGGGGCCCAGAAGCCACCTACAATCTTGTCTCCTAATTTACAACATGTTGGAAGATGATTTCTTTTACATGAAGGATGATAGAGTTGCAAGTTGTTATATACATGAACTTATCCCAACATTTTCTTATCACTTTAAACTCAAAGATTCAAACACTCAACCTCCCTTATCCTCTTCTTTGCTCACGGCCACAATACCACCACTACCATCTCCATTTTCAAGTCACTTTCAAGGTATTCTAAGGTAATCCAAGGGTGTCTCTAGCCTAACTAAGGAAGGCGCAAGTCTTGGAAGCTCAAGGACCACCCAAGGGAGCTTTTATCCACCTATTTTGCATCATCTTCTTCAAGTTGCTCATCTTGCCACTTCCCTATCCACAAGAGCTAGTAGTGAGCCTTCTAATCTTTCATTTGATATCTTATTACTAGTATCTTGATAATATATAAGTTACACCATGCAAAAGTATCAACTTTAAAAGATGAACATATGAACAAGTAACATAATCTAAAGGAAACAATGCCATCTTGAAGTTTTAATAAAGATGTAAACGTTTATTTTGTGTTATGGATCATATCCATCATATGTACACTTGTTAAAAGCTTAGATCTTACAAGATCCATGATCAAAAAGTGATGAACTTGATATATATAATAAATGAACTCTTTAAAGTGGATAAAATGATTTGTCATGTTCTTGAAATGTTGGATGATCTTGAAAATGTCGTAAAAGTAACTTGTAATGTTTCTAAAAATATGTATAAGTAAGTTGTTAAAAATGATTTTTAACAAAGTTAGTGAATATTAGAAACTAATCCCATTTTTAAGGATGTGTGAACATCTTAAACACAAGGTTAAGTGACATGTTTTGATTAAACTTTCAAGTTCATCAAGACCTAGAAGTACATTATATGTACATGTATTACTTGTTGAAATGATGGGGAATAAATTGATGAGTTTGAAGCTTAAAACATGTTTTTAAAAACATGGGAAACCTCCTAAATCTATGGGAGACTAAGGCAAAATTTTTATAAAAATTTAACACTTAGAAAGATATATGGTTATAAAGTTCTTACAAGTAAACTTGTTTAAAAACCATAAATATAAAAGCTCCGACGTTTTTATGTAAAATATAAGTTCAAGAAGACATGATCTTTATAAAGATAAAAAATGGGTATAAATATATATTTTTGGATGATCATAAGAATCACAATTTATGTGTTTATTGTTTGTATTACATATGTATATAGTTAGGAACTTGAAAAATAAATCATACAAATAAATGCATTATAATTTGGCAAACAAAGAATTACAAAATATATATACCTATCCATAAGCATACATGGCAACAAATATGGACTATTCGGACGTTTGGACTATATATGAATTATGGACTAAAAATATATAATATATCAAAGCTTGGTAAGTATTATTTTCCAAACCGAACAAGTGACAAAATATACATTTTTACAAATATAGAAACCCTAAGGTATTTCGGCAACACTAAAAACATATTATTTTTGAAGTGTATAAAAATATATATTTGGTAAACCTCCTAAAAATATGTTATTTTTGGTGGAAACTAAAACATATATTTTCTAGAACTAATCGCAAAAATATATATTATTTTGGATGCATACACTTACCAAGCATAATAATACTTACACTAATTTGAATATATCTTAAAATTATATAATTTAAGAATACACAAAAATGGGGGTGATAAATACAAGAAATATACGTATGCCTATACGTACAAATACATGCCAACATATACCACTAATATTTGGCGAAAATACCATTATACAAGTATATATACTTAACCATAAGAATAAGAATGTAAATAAACAAATACATACAATACAGGTATACTTATACTTGGGAAATACACATTTATAATAATTAACAATTATTAAACGTGGTTATGTAAACCATGAGACCAAATAATTATATATATCAAGACACGTTAAAAATAGATTATTTTTACCGACCCATGGTAAACAAAATGATATATATAAAGTGGTGCATTCCAATAATACAACTTAAAATATAATATTTTAACTTACACATCGATATTGAAATTATATATAAGTAAAAAGAATTATATATGGAACATATCTGATGATGGGATCGTCCAGGTAAACGGCTATGAAAAATCATGAAACGTATACCTCTTACTCGTACGAGGCACGGGGCTAACGGACTAGGCCCATACGTGAAATACTAGAGATGCAAGGATATATATATTGACATCATGCACCGAAATCGGATCTCAGTGGAGCAACGTTCTTTGAAAATACATCCAAAGGAAACAAAACACTGAACAAGAAACATGAACATGAATCATTCAAAGACCGAAGTGTCTAACAAAACCTAACACATTTGTAGGTTGTGGTACAAATTCAAAGAAAAGTATTTGAGTTAAACAGTGAAAGCGGAAAGCAAAACAAAGAGTTCATGTCTCCATTTTCCTCTTAAATGTTTTATTGTTTCACAACTATCGGGGGAAATACATGTTCATTGGTATGATAAGCTAAGGAATAAAACAACTTAGATCATGTGCGAATAGGGTGGAACTTAAGCACCATTAATCTTATTTAAGACCACGGTACAAAGGTTAGATCTAGCGCGTGTTGACGAGCACCACTCTTGTTTATGGACCCGCACAAAAGAGTGCATTTGTCGTCCGAGTCGAAGTTAATCTACATAAATCGTCTAGGTTTGAATTGCTTCCTATGTGGTCACATATATTAATGTCCTTGCAAAACATTAATGATCAACGATTTCATTGACGCTTTACATACCGGGTTTTGATACAAATACTTATACATTTTATGGATATAACGCATACAGTTAAAACACATGAACTTGCCAAATTTTGTTGATTTTCAACTTAACATGTATTTTAGGTAATTAGTGGATCCATGCAAAAGGCTGCAAATCAAGAAACAAGCATCAAGTCTCCAATGCCACTTTTGAAAGATTTGTCCGGTATATCCCGCCTACTTGCGGTGATATAAAGGACAAAATCCTTATTATTTAAAAATCTTTCATTTTGGTTACTTAACAATTTGACAATTAAATGGCTTGTAACAATATACTTAACTTATGTTGCATTTGAAACAATTTCAGCATGGCATATGGAGAATGTTTTATTCATATAGTATGTTCACTTATGTTGTATGCAATGAAAACCAATTAGATCACACCGTGCGCTTTCGCCTATGAGCTGGTGTGACAGATTGGTTTCAGAGCTTCGATTGTAGTGAACCAGGATTCCTCCTTGAGTCTAGTCTACAATCACTAGGATCCTCTCATGAAAACTATTTTTACAACAACAAAGGGTTTTCATTGCATAACTATTTAAAGAGATCCACTACATAAAGTCATTTTCTCAAATAATGCAAGGACATTATGAGACTTAGTATACAAAGGATAGACACAGAACATTAAGTTGATTCACTCAAAACAAATAGTACAACTTAAAACTGACAATATGTGATGCATGCATTCCGTATATATATATATTAAATAACAATTAATTATACATGTCGTACGAATCCTTTTTCTAGGTTGCTATGTCTTCAGCTGAAAGTGGTATTTACGACGATCATGACCCCATGGAGGTTGACTCGGACGGTGAGGTTGGACCCATCATTCATTACATCTCTTCGGATAGTGAGTCAGAGCCCGAGGAGGACCCTGATTTCGGAGCTGACACAGACGTCCCTCTGGCAGACGGAGTTTTAGCCTTACCTCCCCAGCATCACTAGCAGATTATCATAGGTCACCCAGAGGGTGAACATCTTGTAGAGATTCTCCCGATTGATGCCATCCCTCTTGCTGCATGGCCACCTATTATCGACATATCGGATGACGAGGACGAGGTCCCGGTATTCCATGTTGATCACTTAGACGAGGACCTTGGTGATGGAGAGGTGATTGACGTCGCCATTTTGGAGGTATCCTCACCGGTAGTTTCCGTCGCGGCTATCTCATCATCAGATGACAGCGACCACGTGTCCTCTGCTGCTATCCGCCGGGCCGGGCTTTAGGCGGATGCCACTGACAGCAGCTTTGATACCCCGCCCATCGCCACCCCGACACCTACACCCGTCCCCACCCATACACCCGTTCATACCCCCATACCATCTATCGAGAGTACCACTCATGTTTCTAGATCTGTAGGAGACTCTGCTAGGATCAGATCAATTCCATATCGAGAGTCTTTTGTTCCCATTACCCCCATTTCTCTGGACCATCATACATACCACCATCCTCGCGATTTGAGGCAGGACCATCCCGGGTGCGACCAGCCCTACCCCATGCTCACCACCACGCGTCATGCCCATGTCGGACCCCTACCATCCCCACCACTATAACCCTTTCTCCATGGACAGTTAGATCCGCTCTCTAGAGCATCAGATCCAGACCCTACGTCAGAGGGTCTGTGACCTGGAGAGGCAAGCGATTATCATGCCTCCAACACCACCTCCCATGCCATCTGATGGCCACGCTGCTCGTATCCTGATGCTCGAGCAGCAAATAGGCGTCTTGCTTCGCCGAGTTCGCAAGCTCGAGCAGGAGGTTATCCACCTCTGTAGTCTAGTTACCCCTACCCCACCACCATCTCCCCAGCACCTTAGGATTTTTATTTGCAGGTACTTTTGAACGTTAGACTGATACCCGCTTTTGGTGAAGACTACACATCAAGTTTTGAAGACAACTTGAAGAATGAAGATCGCAAGTGGAGGAATATTTTGTTTTTATATGTATTAAACTTGTATGACCGGGTGGTGTAACCCGAGTACATTATTGTTTCCTTTACAAACGATCATGTACAAGTTGTCTTATTATGTATAAAAACTTGATTTCTTCGTTGTGATGCGTTATATTGATTTCTATGCATGGTGTATTGTGCAGAGCCGACTTATTTATTCGACGGATCATTTATATATATATAAATTACTATGTGCTATCTAATTGTTTGCTTACTTGATTACTTGCATATATATACATATACATATATATATATAAGTATGATATTTATAAAATTATAATTAACTAATAAAATATACATATAATTAATAAGAGTCTGATCTTTATTATCACATTATCTTAAAAGATCATGCCACCTAAACGAAGAGCTCCTCGCACGCGGAATGTGAACCAACCGCAGCCAATGCCTAGGACTGAGGCTGAACTGAATGCTCTGTTAGAACAGAGAATATCCCAGGCTCTAGCCCAGTATGAGGCCACTCAGAACGAAAGTAATATAGGAGGGACCGGTGGAACGGGCGAAGCAGGTGGAAGTGGTGGAACTGACGGATCAGGAAGTCAGGGACAAGGCGGTACCTCTGGTAGGAACTAAGCGTACGGTAATATTCAGTAGTTGTCAACTTGTATAATTCTTTTTATTCTACTCGTGTGTGTTTCATTATTTGCTCATTCATAATCTGTTTATGAATATTTCAGGGTGCACCTACAAGCAGTTTCTAGACTTCAGGCCGCTAAATTATGATGGCACAGGTGGTGCCGTGGCCTTTGTACGTTGGACAGAGAAGACATATTCCACACTTCGAATGAGCAAATGCTCCCCAGACGAGCAAGTCACTTTTATCACTGGGCTGTTCATTGATGAAGCACTTACTTGGTGGAAACTACAAGTGCAAATGCTAGGTGATGATGCTGCATATGGAATGACGTGGGAAAGTGTGAAGGAGGGAATGAGAGAAAAGTATTGTTCAAGGGCTGAACTGCTAAATCTAGAAACTGAGTTCTGGAACTTGTCTATGAATGGAGCTGACATCGTGGGTTATACCCAGAGATTCCATGACCTCTCTCATGTGATACCATACCTGGTGACACCGGAGATCAAACGCATTGAGTGCTATATCTGGGGTTTGGTGCCCGAAATCCGTAGTATGGTAACTGCATCGAGCCCTGCTACTATTACTTCGGCTGTGACACTGGTGGTTAGTCTTATAGAAGATGCGGTAAGAATGAAGAAATTGTTTGTGAAGGGGACGGAAAGGAAGGAATCACACGTTGAATCAACAAACGATGGGAAAAGGAAATATTCCCAATTCAAGAAGGGTACACAGGCGAACTACAACAACAATAACCACGCCTACCATTCCAACAACAACAATGGTAACAAAAGGAGGGTGGCTAATCAGCCACGGGAAGCGAGAGCTTTCGTAGCTACAACTACCACTGGCCCAAAGAAGTATGAAGGCCCCTATCCCAAGTGCGACAAGTGCAAGTATCGCCATTTGGGTGCTTGTCGAGTTTTTAAATGTGACAAGTGTGGTAAGGTTGGCCATCGTTCTCAGACATGTTGGGCGACGACAGGAAATGATGGAAACTGAAACGGTGTGGGAAATGGAAATGGGATTGGGAATAGAGCTGGGCGGGATGCTATGGTTATGGAAGCAAAGATCATTGGAAGAAGGATTGCCCTAAAGGAAATCAAGCTCGTGGAGAGCTTTTGTGATCAGGGAAAAGGATGCACGCAGAGACCCTAACGTGGTCACTGGTACGTTCCCTATCAATAATCATTTTGCATCCATATTATTTGATACCAGTGCTGATTTTAGCTTTATTTCCATGGAATTTAAAGATATATTGGGCGTATAATCCAGTAAGCTGGATACCTCCTATTCTATAGAGTTGGCAAACGGTAAATTAGTCGAGTCGAAGGAAATTATTAAAGGATGTTCGTTGGAGCTGGGTCAGAAAAAGTTCAACATCGATCTCCTACCCGTTCAGTTAGGTAGCTTGGACGTAGTAGTCGGTATGGATTAGTTGTTCGATAACCGAGCCGAGGTCGTGTGTCATGAGAAGATTATCCGTGTTCCGCTACCGAACGAGGAAACCATTGTTATTCACGGTGAAAAACGCGACACACCATTGCGGATCATTAATTGTATGAAAGCTAGAGCGTGCTTACGAAAGGGTTGCGTAGCCTTCCTAGCACATGTGGTTGACAAGAAGGCAGAGGAGCCTAAGCTTGAAGACCTGTGGTGAAGGAATACCCTGAAGTTTTCCCTGAGGACTTGCTGGGGTTACCACCACAACGGCAAGTCGAGTTTCACATCGACTTGGTGCCAGGAGCTGCACCCATAGTGAAGTCTCCATATCGACTAGCACCTTCAGAGATGTAGGAATTATCCACACAACTTCAAGAGTTGTTGGATAAGGGATTCATACGACCAGTCTTACTTATGAAGAAAAAGGATGGAACATTCAGGATGTGCATAGACTACGAGAGTTGATTAAGCTCACCATTAAGAACCGGTACCCACTACCGAGAATTGATGACTTGTTCGATCAGCTGCAAGGATCGAGTTTCTATTCCAAGATAGACTTAAGGTCTGGATATCATCAGTTGCGGATACGAGAAGAGAGCATACCGAAGACGGCGTTTAGAACTCGTTATGGTCACTACGAGTTTCTTGTTATGCCTTTTGGTTTAACAAACGCACCATCAGTCTTTATGGATTTAATGAATCGAGTGTGCAAGCCTTACCTCAACAAATTTGTGATAGTATTAATTGACGACATATTATTATATTCAAAGTCGAAGGACGAGCATGAGCAACACTTGAGAGCCATCTTGGAGCTATTGAAGAAAGAGAAGCTTTATGCAAAATTTTCTAAATGTGAGTTTTGGATTCGTGAGGTGCAATTTTTCGGGCATGTCGTGAACGAGAAAGGTATTCATGTAGACCCATCGAAGATGGAAGCAATCAAGAATTGGGAAGCACCCAAGACACCAACCGAGGTTCGACAATTTTTGGGTTTAGCGCGATACTATCGGAGATTTATTGAGAACTTTTCCAAAGTTGCTCAACCGCTAACCTCACTCACGCAGAAACACACGAAGTTCGATTGGGGAGAAAAACAAGAAGAGGCGTTTCAACTCCTAAAAGATAAATTATGTGATGCACCGATCCTCTCACTACCGGACGGCACCGATGACTTTGTGGTATACTGCGATGCTTCGCATCAAGGATTAGGTTGCGTGCTTATGCAACAGGAAAAAGTCTTTGCGTATGCGTCATGCCAACTAAAGGTGTATGAGAAGAACTACACCACACACGATCTTGAGTTAGGTGTGGTGGTATTCGCCTTGAAAATATGGCGACATTATTTATATGGTACTCAATGTGCTATATTCACGGACCACAAAAGTCTGCAACATATATTTAATCAGAAAGAATTAAATATGCGCCAACGACGTTGGGTTGAACTGTTAAATGATTACGATTGCGAGATCAAGTACCATCCAGGCAAGGAAAATGTTGTAGCAGATGCATTGAGCCGTAAGGAACAAGTTAAAACTTTAAGGGTTCGAGCACTAGAAATGACCATTCAAACAAACCTTACTACTCAAATTCATGACGCGCAAGTAGAAGCACTCAAGGAAGAGAATATTAAAGCGGAACTTCTCCGAGATATGGAGAAGCAATTAGTGCCAAAGGAAGATTGAACTTTATACCTTATGGGTCGAATTTGGGTTCCACTTTTTGGCGGACTTCGAGAAGTAGTGATGGACGAGGTACACAAGTCTAAATACTCAATTCATCCGGGATCGGATAAAATGTACCAAGATGTGAAGGAATATTATTGGTGGCCTAACCTCAAGAGCGACATCGCGGCTTATGTCAGTAAATGTTTAACTTGCGTGAAAGTTAAGGCCGAGTATCAGAAGCCTTCGGGATTATTACAACAACCCGAGATCCCTGTATGGAAATGGGAGCAAATATCCATGGACTTCATTACGAAATTACCCAGAACCTCAAGAGGTCACGATATGATTTGGGTAATAGTGGATAGATTGACAAAGTCCGCACATTTTCTACCAATTCGCGAAAAAGACAGCACAGAGAAGCTAGCCGAGCTATATCTTAGAGAAATAGTGGCTCGTCATGGAGTGCCTATTTCTATCATCTCAGACCGAGACGGTTGCTTCGTGTCAAGAATTTGTCAATCTTTTCAAAAGGCATTTGGATCTCGACTAGATCTAAGCATGGCCTTTCATCCTCAAACTGACGGCCAGAGTGAACGAACCATCCAAACACTTGAAGACATGCTTCATGCATGTGTGATGGATCTAGGAAGCAATTGGATACTCACCTACCTTTGGTGGAGTTTTCCTACAATAATAGTTACCATACAAGTCGCGCCGTTCGAAACTCTTTATGGTCGAAAGTGTCGTTCTCCGCTATGTTGGGCGGAAGTTGGCGACAAACAATTAATTGATCCTAAATTAGTCCAAGAGACTACCGATAAGATATTTCAAAACCGAGACCGTATTAAGGCGGCTCGTGACAGACAAAAGAGCTACACGGACAAGAGAAGAAACCATTGTCCTTTGAGGTCGGAGACAAAGTTTTGTTGAAAGTCTCGCCTTGGAAGGGCGTAGCCAAATTTGGTAAACGAGGGAAGCTTAAGCCGCGGTACATCAGACCATTCGAAATTTTGGCAAAGGTTGGTACCGTCGCCTACAAGTTGAAATTACCTGATGAACTTATTAGTGTACATGACACTTTCGACGTGTCAAATCTCAAGAAGAGCCCAACGCAAGAGACCGTTATCATCCCTGCAGAGGAGGTTCACATAGACGATAAACTCCAATTTACTGAAGAACCTGTTGAGGTTATGGACTGGAAAGTCCATAAAAATAGGAGAAGTCGTATCAAGCTAGTAAAAGTTCATTGGAACTCAATACACAGACCCGAATATACTTGGGAACATTAGGATCAAATCAAAGCTAAATACCCCCACCTATTTGAGAAGACTCCTGCAACGGATTAATCAACTTGAATTTCGGGACGAAATTCTTTTTAACGGGGGAGTATGTGATAACTGTCACTTTTGGATTATTATTGTACAATTTAACAGTAAATTATGTGATATAAATATGTGTTTTGAATGACTGAACTACTTGGATTGCATGATATCGATCTAGAAAGTTCACTTAATACATTACATGATGCATATTATTTGTTTAGTGGTTACCATTTAAAAACTGCTTCAAACAATGTGTCGAAAAACAACTATTAGACTAGCTGTGGCAGCACAGTGTTAGTATGCAATTAAATTGCAGATTTAGGATTTAGATGAGAGTCCAATGCAAACTGTATATTAAACCCCATGTGGGAAAGCAAGGATTTATTATAACATTTCCCGGAAACTATACGTGCACTGTCCGAAATATACACTAAACAACAATTCAGCAAAATTCAGCAAATACTAGCTTATGTAATATGCAGAAGTAATGTTAAACATCATACACTGCTTAAAAGATACTGAAAGTATCATGTTGGCACAAAAACATATCATATCACATAAGACTTGAAAGTTAACGTTTTAACAAACCGACAACGAAACGAACACCCGGACACAATCTGAAACAACATATGAAGTAGTTAACAATATTTTTTTTTTACCATATAACTAGTTAAAAGCATTAAACACATTGTTTTGGTTTAAAATCCCTAAATTCCATACAAGTTGCTTAAACTTTCGTTTAAGGACACTTTAATGAACGAGCACCCGTTAAGCAACCGAACATGAACTAGACACAAAATATAAACTAGTTAATATTATTTAACAATATTAAACTAGTATATGGCATTTTATACCTCAAAATATAACAAAATTCCTTAATATGCAAAACCCCTAACTAAGCCCCTAATTCCTAACTAAACACTTAAGTAAACAAACCAACCTAGTTACCATCCTCATCACCATTTGGACGACCACTTAAGGGGGCCCAGAAGCCACCTACAATCTTGTCTCCTAATTTATAACATGTTGGAAGATGATTTCTTTTACATGAAGGATTATAGAGTTGCAAGTTGTTATATTCATGAACTTATCCCAACATTTTCTTATCACTTTCAACTCAAAGATTCAAACACTCAACCTCCCTTGTCCTCTTCTTTGCTCACGACCACAATACCACCACTACCATATCCATTTTCAAGCCATTTTCAAGGTATTCTAAGGTAATCCAAGGGTGTCTCTAGCCTAACTAAGGAAGGTGCAAGTCTTGGAAGCTCAAGGACCACCCAAGGGAGCTTTTATCCACCTATTTTGCATCATCTTCTTCAAGTTGCTCATCTTGCCACTTCCCTATCCACAAGAGCTAGTAGTGAGCCTTCTAATCTTTCATTTGATATCTTATTACTAGTATCTTGATAATATATAAGTTACACCATGCAAAAGTATCAACTTTAAAAGATAAACATATGAACAAGTAACATAATCTAAAGGAAACAAATCCATCTTGAAGTTGTAATAAAGATAGTATACACATGGATCTTACAAGATCCATGATCAAAAAGTGATGAACTTGATATATATAATAAATGAACTCTTTATAGTGGATAAAATGATTTGTATGTTCTTGAAATGTTGGATGATCTTGAAAATGTCATATAAGTACTTGTAATTTGTTTTCTAAAAATATATATGTAAGTTGTTAAAAATGATTTTTAACAAAGTTAGTGAATATTAGAAACTAAACCCATTTTTAAGGATGTGTGAACATCTTAAACACAAGGTTAAAAGACTACATGTTTTGATTAAACTTTCAAGTTCATCAAGACCTAAAAATACATTATATGTACATGTATTACTTGTTGAAATGATGGGGAATAAATTGATGAGTTTGAAGCTTAAAACATGTTTTTAAAAACATAGGAAACCTCCTAAATCTAGGGGAGACTATGGCAGAATTTTTATAAAAATTTAACACTTAGAAAGATATATGGTTATAAATTTCTTACAAGTAAACTTGTTTAAAAACCATAAATATAAAAGTCCCCATGTTTTTATGTAAAATATAAGTTCAAGAAGACATGATCTTTATAAAGATAAAAATGGGTATAAATATATATTTTTGGATGATCATAAGAATCACAATATGTGTATTGTTTGTATTACATATGTATATAGTTAGGAACTTGAAAAATAAATCATACAAATAAATGCATAATAATTTGGCAAGCAAAGAATAACAAAATATATATAACCCATCCATAAGCATACATGGCAACAAATATGGACTATTCACACGTTTGGACTATATATGAATTATGGACTAAAAATATATAATATATCGAAGCTTGGTAAGTATTATTTTCTAAACCAAACAAGTGACAAAATATATATTTTTACAAATATAGAAACCCTATGGTATTTCGGCAACACTAAAAACATATTATTTTCGAAGTGTATAAAAATATACATTTCCTAAACCTCCTAAAAATATGTTATTTTTGGTGGAAACTAAAACATATATTTTCTAGAACTAATCGCAAAAATATATATTATTTTGGATGCATACACTTACCAAGGATAATAATACTTACAGTAATTTGAATATATCTTAAAATTATATAATTTAAGAATATACAAAAATGGTAGTGATAAATACAAGAAATATACGTATGCCTATACGTATAAATACATGCCAACATATACCTATAATATTTGGCAAAAATACCATTATACAAGTATTATACTTAACCATGAGAATACGAATGTAAATACACAAATACACACAATACCGGTATACTTATACTTGGGAAATACACATGTATAATACTTAACAATTATTAAACGTGCCATGAGACCAAAGAAATAATTATATATAACAAGACATGTTAAAAATAGATTATTTTTAATAAACCCATGGTAAACAAAATGATATATATAAAGTGGTGCATTCCAATAATACAAGTTAAAATATAATATTTTAACTTACACATCGATATTGAAATTATATATAAGTAAAAAGATATATATATGGAACATATCCGATGATGGGATCGTCGAGGCAAACGGCTATGAAAAATCATGAAACATATACCTCTTACTCGTACGAGGCACCCAGGCTAACGGGCTAGGCCCATACGTGAAATACTGGAGATGCAAGGATATATATATATTTGACGAAATATATATATTGACATCATGCACCGAAATCTGATCTCAGTGGAGCAACATTGATTGAAAATACATCCAAAGGAAACAAAACACTAAACGAGTCTTAACAAATATTTAAAACAAGAAACATGAACATGAATCATTCAAAGACCAAAGTGTCTAACAAAACCTAATGCGTTTTTAGGTTGTGGTACAAATTCAAAGAAAAGTATTTTAGTTAAACAGTGAAAGCCGAAAGCAAAACAGTGAGTTCATGTCCCCCTTTCATCTTAAATGTTTTATTGTTTTACAACTATCGTGGGAAATACATGTTCAGTATGATAAGCTAAGGAATGAAACAACTTAGATCATGTGCGAATAGGGTGGAACTTAAGCACCACTAATCTTATTTAAGACCACGGTACAAAGGTTAGATCTAGCGGATGTTGGCGAGCCCCACTCTTGGTCATGGACCCACACAAAAGAGTGCATTTGTTGTCCGAGTTGAAGTTAATCTACAAAAATCGTCTACGTTTGGATTGCTTCCTATGTGGTCACACATATTAATGTCCTTGCAAAACATTAATGATCAACGATTTCATTGACGCTTTACATACCGGGTTTTGATACAAATACTTATACATTTTATGGATATAACGCATACAGTTAAAACACATGAACTCACCAAATTTTGTTGATTTTCAACTTAACATGTATTTCAGGTAATTAGTGGATCCATGCAAAAGGCTGCAAATCAAGAAACAAGCATCAAGTCTCCAATGCCACTTTTGAAGGATTTGTCCGGTATATCCCACCTACTTGCGACGATATAAAGGACAAAACCTTATTATTTAAAAATCTTCTATTTTGGTTACTTAACAATTTGACAATTTAATGGCTTGTAACAATACACTTAACTTATGTTGTGCTTGAAACAATTTCAGCAATGGCATATGGAGAATGTTTTATTCATATAGTATGTTCACTTATGTTGTATGCAATGAGAACCAATCAGATCACACCGTGCACTTCCGCCTATGAGCGGGTGTGACATCCTCAACTTCGAGCATCACTATCTTATACACAGTGGCGGATGTAGGATTTATTTTCTAGGGGCGATCACGTTTTAATCGAACTTTTAAGTAGGGTGATCGTGATTTTGGCATGCAAAAATAGACTAAATCTTTTTTTTTCTAAAGGACACATGTGGCTCCACCACTTCTTATACATCTTAGCTTTGTTCTACTCATGGATTCGTTCGTCGCGAACCTCTCACCCGTAAAACACAAACACATAGAGAAATAACTATAACAATATAGTTATTTAATTTTTATATAAATCCAAGTTTTTAACCTAAAATGACCATGTGCACATATAAGATAATAATAATAAAGCAGTATTAAGGGGGATTTTTTACATCTGTATGTGATTAGAAGAAGTGAAAGTGTTTGTAGGTGGTCAACCAGATTTTAAGCACGTCTAGCCATCTAGGTAGTCTGTTTGTGGGGAGAACGGTTTTTAACGTGTACATTTCATTTTTCAAATTTAATGATTCATTTAACATCTAATCCATTTTATCTCTAATAACTTGTATGTTTAGCCTTATTAATTTTGAAAGAACTCATTTTTCTAGTAAAATTTATATCAAAATATTCTGGTGTTGTCATGTATGGAACTCTCTATGCAATAGTCTACAAGTTAACCTTTGTATGGCTTGGTATAAAAAGACATATTCAGACATCAGATAGTGATGGGTGTTGTCATTTATGGAATGCCGTAATTAAAATGTATCATTACTCGTATGCAATAGTTCACAAGTTATATTCAATGGTCATTCAGAAAGAAAAGCAAGTTACAAAGTTGACGGGAACTCCTCTTTGAAGTAGCGTGTCCGTCCAAGATTAATGACCGAGTCTTCTACAATTTCTTGACTGCTTCCATTTTTGTTACGCTCATTACCATTTTTTTTAACATCAAATTTTGGTGGTTTAAGCATTTAACGTATTATTTTCTTTTCTCTAGCAGCTTATATACCCAAAAATTTCTATAAAACCGGGGAGTCCAAAACGTATATACCCAAAAAAATCTCTATGATGTGCCTCTAGACAACACCCGTCACTATCTTATGTCTGAATATGTGTTTTTACTAAGCCATACAAAGGTTAACTTGTAGACTATTACATACGAGTAATGATGCATTTTAATTACGGAATTCCATAAATGACAATATGTATGAATATGTGTTTTTACTAAGCCATACATAGGTTGAACGGATATTGGATAAAATTTGAATGGTGTCATGTATTGAATAAAAAAAGCTTGACGTATAACAAATGAATGTGAAAAGAATCGCCCACAGCATTTTGATTATTTTATCCACGCGTTTGTCCAAAATAAAGTGTTAAAAGACCTTTCAACCATTAAAAGTACTTGGAACCTGCTACTTAATAGTATCTCTTAATAAAATGATCAAGTCATCATGATATGCGGGTATATATGTAGATCTCTAATTCGCGATCAAAACCCCAAATTAAACGCAAACTCACAAACACACAGAAATCAACTATGCATTTAAAAACACTGTTTGCAATAATAGCTATGGCAGCTTTGGGGGCAGCAAGCGGTCAAGAGGAACCAGCTTGTGAAATTTCATGTGGGAGGTAATGTGAGTATTACTTTCCCATTCGGTTCAGGTGAGGGATGCTATGTTCTGATTTCCTCATAACTTGTGACCGATCTTCCGGGGAACCCATACCATACTTTGGAAAAACCGATTTTGTTATTACCGATATGTCGACAAGCAACAGTGAGGTGGAGATGATGCTGTTTGTAGCCCATGATTGCTACGATAGATCTGGCCGAGTCCGAATAAACCAACCATGGTTTTGGTTAAGGGATTTTTGGATCTCCACCTAGAACAAATTTGTAGCCATTGGGTGTGATACGTATGCAGGTTTTATAGGAACAACAGGGAATGATTCTGATATTGGTACGGGATGCATTTCAACATGTGGTAGACACAGCCTTCTTACAAACGGATCATGCTCCGGAGTTGGGTTCTGTGAAGTAGCAGTGCCAGAAGGACTTAGATCTTTTAATATGACTCTTCATAGCTTTAACAGCCATAAGAATATAACGGACTTCAACCCTTGTAGCTTTGCCTTTTTTGTTGAAGAAGGGAAGTTTAACTTTTCTACAACTAACCTTGATGATTTTGTAAATGCAAACAATATGCCAATGTTACTTGATTGGGCAATTGGGGACTTGACATGTGACAAAGCAAAGAGCACGGATAATTTCTTATGCAAGGGAAACAGCAAATGTGATCAAGATTATGGAGGTCCCGGATATCGTTGTCGTTGCCTTGAAGGTTATGAAGGCAACCCTTATGTTGCAGAAGAGTGCAAGAGTAAGTTTTAATATCATCATCGGATGCCTTTTTGTCCCTAATTTACTTTCACCCCAATGAAATGACTGACCATCTGTTATTATACAGATATCAATGAGTGTGAACGTGGAAATCATGATTGCAATCATGATGCGCAATGTGATGACACAGATGGAAGTTATAAGTGTACTTGTCGAAAAGGCGAAAGCTCGTGATGCGGAGAGAAAAAAATTTTCAAACAAAATGGTGGAATAATGTTGCATCAACGAATTTCTGGAAATGGGGGTTCTCATGATCAAGCAATAATTTTCAGTATAGATGAGCTGAAGACCGCAACCAATAACTATGATGAGAGCAGAGTATGATGAGAGCAGGGTGGCTATGGCACTGTTTATAAGGGAATTCTTTCTGATAACAGAGTAATTTGTCAATGAAGTGGTTATTCTGTCCCAAATAAATCATAGGAATGTGGTGAAGCTGATCGGGTGTTGCCTGGAAACAGAAATTCCGTTATTGGTTTACGAGTTCATTCCAAATGGCACTCTCTCTGATCACATACACAACAATTGCAAGTCGTCAGCTATTACATGGGACATCCGACTAAGAATAGCAACAGAGACAGCTGAAGCACTTTCATACTTACATTCTGCAGCATCTGTTCCAATCATTCGTCGCGATGTCAAGCCAATGAATATACTTTTGGATGATAACTATGTAGCAAAAGTGGCTGATTTTGGAGCTTCTAAGCTAATTCCTGTTGATCAGGTTGAGTTGGCCACTATAGTGAAAGGAACACTTGGCTACTTAGATCCTGAATATTGCAGACAAATCACTTACAGATAAGAGTGATGTTTATAGCTTTGGAGTAGTACTAGTGGAACTTTTAACCGGAAGAAAGGCTCTTAGCTTTGATAGGCCAGAGGCAGAGAGAAACTTAGCTATGTGTTTTCTATATTCTTTTAAAGAGGGGAGACTTTTTCAGGTTCTTGATGAATGCTTGCAGCTAAATGATGTTCCTAGTGCAATTAACCAAGTATCAAGACTGGCCCAAAGATGCTTACGTGTTAAAGGCGATGAAAGGCCTACCATGAAGGAAGTAGCAATCGAGCTCCAAGGAGTATCGGCTTCAATGATACAAAAACATCCATGGGTGCAAAGTAGTTCAAATGAAGATGAAGGTGAATATTTGCTGAAAGAACTAACCAAAGAATATGAATGTACAAATCGTAGCAATGTAAGCTCAAGCACCTTCGATAGCGTGAGCAAGCATACTATGTTAGGGGTTGCTAGTGGCAACTGGCAGGTGAAGGTTGGTACTTGTATCTACCAATTTGGAACAAACTAATAGATTATTCTCATATATTGTTAACATAGAGATAAATATTGTAATTGATTTATTGCATCTCTTCCCAAAAATAGTGGAGAGTCTCTTGTATTTAGAGGGATGTTATCAATGAATGAAATCAAGGAAACTTGTATTCTATCATAGTATAAAGAGACTAATTTGATTCCATCGACCTCCCTTGCCCTACCACACTTCCGCCGCCCCTTCTCTTCTCTCATTCTACATCACTTCTAATACGGTGACCTCCCTTCACCCTGCAGTCAAGGTTAACAATATCCATACCCGCATCCAAATTATTCTTGATATCGTAAACGACCGTTATATTACATGGTCAGAGCTCTTTAAGATATATTATATAGCTTATCAAGTCTATGACCACCTGGAACCCGTGTCCTCCCTGCTACTTCCTCATCCGATAAAGATAAAGACAAGCAGAAGACATCAGCGAGTACCGACTACTGAAAGCTTGGAACTGTTGGATTCAATAGTCCTAAATTGATTTATGGGACTATCTCAACAGATCTTTTGCATACCAGGGGTGGATCTACCTTTATATAAGGGGTAGCCTCCACTACCCCTTGGCGCTCCGACGGTAGTGTAAATTTTGGAAAAATTTGACGTTTTTTCGATTTCGTTACCCCTTTCTTTTAAAACTTTACCCCTATGAAAGTTATCTAGATCCGCCACTGTTGCATACCATCTTAAAACCGAACACAACGGCTTTTGATGCTTGGACCGCCCTCTCAAACCTATTCCAAGACAACAAGGCCACCAGAACTATCGACCTTAACAACTGTTTTGCAAGCACTTGTCTCAATCAGTTCACGTCCATGTCATCCTATTGTCAGTCTATGAAGATAATATATGACCAACTCGTTAGTGTTGGTTCGGCTATTACCGACGAGCGGCTGGTACTTCAGATTCTTACGGGCCTCAACGAGCAATACTAAAATGTTGCTCTTATTATTCAACAAAGTAAGCCGCTTCCAGATTTTTTATGAAACCCGTTCGCGACTATGTATGGCAGAGACCCTGAAGGTTAATCAGGCCAAGCAAGCGGCTCAACGAGTTGGAACTGCTCTATCCGCAACATCCACCGCCGATCGGAATGGCTAATGACATCAAGAATCTCGCCATTCTGACACACAGCAGATCGCAGTGGCCGTGGTTGCGGTCGTGGTCGTGGTTCATCATCCGGAGGACGCGCCTCCTGGCCCAATCGGGTCAGCAAAATTCATCGAACCAAGCTGCTTCACATTGGACTCTTCCGTTCAATTCATTCTCTCATTTCCTCTATCCCTATGAATCGGCCCAAACTAGAGTTTCACTCAACAACCTTGGGCCCTTGGTTGGTACCACCATGCCCATATCCCACCACAACCAAACCCAATAGTTTGGGCTTAGGTATTATTGGCCCATGACAAGCCTAGAGTTATGCTGTTAGTCAGGCCCAGTCCTATGCGGATACCTACACTCCCACGGATCTTAATCAGGCACTCTATAATATGTCGCCAAACCCACCAGTTCCAAACTGGACCATGGACACAGGTGCATCTGATCACATGACTCAAACCTCGATTAATTTCCGTCTTTATTTAATAATAGCATGTTTCATAACATAGTAGTCGATAATGGCAAAACTATACTCGTCCTTGGACATGGTGACCAAACCTTACCCCCACTTTTTCTACAACAAAATTTACCAATGTCCTTTATGCACCATCTTTAATCAAAAACTTACTTTATGTACGTCGTTTCACTAAAGATAACCAACTTTTTGTTGAATATGACCCTTTTGATTTTCTTGTGAAGTATGTCAAGACCCAGACCCCTATCTTACGATGCAATAGCTCCGGTGATCTTTACACGCTGGATCTCAGACAAGTATCTAAGTTTATCTCCCTTACCACTTTTGCTGCAATAAATTAAGACATTTAGCATCAACGCCTCAGTTATCTGGGCTCAAATTTATTAACACATTCTAGTTTTATTGATTGTGATTTTTTCAAATCTTAATTTTGTCAATCATTCGTGTTTGGTAAACATATTAGACTACTTTTTGTGGATTCATTTAAATCTACTTCATTCCCATTTGATATTTTTCTCAGTGACTTTTGGACCTCCCCAATTTTGAGCGGTGGCGGTCACCATTGTTACATATTATTACTTGATTATTTTACTAATTTCTTATGGACATGTCCTATTAGTAACAAGTCACAAGTTTTCTCCGTATTTACCACCTTCTCAAATTTATTAGTAACAAGCAATTTCAATGTGATAATGGAAAAGAATATGCTAACACTCAATATCAACAATTTTGCAAACAAAATGGCATGAACTTCCGGTTCTCTTGCCCACACATGTCATCTCAAAATGGCAAAGCCGAAAGAAAAATACGGACCATTAATAATGTCATTGGAACCCACTTTCTCAATCCTCATTACCAAACACATATTGGCATCATACTCTTGAAGTTGCCACTTATCTCCTCAACATTCTCCCTAGCAAACTCCTTAACTACCAATACCCCACTCAATGTCTCTACCTAACTCGCCCTTCATACAATCATCTCCAAGTATTTAGTTGCTTGTGCTGCCCACTCATTCCACACACCACCATCCACAAACTTGAACATCATTCTATGCCATGTGTCTGAGGATACAAATGTCTTGACCTCGCCACAAAGAAAATCATTATTAATCGTCATGTCATCTTTGACAAAACCACTTTCCCTTTTGCTAATCACCCTCACTCAACCCCTCAATTTTATGATTTTCTTACACATTCCATAAACCCAATATATTGATCTTGTCTTCAAGCCTTGCCAAACAACCTACCCTATATCTCCTCAACCAGTCTCCACGGTCCTACTTGCCCAATTTTGCCCAGCAGCCCAACTTCCCTCACTTCCCCTCACGGCCCACTACGCACCTCCCCCTAGCCCACCTACATCACATCCTCACTCCACGAGGCCTAAAACATCACTAGCCCAGTTCCAACCACACCCATCTCACCCCGGCCCACCCGACCCCTTTCACTCACACCTATGCCCGACGGTCCAAACCATCTAAACATGGGCAACTACCTCAACTCAATCCTTCAACTGTTATACCTCAGCCCCCTCCCCCACCTGCCCATACAATATGAGCCCGTTCTATGAATGGTATTTCTAAACCAAGGCACCCGTTAAACCTACTCGCCTCTGTTATCACCCTACTACCCAAAACACTAACCTAGGCCTTGTCTAAACGAGATTAGTATAATGCCATGACTACTGAGTTCGATGCTCTTATTAAAAATAAGACGTGGGAATTAGTCCCGCGTACATCTAATATGCATGTTATACTCTGCCACAAATTCCCGATGGAACTTTGGAGAGGTATAGTGTTAGGTTGGTTTGTGATGGAAGCACCCAACAGGTGGGTATTGATTCTGGGAGACTTTCAGTCCGGCTAACCAACCACTATTAGAATTGTGGTAACTCTGGCTTTATCACAACCCTATTCTATGCATCAGTTGGACGTTATGAATGTTTTTTGCATGGTAATCTTAGTAAAACAGTATACATGTATCAACCTATAGCCATCAACAGTATCCTAATCATGTGTGCCTTTTGAAGAAATCTTTGTATAACAGGCACCAACTGTTTACCGATTTTGTGTTAACTATTGGTTTTCAATAAAGCAAGTGTGACAACTCGCTATTCATATATCACCATGGCCATGACATTTCTTATTTATTCGTATAAATTACGAATTTTTATTAAGTTTGCAACTTTTGGTCCTCTATTTGGGTTTTTGGTTTTGTACAACCACACCTCCATTTCCATTCATACTAACCCTTATGTTTGTAACTAGGTTTCATAATGTAGTTATTTTTGTATTTCACGCCATAAAACAATAAAATAATTAATTCAAATTCGGTTTTTAGGGCGTTAGATATTGCCATGGATGAATGAGGGACTAAGAGATTTAGGGAAAAATGGAAAAATTGAAAGAAAAAATAAAGTTAACGGAACCTTAACATAAGCTAATGCCAAGGTCTAAAAGTGTTATGATTGAGCAAACAATGAGGTCTAAACGTGTGATAATTTCTGAAAAAATAGAGAACAAAAGATATTACATAGTTATCAAAGACATTAGCCGCACTCAAGACGCAAATGTGTCGCCTAGGCTAGACGCAATAAAAAGTGAGGGCTTAAGAAAAAAATATTATGTATGTTCAATAAAATGAACAAAAGCTATTATATAACCTTTATTATATTCTAATTAGTACCAAAAGTTCTAAAATAGTGCATATATAAATGTAATGCAAAAAACTTGAGATGTTTTCTGATGGATAAGAACAAACTTGTATTAAAGTTGCTTATGGAAGGCTGAAGCGAGTGCCTTGAAGCTAGAAGCGCAACTAATAGGACTCGCTTAGAAAGTACGCCTGTGAGAGGGTTATATAACTATGATATATTGCAATAACTTAGACTATCTCCAATGCTAAAACAAATTGAAAAATGAAAAAGGCTCAAATTTGGCACAAGAACCAAAATAAAGGTGCCTTGCAGTGGGATTTTTCATTTGGATTCCTTCCCTTTGGTTGGTCTTCAATGGGCCTGCAAGTTTAGATATACTCAACATCATCACAGGTGTATTTACGGATTGTGCGTTGTAGTTAGTCTTATGACTTATGTTTTCACATCGTACGTACAACCAGTATTTGTAACTTTTTATGTACTATTTTAAGTTTTAAATTAAATTAAGTGATCGACTTTGTGACACGTACCACAATAGTGACAATAAACTAGTATATATTAAGCCTAATAAAGTTGGAAAACAATAAAAAATGTAGAATAAGTGCAGGTTCTTGGAATATTTCAAAGACATTTCAGGTCAGCTTTGGTGGGTGGTAAAGATGCTTTATAAATGGTTCATATGATTTGTAGACTATTCTATACGAGCTAGAGATTGAAATTTACATGATGAATAATTGAACCACTCATTTTAATACAAAATTAATTCTTTTACTCTTATAAATTACATCAAGTATATATGATTTGTTTTTAAGTTACCTTAAAAAACTAATATAAAGCATTTGTTATAAAAACTTATGAGTTATTAAGAAGGATAGAATTATTTTATTTTTAATTTGATTGTTTGTTTATTGTAAAAGAAGAATAAAATTATTTTCTTTTCAATTTGATTGTTTGTAAAAATGAACTTCCGTGAATGATAACACCCCTGTGTCACGCCCCGCACAAATTCAGCGCAAAAATTCAGCATTGGCTTACTTAGACCGAGTTCTAAGACCGCATGCGAGTTGAAGAACTAACTTTGTGACACCTGGCAGTCTAATACTAGAATGAACTTCCGTGAATGATAACACCCTTGGCTATCTTATACGAAATATAAACTATAATAATTCTCTGAATAAAGTGACCAAGTCTTCATGGCATGTTGATATAAGAGAACTAATCTCCCTTCCCCAATCAAATACCCAAAATCACAAACTAAAAAAATACACAGAAAGCAACTACGCATTTAAAAGTACTAATTGCAGTTTTGGGGACAGCAAGTTCTCAAGATGAGCCGAATTGTAGAAGCTCATGTGGCAATGTGACTATTACATACCCATTTGGTGCAGGAGAGGGATGCTACTACAGTTCCGAATTCGTCGTGACTTGTACTAGAATGAACTTCCGTGAATGATAACTCCCCTTGGCTGTCTTATACTAGAGAAAAGGATTGAACCAAAAATAAACTATAATAATTTTCTGAATAAAATGGCCAAGTCTTCATGGCATGTTGATATAAGAGAACTAATCTCCCTTCCCCCAATCAAATACCCAAAATCAAATACTAAAAAAATACACAGAAAGCAACTATGCATTTAAAAATACTAATTGCAGTTGCAACTATTGCGGTTTTGATATAAGAGAACTAATCTCCCTTGCCCAATCAAATACCCAAAATCACAAACTAAAAAAATACACAGAAAGCAACTATGCATTCAAAAATACTAATTGCAGTTGCAACTATTGCAGTTTTGGTGACAGCAAGTTCTCAAGATGAGCCGAATTGTAGAAGTTCATGTTGCAATGTGACTATTACATACCCATTTGGTGCAGGAGAGGGATGCTACTACAGTTCCGAATTCCTCCTGACTTGTACAAGAATGAACTTCCGGGAATGATAACTCCCCTTGGCTGTCTTATACAAGAGAAAAGGATTGAACGAAAAATAAACTATAATAATTTTCAGAACAAAATGACCAAGTCTTCATGGCATGTTATATAAGATAACTAATCTCCCTTCCCCAATCAAATACTAAAAAAATACACAGAAAGCAACTATGCATTTAAAAATACTAATTGCAGTTGCAACTATTGCGGTTTTGATATAAGAGAACTAATCTCCCTTCCCCAATCAAATACCCAAAATCACAAAATAAAAAATACACAGAAAGCAACTATGCATTTAAAAATACTAATTGCAGTTGCAACTATTGCAGTTTTGGTGACCGCAAGTTCTCAAGATGAGCCGAATTGTAGAAGTTCATGTGGCAATGTGACTATTACATACCCATTTGGTGCAGGAGAGGGATGCTACTACAGTTCCAAATTCGTGGTGACTTGTACTAGAATGAACTTCCGTGAATGATAACTCCCCTTGGCTGTCTTATACTAGAGAAAAGGATTGAACGGAAAATAAACTCTAACAATTTTCTGAATAAAATGGCCAAGTCTTCATGGCATTTTGATATAAGAGAACAAATCTCCCTTCCCCAATCAAATACCCAAAATCACAAACTAAAAAATACACAGAAAGCAACTATGCATTTAAAAGTACTAATTGCAGTTGCAACTATTGCAGTTTTGGGGACTGCAAGTTCTCAAGATGAGCCGAATTGTAGAAGTTCATGTGGCAATGTGACTATTACATATCCATTTGTTGCAGGAGAGGGATGCTACTACAGTTCCGAATTCGTCGTGACTTGTACTAGAATGAACTTCCGTGAATGATAACTCCCCTTGGCTGTCTTATACTAGAAAAAAGGATTGAACGAAAAATAAAGTCTAATAATTTTCTGAATAAAATGACCAAGTCTTCATGGCATGTTGATATAAGAGAACTAATCACCCTTCCCCAATCAAATACCCAAAATCACAAACTAAAAAAATACACAGAAAGCAACTATGCATTTAAAAGTACTAATTGCAGTTGCAACTATTGCAGTTTTGGGGACAGCAAGTTCTCAAGATGAGCCGAATTGTAGAAGCTCATGTGGCAATGTGACTATTACATACCCATTTGGTGCAGGAGAGGGATGCTACTACAGTTCCGAATTCGTCGTGACTTGTACTAGAATGAACTTCCGTGAATGATAACTCCCCTTGGCTGTCTTATACTAGTGAAAAGGATTGAACAAAAAATAAACTATAATAATTTTCTGAATAAAATGACCAAGCTTCATGGCATGTTGATATAAGAGAACTAATATCCCTTCCCAATCAAATACCCAAAATCACAAACTAAAAAAATACACAGAATGCAACTATGTATTTAAAAGTACTAATTGCAGTTGCAACTATTGCAGTTAGTATATAGGAGAACTAATCTACCTTCCCCAATCAAATACTCAAAATCACAAACTAAAAAAATATACAGAAAGCAACCATGCATTTAAAAATACTACGCAGTTGCAACTATTGCAGTTTTGGGGACCGCAAGTTCTCAAGATGAGCCGAATTGTAGAAGTGCATGTGGCAATGTGACTATTATATACCCATTTGGTGCAGGAGAGGGATGCTACTACAGTTCCGAATTCCTCGTGACTTGTAACGAATCATCTGGGGAACCAATACAACTCTTTGGAGAAAGCAATACTGTTATTTCAAATATCTTGATAAGCAAGAGTGACGTTGAAATTATGGCGTTTGTAGGCCGTGATTGCTACAATAGTACTGGCCGAGTTGAAGGAAGCATACCATGGTTTACTTTGGGTTACTTGAAGAATTTCCGGGTCTCCACCAAGAACAAATTTGTAGCCATCGGGTGGGATACATATGCATATTTTAGTGGAGAAAGAGGAAATGAGTCTGATATTGGTACCGGGTGCATTTCTATATGTGGTAGAGACAACGTCATTAATGACGGATCTTGCTCAGGAGTTGGGTGCTGTGAAGTAGCTGTGCCAGAAAGAGTGCATTCTTTTAATTTGACACTTAGTAGCTGGAATAACCATTCGAATATGTTGGACTTCAACCCTTGTAGCTATAGCTTTCTTGTTGAAGAAGGGAAGTTTAACTTCTCTATGACTAACCTGGCAAATTTTAAAAGTGACAAGATGCCGATGTTACTTGATTGGGCAATTGGAGACAAGACTTGTGATGAAGCAAAGGTCGATAATAATTTCTTATGCAAGGGAAATAGCACATGCGATCAAAGTTATGAAGGTCCCGGGTATCGTTGCCGTTGCCGTGACGGTTATGAAGGCAACCCTTATGTTACAGATGCAAATGGCTGCATGGGTAGGTTTTGAATTCATATTTGGATGCTTTCTTTCCTAATTTACTTTTTCACACCAATGAAATAATTGAGAATTTGTTATTTTACAGATGTTAACGAGTGCGAACGCGGAAGTCATGATTGCGACCGTAATGCTCAGTGCGTTGATATACCAGGAAATTATAGGTGTGCTTGTAAAGATGGTTACTCTGGTGATGGTAGGAAGGCTGGAACAGGTTGCACTGCTGATGAATCCACTGTTATAAAGATAGGTCTAGGTACGTAATAGTCCAATATTTTTTAAGTTCATATCTTACACTACCCGAGAAATCAAAGCAGCATGAAATGGTGTTATAAGTTAGTTTATGTTGTTGTAGGTATCTCAGTTTCTGCTATATTTCTCCTTATTTTTGTCACCTGGTTGTACTTGATACTCAAGAAGCGAAAGCTGATGATGCTGAGAGAGAAATTCTTTAAACAAAATGGTGGAATAATGTTGCAGCAGCGAATTTCTGGAGATAGGAGTTCTCATGATCAAGCAAGAGTCTTCACAATTGAGGACAAAAAGAGCGCAACCAATAACTATGATGATACCAGGATTATCGGAAAGGGTGGCTATGGCACTGTTTATAAAGGAGTTCTTTCTGATAACAGGATTGTTGCCATAAAGAAGTCCAAGCTACAAGAACAAACTGAAACCCAGATAGAGCAATTTATCAATGTAGTTCTTATCCTTTCCCAAATTAATCATAGAAATGTGGTGAAGCTGATTGGATGTTGCATGGAAACAGAAGTCCCTTTTTTGGTGTACGAGTTCATTCCGAATGGCACACTCTCTGATCACATCCACAACGTCAAAGGCAAGTCGTCAGCTTTTGCATGGGACATCCTACTCAGAATAGCAACGGAAACATCAGAAGCACTTTCATACTTGCACTCTTCAGCATCCGTTCCAATAATCCATCGAGATGTCAAGCCAATGAATATACTGTTGGATGAAAACTATGTAGCAAAAGTGGCTGATTTTGGAGCATCTAAGCTAATTCCTATTGACCAGATTGAATTGGCCACTATAGTGCAAGGAACACTAGGCTACTTGGATCCAGAGTATTTGCAGACAAACCAACTCACGGATAAAAACGAGGTTTATAGTTTTGGGGTGGTACTAGTGGAGCTTTTAACTGGAAAAAAGGCTCTTAGCTTTGATAGGCCAGAGGCAGAGAGGAACCTAGCTATATATTTTCTATATTCTTTAAAAGAGGGAAGACTCCTGCAGGTTCTTGATGAACACTTGCAGCTAAATGATGTTCCAAGTGTGATTATCCAAGTCTCAAGACTGGCTGAAAGATGCTTACGCGTTAAAGGCGACGAAAGGCCTACCATGAAGGAAGCAGCAATCGAGCTCCAAAGAATATTGGCTTCAATGATTCAAAAACATCCATGGGTGGAAAGTAGTCCAAACGAAAATGAAGGTGAGTATTTGTTAAAAGGACTAACAAACGACTATGAACGTACAAATGGTGCCAATATAAGCAATGTAAGCTCAAGCACCTTCTATAGCATGAGCAAGCATATTATGTTACCAATTTGTAGTGGCAGATGAAGTTAGATACTTGCATCTACCAAGCTGGAACAGTCTCGATCTTGTATAGGGACCAAGGGGGACATGCAGCCCTTTAGGACGAGCTTAAAAATAATTTAATCTTTAAGGTTTAACGTAAAACAACGGTGTATAGTGTTCATTTCATGGTGTCGCATTTCATCCTTCTTTCTTTGCTATTCTTGATGCCCAGAAGGGGTTTAATGCGCTCGTTTGCTTCAATTGTTCTTATACTTTTTATTTCTTCCTCTCAATCTGATAATCAAATTGCAAAGAACTTTTATTGCTTCCTTAGAGTGACCAACAAAAAACAAATATATTGGGTCTGGAAATTGTCTAGATTTGTTAGATGAAATTGTAATCTAGCATGAACATCTAAGTTGTTGCAACCTGTGCAATTCAACTTAGTGGCAAAGAAAAGAAATATCAGTTACAACTAAAAAAACAACAGTACCAAGTTACTGATGAGAGAGATACATTGTATATAAATCAATTCATAAAAGTCCGAGGAGCAGTGACTTTAGATAGTTTAGTAGAAGCCTTTAGCAATCTAAACTAGTAATTATCATAACCCATACTAGCTGTCACCTAAAATCCCTATTTCCTCACAATCATTTTTCCTTTCATTATTTACTCTCTTTCACTTATTTGAGTTTTTACAATATATAGAAAAATTCATAACTAAACACACAAACGTATTTAAAGTTACTTATTATGTGATACTTTGGGGAGTTTAGTAATTCAAAGTAATTCATTACATAGTTGTCACCTAAAATCTTTTTCTCCCGAAATCATTTTTCCTTTTTCCTTTTATTATTTACTCTCTTTTACTTATTTGAGTTTATTCAATATATAGAACTAGTTTAAGTTCCTATGTGTTACATGAGTGGTCTCATAGTAAAATATTTATTTAACACTGTAGATATCAAACCGGGCCTCCGAAGGCCCACTTCGGTAAACCCATGGGATTCAAACTTGAGCCCTCTTTTATCACCAAGAATATGATATAAATCGACAATGTACCTTACGAAGAATAGCATTGCATGTGTTCTCATCAAGTGCCTTCTTAACTCTTGTAAATTAAAAATATGAGAATATGTAAATTTGGATTGGTATGTAAATGCACATTTTGAACCATTCACAAAATTCCTCTTTAATGCACTCCAATTGTATCACTAACTTTCTTTTTGGTCCTAAAATATTAAGCACTATTGTTATTGTAAATTCTGAGTTATAATATTAACATTTTTATCCATACGATAATTAAACAGTGACTACAAATTGCACTTATAAGCAACTTTAAGAAACCAAATTTCATGAATAAGGAAGTGTCTAATATACTCTTGTTTAATGATACTGCAACAAAGATAAATCTTACAGATTGCTTGAAGTCTTTATCTCTGCAACTTCTTTACACTAAAAAAAGCTTTAATCAATGGGTATGTTCGAGTCCCTCTGAATGAAAATAACAAATATTTTAAATAACCTACCAACACTCAAAACATGTTATTTATACTACATGTGTAGTATTTATTGAAGAAACAACAGATGGAGTCTCTTATAAAATTATAAAGCTTAAATCTTAACAGTCAAATGCGCACCACCAAATTATATTACATTCCAAAATCATTAATATGACTACCAATACTTAGTTATCATAGAATAACCTGAAATTTGTAATTCAATAGTTGTTAATGTAAACTTCAACTGCTGAAACATATAAGGTAGAATCATAAGCCATATTCAAGCAGAACTTACAAACACATATGTTCTGAGGATTTGAGTTACAAAATGATGAAATTCTTACCTTAACAATTGCAAGGAAACGGGTCAAAGCGGCAACAATAGTGCACGGACATGTCATGTAAACCAAAACATTAATCGCCTAAAACATAAGTCTGATCAGCTATTTCGTATTCCTAGAACAAACCATTAAAAGTTTATTTTTTATAAAACCCTAAAATACGAACAAAAGTACAAATGATAAATCAAAATTACACAAAAGCTCTAGCATGATAAAGTGATTTCAGATGAAACAAAGCAAATAGCCCCTAAAACATGAACATATGACCGGAAAAATCAAAGTCGACTCAACAAAATAGAAATCAATATTTGAAATTTCAAAAACGATTAGTTTCATGTGAGTAATCAAGATTTTAGAAATGATTTTATATTTCAGAAACAATAAGATTTGACCGACAAAATCAAAGTCGATTCCATAAATATCAACATATATGAATGATTAACAAATTAAACATACATTAAAGCTAAAAAATCAAAGGATCTTCAGGTATAGCAGCAAAGATCGAGAAGAAACATGCATTTTGGTTATACTGAATTAGGGTTTCAGATTTGCTTTTTTAAAATCTCCAAATTGGAGTTTCATATTTAATAAAAACAAAATAATGCAATGATTCAAGCAATATATCATCAAATATGTGTTTTATACCGAACGAAATCAAAATCGTAATGCAGAATCGAATATCAGGCATCGATCAAACTCTAGGGTAAATGGATTTGTGTAAAATCGCAAAAAATCTACACAACGATTGAACATATCAAATACAATACAATACCCTAAATCTATATACGATGTGGAAAGACAAATAATTGTAGGTCCCGATGCGGATCGCTGGACTACACTGATTTCTTGTTTCGGATGCGGTAACGAGTGCGGAATCCATGTTATGACACAACCGAGCAAGAGAATGTATAACACAATAAGATTCAATGTTTAACCAATTCGTGTTTTTATTTCGATAGAGTTCGGTACATACTTATACAATATAATCGCTCTCCTGAACTCTCTCTCTCTCTATACACTTTTTCTCTAGCTTATTCAAGCATCTAGTTACACATGTCGAGGACGACGGCTATTTATACAAAACTCAGACATCGACCTATCCACAGTCAAGAAAGCCATCGATAGTGCCACGTCCAGAACCAGATTCACTTTGAAAATCATGTTCATGTTGTTGAGATCGATAGTCTTCATGTGAGATCGATGGTTGATGGGGTTGCATGAGATTGATAATTGATGTATGATATGTGGATCGATAGTCATTTTGGCAAGTGTACATCGATAGTCATTTAAAAGATATGGACAGTAAGTATGTATGCATGCTTTCAACATAAATATTGATGATGCCATCTTTATCCAACTATTCAATCACGTCGTTCTCGTATCTTCGTCATTTGTATCTCGTTCATCGAGTCACATGACGAAGGAATGTTGTCGACTTCGGTTTCGAACCGAATCAAACCGAGCCACATCCACACAAAAGTGCATTAACAAACTCCCCATTCGATGTTGAGCGTGATGGTTCGTTCTTCACGCTGTCGGATCTTGAAAATTCTTCACTTGTCACAATCAAGAATGCATCAACAAAACTCTCCCTTGAATGTAGCTTGTGAATCTTTGATCTTCAAAGATTCAGGTCCTTGTTATGTTGATGAGTTGTCAGCTGCAAATTTATCTTCTTGATCCACTGACTGTATGTATGCAGTGCCATCACTTCCACAGCTTGTCAGCCGACATGTTCGCTTTGCCTTTAGCTTTTTTGAATGCTAACTCTACACACACAACAAAGCTAAATGCGTATTGAGAACAACCACTAGGGTTTTAACCAATCTTAGAGGATTTTCAATTGAAAACCTGACTAAGAATTGATATTAAACAATACTAACAGATGAAACTCATGAGACCAACTCTCATTCAACTACCAACAGACAACACTTTAAAAGTTCTAAAGTTTTTCAATGTTAGTCCTTTAAATTTCAAAACTTGTCAACTTCGATCATTATGAAGATGCGATTGTATTCCGACTTTTAATGAGGTTTTAGGTGGGAAAGATTCGCGTTCCAACATCGATCCATAAAAAATAAGATAGAATTAAAATCTTTTTGGATTTTATAAAAGTTTATATTAAAACACAACAAAAATCTTTTTGGTATTTTTGAATTTTTTAAATGTAAGATATCACAATCCACCCCTTAAGGGGTCCAGCGTCCTCGCAGGACCTGCCACACCGATCTGACCCTGGCTTTGATACCATCTGTAACAGCCCAACGTAATCGCACCATGATATTGTCCGCTTTGGCAGCCAACATGCTCTCAGTGCTAGCCCCTCACGGATTTTATACGCGTCATGATGGTGAAGGTATCTAGCCCTTATAAGGAAGCCTTTGTTCCCCTTCACAACTGATGTGGGATGTCACATTATCGGTATTGTTGTCCACTTAAACTCAACAATCATACGTAATCATAGCACGGGATACATTTAGATATGATTTATACTTACCGACCGTGTTCATCCACACATGACACATTCCCTTATAAGGTATGCACGAGAATTCATCTTACTGGTTGCTTATCATCTATTTTGACGTATAAGATGTGAGATACTCACTTATTTTGAGGGTTGAAAACAAACCCTATGTGATAGAATCACTTATTTACGAGGAACTTGGTTTTCGGATAGATGCATGGCACGAGAGCAAGTTCGTGAACAGGGTAGTAACATCGTACCGACAAAGAGACAAAATTGACTCTTAGATGATATATGTGATTAAAAATCTTTTGTGATTCTATCAAGAAAAATATTCACAAAAAACGATTTCCGAATGTTGAGTAACTCATGTTTTACCACAATGTCGTTTACCAAAATTAATTAATCAAAACTTTGGAAAAACAAGTTGGCATGTTGGTAGTCGGTGTGGACCAAAACAACACTGATGAGTTTCGTATTGAAACAACCACGTGTAAGGTATATTCAAGATCAATGTGTATGGTCTTAAGTGTTGTAAAAGATGTTAGTTATCCATAAATCAGCTTTAATATAGACAAAGATAGGAGATATTGGAAATTCAAAACCGTAATCCTACAACTGCTTCGTGCATTGCCTGTTGTCTTAGTGCTCTCCCATATTGAATATCCACCTTGTGTTGATTTCAAAGTCGATTTTGTAGCTACCGAAAATGGAATCACTATAAGCAATCAAGTCGAAGTTATTATCATCAAGGTAACAATGACCGGGGCCTTGAAAACGTTTCAAACAACTGAAAAATCTCTTCACAGCAGTAGGATGAAAAACCTTCGGGCCGGATGGTAACAAATAGTGAGCATGTAGGAAAAGCTTGTAAACGTCATCATTGGTCGGTCCATACATAATGTCTTCCATATACTTCTACACCAGCAAAGGTCTTCGTATTTTTCCTTGAGAAGTAGTATGTGGTTGTTCAATCCATGTCAAGGCATCCGCACACTCGGTTGGTTTGTGCAACAAACACATTTCATTCGGTAACAACTGGTTCAGAGAGGTAAAATAGTCATTCTGCACAATCATGCAGACATCCAACCAAACAACACGTTACTAGTTCGCACTTTTGGTTCAGGCTCTCTTAACTAATCGGAACTTTTACTGGTTTAGTATTTATTGAAGCAGATGTTACCAAACAGCCCCTAAGGAGAACCTTATTATCTATAGTGAAACAAATTTGCATCAATGTTGTCGGCCTTTTTAAAAAAAATAAAAAAATTGCACAAAAAGATTTAAGTTTTAAACCCCCGGGGATAAATTTCGAAATTAGAATTGCCTTTTTTTTTTTTACCCCCTACCCCAATTTTAAATTTAATTTTTAAGGTATGCCGTAGGTGCCGGTTCCCCTATTTGGTGGTTCTTCAACGCCGGGGGGGGCTTGAAACCCCTTTAAAAAAAATAAAAAAAATTTTTTACACCCAAAAGGAAAAAAACCTTCGGGGCCCGGCTAAAAACAGTCAGTGAGCTTGGGGGGAAAAAGTTTTTTCACGTCATCAGGGGGGGGGCCTTTCTTTAAAGTTTTCCCCCCATATTTTTTGCCCCATAAAAGGGGGGTTTTTGTATTTTTTCCTTGTTTAAATGTTTGGGGGTTTTTCAATCCAGGTAAAAAGGGTCCGCCCCCCCTTTGGGGTTTGGGTTTTTGCAAAAAAAAGCTTTTTTATTCGTTTTAAAAAATGGTTTTTAAAAGGGGTTTTAAAAAACTCATTCTAAAAATTTTATGCGGGGCATAAACAAAAACTTTTCAGTTCGTTTTTTTGGGTTTACGCTCTATTAATAATCAAAAACTTTTTACGGGGTTTTGATTTTTTTGAAGCAGATGTTCCCAAAAAAACCCCCCTTTAAAGGGGCCCTTAGTTTTTTTATTTAAAACCCCAAAAATTTCTTTTAATGTTGTCCGCCTTTAAAACCCCAAAAAAAAAAAATTGCACTAAAGTATTTAATGCTTTTTACGGTAAAAATTTCGAAATTAGAATTGTTTTTTTTTGTTTAAAACCCAAAAATTTTTTTATACGAAGGTTGCATTAGGTGCTAGGGTCCCCTTTTTGGTAGTTGTTTATAAAAGGGTCCGGGTTTTTAAAAAAAACCCTTCCCCAAAAAAAAAAAAAAATCTTTTTCCCGCAATAGGATGAAAAACCTTCAAGCCGGCGGGTTTTAAAAAACAGTGAGCATGGGGAAAAAACTTGTACACCCCTCTTTTGGGGGGCCCAAAAATAATGTTTTCCCCTATACTTCTGAAACCCGAAAAAGGCCCCTTGGGATTTCCCCCTTTTAAAAGTGGTTTTGTGGTTGTTAAAAACCAGGGAAGGAAAACCGCCACACTGGGGTTTGGGTTTTGTGCAACAAACCCAAAAATTTTTTTGGTAAAAAGGGGTTTAGGAGGAAAAAAAAGTCATTTCCCCCAATCATGGGGAAATTTTTAACCAAACAAAAGGGAAAAAGTTCCCTTCGGGTTTTTAGGCTTTTCTTAAAAACCCCAATTTTTTGAACTTTATGGTTTTGCATTTTTTTAAAAAAAGGGGGATTTCCCAAAAAAGCCCCTAAGGGCCCCTTGTTTCTATGTGAAACTTTTTTCATAAAATTTTTTTTTCCGCCATTAAACAAAATAAAAAAATTTCCCAAAAAAGAAATTTTAAAGTTTTTTTTAAAAGGTATATGTTTTGAAATTAGAATTGCCATTTTGGGGGTTTCCCCCCCCCAACAATTTTTAAAATTTGAATTTAAAATGTAGGTGCAGGTACCCCCCTTTGGGGGGGTTTCTATAAAAAAAACCCGGGGGGTTTTAAAAATTTAAATTTTAAATAAAAAAAAACTTTTTCCCAAAAAAAGGTGAAAAACCTTGGGGCCCCGGGGGGGTTTTGGAAAAAAAAGTAAAACTTGGGGGAAAAAAACTTTTAAAAAACCCCCTTTTTGGGTTGGCCCCTATTTAAGTTTTCCCTTTTAAATTTGCATGAAAAAAGGGCTTCGTTTTCTCCTTGAGAATTTTTTGTGGGGTTTTTCCCCAACCATGTAAAGGGAAAACCGCACATCGGTTCGTTTGGCAACAAACACATTTCATTGGTAAAAAAGGGTTTAAAAAGAGGTAAAAATACTCATTCTGCAAATCATGCAAAATTTAAAAAAAAAAAAGTTTAGTTCCACTTCTGGTTCAGGCTCTTTTAAAAATTTTCAAAAATTTTCCCCGGTTTTTTGCATTTTTTGAAGCAGATGTTCCCCCAAAAACCCCCCAAGGACCTTTTTTTCTATGGGGAAAAAAAAATTTCCCCCATTTTTTCCGCCTTTTAAAAAAAAAAAAAAATTCCCCCAAATAACCGTTTTTTTAATGTTTTTTTTCGGTTTTTAAAAATTTTTGAAATTAGAATTGCCATTTTGTTTTTTTCACCTAAAAGTATTATTTTTGAAGGTATGACGTAGGTGCTACCCCATATTTGGGGGGTTTTTTTTAAAAGCCCCGGGGGCTTAAAAACCCCTTTAAAAAAACCCTGAAAAATCTCTTCACAGCAAAAGGATAAAAAACCCTTTTTTGGGGCCCGGTTTGGGTTTTAAAAAACCCGTGGGCATGTGGGAAAAGCTTGTACAGTTTAATTGGTGGGGTTTCCCTACATAATGCCCCACCCCCATACTTCGGGCCCCTTTAAAAATCTTTGTATTTCCCCTTGAGAAGTAGTGTGTGGTTTTTAAAAACCCTGTAAAAGGGTCTCCCCCACTGGGTTTTGGGTTTTTGAAACCCCAAACCCCTTTTCCCCTTCGGTAAAAAAATGGTTCAGGGGAAAAAAAAATTTATTCTGAAAATTTTATCCAGCATCCAAAACCAAACAAAAACATTTTTGCCCTTTTTTGGTTTTTTTCTCTTTTAAAAATAATCAGAACTTTTATTTGTTTTGCATTTATTTTAAGCAGTTTTTTCCCAAAAAACCCCCCGGGGTTTAAAGGGCTCCTTAGTATTATTTTAAAAAAAAAATTTTCATCAATGTTGTCACCCCTTTTTTTAACCCAAAAAAACAAATTGCTTTTTTAAAAGTATTTACTTCTTTTTAGCAGGTAAAAATTTTTTGAAATTAAAAATTCCCCTTTTGTGTTTCACCAACAAGTATTAATTTGAAGGTATGCATTTAAAGGGGCTAGGTATTTTTGGGGGTTGTATCAAGGCCCCGGGGTTTTTGGGGAAAAACCCCTTAAAAAAAACTGAAAAATCTCTTTACAGCGTGGGGTGAAAAACTTTTCGGCCCCCCGGGCCCCCATGGTAACAAACAGGGGAGCATGGGGAAAAAAATTTTTCCGTCATCTTTGGTCGGTCCATACAAAAAGTCTTCCATAAAATTCTGCCCCCAGCAAGGTCTTCGTTTTTTCTCCTTGAGAAGTGTTTTTGTGGTTGTTCAATCCAGTAAAAGGCCCCTCCGAAAAACTGGGTTTGGGGTTTTTGCAACAAAAAAAATTTTATTCGGTAAAAAAAGGGGTTTAGAGGGGGAAAATAGTCACTCAGCACAACCCCTGCAGAAATCCCCAAACAACACGTTATAGTTCCCCTTTTCCCCGTTAAAAGGGTCTTTTTAAAAAAATTTAAAAAATTTTAAAAAAGGGTTTTAAAATTTATTGAAGCAGTTTTTTTCCAAAAGGGGCCCCCAAGGAGAAAATTTAGTTTCTATATTTTAAAAAAATTTTTCATAAATTTGGGTTTTCGCCATTAAAAAAATAAAAATTTTTAAAAAAAAGTTTTTAAAACTTTTTTTTCAGGAAAAAATTTCAAAAAAGAATTCCCCTTTTTTTTTTAAACCCAACAAGAATTAATTAAAAGAAGGGGACGTGGTGCTTGTACCATATTGGGGGTTCCCCCTCAACGGCGGGTTTTTAAAAAAACCTTTTCAGAAAATGAAAAATCTTCACGAAAAAAGGACAAAAAAACCCTTTGGGCCCGGTGGTAACAAAAAAAGAGCATGGGGGAAAAAAATTTTTTTAAAACGTAATTTTTGGGGGGTCCTTTCCAAATTTTTTTTCCATAACTTCTGCCCCCGCAAAGGTTTCGTATTTCTCCTTGGGAAGTAGTTTTGTGGTTGTTCAACCCCTTTTTAAAATTTTTCCCCCCCCTGGGGGTTGGGGTTTGGGGGAAAAACCCATTTCTTTTCCCCGGGAAAAATGGTTAGGAGGGGGAAATATCATTCTCCCCCCAATCAGGGAGACATAAACAACCTTTCCCCGTTCCCCCTTTTGGGTTTTAGGTTTTTATTAAAAAATTTTAGAATTTTTTAAAAGGTTTTTCCCCTTTTTTTAAGCAGTGTTCCCCAAAAACCCCCAAGGGGCCCCCTTAGTTTTATAGTAAAAAAAAATTTGATAAGGGTTTTTCCCCCCATTAACAAAAAAAAAAAATTCCCCCTAAACGTATTTAAGGGGTTTTTTTTTAAAGGGTTTAAATTTCGAAATTAGAATTGCCATTTTTTTGTTTCCCCTTTTTAAAAAATTTTAAAAATTTTAAAAGGGATGCACTTTTTGGGGCTAGTTCCCCCAAAATTTGGGGGGGTTACTATAAAAAGCCCCCGGGGTTTTTGGGAAAAATTTTTTTAAAAAATAAAAAAAACTCTTCACAGAAAAAAGGATGAAAAACCTTGGGGGCCCCGGTTTTTGGGGAACAGCCAGGGGGGTGTGGGAAAAGCTTAAACCCCCCTCATAAATTTGGGGTTTTCCTTTAAAAAAGTTTTTCCCCCATTTTCTGCCCCTTTATAAAAGGGCTTCGTTTTTTCACCTTGAGAAGTAGTGGGGTTTGGGTTTTTAAAAACCATAAAAAGGGGCTTTTTGCACAGTCGGTGGGTTTGTGCAACAAACACATTTCATTCGGTAAAAAATTTGGGTTTAAAAGGGGTTTTAAAAAAAACATTCGGGGCCCAAAACATGCAGACATGGGGCCAAAAAACAACTATTTTTTAAAAATTGGGTTTTTAGCCTTTTTAAACTAATCAGAACTTTTATTTTGGGTTTTTTTCTTTTTTTGAACCCCATGTTCCCCCAAAACCCCCAAAAGGGGCTCTGTATTATAGTTAAAAATTTTTGGGTTTTAATGTTGTCGCCATTAAAAAAAAAAAAACAAATTGAATTAAATTTTTTATTTTTTTCTTTTTGTTTGGGAAAAGTTTCGAAATTAGAATTCCCCTTTTGTTTTTTTTACCTAAAAAGGTTTTAAACTACGAAGGTTTGACTTGGTGTGGGGGCCCCTATTTGGGGGGTTGCTATCAAGGCCCGGGGGCTTGAAAAATTAAAAAAAAAAAAAATCTTTACGGGGATTTGGATAAAAAACCCCTTTGGGCCCGGGGGGCCCGGGGGAAAAAAAAACGTGAGATGGGGGAAAAAGGGTTTTTTTCACTTTTATTTTTTGGGGTTTTTTCCCCCTTTAAAATAGGTCTTCCCATATTCTGACCAGCAAAGGTTTTGTATTTTTTTTAAAGGGGAAATATTTGTTTGGTTTTTTCCATCCATGTAAGGCTTTGACACTCGGGGGTTTTGGGGGCAATAAAAAAATTTCTTTTTTTATACAAAAAATGGTTAGAGGGTAAAATAGTAATTCTCCCCCAAAAAACATGCGACAAAAAAACCAAACAACACTTACTAGTTCGCATTCTGGGGTTTGGGGTTTTTAACTAATAACCCCTTTTTCTGAATTTAAAAGGTTTTTTGATTTTTTGAAGCGATGTTCCCCCAAAACCCCCCCAAAAGGGGGCCCCCCTTAAAATATCTTTAGTGAAACAAATTTGCATAAAAGTTGTCCGCCGTTAAACAAATAAACAAATTGCCCTAAAGAAAAATTTTTGCTTTTTTTGGGTAAAAAATTTTGAAATTAGAATTCCCTTTTTTTTTTTTTGGCCCAAAAAAGAAATTTTAATTTTCCCAAGGAAAGGGGCCCTGGGTTTTTAGGTCCTATTTGGTCTTTTTCTATCAAAGACGGGGCCCCTTTTTAAAAACCCTTTAAAAAACCCCGAAAAAATCTTTCACAGCAATAGGTTTAAAAAAAACCCTTTGGGCCCAGCTGGTAAAAAACCCCTGGCATGTGGGAAAAGTTGTACACGTCATCTTTGGGGGGGGTCCATTAATAATGTTTCCACTTTTAAATTTTTTCCCCGCAAAGGCCCCTTGTTTTTTTTCCCCCTTTAGAATTTTTTGGGGGGTTTTTAAATTTTCCCAATTTTTAAGGGTTTTCCCCCACACTCGGTTGGTTTTGGGGAAACAAACACATTTCATTCTTTTGGTTTTTAAAAAAAAAAAAAATTTTCAAAAAAAAAAAAAAAAAAAAAAATCTTCCCCCAAAATTTTTTGCAGACCCCCAAACCCAAAAAAACACTTAACTAGTTGCACTTCGGGTTTTAGGCTCTATTAACAAAAAAAAATTTTTTTCTGGTTTACTTTTTTTTAAAAAAAAATTTTTCCAAAAAACCCCCCAAGGGGGGCACCTTAGTTTTTTAGTGAAAATTTTGCTTTAATTTTGGGCCCCCAAAAAAAACAAAATCCCAAAAAATTGGGGCCCCCAAAATATTTAATGCTTTTTATGGGTTTTTAAGTTTCCCCCAAAATTTAATTGCCATTTTGTTGTTTCACCTAAAAAGTTTAAAATTTTGAAGGTAGCAGTAGGTGCAAAATCCCCCTATTTGGGGGGGTTTCTACCCCAAAGCCCCGGGGCTTAAAAAAACCCTTTTAAATAATTGTAAAATCTCTTCACGCAGTGGGGTAAAAAAAACCCTTTTGGGCCCCCGGGTGGTAACAGACAGTGAGCATGGGGGAAAAAAAATTGTACAGTCACCCCTTGGTCGGCCCCCAAAACATAATGTCTTTCCCCATACTTTTTTCACCAACAAAGGTCTTCGTTTTTCCCCCCCTTTAGAAGTATTTTTGGGGGGGTTGTTCAACCCCCGTCAAAGCATTGACACTGGGGGTTTGGGTTTTTAAAAAAAAAAATTTCATTCGGAAAAAAAAGGTTTTAGAGGGGTTTAAAAAAAACATTTTGAAAAATCATGCAGACTCCAACCAAAAAAACTAGTTCGCACTTCTGGTTCAGCCCCCTTTTTAAAAATAATCAGAATTTTTTCGGGGTTTGAAAATTTTTTAAAAAAGATTTTTCCCCAAAAACCCCCCAAGGAGTCCTTTTTCTATAGGGGGAAAAAAAATTTTCATCATGTTGTCAGCCATTTTAAACAAAATTTAAAAAATTGCTTTAAAAAAGAATTTATGCTTTTTAGCAGGTATAAGTTTCGAAATTAGAATTCCCAATTTTTTTTGGGTTTAAAACCCAACAAGTATTAATCTACGAAGGAAAAGCACTTAGGTGTGGGTTTTCCATATTTGGTGGTTGCTATAAAGGGGCCCCGGGGGCTTAAAAAACCCTTAAAAAAAGGGGGGAAAAACTCTTCCCCGAAAATAGGAAAGGGGAAAAACCCCTTGGGGCCCCGGGGGCCCCATTTTGGAAAAAAAAATAGTGAGATGGGGGAAAAAAGTTTTGGGACACTTCATAAAATTGGGGGCGGTCCAAGATAATGTTTTTAAAAATTTTTGGGACCAAAAAAGGGTTTTTTCTTTTTTCTTCTTAAGAATTTTGGGGAGGGGTTTTTCAATCCATGTAAAAGGGGATCCCCCACACTTGGGGGGTTTTGGGGCAACTAACACTTTTATTCGTAACAAGTGGTTGGGGAAAAATTTTGTCATTCTGCACAATCATGCAGAAAACTAACCAAAAAACCCCCGTTATAGTTCCCCATTTTTAGTTCGGGCCCCCTTTTTAAAAAAAATCAGAATTTTTTCTAAAAATTTATGGTTTGGGATTTTTTTAAAAACAGTGTTCCCCAAAAAACCCCAAAGGGGGCACCTTAGTTTTATTGTTAAAAAAAATTTGAAACAATGTTGTCCGAAATTTTAAAAAAAAACAAATTGCCCCTAAAGTTTTTTAAAGTTTTTTTAAACGGGGATAAGTTTCAAAAATTTGTTTTTCCCTTTTTTTTTTTTACCTAAAAAGGTATTAATTGGGGGAAAGGTTGATTTTTGGGGGGTTTTTTACCAAATTTTGGGGGTTGCTATCAAAGACGGGGTCTTAAAAACCCTTTTCCCCAAAAAAACTAAAAAAAACTTTTAAAAAGCAATAGGTAAAAAAACCTTTTGGGGCCCCCGGTTTTGGGTAACAAACAGTGAGAAAAGGGGGAAAAAATTGTACACGTCTTTAAAGGGTTTGGGGGCCATACTTTTAAAGTTTCCTTTTTACTTTTTCCCCGGGGAAAGGTCTTAATTTTTTCCCCTTTAGAATTTGTTTTGGGTTTTTTAAACCCCCCTTTTAAAGGGGACCCCCAAAAACTGGGGTTTGGGTTTTTGGGGGAACTAAAAATTTCTTTTTGGTAAAAAATGGTTTGAGGGAGGAAAAAAACTCATTTTGCACAGTCATGCGGGGCACCCCAACCCCAAAAAAAAAAAAACTTTTTGCACTTCGGGGGGAAAGGGTCTTTAAAAAAAAAATGAATTTTATGTTTTGGGATTTTTTTAAGCAGATGTTCCCAAAAACCGGGGCCCCCAAAAGGGGACCTTATTTTCCCATAGTGAAACAAATTTGAAACAAGGGGTTTTCCCCCTTTAAAAAAAATAACAAAATGCACTAAACGTATTTTTTGTTTTTACAGGTATAATTTTTAAAATTAGAATTGCCATTTTTTTGTTTCCCTAAAAAATTTTAATTTCCGAAGGTTTGCAGTAGGTGCTTGGTCCCCATTTGGGGGTTGTATCAACGACCGGGGTTTTTTAAAACCTTTCAAAAAACTTTTTAAAATTCTTTTTTCCAGATTTTGGTTTTAAAAACCCCTTGGGGCCCCCGGGGGGGGAAAAAAAAACAGGGGAGTTTTGGGGGAAAAAAACTTTTTTAAAAAACATCATTGGTGGGGCCTTTCCCAAAAAGTCTTCCAATACTTTTTCCCCAACAAAGGTTTGTTATTTCTCCTTGAGAAGTAGTGGTGGTTGTTAAATTTTTCCCTTTAAAGGCTTCCCCACAGGGGGTTTTTGGTTTGTAAAAACAAACAATTTCTTTCGGAAAAAAAAGGGTTCAGGGGGGAAAAAAAATCTTCTGCAAATCATGAAAAACATCCAACCAAACAAAAAAAAAAGGGTTTCCCCCCCTTTGGGGGTTTTCAGCCCCCTTTTTAATAATAAAAACTTTTGGGGGTTTTTTTTAGCATTTATTGAAGCAGTTTTCCCCCCAAACCCCCCCCTAAGGGGCTCCTTAGTATCTTTAGTAAAAAAAAATTTTAAAAATCAATGTTGAAGCCATTAAAACAAAATAAAAAATTTAAAAATTTAAAGTTTTTAGGGCCTTTTTTGCAGGTTAATTTTAAAAAATTTGGGGGAATTTTTCCATTTTGTTGTTTCACCAAAAAAGTATTAATTACGAAGGTATAAAATTTAGGTGCTGGGCCCCCATATTTGATGGTTGCCCCCAAGGCCCGGGGGGGGGTTTTGAAAACCTTTCCCAAAATAAAAAAAAAATCTCTTCCAGTTTTTTGGGAAAAAAAAAAACCCCCTTGGGGCCCGGGGGGGGGGGGGCCCGACTGGAAAAAATTGGGGGAGCTGTGGGAAAAGTTTTTGTACACTTCTTCATTGGTGGGGGTCCATAGTTATGTCTTCCACATACTTCTCCCCCCCCCCCAAAAGGGGGTCTTCGATTTCTTTTTAAGAAGTGTTTTATGGTTGAAAAATTTTCCACCCCCAAGGGTTTTTCCCGCACAGGGGGTTTTGGTTTTTTGTGAAAATAAACTTTAAAAATTCAGAAAAAAGTGGTTCGAGAAAAAAAAAGTAATTCTGCACAATCATGAGACAAAAAAACCCAAACAACACGTTACTAGTTAAAAAAACCCAAAAAAAAGAAAAAAAAAAAAAAGGGCTTTTTTAAACCCCTAATCGAATTTTAAAAAAACCCCTTTACGGTTTTTTATTTTTTTATTGAAGCAGGGGGTTACCAAAACAGCCCCTAAGGAACCCCCTTTTTTTTCTTTTTTTAAAAACCAAATTTGATCAATGTTTTCCGCCTTTCCCAAAAAAAATAACAAATTCCCAAAAAAAGGGTTTTTAATGTTTTTTTCGGTATAAGTTTCGAAATTAAAACCCCCTTTTTTTTTTTTCCCCCAAACAAGTATTAATCTACGAAGGTTTGCCGTAGGTGCTGGTCCCATTTTGGGGGGTTTTGCTATCAAAGAGGGGGGTCAAAAAAAACCTTTAAATAAAAAAAAAAATCTCTTCACAGCAATAGGATAAAAAAACCGGGGGGCCCCGGGGGGGTTTTAAAAAACCAGTGAGAGGGGGGGAAAATTTTGTACAAGTAATATTGGTGGGCCCCCCATAATAATGTCTTCCAAATACTTTTTCCCCCAAAAGGAAAAGGGTTTTTCTTTTTTTCTCCTTAAAAAGTATTTGTATGGTTGAAAAATTTTCCATAAAAAGGCACCCAAAAACAGGGGGTTTTTGGGTGGTGCAAAAAACTTTTTTTCATTCGGTAAAAAAGGGGGTTTTTACAGGGGTTAAAATACTATTTTACACGTCAGAAAGCCCCCCCAAAACCAAACAACATTAACTAGTTACACTTCTGGTTCAGGCTTATTAACTAATGTAACTTTTGGGGGTTTTTTGCAATTATTGAAGAGATGCCCCCAAAAAACCATCCCTAAGGAGCCCCTTTTTTTTTCCCCTATAGTAAAAAAATTTTTGCATAATGTTGCCCCCCATTAAACAAAATAACAAATTTCCCCCCAAAAATTTTTTTAAATTTTTTTTTTTTTTGGGGGTTTTAAAAAAGTTTCAAAATTTAAAAATTGCCATTTTGTTTTTTCCCCCAAACCCAATTTTTAAAATCTAAAAAGGGTTTTTGGGAAAGGGGCCCCTTCCCTAGGGTTTTACCATTTTGGTGGTTACTATGGGGCCCCGGGGGGGTTTTTAAAAACCTTTAAAAAAATTTGAAAAATCTCTTCCCAGAAAAGGGAAAAAAAACCTTTCCCCGGGCCCCCGGCTGGGTAACAGCAATGGTGGGGGAAAAAAGCTTGTACCGTCCATTGGTGGTCCCTTACTTTTTTCTCCCACATACTTCTCCCCTTTTTCAAAGGTCTTTTTTTATTTCCCCTTGGAAATAGTGTGTGGGGGGTTAAATTTTCCAAAGTAAGGCATCTGACACTCGGTTTTTTGTGCCAAAAAAATTTTTATTCGGTAAAAAAAAATGGTTCATAGGGGAAAAAAAAATCATTTGCCAATCTGCGACTTTTCCCACCAAACAAAATTTTTTTCGCCCCTTCGGGTTTCCCCGGCCTTTTTAAAAAAATCAAAAACTTTTACTGGTTTTTAAACATTTATTGAAAAGGGGTTCCCAAAAAAGCCCTTTTAAAGGGGCCCCTTTTTTTTCCCCTTTTGTAAAAAAAAAATTTTTAAAACAATGTTGTCAGCCTTTAAAAAGAAATAAAAAAATTTCTTTAAAAAAGTATTTACTTTTTTTTAGAGGTTAATTTTTTGAAATTAAAAATTCCCCTTTTGTTTTTTTCCCCCTTTTTAAAAAAATTAATATCGAAAGGTTGCACTTAGGTGTTTTTTACCAAAATTTGGTGATTCCTATAAAGGGGGGGGGGGTTCTTGAAAACCTTTCCCCAAAATTTAAAGAAAAATCTCTTCAAAAAATTTTTGGATAAAAAAACCCTTTTGGTGGGGGCCCCACGGGGGGTTTTTTAAAAAAAAAGTGAGCATGGGGGGAAAAGTTTTTTACACGTCACCCCTTGGGTTTGGGGCCTTTTCAAAATGTCTTCCAATACTTTCCCCCCGTAAAGGGTTTCGTTTTTTTTTTTTGGGAAAAAATGTGTATGGTTGTTCAATCCATGTCAAGGCATCCCCCCCCCCCTCGGTTGGTTTTTTTTGGCAACAAAAAACATTTCATTCAGAAAAAGGGGGGTTAGAGAGGAAAAAAAAGTATTTGCAAAATTTATGCAGCCCCTTCCCCCCAAAAAAAAACGTTCCCCTTTTTGCATTCTAGTTCGGGGTTTTAATAATCAGAATTTTACTGAACTTTACTGGTTTAGCATTTATTTGAGAGATGTTACCAAACCCCCTAAGGAGCACCTTAGTTTCTATGTTAAACAAATTGCATAATGTTGTCCGCCATTCAACAAAATACCAAATTGCATAAAGGGTTTTAATGCTTTTTATCGGGTTTTAAGTTTCGAAATTAGAATTGCCATTTTGTTGTTTCACTAAAATTATTAATCTAGAAGGTATCCCACGAGTGCGGGTACCATATTTGGTGGTTGCTATCAAGGAGGGGCTTGAAAACCTTTAAAATTAATGAAAAATCTCTTCAAACTTAGGATTAAAAAACCCCTTCGGGCCCGCGGGGTAACAGACAGTGAGCATGTGGGAAAAGCTTGTACACGTCATCATTGGTCGGTCCATACATAATGTTTTTCCACATACTTCGCACCATCAAAGGTCTTCGTATTTCTCCTTGAGAAGTAGTGTGTGGTTGTTCAACCCCATGTCAAGGCATCTGCACCTGGGTTTGGTTTGTGCAAAAAAACACATTCTTTTTGGTAAAACAAATGGTTCAGAGAGGTAAAATAGTCATTCTGCAAAAATCATGCATACATCCAACCAAACCACACTTTATATTCGCACTTCTGTTCAGGCTCCTTAACTACTGGTTTAGCATTTATTGAAGCAATGTTACCAAACAGCCTAAGGAGCACCTTAGTATCTATAGTGAAAAAATTTGCATCATGTTGTTAGCCATTAAACAAAATAACAAATTGCATTAAACGTATTTAATGCTTTTTATTAAGGTATAAGTTTCTAAACTAAATTTGCCATTTTGTTGTTTCACCTAACAAGTATTAATCTACGAAGGTATGCACTAGGTGCTAGGTACCATTTTATGGTTGCTATCAACTTTGATGGTTGGTACGAAATTCATTGCTAGGTACCAAATTTGGCGGTCCCTGTCAACTTAGCAACCAAATGGTTCGGTACTAGATGTTTTCCGCAACTTCGAGCAATCACTATCTTATACACAGTGGTGGATGTGGGATTTATTTTCTGGGGGCGATCAGGGTTTAAATCAAACTTTTAAGTAGGGCAATTGTGATTTTGGCATGTAAAAATCGACTAATTCTTTTTCTAAAGGACACATTTTTCAATTAATAATTCATATAACATCTAATCCATTTTATCTCTGATAACTTGTAATGTTTAGCCTTATTAATTTTGAAAGAACTCGTTTTTTAATAAAATTTATATCGAAATTTTAAAATAAATAGCTAAGTGTTTAGATTTTTAGATAAAATTTAAATATTATAAGCTGTTAGAGAAAAAAAATAATACGTTTAAATGCTTAAACCACCAAAACATTATGTTAAAGAAAATGTAATGAGCGTAACAAAAAATGGAAGCTGTCAAGAAAATGTAGAAGACACGGTCATTAATCTTGGACGGACACACTACTTCAAAGAGGAGTTCCCGTCAACTTTGTAAACTTGCTTTTCTTTCTGAATGACCATTGAATATAATTGTAGACTATTACATACGGTAATGATACATTTTAATTACGGAATTCCATAAATGACAACACCCATCACTATCTTATGTCCGAATATGTGTGTTTATACCAAGCCATGGAAAGGTTAACTTGTAGACTATTGCATACGAGTAATGATGCATTTTAATTACGGAGTTCCATAAATGACAACACCAGTGGTGAAACTTGAAATTTTTTACCAGAGGTTTGAAAATGTATATAACCAAAAAATTTCTCTAAAAACTGGGGGGTCCAAAACGTATATACCCAAAAAAATCTCTACGAAACTACATACTCTTCACTACTGGCCAAAAGTTCAGGGGTCGGCCGCCCCACACTATGCTACGCCCCTGGACAACACCCGTCACTATCTGATGTCTGAATATGTGTATTTACTATGCAACACAAAGGTTAACTTGTAGACTATTACATACGAGTATGATGCATTTTAATTACGGAATTCCATAAATGACATATGTCTGAATATGTGTTTTTACTAAGCCATACATAGGTTGAACGGATACTGGATAGAATTTGAATGGTGTCATGTATTGAATAACAAAAAAGCTTGACGTATAACAAATGAATGTGAAATGAATCGCCACAGGATTTTCATTATTTTATCCATGAGTTGTCCAAAATAAAGTGTTTAAAGACCTTTTAACCAATAAAAGTACTTGGAACCTTCTACTTATAGTATCTCTTGATAAAATGATCAAGTCATCATGATATGCGGGTATATATTATTGGTATTACAGATTAGGGTTTTGAATGGATAAGAAAAATGTGTTCTTGAATAGAACGGTAAAACATAATTTTAATACAGAGATTACATATATACTCGACGATTTGTTCTGTAACCGCCACTACCTATAATATCTAATAATAATAATAATAATAATAATAATGTTACATAATAAACATAATTATACTAAGTATTATATTCCATCTTCTAAGCCCTCCCGTAAGCTAGATAGGAGCGACGTGAAGAAGTTCCTTGATTGCGAATAAAGTCTCTTGGTGCAGGACTTTTGTAAGGATGTCTGCTACTTGATCTTTTGATGTGCAGAAACTAATTTCAAAAGACTTTGTCATTCTTAGTCAGATCTCGAATAAAATATATTTAACTCTAATATGCTTGCTTTTCCCATGGTAGACAGGATCTTTAGCCAGACAAATGGTTGATTTGTTATCACAGAAGATTGTTGTGAGAAGTCCATGTTCATTTGAAGTTCATTCAGAATTCCCTTTATCCATAGTGCTTGACAACCGGTCATTGATCGTGCTATGTATTCAGCTTCAGTTGAGGACAAAGCGCTACTTTTTTGTTTTTTAGATTGCCATGCAATTGCACCGGATCCTAGATAAAATACATACCCAGAGGTGCTTTTGCTATCATCATGTTTTCCTTGCATAATCACTGTCGCTGAAAACCAATCAGTTTTCCTTTACTACATTTTGAATACACAATTCCATGATTCATTGTTCCTTTTATATATCTTACAATCCTTTTTCCACCTTTCCAGTGACTTTTCTTGGGTCTTTCCATGAATCGACTTATTTTACAAACTGCAAACATAATGTCAGGCCGTGTGTTTTGTCAGATCATAAGACATCTGGCTAGACTTTTGTATAGGTTTTTGATCTACTTCGTCTTCAGGATCTTCTTTAGACAATCTGTTGTCCATATTCCATTGGAGTTGAGATTGCATTACAACTTCCCATCTTAATTTTTCAAGTAGACTCTTGCATATTTATGTTGTGTATAGAGTGATGTTACCGTTTTCATACCTAACCTCCATGCCAAGGAAGTAATGTAGAACTCCTAAATAGGTCATTTCGAATTCCTTCTTCATGGAACTCTTCAACTGATTTATCATATCTAACGAGTCACTAGCTATGATAAGATCATCTACATATAAGCAGATCACCATCCTTGAATGTTTTGAGTTCTTAATAAACAATGTGTGTTCGTACACACACTTATTAATCCTTTGATCTGAAAATATCCGTCTATCCTGCTATACCATGCTCTTGGGGCTTGTTTTTAAACCATATAGTGCCTTCTTAAGACGATATACTTCTCCTTTTTTAATGTACCCTTCTTGTTGTTTAGTGTACACTTGTTCATTTAGTTGTCATTTAAGAAGGCTGTTTTTACATCCATTTGATGTAAGTGCCAACTGTTACGTGCGGCTGAGGCTAGAACAAGTCTAACAGTGTCAAACCTTATCACAGGAGCAAAAACATCCGGTAATCAGTTTCCGTATATCTGTTTATAACCTTTTGCTACTAATCGTGCTTTGTATTTACTCACGTTCCCATGTTCATCATACTTGGTCTTGAAATCCACTTAACACCGATAGGCTTTTGATCTTTTGGGGGATCCACCGGTTTCCCAAGTCTCATTTCTTTGAATCGATTCCATTTCCTTATCCATAGCTTCTCTCCACCTACAGTGTTTATGAGCCTCATCATATGTGGTAGGATCAGCGTCAGCATACAACACAAAATTTGCTACACCATAGGACATGAATTTATTTCTTTCATATAATTCATCAACTTGTGCTTTGGTAAATGGTTGTTGAATCTTTATATATATCCGTAATGCTTCTTGTTCTTAACTCTTCATTTTCTGATGAAGATGATGAGTCCTCTTCTTCATCATTATTGTTTTGTATTCCTATTTTTTCATCGCTGGACTGATTTTCATTTTGGTCATTCACTTTGGAAGCATTGTCATTGCTTTGATCGGCAGTTCACGTTACCCCTTTCTTTTAAAATGTTACCCCTATGAAAGTTTTCTATATCCGCCACTGTTGCATACCATCTTAAAACCGAACACAACAACTTTTGATGCTTGGACCGCCCTCTCAAACCTATTCCAAGACAACAAGTCCACCAGAACTATCGACCTTAACAACTGTTTTGCAAGCACTCGTCTCAATCAGTTCACGTCCATGTCATCCTATTGTCAGTCTATGAAGATAATATATGACCAACTCGTTTAGTGTTGGTTCGGCTATTACCGACGAGCGGCTGGTACTTCAGATTCTTACGGGCCTCAACGAGCAATACTAAAACGTGGCTCTTATTTTTCAACAAAGTAAGCCGCTTCCAGATTTTATGGAACCTTTTCCCGACTATGTATGCCAGAGACACTGAAGGTTATTCAGGCCAAGCAAGCGGCTCAACGAGTTGGTACAGCTCTATCCGCAACATCCACCGCCGATCGGAATGGCTTGTGACATCAAGAATCTCGCCATTCTGACACACAGCAGATCGCGGTGGCCATGGTTGCGGTCGTGGTCGTGGTTCATCGTCCGGGAACACGCCTCCTGGCCCAATCGGGTCAGCAAAATTCATCGAACCAGCTGCTTCACATTGGACTCTTCCGTTCAATTCATTCTCTCATTTCCTCTATCCCTATGATTCGGCCCAAACTAGAGTTTCACTCAACAACCTTGGGCCCTTGGTTGGTACCACCATGCCCATATCCCACCACAACCAAACCCAATAGTTTGGGCTTAGGTTTTCTTGGCCCATGACAAGCCTAGAGTTATGCTGCTAGTCAGGCCCAGTCCTATGCGGATGCCTACCATCCCACGGATCTTAATCAGGCACTCTATAATATGTCGCCCAATCCACCAGTTCCAAACTGGACCATGGACACAGGTGAAACTGATCACATGACTCAAACCTCGATTAATTTTCGTCTTTATTTAATAATAGCATGTTTCGTAACATGGTAGTCGGTAATGGCAAAACTATACTCGTCCTTGGACATGGTGACCAAACCTTACCCCACTTTTTCCATAATTTAAATTTTACCAATGTCCTTTATGCACCATCTTTAATCAATACTTACTTTATGTCCGTCGTTTCACTAAAGATAACCAACTTTTTGTTGAATATGACCCTTTTGATTTTCTTGTGAAGTATGTCAAGACCCAAACCCCTATCTTACGATGCAATAGCTCGACACAAAGAAAATCATTATTAATCGTCATGTCATGTCATCTTTGACGAAACCCATCCTATATCTCCTCAACCAGTCTCCACGATCCTACTTGTCCAACTTTCCCCAGCAGCCCAACTTCCCTCACGGCCCACTGCGCACCTCCCCCTAGCCCACCTACATCACGTCCTCACTCCACGAAGGCCTAAAGCATCACTAGCCCAGTTCCAACCAAACCCATCTCACCCTGGCCCACCCGACCCCTTTCACGCACACCTATGCCCGACGGTCCAAACCATCTACACATGGGCAACTACCTCAACTCAATCCTTCAACTGTTATACCTCAGCCCCCTCCCCCACCTGTCCATACCATATGAGCCCGTTCTATGAATGGTATTTCTAAAGCAAGGCACTCGTTAAATCTACACACCTCTGTTATCACCCTACTACCCAAAACACTAACCGAGGCCTTGTCTAAACCAGATTAGTATAATGCCATGACTAGTGGGTTTGATGCTCTTATTAAAAATAAGACATGGGAATTAGTCCCGCGTACATCTAATATGCATGTTATACGCCGTATGTGGTTATTCTGCCACAAATTCCCGATGGCACTTTGGAGAGGTATAAATTAGGTTGGTTTGTGATGGAAGCATCCAACTGGTGGGTATTGATTCTGGGAGACTTTCAGTCCGGTTATAAAAACCAACCACTATTAAAATTGTGGTAACTCTGGCTTTATCACAGCCCTAGTCTATACATCAGTTGGATGTTATGAATGTTTTTTTTCATAGGAATCTTAGTGAAACAGTTATACATGTATCAACCTATAGCCATCAACAGTATCCTAATCATGTGTGCCGTTTGAAAAATCTTTGTATAACAGGCACCACGGGCATGGCACCAACTGCTTACCGATTTTGTGTTAACTATTGGTTTTCAATAAAGCAAGTGTGACAACTCGCTATTCATATATCACCATGGCCATGACATTTCTTATTTATTCATATAAATTACGAATTTTTATTAAGTTTGCAACTTTTGGTCCTCTATTTGGGTTTTTGGTTTTGTACAACCACACCTTCATTTCCATTCATACTAACCCTTATGTTTGTAACTAGGTTTCATAATGTAGTTATTTTTGTATTTCACGCCATAAAACAAGAAAACAATTAATTCAAATTCGGTTTTTAGGGCGTTAGATATTGCCATGGATGAATGAGGGACTAAGAGATTTAGGGAAAAATGGAAAAATTGAAAGAAAAAATAAAGTTAACAGAACCTTAACATAAGCTAATGCCAAGGTCTAAAAGTGTTATGATTGAGCAAACAATGAGGTCTAAATGTGTGATAATTTCTAGAAAATAGAGAACAAAAGATATTACATAGTTATCAAAGACATTAACCGCACTCAAGACGCAAATGTGTCGCCTAGGCTAGGCGCAATAAAAAGTGAGGGCTTTAGAAAAAAAATATTATGTATTGAACAATACTATTCTTCAATAAAATGAACAAAAGCTATTATAAATATAAACCTTTATTATATTCTAATTTAGTACCAAAAGTTCTAAAATAGTGCATATATAAATGTAATGCCAAAAACTTGAGATGTTTTCTGATGGATAAGAACAATGGGCCTGAAAGTTTGGATATACTCAACATCATCACGGGTGTATTTACGGATTGTGCGTTGGAGTTAGTCTTATGACTTATGTTTTCACATCGTACATACAACCAGTATTTGTAACTTTTTATATACTAGTTTAAGTTTTAAATTAAATTAAGGGATCGACTTTGTGACACGTACCACAATTTGTGACAATAAACTAGTACATATTAAGCCTAATAAAGTTGGAAAACCATAAAAAATGTAGAATAAGTGCAGGTTCTTGGAATATTTCAAAGACATTTCAGGTCTGTTTGGTGGGTGGTAAAGATGCTTTATAAATGGTTCATATGATTTGTAGACTATTCTATACGAGCTAGAGAATCAAATTTACATGATGAATAATTGAACACTCATTTTAATACAAAATTAATTCTTTTACTCTTATAAATTACATCAAGTATATATGATTTGTTTTTAAATTACGTTAAAAAACTAATATAAAGCAATTTTATAAAAACTTATGAGTTATTAAGAAGGATAGAATTATTTTCTTTTAATTTGATTGTTTGTTTATTGTAAAAGAAGAATAAAATTAATTCTTTTCAATTTGATTGTTTGTAAAATGAACCTTCGGTGAGTGATAACACCCCTGTGTCCGCCCGCACAAATTCAGCCCAAAAATTCAGCATTGGCTTACTTAGACCGTGTTCATGACCGCATGAGAGTTGAAGAACTAACTCTGTGACACCTGGCTGTCTAATACTAGAATGAACTTCCGTGAATGATAACACCCCTTGGCTGTCTTATACTAGAGAAATTGATTGAACAGAAAATAACTGTAATAATTTTCTGAATAAATGACCAAGTCTTCATGGCATGTTGATATAAGAGAACTAATCTCCCTTCCCCAATCATATACCCAAAATCACAAACTAAAAAAATACACAGAAAGCAACTATGCATTCAAAAATACTAATTGCAGTTGCAACTATTGCAGTTTTGGGGACAGCAAGTTCTCAAGATGAGCCGAATTGTAGAAGTTCATGTGGCAATGTGACTATTACATACGCGTTTGGTGCAGGAGAGGGATACTACTACAGTTCCGAATTCATCATGACTTGTACTAGAATGAACTTCCGTGAATGATAACTCCCCTTGGCTGTCTTATACTAGAGAAAAGGAATGAATGAAAAATAAACTATAATAATTTTCTGAATAAAATGACCAAGTCTTCATGGCATGTTGATATAAGAGAACTAATCTCCCTTCCCCAATCAAATACCCAAAATCACAAACTAAAAAAATACACAGAAAGCAACTATGCATTTAAAAATACTAATTGCAGTTGCAACTATAGCGGTTTTGATATAAGAGAACTAATCTCCCTTCCCCAATCATATACCCAAAATCACAAACTAAAAAATACACAGAAAGCAACTATGCATTTAAAATACTAATTGCAGTTGCAACTATTGCAGTTTTGGGGGACAGCAAGTTCTCAAGATGAGCCGAATTGTAGAAGTTCATATGGCAATGTGTCTATTACATACCCATTTGGTGCAGGAGAGGGATGCTACTACAGTTCCGAATTCGTCGTGACTTGTACTAGAATGAACTTCCGTGAATGATAACTCCCCTTGGCTGTCTTATACTAGAGAAAAGGATTGAATGAAAAATAAACTATAATAATTTTCTGAATAAAATGACCAAGTCTTCATGCATGTTGATATAAGAGAACTAATCTCCTTCCCCAATCAAATACCCAAAATCACAAACTAAAAAAGTACCTAGGAAGCAACTATGCATTTAAAAATACTAATTGCAGTAGCAACTATTGCAGTTTTGATATAAGAGAACTAATCTCCCTTCCCCAATCAAATACCCAAAATCACAAACTAAAAAAATACACAGAAAGCAACTATGCATTTAAAAATACTAATTGCAGTTGCAACTATTGCAGTTTTGGGGACAGCAAGTTCTCAAGATGAGCCGAATTGTAGAAGTTCGTGTGGCAATGTGACTATTACATACCCATTTGGTGCAGGAGAGGGATTCTACTACAGTTCCGAATTCCTCGTGACTTGTACTAGAATGAACTTCCGTGAATGATAACTCCCCTTGGCTGTCTTATACTAGAGAAAAGGATTGAATGAAAAATAAACTATAATAATTTGCTGAATAAAATGACCAAGTCCTCATGGCATGTTGATATAAGAGAACTAATCTCCCTTCCCCAATCAAATACCCAAAATCACAAACTAAAAATTTCACAGAAAGCAACTATGCATTTAAAAATACTAATTGCAGTTTCAAACTATTGCAGTTTTGGGGACAGCAAGTTCTCAAGATGAGCCCAATTGTAGAAGTTCTTGTGGCAATGTGACTATTACATACCCATTTGTTGCAGGAGAGGGATTCTACTACAGTTCCGAATTCGTCGTGACTTGTACTAGAATGAACTTCCGTGAATGATAACTCCCCTTGGCTGTCTTATACTAGAGAAAAGGATTGAACGAAAAATAAACTATAATAATTTTCTGAATAAAATGACCAAGTCTTCATTGATATAAGAGAACTAATCTCCCTTCCCCAATCAAATACCCAAAATCACAAACAAAAAAATACACAGAAAGCAACTATGCATTTAGAAGTACTAATTGCAGTTGCAACTATTGCAGTTAGTATATAAGAGAACTAATCTCCCTTCCACAATCAAATACCCAAAATCACAAACGAAAAAAATACACAGAAAGCAACTATGCATTTAAAAGTACAAATTGCAGTCGCAACTATTGCAGTTAGTAAATAAGAGAACAATCTTCCTTCCCCAATCAAATACCCAAAATCACAAACTAAAAAAATACACAGAAAGATGCATTTAAAAATACTAATTGCAGTTGCAACTATTGCAGTTTTGGGGACAGCAAGTTCTCAAGATGAGCCGAATTGTAGAAGTTCATGTGGCAATGTGACTCTTACATACCCATTTGGTGCAGGAGAGGGATGCTACTACAGTTCCGAATTCCTCGTGACTTGTAACGAATCATCTGGGGAACCAATACCACTCTTTGGAGAAAGCAATATTGTTATTTCAAATATCTCAATAAGCAAGAGTGACGTTGAAATTATGGCGTTTGTAGGCCGTGATTGCTACAATAGTACTGGCCGAGTTGAAGGAAGCCTACCATGGTTTACTTTGGGTTACTTGAAGAATTTCCGGGTCTCCACCAAGAACAAATTTGTAGCCATCGGGTGTGATACATATGCATATTTTAGTGGAGAAAGAGGAAATGAGTCTGATATTGGTACCGGGTGTATTTCTATATGTGGTAGAGACAACGTTATTAATGACGGATCTTGCTAGGGAGTTGGGTGCTGTGAAGTAGCAGTGCCAGAAAGAGTGCATTCTTATAATTTGACACTTAGTAGCTGGAATAACCATTCGAATATGTTGGACTTCAACCCTTGTAGCTATAGTTTTCTTGTTGAAGATGGGAAGTTTAACTTCTCTATGACTAACCTGAGTAAATTTGAAAAGGAAATGATGCCGATGTTACTTGATTGGGCAATTGGAGACAAGACTTGTGATGAAGCAAAGGTCGATAATAATTTCTTATGCAAGGGAAATAGCACATGTAATCAAAGTTATGGAGGTCCCGGGTATCGTTGTCGTTGCCGTGACGGTTATGAAGGCAACCCTTATGTTACAGATGCAAATGGCTGCATGGGTAAGTTTTGATTTCATAATTGGATGCTTTCTTTCGTAATTTACTTTTTCACCCCAATGAAATAATTGAGAATTTGTTATTTTACAGATGTTAACGAGTGTGAATGCGGAAGTCATGATTGCGACCATGATGCTCACTGCGTTGATATACCAGGAAATTATACGTGTGCTTGTAAAGATGGTTACTCTGGTGATGGTAGGAAGGCTGGAACAGGTTGCACTGCTGATGAATCCACTGTTATAAAGATAGGTCTAGGTACGTAATAATCCAATATTTTAAGTTCATATCTTACACTACCCGAGAAATCAAAGCAGTATGAAATGGTTTTATAAGTTAGTTTGTGTTGTTGTAGGTATCTCAGTTTCTGCTATATTTCTCCTTATTTTTGTCACCTGGTTGTACTTGATACACAAGAAGCGAAAGCAAATGAGGCAAAGAGAGAAATTCTTTAAACAAAATGGTGGAATAATGTTGCAGCAGCGAATTTCTGGAGATAGGAGTTCTCATGATCAAGCAAGAGTCTTCACAATTGAGGAGCTAAAGAGAGCAACCAATAACTATGATGATACCAGGATTAAGGGTGGCTTTGCCACTGTTTATAAAGGAGTTCTTTCTGATAACAGGATTGTTGCCATAAAGAAGTCCAAGCTACCAGATCAAACTGAAACTCAGATAGAGCAATTTATCAATGAAGTTCTTATCCTTTCCCAAATTAATCATAGAAATGTGGTGAAGCTGATTGGATGTTGCCTGGAAACAGAAGTCCCTTTATTGGTGTACGAGTTCATTCCGAATGGCACACTCTCTGATCACATCCACAACGTCAAAGGCAAGTCGTCAGCTTTTACATGGGACATCCGACTCAGAATAGCAACGGAAACAGCCGAAGCACTTTCATACTTGCACTCTTCTGCATCCGTTCCAATCATCCATCAAGATGTCAAGCCAACGAATATACTGTTGGATGAAAACTATGTAGCAAAAGTGGCTGATTTTGGAGCATCTAAGCTAATTCCTATTGACCAGATTGAATTGGCCACTATAGTCCAAGGAACACTAGGCTACTTAGATCCAGAGTATTTGCAGACAAACCAACTCTTTTATCAGCGATGTTTATAGTTTTGGGGTGGAGTGGAGCTTTTAACTGGAAAAAAGGCTCTTAGCTTTGATAGGCCAGAGGCAGAGAGGAACCTAGCTATATATTTTCTATGTTCTTTAAAAGAGGGGAGACTCCTCCAGGTTCTTGATGAACACTTGCAGCTAAATGATGTTCCTAGTGAGATTATCCACGTCTCAAGACGGGCTGAAAGATGCTTACGTGTTAAAGGCGACGAAAGGCATACCATGAAGGAAGTAGCAATCGAGCTCCAAGGAATATTGGCTTCAATGATTCAAAAACATCCATGGGTGGAAAGTAGTCCAAACAAAAATGAAGGTGAGTATTTGTTAAAAGGACTAACAAACGACTATGAACATACAAATGGTGGCAATATAAGCAATGTAAGCTCAAGCACCTTCGATAGCATGAGCAAGCATACTATGTTTCCGATTTCTAGTGGCAGATGAAGTTAGAGACTTGCATCTACCAAGCTGGAACAGTCTCGATCTTGTATAGGGACCTAGGGGGACATGTAGCCCTTTAGGACGAGCTTAAAAATAATTTAGTCTTTAAGGTTTAACGTAAAACGACGATGAGTAGAACTAGTTTAAGTTCCCATGTGTTGTCACCTAAAATCCTTATATAGTTGTTTAAAGTAATTCATTATATAGTTGTCACCCAAAATCCTTTTTTCCTGAAATCATTTTTCCTTTTTCCTTTTTTATTATTTACTCTCTTTTACTAATTTGAGTTTATACAATAAATAGAACCAGTTTAAGTTCCCATGTGTTACACGGGTGGTCTCACAATAAAATATATTGTAACACTGTAGATATCAAACCGGGCTCCCGCTTCGGTAAAGCCCATGGGATTCAAACTTGAGCCCTCTTGTTATCACCAAGAATATGATATAAATCGAATGTACCTTACCAAGAATAGCATTGCATGTGTTCTCATCAAGTGCCTTCTTAACTCTTGTAAATTTAAAATATGAGTTTTACATGAAGATGAAATATGTAAATTTGGATTGGTATGTAAATGCACATTTGAACCATTCTCAAAATTCCTCTTTAATGCACTCCAATTGCTCAGCCTACCATCTAGGCTTAGAAAAAAGGAAATAAAGGAGTGAGTTTAGCCAAGATTGTATCACCAACTTTCTTTTTGGTCCTAAAATATTAAGCACTATTCTTATTGTAAATTCTGAGTTATGATACTAACATTTTTTATCCATATGATAATTAAACAGTGACTACAAACTGCACTTATAAGCAACTTTAAGATACCAAATTTCATGAATAAGAAAGTGTCTACAATATCTCTTGTTTAATGAAACGGAAACAAAGATAAATCTTACAAATTGCTTGAAATCTGTATCTATGCAACTTCTTTACACTACAAAAAAGCTTTAATCAATGGTTATGTTCGAGATGGATTCTCTTATAAAATTATAAAGCTTAAGTCTTGCCAGCCAAATGTGCACCACCAAATTATATTACATTCCAAAATCATTAATATGACTACCAATACTTAGTTATCATAGAATAACCTGAAAATTGTATTTCAATAGTTGTTAATATAAACTTCAACTGCTGAAACATATAAGGTAGAATCATAAGCCATATTCAAGCAGAACTTACAAACACATATGTTCTGAGGATTTGAGTTACAAAATGGTGAAATTCTTACCTTAACAATTGCAAGGAACCGGGTAATAGCGGCAACAATGGTGCATGGACATGTCATGTAAACCAAAACTTCAATCGCCTAAAACATAAGCCATATCAACTATTTCGTGGTCCTTGAACAAACCATTAAAACTTTATTTTTTATAAAACCCTAAAATAAAAACTACACAAAAGCTCAAGCATGATAAAGTGATTTCAGATGAAACAAATCAAATAGCCTCTAAAACATGAACATATGACCGGCAAAATCAAAGTCGATTCAACAAAATAGAAATCAATATTTGAAATTTCAAAAACGATCAGTTTCATGTGAGTAATCAAGATTTTAGAAATGAGTTTATATTTCAGAAACAATAAGATTTGACCAACAAAATCAAAGTCGATTCCATAAATATCAACATATATGAATGATTAACAAATTAAAAATACATTAAAGCTAAATAATCAAAGGATGTTCGGGTATAGCAGCAAAGATCGAGAAGAAACATGCATGTTGGTTATACTGAATTAGGGTTTCAGATTTGTTTTTTAAAAATCTCCAAATTAGGGTTTCATATTTAAAAAATAAAATAATACAATGATTCAAGCAATATATCATCAAATATGTGTGTTTTATACCGAATGGAATCAAAATCGTAATGCACGAAACAAATATCAGGCTGGACTACAATGATTTCTTGTTTCGGATGCCGTAACGAGTGCGGAGTCCATGTTACGACACAAACCGAGCGGGAGAATGTATAACACAATAAGATTCAATGTTTAACCAATTCGTGTATTGATTTAGACATAGTTTCAGAACAGAATTATACAATATAATCGCTCTCCTGAACTCTCTCTCTCTCTCTCTAGCTTATTCAAGCTTCTACTTATAGATGTCGTGGACGACGGCTATTTATACAAAACTGACCTATCCACAATCAAGAAAGCCATGATAGTGCCACGTCCAGAACCACTTCGACAAACATGTTCATGTTGTTGAGATCGATAGTCTTCATGTGAGATCGATGGTTGATGGTGTTGCATGAGGTTTATAATTGATGTATGATAGATGGACCGATAGTCATTTTGGCAAGTGTACATCGAGAGTCATTTAAAAGATATCGACAGCAAGTATGTATGCATGCTTTCAACATGAATATTGATGATGTCATCTTTATCCAACTATTCAATCGCGTCGTTCTCGTATCGTCGTCATTTGCATCTTGTTCATCGAGTCACACGACGAAGGAATGTCGTCAACTTCGGTTTCGAACCGAACCAAACCGAGCCACATCGACACAAAAGTGTATCTACAAACCCCCCTTGGATGTTGACCATGATGGTTCGTTCTTCACGCTGGGTCGGATCTTGAAAATTCTTCACTTGTCACAATCAAGAGGTGCATCAACAAAACTCTCCGTTGAATGTGGCTTGTGAATCTTTGATCTTCAAAGCTTTAGATCCTCATGATGTTGATGAGTTGTCAGCTACAAAATTATCTTCTTGATCCACTGATTGTATGCATGACGTGCCATCACTTCCACATCTTGTCAACTGACATGTTCTCTTTCCCTTTAGCTTGTTTGAATGCCAACTCTGCACACATAACAAAGCTAAACGCGTATTGAGAACAACCGCTAGGGTTTTAACCAATCTTAGAGGATTTTCAATTGAAAACCTCACTAAGAATTGATTTTAAACAATATTAACAGACGGCACTCATGAGACCAACTCTCATTCAACTACCAACCAACTACACTTTGAAAGTTCTAAAGTTTTTCAATTTTAGTCCTTTAACTTTTCAAACTTGTCAACTTCGACCATTATGAAGATGCGATTGTATTCCGACTTTTAATCAGGTTTTAGGTGGGAAAGATTTGCATTCCAACATCGGTCCATCAAACATAAGATAGAACTAAAATCTTTTTGGCTTTTATAAAGTTTATATTAAAACACACCAAAAATCTTTTTGGTATTTTTGAATTTTTCAAATGTAAAGACGGAAAGCAATAAATAAATATTTACAAACCTTCTTTTTGCGAGTTTCAAGGGAAAGAGAATCATATATGCGTATGGTCATACCAAAACACACTTCTTCAATTAGTTAGCATTTAGATAAGCATCCTATAATAATTATTTGTAACAGCCCGGTGTAACCGCGCGTGATATTGTTCGCTTTGTCAGCCAGCACGCTCTCGGTGCTAGCCCCTCATGGTTTTATACTTGTCATGATGCTGAAGGTATCCAGCCCCTTATAAGGAAGCCTTTGTTCCCCTTCACAACCGATGTAGGATATCAAAATCCACCCCATTAAGGGGTCCAGCGTCCTTGCGGGACCTGCCACCACCGACCCGGCCTTGGCTCTGATACCCTCTGTAACAGCCCGGTGTAACCGTACAATGATATTGTCCACTTTGGTAGCCAACATGATCCCAGTGCTAGCCCCTCACGGTTTTATACACGTCATGATGGTGAAGGTATCCAACCCCTTATAACGAAGCCTTTGTACCCCTTCACAACCGATGTGGAATGTCACATTATCGGTATTGTTGTCCATTTAAACTCAACAATCATATGTAATCATAGCACGGGGATACGTTTAGATATGATTTATACTCACCGACTGGTGTTCATCCACACACGACACATTCCCGTATCAAGTTATGCACGAGAATTCATCTTACTGGTGGGTATACTGCTTATCATCTATTTTGACGTATAAGATGTGAGATATTCACTTATTTTGAAGGTTGAAAACAAGCCCTATTCCATAGAATCACTTATTTATAAGGAACTTGGTTTTCGGATAGATGGCATGACACGAGAGCAAGTCCGTGAACAGGTTAGTACCATCGTACCCTCAAAGAGACAAACTTGACTCTTGGACGACAAGTGTGATTAAAAATCACTTATTCACGGGTGGATGTGATATGTTTATCACTTATTGAAGATCGTATGAAGTATTTACCGTATGATGTCATGGAAGTTCTAGACTTGTGTCCCCGTTTTGTCGGTAAAAAAACAACCATGAAGCCAGGTGATAAACAGCATAAAGACCACGAATTTCTGAATCTCGGCAATTTATTAAACGAAAATCATTTTTTGTTTTTTCTCTTATTTTTGTCCTTTTTGATATTTTTCAACGTTTTTATATTTTTCTGATTTGAATTTACTCCCCGTAAAATTAAAAAAATAAATTTTAATTTTAAAAAATCTTTTTTTATTTTCTCAAGAAAAACATTCAAATAAACGATTTCCCAATGTTGAGTAACTCATGTTTTACCACAATGTTGTTTACCAAGATTAATTAATCAAAAGTAATTTATCAAAATTTGGAAAAACAAGTTGGCATGTTGGTAGTCGGTGTGGACCAAAACAACATTGATGAGTTTGGTATTGAAACCATCACATGTGAGGTGATATTCAAGATCAATATGTTTGGTCTTGGAGTGTTGTAAAAGATGTTAGTAATCCATAAATCAGCTTTAATATCGACAAAGATAGGAGAGAATGGAAATTCAAAACCGTAATCCTACAACTACTTCGTGCATTGCCTGGTGTCTTAGTGATCTCCCATATTGAATATCCACCTTGTGTTGATTTCAAAGTCGATTTTGTAGCTACCAAAAATGGAATCACTATAAGCAATCTAGTCGAAGTATTATTATCAGGTTACCAACAACCGGGGTCTTGAAAACCTTTCAAATAACTGAAAATTTTCTTCACAGCAATAGGATGAAAAACCTTTGGGCCCGGCTCATAACAAACAGTGAGCATGTGGGAAAAGCTTATACACGTCATTAATGGTCGGTCCATACATGATGTCTTCCACATACTTCTGCACCAGCAAAGGTCTTCGTATTTCTCCTTGAGAAGTAGTGTCCAGTTGTTCAATCCAAGTATAGGCATCCGCACACTCGGTTGGTTTGTGCAACAAACACATTTCATTCGGTAACAAATGGTTCAGAGAGGTAAAATAGTCATTCTGCACAGTCATGCAGACATCCAACCACACAACACTTTACTAGTTCAGCACTTATGGTTCAGGCTATCTTAACTAATTAGAACTTTTACTAGTTTAGCATTTATTGAAGCAAATGTTACCAAACAGCCCCTAAGGAGCTCCTTAGTATCTATAGTGAAAAATATTTGCATCAATGTTGTCAGCCATTAAACAAAATAACAAATTGCGTTAAACGTATTTATGCTTTTTAACATGTATAAGTTTTGAAATTAGAATTGCCATTTTGTTGTTTCAACTAACAAGTATTAATCTACGAAGGTATGCACTTAGGTGCTAGGTATCATATTTGGTGGTTCCTATCAAGGACCGGGGTCTTGAAAACCATTCAAATAACTGAAAAATCTCTTCACAGCAGTAGGTGTCACACCCCGACCCGCAGCGGATAAGGTGATCGGGGCATGATTGGGTTATCATCAAAGCTCATGACATTTATTAAATGTTTCATATTCATTAATACAAATTAAATGAAAGTTTACAATGATTGCTACAACATGATCTAACTAACAATCTAACTCCTTTGTTCTCTTCTAAGGCATATCCTATGCTATCCTTGCTTCAACCTGTTCACCTGTATCATGTGTAAAAAAGGTTTTTGGATCAACATAATGTTGGCGAGTGAATCCTATGGAAAACATTTGAACAATTTATTTAAATTGATTATGAAAAATGTGCACAACCAAACATGAGTAAAATTAGATGTAACTTGATCAATAATCATAAGATGTTAAATGAAAACACTCATGAACAATAATGGAACAATTAAAGGCACGCGATGCTCAACTCGTCTCTCACGAGGAACTGAGGGGCCTGATGAATGAATTGCATAAACATGATAATATGAATAACACAACTACAAACAATATAAACTCAATGAAAACATACATGAACAATAATGAATTTGAATTGAAGCACGCGATGTTCTACTCGTTTCCCACGAGGAACTGATGGGCTTATTGTATGAGTTTCATGTAATTTGACAAACGGAAAATAAATCACAACAATAAATCAATCTAAGATTAAGTCATGATGTGGTATGGCACAAGTTTAAATAAATAAATTAATTAATTCATAACACATGACACACCCAAAACGTGTAATTTAAAAGGGGGAATTGTAAGATTCACTCACAGTGGGTGCGTTCGGTTGATGATGATGAATGCACGCGAAGTGGTTTTAACCACGAGTGAGATTTAACCTAGATAAATCGCATTATGGTTTGGTGAGTAAACGGATTTTATTAAACTATTTTAGTAGGATTGTTGGGTGTATTTTTGTGAGTTTGAAACTATTTTCAAATCTTAAAAATGTTATTTTTAAGTATTTATAATTGATTTTTAATTAAAATAATTAAATAAAAATAAATAAAAAAAATTATTATTTTTCTGACCGTTGACCGGCCGGTTGACCGTTGACCTGACCGTTGACCGGTTCGTTGACAGTTTATTGTGCGCTGAGTGAGGCTCGAACCCGAGACCTCTCGTACGCGTGCACGCAGCTCTACCAACTGAGCTACGTGTCTAACCCGTTATATATCCGATTTTAATTATATATATACACTAATTAGATTAAACCGAAAATCATTTTTATTTTAAAAACAATTTAATCGAAACGGTCATGCACACCACAGGTCTCGAACCCGTGACCTGTGGTTTAATATAACACACAGTCCACCGCTGGACTGTGTGTTCAACATGTTATATAACTTGATTTTTATTATACTTAAAGACAAATTACTTATTTCCTTTTCTGCCTTATTTAAAAAGAAAAGATAATTGTCCGAGTCGGTGCTGATGACCGGACTCGAACTCTTGACCAGTGATGTAAACAAACGCACAGTCCACCGCTGGACTGTGTGTCTAACTTGGTTATTATTCTGGTTATCAATATACTTAACATATAACTAAGGCGATCCGGTTCAGTTAAACAAAAACTTGATTTTTATTAAGGCAACGTGTGTGAAACGGGATTCGAACTCGAGACCTTTGCATAATTAACGTCTTATGTGCACACAGTCCACCGCTGGACTGTGTGTCTAACCCGATTAATATCATGATTTTAATTAAACTTATATGTTAACGAAAGTGCGTCGTCTTCTTCGTCAATGTTGAACCAGAAATCAGGTCTGACTGGTTCGAGTTTTTATTCAAGTTTCAATGGTGTTTTAGGTTAATTACTAGTAAGATAGAAGTGAAAAAGAAAAAGAAACTGAGCGGAGATTATACCGACTGGATCCTCTGTTTTCCGGCAGAACTCCGGCGACAGAATCCAACTCCGGCTACGGGTGTCTGGCAGCAACAAGTCTCCGGAAATCTTGGAAAGAGTATTGGTAACTTCGGTAAAGGTTTAGGGGATTCAGTGAAGTTCAGAAATAAGAAAGTCGGTTTTCCGGCGATGAGCAGGGAACTTCCGGCGAGAAAAATTACGCCGTGAAAAGATGTGATTTTTTAGCGAAAAGGTTTGCAGACGATTGTGGGTCAATTTATAGGAGAAAACAAGATGTATTTGGTCTGGTTTTGGGCTGGGTTCATCAATTCAAGTTTTCCGGCGGTTTTGAATTTGGTCGCGGACTTCAAACATCGGTTATAACCGATATGTGATTAAAGGTTTACGTTATAACGTAAATCGTAGTTAAGATTCGCGGAAATTCCGGGATTCCGACGACTGAAACGATTTGGGCGCCGGTTTTGAATTCGTAAAGTCACTATATCAATTAACTGATTCTAATATTCATCAAACATAACAAGCGGCGCAGTGGTTTGTGTGTGAGGTGTTAAGTCACTTAGTGACTCGGTACAGACCCGGGTTCGAAACCCGGCAGATGTATTTAATTTTTATTTTGCGATTTTTGACAGTTTTTCAAAAACTAAATATATATTCGCGTATAATAATTGATTACGGATCGTTTAAAAATGTTTTGGACATTTAATTCGAAACGAAAATTTTGACTGACTGTTCGGTTGATAAACGGAGCGGGTTTGGTAAATCCGTTTTTTGACGGATGTTACAGTAGGATGAAAAACCTTCACGCCGGGCCCGACTGGTAACAAATATTGAGCATGTGGGAAAAGCTTGTACACGTCATCATTGGTCGGTCCATACATAATGTCTTCCACATACTTCTGCACCAGCAAAGGTCTTCGTATTTCTCCTTGAGAAGTAGTGTATGGTTGTTCACACCATCTCAAGGCATCCGCACACTCGGTTGGTTTGTGCAACTAACACATTTCATTCGGTAACAAATGGTTCAGAGAGGTAAAATAGTCATTGTGCACAATCATGCATACACCCAACCAAACAACACGTTACTAGTTCGCACTTCTGGTTCAGGCTCTCTTAACTAATCAAAACATTTACTGAACTTTACTGGTTTAGCATTTATTGAAGCAGATGTTACCAAACAGCCCCTAAGGAGCACCTTAGTATCTATAGTGAAACAAATTTGCATCAATGTTGTCCGCCATTAAACAAAACAACAAATTGCACTAAACGTATATAATGCTTTTTATCAGGTATAAGTTTCGAAATTCGAAGTGCCATTTTGTTGTTTCACCTAACAAGTATTAATTTACGAATGTATGCACGTAGGTGCTATGTACCATATTTGGTGGTTGCTATCAAATACGGGGTCTTGAAACCCTTTAAGATAACTGAAAAATCTCTTCACAGCAATAGGATGAAAAACCTTCGGGCCCGGCTGGTAACAATCAGTGAGCATGTGGGAAAAGCTTGTACACGTCATCATTGGTCGGTCCATACATAATGTCTTCCACATACTTCTACACCAGCAAAGGTCTTCGTATTTCTCCTTGAGAAGTAGTGTATGGTTGTTCAATCCATGCAAGGCATCCGCACACTCGGTTGGTTTGTGCAACTAACACATTTCATTCAGTAACAAATGGTTAGGAGAGGTAAAATAGTCATTCTGCACAATCATGCAGACATCTAACCAAACAACACGTTACTAGTTCGCACTTCTAGTTCAGACTCTCTTAACTACTTAGAACTTTTACTGAACTTTACTGGTTTAGCATTTATTGAAGCAGATGTTACCAAACAGCCCCTAAGGAGCACCTTAGTATCTATAGTGAAACAAATTTGCATCAATGTTGTCCGCCATTAAACAAAACAACAAATTGCACTAAACGTATATAATGTTTTTTATCAGGTATAAGTTTCGAAATTAGAAGTGCCATTTTGTTGTTTCACCTAACAAGTATTAATTTACGAATGTATGCACGTAGGTGCTAAGTACCATATTTGGTGGTTGCTATCAAAGACGGGGTCTTGAAAACCTTTCAAATAACTGAAAAATCTCTTCACACAATAGGATGAAAAAGCTTCGGGACCGGCTGGTAACAAACAGTGAGCATGTGGGAAAAGCTTGTACACGTCATCATAGGTCGGTTCATACATAATGTCTACCACATACTTCTGCACCAGCAAAGGTCTTCGTATTCCTCCTTGAGAAGTAGTGTGTGGTTGTTCAATCCATGTCAAGGCATCCGCAAACTCGGTTGGTTTGTGCAACAAACACATTTCATTCGGTAACAATGGTTCAGAGTGGTAAAATCCTCATTCTGCACAATCATGCAGACATCCAACCAAACAACATGTTACTAGTTCGCACTTCTGGTTCAGGCTCTCTTAACTAATCAGAACTTTTACTGGTTTAGCATTTATTGAAGCAGATGTTACCAAACAGCCCCTAAGGAGCACCTTAGTATCTATAGTGAAACAAATTTGCATCAATGTTGTCCGCCATTAAACAAAATAACAAATTGCACTAAACGTATTTAATGCTTTTTATCAGGTATAAGTTTTGAAATTAGAATTGCCATTTTGTTGTTTCGCCTAACAAGTATTAATCTACGAAGGTAAGAACGTAGGTGCTAGGTACCATATTTGGTGGTTGCTATCAAAGACCGGTGTCTTTAAAACCTTTCAAATAACTGAAAAATCTCTTCACAGCAATAGGTTGAAAAACCTTCGGGCCCGGCTTGTAACAAACTGTGAACATGTGGGAAAAGCTTGTACACGTCATCATTGGTCGGTCCATACATAATGTCTTCCATATACTTCTGCACCAGCAAAGGTCTTCGTATTTCTCCTTGAGAAGTAGTGTGTGGTTGTTCAATCCATGTCAAGGCATCCGCACACTCGGTTGGTTTGTGCAACAAACACATTTCATTCGGTAACAAATGGTTAAGTGAGGTAAAATACTCATTTTGCACAGTCATGCAGAAATCAAACAACACGTTACTAGTTCGCACTTCTGGTTTAGGCTCTATTAACTAATCAGAACTTTTACTGGTTTAGCATTTATTGAAGCAGATGTTACCAAACAGCCCCTAAGGAGCACCTTAGTTTCTATAGTGAAACAAATTTGCATCAATGTTGTCCGGCCATTAAACAAAATAACAAATTGCACTAAACGTATTTAATGCTTTTTATCATGTATAAAGTTTCGAAATTAGAATTGCCATTTTGTTATTTCACCTAGCAAGTATTAATCTACAAAGGTATGCACGTAGGTGCTAGGTACCATATTTGGTGGTTACTATCAACGACCGGGATCTTGAAAACCTTTCAAATAACTGAAAAATCCCTTCACAGCAATAGGATGAAAAACCTTCGGGCTCGGCTGGTAACAGACAGTGAGCATGTGGGAAAGCTTGTACACGTCATCATTGGTCGGTCCATACATAATGTCTACCACATACTTCTGTACCATCAAAGGTCTTTGTATTTCTCCTTGAGAAGTAGTGTGTGGTTGTTCAATTCATGTCAAGGCATCTGCACACTCGGTTGGTTTGTGCAACAAACACATTTGATTTGGTAACAAATGGTTCAGAGAGGTAAAAAAATCATCCTGCACAATCATGCAGACATTCGACCAAACAACAACTAGTTCGCACTTCTGGTTCAGGCTCTCTAACTAATCAGAACTTTTACTGGTTTAGCATTTATTGAAGCAGATGTTACCAAACAGCCCCTAAGGAGCTCCTTAGTATCTATAGTGAAAAAAATTTGCATCAATGTTGTCAGCCATTAAACGAAATAACAAATTGCATTAAACGTATTTACTGCTTTTTAGCAGGTATAAGTTTCGAAATTAGAATTGCCATTTTGTTGTTTCACCTAACAAGTATTAATCTACGAAGGTATGCACTTAGGTGCTAGGTACCATATTTGGTGGTTGCTATCAAGGATTGGGGTCTTGAAAACCATTCAAATAACTAAAAAATCTCTTCACAGCAGTAGGATGAAAAACCTTCAGGCCGGGCCCGATTGGTAACAAACAGTGAGCATGTGGGAAAAGCTTGTACACGTCATCATTGGTCGGTCCATACATAATGTCTTCCACATACTTCTGCACCTGCAAAGGTCTTCATATTTCTTCTTCAGAAGTATTGTATGGTTGTTCAATCCATGTCAAGGCATCTGCACACTCGGTTGGTTTGTGCAACTAACACATTTCATTCAGTAACAAATGGTTTCCAGAGGTAAAATAGTCATTCTGCACAATCATGCAGACATCTAACCAAACAACACGTTACAAGTTCGCACTTCTAGTTCAGCCTCTCTTAACTAATTAGAACTTTTACTGAACTTTACTGGTTTAGCATTTATTGAAGCAGATGTTACCAAACAGTCCCTAAGGAGCACCTTAGTTTCTATAGTGAAACAAATTTGCATCAATGTTGTCCGCCATTAAACAAAATAACAAATTGCACTAAACGTATTTAATGCTTTTTATCAGGTATAAGTTTCAAAATTAGAATTGCCATTTTGTTGTTTCACCTAACAAGTATTAATCTACGAAGATATGCACGTAGGTGCTATGTACCATATTTGGTGGTTGCTATCAAATACGGGGTCTTGAAACCCTTTAAGATAACTGAAAAATCTCTTCACAGCAATAGGATGAAAAACCTTCGGGCCCGGCTGGTAACAATCAGTGAGCATGTGGGAAAAGCTTGTACACGTCATCATTGGTCGGTCCATACATAATGTCTTCCATATACTTCTGCACCAGCAAAGGTCTTCGTATTTCTCCTTGAGAAGTAGTGTGTGGTTGTTCAATCCATGTCAAGGCATCCGCACACTCGGTTGGTTTCTGCAACAAACACATTTCATTCGGTAACAAATGGTTAAGAGAGGTAAAATAGTCATTCTGCACAATCATGCAGACATCAAACAACACGTTACTAGTTCGCACTTCTGGTTCAGGCTCTATTAACTAATCAGAACTTTTACTGGTTTAGCATTTATTGAAGCAGATGTTACCAAACAGTCCCTAAGGAGCACCTTAGTTTCTATAGTGAAACAAATTTGCATCAATGTTGTCCACCATTAAACAAAATAACAAATTGCACTAAACGTATTTAATGCTTTTTTTCAGTTATAAGTATCGAAATTAGAATTGCCATTTTGTTGTTTCACCTAACAAGTATTAATCTACGAAGGTATGCACGTAGGTGCTAGGTACCATATTTGGTGGTTACTATCAACGACCGGGGTCTTGAAAACCTTTCGAATAACTGAAAAATCTCTTCACAGCAATAGGATGAAAAACATTGGGCCCGGCTAGTAACAGACAGTGAGCATGTGGGAAAAGCTTGTACACGTCATCATTGGTCGGTCCATACATAATGTCTTCCACATACTTCTGCACCATCAAAGGTCTTCGTATTTCTCCTTGAGAAGTAGTGTGTGGTTGTTCAATCCATGTCAAGGCATCTGCACACTCGGTTGGTTTGTGCAACAAACACATTTGATTCGATAACAAATGGTTCAGAGAGGTAAAAAAATCATTCTGCACAATCATGCAGACATTCGACCAAACAACAACTAGTTCGCACTTCTGGTTCAGGCTCTCTTAACTAATCCGAACTTTTACTGGTGTAGCATTTATTGAAGCAGATGTTACCAAACAGCCCCTAAGGAGCTCCTTAGTATCTATAGTGAAACAAATTTGCATCAATGTTGTCAGCCATTAAACAAAATAACAAATTGCATTAAACGTATTTACTGCTTTTTAGCAGGTATAAGTTTCAAAATAAGAATTGCCATTTTGTTGTTTCACCTAACAAGTATTAATCTACGAAGGTATGCACTTAGGTGCTAGATACCATATTTGGTAGTAGCTATCAAGGACCAGGGTCTTGAAAACCATTCAAATAACTGAAAAATCTCTTCACACCAGTAGGATAAAAAACCTTCAGGCCCGGCTAGTAACAAACAGTGAGCATGTGGGAAAAGCTTGTACACGTCATCATTGGTCGGTCCATACATAATGTCTTCCATATACTTCTGCACCAGCAAAGGTCTTCGTATTTCTCCTTGAGAAGTAGTGTGTGGTTGTTCAATCCATGTCAAGGCATCCGCGCACTCGGTTGGTTTGTGCAACAAACACATTTCATTCGGTAACAAATGGTTCAGGGAGGTAAAATACTCATTTTGCACAGTCATGCAGAAATCAAACAACACGTTACTAGTTCGCACTTCTGGTTCAGGCTCTATTAACTAATCAGAACTTTGTTTTAGCATTTATTGAAGCAGATGTTACCAAACAGCCCCTAAGGAGCACCATAGTTTCTATAGTGAAACAAATTTGCATCAATGTTGTCCGCCATTAAACAAAATAACAATTGCACTAAACGTATTTAATGCTTTTTATCAGGTATAAGTTTTGAAATTAAAATTGCCATTTTATTGTTTCGCCTAACAAGTATTAATCTACGAAGGTAAGCACGTAGGTGCTAGGTACCATATTTGGTGGTTGCTATCAAAGACCGGGGTCTTTAAAACCTTTCAAATAACTGAAAAATCTCTTCAGAGCAATAGGATGAAAAACCTTCAGGCCTGGCTGGTAACAAACAGTGAGCATGTGGGAAAAGCTTCTAAACGTCATCATTGGTCGGTCCATACATAATGTCTTCCATATACTTCTGCACCAGCAAAGGTCTTCGTATTTCTCCTTGAGTAGTGTGTGGTTGTTCAATCCATGTCAAGGCATCTGCACACTCGGTTGGTTTGTGCAACAAACACATTTCATTCGGTAACAAATGGTTAAGAGAGGTAAAATACTCATTCTGCACAATCATGCAGACATCAAACAACAAGTTACTAGTTCGAACTTCTGGTTCAGGCTCTATTAACTAAACAGAACTTTTACTGGTTTAGCATTTATTGAAGCAGATGTTACCAAACATTCCCTAAGGAGCACCTTAGTTTCTATAGTGAAGCAAATTTGCATCAATGTTGTCCGCCATTAAACAAAATGACAAATTGCACTAAACGTATTTAATGCTTTTTATCAGGTATAAGTTTCGAAATTAGATTTGCCATTTTGTTGTTTCAACTAACAAGTATTAATCTACCAAGGTATGCACATAGGTGCTAGATACCATATTTGGTGGTTACTATCAACGACCGGGGTCTTGAAAACCTTTCAAATAACTGAAAAATCTCTTCACAGCAATAGGATGAAAAACCTTCGGGCTCGGCTGGTAACAGACAGCGATTATGTGGGAAAAACTTGTACACGTCATCATTGGTCGGTCCATACATAATGTCTACCACATACTTCTGCACCATCAAAGGTCTTTGTATTTCTCCTTAAGAAGTAGTGTGTGGTTGTTCAATCCATGTCAAGGCATCTGCACACTCGGTTGGTTTGTGCAACAAACACATTTCATTCGGTAACAAATGGTTCAGAGAGGTAAAAAAATCATTCTGCACAATCATGCAGACATTAAACAACAAGTTACTAGTTCGCACTTCTGGTTCAGGCTCTGTTAACTAATCAGAACTTTTACTGGTTTAGCGTTTATTGAAGCAGATGTTACCAAACATCCCCTAAGGAGCACCTTAGTTTCTATAGTGAAACAAATTTGCATCAATGTTGTCCGCCATTAAACAAAATAACAAATTGCACTAAACGTATTTAATGCTTTTTATCAGGTATAAGTTTCGAAATTAGAATTGCCATTTTGTTGTTTCACCTAACAAGTATTAGTCTACGAAGGTATGCACGTAGGTGCTAGGTACCATATTTGGTGGTTACTATCAACGACCGGGGTCTTGAAAACCTTTCAAATAACTGAAAAATCTCTTCACAGCAATAGGATGAAAAACCTTCGGGCCCGGCTGGTAACAGACAGTGAGCATGTGGGAAAAGCTTGTACACGTCATCATTGGTCGGTCCATACATAATGTCTTCCACATACTTCTGCACCATCAAAGGTCTTCGTATTTCACCTTGAGAAGTAGTGTGTGGTTGTTCAATCCATTTCAAGTCATCTGCACAGTCGGCTGGGTTTGTGCAACAAACACATTTCATTCGGTAACAAATGGTTCAGAGAGGTAAAAAATCATTCTGCACAATCATGCAGACATCCGACCAAACAACAACTAGTTCGCACTTCTGGTTCAGCCTCTCTTAACTAATCAGAACTTTTACTGGTTTAGCATTTATTGAAGCAGATGTTACCAAACAGCCCCTAAGGAGCTCCTTAGTATCTATAGTTAAACAATTTTGCATCAATGTTGTCAGCCATTAAACAAAAAAACAAATTGAATTAAACGTATTTACTGCTTTTTAGCTGGTATAAGTTTCGAAATTAGAATTGCCATTTTGTTGTTTCACCTAACAAGTATTAATCTACGAAGGTATGCACTTAGGTGCTAGGTACTTGGTGGTTGCTATCAAGGACCGGGGTCTTGAAAACCATTCAAATAACTGAAAAATCTCTTTACAGCAGTAGGATGAAAAACTTTCAGGCCGGGCCCGACTGGTAACAAACAGTGAGCATGAGGGAAAAGCTTGTACACGTCATCATTGGTCGGTCCATACATAATGTCTTCCATATACTTCTGCACCAGCAAAGGTCTTCGTATTTCTCCTTGAGAAGTAGTGTGTGGTTGTTCAATCCATGTCAAGGCATCCGCACACTCGGTTGGTTTGTGCAACTAACACATTTCATTCGGTAACAAATGGTTCAGAGAGGTAAAATAGTCACTCAGCACAATCATGCAGACATCCAACCAAACAACACGTTACTAGTTCGCACTTCTCGTTCAGGCTCTATTAACTAATCAGAACTTTTACTGGTTTAGCATTTATTGAAGCAGATTTTACCAAACAGCCCCTAAGGAGCACTTTAGTTTCTATAGTGAAACAAAGTTGCATCAATTTTGTCCGCCATTAAACAAAATAACAAATTGCACTAAACGTATTTAATGCTTTTTATCAGGTATAAGTTTCGAAATTAGAATTGCCATTTTGTTGTTTCACCTAACAAGTATTAATCTACGAAGATATGCACGTAGGTGCTATGTACCATATTTGGTGGTTGCTCTCAACGGCGGGTCTTGAAAACCTTTCAGATAACTGAAAATCTCTTCACAGCAATAGGACGAAAAACCTTCGGGCCGGCTGGTAACAAACATTGAGCATGTGGGAAAAGCTTGTACACGTCATCATTGGTCGGTCCATACATAATGATTTCCATATACTTCTGCACCAGCAAAGGTCTTCGTATTTCTCCTTGAGAAGTAGTGTGTGGTTGTTCAATCCATGTCAAGACATCCGCACACTCGGTTGGTTTGTGCAACAAACACATTTCATTCGGTAACAAATGGTTAAGAGAGGTAAAATACTCATTCTGCACAATCATGCAGACATCAAACAACACGTTACTCGTTCGCACTTCTGGTTCAGGCTCTATTAACTAATCAGAACTTTTACTGGTTTTGCATTTATTGAAGCAGATGTTACCAAACAGCCCCTAAGGAGCACCTTAGTTTTATAGTGAAACAAATTTGCATCAATGTTGTCCGCCATTAAACAAAATAACAAATTGCACTAAACGTATTTAATGCTTTTTATCAGGTATAAATTTCGAAATTAGAATTGCCATTTTGTTGTTTCACCTATCAAGTATTAATCTATGAAGGTATGCACGTAGGTGCTAGTTACCATATTTGGTGGTTACTATCAACGACTGGGGTCTTGAAAACCTTTCAAATAACTGAAAAATCTCTTCACAGCAATAGGATGAAAAACCTTCGGGCCCGGCTGGTAACAGACAGTGAGCATGTGGGAAAAGCTTGTACACGTCATCATTGGTCGGTCCATACATAATGTCTTCCACATACTTCTGCACCATCAAAGGTCTTCGTATTTCACCTTGAGAAGTAGTGTGTGGTTGTTCAATCCATTTCAAGTCATCTGCACAGTCGGCTGGGTTTGTGCAACAAACACATTTCATTCGGTAACAAATGGTTCAGAGAGGTAAAAAATCATTCTGCACAATCATGCAGACATCCGACCAAACAACAACTAGTTCGCACTTCTGGTTCAGCCTCTCTTAACTAATCAAACTTTTACTGGTTTAGCATTTATTGAAGCAGATGTTACCAAACAGCCCCTAAGGAGCTCCTTAGTATCTATAGTTAAACAATTTTGCATCAATGTTGTCAGCCATTAAACAAAAAAACAAATTGAATTAAACGTATTTACTGCTTTTTAGCTGGTATAAGTTTCGAAATTAGAATTGCCATTTTGTTGTTTCACCTAACAAGTATTAATCTACGAAGGTATGCACTTAGGTGCTAGGTACCATATTTGGTGGTTGCTATCAAGGACCGGGGTCTTGAAAACCATTCAAATAACTAAAAAATCTCTTCACATCATTTGGATGAAAAACCTTCAGGCCGGGCCCGACTGGTAATAAACAGTGAGCATGTGGGAAAAGCTTGTACACGTCATCATTGGTCGGTCCATAGATAATGTCTTCCACATACTTCTGCACCAGCAAAGGTCTTCGTATTTCTTCTTAAGAAGTAGTGTATGGTTGTTCAATCCATGTCAAGGCATCCGCACACTCGGTTGGTTTGTGCAACTAACACATTTCATTCAGTAACAAGTGGTTCATAGAGGTAAAATAGTCATTCTGCACAATCATGCAGACATCTAACCAAACAACACGTTACTAGTTCGCACTTCTAGTTCAGGCTCTCTTAACTAATCAGAACTTTTACTGAACTCTACTGGTTTAGCATTTATTGAAGCAGATGTTACCAAACAGCCCCTAAGGAGCACCTTAGTATCTATAGTGAAACAAATTTGCATCAATGTTGTCCGCCGTTAAACAAAATAACAAATTGCCCTAAACGTATTTAATGCTTTTTATCAGGTATAAGTTTTGAAATTAGAATTGCCATTTTGTTGTTTGGCCTAACAAGTATTAATCTACGAAGGTAAGCACGTAGGTGCTAGGTACCATATTTGGTGGTTGCTATCAAAGACCGGGGTCTTTAAAACCTTTCAAATAACTGAAAAATCTCTTCACAGCAATAGGATGAAAAACCTTCGGGCCCAGCTGGTAACAAACAGTGAGCATGTGGGAAAAGCTTGTACACGTCATCATTGGTCGGTCCATACATAATGTCTTCCACATACTTCTGCACCAGCAAAGGTCTTCGTATTTCTCCTTGAGAAGTAGTGTGTGGTTTTTCAATCCATGTCAAGGCATCCGCACACTCGGTTGGTTTGTGCAACAAACACATTTCATTCGGTAACAAATGGTTCAGAGAGGTAAAATAGTCATTCTTCACAATCATGCAGACATCCAACCAAACAACACTTAACTAGTTCGCACTTCTGGTTCAGGCTCTATTAACTAATAAAGCTTTTACTGGTTTAGCATTTATTGAAGCAGATGTTACCAAACAGCCCCTAAGGAGCACCTTAGTTTCTATAGTGAAACAAATTTGCATCAATGTTGTCCGCCATTAAACAAAATAACAAAATGCACTAAACGTATTTAATGCTTTTTATCAGGTATAAGTTTCGAAATTAGAATTGCCATTTTGTTGTTTCACCTAACAAGTATTAATCTACGAAGGTATGCACGTAGGTGCTAGGTACCATATTTGGTGGTTGCTATCAACGACCGGGGTCTGGAAAACCTTTCAAATAACTGTAAAAATCTCTTCACAGCAGTAGGATGAAAAACCTTCGGGCCCGGCTGGTAACAGACAGTGAGCATGTGGGAAAAGCTTGTACACGTCATCATTGGTCGGTCCATACATAATGTCTTCCACATACTTCTGCACCAACAAAGGTCTTCGTATTTCTCCTTGAGAAGTAGTGTGTGGTTGTTCAATCCATGTCAAGGCATCTGCACACTCGGTTGGTTTGTGAAACAAACACATTTCATTCGGTAACAAATGGTTCAGAGAGGTAAAAAATCATTCTGCAAAATCATGCAGACATCCAACCAAACAACAACTAGTTCGCACTTCTGGTTCAGACTCTCTTAACTAATCAGAACTTTTACTGGTTTAGCATTTATTGAAGCAGATGTTACCAAACAGCCCCTAAGGAGCTCGCTTCATTCTAGTTATTCTATAGTGAAAAAATATTTTGAACATTTTAATTTGTGTTCAGCCATTAAACAATAACAAATTGCATTAAACAAGTATTTTACTTGCCTTTTTAATAACGAAATTTAACAGTTTGATATAGAATGCCATTTGTGTTCACCGACAAGTATAATCTACGATAGTATGAACTTGGAATAGCTAGTACAATATTTGGTGGTTGCTATCAGACAAGGGTCTTGAAAACCATTCAAAAACTGAAAATCTCTTACACAGTAGGTATGGTGATAAACTTCGTGGCCTGGCCGCTGTACACAAATAGGTGGTCATGTGGAAAAGCATTACACTTCATCATTGGTTCGAGTCATAATAAGTCTTCTCACATACTCATGCACCAGCAAAGTCTCGTATTATTTGCTTCTAAGAAGTAGTGTATGGTTGTTCAATCCATGTCAAGGCATCCGCACACTCGGTTGGTTTGTGCAACTAACACATTTCATTCAGTAACAAGTGGTTCAGAGATGTAAAATAGTCATTCTGCACAATCATGCAGACATCTAACCAAACAACACGTTACTAGTTCGCACTTCTAGTTCAGGCTCTCTTAACTAATCAGAACTTTTACTGAACTTTACTGGTTTAGCATTTATTGAGCAGATGTTACCAAACAGCCCCTAAGGAGCACCTTAGTTTCTATAGTTAAACAAATTTGCATCAATGTTGTCCGCCATTCAACAAAATAACAAATTGCACTAAACGTATTTAATGCTTTTTATCAGGTATAAGTTTCGAAATTAGAATTGCCATTTTGTTGTTTCACCTAACAATTATTAATCTACGAAGGTATGCACGTATGTGCTAGGTACCATATTTGGTGGTTGCTATCAACGACCGGGGTCTTGAAAACCTTTCAAATAACAGAAAAATCTCTTCACAACATTAGGATGAAAAACCTTCGGGCCCGGCTGGTAACAGACAGTGAGCATGTGGGAAAAGCTTGTACACGTCATCATTGGTCGGTCCATACATAATGTCTTCCACATACTTCTGCACCATCAAAGGTCTTCGTATTTCTCCTTGAGAAGTAGTGTGTGGTTGTTCAATCCATGTCAAGGCATCTGCACACTCGGTTGGTTTGTGCAACAAACACATTTCATTTGGTAACAAATGGTTCAGAGAGGTAAAATAGTCATTCTGCACAATCATGCATACATCCAACCAAACAACACGTTACTAGTTCGCACTTCTAGTTCAGGCTCTCTTAACTACTGGTTTAGCATTTATTGAAGCAGATGTTACCAAACAGCCCCTAAGGAGCACCTTAGTATCTATAGTGAACAAATTTGCATCAATGTTGTTAGCCATTAAACAAAATAACAAATTGCATTAAACGTATTTAATGCTTTTTATTAGGTATAAGTTTCTAAACTAAAATTGCCATTTTGTTGTTTCACCTAACAAGTATTAATCTACGAAGGTATGCACTTAGGTGCTAGGTACCATATTTAGTGGTTGCTATCAACTTTGATGGTTGGTACGAAATTCATTGCTAGGTACCAAATTTGGCGGTCCCTGTCAACTTAGCAACCAAATGGTTCGGTACTAGATGTTTTCCGCAACTTCGAGCATCACTATCTTATACACAGTGGTGGATGTGGGATTTATTTTCTGGGCGGGCGATCAGGGTTTAATCAAACTTTTAAGTAGGGCAATTGTGATTTTGGCATGTAAAAATCGACTAATTCTTTTTCTAAAGGACACATTTTTCATATTTAATAATTCATATAACATCTAATCCATTTTATCTCTGATAACTTGTAATGTTTAGCCTTATTAATTTTGAAAGAACTCGTTTTTCTAATAAAATTTATATCGAAATTTTAAAATAAATAGCTAAGTGTTTAGATTTTTAGATAATATTAAATATTATAAGCTGTTAGAGAAAAGAAAATAATACGTTAAATGCTTAAACCACCAAAACATTATGTTAAAGAAAATGTAATGAGCGTAACAAAAATGGAAGCTGTCAAGAAAATGTAGAAGACACGGTCATTAATCTTGGACGGACCACACTACTTCAAAGAGGAGTTCCCGTCAACTTTGTAACTTGCTTTTCTTTCTGAATGACCATTGAATATAACTTGTAGACTATTACATACGAGTAATGATACATTTTAATTACGGAATTCCATAAATGACAACACCCATCACTATCTTATGTCCGAATATGTGTGTTTATACCAAGCCATGGAAAGGTTAACTTGTAGACTATTGCATACGAGTAATGATGCATTTTAATTACGGAGTTCCATAAATGACAACACCAGTGGTGAAACTTGAAATTTTTTACCAGAGGTTTGAAAATGTATATACCCAAAAATTTCTCTAAAACTGGGGGGTCCAAAACGTATATACCCAAAAAAAATCTCTACGAAACTACATACTCTTCACTACTGGCCAAAAGTTCAGGGGTCGGCCGCCCACACTATGCTACGCCCCTGGACAACACCCGTCACTATCTGATGTCTGAATATGTGTATTTACTATGCAACACAAAGGTTAACTTGTAGACTATTACATACGAGTATGATGCATTTTAATTACGGAATTCCATAAATGACAATATGTCTGAATATGTGTTTTTACTAAGCCATACATAGGTTGAACGGATACTGGATAGAATTTGAATGGTGTCATGTATTGAATAACAAAAAAGCTTGACGTATAACAAATGAATGTGAAATGAATCGCCACAGGATTTTCATTATTTTATCCATGAGTTTGTCCAAAATAAAGTGTTAAAAGACCTTTTAACCAATAAAAGTACTTGGAACCTTCTACTTAATAGTATCTCTTGATAAAATGATCAAGTCATCATGATATGCGGGTATATATTATTGGTATTACAGATTAGGGTTTTGAATGGATAAGAAAAATGTGTTCTTGAATAGAACTGTAAAACATAATTTTAATACAGAGATTACATATATACTCGACGATTTGTTCTGTAACCGCCACTACCTATAATATCTAATAATAATAATAATAATAATAATAATGTTACATAATAAACATAATTATACTAAGTATTATATTCCATCTTCTAAGCCCTCCCGTAAGCTAGATAGGAGCGACGTGAAGAAGTTCCTTGATGCGAATAAAGTCTCTTGGTTGCAGGAATTTTGTAAGGATGTCTGCTACTTGATCTTTTGATGTGCAGAAACTAATTTCAAAAGACTTTGTCATTCTTAGTCAGATCTCGAATAAAATATATTTAACTCTAATATGCTTGCTTTTCCCATGGTAGACAGGATCTTTAGCCAGACAAATGGTTGATTTGTTATCACAGAAGATTGTTGGTGAGAAGTCCATGTTCATTTGAAGTTCATTCAGAATTCCCTTTATCCATAGTGCTTGACAACCGGTCATTGATCGTGCTATGTATTCAGCTTCAGTTGAGGACAAAGCAGCTACCTTTTGTTTTTTAGATTGCCATGCAATTGCACCGGATCCTAGATAAAATACATACCCAGAGGTGCTTTTGCTATCATCAATGTTTCCTGCATAATCACTGTCGCTGAAACCAATCAGTTTTCCTTTACTACATTTTGAATACACAATTCCATGATTCATTGTTCCTTTTATATATCTTACAATCCTTTTTCCATCTTTCCAGTGACTTTTCTTGGGTCTTTCCATGAATCGACTTATTTTACTAACTGCAAACATAATGTCAGGCCGTGTGTTTGTCAGATCATAAGACATCTGGCTAGACTTTTGTATAGGTTTTGATCTACTTCGTCTTCAGGATCTTCTTTAGACAATCGTTGTCCATATTCCATTGGAGTTGAGATTGCATTACAACTTCCCATCTTAATTTTTCAAGTAGACTCTTTGCATATTTATGTTGTGATAGAGTGATGTTACCGTTTTCATACCTAACCTCCATGCCAAGGAAGTAATGTAGAACTCCTAAATAGGTCATTTCGAATTCCTTCTTCATGGAACTCTTCAACTGATTTATCATATCTAACGAGTCACTAGCTATGATAAGATCATCTACATATAAGCAGATCACCATCCTTGAATGTTTTGAGTTCTTAATAAACAATGTGTGTTCGTACACACACTTATTAATCCATTTGATCTGAAATATCCGTCTATCCTGCTATACCATTCTCTTGGGGCTTGTTTTAAACCATATAGTGCCTTCTTAAGACGATATACCTTTTGTTCTTCTCCTTTTTTAATGTACCCTTCTTGTTGTTTAGTGTACACTTGTTCATTTAGTTGTCATTTAAGAAGGCTGTTTTTACATCCATTTGATGTAAGTGCCAACTGTTACGTGCGGCTGAGGCTAGAACAAGTCTAACAGTGTCAAACCTTATCACAGGAGCAAAAACATCCAGGTAATCAGTTCCGTATATCTGTTTATAACATTTTGCTACTAATCGTGCTTTGTATTTACTCACGTTCCCATGTTCATCATACTTGGTCTTGAAAATCCACTTAACACCGATAGGCTTTTGATCTTTTGGGGGATCCACCGGTTCCCAAGTCTCATTTCTTTGAATCGATTCCATTTCCTTATCCATAGCTTCTCTCCACCTACAGTGTTTATGAGCCTCATCATATGTGGTAGGATCAGCTTCAGCATACAACACAAAATTTGCTACACCATAGGACATGAATTTATTTCTTTCATATAATTCATCAACTTGTGCTTTGGTAAATGGTTGTAAATCTTTATATATATCCGTAATGCTTCTTGTTCTTAACTCTTCATTTTCTGATGAAGATGATGAGTCCTCTTCTTCATCATTATTGTTTTGTATTCCTATTTTTTCATCGCTGGACTGATTTTCATTTTGGTCATTCACTTTGGAAGCATTGTCATTGCTTTGATCGGCAGTTCACGTTACCCCTTTCTTTTAAAATGTTACCCCTATGAAAGTTTTCTATATCCGCCACTGTTGCATACCATCTTAAAACCGAACACAACAACTTTTGATGCTTGGACCGCCCTCTCAAACCTATTCCAAGACAACAAGTCCACCAGAACTATCGACCTTAACAACTGTTTTGCAAGCACTCGTCTCAATCAGTTCACGTCCATGTCATCCTATTGTCAGTCTATGAAGATAATATATGACCAACTCGTTAGTGTTGGTTCGGCTATTACCGACGAGCGGCTGGTACTTCAGATTCTTACGGGCCTCAACGAGCAATACTAAAATGTGGCTCTTATTTTTCAACAAAGTAAGCCGCTTCCAGATTTTTATGGAACCCGTTCCCGACTATGTATGCCAGAGACACTGAAGGTTATTCAGGCCAAGCAAGCGGCTCAACAAGTTGGTTCCGCTCTATCCGCAACATCCACCGCCGATCGGAATGGCTTGTGACATCAAGAATCTTGCCATTCTAACACACAGCAGATCGTGGTGGCCATGGTTGCGGTCGTGGTCGTGGTTCATCGTCCGGAGGACACGCCTCCTGGCCTAATCGGGTCAGCAAAATTCATCGAACCAAGCTGCTTCACATTGGACTCTTCCGTTCAATTCATTCTCTCATTTCCTCTATCCCTATGTTCGGCCCAAACTAGAGTTTCACTCAACAACCTTGGGCCCCTGGTTGGTACCACCATGCCCATATCCCACCACAACCAAACCCAATAGTTTGGGCTTAGGTTTTCTTGGCCCATGACAAGCCTAGAGTTATGCTGCTAGTCAGGCCCAGTCCTATGCGGATGCCTACCATCCCACGGATCTTAATCAGGCACTCTATAATATGTCGCCCAACCCACCAGTTCCAAACTGGACCATGGACACAGGTGAAACTGATCACATGACTCAAACCTCCATTAATTTTCGTCTTTATTTAATAATAGCATGTTTCGTAACATGGTAGTCGGTAATGGCAAAACTATACTCGTCCTTGGACATGGTGACCAAACCTTACCCCCACTTTTTCCATAATTTAAATTTACCAATGTCCTTTATGCACCATCTTTAATCAAATACTTACTTTATGTCCGTCGTTTCACTAAAGATAACCAACTTTTTGTTGAATATGACCCTTTTGATTTTCTATTGAAGTATGTCAAGACCCAAACCCCTATCTTACGACGCAATAGCTCTGGTGATCTTTACACGCTGGATCCCACACAAGTATCTAAGTTTACCTCCCTTACCACTTTTGCTGCAATAAATTAAGACATTTAGCTTCAACGTCTCAGTTATCTGGGCTCAAATTTATTAAATTCGCTCAAACATTCTAGTTTTATTGATTGTGATTTTTTCAAATCTTAATTTTGTCAATCATGCGTGTTTGGTAAACATATTAGACTACTTTTTGTGGACTCATTTAATTCTACTTCATTCCCATTGGATATTGTTCTCAGTGACTTTTGGACCTCGCCAATTTTGAGCGGTGGCGGTCACCATTGTTACATATTATTACTTGATTATCTTACTAATTTCTTATGGACATGTGCTATTAGTAACAAGTCACAAGTTTCTCCATATTTACCACCTTCTCAAATTTATTAGTAACAAGTCACAAGCAATTTCAATGTGACAATGGAAAACAATATGCTAACACTCAATTTCAACAATTTTGCAAACAAAATGGCATGAACTTCCGGTTCTCTTGCCCACGCACGTCATCTCAAAATGGCAAAGCCGAAAGAAAAATACGGACCATTAATAATGTCATTCGAACCCACTTTCTCAATCCTCATTACCAAACACATATTGGCATCATGCTCTCGAAGTTGCCACTTATCTCCTCAACATTCTCCCAAGCAAACTCCTTAACTACCAATACCCCACTCAACGTCTCTACCTAACTCGCCCTTCATACAATCATCTTCAAGTATTTAGTTGCTTGTGCTACCCACTCATTCCACACACCACCATCCACAAACTTGAACATCATTCTATGCCATGTGTCTGGGGATACAAATGTCTTGACCTCGCCACAAAGAAAATCATTATTAATCGTCATGTCATCTTTGACGAAACCACTTTTCCTTTTGCTAATCACCCTCAGTCGACCCCTCAATTTTATGATTTTCTTACACACTCCATAAACCCAATATATTGATCTTGTCTCCAAGCCTTGCCAAACAACCAATACTATATCTCCTCAACCAGTCTCCACGATCCTACTTGTCCAACTTTCCCCAGCAGCCCAACTTCCCTCATGGCCCACTGCGCACCTCCCCCTAGCCCACCTACATCACGTACTCACTCTACGAAGGCCTAAAACATCACTAGCCTAGTTCCAACCAAAGCCATCTCACCCCAGCCCACCCGACCCCTTTCACGCACACCTATGCCCGACGGTCCAAACCATCTACACATGGGTAACTACCTCAACTCAATCCTTCAACTGTTATACCTCAGCCCCCTCCCCCACCTGCCCATACCATATGAGCCCGTTCTATGAATGGTATTTCTAAACCAAGGCACTCGTTAAACCTACACACCTCTGTTATCACCCTACTACCGAAAACACTGACCGGGGCCTTGTCTAAACCAGATTAGTATAATGCCATGACTACTAAGTTTGATGCTCTTATTAAAAATAAGATGTGGGAATTAGTCCCGCGTACATCTAATATGCATGTTATACGCAGTATGTGGTTATTCTGCCACAAATTCCCGATGGCACTTTGGAGAGGTATAAAGTTAGGTTGGTTTGTGATGGAAGCATCCAGCAGGTGGGTATTGATTCTGGGAGACTTCAGTCCGGTTATAAAACCAACCACTATTAGAATTGTGGTAACTCTGGCTTTATCACAGCCCTAGTCTATACATCAGTTGGACGTTATGAATGTTTTTTGCATAGGAATCTTAGTGAAACAGTATACATGTATCAACCTATAGCCATCAACAGTATCCTAATCATGTGTGCCGTTTGAAGAAATCTTTGTATAACAGGCACCACGGGCATGGCACCAACTGCTTACCGATTTTGTGTTAACTATTGGTTTTCAATAAAGCAAGTGTGACAACTCGCTATTCATATATCACCATGGCCATGACATTTCTTATTTATTCATATAAATTACGAATTTTTATTAAGTTTGCAACTTTTGGTCCTCTATTTGGGTTTTTGGTTTTGTACAACCACACCTTCATTTCCATTCATACTAACCCTTATGTTTGTAACTAGGTTTCATAATGTAGTTATTTTTGTATTTCACGCCATAAAACAAGAAAACAATTAATTAAAATTCGGTTTTTAGGGCGTTAGATATTGCCATGGATGAATGAGGGACTAAGAGATTTAGGGAAAAATGGAAAAATTGAAAGAAAAAATAAAGTTAACAGAACCTTAACATAAGCTAATGCCAAGGTCTAAAAGTGTTATGATTGAGCAAACAATGAGGTCTAAATGTGTGATAATTTCTGAAAAAATAGAGAACAAAAGATATTACATAGTTATCAAAGACATTAACCGCACTCAAGACGCAAATGTGTCGCCTAGGCTAGGCGCAATAAAAAGTGAGGGCTTTAGAAAAAAATATTATGTATTGAACAATACTATTCTTCAATAAAATGAACAAAAGCTATTATAAATATAACCTTTATTATATTCTAATTTAGTACCAAAAGTTCTAAAATAGTGCATATATAAATGTAATGCCAAAAACTTGAGATGTTTTCTGATGGATAAGAACAATGGGCCTGAAAGTTTGGATATACTCAACATCATCACGGGTGTATTTACGGATTGTGCGTTGGAGTTAGTCTTATGACTTATGTTTTCACATCGTACATACAACCAGTATTTGTAACTTTTTATATACTAGTTTAAGTTTTAAATTAAATTAAGGGATCGACTTTGTGACACGTACCACAATAGTGACAATAAACTAGTACATATTAAGCCTAATAAAGTTGGAAAACCATAAAAAATGTAGAATAAGTGCAGGTTCTTGGAATATTTCAAAGACATTTCAGGTCTGCTTTGGTGGGTGGTAAAGATGCTTTATAAATGGTTCATATGATTTGTAGACTATTCTATACGAGCTAGAGAATCAAATTTACATGATGAATAATTGAACCACTCATTTTAATACAAAATTAATTCTTTTACTCTTATAAATTACATCAAGTATATATGATTTGTTTTTAAATTACGTTAAAAAACTAATATAAAGCAATTGTTATAAAAACTTATGAGTTATTAAGAAGGATAGAATTATTTTCTTTTTAATTTGATTGTTTGTTTATTATAAAAGAAGAATAAAATTAATTTCTTTTCAATTTGATTGTTTGTAAAAATGAACTTCCGTGAGTGATAACACCCCTGTGTCACGCCCCGCACAAATTCAGCCCAAAAATTCAGCATTGGCTTACTTAGACCGTGTTCTATGACCACATGAGAGTTGAAGAACTAACTCTGTGACACCTGGCTGTCTAATACTAGAATGAACTTCCGTGAATGATAACACCCCTTGGCTGTCTTATACTAGAGAAAAGGATTGAACAGAAAATAAACTGTAATAATTTTCTGAATAAAATGACCAAGTCTTCATGGCATGTTGATATAAGAGAACTAATCTCCCTTCCCCAATCATATACCCAAAATCACAAACTAAAAAAATACACAGAAAGCAACTATGCATTCAAAAATACTAATTGCAGTTGCAACTATTGCAGTTTTGGGGACAGCAAGTTCGCAAGATGAGCCGAATTGTAGAAGTTCATGTGGCAATGTGACTATTACATACCCATTTGGTGCAGGAGAGGGATGCTACTACAGTTCCGAATTCATCATGACTTGTACTAGAATGAACTTCCGTGAATGATAACTACCCTTGGCTGTCTTATACTAGAGAAAAGGAATGAACGAAAAATAAACTATAATAATTTTCTGAATAAAATGACCAAGTCTTCATGGCATGTTGATATAAGAGAACTAATCTCCCTTCCCCAATCAAATACCCAAAATCACAAACTAAAAAAATACACAGAAAGCAACTATGTATTTAAAAATACTAATTGCAGTTGCAACTATAGCGGTTTTGATATAAGAGAACTAATCTCCCTTCCCCAATCATACACCCAAAATCACAAACTAAAAAATACACAGAAAGCAACTATGCATTTAAAAATACTAATTGCAGTTGCAACTATTGCAGTTTTGGGGACAACAAGTTCTCAAGATGAGCCGAATTGTAGAAGTTCATGTGGCAATGTGACTATTACATACCCATTTGGTGCAGGAGAGGGATGCTACTACAGTTCCGAATTCGTCGTGACTTGTACTAGAATGAACTTCCGTGAATGATAACTCCCCTTGGCTGTCTTATACTAGAGAAAAGGATTGAATGAAAAATAAACTATAATAATTTTCTGAATAAAATGACCAAGTCTTCATGGCATGTTGATATAAGAAAACTAATCTCCCTTCCCCAATCAAATACCCAAAATCACAAACTAAAAAAATACACAGAAAGCAACTATGCATTTAAAAATACTAATTGCAGTTGCAACTATTGCGGTTTTGATAAAAGAGAACTAATCTCCCTTCCCCAATCAAATACCCAAAATCACAAACTAAAAAAATACACAGAAAGCAACAATGCATTCAAAAATACTAATTGCAGTTGCAACTATTGCAGTTTTGGGGACAGCAAGTTCTCAAGATGAGCCGAATTGTAGAAGTTCGTGTGGCAATGTGACTATGACATACCCAATTGGTGCAGGAGAGGGATGCTACTACAGTTCCGAATTCCTGGTGACTTGTACTAGAATGAACTTCGGTGAATGATAACTCCCTTTGGCTGTCTTATACAAGAGAAAAGGAGTGAACGAAAAATAAACTATAATAATTTTCTGAACAAAATGACCAAGTCTTCATGGCATGTTAATATAAGAGAACTAATCTCCCTTCCCAATCAAATGCCCAAAATCACAAACTAAAAAAATACACAGAAAGCAACTATGCATTTAAAATACTAATTGCACTAGCAACTATTGCGGTTTTGATATAAGAGAACTAATCTCCCTTCCCCAATCAAATACCCAAATCACAAACTAAAAAAATACACAGAAAGCAACTATGCATTTAAAAATACTAATTGCAGTTGCAACTATTGCAGTTTTGGGGACAGCAAGTTCTCAAGATGAGCCGAATTGTAGAAGTTCGTGTGGCAATGTGACTATTACATACCCATTTGGTGCAGGAGAGGGATTCTACTACAGTTCCGAATTCCTCGTGACTTGTACTAGAATGAACTTCCGTGAATGATAACTCCCCTTGGTTGTCTTATACTAGAGAAAAGGAATGAATGAAAAATAAACTATAATAATTTGCTGAATAAAATGACCAAGTCCTCATGGCATGTTGATATAAGAGAACTAATCTCCCTTCCCCAATCAAATACCCAAAATCACAAACTAAAAAAATCCACAGAAAGCAACTATGCATTTAAAAATACTAATTGCAGTTTCAACTATTGCATTTTTGGGGACAGCAAGTTCTCAAGATGAGCCGAATTGTAGAAGTTCTTGTGGCAATGTGACTATTACATACCCACTTGTTGCAGGAGAGGGATACTACTACAGTTCCGAATTCGTCGTGACTTGTACTAGAATGAACTTCCGTGAATGATAACTGGCTGTCTTATACTAGAGAAAAGGATTGAACGAAAAATAAACTATAACAATTTTCTGAATAAAATTACCAAGTCTTCATGGCATGTTGATATAAGAGAACTAATCTCCCTTCCCCAATCAAATACCCAAAATCACAAACTAAAAAAATACACAGAAAGCAACTATGCATTTAAAAGTACTAATTGCAGTTGCAACTATTGCAGTTAGTATATAAGAGAACTAATCTCCCTTCCACAATCAAATACCCAAAATCACAAACTAAAAAAATACACAGAAAGCAACTATGCATTTAAAAGTACAAATTGCAGTTGCAACTATTGCAGTTAGTATATAAGAGAACTAATCTTCCTTCCCCAATCAAATACCCAAAATCACAAACTAAAAAAATACACAGAAAGCAACTATGCATTTAAAAATACTAATTGCAGTTGCAACTATTACAGTTTTGGGGACAGCAAGTTCTCAAGATGAGCCGAATTGTAGAAGTTCATGTGGCAATGTGACTCTTACATACCCATTTGGTGCAGGAGAGGGATGCTACTACAGTTCCGAATTCCTCGTGACTTGTAACGAATCATCTGGGAAACCAATACCACTCTTTGGAGAAAGCAATATTGTTATTTCAAATATCTCAATAAGCAAGAGTGACGTTGAAATTATGGCGTTTGTAGGCCGTGATTGCTACAATAGTACTGGCCGAGTTGAAGGAAGCCTACCATGGTTTACTTTGGGTTACTTGAAGAATTTCCGGGTCTCCACCAAGAACAAATTTGTAGCCATCGGGTGTGATACATATGCATATTTTAGTGGAGAAAGAGGAAATGAGTCTGATATTGGTACCGGGTGTATTTCTATATGTGGTAGAGACAACGTTATTAATGACGGATCTTGCTAGGGAGTTGGGTGCTGTGAAGTAGCAGTGCCAGAAAGAGTGCATTCTTATAATTTGACACTTAGTAGCTGGAATAACCATTCGAATATGTTGGACTTCAACCCTTGTAGCTATAGTTTTCTTGTTGAAGATGGGAAGTTTAACTTCTCTATGACTAACCTGAGTAAATTTGAAAAGGAAATGATGCCGATGTTACTTGATTGGGCAATTGGAGACAAGACTTGTGATGAAGCAAAGGTCGATAATAATTTCTTATGCAAGGGAAATAGCACATGTGATCAAAGTTATGGAGGTCCCGGGTATCGTTGTCGTTGCCGTGACGGTTATGAAGGCAACCCTTATGTTACAGATGCAAATGGCTGCATGGGTAAGTTTTGATTTCATAATTGGATGCTTTCTTTCGTAATTTACTTTTTCACCCCAATGAAATAATTGAGAATTTGTTATTTTACAGATGTTAACGAGTGTGAATGCGGAAGTCATGATTGCGACCATGATGCTCACTGCGTTGATATACCAGGAAATTATACGTGTGCTTGTAAAGATGGTTACTCTGGTGATGGTAGGAAGGCTGGAACAGGTTGCACTGCTGATGAATCCACTGTTATAAAGATAGGTCTAGGTACGTAATAATCCAATATTTTTTAAGTTCATATCTTACACTACCCGAGAAATCAAAGCAGTATGAAATGGTTTTATAAGTTAGTTTGTGTTGTTGTAGGTATCTCAGTTTCTGCTATATTTCTCCTTATTTTTGTCACCTGGTTGTACTTGATACACAAGAAGCGAAAGCAAATGAGGCAAAGAGAGAAATTCTTTAAACAAAATGGTGGAATAATGTTGCAGCAGCGAATTTCTGGAGATAGGAGTTCTCATGATCAAGCAAGAGTCTTCACAATTGAGGAGCTAAAGAGAGCAACCAATAACTATGATGATACCAGGATTAAGGGTGGCTTTGCACTGTTTATAAAGGAGTTCTTTCTGATAACAGGATTGTTGCCATAAAGAAGTCCAAGCTACCAGATCAAACTGAAACTTCAGATAGAGCAATTTATCAATGAAGTTCTTATCCTTTCCCAAATTAATCATAGAAATGTGGTGAAGCTGATTGGATGTTGCCTGGAAACAGAAGTCCCTTTATTGGTGTACGAGTTCATTCCGAATGGCACACTCTCTGATCACATCCACAACGTCAAAGGCAAGTCGTCAGCTTTTACATGGGACATCCGACTCAGAATAGCAACGGAAACAGCCGAAGCACTTTCATACTTGCACTCTTCTGCATCCGTTCCAATCATCCATCAAGATGTCAAGCCAACGAATATACTGTTGGATGAAAACTATGTAGCAAAAGTGGCTGATTTTGGAGCATCTAAGCTAATTCCTATTGACCAGATTGAATTGGCCACTATAGTCCAAGGAACACTAGGCTACTTAGATCCAGAGTATTTGCAGACAAACCAACTCTTTTATCAGCGATGTTTATAGTTTTGGGGTGGAGTGGAGCTTTTAACTGGAAAAAAGGCTCTTAGCTTTGATAGGCCAGAGGCAGAGAGGAACCTAGCTATATATTTTCTATGTTCTTTAAAAGAGGGGAGACTCCTCCAGGTTCTTGATGAACACTTGCAGCTAAATGATGTTCCTAGTGAGATTATCCACGTCTCAAGACGGGCTGAAAGATGCTTACGTGTTAAAGGCGACGAAAGGCATACCATGAAGGAAGTAGCAATCGAGCTCCAAGGAATATTGGCTTCAATGATTCAAAAACATCCATGGGTGGAAAGTAGTCCAAACAAAAATGAAGGTGAGTATTTGTTAAAAGGACTAACAAACGACTATGAACATACAAATGGTGGCAATATAAGCAATGTAAGCTCAAGCACCTTCGATAGCATGAGCAAGCATACTATGTTTCCGATTTCTAGTGGCAGATGAAGTTAGAGACTTGCATCTACCAAGCTGGAACAGTCTCGATCTTGTATAGGGACCTAGGGGGACATGTAGCCCTTTAGGACGAGCTTAAAAATAATTTAGTCTTTAAGGTTTAACGTAAAACGACGATGAGTAGAACTAGTTTAAGTTCCCATGTGTTGTCACCTAAAATCCTTATATAGTTGTTTAAAGTAATTCATTATATAGTTGTCACCCAAAATCCTTTTTTCCTGAAATCATTTTTCCTTTTTCCTTTTTTATTATTTACTCTCTTTTACTAATTTGAGTTTATACAATAAATAGAACCAGTTTAAGTTCCCATGTGTTACACGGGTGGTCTCACAATAAAATATATTGTAACACTGTAGATATCAAACCGGGCTCCCGCTTCGGTAAAGCCCATGGGATTCAAACTTGAGCCCTCTTGTTATCACCAAGAATATGATATAAATCGAATGTACCTTACCAAGAATAGCATTGCATGTGTTCTCATCAAGTGCCTTCTTAACTCTTGTAAATTTAAAATATGAGTTTTACATGAAGATGAAATATGTAAATTTGGATTGGTATGTAAATGCACATTTGAACCATTCTCAAAATTCCTCTTTAATGCACTCCAATTGCTCAGCCTACCATCTAGGCTTAGAAAAAAGGAAATAAAGGAGTGAGTTTAGCCAAGATTGTATCACCAACTTTCTTTTTGGTCCTAAAATATTAAGCACTATTCTTATTGTAAATTCTGAGTTATGATACTAACATTTTTTATCCATATGATAATTAAACAGTGACTACAAACTGCACTTATAAGCAACTTTAAGATACCAAATTTCATGAATAAGAAAGTGTCTACAATATCTCTTGTTTAATGAAACGGAAACAAAGATAAATCTTACAAATTGCTTGAAATCTGTATCTATGCAACTTCTTTACACTACAAAAAAGCTTTAATCAATGGTTATGTTCGAGATGGATTCTCTTATAAAATTATAAAGCTTAAGTCTTGCCAGCCAAATGTGCACCACCAAATTATATTACATTCCAAAATCATTAATATGACTACCATACTTAGTTATCATAGAATAACCTGAAAATTGTATTTCAATAGTTGTTAATATAAACTTCAACTGCTGAAACATATAAGGTAGAATCATAAGCCATATTCAAGCAGAACTTACAAACACATATGTTCTGAGGATTTGAGTTACAAAATGGTGAAATTCTTACCTTAACAATTGCAAGGAACCGGGTAATAGCGGCAACAATGGTGCATGGACATGTCATGTAAACCAAAACTTCAATCGCCTAAAACATAAGCCATATCAACTATTTCGTGGTCCTTGAACAAACCATTAAAACTTTATTTTTTATAAAACCCTAAAATAAAAACTACACAAAAGCTCAAGCATGATAAAGTGATTTCAGATGAAACAAATCAAATAGCCTCTAAAACATGAACATATGACCGGCAAAATCAAAGTCGATTCAACAAAATAGAAATCAATATTTGAAATTTCAAAAACGATCAGTTTCATGTGAGTAATCAAGATTTTAGAAATGAGTTTATATTTCAGAAACAATAAGATTTGACCAACAAAATCAAAGTCGATTCCATAAATATCAACATATATGAATGATTAACAAATTAAAAATACATTAAAGCTAAATAATCAAAGGATGTTCGGGTATAGCAGCAAAGATCGAGAAGAAACATGCATGTTGGTTATACTGAATTAGGGTTTCAGATTTGTTTTTTAAAAATCTCCAAATTAGGGTTTCATATTTAAAAAATAAAATAATACAATGATTCAAGCAATATATCATCAAATATGTGTGTTTTATACCGAATGGAATCAAAATCGTAATGCACGAAACAAATATCAGGCTGGACTACAATGATTTCTTGTTTCGGATGCCGTAACGAGTGCGGAGTCCATGTTACGACACAAACCGAGCGGGAGAATGTATAACACAATAAGATTCAATGTTTAACCAATTCGTGTATTGATTTAGACATAGTTTCGGAACAGAATTATACAATATAATCGCTCTCCTGAACTCTCTCTCTCTCTCTCTAGCTTATTCAAGCTTCTACTTATAGATGTCGTGGACGACGGCTATTTATACAAAACTGACCTATCCACAATCAAGAAAGCCATGATAGTGCCACGTCCAGAACCACTTCGACAAACATGTTCATGTTGTTGAGATCGATAGTCTTCATGTGAGATCGATGGTTGATGGTGTTGCATGAGGTTTATAATTGATGTATGATAGATGGACCGATAGTCATTTTGGCAAGTGTACATCGAGAGTCATTTAAAAGATATCGACAGCAAGTATGTATGCATGCTTTCAACATGAATATTGATGATGTCATCTTTATCCAACTATTCAATCGCGTCGTTCTCGTATCGTCGTCATTTGCATCTTGTTCATCGAGTCACACGACGAAGGAATGTCGTCAACTTCGGTTTCGAACCGAACCAAACCGAGCCACATCGACACAAAAGTGTATCTACAAACTCCCCCTTGGATGTTGACCATGATGGTTCGTTCTTCACGCTGGGTCGGATCTTGAAAATTCTTCACTTGTCACAATCAAGAGGTGCATCAACAAAACTCTCCGTTGAATGTGGCTTGTGAATCTTTGATCTTCAAAGCTTTAGATCCTCATGATGTTGATGAGTTGTCAGCTACAAAATTATCTTCTTGATCCACTGATTGTATGCATGACGTGCCATCACTTCCACATCTTGTCAACTGACATGTTCTCTTTCCCTTTAGCTTGTTTGAATGCCAACTCTGCACACATAACAAAGCTAAACGCGTATTGAGAACAACCGCTAGGGTTTTAACCAATCTTAGAGGATTTTCAATTGAAAACCTCACTAAGAATTGATTTTAAACAATATTAACAGACGGCACTCATGAGACCAACTCTCATTCAACTACCAACCAACTACACTTTGAAAGTTCTAAAGTTTTTCAATTTTAGTCCTTTAACTTTCAAAACTTGTCAACTTCGACCATTATGAAGATGCGATTGTATTCCGACTTTTAATCAGGTTTTAGGTGGGAAAGATTCGCATTCCAACATCGGTCCATCAAACATAAGATAAACTAAAATCTTTTTGGCTTTTATAAAGTTTATATTAAAACACACCAAAAATCATTTTAGTATTTTTGAATTTTTCAAATGTAAAGACGGAAATCAATAAATAAATATTTACAAACCTTCTTTTTGCGAGTTTCGAGGGAAAGAGAATCATATCTGCGTATGGTCATGCCAAAACACACTACTTCAATTAGTTAGCATTTAGATAAGCATCCAATAATAATTATTTGTAACAGCCCAGCGTAACCGCGCGTGATATTGTTCGCTTTGTCAGCCAGCACGCTCTCAGTGCTAGCCCCTCATGGTTTTATACTTGTCATTATGGTGAAGGTATCCAGCCCCTTATAAGGAAGCCTTTGTTCCCCTTCACAACCGATGTAGGATATCACAATCCACCCCCTTAAGGGGTCCAGCGTCCTTGCGGGACCTGCCACCACCGACCCAGCCTTGGCTCTGATACCCTCTGTAACAGCCCAGTGTAACCGTACCATGATATTGTCCACTTTGGTGCCAACATGCTCTCAGTGCTAGCCCCTCACGGTTTTATACACGTCATGATGGTGAAGGTATCCAACCCCTTATAACGAAGCCTCTGTACCCCTTCACAACTGATGTGGAATGTCACATTATCGGTATTGTTGTCCATTTAAACTCAACAATCATATGTAATCATAGCACGGGGATACGTTTAGATATGATTTATACTCACCGACTGGTGTTCATCCACACACGACACATTCCCGTATCAAGTTATGCACGAGAATTCATCTTACTGGTGGGTATACTGCTTATCATCTATTTTGACGTATAAGATATGAGATATTCACTTATTTTGAAGGTTGAAAACAAGCCCTATTCCATAGAATCACTTATTTATAAGGAACTTGGTTTTCGGATAGATGGCATGACAAGAGAGCAAGTCCATGAACAGGTTAGTACCATCGTACCGACAAAGAGACAAACTTGACTCTTGGACGACAAGTGTGATTAAAAATCACTTATTCACGGGTGGATGTGATATGTTTATCACTTATTAAGATCGTATGAAGTATTTACCGTATGATGTCATGGAAGTTCTAGACTTGCGTCCCCGTTTTGTCGGTAAAACACAACCATGAAGCCAGGTGATAAACAGCATAAAGACCACGAATTTTTGAATCTCGGCAATTTATTAAACGAAAATCATTTTTGTTTTTTTCTCTTATTTTTGTCCTTTTTGATGTTTTCAACGTTTTTGTATTATTCTGATTTGAATTTACTCCCCGTAAAATTAAAAAATAAATTTTGATTTTAAAACATCTTTTTTTTATTTTCTCAAGAAAAATATTCAAATAAACGATTTCCCAATGTTGAGTAACTCATGTTTACCACAATGTTGTTTACCAAGATTAATTAATCAAAAGTAATTTATCAAAACTTTGGAAAAACAAGTTGGCATGTTGGTAGTCGGTGTGGACCAAAACAACATTGATGAGTTTGGTATTGAAACCATCACATGTGAGGTGATATTCAAGATCAATGTGTTTGGTCTTGGAGTGTTGTAAAAGATATTAGTAATCCATAAATCAGCTTTAATATCGACAAAGAAAGGAGAGAATGGAAATTCAAAACCGTAATCCTACAAGTACTTCGTGCATTGCCTGGTGTCTTAGTGCTCTCCCATATTGAATATCCACCTTGTGTTGATTTCAAAGTCGATTTTGTAGCTACCAAAAATGGAATCACTATAAGCAATCTAGTCGAAGTTATTATTATCAGGTTACCTACGACCGGGGTCTTGAAAACCTTTCAAATAACTGAAAACTTTCTTCACAGCAATAGGATGAAAAACCTTTGGGCGCGGCTCATAACAAACAGTGAGCATGTGGGAAAAGCTTATACACATCATTATTGGTTGGTCTATACATGATGTCTTCCACATACTTCTGCACCAGCAAAGGTCTTCGTATTTCTCCTTGAGAAGTAGTGTCCAGTTGTTCAATCCAAGTCAAGGCATCCGCACACTCGGTTGGTTTGTGCAACAAACACATTTCATTCGGTAACAAATGGTTAAGAGAGGTAAAATAGTCATTCTGCACAGTCATGCAGACATCCAACCAAACAACACTTTACTAGTTCAGCACTTCTGGTTCAGGCTCTATTAACTAATCAGAAGTAAAGTTCAGCATTTATTGAAGCAGATGTTACCAAACAGCCCCTAAGGAGCACCTTAGTATCTATAGTGAAACAAATTTGCATCAATGTTGTCAGCCATTAAAAAAAAAGAACAAATTGCACTAAACGTATAAAATGCTTTTTATCAGGTATAAGCTTCGAAATTAAAGTTGCCATTTTGTTGTTTCACCTAACAAGTGTTAATCTACGAAGGTATGCACCAACTTAGGTGCTAGGTACCATATTTGGTGGTTGCTATCAACTTTGATGCTAGGTACGAAATTCGTTGCTAGGTACCAAATTTGGCGGTCCATGTCAACTTAGCAACCAAATGGTTCGGTACTAGATGTTTTCCGCAACTTCGAGCATTACTATCTTATACACAGTGGTGGATGTAGGATTTATTTTCTGGGGCGATCAGGGTTTAATCGAACTTTTAAGTAGGGCAATGGTGATTTTGGCTTGCAAAAATCGACTAATTCTTATTCTAAAGGACAATTTTTTCATATTTAATAATTCATATAACATCTAATCCATTTTATCTCTGATAACTTGTAATGTTTAGCCTTATTAATTTTGAAAGAACTCGTTTTTCTAATAAAATTTATATCAAAATATGAAAATAAATAGCTAAGTGTTTAGATTTTTAGATAATATTAAATATTATAAGCTGTTAGAGAAAAGAAAATAATACGTTAAATGCTTAAACCACCAAAATATGATGTTAAAGAAAATGTAATGAGCGTAACAAAAATGGAAGCTGTCAAGAAAATGTAGAAGACTCGGTCATTAATCTTGGACGGACAGGCTACTTCAAAGAGGAGTTCCCGTCAACTTTGTAACTTGCTTTTCTTTCTGAATGACCATTGAATATAACTTGTAGACTATTACATACGAGTAATGATACATTTTAATTACGGAATTCCATAAATGACAACACCCATCACTATCTTATGTCTGAATATGTGTTTTTATACCAAGCCATACAAAGGTTAACTTGTAGACTATTGCATACGAGTAATGATGCATTTTAATTACGGAGTTCCATAAATGACAACACTAGTGGCGAAGCTTGAAATTTTTGACCAGAGGTATGAAAACGTATATACCCAAAAATTTCTCTAAAACCGGGGAGTCCAAAACGTATATACCCAAAAAAATCTCTACGAAACTACATACTCTTCGCTACTGGCCAAAAGTTCAGGAGGTCGGCCGCCCACACTATGCTACGCCCCTGGACAACACCCGTCACTATCTGATGTCTGAATATGTGTATTTACTATGCAACACAAAGGTTAACTTGTAGACTATTACATACGAGTATGATTCATTTTAATTACGGAATTCCATAAATGACAAATGTCTGAATATGTGTTTTTACTAAGCCATACATTGGTTGAACGGATACTTGATAGAATTTGAATGGTGTCATGTATTGAATAAAAAAAGCTTGACGTATAACAAATGAATGTGAAAAGAATCGCCACAGGATTTTCATTATTTTATCCATGCGTTTGTCCAAAATAAAGTGTTAAAAGACCTTTTAACCAATAAAAGTACTTGGAACCTGCTACTCAATAGTATCTCATGATAAAATGATCAAGTCATCATGATATGCGGGTATATTTATTGGGATTACAGATTAGGGTTTTGAATGGAAGAGATAAACGTGTTCTTGAATAGAATTGATAAAACATAATTTTAATACAGAGATTACATATATACTCGACAATTTGTTCTGTAACCGCCACTACCTATGATATCTAATAATAATAATAATAACGTTACATAACCTTCTTCTAAACCATCCCGTAAGCTAGATTGGAGCGACGTGAAGAAGTTCCTTGATGCGAATAAAGTCTCTTCGTTGCAAGGCTTTTGTAAGGATGTCTGCTACTTGATCTTTTAATGTGCAGAAACGAATTTCAAAAGACTTCGTCATTCTTAGTCAGATCTCGAATAAAATGATATTTAACTCTAATATGCTTGCTTTTCCCATGGTAGACAGGATTTTTAGCCAGACAAATGGTTGATTTGTTGTCGCAGAAGATTGTTGGTGGGCAGTCCATGTTCATTTGAAGTTCATTCAGAATTCCCTTTATCCATAGTGCTTGACAACCGGTCATTGATCGTGCTATGTATTCAGCTTCAATTGAGGACAAAACAGCTACCTTTTGCTTTTTAGATTGCCATGCAATTGCACCGGATCCTAGATAAAATACATACCCAGAGGTGCTTTTGCTATCATCAATGTTTCCTGCATAATCACTGTCGCCGAAACCAATCAGCTTTCCTTTACTACTTTTTGAATACACAATTCCATGATTCATTGTTCCTTTTATATATCTTAAAATCCTTTTTCCAGCTTCCAAGTGACTTTTCTTCGGTCTTTCCATGAATCGACTTATTTTACTAACTGCAAACATAATGTCAGGCCGTGTGTTTGTCAGATACATAAGACATCTGGCTAGACTTTTGTATAGGTCTTGATCTTCTTCGTCTTCAGGATCTTCTTTAGACAAGCATTGTCCATATTCCATTGGAGTTGAGATTGCATTACAACTTCCCATCTTAAATTTTTCAAGTAGATTCTTTGCATATTTCTCTTGTGATAGTGTGATGTTACCGTTTTCATACCTGACCTCCATGCCCAGGAAGTAATGTAGAACTCCTAAATCAGTCATTTCGAATTCCTTCTTCATGGAACTCTTCAACTGATTTATCATATCTAACGAGTCACTAGCTATGATAAGATCATCTACATAAAAGCAGATCACCGTCCTTGAATGTTTTGAGTTCTTAATAAATAATGTATGTTCGTACACACACTTCTTGAATTCATTTGATCTGAAATATCCATTTGAGTTCTTAATAAATATCCGTCTATCCTGCTATACCATGCTCTTGGAGCTTGTTTTAAACCATATAGTGCCTTCTTAAGACGAGATACCTTTTGTTCTTCTCCTTTCCTAATGTACCCTTCTGGTTGTTCAGTGTACACTTGTTCATTTAGGTTGTCATTTAAGAAGGCTGTTTTTACATCCATTTGATGTAAATTCCAACTGTTACGTGCGGCTAAGACTAGAACAAGTCTAACAGTGTCAAACCTTATCACAGGAGCAAAAACATCCAGGTAATCAATTCCGTATATCTGTTTATAACCTTTTGCTACTAATTGTGCTTTGTATTTACTCACGTTCCCATGTTCATCGTACTTGGTCTTGAAAATCCACTTAACACCCATAGGCTTTTGATCTTTTGGGGGATCCACAGGTTCCCAAGTCTCATTTCTTTGAATCGATTCCATTTCCTTATCCATAGCTTCTCTCCACCTACAGTGTTTATGAGTTTCATCATATGTGGTAGGACATGAATTTATTGTTTTGGTAATGCTTCTTGTTCTTTGGTAAATGGACATGAATTTATTGTTTTGGTTATGAGTTTATGAGCCTCATCATATGAGCCTCAGCATACAATACAAAATTTGCTATACCATTGGACATGAATTTATTTCTTTCATATAATTCCTCAACTTGTGCTTTGATAAATGGTTGTGAATCTTTATGTATATCCATAATGCTTCTTGTTCTTAACTCTTCATTTTCTAATGAAGATGATGAGTCCTCTTCTTCATCATTATTGTTTTGTGCTCCTATTTTTATCATATGGACTGATTTCCATTTTGGTCATTCACTTTGGAAGCATTGTCATTGCTTTGATCTGCAGTTCCCGTTTCTTGATGATTATCATCCATATGATTCAGTTTGATGTATGGTGCTTTCTCATTTGTGTTGGTTGTCTCCCAATCTTGACTCTCATCGAAAATAACATCTCTGCTAATTATGCTCAGATTCGTTGTTGGATTGTAAAGCTTGTATGCCTTGCTATTCTCGCTATAACCAATGAAAATGGTTTTCTCGGTTTTGTCATCCAACTTACCCCGGTGTTGCTTTGGAATATGAGCATATGCTATGCTTCCAAAGATTCTAAGATGTCCTAAACTTGGCTTTCTTCTGCTCCATGCTTCTTGAGGAGTCACATTTTGTACACTTTTAGTGGTGGCTCAATTCAAAAGATATGTTGTGCATGCTACCGCCTCTGCCTAGTAAGAGTGTGATAGCCTTTTCATTTTTTACATACTTCTACTTAGCTCCATGAGTGTTCTATTTTTACGTTCGGCTACCTCGTTCTGTTGAGGGGTATAGATAATAGTGAATTGATGATGAATGCCATTTTCCTTAAGGAAGTTTTGAAATTCATAACTGCAGTATTCTCCTCCTCTATCTGTACGTATACCTTTTATTTTAAAATCGACTTGATTTTATACAAGTCTTTTGAAATTCTTCAACTGGGGTTAGTACATCCGACTTCAACTTTAGGAAATAAATCCATGTTTTTCTCGAAAATTCATCTATGAAAGCGATGAAATATCTACAGCCACCAATCGATAAAGTTCTCATAGGGCCACATATGTCTGAGTGGACGAGTTGCAATGGCTTAGTTGCATGCCATGTAGCTTGCTTCAGAAATGATTTTCTAGCATGTTTCCCAAACAGACATCCTTCACATGTGCTTTGTGGTGATTTAGAAGTCTTTGGTAATCCTTTGACTATTTCATTTGTTCCCATATTGTGCAGGGTTTCATAATTCATATGACCATATCGTCGGTGCCATAATACGGATACATCTTGTGTCATCATACTACAAACTCGTAACATTACATCATGATTCAAGTTCAATGGAAACATTTTGTTTCCAATGACTGATCCTATACACAATCCTGTTGAGTCTCTGATCACACATTCATGATTATAGAAGTTCACTTCATATCCTTTCTGTACTAGTTGTCCTACACTTAAAAGATTATGTTTTAATCCTTCAACATAGAAAACATTAGGTACCCTCTTTTCTACTCCTTTCACCTTGATGGCTACATCACCGCACCCCAAAACTTCGAGTCTCTTGTTGTCCCCCATTCTTACTTCTCTCCTTTCGGATTCATTCAGTGTAATAAACAAACTTTTATTTCTAGTCATATGATTGTTACACCCACTAATCATCCTTCGTTACTTCTTCGACATTGAATATCATAAACATAGTCTCATTGTTTCCGTAATCCGTTTCATCTTCATGTAGGAAAGCATTACCGCTTTTCTCATTCTCTTCTCTTTTTTGACAGAAGCGTGCAGTGTGTCCTAATCTTTGACAGTTATAACAGCCCATTTGTCCATTGAATCTTCCTCATCCTCTTCCTCTTCCTTTGCCTGTATAATCTGATCTGAATTGCCTAGAACGATCCTGAATATGACTTTGTATTTGAAACGCTTGTTCCATTGGTGTGTCATCATATTGTTTTAATCTTAATTCGTGAGATTGCAGAATCCCGAGTAATTCCTCTGTCGACATCATGGTTAAATCCTTAGATACTTCTATGGCCACTACTACCGATTCATACTTACGTGTTAGACTTCGAAGAACTTTTTCAACTATCCGTTGTTCTGTAATATTCTCTTCATTTAATCATAATTGATTTACTATAATTGTTGTTCTATTTACGTATTCTATTATTGTTTCGTTATCTTTCATCCGTAGGGCATTAAATTCACATCTCAGCCCCATTTTTACCGTTTTCACTCTGTGTTCCCTCTGTATGCTTTATGTAGAATATCCCATGCTTCCTTAGATGTTTTGCTGGTTGCAATTCGTTCGAAAACGATTTTGTTGACTGCCTGAAAAATTATGTGCAGTGCCTTCTTGTCCTTCTTAAACAAACGCTCCGATTGCGAGTTCATTGTATCCTTCTTCTATGATTGTCCATAGATCTTGTGATTCCAACAATACTTTCATTTGTATGTGCCAGTGATAATAGTTTTGTCCCAGTAATTTTGGAACTTGAGTTTGAATCCCTCCGTTTATTCTCGTCATTGTGATACTTGTTGGATTTTAGAATTGAGTAAAATTGGTGATTTTCGACCAGGTTTGAAGATCTGTAAGTGCGGATCGTTGTGGCTCTGATACCACTATATTGGGATTACAGATTAGGGTTTTGAATGGAAGAGATAAACGTGTTATTGAATAGAATTGGTAAAACATAATGTTAATACAGAGATTACATATATACTCTACGATTTGTTCTGTAACCGCCACTACCTATGATATCTAATAATAATAATAACGTTACATAATAAACATAATTATACTAATTATTATATCTAGCTTATATTCCTTCTTCTAATATATATGTAGATCTCTAATTCACGATCAAATACCCCAAATTAAGCGCAAACTCACAAACACACAGAAATCAACTATGCATTTAAAAACACTGCTTGCAATAATAGCTATGGCAGCTTTGGGGCAGCAAGTGGTCAAGAGGGACCAGCTTGTGAAAGTTCATGTGGGAATGTGAGTATTACTTCCGAGTCGGTTCAGGTGAGGGATGCTACTACAGTTCTGATTTCTTCATAACTTGTGACCGATCTTCCGGGGAACCCATACCATACTTTGGAAAAACCGATTTGTTATTACAGATATGTCGACAAGCAACAGTGAGGTGGAGATGATGCTGTTTGTAGCCCATGATTGCTACAATAGTTCTGGCCGAGTCCGAAGAAACGAACCATGGTTTTGGTTAAGGGTTTTTCGATCTCCGCCAAGAACAAATTTGTAGCCATTGGGTGTGATACGTATGCACGTTTTATAGGAACAAGAGGGAATGATTCTGATATTGGTACAGGATGCATTTCTACATGTGGTAGAAACAGCCTTCTTAGAAACGGATCATGCTCCGGAGTTGGGTGAGTTGGGTGCTGCGAAGTAGCAGTGCCAGAAGGACTTAGATCTTTTAATATGACTCTTCGTAGCTTTAACAACCATAAGAATATAACGGACTTCAACACTGTAGCTTTGCCTTTTTGTTGAAGAAGGGAAGTTTAACTTTTCTACAACTAACCTTGATGATTTTGTAAATGTAAACAATGTGCCAATGCTTCTTGATTGGGCAATTGGGGATTGACATGTGACAAAGCAAAGAGCACGGATAATTTCTTATGCAAGGGAAACAGCAAATGTGATCGAGATTATGGAGGTCCCGGATATCGTTGCCGTTGCCTTGAAGGTTATGAAGGCAACCCTTATGTTGCAGAAGAGTGCAAGAGTAAGTTTTAATATCATCATTGGATGCCTTTTTGTCCCTAATTTACTTTCACCCCAATGAAATGATTGACCATCTGTTAGTATACAGATATCAATGAGTGTGAACGTGGAAATCATGATTGCAATCATGATGCTCAATGTGATGACACAGATGGAAGTTATAAGTGTACTTGTCAAAAAGGTTACTCTGGAGATGGTAGGAAAGATGGAACAGGTTGCACTGCTGATCAATCCACCATTATAAAGATAGTTGTAGGTATGTAATCATCCAATATTTTTTTTCTGTTATATCTTAAGATAGTGTTAGAAATCAAATAAGCATGTATTTGTGCTATACCGTGTCTGTTGTTGCAGGTACCTCAGCTTCTGCAATATTTCTCCTAATAACTGTCACCTGGTTGTACTTGGTGCTCAAAAGGCAAAAGCTCGTGATGCGGAGAGAAAAATTCTTCAAACAAAATGGTGGAATGATGTTGCAGCAACGAATTTCTGGAAATGGGGGTTCTCATGATCAAGCAAGAATTTTCAGTATGATGAGCTGAAGACCGCAACCAATAACTATGATGAGAGCAGGATTATTGGTAACGGTGGCTATGGCACTGTTTATAAGGGAATTCTTTCTGATACCAGAGTAGTTGCAATATGTTGGGTTATTCGGTTTGTTTACGGGTCACGGGTTGGCACGTGATCGTGTCACGGTTCAAATGGCTCAGTAGCTAACGGAAATTAGAAGTTGGTTAAATTAATTAGTTGCATGAAATAAGTTAAAACTCCAATGATTTACGTGGGATTTAGAACTTGCATGGAGGAGAATATCATGTGGAATATTCTGATTAATATAACTTGGTCAATGTTGACCGGTTTTGTTGCAACAGATCGTGTGAGTTGAGAATTATTGGAGTAGCTCTAAAATTTCAGCAATTAGTGGGTATCTAGCATGTGTTTTATATTGTTTGTTTATTATAAATAGGAAGTAGTTGCATAGTTTGTTTATACCCCTTTCTTTGAATATCGAATACATCAGTAAGTTTTCATTCCTTTTCTTCATACATATTTCACAAACAATTTGTGAGTGAGTGTTGTGTGATTAGTGGGGTCTGAACCAACATCAACGGAATTCCGTTTATTTTGCAACCATCTCAACGTCCATTTTCAATCACGTGTACGAGATAATTGCGGCTAATTGGGTTGACCAAGACTGAACTCGTTAATTATTTAATAACCCATTTATCTAATGATATATTTGCTCTTTTGACAGGTAACCGGCTGACCCGATAACGCACCCGCCCACGACCCGTAAAACGTAAAACAAACTGAATAATCCAACAATCACCCCCTTAATCGGTTTGTTCACACCACTCACTCATGACACCCGAATCACCATCTCCTGTCGAACCATCTCGACTTCTACCGGACACCCGACCTCAACCTCGGTCACGCCCAAAGCCTTCCAATAACTCGACCTATCCTGGACACCCCGGTCTTCACCTCGACCACATCTAAATTCGTCTCCGATCGTAATTTTACTATTCTATCAAACTCTTCCTTGATAAGCACACCTTGCGTATCAACCACCAACTAGACACCAGCCACCTGCTGCACCGTCTTCGAGTCGCTAAACGAATATCTCAGCAACCCCGCTGTTTCGTTTCTACCGCGCTACACCCATTGGTTTTTCTGCCATAAGAATTCGACGCCTCCTTGCGATTCTTCTCCTTAGAAGTCCAAATTAGCAGATCAGACACAAACTCAGATAGAGCAATTTGTCAATGAAGTGGTTATCCTGTCCCGAATAAATCATAGGAATGTGGTGAAGCTGATTGGGTGTTGCCTGGAAAAAGAAATTCCGTTATTGGTTTACAAGTTCATTCCAAATGGCACACTCTCTGATCACATACACAACAATGGCAAGTCGTCAGCTATTACATGGGACATCCGACTAAGAATAGCAACAGAGACAGCTGAAGCACTTTCATACTTACATTCTGCTGCATCTGTTCCAATCATCCATCGCGATGTCAAGCCAGTGAATATACTTTTGGATGATAACTATGTAGCAAAAGTGGCTGATTTTGGAGCTTCTAAGCTAATTCCTGTTGATCAGGTTGAGTTGGCCACTATAGTGCAAGGAACACTTGCCTACTTAGATCCTGAATACTTACAGACAAATCAACTTACAAATAAGAGTGATGTTTATAGCTTTGGAGTAGAACTAGTGGAACTTTTAACTGGAAAAAGGCTCTTAGCTTTGATAGGCCAGAGGCAGAGAGAAACTTAGCTATGTATTTTCTATATTCTTTAAAAGAGGGGAGACTTTTTCAGGTTCTTGATGAACGCTTGCAGCTAAATGATGTTCCTAGTGCAATTAACCAAGTATCACGACTGGCCCAAAGATGCTTCCGTGTTAAAGGCGATGAAAGGCCTACCATGAAGGAAGTAGCAATCGAGCTCCAAGGAATATCGGCTTCAATGATACAAAAACATCCATGGGTGCAAAGTAGTTCAAATGAAGATGAAGGTGAATATTTACTGAAAGAACTAACCAACGAATATGAATGTACAAATCGTGGCAATGTAAGCAATGTAAGCTCAAGCACCTTCGATAGCATGAGCAAGCATACTATGTTAGGGGTTGCTAGTGGCAGGTGAAGGTTGGGACTTGCATCTACCAATTTGGAACAAACTAATAGATTATTCTGATATATTGTAAATATAGAGAGAGATAAATATTGTAATTGATTTATTGTCATCTCTTCCCAAAAAAAGTGGAGAGTTTCTTGTATTTAGAGGGATGTTATCAATGAATGAAATCAAGGAAAATTATATTCTATCATAGCATAAAGAGATTAATTTGATCCCATCGACCTCCCTTGCCCTACCACACTTCCGCCGCCCCTTCTCTTCTCTCATTCTACATACCTTCTTCTATTATGGTGACCTCCCTTCACCCTGCAGTCACGGTTAAAAATATCCGTACCCTCATCCCAATTATTCTCGATATCATAAACGGCCATTATATTACATGGTCGGAGCTCTTTAAAATTCATTATATAGCTTACCAAGTCTATGACCACCTGGAACCCCGTGTCCTCCCTGCTACTTCCTCATCCGATAAAGATAAAGACAAGGAGAAGACATTAGTGACTACCGACTACTGAAAGTTTGGAACGGTTGGATTCAATAGTCCTTCAATGGATTTACGGGACTATCTCAACAGATCTTTTGCATACCATCTTAAAACCGAACACAACGGCTTTTGATGCTTGGACCGCCCTCTCAAACCTATTCCAAGACAACAAGGCCACCAGAACTATCGACCTTAACAACCGTTTTGCAAGCACTCGTCTCAATCAGTTCACGTCCATGTCATCCTATTGTCAGTCTATGAAGATAATATATGACCAACTCGTTAGTGTTGGTTCGGCTTTTACCGACGAGCGGCTGGTACTTCATATTCTTACGGGCCTCAACGAGCAATACTAAAATGTTGCTCTTATTATTCCACAAAGTAAGCCGCTTCCAGATTCTTATGAAACCCTTCCCGACTATGTATGGCAGAGACACTGAAGGTTAATCAGGTCAAGCAAGCGGCTCAACTAGTTGGTACCGCTCTATCCGCAACATCCACCACTGATCGAAATGGTTCGTGACATCAAGAATCTGGCCATTCTAACACACAGCAGATCCCGGTGACTGTGGTCGCAGTCGTGGTCGTGGCTCATCGTCCGGAGGACGCGCCTCCTGGCCCCAATCGGGTCAGCAAAATTCATGGAACCAAGCTGCTTCACATTGGACTCTTCCATTCAATTATTCGGTTGGCCCAAACTAGAGTTTCACTCAACAACCTTGGGCCCTTGGTTGGTACCACCATGCCCATATCCCACCACAATCAAACCCAATAGTTCAGGCCTAGGTATTCTTGGCCCATGACAAGCCTAGAGTTATGCTGCTAGTCAGGCCCAGTCCTATGCGGATGCCTACACTCCGACAGATCTTAATCAGACACTCTATAATATGTGGCTAAACCCACTAGATCCAAGCTGGACCATGGACATAGGTGCATCTGATCACATGACTCAAACCTCGATTAATTTTCGTTCTTTATTTGATAATAGCATGTTTCATAACATAGTAGTCGGTACTGGCAAAACTATACTCGTCCTTGGACATGGTGACCAAACCTTACCCCCCACCTTTCCACAATTTAAATTTACCAATGTCCTTTATGCACCATCTTTAATCAAAAACTTACTTTATATCCGTCGTTTCACTAAAGATAACCAACTTTTTGTTGAATATGGCCCTTTTAGTTTTCTTGTGAAGTATCTCAAGACTCGGACCCCTATCTTACGATGCAATAGCTCCGGTGATCTTTAGACACTGGATCCCATTCAAGTATCTAAGTTTACCTCCCTTACCACTTTTGCTACAATAAGTTAAGACATTTAACATCAACGCCTCGGCTATCTGGGCTCAAATTTATTAAAATCGCTCAAACATTCTAGTTTTATTGATTGTGATTTTTTCAAATCTGAATTTTGTCAATCATGCGTGTTTGGTAAACATATTAGACTACTTTTTGTGGATTCATTTAATTCTGCTTCATTCTCATTTGATATTGTTCTTAGTGACTTATGGACCTCCCCAAACTGTTACTAATTTCTTATGGACATATCCTATTAGTCACAAGTTTTCTCCATATTTACCACCTTCTCAACTTCTATTAGTAACAAGTCATAAGCAATTTCAATGTAACAATGAAAAAGAATATGCTAACACTCAATTTCAACAATTTTGCAAACAAAATGGCATGAACTTCCAGTTCACTTGCCCACACACATCATCTTAAAATGGCAAAGCCGAAAGAAAAATACGGACCATTAATAATGTCATTCGATCCCACTTTCTCAATCCTCATTACCAAACACATATTGGCATCATGTTCTCGAAGTTGCCACTTATCTCCTCAACATTCTCCCTAGCAAACTCCTTAACTACCAATACCCCACTCAACGTCTCTACGTAACTCGCCCTTCATACAATCATCTCCGAGTATTTAGTTGCTTGTGCTACCCACTCATTCCACACACCACCATCCACGAACTTGAACATCATTGTACGCCCCTGGACAACACCCGTCACTATCTGATGTCTGAATATGTGTATTTACCATGTAACACAAAGGTTAACTTGTAGACTATTACATACGAGTATGATGCATTTTAATTAGGAATTCCATAAATGACAATATGTCTGAATATGTGTTTTTACTAAGCCATACATAGGTTGAACGGATACTGGATAGAATTTGAATGGTGTCATGTATTGAATAACAAAAAAGCTTGACGTATAACAAATGAATGTGAAATGAATCGCCACAGGATTTTCATTATTTTATCCATGAGTTTGTCCAAAATAAAGTGTTAAAAGACCTTTTAACCAACAAAAGTACTTGGAACCTTCTACTTAATAGTATCTCTTGATAAAATGATCAAGTCATCATGATATGCGGGTATATATTATTGGTATTACAGATTAGGGTTTTGAATGGATAAGATAAATGTGTTCTTGAATAGAACGGTAAAACATAATTTTAATACAGAGATTACATATATACTCGACGATTTGTTCTGTAACCGCCACTACCTATAATATCTAATAATAATAATAATAACAATAATAATGTTACATAATAAACATAATTATACTAAGTATTATATTCCATCTTCTAAGCCCTCCCGTAAGCTAGATTGGAGCGACGTGAAGAAGTTCCTTGATGCGAATAAAGTCTCTTGGTTGCAGGACTTTTGTAAGGATGTCTGCTACTTGATATTTTGATGTGCAGAAACTAATTTCAAAAGACTTTGTCATTCTTAGTCAGATCTCGAATAAAATATATTTAACTCTAATATGCTTGCTTTTCCCATGGTAACGTTGAAATTATGGCGTTTGTAGGCCATGATTGCTACAATAGTACTGGTCGAGTTGAAGGAAGCATACCATGGTTTACTTTGGGTTACTTGAAGAATTTCCAGGTCTCCAACAAGAACAATTTGTAGCCATCGGGTGTGATACATATGCATATTTTAGTGGAGAAAAGGAAATGAGTCTGATATTGGTACCGGGTGCATTTCTATATGTGGTAGAGACAACGTCATTAATGACAGATCTTGCTCAGGAGTTGGGTGCTGTGAAGTAGCAGTGCCAGAAAGAGTGCATTCTTTTAATTTGACACTTAGTAGCTGGGTGCTGTGAAGTAACAGTAAGTACAATCTTGTTTGTCATGTCTACCTCTCTAGCAATGAATTCCGCCTCTGCTAGTTGAGCGAGATCAGGTCGATTGCTCATTTCGGTAGCTCGATCCCCGTTCACAAGTGATATCAGAGCCATGAGATCTGATCTACAGATAGACAACAAGTAGTTACTGTTCAGACTTGGATATATCTTCATCTTCATCATTTTTCTTGATCTTTGCTGGATTTTGGAGAAATTTCGAACGAATTCATGGACAAAATGGACTAGGATTTTAGTAATTCAAGTTAATATTCAATTATATCAATCCATACCATAATTCGAACATAAAATTGAACTAAATCATGTTGAAATCTATAATATTTAATCGGTTTGAAGGTTGAATCAGTTTTGTATGAGTTTCGCACGAAAAAAAGTTGTTTTGATTTTGGTACGAATCGCATAAAATTCATACGAACCACCTTAAAATTCGTACAGAATCTTGAAAAAATTTTCAGAATTTCAAACATGATTCGTACAAAATTTCAATCGCACAATATTTACTCATTCAAAAATGTATGTTTTGTACAAAATGACTTGATTCGTACGAAATCATAGTTTCTTGTGAGAAAATTTGAATCGTACAAAAATCTGTTTCATGCAAAATATTTGTTTCGTACGAAACATCTTGTCCGTACAAAAAGTTTTCTAATCTGATCTGTTTGTTTTCGAGAAGTGTGTTCTAACTTTTTATAGGAAAAATGTCTGAGGAATTTTACAATACGTTCGCCACATCGGTTGTTACCACTGCAGCAGCTCAAAACATCAATTTAGAGAATGAAATGGGGACAATGACGAAACCTCCAAAGCTTTTGAATCTAGAAGACTTTGATAGTTGGAGCGAGAGGTTTATGAACTGGGTTCAAGCTAACCATTTTACTTGCTGGTTTGCAATCGAGGCAAAATACATCGCACCAGTTGGCGAAAATGGACTTGAAAAGACCCTTGCTCAATTCTCTGATGTTGAACGAGAAAGATTTATCAACAAAAAGAAAATGATGAACATTCTTCAGCAATCGATTAAAGAAGACATATTGGCTTTACTGCAGATGATGATGATGCACAATCTTTATGGAATGCTCTTCGACTCAAATTTCAAGACAGTGCTCAACTCCGCAAAAGCAAAAGGGCATTATTAAGCAAAGAGTTTGACGTATTCACACTGATTAAAGGAGAAATGGTTAAGCAATTGATTGAGCGATACTGTCATCTGGTAGTTCATATGAAGAGAATGGGAATTGTGAAGACAAACGAAGAGCTTGTTGATAAGCTAGCTGATTCTCTGCCACAAGGTGAATGGTCGACTTACTTAACCATCTAGAAGAATGGAGTTGAATACAGCAATTTCTCGCTGCCTCGCTTTATCAAAAGATTGGAAGGTCATGAATTAGAGATGCAAAAGATGGCTAAAAAAAAGATTGTTCAAATGCAACAAGATGTTAATCTTTATTTCAAAAACAGTTTTGTTGCTCAAATCCAAGCGCCAAAGACTCGAACTGCTTTCAGTGCATATAGTTCACCAAGCACACCTCTAACTCAGTCAAGTGGTTTCCAATCATACCCAACATTTGATCCGAATACACCTTCAAGTCAACAATCTTCTTTTGGATCAAATCAACCTCAGAACAATCAAACCACTCCATCATCCAATGCAAATCAAAGAGTTCTGCAATGCAATATTGTCGTTGACTTTCAAAATGCGCAAAATTTTGATGAAAAGACGGCAAAACAACATATGTCTCTACTTGCTTCAGTTCTTGAGTCATATGACAGTCTTGTTGCTGGAAAGATTGGAAATTCTGAAATGACACGTGAAGACTATGATCAAATTGATCCAGTTGAAATGGAGTTGATAGATATAAAATGGTGTATGGCTTCAATTGTTCGACGAGCACAGAGATTTATGGAAATCACTGGTAAAGAAAATTTGGGAGGATTGGATGGGAAACTTGGATTTGATAAATCCAAAGTTACTTGTTTCAAGTGTCGGGAGAAAGGTCACTTTAAAAGAGAATGTCCAAGCCGAGAGGTTCAAGGAAATCATAATCCTTTCGACGATGACTATTACAAAAGAGCGATCTACCACCGACCGCAACCAAGAACGAGAATCGTGCCGATTGAAGATAAGCAACCCGAAACTAAAGATAAGGTTTTGGTTGTTACACAAGAAGACGAAGGGCTTAATTGGAACAAGTTTATTTCGAAAGGAGAAAGTTTGGCATTGGTGGCAGAAATTATTGATGAACCGAAAGAAAAATCGGAGGCATCTTTTGATGAAGGACCTAAGGATAACGATTATTACTATCATACTTCATCATAGGAAGAGGAGCTTTTGAATGGTCCATTCAAACATCTTTTGCCTAATGATGTTTTAAAAACTTTTGCAGGATATTTCGCACCCACACAACATTCAACAGATGAAAAGCAAAACAAACTGGTTGAAGATGTCAAAGCAGATGAGAAAAAGGAAGTGCTGGAAGAAGACATCATTAAAGCATGCATGGCGAATGGGAATGAGGTAAACAAGTCATCCGAGAATGAAAAATCTTGTTCAAAGTGTGATGAACCATGTGGTGAGTGTCTTGTAAAGGATAAAAGATTTGCTGAATTGCAAAGTTTAACAGACAATTTGTCAAGCGATTACAAATCCACAAAAGAAGCTTATGGCAAATTGAGTGCATCTGTTAAACAATATAATAAAGCACGCAGAGAAAATGACGCAACACTTATGATGCTTAAAGCAACAATGATGGATAAACAAATGGCAATTAATATTCATCTAAACACTATTGTTGAGCTCAAAAGTGAGCTTGAGAAAATGAGAATTGAAACCGAACGAGTTAACAAACTGTTAATTAGTTATTCCACAAGCTCATACGTCATAGATCACATTTTACCAAAAATCAAAAATACTGAGGAATCTAAAATTGGTGAAAAAAGTGGAAGTTATGATCGTGTCCCTCCACCCATGTGGAACAGTTATGCATGCAAAAATCCATCTGGGGTGGAAAAGGCACTAAATCTTAAATTGAAAACCGAACAGCTGCCTATGGATATCGATATAACTTACACTAAAAATGATGGTGAATGTGACTCTGAAGTGGTAAATAATGTGATTGAAAAAGTGTTAAAAAATGAATCTGAAGTGGCTGAGTCTGAAAAATCTGAGAAGTCAAAGTCTGATGATATATCAGAAAATAGTTTAAATGATGATCCCAATGTCACAGTTTATAAAATGAAAGGGTCTGATAAACTATTTTCGGATGAGGATTTTCCAATCAGGATTGTGAAAAGAGGTTGTGTAGATAAAATGTTCAAGCTGACGGAGGTAAGTCATGATGATTTAGATAAACATGATGCATCTTTCTATTCTAAATCAAAAACTGACAACCGACCCTCCTATCAGAAAAATGGGGATTATTCGGAAAACAAGCGTGCAGGGTTGGGCTTCCAGAAGCAATATAAAACCAACAGGTCCCAAAAATTGAATTTTACAAAGAAAATCAATTTTGTGTTTGGGACAACAACCGAGAAAGAAAAAGAGATCATCGGAACTCAATCAAATGATGATTTTCTTAAAGAAAAGGAAAAACAGAAAAAGGTTTTGGATACCTCTGTTCATAAGGACACCAGGACATGCTATAAATGTAAGAAAGTTGGACATATCGCATGATATTGTTCACAAGAAAGTTCAAAACCAGTTTTTTCTCTGAAAAAGTTCACTTAGGATGAAAAACAAAAAGCACCCATGATTATGCCGAAACAAATTCTTAAAAGAAAAACTGAATCTCATCAAAATGTTAAACCAAACCTCAATCTAAATTTGAAATTGGTGAAACATCATACAAAATTCAATAAAAAGATTCAAAATTTTATGTTAAAAGGGCTAAATCACAAACACAGAAATGGGTTGCTAAAATTGTTAAAACCAAATCATCCAAGGTTGAACCTAAACCTGATGTTCGAAACAAATTGAGCTTAAAAAGTTTGATAAGAACAAAGTGGGTCCAAAGTTCGATATTCCAAACCCACCCAAGACCAAACTGGCTTGGGTCTCTTTGTTTAAATATATTTTGGTAATCATGTGTGTAGGGGCTCCAACGTTCGATATTGTCAAAATGGATCATGGATAGTGGAGCATCTCGTCACATGACAGGAATGCTTGCGCTGCTCAATGATGTTAGAGCTATTCGAGGAGGATATGTTGGATTTGCTGGAACGCAGGGAGGAAGAATTGTCGGAGAAGGGATTCTTTCGAACGGAGTTGTATCGTTTGACAAAGTGAACTATATTGTCGAACTTGAGAACAATCTGCTTAGTATCTCGCAAATTTGTGACAATAAGTTCACGACACATTTCAATGATAAAGAATGTCTAATTCTAAAACCCGGTTTCAAGATTCCAGAAGAATGGATTTTGATGCGAGCTCCGCGAGAAAATGATTTATATGTTCTTGACATGAGCATCGCTTCTACCACGTCAAAGAAAGTTCAATGTTTTGTTTCCAAAGCTACGAGAAAAAGTTGGTACGAATTGAGAAAATCCACACTCATGACCAAAAAGCAGATTTTTATACCAAAGCTTTTGATAAAACAAAGTATAAAAATTTGTTAAAACTAAATGGTTTAAAAAATATGATCTCAGGGGATGTATTTGAGGTTAAGTTTGAGGATGATGATGACTTAATGTGACTTTATCACCTGTTAAACGTTTTCTGTACATTCTTTCTTATAATTTCTTAAAAATCCAAAAATATGTTTTTGATTTTAGGGGGAGAATATTTTAGGAAAATACAAAAACATTTAAAAAAGCCAAAAAGAGTTTTGTGAAAAAAGAGTGATCATAGTAAATCAAAAATGATAGTCATAGTATGCTAAAGAATTGTATTGTTTTAAAGTAATTAAGCAAGTATTACTATGGATATGCCAATAGACTTCACTCATTCAGTAAATTGTATTCGAGATATAAACCTAAAACACAAAACTAATTAACTTGTGGGTTAACATCTCTCGGATATATGGACTTAGTACTCCGAAATTTCGTTTGAGAGAATGCCAGATTCTGCGATACTAGGTCTTTATATTTGATTGATATCTGGGGTATTATCCGAGTTCTTCTGATTTTGCGGAAGCAATGGCCTAGAACTCATATAATACTTTCGCATTATTTTCCCAAAAGCTGCATGAAAAATGATTATGTCTTAAGAAATTATGATATTTGTAGTACAAAAGATTCCTTGATGGAACACCACCTAAAGACGAGCCTTCATCTCTTTGTCTGTACGGTAGTACTAACATGAGCTCTCAAGGTCTCGCATTCACCCTATATACGGATATCAATTCGATATATTCACCTGTAAAATAACATTCTGGGAATCTCGATACGGGAGTATATTCTGAGATGGGAAACACAGTTATTTCATGTTTATTAATGATACATTAACATATCTTGAAACAATTGAGAAACGAGAAGAGGTTTAAATGGACAAATATATTGGCAATCTAGGTAAATTTTTTAAAAGCTTAAAGGGTGTTTCTAGACCAACGGTACTGATGACTTATATGTATGCTTGAAATGATCCTCTAAAAACACAAAATTCACAAAAATGTTATTATTCTTTGAAAAGTTTCTTAAAACTCAAAAAGATTTTCAGTTGTCTTAGCTTAAAAAGTTTTTATTTTTGTTTACCGATGATAAAAACACTGATGGTTGGATTCATAGCAACATCTTGCTGAGGAAAGCTTGAAATCATGGGTTGGGAGCTAACTTTTAGCAAAAAGTTTACTCAAATGTAAAGAAAGTTCATTAATTTGAAACTTTACATGTTAAAATAAATTTGTTTGGTCAAACATGGTCAACCAAGGTCATTAACTTGGACTTGGAAGGCAAATTGGATAACCAGGGTCATTAACATGGACTTGGTTAGTCAAGTGGATTTTTTAAACAGATAAAATTACTAAAAAAATTAATGAAAAATACAAAAATAAAATTGAAACTGAAAAATTTAAGTTTTTTAGTTTTGATTGGTACAAAATCAAATTTCAAGCGAAAAGAGACATTTTTGTACGAAACAAGAGTTAAAATTTTGTGCAATTCATAATGTTTCGTACGAAACAGGGTGAGTATAAATACTCTTTGTTTCGCACAGAAATGAAGTTTCTGTTCTTTATGCACTGTTGAGCAACTCAGAGTGTTTTTTGTGCGATTCGACTCTAAAAACCTCATTTCTTGGTTCCTGTGCTCGTTATTCACATTGTTGAGGTTGATTTGCACACCTCTTTCAATGGGCAAGGTAATTTCGTCAAGATCTCACTGTTATAATGTCGAAATTTCGTACGATTCGGACTAAAACTTAGATCTAGGGAAATTGGACCGGTAAAACTTAAAATTGATCACAAAATTGTTAAAATCGGCTCTAATAACTTGAAAATCAACTATCAATTTACTAAAAATCACAAGTTTTAGGTTCGAATTATACTTGGACAAATTTTGCTGACGACGTTGATTTGGTACGACTGAACTGTTTCGCATGAAATAAGATTACAAAGCAAAATGATTAAGTGTAGAATTTTTGTATGAAATAAGTGAGTCGTATGAATAACATGAACTTCAACTTTCAATTTTTGATCAAATGAATGTTTCGTGCGAAACATAGGTTTTGTACGAAACAAGAGAAAGAAACCTTGAAAGTTTAAAACTATTGATCAATATAGTGTTTGGTACGAAACAAAAGGTTTTTCTTACGAATCAGTGAAGAAAATTTGAATGTTTGAAATTTTCTAACGGTTGATTGTTACTTTTCTTGTACAGGCCAAGAAATCCGGTTTTTCTCCAGTGCATAATATTTGTTGTATCACATATGCTTCAATCCCAGAGATAGCAGCATATCGATGTATCTTGGATTTTCTTACAAGGATTAGAGTGACAAAAGCGTTAACAGATATACATACGGCATATCTGTCATATGTGGAATATTTCTGGAATGCTATGGAGTATAGTATTGAAGACAATGCCGTTATTTCTGCAGTAAAGATTAACGATGTTGATATTCAAGTGAAGATTACTGAAGAGTTAATTCAGAAAGTATTGGAGTTTAAGGATAACAAGGATGATCCAACAGGATTCACTGAATATATGGTTAAAGGATGTTTTTATAGGATGGGATATACAGGATTTGTGAATGCTGCACCGTACAAGAAAGGAAATCTAAGTGCGCCTTTCCAATATCTTGCACATGTTATTATTCATGGTTTGGGTCATAGGAAGGGTGGTTTCGATGACTTGGTGGATTATCAGATGTGCATGATTACTGCTCTAGTGCTGAATCTTCCATATAACTTTTCGAAGGTTATATTTACTCAGATGATCCAAAATATTCAGAAGGAAAGATTTTTGCAGTATCCAAGATTTATACAGATGATGTTAGACTATTTACATCCTGACTTGAAGAAATCTCCAGACGACGTTCTCAAACTTGAGCATATGGATGTTCAATCACTAGATGAACGTGCATTTAAAGTCTGCTCTCGTAGCTAAACCGATGTTTGTGCTATTCTAAATAAGGATTATATTTCACCCGCACCAGGAAAGTGGAGGAAGGACGATAGTGGTGACGATGAAGAGGAAGTTAAATCATTATCGTTGTTTGTGGCAAAAAGAAGTCCATGGTTCGTGAAGGACGGAGAAAAGGGTGGAAAAGCTGCATACAAAGGGAGAAAGAGAAAAACTGCATCTGCTGCTGAAAGTTCAGGGTTGAGGGATGAACCTGAAGTTGAAGAAACAGTTGAAAAAATGGTTGAAGAGATAGAACGTCAGGCTTTTGGAGCTGACAAGGCAGCTGAAGAAGTACTATCATCTAGTACTGATTCAGAAGATAGAAGAGCGGGAGAGAAGAAAAGAGCAGAGAAATTAGCAGAGAAACGTCAAGATGAACTAAAACGCAAAGCTGAAGAACGAAAGAGAAAAGCAACAGGCGAGGATGACATAACTTACGTTCCGTCTGAATCTGAGATTGAATCTGCGTTAGAACTCCGGTCAAGAAAAGGCAAAGAAGAATGAAACGATCGGCAGCTCGAATATCTCCAAATGTTGTTCTAACAGATGCTGGAGCTGATCCTATTACGAAAGAAAATATGGAGGAATCATCGCAGAATATTCCATCTCCACCACATCATATGCATCCAGAGCCAGATCAGCAACAAGTTGAACCAGAGATACCTTTTCAACAACCACCAATTCCTGAACAAGAACCAGAACAACAACAACCTGCACCGCAACAACCTAAATCAGAACCTGTTCAACAATCAATGCCTGATCCAGAACCAGTCCAGCAACCACCACCACAACAATCTGCTCAACAAAAATCTCAACCATCTCATGCTCAACAATATCGTCCTACATCACAATCGTTTGATTCACAAGCATTTTTTGATGAGATTGGTTTAGACGATCTACCAAGAGGAGATGAATTTCGTTTTATGATCCTAGAGTTGATGATTTGCAGAAACAGGTGACAATGAACGTTGTTCGCATAGCTGAGTTGCAAGAGCAGATAAACATGTTAACAACTGAGAAGTTTGAAATGCTTGAAAGAATTGGAGGATTAATTGTTGATAAACAGCAACTAGAAGCGATGATGGCAAGTATTATTTCTGAAAATGAAAGATTGTGTTTGCGGATGGCTGAGTACGAGGAAGAACGGTTGAGAAATAATCAAAGAATGGATGTGTTTGAGAAGATTCTAGAAAAGAAGTTAGGTTTAAGTATATCTACAGCGATTGATGAAATAGAACGTGCAGAAGTGAGGGAAAGAGTTGCTGAAAGAGAACGATTATCTAAACAGGAATCTGATGCGCAGGGGAAAGGAAAAGGCAAGATAGTGGAGGATTCTGTGATTGATGAAGCTGTGCCAGAAAGCCTATTGATGTGGATATAGCTTCTCTTGATATTTCCCAACGACATCGAGATTGGTTGATGAAGAAAAAGACGGAAAAAGATAGTAAAGAAACGGCTGAAGAAACAGAAAAGGAAGCAGAAGTAGAGGATACTGAAGATGTTAATGTTGATGATAAAGATTCCAGTAGTTCAGATGGTAATGATGATGATAATGTTGGAGGGTCGGGTATTCGTGTAATAGATTCAAATGTTAATGAATTAGTTGATCTTTCTGAGTACTTTGATGATTCTGTAACCAAACTACCGAAGAGGAAGGGATGAACAAATCTAATGAGTCAGTAGATGCTCAGCAGGCAGGAATTTTCACAGAAAATGTTATATCTTCTGTTCCTATCATACAAAAGCCATTTGTATTATATCTTGAGCATGATGTTGAAGAAGGGGAGTTTGTTCATAGTTATTTGAAAGAATAGATAGCAGAAATGCTCGGTATTAGCGAAGAGAAGTTCGATTTTGATTTTGAAGACGAACTGAATGAGATAGATGTTTTCGAACCGAATGCTTATGTTTTTGAAGATATAGAAGATGCAAACGTATATGATAACGTTGTCGTGGAAAGTGATTCTGATGAAGATGCTAATGATGCCATTCAGGGTACAGAAGATTTCCCAACGTTTATCGATTTATTTACAGCGGAAAGCTCTGAGGTGTTGCAAAGGAAAGTATCGGAAGCTATAAAGGAAGGAACAATTCCTGAGAAGATGTCCAAAGCTGAAATTATTGAACAAAAGAAGAAATGGTTTCGGGAGAGTTCAGCTGAGCGAAAGTTTAAGAGACCCCTAGCATTTTTCACCAGAGATGCGGATATTTCTTTAGGAGACATTCTGAGTTGGGGTTGGATTGAAGAGCTAAATGTATATGCGATTAAAAGGGAATTTGGGATCCAATACTTTCGATATCTGAGCGACATCAAAACACTGCCTTATTGGGATATTAAGGAGCTTGTTCAAACCAAGATGATAAATCTAAAGATGAAGTTCCATGACCAAAAGCTGTGGAGATTGATCAAGTTTGAAGCTAAGCATGGTTTTGTACATTGGAAACCTCATTATCCACGTCGCATTGTTAAAGTAGATCCAGTGACAAAGGATAAAGATATTACTTTGATTGTGAAGAAACCATGGGTGATGAAGAACATGCCACTGATCAAAATGGAGCAAGATTTTTATGCGATTTTCAAGTGGTGGCATTATGATTCAAATACAGGAGAGGCTGTTATATGTGTGCACCTAGATAAAGGTTCGTGGAAGATTACAGAGGAGTTAACTGAAGCCGTCATAGCACACAACAGAATATATGGTCTATGGCGAGGCATTCGAGTACTAGACCCTATGTGGCTAGTAAATTGTTCGAAGAAAGATATAGAATGTTTATTCTATAGCAAGATAAGTTTCGAAGAAAAGGATCAAGAACAAGCACTTCAATTTCAAAAGATCGTGAATGTGTGCTTTGCGAATGATATTCATTCTGGATCAGATTGGAAAACAACTTGGAGAAAGCTTGAAAAGAAGGAGTCAAGGAAAACGGAAGAAAAAGAAGCTAGGATTGCTGAACGTACAAGAATAGCATCTTTAAGGAGCTTTGAGTTTTTGAAGCAACATCCTCTGACTGATCAAACGCCAATTGCTTTTGAGGAACGTCGAAAGCCTGTAAAGAGATTTTTTGGGCGTTAAAGTCAAATCAAATTGAAGTTTTTGAAGATTATCCAGACTGTGGCAACATCCAAGGGGGAGTTTGTTGGTGCATAATGTCTATTGCCTACGTCTAGGATATATCTGTAATGTTTATAAAGTTTACAAGTTAATGTTTAATTGAGGAAATGTAAATTTTATATGTTTGTTCACTGTGATTCGCACGAAACAGAAGCATGTTTCGTACGAGTGAGTCACTCGTACGAAATACTGTTTCATACGAAACATAGATGTTTGTTTTTGCACGCACTTCAGTACGAGTCATGTTGACCTATAAATAGGGAAGTGTTGTGTTAAAGCTAGTTAGTGATTTTCAGTTAGTAAGGCGAAGCTCTGTCAGTTTGTTTACTTGCATCTGTATTTTGAACGTCATTAATACATCAGAAGCAGTTAAACAGTAACTACTATCTTGTTTGTCATGTCTACCTCTCTGGCAATGACTTCTGCCTCTACTAGTTGAGCGAGATCAGGTCGATTGCTCATTTCGGGAGCTCGATCCCCATTCACATGAATGCTCTTAAACGCATCATTAGGTATCTTCGGGTCACCTCATCTTATGGACTGACATTGGGGTTATTCACGGATTTTTCGTTACGAGCGTATACTGATGCTGACTGGGCCGGGTGTCCTGACACAAGACGTTCTGTAACATCCGTCAAAAAACGGATTTTACCAAACCCGCTCCGTTTAATAACCGAACAATCAGTTAAAAATTTCGTTGCTTATTTAATGCCCAAATTAATTTTAAACGATACATAATTAATAAGTATATTGGGTTATAAAAGTTTTATTTGAAAAAGTTTTAAAAATAGTGATTTAAAAATAAAATGCTGCTGCCGGGTTTCGAACCCGGGTCAGCCAGCGATTCAAACAAAGATTTAACACTCGGCCGTTCAACCACTGCGCCACTAGTGTTTCTTGTTAATTAATGGAAACAATTAATTCATATCATAAATCTCGAATTCAAATAACGACGCGCCCAATTGCAGTCGTCGGAAATCCCGGCGATCTCGCGAGATTGGACGGTTTCTTTTATTCTTAACGTAAACTTTAACTATGACATCGGTTATAACCGACGTCTGAACCCGCGACGCAAGTCATAACCGCCGGAAAACGTAATGACTTTGAATCAAGTCTGAAATCCGACTTTATACGTCGATGTCCCGCCCTATAAATACCTCCTCGAACCTCTGCTAGCTTTTTCGCTCAAAACCGCACCCTTTCTCGACGAAAACTCACTCGCCAGAAATCTCCTGCAAATCGCCGGAAAACCGGGTTTTTCACTTCTGTTCCTTACTCTAAACACTGAACACTCAGAACTCATACCGAAGCCACCCACATTCATCTCAAGCTCGTTGAAGACTCTCTGCCGCAAGACACAAGTCGCCGGAATAGTCTGCTGACATCGGAGTTCCGCCGGAGAAACAGAGGAGTCCAATTTCGGTATATCTAACGCTAAGTCTTTCATTCTTTTCATTTATCTCACCTATAATTAATCATAACACACTAAAGAAACTTGATAAAATCGATGAATCAGTCGGACGATAGTTCTGGTTAAATCCAACGAAGAAGACGAAGTTTGTTGTTGTCTATAAGTTTAATTTAAATCACGATATAACTCGGGTTAGACACACAGTCCAGCGGTGGACTGTGTGCACATTAAACACGCTACGTCTCGAGTTCGAATCTTGTTCCGCGCACCTTCGCCCTAATAAAAATGTTCTTTTTTTTTACCGAACCGGAGTCAAGGCGCAAGATGTTAAGTTTAATAAAAACCGGAATAATAACCAAGATAGACACACAGTCCAGTGGTGGACTGTGTGCGCATTTAAAACACAGGTCACGAGTTCGAGTCCGGACTACCGCACCGGTCCGGACAATTATCAAACTTTTTATTTAAGTCAGAAATGAAAATACTTAGTTTGTATTTAAATATAATAAAAATCAGTTTATTTAACAAGTTGGACACACAGTCCAGCGGTGGACTGTGTGTTAACCTAAACCACAGGTCCCGGGTTCGATACCTGTGGAGCGCACCGAGTCGTTTGATTAAAATCGTTTTTAAAAATAAATGATTTTCGGTTTAATCCAATTAGTGTATAAATATAATTAAAAACAGAAATATTTCGGGTTAGACACGTAGCTCAGTTGGTAGAGCTGCGTGCACGCGTACGGGAGGTCTCGGGTTCGAGCCTCACCCAGCGCACACAATTACACATATGAACCGGTCAACAGTCAACAGTCAAGGTCAAAGTCAACGGTCAAAAAGTCAATTTTTTTTATTTTTTTATTTTTTTTATTTATTTATTTTATTTAAAAATCAATTAAAAATACTTAAAAATAACATTTTTAAGGTTAGAAAATAGCCTTAAACTCACAAAAATACACCCAACAATCCTACTAAAATGGATTAATAAAATCCGTTTACTTACCGAACCACTATGCCATTATCTAGGTTAATTTCACTCGTGGTTAAAACCAACTTCGCATGCATTCAACATTATCGACCGAACGCACCCAATGTGAGTGAATCTTACAACTCCCCTTTTTAAATTACACGTTTTGGGGTGTGTCATGTGTCACCAAAAATTAACTCGTTTATTTAAACTTGTGCCATACCATATTGTGATCTAAACTTAGATTGTTTATATTGTTTGTGGTTATGTATTTCATTTTGTCAACTTATATGAAATCCATTCATTAAGCCCATCAGTTCCTCGTGGGAGACGAATTGAGCAACGCGTGCCTCAAAACAAATCCATTATTGTTCGTGTGTGAATTATTCAGTTTATGTTGTTTGTAGTTTTATACTTTATATTGTCAAGTTTATGCAAATCATTCATTAGGCCCATCAGTTCCTCGTGAGAGACGAGTTGAGCAACGCGTGCCTCAAAACGATCCATTATTTTTCATGTGTGCATTATTTAATATTAAATGATTGGTGTATAAGTTTACATCTATTTTTACTCATGTGTGGTTGTGCACTTTATTTTATTATCAATTAAATAAACTTGCTCAAATGTTTTCCATAGGATTCACTCGCCAACTTTTGTTGATCCAAAAACCATTTTACACATGATACAGGTGAACAGGATGAAGCAAGGAAAACATAGGAAATGCCTTAGAAGAAAACAAAGAAGCTTAGATTGATGTTAGGTCATGATGTAATTATGATTGTAAATTTCCCATTAAATTGTATTAATGAATATGAAACGTTATTATAAATGTCATGAGCTTTGATGATAACCCAATCATGCCCTGGTCACCTTTTCCGCTGTGGGTCGGGGTGTGACAGATTGGTATCAGAGCCATGACTATAGGGATATAGGATAGGTTATTAGACCCTTAGAGCCTATACTATAGTTTGCCTAAATTTTAATTGATTAGGTGGTTACATACAAACTTATGATATTTATTGTTTCATATTTGTTTATACTTACAGTCAAACATACATACTTACATACACATTCATTATACATATTTCAATGTTCATATATTCAAATCATTTTCATACTCTCGTTATTCAAAGATTTTGTTGCAATTTTCAAATCTCATCAAAGTAAGTTCTGCGACGGGCATGTAGTAACTGGAAGGGTACAAGTACCGGTAGTCAGAACGTCCTGTCTAGGTTGGCATTCGTATAAATCCAATATAACGGACCAGTTTGCCTACCTGGGGACTAACGATGAGAGTACGAAGGACCTATTAGTCTAAAGCATGCCACACCAAACGTCGTTCGAACTAACCCACTTTGAGGTGTCACCGTGTCTACACCTGGACACATTCCGAATATCATACGTTATATACATATTTCTCGATTTTCTCCGGGTTTTAGTGTACGTAACCACGCTAACACATGCGAACCATATGAAAAACCCGGTATTCATGGGGGCCCACATGATTACGAAAGTGAAGTATGGCGGCATGTAGGGCCTAATGACGAGCAAAGCCCAAGACATCCTATGGATGTAGTAGATTTATTTTTCTATACTTATTTTATGAATGTTCATTCCTTGTGCGACCCATGATCCCAAATACATCCAACTCATACTCTTGACATGTATTCCTTGTAGATGTCTTCTAGCCTCGCCCGTAGGAAGATGAGAGCAGGAAAAGCCCGCGAGTGCATGGCTACCCTAATCGCTCAACAAATGGCTGCCGTAATACCCAACATGGTAATCCAAGTCCAACAAGCACTTACCGCTAATCCTATCAATCAAGAAGATCAACACGTTATCAACCCTCCCCCAAATACCACTAAATGCACCTACAAGCATTTCAAATCATGCGACCCTCCAAAATACGAAGGGACTGAAGGTGTCACTGCTCTCCTCCATTGGTTTGAAGAAATGGAGAACACTTTTCTAAATTGCGATTGCCTCGATGATCGCAAAGTGCGATATGCTACCGGCGTTTATATGGAATAGCACTTACTTGGTGGAATACAGAGAAGGCCAAACGAGGTGTTGAAGATGCTGTGACTTTAACTTGGAATGAATTGAAGGAAATCATGACCAGACGATTTTGCCCAAGGAGCGAAATCAAGAAATTAGAAGATGAGTTCTATTCGTTGAAGCAAAAGGAAGGCGACCACACCACGTACAACAAAAGATTCCTCGAGTTAAATCAAATGGTTCCCAACTTGTTCACTCCCCTCTACCATTTGATCGAGCACTACATTCGTGGTCTTCCGTCAAAGATTCAAGACTCTGTAATAAGTACCACGCCTGCAACTTTGGAAGCAGCAATGGAGCTAGCAACAGAGCTCACCGAGAACCGAATCCGGAATAAAGACTTCAAGGAGGAGAAGAAGAAGGATAAAGCATCGACTGAAACCTCCGACTACACCCAAACCGAATCCCCTTCTCAACCCAATTCTAAGAGAAAAAGAGACGGGCAACTTTTCGCTACTACCCAACGTAACCAACCAATTTCACACGCCATACCCATCCAAGCTATCCCAATCACTCAAGTAGCACCCAACTCAACTTACCCAATTAAGAAACCATATCTTGGACCTCACCCTCAATGTAACACCTGTTTTTATCACCATCCCCTTACCTTACCTTGTCGTCTATGTGCAACTTGTGGACGCTATGGTCATTTGAGCAAGGTTTGCCGCACCCCTCAAAACCAAATCTCTCCCCCTACTCAAAACCTGATCCAAACCTATCATCAACCTCAATACCCCATGTTCCCATATGTTCGAGCTTGTTTCAATTGTGGCGACCCTACCCACTTTAGAAACACGTGCCCTCGATTGGTTAACATCATAAACGCTCAAGCTCAATCAAACCCAGTTAACCAAGTAAATCAAGAAAACCCAACCACTAGGCCACCAGCAAGAGGAAGAGTTTTCAACATCAACGCCAATCCTGTCGAAGATAATGACGGCCCAAACGAAGATACCCAACTAGTCCTCTTCACCGAAATCAAGATTCAACTCCAATCGTTTAGTTTTATGTTTTTCTTTAGGTTTTAGAATCACATAGAACCAATCATAACTTAAGGATAAAGCCAATGAAACTTTGACAAGAATATGGTGGATACGCCGCTGGTACTTCATATATATAAGTATTCTTGCCAAAGGATCAGAAGCATTATCTGGCGGTCATGAGAGGTTCCATGTGTAAACTATTTGAGTGATTATTGTTTATTATTTTCAGTACATGCAATACGATCGGCTCCGTTTGATTGAGCCTTGATCGCACAGACATTTTTCATTTTCAGTACATGCAATACAATCGGCTCCGTTTGATTGAGCCTTGATCGCACAAACATTTTCATTATCAGTATCTTGTGGTTGTTGTGTTTATTGTAGAGTCACATAGAACTAATCATAACTTGCGGATAAAGTCAATGAAAATTTGACAAGAATATGGTGGATACGCCGCTGGTACTTCCTATATATAAGTATTCTTGTCAAAGGATCAGAGGCATTATCAGGCGGTTATGAGAGGTTCCATGTATAAACTGTTTGTGTGATTATTGTTTAGATTATTGTTTATTATTTTCAGTACATGCAATACGATCGGCTCCGTTTGATTGAGCCTTGATCGCACAGACATTTTTCATTTTCAGTACATGCAATACGATCGGCTCCGTTTGATTGAGCCTTGATCGCACATACATTTTACATTTTCAGTACATGCAGTATGATCTTGTGGTTATTGTGTTTGTTGTAGAGTCACATAGAACTAATCATAACTTGCGGATAAAGTCAATGAAAATTTGACAAGAATATGGTGGATACGCCGCTGGTACTTCCTATATATAAGTATTCTTGTCAAAGGATCGGAGGCATTATCAGGCGGTTATGAGAGGTTCCATGTAGGATTTAGTATGTTTCGGTTGAAGTTTGTTCATTATACATTTCAGCGTATTCAATTTCATCATTTAAAGAAGTTGAGCTATGTCTCACTTCCACAATGACTAACCTCTCCATCACAACAAACGAGAGAGGTGCTGTCATCATTCAAACATGTATGCTATCAGAATGTGGACTCAAATATTGGTTGTTGTATTTATTTATGTTCTGGAGTTATATTATAGAACCAATCATAACTCACTGATAAAACCAATGAAAATTTGACAAGAATATGGTGGATACGCCGCTGGTACTTCCTATATATAAGTATTCTTGACAAAGGTTCAGAGGCATTGTCAGGCGGTTATGAGAAGTTCTATGTAGGATTTAGTAATTTCTTGGTAACTAATCATAACTTGTGGATAAAACCAACGAAAATTTGACAAGAATATGGTGGATACGCCGCTGGTACTTCCTATATATAAGTATTCTTGCCAAAGGATCAGAGGTATTATCAGGCGGTTATGAGAAGTTCCATGTAGGATTTAGTATTGCCTTGGTTGAAATTTGTGTTACATTTATATCATCTCGCCATTTAAAGAAATTGGATCATGTTCTATTTCTACATAAACTAACCTCTCCATCATAACAAACGAGAGAGGAACTGTCACAAATCAAACATGTATGCTATCAGAATTGAGACTCAAGTATTAGTTGTTGTGTTTATTTATGTTCTAGAGTTACATCGTAGAACCAATCATAACTTACTGATAAAACCAATGAAAATTTGACAAGAATATGGTGGATACGCCGCTGGTACTTCCTATATATAAGTATTCTTGTCAAAGGATCAGAGGTATTGTTAGACGGTTATGAGAAGTTCCATGTAGGTTGTAGTATTAGAAGTTTTGCTTTAGGATATAACCACATCCTTCCAAACATATCAAAACTCTTACGCATGATATCATATTTAGCGAATCAACTCTGCTTATCAATATTTTTACCGTAGGCAACAAAAAGCGATTCCTGTAACAGGGTACTTAAACCTTACAAGGAACGTTACCGCCTCAAACAAAAACTTAAACCCTTATTTTTTTCTTTTCTTTTTTTTTCTAAGTATGTAACTGTCAAACTAAACACCATCATTTTTAGTCAAATATATCACTACTTAAATTTCGGGACGAAATTTCTAAAAAGCAGGGGATACTGTAACATCCGTCAAAAAACGGATTTTACCAAACCCGCTCCGTTTAATAACCGAACAATCAGTTAAAAATTTCGTTGCTTATTTAATGCCCAAATTAATTTTAAACGATACATAATTAATAAGTATATTGGGTTATAAAAGTTTTATTTGAAAAAGTTTTAAAAATAGTGATTTAAAAATAAAATGCTGCTGCCGGGTTTCGAACCCGGGTCAGCCAGCGATTCAAACAAAGATTTAACACTCGGCCGTTCAACCACTGCGCCACTAGTGTTTCTTGTTAATTAATGGAAACAATTAATTCATATCATAAATCTCGAATTCAAATAACGACGCGCCCAATTGCAGTCGTCGGAAATCCCGGCGATCTCGCGAGATTGGACGGTTTCTTTTATTCTTAACGTAAACTTTAACTATGACATCGGTTATAACCGACGTCTGAACCCGCGACGCAAGTCATAACCGCCGGAAAACGTAATGACTTTGAATCAAGTCTGAAATCCGACTTTATACGTCGATGTCCCGCCCTATAAATACCTCCTCGAACCTCTGCTAGCTTTTTCGCTCAAAACCGCACCCTTTCTCGACGAAAACTCACTCGCCAGAAATCTCCTGCAAATCGCCGGAAAACCGGGTTTTTCACTTCTGTGCCTTACTCTAAACACTGAACACTCAGAACTCATACCGAAGCCACCCACATTCATCTCAAGCTCGTTGAAGACTCTCTGCCGCAAGACACAAGTCGCCGGAATAGTCTGCTGACATCGGAGTTCCGCCGGAGAAACAGAGGAGTCCAATTTCGGTATATCTAACGCTAAGTCTTTCATTCTTTTCATTTATCTCACCTATAATTAATCATAACACACTAAAGAAACTTGATAAAATCGATGAATCAGTCGGACGATAGTTCTGGTTAAATCCAACGAAGAAGACGAAGTTTGTTGTTGTCTCTAAGTTTAATTTAAATCACGATATAACTCGGGTTAGACACACAGTCCAGCGGTGGACTGTGTGCACATTAAACACGCTACGTCTCGAGTTCGAATCTTGTTCCGCGCACCTTCGCCCTAATAAAAATGTTCTTTTTTTTTACCGAACCGGAGTCAAGGCGCAAGATGTTAAGTTTAATAAAAACCGGAATAATAACCAAGATAGACACACAGTCCAGTGGTGGACTGTGTGCGCATTTAAAACACAGGTCACGAGTTCGAGTCCGGACTACCGCACCGGTCCGGACAATTATCAAACTTTTTATTTAAGTCAGAAATGAAAATACTTAGTTTGTATTTAAATATAATAAAAATCAGTTTATTTAACAAGTTGGACACATAGTCCAGCGGTGGACTGTGTGTTAACCTAAACCACAGGTCCCGAGTTCGATACCTGTGGAGCGCACCGAGTCGTTTGATTAAAATCGTTTTTAAAAATAAATGATTTTCGGTTTAATCCAATTAGTGTATAAATATAATTAAAAACAGAAATATTTCGGGTTAGACACGTAGCTCAGTTGGTAGAGCTGCGTGCACGCGTACGGGAGGTCTCGGGTTCGAGCCTCACCCAGCGCACACAATTACACATATGAACCGGTCAACAGTCAACAGTCAAGGTCAAAGTCAACGGTCAAAAAGTCAATTTTTTTTATTTTTTTATTTTTTTTATTTATTTATTTTATTTAAAAATCAATTAAAAATACTTAAAAATAACATTTTTAAGGTTAGAAAATAGCCTTAAACTCACAAAAATACACCCAACAATCCTACTAAAATGGATTAATAAAATCCGTTTACTTACCGAACCACTATGCCATTATCTAGGTTAATTTCACTCGTGGTTAAAACCAACTTCGCATGCATTCAACATTATCGACCGAACGCACCCAATGTGAGTGAATCTTACAACTCCCCTTTTTAAATTACACGTTTTGGGGTGTGTCATGTGTCACCAAAAATTAACTCGTTTATTTAAACTTGTGCCATACCATATTGTGATCTAAACTTAGATTGTTTATATTGTTTGTGGTTATGTATTTCATTTTGTCAACTTATATGAAATCCATTCATTAAGCCCATCAGTTCCTCGTGGGAGACGAATTGAGCAACGCGTGCCTCAAAACAAATCCATTATTGTTCGTGTGTGAATTATTCAGTTTATGTTGTTTGTAGTTTTATACTTTATATTGTCAAGTTTATGCAAATCATTCATTAGGCCCATCAGTTCCTCGTGAGAGACGAGTTGAGCAACGCGTGCCTCAAAACGATCCATTATTTTTATGTGTGCATTATTTAATATTAAATGATTGGTGTATAAGTTTACATCTATTTTTACTCATGTGTGGTTGTGCACTTTATTTTATTATCAATTAAATAAACTTGCTCAAATGTTTTCCATAGGATTCACTCGCCAACTTTTGTTGATTCAAAAACCATTTTTACACATGATACAGGTGAACAGGATGAAGCAAGGAAAACATAGGAAATGCCTTAGAAGAAAACAAAGAAGCTTAGATTGATGTTAGGTCATGATGTAATTATGATTGTAAATTTCCCATTAAATTGTATTAATGAATATGAAACGTTATAATAAATGTCATGAGCTTTGATGATAACCCAATCATGCCCCGGTCACCTTTTCCGCTGCGGGTCGGGGTGTGACACGTTCAACATCTAGTTATTATGTCTATTTAGGCACCAACCTTTTATCCTGGTCCTCGAAATGCCAGGCAGTTGTTTATCGGTCCAGTGCGGAGGTTGAATACAAAGGTGACGCTAATGTGGTTGCTAAACTGTGTTGGCTTTTGAATTTGCTTTTAAAACTACATCAGCCCTTACGAACCGCAGGCATTGTTTATTGTGATAATATTAGTGTTGTCTATCTCTTGGGGAATCATGTTCAACATCAACATACCAGCCAATTGAATTAGATATTCATTTTGTTCATGACTTGGTACAACGCGGCATAGTTTGGGTTCTTCACATCTTTTCAAGATAGCAGATATATTCACCTAAAGTCTCCCCGGGTCTTATCTGATGATTTCAAGATCCGGTCTTAGCATTCGACCTCCTTTTGCTTCAACTGCGGGAGTGTAATAGATTATTCTGATATATTGTAAATATGGAGATAAATATTGTAATTGATTTATTGTTATCTCTTCCCAAAAATAGTGGAGAGTCTCTTGTATAGGGTAAAGTATGATAAAGATAAGTTTAGTTGGTGCATTTTGTTGTTAGAGTTTGTTAGGTAGTTATATAGTTTGTATATATTGAGCCTAAGATCTCATTGTTTAGTATTCACTCAAAAAATTCATCAACAATACATCTTATTTGAATTCTTTTAATCTCTAGCAACATAGCGGAGGTCCAAGCTAATAGATTCTTGTAGTAGGTTCATGCTTAAAAATCCGCAGAACCCATTTCAATCAACAACAACGTTGAAGCTGTTCCGGTGATATAATTATTTTTTTAACATTCTTTGGTTTTGAAGTTAGACTCTTCTGGGATGTTGGACCACAAAAACTGTATATCCCAAAATACATTTTGGGGACCTAATCGATGATTTCTTCTCTTTCCATATAGGGATAGCCGAATCTATATTTCACTCTTCATGTGTTTTTTTCTCCGATATACCCTAGTAATCGAGGATATTTATGTTAGGATGTTACACTCTACATACCTACACTTCTTGCCGCATTACCTTTCATGAGATCAACTATCTTTTTTATCCCTTCATTAGCTCTTGTTTCCGAAGCTCTAGTTACTTCCAAGCCTTCATTATCGGTTATTTCACCATCTATGTCATCCGGTTTTATCACTTCAACCGCGTCCTCATCTGATGGCCACTCATTCTTTTGACCACACTTGTCAGACTAAACATTTTTCTGGTTGTATTCTTCTTCTCGCTTTTTTTCTCCAACTTCCAAGCCTATTACATACATTCAGGCTTGTATCATGGGATATTTCATGCGCATAAAAATTTGCCATTTTACACTCTTAACGTAATGTTCCGTATTTTTCGTCCTTTTTCCATTTTATTTTAATTCATATTCTATCTTCAATCTTTTGTAATTTAAGACTTGATTGTAATGTAAATCACATTTTGTATTATTTTTTCCTAATTATACTTGCACAATATGTAAAAACTAACAAATACGTGTTTTATACACAACCGAGTCATACATCGAGACTATATTATCTTTGGAGTATTATTCATATATATTATTATCATTCACATGCTTACTTGCACCTTAAAACCCTAAAAACATGCATAACTATGAGTTTATTGCATAAAATAACAAACCACACAAATGCAAGGATCAAAAATGATATTTCTCTCCTCCTAACTCCCAGCCTGCTCATTTAAAACCCAGCCAACTCATTTAAAACCCCAATCACTTATCCCACTTAAAAATACCAACCCCTATCACCTTATAAACACTTTCACCACTTCTCAATCACTCTCAAACACTCTCTAGTATTCCAATTCTTCCTCTTAAGGTCGAAAGTTCAAGAACCAAAATAGGTAAAATTCGGTGACCCCATTTTTCAAGACCGTCTACTCGCTTTTTGTGGAATATTTTACTTGGCCCATTTTACGTTTTAAGCACTATTTGGGTTGCAACATATGTCCGTATAAAAATCACAATCACACATGCAATCAATCTTATGCAAACACTCAATCTTTAAACATGTTTACTTGTTATGCTACTTGTTTATACATACTAGGACAAATCTTATGCATGCTATCTATCATTAAATTTTAAAAAGACTCCCTTAACATGTATAGTGCTATAGGAGTAGCACATCGCCATGTTTGTTGGATCATTGTTAAGTATTCAATCTTTACGGCCTTATTCACTTTGGTGATAAGGTTGCTAGTGAAAACTTTGGGTTGATATTTAGTCTTGCATGCTAGTATGATTATATGACTTAGTATACATTAAACATGTGGATTTGAGATTTTATTCATATTTATGCTATGTAGACAAATTAGCATGTTCACCGACATAATTTGTGTTAACGGATATTTTTATACATGTTGCAGGAAATATTTAATTATGATTTCGCAAGAAAAGACTTAGGTTGGATTTAGATACTCACCTAGTTTTGATTTATGCATTTTAATATTGTTAGTTTTGAAATTCCAATTGTCGCACTTTCCATTTTCATAATAAACCATGTAATGCTTGATTTAGTGAAATGATTTGAAATTTTGAATTTTATATTAAGGTCTCAATACTGAATAATTCGAAAATAGGGTGAAACCCCTAAATAAAACAAGTCAAACCTGTTGTTTACGCATTAAACATCAACCCAAAACGCAACGCAACCCAACGTCAGCGATGGGAAATGTGGCATTGTCAATGTTGTTATAAGGTGCCCAGGTCGTTGTCCCCTGTCCAACACCATTAGGATGCCAAGCCAATGTTGTTTGGTTTCGGCAACACCAAGGACATTTTTCCACATTTTCAAAATCCAAATATTTGGATACATCTCGTTGAGATACTCATGATTCATATAGTATGGCTTCTTAACTCATTTCCTAGCTGGAGATTTGTCTGTTCGAATTATTGAGTGTTTTCTGTCGGTTTGTCTTGTTGTTTCGCAATCTTTGCTTCCAAATTGATCCATTACCGACATGTGTCTCCCCAAAACTTCTTTACTTCATCCTTAAAGCCCCTGTAAACTTCCAAAATGCATCTTAGACCTGTCAAAGCCTGCAAAACAGAAACCATCTAAAAGTAGTGCAGTTTTAAGAATATATTTCACATAAATTAGCATGATTAAACCGGTTAAGACTTAGACTCTTAACAACCCATCAACCACCATGACCAGTCACCACCTTACCCCCCCCCCCCCCTCTCTAAAACACCCATAACCAACTATTACATCTGAACTTTAATTGCACCAATCCTCATGAGATACTTCCCCAAACTTTGATCAAGAACCATCCCAATCTGTAAAACGGTTAGAGTTGAGTTGACTGACTTACAAATGTTTTTTGTTCATTTTTTACAAACAGTTATTGTGATTATAAAAAGAATAATATAAATCTTCACAGTACGAATACAGTGATTTAAGTTGTATTCATTAAAACTAGACTACTTATCACTTTGAACCCAAATAGCCCCTTTTTACCGTTCTCTTATATAAGTAATTCTTTTATAGCCAAACTGTACGAAATAGAAATGAACTTTGCAAATGTTTGTCTGGAAACCAAAAGAGCTTTTGTAAAAGATGATACCAAGACATAAATTTGTCTGCAAATATTTATCTAACACTACAACCAAATAATATCATTGGCAGACACACACACACATCAGAATATAAATTTGTCTACAACTATGACAACTCTAACCCCTTCAAATGAATGAATACACTTCCTCTGTTCGTTTCTTTGATCTCCAACATCAAAAGGTCCCACAACTTTTTTTGTTTCCCATTGATAAGATTGGTTGTATTCGAATAGCAGAATAATTAATAATTACAAAATTTGAATTATTCTTGATACTACACATGTTAAATATAAATTTTGTTATAAACACATATTACCCTAACATAAACTATTCGTACCTAGTTAAAGAGAATATAACTCCACTCGCTATAGATGATGCATTTAAGCAAATAATTTATATTTATTGTTACTTTAGTAATAATAATAAGAAATACATAATATATATATATATATATGTAATTAAATTTATATATTACGTTATGATACGAAAAGAATGTGAAGTAGATTCTTAAATCTCATCTTTATCTTAGGAATGAGACGAAGTGGAAAAAAACTGACGAACACATAAAGATTTCTTTAAAATTTTAGGATGATAACGAGAAGGCTTTTAAATCTTAATTGAGATGAAGTTGGTTGCGAGAGAGATGGATTGTGATGGGTATATCTAATTATAATAAAAGATTTTAGTTAATGTCATATAATATTCTCTCTTTCAATTCATTAATAATATTATTATCTATTAATTAAATTTTGTTTGAGTTAATAGATTTAACCGATAAATTCATCTACTTAGTTGAAAATAATCACTTCACTTCATAATTTTTAATATCTAAACTCAAATCCGAATGTTATTATTTTACATATTTTTGTGGTGTTGATATGAAATATTAATGCATATAACTAAAAAAATAACATTTTTAACCAACACCATGTTTCTTAGATAATAACAATTGATTTTTTTTCAAAGGTAACCATATGTTTTAATTATATTTATACTTAATTTACGCAAAACAGATAAAGTAAATCAAACCATATGCTTATCCATTTAAAAATAATAAAATTATAGATAATAAATATATTATTTCATCATAAATTATAATTAGATATTAATGAATTAATAATATCATCAATAAATTGAAGGAGAGAATGTCATGTGGTATTATTTAGAGTCTTTTATTAGAATTAGATATTTATATTTATTTGTTATTACATGTTTAGAAATATTAGATTATTATGGAGAAAATGTCATGTGGCATTAGATGAACTCATTTATCATAATTAGATAATATGTGACACTAGAAAGAAAGACTCTTTTATTATAATTAGATTAGATTACTCTACAACTAAAATCATTACGAAAATGTCACCTCGTTTTTTCACTTTTTCATATCGGTTGTAGAATGTATGACAACTCTATTTGTATTTAATCTTTTATCTAGACTTTAAACCCAAGTTAAAGAAAACACACACAACTTTCTATTTTACCACCATACATTCTAATAATAGAATATGCATATATATATATATATATAGTGGAGAGTTAAAATGAGAAGAAAAATTTTATAAGAATAAAAAGAATAACTTTTAAACCAATAGAAATTCTCCATTTACTTCATTTAATGTGTGTATTTAATATTATGACAAAGGACATATAAGTAAATCTATAATTGTCATTAATTAGCTAATTAATTAAACTTGTAACTCATTTTTTAATATACTCTTTCAAGATAAAATAATTTATGGTGAATGACAATTTTCGACATGTGTTGAATAAATTTTAGTATGTGTAAGATAAATTTTGAAATGTGTAGGTAATTTTACATGTGTGTATGGTAAATTCTGGTAAATGTTATACATTTGTATGATAAATTTTGAAATTTGTATGATAAAATATTTTTGCTTTATTAATGAAAGATAACATAATTAATGAGGGAAGTTATAAACTATTTAATGTTTTACCATTATATTCTTTCTTCTTTTCTTCTCACATAAAATTTCTTTTTAAATAAACCTTCCCATATATATATATATATATATATATATATATAATATTTCATTTCTGGTAAGTAACTAAAAAGTGAACGTATGATTCCTCACTCACACGTAGAGCTTCTCAACTGCCAGCGTTGTCTTTATACCCATCGGAGACCCCAAACATCTTTCACTTGTAGTCTTCTTCTAAACAGCCACATTAAAGTCCGTAATTTACATCCCATCAAATCCTAACCATCCATCTAATCTGTGTGCTGACAGTACCCTCCTACCTTTTTCTATTTGAATTTCGAATTAACAATTTCAATTTCTTACACCCACTTTCTATTCCTCACTCTCACTCGCAATTTCGAAGAATCACATGTTTGAAGAACAATCTTTTCTCAAGATTCCTTTTTAATTTCACATATTTGGTATCCGTTTCTCCCCAATTTAGCGTCTTTTTGGGTTCTTGTTTTAACCCATTTGGAAAGATGCGAAATTTAGGGTTTTGAGATATGGGTTTTTGGTTTTGATGATTTTTATTTTGTGGGTGTTGAAGATTTTTGAATGTGATGGAAGAGATTGGTGGGGGTGGAGTAGATGAGTCAAGAAATGTAAAGATTTCTGATGGGGTTGTTGTTGTTGTTGAAGAGGGAAATCAGCTGGATTTGAATGTTGTTGTGGGGATGAGAAATGGTGGTGAAAATGTGTGTTTTGATGATGATGATAAAAGGAGAGGGGGTGAAGGAGGGGCAAAAGATAAGGTGGTAGTTGTTGGTCTTCTTTGCAAGAGTTATGATATGGAGAGTGTTAGAGGGAGTTACAAAAGGCGGAAGATTTCGGGTAAAAAAGATGAGAATGATGTAGGCGAAGGTTCGAATGATGCGAATTCGGAGAAGAAGATGGGAGAGGTGGTTAGTGTTGGTGATAATGGTGTTGCTAATAATAATGTATGTGAAGATGAAGGTTCCAATGGGATTGGGAAAGGTGAGAATGATGCGAATTCGGAACAAGTTTCGGAGAAGAAGATGGGAGAGCTGGTTAGTGTTGGTGAGAATGGTGTTGCTAAAGTTGGGCGAAGGGGTCGACCGAAGGGTTCAAAGAACAAAAAGAAGAGGATTAAAGACATTTGTCAAAGTGGTGAGCAAGATGAGAATAATGGAACTGAGGGAGGTGAGAATCATATGAGTGTCGAACTAGTTTCAAAGGCGAAAAAGAAAAGGGTCATTGTTGATGCGAATGGTGTTCGTAAGGGTGTTGGCAGGGGTCGACCGAAGGGTTCTAAAGACAAAAAGCTGAGGAAGTGCAAAAGTCGGCCGTTGGGTGGAAGTGGAAGTCAAACTATGGTTGATGAACATTTTAGTGCTCAAAATGAGAATCCGATTAACGGATTGGACTGCAAGGAATCAGGCGTTGAGGTAAGTTTGTTCTTTAAGAAATTGATAAATAAATTAGTAGCAAAATCATGCTAGTTTTTGTTCTAATACATGCTTCTTTTAATTAGGGTGAGAATGGTGAAACTGGAGCTACTGCTGTTGATTGTTATGTTGTGGAAGATGAGAATAATGCAGGTGAAAGTGACAGTGGAAATGGAAAGCGAAAACGAAAGCGAAAGCAAAAGCAAAAGCATGAGAAGAAACCGCGGTTAATTGTAGCTGGTGAAATCTTGGCTTATACTGAGGTGAAAAGTAAAAAACCTGCTAAGAAAGAAGATCCCACCGTCCCCAAAAGGCCCAGAGGCAGGCCCAAGAAGTATATTACTGGTTCTCGAAAACTCACTCGGAACAGAAACATAAACGGCGAGTCAAATGCAGGTGTTTCAGTGAGTTCAACCTCATTCTTTCTTTTTGAGTTAGTTTATGACGGTTGTCACATTTCTGGACTTGTATTATGTGCAAAGTCACTGATGTTTTTCTGACCGATGCAGAATGGAAATAAGGAAAGTTTGATGTGTCACCACTGCCGCTTGAACGTTGATAAAAATGTCATCTCTTGTTCAAACTGCAAAAGAAAACGCTATTGCTACGGATGCATTACGACTTGGTAAGGGATTTACAATCACCTTTAAACAATTATGATTCGGATAGTTGGTTTAGTTTCTACAGGCTGCAAATATCAAAGGGCAAAAGATATTTACTTATATATTCCTTTTAACCTGAATTGAGAGTCTTATTTCCTTTTAACCATCTCCAGTTGCGAGAACCACGAGAACTCCTATTAAACAAACGATTTTTTTCCTCATATTTCCTATATATTACCAGAATTTGTGGAAAACACGAAAAATAAAAAAAATAATAGAGTATGTTTGAGAAAAACACGTGTGTAAGAAAAAAAAATTACACGTTTATTACATATATGTAACAGTATTTTTTATTACATACATGTAATTTCCCTATCTATTTTTTCCATAAATTTTAGTAATATATAGAAAATATGAAGAAAATTTTTCAAAATCCGTTTGTTGATAGTTCTTGTGGTTCTTGCAACTAGAGGTGATTCTCAAATTATCCATCCCCTATTTAGGATAAAGAAGTTTATTTTGCCTAAGAAAGATAAAAAGGATTTTATTTTAAGATAATTCATAACTGGCTCTAACAACCTCGGATTGAACTGATACCTACGGTGTTGGAACCGGCTTGCAAACTCTACCATCTTAGATTTTAGGGTTCAGCTTTTAGGGTTCAATTTTCGGCTTTAGCTTTAGTGTTTGGCTTAGGGTTTAGGGTTCCCTAGCCGCTTCTAACGCCGCTGGAGCGAGTTCAATCAGAGTTCGTTTGAGCCAGGATTTTAAAAAATCCTTCTTAGCCTTCCTAGGTTATGCAGTCAATAGCGGATAAATATAAAAAGTACCGATATACCACCGCTATAATCTATATATCATATAGCGGACCTTGACCGCTATATGATTTTGGACAGCCATAACTGCATAGTTCTTCGGCAAAACAAACTTCTTAGCGTATATATATTCACAGATTTGCCATTTATAATTTATTTTTAATTTTAATAATCGGACTTCCTAAAGCTTAACTACTTTTATCTAATTATTACGTAATGGCTGTACTCAAATTTTGAATATAATAATAATAGGTATCCAAAGAGAACAAAAGCAGAAGTCAAGGTTGCATGTCCATATTGTCGTGGCAATTGCAACTGCAGAACTTGTCTTGAAGCAAACGTAATTGTAAAGGTAAATGCTTCTATTCCTGCACTTTCAACTTTTCATACGTTTTGACTTTGATACGTTTATAGAAAACCGTTGACTTTTATAGGCTACTCATAAAGAAGCCGATGAAGATACTCGACTGCAAAGGTCTCTCTATTTGCTTACAAAAACTCTTCCTCTTTTGAAGCATATACAAGAAGAGCAAAGATCTGAGCTTATGGTGGAATCTGGCATACATGGTACAACTTTATTTATAACCGTTAAAGTCACAAGTTTGTTTTATAGGAAAGTTTAAGGTTGTTGCTTGTTATCCACATTTAGGCATTGAAGTGACTGAAGAACGTGTACCGAAAACTTCGGTTGATGAAGATGACAGAGTGTACTGGTAAATTTCATCCACATCCTTTTTAAAGCACCTGTTTTTTTTACTTCTAAACAATAATAATTCTTGTTGGGCAGTGACAACTGCAATACATCGATTGTCAATTTTCATAGAAGCTGCCCAAGTCCTGATTGCTCATATGATATTTGTCTCAGTTGCTGTCGTGAACTAAGAGACGGCATCCAGCCTGGGGGTACGGAAGCTGAATCTTCTTTCCAACAGTTTCTTGAACATTCTAAACTTCAGGGTACTGAACCAAACACGCAGTTTTTCGGTTGGAAAGCCGACTTTAAACCAGAAACTTTTATGGCCAACAATTCGTTAGAGTTCCCAATTTGGAAAGCGAACGTGAACGGAAGTATACCCTGCCCTCCAAAAGCTCGTGGAGGTTGTGGTATCGGAATGCTAGAATTGAAAAGAATATACGAAGCTGATTGGGTCGATAAGCTAGTTGAAAAGTCAGAAGTTTTGACTTCCGACATTCAAATGGTGAATGTTGACTTTGGAGAAAGATGTCCCCTATGCCCTAATGTGGAAAATGATGATGTTCTGAGGAAATCGGCTTCTCGAAAGGGTAGTAACGACAATTTACTTTATTGCCCTAACGCTATTGATTTGGAAGATAATGATTTTGAGCATTTTCAAATGCATTGGAGAAGAGGTGAACCGGTTGTGGTTAGAAACGTTGGAAAAAATACTTGCGGGCTTAGTTGGGAACCGCGGGTCATGATGCGGGGCTTTAGGAACGCTCAAATAAAGTTTAAGGAGGAAAATAAATGTGTCAAGGCTATTGATTGCTTGGATTTATGTGAGGTATGTATGCATGAAAATGTGTTATTGAGTTAATCTAACTTGATGAATAATTCTATTTCAACTTCGAGTTAGTACTCATAACTAGTGTTGTAAGAATCGCTAGGCACTAGTTAGCCGGTGGGGTACTGACTAGCGATTACTCAGGATTAATTAGATCGGGATTTTATATGTAATTTTCAGTTTTATATGTATATACACACATTTTTACATGTACTTTTTTTAACTAGACATGTTTTAACACCTTCTTCGACCCATAGGACTGGATTTGACCACCGTTGACCGCCTACTGATTAAATGGCCGATTAGATAAAAAGTACTCGGTGAACCTCCAACTAGCGATTAATCAGCGACTAATCGGAGGCTAGTCAGGATTTTTACAACCATGCTCATAACACTTGTAAATTTTTGTGGTTTTAGGTCGAGATTCATCTTTACCAGTTTTTTAGGGGGTATGTGGAGGGTCGTAGGCATCTAAACGGATGGCCGGAGATGTTAAAGCTCAAAGATTGGCCACCGACAAATTCGTTTGATGAGTGTTTGCCAAGACATTGTGCGGAGTTCATCGCAATGCTTCCTTTCAGTGATTATACTCATCCTAGATCTGGTCTTCTTAATCTTGCTACAAAACTTCCGGATGGTTCTAGAAGGCCCGATCTAGGTCCTAAATCTTATATTGCTTATGGGTTTCCTGAAGAGCTCGGTAGAGGCGATTCAGTCACAAAACTACATTGTGACATTTCGGATGCGGTATATATATATATATATATATATATATATATATATATATATATATATATATATATATATATATATATATATATATATATATATATCCTAGCCTTAGATCTTTATTCTTGTATCATTTTCTTTTGTTGTTTTTTGAAATAGATTTATGATTTTGGTACAGGTTAACATTCTGCTACACACAACCAAAGTTAAAGTTTCTTCTAGGGAACTCCAACATATTAACAAGTTGCGGAAGCAATACAAAGCTGAAGATAGCAATTTTGCAACAGCGCCACTAAAAGATTCAAATGTGGATGTACAAAAAGGAAATGCTGGTGATAATGAAGCTCTAATGGCCGAAAATCTAAGCTTTGACAATAATATCAATGGCAGCCAAGATAAGATGACGGATCCGTTGACTTTGGGAACAACTGAGTCAAACAAACATGAATTAGATTCTAAGCTTCCTCCTTGCCCCGAAGGTACATTGCCTTGTAATGCTGATGACTAATTCTTTGACTACTTTAGATGTACAGCTACACTTAACTAATAGAGTAAATTGCCCGGATGGTCCCTGTGGTTTGCCATTTTTTCATCTTTAGTCCCCAACCTCTTATAATTACATATTTGTTCCCTGTGGTTTGACAATTTGTTACTCGGATAGTCCCTAAAGCAGATGAACGTTAGTTTACTCAGTTAAGTGCCTGTAAAATGAATTACCTCTTTATTTAAAAACAATTAACAAAAACAAAAGGTCCTTAGATATAATAAGATGGGACCCACATTTTAATTAAAAAAACTTGATGAATATTATATGGATTAACAGGTGACCCACCCATCCACCAAGCCTTTCTTCTTCCCCTTCTCTTCTTGACCCATTCCATAAGCCGACCACAATCGTGATACACAACGCCCGCAAAATCGCCGGATCTCTGAAAATCGCAGGGGGATTGTTATCAGACAATGGCCACACGGCCACCATCACAAGCTTACCTTCCAGAACGTTAACCTCTCTGATGTCGGACTGTGTGCCAGGCGGCGCTGGTTCGTAATTCGATGTCGGACTTTGTGCTCGGCTGACGCCATTTGTGCGTTGGCTCTCTCCGCTTTGTAGACAGCTCCGATGTCAGACTTTGCGCTTGGCAATGAAGTTAGACGAACAACAAAATCAATATATTTAAAAGGGTGTAATTTGGTGATTAAGGTTTTTGAATGAATGTAATTTTGGTGTGTTCATTTGTTGACAAAAAATATGTGTGAGTAGATAGTTGAAAAGGGAATAAGGAGATAATGTATTTAAAAGGAGTTTGGTTTGATTACTAGATAACAAAAACTAAAGACCATCTTTGAATTCGACATACGGATCTTTTCTGGCTAAGGTTGATATTGCAATAGCGTGCACCGCCAATGTTACAATCACCCATCTGGTGATGATGTGGTTTGTTTAGGAAACTCTGTGCTGCGAATTGTGACGGTGAGCACTTCTGGCACCGGGCCTTGAGTGCTTGGCCAGTGATTGGGGAGGAGATTGTAGATGGTGATAGGTAGAGATTGATGATGAAGTTGGTGATGTGTGGGTCCCACAAAAAAATATTTATTTTAGCTTATTGATTTTATTGTTTATATTTTTATAATAGCAAGGGTAATTTAGTCATTTCATATCAACCTAACTAGAAAAACTAACATGCATCCACTCAGGGGACTATCCGAGTAACAAGCAAGAATACCACAGGGAGTCAACATGTAATTTTAATAAGTTGGGGACTAAAGATGAAAAATTGGCAAACCACAGGGACTATCCGGGCAATTCACTCAAACTAATATTAAAAGTAGAGTAAAGTACACGGATGGTCCCTAGCTTTCCAAAAGTACACGAATGGTCTCTGTGGTTTGCACTTTGTAACGTATTTAGTCCAAAAAAATTTTTCCAAAAGTACATGAAACGTCGATGTGGTTTGCACTTTATAACACATTTAGTCCCTAACTTGGACATGCTAAAACCTTTATAGTTGTTGGATATATATTACAATTACCAACTTTGGGTGAATAGTGATTTGATGGGGGTTTTTTGTCTTTTTGTAATTTTTATACTTTTACCCCTCAACTTTTAGTATTGACACTTACAACCCCTTAACTTTCTAAAGACTTTGTAATCAAGTTTTATATGTTTATTTTTGTGTATGTTTGGGCATAAATTCAAGTTGATTTACGTTTCATTATAATTTTTTCCCGGAAATTAGTCGGGTCAAATATAAAATGTTCTTATGCATATTATTGTTATGTGCGTTTTCGGTTGGTAAATTTTTTTCGAAACGCCGCGGCAACGCGCGGGGTAATTTACTAGTTTGCGTTACAAAGTGCAAACCACTGTGTACTTTTGGAAAGCTAGCGATCAAATCCAAATTTTTGGTAAACCACAGGGACCATCCGTGTACTTTACTCATAAAGTTATTTCGATGCATGGGTCAAATTGGGCAAATGAGTCAGATACTGATGTTTAGTTAAAAGATCAAGCTGGTTCGAATGCCTATTTTCATAGCACACACCTCGTAGATTGTAATGTTCAAAAGTTGAGATTTTTCTAGTAATAATAGTTAACATATCAATTATTATTTGGATTAATGATGTTGTTTTTGTAATTATTGGTAGAAAACAAAGCAGAAGATGATATTAATCTCACAACAGAAGCACCAAAAGATTCAAATGTGGATTCTGTATGCATACAGAAAGGAGATGCTGGTAATAGTGAAGCTTTAATGGCCGAAAATCTAAGCTCTAATGGCAGCCAAGATAAGATGGTGGATTCCGTGACTCCATCGGCAACCGAGGCAAACAAAAATGAATTCACTTGCCCCGAAGGTACTACGTCTTGCGATGTTGTTAGTCTATTTCTTTGATTACTTTTGGTTTATTCTTCTTCAATAATGTTCAAACTAAAACAATCCATTTACTTATGAATGGATCACTTTGGGATGTGTATTATCTCAAACAGGTCAAGCCTTTATTTTAAAGCACACTTCTTAAAATGTTTTATCCAAAAATTGTAGTGATAGTATTAGTTTCGTAATTGTATATAACACCAATTATCTGGATCATAATATGGTTTTGTTAATCATTGGTAGAAAACAAAGCTGAAGATGAAGATATTCCTCAAAGTGATTCTGACATTGAATATGGTGGTGCTTTATGGGATATTTTCCGTAGGCAGGACGTCCCCAAACTGACGGAATACATTAAAAAACATCAGAAAGAATTCCGTGGCATCAACAACGCTCCTGTGGGATCCGTGAGTATTATCTTTTTAATATTAATAATAATAGTAATAAATATTTTATACTAAGTATTGAACTTGTCCATTGTTTAGGTTGTTCATCCCATTCATGACCAAACCTTTTATTTTGATGAAAAGCACAAGAAACAGCTCAAGGAGGAGTTTGGTAAGATCACCTCGCGAAAATTGCTTATATTCAAATTACTGTCAAATTTATATAAATGTTGCAATCTTCGTAAACTTTCAGGCGTGGAGCCATGGACATTTGAGCAATACCTTGGTGAAGCTGTTTTTATCCCTGCAGGTTGCCCGCATCAAGTTAGAAATAGACAGGTTTGATTTGTAGTGTTATTTTTTGCTTTTATGTATTTCATAAACGTTTACTTATGAATGGGTTGATTTCGGTATGTTTTATCTGTAACGGGTCAAATGGACCAAAGTAAGAAAAGAGGAAAAATGAGGGAACAGGTCGAAAGTGGCCCTTTTATGCATACAACATCCTAAACTGCTTTATGTAGTAATATAGTTTTTGTGATCATATTTAATGCACCAATTGTTTATAAAATTTTGGAGAAAAAAAGTGTTGGTTGAACCCAACCCAATCCGACCCGACCCTCTTTTGACCCATTTCAAAATTGCTTACTTTTACCAATGACGCATCCGTCCATTTTGTCAAGTATAGTTTTTTCATATGTGATATGACTGGCAGTGGTAGTTTAGTAAATACTTGATTCTTTTGTACAGTCATGCATTAAAGTAGCTCTTGACTTTGTGTCACCGGATAACGTTGGAGAGTGCATCCGTTTAACAGAAGAGTTCCGGTTACTTCCAAAAACTCATAGATCCAAAGAAGATAAACTGGAGGTACTTATTACACTCTCGCTACCATCAAATTACCAGTCTTGATCATAATGATTTTACAGGTGAAGAAGATGGGACTATATGCCGTAAGTGTTGCTATTGATGAAGCTACTAAACTTATTCAGAAACACAAGTAAAATATTTTATTTATTTATAGTAACCCATGTTAAAATTGTTTATACAAACTCGAGTCCATAACATTTATTTTTGTTTTCTTGCACGCAGTTCTCAATCGCAACCTGATCTCCCTCCAACCGAACAAGTCGATGAAAAGTCAGAGGTAGTTGTTGAACCAAGCGAAGAAGCCGTTGTTGTGCCAGGAGACTTGAGGTAGGAAAAATAAGACTGATTAGTTATGACTTATGGTGTGTATGTTGTACTTCTGATAGATGAGGAAATGTACAATATTTCCTGTTTGATTAGTGTTTAGGATTGTGAAATAGATCATACACATCAAGACCATTAATCATGCAATATTAGGACCATAAAATGTTATTTTGTCAACTGTATATGCTAGTTGATTCTAAAACATTATGGTGGCATTTGTTTAAGTGTCATTTGCAGTTTGATTTTGTATTGATCGCGAGAACTGTTTTAAGCATTTGTACGTTGCGCTGATTAGCTATAGTGGTGGTGGAAAGAGAATATAGGCGGTTACGTGGTTATATAATTACTGTCACAATTAAAGTAATAGAGTATCGCACTTCTCTACATAAGATTGGTTCTTTAATTTCGACAAGCGTCATTGCAAGTGTCTTGAGCCCAATTAGGATAGTTTTTCACCAGCGTAGGCTTTTTTGGTTCTTAAATTTCTTTTAACTCGATGTCTGAATTTTTTATTCATGTCAGGTCATATAATAATGATGACCTGTCGCTACAATTAGTAAAATGGTAGTTACAATGAGGTTTTTAGGTAACCGTGACCATAGAAATGTAACACGTCGTTTAATAAGAGCATTTTGTGAGTTGAGGAGAGAAAAGATGTTAGTGTTCGTCTAGATTTTTAAGTGACACCTGTTCTTGTTTGTCATTCGCTTTCGCTTTTTTGGTTCTTAAATTTCTTTTAACTCGATATCTGAATTTTTTATTCATGTCAGGTCATATAATAATGATGACCTGTCGCTACAATTCGTAAAATGGTAGTTACAATGAGGTTTTTAGGTAACCATGACCATAGAAATGTAACACGTCGTTTAATAAGAGCATTTTGTGAGTTGACGAGAGAAAAAATGTTACCGTTCGTCCGGATATTTAAGTGACTCATGTTCTTGTTTGTCATTCACTTTTTTGGTTCTTAAATTTCTTTTAACTCCATGTCCGAATTTTTTATTCATGTCAGGTCATATAATAATGATGGCATGTGGCTACAATTAGTAAAATGGTAGTTACAATGAGGTTTTTAGGTAACCATGACATAGAAATGTAACACGTTGTTTAATAAGAGCATTTTGTAAGTTGCGGAGAGAAAAAATGTTACTGTTCGTCTAGATATATAAGTGACACCTCTTCTTGTTTGTCATTCTATATTATAAAGATTTGCCACATTTGTGGTTGTTGGTCCTTTATGTTTTTTAAGTATCTTTGCCTTTCCTTTACTATGAACTCAAAGTTTTCTTGTATAAAGATGAACTATGTTCAAATTTATGCAAGTCTTTTAGGTTTAGTTTGAACTTTGAAGTATTCAAATTCGTCCATGCTATATATAGTTATTTAAATAGATTAATAAATAATTTTTTTTGGTTATGTTTAGTTGTGGGGTTTAGTGACGAATATACTATAATTTATAATATGAATGATGGATTTGTTTGGATTTTATTATGAATTTTGTTGTTGGACTTGGATGATAAACTAACTGTTCATTATTAAATTATTGTTTCAAGGCGGACCTACCTTATTGGTAGGGGTAGCCTCCGCTACCCCTTGGCGTTCCGGCGGTAGTGTACATTTTGGAAAAATTTGACCTTTTTTTTTATTTCATTACCCCTTTCTTTTAAAATATTACCCCTATGAAAGTTTTTAACATCCGCCACTGATTGTTTTGATATTTATGTAATTATGTAATTTAATTTAAACTTATGTTTCGTAGTGGTTGTCTAATAAATTGAGAGAAAAATGATCTTAAGACAAAATCCAGGGATTGTTTTTGACTATTTGTAAATCATTTTCTTTTTTCAATTGATTTTACATTTCAAGTCAACACACACCTTAAACACCAACCAAACTCACCTACATCAAATTTCAAAATTTGTAAAACATTCTACTTTACAGTTTACATCCAAAAGGTCGAAAGTTCAAATTGTATTTATCTTAAAAAATCGGTAAATTGCTGTAAAAACATCATTTTTCTAATGAAAAACACATAAAATATCCTTAGTAAAAACCTTTTAATGGTTGATTGTATATTGAACTAAAGCAATTATAATTTTTTTTTTCCATATTGCATACTGAACTAAAACTATTTATAATTTTTTTCCATAGCAAGGTATATGAGAGGATTTTAAGTTGGGAAACCGTAACTCTTTTTCATTTCAAATCATTATATGAAACTCAACAATAAAAGAAAACAATTTTTTTTAACTTTGAATCTAAACGTATCAAACTAGCCGATAAAAACTTTCGCTGCGCGGGGCTTTGTAATGTGTAAGCCTTGGTTTCGAAGACAAATTCACGTTGAAAAAAAATTCATTATGCTCATCGGTATATACGTTGTGCATTTTGAATAAAAATTTATATGAAAATGTAAACGTATGTTCATTTTGAATAAATTTTATATGAAAATGTAAAATAAAAATCATGTTGTAACAATATGCTTGATGTGAGTGCATTTAACTTTGTTCTAAAGTGTTTAACTACGAGGTTTGATTATGTGTATGAAAATGGTTTACTTTGAGTTGGTTTTGATTTGCAAGTACCCACAACTTTGTGAGTGCACGAAATGTGATGAAGTGATGGATTCGTCAAAGCTTGAAAGATTGCCGGGGTTTTTAAGTAACTTATGTTATGTTAAGTTCCGAATATATGTAGTTCTGAATTACTACTTGTGTAATTCGGAACATAGTTAAGTGTTAGCTTTGTCCAAATTTATCATGTATACTTCGGAACTTATGTGTTGCAAGAAATCATTTTAGGGAAACCCTAATGTCACTCTGTGTGTATTTTACTGTGTGTTCTTCATTAGATCTGATAATACTTTGGGGATTCTCATATTGTTCTCCATCTGTTTTCTACACCTTCTTATCGTGAATCTACGCGGTGTGATCGTGTGATAGTTTCTACATACTACACGAGTGTTGTGTTTGGTTTAGATCTTGTGAGAGAGGTTTAGGTGACCTTACAAGTTTAACGGATGGCTTTTGGAGATTAATGAAATGTTTTTGGGAAGCATTACGGAGTATTGGAAGCACACACACAAGTTGGAAGTCCAAAACACGAAAAACAAGAAGATTGGTAGTAATCAACGCCACATGGCGCTGATTTCAGTGCACAACATATCAGTTTTCAAAATGTGACACCCATTCGTACACAGGTTTAAAACACATATTATAGACACACGAAGATTTAAAAAAAAATTTGCCATTCATAACTTGTACAAACCCAACATTTACAAACGAAACATAGTACTTAAAAATTTTACTAGTAGATATCATAATAAGTTTTAAGCACAATCTTACAAACGTACGACTAAACTTAACATAAGTACAAAGTGTTTTTGACCCGTTGAAACATGAAACACGGAAACGTGATATGCGAGTGATGTGTTCGTTCCAAGCTTGGCGCCATCTAACACGATGATTTACCTACAACTATACCGAACAATTTAGTTATATCATAATTAACTAACATTCGAATGTGATAATAATCCTTTCATTAACATCCATTCCATCATACTTACTAACGGGTCTTGATATCGAGTCCTTTCAATCTTCTATTACCGGTTCGACACCAATTCCCAATTCATACATATGACATTGTTACTTATTCGACCCGTATGCGCGAATCGAACTCCCATGTATTTTCGTTTAACACAATAAAAATTTATATACTTAACCTAAACATTGTAAAATACTAGTATTTGTAAGTATAAGAACTTACCACGATCGTGTGAACCTTGCAACTTCTTATCGCTTGATCCTTCTTCTTTCATACCTACACTTAGCAAGTTCATACTTAGTTTCTCATTCTTAAATATCCAAGCATTCATCTCTTTCTTTTAATGTTATGATTGATATTCAACAAGGAATTATCATAACAATAATAAACTATCTTTCAAGCATTTCATCAAACACTTGATGGGTGATCATCCAAGTCCTCTAAGAAAATGCCTACTTTTCTATGGTCTTGCCACCTATTCGATTACTAACTCAATTCATTCAAACACAATAATAATCAAATCTTAGATCTTTATAACATGATTTTCATCAAGTAATTAACCTTGCATCATCGAATCTCCAGACTATATGAAAAATCCCACTCAATCATACATGAAAGCTCATAAGGAAATCATACGAACATTCAACCCTTGGCTAATTTCACATTCAGAAATGCTCATTACATTATTCATATCTACAATTCCATTATAAACTTGAAACATTCACTAATCATCATCTTTATAAAACTTCTTCACATAAAACCCATCAAAATTAGAATTGTAACTTACCTTAAGTTCAATAAGCTTAGATGATTGGATAAGACGAGCATGCATATGATTTAATTCAATTCCTTTCTTCCAATTGCTGAATTTTGTGTATGAAAGTTGAGAGTTTTTCCCTCTATCTCTCTCTTTCTCTCTCTCTCTCTCAATTCACGCACACACACATACAAACAATTCTGGGCATTTTATTTCTTTTAATCTTGACCCCAAAATCTTCACTTTTGATCCCTCAAGTTTCCTTTACTATTTATTTGATCTTTAACCTTTCTTTCTCTTAATACAAGTTTTCTTTATGTAAAACAACTTAACTAAGTTAAGCATTTTTAACATCATATTTCATATCATATGTTAAAGCTTTTAGTGACTTACTAATTAAAGATAACGGCTCAATACTATTTACTACTTTTTGTTCTATAGTGGTAAGTATAAAATAATATCAAGGTAAAACAATAATATATGTGCATTCTGGGGTGTTACACAAAATCAACGCCACCTTATTACAACTCACCGTATTACCTTCACCCTTCCGATTATCCTAGACAAATGCAAGTCAACTGTAACGCCCCAAAATCATAAATTTTAATTGACTAGTATGTTTCTTTATATGATAGCACAAAGTAAAATAACCAAACTATTTAACTTAGTTAAATAGTTAGTCAAGTAACAAGAGAAGGAAAATTAGTATTATTTATGACATAAGAATAAACTAGAAGGACTAAAAGTGAGAAATTGGGTTTAAGTTTCTTATAACTAGAAAAGTTCAGTATGTGTGTGTATGTGTTGGTGGTGTGGTCGACACCCACAAGAAGAAATGGAGAAACCTTCAGTTCACCCATTTCTTGTCCAAATTGAAGATGAATTCAAGCTAAGACTCATGCATGTACTTGAATCCTTGATCATCTAGTCCTATAAATCACTTGGTAAGTTGTAGATTCTCATTTGATGATATTTTTAGAAATGAGTTATGATCAAATCCGTAAATTGGTATGGAATTAAGCATGCTTATGTGTTAACATCATCATATAGAACATGTGTTATGCATGATTTTGATTAATTCGATGTTTATAAGTAAAACCCATTTGGGATGATGAAGAAGGTGACATGGGTGTGTCACCCATGTCTAATTCTATTGCAAATTTGATGAATTATGCGATATGCGATCTTATATGTTAGTGTAAAGTATAGTATGAAAATTGTTTGGTTATAGTTGTGTTGATAAGATGAATGCAAGAAGTGGAAATCAAAGCATGAATGGGTTGTACATTATGCTTAGAAAGTGGTAACCAAGTGTATGATGAAATGCCTAGGTGAAGTTAGGATGTGAAATTGTATGAAATGGCTTGACATATATGAATGAAATATGTTAATGATGTAATTAGTAGTAAACTAACTTGAAGAATGTGCTATAAATGGAACTCATACAAGAAATTCAGGTGGAATGTATGTTTAGGGTAAGATCATGCATTAGAAGCGTGTACCATGTGCTTGAATAGTGTGATGTTCATCATGTATTCAATTGATCATTAGTTGGGATCAAGAAGTGAAAGAGTACTATGTCCATAGCATATGGACTCACTAGTGACGAATGATGTTATGTTTATGTTAAATTGCTAACTTTAAATGCAGTTGACAATTGTAGGATCACGAGAACATTAATATGTATTGAGTTGATTATATGTGCATAATGTAATGAATCGGTCATGTGATATATATGTCCAAAAACATGTGTATGAAATGTATAGAGTGTCATTTGTATGGTCTACTACGATGACACGAATGTATTAGGTTAAGTCGAAAGTTCGTATGATAAATTGTTGACTTTCTGAAAGTCAACTATGCATAAGTATCAAGGTTGGACTTTTTGTCACAATTGTAATGTTATAGAAAGTCATATGGTGCACATTAGATCAATATGTGTTATATGTGATGATGCGATGAGTTATATGAGTTGAAAAGATATGATTGTGGGGATATGCCTTATGCTTGTTAGAATTGACTAATGAAAGTCAAATGTGAGATATGCATTTGATATGACCGTTAACATGTACAAACATGTATACTAACAAGAATGTGAATGCTATGACATGAAAGTGTAGGAATCATGTCAAAGTGGATGGAAACATGGAAGGCTAACGGGTCAAAAGGAGACAAGGTAACGAATGCTAATACGGACGCTAAGGTAAGTGATTTCTGGAATCACTTCTTCTTTCGTAAACAAATATTGTTATGTTGAGTGCAGGGGGGTTATGTAAGAAATTACAGATTAGGGTAGGAATCAAGGTATGTATGGTTGTGATAAGTTAGGATGTCAACTACGTTCGGAAATCATAATGGAAGTAAACGGGTCGAAATGTAGAAATATGTGCCGGGTGTGGGTTTTGGATGTTATGGTATGGGAACCATATAAGAATGTTTGACTAATCACATAACTAAAGAAAGTATTGTTATAACGGGTCATAAATAGTATTGATGTTGGAAATAACTTAGAATAGTCGAACGAGTCAAAAGAATCAAGTAAGTATGTTAGAATAATAGATTTGATTAAAAAGACATGGGTTAAGTGTTAAAAGGATACGGGAAGCTTATGGAATGTTATGGAATGATACGGGACATGATGAGATAGTTCCGGTTAAAACGGGAATCGGAAACGGGTTGTGTAAGCTTGAGTAAGGAAAAACAGCGTCGGCAGCACAGAAGGGGCGTGCCCGACGGTCTCCTTAGCCGTCGCCGACACTGCCCCCTTCTTCCGACGCACTAACTGTCTACGCAATTTGAGTCCCGACGTAACATTCTAGGTGGCGTCGGCGACGCTATAGAAGGGCGTCGCCGACACATCCCACAAACTATGCATGCTGATTTTATTAGTTATTCGCATCCGAAAAGTGAACCCCAAAAAGTGAAAATAACTAATAGTGAGTTACGTGAACTTACTGAACAGTGATGAAGATTGTTGGAGGCGAATAAGTATGTAAGCATGTATGAGTGTAGCTAAGTTATATGATAGTGGTGAAATCTCTGGGTAGACACGAATAGAAGTAAGCATGTGCATGGGTTCGTATGTGTAAGACTTAATTACGTGGATATGTTAGTATAATCTCGTGAGAATGTAAATGGTATGTAGGGGCTTGTATATATGTATACATGGCTTCAATATTTATGAGCAAACGTTACTAATTATTGTCCAAAGAATGAAATGAAAATGCAGGTTTACTATTGATGACCTTTGAAGATTGACATTTGGGATGCAAGATCATACAAGGAAAGATAATCGAAACGAATTTCATGAAAAGAAAGAATATGGAGTGATTATATAATAATGAATGTTTAATAATATGAATGAAGTCACCGAATATTATTAATGCAAATGTATCTGGTGATTGCAAGTTGCACAGAGTTATCTTTACTATGGAATTTAAAAGGGTTGAAGATCGAGTCAAGGAGCAAGGATTGTAAGGGAAGAGCGGTCTCATAATTTGTATCCATGTATTAAATTTAACAAGTTAATCAAGAATAAAAGTTGTAAATCGTTTCAAGAAAGTGTCCAACATTTTATATTTGAACCTTCAAGTACGTCACATGGTCAATAAATAAAGAATTTTCGAGTTGGTATTTCCGCTGCGTCTATTATGGTCAAAACGTATTTAGGGTGTTACATCAACGATGCATTATCAGACCCAAAAATTATGTGGATTGGGTACAGGAGATGGAGAGTTTCTTATTCGCAAAGAATAAGATTGATTTCATCGATGGTTCAATTAAGAAAAGGGAAAAGACGTCCAAGGACTACATGCCATGGAAAAGAGTAGATGCAATGATTAAAGGATGGCTTACCATCTCCATGGAGAGAGAAATTAGGAGCAGTGTCAAATACGACAACACCGCTGCAGAGATGTGGTTGGATCTTCGTGAATGGTTTGGAAAGGAAAGCAAGGCATACGAACTAAGAACAAGATCGCCGCTACGCACCAAGATGGAGCCACTGTATCAACCTACTACACAAAGCTTCTATCTTTATGGGATGAAATCCAGTCGGTGTTCCCCATCCCACAGTGCACTTGTAACGAGTGTACATGTGATGTGGTAAGCAGTTGGTTGCACATCAAGAGAAGGAGAGGAATCAGCAACTAAATACGGAGAGGATATGGACCAAATATTATATTCGAAAATCAATAAGGTTTGTGTTAGGAAGTGGGTCAACTTGTATTTACATACTTTTGGATTTTGTCTAATCATTCGGTTAGTCTATTCTTATGTTTACCTGTTTTGATTAAACAACTTTTGGATTATCTCATACACATGTTTTCACCAATTATTTGGATTTTTCATCAACAATTGGGATTAGATTCTAATTTTTCATTGTTATTTAACGTTTAACCATTGAATTTGTTTGTGTTTGGAAAATCTAGCATTGGTAATTAACTAGGTTACTATTCAGTTGTGTCAATCTTTCGGTTCCGATTGTCAATTATTGCAACCAAATATATATGTTCTATTATTTATTTATCAAACAAGTAGGTTAACAAATCATGTTTATATGATTTCAATTCGTAGTACTTAGGTTACCCGATTTTCTTCACAACTCGTAAACCTGAAGATTGGTCCTTTTCTCACAACCGTTTACAAACACAATAATCAATTCGTTTTCAGAACAATTCAAACAACAAAAAGCAAATGGCTTAGAAAGAGATAACTACTAAAAGCAATCAACTTTAACACTTTCTACTCATTTTTCGTGGATACGACATCCTACTTGTTCTTTACTAGTAAAGGTGATTAGGATACTTTAAAATGTATTTTTGACCGATCTTACAACACCGGTCAATGCTCGAAAGTGTTAATGAACAAAGAAGATAACCTTAATAAAATAATACTAAAAAATAAAAAAATAATAAGTCACACTAAACAAAATAATTTTTTTAACGACATATTTGAATCACTGACCGATCATTGAAGTATCATCGTGTCACCAACGAAACCACCCGATCACATCCATATCCACTAGGCTATAATGCTTATACATCAATTCAAAAGAAAAACCAATCTGAAAAAACCCATTTGTGAAAATCGAACTCAGGACCTCATAATCCCTAAACATTAGTTCACCCTTAAGATGACACTAGTCTATAATGTCATACAAAACATTATAAAACGAAACTTATCTAAAAGATTTATTAAAATAAACAAATCATTTTACATTTGTTAACAAATCTTATTTATATATTTGATTCAAACTCTAAATTCAAGAGAAAGCCATATGTGTTTCTGTCATTTCATATTTGCTTATATTATTTGTTTTTTTATGAAGACCATACACTAAATTGTAGAAAAATAAACAAAATAAAAAACAAAACGTACAATAATAAGTTGTATTTTAAGCTTCAACACTTCTATCTTGACCTTGGTAAAAAGAAAAAAGATAGTTGGTGGCCACGAGGACCAACAAAATAGATGTACTATAGATGAAACTAAATGTTAGAACATTTAATTAATTAATTTAATATTAATATATATATATATATATATATATATATATATATTATAATTTTATATAATTAAAAAGATTATATAAATAGTAGGTTTAGTTATTTAATATTATATAGCTTTTTAGTATCTTTATTATTTTGTTTTAATATGATAATAGTTTATTATTATATTTACTTTTAATATTAAGCATTAAAGAATATTATTTTGGTATCGTAATACTGATACTGTAACGAATCGAATCGATATCGATCAAACAACAACGGTATCGTTACAGATATTTGTTTTTATGGATTTCAATCGATATCAACACATGTTAATTGCTATACTGAGTGTCAGTATCGTTATGGTACTGTAATCAACCAAATCGATATTGACTGATTGAAAGCTTGCTGCGAAGCGCGGAGAAATCCAACTATATAACAATTAATGACAGGTTTTATGAATAGTGGTTATTTTTGTCTTTTATGTTTTTTTTATTTTTAATGGTTTTTTTTATTTTTTCCTTACTATCATCGAAACCGCTATTATAATGTGCTTTTATCGATTGTCACTTTTATAGTTTTCGATGAGTATTGCATAACGACCAAAGTCATGCCGCGTAGCACAGGGAAAAACGATCAAACATCCGCCGCGTAATGCGATGGGAAAAGCCTATTTTTTATTTTTTTAGTTGGTATTATCGGAACCAAAATCTAAATTCGCTTTTATGGTTTTCCAATGAGCCGAGCCGATAACGACCAAAGTCAAGCCATGTAACATGAGGGAAAACCGATCATACTTGCGCTGTATAGCGTGGGGGAACCCGGTATTGATATTCGTTTTTATCGATCTTCGCTTTTATGGTTTTCGAAGAGTCGAGCCAATAATGACCAAATCACATTGCATAGCACAGGGGAAAACGCCAAACTCCCGCGTATTGCGCGAGGGAAAACCTATTTTTTAATTGGTATTATTGGAACCGATATCGATATTCGCCTTTATGGTTTCCGATGAGTTAAGCCGATAACGGCCAAAGTAACGTCACGTAGCAAAGGGGAAAAACGATCATACTCCCACAACATAGCATAGGGGAAGCTGAGTATACTCCCGCCGCATACCGCCGGGGAAAACCTGTTATTGATATTCGCTTTTATGATTTTCGGTGAGTCGAGTCGATAACTACCAAAGTCACGCCGAGTAGCACGGGGAAAAACGATCAAACTCCCGTCACATATCGTAGGTAGAAAAGCCTTCTTTTCTAAATGGTATTATTGAAACCTTATCGATCTTCACTTTTATGGTTTCCGATGAGCCGAGCCGAAAACGACTAAAGTCACACTACATACCACGGGGAAAAATGATTAAACTTCCGCCGCGTAGCGCGGGAATAAAAACTATACATATTAAATGGTGTAGATTGATGAATATTATCCACACCTTTTAGTGATTTTTCACTTTTACCTCCTGTTGTTTACTTAGTTTATTTTTTATATCCTAAACTTTATAAAGTTATCAAACAGTCTCCAAACTTTACTAAACTTTTCTTTCGACTTTGTTTTTTTGAATTTTCTCTTTCGGTTGTTATACCAGGTCTTTTTTTATTATTTAGATATTTTTCAGTTTCACCCCTTGTAGTTTACTTCTTACACCTTAAACTTTAATAAAGTTATCAAACAACCCCTAAACTTCAAGAATATTTCGACTTTATTTTTATGTTTTTCTCTTTCGGCTGTTATATCGGGTGTCGGTGATCGTATCGATGCCGTAATGAACCAAACCGATGTTGATCAAATTCCCGTCGCAACACGCGGATAATTTTACTAGTATAATATAATTAGAAAATAACATAAACAGTGAAATTGATGGATTAGTGTAAACACCCCTAATAGTCATGGTAAAATCTGTTTTGCTTCTCGGCTCATGATTTTATTTTGGCAACCAACAAAAATTTCCTATGAGATTATAGTACTATAAGTAATGGGTATTATATGGGCGTGAAGTAGTTTAATAATGCCCTAAACACTATCTTCGTGCACTTTATATGGGCATGAAGAGCAATAAGCATTTCTAGTATAATGCCCGGTAAGGATAACAAAATTAGAAAGTAATGATGGAATGGGGACTTTAAAGGGGGTTAACCATTACACATTTTTAAGGGGCTTATAATACTGATGTGATGAAAAATACCCCTTGAAGAGCATTAACCATTACGTATGACTTAATACTGTTTCACCTGATCACAATTAGCTAATTTTTCATGCATGTGGCATAGAGACATGTTCACAATTTCACATCCATCTTCCTCATCATTCGTTGGAAGCATTTTCATTCACCGGTGAACACGTTCATTCACATTATGGATTTTTTTAAAGAGTAATGATAAACTAGTTAATTTGAAGTTACAATATGAAGGCTACTGTTCAAGCTCGAAAAAATATGTCTTCTAGGCTTTCACGAAATATAATGCCAAATGACACGCCAAATTAACACCTAACTAATCGATAATTAATGCCAAATAACACGCAAAAAATCGACAATCATAGACCAAATAACACTTAACTAATCATACATGGTCAATGCCATGAAACCTTGCGAGTCACCAAGTCGGAGTTGCGTGCACTGCCGAATCCGACGTTTATGACCGGCGGTCGCAATGTAAATTTTATACATGTGTTTTTATTTTTGGTGATTGATAGTCACTATTAGGACTTTAAATTGTCAACGATAAGCTAGACACTTTACCAATTAGTATTTGTTTTGAGTTTTTTTATGTAAGTTTATTGTAAGATATAGATATTTATATTAAATAAATAATGTATTACTTAGAAATGACAATAAATAATTAAATAAAATATAAAAACAATAGCAATAACGAAAAAACAAAATATATTTTTAATACTAAACTAAAGAAAGTAGTGAGTAAATATATAAAAGTTTAAAATTTTATTTGATAAATTAATGTTTAAAAAGCCCAATGCTAGAAAGTCATATAGAGCATACTATATTTCTTCTTTTATCTTCAACATTTAAAACCTAATAATAGTCCTTTCGAAATTGTAGCCACATCTCACCAGAGAAAAAGTTAATTAAAGGGTCAATGTATCTTAAATGCCATTGTTAGATCTTGGTCCAGGGAATATTTAAAAAAAAGTGTGTCCTCGGAAAACACGGGCCCTGAGCCGCCTGGCTATTTTATAGATTATTAGTGTGTGAAATATGGTTAGTGTGACTAGTATGAATACAAAAATTATATTATTAGCCCATCTAGTATGTTTGCTTTTCAGCTAATATTTTTATGGTGTGGGAAGAGGCGACAACGATGTAATATTTTTATGGGTGTCGAAAGCGGCGACAACGATGTGACAATGGTGTTGGATGAGGCGATGGCGTGACGATGGTGCGGGAAGTGCTTATGTAGCAGTTTCGCAATCCATGGTACCTTTTTTTCATGTTAGACACCTCTAGTAATGTTCATCAGCAAGGCAAAACAGAATAATATCCAGAAAAACAAAATCAATTATTGCATCCAGGTTAACCACATGTTGACATAAACAAATCTTTTCAATGATGTATATATATTTTATATATAAACATTCTTTCTGGAAAAAAAAAAACAAAGTAAATTATATAATTTATACATATTAAAATTAAAATAAGTGAAATGCAGAGGGGGTGGCACACTTTTAAATAAAACTAGTATTAAGTCCCATTTACTGTGGTGGGATGCGTAAAAACGTGTCAAGTAGCATCAATGTCACACTGTCGTCAGCAACCACCAACACTAGAAAGCTTGTAAAAAAATAAAAAAATAACGAAAAATATAAAACCAAACGAAAAGTAGGCACGTTGAACCATGTACGCACGTTGCAGCATGTTAATGCACATAAATTAGACCAAAATGTAAAACACAACACGACCGTTAAAGAGGAAAAGTAGAGGTACCACAAACGCACGTTGCGACGTGTTAACTTAAAAATTTTATACCAAAACGTAAATGGAAAATATGTAAAAGATGAAATGTATCTGGGACCGTAGGAAATTAATAAAATGTTTGGATTAAATGTGATTATAATTACTTTATAAAATTATACACACTAAGCATCATGTACAATAAAATCATCCACAAAAAACTCACTAAGCATCATGTAGAAACCCATTATACATAAACAACTTGCAAATTAATAGCATATAAATTTGTAAATCATGATAGCATGGTTTAGAAAGAGCACAAAGGCCATCAACAAGTTGTCTTAGCATTGATTCTCAAGTTATTATTAGCCGTGGTGATGGCCGTTGTGTGGTGGTTGATGACAACTAAAACCCTCTATGATAAAGGTGTAATTGACCGATATCTATCACAACATATACTAAAAGATGGAGCCGTGGATGACGGAGCTGAGGCGTAGGCGGAAACAAAGGCAAAGTTCCCTTATGTTATGGTACATAGCAGCCAGATTACATGATATAACGGTGGTTGTTGCTGTTTTTATATATTTACCTATTTTATCTTTTGTAATACGAAATAAATGTTGATGATTTTAGTATTATTAACTCAGTTGGTCATTGAGATTTGATGTTAGGAAAGTTTGGAAACTGTAGTGCACGCTAACATCTCCAAATATTACATCCATCATATTGCGAAAATCACCAACTCGGTATCGAAACATATTCAATTTTAAATTCATTAAGAACATGCACTTATATAAACATATTAGTTATGTATTTAACTATTGTGTTTTGCATATCATGTAAAAACATGTTAAATAATAAATACCTTGTAGTTTGTGGTATAATTGCATTTCAAAAGTTATGATAAATGGCATATAAACATGATGGCTATTATATTTCAAAAAGTGAAATTATAATTGAAAGTAGGATGAGATGTAGATGGACCCTCAAATTTTAGGTATTAGACAAGGGTTGTTGGTGCCAACCTACCCTGCACCCTCTCAACCTGCTCATCATTCCCTTTTTGCTTTTAAAAACTAGGCAAACAATATTTATATGATTAGATAAATATTGCTGTCTTCTTTTTTGATAATAACATGCATTTTAAGACAAGTATTTATTTATTTATTTATTTCTCCATAAAGTAATAACATATTTTAAAACTAAAAACATAAAAAGAAAACTAACTGAATAAAGTTTGGACGAGTTAATAGGTTGAATTGATAAATCCAAACATAATTTATACATTAGTTTTTTTTTGTCAAACCCATAAATTCTAAAGTGGACAAACTTAAAATCGAATAATCAGAATACAACCTATGGATTTATATGTGTCAAACACATCAATTTTTAGATAGACGGTGTAACCAGAACACAACTCACAAATTTATTTGTGTCAAACACATAAATTCTTAAATGGACAAATTTAAAATGGTGTAACCAGAACACGATCCATGGATTTATTTGTGTTAAACCCATCAATTCTTAAATGGATAAACTTAAAATGGTGTAATCAGAACAGACTATCCAATTATTTGTGTCAAATCCATCAATTCTTGAATGAACCAACTTTAAATGGTATAACGAGAGCATGACCCATCCATTTATTTGCGTCAAGCACATATATCCCAAGTGGAAAAAACTTAAAATCACGTAACTAGAGTCTAGTACACAACCCTTGTAACCTATCTAAAACTTGTCTATGAGTTGCAACTGGGTTGCAGATTGTAATAAACAAGTTAAATAAGTCGTAACACTCTTTTATTTTTGTTATAATTTTAAACTATTTGGCTTGCTTGTATCTTGAATTAAACATGCTAAAAACGCCAATAAGAACACAACCCATTAAATTAAATAGTCTAAAACCACACAACAAAATGGACTTAGAAACCTCTTCACATCGAGTACGCTGTCTGTATGTGACATGACTGCCATATAACGCTTCACGCCCTCCACTGTGACGCTCACATAATTTCTTTTTTCCATCAAGTTATGTTCCTTTTTTTCCTTCAAGTTGTTTGTTAAAATGTTATAAAAAAAATCGAAATCCAAGTATCCCACACACACGCGTATTTTGGCCGTCCATTCATTCGATCTTAACCCTTTAAACCAAACATCCAACGGTGACCCTCACATCTCTCACACTCTAGAGAGAGAAACAAACAAACCAAGAGAGAGAAACAAACAACCCAAGAGGGGTTAACAGAAAAAGAATAAGAAGAAGAAAAGAACCTCTTTTGTTTTTAGTTTTTGTTTCTTGTTTGTTCGATCAATCAATCCCACCATAACCGATCTGTTTCACTTTCACACCCTTTTCTTGAAATCAAACATGGAGATCAGAATCCTCAGAATCCCCATCTGGGTTCTCTGAAAGTTTCAATCTTTTTATCCAGATTTGTGAGAATTGTTAACAAGAATGATGGATTTGAACACAATCGAGTGTGCATCTTCGTCTGATGGTCTTGAAGATGAAGAGATCCATTCACAAATCACCCATCAGTTTGCCTCTTCTAAACCTCATAATAATAACAATAATAATACTAATAATTTGGGGATTATTCCACCTGGATTGCCTCCTGCTACAAGTGTTCATGAGTTGCTTGAGTGCCCTGTTTGTACCAATTCTATGTACCCTCCTATTCATCAGGTTTTGTTCTTGATTACCTTTTTTTCTATTCTTCAATCCCTCATTTCTTTTCATTTGGATTTGGTTTGATCTTTGATTGGTTGATTGATGATTAGGGTTTTTTTTTAATCATTTACCCTTTTTTTGCAATCTTGAATCTTTGATTGGTTGTGATATTTAGGGTTATTTTCTTGTTTCTAATTATAATGGGATTTTTTTTTGGATTGATGTTTGGTTGGTTGATTGAAATTAGGGTAATTTTCTTGTTCCTAATAGTCATTTAACCTTTTTTTGTATTCTTGAATCTTTGATTATAATTAGGGATATTTTTATGTTTTTAATTATAATGGGATTTTTTTTGGATTGATGTTTGATTGGTTGATTGAAAATTAGGGTAATTTTCTTGTTCCTAATAGTCATTTAACCTATTTTTGTATTCTTGATTCTTTGATTATAATTAGGGATGTTTTCTCGTTTTTAATTATAATGGGATTTTTTTTGGATTGATGTTTGATTGGTTGATTGATAATTAGGGTTGTTTTCTTGAATTATTTACCCTTTCTTGCAATCTTTAATCTTTGATTGGTTGTGATATTTAGGGTTATTTTCTTGTTCTAATTATAATGGGATTTTTTTTGGATTGATGTTTGATTGGTTGATTGAAAATTAGGGTAATTTTCTTGTTCCTAATAGTTATTTAACCTTTTTTTGTATTCTTGAATCTTTGATTATAATTAGGGTTATTTTCTTGTTTTTAATTATAATGGGATTTTTTTTGGATTGATGTTTGATTGGTTGATTGAAAATTAGGGTAATTTTCTTGTTCCTAATAGTCATTTAACCTTTTTTTGTGTTCTTGAATCTTTGATTATAATTAGGGTTATTTTCTTGTTTTTAATTATAATGGGATTTTTTTTGGATTGATGTTTGATTGGTTGATTGAAAATTAGGGTAATTTTCTTGTTCCTAATAGTCATTTAACCTTTTTTTTGTATTCTTGAATCTTTGATTATAATTAGGGTTATTTTCTTGTTTTTAATTATAATGGAATTATTTTTGGATTGATGTTTGATTGGTTGATAATTAGGGCAGTTTTATTGAATTTGAAGTCATGGCTTAGTTTTTGTAGTTTTTATTTTTATTTTTTGAAATTGGAAGATTCAATTTTGGAAGTCTATGTGTAATTTGAGGTTTTTAGGATTCTTTATGAATGATGATCATAAGATGGTGATTTGTTTGATGAAATATTGGGTTCTGGGAATTGATGAATGGATTGAATGCATTTACAATGATGAAACAAATCAAGAAAAGGTGGAATAAGGAAAACATAATAATTTATTTTTGACTTTATTTTTGCTATTTTAAAGCAAGTAAGAGTCTGGAAATGGGATCATGATTATTTTTGTTGATATTTTTTACATTTTTTATCAGAGATTGTGATATTAGTCATTATGTATAAGAATTTTGTCATTTTGTTGCAGTGGCCTAGTCTAAATATCATGTTCCATATAGAAATTTTATCTGTTTTTTTAAATGAGAGGTTTGCTTTGATTAAGAAGAGAGTTAAAAGATTTACGGGGTGGTTGGATGTGCGTTTTGGAAGTAATCATGTGGTTTCGAGTAATTAGAACCAGCTGTTATAAACTCAGTTGTATGAGATAATGTACATATGTGCTTTTGATATTCGAAATTGTAATGTTTAGATAATCCAGTACTTTGAGCGTTCGGCAGATTTTGAACGTTCTAGAATTGAATGCATAAAATGCGCTTTTGGTATAAAAGTAGATCCGCATCGTGAGATGATATTTAAGTCTCTGGTTAGGTTAGAAGGGGTAATTATGTAATCTCATAATTACTCGTTGAAAATTACTTTTGGTGAAGCGATTACGAATCTTGTTATTTTCGAATCAGATAATCAGAAGCGTAATCTTTTATATTTGTACGCTATTAACCGAACAGGTTTTACAACGCAGATCCTAACACCTTTAATAAAATGTTTGCTTTTGTTTCAACTGAATCTTCTGAAATACATATGTATATTTTATTTTAATTTTCTTTTAAATTTATAATTTTTTTTCTCTGCAGTGTCACAATGGACACACATTATGCTCCACCTGTAAAACACAAGTGCAAAACCGGTGCCCGACATGCAGACAAGAATTAGGGAATATCAGATGCTTAGCACTGGAAAAAGTTGCGGAATCGCTTGAACTACCGTGCAGATATTTCTCTTTGGGATGCCCCGAGATATTCCCGTATTACAGCAAACTCAAACACGAAGCTTTGTGCAATTTCCGACCCTATAATTGCCCGTATGCTGGGTCAGAGTGCTCAGTTACAGGAGACATACCTTTTCTCGTTACTCATCTCAGAGACGACCATAAAGTAGATATGCACACCGGCTGTACATTTAATCATCGTTATGTCAAGTCTAACCCCCGTGAAGTTGAAAACGCCACCTGGATGCTTACGGTAAAGTTTTTTCTTGTTATGTCATATGTTTCTTTGCTATTTCGAATGTTAGATGCTAAGTACTTAATGAGGTAAAAAATCGGATATCGGTCAAGGACCGATATTTGAGATATCGGTAATTTTAATATCTTGCTGAATTTATAGATATAGCAACTTAACACTAACAATTCAATATACTCTTCTACCATTAACAAATTAACCTTTTGCAACTTGCAAAACACTAATAGAAGCAACAAGAAGAAAGATGAATGGTAGAACTAAGAAGAAAAGTACTGATATCGTGAAAATCGGTGATATATCGGTAAATATCGGTCAATATCGCCGATAATATCGGTTCTAATATTCTGACCGATATGTTGCACCGATATCTCACCAGAGGACCGATAATAGATATGTCGGTGATATATCGGCGATATTAACTACGAAGGTTAGATGTAACGGAAATTTTATGTTATCCTGGGCAGGTATTCCATTGTTTCGGGCAGTACTTCTGCCTTCACTTCGAAGCGTTTCAGCTAGGAATGGCACCTGTTTACATGGCGTTTCTTCGGTTCATGGGAGACGAAGCAGATGCACGCAACTACAGTTACAGCCTAGAAGTGGGAGCGAACGGGAGAAAACTTACATGGGAAGGAACACCAAGAAGCATCAGAGATAGCCATAGGAAGGTGCGTGATAGTCACGATGGGCTGATAATACAGAGGAACATGGCCCTTTTCTTCTCGGGCGGTGACAGGAAGGAACTCAAACTCAGAGTTACGGGCAAGATATGGAAAGAACAACAGAATCCGGAGGGTGGGGTTTGCATCCCAAATCTTTGTAGTTGAGATGTTGGTTTTTGAATGATTCATGTGCATGTGGTGGTTTTTGCTTTGTTGATTCTCATTCTTTTTGTTGTAATTCTTTTCAACTTACTACTGTCATACTGTTTGTGGTGTAGTTGAAGTTCCTTATTTGTAAAGTTCTATGGAACTATGCAAATCAAACTCAATGACCTTTATTTCATGATGAGTTTAATTAATCAGTTCAAACAAAATTAAAACTTCCTTATTTGTATAGTTCATTAGCTTCAATCTATATTAGCAATGGTTCACCAAAAGTTTCATCATCGTAAATCCCACTAATAACAAAGCTAAGGCAGGTTCTAGGGAGGGTAAAATGCAGATAGTTTTACCTCTACCCCGTAAGAACAGAAAGACTGTTTCCAGTGAGACCCCTAGCTCGGTTCACTAAAAGTTTTATTTTAACAAAATTAACATTTTTTAGACGAGAGAAGATAGGTTACTCATATAACATTTTATGTGAGGTTTATGAGTTCAGTCACTGCCTACGTGATGATCTACTTACGATTGGTCTTTGTTCATGAGTGTGTACCAAGAGCCTTAGTAAGACCAGTTAAACTACTTTTCACAATCGGTTAAGGTGATTTTAATTGGTTGTCGTTCAAAACAAGTAGTTGTGTATTCCTCATTGGGAAGGAGTCATTTCATGAGTTTTCAATAAGCAATCTGTAAGTATAGAATACGAGTTCTATTGTTTTAATTGTCGCTGTTAAAAATACAAAACGACTAAGAAATTTAACAACTCGAGATTTTATCGTGGCATAAACTGATACCACTTATATCCATCCATTTTGATGGTAATTCCACTTTGACTAAGGCATAAAACCATATGTATAACTTATTTGGTCACAAACAAAATTTGGTTATGTTACACCAAAAAGTTGGCTAGAGAGCTAGTGCACAAGTCTACTATAGGGGTGGCATTAAAGTTTATTTATACCTCCAATGGTTGGTCACGCTTCATTATAATACAACATTAATAGTTATTCAGTGTGGTAACACTTAAAGAATGGATCACATCTTGTGATACAAAAGTTTGAAACCAAAATAAATAAATAATAATGGAAGTTATAACAATGATAAAAAGTTCAAAGTGATTCTCAAAATCTGGCTTGAAGAATATCGTGAAGTGGGATATTTAATTTTATAAATGTCTAAACAAAATAACAAATCCTGAATTTAGTATAAAATGTAATTTTATACCAAAACATATGAATTTAGTTATCTTTTTGATGATGTTAAATAAATATTATTGATATAAAATTGTTTATTTTGTTTAAATGACTATAAAACAGTTGTACGCATCTAAATAAAATAATAGCATACTTTATGGCCTTGATTACACCTTTATTTATTGAACTTTATTTATTGAAGAGTTGGGGTGGCAAACCACTAACAGTAGTTGATTGCTTTTGTTATCTACAAGCTCTCATTGGAGGTTATATATTTTGTAGGAAAAAGATAATTCTTTTGTGATTATGGGTAATGGCGGAGCCATGATTTTCTTTTCTGTATCGGTATTATTTTTTTGTACTATTTTTCTGTCAACTCGACGTTATAATTTGCTGTTCGGGTCGGTTTTTTATTACTAAAGTTCCAATTGCTAATATCTAGAATCACCAAAATTTTCAGGTTAATTTAATCAAGTTTCATTTTCAATCATCAGGTTCACCCTAGAGTGCACATCGGAAAATATTTGGGCTTAAATATGAGAAAAGGCCCAATCATTCATATGTAATTATATTATATTGATACAAAAATCCTTAGAATTGGAGGCCCATAAGTGGGGATCCAACCAATTATCCAAACAATGACTTGCTAGCCAAAAAAAGGAAAACCAAAAACAAAAATGACATAAGACGACACCACGAAGTGAACGATAAGGGAACGGGACTAGTCGGATAGAGTTATACCACTACGCCAGTGTGATTTTGTTTAAGTTGTCACGGAAATTAACTTTTTGGGTCATTGTACGGAAAATATCAGGGTCAATCAAAATTCCGTATTATACACTTTATAAAAATTTCAAAAATCATTAGTATCGATTTAAGAAACAAAACCGCTAATCTTGGCACATTGAAATAGGAGCTCTTCAAGGTCATAAGTCGGAAGAACAAAGGTTGAAGACTTGCTAGCACGGGATTGAAGTCCATATTCGTGGTGTAGATACACATAGAGGATGCCTTCTTTGTTCTCTATCGCATGGTAGAGTTGTTTACCTTCGTTGGAACCGCTAAATGTCATTGTGTTTTTGTGGTGATATCTTTCTACTCATCACAAACTTTGTTGAACTTAGTAAACATGATTGCGAAATAGCGGATGACAAACTCGTGCGGGAAACTAGACGCAAAGATAAATGAGAGAACGATATCAAAATGCTAAGTCGGTCAAGAAATCATGGAATTCACTTGAACCATAAAGATATTGTATAAAACACTTCAAGTAAAAAAGTTTGTTTTCAGTAATTTTAATAAATACCAAATGATAGATTTAAGGTCTATAATGAGCAAATTAAAGTGTCCCATTGTCTTATGAAGAAGATTAGATCCATCTCTATGTCAAGTATTTATTACAAATTGGCTCCACCATTGTGAGACTTTAAGCATATGCTTAAACACAAGAAAAAAAAGTTATTTCTTGTGCAACTTGGGAGACATAGGAAAGTGACAAAACACAGGATATTAAGACATTTCTTTGTTAATATGGTTAGGGAAGTAAAATAAGTTGCCCTACAAAAAAAACCACAACCCAAAAAATATATTGAACTAGTGGAATTTCTATGTGCGTTGCGGTAGGAATTCAGCTGGTATTGATTCTGTTCATTACAATATAGATACGGTATCGACATTCAGTATAACAATTAAAAGAAAAAAACCAAAAAATAAAACCATGGGATGCCCAAACGGATATCAGCATATGTAATTTACATTTACATTAAAACATAGATAAAAAAAAGTATGTTGCAATGAGATATTTTAAAATCCTATAAAACATTATACTAAAAGAAACAAAATATGTAGATCAATCGAAAACCATAAAAATAAATATTGGTACCGGTGCCGATAATACCGATATTGATATCGATATTGTTCGGTCGGAATCGGTTTAGTTCGTCACGGTAGTGCTAAGGTATCGGGAACAAATTATGTTACATCGATCGAAAACATAAAAACAACTACCGGTAACGGTTCCGATAATAATGATACCAGCCAATTTTCTGATAATACCAGTATTAGTACTGATATTGTTTGGTCTGAATCGGTTCAATTCATCATGGTAGTGCTACGGTATCATAAACAAGTTATGTTACATCAATAAAAACATAAAAACAAATACTGGTACTAGTTCCGATAATAACGATACTAGCCAATTTTGTTTGGATGGAATCGGCACACCACTACTAGAAAATCCAAAATTCTCTACACCGTTTTTCGTAGGAAACGCGTCACAAATCGCGATTTCTGACAAATTTTTGACAAAAATGTATATGTAGGAAAACCCCTGGTACGAAACTTGTTTGTTACACATTCAAACACAATTGCGAATTCAACTTGAAGTTAACGAACTCAGGTTTTTAAAGAAAAATTATATTGGTAAAAAATTAAATGGGTTAAAGGCGTATATTATATACTGTATAAGGCTTGCAAGTGCATCTTATAAAATTATATACATATATATTATTCATGCTAACCACACTTAAACTATACTAATAGGATTTCCATGGCGGGAATTCAGCTGCTATCGGTTTGGTTCGTTACATTACCGGCATGCCCTAAAGCAACCAAAATAGAAAACCCAAAAAATAAAGTTGTGATGTGGTTAAAAGGATTGCAAAACATGATATATAAGGAGACATGGGAGAAAGAACCTAAAGTTATTCTTGGTTATGCACTAAGGTTTCAGTTCAAATAGTTCTAGTTCAAATTCGTATTCATTATGATCAGTTTTTCTTTCCATCTATAATTGACCACCTCATATGATCTTGAAAGAGATATATTTACTTTGTGTTAGTCATTCATAGAAAAAAAATATACTTTACTCGATCCGAAAATGGATGTTTCTTAGGTCGTTGACAGATGAGTTGAAGATGTTATATGAGCACAACGTTCTTACTTATAATGCTTATTGTAAGAATAAACTCATGATAGAAGTCGTACTACTAAGAATCGTCATCTATGTAGCACGGGAACGGGTACGGGACTGGGGTACGGGAAACGCCAAAAGTCAAAACTCCAAGATACAGGTACGGCAAAGATACGAAAAAAATTAAAATATACTACAATCAAACCACAAAAAACCTTTTTGTCCCCATATTTCAAATCACAAAAACGGTTTTTAAGCCCAATATACAAAATTTCTCTCTCTTCCTTTAACATACACACCTCGTCTCTCTCTCTTTCTCTCTATGAACACAAACAATTTTTTTTTCGTTTTTGGTGGTGTGGAGCAAAACATATCGATGATGATGGAGGTCCTCAAAATGTCGAACTGTGGTCCCCATATTCCCGGAAACGTGTGGGGACGTCCCCAGGGCATTTTCGTCCCCAGGACGGGTACTCATGGCTCCGAGCCGTCCCCGTGCTTCATAGATCGTCATCAACAAGCTTGCCTTTACAATGTTATCTAGTTGGAGCACACGCGGCAAGTAAGCATATGCCCGTTCTATGGGGAATCGGGTTAGTTACAAAATTTAGGAAAACATATTGGTTTGATTGTCTTCAAAGGTGGTTATCTATACGGCACATATTTTGATTGATTGAAACGACTTTCTCTATCGAATGTATGTGATTTGATAGTAGCCAAATAACAGATTTGACCCGATACTTATGTGTCATCTTGTATTTGTGTGGAAAAAGTGGTGGTAAATTTTCCTAAGTTGTGTGGGTATTTTAGTAATTAGATTAATTGTAATGTTATTGTTTACTATCAATCAACCTTGATATGATAGTATAATTAAATATATTGGGTTGACATTATATTTTATTTTAAAACTATTACTTATATTGTTACCACTATATTTTATTTTTAAAATTATTAGTGTCTGAAACATGTAATGAAAATGTTTGATAATCGTTATGTTGTTGATATTTCTATAAACGAACTAACCCGCTTCTCTGTTATTAATTCTTAGGATTGATTTAACTCGTTATTTTATGAGACATTTAGCTGTCTGTCTGTAAGCCTACGTAAATGATAGTACGAACTCTCACACACCTTCTTGCTAAATACTTCATCATTGTTGTTAGGGCGTAGGTTTCATAGATTATGGATCATTTATCCTTAAGTGTGGTCTGCATCAGTTATATTTAGCGGATGATACAGGGACCCGGAGGATCAAGGATCCTTAGCATTACTTATGATTTCTAACAATTGTTCTATATGTTTTCCAAATGTGCTCCAAATAAAGCACGTATAGAAGAAGGATTAGCCGTTATGGACGAACGTGGGGACTTCCTTCTTTTTCGTTTAGTTAGTTAGTTGGATAGTTTCTAATTATATTGAGGGGATAATGAGCTCATTAGATATAGATTGACACAATTCGCACACTGAACAACTCTTGAATACTTTCTGAAACACTCACTAGTGATTACTTGTATTGAGCTTGATCATCATCCAAAGTTGTAATCTTTTTGTGCAATATAGTTGGTGATTGGTAGTTTCCATCACCTGAGGTTTTTATGCCGTAGATCTTCTAAAGATCAAGGGCTATTTCCTCGTATAAATCATTGTGCTCATTGCCATTTTCATTTCATATGCGATTACATTATTGTTCAACCTTCAAGCACACTACCTCACAAATCAGATTTGGTTACATTATCCTTAAACTAATTTTTGACCAAAACAATTTGGCGCCCACCGTGGGGCAAGTGATGCTTCAACTCTAAAAATTTTCATTCATCTCTACTCATTCTTATCAATTCCATAGCATCATGGCCTCTCAAGGGAAATTCACTTCATTTGCTATGCCAACAGTGTCATGATCTCAAAGTTCTATGTCGTTGCCTCCTCTCCCCTACCATTACAGAAGAATGTTGAAAATGCTGAGAAAAAGACATCATCCGCCTTCATAGGATCAAGAACTTCTGCTATTTCATCCTCTACTAATACTGACAATGAACTTTCTGTTTTGTATTTGTAGAATAAAAAGCTATATGGAGCAGCAGAACAAGACCAACCAGAAGATCTTGTGAGAAGTTGAAGACATCAATAAACAGAAGAGGCTAGTAGAGGACTAGTCTCCATTGATGCCTAGGGTGTTGGATTTTGTCACTCTGGCATCAACAATTCAGCATTCTAGAGGTTTCACCGTTAGAAGGATCATGGATCCTCTATCCTCCAGCAAGGATCATTGGCGATGACTCAGTCTCAAGGATCCTTCCCTCGTTCAGAAGGATACATGGAGATGTTCCAGCCTCAAGGATCCTATTTCCAGCATTAAGGATCCTTAGCTCGGGTTCAAGGATCCATGGAATAACCATCGATACATTCAACACAAACTTATCCTAGATCCAATATCTTTAAGGATAAAGGATCCTCAAGTAGCCAACCAATGAGAAACTCAGAAATCCATGATGGGGATTTCATCCCCATGCAGACTATTGCTTCCTCGGGCCCAACTATAACAACAGACATGTCTTATCACAGATACACTTTTGGAATACCACATTTAAGTCAAACAAGAGGTAAAAATTTCCATAATATATCTATGGATACTAACTATGGTTTTATGCAGGATGTAGGGATCAGTCAGGTCATGGCCAGGGAGTTACAGAAGCTCAATGATATGATATCCAGCATCCAGGAATAGTTAAGCCTATTCCTGAAATTCCAGATGAAAGCCACAAGATATCTCATTTTGCACTACTAATATGCAGTACAGAGATACCAAAACGCTTCCGAACGCCCAACATGAAGTTATATGATGGTACAACCGGTCTAGAGGAGCACATGGCACAATACATGAAAAGGATGGAGATAAACCCTATCCCCTAATGGTTGAAAGAAGCTTGCTTGTGTAAAGGCTTTGGATTCACACTCACTAGATTAGTGTTAAAATGGCTGCTAAGTCTTCCTTCATATTCCATTACTTCATTTTCACATTTACTTAACCTATTTAATAACCAATTTTCCTATAGTAGAACATTTGAAAGGTTAACTAGTGACTTATATAGGATAACTCAAGCTAATGATGAATCCTTAAGGGATTATGTCACTAAATTTGGAAGAGAATCCTTAGAGCTCCCAAATCTAGATGTTGCAACTGCTATTAAAGCATTTTAAATGAGATTACAAAAGGATTCTCCCTTTTACGATGACCTTGTCATGACCTCTTGCAGGAATTTGGACGAAGTTAGAAACAGGGCATTGAGATTCATCAGACTAGAGGATGACAAAAGAATTCAAGAAAGGCTCGGTGGTTCTACCAAGCATGAATACAGTGACAAGAAGCAAGGATCTTTCTATAAGAATAACAGATCCAAGCCATGCTCGAAATCTGATAATCAAAATATCCACGCGATAGAACAAGAAAATGAATATTCTGCAGCTTAATGTTCGCAGGATTCTCATAGACGGTAGAAGCTCTATGAATATTGTGCAGCTTAATGTGCTCAAGAAAATGAATTATCTAGAGACTAAGATCATCAGTACCTGTTGGTTTCAGTGGTGAAACCAAGAATACATTAGGGGACATCAAGCTACCCATATATAGAGGGAGCAAACTCAATCAAAAAATTGTGTAATTGACAGCGTATCTTGTTGTAATGTGATTCATGGCAGGCCCTGGTTCCACGAGATGAAGGCTGTTCCCTCAACGTATCACCAATGTGTAAAACTCCCAACTTCTTGGGGAGTAGTGAAGATAGATAGCGACCAATAGGAAGCTAAGAATTGTTATACCTCTTCAATGAAGCCAACTTCAAAGACTAGAGCAGCATAGCAATTACAGAAACCTCCAAGGGATGTAATGGAGGCAAGAGAACGGGATATCAAGGGAGTGATATTGGAACCTGAGGATCCTGATATTAAGGTACTCATAGGATCCAGGATCCTTCACTCAATTCAAGAGGATCTCATATCCTTCCTCAGAAGAAGGAAATCAACCTTTTCTTGAAGCACGAAGACATGACATGTATTTCCAAAGATGTAATTACACATAAGCTGGGCATTGAAAAATTTTTCAAGCCCATTCACCAGAAAAGAAGGAAATTCACTCCTGAGAGAAATTCCATTATACAAGAAGAGGTAGATAAACTCTTTAAAGCAGGTATGATTAGGGAAGTAAAGTATCCTAGGTGGTTAGCCAATGTGGTGGTGGTTCAAAAGAAAAACGGAAAGTAAGGGTATGTGTCGATTTTACTGAATTAAACAATGCATGTCCCAATGATCCTTTCTTTTTGCCACATATTGACTCCATGGTGGATGCTACCGCTGGTCATGAATTGCTGACTTTTATGGCTGCTTTATCTGGATATCAACAAATACAGATGGAACCATCTAATGAAGAGGATACCACATTCGTGACCCCTACCGGTATATATTGTTATATTACTATGCCTTTCGGACTAAGAAATATAGGTGCAACATACCAAAGACTTGTCAACATGATGTTCAAAGACCAAATTGGAGATACCATGGAAGTCTACATTGATGATATGGTAGTCAAGTCTTGTCAACATGATGTTCATCTCAAAGATTTGGAAGTTGCATTCGATATCCTTGATCGCTACAACATGAAGCTGAATCCTTCGAAATGCCACTTTGGTGTCAAAGCTGGAAAATTCTTGGGTTACATGGTGACAAAAAGAGGAATTGAAGCCAGTCCTGAGCAAATAAAGGCGATTATGAACTTAAAATCTTCTACCAGTGCAAAGATGTAAAAGCTGACAGGAAGGATTACAGCTCTGAACAGAGAAACATGAAGCCACACTCAAAGTTCTTAAGGTTTATCTATCCTTAGCACCACCTCTAATGAACCAGTGGAAGGTAAACCATTATCCTTGTACTTAGCTGTATCAGGAAACCGGAAATGTCAGGAAGGATGGCGAAATGGGAAGTGAAGCTTAGTGCATATGACATAAAATATGAACCAAGGACTGCTATCAAGTCTCAAGCATTGGCTGACTTTGTGGCTGATTTCAGTAGTGACATACAAAGGGAAGTTGAATCGGAGGTTCAACAACTTGGAGAAACCAGGATCCTTGGATACTCTTTATAGATGAAGCCTCAAATATCAAAGGAACAGGATTAGGGATGCTACTAAAATTGCCATAGTGGGACATAATACCCAGTCCATTGCCTATGAATTCCAAACCACTAACAATGAAGCAGAATATGAAGCCTTAATAGCATGTTTACAGTTAGCTAAACAAATGAGGATCAGGTATCTTCAAGTTTATATAGACTCATTGCTAATTACTAACCATTTTAATGGCTCATATACTGTGAAGGGTGAGAAATTAATCAAATATTTAGAAATTGTTAAAAAGCCTGGCAAATACTTTCGGTTATTTTAGCATACAACAGGTACCTAGGGAAGAAAATGCAAGGGCGGATGCCTTGGAAAACTTGGGATCAGCCCTAAAAATTCTAGAAGACATAAAAATACCTATTATAAACATCCTCTTTCCTGCTATAGAGGAGAATGATGTGATAGAGGTAGTAAAGGATACCGCAACAACATCTAGTGATTCTCAAGAAGATTTATGATCCTGATCCTTCCTATTATAAAGTTTATCTAGAATGGAGAGATCCACACAGGATAGAATCCTAGAGCCTTCAAGGTTAGGGTATCTCAATTTACTATAATAGAAAACACTCTATATAAAAAGTCTCTTGCATGTCCTTATTTGCGATACATTGAGGATCCTGAAATCCAAGATGCACTAAAGGATTTCCATGAAGGAGACTGCGGAAATCATACAGGGGCAGAGCCTTATTCTCTAGAATCCTTAGGACATGTTACTTCTAGCCCAGCATGAAGAAAGACACATTAGACTATGCAAGGAAGTGTGATACTTGCCAAAGACACAAAAATATCTTACACCAGCCAGCAGAGCCTTTATATCCTATAATTTTCTCTTGGTCATTCATGAAATGGGGAATGGATATAGTAGGCAAGCTCCCTAAGGTTCCAGGTGGAAAAGTCTTTATGCTAGCCATGACCGACTACTTCTCCAAATGGATAGAAGCAGAAGCTTTTATTCAAGTTAGAGAAAAGGAAGTTATATCATTTATTAAAAGAAACATTATTACTAGATTTATAATTCCTTCTGAAATTATATGTGACAAAGGATCCCAGTTTATTGGGAATAGGACTACTAATTTTTGTGATAGTTGGGGGGATCAAGATGATAACATCTACACCAGTTCATCCACAAGCCAATGGCCAAGCAGAGTCAAGCAACAAGATTATTATCAACAATTTGAAGAAGAAACTTGGATCCAAAAAAGGAAAGTGGGCTGAAGAGCTGTCATATGTCCTTTGGGCTGACTCCAAAGAATGCCACAGGACGACTCCAAAGAATGCCACAGGACATACTCCCTTCTCTCTAGTCTTTGGAACTGAGGCAGTGATCCCAACAGAATTAGTGATTCCCATAGCTAGAACAAGCATTTGTAATCTTCAGATGAATGATGAAAATCTGATGCAAGACTTGGACACTGTGGATGAGCTCAGAGACTTAGCAAAGATGAGGATGGTTAGTTATCAGCAAAGGATGGCTGGGGCATACAACAAGAACGTCAGGATCAGACGATTTCAAGTTGGAGACTTGGTGTTAAGGAAAGCATTTCAGAATACCACAAACCTGGCTGATGGCAAGTTGGCACCTAAGTGGGAAGTCCCCTATCTAATAGAAGCAGAGGCAGGAAAGGGCGCATACCGTCTACTAACCATGGAAGGTGATCTCTTACCAAGGGCATGGAATGCTATACATCTCAAGAAGTATTTTATGTAACAAGGATCAAGGATCCTTAAGGGATTCAGGATCCTCACAACGATAACATTTTACCTTAAATTTTTCTCTACTTTTATTTCTATTTGTTACAAGGAAAGGATGTTGAGACACTTAGCCTCCACTTTCACCAAGTTTTAAGTTTTTCATAAGCTTTTGGCATCATTTGCATCAATAGAGTTCTTAGGGGTTGCCCACCTCTCTCCCACGTTTAAGGTATCTAATACCTTCAAAGGTTTAAAGGTTTTCACCTTTCATATGAATTTCAAAACCCCGCCAGTAGCTAATGATTATCCAAGTATGATTCAAGGCAATGGGACCAATACACGCTTAGTAGCTTACAATTCCATTATTGTTGCCAATAAGTAGGATCTCAAGTATAATGGTATGTCACACCCCATGTTATCCCTTTTGCATCAGAGCGGGGCGTGAACCGAATGGCATCTTCATCGCACAGCGGAAGCAGACGTGATGGCTAAGGTTTCTAGTAACTGAACGCCCGCTAAGTACTCGAATCCCCATGGGTTCTCCTATTCCAACCGTGCCATACTTGTAATCCTAACCTGAGAAAGAACATGTGAAAAGTCAACATAAAGTTGGCGAGTTCATAGTTTGTCTGTTTTTTTTCAAATGAATCATAAAACATTTGAAAGTCTTGCATTCGTAAAACCGGTTTGTGGGATCATAGTATCCCAAAGCATTTGAAATGTCATGTCTGTATAATAGTATGGAAATGTTTTCCTTGTTGTTTGCAAATCCATGCATATAACTGTTATGTTTATAAACCGGTGATAAAATGTTTTCAATCGTATCTGTAAATAAACGGTATTGAAATGTTTTCTGTTACCCTTATAAACCGGTATTGAAGTGTTGTTGAGAAAGCGTAATAAAACCATTTTTCTCGGCATGTCAATTGAAAACCTTGTTTTTGTAATATTTGAATAACCGTTGATGTCCGCGCACGACAAAGACAACATGCCCGCATGAGCCTATAACCCACCCCAAGCTAGTAAGTGCCTCGCCGAACCGTTTACTCAAGACGGTAGACTAGCAGGCGGTTATAGTTCCGATATGTAGCAAGGACTTCACTGTACAGTTTTCAAGGACCCTACGGCCCTTAGTGTTGAGTAGTGGACAATCCAGTCCATGTTATCTTGTCATTGGGCCTAGCCCATGTTATCTTGCCATTGGGCCTAGCCCATGTTATCTTGTCATTGGGGCCTCGCCCCCTAGTTGTGACTATAACAATCCCGTCACTAGTCATAAAACTCATGCATGTTTCGAAAATACGCGTGTGTTTTGTAAAAACCGGTATGTTGAGCATAAACCTTTCGTAAACCATTTGAGTTCTTTGAAATCTGTTTGTAACATGGTTTAGAAATATATATATGATTTTCGTTCGTCGAAACATTGTATACTTTCGCAAAACTTGCATGTCTTTCCACCCCCCGAAAACATTTATAAAAATGTTATATGGTAAAAAGTGGTGGTTATGAACTCACCTGGATAATCCAGTACAAAGCTAGCTTAATGTGATTTCCATAGTGTTGTCTCCACAACTTGACTTGCTAGCATGCAATCTAGGGTATTCCTAAAATGGAATAACTTGTAAGTTTCTAAGAATGACGTAGCTATACTACGTGATACCGAGCTCTACCGAATCATTACTCATACGATTCTATGAAATTGTCGTTGACTTTACTCGGTTAACCAACCTGTGGTTTTCTTAGAATTGTCTTGGTTTTCGAACGACTTGAAATATATTTATATATAAACAATACTATATTTCATGAAATAGTATTAGCCGTTATGTACGTCATCGGATAATAGTACGACTCTCGTAGTTTTCGAAAGATGTAATCGTACGCTTGTCATAATCTTGCGGTATCGTGTTGCATTTTGTTTAGGCATTGAAATCGGATATAACAAATATATATTGTCATAAGATCCTCCAAAAGTATTCAAGTCATCGACGCTTGAAATAAATATAACTATATTTATTTTATAAAAGTATTTGACGTCTCGCCATTCGTATATATATAATATTCTTGTTATACGATTTCCGAATTCTGACGTTTGAAATAATACGCACCTTGTATTCGTCTTGTAAAAGCGTTCGGAAATCTTGGCGTTTTGAAATAAGTATAAACAATATACTTATTTTTATATCGACGTTCGAATGATTTATCGATGTTTGAGAGCTAGTTTCTGAGTTGCGACGTTGAAGTAAACATAAATAAATATCATTTATTTTATAGTCGATTGCCGAATGTTTGTTATCTTGACATCACGCTCGTTGAAATGTTGTCGGCTTGAGTTTTGAATGTTTTAATTAGCGTCGTCAAATAAATATATACCTATATTTATTTTATAATAACCATTTGAAATCGGACGTTTAATCTTTGAAATGTATCGCGTTTTTGTATTGAGTATTTTTACAAAAATCGGGCAGAGTTTCCTCTGTTTTCGGACAATCCCGACAACACAAGTTGTCGATTTATTTATCAAAACACAATCTGCAATGCACGCAAACAAAATATATAATTTCTCGACGTCTTTCGAATATAATTTTCGCCGATTTATAATTTCCGATTTATATTATAATAACGACGTCAGTTTGATTTTTAACTAATAATTTTAAACGAGTTACGCAGTCGGCTCGATTGTTATATATTATTTATTTCCTTTGGCGATATATAATCGTTTACGATTCATTTTGAGCTCGGTGTTCGTGCGCTAATTATTAACAATAATTATAAACTAATATAATTAAATTTCGCGTCGTAATTATTTTTTACCGAGTCTCGAGTTGACCCGTTGACTGAGCTGACCGTGTTGACTGAGTTGACTGCATTGACCAGCAGTTGATCAGTTGACCGATAGTTGACCAGTTGACCACGGTTGATCGGCAGTTGACCGGGTTTGACCGAACCCAAAACTGAACCGAGGCACCAAAAATGACCCAAAACTATCCCTTGATCAGTTTTGACCCGTGTTGACCTGTTGACCACGTTGAACCGAGCCCGAGAGTGTCCCGAACTTTAAGTTTCACCCGAGACGAAAGTGTTTCGTATGGACTCTACGGGTTACAAGGATCCCAAAAATATATTTTTCGTTGAAAACGGATGCCCGGAACCTGGCCAGAACCTTGCCAGAAGTCGGAATTTCGCCGGAAAATAAAATTTCACAAAAACTTCCAGAAAGGTCTCTACCCACCCGATCTAAACATGCATGAAGTAAAAAGTCCAAAACAAGTTCGCCGGAGTTTGGCCCGAATGTCGCCGGAGTTGCTCCCGAGCCCAAACGGCTTCGAATCTGCTAAAACAAACATCACCACACGATCCGGAACGTCGAAAATAGTCGAAAAAGTGTACTCTTGGCCGGAAAAGGTCGCCGGAAAGTTCGCCGGAAAACCTCCATCGTCGTCGTCAGCGGTGGCGCCACCACTGCGCCGCCGTGGCCGGTTGCCTCTAGTCGCCGGACTAGCGTCGGAAATGCCGGTTGTCACATGGTAAACGTACCATACATCTGTTGTCCTAAGGTTTCTAACGTTTTCATGTTAGCTAAGGTTTTGGCATTTTCATCTCACTTAAGTTGGGCTTGTCCCCAGTTTGGGTCGGACCCCATTATCCTTTGCGTTTGTCCGCAGTTTCTTTAGGCTTATCCCCAGTTCTTTTGGGCTTATCCCCAGCTTTTTGGGCTTGTCCCCAGTTTATTTGGCTTAGTCCCAAGTTGATTTTAACAAGTTTTGGAGCTTTGGAGACTCACAAATTCTTTCAAAAAGGATCCTGAATCCTTAGAGTTTATCTAACGATGACTGGCTTGTTTATACAAGGGTAATTCTTAAGGATATAAGATCCTAACTTGGATTCTCTGGTATGCTTTATCTTTATTCTTATTTGTCTTATTAACTTCACCCTAGACCTTGCAATTAAAGAATATGTGATTCATATTCAAATATCTAATCAAGTTTATCGAAGATTGTTATAAACAAGAGATGACAAATTTTTAACAACCTTATTTTTTTCTAAAAGTCGTGATCTATTTGCATATGGAAACACAAACATATTAAATAAACTTTAATAAACAAAGGAACAACACCGGCTATAGCTAAAAGATTAGATTTTATTAAAAACCCTGCTAGGTTACCAAAATGATCAACCCGGACTTCTACCAGCAATCCGTGGCCCGTACACTTAGGTTGACGCAGGGTGTTACTAATTGTTTTGAGTGCAGGAAAGTTAAAGTTAAAGGGTATCAAAGGCTTCATCCTCCACAAACAGAAGGACCCATCCACCTTTTCCACCCTTTAAATTGTCTTAAGGATCATGGATCCTTACCCTAGAAACTATTGTTCAAAATACTTACAAACCAAATTGTTCACCACAAAAACATCAACAAAACATAAAAAGTGCGCTCAAGCCTCTGCAACACTATCCTTCATTGCCCACTGGTATGCTCTCCAACCTCCAGCTCCTCTAGCTCCTTCAACCATCTCCTTGGCCCCGCTTGAACCAACTTCTAGTGCCTTCATCGGCTCCGGCTCAACCTCTCCACCCAGCTAAAGAAGGGTCTGCTTCCAGGAAGCCACGTCGCAGGCTGACCTATCAAAGACAGGATCAGTAGCCTCTTGGGCTATCCTGATCCTTGCCTGGAGAATGGCATAGGCAACACAGACTTTGTCATCATCAGTTGCCGTCATGGCAGCCTCATGTATCCTTACTTCAGCGGTTAGCAGCTGCTCTTCCAAGCCCATCAACTACTTTCCAGCTGGGAGATGGTCTTATCTTTCACGGCGGCAATGGACCTCAGTTCAACTAGATTCTCCTTAACCTCAGCTAGGTTCTTCTTGCGATTTGCCTTCAAGCGGACAAGCCTTTGCAAGAGATAACACATAAAGTCAGTTTCAGGGATCCTAAGCTACATACAAGACTATCAGTGATTGATTAAGGATCCTTAACTTAGCAACGAAGACATGGATCTACTTCTCAGCTTCGAACTCGTCTTCCTCAAGCTCCATAGGTTTCTTGTGCTTGGACCCAACCTTGGCCCTGGTGGTTACGACCTTGGGCGCAGGGAAGCTTTGGCCTTTGGCCAGCTCCTTCTTGATGGAACGACGGGAGATGATGCTATCGATGTCATCTAAACCGAACATGGTGGCTGACTTGCTAGTGGACCTTTGAGCGCCTACATCACAAACAATAGATAAGTATTATTGTTTCCTGCATTTTATTAAATATAAAATCACAATATACAAAGATATACGAATACTTACTTGACATTGTGTAGGACGTGGAGGTGTTCTCTTCAGAATCCTTGACCCTTGGCTTGAATGTCCTTACGGTAGAATCAAGTGCCCAAAAAGCAGTAACTCTCTCTGGTGTTCCAGGAAGATTGGTGAAACAGCTGAAATTGGTTACTGCAAATAAAGAAAAAATAAGTCAATAACAGTGAAGATAACAATCTCTACAATGGTTAACTAAGGATCCTAAATCCTACCCTTCAAGATCCACTTCTTGGCAAACTATCCCCATGGTGAATAGAATTCCTTTTTAACAAAAAAAAATTGATTCTTCCATTTTGAGTGGTATTGAGGATGGGGAGAGGCTGATGAGCTTTGGCCTTGAACACAAACGATGGGAGCCATGGGTAACTAGAGAATAGAGATGGGCAAGCTTAGAAAGATTGAAGTCCAATCCTTCAGTCTTAATCATCTCCTCGATGGTATATGATACGTGGTCGAAAATTGATGATTAATCGTATTTAAGTTTATGTTTTTACATGACTTTTGGTTTCGAATGACCTACTTTTTATTATAATTGTGTTTTGCAGTTCTAACGCAATTTAAGGAGCTAATCGGGAGCTTTACGAAGCATCGGGGAACGAACGGGATCAATCGGGAACGCAAAATGAAGAAAATGGAAACCAAGAGTTGGACATAGCATCGCCGACGCCCATACGGGCCGTCGGCGACGCCCCTTGGTTGTTCGTGTCTGCCAGAAACCTGTGTAGATAGCTACATAAGGCGTTAGCAAAAAACAGGTTTTCCAAGGGGCGTCGGCTACGCCCTCCAGAAAGTGATATCGCTGATTTCCCTTGTTTTGAGTTTTGAACGAGTTTAAACCCAATTTTGGAGGGTCATTAGAGGGGAGTTGTGCATTTTTGAGAGTTTGAACTTGTTCTTGGAGCCAAGAATCATCCTACCATCATCTCAATAGCCACCAATTCATACCAATTCTCCGAATCATCCTATCCATCTTAACCCTAATATGTCATCACCATCATCATCAACCAATTCATCCATCCATTCACCTTCACCATCCACGACAAACACTAATCATCATCATCACCATCATCAAAGCTTCAAGATGTTCAAGTTCAAGGTTTCAATTTTTGGCATTCGTGTTCCGTTCTTAATGAGCAACTAATTCTCGAAGGTTTCACCCCGATATAGGTTTTTGTAAGTTTCTAGGGTTAAACAATGTTTGAGTCTTGATTTGTGACAAGTTGTAATTTGATGTTGGAACCTACGACAAATGTCTTGCATTTGTATTGAATTCGTAAACTGTCAAGTGAAGATTAAATTTGACTTTGCGAAATGTTTATGTGCACTTATGCCTTGTCTAGGTTAGAATTTACATGTTCTTGATAACGAAGTGCATTGTAGTCCGTCATTTATGACGTCGATAGCTTTTGGCACCTAAGCCACGCAACACTAAACTCGTTGGTCATTTTTACAATTGAATTTAATCTAAAACGTGTAGAAACCCTAGGACTTCGATTACCGAACCAGGTGTGAACCTTGTTCTTTATTATTGTTTAAAACCTTTTAATCAAGTTTTTCGTGAAAGTCTCATTTGTTCAAGTTTTCGTAGTCAATCAGCTAAAAACAAATTTGTCGGTTTAATCCGACATCCCTTTTCAAACACACAAATTAAGTAATCTCATAGCAAGCTTCATAAAAGTGACAACACTCGTTAAATTCAATCTTGTCCGCACGCAAACCACAAACTCTTTATGGTTCGACCCCTTACTACCACTAACACATTGTTAAGGGTAATTAGGGCATATAAATATTATCTTTGACCGGGGCGCGACACTTCGATCAGTATATAAACCCTCCAAAGCATCGGCATAGCCTATCTATAACTAATGCCTGTGAGAGTGAAGAGTCTCTGAGTGAGATCATGAAAGGGGTAGGAGAAGCCAAGAAGGAATGGCAGGGTTGGAAAGCACAACCAAATGGTTGATACAGCGTCACTCTTCATAGATGAATCGAACGACCGGAATATAGCCTCCGGTGGAAAACAGGGGAAGAGACCTTCGATCTCAGGATCGGTGAACTTGCGAAGCTTTAAGGAAGGATTCATGAGAAGGTTTTGACTTTGGGGCACGTTATCCTTCTCGGGCTTTTGTCGGGTGAGGATCGGGTAGCCATCTTTGCCATGATCGGAGAAGGGGGAGTCGAAGAATTTCAAAGAAAAGAAAGGAATATGGAGAGAGAAATACGTGAATTAGTTCTGGAATGGAGTTATAAGGATCAAATCTCTGATCTTTAAAGGCACTTGAGGATTTATCTCCAACCCTATATTCTGCAATGATGGTTATTGCATGTCTTATCTGTGACGTTAGACAGTGTAACTGTCACACCCCGACCCGCAGCGGAAAAGGTGATCGGGGCATGATTGGGTTTTCATCAAAGCTCATGACATTTATTATAATGTTTCATATTTATTATTACAATTTAAAGGAGATCATACAATCATATCATACAAGTTCAACATGTTCTATACATCTTTCTAGGCTTCATTATTTTTCTTCTAAGGCACTTTCCTATGTGTTCCTTGCTTCATCCTGTCCACCTGTATCATGTGTAAAAATGGTTTTTGGATCAACAAAAAGTTGGCGAGTGAATCCTATTAAAACATTTAAACGTGTTTATTGAATTGATTATAAAATAAAGTGCATAACCACAATGAGTAAATGTAAATGTAAATTTATTCACAAAACACTTATATTAAATATTGCACACACATACAACAATAGATTGTTTTGAGGCACGCGTTGTTCAACTCATCTCCCACGAGGAACTGATGGGCCTAATGAATGAGTTTTGAGGCACGCGTTGTTCTACGAACTGATGGGCCTAATGAATGAGTTTTAAGGCACGCGTTGTTCAACTCGTCTCCCACGAGGAACTGATGGGCCTAACAAATAATTTGCATACAACTTGACAATATGTAATACATAACAACAAGCAATATTTACATTCTAAGTTTAGATCATAATATGGTATAGCACGAGTTTGAATAAGCGAATTAGTTTAAGCGACACATGCTACACCCCAAAACATGAATAAAAAGGGGAATTTGTAAGAATTCACTCACAGTGGGTGCGTTTCTTGGATTGATGATGAATGCGCACGAATTCGGATTTAATCGACAAGGGAACTAACCTAAATAATAACATAATAGTTCGATAAATAAATAAACTCTTATTTGAGATTAGTATTCTCAATTAGTGTTCTTTAATGGGATTGTTCGGTTTATTTTTGTGAGTTCAAGTAAATTTTCTAACTTTAAAAATATTATTTTTAAGTATTTTTAATTGATTTTTAAATAAAATAAATAAATAAAAGAAAATAAATTTTTTTGACTTTTTGACCAGTTGACCGTTGACCGTTTGACTGTTGACCGGTTCGGTCGTGTATATGTATGCGCTGGGTGAGGCTCGAACCCGAGTCCTCCCGTACACGTGCACGCAGCTCTACCAACTGAGCTACGTGTCTAACCCGAAATATTTCTGTTTTTAATTATATTTATACACTATTTAATTTAATCAGAAATCATTTATTTTTTAAAAATGATTTAATTATATCGGACCGATGCACACAACAGGTCTCGAACCCGGGACCTGTGGTTTAGTGTTGCACACAGTCCACCGCTGGACTGTGTGTCTAACCTGGTTAATATACTGATTTTTATTATACTTAACATCTTACAGCGAGTTGATCCGGTTCGTTTAAAAAAAAGAACATTTTTATTTCAGAGAGTAAGGTTGTGTCAATGATCGAACTCGAGACGTGTGTTAATTGTTTGCACACAGTCCACCGCTGGACTGTGTGTCTAACCCGTTTATATAACTTGTTTTAATTAATCTTATAAATATCGTCGACTTCGTCTTCTTCGCTCAAAGACTCAGACGACGATTATTCAACTGTTCTTGATTGAGTCGTTTAACGAAGTTTATAAGCGATTGAAATGTGATGGACAGAGAGGGTTGTGGGAATGAATGTACCGAAACAGATGTCTTTCTCCGAACTCCGGCAAGGATCGTCGGCTCTGTTTTGTGAACTCCGTCTGCTCGGATAAATCAACAGTTTTGATCGATTAGATGTGAAATTGAGTTACTAAACAATGATTAACAGAAGGTTTGAGTGATTATACCGATTCACAGCGTGATTTTGGAAATTCCAGAGGTTTTCCGGCGAAAGCATAATATTCCGGCTACGTCGTCTGGATTGTTTCTGGTTGATGGATTGAAGTTAGTAATAGTCTAACAATGGATTGAAACCAAAAGAGTCGAGGTTTTTAACGTTTTGATGAAAGTCTCGGTTTTCCGGCGAAAGTCCGATGATTGCAGAAAATCTCCGGCGAGTGAAATTGATTCGAGAAATGGTGCGATTTTGAGCGAAATGATTTCCAGAGACTTGGGTGTGTATTTATAGGGAAGAATCACAATGAATTGGGTCTGATTTCAGTCTTGATTCGTTGGTCAGCCTTGCTCCGGCGGTTATGACTAATGTCGCGGAAATAGACATCGGTTATAACCGATGTCGATGTTAATACGTACGTTAAGTCAAAAGAAACCGTCGATAATTGGCGAAATCGTCGGATTTCCCGGCGACTGCGAAATGGGTGCGCTGTTGACTGAATTTGATTCGAGTTTTATTATATGTATTAACTGTTTTGATATATCATCAAATAACACAAGTGGCGGAGTGGTGGGATGTGTGTGAGTTAAGTCTTTGAGGTTTCATCCGGCTGACCCGGGTTCGAAACCCGGCATCAGCAAATTATTTTTATTTCATTATTTATTATAAATTTTCAATTATAGATTTTAAATTCTAATATAATTATTAATTATGTATTGTATAAAATTAATTTGAACATTAAATACGCAACGAAATTTTTAACTGGATGTTCGGTTAATAAACGAAGCGGGTTTGGTTAACCCGGTTTTTTTGACGGATGTTACAGTAACGACTAGTTACATGCAGCAATGGCTAGTCCTCTTCTAACATCAATATAACAGCTGTGAATCCTTATCACAACTGCCATATTGGGGGCAATTGTTAGGACATATGTTTTATAGATTATGGATCTTTATCCTTAAGAGTAGTCTGCATCAGTTATCCTTAGCGGATGATACAAGGACCCAGAGGAACAATGATCCTTAGCATTACTTATGTTTGTTAACAATTGTTCTATATGTTTTCCATATATTCGTATGGAGGTTATCAATGACGTGGACTAAGCTATGCTGGAATCTCGCTGAATATGCTTCAAATAAAGCACGTGTAGAAGAAGGAATAGCCGTTATGGACGAACATGGGGACTTCCTTCTTTTTCGTTTAGTTAGTTAGTTGGATAGTTTCTAATTATATTGAGGGGATGATGAGCTCATTAGATGATGAGCTCACTAGTGATTGTAGTGAGCTCATTATCATCCAAAGTTGTAATCTTTTTGTGGAATATAGTTGGTGATTGGTAGTTTCCATCACCCGAGGTTTTTTATGCCGGAGATCTTCTAAAGACCAGAGGCTTTTTCCTCATATAAATCATCGTGTTTATTGCCATTTTCATTTCGTATTCGATTACCTTATTGTTCAATCTTCAAGCAGACTACCTCACAAATCAGATTTGGTTACATTATCGTTAAACTGAGTTTTGACCAAATCAATTGTTATACATTTACTTTATAAATCACTGTAAATTTTGTAATTTCTTACTTCCACAAATATATATATATATATATATATGATATTGTAAATAATTTTATTAATATTAGTTTTATTTAAAACCATTTATTGCCGACAGATTTTCGAGTGGTCTCTCATAAGCCACCAAAAAGCTATCAGACCAATGGTTCATTTGGGTCGCTAGGAACTCGGTTGCTATCGAAGGTTGACTTGAATTCTTTTAACAACAATTTAACCGATATTGGGCATCCTTCGTTAATATGTCGATGGCACTTTCATCGCTAATCCGTCTATGTGGCTACCACAGTTGGTAATCTGTCTATCATTCCATCCGCGGTAGATCGTCGATAAATTCTTTACCCATGCAAGGTTTCCCGGTGGACTATCACTGACGGATTACCAGCGAGTATACCTTCTCCACCAAGGATTTTTTACCGGATGTTTAGGTCACTAAAATATCTCTCTTGGATTCACATCTATAACTAGAGAGGCTCTACCATCATCTTTCCCTTGAAGCCCTAGTAGATGATAATCATTTAGCCCCTCCGTTTTGAACCTTAGAACCGAAGAAAGTTCAGAACATGTGTTCGTGAAACATAAAAAGCATGTTAGCAAAGCAAGTTAATCATATAGTGAACTAGTTAGTGTTTCCTTCAAATGATGTTGTGGGCTTCTACAAAACGTATATATGGATTTTGTTTATTTATATGGTATAAGAGAAGGAAAAATAGGTTGTTTATTATCTAGCTTTACATAAAATGAAGGCATGTTTTACGAAACAAACATTAATTGTTACACTTACAAAATTATGTGGTATGTATTGCTTCTTATAACCTATGTTAGAATATAAAAATAAACAAGAAAAGATGGAAAATGTAAGCCTAAAAGGATAGTGGTACATCTTTAACAACTTAATATATTTTGTAAAACAACTGACATTGCATGAAAATAAATGGAAAATCATAAAATAGACATATTATCATAGAAAGTTCTTTAATACCGTTAAGAGATACCATACGCTCTAATTTGATTCAAGTATTACAATTGCAAACAAAGGTGATTTTTATGCATATGCGAGTATACATAGTATGTACATAAATCTAATTCACGTATTATTTATTATGAGGTTACGCATATGCGAGTATACATAACATGTACCTAAATCTAATTCCCATGTTATTTATTATGACAAAAAGTTACATTTTACGGATTACAAGTATGTAATGTAGATAATCGAGTCTGATTCATGTATCATCTACATGTAGTATGAGGCAGGTCAAACGAGCATTTTAAGTATACATGTATATGAAATAAAAAATAGATAAAGTAGATATTTAAATCATATTTAATTAGCATATCCATTTATATGACGAAAAGACATTTTGTAAATGATGCATGAGTTAACAAATTGGATATTTAAACCAGTTGTGGATCTAAAATTTTATTTTAATTGGTTTCTTTTGGTAAATTCTCTTTTAACTCATTATTTTTTTCTAAACTTTATAAAATTCTCACTAACTTTTTTTATTTTTTCCAAACGCACTGGGTTCCTGAAAACTGACAAATGTTGGTTGATCCGCCCCTGATTCAAACCTTATTCATGTAGTATCCTTTATAAGGCACATGAAAAAAAAACTTTTTACAGATATACGGGTATAAAAAGAAGATACTCGTATTTTTTCCACCTATTATTTGAATATACAGTAGAGAATGTGCTGTTTTAAAAAGTTTGAAACTTAAATCTAACTTCTGTATCATGTATTTATTTCTAGGAAGACGAAAAACTCTATTAACACACATAGATGTTAATTCGTTTAGCAATATCTACAAACTTATAACACTCTTAATAATTAATATTTTCATGAATTTCTATTAAAAAACTAGTTAATAATATAAAAACTGAAAGTCACGTCAGAAAGGTTTATGGCTGAAAAATATTTTCATTATTTTTCTTTGAAGAAAGACAATAAAATGTATAAAAAAAGTAAGCAATGGGCCAATGGCTTGGGTTGAGGCTGATCAGTAGTGGACCGGTTTATAAGTTTAATAATAAATTTTAGGAATATTGTAATAATCTTAACTATTTGTCGTTAGCCGTCAAACAGTTTCAATTTAAAAAATAACAATTGGCAGTCCTAACTATTAACATATTGGCCTCCAATGGACCCTGACTAACAGAACCCTAACGCTGTTAGTCTCCGGTCGTCACGTTTTTGCGGGAAAACTCTTTTTTGGCCAAAAAACTCAATCTTTTCATCCCAAACCTCTTTGTAACCTTATTACGGACCTTTAGAAACATTTTTCTAGTAAAAATCACAATTATCGTGGTCACCGGAAAACTCCTTTTTCACCTAAAAACTTCTTTTTGCCCGAAAAAAGTCAACTTTTTTGCTGTAAAACTCAACATTTTCGTCCCAAACCTCTTTGTAACCTTAGATCGCACCTATAGAAACATTTTTTCCCGCCAAAAACGTTTTTACGGCGACCGAAGACTAACGGCGTTAGGGTTCTGTTATCAGTGTCCAATAGAGTCCAATATGTTAATAGTCGAGACTGCCGACAGTTATTTTTAAAGTTAGGACTGCTGACAGCCAAAATAAATAGTTAAGATTATTAAAATCCAATATTTCTAAATGTTATTAAGAAAATACATCTATTTTTACACCTTTATGTCGCTTGCCGACACAAGTCTTTTATGTGCGTTAAAAGGCTTCGCATCAAAGCTAAGACTGACATCAACATCCAAAGATGCTTGGCTCTTAAATAATCCCAGGTCCCAACCATTTTTTATGTTTGACAAAAGATGAAATTATTGAAAAGGAGTCCACTATGATTGTAATGTTTCCTTTCGAGCACAATGTGCATTCACGATCAGGGGCGGATCTACGTTGAGAATTACGGGTTCGTATGAACTCACTCGGTTTCAAATTTTTAGTAGAAATGTTAATACAAAATTTTGTATGAACCCATAAAAAATCTGGGATGAACTCAGTAATCAAATTTATGGATGGTGGAGTGGTTAAGTCATGTAGTTCCATGCTTGAGGTCACGGTTCGACTCCTCTTGGCGTTAAACTGTTTAATTTTTTTTCAGTGACCCACTGAAAAAAATTCCTGGATCCGTCACTGTTTACGATACATGCACACGTAAGAACAACTGATATACATGTAAGAGGTAATTATAAAGAACAGGGGAGGGATATAGTACAAAAATAGAAAAATCTTCAACGGTTTAGAGACGTGACACGACGCATGTTCGTGCACAAAGAAAAAAAGAAGTTACAATGCGAGTCACATGCCAAGAACCCGGCGCATGCAAGTTCTTTCCTTTTAAGTATCCGTAACTTTTTTATACGTCATTTATAAAAGGATATTAATATGAGAGTTGAGCGTATTTTTTATTATTAATATGAGTATTATTGATATACCAATAAAAAAACAAACATCATGTGTGATTTGACACGTGGGTGTAAAACACCATTATACATATTGACAATTTGGCACCACTACTATCAAACTTGCGCGCGTTGTGGTGCGCTAAGCTGTCAGAAAACTCAACATGTTGCGCGGTGCAGAATGTAAACCACTAACACGACGTTCTAAGCTGTCAGAAAACTCAACGCGTTGCGCGGTGCAGAACGTAAACCACTAACGCGGCGTGCTAAGCTGTCAGAAAACTCAACGCGTTGCGTGGCGGCGATGCAGAACGTAAACCATAAGTGAATTTAACGTTCTCAAAACCTGTGAGAAAACTTTAGTGGCGGCGCGTTCCGGAACGTCATTACATTACAATACACATAATTCCCCAAATATTTACTTGTGTCAAGATAGGTATGTATGTATGTATGTATATCAAATATCTAATTTGACCAACCTATGTATGACCCATAGTTTTTAAGTTACAATACTTTTAATTCTTTTATTCAAAAGATAGCAGAGAATTAGAGATAGGCAGGTGCATTGAGTGTGGCCTACGCATCAAGAATGGTTGGTTTCCTGTATTAAGTTATTTTTCTTTTTATTAATTTATTAGGAGTTTCAAAAAGTAAATTGTGGCATGGGTCTGAGATCCAGGTTAACATACACAAAACTACAAAACTGAAAGATAATGGTATCACTTTTCTCTAACGTCTCTACACTCTTTCTTTACATCAGCCATCAACCCTAACCTAACACCACCACAAAACCACCACCGCCACCATACATCACCACCACCTAACCGCCACCACTCACCCACATACACACACTTCCTCTCTCCGTTTTCACCGATCTCAATAGATCGTCTTCTCCGGCGACCACACTCGGATGAGGGTTCCGACCGATCTCAATAGACCTGCTCTTAAAACCATTCATTATATACACACCCACATTCTCAACTTAGATAAAGAGAGGGATGAGTGGCCTGCAGCCACCTCACCACAACACCGACAAGGCGACAACACAACTCAAGCATCAGTGAACACCACCCCTTTCCTTCCCCTATTCTCAGTAATTTCTGATTCTGGCCACAACACATCCATCCCTAACGTCCTCGCCGCCGTGCGCCGATTACGACAGTCGTCGTTACCGTGTGAGGAGGTTCGCCGTAAATCGGCAGACCACTCCTTTTCTCTTTCTAGATCTCTGACATGTATGTGTGTTAATGAATATTTTTGTTATAGAATTGATATATATTTTGGGTATTGACAGAGAATGAGGTGTAAAGATGAAGTATAGGTGTAAAAATCAACTAAACGTGTCATCAAAACAAAAATCATGACTAGCTACAGTAACCCAAACACACAACCCACATCTTGCAATTTGATATATATATTAATATGTAAATTGGCTTGGAGTTGCAATCATATGTAAATTGTTGTATAAGTGCAAAACATCACATTATCTGTAATTTGACACCCAGATAGGGACGGACCTACCTTATTGGTAGGGGTAGCCTTCGCTACTCCTTGGCGCTGCGACGGTAGTGTAAATTTTTAAAAAATTTGGCATTTTTTTTTATTTTGTTACCCATTTTCTATAAAACGTTACTTCTACGAAGATTTTCTGGATCCGCCACTGCAACCAAATGAAAAATGTCATGTACAAATTCACACCCAAACAAAACAGCATTTGTAGTTCGAGCCCAAAATGTAAATCATCATATATAAAATGGCATATGGTTATAAAAACACCATGTGTAAAATGTTAAAAAAAATCATGTTCAATCTAAAACACCATATTGATAATGGACGTCAAGTGATATATTATCATGGTCAAAACTAAAACACCATGCTCCTACCACCATGCAAGTGGATTGACCACCATGAAAGTGGATTGAACATGAAACATCATGTGTAACCTTTATAGCACCATGCAACCTTTATGGCACCAACTTTTTGAGAGTTACAAATTATTCATCTAGAACTGGCTTATCTGGATTTAGATGATTTCTTTATGGCACCAACCTTTAACAATTACAAATCAACTCTTTACAATCTCAAATATCTGATTTAACTAACCTTGTTTGGCAGCTAGGGGTTACCAATTTACAAAATGGTCAAGGAACTTCACCACGTGTTTGTGGACTTTACTTCAACAGACTTAACTAACTTTGTTGGGCTTTATCCTTTGTTAGTTTTCAGCGGACTTTACTTCAACAGACTTTATCTTCATTAGAGGTTCTCGTCAGCAGATCTTTTCCATAACAGTTCTTTGGTTCTTTATCAGAGTTTGTCTCTAACAGACCTTTGCTTAAATCAAAGCTTTTTCCTAGCAGATCTTGTGAACAGTCTTTAAGTCTCGATAGAGTTTGGAGCAGTAGATCTTATTATGAAGGCTCAGATGTTATAGATTGTTTTGGCTTTTCAATCATCTATTCTTTTGTAGGGTTCAATAGATCCAACATTTTCGTTGATCAGTTTTTAGGTTCTCAAGTTTGTGGATCACTTTCCTTGTTACCTAATTACTATAGGATTTATTCTCTTTCACGATGGAGTATCCAGTTAGAAACCGAACTCTGAGTCATTGGTTAAATAGTTGTCTACACGTATCATTAGTGATTCCTACCTATGTGGTTTGTTTGTCTCTTCTGGTTGAGTTCACAGTTATTAGTTGCCATCGTGTTAGTTAGTTTCGTTAAGTTAGTCAATTTAGTTAAAATATTAGTTAATTAAATCTAAAATAATAACCAAAATACTTAAAATCAATTTAAGGCTAGAATTAGGATTAGGGTTAATTATTAGAGGTGTCAACCTAGATTTCACAGTTCGATACTCGGCCTTACTTGTAACATCCGTCAAAAACCGGGTTAACCAAACCCGCTTCGTTTATTAACCGAACAACCAGTTAAAAATTTCGTTGCGTATTTCATGCTCAAATTAATTTTAAACGATACATAATTAATAAGTATATTAGAATATAAAATTTATATTTGAAAATGTATTATAAATAGTGAATTAAAAATAAAATGCTGAAGCCGGGTTTCGAACCCGGGTCAGCCGGTATTCACAAAGTCTTAACTCTCACTCGCCCAACCACTCCGCCACTTGTGTTGTTTGTTTACATATTGAAACAATTAATACATAAAATAAATCTGGAAATCAAACCCAGTTACACAGCGCGCCCAAATCCGCTGACGCCGGAAAATCCGACGATTTCGTCAATCATCGTCGGTTACCTTTGACTTAACGTAAGAATTAACAACACCATCGGTTATAACCGATGTCCAGTCCGCGACATTAGTCATAACCGCCGGAGAATTTTTGACTAACGAATCAAGACGGTAATCAGACCCAATTCGTCGATGTTCTTCCCTATAAATACACACTCTCGCTTCTGATAACCTTTTCGCTCACAATCACACCAATTCTTGACGCAATTTCACTCGCCGGAAAATCTCTGCAAGTCGCCGGAAAACCGAGACTTTCATCTACACGGTAAATACCTCGACTTTTTCTGTTTTAACCCATTGTTAGATTATTACTAACATCAATCCCTCACCCAGAATCTATTCCAGACGACGTTGCCGGATTTTCTGTTTTCGCCGGAAAACTTCAGAAAGTTCCAGAATCTCGCTGGTTGCCGGTATGATCATTTAAAGCTACCGATAATCGTTGCTCAGTAGTTCAATCTCATATCTAATCAATCAATCTGATTTTTTGAATCCGAACAGAGGGACTTCACAAAACAGAGCCGACGATCTTTGCCGGATTTCTGAAGAAGACAATCTGCTCGGTACAATCAATCCCCAAACCCTTTCTGTTCAATACATTACGATTGCTCATAATGTTCGTTAACCGAATTAAACAAGAAACAGTTAGTTAACCGTTGTCTGTGTTTTGAACGAAGAAGACGAAGTCGTGTATGATATAAGATTAATTAAAATCAATATTATGAACGGGTTAGACACACAGTCCAGCGGTGGACTGTGTGCAAACAATAGGCATACGTCCCGAGTTCGATCCTTGACACACACACATTCGCTGTAATAAAATGTCATTTTTTTAAACTGAACCGGATCCACAACAGTAAGATGTTAAGTATAATAAAAACCAGAATATTTACCAAGTTAGACACACAGTCCAGCGGTGGACTGTGTGCCAAACTAAACCACAGGTCCCGGGTTCGAGACCTGTGGCGAGCACCGAGTTGATGCAATTAAATCCTTTTTAAAATAAATGATTTTCGGATTAACTTAATTAGTGTATAAATATAATTAAAAACAGAAATATTTCGGATTAGACACGTAGCTCAGTTGGTAGAGCTGCGTGCACGCGTACGGGAGGTCACGGGTTCGAGTCTCACCCAGCGCACTCATACGAACGACCGAACCGGTCAACGGTCAGCGGTCAACAAGTCAACGGTCAAAAAGTCAACATTTTTAATTATTTTTATTTATTTATTTTATTTAAAAATCAATTAAAAATACTTAAAAATAACATTTTTAAAGTTAGAAAATAGCCTTAAACTCACAAAAATATATCCAATAATCCTACTAAAATTGATTAATAAAATCCGCTTATTTACCATACCTTTTCGTTATTAATTAGGTTAGTTATCTCTCGTCGATCAATCCTCTAAACTCGTGTGCATTCAACATCTTCAAGCAAACGCACCCAATGTGAGTGAATCTCTATAAATTCCCCGTTTTAATCACGTTTTTGGGGTGTATCATGTGTCTTATTATTTATCACATTTAAACTATTGTGCATCTTTCATATCCATGAACAAATGTGTATTCAACATGTATTATCTGTTTGTGTGATTATTGTTTAGATTAAATTTATCATTTTCAGTACATACATTTTCATAGGCCGCCGCTCCCCATTACCTATGAGCGTTGAGCTGTTCCCCATTACCTATGAGCGTGAACGAGGCGTTGCCAACACACGATCAGCTCCGTTTGAGTGAGCCTTGATCGCACATACATTTCATTATAGGCCGTCTGCTCCCCCATTACCTATGAGCGTGAGCCGTTCCCCATTACCTATGAGCGTGAACGAGACGTTGCCAACATTTACATTATCATTCATGTTAAATATTCATGCAAGGTGTTTATTATTGTATGCTATTTGTTTGTTATTGTATGTTCACTTACCTTTGTTCATATATGATTATTGCGCAACTTTTCCATATTAAATACAAGAAATAAATAAAAAATGTTTCTAACAAGGTTCACTCGCCAACTTTTTGTTGATCCAAAAACCATTTTTACACATGATACAGGTGAACAGGATGAAGCAAGGAAAACATAGGAAATGCCTTAGAAGAAAATAATGAAGTCTAGAAAGATGTGTAGAATTGTAATAATAAATATGAAACATTATAATAAATGTCATGAGCTTTGATGAAAACCCAATCATGCCTCGATCACCTTTTCCGCTGCGGGTCGGGGTGTGACATATTGGTATCAGAGCTTTTGACTATAGGGATATAGGATAGGTTATTAGACCCTTAGAGCCTATACTATAGTTGATTAGATTTTAATTGTTTATGTGGTTACATGCAAACTCATGATGTTTATTTCTTTCATATTTATTACATACACAAATGCATGCAAACACTTCCAATACTACATTTTGTGATAAATAGTGAATTATACTTATAGTCAAACATACATAATTACATACACTTTCATCATAAATATTTCAGTGCTCACATATTCAAATCATCTTCAAACTTCCGTTATTCAAGATTTTGTCGCATTTTTCATTTTTCAAATCTCATCAAAGTGAGTTCTGCGACGGGCATGTAGTAACTATAAGGGTACAAGTACCGGTAGTCGGAACGTCCTGTCTAGGTTGGCATTCGTATAAATCCAATATAACGGACCAGTTTGCCTACCTGGGGACTAACGATGAGAGTACGAAGGACCTATTAGGCCAAAGCATGCCACACCAAACGTCGTTCGAACTAACCCCACTTTGAGGTGTCACCGTGTCCACACCTGGATACATGCTGAATAGCATACGTTACATACATATTTCTCGATTTTCTCCGGGTTTTAGTGTACGTAACCAGGCTAACACATGCGAACCATATGAAAAACCCGGTAATCATGGGGGGCCACATGATTACGAAGGTGAAGCATGGCGGCATGCAAGGCCCAATTACGAGCAAAGCCCAAGACACCCTATGGATGTAGTAGATTTATTATTCTATATTTATTTATGAATGTTCATTCCTAAATACGACACATGATCCCAAAAACATCCAACTCATACTCTTGATATGTATTCCTTGTAGATGTCTTCTAATTCCGCTCGTAGGAAAATGAGATCAGGAAAAGCCCGCGAGCGCATGGCTGCCCAAATCGCTCAACAAATGGCTGCCGTAATACCCAACATTGTAGTTCAAGTTCAACAAGCCCTTACCGCTAATCCCGTCAACCAAGAAGATCAAAATGTTATCAACCCTCCCCCAATTACCACTAAATGCACCTTCAAGCATTTCAAATCCTGCGACCCTCCAAAATACGAAGGGACTGAAGGTGTCACCGCTCTCCTCCATTGGTTTGAAGAAATGGAAAACACTTTTCTAAATTGCGATTGCCCCGATGATCGCAAAGTGCGATATGCTACTGGTCGTTTACATGGAATAGCACTTACATGGTGGAACACAGAGAAGGCCAAACGAGGTGTTGAAGATGCTATGACTTTGACTTGGGAAGAGTTGAAAGAGATCATGACAAGACGGTTTTGCCCAAGAAGCGAAATCAAGAAATTAGAGGATGGGTTCTATTCGTTGAAACAAAAGGAAGGCGACCACACCACGTACAACAAGAGATTCCTTGAGTTAAATCAAATGGTTCCCAACTTGTTCACTCCCCTCTACCGTTTGATCGAACACTACATTCGAGGTCTTCCTTCAAAAATTCAAGACTCTGTAATAAGTACCACGCCTGCAACTTTGGAAGCAGCAATGGAGTTAGCTACAGAGCTCACCGAGAACCGCATACGGAATAAAGACTTCAAGGAGGAGAAGAAGAAGGATAAAGCATCGACTGAAACCTCAAACTCCACCCAAACCGAATCCCCTTCTCAACCCATTTCTAAGAGAAAACGAGATGGGCAACTTTTCGCTATCACCCAACACAATCAACCAGCCTCACAAGTCGTACCCCTCCAAGCTATCCCAATCACTCAAGGAGCACCCAACTCAACTTACCCAAATAAGAAACCTTACCTTGGACCTCACCCTCAATGTAACACCTGTTTCTATCACCATCCATCTACCTTACCTTGTCGACTATGTGCGAATTGTGGACGCTATGGCCATTTGAGCAAGGTTTGCCGCACCCCTCAAAACCAAACCTCACCCCCTACTCAAAACATGATCCAAACATATCAACAACCCCAATACCCCATGTTACCTTATGTTCGAGCTTGTTTTAATTCTGGCGACCCTACCCATTATAGAAACACGTGCCCTCGATTGGTTAACATCATAAACGCCCAAGCTCAAGCAAACCCAGTTAACCAAGCAAATCAAGAAAACCCAACCACTAGGCCACCAGCAAGAGGAAGAGTTTTCAACATCAACGCCAATCCTGTTGAAGATAATGACGGCCCAAACGAACCACCCAACTAGTCTCCTTCACCAAAAATCAAGATTCAACTCCAACCGCTTAGTTTTATGTTTTTCTTTATGATATCTCAATTTTCACGTGTCTCAATTATAAATTGGAAATTTATCCAAGGATCTTAATGCGAATTACTATTCCAGTTTTGTTTTTATACTCATTGATTTAACATTCATATCATCATACATCTCAACGTATTACAATCTCAACATTTAAAGAAGTTGAGTTGTGCCTCACTTCTACATAGACTAACCTCTCCATCATAACAAACGAGAGAGGTACTGTCATCATTCAAACGTATATACTACCAGAATTAAGACTCAAGCTTTGGTTGATTGTGTTTGTTTATGTTTTAGAGTCACATAGAACTAATCATAACTTACGGATAAAGCCAATGAAAATTTGACAAGAATATGGTGGATACGCCGCTGGTACTTCCTATATATAAGTATTCGTGCCAAAGGATCAGAGGCATTATCAGGCGGTTATGAGAAGTTCCATGTAGGATTTGGTATTGTCTTGGTTGAAGTTTGTTTTATACTCACTGATTTAGCATTCATATCATCTCATCATTTAAAGAAATTGGATTATGTTCTATTCCTACATAGACTAACCTCTCCATCATAACAAACGAGAGAGGTATTGTCACCATTCAAACATGTATACTATCAGAATTAGGACTCAGACATTGGTTGTTGTGTTTATTTATGTTCTAGAGTCACATCATAGAACCAATCATAACTTACTGATAAAACCAATGAAAATTTGACAAGAATATGGTGGATGCGCCGCTGGTACTTCCTATATATAAGTATTCTTGCCAAAGGATCAGAGGCATTGTCAGGCGGTTATGAGAAGTTCCATGTAGGTTTTAGTTTTGTTTTAGGATATAACCTTATCTTTCCAAACATACCAAAACTCTTGCGCATGAAATCATATTTAGTCAATCAACTCTGTTTATCAATATTCATTATCATAGGCATCAAAAGCGATTCCTGAAGCAGGGTACTCCACCCTTACAAGGAACGTTACCGCCTCAAACAAAATTTAAACTCTTACTTCTTTCTAAGTATATAACTGTCAAATTAAACACCATCCTTTTGAGTCAAACATGCCACTACTTAAATTTCGGGATGAAATTTCTAAAAGTAGGGGATACTGTAACATCCGTCAAAAACCGTGTTAACCAAACCCGCTTCGTTTATTAACCGAACAACCAGTTAAAAATTTCGTTGCGTATTTAATGCTCAAATTAATTTTAAACGATACATAATTAATAAGTATATTAGAATATAAAATTTATATTTGAAAATGTATTAAAAATAGTGAATTAAAAATAAAATGCTGAAGCCGGGTTTCGAACCCGGGTCAGCCGGTATTCACAAAGTCTTAACTCTCACTCGCCCAACCACTCCGCCACTTGTGTTGTTTGTTTACATATTGAAATAATTAATACATAAAATAAATCTGGAAATCAAACCCAGTTACACAGCGCGCCCAAATCCGCTGACGCCAGAAAATCCGACGATTTCGTCAATCATCGTCGGTTACCTTTGACTTAACGTAAGAATTAACAACACCATCGGTTATAACCGATGTCCAGTCCGCGACATTAGTCATAACCGCCGGAGAATTTTTGACTAACGAATCAAGACGGTAATCAGACCCAATTCGTCAATGTTCTTCCCTATAAATACACACTCTCGCTTCTGATAACCTTTTCGCTCACAATCACACCAATTCTTGACGCAATTTCACTCGCCGGAAAATCTCTGCAAGTCGCCGGAAAACCGAGACTTTCATCTACACGGTAAATACCTCGACTTTTTCTGTTTTAAACCCATTGTTAGATTATTACTAACATCAATCCCTCACCCAGAATCTATTCCAGACGACGTTGCCGGATTTTCTGTTTTCGCCGAAAAACTTCTGAAAGTTCCAGAATCTCGCTGTTTGCCGGTATGATCATTTAAAGCTACCGATAATCGTTGCTCAGTAGTTCAATCTCATATCTAATCAATCAATCTGATTTTTTGAATCCGAACAGAGGGACTTCACAAAACAGAGCCGACGATCTTTGCCGGATTTCTGAAGAAGACAATCTGCTCGGTACAATCAATCCCCAAACCCTTTCTGTTCAATACATTACGATTGCTCATAATGTTCGTTAACCGAATTAAACAAGAAACAGTTAGTTAACCGTTGTCTGTGTTTTGAACGAAGAAGACGAAGTCGTGTATGATATAAGATTAATTAAAATCAATATTATGAACGGGTTAGACACACAGTCCAGCGGTGGACTGTGTGCAAACAATATGCATACGTCCCGAGTTCGATCCTTGACACACACACATTCACTGTAATAAAATGCCTTTTTTTAAACTGAACCGGATCCACAACAGTAAGATGTTAAGTATAATAAAAACCAGAATATTTACCAAGTTAGACACACAGTCCAGCGGTGGACTGTGTGCCAAACTAAACCACAGGTCCCGGGTTCGAGACCTGTGGCGAGCACCGAGTTGATGCAATTAAATCCTTTTTAAAATAAATGATTTTCGGATTAACTTAATTAGTATATATATAATTAAAAACAGAAATATTTCGGGTTAGACACGTAGCTCAGTTGGTAGAGCTGCGTGCACGCGTACGGGAGGTCACGGGTTCGAGTCTCACCCAACGCACTCATACGAACGACCGAACCGGTCAACGGTCAACGGTCAACAAGTCAACGGTCAAAAAGTCAACATTTTTTATTATTTTTATTTATTTATTTTATTTAAAAATCAATTAAAAATACTTAAAAATAACGTTTTTAAAGTTAGAAAATAGCCTTAAACTCACAAAAATATATCCAATAATCCTACTAAAATTGATTAATAAAATCCGCTTATTTACCATACCTTTTCGTTATTAATTAGGTTAGTTATCTCTCGTCGATCAATCCTCTAAACTCGTGTGCATTCAACATCTTCAAGCAAACGCCACCCAATGTGAGTGAATCTCTATAAATTCCCCGTTTTAATCACATTTTTTGGGTGTATCATGTGTCTTATTATTTATCACATTTAAACTATTGTGCATCTATCATATCCATGAACAAATGTGTATTCAACATGTATTATCTGTTTGTGTGATTATTGTTTAGATTAAATTTATCATTTTCAGTACATACATTTTCATAGGCCGCCGCTCTCCATTACCTATGAGCGTTGAGTTGTTCCCCATTACCTATGAGCGTGAACGAGGCGTTGCCAACACACGATCGGCTCCGTTTGATTGAGCCTTGATCGCACATACATTTCATCATAGGCCGTCTGCTCCCCATTACCTATGAGCGTGAGCCGTTCCCCATTACCTATGAGCGTGAACGAGACGTTACCAATATTTACATTATCATTCATGTTACATATTCATGCAAGGTGTTTGTTATTGTATGCTATTTGTTTGTTATTGTATGTTTACTTACGTTTGTTCATATATGATTATTGCGCAACTTTTCCATATTAAATACAACAAGAAATAAATAATAAATGTTTCTAACAAGGTTCACTCGCCAACTTTTTGTTGATCCAAAAACCATTTTTACACATGATACAGGTGAACATGATGAAGCAAGGAAAACATAGGAAATGCCTTAGAAGAAAATAATGAAGTCTAGAAAGATGTGTAGAACATGTTGTAATTATGATTGTATGATCTCCTTTAAATTGTAATAATAAATATGAAATATTATAATAAATGTCATGAGCTTTGATGAAAACTCAATCATGCCCCGATCACCTTTTCCGCTGCGGGTCGGGGTGTGACATTACTTTATATACTACTTACACGTCCAGTTAACTTGGCGTTGTGTGTAGTTAGTGAGTCCCACTTCTAAAACTTTATCATAAAAAATAGTTGCAAAAATCACACATCAAGTTTTTGGTGTTGTTGCCGCCAAAACAAATACTTTCGCGTATGTTTCGTCTTTTTATTCACTTTCTAGTTATTTGCCTTAAGGTGCCTTTGCTTAGATTGCTAATTGCTATTTGTGCCCCTAGGCGTTAGGTTGCGTTTTTTGTAGTCTTAATTTGTTTTGTATTTTCTCTATTCGCATGTTTATTCCCCATACTCGTTCACACAGACCACCCGGGTTCTCTGCTTCATCTGAACCCGAATGAGAGTTGTTTGAGCGTCTTAGCCTGCATCATGAGCGTCTTCGTAGGATCACCGAAAAAAAGTACTCATTCCTTTTCCTATAGTTGCTATGGGTGATAATGTTGCTAGACGCACTGTCCACCAACGTGCCACTGAAGGCTTCACCGTAGGCCAAATTCCCATCACGACACCCATTGCACCTGCTAACCAGAATTGGCAAATCCCATCCCATATCATGACCACGATTTCTAACATGCTCAATCCCATGGTCTGGAAGACAAGGATGCACCAGGCCATATCACCTGATTCTTGCGTATCTGTAACACCTTCAATCTTCAGGGTGTTACCACTGATGCAGTTTATCTGCACTTGGAGAAGGTATAGTCGCTACAACTTGGCTTGACACTTTGCCTCAAAACTCTATCACTACTTTGGAGATTCTGAAATCTAAATTCTATAAGAAGTACTACCCTCCATCTAAGGTTGCACGCCTTCGAGACCAGATTCATTTTTTTCGTATGGATCCCTATGAGCCTTACTAAATGGCAGGGAGTGATTCCAAACTTTGCTTAGCAAGTGCCCCCAGCATGGTCTTCTGCATGGCTCTAGTGGAGAAATTTTATAACCCATGACACTAGTTTGGTTGTTGAGATAGAGGCGTTGAGGAGGTCGATGAAGACGAAGAATCAGGAGTGTGAGATACGTCGAGGAGGGCATTGATCGGAGTGTCGCGCCCCGGTAAAAGATAATATTTATAGTCCCGAATTACCCTTAACAATGCGTTAGTGGTAGTAAGGAGTCGAATCACGAAGAGTTTATGGTTTGCGATGGATGCACTTGATTTTTAATGGTTGTTGTCACAAATTATGAAGCTTGCTATTTGGAATGTTTAAATGTTTGTTTGTTTGAAAGAATGTCGGAATGCTCCGACAAGTTTGTTGCTAATTACTAACTACAAAAACTTAAACAGTTGCAAGAACTTGATTGATTGATTGATTATAACAATGAATTGATAACAATGTTTACACCCGGTTCAACAATTGTAGGACCTAAGGTTGCTACACGTTTTAACTTGGCTTAATTGAATTAGTTCATTTACGGTTTTAGAATCACAAGGCTTAGGTGCCAATTGCTATCGATGTTCAAAACGGACTACAATGCACTTTGTTACCTCGGACAAGTAAATCCTATCAAAAGACAAGGCATAAATACGCATATTCATTTCACGAAGTCAAATTTCATAACTCATTCGACAATTCGTAAATTCAACACAAACGTAAGACAATTATCTAATGATTCAAATGCAATTAAAATTGTCACAAACCAAGTATTTAACAAATAGCAAACCCTAGAAATCCTTACAAAAGTTTACACCAGGGTGAAACCCTCGAGGATTAGCCCACGAATGGAACTCGATCACCGGATGAATGGAGGTTGATCATGAACATCTTGAAGCCTTAAGGTTGAGTATGATGAAGATTAGGGTTTATGGTGGATGATTAGGAACAATGGATTGGTTGAATGATGGAGAAGATGATGATTAAGGTTGTGGAGGTGAAGATGGATTATGAATCGGATGATGATGGATGATTAGAATGGATTGAAATTCAGGTTAGGGGTGTTCTTGGCTCCAAGAAGTGTTTCAAAACTCAAAAATCTCGTACCCCCTTGAAAAACCCTAAAAAGTGGGTTATAACTCGTTCAAAACACTCAACAAACGAAATTCAGCGACAACACTTTCTAGAGGGCGTCTACCCCCTTGAAAAACCCTAAAAAGTGGGTTATAACTCGTTCAAAACACTCAACAAACGAAATTCAGCGACAACACTTTCTAGAGGGCGTCGGCGACGCCCTCTAGATATTCCGTTTTCTGCCGATGCCATAATAGGCTGTCTACGCGAGTTTCTGGCCAACGCGAATACCCAAGGGGCATCGCCGGCGGCCCATTTGGGCATCGGCGATGCTAAGCCCAACTCTTGGTTTCCATTTTCTTCATTTCCAATTCCCAGTTGATCATGTTCGCTCCTCGATGCTTCGTAGAGCTCCCGAATAGCTCCTTAAATTCCGTTAGACCTGCAAAACACAATTCTAATCAAAAGTAGGCCATTCGAAACCAAAAGTCATGTAAAAACATAAACTTAAATATGATTCATCATCAGTTTTCGACCACGTATCAGGCATGAGACAACCAATTGCCCTATGAGATCACAGAAGGAGTTCTACTATATTTCCAACCCATACCATTTCCAAAATGCTTCATTTAATAACTCTTATAATTCAGGTTGAAAAAGTCAATCCAACTAGAGGTCGGGAGGAAACCCACCAAGGTTCCAACAGCAACCTTTGAGTGGATCATTATTTGGTATTAAGTTCAAGGAGCTGAAGGACATTCTACTTGCTCACAGTCAATAGTTAAACCAGTATATGGCCTCCAAGAATCAGCGACATGAGGAGCATGATAGTATGTTTAAAAATCAGGAAGTTTCACTATTGAATTTAGAGAGTCAGGTAGGAGAGGTGGCGAGACAATTACAGCAGAGGCCACCAGGTGGATTACCGGGTAATACCGTGCCTAATCCTAATTCTCATGCTCATGCACAATCCTGTGAGCCTCAGCAGAAGAATAAGAAGGAGCTCGTCCGTGATTACTCATCTATTCCATTTTTTGGCAGATTTAGGAGAGAGAAGGAAGCATAGCAGTTTTCTAGATTCTTAGGTTCGTTTAAGAAGCTCTACATTAATCTTCCTTTCGTAAAGGCTCTAGCGCATATGCCTAAGTATGCCAAATTTCTGAAGGATGTTCTTAGTAATAAGAAGATGTTTGAGGAGTTATAACATGTGTCCTTGAGTGAGGAGTGCTCGGCATTTCTTCAGTATTGTTTTCCAAAGAAGATCATCTTCCAAAGAAGATGACTGATCCAAGAAACTTTACTATTCCATGCTTGATTATGATCTAAAATGTTCCGACAACATCTTTTATTCAAGATCCCAACAAGTTTTTAGTTTCGTTACCGAATTTCACCCAAGGACACATGTTGACCTATAGGCTAGCAGTCCGAAGACGCCCGGATAGAGACTCTAGTATTTGCGAGAGCATGTTAGTGATCCATCAGGTTGCCAAAATAGTTTCCCTTAAACCTCTCGTTCTCCCCTCCGACTTTGAAAAGGGTTGTTCACCTTATTGTTTCCCACACCAATTGAATCAATATAAAAAGTTTACATTTAGCAAGCAAATTCAATTAAAGGAAACCCTTGTTTGTTACAATAAGATTTTCTAAACTAATTTTATCTTTTCTTTATTTTCCAACTTTTGAAACAACCTCCATTTTACTATCTTAGAACAACCATTAGCAAGAGTTAAGTAGGGGAAGTCATGTCCATGGTTCAATAATTGGTTCTTATCTAAACTGTACTACACTACGATAGATCTTTTTATCTATTGGGTGTGTTAAGTTGAAAACGATAATAATTTTATAAATTTAAAACCTTGACAAATGTGTTCAAAATATCACTTAAAAAGGCACTACTAAAAGACACTTATGATTCCTACGCCATTCAATATTCCAACCATCATAACACGTTATGCAAACACCAAAAGAGATTTATCTCACCTAGTGATTTGACTCACAAAATTATGCAACATTTTCTAATCATTGTTCCCACCGCCATGGCGAAGCTACCATTGTATAAAGTTTGAGGATATCATGAACACACCTCATAGTTTCAAAGGGTCAGACCCACTTTGACACAACTTGTCATAGAACTCATCTAAGGAGTGTCGTTTTGCGTCCTTAAGATCTACAAGGCTAAGCCTTTATCATACGTATTATTAACGTTCATTAGTTTCGTTCTGTCTTAGACTCATTAGATAAGTGACCCTAAAACTCTGCCAAATGTGATGCTGAGAGTGTACACACTTCTAGCATTTACTATAACCCCCCCCCCCCCCCCCCCCCCCCCCCTCGACATTCCAGAAGATAAAAAAATGAGAAGAAACATATGTGTTGTTGAAATATTACATAATTTTAAAATAATTCCAAATGAAGAATGTTAATAAATTTGTAGATGCACTAATATATTTGGATTGCTTGTATGTTGTGCATTTGTAATAAATTGATGGATCTAGGATTTTATCGGTATTTCTGATTAAAAAAAATGTTTTATAACCTTATCAAACACTATAAAATAATAAAAGAATTATGAACTTATATAAGGGGTTGTTTGTTTACCTCTTAATGAGACTAATAATGATTCAGATCTCTTACTGGTTCAACACCTCTTACTGGTTCAACACTTAATGGTTCAGATTGTTTGTTGACATTTGCCTCTGAATGGTTAAGACCTTTAATCTGAATTGATCAGACATTTGGCTCTGAACGTTTAAACATTATACTGGCACTTAATAGTTCAAACATTTTACTGATTCAGCACTTAATGGTTCAGACCTCTTACTGATTCAGCACTTAACTATTTAAAAGTTGCCAAACAGTCTCATAATAATCGTAACAATGAGGCACAAGGAGATAATGTTGGAAGAATTTTATAATAAAGATAATATTGTAAATAGGTGTTAAAGTATATAACATAAAATGATTATGATTGATGAATATTTCACATGAAACATGACACTAATCATCAATAACCAAAAACAAATTTGTTACAATTGCACACAAATATAGTATATTTAAAGTTAACAATTATATAACTAAAGTAATATTGAATATGGATCTTCATATAATTAGAAACTTTATGCATCATTTTAATAATTATATATTTACACTAAAAAGATGTGGTACAAATAGAAGCACACCCTATCTAGAATACATGACTACATCCGTCCCATCATACACCAAATTATAACCATTTTTGTGTGAACACTTGGTAGCTTATCAAGGTAACTTATATAGCCTATTTATCCATTTTAACTATTTTGGGATAAACATGTATCAATTTGCTATACTATAACAATTTGAACTATGCTAATTCATGCCTATGCCTTTGCTTTTAATTATATACATCTTGTCCTAAACTTGCATGGGTGAACCAACTATTGAACTAGTACAATCATTAACTTTAATGAAGCCAACTGTAGGAGATTATAGCGTTATATGACAAACCCATCCCTAGATAACTAGGGATGATTGAAATAGCAACTATAAACTAAGCTTAACCTTTGGGGTTCCTACTACGCAACATAGGTTTATTGTGCACCTTGTTCTCCATGTGTTTGTTTTCACAAGATTGTTTTTTATCTTATGACATTGACATATGAATTGTTAAACTAATTGCATCTATTATCTATTCAAACCTATGTACGCTCACCAACTATATATATTTGACCCTTTTATCCTATACATGTTTCAGGATAATGGGTATGTTTGGCAATGGAGCTTTTAGGAGCTTCTAGCTTTAAGCTTTTAAGAAAAAAACTCCTACTCAATAAAAAAATCCTTGTTTGGTTGAAGAAGTTTGAAGCTTTTAGGTTAGCAGCTTGAAGCTTTTGATTGAACACTCCTACTAGTAGCATTTAGAAGGAGCTACAAGCTTTTAGGGAAAATGACTGTTTTAACCCCTAAAGATAATGAACTTTAGTTATTTTTAGTTATGTTCATTTTGGTCATTTTATACATTTTATTAAAAGCTTCAGCTACTATGCCAAATACTTAAATATATCTAAAAAGCTACAACCACCAGCTACAGCTACCAGATTCCAGACACCAGCTACTTTTGCCAAACATACCCAATATTGCATGAATTTTTATTAAGCTTTGATTCGGGAAAATAATGCATGAAGTTGTATGAAGCTTTGAATCACATCGAAGCTTTAGACTTAGTTAACTTTCATGGATTATTTTTCAATGTTGAACTACTTGTCTTTTATTGTTTTGTAATGACTTTAATTTGAATCTAATATATTATCTCCGGTTTAGTTAATCGTGAGCTTTTGAACAATTCTATTCGGCTCGGTGTAAAACTCGGGTCTTGGTTGGGATGTTACAAAATACATCGGGTCTTTAACTTTTGAGATTAGGGAAATAAAAGGCGAGGAATATCCTGGATTCAATTGGGCTCGGTGAGAAAACTCTCCAAATATAACCATGCAGTCATTTTGCACTCCTCGCCATCACCGTTTTAGGAATTTGAAATTGAACCCGTCAGGACCCCACACCCGATCACCGTCACACGACCACACTGCCTCTTTAATTTTTAGTAGTGTGAACGGTTTAATCAACAAATCCGCTTCCGCGCCTAAAAGTTTAGACAAGTTGGGGCATGAACATTTCGGCTTAATATCCATTTGTTCCCAAAACTTACCAGAAAAGGACTTGAATGCTTTGTCTTTAATAATTGTTGGGTTAGACACCACTCTCCATCAATTAGAAGGCCATTAATTTTTAATTTTTTTCCTAATGAAGAATGTCAATAAATTCGTAGATGCACCTATATATTTGGATTGCTTGTATGTCGTGCATTGTATTGGTATTGTTTGATAAAAATATTTTTAAAACTTATCAAACACTATAAAAATGATATGTTAAAGTATATAACATAAAATGACAATGACTGATGAATATTTCACATGAAACATGAAACTAAACCATTTAAAGTATATTTAAAGTTAACAATTATATAGTTAAAGTAATATTGAAAATGGATCATCATATAATTAGAAATTTTATGCATCATTTTAATAATTATATTATTTACACGAAAAAGATGTGGTACAAATAAAAAGCACACCGTATCTAGAATACATGACTAGACCCGACCTAATGAACTATTCGCGATCCTAGTAGCCCAGTTGATCCAACGTACACTTTAAAACACATTGCCCCAAGATATCGCGTGTTCGATCTGATCCCCATTTTGTGTGATTTTTGTTAAATGAAACTAAAATAGTAGAAGTTGTGAATAAAATCATTTAAACTTACAAGGGCTACCAACGAGACTGGTAGTCCATGTGATTTACGTATTGATTTTAAATTCTTGACCCGGCCTAAGTCGCGGGTTCCACTCTGGGCTTGCCCCTTTCTTGCCATACTATTCTTATAAAATTTATAAACTGTTTTAACCTATAAACATAACAAGAACTTAAATTCTGATTTAGATAATTAAACTGAACTAATTGATTTAATAAATTCATAAATTTATTTGATTCCAAGATAAATTATATTTTTAGAATTTATAATCAATAAACTTATAAGTTGTTTTATTTTTTTATAATAATAAAACAGAAAAAAACATTTCAATCTTAAAGAAATTATTTCACCCATTTAATTTTATAAAGTGTTATGAAATATTTAGAAAAGAGTTAATTACATGGTTAGTCCTTGTGATTTATAAAAAGTAACAATATCAGGTACTAATAGTTTAAAATCACATTATCAGGTACCAACTTTTAATTTTGTAACAACCTGGAGTATTAAGACTAACAGATGTTAGTTTTTCTGTTAGGTTCAAGAACATTTCAGTCATTTTACATTTAAAAGACTAATTGAATAGTATATGATTAATGAGGGACGGGAGTTGATTAATCGGTACATTTTCGCATGGATAGTGAAGAAGAAACGATTTGTGCTGGTTTCGAAAGCAGATAAAAGCTCTTCAACGCTGTCAATTTCTTGCATTTTATTACTTTTTTATAATTTATTAGTATTTTTTTATCTTCTTATGCTTTGAATTCAATTTTATTTGAAAAATCTGTATCCTACAACCATTTTAGGGCTTATTTCTATAAGAGTTAATTAATACCTTAAGTTTATATGTTTTAACAAGTTACAAATTAGTCCCTGTGGTTTTTGTTCCTTTTAGTTATTATAGGTAAAGGGTACTTTTGTCAATTTATAAAAAAAAAACTACAAAAAATTAACATCAATTAAGTTACTCCAGATTGTTACAAAATTAAAAGTTGATACATCAAAGTGTGATTTTAAACTATTAGTACCTGATATGTTACTTTATATAAACCAAAAGGCTAACCATGTAATTAACTCTTTATAAAACTTTCATTATCTAAATTGTTGAAACACAACTTTTAAAAACAATAAATATGTTTTCAACTTATAAAATAAAAGAGAAAAATAATATGTAAGTTATAAAAACTATTTTATCAAATTAATTTTATAAGTTTTAACAATTGTTTATTAAACTTATTTTATAACCTAAATAAAGGTTTAGGAATTTATTTAATTAATTATTTTTAAAACTTATTTTATACAAATAAATTTTATCACAACTTGTCATAAAATTCATCTTGAGAATCGTCGTTATGCGTCATTAAGATCCACAAGGGTAAGCCTTTATCATACGTATGATTTAGGTTCATTAGTTTTGTTTAGTCTTAGACTTATTAGAAGAGTGACCCTAAATCTCGCCAAGTATGATGCTGAGAGTGTTCACACTTCTAGCATTTACTGCATCCGTAGAACACTGTAGAAGATAAACAAATTACATAAACTTATGTGTTATAAAATATTACATTATTTTTAAAATATTTCCAAATGAAAAATGTCAATAAATTCTTAGATGCACCGATATATTTGGATTGCTTGTATGTCTTACATTTGTAATTAATTAATTAATGGATCTAAGATTTTATCGATATCGCTTGATAAAAATATTTTAAAAACTTATCGAACACTGTAAAAAAATAAAACAAGTATGAAGTTATATAAATAATTGTAACAACAAGGCACAAGAAGATAATGTTTGAATGAATTTTAAAATGAAAATAATATTGTAATATATGTTAAAGTGTATAACATAAAATGATTATGATTGATGAATATTTCACATGAAACATGACGCTAAATGATCAATAACCAATAACAACTGTGTTACAATTACACACAAATGGTATACTTAAAGTTAACAATTATATATTAAAGTAATATTGAAAATGAATCATCATATAATTAGAAACTTTATGAATCATCTTAATAATTATATATTTACACTAAAAGGATGTGATACAAATAAAAGGCACACACTATGTAGAATACCTCACTAAATTTGACCCATCATACAACAATCATTGGGGCTGATGATATTGTGGAAACTGTGACCAAACATCACCTAGTTAGATTAAGCGGTATGGGGACCGGCCCGGCGGGCTCTGGCATCAGGCTAGCACACCACCCCTCTAGGGTCGTACCTGTCGTCTCCGATTTGCCTCTGACGCCCAAGACGGGCCAAAATCAAGAAATAAAGCCGTTTTTTAACAGCTAGTTTTTTTTTAAAAAATTAGTTCTCTCCCACTTTATAAATATATACCATGGTTATCCTCCATTTCAACCCAAATTTGTCTAATCTCTCTCAGTTTTTTATAAACTACTTTAACGACCTTAACGTCCTGGTTCGCTTAACAACCTTAACATCATCTACCGGTCAGAGAGCTTTAACGATGTCATAACAGGAACTAGTCCAGACACCAATTTTACGGTTTTGGGGGTGGAATACAAGCGCGGTTACTATCTTGCGGATGGAATATACCCAACATACTCTACAATCGTTTACTATTTCGCACCCGACAGACGATAAAAGAAAGAAATTTGCCAAGTTTCAAGAGTGGGTGAGAAAAGACATTGAACGGTGTTTTAGGGTTTTACAAAAAAATGTGGCATATCCTTGAACATCTAGCACGTCCTTTTCACCACAGAAGTTGTGATACTGTATGTATACTTGTATCTTACTGCATAATATAATTATCGAAGACGAAGGTAGAGCAATTTGTGAGTACGAGGAAAATGCGCCTAACGGGAATCTGTTCCGGTAAATGTAGAACAACAAGATTTAAACGGGTTCTCCTTACGTAACGAGTACACACATCATAATCTTCAAGTGGAGTTGGTGGAATACATTTCGAACAACGCACAAAACGAACCCAATGACGACATGCCGAATGAAGAGTAGCAGTTTTTTATTAAGTTTTTTTATAAGTTTAGGTTGTTTTTAATGTAATGTAAGAATTAATATTAATTTTAGAGTTTAAACAAAATTTAGTTATATATATATATATATATATATATATATATATATATATATATGTGTGTGTGTGTGTGTGTGTGTATATTGCATATTTTATTTGCCAAAATTAAAGAAAGTGGGGAGGCCCATCCTCCATTCCTTTGATCTATCTTTGAAAGGGCATCCTCTTTGAATGTTGACATGGCAGGTGACGTGGAGAGTCATCCTCAAAAGATGGGACTCCTCCACACCCCATAGTCTAACAACGTGGTGCAACAGTTTCCTACCATGTCTTGAAAGTTACTCCACAAATCTAGAAAACACGTGGTCACACCCCAACCGATGGCGGAAGCATCGAGATGAGACGAAAACGAGATTGCTCATTGCTCACAACGCTAATAAATGACAATATTTAATTAAATCCAAGTTTCATTTCACAACATTGTCAAATACAACATGAAGCAATACAATAAGTTCATAAAACATAACAAAATTTGGTACAACATTTATAAATCTAACGTCTAAAATGTGTGTATCTAAGTCCTTGCTATTTTGATTTCATAGCATCATCTCCTTCAACCTGTAACATGTTTTAAAATAAAGTCAATGCAAAAGCAAAGGCGAGTACACAAGTTTAAGCATAGCATACGTATACGAATAAAGTTTTAACAATCCTCATGGCAACCAAATCTATACAAGAGCAATATCAAGGCATGCAATACTAATAATCAAACCGTTAACGCAATCACGATGTTTTAACATGACCTCACGAATAACACGATGGAGGTGGATGCGTGAATTCCTATAGCGCTAAGCATGTCAAACGAAGGCAAAAAATAGTTAATGACTAAAGCATAGCATAACGGATATCCAAGACAAGCATCAAGTATGAGATTCAAGTATTCATGTGTATAAGATTGTTTGTGCGTTTCATAAAGTTTAAGTGTTCATGATTTTTGTATATGTAAAAAATGTTACACCCAAAAGTGTTATAAACAAAAATGGGTCGAGTGTACTCACAAAATTGCTAAGTCTTCTTTGGAATTACCGCGACGAGTTGATGAGTTGGAGAATGAGACACCGAGGTCACCTTAAATGACAAACGAATGTGTCTGAATAATCGAAGATACAACGGAGGATTCTAATCGGGGTTGAAAGCACGTGTACGCATATCACGGGGTTTGTGTAGCGATTCTAAAATTAAATTCGTCAAAGGTGCCGTAAAAGTGTTATCGAAATAATACAATATATATATATATATATATATATATATATATATATATATATATATGGCGAAAAGAAAGTAGATAAATGCATATTTTGACGAAACGGGATAATAGACATATATGTATTTTTTAACGAAAAGAATAATAGATAAATATATATATTGTTTGTTGGAAACATGTATATATATATATATATATATATATATATATATATATATATATATATATATTGTCGTTAGAGAAGTATAATTTTCGAAAAGTATATAATATATATTTATTTTGCCGGAAGGAATAATATGAGTGTATCTTGTCGTTAAATAGATATATACTTTGTCGAAAGGAATATTAAATAAATATGTTGTTGAACGGTGTAATGAATAAATGTGTTTTGTCGAAAAGCATAAAGTGAAAATATATACATATTGCCGGAAGTGTAATAAATAAGTATATTTATTTTTTTCGATAAATGGGCAGAGTTTCCTCTTGTTTTGGATGATCCCGACAATCTAGTTGTCGATAACATTTTCAAAACTCAACAGTTTTATCAAAAAATACAAATATATATTTACATATCCTACTTAAGTTTCCAAATTATATAAAAAATATGGTTACACAATTAAAACCATAAATGAATATGAAACAACAAGATTTAATGTACACGTCATTGCTATACCGGGCTTCGTTTTTAGATCGTTGACCCGACAGTTGACCAGGTTTGACTTTTTGACTGAAGCTGAGCCGAGTCGCACTAAACTGAACCGAGTTAACTTGTGTCGTGAAAGCCGAGCCAACTGAAACGACAAAACAACCGGTCGAGTTGAGACACGAAACTCACTAAATCGGAAACAAAATAGAATAAGAGACTCGAACTTGAAATCGGTGTTCACCCGAACTGAAACTGTTGTTTACTGATGTTGTCTCGAACCCGCGACTGTTTGACCACAGTTGACCAGGTTTGACCGAACGCCAAACTGAACTGAATCTGGAATAACAACAATCGAACATGAATCGAATCTTAACCAATTTAACACTTGAAACATGACTACCTGAACCGAGACTGAGACTGGACCGGCTGACTTGGCATGAACCGGACATCAAACCTGAAGTGAACCTGAACTTGAACCGGAAACTCGAAACCCGGCCGAAGTGAACCAAACCAAAGTTAACCCGAACCGTGAACCACCGCACAGAGATTGAACTGAGTTTACCCGGACTGAACCGAAACAATTGATCTGAGCCAGACGACTGACCTGAACCGAGGTGCTGCCGCCGAAGACCCGCGGCTTCTGCCGCCGCCGCTGTTGCCGGTCGTCGTTCTAGGGCGAGGGAGAGCGAGAGTGGATGTGGGCGTATCGTCGGCCCTTCGCCGGTGCCGGGAAGTTGGAGAGAGAGAGAGCCGAGAGGCGATGGGGGTAAGGGGTAGGTTGTTGGGTGTGCGTGAGAGAGGGAGGAAGGAGGAGGTTGAAAGGATGTGGGTTGTGGCCGGAGGGAGAGGGTGGTTCGCCGGAGATCTGGCAGGAAAATCGCTTCGGTGGCCGGATTTTGAGAGAGGGAGGGTGAGTGCAGTGAGGTGGTGGCTAGGGTTTGTGAGAATGAGATGTATAAATAGCCTAGGGTTTTCAAGTGGGCTTGTGCATTGAGCCCATGGCCTGTTAACTAGCGTTTAGAGTTTTGAGCGGCCCGATTTACATTTCTCAAACCCGTCGTTGAACCCAACGTTGTAAAATGTAGAAATTATTATTATTATTATTATTATTATTATTATTATTATTATTATTATTATTTATGAAATTAAAACGCGGGCGTTACAGACTCCTCTCCTTTAGGAAATTTCGTCCTGAAATTTATTCAAGAGGAAGATTTGAAGGAATTAGGCTAAGGATGAGGGTTTACGATTGTGACTTGGAGTCGTGCACACATGTGGGAAAGCATGAAGTTCAGAGCAACGAAGAGTTAGGTTTGCAACAAGAAGTCGCTCGACTAGAAAGACTTGAGACATCAAGCGTAAGTAAAGCGTGTAAGTATGCGTGTAGACGAGTGGCTTAAACGGGTTTGAATAATTCAAGGGGTAAGCCATCTAAGCAGAAAGCTTTCATAGGAAACGGTATTCTTTTTTATGAAGGGGAGGTTGTAAGAAAGTCTTATCGGTTTTGAAGGGCATTGATAAATCTTGGTGTTGTAGGAGGTTATTTATCGATGGCAGCGGGAATGATAGGTATTTTGAATAATACGGTTCCCGAGGTAGCGACCAACTGAAGGTGTTCGCACATAAGTAAAATGAGAAAGAGTGCTTTAGAGTTTGAATGTTTAAACCGATTGATTGCAAACGGGGTTGTATAAAAGGCGAGGTTAACGTGAAACACTGGAGGCATAAGAGTGAACGATTGATCTATTAAACAAATACGGGTATAAGGATGACATGTGTATTTGAACAATGAAAACGTTGCGTTAGGGATGAAGTCTCATCGTGGATAATCGGGTATCGCGTGCTTAGCAATGCATTTGTGAGTTGTTAAAGTTTGCGTACTAGGTCTTACTATGGTCTGTAAAACACCGAATTTCTCATGGCACGTTTTACGAAAGTTTGGCAACATTGTGAAAACACTTATATATAGGAAGTACCAACGGCGTATCCACCATGTTTTGACCATGTTACGATCGTTTCGTTACTCGATGCAATGTTACGTCCCGTCTCTTACCATACGCGGTAGTACACTCTTTGGTTCTCATGCGCTTATCGCTATAATCCCGTGTGCACCCGTGATTATACCGATCATCGTATGATCCGCATAGCTTGTAGTAGCGGCGTATGAATTAGGGTATACATAAATTCTGAAAATAAGTTTGTGTGCGTATAAGTATGTAGTATATAAGCATGTTTGCGTGCAAATAAGCATGTGGCCCACGTAAGCGAATCCTTCGGGTTTCGCTCACGCATAGGCACGAATGTATGAATACGAGTACAACTATAGGTATGAGTATGAGTATAAGCATAAGTAGGAGTATAAGTATGAGCATGAATATAAGGTGTATATGCATGAATGTGATTAAGTATAAGTATGAATGATAACACGTATGTTCATGAACATGAATATGCGTATAATTATGAATACCAACAAGTGTAAAAGACGATGATTGTGCGTATGATATGAATTGAATGCAACGAATTTATTTACATAAATAGTTGAGAAATCAAGGTATGTAAAACGAATGATATGCATAAATTGTCGTGCGAGATTTCGACTAAATCATGAACGAGGTTATGCATGTATAGTTGTTTGAGCAAAACGTTGAGACTATCGAATCAAAATAGGTTTAAGTTAACGTAGGATCTAGTTTGTGAATATAAAAGAATATAAAGTACTTATTGATTACGCGTTGCGTATTTTGTAAAGGACGGTAGTGCTACCACTGTTTTAGGAGGATTTAAGTAAGTCGAAAAAAATGGTTGGTCCTAATAAAGTTTTCTTGCCCATGTGTTTTGAAATCAATGTGACATTTCGGGAGGTGTAGGATAAGGTCTTAAAATAGTAAGTTCGCATCGTTTTCAAAGGATATTACATTAAGATAAGAAATTTGAAATTCAGTGGTTCTTGTGAACGTTGACCCTTGAGAGGAAATCTGGGATAATAGATTTAATGATCGTTGAAAAGTGTTTAGCAAAAGGTTTTATTGATCGCGATAAGAGGTTTAGAGGGTGTTTGGGGTTGAGTTTTGAGAATAGTTTATGTGTTTTGAATAATCGAAATCAGGTAATTAGCTGTAACAAAACGTGCTGCTGAAAGATAGTGTTTGGGTTTGATTATGTTGTTTGATATCACAATAATCAGGTAATCAACTATTTGAGTGTTTGACAAATATATATGTAAAGAGAAAAAAAATAAATAAATAAACAAATAAGCTTTGATCTCTACAAAACGAATAAAAATCAGTTTTTTTTATTAATTATTTACCAAACACTAAAAATAGATTTTTCTTTATTTATTTATTTAGTATTTGCGCTTTCAAAACACAAAATATAAATATTAGGTTACAAAAGGCAATCCCAAACACTCCCTTAGTAGAACGATCTCATACTATTCATAAGATATTGGTTTAATTTTTGTTTACAAATGAAAATTCTTAATGTAAAGTTATCGTGTGAGCGTGTTTTAGTGATTATGTTAAACATAAGAGTTGTGGGCAAGGTATTCATTAGACCGATTAAGTTGGTAGGTAGCATTCCGTCAAGTTTTGAAATCGAGAAACAAACGTCTCACGTGGTGACCAAGTATACGTGTGCGTGATTTATATCGTATAGACTACAGGATAATAAACACGTTCGATAAAATAGTCCGTTTTGATTTTTGCTTAATCAGGAATTTTGACAATACGATAAAAGATTTAGGTATGCAATTCGAACGTGTGGTTTACATAATAAAGTCTCCAAGAAGGAGGGTTGGTAACGATCACTGAGGTATGAGAATCACCCCTAACCCGTTGGTGAGGTCTTTTTAAAGAAGGAAGAAACGGAGTTTGATCGTCAAGGTAAGGAAATCACACCTATCTCGGCGATGGGTCTCCATTTCGAGATTTTCGAAAAATATAAGTATAGTTGATGACGTTTTGAAATCATGCATGTAAATACGTATAGATATATATGAAAAAGTTTAGTATGATTTGTGTAAAACCTTAAAATAATGTGAAGTGTAACAAGCATATATAAGGTTCATATACAAATTGAAATTTATAAAACATTAGGTTGTTTCATGTAGAGAAACGTCGACTATTCCAAAGTGATTCGAAGATCCTTTCGAAATAGAGAAACGTGCTTTGGCCTATAGGTAAAACGCTCTCGTCGAGAAGCGATTAACGGCATCTTACCCTTCCAGTTACTACACGTCTCTAATTGATTGAAAAATCAAAACTTTGGCGAGATTGAAAATCGAGGAATGGGACTTAATCAACAAGGTACGGTTTTCACTCCTAACTTGGCGATTTCGTACCCTAAGTGTGGTTGACACTCGGCGGGTCAAACTATAGTTCGACACTTTGACGAGGGTCCACTAGAGCTTGAATTGGAAATTCTCCGTCAAGGTGAGGATGTCACTCCTAACTTGAGGGCGAATTTCGCGTAAAATAATAGGTGGATTGAGAGTCGTTCACCAAATTGTGGATTTCACGCCTATTTTGGTGAAATTGTCTCGTTTGTGTAACATGATTATTTTCGAGTTTAGTATATTCGAGTAAATGCATTAGGAAAGGCATATGATCCCGATAATGTAACAAGTATGAACACGTAAAGCATTTCATGAGTTTAGCACATAAAGGACGTTTTAAGAAATCAGCATGTGAATCACGTATGGTAAAGTATGGTACTTAACTATAGACTAGGTCAAAAGCATAGTAATTTGCCTAATTCACTATAGTTATGGCTCTCATACCAATCTGTCACACCCCAACCGATGGCGGAAGCATCGGGATGAGACGAAAACGAGATTGCTCATTGCTCACAACGCTAATAAATGAAAATATTTAATTTAATCCAACTTTCATTTCACAACATTGTCAAATACAACATGAAGCAACACAATAAGTTCATAGAACATAACAATATTTGGTACAACATTTATAAATCTAACGTCTAAAATGTGTGTATCTAAGTCCTTGCTATTTTGATTTCATAGCATCATCTCCTTCAACCTGTAACATGTTTTAAAATAAAGTCAATGCAAAAACAAAGGCGAGTACACAAGTTTAAGCATAGCATACGTATACGAATAAAGTTTTAACAATCCTCATGGCAACTAAATCTATACAAGAGCAATATCAAGGCATGCAATACGAATAATCAAACCGTTAACGCAATCACGATGTTTTAACATGACCTCACGAATAACACGATGGAGGTGGATGCGTGAATTCCTATAGCGCTAAGCATGTCAAACGAAGGCTAAAAATAGTTAATGACTAAAGCATAACATAACGAATATCCAAGACAAGCATCAAGTATGAGATTCAAGTATTCATGTGTATAAGATTGTTTGTGCGTTTCATGAAGTTTAAGTGTTCATGATTTTTGTATATGTAAAAAATGTTACACCCAAAAGTGTTATAAACAAAAGTGGGTCGAGTATACTCACAAAATTGCTAAGTCTTCTTTGGAATTACCGCGACGAGTTGATGAGTTGGAGAATGAGACACCGAGGTCACCTTAAATGACAAACGAATGTGTCTGAATAATCGAAGATACGGCGGAGGATTCTAATCGGGGTTGAAAGCACGTGTACGCATATCACGGGGTTTGTGTAGCGATTCTAAAATTAAATTCGTCAAAAGTGCCGTAAAAGTGTTATCGAAATAATACAATAAATATATATATATATATATTTGGCGAAAAGAAAGTAGATAAATGCATATTTTGACGAAACGGGGTAATAGACATATATGTATTTTTTAACGAAAAGAATAATAGATAAATATATATATTGTTTGTCGGAAACATGTAATATATATATATATATATATTGTCGTTAGAGAAGTATAATTTTCGAAAAGTATATAATATATATTTATTTTGCCGGAAGGAATAAGATGAGTATATCTTGTCGTTAAATAGATATATACTTTGTCGAAATGAATATTAAATAAATATGTTGTTGAACGGTATAATGAATAAATGTGTTTTGTCGAAAAGCATAAAGTGAAAATATATACATATTGCCGGAAGTGTAATAAATAAGTATATTGATTCTTTTCGATAAACGGGCAGAGTTTCCTCTTGTTTTGGATGATCCCGACAATCTAGTTGTCGATAACATGTTCAAAACTCAAAAATTTTATCAAAAAATACAAATATATATTTACATATCCTACTTATGTTTCCAAATTATATATAAAATTAGGTTACACAATTAAAACCATAAATGAATATGAAACAACAAGATTTAATAAGCACGTCATTGCTATACCGGGCTTCGTTTTTAGATCGTTGACCCGACAGTTGACCAGGTTTGACTTTTTGACTGAAGCTGAGCCGAGTCGCACTAAACTGAACCGAGTTAACTTGTGTCGTGAAAGCCGAGCCAACTGAAACGACAAAACAACCGGTCGAGTTGAGACACGAAACTGACTAAATCGGAAACAAAATAGTATAAGAGACTCGAACCTGAAATCGGTGTTCACCCGAACTGAAACTGTTGTTTACTGATGTTGTCTCGAACCCGCGACTGTTTGACCACAGTTGACCAGGTTTGACCTGGTTTGACCGAACGCCAAATTGAACTGAATCTGGAATAACAACAATCGAACATGAATCGAATCTTAACCAATTTAACACTTGAAACGTGACTACCTGAACCGAGACTGAGACTGGACCGGACATCGAACCTTAAGTGAACCTGAACTTGAACCGAAAACTCGAAACCCGGCCGAAGTGAACCAAACCAAAGTTAACCCGAACCGTGAACCACCCGAACAGAGACTGAAGTGAGTTTACCCGGACTGAACCGAAACAATTGATCTAAGCCGGACGACTGACCTGAACCGAGGTGCTGCCGCCGAAGACCCGCGGCTTCTGCCGCCTCCGCTGTTGCCGGTCGTCGTTCTAGGGCGAGGAAGAGCGAGAGTGGATGTGGGCGTATCGCCGGCCCTTCGCCGGTGCCGGGAAGTTGGAGAGAGAGAGAGAGCCGAGAGGCGATGGGGGTAAGGGGTAGATTGTCGGGTGTGCGTGAGAGAGGGCGGAAGGAGGAGGTTGAAGGGAGGTGGGTTTTGGCCGGAGGGAGACGGTGGTTCGCCGGAGATCTGGCCGGAAAATCGTTCCGGTGGCCGAATTTTGAGAGAGGGAGGGTGAGTGCAATGAGGTGGTGGCTAGGGTTTGTGAGAATGAGATGTATAACTAGCCTAGGGTTTTCAAGTGGGCTTGTGCATTGAGCCCATGGCCTGTTAACTAGCGTTTAGAGTTTTGAGCGGCCCGATTTACATTTCTCAAACCCGTCTTTGAACCCAACGTTGTAAAATGTAGAAATTATTATTATTATTATTATTATTATTATTATTATTATTATTATTATTATTTATGAAATTAAAACGCGGGCGTTACACACGTCGTACCCCAGAAGACAATATTAAATCGCATCAACGCCATGGAAAAATATTAAAATGTACCATCGCAGTTATTCCTTGCATTTTCTAGATAAATACTTACTCTCATGCATGGGCAGATCTAGCATAGGTTGAGGGTTAGCCCATGTTACTCCTTAGCTTTCTTGACGAAGTACATTTTTAGTGTAAATTTTTTTTTCTTTATGGACTACTTTTGAACAAAAAAAATTAGCCCGTGCTACGCCTTAGCTTTTCTTCTAGATCTGCCACAGGTCTCACGTCGAAGATTGGTCACGGTGAAAGATCTTCTGCACATTCACAATGCTCACAGTATTTTATTTCAAAAAAAAGTCAGTTTGAAGTGTTGTACCTCAATGCTTGTAAGTATCGTCCGAAACCTATAAGAGCATTCGCAATTGATTCTTCATCTTCATCTCTATATTATACTAAAAATCACTATTTTTTTCTCTCGTTTTCAATTAAATAATATTATTTTATATTTTTATCATTACTTTTTCTCTCTCTTCCAATCACAACCACTAAGGCCATGTGTAGGCATAACCCCTCATGAGGGGTTATGGAGGGTTATAGCCCAAATGTGTAAGAAAAAAGGGGTTATGAAGGTCATACAACTTAAGTGTGTAGTTGGGGATTTGTAAATGTGGGGTTTTATATATATATATGTATGTATGTATACGTATGTGTGAGAGAGGCAAATGTGTTCCAGCCATTATGTCCATCGTGCGCAAGAACAATTCGAAGCCATAGCACCTCATGGGCTGATGTGCCCGAGGGCTATGGGTCGTTACGGTGGGTTATTGCACAGAAAAACGCTAGACTACGGAAGGACTAACAATCACTATATATAATATAAAGACCCCACTCACATAACTATGGAGGATCAAACGTGAATCCTCTAAGTGCCGGATAGTTGCTTCAACATGTGTGTGTGTATATATATATAGGATTAGGATCATTTGTGAACAGATTTCTAAGAATGAACTGTGTGAACTGATCTGGACCGTTGATATATTTATTAGTTGTCAAGGACATGATGGTAATTAAACATTATTATTTTAATTTTCAATTTCTTTTTAACAAAATTTATATTAGGTAGTTACATTATTTCCTAATATATAGAGTTGATTAATTAAAACATATATTTATAATATATAATCTACGATTTTATCAGTTAACAATGAACAAATTTTCGATATCTGGGGTGAAGATCAAGATTGAATTGTTGCTTGTTTTAACCGATTATTAATCCAAAATTATATCAGTTCAAATTTCTAAAACTGGTAGAGAGGAAGATTTAATCGAAAACGTTCGAACAAATTCGTAATCCAAATTTATATGTAATCAAATCAGAGCAAATATTCTATAATCTAGGCTTTATTGTTATTTAGTTTCAGAATCAAAAAAGTTTCGAGATATTTTCAGATCTGTTTCAATTTATTCGAAACGTTTGTTTAATCCATTATTCGTATATCAATTCGTTACTGATCCTACTCGTTTCTTATTATTCAACGGTTTTTCAGCGGTTACACCTTTTTGTTTCTTATTGTTTTTGTAATATCGTCGAACGTATAACAAATACGGAAAAGGCAATGGTGAACGATGATGAAGTTAACATTGATAATGTCTGTAATGTCGGTAATACATAAGTGTACTATACATGTCTAGCATTCCAACTGCCAGCACTCTGCTTCTGCACTCTTTTACAATTACAAATATGCAGGTAATACATGTGTGTACTAAACATTTACTGCATTCACACATCCAGCACGCTGTTAATACATAAGTGTACTATACATGTCCAACATTCCAACTGCCAGCACCCTGCTTCTGCACTCTTTAACAATTACAAATATACAGGTAATACATATGTGTACTAAACATTTACTGCATTCACACATCCAGCACGCTGTTAATACATAAGTGTACTATACATGTCCAGCATTCCAACTGCCAGCACCCTGCTTCTGCACTCTTTAACAATTACAAATATACAGGTAATACATATGTGTACTAAACATTTACTGCATTCACACATCCAGCACGCTGTTAATACATAAGTGTACTATACATTTCCAGCTTTCCAACTGCCAGCACCTTGCTTCTGCACTCTTTTACAATTACAAATATACAGGTAATACATATGTGTACTAAACATTTACTGTATTATCGTGAATTTTGCAAACCCTAATCAACCAATGCTTGTTCAAAAACACAGCAAGGAAGAAAACATAAAAATTTCAAAATGCCCCAATCGATATTGAACACGAGTATGAAAACCCTAAACATCTACAATAAATTTTGATTCCTCGTACTAACGAATCCAGATACTAACATACACACAAAAACCCAAAAACCGTCAAAAATACATTACTTGAACAACTACGATTACCTTTGATTCGGCGATTGATTTAACCACAGTCTCTTTTCGTCCGTCTTCCCTAATTTTAGGTTTCCTTGTGCACAATATCGCTTAAGACATGCGGCGACAATGTGGTTTTAATCGATTCGGATGAGAGGATGCTATTCTTGACTCTGATTTTATTCAAATCGTATGTTGTTCGCGATTTTGGGGGAGGAATGTGACTGAATATGAGGGAAGAAGATACGGAAGCGGTTGTGTTTCCTTTATTCAAATAGATTTGCAATAATGTTCATTTACCAGTATACCCTTTTCATTTAACTTTTAATTAGAAAACAGTACTTATTAATTAAAATCATACCTCTATTAAAATGTTCAAGATGATAGGAATCAACGGTATCAGTTCGCACACTTCACTCTTAGAGAGTTGTTCACTCATGATCCATATATAACGGATCTGTAGAAGGGAAAGAAACTTGATACGCTTGAAGATAGAAACTAGAAATAAACCCTACTTGGCAAACATTGAAAAGATCAAGAAAGTGATGACATAAGTGGATGGAAAATCTCTTAACTTTCGTTTTCAAAAGCAAAAAGGGTATATACATACATACACTTTTCAGATCATCATATAACAAGATCTCAAGCTTTGCTTTCCCCCAACAAGATCATCCTCCTTTCTTCTTTCAGGTATACCCTCTACTTGCAGCTTCTATACCCTTGTTTTCACTAATGTCAAATGTAGTTTAATAGATTGAGATTCAAGATTCTAGGGTTCTGTGTTCTTCCCAATCAAAACATTGATTATTATTGATTGTATCTACTTTGGTTAAATCAAGTTGGGTGCTTTCTTAATACCCAATTTGCAAAAGATTGATGTGATTGTAAATAATGTATGATCAATAAGAGTTGATAAGCTCATGTTCTGTTACCTATCTGTCTTCAGCTTCAAAGCTCTTGATCTTTACAGGCTGTATATCTTGTTGAATACTTAGTTTACCGTTTTTTTAGCATTTTAAGATATTTTAATGTGTTGGTCTAATGAGGTTAGGTTTGCTTAGCAAGCACCTGTTATATCTATGCTATTAAATATATTAATGGAGCTTTCAATATGTTTTATATTTAGTTTTCTGTGGTTTATATGCATCCAATCTCATTTTGTTTTCTTAATTACTGTACCATTGAAAAGGGTTTTCGTTTTTACTTGAAAAGACTCGATTCGGCATTTTTTGTTTAATCCTTTTGTAGATGTTTCCATATAGTTTAAAAAAGGTTTGATTTTTTTTCTAATCTTTGTTCTGTAGAGACGACTTAGGGGGCGTTTGGATGTGCGTTTTGAATGTGATTGATCGTCACATGTAGAATCATTAACAAATAATTAACACAATGATAATCGAGCAAAGTCTTTCTACGCAGTCTTGTCATATTTTCGAAAAAAAATGTTTCCATATGACACAAATAGTTGGTTTTCGACTTTTCGATGACTTCAAATTAGGCACATAATATGCCGAATAATCTTTCTTTGATTGCCTAGTTTTCTCATTTGTTTTCATTGGGCATGTAGGGAAACACATATTTTTATTAATCTTGAATATTGTAATCTTTATAACAAATTCTTGTTATTTTTCAATGGTCTAAAAGGGACATCTTCTTTATTTTATTCAACTTATCAGGCTGTATAAAGATTGACTTGTTTATACTTGAAAACTACATTTGCAGATCAAAAAAGAATAAGGTATATCTTTAGCATGATCTTATCATTCTTTGGAAGTCGTAGAATCAATCGGATTTGATGGGTTGCCTTTGTTCCAAAGAAGTTAAGCATACCCCGGGGTATGAGGATCCCGCTCTTTTAGCTAAAGAAACCCCATGTGAGTTCTCATATATACCCTTTTCAAATCAATTCATATGCTGACAGCTGACTTATGTCTTCATTTCCCATGCTAAAAACACGCATAGATGATTTCGTTTCATTCTTTTCTGAATAAACATCAACTCATCAAGTATTAGATAGAAATAGGGGTGCTAAACGTAGAGGTGTACAAAAAAAAAACCGGTTTTAAAACCGAAACCGGTTTTTTTTAACCGGTTTTTCTATAACGGGTTTTAAAACCGAACCGAACCGGCGGTTGTAGACCGGTTAGGGATCTCGAGCTTCGAAACTGATTTTAAAACCGAAACCGGTTATAAAAAAAACCGGTTTTTTTTTGGCATAAACCGGTTAAAAACCGGTCCTAACCGGTTGGACCGGTTATTGTTTTGAGTTGAAAAAACCGGTTAGTAACCGGAACCGATTATAAAAAAAAAACCGGTTATTTTTTTGAAGAGAAAAACCGGTTCGGTTAAAAACCGAAACTGGTTTTTGAAAAAAACCGATTTGTACACCTCTAGCTAAACGGGTTGTGTTCGCGGGTTGGCGGGTTCCACCCGACCCGAACCCAAAATTTTAGAAGAATTCGAACCCGACCCGAACCCGAAAATGGTGTCATACATATAAACCCGAACTCGACCCGTTCAACCCCAATTTTTTTTAAAAAAAATCCGCAAATTAATGTATTAATATGAAAAGTTACTAAAAATCACAAATGTATATGATACAGTTGTATATGATATAGTTACATTTAAATTATAAAAGCTAATGACAATTTCTGTTTTTAAATTATAATTATGGTATAAATACACACCCAAATTAATTTGTGACATAAAATATATATTGTAAAAAGAATAATATAATATAAATGGGTTAAACGGGTCAACCCATCAACCCAACCGGGTTGACCCGAACCCAGACTGTTTAGCTAAACGGGTTCGCGGGTTCAACGTGAAACTGACCCGAACCTGTTTAGACTAAACCCAAACCCGCAAATTTCGTGTTAGGTTCGTGTCGGCTTTTCGGGTCGTGTCAGAATTTCACACCCCTGGATAGAAAGATTGAATTTTGCGTCTTTATCAGATAGAAAGATCTTAAATTTTGCAGTCGATTGCCGTTAATTTTGCAGTCACCGTGAGTGAAGTCGAGGCTTTGTATGAGCTTTTCAAGAAGTTGAGCAGCTCCATCATCAATGATGGTCTCATTCACAAGGTTATCTTCAACTGATATATTTTTATGTGGTGTTTGGATATATATGCTATTTGGAACCGGATTTTGGATCATCAGTTTCACACCACATTTTTAAGACATTATAATAGACTACGATGCTAATCTTCTTTGGAAATATCGTATCCAGGAAGAATTCCAGCTTGCGCTTTTCAGAAACAGAAACAGGCGAAATCTATTTGCGGACAGGGTATGCTAATATCATGATTAACAACGATATGCATAGCATGTAAATCTCCTATAAAGTTGCCTTTTTTACTAAAAAGAAAAAGAATTTCTGTTCTGTTTTGTAGATATTCGATCTGTTTGATCTGAAACGTAATGGGGTTATTGAGTTTGGAGAGTTTGTTCGATCATTAGGCGTTTTTCATCCTAATGCTCCAGTAGAAGATAAAGTAAAATGTGAGTTTCCTTAGGCTATATGATCTCATTTTTCTTAGTTAATTATTTTAATTACTATTTAGTGTTTGATATTAAACTCTTCTTGGCAGTTGCTTTCAGGCTATATGATCTAAGACGTACCGGTTTTATCGAAAGAGAGGAGGTTGGCATTGTTTAGATCTAATTCTTGCTTATGAATCCAAAAATGATCGAAAAGGGTATAATTATATGCTAAGTTTATTTAATAATCTTGTTTTTTTGCAACAGTTAAAAGAGATGGTGATAGCACTCTTACACGAATCAGATTTGGTACTTTCGGAAGACGTTATCGAAACAATAGTCGATAAGACATTTAGTGATGCGGATTTGAAAGGCGATGGAAAGATAGACGAAGACGAATGGAAACAATTTGTGGCAAAGAATCCGTCTCTCATAAAGAACATGACCCTCCCCTATTTAAAGTGAGTATACCAACATGATAACATTTTGGAGAAATATTATAAAAAACCAACATACTTTCTCATTTTTCTCACAAAAGTCCCTCAACAATTTTTTGCATAAAAACCAACATACTTTCTATTTTGTCTCACAAGAGTCCAACAATTTTTTGAACATGAAAGTCTTTTCACATGTTAAATTTGAACAAAATTATGACAAAAGTAATTTAAACCACTTGAAACCGTTAGAGGTGTCCATCGGTTCTTTTCGGTTTATTCGATTATTTGGTTCCTTTTATTCGGTTTGAAACTTTTTGGGTTAAACCAAAAATCGAGCCAAACTAAATGGAATTTAAGTACTTCAAAACTGAATCACAAACCGCATTCGAATTTGGTTTGGTTTTCGGTTTCAACCAAATACAACGAATTCATATAATTGGGTTTATTCGAATAGATATAAAGTATGATTTACTTTAGTTACTCGGTTTATTGGGTTACATATAAACCAAATTCAGTTTATTCGGTCCAGGTTTAACCGTTTTTTGTTCAATTTTCGTTTTTTAACTGTTTCGGTGGTTCTGTAGCAAGTTTTAAAAAAGTTTGTCATAATTTTGTTCAAATTTAGCATGTGAAGGGATGTTCAAAAAAATTGTTGAGGGACTTTTGTGATACAAAACATACCTATGTTGGTTTTTTACATGCAAAAATTATTGAGGGATTTCTATGAGGAAGTATATCGGTTTTTTATGGTATTTGCCCTAACAATGATTTATATATGTTCAAACATATGGTGTCTGCAGGGACATAACTTTAGCGTTCCCGAGCTTTGTTCTGACCACTGAAATAGAAGAATCGGAAATATAAAACAAGGAGATTCATCGGTAAATGAGACGATTCAGGATTCGGGTATGAAGTAAAGTAAGCGTTTGGACTCTCGTTGGCCAACAAGCTAGGGGGCATAATGGGAAATTTTAGATGGTTCCAAAGCAGGGTGCATTGAGGTTCATGTACAGAAGAGGGTAAAATGGCAAATGCTGTGTATCAACTGTTCAGTCTAGTTATCTTGTTTTGCTCTTTGGTGCAAGTTGAGAGATTTTAGAACCTTGTAAGATGGAAATGATGAATAAAGTGTTGGTTTTGTGTTAATATGGGGATAATTACTTATATTCGCGGGTTTGTAATCTTTATACGAGGTTGAATCAGTTATACCTGATTCTTGTATTGATTGTATTTGTTCGTTGCAACACAAGTAATTAAAACAATCGATAAGAACTTGATCAATAGCATACTTACCTAACTCTCTATATATAATGTATGTATCTATGAGCGGTAGCAACTCATTCTCAGTAGCAACCTTGTCGTCGTCAGTTTTAACCTTTTTAACCTGTTGGGAGAACAGTGAGTAACCTTTGGTAGGATCGTCCTTTGATGGGTTGACCAACGGTAAACCAACCAACGTTAACTCTTCACCTTCAAACGTAGTTCCCGTTCCATTTATTCTCATCATATGCTAGGTGAGGGAACATAAGCTATATTATAAGTTTGTAAAAGAGATTAATAAGATCTTGTTGGTTTACCTTGGGTTTCTCGGTGCTCTAACGACTGGTGCCGCCCATCTTTTGCGCAACCGTTGGAACTGATTAGTGTTGTCACTGAATTCTGCTTATACCCATGCTCAATGAGATCAGCCTTCATTAAGTTTACCATCTTTTTCACTACTTTTTGATCAAGTGACATGTTCATCTTTATATATTTTATTTGTTAGTTGTTCTTTATTAAGGTCTATTCCATTGTGCTCTTTACTTTAATATCTTGATAATTTACTTCAAGAAAGAGTGGATATCATGAATAAGTTGTAACATCCGCCAAAAACCAGATTTACCAAACCCGCTTCGTTTATTAACCGAACAACCAGTTAAAAATTTCGTTGCGTATTTAATGCCCAAATTAATTTTAAACGATACATAATTAATAAGTATATTAGAATATAAAATTTAATTTTGAAAATGTATTAAAAATAGTGAATTAAAAATAATATGCTGAAGCCGGGACTCGAACCCGGGTCAGCCGAGAGCCTACAAAGCATTAACACACATCTCTACAACCGCTCCGCCACTTGATCTTTTTATGAAGTTCTGGGAAGCAATTAAATCATATCTTCAACTGAGAATCAACCTGTTGCGCCAACTGAAACCGATATCGGCTTTCAAACCGACCAAGACGTTTGAGTGTTCGCGGAATCTTGATCATAACCGATAAAACCGACATCTTAAATCAATTCAGTCGTTAATGAACTTGAATTCAGATGATGTTTGGTTTTTATAACCGAAAACTTTCATTCTGGAATTACTTCAACAAAACACTCATCTCGCGATTCAATTTCATTCCCAGAGCTTCTAATTTTGTGTTTATTCTATTTTCTGGTCGTCGGAATTGCTTTCTGATCATCGCCGGAATACTCTGCAAGTCGCTGGAAAACCGAGACTCAACTCAAAACGGTAAAATACCTCGACTTTACTGTTTCAATCAATTGTTAGAACCTTACTAACATTAACCCATCGCTCAGAATCAACCACAGACGACATTGCTGGACTTTCTATTTTCACCGGAAAACTTCTGGATTTGTCGGAAACTCGCTGTTAACCGGTATGATCATTCAAACATACTGGTAATCATTAGTCATCAGTTCAATTTCACATCTAACCCCTCCAAACTGTTAATTGATTCTAACAGCCGAAGGTCCCAAAACAGAGCCGACGAACTTCGCCGGATTTTCTGAAGAAGACGACCTGTTCGGTACTTTCTTTCCCCAAACTCTTCGTGTAACATCCGTAAAAAAAACGGATTTACCAAACCCGCTCCATTTATCAACCGAACAGTCAGTCAAAATTTTCGTTGCGAATTAAATGCCCAAAATATTTTTAAACGATCCGTAATCAATTATTATATGGGAATATATATTTAGTTTTTGAAAAACAGTCAAAAATCGCAAAATAAAAATGAATTGTCTCTGCCGGGTTTCGAACCCGGGTCTGTACCGAATCAGATGTGACTTATCTCTCAACACACAAACCACTGCGCCGCTTGTTCTGTTTGTTATATATTTCAATCATTTAATTGATATAATAACGTTACGAATTCAAAATCGGCGCCCAAACGATTCAGTCGTCGGATTCCCGGTAAACTCGCGAGTCTTAACTACAATTTACGTTATAACGTAAACCATTAACCACATATCGGTTATAACCGAAGTTTGATGTCCGCGACCAAAAATGATAACCGCCGGAAAACTTAAACCGATGAATACAGTCCGAAATCAGACCAAATACATCTCGTTTTCTCCTATAAATTGACCCACAACCGACGACAAACACTTTCGCTCAAAAATCACACCTTTTCTCGGCATAATTCCACTCGCCGGAACTTTCTTGTTTTTCGCCGGAAAACCGAGTTTTAATTTCTGAACCTCACTGAATCCCCTAAACCTTTACTGAAGTTACCCATACTCTTTCCAAGATTTCCGGAGACTTGCTGCTGCAAGGAACCTGTCGCCGGAGTTAAATTCTGTCGCCGGAGTTTCTGCCGGAAAACAGAGGATCCAGTCGGTATACCTCTCCGCCCAGTTTCTTTTCCTTTTTAACTTTTATCTTACCTTAATCGACTGTAAAACACTAATAAACCAATAAAGAACCTTAAACCAGTCAATCGATTTCCTCTGGTTATACTGGATGAAGAAGACGACGTAAATTCTGTAACATATAAGTATAATCTAAATCATGAAACTAATCGGGTTAGACACACAGTCCAGCGGTGGACTGTGTGCACATATAAAACGCAAAACGTCTCAAGTTCGATTCCCGTCTCACACACGCTGCCTTAATAAAATGCATTTTTTTGTTTACTGAACCGGATCGCCTTAGATATATGTTAAGTATATTAATAACCGGAATAATAACCAAGTTAGACACACAGTCCAGCGGTGGACTGTGTGTTTGTTTATATCACAGGTCACGAGTTCGAGTCCGGTCTTCAGCACCGACTCGGACAATTATCTCCTCTTTTTAATTAAGGCAGAAAAGGAAATAAATAATTAGTATTTAAGTATAATAAAAATCGAATGATATAACATGTTGAACACACAGTCCAGCGGTGAACTGTGTGTTGGATTAAACCACAGGTCCCGGGTTCGAGACCTGTGGTGTGCATGACCGTTTCGCTTAAACTATTTTTAAAATAAAAATGATTTTCTGTTTAATTCTAATTAATGTATATATGTAATTAAAATCGGATATATAACGGGTTAGACACGTAGCTCAGTTGGTAGAGCTGCGTGCACGCGTACGGGAGGTCTCGGGTTCGAGCCTCACCCAGCGCACAACAATATGCCTCGAACCGGTCAACGCCGGTCAAAGTCAACTGTAGCAGAAAAAAAATAAAATATTTTTATTATTTTTATTTAATTATTTTAATTAAAAATCAATTATAAATACTTAAAAATAACATTTTTAAGGTTAGAAAATAGCTTCAAACTCACAAAAATACACCCAACAATCCTACTAAAATAGTTTAATAAAATCCGTTTACTTACCAAACCATAATGCGATTTATCTAGGTTAAATCTCACTCGTGGTTAAAACCACATCGCGTGCATTCAACGTCATCAACCGAACGCACCCACTGTGAGTGAATCTTACAATTCCCCCTTTTAAATTACACGTTTTGGGGTGTGTCATGCGTTATGAAATTAATTAATTTATTTATTTAAACTTGTGCCATATCACATCATGACTTAAACTTAGATTGTTTTTATTGTTGTGATTTACTTATTGCCATTTGTCAAGTCATATGAAACTCATACATTAAGCCCATCAGTTCCTCGTGGGAGACGAGTAGAACATCGCGTGCTTCACATCAAATTCATTATTATTCATGTGTGTATCATTGAGTTTATATTGTTTGTAGTGTGTTATTTATATCATGATGTTTATGCAATTCATTCATCAGGCCCCTCAGTTCCTCGTGAGAGACGAGTTGAGCATCGCGTGCCTCTAATTGTTCCATTATTGTTCATGTGTGTTTTCATTTAACATATTATGATGGTTGATCAAGTTACATCTAATTTTACTCATGTTTGGTTGTGCACATATTTCATAATCAATTTAAATAAATTGTTCAAATGTTTTCCATAGGATTCACTCGCCAACATTATGTTGATCCAAAAACTTTTTTTACACATGATACAGGTGAACAGGTTGAAGCAAGGATAACATAGGATATGCCTTAGAAGAGAACAAAGAAGTTAGATTGTTAGTTAGATCATGTTGTAACATTATTGTAAATTTCCATTTAATTTGTATTAATGAATATGAAACGTTTAATAAATGTCATGAGCTTTGATGATAACCCAATCATGCCCCGATCACCTTATCCGCTGCGGGTCGGGGTGTGACACTTCGGTTCAATACTTTTCAATTGTTCATCTTGTTCATTAACTGAATTAATCAAGTAACAGTTAGATAAACGTTTGTCTGAGTTTTGAACGAAGAAGACGAAGTAGTTATGTTATAAGATTATTTAAAATCGGTATTATAAACGGGTTAGACACACAGTCCAGCGGTGGACTGTGTGCAAATAAATACATACACGTCGCGAGTTCGATTCCGGTCCCAACCTCATTCGCTGTAATAAAATGCCATTTTTTTAAACTGAACCGGGTTAACTCCGTTAGATGTTAAGTATAATAAAAATATGTATTTTAACCAAGTTAGACACACAGTCCAGCGGTGGACTGTGTGTAACATTAAGTCACAGGTCCCGGGTTCGAGACCTGTTGACGACACCGGTCCGATGAATTAAAACATTTTTGAAAATAAAAGAATTTTGAATAAACTGAGTTAGTATATAAATATAATTAAAAACATAATTATTTCGGGTTAGACACGTAGCTCAGTTGGTAGAGCTGCGTGCACGCGAACGGGAGGTCTCGGGTTCGAGCCTCACCCGGCGCATACACTTACACAATAAAACCGGTCAACGGTCAACAAGTCAACGGTCAAAAAGTCAACATTTTTTTATTATTTTTATTTATTTATTTTATTTAAAAATCAATTAAAAATACTTAAAAATAACATTTTTAAGGTTAGAAAATAGCCTAAAACTCACAAAAATATATCCAAAAATCCTATTAAAGTTGTTAATAAAATCCATTTATTTACCTTACTTTTCTCTATTAATTAGGTTAGTTATTCCTCGTCGATCAATCCTCTAAACTCGTGCGCATTCATCATCATTCACCGAACGCACCCACTGTGAGTGAATCTCTACAAATTCCCCGTTTAAAAATCGTTTTTTGGGTGTATCATGTGTCTTACTATTTATTATATTTAAATCATTGTGCATACATCATATCATGAATAAATGTGTATTCAGCTTGTATAAACTGTTTGTGTGGTTATTGTTTAGATTAAATTTGTTATTTTCAGTATGTGCAAATTTCATAGGCCGCCGCTCCCCATTACATTATGAGCGTTGAGCATGTTCCCCATTACATTATGAGCGTGAACCTGGCGTGCCAACATACGATCGGCTCCGTTTGATTGAGCCTTGATCGCACAGACATTTATCATTTTCAGTACATGCAATACGATCGGCTCCGTTTGATTGAGCCTTGATCGCACAGTTTCATTCATGTTATATATTTATGCAAGTTGATATGTTATTGTTTGCTGTTGGTTTGTTAATGTATGTTATCGTTTGTTGTTGTTTGATATGTTATTGTATGCTGTTGGTTTGTTAATGTATGTTATTGTTTGTTGTTGTTTGATATCGTATGCTGATGGTTTGTTATTGTATACTATATGTTGTTATCGTATGTTTATTTACGTTTGTTCATATATGAATATTGCACAATTTTTCTATATTAAATACAACAAGAAATAAATAATAAATGTTTTCTAACAAGGTTCACTCGCCAACTTTTGTTGATCCAAAAACCATTTTTACATATGATACAGTTGAGGAAGAAGCAAGGAAAACATAGGAAATTGCCTTAGAAGAAAAATAATGAAGTTTAGAAGGATGAATAGAACATGTTGTATTTGTTTGATATGATTGTATGATCTCTTTTAAATTGAAATAATAAATATGGAACCTTATAATAAATGTCATGAGCTTTGATGAAAACCCAATCATGCCCCGGTCACCTTTTCCGCTGCGGGTCGGGGTGTGACAGATTGGTATCAGAGCTTTTGACTATAGGGATATAGGATAGGTTATTAGACCCTTAGAGCCTATACTATAGTTGACTAGATGTTCATTGTTTATGTGGTTACATGCAAACTTATGATATTTATTTGTTTCATATTTATTACATACACAAATGCGCAAACATTTCAAATATTACATTTTGTGATACATAGTGAATTATACTTGCAGTCAAACATACATACTTACATACATATTCATTATACATGTTACAATATTCACATATTCAAATCATCTTCATACTTCCGTTATTCAAGATTTTGTCGCATTTTTCATTTTTCAAATCTCATCAAAGTGAGTTCTGCGACGGGCGTGTAGTAACTGTAAGGGTACAAGTACCGGTAGTCGGAACGTCCTGTCTAGGTTGGCATTCGTATAAATCCAATATAACGGACAAGTTTGCCTACCTGGGGACTAACGATGAGAGTACGAAGGACCTATTAGGCCAAAGCATGCCACACCAAACGTCGTTCGAACTAACCCCACTTTGAGGTGTCACCGTGTCCACACCTGGATACATTCCGAATATCATACGTTACATACATATTTCTCGATTTTCTCCGGGTTTTAGTGTACGTAACCAGGCTAACACATGCGAACCATATGAAAAACCCGGTATTCATGGGGCCCACATGATTACGAAGGTGAAGTATGGCGGCATGCAAGGCCCAATTACGAGCAAAGCCCAAGACATCCTATGGATGTAGTAGATTTATTTTGCTATGTTTATTTTATGAATGTTCATTCCTAAATACGACACATGATCCCAAAAACATCCAACTCATACTCTTCATATGTATTCCTTGTAGATGTCTTCTAATTCCGCTCGTATGAAGATGAGAGCAGGAAAAGCTCGCGAGCGCATGGCTGCCCTAATCGCTCAACAAATGGCTGCCGTAATACCCAACATTATAGTCCAAGTCCAACAAGCCCTTACCGCTAATCCCGTCAATCAAGAAGTTCAAAATGTTGTTAACCCTCCCCCAAATACCACTAAATGCACTTATAAGCATTTCAAATCCTGCGACCCTACAAAATACGAAGGGACTGAAGGTGTCACCGCTCTTCTCTATTGGTTTGAAGAAATGAAAAACATTTTTCTAAATTGCGATTGCCCCGATGATCGCAAAGTGCGATATGCTACTAGTCGTTTATTTGGAATAGCACTTACTTGGTGGAATACGGAGAAGGCCAAACGGGGTGTTGAAGATACTATGACTTTGACTTGGGAAGAGTTGAAAGAGATCATGACAAGACGGTTTTGCCCAAGAAGCGAAATCAAGAAATTAGAGGATGAGTTCTATTCGTTGAAACAAAAGGAAGGCGACCACACCACGTACAACAAGAGATTCTTCGAGTTAAATCAAATGGTTCCCAACTTGTTCACTCCCCACTACCGTTTGATCGAGCACTACATTCAAGGTCTTCCTTCAAAGATTCAAGACTCTGTAATAAGTACCACACCTGCAACCTTGGAAGCAGCAATGGAGTTAGCTACAGAGCTCACCGAGAACCGAATCCGGAACAAAGACTTCAAGGAGGAGAAGAAGAAGGATAAAGCATCGACTGAAACCTCCAACTACACCCAAACCGAATCCCTTTCTCAACCCATTTCTAAGAGAAAAAGAGACGAGCAACTTTTCGCTGTCACCCAACGCAACCAACCAGCCTTACAAGCCGTACCCCTCCAAGCTATCCCAATCACTCAAGTAGCACCCAACTCAACCTACCCAAATAAGAAACCTTACCTTGGACCTCACCCTCGATGTAACACCTGTTTTTATCACCATCCATCTACCGTACTTTGTCGACTATGTGCGAATTGTGGACGCTATGGTCATTTGAGCAAAGTTTGCCGCACCTCTCAAAACCAAACCTCACCCCCTACTCAAAACATGATCCAAACATATCAACAACCCCGATACCCCATGTTCCCATATGTTCGAGCTTGTTTCAATTGTGGCGACCCTACCCACTTTAGAAACACGTGCCCTCAATTGGTTAACATCATAAACGCTCAAGCTCAAGCAAACCCAGTTAACAAGCAAATCAAGGAAACCTAATCACTAGGTCACCAGCAAGAGGAAGAGTTTTCAACATCAACGCCAATCCGGTCGAAGATAATGACGGCCCAAACGAAAACACTCAACTACTCCCCTTCACCAACAATCAAGATTCTACTCCAACTGCTTAGTTTTATGTTTTCTTTATGTTATCTCAATTCTCACGTGTCTCAATTTTAAATTGGATATTTATCCATGGATTTTAATGCAAATTATTGTTTCAAGTTTTGTTTTATACTCATTGATTCAACATTCATACCATCATACATCTCAACGTATTTCAATCTCATTATTTAAAGAAGTTGGGCTGTGTCTCACTTCTACATAGACTAACCTCTCCATCACAACAAACGAGAGAGGGACTGTCATCAATCAAACATGTATACTATCAGAATTATGACGCAGACATTGTTTGTTGTGTTTATTTATGTTTTAGAGTCACATAGAACTAATCATAACTTACGGATAAAGCCAATGAAAATTTGACAAGAATATGGTGGATACGCCGCTGGTACTTCCTATATATAAGTATTCTTGTCAAAGGATCAGAGGCATTATCAGGCGGTTATGAGAAGTTCCATATAGGATTTAGTAATGTTTTGGTTGAAATTTGTTTTACACTCGCTGATTTAACATTCATATCAACTCATCATTTAAAGAAATGGGATTGTGTTCCATTTTCTACATAGACTAACCTCTCCATCATAACAAACGAGAGAGGTATTGTCATCATTCAAGGACTCAAGTTTTGGTTGTTGTGTTTGTTTATGTTATAGAGTCACATAGGAGTAATCATAACTTACTGATAAAACCAATGAAAATTTGACAAGAATATGGTGGATACGCCGCTGGTACTTCCTATATATAAGTATTCTTGTCAAAGGATCAGAGGCATTATCAGGCGGTTATGAGAAGTTCCATGTAGGATTTGGTATTGTCTTGATTGAAGTTGTGTTATACTCACTGATTTAGCATTCATATCATCTCATCATTTAAAGGAATTGGATTGTGTCATCAATCAAACATGTATGCTATCAGAATTAGGACTTAGATATTGGTTGTTGTGTTTATTTATGTTCTAGAGTCACATCATAGAACCAATCATAACTTACTGATAAAACCAATGAAAATTTGACAAGAATATGGTGGATACGCCGCTGGTACTTCCTATATATAAGTATTCTTGTCAAAGGATCAGAGGCATTATCAGGCGGTTATGAGAAGTTCCATGTAGGATTTGGTATTGTCTTGATTGAAGTTGTGTTATACTCACTGATTTAGCATTCATATCATCTCATCATTTAAAGGAATTGGATTGTGTCATCAATCAAACATGTATGCTATTAGAATTAGGACTCAGATATTGGTTGTTGTGTTTATTTATGTTCTAGAGTCACATCATAGAACCAATCATAACTTACTGATAAAACCAATGAAAATTTGACAAGAATATGGTGGATACGCCGCTGGTACTTCCTATATATAAGTATTCTTGTCAAAGGATCAGAGGCATTGTCAGGCGGTTATGAGAAGTTCCATGTAGGTTTTAGTAGTAAAGTTATGTTTTAGGATATAACCTAATCTTTCAAACGTACCCAAACTCATATGCATAACATCATACTTAGTCAATCAACTCTGTGTATCCATGTTCCGTATTCATACACTTTAGGCAACAAAAAGCGATTCCTGTAGCAGGGTATTCAACCCTTACAAGGAACGTTGCCGCCTCAAACAAAATTTAAACTCTTACTTGTAACATTTGTAAAAAAATCGGGTTTTCAAAACCCGCTCCGTTTTGTAATCGAATATCGAGTTATAAAAGTTACATTGAATATTTATGATTATTTTGATTTAAAACGATACATAATTAATAAATAAACTAAACTATAAAAATTATATTTGATAAAAAGTTAAAATAAAATAAATAAAAAAATTATGATGCTGCCGGGACTCGAACCCGGGTCAGCCAAGACACACTCCAACGACTTAACACACACTCACATCACCACTCCGCCACTTTGTGTTTTCTGTTATCACTAGGAAACAAATGAGATTTATATACAGACTAAGTTAAACCGGTTCCGCCAACTGAGAAACGGAAAAAGGCAAAGCAATCGTCAAATCGTTCGATTTCTCGCGTATTTACGTTCATAACCGATGAACCGATGTCTTTAATCAATTCAGAATTGATTGAGCATCAAGTCTCATCATTATCGGCCTTCATAACCGAAAAGCAAATCAAATCCTGAATACTTCAATCCAAGCTCACTCTCGCGACTCAGAAACGTCATAACCATACTCCATTTCATTTTCGTCACATTTTCAGACCATCAGAACGCTTAAATCAGTTCGCCGGAATTTTCTGCAAATCCCGCCGGAAAACCGTATTCATCCTCAAACGGTAATTCTCTCAATATTATTGCAGTTCAACAATTATTAGACTATTTCTAACTTAAACCTCTCAATTGAAATCGAATTCAGGCGCTGTATTCAACTAATTCCAGTTCGCCGGAACTCCCCTGAAAATTTCTAATTCCGTCTGTGAAACGGTAAGGGTCTTCAAACACATCGTTAACGTTTGTTTATCACTTCCACATTCGACTAATCAAAATAGTTAATTATCTTGTTCAGTTGAAGAGCATAAAAACAGGAACCGACACATCACCGGAAATCTGAAATAAACCGTTCATCGGTATGTTTCATCTCTAATTACCGTCTCTGCCTTTTCATTTAAGTTTTAATAATGTCTGTAAATCGTAAACACAAGGAACGAGATAGTAAATCAGATTGACTGTAATTAGAATGAAGAAGACGAAGCTAACTAAGTTATAAGTATATTTAAAACTAGTAAAATGAACGGGTTAGACACACAGTCCAGCGGTGGACTGTATGCAAAATACACACGCACGTCCCGAGTTCGATTCCTGCTATACGCACTCCTTATATAATAAAAAGCCTTTTTGTTTAAAAACTAAATCAGGATAACTCAGTTAGTTATTAAGTATAATAGAAACCGAGATAATAACCAGGTTAGACACACAGTCCAGCGGTGGACTGTGTGCAACATGAATCATACGTCGCGCGTTCGAAACCCGTCACTTGCACCGGTCCGTTGAATTAAAATGTTTTGAAATTAAAGAGAATTTCGGTTAAACTGAATGAGTTTATAAATATAAATAAAAACAAGATTATTTCGGGTTAGACACGTAGCTCAGTTGGTAGAGCTGCGTGCACGCGTACGGGAGGTCTCGGGTTCGAGCCTCACCCGGCGCAAACTAATACGCTGACCGAACCGGTCAACGGTCAACGGTCAACGCTAAATAAACAATTTTTTTATATTTTTATTTATTTAATTTAATTTAAAAATCAATTAAAAAAACTAAAAAATAACATTTTTAAAGATAGAAAATAGCCATAAACTCACAAAAATATATCCAAAAATTTCATTAAAATCCTTAATAAAATCCACCCATTTAATATATTTTTCCGTTATTATTTAGGTTAGTAATCCCCGTTGTTCCGCTCATCTAATTCGTGCGCATATCACCATCTCCAATCCAACGCACCCAAGGTGAGTGAACCCTTACAAATTCCCCGTTTTAATCACGTTTTGGGGTGTATCATGTGTCTTGATATATATATATTATACTTAAACCATTGTGCATGCATCATATCATGAACTAGTGTATTCAGTATGTTTCCTGTTGTGTTGTTATTGTTGGATGCAAGTTTATTATTTTCAGTACATGCAATTTCATAGGCCGCCGCTCCCCATTACATTATGAGCGTTGAGCATGTTCCCCATTTCATTATGAGGTTGAACCTGGCGTGCCCAAATACGATCGGCTCCGTTTGATTGAGCCTTGATCGCACAGACATTTTCATTTTTAGTACATGCAATACGATCGGCTCCGTTTGATTGAGCCTTGATCGCACAGTTTCATTTATGTTATTTACAGTATGATGTTGGTATGTTCATGTATGCTGTCATATGTTATTGTATGTTATAGTTGTGACTGCTATTTGCCATTGCTTGATTATTTACATTTGCTCATCTATGATTATGCACAAATTTTCATTGATAAACTAACAATTAATTCATTAATAAATGTTTATCTAATAAGGTTCACTCGCCAACTTATGTTGACCCAAAAACCCCCCATTTTACACATGATACAGGTGAACCAGCAGCAGCTAGGAACACATAGGACTTGGACAAGAAGAATAAAACGATTTAGAGATGGGATTGTTATGTTTGGTTTATTTTCTTTGTATTGAATGAACATGTTTGGATATTTGAAAATGTAACTTTGACTTTATTAAATATGAAACATATTAGTAAATGTCATGAGCTTTGGTGATAACCCAATTATGCCCCGACTCTTATTCCGCTGCGGGTCGGGGTGTGACATTACTCTCTTCTAAGTATGTAATTGTCAAATTAAACACCATTCTTTCTAGACAAATATGCCACTACTTAAATTTCGGGACGAAAATTCTAAAAGTAGGGGATACTGTAACATCCGCCAAAAACCGGATTTACCAAACCCGCTTCGTTTATTAACCGAACAACCAGTTAAAATTTTTGTTGCGTATTTAATGCCCAAATTAATTTTAAACGATACATAATTAATAAGTATATTAGAATATAAAATTTATTTTTGAAAATGTATTAAAAATAGTGAATTAAAAATAATATGCTGAAGCCGGGACTCGAACCCGGGTCAGCCGAGAGCCTACAAAGCATTAACACACATCTCTACAACCGCTCCGCCACTTGATCTTTTTGTGAAGTTCTGGGAAGCAATTAAATCATATCTTCAACTGAGAATCAACCTGTTGCGCCAACTGAAACCGATATCGGCTTTCAAACCGACCAAGACGTTTGAGTGTTCGCGGAATCTTGATCATAACCGATAAAACCGACATCTTAAATCAATTCAGTCGTTAATGAACTTGAATTCAGATGATGTTTGGTTTTATAACCGAAAACTTTCATTCTGGAATTACTTCAATAAAACACTCATCTCGCGATTCAATTTCATTCCCAGAGCTTCTAATTTTGTGTTTATTCTATTTTCTGGTCGTCGGAATTGCTTTCTGATCATCGCCGGAATATTCTGCAAGTGGCTGGAAAACCGAGACTCAACTCAAAACGGTAAAATACCTCGACTTTACTGTTTCAATCAATTGTTAGAACCTTACTAACATTAACCCATCGCTCAGAATCAACCACAGACGACATTGCTGGACTTTCTGTTTTCACCGGAAAACTTCTGGATTTGTCGGAAACTCGCTGTTAACCGGTATGATCATTCAAACATACTGGTAATCATTAGTCATCAGTTCAATTTCACATCGAACCCCTCCAAACTGTTAATTGATTCTAACAGCCGAAGGTCCCAAAACAGAGCCGACGAACTTCGCCGGATTTTCTGAAGAAGACGACCTGTTCGGTACTTTCTTTCCCCAAACTCTTCGGTTCAATACTTTTCAATTGTTCATCTTGTTCATTAACTGAATTAATCAAGTAACAGTTAGATAACCGTTTGTCTGAGTTTTGAACGAAGAAGACGAAGTAGTTATGTTATAAGATTATTTAAAATCGGTATTATAAACGGGTTAGACACACAGTCCAGCGGTGGACTGTGTGCAAATAAATACATACACGTCGCGAGTTCGATTCCGGTCCCAACCTCATTCGCTGTAATAAAATGCCTTTTTTTTTAAACTGAACCGGGTTAACTCTGTTAGATGTTAAGTATAATAAAAATCTGTATTTTAACCAAGTTAGACACACAGTCCAGCGGTGGACTGTGTGTAACATTAAGTCACAGGTCCCGGGTTCGAGACCTGATGACGACACCGGTCCGATGAATTAAAACATTTTTGAAAATAAAAGAATTTTGAATAAACTGAGTTAGTATATAAATATAATTAAAAACAGAATTATTTCGGGTTAGACACGTAGCTCAGTTGGTAGAGCTGCGTGCACGCGAACGGGAGGTCTCGGGTTCGAGCCTCACCCGGCGCATACACTTACACAATAAAACCGGTCAACGGTCAACAAGTCAACGGTCAAAAAGTCAACATTTTTTATTATTTTTATTTATTTATTTTATTTAAAAATCAATTAAAAATACTTAAAAATAACATTTTTAAGGTTAGAAAATAGCCTAAAACTCACAAAAATATATCCAAAAAACCTATTAAAGTTGTTAATAAAATCCATTTATTTACCTTACTTTTCTTTATTAATTAGGTTAGTTATTCCTCGTCGATCAATCCTCTAAACTCGTGCGCATTCATCATCATTCATCGAACGCACCCACTGTGAGTGAATCTCTACAAATTCCCCGTTTAAATCACGTTTTTGGGGTGTATCATGTGTCTTACTATTTATTATATTTAAATCATTGTGCATACATCATATCATGAATAAATGTGTATTCAGCTTGTATAAACTGTTTGTGTGGTTATTGTTTAGATTAAATTTATTATTTTCAGTACGTGCAAATTTCATAGGCCGCCGCTCCCCGTTACATTATGAGCGTTGAGCATGTTCCCCATTACATTATGAGCGTGAACCTGGCGTGCCAACATATGATCGGCTCCGTTTGATTGAGCCTTGATCGCACAGACATTTATCATTTTCAGTACATGCAATACGATCGGCTCCGTTTGATTGAGCCTTGATCGCACAGTTTCATTCATGTTATATATTTATGCAAGTTGATATGTTATTGTTTGTTGTTGGTTTGTTAATGTATGTTATCGTTTGTTGTTGTTTGATATGTTATTGTATGCTGTTGGTTTGTTAATGTATGTTATTGTTTGTTGTTGTTTGATATCGTATGCTGATGGTTTGTTATTGTATGCTATATATTGTTATCGTATGTTTATTTACGTTTGTTCATATATGAATATTGCACAATTTTCTATATTAAATACAACAAGAAATAAATAATAAATGTTTTCTAACAAGGTTCACTCGCCAACTTTTGTTGATCCAAAAACCATTTTTACATATGATACAGGTGAACAGAAAGAAGCAAGGAAAACATAGGAAATTGCCTTAGAAGAAAAATAATGAAGTTTAGAAGGATGAATAGAACATGTTGTATTTGTTTGATATGATTGTATGATCTCTTTTAAATTGAAATAATAAATATGAAACCTTATAATAAATGTCATGAGCTTTGATGAAAACCCAATCATGCCCCGGTCACCTTTTCCGCTGCGGGTTGGGGTGTGACATAAGTTCCATAATGAATATTGAATAAGATGTGTCTGCATTAAAGAAAAAAAAAGAGTAAACTGTAAATTTTGTCTTTTATCTATATACTTATTTTCAGACGGTGTCCTTTATTTATAAAAAAACTAATGAGTTTTGTACTTTATGTTTTCAAATCTTGCACGTTATGTCCTTTGAGCCCTAGTTAATTTTTTTTTGTTAAAGCCAGTTTACTCAAGGGCAGTTTAGTCTTTTTACCCGTTACTTTAAAAATATGTTAATAAATAAAACAAATTTAGAAATATAATAAAGAAATATATACATGCATGTGTATATACACTCTTACCCACCTGCGCCTCAACACTCCTACACCTACAATCGCCACCCTAAACCACAGCCCACCACCATATCCGCAACCTTTCCACCACCTCCGCCCAATACCATATCAGCCAAACCACTTCTCCCTCACTTGTTGCCACCATCCACCACACCCCACTAACCTAGCGCCGCTGTTACACCACTACCTTAGCGCCACCGTCAGACAGTTAGGGTTGTATCTCCAAAATAGCGCCGCCGTTACACATACAAACACATTTTAATTTTTTTGTTTTATTTAGTAACATATTTTGAAAGTAACGGGTAAAAAGACTAAACTGCCCTTGAGTGAACTAGCTTTAATAGAAAAAATTAACTAGGTTAGATTCAAAGGACAAAACTTGCAAGATTTGAAAACATAAAGTATAAATCTCGTCATTATAAAGATAAATGACACTGCTTGAAAATTGATATAAAGATAAAGAACAAAATTTGCAATTTACTAAAAAAATAAACGCATATAACCTTTATATACTTCATTATGTTTTTTAAATGTAGTTGCACCATAAAATGGATCCTTTTAATTAGTATTGTGAGGTTCATTATGGAACACACTAAAAAAAGTAGGGAACTAAGAAACAGTGAATTTAACATGTTAAATATATCTTAAAAATTTAACTTAAAGTACTAAAAAAAATTTAATTTTTTTAAGCTTTTACATATAAAAATATGTAGAAGCTATTCCACTAAAAAATCATTTTTGTAAAAAAAATTCACCTTTTTTAATTGTTTTTTAAACATTCTTTTTATATTTTTAGTAGTTGATTTTTTTATTAAAAAAGTTTATATATGTATTTATATGCAAAAGCTTCAATTTTTTTAAAATATCTTGATTTATAACATGTATGGTTTCCCGGTTCCCATTTTTTTTAGTGTTCCATAATTAACCCTCTACTAGTATAGTAAAACTATATATTTGTTTTGAAAAGCAAACATTTTAAAGGATTGATGCGCTATACCACTAGTTAATATAACACTGCGTAAGATCCTCAAAAGAATAGCCTGGTGGTAAAGTGGTTATTCCCTAACCAAGTGATGTGGTGATTTTAGCCTTTAGAAAAAATGATATAATATTGCGTAAGAAGTTGTGAAAGAGTGCATCCACCATTCCACCCATTACCGCACATGTCTCACTTAGTCCATGGTCTCATATTGGAATACCAACCCATTTTTAAAATCTACTACTAATAATTGTGAAAAATCATTTTCAGGCCCCATTCACACTTTTAAAGGTGCCCAAAAAACCCTAACTCGAATCCAAAAAAAGCCCGGGTATTGACAACCCGAACCCAAACCCAACCCTATAGGTGTGGACCAGGTACGGTATACCAGTTGAAAGCCCGAACCCGAGTTTTTATAGACCCGCTTTATACCCGGGTTTTGTGCATACCCGGGTTTTTTCAACGTAACCGGGTTTAATAATACCCGTACCTAGGTTTTAGGAATACACGCACCAGGTTTTAGGAATACCTGATACCAAGTGTTAGGAATGCATGCAATTTCGGGTTTTTTTATACCTTGCCCGGGTTTTTTTTTAGTTAGGCCTTGTGCGAGGTTGTCAGGTCAAATCATGAGCACACCCGAGTTTTCGTCCCACCATGTGTTACGCCAGAGAGTTCTGCTTTTGTCGTGTGGCACAGTGACTGTCAAGTGGCAGCCGACGGTATGATTTCTCGAGGGAACGCCTAAGCCAAACTCTGAAACCAGCGTGGTCCCGATTAAGACAACATAGTCTGGTCGGAGCGGGCATTAGGACTTTCCAATTTAGAAAATACGGTGGCCAAACACAAGAAAATCGTTGTTAAAAAAATAGTGGCATTATTCGTTGAAATCCAAAACTAAATCTAGAATAATAAAAGGCAAATGCTATAAAAAAAACATATTTTCTGTTTTTTTTTTTATGAAAGTCCTTCCACTCTTTTTTGCACTTAAAATCCAACATGTTTTTTTTTTGTCTTATAAAATTCCCCTAACTACTTTTTATACATAAAAAAACATAATTTCTACTCTTGTATCATACAAGTCCCTTAAAATGTTAAACTTAAAAAAATCTCTTAATTATGATTCGATGAAATCAAGAAAATATTATTTGACAAATTATGTTATACTTTTTAACGATTTAAATTATGTATACCATTTTATATGTTTTTTATTATATTTTATTTTAAGTTATGTTATCCACGCTCGTGAATTTTATTATACTGTTTTCCGAATAATATTTATTGTTATCAATTTATTGACTTTAAAATGAAAAAGAAATGACAAACACTAAACATACTTTAGTTTGTCATATATCCAACTTAAAACATTACTTTATTTTAATTCTTTTCTAACGTGATATCAATAAGCAAAAAAAAAATATTCACAAGTTTGTTCAAATTTAACATTCGGATGGACTTCTATATCCAAAAAAAGTTATTTAATGACTTTTATGAGACACAAAAAATTATTGGATTTTTAAATGTAAAAAAGTGAAAGAGTTCTTATGAAAAAAAAAGTATATAAGTTTTCTTATGGAATTTGCCCAATAATAAATTGAAAACCCTAGTCCTAATGACTACTTTAATAAACTGTGAAGAAATTCCAGCCACTAGTGACGGCTATCAATTCTGTACAGAACCTTACCGGGACTTTGCAACTTGATTTCACAAGTACTTGTATTTAAATTTTACGAATACGTGTTGATGATATAGGTAGCTCAAACTCAATAAAATGACTTAGATATAATATAGTTTAAAGGGTTGAGGCAAAAGGGTTCGGAATCGACAACTATCGTGAACGGCAAAAAGAATGAGAACAGTGCCCAGTCACATCAATACTTTGCGTGTATACTTTCCTGCACAGCCACAACAGAGCATGTGCAAGAGCACACTCTTTTCCCCGCCGGTCCAAACCCTTCAACCTACCAAAAAGGACAAGTCCCCCACTGCAACCAGGGATCACTGGTCAAAAGTTTCTTCTTATAGAGAATCTCTTCCCTATAAAGCACAGCCTCTATTATTCACTTAACACTACATTATCACATTTGATATTAACATTCTGGGTTGAACACTTCTCAATCCAGAATCCAAAAGTGAACAACTAACAACAGTGATCTCTCTCTATGTGTTGCAAACCGAAACCTTTGAACACTTTTGTTTAACCAGTCCAGTTACCATCCTTGGTCTTATATTTGTTGTAGCAACATGTGTTATTTTAAAAATTTTATGAATTTATGTAATTTTAAAATCTCAGCAAAAAAACCTTTTCAAATCTCCTAAAATTTTGTGAAAATTTATACATGCAAATGAGCAATCAAGTATCTCATTCAATGCTTTTGTTCACAAAAAGGCAGGATTTGATGTAATGTAATGTATAAAGTAGGTATAATTTGATGTAATATAAGTGGTAGATGAGGTTAACATCGTTAGTAAAGAGGAGGTAGGTTGGTGTCGAAAACGTATATGCCTAGAGATAAGGTCAGGGATTTCAACACATTTGTACTAATGAAAACATCAATGTTGAGTACTATTCTTAGTGAAAGCTTTAATGTTGTGAATGTTATTTCACAACTAAACAAATATTATGAATATGTATAGAATATTATAACTTTCTATTGAATTTCTGAATGATTACAAATAAGAAAGTGAAAGTAATCAAGGATGAGTAGTTGAGAAGTAGATCGGAAGCTTAAAAAATACATATTGGAAGTTGAGTTGTTGATAAGCCAAGCTGAGTTAGGGAAAGCTCGGACTCGCCTAAATGTGAATTAAGCTGGTTTGGTTTGGATTTGAAATCAAACTGAAAATCTAAGCTCGAGCTCAGCCTGGTTTTTAACTGAGCTAGCTCGCCTCGATTCGGTTAGCCTTGAATTTAGAAACAAAAATTAATAAACAATTTTCAAAGTTCAATAATTTAAAATATTATTCAATAGTTCATCTTCGGGTGGGATAAAGCTTTGGGACCAATAGGTTTCAGGTTCGATTCTCACAATGGGGGTTTTTCCTATATTTATTAGATTTCATACTAAATTGGTGTATAGGCATTATGCCTAGTGGAGATGGATATGATCGGGTGGTTCTGCTGGTGGCACGATGATACTTCAGTGGTCCGTCAATGTCCAAATTTACCATTCAAAAAAATCCAATAGCTCAAAAAACATATCCAAAATAAGTTCGATCTACTACACTACATGCTAAATCAAGTTTAACTAAATACAAAACAAGTTTCAAATTTTAAATAAGGGATATTGAATTTAAATAACCCCAATTTTCATCAATTGGTCGATAGCACTCCTAATTTTCGATTTGTATCACATCACTCCCAACTTTCAACTTATTGGCTGATAGCACTCCAAAACTAACTGAAATCTAACCCAGTTAGTTTTTTGCTGACGTGACACTTGTGTGTTGACGTGGCACCCGATGTGGAATTTTTTTATGATCGCAGCTGATGTGGTACTAGCTTGGTGACGTGTGAGCTCATGTCAACAAACTGGGTTAATTTTGGAGTGCTATCAGCCAATAAGTTGAAAATTGAGAGTGGTGTGATACAAATAGAAAGTTACGAATGCTATAAACCAATTGATGAAAGTTGGGGTTATTTAAATCCAATATCCCTTTAAATAAACACAATATAATTTTATTAGCATCCTAATCAACCACCAAATATGTCATATATATCCAACTACACTCCTAAATACCTGCATAATAAAGCAAATTTCTGTAATATACTATATGTATATTAAAAATAAATATTTTTAAAAGTAATATATAATCCAAGCTAAACCGAGTTGAGTTAACGAGCGAGTCAAACCGAACCAATCTGGCTTGTTACGAACCAAGCCGAGCTAGGCTCACTTTCTAACAGAGCCATACCCAATGAGCTTTTCTCGAATTGAATTCGAGCAAGCTCCGAGCTTTTTAAACAACTTAATTTAGAAGATGGGGAAAAAGACATACTCACTAAACATATTTGTCATGCCCTATTTTCTCTGCTCCGCTTCATTATATCATGCAACATTACCTAATTCCTTACAATTTGTTGGGCCGCCTTGAAGTGTGTTGGTTGGTCTCGGCTCCACTTCATAGCAAATACATTTAATTTGTACTTATTATTTGTTATTTTTAAAATATTTAATCGTTAATTATTGTAGGGAAAAATAATTAGAATCAAATAAATAACGGGTGGTGTTTTTACTTAGAGAAAGAATCATCCGTACAACAATTAGAATCACATAAATAATGGGTGGTATTTTTACTTAGAAAAAGAATCATCCGTACAACAATTAGAATCACATAAATAACGGGTGGTATTTTTACTTAGAAAAAGAATCATCCGTACAACAAGTTTGAGAAGTTGAGAAAATTGAACTTAAAGAACCAAACTAGTAATTCCATATAAAGTACAAAGACAAGTGATGTAATTTGTTCCTTATAAATTAATAACAATTTAGGTAAAAGATATTATCAAGAGACATTACTCATGAAATATTATCTTAAACTTAACACATATAACATGCATTTCACTTATTATTGCTTGTAAAATAAAATGATGTGAAGAGCATAACCAAAGTGAGGACAAAACAAGGCATAAGAGGACAAACATAACGTTTGATTAAGACTTCTACAAATGAATGCAAAGTCATGACACTCGTGATTCATTTTGTGTAATCATGCAATTTTGGTCCCAAAAGGAATAAGGTTGCATCTTCCTCTTCCTTAATTGGTTTGCAACTACTTTCAAAAACACTATGGTCAAATGGTTGGTAGATCTAGAAAATACTTGTTTCTTTCTTACATTTTGAGATCACATTCTTGAAAATATCCAAGAGGGTAAAACTAAAACTATAAGGGGTGTTCTAACTTCTATCCATATATGTTTCTTTTAAGTCATTAGAATTTGTCAAAGAAATTTAGATAATTAGAATTTGAGTGAAGTGAATTGAGATCTGTCAAAGGAGCTTAAACGAACTTAAATTAGAATATGACAAATGAAAAACGGTGGTGGTAGTGGTGATGGTGGTATTGGTAGTGCCAATGATGGCAAATACGACAATGGTGGTGGTGGTGATGGTAGAGATTCCAGTCCTTTGATGATTTTTTTTATATGTGAAAGGAAAGTTGAGTTTCATTACTTTAAAGAGTTCAAAATAATTTATTCTGATTCTAGTTTCTTTTGTTGCGCAACACAACATGTTAACCCTTGAAATTCCATATTCCAATCTCTTGCAAACAAAACTAGTAACGTATACAAACCGAATTCCAATTCGATTAAACGTAAGCGAGACTAAAGAAATGTGTCTTAAGAGCTTTTACACTAAAATTGCAAAAGCCCTAACAAGTCGGATTAAGCGGTAAATGCATGTTCACTTCATTCCCTATATCAACCGGACCCGTATTAATTTAAGTTTTGATCTAACTTGATAGTTCATCTAATTCCAAAACTCTTGATGAAATTTAGGGCTCACATTGAATTCCCCATATTTAGGGTCTCATTATCCATACCATGTATTGTTGTGATGTATATCAATGAAAGAAGACAAAAGAAAAATATAAAAAGGAACAAAAATGTTATTTAATCAAATATATAATAAAACAATGTGAATGCTTAAAGTGTAGCGGTATGTAAATATAAGCCGCAAACATAACAATTCATGAGGTCCCATACATGCGGTCCCATATCATGACATGATGATAAATAAATGTTGTAATTTATGTCCGTCTATTTTTGTTGAAAGTACAAGCTACAAAGTGGTAGTACAAATGGTCAAAAGACTGACTTTTGGGTTTTGTGCTTCTATGAAAGTCCTTTGTTTATTGTTAAAAAAACAAAATGGAAGTAAAACCAATTCTACGGCGGAAGATTTATATCAACTAAACCTTCCAAATAAAATAAACTAATGCATCGTAGCCTAGTAGAGTTGGATATATCAGATGGTTCTGCTGATTACATGATATTCTCCAATGGTTCGTTAGTTATCAAAATTTACCGTTAAAAAAAATTGACGCCTTCAAAAAAAATTGTCATCCACGTAATTAAGTATAGATAGTTGATGTTTTGACATGAGACTCTCACTATTTTCACATCCTTATATCTTATTCACACATTCTTTTACACTCTATCTCTCTCTATTAGGAAGACTCTCATTGTTCTCGCACTCCTATATTTTATTCACACATCCTTTTACACACACACATTCTCTCTCTCTCTATATATATATAGGATTAGGTTCAAAAGTGAACACTATTGTATTTGCGAATTGAGCAAGCTAATCCTGGCCATACACATGTGTAAATCAATGGCCAGGATTTGATGATTAAATACACTAGTGTATTTTACGATTTGATGATGAAATAGCTATACATATGTGTAAATCAATGGCTAATATTTGTTCACTGAGTTCGTAAATACAATATTGTTCACTCTAAAACCCCATCCTATATATATGTATATATATTATATAATATATATACATATATATTACCTATAACAACACTACCAATTACCTATAACAACAAAACCTATGAGAGGGAATAGTGTTTCTCTGCCATTGGTTAAGATTGGCGGCAGGGATAGTGTCAGGCAGCTGCCTGATACTTCCCAATTGTTTCAACTAAATTACGATTTTGCCTCGTTTAAATTTATAGTTTTACTATTAGTTTTGTTTTTTTTCCTTCCAACTAAATTACGATTCTGCCATTGGTTTAAATTTACAGTTTAATCATCGCTTTTATTTGTTTTTCTCTGTCAAATTACGATTTGCCTCCAATGTAAAATTACAGTCATGCGTTCGTTTAGTGTCTCTTTTTTGACAAAATTATGGTAGTGATTTGTTTTTATTGGTTGACCCGGTGTAATTTTTATTCGTGTCAAACGGCTACCTGATACACGCTCTGTTTAAATTGTACTCTTTCCATCGTTTTAGTTTTTTTATAGCAAAAGTACGGTAGTGTTTGGTGACTCGATATAATTTTTTTGAGATCATGTTATGAGTAGTATGTACAGGTAATCGAAACACAGACATACATGTTACGAGAGAGAAATATTCGGCTTAGTGCTCCTGCAAAGCGGACGGAGAAAAAACTATAGTATATATATATATATATATGTGTGTGTGTATTGAGAGAAATAGAGAATAAAAATGTGTGAATATTAACTCTTTTTAGAAATTATAAATGAATTTTGTTTAATGATAGAATAACGATAAATGATATTTACATGTGACGATAGTATGATGAAGTTGAATGAGCCAAAAGGCTATTATAGTCGAAGTATGGCACGATCATAGGTGCCGTATGGCCTAGTTAAGGAGCTGACTTTTTTAAGTTATAAAGTCTATAAAAGGGTTTAATACCTAGAATAGAAGGCTATTTGTTTAATTAAACTTGTTAACACTAGATAAATAAATATTTTTTGTAAAGTAATAAGTTTGTTAATGGGTGTATATATTCGCACACCCTTCTATCTATTTACACACTCCTTTATACGACGTGTATAGGTCTATACGCGCCGTATAGTAGTTTTCAATTTCCAATAAATGTGTGATTGTGTCATATCATGTCTGACGGCTTCGATACGTCTTGTATAAGTCTATTCAGTAGTAAAGACATGCCCAGTATAGGCTTTGTATAGGCCTATAGATGTGTATAGAAGTTTTTTTCGTCTCCAATGTATTGAGCCTCGTATAGCTCAGCCCTATATACCCCTATATGGGGCGTATAGAAGCGTTTTTTTACTAACATTTTTATAGAATATTTATCGTTTTAGTAAGGTTTTATAAGAAAATAAGTAATTTAAAAAAATTGTTAAATTAATTGTATTGTGTAGTGCAATACAGTATAGTATCAGGGGCAGACTTATGTTGTAGCGTGGATGGGCGGCCGCACCCCTTAAAAGAAAATTTCTAATGTTATATATGGGTTAAAATCTCAGCACACCCCTTCAAATTTTGACTCCGCATTGCATAGAAATCTTAAAATCTAGTTCAAGTGAAGAGAAATAAAGAAAAGAAGCAAAGAGTAGACGAAGAGTAATTGATGAATGATGAATCTTGAATGTTTAATATTTTTTTGGTTGTGTAGTGGCTCTACAAATAGGACAAGAAAGTAAGAGATAACATACTACTACTACTACTATTATTATTATTATTATTATTATTATTATTATTATTATTATTATTATTATTATTATTATTATTATTATTATTATTATATTATTATTATTATTATTATTATTATTATTATTATTATTATTATTATTATTATTATTATTATTATTATTATTATATGTAGTAAATTAGGCCAGAAAGATAACTCACAACTCATTGTAAAAGTTAAACCTAAATTCTTTTATTTAAAATTCTAATTTTAACGTGAACGAAGTCTCAAAATGTCATACATATAAAGTGAAACAAAAATCATGCAAGTTACTTTTTGGATATTTTTAACTTAATTTATTTTCTTTTTATTTTATTTAGTACATGGTTATTAGTTCTTTTGATCATATTATATATATATACTAAACTAGAACCCTGTATATCACACGGATAGCATAAATGTAATTTTATATAATAAATAATAAAGAGGATATCTTAGTAAAAAAAACTCGTATATTGCACGTTTTGAATAAAATATAATGTCATATGTTAACACAAATAGTCGTCAAGGTTTATCTTTTAAAAATGAGCATTGATATATTATTTACTTATCATAACATTATACTTTATTTTTTTATTTTGCATAAATGTAATTTCATATAATAAATATAAAAAGATATAACTTTAAAAAACTCGTATACTGCACGTATTGAATAAAATATAATGTTAACACATATAGTCGTCAGGATTTATCTTTCAAAAATGAACTTTGATTTACAATTTACCTTTAACATTTTACTTTGTTTTTTATTTATTATTATGTCAAAAACACATGTATTACATGGGGTTGAATCCCGTTTTTATAATAGATTCAAATTATGAGATATAATTATTTTAGTTATTTTTATACACCTTCATACTTATTTGTTTATTTCATTTAAAAAACACTCGTCTCAATTTTGTATTCAAGAGAGTTTACGGTACAAAAAGGTGAAGATCTATTCCCACGTTTTTTATACGTCATCATTTTTTATGAATTATATCGTAAAATCGAGAATTCATGGAGTATAGAATTAGTATATTTGAAAATGGTGTTTTTTCTATGTGTTGATGCAGTGTGCAATAAATGATGCGGTTAAACTAATTATATCAGTACGCCTAACATTACAAAGGTGAAATTAAGTTGTCTAGAAAGAATTGTGCGATTATAATGGTGAGTTCAAACCATTATAATGATGCGTCTAAAAACATTTACAATTTGATAGAAGCATATGCGCCCGACTTAGAATAATTATTTAATTATAGTGAAAAAAACAATAATACAATTATTAAGTATATATCAAACAGGATCATTTGATTCCTAATTTACCATAATTTCAATCACCGAACTCCAAGGTATATATATCTACTCTTAATAAAAACAAACGTTTATCCTTATCTAAATTTTTGTTTAAAATTATTTATAGAAAAACATATATTTATTCTCATCCAACTTTTTTTTGTTTAAAGTTATCATTATTTAATATGCTCATAAAAAACAAACGTTTATCCTTATCTAATTTTTTGTTTAAAACTTGTTGATATTCTTATATAATATATTGTTTAAAATTATTATTATTTAATATAAGAGATAAATAGGGAAATAAGGTGAGAAAACACCAGTAGGTGACATGTGTCTAAAAAAGATTTTCTTTATTAGTATATAGAAAGATATGAAGATATATATAAACTGAAGGAATATTTTACTGCGTAGAGATACGTTTTGATAGAATTATTATTTAATAGATATTATAAATACGAATTAATGATGTGATCTGACCTGAGCCGAATTAACATTTTTTTAGCGACAGAAAGACGACCTATAAATTTTCGTCCCCCATGAAAAAAATTTATGGGTCCGCACTGTATAGTATACTATACATGACCTATAGTACACCTATATAATACTATACGAGACGTATACTATACGATAATTTTTTAATAATGCTTGCTTAAACACGATTAATTTAACAATGTTTTTTTCAAAATATTTTTTATAAAACTTTGTTCATGCGATTTGTATAAAAATGTTTGTAAAAACAAAAGTTCTATACGCCCCATATATGCCTATACGAGGCATATATGGGTCTGGGGCCTTATATGAAGGGTCTTGTATAGATCTATATGTGGTGTATATGATTGCCTTTGGTCAATCTCTGATTTTGGGGCATTTTATACGTTGTGTATAGGCTTATACGTGACGGGATGTCCAAATAGGCTGATAGAGGTGTGTGAATAGATTTACCCTTATTAAATTATCGAAACTAAACAATTGTATGATATGTAACCAACCAAACAAACTAAACATTGTAAAGAAACATTACAAATATAAACAACCGAACAAACTATACTATATTGTGTACTATACTAAACTGCAGTACACTATATTGTATTGTACTATACTATATGTATATGTGTCGTATAATACTATACTACATGAATATGATTATAGATATATGTGTCATATAGCTTTTGGCAAACAAAATCAACAACGTGAAAAAAACTTATATGTTACGTATAGGTTGTATGTCGCATATAGCCCAACTAGCAGACATGATATGACAACAACAATGTTCGTTAGAAAATTAAAAAGCTATTCGCCATGTATCGGGTTACATGTCACGTATAGAGTGTCTATGTATACGTCTGTGTGTTTGTATGCAACACAAAGTATCTGAATATTTCTTCGTATCAATCATGAATGGGTAAGTTTTATTAGTTATCACCTCTCGTGATCACTAAGAGATGAATTGTTTAACCACAAAAGGGTATACTTTATAGTTTATAATATTCGTCGATAAAACATTAATTCTTTAAAAATTACTAAAAGGTGGTCTAAACCACAGAATGGTATATTCTATAATTTTTGTCAGTATTTGACGACAGGTTAGTGTTACCTTATTAGACTGTGTTGTTGCTGAAGTCACAGCCCGGATTTATTCTCTAATATTGCGACGCATGGCGTTGACTAGACGCGTACTCAACACATTGTCCACTTGCGCCCCTCGCTTGACTCTATTGTGGTAACTTCACCATTAGCGCCCCATTTTTGCCCAATTGCGCTAGCCACCACCCTCCGCTCACGTACCCGCTAAAGCTTGGCCGTTGTAGCTTGCTTGAGCCAAGGTGGTGCTCCACCTGGCTAGCGCCCTGATAACCTGACCAAAACATACAACCTTAATAGTTAGCACAAAAAAATTACCTTAGATTGACCTACACACAGTCAATGTATCATAAATTAAAGTGTCATTGTTTACGTGAAAGGTCACTGTTACTTAAGTTACAAATTAAAAACTTCGGTTCCATTAGGTCAGTGTCATACACATTTGACTTTATTATGCACTAATCACAATATTTTTAAATGAACTAATTTAGGTTGGCAATAGGTCTGGTTTAGGTAATCCTAACTTTAAATCTGATTAGATATGCTTGTCCTAAATCTGTCGGGTTTCTAGCGGGGTATATACCAATCGGGTATCGAGTATACCTGCAGGTTTCAGGTAAACCCGTTAATTTAAAAATAAATTACTCATTGGGTATACTCAACCCAAAACTCATCGGGTATCTATGGGTAACTACTAATTAGTTACATTTACTATTATCACTATAAAAATATATCAAATAAATACAATGTATACGGAATAAAATACCTATACGCATAAAAATTAGATGTGTCATGTATATACATATTTAAAAATATAAAGAAATTATATCAAGTGTACAATCAAGTAAACGGATACACTTTATCAGTTAATTGGGTTAGGTAAAGCAGTATTCACCAAACCCTAAACCCGCGAAAAAAAAAACAAAAACTAGTTTCAAACCCGATTAATCAATCCCAAACCCGTCCCAAATATCTAGGGTTTCGAGTTTACCCGTCGAATTCGAGTTTTATTGCCATCCCTAAACTAATCTAGTGGGAATTGTGAATAATCCAACACTATATATAGTTAAAAATTTCATAGCTAACCAACATACGATCAATCACCTTTGACATGCTTGGGAAGTCCACTGTATACGTTGACCAACAAACAATCGTGCATCATAATAATCTTCCTAGTAAACATATACAACTTCATCTATAAATATTGACTTACGTTATTTTCTAGATCATGGGTGTAGGTTTTTACCATCTTAGTAACTTGTTTGATTAGATGTTCATGGTTATTATATGGTACTCAACTCATAGAAGTTCATCATTTTGGTTTCTAGTGAGGAATCCAGAAAAAAAAATCCAGTGAGTTTTCTTCGATAAACTCTTACTATTTTTTCAAATCATATAACGTTCTCAGACTACTCCCATTGATGAGTGCAAAAACGTGTATAACGGGACACATAAACACGACCTTCAACCATTGCCCTGATGATCCTAACCAGCTGACTACTCCCATTGATGACATTATGTCAAGATAGTCACTTCACTTTAAAATTATCAAAAAATATTGAATCAATAATTTGAGCCACAACTTACTCATAGGTGTGACCTAAGGTTGCAACCCAAATTGGCTCCACATGTAATTTTTTATAGGTTGTCATTTATTTCCTTTCTTTTTCTTTAAATCAATTAGTTTTATATGTGATTAGATTATTAACAATAACTTATAAAATTTTAATGTTTTTAAAAATATAAAACCACAGTCTTGTTAAGTTTTTTTTAACATTCAGATATAAATTTTATTAGAAATAATTTTTAATAAAAAAAGTTATTTTTTAATCTAACGTTATCTTATTTGCCAAATATCAACATTCTATTAGGTTGCTAGATTTTTTTTGCATGGATCCTTCGTATCCAAACTTTTTTTTGAATCTTGGAGAGTCTGAAAATTACTCGAATAGTCCGTACCATGAAAACCCTTCGTTTTTTTAAAATAAACATTTTTATTATTTATGATAAATTTATAGAATAAATTAAAACCTAAATCATAATTATTCAGTATAAAATGGTTGGGTTAGGTTGGGTCATCAATGAACATGAAAGGTTAAGTTCAGTTGGACTGTGTAGGTGGAAGAGAGAGAAATGCATATTTTATTATAAGGTTGAAGCGAGAGAAATACATATTTTATTATTGAAGAGAGAGAAATACATATTTTATCTTTGGATTTACATGGTCAAGAGAAAAAAAATAGTCAAAGTATGCACAGTGTTGGATCTAGAAAATTTTCATAGGGGTAACGTTTTTTAAAAAAGGGTAACGAAATAGAAAAAACGTCAAAAAATATCAAATTTTTTAAAATTTACATTACCGCCGGAGCGCCAAGGGATAGTGGAGACTATCCCTACCCCTAAGGTAGGTACGTCTCTAAGTATGCAACACATGACACATAAAGTGGGTTTATATTAAAAAATGTATTAAATATGATTTAGTATCGTTATCACAGTTTGGAAAATGTTTAAGGAAATCAAATATACATATGAAAATAATTTATAAAATAAGGTGTCATATTAGCCAATTAGATCTCATCTTTTTCGCTTAGTGGCTTTGTGAATAAAAGTCTAACTTTCAAAAAAAAACAGATTATGTAAATCAAATCCAATGTAAATAAAAATTTCATCTAATGCTAAAATATAATTTGCAACTAGCACAACCGGAAGTAATAAAATCGGCTGAAATGACTAAATCTAAAAAAAGTGGCGTAAATTCATGTATCTTGTTTGAGCTTGAAAAATGTATCCTTATACCTTAACGATAAACAATGCAATTACTATTTAAAGCATAAAAAATAAGCTCACTAAAACTAATGCTAATAAGCTAATTTCTAACCGATAAATATTGATTTGTAAATGGGTCTATATTGGAATTGGTATGAGTATACAATTTAAAAAAAAAAAAGAGATGCATTTTAGTTCTTGTGGATTGGGCCATTTTGTCAGTTTAGTCCAAATGTTTCATTTTTCGCATGTGGGTCCAAAAAAGTTTTACCGTTGCCATTTTAATCCACTGGGTTAATTTCATCCATTTTTCTGTTAACGAGAAGAGCAATTCGGTCATTTTATATGGCCGAATTGCCTTTCTGGTTAACAGAATTACATATAAAATGACCGAATTTTCTTTCTCGTAAACAGAAAAAATGGATGAAATTAACACAGTGGACTAAAATGGCAACGGTGAAACCTTTTTGGACCCACAGGAAAAAAAATGAAACATTTGGACTAAACTGGCAAAATGTCTCAAACCACAGGGACTAAAATGACATTTTAACTCTTAAAAAATTAACACAGTGCCCCTTGAAATCACAGGCCCTGTGCGGTGGTACTCCCCGCACACCATAAAGGACGCCCATGCCGGAAAACATTATATAATTGTTTAACATACACTAATTTTTTTGAACGGCTAAATTTTTGTCACGAATGGGATTTTAACCCTCATTACATTATTGACAAAGTCTTATCTAACCCTTTGATACCACTAGGGCTAAGTTCGTTTGTTGTTTAACCTACAATGGTATATCACAAAATCCAAACATATGCACTGGTATAATATTTTTTTTTCAAAAATAAATATAGGTTTGGTCTCGATTGTTTATCATATTGTAACATTTTTTTGTTTTAAACGCTAAAAATGTTTAATATGTTTGTTGAACCAATGTGAAATTATCGTTTTATCATTATCTAAATAAACTTAAAAGTTATTAGAAACCCTCACCCTTGTTTTCTTCTTTCTCCCACATTTTTACACATTTATTTTGAAACATAACACATAACAACTTAATAAATTTCTTATAAAATGTTGTCGATAGATTATAGATATGAAAAAAATATATCAGTTATATATTTATGTCTGTAGTTATACATTTTAATAGAAATTTGTAAAAAAAAGTTATTTTTTATACAAAAGTAAGAACATCATAACTAGTTACTATACACTGGAGCCCCTGGCACTATAGCCTAGTGACGTTTTTAGAGTAGGATAAGGCTTACGAACCATCAGGTTGTGGATTTGATTCTCACAAAGGGTTTTATCAGATTTATTAGGTTTCCTCCTAAATTGATGTTTAGACATTATAGCCTAATGGATATGTATATGATCGGGTGGTTCCGCTGATAACACAATGATACTTCAGTGATCCATTAGTGATTCAAATTTACCGCTAAAGAAAACGATACACTAAAATATAACTATATAATTTACCCTTAAAAAATTATACACTAGAATATAACTATATAATAGACAAAAGTATAAAAAAATATCAATATTCCTTGCTAAAATATACATTTCATGCCTACATGGACCCACTATATGTCTCAAGCAACCCAAAGTTGGCACTTTATATATTATTTCATAATCGTAATAATACAAAAGGTATTGGGGATAGTTGAGGAGCACAATTCCAAAAATGGGAACATCACGGGTCCCATATGCCAATCAATACCAAAACATAATTCCAACTCAAGGGAATAACTAGAACCCTTCACAAACAAGGAAAAGTCATCGAAACACGTAATTAGTTTTAACCAGAGAACTGTTAGAATCGTATAAATACTTTTAGATAATGCATAATAGATGTATTTAGAAAAAGACGATTTTAAGTTTTAACTTTACATAACCGGTTTAGGGGAGGGGGGACAAGGGCTGAGTTCAAATGGTGCAAGTGGGTGTCCCTAAAGTGCAATATCATGGCTTGGAGGGCTAATCTCGATAGATTAGCTACCTGTGCGAATTTGAGAAGAAGAAACATTAACATTCCATCGGTCCTTTTTTTGATGCGCGAAGAGATTGAGGAAACTGTGGAACATTTGTTCACGGCTTGCCTATTCTCCAATCGTGTTTGGCTGCGTTTTAACTCTTGGTGTAACATTCCACCTATGACGTTTTTGCGGTTAAAGACCTAATGGATTTGCATGGTTTCTTGCAGATGGGAAAGAAAACGAAGAAAATTATTCAAGGCCTCATTCTTATCACTATATGGAGAATTTGGAATGGGAGAAGCGAGGTTACTTTCAACAATAAAAAATGTAGCCCGCAGGATGTGATAAGAGAAGTCAAGTCTAAAAGTTTTGTTTGACTAAAAAATAGGTCTGCGTACAAAAAAATTAGGTGGGAGGAGTGGAGTAAATCACCTTTGTATATGTTGTAATTTGGCCTATTACCGGTTTAGGTCAGAAGTGTATAACTTTTGTTCGGCATCTTCCCGTTTAGGTTGTGGTTTGTTCTAATGAAGTTTTCTTATGAAAAAAATAGTTATTTCATGGAATTCTCATTTTTCTTTGTATTCACTTCATGGGACTTTAATAAGTTTGTTTTTTATTCGAAAATTCCTATAGTTTACTTATTTTTATATTTCAAAATTATAAAATAGGCATGAGTGGAAAAACAAAAAGTAGCAATTTTCCCATCATGGGCTGCCTCGATGAAGTAGAAAGTTATAATTCCCTCCACTTTTGGGAAACGACAGAATGTAATGCTTTACTTATTCTATAAATAATTTGTAATTCCACAGAGTTCCAAATACAAAGAACTAGACCTATTATTTTCTATTTTCGAATTTATAAATATATAATATTATGTGATGATATTTGACATCTAATAGTTTATAACTAGTGAGCAAAACTCACATGATGAGGTGGGGGTTTTAAATTTGTAAGACACGGTTTTAATGATATGTATATTAACATATATCTCACGTTCATGTTGAAATATTGATAATGATAAGAATGTCGTAAAGTAGATACATAATTTTATCAAACATCATATTTTTAAGGTTGTAAGAGGAAAAAAGACCAAACCTTTAAGCATCTCTGATGATTTGTATGTTTGTACTTTGATGACTTGTATATTATCACAATACAACTCAGTTTTGAATAAAAAGTTAACTTGGTACAAAGATGTAATGGAAGTACGTCGTAATGGTATATTTGGAGTTTTATAAATAATCATAATTCAAATATTATAAGAAAAAGCAAAAAATAAGTAAGAGTGAGTCATGTTAAAATAATGTTTTAATTAATTAAAATAATGTTTGAATTAAATAAAATTAGTAAAATCATGGAATGTGTAATGTTCTCACTCTTCGTTACCTTTTAAAATAATATTTAGACCGCATGGTGTGGGCGTGGATCTATGGCGTTTAAGCCTTTCCACATCGCACATACCACACCGTAAACGGCGTTTTGCATGCCGTTGAATGGGCTTGACATTTTCATCAGCATTTAACTAATATATTGATCGACGTGGCGTTCTATCATTGGATGGTAAAATTTAGCTGTTGGCCCAACAGCTAGTAAAAGAAAGGTTGTATTTTTAAAATTTACTCTTATATAAATACACCTATTCTTCCATTTAACAAAATCACTCAACCATCATAAAAAACACCCTCTCAAAAAACCATAAGAATCGTGGGTCGTTTTAGTCTAAGTTATGTAATCTTTTTACTTTTTTATGTTATGTAATATTTTAAATAATTAAGTTATGTAATCTTTTAATTAGTATTAATTGGGTTATATTTAAATTTAATAGATTGTATATAACTTATAAATATAAAATTATAATAAAAAGTGTGTGTCACGTGTCGAATAACATCACTCTTCCACGCCCCTTTCCACCCCTCCGTTTCATGTACCACGTCACTTTACTGACGCGCGCTGACAGGGACGGACCTACCTTATTGGTAGAGGCTACCCCTTGGCACTCCGGTGGTAGTGAAAATTTTGGAAAAACTTGACGTTTTTTCGATTTCGTTACCCATTTTTTTTAAAACGTTACCCTTATGAAAGTTTTGTAGATCCGCCACTGCGCGCTGATGTGTTGAACCACGCCCAATTTCAATTTCAAGCCACTCCACACTGTATGGTCTTAGATTAAATAAATTAAAAAAGAAAGTGTTGATTTGTTGATTTGTTATTGGTTGAAAAAAGAACTAAATGAACCCCATCATATCCACCATCTTGTCGGCGTGAGGAATATCATGTCTTTCACGCCTTCTGAGGTGGTGTTAGACCATTACATTCGGTCTAAATAAAACTTCATTGTTGTTTATGCTAACAACTAACGAGTGAATTAGGCTCTTAGACTAGCTTTAATGAGAGTAGCAATCATCATTTGGTATATAAAAAATAATATATGAGAAAGTTAACTAACAATACTCTTATATAGTAACTTTAGACCAATAATTAAGGGTTGTTTGAATGTCACGTATCTTGTATAAGGGCTCTTCTTTTGTGGTTAAAATGATCAAGAACACATGTAATATATAATTAATTAATGAATGATGTGTGCATGCACATATATATATATACACATACGTATGTGTTAGGACAATATTTAATTATGTGTCGAATGCATACAGTTGGATAGATGGAAAGAAATTTATATGCTTGTTGACATTAACGAAGTTTATTTTTTTGTGATCCGTCTTCTTGTCTCATGTGTAATTTCTATTCCAAATCTATTTTGCTTCTTCTTTGATTTTTTATGTCAAAGTACGATATTACTATATATATATATATACACACATGACTTATACACAACTTATTTAACCAAAAACAGATAAAAAAAATTAGTTACCTCTCTAATCTTAATATACGTCTTATTAAAGATAGTTACATTTTGTTGATAAGACTTGACTAATAGTTGGACAATATATATCGCTATCTCCGTATATTTAAATTATACATTATTAGGTTATAAACCTGTATTTTGCAGGGGTTAAGAAAAAAAATATTAATAAAAACAAATATGATCAAATGTCATAAAATGTGAAGGTATATATAATATGTGTATAAGTTATAATACTTATGTAGAAAACATAAATTAATATACCTACGATCTCATTAAAATGCAGCTGAATATGAACTTAGGTATGTGTTGCAAGATACTGGTATGGTGATTTAGAATAGACTTGTATTATGCATATGTATCTTAATTTATACTCTATAAATAATGAATTAATACAATGATGGATAGTCCAGGCCCATCATCACCTGTTTTAGGAATAATTCATCGCCTAAAGACCCACTGTGATAAAACATGGTTTGGATCAGATTGAGCTACATCTCATTGACAACATACGCTTATACTAATGATTTTCAATGATATGAGTTAATTTTAACTAATAAAATTAGCTACTCAAAAGAATATTCGACTTATTCTTTTTTAGAAAACTTTTTTATAAAATAATTATTTGGTGTACTAATACGTAAGTACTAATAAGTGTGTAATAAGTTTAAAAATAAATGTGGATGACAATAAATGTGTTCTAATTAAAAAAAGGTGATTTGTGGATAAAATTAAATGATATACATAATTTTATTTTATATTTTAACTGATTTATATTTATCTATATATTTTTTATTTTATATAATAAGATTTATAGTAAGGATATAGTGTTGACATGTGCACTTTTTGAAATTCTTTATTACAAGTTAGATTAGATCAGATCATATTAGATATAAATTACACGTTTTGGATTTTCAAAAACTACAATTCTAAGATACATTATTTATACACAACTAATTTAATCAAAAACTAAAATAGAACTAACTTTAGTGCTTATTTGATGTTAATATATGTCTTAATGAAGATAGTGACTTTTTAATGACAAGAGTTAAGCAATAATTGAACAATATGTATTGGTCTCTCCGTATTTGAAATTCCATATCAACTTCAAATTTGCTACTAAAGTTATATTATACGTTTAAGATTTTCAAATACTATTTAAAATAGGGCAATTCTGTAAATTATGATCTCATTATGGTTTATAATCTCTTAAAATTAGGTCCAAGTAGAGTTCATCTCTACTTTCATTTTCTTATTACATTTAATTTAAATATTTTTAAATCGTAACACAACTATATCTCTTAGTTAATATTAAGTTCAAAAAAATTGATATGTTACGTGATTAATAATGTCTAAAGATAACCAATATTTAGTCCATTTTAAGCAATTTCTATTTACATTTGACTATTGTTAGGCACTTTATAGATGTTATTAGTTATATCAAAATACCCTTAAAGTTTAAATATAATGAAAAACTTTTTATATTTTATAAGTTATATCAAAATAGACTTAAAGTATAAATATAATGAAAATATTTTACTATTATATATAGATTTAGATTTAGATTATCAAAGTATATATGTAAAGTTGATATATACAAAGTTGTAGTCTACGGGTATTTAGAGATGGCTTATTAAACTCATTTATTTCTTACATTTCTTTCAAATAAATATTTTTAATGACATATTTAACTATTTTCGACTTTAGTTTTATTGTCACAATATATCTATTAGAAAATACCACCCCTTAATAAAAAAAATATTGTATCAAATAATATTATACTTACTAACAACGTAGGTCGTTCTCGTACTGAACCTATTGATATTTGGTTGAACAACATCGGTATCGGTATTCATATTTATGATTTTTTTCAATGTAAACACATGTTGATATCCTACTGGATATGTCTCTATCGGTTTCTATATCGAGTGCCGATACCGTAACAAACCGCCTTGAGCTAACCGAAAGCCCGTTGCGAAGCGTGGTAATCCCACTACAACCTAAAGATAAGCTCATGTAAACACACGTTGATATCCTACTGGATATATCTCTAGCGGTTGCGATATTGAGTGTCGTTACTATAACAAATCGAAGTTGCGGAGCGCGGGTAATCCCACTAGTTTATAACAAGATAGCAAGCTAGAACAAGTTAAGAACACCCATAATGTAGGGTTGCTAATGACTTAAAAACGCCATCATGGCAAGGAAAGACAAGCGAAGCCACAAATGCCTTATTGTGTGGGTCTGTCCGTGATTGAAGGACAAGGTTCCGTCCACGTGGACACACAGGCTCACATACTAGCGTGCGGGCCTCTTTCAACTTTTTTTGTTATTCTGTTTTTAAGTTTAATAAAATAATAGTTTTATAAATACATAAATTTATCAACTTTTTTTTCAATTATTACTTTTGAACAGTAAGTTCTAATTAATAAAATAACAATAACAATAATAAAATTTTATAAATACATAAATATATTAATTAACTTTTTTTCAATTATTAATTTTTGAACAGGAAGTTTGTAAATATCTTTTTTGTGTAAAGTCCCGTATAAATAAACAACTAGCAAGCTAGTGACTTCAAAAGGGCCAAAGGGGGTCTGTTGCACTTTTATCTCCTGCTGTCTTTTTGTGTTATGTAGTGTGTGTAATTTACTTGTTTTGTTGTATGGTTTGCTTAATGTGAAAAGGACTCAACTTTCTCCACTAAAAGCCAACTGGGTGTGCTCTTTTACTTCAAAGTTTCAAGCTTTCTTCTACCATAACAACAAAAAAAGAAAAAAAGGGTTTTGTTCATTCAACAATAAAAAAAAAATGTATGCAGAGACTGGTCTAATCTTCCCTAATTTCCAGACTTTCTCACCTGATGTTCAACAGTTTTATGATCTTGCATACTCACACAAGTCCAATGCTTGCTTGGTAATTCCATTTCACTACTTTTGATTATGTGTAATATTTAATTTATGTTATTATTTAAATGATGATGCTTTTAGCTTTGAATCTTGAACTTGTATGGAAGAGATTAGGTTAAATTTCTTGGTGTTCTGCTTTTTTATTTGTTAATTGTTACAATTAGGTCAAATTTCTTGAAACCCTCTTGTGATATCAATAAAAATTTGGAAATAAGGTGGAATTTAAAGTAGTTTTTAGTGGAATTATTAACTTCATGCTCTTAATTGTTCAAAGATTCATGCTTTTTGTTGTTTTAAATACAAAAATTCATGTTCTTGATTGTTCATAATAGATACAATTAAATTTATGTTCTTAATTGTTCAAAGATTCATGCTTTTTGTTAATGTTCTTGATTGTTCAAAGATTGATGCTTTTTGGTGTTATAAATACAGGGTAGCTTGGTTGAGAGCTGTAACATATCAGATTATGATCTTGGTGGTGAAGGGGATCTTTTCAAGGCACCCGAACCGATAATTGACCAGCCCGTGATCACCGTTGACCCGATGACCCTCTCCCCACAAGAACTGAATGATGAGTTTCTGAGTAATGTTTTCCATGAGTACAAAGAAATCTTGGAAAAAGATGTAGAAACCGAAACATCACCGCTTTCGGAGGTTTTGAATTATAAGTTGACAGTTAAAACAGATGAAAGCTCAATTGTGAAAGAACATGTGCATCCTCCTGGACAGATCTCAAAGAGCACGAGCTCGGGTTGTCTAAGTTCGATGAATCTGGTTCAGGGAGCTCAAACCAAACCCGGGTTTCTTGAAGTGGACTTTGAAAATGTTTATGGGATGCGAAGGGCCTTTAGTGATGGAGACATAAAGGTTTATTATTTATTTTGTTTATGCTAAAGCATTAATTATGATTGGTATTTGTTTATGTTAAAGTTGAGTCATTTAACTTATATTAAGAGGCCACAATGTTATGTGCGTTGTTGCGGTTTTGACTCCTTTGAGTCTTGTGGTCCTTGGATGGATATCATGTCACACGGTTATCAAATTAGATCCAGCATATCATGTTGTCCTACTGACTCACATAGCAGGACAACATGATTGAGTGGATCTAAGCTAGAGGCCATGTGACATGATATAATTGTGTACTTGCATGCCGCGTTGGAAAAATCGAATCGGCGATTAATCGCTAATCAGTCGGTCGCTGATTAATTTTCTGGTAAACAGTGTATTAATCGCTGTTCAGCCCTAATCGGCGCTAGTCGGCCGAAAAAATCGGCCCTAGACGGCCGGAAATAGGCGATTTCGCAAAATTCCGACCAAAACCTATAAATTCCGGCGATTAATCTTGTACACTTAAAAAAATGGGTAAAGGAGGGGTCAAAACTTGTCTACTTAAAAAAATTACGTATAAAAATGTGTATATGTGTGTGTAAAATTGAAAATCACATAAAAATATCCCAATCCGATTAATCTCTAGTCGGTACCTCACTGCCCGACTGGCGCCTAGCGATTCTTACAACCATGCCTCCATGACATGTAACACATATGGGCATGCATATATGGTATTGCTTTCGATGTACATCTAAGTGTAGTCTAATGTTTAATAATAAATGGAATCAACAGACTCTTTCTAACGAAAATGGAAACCATAGACGCTTGTCTGTTGCACAACCGCAATTGATGAGTGTCCACATCATTGAAGACCGTTGGCAGAAGCTTTCGAGATACAGGAACAAGAAGTCAAAGAGGAATTTTGGTAGAAAAATTAAGGTATTCATTTTTCAAAATAGTTACTCTTATCTTTAATCATTGGCTAGATCAAGATTACTAGCCATTGAGCCATGGTGCACGTTAACTAGTCAAATTGGCATGTGTGTTTGACTTGATTTTGACTTTTTTTTTGTTCAGTATGCATGCAGGAAGGCATTGGCAGACAGTCAACCAAGGATCAGGGGAAGGTTTGCCAAGACAGAAGAAACTGAGATATGGAAAAAGTAATGTAAAAAAACATAAAAAAATGATTATATTAATATGAAATATTTCTGGTCAAAGTTAAAAGTCAAAGCAAGTTTCCCTAAATAAGCTTTATTTTTTATGGTATGTTGTTATTAGATATATTAATATTAATAAGCTTGTACATCCCAAATGCTGAACCCTTGTTGTATACTAGTTTCTGAAATGCTACTTCTACTTTTTGTTATAAATCAAAGTCAAAATGATGAGTTGACCTATGGGATGTATATGTTCTTGGGTGAGTATGGGTCGGTTTGATTCAGTTATTGGCAGTCTAGTTAAATTGCTTGAATGTCGCTTTAGGCGAGGATCCAGACAAACGCAGTTTAATAATAAATTAGGAGAACTGATATGTTATCTATAAAAACGCTATAAAAGCTTTTGCGGCACATAATATATTATTTATAAAAATAATAGATTAAGTACCCGTGTGATACACGAGCTCAGACAATTTAGATTACATATGTCTACTATATATAAATAAACGAAATATCAATAAAATAAAAATTTATTTAATTTTATATCATCATAGAACTTGCATATTCCACAGTAGTATTTCTATTTCCCCATGTTCAATTTACATTTGGTACCTGTTTAAGTAACCTATCAATTCAAAGTGTATCGGTTCGAGGTTCGATACTGGTAGTGCAAAAATACCATAAAATAATACTGAAACCGACTTGTGTTGAAACAAAAAGAAACCATAAAATTTAGACCAGAATCGGTACCGATAGTGATTTTATTCGACCAGTATCAGTTCGGTTAATACAACTAAACATAACTGTCATTTATCTTGTTGTGCTTATTGATATGTACAATTCTTCTCTATTTTCATTTTTATTGGTTTATGTAGAGTTTTTATTTTGTGTTTTTCTTCCAAAGATTCTTGTATCAATTGCAAAGAAGTATATTCAAGTTTATATATAGTGAAAATTGTGAAAACAATGTTGTAGCTCTATGATTTTGTCAAAGCAATTTTACAAAAATGACCATTAGATACAATGTTTATCAATAACACATGAGATACACATGTATTATTGATAGGGCCAGGGCTGCAAACGAATCAAATTTTCAGCGAACTGTTCGTGAACCGTTCATTGGGAAGTTCCTTTGTGTTCGCCCGTTTATTAAACAAATGAACATGAACAAGAAAGTTCGTTCATTTAGTTAAATAATCGACGAACATGAACAGAGGCAGTGTTCCGTGACGTGTTCGTTTATGTTTGATAGTTCATTTTTTTATTTTATTTAGTCGTGATAGAGAAGGAAGACATAAATTTAAGTATGATATCGGTTGTTCTTGGCTCAAGTGTTTCTAGTCGTGGATCAAGGAGTTGTTTCATTGTTTTTTTTTAGCTGTTGTGTTTCAAGCTGGTTTTTTGATTCCTCGATCATCAATCTTTGTTCTCAAGAAAGTAGTCGAATATCGATATGTTGACCCTTGGTTGTCGGTTTTCAGGCCTTCATTTCGCTTACGTTTTCGGTTGTCACGATGATGCGTAAATTGTTGAGCAGTAGTGGCGGATCCAGAAACTTCTTTCGGTGGGTTCATTTTGATAGATTCTCACTATTTTTTCCAAATCATACAAAGTTCTCACTAATTTTTTTCATTTTTTCCAAACCGAGTGGATTCATATGAACTCACAAAACAGGACTGGATTCGCCACTATTGAGTAGCTATACGATTCTTCTTCATCTCTAACACCCTTGTAAGTTGTAACACCCACTTGAAGGATGGCATGGAAAATATTGTAGAAGTTAAAAACAAAAGTAGAAATATATTATTAGATGAGTTACAAAAATCCAAATGTCAACATTTTTTGGATGGCCCAGAAAGTAAGCCCTAAGTGAATGAATATATATACAGATATTAAAAAATATGAATAAAGGAAGACACATAGTCATAAAAACCAGTGTCGGATCTAAAATTTTTTACCTTGGAGACGAAAAAATTTAGCGGTCGTTTGTCTGTAGTTTATAGTATTTTTTTTGGTCCGGTCCATATCAAGTCATATGAAAAAAAAAATCAAAATTAAATTTCGTATAATCAATAAAGTTCATCAAACATCATTACGCATGTATAATGAAAATACCATGTATCAGAATTTGTTCTCAATGGGTTTTCATTTTTTGTAATCTAGTCATAACACCGTCTAGACATACATTCCTAAGCAAGTCTTTTCAGTATAACCAATACAACTATTGCCTAATTTCTCAATAGGTTGATGACCCGTGTCCCGTATGAAGACTTGCTTGGATTCTTTGGGGAGCATGCAGTCCATTGCAAAGAATTACCGGGCTTTAAATATCGACATGATTTAGTTCGAGATGTGCTTCATGATGTTCTTAAGCGGGCAGAGATCTTGGCAAAAAAGGAAGCCCCGATGAACCTCTTGACTGATCCATTAGAATGGGGATTTACCCTATGGCCCGCTGACATTCTGTTTTTGGATGGGAAGGTAGGAAGCACGCGTGCGTCGATTTGACAGGTGTGTCTCCACTCGTTGGGCTAAGAGACCACCAGTTTGTAGCGGGCCAGGCGATAACCAAGGCCGAGGCGCGCAAAGTAGCTAAGCACGAAAAAGCTTGCATCAAGAATCAGCACGTGTTCGTCCCGTTCGCTTCCGATACCTTTGGCGTTCTCGCCCCTGACGCGGTGCGGTTCCTCAAGCAGGTTCAGCATGTGGTAAGTAGTAACACCGCACATGTTAAGGGGCAGAATTTTGTGTTTAGCAGGATAGGGTTTGCCATTCAGAAAGGGAGAGCAGCAGCTTGTTCCCTGTCTACTTGCCATTAGTATGTAATCGTCTCTGTTTTGTATAAACTACTAAATATCGTTTCAAAAAATGCAGAATTACACAAATTAAACGCTACAAACTTCATTGTCTAACGGCTGTGGTTGCGTTTGTTGGTGTTGCTTCTGTATTGTGTTTGCTTTATTTAATTAATAAGGTTTGAAATTATGAGCTAAGGTTTAATATTTGGACATTGAGCCTAAGGCCTAAGGGTTTAGTCCATAAAGCTTAGTTGTTTGTTTCGAACAGTGGCGAAACCAGAGTTGTTTTTTTTTTTTTAATTAGAGGTCCATATATAATTTTTTATTTTCCATGTACAAACGTATTTTGGTTTTTTCTTTATTTTTTAGTTATTTTTTTAACAATACATGTGGCCCAAACACGAAAAAGGTTGTTCACTCCTTTTAATATTATTTAATTAATTGGTATTTAAATGAATTCGACCAATTATATATTTTTTTCATAAAAATCCTAATAAATGAAAAAATAAATAAAATAACAAAGTCAAATAAAACATAGTGTCGTTTATATTAAATTAAAATAAATAATAAGCATAAAAATTCCTTGTTGAAATTTGACGGTGGATTTTTTTGTTATAATCTCCCGAGTAGGGATGAGATTGATAAAGTACCCGTACGGTCGAATCCTTAAGCTTCAGGGTAGAAGGTCCAAATGATTCGTTGGCGTCTGGTCAGGTATTTTGGATAATCTACAAAACAGAAACCGTTAGCCTCGTCACGGAGGGCCCCGATGGGGGATCCGTGACCAAGCTCAGCGTGAGAATAAGTAAAGTTGCTAGGGAAGATAAGAAATTCCGGCGAGACATGATCACCGGAATGTATGGTGTGGATCTTTTGTGTATTTAATATGATCCGGAGAATGTCCGGAGTTAATGTGCAAGTATGGTAGTAAATGCTAAGGTATTGAATACTTGCCTTTGTGATCGTTGGACCGGGTTATATATTGAGAAGAGATCTTATCATCTCATGGAGATCCCGGACTGATCCAACGATAATCTCGGAAACCAGCCTAGTTGTTGACCACGCAGGACGCGTATCGCTTTCCTGGTGGTCAGATGCTCTCCTCATTAAATGATCCCTGCAAGTACCTTGTACTTTCTCAATTCTGGCCGTCATGTCGGTGTTATAGGCATTAAATGCCTGTAACTTGGAGAAGATGATGTGAGTTGGTGGGCTCATGTTCTCTTTTCTTTTCTTGTCCGTTGGGCCTTCGAAGTTGTAACGATTGGACCTTTTGGGGAGTCTTTCTGAGCAACCCAATGATGAGAAGCCCAATGTTCTCTATACTCGTACCGGTACCGAAAATACTGGTACTGAATTTGAATAAAGCTAGGTACCAAATATTGTACCAAATAACTAAAATTGGTACTAAGTATTTACGAAAAAAGCCCCTCTCCTTTTTCCTTTTTTACACCAGTTTTTTTTCTTTTCACGTACCTTTATTTTTTTTCTTTTTCTTTTCACGTAAAAGTTGTAAGTAAATATATATTGGGCTGTTTTAAATAGGCCCAACTTCCACATTTTGATATTAGGTTATCCTTTCTTCACTAGTATATGTTTCTGGGAGGATAAGCAGAGCTTTTAGCCAACATAATTATTCCGGCCACTCCAGCTTCAGTTTTCTCTTCTCAAGGGGTGTGATCGTAAAATTTTATCGGGGCGTTTAGGATTTTAGCGCTTGTATAACAATAAAACTTTTTTTAAGGTGGGGTCGCTCCACTTGGAGACCATGTAGGTTCGTCCCTGATAAAAACAATGTAACAATAAGACGGGGTAGATTTAAAATTTAGATAAGCTATGTCACACGGAATGACAGAAATACCTATGAGCTGAAAATTAAACCTAAGTACATACATTTACGTCTTCTCAAATTCCTTCATCGAATGGTGCAATGAGGTATGGGCATTCACACGAATGACGAACCATCCACTATAATAATACAAATCCTATGACTAACGGGCTGTTTGTTTTAGCTTTTAGTGAAGTGAAATGTTTGTGAGGTGAGAACATTTTTTCGTAAGCATTTCTTTGGATTTTTGTAAGTTATTTTCAATCAAATACACTCCCTACCTAATTATACTAACATGTAATGGCAAAATGGTAATTTTTTTTAACCAAGAAACGGGCAGAAACTGCCTCCAGGCTGTCAAATTATCGCTTTGAAAGGGTCAAATCGACTCCAACCGTCAAAACTAGTTTTATCAGATCGTTTGAGAGTCAAACCGGTGCGGGTCTATTTTGGCCTCCATAAACATCCCGGAATGTTTAAGGCATGCGAAAGTCAAAATGTCAAGTCGATCAATGCCAACTAAAGAGAAAAATAAAATAACAATAAATAAAGAGAAATATATATATATATATATATATATATATATATATATATTTGTATTGTATCTTAATGAAATTTCAACAAAATGATGATCACGTTATCCTATGTTTGTGGAAGCTACATAAAGTTATATGACCATGGCTTTCGGTTATTGTTCGATACTCTAAATTATTAATTTCTATTAAGATTGTTCTTATTCTAAGTTCTTTAAAATTAATTTCTACTAAGATTATTCTTATTCTAAGTTCTTTAAAATTAAATTCTACTAAGATTATTCTTATTCTAAGTTCTTTAATTTATTGTGGTCAACATGTATAACAGCTTGTGAGAATATTTATAATAGTAAAATACAGAAAACATTAAATAGGAAGGAAGTGTATTTTAAATAAAAAGCGTAGGAAGCAATAATAAAGTGATACATGACAGATTAAAAAACATATGGAGGGTCATTTGGTCACACACAAATTACTTTTATAGAACCTTAGATCTAAAAACCCAGATCAATATTCATCCCACCTCCACGCCACCACCACCACCCGCCCCTCCGCCACCGAAAGCGGCCCAACCACCGCATGAAATAGATGAGTTTGAGAGGGAGAAATGGTTTCTAGGGTTTATGTGGTAAGAGTGTACCGTGAGAAATAAATAAAAGAAAATGGGGGTTGTTGCGTTTTATTGTTATCGCTGTGTTATTGAAATGGCCAATTATATTAGAGTTAAATGCTTGGTTGGTCCCTGTAGTTTGCAAAAATTGCAGTCTTGGTCCTAATAGTTTACTAATTACAGAGTTGGTTCCGATAGTTGTAACTTTTTCACTCAGCTGGTCCTTATCACTAACCTCTGTTAAGTTTTCCAGTTAAATAGTTAAATGACCAAAACACCCTTACTTATTAAAAAAAACAAAAATAAAATGTGGGTCCCACCCCACCACCACTTCTTCTCCTTCCCAAACCACCATTGTCTCCCCAAACCACCACCGTCTCACTTCCACCAGCACCACCGTCTCCCCTACACCACCATCATACACCCAGCACCATCGTCTCCCCTCAACTGTCAATGATGCATCCTCATCATCCCTAGTATATAAAGTACAGCTACCTTATCATTCTGATCGATAAGAGTACGATGAACCAGACTGTGCCGATCCAAAACAAACAACCTAGCCATTGGTCTTAACTCTAAAATCCTCCCTAAATCCCTATGGCTCCCCCAATTTATCAAAACTATAGTAATTAACTCATCATTTGCCTACGGTGGTTCCAGGTGACATTAGGTGGCAATTAAAGACGCAAACGCAGATGAAGATTATAAGAGTTCAATAAGGTTGTTCTTTGGGATGATGTCTGAATCGTGTTTCATAGGCGGTGTAAATGGCGGATTTACGTTTTCCTATTTTTCTCTATGATTTTGATCTAGCCGGAAGTTGAGGATTTATGATGTTTCTGATAATATCTGCGAATTCAGGTGTCTTTAGGATGGCTTCTGGGTGGTTCTGACTTACGATCAATGGTGGTTGCTGCTCTACGCTAATTACTGGCTGGGGTATCGCCTGTGACGGCATGTGAGTTGCGGCTGAGATGCTACATGATGTGGTTGTTATGCATGGTGAGCGATGGCGGGTTATGGTGGAAGACGGTGGCAGGTTTATAGTGTGAGGTGGTTGGTTCACTTGGTTGCGATCGGAATTTAAAGTTCCGCTGTAGAAGTGCTGTAGAAGTGATGATGGTTAGGGAAGTAGTGGAGGAAGTGGGGGTGGAGGAGATGAGATGGTGGTGGTGGTTTGAGGAAGAAGAAGGGGGTGGGGTGGGACCAACCAGTATTTAACTCTTTTTATAATGGGTTGGATTGAAAAGAACAAATTACCCTCACATGTCAAGCACATGAGGTGTTTTAACAGAGATATTTAACTTATGTTAGGGCTGGGGACCAAGCGAGTTCATTTTTGACAAGTTTTGGTACCACACGTGTAATTAGTAAACCACTAGGACCAAACCTGCAATTTTTGCAAACCACATGGACCAACCAAGCATTTATCGTTGTGTTATTGAAATTGCCAATTATGTTAATTTATATATTCCTTTTCACATATGAGATTGGCCCACACGTGTATCTTCTAAGATTCTATAACAATTGTTTTGTTTTTGAGAATATATATATATATATATATATATATATATATATATATATATATATATTCCTTGTTGCGTTTTTGAGAATGTAAATAACATATATATTTCTTTTTCAGAGATTACATTGTCCAACACATGAGTATTATTTTCTAAGGGGCTGGTTGTTTAGCATTTAATGGGTTCTTAATGGTTTATAACTTTTACTGTTTTAGATTGTTTGTTTTATGAATAGATGTCTGAATGGTTTAGACAGACATTTGTATCTGAATGATTAAGAATTATAGTAAGTCTGAATGGTTAAGATCTCTAATCTGAAATAGTCAGACACATGCCTCTCAACGATTACGCGTTATACTGGCTTTTAATGATTCATAACTCTTACTGGTTCAGCACTTAATATTTCAGACATTTTAATGATTAAACACTTAATCATTAAGATGTTGCCAAACAACCCCTAAGTATTTTTTTTGTGAAACAAAATGTTTCTTGAGTATATTAATGGTAATAAGTATTATATTGTGTTTTATAAAAAAAATATATTGCGTTTTAAAAGATAATGTGCAAAATCATTATATATGTTTTAAAAATAATGTTATTTGTGTTTTTAAACTTTTTAAAAAAAATTGCGAGTAGTTGACACAATGATAAAACATAATTTTTTTTATTTTTAGCTCATTGCGCTTTAGAAAAAAAAACACATTTTTATGTGTTTTTAGTCGGTTGTGTTTTAGAAAAAAACATTATCTTTTGTATGTCTATTGCGTTTTAGAATAAACACTTTCTTTTGTATTTTTAGTCCATTGCGTTTTAGAAAAAAAACACTTTGTTTTGTGTTTTTGATTCATTGCGTTTTAGAATAAACAATTTCTTTTGTATCTTTAGTCCATTGTGTTTGTTTTGTGTTTTTGATCCATTGTGTTTTAGAAAAGACATTTTTTGTGTTTTTTGTCCATTACGTTTTAGAAAGAACACTTTGTTTTGTGTTTTTGATCCATTGCGTTTTAGAAAAAAAAAACTCTTTCTTTTGTGTTTTTTGTCCATTACGTTTTAGAAAGAACACTTTCTTTTGTGTTTTTAATCTATTGCGTTTTAGAAAAAAAAATATTTTTTTGTGTTTTTTGTTCATTGCGTTTTATGCATCCAGGTTATCGATTTTTTTTTTCAAAAATACAGCAATAATGTGCTCGTTTTAAAGATAAAAACGCTCGTTTTTATGATGCAATTTTCATAAAAAATAATGCCGTATGAAAAAAAGTTATTGACGTTTTAAAAGCGGAGAGGAATTGAAGGAGAAATTGACTTGGATAGACTAGAATACTCCTAACAACTCATGCGCCTCCTTGTTTTTGTTCAATTCTATCCATTTAATCTAAAGGGCTATTTGTTTATCTCTTAATGAGTCTCTTAATGGTTCAGACCTCTTACTGATTCAGTACTTAATGGTTTAAACTGTTTGTTTCGCAAGCAAAAACCATAATGAAACGAACGGGTATCAACCGCATTCCCACCACAACATGTGAGGGAATTCCATAGTTTGTATCTATCATATATCGTAATCATTCAATCCTTTAAGGGTGGATGGGGCACCCTCGGGTACCCAGCATGTCCGGTGTAGTTGAGACTCGGGAACATCGTCACCAGTGTCTCAGATTTGCTAATTGGGCACCACAATTGGGCATCACTCGCCGATTTCAATTTTGTAAATCCAGCCGTTGAGAACGACACTATGGTTGTTAAAATAAATAAAAATAATTTTATTAATTTAATATTTATATACCATCTTTTACCATTTTATTTCACAGTGTACCAACATTTCTACCAATATTCTACACATAAACAAAATTCAAACATTACTCTATGAGTCTGTGGAAACCAAAAGATCAAAGGGTGGTGTAAGCAAGAAAATCACTAATTCTCAAGGATTCAGTTTAGTTTGAGAGGAAGAGGTTCAAGCTCGAGGGGAGCTAGTTCAAGCTCGAGTCAAAATCAAAATCAATCGCAATCAATGTTTACACAACAACCACAAGTGTTTTCATAACAACCATATTTTTCGAGAATGTCAAGGCCTCCTACCATAGTTGCACTCGATCAATACCTCTACCCTTTAAAAGATCAGCAAGCATTCGACTTGTTTGCGATGAGGAATCCATAATTAGGTCTCCACAAAGCAATGAGGAATTACTGCCCTCGGCTTGTAATGATTGTAATGATGAAGATTTTGTGCGAGAAACTCCTCAACATGATCATATAAATCTTGAAAAAAAATACAAGTTGAACAAGAAGATGAAGATGACCATGATTGTAACATTTGTAAAAATCGGGTCTCCAAAACCCGCTCCGTTTTTGTAATCAAGTACCAAGTTATAAAAGTTGCATTAATTGTTTATGATTATTTTGAGTTAAAACGATACATAATTAATAAATAAACTAAACTATAAAAATTATATTTGATAAAAAGTTAAAATAAAATAAATAAAAAATATATGAAGCTGCCGGGACTCGAACCCGGGTCAGCCAAGACTCTTTAACAACTTAACATTCATTCCCTAAACCACTCCGCCACAATGTGTTTTCTGTTAACTCTAGGAAAACAAATGAAATTTATACACAAACTCAGTTTAACCGAAGGCGCCATCTGAGAAACGTTAATCGGCAAACCAAGCGTCAAATCGATTGTTTACCTCACACATTCAGTTATAACCGATGCACGACGGTTTCTAATCAATCGGAAATTGATTAAACTTAAAGACTCATCATTGTTGATTTTTAAAACCGAAAAAGAACATCAAGTTCTGAATAACTCAAACTCCAGACACTCTCGCGATTCAGAGATATCATACCAATACTCCAATTCCTTTTCGTCGCATTTTCAGACCATCAGAGCGCCTAAATCAGTTCGCCGGAATTCTCTGCAAAAGTCGCCGGAAAACCGTATTCAACACAAACCGGTAAAATACTTCTACTTTACGATTTCAACCTATTGTTAGAACCTTACTAACATTAACCCATCGCTCAAAATCAACCACAGACGACATTGCTGGACTTTCTGTGTTCGCCGGAAAATTTCTGGAATTGCCGGTGTCACACCCCGACCCGCAGCGGATAAGGTGATCGGGGCATGATTGGGTTATCATCAAAGCTCATGACATTTATTAAATGTTTCATATTCATTAATACAAATTAAATGAAAGTTTACAATGATTGCTACAACATGATCTAACTAACAATCTAACTCCTTTGTTCTCTTCTAAGGCAATCCTATGCTATCCTTGCTTCAACCTGTTCACCTGTATCATGTGTAAAAATGGTTTTTGGATCAACATAATGTTGGCGAGTGAATCCTATGGAAAACATTTGAACAATTTATTTAAATTGATTATGAAAAATGTGCACAACCAAACATGAGTAAAATTAGATGTAACTTGATCAATAATCATAAGATGTTAAATGAAAACACTCATGAACAATAATGGAACAATTAAAGGCACGCGATGCTCAACTCGTCTCTCACGAGGAACTGAGGGGCCTGATGAATGAATTGCATAAACATGATAATATGAATAACACAACTACAAACAATATAAACTCAATGAAAACACACATGAACAATAATGAATTTGAATTGAAGCACGCGATGTTCTACTCGTTTCCCACGAGGAACTGATGGGCTTATTGTATGAGTTTCTTGTAATTTGACAAACGGAAAATAAATCACAACAATAAATCAATCTAAGATTAAGTCATGATGTGGTATGGCACAAGTTTAAATAATTAAATTAATTAATTCATAACACATGACACACCCCAAAACGTGTAATTTAAAAGGGGGAATTGTAAGATTCACTCACAGTGGGTGCGTTCGGTTGATGATGATGAATGCACGCGAAGTGGTTTTAACCACGAGTGAGATTTAACCTAGATAAATCGCATTATGGTTTGGTGAGTAGACGGATTTTATTAAACTATTTTAGTAGGATTGTTGGGTGTATTTTTGTGAGTTTGAAACTATTTTCTAATCTTAAAAATGTTATTTTTAAGTATTTAATTGATTTTTAATTAAAATAATTAAATAAAAATAAATAAAAAAATTATTATTTTTCTGACCGTTGACCGGCCGGTTGACCGTTGACCTGACCGTTGACCGGTTCGTTGACAGTTTATTGTGCGCTGAGTGAGGCTCGAACCCGAGACCTCCCGTACGCGTGCACGCAGCTCTACCAACTGAGCTACGTGTCTAACCCGTTATATATCCGATTTTAATTATATATATACACTAATTAGATTAAACCGAAAATCATTTTTATTTTAAAAACAATTTAATCGAAACGGTCATGCACACCACAGGTCTCGAACCCGGGATCTGTGGGTTAATATAACACACAGTCCACCGCTGGACTGTGTGTTCAACATGTTATATAACTTGATTTTTATTAAACTTAAAGACAATTTAGTTAATTCCTTTTCTGCCTTATTTAAAAAGAAAAGATAATTGTCCGAGTCGGTGCTGAAGACCGGACTCGAACTCGTGACCAGCGATATAAACAAACGCACAGTCCACCGCTGGACTGTGTGTCTAACTTGGTTATTATTCTGGTTATCAATAAACTTAACATATAACTAAGGCGATCCGGTTCAGTTAAACAAAAACTTGATTTTTATTAAGGCTACGTGTGTGAACCGGGAATCGAACTTGAGACGTCTTGCGTTTTATATGTGCACACAGTCCACCGCTGGACTGTGTGTCTAACCCGATTAATTTCATGTTTTTAATTAAACTTATATGATAACAAGTCTTCATCTTCTTCACTGAAAGAATAACCAGAATCGGTGACAGACTGATTCGAGATTTTTAAATCGGTTTCTTAGCGTTTTAGGTTAATTACTGGTAATATAGAAGTAAAAAGAAAGGAAAGTAAGCGTGAGATATACCGACTCGTTTCCTCTGTTTTCCGGCAGAATTCCGGCGACAGAAAAACAACTCCGGCGACGTGTTCCTTGTAGTAGTTAGTCTTCAGAAAACTTGGAAAAAGGTAAGGGTGACTTCGGTGAAGGTTTAGGGGATTCAATAAAGCTCAGGGATTAAAACACGGTTTTCCGGCGAAAAACAGGAAAGTTCCGGCGAGTGAAAATACGCCGTGAAAAGATGTGATTTTTGAGCGAAAGTGTTTGTCGTCGGTTGTGGGTCAATTTATAGGGGAAAATCGCAATGTATTTGGTCTGATTTTGGACTGTATTCAACGGTTTAATTTTTCCGGCGGTTTTGAAATGTGTCGCGGACTTCAAACATCGGTTATAACCGATATGTGATTAAAGGTTTACGTTATAACGTAAATCGTAGTTAAGATTCGCGGAAATTCCGGGATTCCGACGACTGAAACGATTTGGGCGCCGGTTTTGAATTCGTAAAGTCACTATATCAATTAAATGTTTGCAATATATAACAAACAGATTAAGCGGCGCAGTGGTTTGTGTGTGTGAGGATAAAACTCTTGCTGATTCGGTACAGACCCGGGTTCGAAACCCGGCAGATGTATTTAATTTTTATTTTGCGATTTTTGACAGTTTTTCAAAAACTAAATATATATTCGCGTATAATAATTGATTACGGATCGTTTAAAAATGTTTTGGACATTTAATTCGAAACGAAAATTTTGACTGACTGTTCGGTTGATAAACGGAGCGGGTTTGGTAAATCCGTTTTTTTGACGGATGTTACAGTATCCCCTGCTTTTTAGAAATTTCGTCCCGAAATTTGAATAATGATATATTTTGACTAAAAAGGATGATGACGTTTTGTTTGACAGTTGTATGCTCAGAAAAATGAAGGTTTAAGTTTTTGTTCGAGGCGGTAACGTTCCTTGTAAAGGTTAAGTACCCTATTCAGGAATCGCTTTTTGTTGCCTACTGTATGAATATTGATAATCAGGAAATGATTCTCTAAAAATGATATCATACATAAGAGTTTAGATACATTTGGGAAAAATATGGTTATATCCTAAGGCAAAACTTCTAACACTACAATCTACATGGAACATAAATAAAAACACAACAGCTGATATCCAAACATGAATGAACACATCAGCACATATTTGAACGTGAATAAACATAACAGCAAATATTCGAACATGAATGAACACATCGGCAAATATTTGAACATGCATAAACACAACAGCAAGTATTTGAACATGAATAAACACAACAGCAAAAATTCGAACATGAATGAACACATCGGCAAATATTTGAACATGCATAAACACAACAGCAAGTATTTGAACATGAATAAACACAACAGCAAAAATTCGAACATGAATAGACACATCAGCGAATGAATAAACACAATAGCCAATATTCGAACATGAATAGACACATCAGCGAATATTTGAACATGAATAAACACAACAGCAAATATTTGAATCCACATTCTGATAACATATATGTTTGAATGATGAAAGTTCCTCTCTCGTTTGTTATGATGGAGAGGTTAATTTATGTAGAAATGGAACACAATCCAATCTCTTTAAATAACATGATGATATAAATGTATCACAAATTCCAACCAAGGCAAAAATAAATCCTACCTGGAACTTCTCATAACCGCCTGATAATGCCTCTGATCCTTTGGCAAGAATACTTATATATAGGAAGTACCAGCGGCGTATCCACCATATTCTTGCCAAATTTTCATTAATTTTATCCACAAGTTATGATTGGTTACCAAGAAACTAATAAATCCTACATAGAACTCCTCATAACCATCCGTTAATGCCTTTGATCCTTTGACAAGAATACTTATATATAGGAAGTACCAGCGGCGTATCCACCATATTCTTGTCAAATTTTCATTGGTTTTAACAGTGAATTATGATTAGTCCTATAACTCTACAATCAATACAACAAACATAAATTACTGAAATGAAACATATCTGTGCGACCAAGGCTCAATCGAACGGAGCCGATCGTATTGCATGTACTGAAAATGAAATTGTGTGCTCAAGGCTCAATCAAACGGAGCCGAACATATTGAATGTACTGAAATTGAAATTGTGTGCTCAAGGCTCAATCAAACGGAGCCGAACATATTGCATGTACTGAAATTGAAATTGTGTGCTCAAGGCTCAATCAAACGGAGCCGAACATATTGCATGTACTGAAATTGAAATTGTGTGCTCAAGGCTCAATCAAACGGAGCCGAACATATTGCATGTACTGAAATTGAAATTGTGTGCTCAAGGCTCAATCAAACGGAGCCGAACATATTGCATGTACTGAATATAAATAACTTAACCACACAAACAGCCTATGCATGGAACCTCTCATAACCGCCTGATAATGCCTCCGATTATTTGACAAGAATACTTATATATAGGAAGTACCATCGGCGTATCCACCATATCCTTGTCAAATTTTCGTTGACTTTATCCGAAAGTTATGGTTAGTTCGATGCGACTCTACTACAAACACCACAACCACAAGATACTGATAATGAAATTGTATGTGCGCTCAAGGCTCAATCAAACGGAGCCGAACGTATTGCATGAACTTGAAATGTAAATTGAACTGTGCACTCAAGGCTCAATCAAACGGAGCCGAGCGTATTGCATGAACTGGAAATGTAAATAAATCTGTGTACTCAAGGCTCAATCAAACGGAGCCGAGCGTATTGCATGAACTGGAAATGTAAATAAATCTGTGTACTCAAGGCTCAATCAAACGGAGCCGAGCATATTGCATGTATTGAAATGTAATACTACGTAACCGATCAAGGCTCAACAAACGGAGCCGATCGTGCGGGCACACCCTGATCAACCCATAATAAAATGGGGATCAAACTCAACCTCGATGGATGGGGAGCTGCGGCCTCGGCAAAATCGTATACTGAAAACAATATATAATATATAATATCCAATGATTTCTCTAACAGTCTCCACATGTGATAAAGAAAGACTAAACAATAGGAGTTGAATCTGGATCTTCGGCGAACAGGACTAGCTGAGTATCTTCGTTTGGGCCGTCATTATCTTCGACAGGGTTGGCGTTGATATTGAAGACTCTTCCTCTTGCTGGCGGCATAGTGGTTGGGTTTTCTTGGTTTACTTGGTTAACTGGGTTTGATTGGGCTTGAGTGTTGATAACGTTTACCAATTGAGGGCATGTGTTTCTAAAGTGGGTAGGGTCGCCACAATTGAAGCAAGCTCGAGCATATGGGAACATGGGGTGTTGGGGTTGGTGATAAGTTTGGGCCATGTTTTGTGTAGGGGAAAAGGTTTGGTCTTGAAAGGTGCGACAACCATTGCTCAAATGACCATAACGTCCACAAGTTGTACATAGCCGGCAAGGTAAAGTAAGGGGATGGTGATAAAAACAGTGGTTGCATCGAGGATGAGGTCCAAGATATGGTTTCTTATTTGGGTAAGCTGAGTTGGGTGCCTCTTGGGTGATTGGGACAGCTCGGATGGGTATAGCGTGAAAAACGGGTTGATTTCGTTGGGTAGCAGCGAAAAGTCGCCCGACTCTTTTTCTCTTAGGGTTGGGTTGAGAAGGGGATTCAGGTTGAGTGGAGTCGGAGGTTTCAGTCGATTCTTTATCCTTCTTCTTCTCCTCCTTGAAGTCTTTGTTTCGGATTCGGTTCTCGGTGAGCTCTGTTGCTAGCTCCATTGCTGCTTCCAAAGTTGCAGGCTTGGTACTTATCACAGGGTCTTGAATCTTTGACGGAAGACCACGAATGTAGTGCTCGATCAAACGGTAGAGGGGAGTAAACATGTTGGGAACCATTTGATGTAATTCAAGGAACCTTTTGTTGTAGGTGGTGTGGTCTCCTTCCACTTGCTTCAATGAGTAAAATTCATCTTCTAGCTTCTTGATTTCGCTCCTTGGGCAAAATCGTCTGGTCATGATTTCCTTCAATTCGTTCCAAGTTAAGGACATAGCATCTTCCACACCTCGTTTGGCCTTCTCTGTGTTCCACCAAGTAAGTGCTATCCCATATAGTCGACCGGTAGCATAACGCACTTTGCGATCATCAGGGCAATCGCAATTCAGAAAAGTATTCTCCATTTCTTCAAACCAATGGAGGAGTGCGGTGACACCTTCAGTCCCTTTATAGTTCGGAGGGTCGCATGATTTGAAATGCTTGTAGGTGCATTTAGTGGTGTTTGGGGAAGAGTTGAAAATGTTTTGGTTTGCTTGATTGACAGGATTATTGGTAAGTGCTTGTTGAACTTGGATTACAATATTGGGTATTACAGCAGCCATTTGTTGAGCGATTAAGGTAGCCATGCGTTCGCGGGCTTTTCCTGCTCTCATCTTCCTACGGGCGAGGTTAGAAGACATCTACAATGAATACATGAAAAGGGTATGAGTTGGATGCTTTTGAGATCATGGGTCACATTAGGGATGAACATTCATAAAATAATCATACAAAAATACCACATCCATAGGATGTCTTTGGCTTTGCTCGCTGTTAGGCCCGTCATGCCGCCATACTTTACCTTATGTAATCATGTGGGCCCCCATGAATTACCGGTTTTTCATATGGTTCGCACGGTTTCTGCCTGGTTGCGTACACAAAACCCGGTGAAAATCGAGAAATATGTATACAACGTGTGATGTTTGGAATGTGTCCAGGTGTAGACACGGTGACACCTCAAAGTAGGGTTAGTTCGAACGACGTTTGGTGTGGCATGCTTTGGCCTAATAGGTCCTTCGTACTCTCATCGTTGGTCCCCAGGTAGGCAAACTGGTCCGTTATATTGGATTTATACGAATGCCAGCCTAGACAGGACGTTCCGACTACCGGTACTTGTACCCTTCCAGTTACTACATGCCCGTCGCAGAACTTACTTTGATGAGAATTGAAAATTGCATAAAATCTTTGGATAACGAGAGTATGAAAATAAATTGAACACATGAACATCGATATATGTATAATGAATATGTATATATGTATAATGAACATGTATATGAGCATGTATGTTTGACTGAAATGTAAACAAATATGAAACAAATAAATATCACAAGTTTGTATGTAACCACTTAATCAATTTAATATTTTAGGCAGACTATAGTATAGGCTCTAAGGGTCTAATAACCTATCCTATATCCCTATAGTCATGGCTCTGATACCAATCTGTCACACCCGACCCGCAGCGGATAAGGTGATCGGGGCATGATTGGGTTATCATCAAAGCTCATGACATTTATTAAATGTTTCATATTCATTAATACAAATTAAATGAAAGTTTACAATGATTGCTACAACATGATCTAACTAACAATCTAACTCCTTTGTTCTCTTCTAAGGCAATCCTATGCTATCCTTGCTTCAACCTGTTCACCTGTATCATGTGTAAAAATGGTTTTTGGATCAACATAATGTTGGCGAGTGAATCCTATGGAAAACATTTGAACAATTTATTTAAATTGATTATGAAAAATGTGCACAACCAAACATGAGTAAAATTAGATGTAACTTGATCAATAATCATAAGATGTTAAATGAAAACACTCATGAACAATAATGGAACAATTAAAGGCACGCGATGCTCAACTCGTCTCTCACGAGGAACTGAGGGGCCTGATGAATGAATTGCATAAACATGATAATATGAATAACACAACTACAAACAATATAAACTCAATGAAAACACACATGAACAATAATGAATTTGAATTGAAGCACGCGATGTTCTACTCGTTTCCCACGAGGAACTGATGGGCTTATTGTATGAGTTTCTTGTAATTTGACAAACGGAAAATAAATCACAACAATAAATCAATCTAAGATTAAGTCATGATGTGGTATGGCACAAGTTTAAATAATTAAATTAATTAATTCATAACACATGACACACCCCAAAACGTGTAATTTAAAAGGGGGAATTGTAAGATTCACTCACAGTGGGTGCGTTCGGTTGATGATGATGAATGCACGCGAAGTGGTTTTAACCACGAGTGAGATTTAACCTAGATAAATCGCATTATGGTTTGGTGAGTAGACGGATTTTATTAAACTATTTTAGTAGGATTGTTGGGTGTATTTTTGTGAGTTTGAAACTATTTTCTAATCTTAAAAATGTTATTTTTAAGTATTTAATTGATTTTTAATTAAAATAATTAAATAAAAATAAATAAAAAAATTATTATTTTTCTGACCGTTGACCGGCCGGTTGACCGTTGACCTGACCGTTGACCGGTTCGTTGACAGTTTATTGTGCGCTGAGTGAGGCTCGAACCCGAGACCTCCCGTACGCGTGCACGCAGCTCTACCAACTGAGCTACGTGTCTAACCCGTTATATATCCGATTTTAATTATATATATACACTAATTAGATTAAACCGAAAATCATTTTTATTTTAAAAACAATTTAATCGAAACGGTCATGCACACCACAGGTCTCGAACCCGGGACCTGTGGGTTAATATAACACACAGTCCACCGCTGGACTGTGTGTTCAACATGTTATATAACTTGATTTTTATTAAACTTAAAGACAATTTAGTTAATTCCTTTTCTGCCTTATTTAAAAAGAAAAGATAATTGTCCGAGTCGGTGCTGAAGACCGGACTCGAACTCGTGACCAGCGATATAAACAAACGCACAGTCCACCGCTGGACTGTGTGTCTAACTTGGTTATTATTCTGGTTATCAATAAACTTAACATATAACTAAGGCGATCCGGTTCAGTTAAACAAAAACTTGATTTTTATTAAGGCTACGTGTGTGAACCGGGAATCGAACTTGAGACGTCTTGCGTTTTATATGTGCACACAGTCCACCGCTGGACTGTGTGTCTAACCCGATTAATTTCATGTTTTTAATTAAACTTATATGATAACAAGTCTTCATCTTCTTCACTGAAAGAATAACCAGAATCGGTGACAGACTGATTCGAGATTTTTAAATCGGTTTCTTAGCGTTTTAGGTTAATTACTGGTAATATAGAAGTAAAAAGAAAGGAAAGTAAGCGTGAGATATACCGACTCGTTTCCTCTGTTTTCCGGCAGAATTCCGGCGACAGAAAAACAACTCCGGCGACGTGTTCCTTGTAGTAGTTAGTCTTCAGAAAACTTGGAAAAAGGTAAGGGTGACTTCGGTGAAGGTTTAGGGGATTCAATAAAGCTCAGGGATTAAAACACGGTTTTCCGGCGAAAAACAGGAAAGTTCCGGCGAGTGAAAATACGCCGTGAAAAGATGTGATTTTTGAGCGAAAGTGTTTGTCGTCGGTTGTGGGTCAATTTATAGGGGAAAATCGCAATGTATTTGGTCTGATTTTGGACTGTATTCAACGGTTTAATTTTTCCGGCGGTTTTGAAATGTGTCGCGGACTTCAAACATCGGTTATAACCGATATGTGATTAAAGGTTTACGTTATAACGTAAATCGTAGTTAAGATTCGCGGAAATTCCGGGATTCCGACGACTGAAACGATTTGGGCGCCGGTTTTGAATTCGTAAAGTCACTATATCAATTAAATGTTTGCAATATATAACAAACAGATTAAGCGGCGCAGTGGTTTGTGTGTGTGAGGATAAAACTCTTGCTGATTCGGTACAGACCCGGGTTCGAAACCCGGCAGATGTATTTAATTTTTATTTTGCGATTTTTGACAGTTTTTCAAAAACTAAATATATATTCGCGTATAATAATTGATTACGGATCGTTTAAAAATGTTTTGGACATTTAATTCGAAACGAAAATTTTGACTGACTGTTCGGTTGATAAACGGAGCGGGTTTGGTAAATCCGTTTTTTTGACGGATGTTACAGCCGGAAACTCGTTAATTACCGTTATGCACATTCCAACGTACTGATAATCAATACTCACTAGTTCAATTTCATATCTAATCCCTTAAACCTGTTAATAGATTCTCTCAGCCGAAGATTCAAAAACAGAGCCAACAAGTTTCGCCGGACTCTCTGAAGAAGACAACCTGTTCGGTATCTTCTTTCCCCAAACTGTTCGGTTTAATGCATTCAAGCTAGACATCATGTTTCTTAACTAATTTAATCACGAATCGGATTGTTGATTGATGTCTGCGTTCGTAATGAAGAAGACGAGTTCAGTAATGACTTAAGATTAATTAAAATCGGAATTTTAAACGGGTTAGACACACAGTCCAGCGGTGGACTGTGTGCAAACAAAAACTATACACGTCCCGAGTTCGATCCCTGCTATACGCACGCCTTGTGTAATAACATGCCTTTTTGATCAAGAACTAAACCGGGTTAAATCAGATAGTTGTTAAGTATAATAAAAACCGAGATAATAACCGGGTTAGACACACAGTCCAGCGGTGGACTGTGTGCAACATGAACTACACGTCGCGCGTTCGAAACTCGTCACGAGCACCGGTCTGATTGAATTAAAACGTTTTTGCAAATAAAGGAAATTTCGGTTAATTCAAATAAGTGTATAAATATAATTAAAAACGAGTTTATTTCGGGTTAGACACGTAGCTCAGTTGGTAGAGCTGCGTGCACGAGAACGGGAGGTCGCCGGTTCGAATCCCACCCGGCGCAGATTTATTCGCTGACCGAACCGGTCAACGGTCAACGGACAACGCTAAAAAAATAATTTTTTTTATATTTTTATTTATTTAATTTAATTTAAAAATCAATTAAAAATACTTAAAAATAACATTTTTAAAGATAGAAAATAGCCATAAACTCACAAAAATATATCTAAAAATTTCATTAAAATCCTTAATAAAATCCATTCATTTAATATATTTTTTCCATTATTATTTAGGTTAGTATTCCTCGTCGATCCGCTCATCTAAATCGTGCGCATCTCACCATCTCCAATTCAACGCACCCAATGTGAGTGAATCTTACAAATTCCCCGTTTTAATCACGTTTTTGGGGTGTATCATGTGTCTTTGTTTATATACATATTATAACTAAACCATTGTGCATACATCATATCATGAACATGTGTATTTAGTTTGTTGCTGTTAAGTAGTTATTATTGGATGCAATTTATTATTTCAGTACATGCAATTGCCGAGGCCGCCACTCCCCATTTATGCGCGTTGAGCTTGTTCCCCATTTTATTATGCGGTTGAACCTGGCGTGCCCGCATACGATCGGCTCCGTTTGATTGAGCCTTGATCGCACAGTTCATTTTACATTTTCAGTACATGCAATACGATCGGCTCCGTTTGATTGAGCCTTGATCGCACAGTTCATTTTACATTTTCAGTACATGCAATACGATCGGCTCCGTTTGATTGAGCCTTGATCGCACAGTTCATTTATGTTAGTTATCGTATGATATTGGTATGTTCATGTATGCTGCCATGTGTTATTGTATGTTATAGTTGAGACTGCTATTTGCCATTACTTGATTACTTACATTTGCTCATCTATGATTATGCACAATATTTCATTGATAAACTAACCATAAAATCATTATCAAATGTTTATCTAATAAGGTTCACTCGCCAACTTATGTTGACCCAAAAACTCCCATTTTACACATGATACAGGTGAACCAGCAGCAGCTAGGAACACATAGGACCTGGATTAGAAGAATAAAACGATTTAGTATTGGGATTGTTATGTTTGGTTATTTCCTTTGTATTGAATGAACATGTTTGGATGTTTGAAAATGTAACTTTGACTTTATTAATTATGAAACATAATAGTAAATGTCATGTGCTTTGGTGATAACCCAATTATGCCCCGACTCTTATTTACGCTGCGGGTCGGGGTGTGACAATGATGATGCAAATTAAGGAAGATTCCAAGGACGCCTAGATCATCAACCATAGACAAATGAGAAAGAAGTAGTTTTGTGTAAAGCATGGGTTTATTTTTTTGAAAATAAGACCGTTAGAAATCAACAAACAAATGGTAGCTTTTGGGGTAAAGTACTTAAACATTACAATGAACTCATTGGTTATGATGATGAATAAGAATAATTGGAAATTAATGTATGTGAAAGATGGTGTGTAATGTCATGAAAATTGTAGTTTTCTAAGTATATAGAAATGTTGTCCACCAAGAGTTCAATGAAATGCCTTGAATGTAAATTATGTGATGAATACTTCATGATGATCATGATTCTAATGTAAGAATATATGTATGTGGTAATTTAACATCATATTGGTGTATAAGTATGTTAATGAATTGATTCATGAAAAATAAGAATGAATTGTCAAGTGTATGAGTGAAAGAAGAAGGATCCAACAACACCAAACAACAAGGAACCCAAGATCGAGGTAAGTCCTTATAGCTTACAATTTGGTTTAATAGTAGTAGGAAGTGTCCATTAGGTCAAGCTTAAGTTGGAATATTGGTTATTAAGTAGTAATCAAGTGGTATAAAGTTGTCCCGTTGAAATAGGTCAATTTGTGTCACACCCTGACCCGTAGCGGAAATGGTAGTCGGACATGATTGGGTTTTCATCACAGCTCATGACATTTACTATAATAAAGTTTCATATTTATTATTTTCAATTTAAAGGAAAAATTACAATAATCATACAAGCACAACAATATTCATGAACTCTTTATATTTCTTCTAAGGCAAATTCCTATGTGTTTCTTGCTTCAACCTGTCCACCTGTATCATGTGTAAAAATAGGGTTTTGGGTCAACAAAAGTTGGCGAGTGAATCTCATTTAGACATTTGTAAGAATTAGTTATATTGGTTATTTAAATAAAAATGTGCATAAACCAAGTATGAGTATACGCATATGTAAATTTAACCATAAACCACATAATATCAATCAATGCACAAACAAGCATGACAAATGATGAACAATGAGATCAAGGCTCAATCAAACGGAGCCGATCTAATGAGGCACCTGATGCTCAACTCGTATCCCAAAAGGAACTGATGGGCCTTAAAAGAATAATTGCACGCAACTTGACAAAAATGTAAACACACAATACAACATATAACATTACATAACACGTAAAATCATATAATGGTAATAGCACAATTGTTTGAATAAACGAAATTTGTAAACGACACATAATACACATATGTAAACGACACATGATACACCCCAAAACATGAATAAAAAGGGGAATTTGTAAGGATTCACTCACAGTGGGATCGTTTCCTTGGATTGACGACGAACGCGCACGAATTTAGGATTTAACCGACGAAGGAAACTAACCTAAATAATAACGCAATAATTCGATAAATAAATAATAGTTAATATTTTAATTTAATACTTTTTATTAGATTTTTAGGTTATTTTTGTGGTAGTTAATAGAGTTTTTAAACCTAAGAAATCTTGTTTTTAAGTGTTGGTAAATGATTTTTAATTAAAATAAATATATACCAAAAATAATATAAAAATGAAAAAAAAATATTGTCAGACTGACAAGGTTCTGACCGGGTCAAAGGGGCGATTTTTTCAGAATGTGAGATTCGAGCTCGTAACCTCCCGTTTACGTGCACGCAGCTCTTCGAACTGAGCTACGTGTCTAACCCCTTGATATCTCTGATTTAATTATATTTATACACTATTTACCTTATTTCATAAATTATTTTATTTAAAAAGGTTTTGAATTTATTGAACCGCTGCATACAACCCGGATCGAACCCGCGACCTTTACGTTGTTTGCACCCAGCCCTACCAACTAGGCTGGGTGTCTAACCCGGTTATTCTAGGATTTTAATTATACTTAAGTATTATCTGAACGGTTATATATATAAGTTGTAAAATGTTGTTTTATATAAGGAATTCGGCATCATGCACACGACTAAAACCCATGACCTTTTAGTTAAAATGCACACAATCCACCACTGGATTGTGTGTCTAACCCGGTGTATAAACCAATTTTTATTTATGATATAAACACATTTCAGTTCATCTTCTTCGTTCAACACAGAGATGATTTAGAAACGGATTCGATCTGAGATGCTTTAAAACTTTATTTCAGACAAGATTATATTTGAACAACAAAGAATAAGAGTATAGGATGTACCAATCCGAGTGGTCTTCCTGAGCTCCGGCGAGATTTTTCGGCGAATGAGTGTAACTTCGGCGAAGTATAATTTCGAAACAGAGAATTTGTAAGATGCTTTTGTGAGGGTGAGCGGGTTCTACAGAGGTGTAGAGATCTCTATTTATAATTGAAGGTTATTTGAGTTGATTTCATGCTTCTTTCGGTTTCGGTCAAAAGAGTTAATGACCGGATGATTTGTAACCGATCTTGACCCAATGATTATGCTTAATCACATATTTTAAAACGTTTCTAAGATTAATTTTGTAGGAATGATGAGGATTGATGAGGGTACAACCGTTACCATCTACTATTTGAAATGGGTTTTTAAGAAGTTGGTTCAATATAAAATCCATTTAATTCTGGTTTATATCAGATATGTGTGTGCAGCGTAGTGGTGTGCTGAGTGTGTGTTCATATGGGAGACCCGGGTTCGATTTTCGGTTCCTCTCTTTTATTTTTAGTTTACAATGTTAATGTTTTTAATATTTATTCTTTTTATTAATTACTAATTTTAGTTATGTAATATCTACTAAATATAAGTTATCACATATATTAAATATAACACCATTAAATGCGCAACGAACTTTCAATTCTAGATTCTCAAATGGAACGGGTTTTTAGAACCCGTTATACACGAATGTTACAATTTAGGTAAAGAGTGGTAAATTAGTGGAAACCAAGATATAAAACTTGGATATTGTTGGTGTAATAACTAGGCATCATGTATGTCTAGAATGATTTTTAGTATGAGAAAAATGAAATGGAATCAAGTGGTCACCAAGTTATGGTAGTAACTTAGTATGTGAAAAGAATGAAAGTTGAAATCAAGATGGAAGGATAATATAAATCTTGTGGTGGAAACATATTAGTATCGACTATGGTTGATTTTTTGTAGGTAAATCTTTGGTTTAGGGTCGTGACAAGCTTTGGATAAAAACACGTGTATTTACGCTTCTATAATGCTAAGAACTCCAAACGGGTCAAAAATTTTGGTTATGTAAATGTCATGGTCAAGGTCTTTGGTTGTTGTTTATGGTTTACTTAAAAACATGCATTTTGTTAAATGTGGTGCTATGGGAATGTTAAGTACGCATTTTAGCTAACGTGGTTCATGTATAACTTAAGTTCTTTTGGGTGTAAATATGAAGGTTGTTTTACAAAGTAAAATAATGGGATCAAAATTTTGTTATTATAGAATGAGTTTTTGTTCTTGGAATTTTGGGTCTTACATTTCCCCACATGGGGACTCCTATCTTATCAGCTTCAGTGATTGACGTGCGTGTGAGAATTTTATAATTTTTGTTATATTTTAAGCACTTTTTACTTGTGGATAAAGTTTAAATTTATAAAACACGATACAATACTACCACTCTACACACGTTAGGGCAAGTGCACCCTTCGTAGACGTAGTATAGTGATGGTAAGATACTGAGGTCGTCCAAGGACACAAGAGCTTTAATACCAGCTTATCGTTAACGTCTAATCTAACCAAATTTTGATAAAAGTTTTTGAAAGTTTTAAAAGATAAAAATTAAATGTAAGAACGTAAAATAAAAACAAATAGACAAGAAAGAATCACTTGGTTCCAACTCCTTTTTTATGTCTCTTTGATGATTTCCGCACTTTGGGTTTTTTAAGAGATTACCTTAGTTATAGTGGCAAACCCCTCTTGTGAAGGCGACGCTACCCTCAACCATATTGGTCTGAGTCAGCAGGAATACAGTCCCGCAAGGTCAGATTATTGAAAGATAATTAAATAAGTTATTAATGCGAAAAGTGGTACGCCCCTCTTATGAAGCCGAAGTTACCCTCGACCATACTGGTCTGAGTCAGCAGAGATAAAGTCCCGCAAGGCCCGATAAAGTTTTAATAGTAGTTTATTTATAACGAGTTCAAGCCATTCTTACTTCTCCCGATTTTATGGTATCTGCCTCAAGGGAAGTTCTAATAAGCTTGAACCAAGTCCTCGCAGGATCTATACACTGAACGAGGCAAGAACTTTACCCAAACACCCTTCTAGCCCCCTTCCAGGTAGTTAACGCGTTTTATATAGACCGTAAAGACACGAATGAGTGAATCAACAAAACATGAAGGAATGCTTAACCAAAGTCCACTTTCAATATAAAAAAACAAGTTATTAAAGTCATTAATACATATCCAATTAAAAAGTTGCCAAAGATTAGAAATCAAAGTAATACATAAAAGATTTTTCTTCACCAAGTGATGTATGAGATTAGCCAAACATGACCTTTGTTTGACAAGAACTCTTACAATCAATCTTGTATCCCGAGACTACTACACACTCTAAAAGATGAAATATGGATGATGGTGGTGGGTGTTGGTGTTGTAGTGGTGGTGGACTAGTGGCAAGTGTGAGAGAAGTAGGTTGTCAAGGGATGCCTTTCTCTTGAACTAAGCACCTCTATTTATAGCTGAAAATAAAGGGTAGACATAGCCCCGTGCCTACCTGGCACGGCCTCGTGGTCTTCTCTTTCTTTCCCTTCATTAACTGCAGATGTCAGGTCTTGTACCAACACGCCCTGTGGTGTCATGGCACGACCCGTGGTCAGCGTACTTGCTGTACTATCACAGATTCTGTGAATCTAAAAGTTGACCATGGCCTGTGTTGGGTTAGCACGACCCGTGTTGGTTTGTCTTTTGTTGTTGTCTTTTTCTGTAGAGAATCTTGACTGGGCACGGCCCCATGCCTGGTGGGCATGGCCCCGTGCCTAAGCTTCTGTTCTTATTATTTTGTTGTTTTGGATGTGGATGGGGGTTCGGCAGATCGTGTCAATCCTTCTTCTTTGTATTTGTGTTGGATTCTGCTATTAATTTGCTCCTTTTATTCGTTTAAGCTCTTTTGATCCTTTAATTTAAAAGTAAACAAAAAAACATGCTTTTTCCAACATTAGTACAAAAAAATGGTCGATTTTATACCTTGTTTGATATATGTTGCATTTTGCGCACATCAGTAATCGTGCCTGATTCTTGGGTCTCGTTGGAACGGGGGGTCGCCTTGTGAGATAACTATTACACACCCGCTACACATATTGTACCCAAATTTATGAAGATTATTTGAACCAACATTAAAGGTATCCAAAAAGTCTTATCTAGCGTAAATTATACTCACAACCACATGTTAGGAACTCTTTAATAAAAATTGTTTGATTCTACATAAAATTGTGTGTCAAATGGACACGCGTGCTACTTTTTAATCCATCCACGCATTAAATGTTAGTTGCATAATTCATTTTAATGTTAAATGTTTGCATAATTCATTTGAATGTTTCATCTGAGTGAACTTGTTTATTTGTTTCAGAATTCCTTGTTTGTTGCTGATTGAGCTTGTTTGTTTGTTTCAGAATTCCTTGTTTGTTGCTGATTGAGCTTGTTTGTTTGTTGCTGAATTCATTTGGATGTTAAATGTTGCAGAATTTGTTTGAATTTTTAATCTAATTGAACTTGTTTATTTGTTGTAGAATTCATCTGAATGTTAAATGTTTGGAGATTTCATTTGAATGTATAATGTAAGTGTAAGCTAGCTGAAGTTGGTTGCTGATTGAATGTTTAATGTTTGCTGGTGCATGCTTATTGAACTTGTTTGTTGCTAATTCAATGTTTAATGTTTCTTGATGCAAGCATATTGAACTGAATGAATTCATTTGGTAAGTGTAGAACTTGTTTGTTGCTGGTTTAATTCACTGGTAAGTGCAGAACTTCTTTGCAGCTGACTACATGTTGATTAAACAACACTTTACTCATGATATTGTCATGATTGAACTTGTTTTGTAATTTTGAACTTTCATTTAGTGTTATATCTTTGAAGTTCATAGTGTTTGAAACTAATTGGAAGGTGTTTAATCTTTATGGTGTTTGAACGTCGAGGGGAAATTGACTTGAAGGTGTTGAATCTGTGTGGTGCTCGAATTTGGAGGGAAAGAGGAAACCATCATCCAGTGACGCATGTTGCTATCACATAATAACATGGGCATATTGGTCTTTTCACAATATTTAAAACGAATACTTAATAGTTGTTTCTCTAAGGGACTCATAGTGCAAGAAATTGTAAACCACGGGAACTCAGGAGGCCAAAACAAGTAAGGGGCTCAAGGTGCATGTAATATCCGTCAAAAACCGGGTTAACCAAACCCGCTTCATTTATTAACCGAACATCCAGTTAAAAATTTCGTTGCGTATTTAATGCTCAAATTAATTTTATACAATACATAATTAATAAATATATTAGAATTTAAAATCTATAATTGAAAATTTATAATAAATAATGAAATAAAAATAATATGCTGATGCCGGGTTTCGAACCCGGGTCAGCCGGATGAAATCTCAAAGTCTTAACTCACACACATCCTACCACTCCGCCACTTGTGTTACTTGTTGAAATACTGAAACAATTAATACTTAATATAAAACTCGAAGTCAAATTCTGTCACTCAGCGCGCCCAAATCACTCTCGCCGGAAATCCCGACGATATCGCCAATCATTGACGGTTTCTATTGATTTAACGGATGAATTAACATAACCGGCGGTTATAACTGAAAAACCTTAAAGTCACTCATTCAAATCGGCAAAACCATAACCGAATAATGTTGAATTCGAAACCGAAAATGTAATTAAATCTGAGTTATACTTTATTCATCAGTTGAGCTCGCGAGTTTATCAAACTTACACTCTCCAATTCGCTCAGAAAACCTCGCCGCAAGTCGCCGGAATCCTCTGCAAGTTAACCGGAAATTATCGCCGGAAAACCGAATTCATTCCATCACTTCTGCTTACTCTAAAATAAGACTTTTAGAGCTCATACCGAAATCACCCACACTCACCTTAAACTCCCTGAAGAATCTCTGTCGCAAGAAATACATCGCCGGAATTCTCTGCAAGTCGCCGGAAAACTGAGACTTTCATCAACACGGTAAATACCTCGACTCTTTCTGTTTCAATCCATTGTTAGACCATTACTAACATCAATCCATCACCCAGAATCAATCCCAGACGACGTTGCCGGATATTCTGTAACATTTGTCGAAAAACGGGTTTTCGAAACCCGCTTCGTTTAATAACCGAACAATCAGTTTTAAAATTTTGTTGTCCATTTAAGGCTTATTTTAATTTTAAACGATTCATAATTGATCAACAATTTAAAAGATATAAATTAAAATTGTAAAAATATCAAAATGAATGAATTAAAAAGAAAAACCGGCTGCCGGGAGTCGAACCCGGGTCAGCCGGTTATTTCTTCAAAGTCTTAACTCACAACCATAAACCACTCCGCCACTTTGGTTTTTCTGTTAAGATAAGGGATTTATTAAATCAAATAATGATATGGGAATTTCAAATACGGTCAACTTGCGCCCAAACAGCAGTCGTCGGAAATCCCGACGACTTCGCCAATGATTTACGTTACCAATCGAATTAACCATTGAATTAACGTTAGCGACGGTTATAACGGACATCTGAACCCGCGACAACAGCCGTAACCGCCGGAGAACGGCTGACTTCGAATTAAGACCAAATTCGGACCACATTCACCTCGATTCTACCCTATAAATTCAACCTCAATTCGCCAGAAACCTTTTCGCTCCCAAATCGCACTTTTTCTCGACGAAAATCTACTCGCCGGAAAACCTCTGCAAGTCGCCGGAAAACCGAGACATCCACCTGCACGGTAATTACTTCGAATTTTTCTGGCTCATTCTTTTATTAGACAAGTTCTAATATAAATCCCTCACCCAGAATCCTTTGCAGTTGACGTTGCCGGATTATCTGATTCGCCGGAGAAATTTCTGAACTTTCAGGGGAACTGCTGATTATCGGTATAACTCGTCTGTTTCACTGATAGTTATTACCCAGTAGTCCCACTTCGCATCTAACCCCTCTAATTTATTGATAGACTCTATCAGCCGCAGCTCACCAAGACGGAGCCGACGACCTTGCCGGACGTCTGAAGAAAAGCGAACAGTTGGTACAATAAACCCTCCAATCTCTTTTCATTCACTTTATTTTCGATGACTCATAACCTGCATTGAGCTATCTTAGCAAATAGCAGTCTCTTGATCAATGTTTATGTTTTGAACGAAGAAGATGAAGTATGGTATAATATAAGTATAATTAAAATCGGTTTAATAAACGGGTTAGACACACAGTCCAGCGGTGGACTGTGTGCAACAAACATACACGAGACGCGAGTTCGAATCCTGTCCCCGCTTTACCCACTTGAAATAAAATTTCGCCTTTTTAATTGAACCGGGTTGAGCACAGTATATGTTAAGTATAATAAAAACGAGTAAGTAACCAAGTGACGCACACAGTCCAGCGGTGGAGTGTGTGTACGCTAACCCACAGGTCCCGGGTTCGAGACCTGTGGTCAGCACCGGTCCGTTAAGTGTAAAAGCTTTTTAAAAATAAATAATTTTCGGTTTAAAGTAAATAGTATATAAGTATAATTAAAAACATAATTATTTCGGGTTAGACACGTAGCTCAGTTGGTAGAGCTGCGTGCACGCGTACGGGAGGTCTCGGGTTCGAGCCTCACCCAGCGCACAAGTTCGCACAATTAAACCGGTCAACGGTCAACGGTCAAAGTCAACTTTTTTTTATTATTTATTTTATTTATTAAATCAATTATTTAAATTAAAAATCAATTAAAAATACTTAAAAATAACGTTTTCACGATTAGAAAGTAGTCTTAAACTCACAAATTTATACCCAAAAATCCTATTAAAATAGTTAATAAAATCCACATACTTACCGTGCCTTTTTATTTCTTATTTGGTTAGTTATCTCTCGTCGATCAATCCCCTAAACTCGTGCGCATCCAATATCTTCAATCAAACGCATCCAATGTGAGTGAATCTCTACCAATTCCCCGTTTTAATCACATTTTGGGGTGTATCATGTGTCGTTATTTATTTATTATAATTAAACATTTGTGCATCCATCATGTTCATGATCAAATGTGTATTCAATGTGTATCCATTGTTTGTGTGGTTGAAGTTTAGATTAAATTATCATTTCAGTACATACATTTCATAGGCCGCCGCTCCCCATTACCTATGAGCGTGAGCTGTTCCCCATTACCTATGAGCGTGAACCAGGCGTTGCCAACATAAGATCGGCTCCGTTCGATTGAGCCTTGATCTCACATACATTAGCATAGGCCGTCCCTTTCCCCATTACCTATGAGCGTGAACGGGACGTTGCCAACACATACTTTGTTATTTTCATGCTTAAGCAAGGTGGTTTGTGATTGTTATGTTTACATACATTTGTTCATATATGATTATTGCACAATTTTTCCTAAATTAAATTACAATAATTAACCAATAACAAATGTTTTAAACAAGGTTCACTCGCCAACTTTTGTTGACCCAAAATTTCCCATTTTTACACATGATACAGGTGATCAAGTTGAAGCAAGAAACATATAGGGCGGCCTAGAAGAATAAACCAGTTTAGATTAGTTAATCTTTTCCTTTCCTTGTATTGTATGAATTTGACTTGAAACTTTGAAATGTAATTTGGATTTAATAAATATGAAACATATTAGTAAACATCATGAGCTTTGGTGATAACCCAATTATGCCCCGACTCTTGTTTCCGCTGCGGGTCGGGGTGTGACAGATTGGTATCAGAGCCATGACTATAGGGATATAGGATAGGTTATTAGACCCTTAGAGCCTATACTATAGTTGCTTAGAAAATTTAAATTTTTGTGTGTTACATGCAAATCTCATGATGTTTATATGCTTTATGTTTATCATTACATTCGATGTTATGCAAGCATATTCATAAGTATATACTATCATATATTGCTCACCATGAACCATACTCTTATAACATATCATATCCATGAAAGCACACACCACATCATTTTCATGATTGCTTTACAATGATTCATGTATTTTCAAATCTCATCAAAGTGAGTTCCCATGACGGGCATGTAGTAACTGGAAGGGTACCAGTACCGGTAGTCGGAACGTCCTGTCTAGGCTTGGCATTCGTATAAATCCAAAATAAAGGACCAGTTTGCCTACCTGGGGACTAACGATGAGAGTACGAAGTACCTATTAGGCCAAAGCATGCTATACCAAACGTCGTGTGAACTAACCCCACTTTGAGTTGTCATTGTGTCTACACCTGGACACATTCCGACCATACATCTAGTAAACATATTTTGTGGTTTTCATTCGGGTCATGTGAGTGTAAATCGCCAATACTAATGTAAATCCTACCAAGCCAATAGTCATGGGGGCCCACATGACTATACAGGTAAAGGTATGGGGGACATTTGAGGCCCAACATGAGCTAACCCAAGACATCCAATGGATGTGGTTGCATTATCGGTATTTATGTTAATTTCATTTTTTGTTTTGACACATGACCCCTACACAATCCATAAACTCACTATCTTCCTATGTATATTCCTATAGATGTCGGCTAGGCAGCTACGTGGAGGACGGAAGTCAGGAAGGTCAAACGAACGCTTGGCCGCTCAGATAGCAAAACAGATGGCCACAGTACTTCCTGATATTGTAGTTCAAGTTCAGCAAGCTCTCACTGCAAATCCTGCCAATCCACCAAACCAAGAGGATCAAAACATCGACAACCCCTCCTCCAAGAAGTGCTCCTACAAGCACTTCAAGTCATGCGACCCCCCGAAGTTCGAAGGGACCGAAGGTGTCACCGCTCTCCTCCACTGGTTTGAGGAGATGGAAAACACTTTCCTAAATTGCGATTGTCCCGAGGATCGCAAGGTACGTTACGCGACTGGGAGATTATTCGGGGTAGCCCTGACCTGGTGGAACACCGAGAAGGGTAAGAGAGGAGTGGAAGACGCTATGGCCTTAACTTGGGAAGAGTTATGGGAAGTAATGACAAAACGCTTCTGCCCAAGAAGCGAACTCAAGAAGTTAGAGGATGAATTCCACTCACTGAAGCAAAAGGAAGGGGATCACACTTCCTACAACAAAAGATTCCTTGAGCTGAACCAGATGGTTCCAAACTTGTTCACCCCCGTGTACCGATTGGTGGAACACTATATTCGAGGCCTTCCCTCGAAGATTGAGGACTCAGTCCTCAGCGCTTCGCCTACAACGCTCGAAGCCGCCATGGAATTAGCCACCGAACTTACCGAGAACCGCATCAGAAACGGTAAGTTCAAAGAGGAGAAAAAGAAAGCCCCCCTTGAGGGCCCAACTTCCAACCACCCCACCTCATCCTCAAAATTTTCAAACAAGAGAAAGCGAAATACCAGAAATTTTGCCGTCACTCAAACAAATCTCCCCACCCCTGTTGCCCCCATCACACAAGTTACTCCTTCACCCGCACCACACAAAAGGCAATACTCTGGCCCTTACCCAAAGTGCACCCGTTGCCAATACCATCACTCCCCCGATTACCCCTGTCAATACTGCACCGGTTGTGGCCGTGCAGGGCACACCATTCAAGCCTGCCGCACACTGCAACGAATGAACCGCAACCAACCCACAACTCAAACCCACCATCAAATGATGGGTCAAACCCAACAACCCTTTCAACCACCGCCTACACAACATACAACCCAAACCTACTATCAACCCAACTACCCCATGATGCAACCCATGCGGGCTTGCTATAATTGCGGTGACCCAAACCATTTTAGAAACACGTGTCCACGCTTGGTAAACATCATACATGCTCAAGCTCAAGCGAATCCAGTGAACCAAGCTAACCAAGCTCCTCCACCTGCTAGAGGAAGAGCATTTAACATCAACGCCAATCAAGCTAGGGCCGACAACAACGTGGTTAACGGTACGTTTCTCGTCAATGGTAGTTATGCATCTGTATTATTTGATACTGGCGCGGATAAGAGTTTTGTGTCCTTAGAATTCGAACCCATCCTCAATCAAACTCGTGTCGAGCTTATGAACTCCATAACGGTAGAAGTTGCTGACGGAAAGCCAGTCTCATTAAACTCCATTATCCAGAACTGCACCTTTACTCTAAACGATCATGACTTTTCTGTTGACCTCATTCCTATGAAGTTGGGAAGTTTCGACATTATAATCGGCATGGACTGGCTCAGCCAACATCAGGCTGAAGTAGTATGCCGTGAGAAGTTCATTCGCATTCCTCTTGCTGACGGTCAAACTCTGCGAATCTTTGGAGAAACCCCTTCGAAAGGACTCAAGCTAATGTCCTGTCTTCAAGCTCGAAGATATCTCCGCAAAAATTATGTAGCATTTCTAACCCACGTTGTCAAAAAAGGAGGCAAAGAGAAGAGACTCGAAGATATACCCGTAGTGAAGGAATTCCCGCAAGTTTTTCCCGACGATATCACCGGACTTCCTCCCAAAAGAGAAGTCGAATTCCGTATCGACCTTATACCTGGCGCTACACCCGTCGCGAAATCTCCTTATAGGTTAGCCCCATCCGAGATGCAAGAGCTGGCCAGTCAATTGCAAGAACTGACTGACAAGGGATTCATACGTCCTAGCTCATCGCCTTGGGGTGCACCTGTTCTGTTTGTAAAGAAGAAAGATGGGACTTTTCGCATGTGCATTGATTACAGGGAACTCAACAAATTAACGGTCAAAAATCGCTATCCGTTACCTCGCATCGATGATCTTCTAGACCAACTCCAGGGTGCCTCTTATTTTTCAAAAATCGACCTTCGTTCCGGCTATCACCAACTCAGAGTACATGAAGAAGACGTTCCAAAGACCGCCTTCCGAACTCGATATGGTCACTACGAGTTCATGGTTATGCCTTTTGGTCTAACCAACGCTCCAGCCGTCTTCATGGACTTAATGAACAGAGTTTGTAAACCTTATCTTGATCGTTTCGTTATAGTCTTCATCGACGATATTCTCATTTACTCAAAGTCTAAGACTGATCATGAGCGACACCTTCGGCTCATCCTCTCACTTTTGAAGACCGAAAAGCTTTATGCTAAATTCTCCAAATGCGAATTTTGGTTACAAGAAGTACAGTTCCTTGGTCATGTCGTCAATGACAAAGGAATTCATGTCGACCCCGCAAAGATCAAGGCAGTACAAGAATGGCAAGCGCCACGTACCCCAACTGAGGTACGATCTTTCCTTGGATTGGCTGGTTACTACCGTCGTTTCATATCGAATTTCTCCCGTATCGCTGTACCACTCACGGCTTTGACACATAAAGGAAAACCCTTCGAATGGGGACCTAAGCAAGAAGAAGCCTTTCAAACTCTTAAGCAAAAGCTATGTGACGCTCCTATCCTCACACTCTCCGAAGGCTGCGAAGACTTTGTTGTATATTGCGACGCGTCAGGACAGGGTTTAGGCTGTGTCTTAATGCAAAGGGGAAAAGTGATAGCCTATGCTTCTAGGCAGCTCAAAACTCATGAGAAGAACTACACTACTCACGACCTAGAACTTGGCGCCGTTGTATTCGCTCTTAAGATATGGAGACATTACCTCTATGGTACCAAGTGTGAGATTTACACTGACCACAAGAGCCTCCAACATATCTTTAACCAAAAGGAGTTGAATATGAGGCAACGAAGATGGGTCGAACTTCTTAATGATTATGACTGCGAAATTCGGTATCATCCTGGCAAGGCAAATGTGGTGGCTGATGCACTCAGCCGAAAAGGTTATGCGAACTCTATTCATCTTCTATGTTCGCAAATCATGACCAACATCAAAGACCAAATCCGAGAAGCTCAGCATGTTTCCATAACAGAATACGACATACGCAATGAGTTATCTTGTGGAGCAGAACTTAAACTCGAAACCAAATCTGACGGCATTCTGTATTATCTCGATCGCCTATGGATTCCTGATCACAACAATCTTCGCGATACTCTTATGAAAGAGGCTCACAAGACACGATACTCTGTACATCCAGGAGCCGACAAGATGTATCAAGACCTTCGATACACCTACTGGTGGCCTGGCATGAAGAAGGATATTGCTGTTTTTGTTTCCAAGTGCCTTACCTGTTCAAAAGTGAAAGCTGAGCACCAAAGACCCTCAGGACTTCTGGTCCAACCTGAAATACCCGTATGGAAGTGGGAAAATATAACCATGGATTTCATTACCGGGTTACCTCGCACTCCTGGTGGGCACGACACAATATGGGTAATCATTGATCGTCTTACAAAATCAGCTCACTTCATTCCTATCCGCGAAGACTTCAAAAATGAGAAGCTAGCTCGCATCTACATCAGTGAAATCGTAAGCCGTCATGGTGTACCTTTAAGCATTATATCGGATCGTGATGGTCGTTTCACTTCACGCACATGGCAAGCTGTACAAGCCGCATTGGGTACGCGATTAGATCTCAGCACTGCCTATCATCCCCAAACTGATGGTCAATCTGAACGCACCATTCAAACTCTTGAAGACATGCTTCGGGCATGTGTCATAGACTTCAAAGGGAATTGGGACGCTCACTTGCCATTAGTTGAATTTTCGTACAACAACAGTTTTCATTCAAGTATCGGCATGGCACCTTTCGAAGCGTTATATGGTCGTAAATGCCGATCACCTATATGTTGGCACGAAATTGGAGAAGCTCAAATCACCGGTCCAGAATTGATACAAGAAACAACTGACAAGATTCATCAAATCCGAAGCAACCTGTTAGCAGCACAAAGTCGTCAAAAGAGCTATGCTGACAAGCGACGAAAGCCCTTGGAGTTTGACGTGGGTGATCAAGTACTTTTAAAGGTATCGCCGTGGAAGGGAGTAGTTCGTTTCGGCAAAAAGGGCAAGCTAGCACCACGCTACGTAGGTCCTTTCAAAATACTCGAAAGGGTAGGACCTGTAGCCTACAAGCTTGACTTACCGGAGGAACTCAACAGAATTCATCCCACATTCCACGTATCGAACTTGAAGAAGTGCCTCGCCGATGAAAATCTCCATATTCCTCTAGAAGACATTCAAGTTGATGAATCTATGCATTTTATTGAAAGACCAGTAGAAATTATGGACTTCGGAGAAAAACGTTTGAGAAGAAGCCGCATCCCAATTGTCAGGGTACGCTGGGAGTCGAAACGAGGACCTGAGTTTACTTGGGAACGTGAAGATTCAATGCGCGAAAAATACCCACACCTTTTTCCTGTATCTTCTACTACCTAAATTTCGGGACGAAATTTCTAAAAGTAGGGGATATTCTGTAACATTTGTCGAAAAACGGGTTTTCGAAACCCGCTTCGTTTAATAACCGAACAATCAGTTTTAAAATTTTGTTGTCCATTTACGGCTTATTTTAATTTTAAACGATTCATAATTGATCAACAATTTAAAAGATATAAATTAAAATTGTAAAAAATATCAAAATGAATGAATTAAAAAGAAAAACCGGCTGCCGGGAGTCGAACCCGGGTCAGCCGGTTATTTCTTCAAAGTCTTAACTCACAACCATAAACCACTCCGCCACTTTGGTTTTTCTGTTAAGATAAGGGATTTATTAAATCAAATAATGATATGGGAATTTCAAATACGGTCAACTTGCGCCCAAACAGCAGTCGTCGGAAATCCCGACGACTTCGCCAATGATTTACGTTACCACTCGAATTAACCATTGAATTAACGTTAGCGACGGTTATAACGGACATCTGAACCCGCGACAACAGCCGTAACCGCCGGAGAACGGCTGACTTCGAATTAAGACCAAATTCGGACCACATTCACCTCGATTCTACCCTATAAATTCAACCTCAATTCGCCAGAAACCTTTTCGCTCCCAAATCGCACTTTTTCTCGACGAAAATCTACTCGCCGGAAAACCTCTGCAAGTCGCCGGAAAACCGAGACATCCACCTGCACGGTAATTACTTCGAATTTTTCTGGCTCATTCTTTTATTAGACAAGTTCTAATATAAATCCCTCACCCAGAATCCTTTGCAGTTGACGTTGCCGGATTATCTGATTCGCCGGAGAAATTTCTGAACTTTCAGGGGAACTGCTGATTATCGGTATAACTCGTCTGTTTCACTGATAGTTATTACCCAGTAGTCCCACTTCGCATCTAACCCCTCTAATTTATTGATAGACTCTATCAGCCGCAGCTCACCAAGACGGAGCCGACGACCTTGCCGGACGTCTGAAGAAAAGCGAACAGTTGGTACAATAAACCCTCCAATCTCTTTTCATTCACTTTATTTTCGATGACTCATAACCTGCATTGAGCTATCTTAGCAAATAGCAGTCTCTTGATCAATGTTTATGTTTTGAACGAAGAAGATGAAGTATGGTATAATATAAGTATAATTAAAATCGGTTTAATAAACGGGTTAGACACACAGTCCAGCGGTGGACTGTGTGCAACAAACATACACGAGACGCGAGTTCGAATCCTGTCCCCGCTTTACCCACTTGAAATAAAATTTCGCCTTTTTAATTGAACCGGGTTGAGCACAGTATATGTTAAGTATAATAAAAACCGAGTAAGTAACCAAGTGACGCACACAGTCCAGCGGTGGAGTGTGTGTACGCTAACCCACAGGTCCCGGGTTCGAGACCTGTGGTCAGCACCGGTCCGTTAAGTGTAAAAGCTTTTTAAAAATAAATAATTTTCGGTTTAAAGTAAATAGTATATAAGTATAATTAAAAACATAATTATTTCGGGTTAGACACGTAGCTCAGTTGGTAGAGCTGCGTGCACGCGTACGGGAGGTCTCGGGTTCGAGCCTCACCCAGCGCACAAGTTCGCACAATTAAACCGGTCAACAGTAACGGTCAACGGTCAACGGTCTCGGTTAACGGTCAAAGTCAACTTTTTTTTATTATTTATTTTATTTATTAAATCAATTATTTAAATTAAAAATCAATTAAAAATACTTAAAAATAACGTTTTCACGATTAGAAAGTAGTCTTAAACTCACAAATTTATACCCAAAAATCCTATTAAAATAGTTAATAAAATCCACATACTTACCGTGCCTTTTCATTTCTTATTTGGTTAGTTATCTCTCGTCGATCAATCCCCTAAACTCGTGCGCATCCAATATCTTCAATCAAACGCATCCAATGTGAGTGAATCTCTACCAATTCCCCGTTTTAATCACATTTTGGGGTGTATCATGTGTCGTTATTTATTTATTATAATTAAACATTTGTGCATCCATCATGTTCATGATCAAATGTGTATTCAATGTGTATCCATTGTTTGTGTGGTTGAAGTTTAGATTAAATTATCACAGTACATACATTTCATAGGCCGCCGCTCCCCATTACCTATGAGCGTGAGCTGTTCCCCATTACCTATGAGCGTGAACCAGGCGTTGCCAACATAAGATCGGCTCCGTTCGATTGAGCCTTGATCTCACATACATTAGCATAGGCCGTCCCTTTCCCCATTACCTATGAGCGTGAACGGGACGTTGCCAACACATACTTTGTTATTTTCATGCTTAAGCAAGGTGGTTTGTGATTGTTATGTTTACATACATTTGTTCATATATGATTATTGCACAATTTTTCCTAAATTAAATTACAATAATTAACCAATAACAAATGTTTTAAACAAGGTTCACTCGCCAACTTTTGTTGACCCAAAATTTCCCATTTTTACACATGATACAGGTGATCAAGTTGAAGCAAGAAACATATAGGGCGGCCTAGAAGAATAAACCAGTTTAGATTAGTTAATCTTTTCCTTTCCTTGTATTGTATGAATTTGACTTGAAACTTTGAAATGTAATTTGGATTTAATAAATATGAAACATATTAGTAAACATCATGAGCTTTGGTGATAACCCAATTATGCCCCGACTCTTGTTTCCGCTCCGGGTCGGGGTGTGACATATTCTGCTTTCGCCGGAAAACTTCTGAAATTTCCAGAATCACGCTGTGAATCGGTATGATCATCTAAACCTCCTGATAATCGTTGCTCAGTAGTTCAATTTCACATCTAATCAATCAAAACTGTTAATTGATCCGAACAGACGGAGGTCACAAAACAGAGCCGACGATCCTTGCCGGAGTTCTGAGGAAGACAATCTGTTCCGGTACATTCTTTCCCCAAACCCTCTCTGTTCATCACATTTCAATCACCTATAAGTTCGTTAACTGAATTTAACAAGAAACAGTTGAAAAATCGTTGTCTGTGTTTTGAACGAAGAAGATGAAGTCGGCCTATTGTATAAGATTAATTAAAACAAGACATATAAACGGGCTAGACACACAGTCCAGCAGTGGACTGTGTGCAAACAATAAACACACGTCGCGAGTTCGATCCTTGACACAATCTCATTCTCTGTAATAAAAATGTTTCCTTTCTTAACTGAACCGGATCAACTCACAGAGAGATGTTAAGTTTAATAAAAAGCAGTATATTAACCAGGTTAGACACACAGTCCAGCGGTGGACTGTGTGCAACACTAAACCACAGGTCCCGGGTTCGAGACCTGTTGACGGCACCGGTTCGATACAATTAAAATCTTTTTAAAATAAATGAATTCCGATTAACTTAAATAGTGTATAAATATAATTAAAAACAGAAATATTTCGGGTTAGACACGTAGCTCAGTTGGTAGAGCTGCGTACACGCGTACGGGAGTCACCAATTCGAGTCTCACCCAGCGCACACTTATACACGACCGAACCGGTCAACGGTCAACAGTCATGGTCAACAGTCAAAGTCAAAAAGTCAACATTTTTTTTATATTTTTATTTATTTATTTAATTTAAAAATCAATTAAAAATACTTAAAAATAATGTTTTTAAAGTTAGAAAATAGCCTTAAACTCACAAAAATAAACCTAAAAATTCAATTAAAATTGTTAATAAAATCCACTTACTTACCGTACCTTTTCATTATTAACTAGGTTAGTTATTCCTCGTCGGTCAACTCTCTAAACTCGTGCGCATCCAACATCATCAAGAGAACGCACCCAATGTGAGTGAATCTCTATAAATTCCCCGTTTTAATCACGTTTTTGGGGTGTATTATGTGTCTTATTATTTATTACATTTAAACACTTGTGCATCCATCATATCTATGATCAAATGTGTATTCAACATGTATCAACTGTTTGTGTGGTTATTGTTTAGATTAAATTTATCATTTTCAGTACATACATTATCATAGGCCATCGTTCCCCATTACCTATGAGCGTGAACGAGGCGTTGCCAACATACGATCGGCTCCGTTTGATTGAGCCTTGATCGCACATACATTTCATCATAGGCCGTCTGCTCCCCATTACCTATGAGCGTGAGCCGTTCCCCATTACCTATGAGCGTGAACGAGACGTTGCCAACATTTACATTGTCATTCATGTTATATATTCATGCAAGGTGGTTTGTTATTGTATGTTATTGTTTGTTATGGTTATTGTTATTGTATGTTTATTTACGTTTGCTAACATATGATTATTGCACAATTTTTCCATATTAAATACAACAAGATATAAATAATAAATGTTTTCTAACAAGGTTCACTCGCCAACTTTTGTTGATCCAAAAACCATTTTTACACATGATACAGGTGGACAGGATGAAGCAAGGAACACATAGGACAGTGCCTTAGAAGAAAAATAATGAAGTCTAGAAAGATGTATAGAACATGTTGTCACACCCCGACCCGCAGCGGAATAAGAGTCGGGGCATAATTGGACCCGCAGCGGAATAAGAGTCGGGGCATAATTGGGTTATCACCAAAGCTCATGACATTTACTAATATGTTTCATATTTAATAAAGTCAAAGTTACATTTTCAAATATCCAAACATGTTCATTCAATACAAAGGAAATAAACCAAACATAACAATCCCAACTCTAAATCGTTTTATTCTTCTAGTCCAAGTCCTATGTGTTCCTAGCTGCTGCTGGTTCACCTGTATCATGTGTAAAATGGGAGTTTTTGGGTCAACATAAGTTGGCGAGTGAACCTTATTAGATAAACATTTATTAATGAATTAATGGTTAGTTTATCAATGAAAAATTATGCATACTCATAGATGAGCAAATGTAAATAATCAAGCAATGGCAAATAGCAGTCACAACTATAACATACAATAACACATGACAGCATACATGAACATACCAACATCATACTGTAAATAACATAAATGAAACTGTGCGATCAAGGCTCAATCAAACGGAGCCGATCGTATTGCATGTACTGAAAATGAAAATGTCTGTGCGATCAAGGCTCAATCAAACGGAGCCGATCGTATATGGGCACGCCAGGTTCAACCTCATAATGAAATGGGGAACATGCTCAACGCTCATAATGTAATGGGGAGCGGCGGCCTATGAAATTGCATGTACTGAAAATAATAAACTTGCATCCAACAATAACAACACAACAGGAAACAAACTGTATACACTAGTTCATGATATGATGTATGCACAATGGTTTAAGTATAATATATATATCAAGACACATGATACACCCCAAAACGTGATTAAAACGGGGAATTTGTAAAGATTCACTCACATTGGGTGCGTTGGATTGGAGATGGTGAGATGCGCACGAATTAGATGAGCGGAACAACGAGAAATATTAACCTAAATATAACGGAAAAATATATTAAACGAGTGGATTTTATTAAGGATTTTAATGAAATTTTTAGATATATTTTTGTGAGTTTATGGCTATTTTCTATCTTTAAAAATGTTATTTTTAAGTATTTTTAATTGATTTTTAAATTAAATTTAATAAATAAGAATATAAAAAAAATTTGTTTATTTAGCGTTGACCGTTGACCGTTGACCGGTTCGGTCAGCGTATTAGTTTGCGCCGGGTGAGGCTCGAACCGGTGACCTCCTGTACGCGTGCGCGCAGCTCTACCAACTGAGCTACGTGTCTAACCCGAAATAATCTTGTTTTTATTTATACTTATACACTTATTCAGTTAATCCGAAATTCTCTTTAATTTCAAAAACATTTTAATTCAACGGACCGGTGCAAGTGACGGGTTTCGAACGCGCGACGTATGGTTCATGTTGCACACAGTCCACCGTTGGACTGTGTGTCTAACCCGGTTATTATCTCGGTTTTTATTATACTTAACAACTAACTGAGTTAACCCGGTTTAGTTTTTGATTAAAAAGGCATTTTATTACACAAGGTGTGCGTGTAGCAGGGATCGAACTCGGGACGTGTATGGTTTTTGTTTGCACACAGTCCACCGCTGGACTGTGTGTCTAACCCGTTTATAATTCCGATTTTAATTAATCTTATGTCATCTCTGAACTCGTCTTCTTCATTACAAACACAGACATCAATCAAAACAACTGATACGCGATTAATTTAGTTAACGAACATGATGTCCAGTTTGAATGCATTGAATCGAAAAGTTTGGGGAAAGAAGATACCGAACAGATCGTCTTCTTCCGAGAATCCGGCGAAGCTCGTTGGCTCTGTTTTTGGAACCTTCGGCTGTGAGAATCAATTAACAGGTTTAAGGGATTAGATGTGAAATTGAACTAATGAGTATTGATTATCAGCACGTTAGAATGAGCATACCGGTAATCAACGAGTTTCCGACAATTCCAGAAGTTTTCCGGTGAAAACAGAAAGTCCAGCAATGTCGTCTGTGGTTGATTATGAGCGATGGGTTAATGTTAGTGAGGTTCTAACAATTGATTGAAACAGTAAAGTAGAAGTATTTTACTGGTTTGAGTTGAATACGGTTTTCCGGCGACTTTTGCAGAAAATTCCGGCGAGCTGATTTAGGCGTTCTGATGGTCTGAAAATGCGACGAAAATGAAATGGAGTATTGGTATGATATCTCTGAGTCGCGAGAGTGGTCTGAAGTTTGAGGAATTCTGGACTTGATGATTTTTCGGTTTTAAAAACCGATAATGATGAGACTTTAAGTTTAATCAATTTCCGATTTGATTAAAAACCGTCGGAGCATCGGTTATAAACTAAATGTGTGAATAAACAACGAATTTGACGATTGGTTTGTCGATTACCGTTTCTCAGATAGCGCAACCGGTTTTAACTGGGTTTGTGTATAAATTTCGTTTGCGTTTCTAGAGTTAGCAGAAAACACAATGTGGCGGAGTGGTCTTGTGAGTGTGTGTTAAGTTGCTGAAGTGTGTCTTGGCTGACCCGGGTTCGAGTCCCGGCAGCATCAAAATTTTTTTATTTATTTTATTTTAACTTTTTATCAAATATAACTTTTGTAGTTTAGTTTATTTATTAATTATGTATTGTTTTAAATCAAAATAATCATAAATATTCGACGTAACTTTTATAACTTGATATTCGATTACAAAGCGGAGCGGGTTTTGAAAAACCCGATTTTTACAAATGTTACACATGTTGTAATTGTATGATTTGATTGTATGATCTTCTTTAAAATTGTAATAATAAATATGAAACATTATAATAAATGTCATGAGCTTTGATGAAAACCCAATCATGCCCCGATCACCTTTTCCGCTGCGGGTCGGGGTGTGACAGTGCAGATTCATGTAAACCATAGGGACGCGAGTTGCAATTTACTCTTAGTTATATATATATATCTGTATATTTTTTATAAAGCTAACATGATTAAAAAGATAGCACCAACTCTTGTCCTTTTTCTATATGCTTTCCATATCCTTATAACTCTTAGGTGTAGTGGTTATGTGTTATAATCTAATGCTATATGCTTTCCATATCCTTATAATTCTTAGATGTAGTGGTTATGTGTTATCATATAATCTAATGTGAAAGGGTCGGTGTTAAAGACAAGTGCTTCTCTCGTTCTCGACATATGTTGATATGATCCAAGTGCAATTGAAGTCCATGAAGAAGCATCGGCAAAGTTCCAAAACACTTTCATTTTACCTTTCCAATTAACAAAGTCATCCCTAGATTTTAATTTTGCTAACCTAGAAGTAGAGCCAGTTTAAGTTGGGTTGAAACAACTTGATTAGTTTCAATTTAAAAATAAACTCAATGTCGCTAGTGTTGCTAAGAAGTGTCGCTCGAATAGGATGAGGACCTTCAGATTTTAATTCTAAGCATAATATGGCTTAAAACCTCGCTAGCAGAAAGCTAAGAAACCTTGACAGCAGATCAAGTCACTAACTTTCATTAGCTAAAAATCGATACTGACAATGTCGTCGGAAACATAATACAAAGACAAGGAGACACATAAAAATAAAAACTATTAATTCACCAATAGAATCAATAGGAAGCTTCCTAATCAAATTCCTAACAATTTTAAATAAAAAAAACCATATTCAATCCATCACAAATAGATTTGATTCTAAAAATTTGTAAAAACTTTGAAACTTTTTAAAAAAAACCTAAAAAGTAAAAATATTATGAGCATCTAAGCTTTGATACCAAATTGTAATTCCAAAACTCGGTATGCAATGCTACTGATTGTGATTGATTTAGTTTAAAAAGTGTTTACAAGAATGAACAAGGTTTTGCTAACATAAGCCCAAAACACACACTTAATTGTGAGAAAATAAGATTCCAAAGACTAACCCTATGAAATAAATCTAAGGCTATTTGTAGCTAACCCAAAGAGAGCCATGGCAACATTCCACTTCCATCGGTATGTGCCCTAGCGACAGAGCTGTCAGCGACACTGTAGTGTTGGCCACAATGGATTACAAGGGTTACCATTAACCGATAACTGAACATCTATACATTGATCTAACACCTGGCGACAATAAAGCGTCGCCAGGACTATCGCCTGATAACGAAAACAATAAAAACAAATTAAATCAATTTCCAATATCTCATTCTTCGGACTTCAAGCATCTTTACTATCTGGACGGGTGTACAATGGTCTATTCAGACCCAACATTTTATAATATAAATTAAAGTTATAAAAAAAACAACCGAAAACATTCACCGTCATAGATGCTCAGTAATATTGTTTGTCTTTTTTTCCTTCTTAATCCATATCTATATCTATATACACTTTATACTATATAATAAAGGAGTAGCTTTGATGTCAAGTGTCACTCTCTAATGCATCTTCAACTTTGTTTCCCGCTTAAACCCATTAACTCATTTGCCTATACACGCGGATCCTAGCTCGAATTCGTAACTCGTTTCTTATGTACCCATTTTCTTTTTCATATGAAACCTTAATGTTAATTGCATTTTGTTTAATTCATGTGCTTAAAGAGGTGTAACTTGGATTGGATTCGCATGATACGTATTTAAGAATTTTTACTTTGGTGTTGGTTTATGTAGGCTAGGGACTCAGTTTCGCGTTTTCAACTGGATTAGCGCTCTCTACCACCATTTTTGAATCCAAACTTACTGAACGTTGTCGTTGCTCAACGCTTCCCCTGCTTTAAATACAATTTCCTTCTTTGTCTTCACCACTTATTCCCTAACTAAATTTGTAAAGGTAAAGCCCTACACTTTTCTTTCAAAAAACTTTGGATTTATGTGATTAGTTTCACCTCAAATCATTCACTTAGTTTTTGTCATATACTTTATTATGTTTGGGTGTTGTTCGATCTTAATTAAACAATAACCCATAAGGTTGAAATTTGATGCACTAACCTCCTAATTGAGTATGTTAGAACTGCCTATATTGATCCTTGACAAGTGGTATTAGATCCATAGTTTTTGAATTGGTTATTTAACATCAACCCAAAAATTGTGGTTCTACCTTTTAGTGTTCTTGTTGAAAACTATAATCATGTCGTTTGTTCTAGATAACTCATGTCTACCAATTGAATCGCTTCCATCGTTCAATCATTCAGCCTCTTTTTCATCTTCGCATGACTTTGTCGAATCATCTTCTGTTGACGCATTCATCCTATTAGCCGTCACACTTAGAGTTATTGACATGTATAGATTCAGTCACCTTCATCCTTCAATCCTTTATCTTCGCATTCATCCTTCAATCAATTCTTTATCCACATTAGCCGTTACACTTAGAGTTATCGACATGTATAGATAGCCCTTGCCCTACATGGGCCTGCCTAGCCCACATAGCCTTAGGCATGACCTAATTCACCTATAAACATCCATATCCTAACATAAACTAACCCGATAAAGCCCAACTCATAATCATAGCTCGTTATGTATATTTGATGCACCAGTCTCACACTTTTAGAACCTAACACCCATTACATCTATTGCACCCAAATTTATAAAAAACTATTTAAATCAACATTAAACATATTCAATAAACTTTCATCTAGCGTAAATTATACTCACAATCACGTGTTAAACCCTTTCTAACAAAGATTATTTAATTCTAAATAAATTGTGTGCCAAATGGGCACACGTGATAGTTTTAATCCCTCCACACATTACAATCTTCTCAATGAAAGTGTCACATATTTTAGAAAAAAAAAACTAATTTAAGCAACCATCCATGACAAATTTCCTATTTTCAACTCGGATTTTCCAACCTTTAAAAAACCCCAAAGACTAAATCAAACATTATTTATTGGAGTAAATTGCACAAAACATCCTTTATGTTTCCTCAAACTTGCAGGTTCCAGCCTTAATGTTTAAAAGTTGTTAAAAACAACCTTTAAGTTTATTTTTGTTGCGGGTTCAATCCTTTACAGCTAACCACGTTATTTTCTTCAGTTAAGTTCCCTCACATGATCAACCAAAATGACGAATATACCCTCACATGTTATGCATGTGAGGGAACTTAACTGAAGAAAATAACGTGGTTAGCTGTAAAGGATTGAACCAGCAACAAAAAATAAACTTAAAGACTGTTTTTAGCAACTTTTAAACATTAAGGCTGGAACCTGTAAGTTTAAGAAAACATAAAGGATGTTTTGTGTAATTTACTCTTATTTATTGCCTAATTTACTGTCATTGGTCAATAAAGATATATTATTAAAAAACCAAGATATATTATTAAAAAAAAACCAAAAGCAATAAAAGAATCTAGAAAAAACGACACGTGTCCACGTGACAATCCGAGGGACATATCAGTCATTTCGCAATCATTCCCGTTTCCATTAATACTCACTCATGCCTGTATCGTGTTCCTCAATCTTCTTCCTACGTCTCCATACCAAAACCCCAACACCCTTTCGTGTCTTTTCACTATTATTCTTCTTATTATTATTATTTCATCGCCCCTCTAAATTCAACATCGATCATCAAATACACACACGCATTTAGCCATTCACAGCTTATATTATCCCACAGGTACGATTTCACCTTCGATTTCGCTTAATCTCCACGCGTTTCATTCACTTTTTGACTTTTCGATCGAATTTTTAGGGTTTTTTTTTTGTTGAATAGTTTTGTTTAGCGTGTTTTGTTATCGTAGTGGTTAGATCTTTAGTTGTAGTTAAAGGTTTTATGTGTAGCTTTAATCGTACGCAGTTTGTAATGGTAATGATGCTTTTTTTTTGGTGGAAATCTGTTGTGATTTATGTGCCTGTTATGCTATTTTTTTTTTAATTGTATACATGTGATTTCACACGTTTTGTAACTGTTTGTTGTGATTGTACTTGTGTTTTGGTATCAGTTTAGTGATTTTTGGCTTTTTTTTGTGAATTTACGAGAAATATTTGCTGCGTTTAGGCGAATAACGCTGCATGTGCGAAAAGGTGGGGTGTTTAACAGGATTTAATAAAGGAACATAAAGGGTGTTTGTTGCGATTGTACTTGTGTTTTGGTATCAGTTTAATGATTTTTGGCTTTTTTTTGTGAATTTACGAGAAATATTTGCTGCGTTTAGGCGAATAACGCTGCATGTGCGAAAAGGTGGGGTGTTTAACAGGATTTAATAAAGGAACATAAAGGGTGTTTGTTGTGATTGTACTTGTGTTTTGGTATCAGTTTAGTGATTTTTGGCTTTTTTTTTGTGAATTTACGAGAAATATTTGCTGCGTTTAGGTGAATAACGCTGCATGTGCGAAAAGGTGGGGTGTTTAACAGGATTTAATAAAGGAACATAAAGGGTGTTTGTTGTGATTGTACTTGTGTTTTGGTATCAGTTTAATGATTTTTGGCTTTTTTTTGTGAATTTACGAGAAAAATTTGCTGCGTTTAGGCGAATAACGCTGCATGTGCGAAAAGGTGGGGAGTTTAACAGGATTTAATAAAGGAACATAAAGGGTGTAATGTGGAGTGTGAACAACTGTTTTGGTATCAGTTGATGAATTGAATAAATTGTTTCTATTTTAAATGAGTTTTTCTTAGAGAGATCTTTTTTAATTCTAGGCGAATGACCCTGCGGGGGAAAAGGTGGGGTCGCATGATGTGAAACCCCATATTTTGGTATCAATTGATGAATTGAATAATTTATGTCCATTGTTTGTTTAGCTTGTCTTGTCATCCTAATGGTTAGAGTATTAGTTGTTGTGATTACTAATCCTTAAGAATTTTTTTGATATCTGTTGTTTTTTTTCAAGAGATGTTTGATCTGTAGCTTGAATGGTATGCGATTTATGATGATGTTTTTTTTGGTGGAAATCTATTGTGATATTCTGTCAATTTAAGTACTTTTCTCACTTTTTTTTAATTGCATACACGTGTTACCAATTTAGGCGTAATTTATACGTTTTGTAATTATTTGCTCTCATTGTACTTCCATTTTGGTATCAATTTAATAATTTCCTGCCAAATTGATATGGATTTACAAGAAATGTTTGTTGATTTTAGGCGGAACAACCCTGCATGTGTGAAAAGGGGGGGGGGGGGGGGGGGGGGGGCTTTTATGATATATTTTGATAAGGAAACATAGAAAGGGTATATTGTGAACAACTATTTTGGTATCAAATGATGAATTGAATAATTTATGTCCATTTTTTTGTGAATTTATCTTAGAGATCTTTATTGATTTTAGGCGATATTTTGATAAGGAAACATAGAAAGGGTATATTGTGAACAACTATTTTGGTATCAAATGATGAATTGAATAATTTATGTCCATTTTTTGTGAATTTATTTTAGAGATCTTTATTGATTTTAGGCGAATAACCCTGCATGTGCGAAAAGGCGGGGTCCTTAGTGACAGAATTGGATAAAGAAGCATAGAAAGAGCATAATGTGAACAACTATTTTGGTATCAGTTGATGAATTGAATAATTACCATCTATTTTTTATGAATTTACTTTTAAGAAATCTTTAGGCGAACAACCCTGCATGTGCGAAAAGGCAAGGCTTTTATGAAAGAATTTGACAAAGAAACACATGTGCAAAAAGGCGGGGACTTAAATGACAGAACTTGACAAGGAAACATTGAGCATAATATTTAACAACTATAGACTTAAGTAGCATAAATAACAACAGGGAAATAGTTTATAACAGGGGAATTGTCTTCTTGTGGTTTGAATCATAAAGAAGGTGACGTTCTATAGATGAGCTCTTCTCTATTCAAAGTGGACCTAAAACCCTAATCTTACTTGAGATTCTTTATAAACTACAGGGGCAGTTTTCTCTTTTAAAATGAAAGTAAAAAGTTTGAACTCAATTTTGAATAATGTAGGTTCATTGATGATTGATGTCTATATTGGTTTATTTGTTTCGTATTCATGTTATATTATCAGTTTAAGGTACGATCTTTGTAACGAATTCGTTTTATTGTGGTTAGAGGCTGGAGCTGGAGAATAAAAAGAAAGTATATGGAGGGAGACGCCGGAAGAGATTTGGGATGCCAGAAGACTATGGATGGGAAGGCGAATGAGGATATCCCTTCTTGTTGCCTGAAAGCACGCGCCTTTGCTCCTGATCCTGAGCTTCAAGCCAACTGTCACGCGACGGTTGTTTCTGGATGGTTCTCTGAAAGTCGCTCTTCTTCGGGTCATTTTCTTTCTTTTTAAACTTCGTTGCATACGTTTTAAATTTCATTTCATGTTAAAGTGATCGTTTCATATGTTGACCCTTTTCCATTGTTGTTATGTTATTAACTGCAGATGATGTGGCCAAGCGAATGTACTTTAACAACCCCATGTGGCCAGGTATGCAGACTTGAAAAAAATGTTGCATTTAAAGCCCTAAGCCGTATATATTGTTCTTCTGTTCGATATTAACTTGTCGATCCTAGAACGTTTATGCTATTCTGGAACAAGTACTTGCCCTTTCTGAACAAAGTTGCAAGTTATTTCTTTGTTATAGTTTCCTGAAAAAGGCAACCCTTTTGTCTCAGAACTTGCAGTGTTAACAATTTTGAGACTTTTTTTTGTCAAGCGTTGCAGCCATTTTTTCTCACTGTTAGTTCACAATATGTTTGTTGTTAATTAGATCTAGAAGAATTGCTTCTATTGAAAACCAATGCTTTGTTTGAAACGCAACCCTGCATGTTGTCATAGACAATTGAGTTTTAAATATATGATTTCATCAATATGCATATAAAATCAATTATTGCAGTTCTAATTTGATGAAAGCTGTATTTTTTTAAAAGTCTGTTCTACCTTTTAAAGGAGCTAACTATTACCTTATCGGCTGCATGAAGATTTGAACATTTGATATGACATGCAGATTAAAGAATGTTTTTTTTGCCGATTTGTCAGATGTCTTAAATACCCTTCCTTAAAATACGAATGGAGAAATACCATGAACGGAAATAAATATCATCATTCTATCCGAAACGATTAACTTAGGCTAATTAGTATATTTTTCTTGTGCAGGAGAAGCACATTCATTGGCTGTCGAAAAGATTTTGTTTAAGGAGAAATCAAAGTATCAAGAGGTCCTCGTTTTCGAGGTATATCATTTCACGCATACATGATAGATGCATACATACAAGCATATATTATATATATACACACTTGATTGTTTATTTGATATGCAGTCTACAACATATGGAAAGGTGCTTGTTCTTGACGGCATCCTACAGCTTAGTGAGAAAGACGAATGTGCGTATCAGGAGATGATAGCCCATCTTCCTCTTTGTTCCATCAAATCACCCAAAAATGCAAGTATTATTTTCTGTTTCTTTTTTATAAGATTTATTGCGCTGAAAACTAATCATATTTTCTGTATCTATAGGTTCTGGTGGTTGGTGGTGGTGATGGTGGGGTCTTGAGGGAAATTTCTCGTCACAGCTCTGTAGAATTAATTGATATATGTGAAATAGATAAAATGGTTATAGATGTATGTGGTGAAAACCATTTCCTGTTTGTGTATTAACTTTTATTTCTAGCTTAATGTTATGAATGCTCATATTATGTAATTTCTTTTTTCATAGGTTAGCAAGAAGTTCTTCCCTGAGTTAGCTGTTGGCTTTGAAGATTCTCGTGTTCATCTCCATGTTGGTGATGGTAATATTTGATTCTCATACTTTTTTACGCCAAAAACGTCTTTTCATTTTTCGTGCCTTTGTCATCGTATTTATTATTGCATTTTGCATTACCCTTAATTATAATTATAATAAATATTATTTATGGACAAGTTGGGTTACTGTAGTGTCCGTCACATCGGAGCTACAATATCTTTTTTTCAGTTGTCTTTTTTTTACTTTGAACCCTGAACTTTCAGTTTTCACACTTATACCCCCTTAACTTTCTAAAAACTTTATGAAATGTCATTTTGACCCCCCTTGAGTTTTAAGTGCTTATTCGTAATATATGTACGTGTGAGAATAGATTCAAGTCGGTTTACGTTTCGACGTAATTTTGTCGGGTCAAATGTAGTATGTTTTCGCACGTATTTTTATGTATGTTTTCAGTTGGTCTATGTTTTGACGTAAATGTTGTTTGGAAACGAGGCGGGTTAAATATAATATGTTTTTATTAGATGGTATAAATTCGAGTTCTTTACCTTTCGACGCCTCCTCAACACGGTACCATCCTTTAACTTAAAAAAGGCTATTTTCTTACGTTTCAACGTACTTTTCTTTAGGAAATAAGTCGGGTCAAATATAAAACATTTTCGTGCTTATTTTTATGTACGTTTTTAGTTGGTCTACGTTTTGACGTAAACTTTGTTCGGAGACTAGCTTGGTCAGATATAATACGTTTTCATTAGAGAATATAAATTCACGTTACTTTGCGTTTCGACACCGCCGCAACGTGCGGGAGAAATTTACTAGTCTTTTATAATTTGAACAGCTGTTGAGTTTATACGAAATGTACCCGAAGGGAAGTATGATGCCATTATTGTTGATTCTTCAGATCCTGTGGGTATGTTCTTAGCTCCATACTTAATAATGTTTTCGCAAATCTTAATTTGTATATATTATACATGGATGTAAATATATGTTTTTTCGCAGGTCCTGCTCAAGAGCTTGTGGAACAGCCTTTCTTCGAGATGTTAGCAAGAGCGTTAAGGCCAGGTGGCGTTCTTTGTAACATGGCGGAGAGCATGTGGCTGCACACTCATCTTATTCAGGATATGATTACTGTTTGCCAGAAAATATTCAAAGGGTCTGTTCATTATGCATGGACGAGTGTCCCCACATACCCGAGGTACGATTGCTTTCATTTCCGAGTTGTTTACATGTAAGTTTTTGTAAGGCTTTCGGTTTGATGACCGTTTGTTTATTATGCAGTGGTGTTATTGGATTTATACTGTGCTCAACGGAGGGTCCGCCTGTTGATTTTCGGAACCCTGTTAACCCTATTGAGAAGCTAGAGGGAGCTCTTGACCATCAACGAGAACTCAAATTCTACAACTCCCAGGTGACTTGTTACTTGTTTAGAACCAACGTGACCTGTTATCCAGCCCATACTTGTCAATAGCGAGCGTAGCGATCACTATAGCGCGCTACGTAGCGTATAGGTCTAGGTTCGCTATTATGGTTGTAGCGATAGATAGCGATAGTTTATTTATTTATTTTTTGTTTTTTTAAATATAAATAGCAATTAGTTTTAGCTATAAAATAGCTGGATTTTAGGTTTTTGTTAAATGGGGATGGATCATGAGAAAACTAGTTTAAATGAGAAAACCGAAAAACTAACTAAAAAACCCTGAAAACATATCAATTTTGTTTTTGAATTTCTTTTAATAAAAATTGCTATATATAATATATAAAAAAAAGTTGTACTGCACATGTGCATTAATATGAAAAAGCCTAAACTACCTACCCCCAACCCCAACCCCAAAAAACCTAAACCACCCACCCCCACTCCCCCAAAAAACCTAAAACTAAACTCTAAACGTAAACCCCCCCAAAAAATTGGTAGTTTTTAGGCTTTTTTAGTTAGTTTTTTTTGTTTTCTCATTTATATGTAGTTTTCTCATTATCCTCTCCCTTTGTTAAATATACATATAAAATAGCATATATACCAGGGTATTTTATTTTGATATAATATACATATAATTTTTTTTTATTCTTTTTCTAGTGTGTCACTATTTTATAAAATAGCCGTCTATTATTCATCGTTATTCGCTATGTAGCATATAGGTACCTTATTTCTATTTGTCCTTATTCGCCATTAATAACTATGATCCAGCCCACTCATTTTACCACCGTAAAAATTATATTTATCGGATTACTTCTTGTGCTCAAATTTTGTGACAGATGCATAAAGCTGCCTTTGCATTGCCACCATTTGCGAGGAAGGAGGTGAAATGTCTTTGAGATTCATGTGTGATTTGTGTGTCATACTATGATATTCAAATAATGCTGTTTTTTGACAAGATTTTGCACTTTATTATTTGGAATATTGGTTATGGTTGAAAAAGAATGACATGTGACTGTTTTTTAACCTTCTTTTTGTTGGTTTAGTTTTGCTTTATTGAATAAATTAACCATAATAGCAAAGCATGAATGGGGATTGGTATTATGTCATAATGAAAGTGGGCCTAAATATTCATTTTTGTACAAGAAATTAGTGGTTCAAATGGGTTGAACATCAGTAGTGTGTTCAGCTTTTGGAGCCAATTTGGTCCCTTTTGTTGTGGTCCATTTAGCTGGCTGGCTCAGAAGAACAGTGTCATATTAAGCAGACAGCAAGTACACATATTGGGCTGGACTGGGCTAACTTTGCTATGCTCATCAAACTCACATCAGGCATAGTTAACATGGTATTTGCCTTCAAGCTGCCAAATTTTAGTTATTTTTAAAGGAGTTGATATTAGTTAAGTTTTATCGCCGAGACTATGTGTTGAGGTGAATATGAAAGTTGTAAAAAAACGCGCCAGCAGGCGTCACGTAGGCAATGGAGAGTTTTCAATTTCATACTCAACTCAAGAACATGTGTTACAGATAGGTGAAATGTAAAATGTAGTACGAGGTTGAGGTAGTTCTATTTGATCAATAAAAATAAAACCAAATATGACCCCCACGCCCGAGAAGATCACCGCAGCTCCGCCGTAGTCCCCTCTTTCTCATGAACTACAACAACTTGCTCATGTTTATTTATGCGTAAATTCGTAACTATTAGCTTGGAGTCATCATCAACATACATAATAGAGTGTTCATCAAAATGCCATGATATATCTTCAACCACACTCCTATGCTGGTAATGATTTAGTTTGGGATATTGATTCCTATTTTTTAACGGCCAACAAGTAAAAGTCCGGCTACTCGGGATAACCTAATGGCAAAAGGCGATCCCATACGTATGCGATCGAAGACAACGTTGGATAGACCAAACCAACCGCCACCATCTCTAATTCTGGGTAAAACCCCGCCGCTCGAAAGCCCACTACGATAAAACTCGTTGGGATCAGATTCGAATTTGAGACCTGTGGCTTTCAACCCCAAATCTTCGCTTCCAGTTCAATGCCAGTTGAGCCATAACTCATTGGCGGTATTGATTCCTATTCATTGTTGGATTTACATACCCGAGACTCAACATAAGATAAGATTGTCATTGAAATATGATCCTTAAGGTTATACCCTAAGCAATTACTAACTACATGTTTAAATTCGGTTTTATCATATAATATGAAATAAATCATTACATTAAGTAATATATGTTTTATGGAGTAGCATATAATGTCATATATAAATGTATGTGTGTAAATGATTCAATGCAAATAAAAGTGGTGTATGGTGACACTTGTATAAATTTGTTAGCAACTAGATTTATAAATTATGCTATTATAATTTTGACTTCCACTTAATATTTAATACAAAATGTTTATATTGGTTTACAAAACAATACTTTAAAAGTCTCGGCAATGAACCACAATGAGTCTCCCTTTGTGTTGGTTGTATCTTTAACCCATTACAACTTTCTGTGGGGTACCACTCTAGAAAAATTCAGTCACCACTTGAGAGCTCAATCGGGGTTATTTAGGTGAACCTGAAGGTTATATACGTATACTATTACTAATCCATTTAACACCCGATTAACCTAAAACCAAACCAACAGCATCCGAGATCTGTATAACCTAAACTAATCAACCTCTTTGAGATTCGGGTCGGTTGAGTTAATCAGATTCGATTAAAAACGACACATCTAATAAGACGCGCTTGTAATTAAGCTACGATAAGTTGCTTTATAAGGCTAATATATGTAACTCCTCATTGATTCAGATTGATATTTATTAAAGAAAAGATAACTAATAGCATGCCATACACCATTTCTTTGAAGCGGAATCGCTTAGACTGGATGGTTGTAATGGATCATGTCATTAGGAGCGCTAGACGCCCATTATTATTTGTATCGATATCTTTTAAATCTTGTGCAAGTTAGAGATTGTTGGATCCATAGCCCCGGTTACATCATATAACAATATTATCATTGACATTCTGATCCTAAGGGGAACACTAAGTAAATTGATAATATAGAATGAATCATTACATTACATAGATAACATATGTTTCATGGAGCAACATAAAATATACAAAATGTAAATTTAAATAAATGTTTATTTATATATAAATGATCTAGTTCAAGTAAAAGTGAAGTATTAAGAAAAATGTTTAATAAAAATTTTGTAACTAGAGTTATGTTATTGAAATATTAAATTCCATTTAATATTAATAGCATAATGTTTTAGATTAGTTTATAAAACAATATAAGGTTTTTATATAAACTTGAAAGGCTAAAATTTGATTAACTATCAATCAATAATCTCATTTTCATTCCTCTTTAGGCCTTGCAAAATGAGTTGAAGACATTATGATCCTAAAGGGTCAAATACTAAGTAAAATGATAATATAAAAATCATTACATAGTTAACATATGTTTCATGGAGTAACATAAATAAATGTTTATTTATATATAAATGATCTAGTGCAAGTAAAAGGGAAGTATTGTGACAAATGTTTTATAAAATCTTTGTAACTAAATACATTATTGAAATATTAAATTCCATTGTATATTTGGAGCATAATGTTTTATATTAGTTTATAAAACAATACAAGGTTCTTATATAACTTTGAAAGGCTCAAATCTGATTAACTATCAATAACTAATCTCATTTTCTTTCTCCTCTCCCATGAGTTTAGGCAGAAAATAAAGCACAACAAGGCCTCTTTGTGTTGGCTGACTTGTTCTAAACACATTACAACTTCCATGTCTAGGAAGTTTAAATAAGTACTAGTTTTTTTAGTAAAGAGAGACAAGGTCTTGCAAAATGAGTTGAAGAAACTCCTTGAAGGTTACCAAGGATTGGCCCAAACTTTCTTTCAGGTAGAAAGGTGATTCAGTTTTGAAGATAGCAGAAACCTCAGATCATCTAAGACTAGGGTGAAAATCGCTTTTGACGAATTAAACATAAAGGAATTAATCATAAGCTTGTTTGTTTTATGTTCTTCTAAGTGTTCATCACCATCTTCTTTACAATTTAGGTTCTTGAAGACTCTCTAACTCATTGATATTGGAATTCTACGATGTCTCCGTCATCAAACTTCAACAGAGGTAGAGAAGAAGTAGAAAGGAGCGGCGACAGATCCCACCATTTCTTTTACATTAGTTTTTTAAAACAAAAACAACTACAATTTTAACTCAGTTAATGGTAAAGTCGAAATGATTAACATAAAAGATAAATAACAAAAAAAAACTTTCATTAAAAATTGGTAAATTGGATTTAGATCATCCAATCTGACTGTTTTGGCCAATAATAATCTCAATTCTCAACTGAGTTTATTCCTAACAGTGATAACCTTTTTCATTTTGTTTGTATAATGGTCATTTATTAGAAATCATAAAAAAGTTAAGTTTTTTTCGAGTTACAATTGTTTTAGGGCTTTTGATCAGAAAGAGGAGACAAGTCGATTGACGTAAAATTTACTTCGATACAGTGCTCCAAACAATGAAAACGGTGCTTCAATTCTTGTGTTTAAATTTCCAATGAACAATAATCAAGCCATTTGGAGTACCGTTTCGAGGTAAGTTTTACATCAATCGTCTCGTATCCTTGTTCTGATCAAAATCCCGTAAACATCGGTTTGTAATTTGGAAAAAAACTTAATCCCGTTAAGTTTTTTTTGTAACACCCCAACCGATGGCGGAAACATCGGGATGAGACGAAAACGAGATTGCTCATTGCTCACAACATTATTAAGTGACAATAATTAATTAAACCATATTTCATTTCATAAGGATTGTCAAATACATCAATGTGACAAAACAAAGAACAATCTAACATTTGCAAAGTCATAACAAAATTGATACGTCGACATTAAACCTAACGTCTAATTTGTGTGTATCTAGTCCTTGCACTATATTGTTTTCATAGCGTCGTCTCCTTCAACCTGTAACATGTTTTAAAATAAAGTCAATGCAAAAGCAAAGGCGAGTACACAAGTTTAAGCATAGCATACGTATACGATTAAAGTTTTAACAATCCTCATGGCAACTAAATCTATACAAGAGCAATATCAAGGCATGCAATGCAAATAATCAAACCCGTAACGCAATCACGATGTTTTAACATGACCTCACGTGTAAAGCGATGGAGGTGGATGCGTGAATTCCTATAGCGCTAAGCATGTCAAACAAGGCTAAAAATAGTTAATGACTAAAGCATAGCACAACGTTTATCCCCAGACAAGCAACAAGTATACGATTCAAGTAGTCATGTGTATAGGATTGTTTGTGCGTTTCATAAAGTTTAAGTGTTTGTGATTTTTGTATATGGAAACATGTTACACCCAAAAAGTGATATAAAACAAATGTGGGTCGAGTGTACTCACAGTATTGCTAAGTCTTCTTTGGAAATACCACGACGAGTTGATGAGTGGGAGAAAGGGACACCAATGCCACCTTAAATGACAACAAACATGGATGAATAATCGAATCGGAGTTGAAGATACGTGTACGTTTAGCACGGGATTTGTGTAACGACTCTAAAGTTAAATTCGTCAAAAGTGCCGTAAAAGTGTTATCAAAATAATACAATAAATATATATATTTTTGGCGAAAAGAAAGTAGATAAAAGCATATTTTGACGAAACGGGGTAATAGATATATATGTATTTTTTAACGAAAAGAATAATGGATAAATATATATTGTTTGTCGGAAACACGTAATATATATATATATTCCGTTAGAGAAGTATAATTTTCGAAAAGTTATATAATATATATTTATTTTGCCGGAAGGAATAATATGAGTATATCTTGTCGTTAAATAGATATATACTTTGACGAAAGGAATATTAAATAAATATGTTGTTGAACGGTGTAATGAATAAATGTGTTTTGTCGAAAAGCATAAAGTGAAAATATATATATATTGCCGGAAGTGTAGTATTAGATATATTTATATGTTTTGTCAAAACGTGTAATGTATACTTACATATATGTTGTCGAAAAGTCTAATAAGTAAAAATATATATCTTGTCGCTCGGTATATTTAAGTAGATACGTTTCTTCGATAAGCGTACTAAATATATATATATTTCATGTCGAAAGATATGATTAAATAAGTATATACATTTTGTCGATAAAGTGTCATGTATAATATATTTTGTCGAATAAAGTATCGTGTATAATATATTTTGTCGAACAATATAATTAAATAAATATAATACTTTGTCAAAAATTGGGCAGAGTTTCCCCTTGTTTTTGGACGATCCCGACAATCTAGTTGTCGATTAAATGTTTTCAAAACGCAATAATAACGAAACAATTTATATAATTATGTCTACAAATTTTATAAGGTTCGGTTACGTGATTATAACACTAATTAAATACAAAACAATATAAATAATAACATAAAAATTTGCGGCGTTAAAAGTATACCGTGACGTGTTTTGATTGAGTTGGCTAAAGCATTGACTGAACTTGGCCCCGAACACCGAACCGAACATCGAATCTGACTGGTTTGACTGGCGTTGACTGTTTGACCAGGTTTGACTTTCGTTGACCAAGTTGACCAGGTTTGACTTTCGTTGACCAAGTTGACCAGGCTTGACCGAACACCAAACGAGACCCGAATCGAACTAAGACTTTCACTGACTCACTGCTGACCCGAACCTCTGCATCGAGACCCGAACCCGCTGAACATGAGCCGTGATCTTGACTGAACCGAGATTCGACCCGGAGCTGACCCGAGTTGACCGGCAGTTGACTGAGTTGACCGGGACGCCCAACTAAGTCGGTTGACTGTTCTTGACCGAAACCCGAGCCAAACATGAACTAAAATCCGTCTGTTGACTGATGTTGACCAGCTTGACCGGGTTTGACCCGGTATTAACCGAGTAAACTCGGACAACTGAGTCGTACCGAGCCGAGTCGCCAAACTTGACTAAACCCGAAACACTTGAGCTCGAACCCGAACCCTAATCAAGCCTGAACCGAGTCGACTCGGAGAACCGAGTCACAAAATGAAGGCCACCACCATCACTGCCGCCGTGATGAACTACTACCACCGCCGTAGGCCATGCCGGCACCACCTGAAACGAAACCAAACGGGGCTGGAGACGCGGATTTTTACAGATCTGAAAGAAAAAGGGAAAGAACAAGCTTAGAGGTGTTTACCGGAGGTTTTGGAGACGAACATGATGCTGGTGTTGCTGCCGTCGAGCCTGCTGCCGCCGCTGCTATGTTTCGTTTGAATCACCCACCACCACCGTCGCCCGCTGGAGGTGACGGCTGCTGCCGCCATCGATCGAAACCGCCGCCGCTGCTGCACCGCCGTTGCTGAACCGATGCATCGTCGCAGCCGCGCCGCTGCTCCGCCGCCACGCCGCCGCACCGCCGCCGCTCTATCTAGTCTCTCTCTCCTCACAGCTCCCTCTCCCTCTCTCTCTGTAAGCATCTAAGCGGGTGTGTGTGTGTCGGGTTTAAGAGATTGCAGGGGGGTGTGCGAGTGTGAGGGTGAGTGGGTGCGGCTGGAGAGGTGAAAGGGTGTCGATGGGAACTGCAGGGGAGATCAGGGATGGGGGGCGAGGGTTGTGTGCAGGCGGGAAAGGAGAAGGGGGGCAGGGAGATGAGCGTGTGGGTGAAATGTGTGAGGGTGTGGGGTTTTATTTAGTTGTAATTAGGTTTAGGGTTTAGTTAGGTTTAGGTGGTGTGTTGGGCCAAAGCTTGTTAACCCGATCTAACGTTTTTGAGTGGCCCGAACGTACCGACGAGATCCGATTTCAAGTACAAGTTTCATAAAACGTCGAATTTATTTTGTTTATTATTATTATTATTATCTAGAAAAATAATAAAAATACGAGGCGTTACATTTTTCACGGTAGACCATTATACAAACAAAATGCAAAAGATTGGACCGCTGACCGGAATAAACTCGGTTTAGATTATTATTGGCCGAAACTACCGAATTAAATTATTGACATCTAATTTCCCTTAAAAACTTATATAAAGAAAATAAAAAAAAGAGTAAAGTACAGTTTCAGTCCCTGAGGTTTACACCCACTCTCAGGTTCAGTCCCTATTCCTAAAAACTCAACACTCTAGTCCCTGAGGTATTCAATTGCTCACAATTAAGTCCTTCCCATTAACTCATCGTTTGTAAATCAGTGAAAAGACTAAAATACTCTCATAACTTTACTTACAATTACAGTCCCTGAACTTATAAATGACATAATTCCCTCCATATTCAAAATAAATCATAATCTTGCAACTAAGCACCGATTAAGCTGATATAATCTGCAACATGAAGGTATTAACAACTACAAAACCTCGTAACAACACATGTAACCAGATTTAAAGTTCAAATGAGTTTTAGTACCAGAACTAGAATTTTGTTTTGACCTTCGTAACATCTTGTTTTGAATTGTTCATCCAACAGAAACAGGTTATCTAAAACTAAACCAAAACATACAATAACCATTCAATACAGGTTATCTAAACTTCTGTTTTGACATGTTCATTCAAAAGAAACAACCCTTGGTGTCAATACATGTTCATCTCTGTTTGTAAATCAGAATATGCATGTTCATTATAGAAAGTCAGAATATGCATAACTCTCCTAAATCATGCAAATCCCTAATCAAGTTAAGGCCTTGATCATCCCAGCCCTCGGTATAAGTCCTGTATGCAAACCAAATACATGTCCAATCCTAAATCCCACAATTCCCTGTTTAATCTTATTTATAAGTAAGTGACAATATGCATAACTCCTCTAAATCCTACAGATCCTTGATCAATCCTAAATCCCACAATTCCCTGATCAAGTTAAGGCCTTGATTATCACAAACATGGCTGAATATGCATGTCTTCCTTTACAATCAAAACCTACAACACCTACATTACAACAATATCCCTATTGTGCATAACTACAATATCAATCAAGAATCAGTAATAGAACCTGCAGTTACTAGTTTCAAATAATTCGAAAGTTACATATTAATCACATGATTTCATAATCGAATGAGCATGATCATTAACAACTAAAACTCAAAAAACGATCAAATTAAAAAACCCATTATCACAATTAAACGCAATTTCTAAGTATGCATCATAAATAGGGGGTTTTGGTCTCCCTAAAAAACCCACACTTCAGTATTGCACAAGCTTGATCCTGATTCTGACACGACCCCTATTCACCAACACTTCGATAGTAGCACTCCCCACACCCTGCACAACTACTCGGACTTGGATCCTTACCAGATGGTTCCAACATTGGACCCTTAAACCAGCTGCAAGTTCAAAGATTAACAACTTCATTGAAGTGTATCAACTTGAAACTGGATTGTTAAGTGAAATTCAGGAAATGCCGTACATGTTACTTCCTCTTATCGCAAAATCACGACGTACGACAACATGCTGTGCTTGATCGGACTTGAAAGCAGGTGTCTTGTGGGTGATCGAAGCCTGTAATTTGGAGGCGGAGGTGTCTAGGGGAAGGAGGGATTGAATGATAGCTTATAAGAAGAGATGGGGAAGTGATATGTTGACATTAAGATAAGTTTTGATAATTTTACAACTCTACCCTTATCAACGTTAAAGTCTCTGACGGTCAACTAACAGTGACTTACAATAAAGTCTTAATTGTGAGCAATTGAATACGTCAAGAACTAGAATGCTGAATTTTTAGAAATAGAAACTAAATCTGAGAACGAGTGTAAACCTCATGACTAACGCTAAAAGAAAATGTAGTTATGATTATAGTATCCATGGAAATGTAGAAAGATCCGGATCCGAATAGAGTGGAGACATCGAGTGTGCCACATGGCAGACCTATTCGGTGACAGACCTCACTGCCACTGCTACACTCCACCACACCACTACTACCCATACATAATAATATAATTATTATTATTACTATTATCAATAAAACACCCAAATTCATCCCCAATTCCATTCTAGGGTTTCAGATTCTCTCTGATCTTGCATCTGCATCTCAGATTCCGATCCTGCTTCTTCTTCCGCCACAATCATGCTGCCAGATCTCTTCTTCCTCTTCACTCACCCGATCACTCTGAATTAACCTAACGTAAGTCTTCTCATATCCAGATTTACATTCAGATTCAGATTCAGCTAATCAGATCACTTGTTTCTTGCTGTTTTAGATTTCATAGGCTTCCAATCGATTTCTCGGTTTTGTTACTTTCAGATTTGTACTCGTTGTGAATTTGTACTGTTTTTTTACTGTGATTTGATATGTTGATTTGAAAATGGAGATCGATTGATTATCGGAAGATGTAGGTGTGAAAGTTTTTCACGATTGAGTAAATTTGAGTTTAAACAGTCACATTATCATTGTGAATTTGTAGTGTTTTTTGGTTGTTGTTTTATGTGGATTTGATATGTTGAGTTGAAAATGGAGATCGATTGATTATCGGAAGATGTAGGTGTGAAATCTGTTCATGATTGAGTATATTTGAGTTTGAATAGTCACATTATTGTTTAGATGTTCAATGATGTATGATTAGGTTTTGGTGTGCAGTTGTTGTTGAGTTATTGGCCTTAGTTTTAGCATCTGGTGCTGGTAATACTTTATGGTAGGTTTTGGACACAGTAAGCTGTATATGAGCAACAAATTCTAACACGTTATCTATGCAGTTAATGCGGTCAAGGACCGATATTTGAGATATAGGTTATCTCGGTGGGATATCGGTAATTTTAATATCATGCAGAATCTATATATATATATATATAGCAATTTAACACTAATAATTCAGTGATATATCGGTCAAATATTGGTCTATATCGCCGATAATATCGGTACCGATATTCTGACCGATATTTGACACTGATATTTTACTAGGGGACCGATATATCACCGATATTAACTGCATAGCACATTATGCCTCTAAATTAGTTGTTTGTTGGAAACTTGTTGGTGCACACAAATACACTCTTGTTATTTGGAATATGATAGGTTTGCGATGTTTTAGCACTTTCCTTTTTGATCTTAAGGTTAGAGTTCTGGTGATAAGGACACACCGGCTTGTGGACTCTTAAATGGTATGCAGCAGTTATCTAAAGACGGTGATTCTGCAAGCTGGGAAGTATATTCAGAAAGTCACGAGAGGGTTGGGGCAGTTTGCGAGTTTAAGAAGTCCGAAGACGATTTCTGCAGTAAGGTTTTCCTCTGATCGAATATTTCCATCCTTTCGGAAAATGATGGTGGATACTGGTGCAGCGACATACCGTGGTATGGCTATGAACAATTCACCAGAGAAGGTTGATGATGGCGGCTATGCAAGTGGAGACTGGAAGAGGTGATTTTTCTTGCTTGTTATTTGCTACTTCGCGGTTTATTCTTATTTCATTTTTTATTGTTGAGCACTATATTAATGTTCATATAGCACATACCATGTAGTTCTATTCGTTCCCTGTTAAACCTAAAAATGATTCTGTGCATGAATATGTGAAAACGGAAGAGCTATGCACAAAAGGAAGGATTATCGTTTCCGTTCGTTTTTCTTTCTCAGTTAGAAGGCTAATTTATATTCAACAGTTGAACGCCATCATGAGTATATATATCATGACTTGGTCTCATGTTTTTCACACAAGCAGTTCTGTTACCAACATTGTGAAGTAACTATTTGATTCTAGTATTGACGTGCTCTGCCTTAAGTGAAAACGTGGATATCATATTCCTAAGTTAGCTAGCCTAACAAATCTCTCTTTTCTGGTAATGTCTTCTAAAATATCAAATGACTTTTAAGTAATGTATCAATACCATTTCTTAACATGTATCTCCTCCTCCCATTAATTCACTCTTTCACTTCGTATATGGACTACTTTACTTTTTTCGCAAAAATGTCTTTCTGGCGTTACTTTTTTTCCGCAAGGATACAGTTGAGTCATTACATATCACGGGAGAGTGGTGTTCTTTAGTATATGGAAAAATATATATATTTTTCTTTTTGTAAAACAGAAGTGATAAAAGCTATATATCAATCCATCAAAGCATATCCTTTTCTAGTTTTTCTTTTGAACTGCTGACTAATTGTTTCAGTCTTCAAACAAGAAAGTACCATCTTATAAATGAAAACCATGCCTGTTAAATATTTATTTTCTAATTTCTAATGCTTCTAATATATTTTTGTGTTTAATATGCTTGTGATTACAACCATTTGCTTACATGTCTTTGTTGTGGCTTCTTATTGACAGTGAAGACGGAAAATTGAGCTGTGGTTATTCAAGTTTCAGAGGTAAAAGAGCTAGCATGGAGGATTTCTATGACGTCAAGACTTGCAAGATAAATGGGCAGACGGTCTGCCTATTTGGGATATTTGATGGTTATATTCTTTCTCACCAATTTTACAATTAGATCTGCCATCATCATTTTCTTTATTGTTTTGGTTTTATTTCATTAAAGTTTCTATAAAAGGCAGAAAAATATGCTATATAGTATATACCAAAAGTCATGGAATCACCATTTGTATTCTATACTTGAGATATGTGATTTATCGTTTCCTTTGAAGTACTCGAATCATCAATTATTATTCATGCTCAAGAACGTGCTTCTTTAATCTTAAGGATCATCAATCTTGACACTTTGTTTTTTCGTCATGATCATGCACATGTTTTCATCCACGTGCATCAATAGTGGGAATCATGTAAACAAAAAAACGGTTTAGGTAATGATGTTCCGACATGACACATGTTTTTAGATTAAAGCGTTGCTACAAAACACATTCACATGAGTCAACATGACGTGGAGAAATTCTGCATATGCTACAACTTATCTACTTTTCAAATGGTTTCTGTTCCCAAAATGGAAACTAAATGATGAGCATGCATCAATGACTTTTTTCACGCATCATTAATGTGATAATTAGCTATACCAAAATTGAAAAAAAATCATTTTGAGACGATCATGGAAAATAATCCCCAATGTACTTAAATGCAAATTAGTATATTTTGCAGATGTGAAATAAATATTAATATAATTAGGGTACTTAATACAGTGAAGGCTTTTTGTTGTTTAACCCCAAATACTAAATACTGCGTTGTTATTTTCTTTATGTCTTTCATAGGTCATGGTGGTTCACGTGCAGCTGAGTATTTGAAGGAAAATCTTTTTAAGAACCTCATGAATCATCCTGAATTTTTGAGAAACACCAGATTGGCCATAAGTGAGTTCTTATTACAACTTACTATTTCTATTTATTTTCATGTAGCAGATACTCTGTTCGTAACATACGTATAACTGATTTATTTTTCATGTGAATAGAACTGACCCACACAATTGAATGTATTCACAGGCGAGACTTATCAACAAACAGACTCAGATTTTTTGGAGTCTGGAAAGGATACATTCCGTGATGACGGTTCTACCGCTTCAACAGCAGTTTTGGTCGGTAATCATTTGTATGTTGCTAATGTTGGAGATTCTAGGACCGTCATATCAAAGGCGGGCAAAGGTAATTTCCAGATTATTGTTGTTTAATTATTTGATGAACTTGATATTTCACTTATGTTAATGTAAGAATTGTATTCAACTGGCAGCTATCCCTCTCTCTGAGGATCACAAACCAAATAGAAGTGATGAGAGGAAAAGAATTGAAAATGCTGGTGGAGTTGTGATGTGGGCAGGTGAGATGGAAATGTTGTTAATAAACACTGATTACCATTTCATGGGTAACTAGTGGGTTACACCCGTGCTACGTGGCGGGGCGGTACCGACGTTCGGTCGGTATCGGTCCTGTTCGTTTCGTCACCTGTACAATACCGGTTGTAACTTAAAAAACGTTACACCCGCGCTACGCAGCGGTGGTACTGTCTCGTGACCTGTATAATACCGGTTGAAACTTTAAAAAAAGTTATACCGGCGCAACGCGACGGCGATACTGACGTTCGGTCGGTGTCGGTCTGGTCCGTTCCATTATGTGTACAATACCGGTTGAAACTTAAATAAAACACATTACACCCACGTTACGCGACAGCGGTACTGACGTTTGGTCGGTGTCAGTCCAATTCATTACGTGTAAAAATACCAGTTGAAACTTAGAAAGACAAAAAAAACACACAAAAGAAAAAATAAACAAACCAACAAACCAGAAAAAAAGTAAAAAAAATCACTATTCTATCTCCATGTTCACAATTAATATATATAAGGAATTTGTGGATTTTTAATCTTCACTTTATGTTTTTTCTAGGTACTTGGAGGGTTGGAGGTGTTTTAGCAATGTCACGTGCTTTTGGGAACCGTATGCTGAAACAATTTGTTGTGGCGGAACCTGAAATCCAGGTAATTATTTATTATTTTGTATTAATATAGTACGACCTAAATGTAAACTACTAAACTATAACCACATTCTTTTTGTTTAGTTAAATATGTGTTTTACGCGTGTCAATTTGCTTAATAGTAGTATAGTACATGATGTGCATTTTGGGAATATCCCATTTAAATTGTAACGTTTACTTTTTAAGGAAGTTTTCATGTTAAGTAACTTATTTTTCAATCATTGTTGCAAATAAATTGATGCGGTTGAGGCGCATTCTCAAGATCTCTTCATTTTGTTTTAACTGAACTACTTAAGTCTGAAGGCCATCTTAGATATTTAATTTAAGGAATATTCAAGTAATTATCAGACATGGTTTGATGGAAAAGATCATTAGATAAACGTAGCATAAAAGGAGAGCAATAGATTTCTTTTCGTCGTTCCCCAACTGTTAATTTCAACTTATCAAGTACCGGCAATAATGGCCTACAAGAATCTATTGCAATCATGGATATATCTTTTTTACAGACATATATATATATATATATATATATATATATATATACACACATTAATAGGCCTGTAAACGAACCGAACGTTCATGAACTGTTCGTGAACTTGTTCGGCGGGAAGTTCGTTTATGTTCGTTTATTTAAACGAACGAACACGAACAAAAAATTTTGTTCGTGTAATTAAATGAACGAACATGAACACACCTTGTGTTCGTTCATTTATGTTCGTGAACGTTTGTTTATGTTTGTTCATTTATGTCCGTGATGTTCGTTTATGTTCGTTTATATTTTAGTAAATACATATTAGTTATATTTATATAAATATTAGGTTTTCTAACTACTTATATAACTATAACCAATTAGTAATTTAGTTTTCGAGTAATAAAAAATGAAATTTTTAAATTTTTCTTAGATCGTAACTGATCACTTACTTAATTTCTATATAAAAAGCTACTTAAATTTAGTATCTATGAACCCTAATTTAGATGTGTTTTCGGATGAACTATAATAGATTAGACTTGTCTGTTTGTGTTCACTAATGTTAAATTGTGTTTGTTTATATTTGTTCAATTATGTTCATTTGTGTTTGTTTATGTTCAATAATAATGTTAATTTATGTTTATTCAAATATATTCAATTAATTTTTTTTAATGTTCGTGAACAGTTTGTTTAGGTTTTAAACGAACGAACATAAACGAACACGAACATGCCTGTTTTCTTAATGAACGAACACGAACAAAAAAATGTGTTCGATTATATGTTCGAGTTCGTGTTCGTGTTCGGTTAAAGTTAAATGAACGAACACGAACATGTTCGTGTTCGTTTGGTTCATTTACAGGCCTATATACATAGTTACATACATATGACATATGTTTAGAGATACATACACAGAATCAAAGATATGTATATATACACTCATATATCTATAGATACATACTTACATAGTTGCATGCAAATGTATATAGATAAATACACAGATATGGGTATACACACATAGGGATACACACGAGTATATATACAGATGTATATAAACGAATAGACACATGGATATATGTACACACATATACATATATATGTTTTGTGTATGTGTACAAAACATACATATAGAGATGATAGACATACAGAATTACATATCCATCTGTATGTTTATATGTACTTGTACATGTATATTCACAGCTTAACACACATATATGAATAAATAAAAACTGGTTTTAATTCCAACAAAAAAGCCGGTTTATTTTGTTGCTTTGTTTTTCAATCTTCATTTTTTTTTCAGGAACTAGAACTTGACGAAGAGTTTGAATTGCTTGTTCTTGCAAGTGACGGTCTGTGGGATGTTGTACCTAACGAGGTATATCATCTATGTCATACTGCTCTTAACCTGAATTTTCTTATTTATTCACCAAAAACCTTTTCAATCTCGAGTCATGTAATTAGTTGCATGATTGAGTTTTAAATGTAAGGATTAATTTCATGCTTACATTCCTTTACAAACTTGAAAAATTCCATATATACCCAACAAAAACTAAAAATACCATAGATGCCCTTACAAAATAGTTAAAATATCAAATTTTATATTTTTATATAACACATTTTAAGTTTATATTTCTTTTTACCCATTTTTTCTTATTTTTTTCGTAAACCGTAGTATTCTTCATATATAATATTTAAGCTAAATAAATTATGCTAGAAATGAGTAAATATAATACTTGAAGTTAAAAGTCATCTATGAGATCTCAAAGTTTTAGAAAAATAAGTGTAAAAATGTTATTTAGTAATTTTTTTAAGGAATCGGGCATATATGATATTTCAACTACTTTGTAAGAGTGTATATGATATTTATAATTTTGCAAGTTTGTAGGGGTATCTATGAAATTGCCCCTAAATTTAATTGGATCCATCAGATTGTAATTTTTTTGCCCCCTTTTTAGGATGCTGTCTCACTAGCACTGTTGGAAGAAGAACCCGAGTCGGCTGCTAGAAAGTTGACCGAGACAGCTTTTAGCCGCGGAAGTGCTGATAATATCACCTGCATTGTAGTCAGGCTTTACCATGAGTTAGAAACTAAACCACAACCCGAAACCCAAACCCAAACCCAAACCCAGTCCGACACTGAAATGGAACCGCAAGCCCAGACCGAGCCTAAAACCGAACGCGAAACAGAAACTGAGGCAGAAACCAAAACGGAAGCCCAAACCGAAACCGAACCAGTAGCTACATGCAAAGCCCAAACCGAGACTGAACCAGAAGCTAGAACCGGACCCGAAGGCCAAACTGAAACAGTAACCAAGAGTGGTCCAACAGATGGGTGAATGATTGGGTTAAATATGGATGGTGTTGATAGGGTGTGCTTCTTGTCATATTGTGGTCTTTAAGTGACTGGAGAAAGACTTGACTTGGTGTTGAATGTGTAAATTTTCCATCTGCTGGTTTTCATTAATCTTACATTCTTATAATAAAGACAACATTTTCATTAATTTGTTCTGCCATCCTGCAAATTGTCAAGTGCTTCTTAAAGTTAAATCAAAACGAGTTATTGATACACATGCTAATATTAGACTATTATTATGGGCCCATGGCCATGGACTCAGTTAAGTTGCTAGGGTTAATCGTAATCTCTATATATTGTAACTTACTCATTCAACCTGACTGAGCCTGTGGGTCCATAATAATATAGTCTAATAGCTACCAGGGTGTGTTTTCCGGTCTGTTTTGTTGAAAGTTTTAGGTCGTAGAATTTTAACCTTGGGACCAGACATGGCTCATACTGGTCAACACAGTACAGTTTGTTGGTTTGAACAAGTTCTTTATTATTATTATTATTATTATTATTTAAATTGTTAGTTTTTGTTAAAGTTTTTGGTATAATAAAAGACAATTCAAGAAATATTTACCTGTATATTTTAAAAATGAAAAAAAAATAAGTAAAGGTTAAAAGATTGATTTCAAGCTTCTACCTGTATATTTTAGAGATAAAAAAGTATAATAAAGGTTAAATGACTGATTTTAAATTTCACACTGTTTGTAAGAGATGAACCATACCGTAGTCCAACCGGTTTGGTTTATGTTAAATCCGGTTTATCAAACTATAAGAGATGAACCAAACTCTAATGCAACTGATTTAAGGACAATTGAGTGAGGTCAAGATAGCCATAATGGATTGCAAAGAAAGGTATGACATAAACTAAGCTAAAAGGTCCATCAAAATAGGTGGTTAAGTACTTGTATGATATAATCATATAACAAACAAACCAAACATGTATATGATATCCCTCTTGTTACTATGAAATAAGTAGCAACAAAGCAAGGACACACCATTTTTCTCAAGTTTAGGCTATCCATTACCAAAATACCATCCCTAAACATTTTTCAAAATACATAATTTTATAAAAAAAAAATGTATTATTTATAAACTTAAACAATCACATTTTATATCTGAAATAAGATTAACCAGAAGTATTAAGACAACAAAACTAAAACTTACAATTACATGTATTTATTTTCAAAATGAAAAATTAACGTATAAATCATTAAGACTGTCATACATGCCTGTACGTAGAGGTGTACAAATCGGTTTTTTTCAAAAACCGGTTTCGGTTTTTAACCGAACTGGGTTTTTTTTCTTCAAAAAATTAACCGGTTTTTTTAATAACCGGTTCCGGTTACTAACCGGTTTTTTCAACTCAAAACAATAACCGGTTTATTCCAAAAAAACCGGTTTTTTTACCGGTTAAACCCGTTTTTTATAAGCGGTTTCGGTTTTAAAACTAGTTTCGAAGCTCAAGATCCCTAACCGGTTTACAACCGCCGGTTCGGTTCGGTTATAAAACCGGTTATAGAAAAACCGGTTAAAAAAACCGGTTTTGTTTTTTTTTTCGGTTTCGGTTTTAAAACCGGTTTTTTTGTACACCTCTACCTGTACGCATACCATGTATTATATTTAATGATGTATAATTATTATTTTTATTATTTAAAAGGGTAGTATAGTAATTAGCCAAAAGTGGATTGTATAATAATTTTTCTTGGAATAGGAGTCCAACTCAACCATAGTAAAAAAACTAACCATGGTTAAGTTACTTGTGTTAGGGTTAGCCCATCTTCTTCTTTATATTAGTATACATTTCTAATTTATAAAAAAGATATTTTCTTTTTTGTAAGAGATTGTTCTTGAAAGGGGTTGTGACCTTTGACCGCTTTGGTGGGAAAATCACAAGGTCAAACAATAATCAAATCGTTTGCAGATTCAAATTCCTTCGTATATTAACTGGTAATTTACTGTTTTTGTTTCGAATTTCACTTGCATTTTACGAATTTTGAATCTAGGGTTAGGGTTTCGATTTCAGTTATTCTAGGGTTTGGTACTTTTGTGTTAATTGTTAGATTTGTAGTTGTTTTTCATGATAATTTCAGGCGGTTTAGATTCATGATTCGTGTTTGTAAGTTGGATCTCGTTACGTCATGTTTGATCGAAATTTGAATCTGAATTTAGGAAAAAAGTGTATGTTATAGATAATATTCTCTTTTTGTAGTTTATTGCACAACTAGGGTTGCTCTAGGCTTAATCTATGGATGATATTTTAAGGGTGTTAATAAAGTCACACCCCAAAATCTTATTTTCACACCCTCTATACGGGTCGTCTAGGGTATTGGGTCGTATAATGCTATACAGTCGTTTAAAGTTATAAGACTCGTATAGATGGAGAAAATATTAGGTCGTATAACATTCTATATAGGTCGTATAACATTATATGAGGCTTGGGTCGTATAACATTATATGGGTCGTATAACATTCATATAATGTTATACAGCTCGTATACGTATGGAGATAAAAAAACATTCTCTGAATTTTTTTTGTGCAACGTTCTCCTATACGACCTGTATAGAATAATCTAACATGACAAATATTGGGTCGTATAATGCTATACGGCTCGTTTAAAGTTATACGCCTCGTATAGATGGAGAAAATATTAGGTCATATAACATTCTATACGTGTTGTATAACATTATATGAGGTTTGGGTCGTATAACATTATATGGGTTGTATAACATTGTATACGGGTCGTATAATGCTATACAGCTTGTATACATGGAGACAAAAAAATATTCTCTGACATTTTTTTTGTGCAACATTCTCCTACATGACCCGTATAACTCTATACGGGTGGTATAGGTGTGGGGACGTGTGAAAATAAGATTTTAGGGGTGTGGGAATAGTGGAAGACTATTTTAACTTGTTAACTTTCGAACACTAAAATATAAGATATAATCTTCATTTAGAATGTCAGATTTGTTCAATCTGTCAGTCCAATTTGTTCAAATGCGGATTAGTTGCATAACGCGCCGCGTCAGACTGCATCACTATGTTGCCAAAGGCACAAGAAAATTGATGGTGGCGCCTTAGTTTTTAAAAGCGATAAACACACAAAAGATACAAGGTCTAAAACCGCACCACTTTCATTTTTGTACCCGAGGCACAAATAATTAATTATATTTTTATATATTTCTTATAGGTTTCTAGCATCATTTACCTGATATTTAGACACAAATAAGCTTCATATATATTATTATATTATAATATTGAAATTACATACACGTACAACCTGAAAAGCATGCTGTACAACAGCCTGCTGCACACAATATGAAAATAGATGAGGCGCGCACTTCAAGGGGACTTTTTTGCCAAAAAAATGTGCCTAAGGTGCGCTTCATGTAAAAATCACGCCTTATGTAGCCTGAGGCGGGCGCTTTTTCGAACCCAGGGTGGCAGATAGTATAAAAGTACCATTTTAGGGGTTTTAGACAAGTTTTAGGCTTGTTTTGGATGTAGTTCAGGCTGTTTTAGGTTGATTCCAGTCTTGTTTAGGGGTTTTAAACATGTTAAAACAAGTTTGTTCAATTTTTGGCATGAAATGGGCCTGAAAACCATTTAGAAGAAGATGCCATGATGTATTAAGTTGACCATATCTTTTGATGTTTCTACTGTGTTCACTTTCTTGCCACCATGACAAAATTGTGCCAACATTCAAAAGGCGCCTTTATCTCTAAATTTTGTTTATCTTTTAATTTTTTTTTTGCATCGTATGATGTTTTTTTTCTTGATTTTGGCTCTACCTCAGGTAGTTTGACTGATTTACCTCACCAACTCCACCACAAAGGGAACGACTTTTGACTTTTAGCCTCCAATACCTAGAGAGTTACCATTGAACTCATGGAATGCAATAAAGATGAGGCGATTAGGGCAAAAACAATCGCTGAGAAGAAATTATCTAATAAAGACTACGCGGGCTCGAAGAAATTTATTTTGAAGGCCCAGACCCTATATCCTGGGCTCGATGGTATCTCTCAAATGCTAACTACTCTTGACGTGTATATTGCGTCAGAGAGTAAAGTATGTGGAGAAATCGATTGGTACGGGATTCTTGGTGCAAACCCTAACGATGACGATGAAACAATTAAGAAACATTACAGAAAGTTGGCTCTTATGTTACACCCTGATAAAAACAAATCGATAGGCGCAGATGGTGCGTTTAAACTTCTTTCGGAAGCATGGAGTTTGTTGTCTGATAAAGCTAAAAGATTAGCTTATAACCAAAAGAGGAATATGACTACGCGAGGGTTTAATATAAAAGTTCCGACTCAAAGTGGCGGCCTGCCACCAGCTGCTAATGGAGTCCACAATTTTGCAAAACAAGCCACTACAAAGCCAGTTGTCCGCCCACCGCCGCCACCTCCGCCAGTTGTTTCTCGTCGTAATGATACATTTTGGACCATCTGTCATGCATGCAAGATGCATTACGAGTATCTTAATTTATATCTCAATCATACCCTTCTTTGTCCCAATTGTCGCCAGCCGTTTTTAGCGAAAGAAATGCCGCCACCTTCCAACTATAAGTCAGCTGCTCATAAAAACACTGCTGCCGCTCAAAACACTGGACCACCCCTCGCGAGAGTTAATACGGACCCGTCTACTGCGTCAAAAGCTGCAAGTGTGATTCAGAAAGTCAATGACAGATTAAAAAGAGAACGTGAAGAATTCTATTCCGGGTGGCCGTCGAAAAAGAGAAAGTCAGATGACGAAAGTCAACCTTCTGGTGTTAAGATTCCGTATCAGATCTCAACAGGAAACGGTGTGTCAGCTGGCACAGGAGGTCTATACGGAGCTTCTATAAATAATTCAGTAAATAGAACTAGAGAGTTGAATTATTTTGAACTCCGACACATGTTGACAAAAAAGGCTAGAACCGAGATACGTAGAAAACTAGAAGAATGGGAGTCTGAGGAAAAGATGAAAGAAAACAAGGTAAGTCAAAATAGTCAAATGGAAGACGAGCAGGATGGTGAACAATCTGCAATGAACGTTCCTGATCCTGATTTTCATGAATTTGATCTCGATCGAACTGAAGCTTCGTTTGAAGACAACCAAGTGTGGGCTGCTTATGATGATGATGATGGAATGCCGCGTTTCTACGCGTTAATCCATAAAGTTCTTTCGAGAAAACCGTTTAGGGTGAAACTTAGTTGGCTAAACTCAAAAACCACCACTGAATTTGGGTCGTTAAGTTGGTTAGATTGTGGTTTCCGCAAGAGTTTAGGGGAGTTTAGAATCGGGAGGCATGAAGTCTACAAGTCGCTAAATTCATTTTCTCAAAAAGTTGAGTGGAAAAAATCGCCACGCGGGAGCGTATTAATTCTACCAAGAAAAGGGCAGGTGTGGGCCCTTTACAGAAACTGGTCCCTTGATTGGAACGAGAGTACTCCAGATGATGTGATTCACAAATACGACATGGTACAAGTTCTTGAAGACTACAACGAAGAACAAGGAGTGCCCGTTAGCCCACTTATCAAGTATACTGGATTTCGGACCATTTTTCATCCACATACATACCAAACTGAAGTGAAAGTGATTACAAAAGAAGAAATGTTTAGATTCTCACATCAAGTCCCCAAGTACGTTCTGACGGGCTCGGAGGCCCATAATTCTCCAAAAGGTTGCCTTGAGCTTGATCCAGCAGCCACTCCAATGGATCTTATTCTGGAATCAAACGGAAAAACTAATGAGAGTTCACAACCGAGATGATGACGATGATGATATGAACATTGATGGTAAGTTTTAGTTAAATCTTTTTTGGGGTCGGTGTAGTTAATTTATGTATGGAGGACTATTTGTGCAAATGATGGAATGGAGGTTGGGAATTTTAGAGTCTGTGGTATAGAAACAGATTATTAGAAGAAACCATTTTAAAATGTTTTTATATTAAATCTAAACTAATATGATAAGTTCACTTTATGAATATTTTTAATATCATTTGCATTTATTGACTATTTTTAGATGTCTATGTTCTATTTAAAATATTCTCTTAAAATGATAACTGCTTGCGATCCGGATTTGGTCAACAAAGTCAACAACCAATTCCGAGTAGGAACCGGTTCTGGGTACGTTTGGGTTTTTGACCAATTTGGCCGGGTCTTCTTTCGGTTTTGGCCGGTTCAGGTCTGGGTTTTTACCTGGTAGAGGTGGAACCGGTTCCAGGTCAGTTCCTTTTTCTAAACCCGGGTTTGGAACTGGTCTGTGCCCGTGGGTCGAGTAGGCCAGGAACCGTTTCCGGATTTGGGATGGGACCGGAACTGGGTTTTTTCCGTACCTTTACTAATACTTAATGATCAGGGTGTGCATAGGTTGGTTTGGGTCGGTTTAACCCAAAACCGTAATCATAACCGAAATGTCGGTTAAGCGGATAATGTTAATCAAAACCGATTGGGTGAGTTTGTTTCGGTTAATCGGGTGTAGAAGCTGGTTCAGTTTGGTTAACTAATCAACAAAAAATTCGGGCTAGGACCAGAAAAAATAAACTCAATTTTGAAAATTATTATTATTACTGTTAATTAACTAAAAATGAGGTCAAAATTCCATAAAAAAAACTAAAACAAATATTTTATTGAATGATACTATGCTTTGATTCTGTGGTGATCATTGCAGCTTTATGTGTGGCATTGCCATTCACAGGATACACAAGAAACACAAAAACATTGCATACAACATGAAATACAAAAATATGTTATATGTATAAAAACATTGCCCAAAAATAAGTTTGTTTAGTAAACGAGCCCGAACCAGAGCTTTACTTATCGAGCCCGGGCTCGCTCGTGATTCTAAACGAGCATGTTATTTATATAATTTTATTTAATGTATTATATGTGTATTTGTATAATAATAATTATTAATAATAAAATTATGGTGAAGTAACTAAATTTTATAAAAAAGGATAATATTTATAATTAATACCGATTAATTAGGAAACAATAAACGAACCGAGCATGAGTCAAACTTGAGTTTGAGAAACTACCCATGAGCTTGATAAACAAAGCTCAATCCAAACCGAGCTCGGGCTCGACTCGGCTCGTTTGCACCGCTACTTAAACACAACCATAAAAGTTCATACTTTCTTAATTCAATACTTGAAACAACCTAGTTTTTTAAATTTGCTTTTTAACCTTCACTTGTTTGGATCCTTTGCCTTTATGTCACCATTATTTCATCTGCTAGAACCAACATTTGCTAATACCAAGATCATACATATCACAAGTCAACTTACATGTAAAGCATCCACGAGTTTAGCAAATTAAATAATATTCATAAGTTAATTAACAAAACCATGAATTTAAAATTTAATATTATATATATATACACACACAATCTTGGGTGGTCACACATACAACTCATTCAAGTAAGGGTGAGAACAAATTAGAAAAAAGTGTTCATAAACCGTTGAAACAGATCAAACTTCTCAAGCCGAAGCACGCGGCCCAAGTTGTGATCCAAAGAGTTCGGTTCACCATTTAGTTTGGCAACTCGACCAAACCGAACTAGACGGACAATAAAACTATTTTTTTTAGAAATAGAAAGGATTCAGAATATATTTCATGAAATTTGGCATTTTACACTTACAACCCTTTACAACTTCGATAAAAACAGAGGTGATTATACACTAATGGCAGGTAGACGGGCAACAAGCTGCGCCGATACCCCTTTCTGAATAACAAACCCTACCCTGCTAAACAAGTGGTCCAAACCAGATCATAAAACTATTAAACCGAAGCAAGCGGTCCAAACCAGATCGTAACAGAATATCCGAACAATAAAATCATAAAACACTCGATTCTATATTTATATGGTTAACTAGCAGCCCAATAACTACTTTTAATTCAAATATCCAATTTTAGATAACCTACATGAGTAGCCCAATATTTGAGCCCAATTTCAGCTGTTCTCTTTAAGTTGGTTCAACGTTGGAGGTAGTGGTGCACAAATCGGGTTTTTTGAATACCCGGTTCCGGGCATGGAACCGGGTTCTACAAAATCGGGTATTGACAATACCCGGGTCGGGTCCGGGTCCGGGTTTTATACAAAAAATGTATTCCCTGTATACCCGGGTTCGGGTAGGGTCCGGGTCGGGTTTTCTAATGCCCGGGTATTATAATACCCTATTTCCGGGTTCGGATGGGGTCGGGTTTGATTCAGGTATGCCTCGGGTATTCATTTCATTTACATAAAACATTAAAATATAAAATGCAAAACCTTTTTATTTCATAATACATAGAAATACATGACACCTAAATAATCATAGAACCGGGTCGAATAAGATGATGAACATAGATAGCTTCGAATAACTTAAGCGTCTTCGTTTATTGTTTGTCTAGAGGATAACTCTTGCAGTTAAACCAAACATCAAAGACCCCTTTTATAGGATATAGAAATACAATGTAAACAAAAAAATGGTTAAAATACACTTTCTAACGGCTATATAGCCGTTACCAAGGTACAAAACTCGAAAAAACACAAAAAAAAAAAAAAAAAAAAAAACGAAAAAACCTGAACAGGGTATTGGAAACCCCGAACCGGGTATTGAAAAAACTCGGTTCCGGGTTGAAACCGAGTACGCATAAAACCCGGGTTGAAAACGGGTATAAAAAAACCCGGTTCCGGGTTTTATAACATAAATGCATACCCGACCCTTACCCTATGGGTAGGGTCAGGTTCAGTTATAAAAAAACCCTGGTTTTATAATACCCGGTTCCGGGTTTTTTGTGCACCACTAGTTGGAGGACTCAACTAGTTTTGAATAAAGGTGCACAAATCGGTTAATTTCAATAACTGGTTATACCGGTTAATTTGAATTTTTGACTTTAATCGGTGAATCCTTTGACCCGTTATTACTTTAACCGGTTATTTTTTAACTGATTCAGTTAATTACTCTAACCGGTTATTTTTTGTTAATAACGGTTTTTTTTTGCTTTTCTTTTGAATTTTTCGATTAACCAGTTAAGAAAAACCGGTTACTATACTAAATATTTATAACTGGTTATTAACCTACGGTTAAAAATAACCACTAACTAGTTATTCCTCAAATGGTTATTAACCGGTTACAGTTTCGGTTAATAACCGGTTACGGTAAATTATTTTGTGCACCTCTAGTTTTGATTGTGTAGTTTGTGTCACCAACGGCTATTATGACTCAATAAAATCTCAATCTCAAGCATCGGGTACACTTTCTTATTCAACAAAGCTTTTCAATCTCTTGACGTATTAAGTTACGAAATATACATCTTTAGGAGACGTTTAATAATTTCTAGGTTTTATGGTTAACAATATGGTTAACCAGAAGAGAGTAAAACCGCGATTTTATCTTATACGATCATGATATGTATGTTCGGGTTATTACCACAAAGAAGGGGAACGATCTTCCTTTAATTCGACATCACGCGTCCAAACTTACACGTTTGTTTTGTGTTTTATTTGAATGTTTTATACGTTAGGGCTCGCTATTTTCATAAACTTTTAAATGATGAGATTAAACTATCTTAGGAATAGTTTCACTGACATAAGAAAATAACATTTGTCTCAAAAGTTAAGACAAAATTAGTTTGACGTGTTATTACGTATATCTATTATTTTTGTAAAAAACGTAATCTTGAAAAGTTCATGTTATTTTAAGAATCGAAGCACCAACCCCAACAATCATGTTATAGATTGATATGGGATCTTTAAAAGTGAAATGGACCAAATTATGAAACTAACTCGTGTTTTAAATTTGTAAATGGTTACAATGACATCGTATCTTGGGGGTGGGATAAGGGTTAGGGATCATTAGGTCCTGGTTTCGATTCTCACAAGGGCGTTTTTCCCAGATTTATCGGGTTTTCTTCTAAATTGGTGTATAAACATTATTGCCTAGTAGTGATGGATATGATCCGGTGGTTCTGCTAGTGACACGATGATATCCCAGTGGTCCGTCAGTAGTACAAATTTGTTGTTTAAAAAATATATGACACAACCTGTTTTGTGTTATTGGTGTACCCTATTAAGTTTAAAACATAAGACAAAAAAAAATACCAATTTTGATAATACTAATTTTCTCTCACATCTTAAAAGATGAGAAATTCAATTTAGTATATTTGATAATACTAATTTTCTCACATGAGAAATTCATTTTTTAGGATTTAAAGGAAATGGGCCCTAATATTGATCAAGTGGCATAAATATGATTTGATATGTTTGAAAGTTAATGAGGTGACAAGTAAAGTAAAGTATATTAACTAACTATAACAAAAATAACTAAGCCCGCCCCACACAAATGATCTTGAAGTTTTATGTTTCTATGTCTAGATAAATTCTATGATTCCAAAGTTTGTATGTTTGGATTTCTTATCTACGATTGCAAGTTTGTATGTTTGAATTTCTTATCTCTAAAAATAAAAAAGAGTGGTTCAAGATCGTTTAAACTTTAAAACATCTTTGTCAGCTTAGGGTTTGAAGAATATAAGAATAAGGAATCAATTAGGAAAATTGATGATATGCGGTGGGTTAGAAAAAGGTAATGATTGTTTTTAGGATTGTAGAACGACTGTTGAAAACAATTTAATCAAACAGAAAATTAATTATTTTATTATTAATTACCGAGTTATTGGCCAAACCAGTTTATTCCAACTTGAACAAAATGATTGAAGAAATGTAGAAGAAGACTGTCCTGTTATCGGACGAATTTAAATAACACGCAAAAACTAAAACCAACCTGGCGATTTAAGAAACCGAGATTCTTGAACTGCATGGATGATTCCTGTCCTTAAAGGATTTTACGCGCTCGTATTGCTGTGAGCTGCAGCGTAAACTCACAGGATTTAATGCAGAACTGATCTTGTATTCCAACAGCAATGGAAACCAGAAAACGCAGAAGCTGGAGAAGAAACAGAAGCACATATATGACAGGCTGCGAAAATTAGGTGTGTGAATGGGTAGCAGGAGGGCTTTATTTATAGGTTGGGATTTCAACAGAGAATGAGAAAAACAGAGAATGGGATAAACATTATCAACTAATTCGAATATAAACTCCTAGAGATATCCATCTCAAATTCGAATTCCTAGACTAATCCCATACGAATTTGAACTGGTGGAGATAACCCCCACTGTTTCGAATTCATCTCTATCCCAATCTTAACTCAGCTCTATCTCGATCCACAGATCTAACACCCCTGAACCGAACCCTAGCTAAAAATAAAAGCTCCTCAGCTCCTAGCGACGATACGTACGTGCACCTCAAACGCGCCCATTCGCGAGGTCGCGGCTCGGCTCGGCCCGCGTGTGAGCTTGACCCACTTCTCAACCCATTTAACACTTTGGAGGCCCATAAGGGGTAATCCCTTATAAGGCACTCAACTTTCACCTCCACCACCAATGTGAGATGGAGGAAACATACCAACTTGTATATTCCTCATTAACATTTCCAACAACGACAGCATACACTCCCTAATTTTACACCACCAAAAATCCATCTAAATACTCACAACAGGGTTTGAACCCTCATACTTGGTTGAGGAGAGAATTCAACAATGCCATTGAGCCAAAAGCCTGATGAATTCATGACATAACGAAGTTAGTGACCTATATTAATAAGCGAGACATAATGGTTGCTCATCGGACAGTAAGGACACTTCCCAAGGCCTCAATAAAGGGCCATGTAACAAGTGGTATTAGTATAAGTTGTATTTTTTTGTTGCTGCAATACACTTAAATTATTTTAATTGAAATCGGCCCACTAATAAAGTTTTGTATGCATACCGATAACCCTACTCCCCATATCAACCCAAGTTCAAAACTTGGGGTGTTCGTTTTCTTTTGATTTTTTTCTTTTTTCCATATTCATATTTAATTGTTTTCAGTCTTCTCTTTTGTTAATTTTTTTTATCGGTTATCTTAGTTGTCTTTCTTTTCCATCCTTTTTTAGGTTTTAATTTACTTGACATTTTGTTTTAGTATGCTCGACGTTTCAAAATTACAACTGTAATTACTATAAGTCCAAAAAAAATTGTATGTCCCGCCACATAGCGCACGTAATAATACTAGTTTTATAACATACTAAAACCTTCAATTTATAATTGTAAAATATAACATGTGTTAGGTCTGAGTTTACAAGGTTTGTGATTATAAAACAGTTTAAGATCAAAACAATATTGAATTGTATAACAAAAGATAAATAATCACAAACGAGAAGTCATCATCAACAATTGTTCTTAATTAATAATCCAAATGATTACAAAAGATTGACTCTACAGACTCTCCCTCAGCCGATCACTTAACAATTTTGTTCGTGCAAAAGAGAATGTGTGATGTAATGTGATGAATAGATCTCGAACAACTTTGATCTATTTCTACTAAATACGAAAGCTATGTTTGTGATTGACTGACATTACCCTGATAGTGACATCTAACATTCTTAACAAAAAATGTTCAACATATGTTGCAAATATTTATGAAAATCTAACATCTTATCTAACTATGCTAAACACTGATAAAAGCAAGTACTGTTACATTGGAAACATCTATTTGGACTATTCTCTGTTTCTTTGATCCAAACATCTGTTTGGCTAGACAGATGTTTAGTCATCTTCATTAGATCTTTGGCTTCAACATACTTTAGCCTTCAACAGACCTTGTTTCTTCTTAAACAACGGTTTCAAGGCTTTGATCAGATGTTTGCTTGTCTTCAACAAATGCTCTGATTTAGGTGTTCAAGATTCAATATCTTTGGAGAGAATCCGGTTCAAACTTTTGTTTATTTCTTGATTACTTTATCAGTTTTGGCTTTTGAATATCATCTGTTCTTTTATAGGTCCAACAAAATGTTATATGAATACACACTATTCCATCTATATATATGTATATATGTATGTTTATATAATGAAATATTGGATTTAAATAACATCAACTTTCACCAATTGGCCGATAACACTCCCAACTTTGGATTTATGCACAAGCACTCCTAACTTCAACTTATTGGCCAATAACACTCCCTAGCTAACTGAACCTTAACCCAGTTTTTTGCTGATGTGACCATTTTTGCTGACGTGGCAGCTTATGTGACATTATTGATGATGTGCAAGCTGATGTGGCATTTTAATGACATGGCAGCTGATGTCGCAGTTGACATGGCATTTTTTATGATGTGGCAGCTGACATCAGCTAACTGTGTTAGGGTTCTGTTAGTTAGGGAGTGTTATCGGCCAATTAGTTGAAAGTTGGGAGTGCTGGTGTACAAATCGAAAGTTGGGAGTGTTATCGGCCAATTGATGAAAGTTGGAGTTATTTAAATCCAACATCCCTTAATCTATTCTATATTCCAACATTATCATGAATCATTATTGATATTCCCTAATAGTTATTTGAGTAAACTGTCAAAATAGTCCTTGAGGTTTGGTCACTTTTGCTATTTTAGTCCAAAACTCAAACCTTTTGAATCTGGGTCCCTGTGGTTTTAATTTTGTTGCCATTTTCATCCAAAGTCAAAACCTGGTTAGATTTTGCAGTTAACATCCAGTTTTTTTTGTCTTGTTATCTCTTTTAATGAATGACAAAATGGTCTTACCATTATTAAAAAAACTGAATATTAACTGAAAAATTTTACCAAATTTTTCTTTTGGATGAAAATGGCAACAAAATTAAAACCACGGGGACCCAGATTCAAAAAGTTTGACTTTTGGACTAAAGTGACCAACCTCATGGACCATTTTGATAGTTTACTCTAGTAATTTAAATAAATTTTAGTATGTTACATATGTGTGTTATAGTTCTCACATGGCCATAGATTTATAACAAACCAAACGAAATGGCTAGTTTCATGGTTTATCATATTAGGAAGAAATGATGAGTATCATCTAAACGTCTTTTATTCACCGACTCACTACCGTGTTATATTACGATTTTGACATGTGGTGTAATTTATTTCACTACATTAAAGCCACCGCATGATGACGCTTTGGAGAAGAAAAACACAACACTCGAGAACAAGTGACGTAATTTACAAACACTAAAATTTTACAGAACATTACTCTAAAAATAAAGATGCATGTTAAGATCGTGGATCTTACACTTAAGTATATTATAGTCCCTTCAAGATATAAGTTATCACCAAAGAAGGAATAACTCATACAATAATTATACATGTAACAAGAAGTAAAACAAGTGGGTGTTTAGTAACGTACAAATTTATTGATTAACATATGGGGGATCTTTGAAACACTTAATTAGCAAATTGAACTTGAATTTAGTTGTCTCTTTACATATCAATACATAATTTACTTTCTTTTTCTTTTATTTATATAAGTTGCTTTTCATTTGCTAATTTTAATGAATAAAAGATATAAACTGATGTTCGTAAAATACATCTAGTTCCGTGTATACTTTATACAGTTTTTCTGGCCCAATTGTATCGTTTTTAGTTAAATTTTGTATACTACTGAATCATTTTTTATTTGTAGGCCTTGGGAGAGAAAAGAAGCTGAAACGGGTGAAAAACGAGCTAAGTTGGAAGAAAACCAAACCCCAGAACATTCACGGTTGATCGAACAATCAAACGAAGTGAAAAAAAAAGAAATTTCACCCTACCACGTCGCGCGACAGCAGATGGGAACTCGCGTGCGCGAGAGGCGATGTTGACCGGTTGACCTAATGTGGTCTCGCGTCACGCGAGAAGGAAGTAGAATACTCCTCGCGCGACACGAGGGACCTAAAATCGCAACGAGTTATGGTTTAGGTACGGATTGAAGTGTTATAACCTAAATAAAAGTCTCAATAATCATTATAATCAAAACTAGGGACGAATTGGCTACATTAAGGACGAATTTGGAGCTTTTAGGATAGTTCTGGGAGCTAGAGAAAGTGAAAGTTGAAGACTTTAAGCATTGGGAGCATGGAATCATTGAGTATTGCGATTCGTCTGTTCCTATATTCTTATGAACTTCAACATGTTTTATGAATTTGTTTTGCTACTCGTTGATGTTTTAGACATGATACTAGGCTAAACTTATTTTCACTACCTAGGTCAATGATGAATACACTTGATTGGTATTAGTTTTTTTATCGGTTTAGATCTCTATTGTGGATGTAAATAATAAAGTAAACAACTTTGGTTTTAATGATTAGATGATTATGCATATTTAATCTCATTCAAACTTAATCACATGTTTCACTTACGTTTTTGTGGATGTCTTTCATGTATGAATGTGAGTTAGGTCGTAGACTGTGTGTTAGCGACTAGTTTATGGTTAATTATGCACGATTTTCCATAAGAACTGTGATTGAGGTTTTGAATAAGATTAAGTGTTATACCAATCTCGATAGCTGCGAAGTACGAGATTTTCGGTCTACTTTTAGTGTTAGATTGCTAGGGTTAGATACTTTGTGAGGAGATCCCCTTAGTTTTCCTTTCATTATTTGCTTATCTAGTCTGATCAGGAATCCATAGTTACCTATGACATTCACGCTGTGAGGTAGATTATCTAGAGGTTTCCATAGGTTTCTTCTCGAGAAAAGGGTCCTTTAGGTTTAGCATCTGAAGATCCCCGTTTCCATAATAGTTCCATAACTGATAGATGCTTGTCATGCATGTGTAGGATTCTGACCTAGGTGTTGATGCACTTTATGTCCGTCACTGTGCGAATAGGCTAGATGGAGCATGTGCTCAATATTGTATAGATTAGATACGAACACACAGCCGAAGTACGAACGTGAGAGGAGCATTTATGTCACTTCTCGAAGTGGACACTTCGTACGAAGCCACATGCTCACTTTGTACGAGTTGGTCATATCTATATATATGTGTTGTTTGTTCATTGTTTTGTAAGTTTTGGAGTTCCTAGAGGGGAAACGCTGGCGGAATCTCTCAAGGATTTCGCCAGCTTGACAAGATGTATACTCTTTCGGTATGAATGAATGAATGCTTCCGCTTACTCTGCTTCTACTCCTTTCTTTAATAACATTCTACCGGATTAGTACTATCCCTACCCAAACTTCCGTCTAGAACCGCCGGATCCCGGACCTACAATTGGTATCAGAGTTAAGGTACCGATTCATTCAACCTAACTGTTGATGAATCACCTATGCTCATGAATTTTGAAGATTTATGGACGTTTGAGAGGTTTTAGACGTAAATCATCAAATAAATGGACAATCCACGGACAAAAAATTGAACTTATAGGATTGTTAGAAACTGATTTTCGACCAAGTCTATGCCACGAAATTCGCAGAAACAAAGATCTTGGATCGAATAATGTAATCAGGCATCTTCGCATGAGGTGAGAATCCACTTCGCACAAAGTGAAGTTCAGCTCGTGTGAAGTGAGCCTGAATGCAAAAAAAATTAGTGAGTGTCCAGTAAAAAAATTGGTGATTGCAAATTTTTTTCGAGATTTTAACGTCTAATTCGGCTTGTTCGGGGACACTGACTAGAGCTTCAGAGTACAAATTTGATGATATGATCACAGTTAGTTGAGGATAACGGTAGTCACTGATATATATGCAGAATGTTGATCATATGGTACAGTGATTACTAATGGGCCTTAACGTTAAATCCACATTTGTTGAAAACTGAATTTTCTAGATTTAAGGGGAATATCAGTAATTAATTTGGTACGGTCAGAATTTACAAAAATGAGGGGTAATAAAAATTTTAACGTATATACCAAGTTTCTGACATTTTTGAAATTCGTGACTATGCAACAGTATTCAGGTGGTTCTGACTGCAGATTATCTGGAAAATGCAGAAGATCTAATTTCGTTAGTTCGTGATCACAGGAGGTTCAGAATTTTCAGATCGTGATACAGATTGATACTTAAGGGTTAGAGTCCTGATCTTCGATGGGGATCAGGTTAGTAGGTTGAGCAGTTTTTGTTGATGCAAGTGAGGACCTGAGCCTATTCAAGTTATATTGCATACACGAATGGTCGATGATAGTCTTAGGTGTTAACATGGCTAGCGGTTTCTAAACTACCAAGAAGATCTGAGCTCATTCAAGATATGTTGTATACACGAATGATTGAGGATAGTCTTTGGTGTCATTCTTCAAGCAGATGATTGTTCTTCTTGGACTAACCGCCGTTGAATGACGATGCTTGCTGATTTGATTGCGACCGATCTAGCGGAGATAGCTATATATTTGTGATTATGACTGAAGAGGAAGAATGTGATTCTGATCACGGAAGAATGTTTTTCAGATCTGATGTGTTACCAGATGATTTGATTCAGATGATGATTTGCTGATTGAACAGATTACCGATTTGCTGATCACTCAATCAGGAGTATGCTTAAACGTGATTACGAAAATCGGGATTTCAGATTTTCGCAGGTATTCATTGATTAGAAGTTTACCGTTATGGTAATCAAAGTTTCTATCAATTGTCGGTTGAGTTTTTGAAGATCAAAGGATCGAGCATAGGAGGAGTGCACTAAAACCGAACACGGATGTGGTTAAAGTTGAAACGGAGATGCTGCATGGATCAATTTCGAATTGGTGATTTTTCAAGAAAATTTGTCGATTAAGAAAATTAGAGGAGGTTGGGAACCGTGCAAATAAAGACCTGAAGATAAATTTCTAGAGAAAATTATTTCAGCTGGAATTGGTGCTTTAATGTTGATAATGCAAACCCGGATCATCAATCAAGTGGGATTTTGTTGACGCGTTCTACAACATCGGCAGATACTTGATTGAAGTTGCAACTATTCAAACACGGCTCTTAGATTTCAAGATCAAGATCAAGCTTCGATAGTGACGTCCAAGGGGAAATTGTTGATGCACTTTATGTCCGTCACTATGCGAATAGGCTAGATAAAGCGTGTGTTGAATATTGTATAGATTAGATACGAACACACAGCTAAAGTGCGAACGTGAGAGGAGCATTTATGTCAATTCGTACGAAGTGAACCCACTCCGTATGAGTTGGTCATGTCTATATATATGTGTTGTGTGTTCATTTTGTTTTGTAAATTTTGGAGTTCCTAGGCGGGAAACGCTGGCAGAATCTCTCCAAGATTTTGCCAGCTTGACAAGATATATACTCTTTCGGTATTAATGAATGAATGCTTCCGCTTACTCTGCTTCTACTCCTTTCTTTAATAACATTCTACCGGATTAGTACTATCTTTACCCAAACTTCCATCTAGAATTGCCGGATCCTGGACCTACACTAGGTAGTATGTTTCCATCATCTGAATTCATATGCAATTAATTCGTGTCTAGGCAGTCTAATAATTAACTTTTAGTAGTTTGTTACCCCCCCCCCCTCCAAACAACAAAACAAATTAGTCGAGTCAGTTTAGTTAATAGTAATTGAGTCTAGTATTCGTAATCAACAGAGTTTCGTGGGTTCGATACTCGAACTTACTTAAGCTTTACTACATTGACCGGTACACTTGCCGGTTGTGTGCTCTAGCTTTTTAGAGAGTCTAGTTTATAAATTTAAAACTTAGAGTGTCTAGTTTAGGGTTAAAATTGGTTAGTTTAATTAGTCCGCTCAATACACATCATGTATCAAACACAAAATAATAAATCTTCACCTCTAATTCTCCAAATATGGTTTATTGGATAGAGAAAGGGTATACTAACAGTGCTTATTCATCTTAGGTCCTGTAACTTTAACATATAATAGAATCAAATCAAAGTTGTATTAGATTATGTGGTTTATAAGGCCAAGGGGAACACCGTGCCTTCTCTCTCATAGCTTCAAAATTCGGGTGGGTTATCATCCCTACCCCAACCATCATTTAACCAACTTTCTCTTTATTACTCTTCTTTGTTTTCTCTCTCTCTCTCTCTATATCTATATATATATATAAAAGACCCATTTAAGTTACAAAAACCTAAGAAAACCTTATATAACATTTTTTTCTATAAAAAACTAAGGAATGTAAATAACATGTTATTGAACGTTATGTAATAAAAAAAAGCGCCGAAATGATTTTTTATAACCTTTTTAAAAATTCAGTTTTATATTTATATTTATGCTAAAAACTGAATTTTTAAAATTTTTTATAAAAAATCCCTTCGGCGCTTTTTTTTGTTACAAAACGTTCGATAATATGTTATTTACTTTTCTTATTTTTTTACAAAAAAAAATTGTTACATAAGGTTTTCTTAACTCAAGTGAGTTTTCTTTCTATCCCTCCCCTATATATATATATATATATATATATATATATATATATATATATATATATATATATATATATATATATGGTAGGTGTTGGCTACAAAGTCTAAATTTTCTAAAAAAATATAAAAAGTCGTAAAACACAATAATTTCAACCATAAACACACTCCAAATCCACAAATAACATAATGAAGATTACTAAAACACCATATTTGTGGGTTTGTTTTGTGTTTTGGATGATGAGGCTCTGATTATTGAATGACTAATATTATTGTGTTTTATAATGATTATCATGTTATGTTTTATATTCATAGTTTTACATAGGTGTATTTGATGTTTTTATGGATTGTTAAGGTTTGGATATGGCATTTTAGTAATTTTCATTCTGTTTTTTGTGGGGTTTCGATGTGTTTTATAACTGAAATTATAGTGTTTTATGTCTTTATATACTTTTTAAGAAATTTAAACTTTGTAACCGAACCTCATCCTATATATAGAGAGAGAGAGAGAAAGGGGATGATGAATGAGGAGATGAGTAATAACGTTGATTGAGGGATGAAGAGAATGAAGATGTGACTGTGATGTCTTAGTAAAAGAGGAATGTGATGGAAATAACACATAGCCTATAAATTGCATTAGAATTTAAATTATTCTTAACTCTTATACCTTATCACATTTTTTTTCTTTTTATTATCTTTATTTTTAAAAAGTAGTTTTATATTTTTTTATTAAAAATATATATAAGGATGAGTTAAAATGAGAACCACCTTGGTTGTGAGAACCGTGAGAACTAAGTCATCCAAAAGGTTTTTCCGATTTTTTTCTCAAAAGCCATAAAAAATCACTTGTTTCAGCAAAAAAAAATGTCGCATACCCACATTTACATGAGGCGTAAAAAAATATTTATCTTCGTACAAAATTTACACCAGCGCGTAAAAAAACTTGCATCAGTCAAAACTACCGACTCGACAATCATTTTTTTACTTTTTTTTACAGATGTGTTTATAATATTTTCATCTACGTTTGTGCAAAAAAAATTGGCCCAACTCACATGGAAAAAAAAGTTCTCACAACTCGTGGTGGTTCTTATTTGAACTGAGCCATATATATATATATATATATATATATATATATATATATATATATATATATATATATATACATATAGGATTAGGATCATTTGTGAACAAATTCTTGACAATGAACTGAGTGAACTAATTTTGACAATTGATTATATTTTAGATTAAAAGGGTAAGATTGACATTAGCTATCTCTCTCTCTTAATTAAAATCCCTTAATTTTCTCATCTATTAATTCTCTCTCTCACACACACATTTTTAATTACTTCTCCATTATTTTAAACTTGTGTAGAATCAAGTGCTAATAACGTATATGAAACTCCTAACGGAACTAGGTACTGGACACCAACTGTCCCTTCCGGATTCAAACCATATATGAAACTCCTAACGGAACTAGGTCGTGGACTACAAAATACACAGATGTATCAAAAGTCTATACACATCTGTATAAACTAACAACTGTGTATCTTGTATAAACTGATAGTTAGCGAGACTGTACACATGTGTATAAACTAACAACGGTGTATCTTGTATAAATTGTAGTTAGCGAGACTGTACACATGTGTATAAACTAACATCTGTGTATCTTGTATAAACTGATATTGTCGAGACTGTACACATGTGTATACACTAACAACTGTGTATCTTGTATATACGGAAACTAGCAAGATTTTAGGAATTTTGATTATATTGTAATTTACAAAAGACGCAAATACCATTCTGTCAATTAATTTAAAGAGAAGTTACAACATTATAATTACAATCTTGCCATTGTTTAAAAATCTCTAAATGATATAATCTAATGACTCGGATTAGCTCACACAGTTCACTCTCAACCTAGTGTTCACTCTAGAACCCTACCTTATACATATATCTATTTATACATATATATATAAAATAAGGAATTTTTTGTCTACCTTACTTTCTTCATTTTCCTTATATCAATAACTCAATCAAAATATAATTATCTCGACGAAAAAAATGTCGGGTATGCTTAATAGCTTTCGTTTGATCTGTCTTAATTCTGCCCTTTATCTGAGTAGTCTTTTCTTCGTCAAATTGCCCCAAGCCTATGCTTTTTTGAATCAAATCGTAGATGTTATGCTAGTCATACCCCTGTTCTTTTTTCTTTTAGCCTTTGTTTGGCAAGTTGTTATAAGTTTTCAATAAGATCTTTTATATATATATATATATATATATGTGTGTGTAAAAGTCATACAAATAATTAGCTCTTAAACAAAACTACATGTAGCTATAAACAAAATATTAACCACACAAACTGAGTTGATAAATTCCATGTACTTTCAAAGTTTATAAGTTAATGTTGGATATTTCTATAGAATCTTTAAGTTTGGGTATAGATAAGTAAATTAATAGTTTTCCTTTTATATAAAGTCTTAACAATTATCTTATGAAAAGCACATCTATTATAAAATACTCAATTTTGGTTCATACGTTTTAAAACCAACGAAAAATGTTTTAAGGAGTGATAAAATGTGTCTTTTCGATCTGATTATGCCCACAATCATAGGGGCTCGATACATACCCCAAATAGTCAAATTAGTGTCAAAGGATGCAATAAAAGAAATGAAATTTGTAATAATATTATGTGAATAGTGTCTAAGGATGCAATAAAAGAAATGAAATTTGTTATAATATATCTTTAAATGTAAATGCAAGAATTAAGAGAAAGTGACATTGTGATGACACAAATGGTAACTTTATTTTCATGATTTGTAGTGGAATTAGTTGGAATAAACTACTTTCTATACCTTTTTAGATTGCTTTTCTATGTAACATTCTCATAAGGAATTTTATTGACTATTCATGGTTGTTTTAGCAAAGAAGTTACAATGGAAAATTTTGATTATTTGCATGTCTAACTATTTAATTTGTTAAAAAAACAGATAGTATAGCAATATCAATATGTATAAAATAATGTTCATTCCCATAAGATTGAGATTCAAGGTTTTTTTTATATAAGTAATGGCGTACCCTTTGATTCGGAATAGTTCTTAAAAAAACTATTTAATTAGCTATTTCATATGTATCACTTTAATTTAATATGTTATTTATAAAAAAACATATTAATACAAAACTAACTAAAAGTTACGTAATAAAAGTTTTAATTGATGCCTTTTAAATTAATCAAACTAATACTCACATGATTTTTTATTTACATATTAATTATAAATCTATTACACTTAAAGCTTCATGTCGCCACCCCTTGCATTAATCATCAAGAAAATGTCTCTATTAACTATACCTATATATATTTATTATTTATGTCTTACGTTCTTTATCACTTTTTATAAAAGTTAATACTGTTTAAGAGCATTCATATTTCATTTATTATTTTATTCATATAATTTAATTAGAAAATAATATTACATAATTTATTTCTCACTTTTAAAACTCTTCTATATCTCATTCCTTGTCCATGAAAATATAAGGTTTTGCATTATTTTTTTTCTTAAATATAAGAATTCACTTTAGATTTCTTTAAAAACATATGGATAAGGTATAAGAATAAGGAATGAGTTGGAGTAATTTTTTTGATAGTTTTCTTAAATTTATAAATATATGGATAAGGTAAAAAAATAAAAAATTAATTGGAGTGATATTTTTGATAGTTTTCTTAAATTTTATAGTTGAAACGAATATAAATTATGAAATGTGAACGGTATACTAACAATTAAGCTATCACCTGTCATATTATTAGGGAGGCGGGGCGCTCCATTGTTCTCCGTGGTGGTTAAAGTTCCACGCGTGGAACACCGCCGCCACTGAATATGATCACGAGTGATGGTTATAACGCGTGCTGGCCATGAGGCGTGAAGGAGGGAAATTGTTGGGATGTTACCGTTGAAGGAGGGAAATTGTTGGGTATGATTTGGTGTGGTGAGTGATGGGCACCCCTACTAAAATCCATCACTAGTGATGGAATCAAGTTTGATGAGGTGGCGGAACATGATTGGATGTGGTGAGTGATGGAAAATGGAGCATCCCCGCACCACTTAGTTACGACTGCTTCTAAATGTACACCCCTCTCACAAAATATAAAGGCGTTCTTCTATTAAACACTAATACTCACATGATTTTTTATTTACATATTAATTATAAACCTATTACACTTAAAGCTTCATGTCGCCACCCCTTGCATTAATCATCAAGAAAATGTCTCTATTAACTATACCTATATATATTTATTATTTATGTCTTACGTTCTTTATCACTTTTTATAAAAGTTAATACTGTTTAAGAGCATTCATATTCCATTTATTATTTTATTCATATAATTTAACTAGAAAATAATATTACATAATTTATTTCTCACTTTTAAAACTCTTCTATATCTCATTCCTTGTCCATGAAAATATAAGGTTTTGCATTATTTTTTTTCTTAAATATAAGAATTCACTTTAGATTTCTTTAAAAACATATGGATAAGGTATAAGAATAAGGAATGAGTTGGAGTAATGTTTTTTGATAGTTTTCTTAAATTTATAAATATATGGATAAGGTAAAAAAATAAAAAATTAATTGGAGTGATATTTTTGATAGTTTTCTTAAATTTTATCGTTGAAACGAATATAAATTATGAAATGTGAACGCTATACTAACAATTAAGCTATCACCTGTCATATTATTAGGGAGGCGGGGCGCTCCATTGTTCTCCGTGGTGGTTAAAGTTCCACGCGTGGAACACCGCCGCCACTGAATATGATCACGAGCGATGGTTATAACGCGTGCTGGCCATGAGGCGTGAAGGAGGGAAATTGTTGGGATGTTACCGTTGAAGGAGGGAAATTGTTGGGTATGATTTGGTGTGGTGAGTGATGGGCACCCCTACTAAAATCCATCACTAGTGATGGAATCAAGTTTGATGAGGTGGCGGAACATGATTGGATGTGGTGAGTGATGGAAAATGGAGCATCCCCACACCACTTAGTTACGACTGCTTCTAAATGTACACCCCTCTCACAAAATATAAAGGCGTTCTTCTATTAAACATTAAAATTCCTCCCAAGTAAAGGGTACATTTAGTCATCTCCACATTTATCTTTCTTCACACTAGCGAAAAAACGGTTACCACCTATAAACAATATCTGAAATAATATTGAATTTCTTCAAATTACTTCAAACAAAAATGGCCATGAAACCATTGTCGAACAACTACAAGCTTTATCCTCTGGATTATATTGTACCAATATCAATCCCATCGAATCATACATGGTGAATAACCAAGAAGTTATTAGATAAAGATACATTGAATATATGGCATGACCGTCTAGGTCAATCCGGTAGCATAATGATGAGACGTATAATCAAAAGTGCAACCGGGCACCCTCTCAAAAACTTAAAAGTTTTGCTACCACAAGATTTATCAAGTGCAGCATGCTCTCTCAGCAAACTTATAACTCGGCCCTCACAAACTAAGTTGATATATGAAACCCACTCATTTTAAGAGAGAACCCAATGGGATATTTGTGGGCCTATTCATCCTCCGTTTGGACCATTCCGCTATTTCTTGGTCTTAATTGACGCATCCTCAAGGTGGTCACATGTGAGTCTTCTAGCTACTCGAAATATAGCATTTGCCAGACTTTTAGCTCAAATCATACAACTGAGAGCTAATTTCCCGGACAATCAAATTAAAAATATCCGGATGGACAATGCTGGAGAGTTCACATCCAAGGCTTTTAATGACTATTGTATGCCGATTGGGATTAATGTTGCACATTCAGTACCCCATGTTCACGCACAAAATGGTTTAGCTGAATCTTTGATAAAGCGATTACAAATAATCACTAGACCGCTCATAATGAGATGTAAACTACCATCTTCTGCATGGGGCTATACTATTTTGCATGTTGCTACACTAATAAGATTAAGGCCAACTGCTGATCATAAATACTCCACATTGCAACTGGTCTCCGGACGAGAACCAAGTTTGTCCCACCTTAGAATTTTTGGTTGTGCGGTATACGTACCAATACCGCCACCACAACATACTACAATGGGACCCCAAAGAAGACTGGGTATCCGTATTGGTTTTAACTCCCGTCCATTATTAAATACTTAAAACCAATAAAGGGATACATGTTTACAGCATGGTATGCTGATTGTCATTTTATCGAAACAATGTTCCAAGTCTTAGGGGGAGATTAGAACAAATAAAGACTGGTAACACAAGAGATAACGTGGAATGAATCATCGTTATCAAATCTCGACCCCCGAAGTGGTCAATGTGAATATGAAGTCCAAAAGATTATACATTTGCAAAGAATAGCAAATGAATTACCAGATGCATTCAGGGACACGAATAGAGTGACAAAGTCACATATACCAACATCAAATGCATCTGCTCGAATTGAAGTAATTCTGGAAGCGAATACCATACAACGAAAGCGTGGGAGACCAATCGGTTCCAAAGACAAGAACCCAAGGAAACGAAAAGAGCAAAATAACACAGTTGGTGAAAACTCACAAAATATTATAAATGAGACCCCAGAAGAGGTAAATGTCCCTGAAGAGACAATGATAATTCCAGAGGAAAATGAAGTTTTAGAAGAAACACTGGTACCGAACGAAAATGAGATCTCGATTAATTATGTATAAGATAGTACAATGTGGAACCAGAATAAAACACGTGTAGATATATTCGCATATGCTATGGCAACGGATATAATCTATGAAAATGATTATGTACCTAAAACTTTAGAAGAGTGCATGCACAAAAATGATTGGTCAAGATGACAAGAAGCCGTAAACGCCGAATTAATTCGCTCGAAAAGCGACATGTTTTCGGACCTGTAGTCTGAACACCCATAGACGTCACACTAGTAGGTTATAAATGGGTGTTTGCAATAAAGAGAAATGAAAAGAATGAGATTGTACGATATAAGGCTCGACTTGTTGCACAAGGGTTTTCCCAAATCCCAGGAGTTGATTATGAGGAAACGTATTCCCCTGTAGTGGATGCTGTAACATCCGTCAAAAAAACGGATTTTACCAAACCCGCTCCGTTTATTAACCGAACAATCAGTTTAAAATTTCGTGGCGTATTTAATGCCCAAATTAATTTTAAACGATACATAATTAATTATTATATTGGAATATATAATTTGTTTTTGAAAAATTGTTAAAAATAATGAAATAAAAATAAAATGGTTCTGCCGGGTTTCGAACCCGGGTCAGTCAACCGGTTCAGCAAAGTCTTATCGCACACACACTCAACCACTGCGCCACTAGTGTTCTTTGTTAATTATTAGAATCAATTAATTCATATCATGATTCTCGAATTCAAAACCGGCGCCCAAATTGCAGTCGTCGGAAATCCCGGCGATCTCGCGAGATTGGACGGTTTCTTCAAGTCTTAACGTAAACATTTAAACCCACATCGGTTATAACCGACGCCTGAACCCGCGACACAAACTATAACCGCCGGAGAATTTCTAACCGACGAATCAAGTCGGAAATCGGACCAAATTCATCGATGACCTGCCTTATAAATACCCCCTCAAATCTCTGCAAGCTTTTTGGCTCAAAACCGCACTTTTACCCGACGTAATTTCACTCGCCGGAAAACTTCTGCACATCGCCGGAAAACCGAACCCTTCACTTCTGAGCCTTACTGAACCCCCTGAGCTTACACCGAAGTCACCCACATCCTTTTCAAGCTTGCTGAAGACTCTCTGCCGCAAGCCCAACACGACCGGAATCTTTTGCTGTCACCGGAGTTCTGCCGGAGAAACAGAGAAGTCCAGTCGGTATACCTTACGCTTAAATCTTTCATTCTTTTTACATATCTCATCTGTAATTAACCTCAAAACACTAAAGAACACGATTAAAACATCGAACCAGTCGGACTTCCGATTCTGGTTAAATTCAACGAAGAAGACGAAGTTCCAGTTGTGTATAAGTATAATTAAAATCAAGATATAACTCGGGTTAGACACACAGTCCAGCGGTGGACTGTGTGCACATTAAACACGTAAACGTCTCGAGTTCGAATCTTGTCCCACGCATGCTTGCCTTAATAAAAATGTCTTTTTTTGTTAACCGAACCGGAGTCACCGCTGTACATGTTAAGTTTAATAATAACCGGAATAATAACCAAGATAGACACACAGTCCAGCGGTGGACTGTGTGAATGTTTAAACACACGTCACGAGTTCGAGTCCGGTCTACTGCACCGATTCGGACAATTATCTAACTTTTTAAAACAAGGCAGAAATGAAATAATGAAGTTTGTTCATAAGTATAATATAAATCGGATTAATTAACAAGTTAGACACACAGTCCAGCGGTGGACTGTGTGTTAACTCAACCCACAGGTCCTGGGTTCGAGACCTGTGGAGCCCACCGAGTCACTGATTAAAATCTTTTTAGAAATAAGTTGATTTTCGGATTAATCTAATTAATATATAAATATAATTAAAAACAGAAATATTTCGGGTTAGACACGTAGCTCAGTTGGTAGAGCTGCGTGCACGCGTACGGGAGGTCTCGGGTTCGAGCCTCACTCAGCGCACACTTACACGCATACGAACCGGTCAAACAGTCAAGGTCAACGGTCAACGGTCAAAAAAGTCAAAAATTTTTATTATTTTTATTTATTTATTTTAATTAAAAATCAATTAAAAATACTTAAAAATAACATTTTTAAAGTTAGAAAATAGCCTTAAACTCACAAAAATACACCCAACAATCCTACTAAAATGGATTAATAAAATCCGTTTACTTACCGAACCATAATGCTATTTATCTAGGTTAATTTCACTCGTGGTTAAAACCACTTCGCGTGCATTCAACATCATCAACCGAACGCACCCACTGTGAGTGAATCTTACAACTCCCCTTTTTAATTACACGTTTTGGGGTGTGTCATGTGTCACAAAATAATTAACTCGTTTATTTAAACTTGTGCCATACCATATCGTGATCTAAACTTAGATTGTTTATATTTTTGTGATTATGTATTTCATTTTGTCAACTTATATGAAATTCATTCATTAAGCCCATCATTCCTCGTGGGAGACGAGTTGAGCAACGCGTGCCTCAAAACCAATCCATTATTGTTCATGTGTGTATCATTGAGTTTATATTGTTTGTAGTTATGTCTTTCATATTATCATGTTTATGCAATTCATTAATTAGGCCCATCAGTTCCTCGTGAGAGACGAGTTGAGCAACGCGTGCCTCTAAACGATCCATTATTGTTCATGTGTGTATTGTTTAATATTAAATTGATTGATGAATAAGTTTACATCTATTTTTACTCATGTGTGGTTGTGCACTTTATTTCATAATCAATTAAATAAACTTGTTCAAATGTTTTCCATAGGATTCACTCGCCAACTTTTTGTTGATCCAAAAAAAACCCTTTTACACATGATACAGGTGAACATGATGAAGCAAGGAAAACATAGGAAATGCCTTAGAAGAAAACAATAAAGCCTAGATTGATATTTAGGACACGTTGTAATATTGATTGTAATTTTCCATTAAAGTGTATTAATGAATATGAAACGTAAAATAAATGTCATGAGCTTTGATGATAACCCAATCATGCCCCGATCACCTTTTTTGCTGCGGGTCGGGGTGTGACAGATTGGTATCAGAGCCATGACTATAGGGATATAGGATAGGTTATTAGACCCTTAGAGCCTATACTATAGTCTGCCTAAATTTTAATTGATTAGGTGGTTACATACAAACCTATGATATTTATTTGTTTCATATTTGCTTATATTTACAGTCAAACATACATACTTACATACACATTCATTATACATATATCAATGTTCATATATTCAATTCATCTTCATACTTTTGTTATTCAAAGATTTTGTTGCAATTTTCAAATCTCATCAAAGTAAATTCTGTGACGGGCATGTAGTAACTGGAAGGGTACAAGTACCGGTAGTCGGAACGTCCTGTCTAGGTTGGCATTCGTAAAAATCCAATATAACGGACCAGTTTGCCTACCTGGGGACTAACGATGAGAGTACGAAGGACCTATTAGGCCAAAGCATGCTACACCAATCGTCGTTCGAACTAACCCACTTTGAGGTGTCACCGTGTCTACACCTAGACACATTCCGAATATCACACGTTATATACATATTTCTCGATTTTCTCCGGGTTTTAGTGTACGCAACCAGGCTAACACATGCGAACCATATGAAAAACCCGGTATTCATGGGGGCCCACATGATTACGAAGGTGAAGTATGGCGGCATGTAGGGCCTAATGGCGAGCAAAGCCCAAGACATCCTATGGATGTAGTAGATTTATTTTTCTATAATTATTTTATGAATTTCATTCCTAAGTGCGACCCATGATCCCAAAAAATCCAACTCATACTCTTGACATGTATTCCTTGTAGATGTCTTCTAACCTCACCCGTAGGAAGATGAGAGCAGGAAAAGCCCGCGAGCGCATGGCTGCCCTAATCGCTCAACAAATGGCTGCCGTAATACCCAACATTGTAATCCAAGTCCAACAAGCACTTACCGCTAATCTTGTCAATCAAGAAAATCAAAACGTTATCAACCCTCCCCCAAATACCACTAAATGCACCTACAAGCATTTCCAATCATGCGACCCTCCGAAATACAAAGGAACTGAAGGCGTCACTGCTCTCCTCCATTGGTTTGAAGAAATGGAGAACACTTTTCTAAATTGCGATTGCCCCGATGATCGCAAAGTGCGATATGCTACCGGTCGATTATATGGGATATCACTTACTTGGTGGAATACAGAGAAGGCCAAATGAGGTGTTGAAGATGTTATGACTTTAACTTGGAATGAATTGAAGGAAATCATGACCAGACGATTTTGCCCAAGGAGCGAAATCAAGAAATTAGAAGATGAATTTTATTCGTTGAAGCAAAAGGAAGGAGACCACACCACGTACAACAAAAGATTCCTCGAGTTACATCAAATGGTTCCCAACATGTTCACTCCCCTCTACCATTTGATCGAGCACTACATTCGTGGTCTTCCATCAAAGATTCAAGACTCTGTAATAAGTACCACGCCTGCAACCTTGGAAGCGGCAATGGAGTTAGCTACAGAGCTCACCGAGAACCGAATCCGGAACAAAGACTTCAAGGAGGAGAAGAAGAAGGATAAAGCATCGACTGAAACCTCCGACCACACCCAAACCGAATCCCTTTCTCAACCTAATTCTAAGAGAAAAAGAGACGGGCAACTTTTCGCTACTATCCAACGAAATCAACCAATTTCACACGCCATACCCATCCAAGCTATCCCAATCACTCAAGTGGCACCCAACTCAACTTACCCAAATAAGAAACCATATCTTGGACCTCACCCTCGATGCAACAACTGTTTTTATCACCATCCCCTTACTTTTCCTTGTCGACTATGTGCAACTTGTGGACGCTATGGTCATTTGAGCAAGGTTTGCCGCACCTTTCAAAACCAAATCTCTCCCCCTACTCAAACCATGAACCAAACCTATCAACAACCCCAATACCCCATGTTCCCATATGTTCGAGCTTGTTTCAATTGTGGCGACCCTACCCACTTTAGAAACACGTGCCCTCGATTGGTTAAGCTCATAAACGCTCAAGCCCAATCAAACCCAGTTAACCAAGTAAACCAAGAAAACCCAACCGCTAGGCCACCAGCTAGAGGAAGAGTCTTCAACATCAACGCCAATCCTGTCGAAGATAATGACGGCCCAAACGAAGATACCCAACTAGTCCTCTTCACCGAAGATCCAGATTCAACTCCAATCGTTTAGTTTTATGTTTTTCTTTATGTTTTAGAATCAGATAGAACCAATCATAACTTAAGGATAAAGCCAATGAAACTTTGACAAGAATATGGTGGATACGCCGCTGGTACTTCCTATATATAAGTATTCTTGTCAAAGGACCAGAAGCATTATCTGGCGGTTATGAGAGGTCCCATGTGTAAACTGTTTGAGTAATTATTGTTTATTATTTTCAGTACATGCAATTTCATAGGCCGCCGCTCCCCATTACATTATGAGCGTTGAGCATGTTCCCCATTTCATTATGAGCGTGAACCCGGCGTGCCCACATACGATCGGCTCCGCTTGATTGAGCCTTGATCGCACAGACATTTTCATTTTCAGTACATGCAATACGATCGGCTCCGTTTGATTGAGCCTTGATCGCACAGACATTTTCATTATCAGTATCTTGTGGTTGTTGTGTTTGTTGTAGAGTCACATAGAACTAATCATAATTTACGGATAAAGTCAATGAGAATTTGACGAGAATATGGTGGATACGCCGCTGGTACTTCCTATATATAAGTATTCTTGTCAAAGGATCGGAGGCATTATCAGGCGGTTATGAGAGGTTCCATGTATAGGCTGGTTGTGTGATTGTTGTTTAGATTAAGTTTATTATTTTCAGTACATGCAATACGATCGGCTCCGCTTGATTGAGCCTTGATAGCACAGACATTTTCATTTTCAGTACATGCAATACGATCGGCTCCGTTTGATTGAGCCTTGATCGCACAGACATTTTCATTATCAGTATCTTGTGGTTGTTGTGTTTGTTGTAGAGTCACATAGAACTAATCATAACTTGTGGATAAAGTCAATGAAAATTTGACAAGAATATGGTGGATACGCCGCTGGTACTTCCTATATATAAGTATTCTTGTCAAATGATCGGAGGCATTATCAGGCGGTTATGAGAGGTTCCATGTATAAGCTGTTTGTGTGATTGTTGTTTAGATTAAGTTTATTATTTTCAGTACATGCAATACGATCGGCTCCGCTTGAATGAGCCTTGATCGCACAGACATTTTCATTTTCAGTACATGCAATACGATCGGCTCCGTTTGATTGAGCCTTGATCTCACAGACATTTTTTATTTTCAGTATTTTTGTGTTTGTTGTATTAATAGGACTAATCATAATTCACTGATAAAACCAATGAAAATTTGACGAGAATATGGTGGATACGCCGCTGGTACTTCCTATATATAAGTATTCTTGTCAAAAGATCAGAGGCATTGTCAGACGGTTATGAGAAGTTCTATGTAGGATTAGTAGTTTCTTGGTAACTAATCATAACTTGCGGATAAAACCAATGAAAATTTGACAAGAATATGGTGGATACGCCGCTGGTACTTCCTATATATAAGTATTCTTGCCAAAGGATCAGAGGCATTATCAGGCGGTTATGAGAAGTTCCATGTAGGATTTAGTATTGCCTTGGTTGAAATTTGTGTTACATTCATATCATCTCGCCATTTAAAGAAATTGGACTGTGTTCTATTTCTACATGAACTAACCTCTCCATCATAACAAACGAGAGAGGAACTGTCACCATTCAAACCTATATATCAGAATGTGGATTCAAATATTGGTTGTTGTGTTATTTATGTTCTAGAGTTACATCATAGGACCAATCATAACTTACTGATAAAACCAATGAAAATTTGACAAGAATATGATGGATACGCCGCTGGTACTTCCTATATATAAGTATTCTTGTCAAAGGATCAGAGGTATTGTTAGATGGTTATGAGAAGTTCCATGTAGGTTGTAGTATTAGAAGTTTTGCCTTAGGATATAACCATATCCTTCCAAACATATCCAAACTCTTATGCATGATATCATATTTAGCGAATCAACTCTGCTTATCAATATTTTTACAGTACGCAACACAAAGCGATTCCTGTAATAGGGTACTTAACCCTTACAAGGGACGTTACCGCCTCAAACAAAATCTAAACTCTTACACTTTTTCTAAATATGTAACTGTCAAACTAAACACCATCATTCTTTTAGTCAATTATATCACTACTTAAATTCCAGGACGAAATTTCTAAAAAGCAGGGGATACTGTAACATCCATCAAAAAAACGGATTTTACCAAACCCGCTCCGTTTATTAACCGAACAATCAGTTTAAAATTTCGTGGCGTATTTAATGCCCAAATTAATTTTAAACGATACATAATTAATTATTATATTGGAATATATAATTTGTTTTTGAAAAATTGTTAAAAATAATGAAATAAAAATAAAATGGTTCTGCCGGGTTTCGAACCCGGGTCAGTCAACCGGTTCAGCAAAGTCTTATCGCACACACACTCAACCACTGCGCCACTAGTGTTCTTTGTTAATTATTAGAATCAATTAATTCATATCATGATTCTCGAATTCAAAACCGGCGCCCAAATTGCAGTCGTCGGAAATCCCGACGATCTCGCGAGATTGGACGGTTTCTTCAAGTCTTAACGTAAACATTTAAACCCACATCGGTTATAACCGACGCCTGAACCCGCGACACAAACTAACCCCGGAGAATTTCTAACCGACGAATCAAGTCGGAAATCGGACCAAATTCATCGATGACCTGCCTTATAAATACCCCCTCAAACCTCTACAAGCTTTTTCGCTCAAAACCGCACTTTTACCCGACGTAATTTCACTCGCCGGAAAACTTCTGCACATCGCCGGAAAACCGAACCCTTCACTTCTGAGTCTTACTGAACCCCCTGAGCTTACACCGAAGTCACCCACATCCTTTTCAAGCTTGCTGAAGACTCTCTGCCGCAAGACACACGACGCCGGAATCTTTTGCTGTCACCGGAGTTCTGCCGGAGAAACAGAGAAGTCCAGTCGGTATACCTTACGCTTAAATCTTTCATTCTTTTTACATATCTCATCTGTAATTAACCTCAAAACACTAAAGAACACGATTAAAACATCGAACCAGTCGGACTTCCGATTCTGGTTAAATTCAACGAAGAAGACGAAGTTCCAGTTGTGTATAAGTATAATTAAAATCAAGATATAACTCGGGTTAGACACACAGTCCAGCGGTGGACTGTGTGCACATTAAACACGTAAACGTCTCGAGTTCGAATCTTGTCCCACGCATGCTTGCCTTAATAAAAATGTCTTTTTTTGTTAACCGAACCGGAGTCACCGCTGTACATGTTAAGTTTAATAATAACCGGAATAATAACCAAGATAGACACACAGTCCAGCGGTGGACTGTGTGAATGTTTAAACACACGTCACGAGTTCGAGTCCGGTCTACTGCACCGATTCGGACAATTATCTAACTTTTTAAAACAAGGCAGAAATGAAATAATGAAGTTTGTTCATAAGTATAATATAAATCGGATTAATTAACAAGTTAGACACACAGTCCAGCGGTGGACTGTGTGTTAACTCAACCCACAGGTCCCGGGTTCGAGACCTGTGGAGCGCACCGAGTCACTGATTAAAATCTTTTTAGAAATAAGTTGATTTTCGGATTAATCTGATTAATATATAAATATAACTAAAAACAGAAATATTTCGGGTTAGACACGTAGCTCAGTTGGTAGAGCTGCGTGCACGCGTACGGGAGGTCTCGGGTTCGAGCCTCACTCAGCGCACACTTACACGCATACGAACCGGTCAAACAGTCAAGGTCAACGGTCAACGGTCAAAAAAGTCAAAAATTTTTATTATTTTTATTTATTTATTTTAATTAAAAATCAATTAAAAATACTTAAAAATAACATTTTTAAAGTTAGAAAATAGCCTTAAACTCACAAAAATACACCCAACAATCCTACTAAAATGGATTAATAAATCCGTTTACTTACCCAACAATACTATTTATCTAGGTTAATTTCACTCGTGGTTAAAACCACTTCGCGTGCATTCAACATCATCAACCGAACGCACCCACTGTGAGTGAATTTTACAACTCCCCTTTTTAATTACACGTTTTGGGGGTGTGTCATGTGTCACAAAATAATTAACTCGATTATTTAAACTTGTGCCATACCATATCGTGATCTAAACTTAGATTGTTTATATTGTTGTGATTATGTATTTCATTTTGTCAACTTATATGAAATTCATTATTAAGCCCATCAGTTCCTCGTGGGAGACGAGTTGAGCAACGCGTGCCTCAAAACCAATCCATTATTGTTCATGTGTGTATCATTGGGTTTATATTGTTTGTAGTTATGTCTTTCATATTATCATGTTTATGCAATTCATTAATTAGGCCCATCAGTTTCTCGTGAGAGACGAGTTGAGCAACGCGTGCCTCTAAACGATCCATTATTGTTCATGTGTGTATTGTTTAATATTAAATTGATTGATGAATAAGTTTACATCTATTTTTACTCATGTGTGGTTGTGCACTTTATTTCATAATCAATTAAATAAACTTGTTCAAATGTTTTCCATAGGATTCACTCGCCAACTTTTTGTTGATCCAAAAAAACCCTTTTACACATGATACAGGTGAACAGGATGAAGCAAGGAAAATATAGGAAATGCCTTAGAAGAAAACAATGAAGCCTAGATTGATATTTAGGACACGTTGTAATATTGATTGTAATTTTCCATTAAAGTGTATTAATGAATATGAAACGTTAAAATAAATGTCATGAGCTTTGATGATAACCCAATCATGCCCCGATCACCTTTTCTGCTGCGGGTCGGGGTGTGACAGATGCGACAACCCTTAGGTTCCTAATCGGCCTCGCAATCTCTGAAGGACTTCATATGAGATTAATGGATGTCGTCACCGCATACTTATACGGGACACTTGAAAATGACATCTACATGAAAATCCCAAAAGGATTAAAATTTCCTGAAGCATTAAAATCAACACCTCGAGATATGTGTTCTATAAAACTCTAGAGATATTTATATGGTCTCAAACAATCTGGTCCTATGTGGTACAATCGACTTAGTGAATATCTTGAAAATGAAGGATACAAGTCTGATGTAATCAAACCATGTGTCTTTATAAAAAGATCACTCTCAAATTTCACTATAATAGGAGTCTATGTTGATGATATCAACATCATCGGATCTCCTAAAGAGAGAGAAAGTTGCTCAGTTATTAAAGAAGGAATTTGAAATGAAAGATCTTGGTATGACAAAATTATGTAAAGGTCTACAATTTGAGTATCTGTGCAATGGCACATTTGTCCATCAGTCAAACTACATCCAGAAGATGTTAGTACGTTTCAATATGGATAAAGCACATCCTTTAGCATACCTATGGTTGTCCGACCGCTAGATCCCCACAAGGATCCTTATCGCCCTAAAGAAGAAGGTGAAGAAGTACTTGGTCTAGAAATACCGTACTTAAGCGCGATGAGGCCCTTATGTATCTCGCCAATAATACAAGACCTGACATTGCATTTGCGGTTCACATACTAGCGAGATACAGTTCGAATCCAACACGTAGACACTGGAATGGTGTAAAACATATATTCGGTATATTTGAGGGACACAAGACTTAGGTCTTTTCTATTAGAAAGATCAAAAGTCCCAGCTTGTTGGGTATGCTGATGCTGGATATCTATCAGATCCTCACAAAGCAAAATCTTAGACAGGTTATGTATTCACATATGGTGGCACAACAATTTCTTGGAAGTCGACTAAGCAAACACTTACAACAACATCATCAAAGCATGTTGAACTGATAGCATTGTATGATGCTGGTCGAGAATGCGTATGGTTGAGATCAATGATTAATCACATACAAGAAGCATGCGGATTAGAACAGATCAAAAAGGAGCCGACGATTATCTATGAAGACAATGGTGCTTGCATAGCTCAAATTAGAGCAGGCTACATCAAAGGTTATAGAACAAAGCATATATCACCAAAGTTCTTCTCAACATATGACTTACAGAAAGAAGGGGAAATTGATGTTCGTCAGATCAAGTCAAGTGAAAATCTAGCTGTCCTTTTCACAAAATCTTTACCTAGAAGCAGTTTAGAGCAATTATCACATAAGCTCGGGCTCCGTAGATTAAAAGATGTTAGTTAAACTGAGGGGGAGCATTATACACGTTGTACTCTTTTCCTTGACTAAGTTTTATCGCATTAGGTTTTCTTAGCAACGTTTTTAACGGGGCAGCATAACTGGTCCTTCTGTATCATTTTATCATATAGGTCCAACATCATCCTGAAGAATATATTAATGGTGTATAATGAATATTATATATATCTAAGAAGGAGTGTTATAAAACCAGACATACAAATCCCCTAATAACTGTTTGCTAGTTAACATACATATGTATATATGTACGCTTGTATTGTATTATTATGATCTATCACTTCCAAAATATTCAATCTATATTTCCATCAATTCACAATAATCTCCACATTTATCTTTCTTCATACTTTTTTACCTTGTATGTTTGGATTAGAACATTTATTACGAATTAATTTAAATTCATACTTAATTTAATTTCCCGTCTTCATATTTATACAACTTAACTTCCCATATTACAATTTTTATTATATATTGCATTAAAATCTAAATCTAAATAAATAAATAATAAACCAAATATTTTGCCGATAGCATTATAGTCTAGTGACATCATCGGGGTCTGATAAGGTTAGGGACCATTAGGCTTTGTGTTCGATTCTCACGGGTTTTTCCGGATTTATTGAGTTTCTTCCTGAATTGGCGTATACGCATCATTGCCTACTTAAGATGGATATGATCGAGTGGTTGCGCTCGTAGCACGATGACACTCCAGTAGTCCGTTAGTGATCCAAACTTACCGTTCAAAAAATAAAAAATAAAATAAAGCAAATCTCTCTTATTTTTTTTTGTAAAAATATTGGATTCCAACATTTATTATACTCAACCAAATCCAAGTATCCAACCAAAACTATTAAAAATAATTAGAAAAAAGGTATAAACCCACAATCTCCATGCTATTTCTATAAATACCCTTTTCCCACCCTCATCCTTTTCATTCATCTTCCTCATTCCTTCTTCAAATCCTCTCAACTCAGCGGTACCATTCTCTCTCTCTCTCTCTCTCTCTCTCACACACACACACACACATTCTTCAGTTTTCATTACAAGTGTTAATAATAATGATTTGATAGGGCTTGTATATAATTCCATTCATCACTCATGTGTTTTATACTTTTTTTGCATTCAATCGCCTTTGATTTATGTGTTGAGCATTGAATTTGTTTGATTATCTGGTCATCGGAGTAGACGAAATTTGACTGTGTGAATCTGGTCATCGTGAAACTCTGAAACAGTTTAGAGAAGCGGTGGCGCCGGTTTTACTTCCGATCATGTCGCCGTGAAACTTGCGATGAATCAGCATCTCATTAACAAAACAAAAGCAGTTGCTGTTCGGTTTTTTTATTTGTTTTTTTTTAATCCAGCGCGTGTACAACACGTCAATATTAATCAGTTGAGCAAACTTTCATTTTGCTCCATGTGTTCGATTGTTTTAACGATTTTGTTCCAGTTATTTAAAAACAGTCATTTTCCTCTAATAGTTTACTATGTTTTTCCTATTTTGCTCCTCACCTCTAACTCCATCCAAATTGTTTGTTAATTGAAAGGTTATTATGTTACGAAAATACCCTAAAGGGTATTATGTTACGAAAATACCCTTTCAGTTTACAAACAATTTGGATGGAGTTATAGACGGGGAGCAAAATGAGAAAAATATAGTAAACCATTGGAGGAAAATGGTTGTTTTTAAATAATTGGGGCAAAACCGTTAAAACGATCAAACCACACAGGGAGCAAAACGAAAGTTTACTCTAATTGGTTCTTATGACAAATAATAATTGGTTTTGCAGCAAAATAAATTACTTTTAGAGTAAAGTGTAATATGGAACCTTCTTGCTTGGTCCAAATTGTATAATGATACATGCGTTTCATTTTTGGCGTAATGACATCATGCGATGGATATTTCATCTTGCACCAAAAACGTTAATTTCTGAACCTAACATTTCATCCCACTCTATACCTAAAACGTTAATTGCGAAACCCAACCATATGGTATCAAACTGTAATCTAGACCAAACCATAAGGTGCAAAGTGTGTTGAAGCTTCCACAATAGGATATCACTACACAAAAAGTAAAAGGTAGGATGTCATTATGCAATCTGGATCAAACCAGTGACAAATTACACTTTACTCTAACTTATAATAACACAAATAAATAATTTTTGGTAGCTAAGATTTATGCCTCACCACAAGAAATGGTTAGTGTAGGAATTGTTGTTTGATAGAAAATGGTTTATAGAACTATATAGTTTTTATGTTACATTTAATATAATACCCTTGTCATGAGTATCTCTGAGTATGGAGATTATTTGGGAATTTGTTTTTCCGCACACAATAATTTAATTTACACAGTTTTTATAGAGCTTTTACCATTTTGGGTTGTAGATTTATTTTATATTTTGTGTATAAAACCGTAATCTGCATAAAAAGATAATAAAATGGAACTCATTGATCCTAATTTTTTTTCTTTTTCTTGGATATGAGCAGGTAGCTTTGAGTACGCACGCGACACAGGTAAAATTTACTTTTATTTGTTACATTGAATGTATATTATACTTGTTTTTTCGTGTTGTGTTACACTAAATATTTTCAAAAAGTAACACTTTATAAATAAAACTTTCATTTTGTTGGATAATATATCATACTTGTTTTTTTAGAATATGTATCTAGATAAAAGATCAAATACAAATACGTTTATCAAACAAAACGTATGAATAGCGTGAAAAAGGAAAAAAACATGGTGCCATTTTCGTAATTATTTTACTCGTAAGGTGATTATTAAAATTACTTTACAAATGATCTTATAGGGTAATTACGAGTAAAATAATTACAAAATGTCACCATATTTTTTTACTTTTTTATATTATTCGTACATTTTGTACGATAAGTATATTTGTACGATAAGTATATTTATACGGGATTTCGTTATAGTAATTCACTAATACAATAAATATTTTCAAAAAATAAAGGTAGTTAAAAAGAATCTACAAAGTATCCAAAGCCAAAGGAGATGCAAGTATTTTGTTTTTACAACATGAAAATCCAACTTTTGTCTTGAAAAGGACGAAACGACGTCGCAATGACACATATCACAGACAAGAATATGTAGCATGAATTTAATGTGATTATCGAAGTTTACGCACATTGTTTGTTCCTCGGATCACAAATAATTGTCGATATTCGAAAGAATAATTTAAAATAATAGTCAAAACAGAAAAAAAAGTATTTCTTTTTCTTAATAAAAAATGCAATTCATTAATTGTTCTGACATCCTAATGTTTATTTTTAGAGTATTTTACATTTTATAACTATATTTATCGTTGACAAAGTTGGCAGAGAATATGGTAATTGTTGATTAGAAGTAGAACACAACTTTGCCTCCATTTGTCTTCTTTTGTCATCATATATATTTACATTGTCTAACTATAATGGGTACCATATCGTGTTTAGTTAGAATTTTAAAATCATAACTTTAGGATTATACTATTTATTTTCAAGATTCCTAATTGTTTTACTTTTCTTGGATATATGGAATTAAAGGCTTTGATGCTCTTAAGGGTCATACAACCCTATAATGACTACCGGGATAGTCACGAAACCATCCAATCTTGTCTATTTTGTTTGATTGTTATAAGTTGTCGAGTGTTGAACTAGCAAAACTGATTATTCGGTCTAAACCAGTTTACGTTTTCTTGTCAACTTCAACCAACTCATAGAGTCCTCAACTTTTACTTTTTTTTATATGTAGGATGTTAATATAAAATTTTGAACTTGATTATATTTCGAGTTATACATGTATTCATATTTTTTTTGTATTTTATTCTTTATGTCTAAAATATTATTATATTATTATTATTATTATTATTATTATTATTATTATTATTATTATTTTTAGTAGTAGTAGGGTAAAGAAAATCAATCAAATTTGTTTTAGTTATTATAATTAACTATCATTTTTGTCCCTGTAGTGTGTTCAATTATGCCTGTTCAGGTCAAATTTCAAATATGTATTATTTCCGTCCCTGACATTCTTGAAACATGTCAATTTCGTCCAAAAAAGCAACGTCTGTTAAAACCTGCTGGCATAATCAGACAAACCACAGGGACGAAACTAGCATAACGAACATTAATTTTTTTGGACGGAACTGACATGTTTCAAATATGTCATAGACGAAAATAGTACAAATTTTAAATTTAAACATGAACCGATATAATTAGACAAACTATAAGAACAAAAATAACAGTTTACTCTAATTATTATTATAACACAACTTCTACATTACATTTGAATAGTAGTTAATTAATTAATAATTGGTAGAAACTTTGCTTTCAATATTGGTGTATAATGCCTATGTTGCTATTTACATGTGTACATTTTATTATTATTTAAATAGTTAAGCAAGAATAATAGTTTATTAGTGAAGATATTCTTTTGACTTACAAAAGAATTTGATATTGAAAGAAAGAAAGAAAGAATATAGTGGGAAAATAGACTTGTGGTTGGTAGTATGGTGTAGAATAAACAAGTGTAGGGAACAATAGCTACAGCCTAAAGGGATCTCAAACACCGACTTTCGATTTGATTGACGTTTTGATTTGATTAATTAACTAGAGTTTCAAATGTACCTTTTTTCCATTTTTCTTCTTGGTCCCATGATACTTCTCAGTTCAAACACCACCCTCACTTTCCACGCGTGTGCTCTACGCGCCTTTTTTTTTCTTCTTATATTTTTAATTGTAAGATATAATTTTAATTTTTAGACATTTTTGTAAAAAGCTTTAAGATCGGTTACCCTTTACTTTTTATAAGTATTATAGTTTGGATAACTAGCGAGAAACTTCACTGCAGGGGAAAGGCTTATGTCACTCTCAAAAGGAGCGATAGACCTTGGTTTCTGAGTTTAGGTTATTTTTACTACTTCGGTCTAAAAATAAAACTTTTTGTATTTGGTTTCATAGAGGATTCATTTTTGTTGTCATTTTTATCCATTTGGTAAACTGGGTTAGAATTTTCTATTAGCTTTTCTCATTTTTATTGTTTTTCTCATTTAGTTAAAATATTTTATGGCGTAAAATGACGATTATATCATTTGTTTAAATGAGGAAAACGACAAACAAAAAAACACAAAAGTTAACAGAAAATTCTGACTCATTTTTCCAATTGGATGAAAATGGAAACAAAAATGAAACATTATAGACCCAGATACAAAAAAGTTTTATTTTTGAACTGAATTAGCAATAACCTAAACCCAGGGACCTTTTTGGCATTTTACTCATTTATATATGCGACACTAAATATATCATCCAGTTAGTTTTGTCATAATTTCATATTTATATCGGATTTCATGTAAATCTATATTTTATGTTAAATAAAAACTATATAAATAATAGGTTTGTCTAGATTAGTTCAACTTGTAAAGCCCGAGCTTGAGCTCTAGCACGTTTAAGTTCGGCTCAATTCAAGGTTTTAATGAGTCTTTATTGAATGGTTCATGAGTGGTTCAACTCGTTTAAACATTCTAAATTTCTAGTATTATTTGAATATCACATTACTTAGCAAATAAATAATTATCTATCATATTTAAAATAATAGATATAAATTTATACATGAAGATTCTTGGTGTTATACATGTAACTGGTTCTCAAACTAACATCTTTCTCTTTTCTTTTCTCTCTTTAAAAAAAATATATTAATGAAAGAAATGAAAGCCATATATGTGTTTCTTAGTGCACACTCCACAACCCTTTTTGAACAAATTTGTCTTTACCTCACGTGGCAGAATCTATAAAACTTTTTGTAAAAGTTATTGCTAGCTTGTTCCTGGGGCTATGACTCTGCTGGGTTCGATGGATCTGTGGGTAATAATAATTTTCACATGATACCCTTCACAATATCTTTTAAATTTTATCTTGAGATTATATTTCACATGTCCCTTCACAAAATCTTATAAATTTTATTTTATTATATAATTCTACATCTAAGTTGGTCTCTTACACAAGTATAAATGTATAAGGGTGGAAGGGGCATCTTCGGTGACTCCTTCAGTGACTCAGGTTTACTGTACGGGAAGGTGCCGCCGGCCTTCAATCGGTGAGCGGGGAGGGTTGTGGCGGTGAGTATTCACCGAATGTGGAAGAGAAGAGAGAGGGGGTTAATGGTGGGCTTCAACCCCTTCTAACCAATCACACACTTTTTTAAAATTGTTTACCACTCTCTATGTGTTTGAGCACCCCTAGTGATTGAGTGCAAAATGGGGAGTGGAGTGGTAAGTTGACATGACATGATATTATTGGTTAAAAAAAATTTACCACTCCCCGTTTGGGGAGTGCCCCTTCCACCCTAAGACCGTCATTCTCTCCCCTATCACAGCTACGCACATGCGTCACATTGCACTGAATATGGTTTTGGCACTTGGGTACTTGTATAAAACACGATTAAACCTGTTTACTGAAAAATACACCACGTGTTTTTTTTACTTTGTTTAAAATTATCAAAATTAGAAGGCTATGATCCATCATTTCTCCTTTTTGGTACATAAAACATAAAACTGTGTTATCAACATGGGATATAATGTAGTTAAACGAGTCGTATGCACGTTTAGAGCTTGTGTTGTTCGCGTCGTCAAAGACTTGTTAACCTGCTAAAACACGAATTGTTAGCCTCTTAGACGGTCATATAATGTTCGACCTTCACTTTTTAAATTTTAAATAATTGAGTTTAATGTTTTCTTTTAGTAATATAAGTTACACTTATCTATCATATATATATATATAGAGAGAGAGAGAGAGAGAGAAAGTGTAACGTACAATAGGGCTTATCGTACGAGCGTACGCGATTGTGAAATCGCATGTTGGTAAAGTTGATGAAATCGCATGTTGGTTTTTTGTACAATTTCGCATGTTTGTGTTTTCAGCACAAATCGCATGTTAAAAAGTAAAATTAGACATCTAAAAAACAATCGCGTACGCTCGTACGATAGGCCATATTGTACAATAACCAACCTCTCTCTCTCTCTCTATATATATATATATAGGGCTCGGTTCAAATGAGAATCACCACGAGCTGCGAGAATGATGAGAACTTTTTGTTCCCGCGCGAGTTGGGCCAAAATTTATTTGCACAAACGTAGATGAAAATATTATAAATACGTTTGTAAAAAAAATTGTCGAGTCGGTAGTTTTGAATGATGCAAGTTTTTTTTACGCGCTGGCGTAAATTTTGCATGAAGATAATATTTTTTACGCCTCATGTAAATGCGGGTATGTGACACTTTAAAAAAAAATTCTGAAACAAGTGATCTTTTTTATTACTTTTGAGAAAAAAATTCGGAAAAACCTTTTGGATGGCTTAGTTCTCACGGTTCCCACAACTACATATGGTTTTCATTTTAGCCCATGCCTATATATATATATAATATGTTATAACCTAAATGCTGAGTGGTCCATGCAAACTCTCTCACGTTTCTAGAATGGATTCCACCCAAAGTTGTTCTGGCCTCTTACACAGTAGTGTTTGTCAATTTGACTTGGTCAACTTGTTACTTTTGTATTGTATGCATGTAAATGTAATGTCATTGATTACATGTCTTCTTTCATTTTGTTATATATATATATATATATATATATATATATATATATGTATATGTATATGTATGTATATGTATATGTATGTATATCATGGAGTATTACTTGTAAGTTTCCTCAATGTTTTCAACAGACCAGCAGCAAAAAGACTCAAAAGGAACAACAATGGACTCCTTGCTTAAGGTATAGTTAACCACTTTTTAATTTTACACCAAACCAAACACGACTCGCATACTATTTTGTTTGTTTCGTTCTCATTAACCCTGATCATAAAGGTGCAACTTGACCTCAAAACTTAATAGTTTCATTGAATAACTCATAATTACTTACACAACATCCTTAAACCTTATGGCAGATGGGGGGGCGCGCGGCTTTATGGCTTTACGATGCAATGGGATTGAAATCGAGACCTCAGTCTGAATCCATGTCAAAATCCAAACATGATCATGCGGATGGTGGCCACAGTACAACTGGTGAACCAGTTGTAGTTTCGGTTGATCAAAGTTATATTTCTTGGTTGGTAAGTACTCATTCATCATTGTTAATTCTTACTATCGGATACCAAAAAGGTTATAGTTGTAGTGTAGCCACGACGCAAGGTTTTATTCCATGATAAAATGCGTACGTGTATCATATGCTGTGTTTTATACGTTTATGAGTTAACTGCCATTTTCGTCACTGTGGTTTGTCCAATTATGCAAGTCCATACCAAATTTCAAATTTGTACCATTTCCGTCCCTGCCATTCTTGAAACATGCTAGTTCCATCCAAAAACTTAGCATATGTTAAAATATGGTGTTTAATGTAAGGGTAAAAACGTCATTTTCCTGCATGTTAAAACCTGCCATCATTTTCCTTTTTTGATTTTGGGGATTAAAAGGAATGGGATTTTACTAGGGCTTACGAAAAAAGGAAATTAAAAAAAGGAAAATGACGTTTTTACCCTTCATTAAACAGTAGGTTTTAAGTGACGCTAAGTTTTTGGATGGAATTGACATGTTTTAAGAATGTCAGGGACGGAAATGGTACAGATTTGAAATTTGGCCTGAACTGGCGTAATTGGACATACCAGAGTGGCAAAAATGGCAGTTAACTCTACTTTTATTATATGACTGATTAAGGATTGTTAATTTGGTTTCATGAAGAAAGAACGCCCTTCGGCTCTTAGCTCGTTTAATCAAATGATCAATGTGGCAAAGGGGAAGCAGATAGTCGTCTTCTTAGACTATGATGGTACATTATCACCCATCGTGAGTGATCCCGAGTGTGCCTTCATGTCTGATCAGGTACTTCAAACACTCGTTTTCCCTCGTTCTTTAATATTGGAGCTATCGGTTTGAACTATCGTTTGTCTACAGATGCGTGCAGCAGTTCGTGACGTCTCTAATTGCTTTCCAACAGCCATTATCAGTGGCAGGAGTCGCGAAAAGGTCGATAATAACTCCATGTTATAAATTTTCTGCAAATATATAACAATAATGCCACCAGAATGTTTTGCTGAACATCTTAATTAATTCTTTATGTATTTCAACAGGTTTATGATTTTGTTAAGTTAGATGGGGTGTACTACTCAGGTAGTCATGGGATGGATACTATAGGACCAGCCCAAAGAAATAACAATTATGATAAAAACTATCAACAAAGAAGCTTTGATAATGAGGTAACATGTTGAAAGATTTTTATAATTTATTCTCTTAAATCATATTAGAGTGAAGTACACAAATAGTCCATGTGGTTTACCAAAATTTTAGATTTGGTCCCTAGCTTTCCAAAAGTACACAGATGGTCCCTGTTGTTTGCACTTTGTAACGCATTTAGTCCCTAACTTGGACGTGCTAAAACCATTAGATTTGTTGGTTGAGGACTAAATGCGTTGCAAAGTGCAAACCACAGGGACCATCCGTGTACTTTTGAAAAGCTAGGGATCAAATCCAATTTTTTGAAAACCATAGGGACCATCCGTGTATTTTACTCATCATTTTATGTAACAAATTCAATCATATCATATTTCTTAGGGGAGGGAATTCATCGTCTTCCAACCCGCTCAAGATTTTCTACCTGCCGTTAAGAAGGTATGAAAATACGCGTCCACAAATTGCTTGTATAAACTCGACATGACACTTTCGCAGGTTTACTAACAATCTGATTGCAATGTAACACAGATGTTAACTGAAGTTAAGGAAAGAACACAAAACATACCAGGTGTGGCAATCGAGGATAATAGGTTTTGTCTTTCTGTTCACTACCGCCATGTTAAGGACGAGGTATGCTAACCGTTCTTAGTCATCTTCACAAGATATTTGTTTGTGTTTATATAAATTAGCTTCTTATGATGTTACAAACCACTATATTTAGGATTATGGAAGACTTGAAGAGCAAGTCAACTTGATGCTTGCGGACCATGCGGATTTTCACTTGACAAGGGGCAAAAAGGTGTTGGAGATTCGCCCATCGATTAAATGGAACAAAGGGGATGCTCTTAAGTATTTACTCGAAACCTTAGGCTTTCACGAGTCTAGTGATGTCTTCCCGATATACATAGGAGATGATAAAACAGATGAAGACGCTTTCAAGGTACTTATTAACTTTTCTTGAGTTTAAATGGGTTGATTTGGGTTATTTTTAATCTTAAATGGGCCAAATAGTACTACGGAAAATGATAAAAAGTGTTCGGGTCAACCCGGCCCATTTGGACCTTTTACCGATCTTTGGATTCTGTGTTTCAGACATATTGATGAGTAGTTATTTCAGGTTTTAAGGGAAAGAGGCGAAGGATATCCGATAATAGTATCATCGGCACCAAGAGACACAGTGGCTTTGTACTCGCTTCACAATCCATCGGAGGTACAATTGTTCTTGACCCGTTTAAGCAAATGGGGTTTCGACAATGCCGCCACCACCCACCGCCAGTAAAAAACTGCCCTTTGGCTTTTAGTTGGCTTCTTGTACATATACATATATAATCAAGTATATATATATATATATATATATATATATATATGCTATGCCAGCAACCCCAGGAGAAAGGAAAGTAGAATCCTCAAAGTTGGTGATGGCACCAGCAGGACCCCTTTTTATGGTCTTCACTTGTGTGCAGCTTTTCCTTAGTTTCTTAAGCTTATGTTTATTTTATTTTAAGAAAAAAATCCAACCATGTAACTACAACCATGGCCATGGTTATGTCTTTTAAACAAAGTTATTATACATAGCTATGTCCTTCTCTACAACCTTTTTAATTTTTATCGGTAATTCCAATCCCATACCCTCGATTACAAATATTGGCTTATAATCATTTGGTACCCATCTATGGTTGACTCGTACACCCGCGGTCATATATGTTATGTGGTTACAAACCACCTGTTGGGATGGCCATTACGCGAAACATGATCTTAAGCTCATCTAAAGAACTGACTTTAAATATCAAATATTCAGCTACATTTCTAACAAAAAAATGTGTTTTTAAGAATTTCAACACGTTTTAAGATTAGATAGATATAAGTATATCGTACAAGAGGCCTTAACATACGAAGCGTACGCGACCGTAAATCGCACGTTATGTTTTTTAAAAAACCAAAATCGCATGTACTGTATATAAGGGGTATATAAGGGATATCGCATGTACTAGTTTTTAAAAAGTAAATTCATATGTACATAAAATGAGTGGAATTCGCATGTACAAAAATATAAAATCGCATGTTATAAAGAAATTTTCGCATGTTGATAACGCCTCGCGTACGCCTTGTACGTTAACCGGCCTCTAATATTAATACGTATATATAACATACATATCTAATCTCTTACTTGTCCCAGACCTGTGATAATTTCTAAAACTAATCCACGTCACATACCCAAATACCTGTCCCAAATGTTTCAGATTCAAGTTTTCTAATACTAGGGTCTGTGGTTTTTAGTCACCGGTTATAATGTTCAAGTTAAAAATCAAGCTTAAATAAGATGTTTACACTTGAAAGAAAAAAAATATTGAACATAATGAATTGGGTTGTATCCATAATCATCATTTCAATTATAAATCACTTGTTTCTATACTTCTAGTGCTAAAATTCAGAAAACTAATAATAAAAAACAAGAAAGAAAGTAGAAAATTCTATTCTAACAAAGACCAGCCTTATGAGTACACTGGGTCTGCTCCTAAAACCTTCTTTATGCTAATACAAGTTCTCCTTCCTCTTGCTCTTGTAGCACTTCTTGATCGGGTAAGACCAATTTTCGTTCGGGATAATAAGGAGCAAGAACGCGCTTTATTTCTTCAGTATTTAACGTCTCGTGTTCCAGCAACGCGTTCGCCAACGCATGCAATGATTTCTCATGCTGTGGAAATATAAAGAAAAAAAACGATATAGTTATGTTCCTATAATGGAGCAATTTCATACCGAAAGCTTAAGTAAAATATCATATGATATCGACAAAAAAATTTAATATCAAATAACATTCAAAATACGTAACATTTCATATTTACCCATTTCAATAAATACAATTTATGATATGACCATTATACCCTTCCCTTTCTTTTCGATGAAGGTTTTAAGAGACGGGTACAGGCGTCATAAAAATTGGTATATTCAATATTTTGATTTTTTTAATGGATTAATATGATATTATATCCCACGTAACAAAATCTAGCCATGATATTTAACATCAAATATTTCAAATACCTTCTTTAGCAAAGATTTCACACGGGCGTAAGCATCTTTAAGAAGCTTTAAAAAAGTGTAGAAAGTAGAAACATACTTCGGCATCAATACGCGCTTGCATCTCTGAACCGGGCCGCTCTTTCAAATAAACCGGTCCAATTGTATCACTCATACCATAAGATGACACCTTTCACACAGTAAAAACTTGCATACTAAGCAACTGAGCAAAGAATATATAGAAACAAATGCTTCACAAAGAATCCCTTTTAACTAAAATCGATTTTTATTTTTCCAAATAAATATGGTTCAATTAACTTACAATTCAGTAAAAGTAGGCCTATAAACGAACCGAACGTTCATGAACTGTTCGGTGGGAAGTACGTTTACGTTCGTTTATTTAAATAAATGAACAAACATGAACAAAAAATTTCGTTCATTTAATTAAATGAACTAACATGAACACACGCTTTGTTCGTGAGCGTTCATTTATTTACGTTCTTTTATGTTTGTTCAAATTTTTAATTTTAATAAACACATAAGTAGTTATATTTATATAAATATAAACTTTAAATGAGATTTCTAACTACTTATATAGAAATAACTAAATAGTAATTAATCACTAATTCGTATAAAAAACTATTTTATGTTCGTTATGTTTATTAAATATGTACATATAAGTTGATTTGTTTATGTTCGTTTACGTTCGTGAACTGTTCGTTTAGGTTTTAAACAAACGAACAAGAACATGCTCATTTTCTTAATCAACGAACATCAACAAAAGAATGCGTTCAATTATATGTTCGTGTTCGGTTAAACAAGAACATGCCCTCTTTCGTGTTTGTTCAGTTCATTTACACACCTAGTAAAAAGTGCAAAAAGGAGGGGACTGTATTACCATATATTGGGCAATTTCTGTAGCCGATTGAAGATCACTACTAGCACCAGTAGTAATATAATCGGAACCAAATATGATCTCTTCAGCAACTCGTCCTCCCATACAAACATCAAGGCGTGCAAGTAACTGTTTCTTGCTTACGGATGTCTCGTCGTTTGAAGGTAACTGTGTAACATTCCCAAAGCAGATCCGCGTGGCATAACTGTGGCCTTATGTATCGGATGTGCGCCATCTGTATTCAATGCAACTATTGCGTGACCACTTCAGAGAGTTGTCTCATTTGTAATAATAAAAAGAAAAAGAGTAAAATTCCATTTTCGTTTCGTACAAAGGTTTGTTTTTTTGCATCCGGATCCAAAAGGTTTGAAATCTTGCCATATTCATCCAGCTCGTTAACTCCATCCATTTTTCTCCGTTAGCTCCGGGGTATTTTCATATTTTTTATATAGTAAGGGTATTTTGGTATATAGCTATATTTAGTGATAAGGTCTGATGAAGAAGATCAAACATCTGTCTGGTCAAACAGATGTTTGTATCAAAGCAACAGGGATAGCCTAAACGGATGTTTCCCAATGTAACAGTATTTGTTTTGTATCAGTGTTTAGTATAGTTAGATTAGATGTTAGATTGACGCATAGATGTTTGCAACATCTGTGGAATCTTTTTTTATAGGAATGTTAAATATCACTATCAGGTGATGTTAGCCTATCACGAACAGAGCTTTAGTACTTAGTATAAATAGGTCTCACATGTTAGAAATCTATTTTATCATTTCACACATTCTCTTTTGTACGGATAGTTTTGTAAGTGATCTGGCTGAAGGGAAGATTGTAGGATCATTCTGTAAAACTTTTGTAATCATTTGATTATATAATGAAAAACGGTTATTGATAATATCTTCTTAGTTGTGAATTTTATTGTTTAATCAGTATTTCTTTTCAAGTATCAAACTCAGATCCTAACATGATCAACAGATCAGTTGTTTTAGATTTGATGGTACAACTGTGTGATATCATGTTGAGGGGGGAGCTTGAGTTTGTAAACACCTTGATTTAGTGATATGAGGGTATGTGATGACTTATTGCCATACTTTGTAATCTGGTTGTTCTTATTTCCGCTACAGAACTCTGTTAACTATAAAAAGTTACTTTTATATTGCTTAGTAGGGGTCAGGTCCGACTCTAAGAATTCAGGTGTCCTATCCGAGCTTGAAAAAAAATGTCTCGTTTGTCGCCCAAAACATCGGATATTGTTTAATTGTTATTATTTTTTAAATCAAATGAGTATTGAGTTAACTAAACCTAATGGGCTAACTTCTAAAATTTAAGAATTGTTTTGTAAATAGGCCTAATATTAACTTGGTCTTTCTATGGAGTAAACTGTTATTTTGGTCCCTGAGATTTGGTCACTTTTGCCACTTTAGTCCAAAACTTAAATCTTTTGAATCTGGATCATATGGTATCAATTTGTTGCCATTTTGGTCCAAAAGTGGAATCAACTTATATTTGTCTAATAAAATCATGGTATTTTGTCCTTTTCCTTAAGGGTAAAATGGTCATTATAATTTTATTACAACACATTATTAATTAAAATAATAAAATTAGTAAGTTCTTTGACCTCATAAAAGCAGCAGAGATTATCATCTTACCCAAAACATCATCTTCTCCAAACATAAACACTACCAAACCCTGCTCTATTCCTCTTCCCCAAAACATCATCTCACTCTCAACCCCACCTCCTCCGCTCCATTCCTCACCTACCTTACCAACACATCATCCTCCGACAAATCTCTGGTACGCTGCAATGCATCCGCATCCTAGGGTTTCTCTCCACAACACACGGCGACACTTTCTCACCACACGTGTACAAAATGATCTTCGTCGTCGTCCGCCAGTTACTTCACAGTCATTTTCTTCACTATCGATGCCGTTAGTTGAAGCGGTTATGACGAAGCAAGACCAGAACTCGCAGCCTGAGCGGGACAAATTGCAGAAGCTGTTGCCTAGGGTTTTGAAGCTGGTGAAATTGGATGGTTTTAAGGCGAAACCGGCTTTGTTTTGTGTTATTGGGAGTAGTGTTGGTGCTGGTGGTACTGGTTTGCATCGGAATTTGTTGAGTTTGTTGGTGAATTGTTTGATTGAATTTTTGAGTAGTGGTGATTGAGCGGCGAGAAAGGCGGCCGTTGAGGCGTTGGGGCGGTTGGCGTTGACGGAGGAGAAGGAGAATTTAACGGCGTTTAGGTCTTCGGGTCTTGCTTCTTTAGAGAATAGGAGATTTGATAAAGTATTAATCATTAATCATCTTTAGAAAGTGGTATTAGAACACAGCATGGTTTGGTTTTGGAGAAGATGATGTTTTGCAAAAAGATAATGTTTTAGGGAAGATGATAAATTTGTGTTTTTATAAGTTCCAAGGGATTCTTTAATTTTATTATTTTAATTTATAATGTATTATAATAAAATTATAATGACTATTTTGCCTCTCGGAAAAATGACAAAATACCAGGATTTTATTAGACAAATATGAGCTTATTTTACTTTTGGACCAAAATGACAATAAAACTGAAACCACATGGATGCAGATTCAAAAGGTTTGAGTTTTGAACTAAAGTGGCAAAAGTGAGCAAACCTCATTGACCAAAATGGCAACTCTCTTTCTATGGGTACACTATCTAAAAAAATATAATATATATATATATATATATATATATATATATATATATATATATATATATATATATATATATATATGTATGTATGTATTAGATTTTTTTTAAATGTGTCTATCGGAATCACATGCCTTGCCGTTGGTCCTCCCGCCCACCCAGGGCCGCCCATATTAGGGTGTTTATGGTTTGGTTTAATTTTTTTTTCCAGACGATTGGTTTGGAAAATTTGAAACCGCAATGATTATTTTGGTTTACAATTTATAGAGGAGGAAACCGGTGAGAAGAAACCAAACAGAACCATTAGGAATATGCTATATAATTTTGAATTCTTTTGAGTTTCGGCCTAGTATAGGTGGTAGTGTCTTTAACCAGTTCTAGCCATTTAACTCCCTTAGTGGCGGATCTAGAAAATCTTCGTAGGGGTAACGTTTTATAAAAAAGGGTAACGAAATCGTAAAAATGTTAAAAAAAGGTTAAATTTTTCTAAAATTTACACTACCGTCGGAGCGCCAAGGGGTAGCGGAGGCTACCCTTTCACCTAAGTTAGGTCCGCCCATGAACTCCCCTAAAGCCTTGTACATGAAAAGTAAAAGTAACTCAACATAAAAAGTAAAAACGTTTTGCCCCTCTCACTCGTCATCATTTCATATTTGTGGCTAGCCCTTTTAACAATTCTTGTGGTACCAAAAAATTGAAGTTTTCCACACTTTTGTGTATTATTGGTTCTTCACTCACAATCAGAAGCAAGTAACAAAAAAAATGAAGTTTTATGCTTTGTGACTTTCTGTGATAAAATCCTAGGTAATTAGAGATATTTGGATAATTAGTCGTTATTTTATAGTTAAACCGTGAAATCAAACTGGAACCAAACTGTTAGTAACAGTTTGGTTCTATTTTTCAACGGTTCAGTTTTGGTTTTTGATTACTAAAAATCGCTGCTGACGGTTTGGCTCATGGTTTGACCTAAAATCCGTTCAGTTAAAACCGTGAACACACATATCGCTTAAAATACACCCTTAGATCCCAACAGGTCTGGTCGTGGGTGATGGTCCAGGTCGGATGGTCGAGTCAGGGGTGGCGGATTCCAAATCCAATTTTTTTTCAAATTCCAATTTCATTGAAATTTCAATTCCTTTTGGGTTAGCAAGAATTAGATCAACCCAAGACACCTGAAACATTAACCATACTGGGCCAACGCAACCCAAGTTTACCCACTTGTTGTCCGGTCCTTGTTCCTAGTATTTTAAAGTATTCAGTCTCGGTCTAGACCCGATAGAAACAAACAGCAGTTCCTCCATCGGCCTCAAGCTTTATGCTCTCATGGTTGAACATCTCAACCTTATCATCTTTTCAAGGGAAATCATCAGGAAATCTCAACCTTTTCAATCTCAGTCGGCTTCAAGACTTCGACTTTGTTTGATATACAGATAATCTTCGGTCGACTCATTCATCACTGAAACGATATCGCTGGCCATCAAGCAGACAAAGCATTTTCTTTGTTTGTTTGATGCCATATTTGTATAAATGGTACATGTTTGATGCTACATAAATGTATGTATGTATATAAATGATGAGAAGTTTTATGATGTTGCTTTTCGTTGCCACTTTTGATATTTAAATTAATTTGCTTTAGGTGTTTTTTGTCTATTTAAATTGAATCATATAAAATTAGTAAGTCCATTAATCAACCATGACCAGATAAGTCAGCAATAAATTTGGAAGTTCACACAACAAAAGAAAAAACAAAGATAATCAGTCGAACGATACCTTTGCAGCCCGCTTTCACTACTAAACAACAAACCAATCTCAAAAACGCTAAAATAAAAACCGTAAAAAGTCCAAACAGATAATCAAGATTCTATTGATGGTAACGAGGCGGTGGTCCGCCTTGTGGGTAGCCATTTTGACTATTATAGTGAGTCGGACCAGGACCCATTTCAGATTGCACTCCCTGCTGCTGAGGTGGCATGTACGGATGACTATGCATTGGCATGGATTGAGACCCTGCTGGCGGTGGACCTTGAGCCCACCCTGCGGAGGACTGATCCCCTTCTGGACCAGGCATGTATTGGGTGGCTGCGGCATTGTATTGCGGGGCGGCTGATGGCGGCCGTTGCCCCATGAGTGGCGGTTGTGGGTTCATGATTGGAGCAGCTGGCATTGTGTAATCTCTACTCCGGTCATTGTTCACCTGAAAATCATCATATTCCTTTAAGATTTAGATTATTGTTGTAATAATATTGGTTTTTTAGGCGTAAACAAAATACCTTGATACTTAAATCTGTGTGACATGAGTATGAGACGTGAAGCTTGCAAAAACCACCATCGTAAATGCAGTGTCCTTCCAAGGCTTCCTTAGCAACCACCGCTGTCTGAACATCTGCAAATTAAATAAATCTTTTTATAAACTTAAAACTTTTTTAATGTAATAAGGTATAAAAACTCGTAGGTTTTTCAAGATAAAAAATATATGCGGATCAAATAAATCACCAGGGTATTGAATTAGAGCTTGGACCCCTCCATTTTTGTCAAACATGGCAATCTTCAAAACAGGCCCGAAAGCAGAAAAGACCTGAACAAAACACAGAAATTATAATAAATATTTGAAGTGATTTATTTAAATAAAAAGATATTTACACAACTTGCTTGAGATATACCATTTGTAATACATCCAAAGTGACTGCATACTGCATGTTCTCAATAGAAGCAAGAAGAACATTACTCTCAGATTCGATTTTCTTCCCATCTAAACCCAAACTAAACTGCAATTGTAAGAGAGTAAAAAACTAATATGAAATAACAAAAAATAAATTATAATATAACCGAATCTAATAAAAGGCATACCTGACCACTAGCATCTATTGCTGAAGATGCAACAGGAAGCATAGGGTTTGTATAGTCCCTGAACCAACAGAAAGCTTATTACGATATGCAGAAAAAAGAAACACCACAAAAAAAAAATATTTGACAAAACTGTCATGATTATTTCACCTGCTACGATGACTCTGGAATTTTACACTTAAATCTGTATGTGCAGAATATGTTATCTTAAGAGAACATGGTCCCAGCTCCGGAATTAAATACCTGCAAATTCATAGGATAAAATATTTAATATGTGTTAAGACTTAAGACTGTTACTTATACAGTAGTTTTAGAATAGGATTTCTTGGAATGCTAAGTGTTGCTACATTAAGTTTCCTCTTACATATAATATGGATATAAACACACACGAAGGCTTAACCTCATCTTGGATATCTACTCAAACATGAATATTAAAGAAAAAACCAATAATAACTTATTAATAATATTTAATACCTACCTGGGAATACTTCTTCCATCAAGAGCATCCTTTGCAGAAGTAGCAGTTTCTGAATCAGTAAACTGCACCAAAGCCTGAAAAAAAAAAACACATGTATATTTTAGTAATCCTCTTTCTAATGCGATTATGTTAAAGTAATCAAATATGCCTTCCTAAAAAATTTCACACACCTGGAACCCGGCTGTCTTCTCAAAAGTTGTGATTTTATGCACAAACCCAAATGCAGAGAACACCTACAAAAACACACTTTTAGTATCCAAGAAGCATATACTTTGGTTTACAAAAAAAGTACACAAAAATAAAGAAAAGGGCATGTGTTAATTCAGCTGTTGAGTGCAGCTATAAAACATAAGAGAGCATTACGGTCGTCCGTTTTATGTATACAAAGTAAACTGAATGGCTTCTCATCAGAAATTGTAGATATCCAGTGTTAGATTCCTATCAGATTCGCTACAACAGACTTCTCAAAAATCTTCAGTTCCTAACTATATACCGAACAAACTAAGTAATAGTCAAAATTTTATTACTATGCCTAATACAAGCCAAAGCACACAAAACAAGATTTACCTAATGTAAAACCAAAGTTAAAACAGTTTTCATCTCCACAATTACAAACCATTAGTGGATATGAAACAAGCAAAAAACCCAACATAAATAGTTAAATACATAACCAATCATAATATGGATTCATGTTTTAATCATCAATTCTCATTTCAGGTAATCATCCCAAACTCCTGTTAAATATACTAGGGTTAGTTTAAGCCCGTCTCTTCTTAATAAGCCGATTACGTTCTCTAGGGTATCATCATCTTGTCTATATATACGTGTACAGTTTACTGTATCCTTTTACACACACAAATACTACTCTATCCCTGCTGAGTGCTGGGTATCAACTCTGACGAGCACCCTTTGGTTGCCATCAAGATTCTTTTTCCAGCAGCCACCCTTTTGCTGAGTATCAATTCAGGTGCTATAGGAAAAAACTCGATAACATCATATTTTAAATGGAATCTTTCTCAAGCTGGTTGTAAGAAACGTATGTATATGTTAGTTATATAATGCATATAAGTGATTAGTTACTAGTTTAAAGCAAATCCATTTAAACTTCTGCTTATGTCAATACCATAAGTTAAGAGAAACTAATATAGGCATATTTCTGTAAACAACCACATTACATGTTTAACATAACGCCATGAAAACTAAGCCACATGCAGAAACAAAGAAACGAAAGAAAAACTGGAAAAACAAACAGAATAAACTATCCTAAACTCTTATAACTTTAGGGATAGGAAGAGATGAAGAGGAAGAAAGAGCCAGTGTTAAGGAAGGGGAAAGGAGAAAAGAGACAAACACACATGCGCTCTTTCTCCCAAAGCAATAAGCTGCCATCGAAGATAATTCCTTGAAATATGCCTGCTGATCCATTTACATTTTATGTCAAACAATTAGGCTTATCAAGCATGTGCTACAACCTACCAACCAAATAATATTGGCAATATCTATCTACTTACAACTTACCGTAGTAGAACATGCAAGACATGAAAAAAATAACTTACCAGGTGTAAGACATCAATGCTGACAAGGCGGGCATCATTGCCCTCAATGGTTACCAAAAGTACATTTCCAGCAACGTCTGCAGATGTTTTGTTGTTCACAATTTCTTGCCTGTTTGAGTATTGTAGGTAGACAGTTTTCCCTCGTACCTGAGCCGGTTCTGACGATGAAGCATAATACGATATCATTGCAATTGCTTGATTTTGTTCAGCCTATAAACAGTATAAGAAAAAGAATCAATGAGCCAACGAGTCAACAGGCATTATGGGGAGGCAAAAGAGCATAATATATCGATATGTAACAGTAACACTCACAAATTCAATAAAGGCTTGATTTCTGTTCACTCCAACATTACACTTCGTGTTCACAACTTTACCAAACGGCTTCCCGAGTTCAATTAATTCTTCTTCGGTACACTCCCAAGGCAAGTTCCTCAGATGAAGAACCTTCGACGGAGTTTGTGTGTACCGAAACTGTGGCTGACTGGATACAGATGCCATTCGCACTACAAATCTCAATTCTAGAAAAACAAAAAAAATATATATATTAATCAGTAACCTATTCCCATCCAATTCAAAAAACACTGGAGAACTCAATACGCAACTCATTTCCTATTCATTAGTTGTCAACAGCGGCTATAGTGCTTGCTATTTGCCATAGTTGTTAATGGCAAATAGTGACAAATAGTAATAAGTTACCTATATGCTACATAGCAAATGGCGATAAATAGCGGGCGGCTATTTTATAATAGTGATACACTAGAAAAAAAATTAAAAAATATTTTATATTGTGTATTATATCAAAATATCCTGGTATATAGGCTATTTTACATGTATATTTAACAAAAACCTAAAATCCACCTATCTTATAGCTATATTTAATTGCTATTTATATTAAAAAATAAAAATAAAGATCTCTTACCATCGCCATCTATCGCTACAGAGGCTATAGCGAGGCTAGACCTATACGCTATGCTCGCTATAGTGAGCGTAGCGATCGCTATTGACAACTATGTAGCACACTATGTAGCATTCAGGTCATATGTGCTACATAGTATATAGCAATAAATAGTGACATTTTTTTATTTTGTTTCCTTTTCATTTTTCTTTCTCATCTCCACTGCCTGATAACTCAGATTTGGTCTTATAAACAGTATTTTTCAGCATTTTCCTCATCTCGCTCGATAGCTTGTTGCTATTGACGCTATTCGCTATCGACAACTATGGTCCAATATGTTAACTTAACAGGTGTATCATTACAAAATCAAAATCTATCTGTTTCAGATGCTACTCATCATCCAAATAACTAACACGAAACAGTAAACCTGGAAATTCAAATCAACCGCTAAGCAAAATCAACATATGTGATGATAATTATACACCTTAAGATGAGGTGAAACATAAACAAACGAAAGCGTTCAATGTTTTACACAAATCGAGATCAAATTGATACGTTGAGCATGAAAATATCGGATGTGTATATACAGTGAGATCCGTATAGGTTACGGATGCATGAAAACGTAAATTATGGCAGAGATAAGTTGGATTGAAAGAGGATGATGTTACCTGATGGAGACGATGAAGAAGTTGTTACAAATTAGGGTTTGAGAATTGGGGGAATTTTGGGTTAATTTGGAGTCGGCAAGAAACCACAGCGCGATGGATTGTGAAAGTAACGGGGCTTCAACTTGCAACCTTCACCATTTGATTTGTGTAAATATATAATCTTGGGATGGACAAATTATACTTGAAATATCGGTGGTAATAATATCAGCGATATATTGCGGATATTTTGTAATTTTGATATCGGTCATCTCGTCGAGAATATCGATAAGCCCAGCTAAGAAGTGAAAATTGAACAAATAAGTTGAAAACATAAGAAGAAACATACTTGTTGAGAGTGGAATCGCAATCTAGAAGAGTGGAAGGTCTGACGTGATGGGAGCTTCGATTGTGGGTGCGAGGGATTTAGGGTTGAGTTAGGAGTCTCTGCAATATGTGTGAATGGTGTGCGATAGTTTGATTTAGGTTAACTTTAGGCAAAAAATAATGCAAACGAATTGGGCTTTGATTTGGATATGGCAGACTTTGATTTGGATATGACAAATGAACCTGCAAATAGTGTTTTGGGTTCAACAATAACTTATTTTAACACTAAGTATGGTTACATTGTTGCGCTATTTAGTTCTAGATGTTAATAAACATATATTATATAGGTTCTATATGTAAATATATTTATGCATTATATTATAAATTACGGAGATTACTTTAGTGTCAACATCAAGTACAAGAAATGTACCAACAATCACCTCAGGAATCATTGTTGCCTCTTATGCTGTGAGAACAATGCCCTCGCGTTCCTCTTGGGATCTTCAGTTGTTTTCGTCCTGCTTTCAGGTGTTTGTGTCAGTTTCGGAAAGTCTTGATGAATATGATTAGCTTCCCTACTGTAAACATATACGGATCTTCTTTTCCACGTCCTTCTTCCTTGTGTACTGGTATCAAACCAATAGTCAAAGTATTTTCTAATTTGATAGCACTACTAATGGTGGTCTGGCCACCTTTACCAGATTCAAGAACTTTGTTGCCATTTGCTTCCCTATTATGAAGCAGACAAAATTTCCTTTCTATCACATCTTTTCATTATTTCCATTCCATGGCATAAGTCATGTCATGATCTTGTGCTTGGAAGATCAGGTCTCGTCATCTTGATGCCTTATTTTGTAAGCATACATTACTTCATCCTTCTGAGCGTATCCACTAATGGTTAGGACAGCTTTTAGTCTTTTGCAGCCCATGTATTGCCGTAACAGCTCCTTTATTACGGGTAATCTTAGTAGGATTACAGGTGAAGAAAGTCTTTATAAGTGTATCTAGTCGTGGTTACTCTCATTTTCTCAAGAGTTCTTAATGACAATATAATTACTCTCATTAGTGTAAGTTTTATTTATACGTTTTATGCCTAGCACAACTTTTAGTTACAAGTTTCCTGCTAGCGTCAATTATCTAAGGTAACGCATTGGAAATTCTTATGATGGCATCCCAACTTAAAGGGTTCCCGCCGTTCGTCATGTCGCACTAGTTACGAGATGGAAGATCAAAATAGTGTTCGATATCGGAAGTATAGGTATATAAAAGAGGTTCATGATAAAGAAATCTAGAATTATCACTAACACATATGCTCCTGATTTATCATAAATTGATAATCACTATGGTCTTTGGATTTTCTTATAGATATACATATCTATACAATCATATGTTTCGTATAATGTAATATACATACCATTCATAAGGTCAATGTATTTAACAGGTTTATTCTTCCAAAAACAAGTCAGACATCAGGTCATGGTACTATTTAGGGAATTCTGTAACTTTTTAACATAACATATACCTCATCTTACCCGGTCTCGCCAGAGAGGCTACCCCATCTTACCCTGATAAGCTGGAGAGTCTACCACACCATACCCAGTCTTGCCGGAGAGGTAATTATCATTGTATTTCCCATAAATATAATTTTCTCAAATCATGATTTTAAAGGTGCATCTTTTATTAAGGCTTTTATAAAGAAATAAGGAATTTAGTATTCACATGAGGGATCATATTCCAGAACCGAGTAGTACCAATAAACAAGAAACAACAATGGACAAGTGTTATCGCTTATTTACTGTACTTGCAATGCTCTAGTTATCATCCTCATGACATACCAACACCCATCATACTATATTTATGCAAGTAATTGGCTTATCTCGAAGTTTATATTAAGGCATCTTTCTTAAGTTCTAGCCTAAATACTATCCTGTGTGCTATCAATTTTCTAACTCTTTCGTTTCTTATCACAACACCTCTTACCCTAAACCTATGCGGGCAAATCACTTATCTCAGAGCTTATCTTAAATCGCTTTTCCTAGTTTTAGTCTAGATACTATCCTTGTACCTAGTTCACTTAAACCTCGGCTCTGATACTAACTTGCAACACCCGCATCCAGGATAAGATCTGGGGAGTCTTACGCATCGGATATACAGAATACATAGTAACCGAGAATTCACAACAGAAGTTTCAAACTTTTATTAAAGAGTATTATGCATCTCTCATAATACACAATAATATTACATCAGTTTTATTATACTAGAGATCTAAATCTTCAGCAACTCTCTAGACTTCTATCTTCTCATGTCTCATCATACTCGATTCCTGCAATCACATGGCACCTAGGATGTGTGCCCGAAAATATTTGGGACTCAGCATAAACTGGTGGGTTCATAAACCTAATTGATCTTATTCAAAAACATATTTTTATCGAATATAATATCAATTAGATATAATTATGGCAAACAGATAAGAACAGAGTAAGCACCGTATGTTCACATAACCAGGCTATATACAAACTCTACTGGCTAAATCAGATACATACAATCAGCCCTCAATCATCCTATCAATCATTGCCAAATATCACAGATGCTATAAATAGTCGATTCCGTAATTATTACCGATCAGATAGAACAACACATCCCATTTTAGAAACGGTTCAGAGGAACTCATCTTGCTAGCTTGTAGTTCTTGAGTTTTCAGATAATTAAACTTCTATAGTTCTGGGTCTAAGCCTTCTGACAACTGAGCATCTAATTTAACAGAGTACAATACGCATAAGTGTAAAAACCGAATCAAACTTTAACGACCATCACGAGATCAAAACCACAACGTGGATGACAGAGTATAACCTTATTTAGGCAGCACTTAAACATCCGTTGATTTGGTTTCAGATCAATCAGCCAGGGTATCGTTTCATTGATCAGGTACACTTTCTATAGAGCAGAGTTTCGAGGTTTAGGAGTTCTTACATTAAAACGACAGAACGAGAGAAAAGAAGTAGCGCTTTCTGATCGAAAAGGTGCAATTGAACAAGTCCCAGAGCCTGCCTTTGTATATGCCAGCTGGACCTCTCCCGCGCGTCGCGGGAGGAAACGGGGCATCTCCCGTGTGGCGCCAGGGAGGTCAGTCTGGCCTAAGCTGTCACATGTCCACCTAGGTCTGCCACGTGCCACCACCTCGTGACATGCGTCCTCCACCTCCTTTTTCGTTTAATCACGTGTTTTTCTGGATTTTCGTGCCGATACTTATCGCGTATTCTCGGGTTTTGATTCCAATTGGTTTGGTTTTTAATTGTGAGTTTGGTAAGGGTATCTTTGTGAGGGTTGGTTCACCGATCGTAAGTTTTCTTAACCTCTAAGTTTTCTGCGCACTTGGGGTTTTGAATACGGGTTTACTCGGGATATTTGGATTTTATTGACAAGAAGACTTGGGATGTTACATTCTTCCCTCCTTAAAATGAATTCCGTCCTCGAAATTTAAAGGTTATTCAAACAACTTAGGTATTTAACTTTCATTTCTTCGAATTTCCAAGTTTTCTTGGGTCCTTTCTTACCTTCCCACTGGACCAGCACTAGGGGAATTATCTTCATTCTTAGTTTACTTTCTTGAAAGTGAAGAATCTTTACCGGTCTTTCCGTAAAGTTCAATTTCTTGTCTACTCGCAAGTCTTCTAATGGTATTGATTGGATTGGATCTGCCAAACCCTTCCTTAAGTTGTATACATGAAATACAACATGTATACCAGCCATTTCTTTTGTCAACTTTTGCTAATAAACTACTGATCCATTAATTTAATGCTTTTAAATTAGTACAACAGACCTTAGATTTGATTTTCCTTTGTTGTCGAATCGGACTATTCCTTTCTACGGAAAGACTTTTAGTAGCATCTTTCTCCGCTTTGAAATTCTAACGGTTTGTGCATTGGGATTATCGATTCAAGCGAGCCTCGCTGCTCGGATCTGCGATACACCACGTAGGGCATTGAGGGGCAAGAGACTAAAGAAGGAAGGGTTGTGTGGGATCGATAATGACCTTATATCCAAGGAGGATGGTGTGTTGTACTTAAGAGAGCGGATTTGGGTACCACGTCTATAAAACTTGCGAGAGTTGGTCCTGGATGAAGCCCACAAGTCAAAAAATCTATCTACCTAAAGAGCAGACAAGATGTACAAGGACCTCAAGGAATTCTATTGGTGGCTCAATATGAAATATGAGATAACTTTATATGTCAGCAAGTGCTTAACTTGTCAAGGGTTAAGGCTAAGTATCAAAAGTCATCTAGGTTGCAAATTACAGTTAAGTCTTTAAATTATAACTAATATATGTGATTAGTGTCCACTTTTTGTTTGCATATGACAGTGTATTATTAGTCGTGTTTTGTACGATGTGTTCTATCTTGGGTGGTTAAAGTCAACAAGAGGATTGGTTATCGAACCGACCACATGATACCTGGAAATTTTCTTACAACTAGTTTATGTAATAAGTGACATTAATATTAAATGCAATACATACCAAATATATACACGAAGCCTTTAGGTAAAGTCATATATTGTTGTGTCTATGTGTAGGGAAAGTTTAGAGATGACAATGGGACGTGTTTAGGATTACCTAACCCCAAACCTGATTAAATAAGTTTGTTTTAAACTTGTCGAGTTTTTATCAATTAATTATCCGTCGGGTATCTGGTATGCTATTGGATTTCGAGTAAGCTCGTTAATTTAAAAAAAATACTCGTTAGGTATAGCTAGCCCGAAACCCGTCGTATATTTACGAGGTAACTACTAATCAATTATGTTTAGTATTATCACTATAAAAATATATCAAATAATTACAATGTATATAAATATTATACAAAAATTTCTAAAAAAAAATATATTCAGATGCATAGATGACACAAATATTGTATGTCAATAATTGATATATCATATATGGGTGGGGTTCCTGTAAAAAATTACATTTTTCGTGAGAAGTGTGAGAAGATATAGGAGTTGACATGTAAGCATTATGTTTTGGACTTAGGCATGATGTTTTGGGTTGTTTTGACAAAAAAAAACATAAATATTTAAAGCACAATGCAATGTATTATAGACATATATTTAATACACTGATTAACACTTAAAAAACACTACTTAATGTTCTTGGCATGGTGTTTTAAGTTTTAAACCTTGAATTTATTGCATTGTGTCTTAAATTGTTATGTTTGGTGTTTTTCTTGCCAAAACAACCTAAAACATCATGCCTAAGTCCAAAACATAATGCATACATGTCACTTCTTATGCATTTTTACACTTCTCATGAAAAATGTTTTTTTTATAGGAACCTAAGACCATCATACACACACACATACATATAAAATAAATTATATCGGGTATACAATCCGATAAACGGGTACACTTTATCGGGTAATTAGGTCGGGTAAATGGGTATATCACCAAATTGCAAACCCGCGAAAAAAAATAAAAACTAATCCCAAAGCCGGTTACCCCGATAGGATTAATCACCACATGTGTCATAGTTTATACGAACTCTAGTCCTCTCACCCATTTATGCGTGTATAATAATGTACACCCCTATACATGTCTTGGATCGCTTGTAACTAAAATAGAGGTACCACTCTAACTTAACAATGCCAACTTATCCTTACATTTGATGCGAAAATGAACGACCTTAAAAACAATACATTCCATGTATTGGAGATCTAGGCAACCTAACCCATCAAATGCCCGAGTTACCAAATAAATGTAAAAATCTAAACTTGAATTGTAACACCGGACACCTTCCTACCAAACCAAACCTTGCACTTGTTTAAAACTCTAGACCAGATTAACTTGTTAAAAGTTAAGAGACCAAAGTTGCAATGGATCTAAGATGCAAGTTGAGGGACTAAATTTGTAATTTGAGATTTTGCTTCTTACTAACCGTGAACCAACATATGGTTCCTCCATATAGTCCATAACGGTGGGTGGTTTCTAGCTATAACCCTAAAGTGCCTTGTTAGTAGCCTTAGTTTTAATCCTTATAGACCGTAAGCCATTGCTAAACTTTCCCATAAGGTCCGTAAGAGAGCTCCAATAGCTCTACATGTTTTGAGGTTAAACTGTATATACCTTATAGTTCAAGGACGAAATAATAAATTACTCCACAAAAATTATAAAATTCAGGAGTCCCTGAACTTCAATTCTCATGTCTATGAAGTCTTGTTTGTCAGGGACATGGAAGCATCAGCGATGGAAACAACACCCAACGCATCTCTACACAACATTAAACAACATAGTAACAAACTGTCTCGTAAAACACGACATAATCTCAACCAACATGGCCATCGCAACCCACTCAAAAAACGGCCAAGTTGACATTGCCCGCAAGGTGTTCGATGAAATGCCGAAACGAACAGTTGTATCTTGGAACACCATGATATCCACTTACTCCAAATGGGGAAGATACAGTGAAGCTTTAAACATACTTTCGTCTATGCATTTCAACAATGTGAAGCTAAATGAGACAACTTTTTGTTCCGGGTTAAGTGCTTGTGCTCGATTGCCTTCGGTTTATGCGGGCAAGCAGCTTCATGGGCTGGTTTTGAGATGTGGGTTGGAGACTTTTCAGCTTGTCGGGAGCGCATTGTTGTACTTTTATGCAACGTGTTCTGAGATCGAAGAAGCTAGGCGTGTGTTTGATGTTTTGCATGAAGGGAACGCGTTGCTATGGAGCTTGATGCTAGTGTGTTATGTTCGGTGCAACTTGTTAGATGATGCGTTGGACGTGTTTGAGAAAATGCCGGTTCGTGATATTGTTGCTTGGACTGCGTTGATCTCTGGGTTTTCGAAGACGGATGGTGGTTTAGAAAAGGCTTTGGAGTTTTTTTGTTTAATGAGAAGAAGGGGTGAAGCGGAGGCGAACGAGTTCACTTTGGATTGCGTGATAAGGGTTTGCGGTCGCTTAGTTGCTCTGCGTGAGGGAATGATGGTACATGGGCTTGTGATTAAATGTGGATTCGAGTTTGAACACTCGGTTAGTGGTGCACTAATTGAGTTTTATTGTACTTGTAAAGTAATTGATGATGTGAAAAAGGCGTATCGTGGATTATTAAACCCGGGGATTTCCAGTTCAAATTCTTTGATTGAAGGGCTCGTAGAAATGGGTAGGATTGAAGAAGCAGAGTCGGTTTTTAATACCCTTGTTGAAAAAGATCCAAGTACGTATAACTTAATGATCAAAGCCTTTTCAACGGTTAATCGATTCGAGGATTCTATTGAGCTCTTTTTCAAAATGCCTCAAAAGGTTTTAGCTTCCTTTAATATTATGATATCGGTGTATTCTAGAAATGGAGATTTGAATAAGGTTTGTGAGCTTTTTGAAGCAATGAAAGAAGAAAGGGATATTGTAACATGGAATTCAATGATCTCAGGCTACATCCACAACAATCAACATGAAAATGCGTTGAATTTGTATAAATCAATGCACGGATTAAGTATAAAAGGATCTAGATCAACTTTTTCTAGCTTGTTTCATGCATGTTCATGCCTCGGGTCTCTTCAAATGGGAAAACTACTTCATGCACAATTAGCTAAGACACCGTTGACATCAAATGTTTATGTAGGAACTTCATTAGTGGATATGTACTCCAAATGCGGGAGCGTAAATGATGCCCGGTTATCTTTTATCAGCATCGTGAATCCGAATGTGGCTGCGTATACTGCTTTGATTAATGGATACGCACATCACGGGATGTGTACTGAGGCGATTTTACTTTTTGAGAATATGGTCAACATTGGAGTCAAACCAAATGCGGTAACTTTCATTGGGGTTCTGTCTGCTTGCGCTCATACAGGTCGTGTCAACGATGGAATGAAATTCCTTCGTCAAATGAAGGAAAATTATAACATAACACCAACGATAGAACACTTCACGTATGCAGTTGACTTTCTTGGTCAATCAGGGCGAATACGAGAAGCAGAGGAACTAATTTCGAAAATGCCGTTTGAGCCAGACGGTGTTATGTTAGGAGCACTACTGAAATCATGTTGGATATGGTTTGACCTTGAGGTTGGTCAAAGGGTGGCTCAGAAGATGGTCAATATGGACCCTAAACATATATCCACCGTGTATGTAATCATGTCTAATATATATTCTGGCATCGGGAAGTGGAAGGAGAAAATGGAAATCAGACGAATTTTGACCGATTCGGAAGTCAATAAGGATCCTGGTTATAGTTGGGTTGAAGTCAACAATGAAGTCTTTGTGTTCTCTGTTGAAGATAGATCACATCCATGTTATAGCATTATTTTTTCAACTCTCATGCACCTAACAGTAAGTATCTACTCAAACATGCTATTGGATAGTGATTCCTGTACCATTAACAGCATCTAAAATGTATACCACAAATACCATTTTTTGATGTGCCTTTTTATTCTCCTTTGATTATCTGTTTCATGCTGCCGTAAAGGCTAAAGACACGATCCTTATACTTGATGTTCTGTGCACAAAAAATTGTGACCCTAGACCATTCGATAAAGGGTTACGCTTTATCTTGTGTTCAGTGAAAACTGGAAAGAATATAATTTTTTGTGGGTTTTTATAGAGGTGAATATTTAACAGAAACTGTTCAAGGATTCCATTTGTAAATTTTAAGACTTTATATGAGTTGGAACTGAGATATGTCTTTAAGATTTTTTAGGCACCTAGTAGGCTCTAATCGAACTGAACGAAAACGAACAAGGCCATGTTCGTGTTCGTTAAGGAAATTAACATGTTCAAGAACGCTTGCCGAACATAAGTATATGTTCATGTTCGTTCGTTAAGGAAATTCAGCTGTTCGCGAACAGTTCGTGAAGACTGGTCTCGAACACAAACGAACGTAAATGAATATTTAAACTGAAAATAAAAAAAATAAAAACACTGTTAGCCTTAAACATTGGACATATGTGGTTAAAGACCATCATCAAATGATAAATCAAACACAAGAAGTCTACTATAACCACCAAGCGATGAATCAAGTTTGTAACATCCGTCAAAAACCGGATTTACCAAACCCGCTCCGTTTATTAACCGAACAATCAGTTAAAAATTTCGTTGCGTATTTAATGCCCAAATTAATTTTAAACGATACATAATTAATAAGTATATTAGAATATAAAAGTTACATTTGAAAAAGTATTAAAAATAATGAAATAAAAATAAAAGGCTGAAGCCGGGTTTCGAACCCGGGTCAACCATATATAAGCAAAGAATTAACTCACACGCGCTCAACCACTCCGCCACTTGTGTTTCTTGTTCATTATTGGAAACAATTAATTCAAATATCACAAACTCGAATTCAAACTGACGCGCCCAAACTGCAGTCGTCGGAAATCCCGACGAATTCGCCTTTCTCGGTCGGTTTCTTGTGTCTTAACGCGAATTATAACTATTGCATCGGTTATAACCGATGTCCAGTCCGCGACATCAGTCATAACCGACCGGAAAAATTATTGACCATGAATCGAGACTGAAATCAGACCCCATGCATCTCGATTTTTCCCTATAAATTCACCCTCTAATTTCTGATAACCTTTTCGCTCACAATCACACCCATTCTCGACGAAATTTCACTCGCCGGAAACTTTCTGCAACTCGCCGGAAAACCGAACCCCTTCACCTCTGTGCCTTATTCTAAAAACAGAACACCTAGAGCTCATACCGAAGTCACCCACACTCACCTCAAGCTTCCTGAAGACCTTCTGCCGCAAGATAAACGTCGCCGGAATAACCTGCTGTCATCGGAATTTCGCCGGCGAAACAGAGGATCTCTGTTCGGTATATCTTACACCTAATCTCTCTCGTTTTTATTAATCTCACATGTAGCTAATCACAACCTACTAAAGAAATTGATTATTTTTGTCGAAACAGTCGGACATTGAATCTGGGTTAAGCTTAACGAAGAAGATGAAGTTTTCGGTTGTATATATAGTTAATTTAAATCAAGTTATATCTCGGGTTAGACACACAGTCCAGCGGTGGACTGTGTGCAAATAAACACGCATACGTCCCGAGTTCGATTCTTGTCACACGCACACTCGCCTTAATAAAAATGTTTTTTTAAACTGAACCGGATTCACTTGCAAATAGATGTTAAGTTTAATAAAAACCGGAATAATAACCAAGATAGACACACAGTCCAGTGGTGGACTGTGTGCGCGTTTAAATCATACGTCGCGGGTTCGAGTCCAGGCTACCGCACCGGTTCTGGCAATTATCAAACTTTTTATATAAGGACAGAAATGAATTTATCTAGTTTGTATATAAGTATAATAAAAACCAGATTATTTACCAAGTTAGACACACAGTCCAGCGGTGGACTATGTGTCAAACTAAACCACAGGTCCCGGGTTCGAGACCTGTGGCGAGCACCGAGTCATGCAATTAAATCGTTTTTAAATAAATGATTTTCGGATTAATCTAATTAGTATATAAATATAATTAAAAACAGAAATATTTCGGGTTAGACACGTAGCTCAGTTGGTAGAGCTGCGTGCACGCGTACGGGAGGTCACCGGTTCGAGTCTCACCCAGCGCATATCATATACACGACCGAACCGGTCAACAAGTCAACGGTCAACGGTCAAACAAGTCAATGGTCAACAGTCAAAAATCAACATTTTTTTTATTTTCTTTTATTTATTTATTTAAATTAAAAATACCTAAAAATAACATTTTTAAAGTTAGAAAATAGCCTAAAACTCACAAAAATATATCCAATAATCCTACTAAAAATTGATTAATAAAATCCGCTTATTTACCGAACCATTATGTTATTATCTAGGTTAGTTTCACTCGTGGTTAAATCCAACTTCGTGCGCATTCAACATCATCAACCGAACGCACCCAATGTGAGTGAATCTTACAACTCCCCTTTTTAATTACACGTTTTGGGGTGTGTCATGGGTCACTAAAATTAACTCGTTTATTTAAACTCGTGCCATACCATAAATTGATCTAAACTTAGAATGTAAATATTGTTTGTAGTTATGTATTTCATATTGTCAAGTTGTATGCAAATCATTCATTAGGCCCAACAGTTCGTAGAACAACGCGTGCCTCAAAACTCATTCATTAGGCCCATCAGTTCCTCGTGGGAGACGAGTTGAGCAACGCGTACCTCAAAACAATCTATTATTGTATGTGTGTGCATTACTTCATATTAAGTGATTTGTGAATAAGTTTACATCTATATTTACTCATATGTGGTTGTGCACTTTATTTTATAATCAATTCAATAAACTTGTTCAAATGTTTTTCATAGGATTCACTCGCCAACTTTTTGTTGATCCAAAAACCATTTTTACACATGATACAGGTGGACAGGATGAAGCAAGGAAAACATAGAAAATGCCTTAGAAGAAAATAATGAAGTCTAGAACGATGTGTAGAACATGATGTAATTATGATTGTATGTTTCCCTTTAAATTGTAATAATAAATATGAAACGTTATAATAAATGTCATGAGCTTTGATGATAACCCAATCATGCCCCGATCACCTTTTCCGTTGCGGGTCGGGGTGTGACAAAGTTTAACTAACTTAGACATAATTATCCAGAATTACTTAGACGTAATATTCAAAGTTTAACTAACTTAGACATAATTATCCCAAAAAATGTCTTGAATGTCCAAATTTAAGCTAACTTAGAAAAAAAACAGGGTTTCAAGTTTTCAATATGTTTAAATAAAAGGTTTATTATTTATTATTTTTTGCTACAATCAAATGAACACGAACGAACATAACCGAACATATTACCGAACGTTCACGAACGCAGTCGAACGAACGAGACCTTTGTTCTTGTTTGTTCGCTAAGCTAACCAAACGGAAATTTTGTTCCTGTTCTTCGTTAAGCTAATCGAACAAACATAAACGAACTTTCCGCTGTTCACGAACTGTTCGCTGAACATTTGGTTCGTTTACAGCCGTAGTACCTAGTTTTTGTTAATTAGGTTATCTAGTGTCCCAATATTTGTGCATTTACAGTATTAACTAGTTAATTGTACTAAACTGTGGTTAATTAATTGGCATGGTTAGCAAAGCAATATGCATAGGAAGTGGATCGGATTACTGAAATTTAAATAACATGATCTTCAAATAAGACATGATTACATAAGATTACTCTAAAACGAACGATTAAACATACATATAACTAATAATATATCACCACATTCTTGGCCTCTGCTGCTAATTTATCCTCTGATACCGGTTCCTCTCTGCTTACGATGTCTATAATAATCGAACCCATCAAGAGTTGATCTTCTGTGACTTAGTTTCATTAATATTATCGTCTGTTGTAACAACCTCAGCAATCTGCAGATGTTGTTTGCTTGGTTTCATGTCAACTTTTTCTACATCCCATTCTTGTGCCGGTTTTGGTTCCACCGTTACTCTCTTTCTGTATTTGCAATACAACACCAGTTGCAATGCCCCTAACGGCGCCCCCACCAGATTTGGAGCCTGAAATTCCATAACAATTTACTAATTATTTCTAAAACAAAAAATCCATTTTTAAGTTAACGGAATCACAGCTTCGCATGGTACTAACCGTGATTAGAAGATCCCGTCCGAGAAGTCCATAAGCCATCCATAGCACACTAGCAAGAAACGAGAACAAAGACAAGCTAAATGGCATGAACTCAACACTCTTTGTCTGAATCACCTTTTTCTGTTGCAAAAAAATAATATTCATATTCTTTAAAACACTAAAAAAAAGGAATACAAATATTATCCTTAAATTATATAATTTGTTGCTCACCATGACAACAAGAGGAGAAGCATACATAGCTACTGATGCTATGAGTCCCACTCCTCCAACCAATTGTTTTCTTGTTTTGTGATCATGAAATTTATAAGTTGATACCAATGCAATAACGGAGAAGAAGATTATAAGTGCGGTCGTCATGATCCCGGCCTTCCACTGCAATCCCATATCACCAAACATGTTACATACATACATGCATACATACATACGTAAATATACATTTTTACCTTCTGTTTTGGTGAAGTGTACCATATGAAGATGACGATGAACGAAAACTCAAGAAGGATACCGAGGCCATTAATGGTGATCATAGGGAAATTCTCCCATTTATAGCTTACAACAGGCAGACCATACCAAGTGTAAAACAAACAGTTCAACAGGGAAATGGTGTAAGGTACATATGAGAATTCTTCAGTACTTTTCTTCCTTATCACCCTAGCGAAAGTGGATCTTGCGAAGCGAAAAAACCATAGGTTAGTCAAAATTTACAACAAATCGTAAAAAGTTCATAAACGTTGGTATCGTCATATCTTACATGGGAGCGGCATAAAGTAAAAATGAGGCAGCATTCCCTGCAAAAACGACATATATTTCAGACTACTCGTATGTTCATCCAAACGAGAAAACGATAACCAAGAAAAAAAGAAGAATACCCATTAATCCTACAGCCATTCTGAGTATGACAATCATGTTTTCTTGTAGGATTTTTTTAAGGTAATAAATGGTGTCAAGAAGAGAAGAATATGAGTTTGTGCTTGGAGAATGTACATTTGGAGGGCTATATATACTACTCATGAGAAGGGAACTTTATTTTGGTACCATTTTGAGTTAAATTTTTAGAGGCTGTTATTCTATGGGTAAAAAGGATGATAATCTGTCATTGTCAATAGGCAGGGGCAGACCTACATTAGAGGAAGGGGCAGCCTTCGCTACCCCTTGGAGCTCCGACGATAGTTTAAATTTTGGAAAAAATTTTACATTTTTTGACGTTTTTTCGATTTCGTTACCCCTTTTTAATAAAACGTTACCCCTAAGAAGATTTTCTAGATCCGCCACTCAACAGGAAGCACCTAATGTACAAATTGCAATACTTTGTTTTATGTTGTCACTACTAATCTTTTACTAATTACACTTGGTTTTCCAATATCCTTCATTGATCAAGCGTGGCACTGGCGCAGAACGGAAGCACAAAAATAGAAAATAGGGATAACACTTTTCGAGAGAAAAGTAATATGTTCGAAAAAAAACTGAATCAGGTAAAACCAGATCTAGAAATATAAAATTGTCAAGAATAAAATCATATTAAACAACTAAATAAACACGAGTTATAAAATCTACAATTTGCAGTGGCGGAGCTTGACCAAAATTTCGGCGGGGGTGGAAAGTCATGTGACCTAATTTTTTTCCTATCACTACGTTTCGGGTTATATGTTTGGGTCGGCTATTCGATTTGGGTCGGGGTCAATGTTTGGGTCGGTTATTCGATTCGGGTCGGGGTCAAACAATTATAACTCCAAATAAAGTTAAATAATCTTCATTCATTCAAAGAACCCATTCTTACACATAAAAAAAACTAAATTTGAACCCTCAAGTTTCATTTTAGACTTTATTTAAACTCACTTCAAATTTAAAAACAATTATAAAAAATTACTAATAGCCCAATTCTTCACATTTTTTAATTCAATACGAAAATTTGTATAAATTTTATGGATAATAAACTTGATAGGGGGCAGGTAATTTTTAGGCAAAATACTTGGCAGGGGCAGATCTATATAATTTTAAAAATTTCACACCAAAAAATCAGAAAAATTACACTACTAACCGAAATATTGGCCGGGACGGATGCACCCCTGTCCCTTATAAGCTCCGCCCTATTAAGCAGTTTTTATGCGTACTTTAGGGGCCATAGTTTTATACACATAAAAAGTTATGCGAAGTTTGACCTCTTTCTAACCCATTTGCTTTTTTCTAATATGTCCATGTATTGACATGTAAGTTTAGTGAAGAAGTAATATGATAACACTAAGTATGATGTGGAAGTATAATAATAATAATAATAATAATAATAACAATAATTATAATAATTATTATTATCTTAATTGGAAAAAGAATCCACCTGAAACCTGTGGACGAGGAGTTTTGTTTTTGTTTTTAAGGTGACTCATGTAGTATGAGATTTGGTTTTTTTATTTTTCTATTTGAAAATGCTCTCCAAGTTAGATTGTGATTAACTTTAAATTTGGAGATTTCATTTTATATATTTTCTAATTAGTTTTAAGGGTTTTCAACTGAGTGGAAGATGCCTCAAGATTTCCACTATCCAATGATTTAATTTCTTCAAGGAATGACATTTGGCTTCTAGATTGTTAAAAATTAAGAGGCTATGTCCTAACAAGGTTACTTCTTGTTCTCTAGTTTTTCTATATTTTATAACAAAATATCAAGTGTGTATACACACTTAATCACTATCCTCGTTTGATCTCATACTTCACCCAAGCACTAGGTCTCAGGGCCGTCCCGAGGGCTCTCTTAGGCCCTGTGCAATTAAAAAAATAGGTCATGTATTTTTAAATAGTTACGTATTAAACTCAATAACATATAATAAAAATTAACATAGATAAACGATTATACAATATAATATAAAGAAAAAAAACTTAAATAAACGTTTTAATATCAGCAAGACAATTAAAAGTAATAAAAGCAAATCAAATAAAAAAGGAAGTTACAATTAATATGAATATCTATATTAATTGGGTAACAAACTTAATATTTTTAGAACCTTTTTCTTCTACGTTATGTTTGGGCTTTCGTCCCCAAGCTTGAACAAACGAAAACAAAAAAAAAAAATAGGAGAAAACATAATGTTGTCGTGCCTCAAACCAAAGACCCATGTATTGACAAGTAAATGCAAAACTATTAGAGCTACAAAAATGTTAATATTTTATTTAGGACTGTAAATATTTTATATATAAGTATAATAAAATAAATTTTTGGGCCCTGTTCGATGACACACCCTGCACACCCTCTACGGTGGCCCTGCTTGATCAATTCCAATGCTTAGTCGCGTTAATAGAAACTGGTTTTGGGTTATTTGGTACGACGATGTTATGGTTCATAGTTTTTATATCTTTCTTTATAAAAAAGAAGTGGACCTGATAAAATTTACATCATCTCTTTATTCATTCCCCATACGAGATTAATATATATTAAATTTGGTTTTCGCTAATTTGTAAATATTTCTTCAAAAGAATGTAGAGTTCTTGTAAGACCCAATCTCAATTTGCTAAATATTTTACAAAGTTATGCATTTATATAAAAAGCCGATACTCATCCGTACTTAAATTTCGAATTTCATAAACTTTATAATGCAAACACATAAATTACAGTCAAATTTTGAAGTTATTTTAAACTTCATAAGTATTTAAAAACATTACGACATGTAAACGACGTTCGGTTTGTTAACAACTAAACCAAATGCGAAAGCTTGATCTTTGAATGTGTTCGGTTCTTCGTTGAGCTTGATCGTCATCCGGTATTTCAAAATCATTACAAATATTTCATAAACCATGAAATACATTACCCATAAGGAGTATATAACATAACGAATTAAACATGAAGACCCAAAATAACAAATAACAAATTTGGCTAGATAGCCCGTCGTAATATACAACATGTATGCCGTAGGTTATGGCACACCATTGCTGGTCGAAACAACCATTCCCAGCCGTAAGTCACGGCAGGGAGCCGTCGGTTACGGTGCAGCTTAGCTGCATATTTTCCAAGTTTATCGTTTTTGCATAAAACTCTGTAATTTCACGAATTTTATTTTGACACGTTATGAGATTTAAGCACTTAAGCTTAAATTATCCGCATCCCTTCATATCTCTTATTTCCTCTTTATGATCTTTATTCATATATCATCACAACTTCAATTATGATGGATTATGATAAAAAATTCATTATATTCCCTTTTTACCCTCGGTTTGTCACTTTTATGAAAATAACCCATAATGTAGCATTAAGCCAAAATGGTTCAAGCTTTCCATTTTATACTACCAGGAGGATTGCCCAAATTATTAAATTAATATTTAAACCACCCTTAAGGTTCGTTTACCCGAATTGTCATTCGAGGGCATTTTGGTCAATTTTAGTCATTTTATTCACGAAGGACTTTCAAAAGCTTGTTTTGACCAAATGGGCACTTTTAAACCATGTTCTACTTAAAATCATTGTGTTCCTAACTACATAAATTCTCCCATTTAAATTATTAGATATACATCACTTTAGGTAATCCAATTTCTACCCATAACTCGTTTAGCTCTTATCGGACCCTATGTTCTCATTGAGAGCTTGACCCATTACATATACCTGGCTCGGATCATACCATTGACACGTTTTAATACCTTGCACTATTAATTGCTAATTAAAAGCAATGCAAGCCATACGTTATTCTTCTTGTGAACACAAAACTCGACAAGCGACGATTAGTCATTATTGTCAAATGATGATGATAACATCACCATTTGACCCGTTTGGCCTAAATGACCATTTTATTATTATGAGATGGTATTTATTTGCCATCTCTCTCATTTAGCCCGTTTCGACTTACACCAATGACCTTATTACTTAAAAGTTGTTTCTTAATTCGTTTGACCCATTATGGCTTACGCCATAGGGTGTCTTTTTTCAAAATTCATTGTTTATCCATCAACTCGCGACCTGATTACTATTTTACCCTTTTTACCCATTATGGTTTACACCATAAGGTAACTTTTCAAACTCCTTGTTTATTTGTCATCACATGACCAAATTACCGTTTTACCCTTTTTACCATCAAATATGGTTTCTTACCATTTTCACTTGTTCCGACCCGTATCATTCCACGTCGGAACATCACATTTCAAATACTATTTTACCTTGTTCTTAACCAATACAATAAGTAGGTGTTCTACTGGAAGGGTGTAAGCTTTACTTACCTTGCATCCGATTATGTTTTTCGCGTATTTGATCCGTTTAACCCGCTTCTTCCGAAGCTTCCACCTAGTTTGTCAAGCGCCAAACTATCATTTATCATTCACAAGATGGTTAGATTAGTTATCATTTATCACGACTATCCCACCTTACGCATTTTATATCAAAATTACCATTTGATCTTATTATAGGTCAGTTTGACTTTTAAAAGTCAACTGCGTATTAACATATGTAAATGCACTAATCAGTTCAACAACTGATTTAGGCAATTCGTCAAATACCCGGTATGCGTTATTTTTAGGCTACCATGTTTTAACTAAATTCCCAACCAAATTCATATCATTTCTTTCACTTTGACAAGTTCGAGCGATAATTAACATCAAGTTAACTTAGCTTCCAATTATCAATGCTAATTTATCCATTCATTATGCTAAAACTAAGGGTTTTCATCTCTATGTAAAACCCATTTTATCATATTACTAGACATTCATCCAAATACCTAATATAATCAAGTTCTTCATACAAACTAATAGATAAAATGATTTCAAGAACCTATTAATATCGACATAACATCAATTTCATCATATCATACAAAACCCATTTCAAGTTACTCGAATCTCTAATTTGTTCAAGTATCTTACACATACATAAAAGTATGATGATCATAAACATTCATATATCATCTATTTCATCAAACCCACTTCACATAGCAATATATTTAAAATTTTCACTTAGGGTTTGTTCCTAAGTAAGTATACATCTCTTATCTTACTTAAATTTTTGAAATTCATACATGGATTTAAATCCACGACATCTACCTACATTCATAATATCACTAAATTAAGATTTTTGACATACCTTATGATCCCTTAGTTTAGGTGATCATTAATATACGTTAGACTTATCGGTCATCGATTACCTTATCGCTCACTGGTGATCATTAAATTTGACTTTCACTGGTCTTGCCGGTTAGACTTATCGGTCACCGATTACCTTATACTTTGTCATCCGGGTATACCCACATTGTCTTCCCGCATTTTACAGACGTTTATGACCTCAAGTCCCGTAGCTCGTGCTACAATGAGATCATATACCATGTTATTTTATTTATTTATTTTTTTTGCCATGGTTGCATCACGTCATGTTTAAGTTTATATCAATCTTTTAGTTTTCGAAATTTTTTTTTCGAATTTATCGTCTTGCACCTATTGGTGTCAAGACTTGTTTATTTTAATTATCAATCGTTTTCCAATTCCTCTCATACTATTTATGTTTGTTAAAACGCCGTTTCTAACTAAAACTGAATTTTAATTTAACGTTTTCTCTTTAATTTATGTCAATTACTTGTATCAAGAAATTGGCAACCAAGCATTTCTTCTTTTTATACGTCATTTATTTTTTTTTAAAAACATATACCATAAAATCGAGTGCCTTTTTATGTTTAATATGAGTACCTATTGTAATATATATATATATATATATATATATATATAGGGTTTAAATGAGAACGCTAAATATTGTGAAAACCGTAAGAAAGAATTTAAAAATCACTATAACTTGGTAAAAAACAATTCAAATTTAAAATTTCTTTTTACACGTATCATTATTATTCGAATACAATATTAGAAATTAAATTTACACGTTTAAATTTACATGTATTCTTAAATCAAAAAAATTTACAAATGTGTAAGTTTGTCATTTACACATGTGTAAATTTGTTGTATTTACAGATGTGTAAAAAACTTATTAAGAGTGATTTTGAATAGATAGATGAATTATTTAAAGAGTAAATTCTTTTTTAATATTGTATTTTAATTATAATGAGGTTTTTATAAAAAAATGATTTTGATTGGTTTTCTTATTCGTTCTCACGGTTCTCGCAATATTTAGCGTTCTTAAGATAACCCCCACTCTCTCTCTCTCTATATATATATGGTAGGGTTCTAGAGTGAGGACTAGTGTATTTGCAAACTTAGTGAACTAATCATAACCATTGATTTACACACATGTAAGGCCAGAAATTCATCATCAAATCGTAAAATATACTAGTGTATTTTATCATCAAATCCTGGCCATTGATTTACGCACATGTAAGGCCAAGATTAGTTCACTTAGTTCGCAAATACACTTGTATTCACTCTTGAACCTAATCCTATATATATATATATATATATATATATAGGCCGTTAACGTACAAACGCCTTAACGTACGATGCGTACGTGATGCATTATCAACATGCGAAATCTGGTAACTAACATGCAACTTTCATTTTTTTCTTTACATGCGATTTTGATTTTTTTTTGAAACATACGTTTTTACTTTTTTTTATATGTACATGCGATTTTTACTTTTTTGGAACACGTGATTTTCATTTTTTGATAACATAACATGCGATTTTGGCATCGCGTACGCATCGCACATTAAGGCATATTGTATGATACACTTTATATATATATATATAGGGAGAGGATAATGAGAAAACTAAAAAAACTAACTAAAAAAGCCTAAAAACCTGCCATATATATATATATATACACACAATTTTTTTTTATAAAAATTCGCTACTTATTATGTATAAAAAACTTTTTTTTTCAAAAAAAAAAAAATAAGGAAAGTGGGTCACCTCTCACTTTTTCATAGGCCGACCATTTTCTTATAACACCAGATAGAGGTACCGTCATCATATAGTCTTGTTTCTTCTAATTCGAGACTCAAGCATTGGTTGTTGTGTTTGGTTATGGTTGATAGATTTTAGGACGAGTCACATAAACTAATCATGATTTGATAACAAAGCCAATGAAAATTTGACAAAGACATGGTGGGTACGCAGCTGCTACTTCCTATATATAAGTGTTCTTGGCAAAGGATCAAAAGCGTTGTTAGATTTTCGTGAGAAGTTCTGTGTAAGTAGTGTCAATCTCAGTTTGGATAACGATGTGTTTGAAGATTCATTTTGTGATTTCATATGTAACCTTATAATTATGACGCTTCTATTGCCTCAAAATCCCTTGTCATGATGTAAATTCCAATTAAACATCATGATTACAACCCAGTAGTAAATCGTTGTCATGATACCAACCATCTCCGTGTTACGACGCTTTTCACATCTACACCTCTAGAAACAAAGAGCGATTCCTTTACTAGGAACATTACCGTCACAATCAAACCTAAACGCTACCTTGTTTTTCATTTGAATGTAAACTCCTAGGGAATATGCGAGAACAGTTACCATTATGGTTTTCTCTTAATTTCGGGACGAAATTCATAAAAGTAGGAAAGATTGTAACATCCGAAAAATAGGCTCTCAAAATCCGACCCATTTGAAATTTTCGAGTTTTATTTTACATAACCCTTTCGATAGGAATTGTCGTATTATACGCTCCATGCATATATATATATATATATATATGGGAAAAGTGAATATGGGGCTTTTAAGCACCCAACATTACATGTGAAACCATCTAAACTACGTAGTTTTGAGTATAAGTTAAAAAAAAAGATTTTATTCCTAGTTTTCCTATTCCCCCTCCATTAATTTAGCAAAGTTTGATTTCCATGATTTACCATCCAAACCACGTACAAGACTTGCATTCAAGAAATTGTTCATCTATTTCACAAAATTGTCTATCTTATAGATCCATACATAATCGATCACAAGTAAAGAGTGGCAAGTTGATCAGCCTGATGCAAATTATTCAGTCTATCTTAATCCACTATCCATCATGTTTTGATTATCACCGATTATCTGGAAAAAATCTGTACTCTGATGCAGCCTGTCACAAGTTGATCAGATTAAGATTGTTACCCCTCGAACAATTTAATGGCTTTAGTTGATTCTCATCAATCCGGTTACCAGGTAAGTATGAACCCGATCCTAAAACGTTTTCCAAATTAGTCAATGGCTCTAATTTATTGAATAAGAATGAAACTCATCAAAGGGTCGTCAATATTGAACTAAAATGAAACACATGTCAAACTGGGTAAAATATAGTGCTTAAACGGGTTATAATATAGTACTTAAACTAGGTAAAAATACATTGCATTAAGAATAAACAAGTCATAGATCATTGAATTACTAAAAAAACAACAAATGATTAAAAGTGTACACCACACGAATCACTAATAACAATCACATGAAAATTAACTAAGTGAACGACACAAAATAATCTCATGAAAGCCACAACCCCTGCACTTATTTGTCTTCCATGTGAAGCTTAGCTGGACTTCTTCATCTTCTCATGTACTCGTATAAGAAACTGTACAAGATGCAAGTCTCGGTGACATCTGTTATCATGTCAGTCCCGCCATTCAAGAGCTTAAAAGCATCCTGTATACACCAAGTCGCAAGTAATTTTTCAGCATATGTTATCATCTCAGTCCCGTCATCCAAGAGCTTAAAAGCATCCTGTATACACCATTAATCCAGCTAAATAATGTTTTAAAAAAATGCAATAGTTAAGAATATTTGAAACAAAGACCTTGGAAGAAAATAAAAACCACTTGGACTGAAAACAAAAACTAGTTTGCACCAAATGACATTATGCCTTATCACATTTCATTGCTACATAAGCCATACATCTTATGTGGCGAACTCACGAATTTCTCTTTTTAAGAGATTGAATCTCAGTTAAATCACCATATATCATAAGTAACCCACAATAACATAAAAACACACAGACGTTCTAAAATCTAGAGATGGTTAGAGAGAGAAATATTAGAGAGAGAGAGAGGCAGTGAAGATCAGTTCAAGTGCCGGAGTTCAAACTGGTTTGAGTGGTGGAGGTGGCGGTGGTTCCTCCTGCCGAAAAACCACTTAGTGGCTACTTGGCGGTGGTGGTCCATGGTGGTTCGCCGGAAAACCATGTCATGCCTCGTTCGACCGCAAAGTATCCAGATCCAGATCCATTGGGTGCGGTAGCCAGAGCTAATCCGACGACACCTTCAAGTTTAGTTTCTTCTAGGACATGCAATATTCGCGAAAATTGGAAAGCAAACTTTGAAGAAAGGAATTATGGTATTTTTTTTAATGTATGTGTTCTAAAATAATGAAATAAATATTATGAGGATGGGATACCATTTGTCTACTACTTCAAGATGAATAAATAGTTATACAAAGAAATTTATTATGTTTTGAATAAGTGTTCTAGAAATAAAGATAAAGATCGAATCATGATGATGGAGACTACAAAAGTTCAGTATTACATTTTGTAACATTCGAGTTGGTACATAAAGTGTTACAGAAATAAAGTGTTCTTTGTTTACAGAAATAAAGTGTTCTTTATATTTGTTACATATATGATGATCTGTTACAAAAAAATATTTTATATTTTTTTTATGTAACATAAATGATATAAAGTGGTTTTTATTATTGTTACACATGTTATGTTTTTATTTTTATGTAACGTTTGTGTATAAAATTTCTAGATTGCATTTTCATGTTTATGTAACGTTACATGTTTTGTGAACATTTTTATGTAACGGATAGTAACTTAGTCTTAGTATTGTTACAATTTTGTGTAACTTTTTTTATGAAACCTAACGTAACTTGGTTTTAGCAATGTAATAGTTCTTATATGCTTTGCTAGTTTCATATTTAACAATTTCTTAAAATGCAGAAATAGATGATATATGTAACATTCGTTGTGTACAGTGTACAAAAAAATGTAATATTTTAGTAGAAAATACGACTTTGTAACAATATGATATGATGTAACACTTTGTGTCAGATAAGAAATGAGAGATAACGTGTTACACTGTCTGTCAGATGTGTTACACTGTCTGTCAGATGAGAGATAAGAAAAAACGTGTTATATTTTTCGAAAATATCATTTTTGTACTTCTTATCCACATTTCATTCAAATGTAAAAGTGGGTGAACGGTGGATTAATCTCAAGCATAGATTAGAGTAAAATGAATGGTAGAGATGAGATTTGCTTGTTTTCAAAATTTTCAGCATTTTGGTTAAATGAAAGTGTTGTTATTGGGATATGTGTATCTAATATATACTTTTTGGAGACAATGAGAATAATGTAAAACAACGTAAAACACAATGGAAAGTAGACCAAAAACACAATCGATGATAACAGATAAAAGATACAATGGACATAACGTAAAACACAATAAGTATTAACACCATCCTCGTTGTGTATAGAAAACTCACCCTGTTGAAAAACCCAATAACTACCAGATTTAAACACAATGGATAGCAGACTAAACACAATTACCAGAACCTATAACACAATGTATAGAATACCCACCCAGTTGAAAAATACAATAATTAGAATCAATAACACAATATATAGAAAATCTAAATTTAATAAACGCAAAGGATAGAACCCAATTAACATCGTGTTCTAAGCTTTGATAATAACACAATGTATAGAAACCATAGTACAAACGTAATAACCAAAATCCAATTGAAAGACACAATGACCATGACTTTAACATAATGCAAAGAAAACCCAGTAAAAATGAATTTATTTTATTTTTATATAGCAATATCATACTCATATTAAAGATAAAAAATGCTTGTTATTATGGTGAACTTTTTTAAAGAAAAATTGTCGTATGAGAAAGTTATAGACGTTTTAAATTGACGGGGTATTGACATATGTCTTACATGGGGAGAGAAGTCAATAATATATGATTCCCTTTATGTCATTCTACTATTTTCTTTTCTTTAAAATTAATCTTGACCCTCAAAATCTAAGATCAATGAACTAGAATCCTTCTTATTTTTTTACTTCTTGTATTTGATCCAAATCTTATCTTTTAAAATGAAAATTCACGAGCTAACACATATGGACTTCGTCAACATGTATGTCTTAAGGAAAAATGGTCCTCAATCACTGTCGTGTTTCTTAAAAGTCATATTTTTTTTTGGATTAACATAGAGAATAAAGCAAAAAAGAGGGTTGCAATCCTTCGAACAAAGATGCACAAATTTGTTGGGCTCAGTTTTCTCGGATGTAAGGATTTGGAGTGGGGAAGACTTCTTGTTTGATTGAGTTGTTACGCTGAGCATTATAGGGATTCCATTCCAAATCTGGGAAGACTCTCTTTTCAATCAGATTGGGGGCATGTACGGGAGAGTTCTGAATGGATCATCGTTCAGTTGGCTGCGAATGACAATTCCGACAGCTCATGCATCGTTCTAACTCCTTACGGCCAGAAAATTGAAGACATCGTTCAACTTTTTTGGAAGAATAAAACGTATTCGGTCTGGGTTTCGGAGTTATGTGACCTTAGGCCTTTTAATTTTGAAGGCGGGGATTGGAACGTCGTTGAAGAACCGATGGAGGAGGAAGATGAAGTAGAGGAAGGAAAAATCAGGCCAAGGAATTTTCTGGTGAGAAATCTGGTGACGGTAGAAGAAGACCAAAGGGCTCAAGGTAATGTCTCGGTAAATGAAACGTCGTGTTGGGACTATGAACCATCTATGCATGCTGTGCATGGGAAAAATAACTCAGCGGGGGGATTTCCTAGGGAGGTGGATGTGATGATGGGCCCCTCTTTGGAAGATCAGCCTATGCCTTCTACTGTGCTGGAAAATTAATTGGGCCCCAGAGGATTTTGTTGGTCTAAATAATAAAGAGACCTGTGATGGGCCTACCCATTTGAACATGTTGGGTAAAAGAACTAGGGATACCAGGAGCCCTCCTTCCGTGGGCTCTACCCAAGCCCCCATCCCAACCAGATTGTTTCAACATCAACAGACGGAGGATGTCATGACAAACCCCTCTATAACGACCTATAATGGTGTTCAGAATCATACTTCGGATGGATCTTTGGGTACAAACGGGTGTCCTCTGGTGACGTGTGCTATTCCAGCTGGGCTGCCTCCCTAGAACGAAGACATACACAATGCACAACCACCTCAATCTGTTTTGATTTCTAGGGAGGTGTGCACTACTGCTACAGTGGGCAAGAAGGTTGGATTTGATTTACGCGATTTTGAAGACGAAACAACAAAGGCTATTATTGATGATAGGGGCTTTGAGTTATCTCAATGAATTCTTTGAGCATAAACTTAAGGGTGGTGAAGAATTCTAGAAAGGTTGATTGGGTTCGGGGTATTAAAACGGTTCATAGTATCCATTTTCTTGTTGTCCAAGAGACCAAGCTGGGAGATTCTTCAAAACTTTTGTTTAGTAATTTTTGGGCAGATCTGCTTTTCACATGGCAACAGTCGATGCACAAGGGAGGTCGGGGGGTCTAGCGTGTCTATGGAACCCTTCTATGTTTGATTATGATAATGTCATCAAAAACTCGTAGTTTTTGGTTGTACCTGGCCAATTAATTCATCAAAACAGTAAAATTAATTTGGTCAATGTTTATGCGCCTAATGATGCTATGTTCCATAGGGAGCTTTGGTTGAATTTGTTGCAGGTTAGGAACACTCTTCAAGGAATCTGGGTTATGATAGGGGATTTCAATGAAGTGAGGGAATCATAAGATCGTCAAAATTCTGAACTCGTGGCATCGCATACCGATGCTTTGAATTAGTTTATCCTGGCAGCCGCATTGCATGAATACCAAATGGGTGGAGGGCGGTTCACTTACATTTCGGACAATGTTACGAAACTAAGTAAACTAGACCGGTTTTGGTTTGCTTAGGTTTCATGGAGAGATGGCCAAATGCCTCGGTCCTTGCCCTTAATAGGGATGTCTCAGACCATAGACCGATAATTCTAAATACCACTCTAGCAGATTTTGGGCGTTCAGGTTCTATAATTCTTGGCTCGAAATAGCTGGGTTCCAAGAGCACGTGACACAATTATGTTTATCCTTCTTCGTTTCAGGACACCAAATCTAAGGTTGGCAGTAAAATTAAGATGGCTCAAGAACAAATCTTAAATAATAAACAAATCTTTTTGATATGATATAATAATAATAATATTAGATATTAATATAATATATTATTAATATTATTATTATTAATACATTAATATAATTCATAACATATCTTAAAAAATGGATTACGCTTATTAATTGTAATATTATATACCCATTTGAATTATTATAGAACTAATTATTATATTAATTATATTTAACAAATACGTATTACACGGGGTTGAATAAAAGAAATACCTCTAAAAAGTTATAAATACGACATAATAATAATTTAAAACCACTCCAAATAAGCAAAATGTCAATTTATTTCTTTGAAATTTAAAGAGAGATTGGATTAAAATAATATCAACTTTCACCAATTGGCCGATTACGCTTCCAACTATCAACTTATTTTCCTACAACACTCCTAAACTAACCCAGTTTACTGACACCAGCTGCTACTTCTTCAAACAAGTGCCACATTATCAAAAAGCCACGTCAGCTGCCACGTAATAAAAAAACAACCAAGTTAGCGCCACGCTAGCTGCCACATTATCAAAAATACCACATGATCAAAAAATACCACATCAGATGCCACGTTTTCACACAAGTGCCACTTTAGCAAAAAAAAAAAAAAAACTAACTTGGTTAGTGTTCAGTTATTTTGGCAGTGCTGCAGTTGAAAGTTAGGATTTAAAGGAAAACATTATAACTTTAAAATAGATTTTATATTTTGACAATTCAAAAGGCAATATATCACAAATAATTATTGTTAATTACCAATAAATACATAAGTTAAGATTTGCCATTTACACAACTTGAATTATAGATAATTTGAAACAAAAAGCTACACATAAGGAATAAGGAATATGCTATATTGCTAAACTTTAAATATTAGTTTGATCGTAGATTTCATTAATGGCTTTCACTTTGATATTATGTTCTAATTTTTTTTGTGAAAGGAATAGTAAAGTTTAAACTCTTTATAGAGTTACAATAAGATATGTAACGGATTTATTTCTTTGGTTTTTTTTTTCTTTCTTTCGATTAGACACCAAGTATTAGTAACGTAACAAACCAAACTGATATCAGAAGATATTAGTAGTTATTACAGTCACCCATAAACATAATTCATTGAATAACAAATAAAAGATATTACGAATTACATAATTCATTGAATAAATAACATCAAAAATAAAAACATACAGGATTATTAAAATAAATAACAAATAATTCATTCAATAAATAAAATTACGGATTGAATATCCATTAAACAAATAAATAATTAAATGAGAACTTAAAGGATTTAAAATATTTTTTAATTAAATAACAAAAGATAATGCAATATTTTTTAAATTACGTATTTGTATTTATTTATTGTTATTTTGTTAATAAACTAGATATTTGATATAAATATGTATTAATAATAATAATAATAATAATAATAAATTAAATTAAATGAGAGATTACCATTTAACATTAATTATAGTCTTTTATTAATATTTTAAAGATTATTACTTTTTGGGTGGGCAACTCTTTCAAGTTTGTCCAAACTTTTATATGGCGGGTTTAAAAGATGGATAATTGGGTGATGGGTTCAATAATTAATAGATTATACATAGTTAATCTATATGTGATTAATATTTTACTTGCTTAATCTTTTATAAGTAAAATTTATAAATTTTAGATCTTTAAAGTTATTTTTTTGTGTTACTTATCATAAAAAAATTTATGTCTTTTCAGTTTTTAAAATCTTAGCAATCAAACGAGTTTCAACCATTCATATTTTACAACAATAAGAAAAATAAAAGTCAATGGGTGTTAGTTAACACCCCTTAACATTTGCTTGCTAATGACGATCACTACTATAAACCACATCTATTTGCTATGTGCAAATCCGTAGTTAATATCCTTTTGCCACGGATTTAGTATATAGCTAATCGTTTTGTTACAAATCACATTTACTATGGTTTTTGTTTTCTACATATTTTGCTACGGGTTTAGCTACAATTTTTTTAGTATAATTTAGCTATGCTTTTTATATCAAATTTTTTACGCGGACCTAGCTATAAAATTTTGCACTTTTTTGCTACTCCTTTTCTACGCTTTTTGTTAAGGACTTTGTTAGATTTTTCTATAGATTTTATTAAGTTTTTGCCATCGAAACTTAAAAAGCTTTTTTAATAAATTTTCAATATCTTAATGTATATAGTTGTTTAAATCCCGATGGAGGTTTTTGCTAGGAGTGTGTATAGGTTGGTTCTGACCTAAAACTATAATCATAACTGAGATGTCGGTTATCCAATGGATAACCATAACCATAAACGATCAATTATGGTGGTTTCGATTATTCGGTTTTGATGGTTATAACGGTCGATTATGGTCGGCTAACCATGAAATTGGGCTTGAAATTTGTGACCATGGAATAGATTTGTTATGTACATTTCTATATAATACTATGTTCCATAGCATAAAAAGTAGATATAATCTATTATATTACTACTTTTTATGATCGAATATTCAAACAAAACAATATGTTACAATTCATAAATTCAAACAAACATTTAACAATAATGATATGATATAACCCAAATTAAACAAATGTTCAACCAAATACATCAAAGATTGAAAAAAAAGATGAAAAGTCCAAATCTAACAGAGAAGATTTTACTGTCGGTTTGGTTCGTTAAGATGGGTATAAAAATATTGATAACCATAATCAACCTGCTACTTTTGGTTTTCAGAAAAAATGGTTAACTGATCACCGACTTTTTATTTGATTTTATTGGAACAAAAGACCAAATTTTATATACATTCACTAAATATTAAATTATAAAAATATCACTAAATATTAATTATAAATTCAAACAAAAAATAGTATGAATTATGGATGTCAAGGAGGTGATTGGTCGATTTAGGGGAGTGGGGAAATCGGAAATCAAATAGTTTATGAAAAAGGTGAGGCTAATGGTGAAACTGATTTGCGAGGAGGGAAATAAAAAATATTTTTCAATCTAACAAATTAAAATTTAGAGGATTCGATGTCTTTTAAATAAAATATCAGATGTAGAAAGGGCATTGTAAAACGATAAAATGTAATCTATATAAAATATTAGATTATATGCGTTTTGTAAAAAATATAAAAAATTTACAATGATACATGTTAATGAGTATATAGCTATTATATAATAAGCAAGGAAAACTCGAGTTTAAAAATTTTATAAATAAGTCTGCCTCGAGCTTTAGACATTGGTATAAAGATATTGAAAAAATTTACGATACGATAAATTTAAAGAAGAAAAAAGTTTTCTAAAGTGTTAGAATCAAGTTTAGTTAGCCATGCTTGTTGAATCACAACATGAGAACATTATATAAGATATCTTAATTGTTTTATTGTGATTATGACCTTTTATCTCGTTAGTTTTCTACCTAAAACATATATTTGAAATCTGGAATTGTACTTGTACGTTCGTTAAGATAATGTATAGAGAACCTTAAGGAATATTGGATTTTAATAACTCTAATTATTTGCCGTTGGTCGTTAATAATCCCAATTTAAAAAATAACCATTGGCAGTCCCAACTATTAACATATTGGCCTCTAATAGACCCTGACTAACAGAACCCTAACACCATTAGTCTCTGGTCGACGGAAAAACGTTTTTTGCTGGAAAACTCATTTTTCGTCGGAAAACTCATTATTTTTGTCCCAAACCTCTTTATAACCTTATTAATGATCTTTATGAACCTTTTTCTGGTAAAAACACTAATTATTTAAGTTGCCGGAAAACTCAACTTTTTTGCCGGAAGCCTTAGGTCACACCTTTAGAAAACTATTTCTGGCCAAAAACGGTTTTCGGCGACCGGATACCAAAGGCGTTAGGATTCCGTTAGTTAGGATCAATTGATGGCCAATATGTCAATAGTTGGGACTGCCAGTGGTTATTTCTGAATTTGAGACTGTTGGCGGCCAACGACGAATAGTTAAGATTATTAATATCTAATTTTCCGAACCTTAACAAGATTTGATGAACTTAGTAGAGTTATTCAACTCACATTTGATGAAACATTTTATGTACAATATTTTGTAAATGAAAATATAAGACTAGGAAATTCTTGAACAATACCATGCTATAGTTATTTATTTATTTATTTAATTCATCATGAGGGAACGAGTGTGTTACAGTTCAACAAATTTCGTAGCACATTTCTTTTAGTCCTTTCACGCTATTATTTTCCTTTTAGTGTCATACTTTCTCGAACGTGCTTTCATATGCCTAAGTAAACATACTTTAATTTGACCAACATTTAAGCCATTTGTTGGATTGTTTTGCTTTCACTTGACTTGATATGAAACAATAGGCACAAATCTAACCCCTGTTGACAAGATTATGCATTATAGCTAGCATACGTAGGAACCCACTACATAAATATCCTCAAAAGAAAAAAAAGTGCCTTATGTTTGAAGTTGAGAACAACCAACGATTGAGATGAAAAGACACACATAATCATTATTCGAGTTTATAGATTATATTTGTTTTTCTAATTGGTCTATTTCATTGCTTACGAAACTTCATCTTGGCAAGGCAACATAGACATTCCATTGCTTTATCATAAATAATGTGGTATTAAATACTTATAAGGTGTTATGAATGCATCCATTATGTAGCGACTTTCCACATGTATAACCCCTTTCTCTTATTTACTATTGTATTAATGTGAGTGCCTATATATAATGACATTTGTATGTGATGTTAGATCAATGAATAAGAATTCTCCATATTCTATTCTCTACATGATTTCATAGTTTAGCTCTCATGTTTATATACATATATATTAGTTGCTAATAGACCGTTGTATTACAACACGTTATCAACACGAACGTGCTCTATGTGTTTTGTCACCCTTGGTATCCCTTTTTCCTTGCCTTTTATGTGCATTATTTTCCAGCCTAACTCAATCTCGCACGTTGGGAAAACAACCTAATAATTATCCAAAATGATGAAAGATGGGTTTCTTATGCGATGGAAAGTTGGAAACCATAGATGCGTAGCCACTGCTGACAAAATGTTGGATCTTCGGATATGCAATCTCTACTATATAAGGTATGATTCTTCGTATGATTATTTCATATTATATTTGATGATAATACATCAATCTTACTGGTGATACTTATTAATATACATATATAAACTTAAACTGATCATTACTATAAATTCTAGGATGTAGTCTCATGATTAAACTCTTATCTATATATTTTTTTCATTTGCTTTTAGAAGTTATTATATATATATATATACATATATATATATACATACATTATATATATATATATATTAGCATGTTGGTATTCTGCAGGATTTAGATGTTACATTATAAATAATGACATTACAATTGACTAATTCATCTTTTTCTAATACTCATTATTAATTGAATAACTATAGTTTTCGTTGACGACAATATTACGAATACTTATTTTATTTTTCTCTTTTACAAATGATCCCTTCTATTATTTTAAATTGGCTGGATTATCATTTAGTTAGTTAATTTAATCTATGTTGTTTAAGACTCTTACAATCTAGTGATGCTCAACTACATATTCTTTGAGCCACCATAATCATATATTTATGCTTCTTTATTAACCTTGTAAAGTTGTAAATAAAATTGTTGAATTATTTTGATTTGAGGAAGTTAATTTGCAATCTAGAATCCATGAAAAACAATATTCAATATTACAAAGTATGGAACTCAATATCTATGGACTAAACAATGCAATTGTATTAAGTATATATGCTTGTATTGGTGGTAATATATACATGATCTATGTACTAGATTTTCATTTTGTATAGTTTATAATTTAAATGGATATGAATTCTGTAATTAATTGTTTTTATTAGTCATTGTTAATACATAGCATGTCAAATTTTTTTTACATAATTAGATATAAATGAATTATGTGAGTAGTGCTCATTGGATATTAATCCTCTGTTTATAAACATCAATTGATTTAGTTTTAAATAAACTATACAACTTATAATGCAATATATTATTATTATTATTATTATTATTATTATTATTATTATAACATGATTATGCAAATATCGTTTGGTACTTATACTAAGGTTAATGCTATAACAAATTTTGCATATAAGAAACTCATATAATAAATTAATATTGCTAGATATCATTAGTTGTTTTTAGAGAAATATTTTCTAGCGATGTCGATACCTCTCATGCATTCATTATGCCATGTCATAATGTTTAACAATTTATTTGCATATTAACTATTACTATTGCTAGTATAAGATAGTGACTATTACTATTGTTTCATATGTACAATGTATAGATTGCTTATATGATGTCATCAGTTGTTTAAATATAAATATTTGAGAAGAATAAAAATGAGTATGTTATGTAATTCATCAGTATTACAATTTTTAAATAAAATTTTCAAATATAAGTAGTAAATGATCTGAGAACTTGAAAGAGATATATGTTTAAGTTTTAAAGTAAGTGTTCAAAATATATAAGATATTATGTTTGGTTATACTATAATAAGTTATTACATAAATTATATGTGTTTGCTTATTAGTGATAGAAATGTTTCTTATTTTATAAAGGCCCATTATAAGTTGTTTTTATATGATGACATGCTATAAGGTTATGTATTGTATGATTTGTTGCTATCTATACCTTGTATTCTATATGCTATCACTTCTTTGCATCGATAATACCGAATAGAATGATTAAACCAAAGTTGTGGTTTATTGTTATTCTCATGAAAAGTAGAAATATGCTTCGATTTGACAACAAAAGTGTCATATTCCTTTTATCTCATTATCAAGTATAAAAGAAATATTATATGACTCAGACATATAATTACTTCTCAATTGACGTTATACGAAGAAAAGTTTATTTATAAGGAAAATCGGATAAAACAAATTTTGTTTGTCAAACCTCAAATTTACTTCTGAAGTAGCAATATCATTTAAAGGGTATAAACGGTTTGAAAGGACTGTATATCTATATGTTTGAGAAAATAATGAAAAACCGTAAAAATTGTATGGTTTTATTCTCATTCATGAAGTGAATATATATTGATCATTGTAATCATATGCATCATTGAGAAAGTTGTAATGATGATCATATTAATAATGAGATTGACCATTAGAACTGCAACAATCATCATATTAATATGAGATCAAACTATCAGAAATTATAAGATAGCCAAGCTAATAACGAGATCGAATATCAGTATTATAATGATAGTCATGATGAGATCGACCATCAAAAGTGGTAAACTAGTGATTACATAACACGATGGTTTGAACTTTGAAGTTATAATATATTCTTTCATATCTTATGTTTTGTATTACATACATGCAAGTAATACATATACAATATTATAACAATAAGTTTATGGATCTTAATTATATGTTGGCGTGACTGGTTAGACCACACCGAGTCAATAATGATGTGAAACTTAATGAATAACCAGTAGATTCTTCATGATAATTAAACATGTCATAGTTTCTCTCAACAAAAGTTAATTATTTACCAACCAAAGTAGGGTGTGAATCCCTAAAATATTATGGAATGAATGAAGGACGTATATATCCAAACATGATACCGTTTAGTGTTTTTAAATCGATGCATCGTCTAAATGGTCATCAAATTTACAACTTGAAGTTGTGTGTAGCTTAGCTAATGAGATAGCAAACATATTATTCCATATTATCATATTTATGGTGGTTATAACATTGAATTTAGTATCCATGTTACTAATGATTATTGGAATAAGTATTGAACTTTCTAAATGCTTAAGACACAAATTGTTTTTTTGAAGACGATGATCAAACGTCTACAAATTGATTGCAAAGCTAATAATCAAGAGAGCAAAAGTTCATATTTGAGCACATGTGATTTTACATGCGGTAACATTATTTCACATCAAGCCAACATGTTTTAATAGTTTCTCTCCATTATAGTTGGTTTTGGCCAGAAACCAAATATTTCTCATCAAACTTTTTATTGTGCGGTATACATTGGAATTGATCAACCACAACGCACAAAGATTGAAACTCAAATAATGTTGGAAATATATGTTGGGTGAAAATACTATTTATGATTACATACTTAGAGCAATTAACGAGAAATTTACTTATGGCTCGTTAGATCTTAATTTAAGTAAATTAACATTCCCAACATTAGGGGAGATTAATGGCAGTTGAAAAAGGAATGGGTATGCATGAATTATCATTGATCCTCAAACAAAATTTTGTGAACAAGAAGTTCAAAAGATAATTCGTTACCTACATTAAAGAATCAATCACCAGACATGTTAACTAGCCTAAATACTGTGACTAAGTAAGTCACGTAGTCAACTGCTAATGCTCCAATTAAGTTAATTGTCCTAGTAGGCAAACCATATATTAATGAGTCTATTGCACGCCTAAAGCGTGGTAGACTAGTCTATTGCACGCCTAAACCATATATTAATGAGTCGATTCCAAGAAAATAAAAATTCCTCGAAAAATTGGGGCAAGTAATGAAGAAGATGGTCAAATCGAGGTTATAGTAAAAAAAGGGTTTCTTGAAGAGACGTTAGACATGATGGTTCTGGAAGACCTCAGGTACCTGAAAATAAAGAGCTCTTAGTAAATTATATCATGTCTAGAAGTGTATGAAATCGAAACAAAATCGACGTCGTTATACTTTTGTATATATAGTGCTTGAAAAAAATGAAATGATGAGGATCAAGATTTAAAATCTGCCTATGAATAAATACAAAGAAATGATTGGCCAAAATGGAACGACGCAAATGAGGCAGAGTTGAATTCTCTATTGAAATGGAAAGCTTACGGGCCAGTAGTCCATAAAAAAGGTTGTAAAATATATTTAATATAATTAGGTCTTTTATGTGGATCAACAACTGATGGCACAAGGATTTCGCAAAAACCTTTGATTAATTATGAGGAGACGTATTCTCCAGTGGTGGATGCAATAGCTTTCCAGTATTTAATTAGTCTGGTACTATAAAGAGAGAATTGATATGCGTCTTATAAATGTTATGTATCATTTAAATACTAAAGTTTACATGCAAGTCCTTGAAGGATTTAAATTATGTAATTCATGTAAAGTAAGTTCTAAAGAACAATATGATCGTTGTATACATATTTATTTTTGAATACGATTGAACTCCTGATGAGTTTCTTAAAGCAATTGAGTTCTTTAAAGGTGAATCAAAACATCTTAACGATGTAATTCTTGTGCACCAATAAACATACATTGAAAACTTGTACCCAGTGATTGTGATATCTCAATAAATAGTGTACAAGCATGGTATAATATGGATTTTGGAGATAAAAGCAAGTGTTCATGACACTTTTACATGATATAGATATCTATGTCTTAAATGGGCAAATTTATATAGCAAAACTCCTGAAGAGTGAAAGCACATGCATATATGGATAAGATGGAACTAATTCCCTCATGGATTGATAATGCTAGAAGCATTGATGTCAAAACAAAGAACATACTATATGAAGTTGACAAAATATGTGGACTAAAATAGTCGAGTCAAAAATGATATAATTGACTCACCAGTGAGCCCGAAAACGAGAAATACATATGGTGAAGTTGGTCCATTTGCTTTCATTAAAAGAACGATATGATGTTTATAAGTGTTGCAATATATGTTGATGATGTCATTGAATCTCCTAAAGAGAAAAAAAAGAGCTCAAATATTTAAGCAAGAATTTACAAATGAAATACAATATTGCAAATTTATGGCTCAATATGTAGAATATGCATTTGTATTATTATCCATCAATCATAATACATCTAGAAGATGGTGGACATTTTCATATGCACACAACTTATGGTATAAGTACATTTAATGATGTTCAAAAATTTGATATAGATAAAAATGACTTTTATCATCTTCTATCAAAGAAACAAAGATTCTTGGTCATGAAGTACCATAATTCAATACAAATTGTATTAATATATCTTGCTAGCTATACACGAACATATACCATTAAATTCATTGGCAAGATTTAACTCGTGTACGACGAGGAGATAGTGTAATTAGTAAAACATTTATTTTCTATACCTTAAGGTACGATAGGTATGGGTTCATATTTTACTAACCCATCAACAAGTTTGGTTAGTTTTGTAAATGCAGGGATTATAACAAAACACATTCATGGATCTTATGGTATCTACTTACAAGCGGAGTTAATTAAAGTTTTACATGAAGATCATACATCAAGTTCATTAATAGATTGTACATCAAGCGACAAATCACTCACTACAAAAGTTTTTCAACAACTTTCATAGAAGATTGGCACTTGTTACTTGAAATGACACATATTATATTGACGGGGAGCTTTACATAAATTGCACTTTTTACCCTTCACTAAGTTTTATCCAATTGGATTTTCTTAGTAAGGTTTTTTTTGAGACATCGTACCTGATCCGGAAGTATCAGGGGGAGGCAATACGCGTTGCACTCTTTTTCTCTTAGCTGAGGTTTTGTCCCATTGGGTTTTCCTAGCAAGGTTTTTAACGAGGCAACATCATTAAGCGTATTAAAGAATAGTATTCCATCATGTGGATAGTCAAGGGGGAGTGTTATGAATGCATCCATTATGTAGTGACTTTCCACATGTATAACTCATTTCTCTTATTTACTATTGTACTCATGTGAGTGCCTATATATAATGACATTTGTATCTGATGTTAGAAATGAATAAGAATTCCCCATGTTCTATTCTCTACATGATTTCATAGTCAGGCTCTCATGTTTATATACATATATATTAGCTGCTAATAGACCGTTGTTTCACAATAAAAAGCGCCTATAACTCCCCCATAGAATGCGTTAATTGGACAAATGTTTTTGTAGTTGATGAATTTGGATAAATAACTGAGATACATATTGAGGAAATAATGGTTTAAAAAACTCACAAAACTTGACATTTAGGGTCTCTTCAATAAGTTTTGTTTCTAAAGTTATAAACTACATATGCTTTGAAATTGAAGATCAGTACCTCACAAAGGAGCCATCATATACTTTAGCAACACTCTTTCAAATTTTAAATAAAGCATGTACTTGTAAATAGGTTTAAAATAAGAAATCAAGGGTTTAAATTTGAACAACATTTGATGAGAGTTAATGCATGAACCTTGACAACAAGAACTATATTTTGAACATAGCATGCTGTGTTAACGACTTCAACCCAAAGCATTATGGATAAACTAGAATCAACAATATTGTTCTGGCTGCTTTAATAAGCATATAAATTTTCTTTTTCACAATACTATACTATACTATTGTGGTGTTGTTGAAATGTTGAATTCTCTTGAAATTCCTTCTTTATTATGAAAGTTATCTAGAGTATGATTCCTAATGAAATAAACTAGCCTCTGCCATATCTTGAAATATATATCTTAAGCATAATAAAGAATCCTAAAGGAGCTTGAAGGATTTTGAGGAATCATGAACAACTTTTATAAAATGCCGTGAATTTCAATTATGATATATCATGAACCACTATCTTGAAAAACTAAGTTGAAACATCATGAATAATTCTATAGGCGTGTATGAGAATTCACATACCCTGTTCGAGCTCGAAAAAATATGCCCTTTCGTAATATTTATTATTATTTTTAAAAATTAAATTAGTATTGGATTGAATAAACCTAATGCCAAGTGAGCTAAATTCTAAATCATAAATTATGATTTGTTGATGGGCCTGTATTGGAATTGGTATGTGTTTACTATTTAAAAAAAACATATATATACCAGATTTTTTTTAAATCACGTACTCCTTAAAATCACAGGCCTTATATGGAGGTCCTCCCCGCATGCCATCAAAGCCGCCACTGAATAATTCTATACAATGTTAAATAAAATTCAGAAAAATATGGTGATATATCTATATCAAATTAAAAAATGCTAGTAACAATAATTATTTATAATTTAGATTAAGAAAGCGTGTGTAATAATTGACACCACGAGTAACAAGGTGAGATATGATACTTTTGAATGGTGGAGAAACAAAAACATATTTTGAAGAATGCACGTATTTGACATTTATTTTATACTAGTATTTGGACCCGTTGTCGTAACCGGCGGCGTCGAAACTTAAACTAACTCCAATTTATATTGTCAAATATCTGACAGACTCGCTTCCGAACAAAAACTTACATCAAAACGTAGACCAACTTAAGATATGCATAAAATAAACACGAAAAATGTATTATATTTGACCTGACTCATTATCGAGAAAAAATACATCAAAATGTAAACTAACTTGAATTTATACCGTAACATACTTAAATAAAACACATAAGAAAATAGTTTTTTAACTTAAATAATGGCAATTGTGGCAGCATTGAAACATAAAGTATTTCGAACTTATATACCGCCCAGTGAAAACATATTATATATGATATGATAAAACATAAAACATACATAAAAGTAATAACGTATATGTATTGACAAATCATAAAAAACATACATAAAAATAAGTAAAAAATAAAAAAGCTCGAAAGGAATATAAAGCTTATGAGTGTAAGAATAATGCTATATCTTAAATGTAGAAATTTAAGAAAAAAAAACCATGACAAGAACTTTGCTACAGTGCAAAAAAGCATTTCGGATATGCTATATTTATAATATGGTCCATGGCTGAACTGAGAATCTCAAATTCTACACAAATCGTGTAAAATAATCAAAAGGACATGGAACCATGCATGATTTTATCCTTACATCTCTATTCAATGTTTTTTTAACGGCAAGGAACGATGTGCTAACTATTATGACATCGGGTGCTGTGGTCAAGGTCGACTACTCGATCGCCGTCAATCCCTTGGCTCTCTCAGATGCGCGGAAACCCGACCTCCACTCGACCGAAGGCACGACAGTGGAATAATCGGTAAAACCTCGTCTCCCATCCAAGACGAACCGGCGCCACCCGTATTCCCCCTTCACCTGGATGCCTCAGAAAATAATGGGGAGCGTGAGAGTCGAACCTGGGTCACAAGAAACACCAAGTTTTTCCCCAACTACTCCACCACCACCTCATTGGCATCTCTATTCAATGTTTATTAATTTCTCCGACCGCTAAGGAAAAAAATATGATTTTTATACTAGGTGTGGTTTTAAAATGTGTTATTAAGGGAGAGTTACTGTACAAGAGGCTGAAAGTGCAACAAGTATAAGTGTTACAAAAATCAGTCATATGTCCTTCAAGACAGTGGTATAATCATCCATGTAAATATTCTATCCAGTATGCACGTAATTACATAATATTAGGTAATTACGAAATGATACATAGTCAAGTATTGTAACGTACTTACGTAGTGGTACGTAATCACATTACAATACGAAAATCACTTAATGCTATACTTGTTTTAGAGTGAAATGCATATTACACAATTATGTACTGGTACATATTTCATAACATTATAAAAAATACGTAATCACGTAGCCTGTAAAATAATTTTTTAAGAATTAAAAAAACTATAGAAATAGCCTACTTAAATTAAAGGAAATAAAATGCTCGTTTTTATAGTAGGATTTTTTTAGAAAAATATTAAAATATGAACAAGTTATTGATGTTTAAGAATCGTGAGAAAAATATGTTTAAAAGTCACAGTAGTGGTTTGTTCTATTTTGCTCTTATCCGCTTGACTTTTAATGTGATTCAATTATTTGACCACCTAAATCCCAACCATTAAATAATTAGATCCATGGTAACATTTACATTTTCTATGATTGCAATACTATGTACAAAATATTCTCCAATGCATTTATCGTGTATATATTTTGATTAAAAGATAAACAAAACGTTAATTTTTTTTCAACGGTAAACCAGTATACTCTAATTAATCATAAATTATATGGCTTGCAGGATTTAAACCTACACCTCTAGAATATAGAAAAGACGCCTTACCAATCACACCATACTCCTTAGGACAAAACAAAACTTCAATCACCTTACCACATAAACAAAACTTCAATAACCCGATCGAATAAATCACATCAATTGTGAATCCAAAGCGTTTGAAGCTAAAAGATTATACGTATTAAGTGCTTTTATTTCGTTATTATTGTGTTTAGTTTTTATTTTGACATCAATTTCAAACAAATTATTGAACACCATAATAAACGAAATATAATACAACTAAGTAATATATCTCTTCTTTTTCTAAAGATCCAATAAATAAGCTATAAAATTAAAATAATTCAAATAATTTGCTATTTAATATGAGACAATTATGAATTCTTGTTTGAGACTTAGCACTGGCGAAAAGTGTGTTATGGAGCATTCCATTACATAAAGATATCTTTTGATTGTACTCTTTGTCATCACTTATTAGGATCACCATTTGTTTTGCATATCTACAACTCTCTATTTCTATTTAATATCTGTAAACTTTGTGACCCATTAAATGTGTGACGGACAGGGTGGGTTCACATATTTGGTAGATGCATATATTTTTTAAGGAGAGTTTTCCTGTTTAAACCTGGATAATCAAAAGTAATTTAGGATTATTTGTGTAATAGAGTAGAACGCCATTAATAAAAATTTAAGTGTGAGACGGAACTGAAAGTGTTAAAGACTTTTGGAAATAGCGTTGAAAAAGATATAAAAGTATAAATATACCTGTATGATCGTTTATGTTAAGTTATAATCAGTCCAATCCAATTAAATGTTTTTAATTAAGATACATTAAAGTTTACACATTTCTTGTTTTAAAAAATGCTTAAAACTATGATGATGGAAAATAATGAAATACACCATTTAAATCACTTTTCCTAACCACACGTCATTTTTAACGATAATTTTGGATCACTAACAGACCACTAAAGTATCATCGTACCACTAGCGGAATCTTGATCATATCCATCTCTATTAGGCTATAATGCCTATACACCAATTCACGAGAAAACCCAATAAATCTAGGAAAAACCTCTTTTGGAAATCGAACCCAGAACTTCATGGTCCCTAAGCCTTATCCTCACCCTTTAATATAATATTTTGTCTATCACGAAACTTGAATCCTCACCACTTAAGCAAAAACATTTTTTCCTACTCCTTATTACTTATTAGTACCATTAGACCAACAACCTGTAACATCCGTCAAAAACCGGGTTAACCAAACCCGCTTCGTTTATTAACCGAACATCCAGTTAAAAATTTCGTTGCGTATTTAATGCTCAAATTAATTTTAAACGATACATAATTAATAAGCATATTAGAATATAAAATTTATAATTGAAAATTTATTAAAAATAATGAAATAAAAATATTATGCTGATGCCGGGTTTCGAACCCGGGTCAGCCGGGAACTCAAAGACTTAAACACCAACATTCCACCACTCCGCCACTTGATGTTTTTGTGAGTTCTAGGAAACAATTAAATCATATCTACAACCGAGAATCAACCTGTTGCGCCAACTGAAACCGATATCGGCTTTCAAACCGTCCAAGACGTTTGAGTGCTCGCGGAATCTTGATCATAACCGATAAACCGACATTTTAAATCAATTCAGTCGTTAATGAACTTGAATTCATGTGATGTTTGGTTTTTATAACCGAAAACATTCATTTCTGGAATTACTTCAACAAAATCCTCATCTCGCGACTCAAGTACATTCCCAGAGCTTCTAATTCCACGTTTACTCTATTTTCTGGTCGTCGGAAATACTTTTTGAACATCGCCGGAATTCTCTGCAAGTCGCCGGAAAACCGAGACTCACCTCAAAACGGTAAATACCTCGACTCTTTCTGTTTCAATCCGTTGTTAGACTATTACTGACTTCAATCCATCACCCAGAATCAATCCTAGACGACGTTGCCGAATATTCTGCTTTCGCCGGAAAACTTCTGAAATTTCCAGAATCACGCCGTGAGCCGGTTTGATCATTTAAACTTACTGATAATCGTTGCTCAGTAGTTAAATTTCATATCTAATCAATCAAAACTGTTAATTGATCCTAACAGCCGAAGTTCACAAAACAGAGCCGACGAATCATTGCCGGAGTTCTATGAAAGACACCTGTTCGGTACATCCTTTCCCCAAACCCTCTCCGTTCATTACCTTTCAATTTCTTATAATGTTCGTTAATCGAGTTAAACAAGAAACAGTTTGGTTAACCGTTGTCTGTGTTTTGAACGAAGAAGACGAAGTCGTTTATGTTATAAGTCTAATTAAAATCAGTATTATGAACGGGTTAGACACACAGTCCAGCGGTGGACTGTGTGCAAACAAACACGCATGCGTCCCGAGTTCGATCCTTGACACAATCACATTCTCTGTAATAAAAATGTTCCTTTTTAAACTGAACCGGATCCACACGCAGTAAGATGTTAAGTATAATAAAAACCGGAATATTTACCAAGTTAGACACACAGTCCAGCGGTGGACTGTGTGCCAAACTAAACCACAGGTCCCGGGTTCGAGACCTGTGGAGATCACCGATTCGATACAATTAAATCCTTTTTAAAATAAATGATTTTCGGATTAACTTAAATAGTGTATAAATATAATTAAAAACATAAATATTTCGGGTTAGACACGTAGCTCAGTTGGTAGAGCTGCGTGCACGCGTACGAGAGGTCACCGGTTCGAACCTCACTCAGTGCAACTATATAACTGACCGAACCGGTCAACGGTCAACAGTCATGGTCAACGGTCAACGGTCAAAGTCAACATTTTTTATATTTTTATTTATTTATTTAATTTAAAAATCAATTAAAAATACTTAAAAATCAATGTTTTTAAAGTTAGAAAATAGCCTTAAACTCACAAAAATATATCCAAAAATACTATTAAAATTGTTAATAAAATCCATTATTTACCTTACTTTTTCGTTATTAATTAGGTTAGTTATTCCTCGTCGATCAATCCTCTAAACTCGTGCGCATTCAACATCATCCACCGAACGCACCCAAGGTGAGTGAATCTCTACAAATTCCCCGTTTTAATCCCGTTTTTGGGGTGTATCATGTGTCATATTATTTATCACATTTAAACTATTGTGCATCCATCATATCCATGAACAAATGTGTATTCAATATGTATCAACTGTTTGTGTGGTTATTGTTTAGATTAAATTTATCATTTTCAGTACATACATTATCATAGGCCGCCGCTCCCCATTACATTATGAGCGTTGAGTTGTTCTCCATTACATTATGAGCGTGAACCAGGCGTTGCCAACATACGACCGGCTCCGTTTGATTGAGCCTTGATCGCACAGACATTTATTATAGGCCGTCCGTTCCCCATTACATTATGAGCGTGAACGTGACGTTGCCAACATATACAGGTTCATTCATGTTATATATTCATGCAAGTTGGTTTGTTATTGTATGCTATTGGTTTGTTATTGTATGCTATTTGTTTGTTATTGTATGTTTATTTACGTTTGTTCATATATGAATATTGCACAATTTTTCCATATTAAATACAATAAGAAATAAATAATAAATGTTTTCTAACAAGGTTTACTCGCCAACTTTTGTTGATCCAAAAACCATTTTTACACATGATAAAGGTGGAAAGGATGAAGCAAGGAACACATAGGAAAGTGCCTTAGAAGAAAAATAATGAAGTTTAGATAGATGTATAGAACATGTTGTATTTGTATGATTTGATTGTATGATCTCCTTTAAATTGGAATAATAAATATGAAACATTATAATAAATGTAATGAGCTTTGATGAAAACCCAATCATGCCCCGATCACCTTTTCCGCTGTGGGTCGGGGTGTGACACAGCCCTTTGGCGCATTCAAATTACTTGATAAAATTAACCCTAGAAACCAAGGGCTTTTCATCGACCAAAAAAATCCTTCGGTAATACATTAGAGATGGTGATATCCGTTGATAATGGTCCGTTGAGAAACTAGATATGGGTAAAGACATACCAATATATATCAACGATTGACTTTGCCCGCAGATCACTAGCAACTATTTGACCAATATCACTAGTATACATCACCGTTTCAATATCATCAACAGATAGCTAAGGATACTTATTGATGGATTAACATCAGATATTTGCAGACAACTTTTTCTGTCGATGAATACTATTTTTTTTATCAATGTGTTTATATGTATAAATATGTTGTTGATTCCCTATAAATGGAAATTACACATTTCAATTAATAAAATAACCCTAAATGAAAAAAAAAATCATTACAATTTAAATACGTATCAATGATTCAATATAGACAATATGTTCATACAAAAATTAATAATAAAAAAAAAACAATCCAAATAAGTGGGACGGGGTTTTGGTGAAGGCAGTCTTGACAAGTGGCCATGGGTGTACATAGATGGAAGATACAAAAGAATGGGTTCACATGAACCCGATGATTTAAATTTCTTTAGTAAAATCATATATAACCGAATTTGTGAATGAACCGATAGTATTTTTGGTATGAATCCATACAGAGAATTCAAGGTTTACCACTAGTCATTTATGTCCATGGTGACGGCTTCGAGTCCGAATAGGGCCTGTTTTGACAGTTTTTTTTGTATGTATGTATGAAAACTGATATTCATCAAACATCGGTGTCTGGTAGGGCTGTTCAAATTGTTCGACGCTCGAAACTCGTTAGATGCTTGATTGAAAAATGTTTGGAATTTGCTCGTTCGATTCAGCTCAATTGAAAAGAACGCTTGGTTTGGATTGATTCAGTTTGTAAACGAACTGAACATAAGCATAGGTTCACTCTGTCCTGTTCTGTTGGCTCGATATATATATATATATATATATATATATATATAGTATGTATGTATATATATATATATATGTATGTATGTATATATATATGTATGTATATATATTACGGTAGCTACCATAAGTTACAGTAAAGGTCAGGTTTGCACGTCTTGATTTTCTTCAAACTTCCATCTTACAACCTCGCATCCGTTAGTTGCCAAACTTCCTTCCAACACTTCATTCTCGCTCCTTTATACGTATTTGTACCTGAAATGACAAATAAACCATAGTCATCTAATTCTAGACAATAACCCTATCAAATATATGATTTTAATACCAATTATGCCTCTTAAAAGTTGTCTTATGGTCCACCCGTCATGGATCCCATATCTTGAGGGCTATTATGGATAAAGTATCCTTAATGTGTGATACACGACCTCAAAGGATCAAGGATCCTTAACATTTACTATTGTTACTAATAATTGCTCTCGATATTTTCTTATGTTTATATGCAGGGGAGTAACGTGGTGGACTGAGTCTAATCTGGAATCTCGCTAAGAATTCGTTACAAGGTTGTAAGTGCTTATTCCATAACGGTCATGGGGTGAGGTTTTGGGTCAAGCAATTTTTTCGAACTTAGTTGTTATTGTTATTCAAAAGGGGTTGATCGAGTGTTATTAGAGATAATCTCACATTCGCATACACACAAAACAAGCAGGAAGCTTACACTCAAACACTTTTAACGATCATACAATCATTGTACCACAATCGATCAACATCCGAAGTTGTACTCATTTTCTTTGTTTAATATAGTTGGTGGTTGATAGTTTTCACCCCCCCGAGGTTTTTGTGCCGGCGATTTGCTAGTGATCAAGGTTTTTTCCTTACATAAATCATCGTGCATTAGCTATATTTATCGTACATTGTTTGTTTCATTCAATCAAGCACTCTACCTCACAAACAAATTTGTTTAATTATCCTTAAACATATTTTTGACCAAAACAAGGCTGTCGAGATGACTTTCTTCAACTCCACCTAATTGCTCGGATAAATCAAGTGCGGTCAACCTTAGCCAGAATCGGATCTAGTAGGTCAACTCGGGCCGAGTGTGACTTAGAAAAAATAAAACATAATTTATATGCCTATCATATAAAAGAATGAATGTCATTTTCAAGTATTTTGTTATAAATATTAGTAAATTTATGTTGTTTGACATATATTTAATTTCTGAAAACTAATTTCTTCGCAATTTAACTTGTCAAAGTACTCCCTAAGTACTCTCCGCCTAGGCCAAGTACTCTCAACTTCCCGATCGACTGACTAGCGAGCGCTTGACGACTTTTACAACCATATTTACAGTATATTGTTTTTATTATTTTGACTTTTATTTACATTATAGAAAGCGAAAATGCTTTTTATATTTTAACTGAAACAAAATTATTATGGTTTTTATCATTTGGATTTTTATTTACATTATAGAAAGCGAAAATGCTTTTTATTTTTTAACTCAAACAAAACTATTTCCAACGGAATATTTTTTCCCTAATCCGATGATACAATTCATCGTAACTAGTGATTTCTCTTCGCGTTTCGCGTCGGGAATTTTGTTGGTATTTGTTTAATTTGTTACATTATCGACATTCGCTACAGTAATCAAAAGAGAAAACCTTACATGGATAGAAAACAATAAAAACGAATATCGATATTGCTACTGATGTTTTTTAGTTGATATCGGTTCAGTTGGTTTGCGTTCTGTGTTTGTGTTTTTCAACATTGCCATATAAACTTTAATGAAAATGGCTATTGTGCCGCTATTGTAACAAAACCGAACCAAAACCGACTAAACAACATTTGTATTGGTACTTGTATTTATTTTATTGCTTTTGCTTTTGATAAACCAAGATCGTCCCTGTACCGAACAGAACGACCGTAGTGGTATGTATTAATTTTTATGTTTTCTTTTTTAATAACAAATATCTTGCTGCTACCGTAGTGAACTGAACTGAAACTAAAAGAACATCAATTCAGTACCAATATTTATTTTTATTGTTTTTTCTTTCAATAAATTGACATCGTATTGCTAACACACCGTACAAAACTACATCAGTACCGATACCTATATTCATTTTTATGGTTTCTGGTTTCAAAAATTTTTCTATATACAAATCTATTTGTGACGATAAATAAATATCGGTATTAGTACCGTGACAATGACAATCTGGACTGATCGATACCGTTCGAACAACATCGGTGTGAATACCGGGTTCGGTTTATCGTTTTTGGTTGATATAAAACATATATTGATTTCTATACGTACTGCATGAATCGTACCGGTACTGTAACGAACCGAACCTAACCGATACCAATCCAATACCTGCGGAAACCTATCCTCATAATGTGTGGGAAAATAACTTAGCATGCTAAAAAAGATAAACATAGATACAAATTTAGATTTTTTTTATTTGAAAAGTTAACTAACGTACGTTATGTTGGTCGTGTGATAGTACCGATTCGGCAGAACGATTATAGACAGGGTGTAACACCCCGACCCGCAGCGGAAATAAGAGTCGGGGCATAATTGGGTTATCACCAAAGCACATGACATTTACTATTATGTTTCATAATTAAATGAAGTCAAAGTTACATTTCTCAAACATCCCAAACATGTTCATTCATTACAAAGGAAAATAACCAAACATAATAATCCAAATACTAAAACATTTTATTTCTTCTAATCCAGGTCCTAAGTGTTCCTAGCTGCTGCTGGTTCACCTGTATCATGTGTAAAATAGGGGGTTTTTGGGTCAACATAAGTTGGCGAGTGAACCTTATAGATAAACATTTGATAATAATTGTTTGGTTAGTTTATCAATAAAATATTGTGCATAATCATAAAAGAGCACATGTATGAAATCAAACATTGGCAAACATCAGTACAATTATAACATACATTAACAATCGATAGCATATATGAACATACCAACATCACATAATAATTAACATAAATGAACTGTGCGATCAAGGCTCAATCAAACGGAGCCGATCGTATTGCATGAACTGGAAATGTAAATTGAACTGTGCGCTCAAGGCTCAATCAAACGGAGCCGAACGTATTGCATGAACGGGAAATGTAAATTGAACTGTGCACTCAAGGCTCAATCAAACGGAGCCGAGCGTATTGCATGTATAGAAACGTAAAATAAAATAACCGATCAAGGCTCAATCAAATGGAGCCGATCGTGCGGGCACGCCCTGATCAACCGCATAATAAAATGGGGATCAAACTCAACCTCGATGGGTGGGGAGCTACGGCCTCGGCAATTGCATGTACTGAAATAATAATTTGCAAACAATAATAACTACTTAGCAGCAACAAACTAATACACATGTCATGATATGATATATGCACAATAACTTGGTTATAATATATAAATGAACAAGACACATGATACACCCCAAAAACGTGATTAAAACGGGGAATTTGAAGGGTTCACTCACGTTGGGTGCGTTGGATTTGAATTGGTGAGATGCGCACGATTTAGACGAAGCGAGTCAACGAGGAATCACTAACCTAAATAATAATGGGAAAAATATATTAAATGGATGGATTTATTAAAGATTTTAATGGGATTTTTAGATATATTTTTGTGAGTTTATGGCTATTTTCTATCCTTAAAAATGTTATTTTAAGTATTTTTAATTGATTTTTAATTTAAATTAAACAAATAAATATTTAAAAAAAATAATATTTTTTTACTGTTTGACCGTTGACCGTTGACCGGTTCGGTCAGCGGTAATACTTGCGCCAAGCGGGATTCGAACCGGTGACCTTCCGTTCACGCGCACGTAGCTCTACCAACTGGGCTACGTGACTAACCCGTTAGAAATCCAGTTTTAATTATATTTATACACTTATTCGAATTTACCGAAAATTCCTTCATTTTGCAAAACGTTTTAATCTCATTGAACCGGTGTTTGTGACGGGACTCGATCGCGTGACGTGAAGTTTGATTTGCACACAGTCCACCGCTGGACTGTGTGTCTAACCCGGTTATATTCTTGATTTATATTATACTTAACAACTACCCACTCTAACCCGGTTAGTTCATAAATAAAAGGAATGTTATTACGCAGAGTGTGTGTGTAGTAAGGATCGAACTCGGGACGTGTATGTTAACTTTGCACACAGTCCACCGCTGGACTGTGTGTCTAACCCGTTAATTATCCGAATTTTAATTACTCTTATGTTCAGCAATAGGTTCATCTTCTTCATCGGATTAAACTGTCAGCGTATTTCAACTGGTTAAGATTGATTTTGCGACTCTCAAAGTTCTTAAACACTATCAGTAATTCAATAGTAAGGAACGAAAAGAGTTTAAAGAACAGGATTTACCGATTGGAAATAAACACAGAATTCCGGCGGAAGTTTTGTCGGTACAGGAATTGAGCTCCGACTGTTGAAACAATTAACAGTGTGGTTCGATTATTTATAGAATTAAATCATCTAAACAAGGTTTAAATGAAGTGTAGGATATCTTACCCTTTCACAGTGAGATTCCGGCACTTTCAGAGACTTTCCGGCGAAAGTGGGATTTCCGATAAATGTTGGCTAAGATTGATTCTGATGATGGAATTTGGTTAGAGATTGACTAATCACATGTTTTAAACAAAAAGAGTCGAAGAAAATACCGTGAACACGCAAGTCCCGGTTTTCCGGTGAGTTGCAGAAAATTTCCGGCGATCGAATTCAGAGAGTCTTACGGTTCCGAATCTTTACGAAAATGAAATTGAGTGTTATTGTGATAGCTATGATTCGCGCAAATGATCAGGACTTGGATTTAATCAGAGTTTGATACATTTTCGGTTTCAAATACCGGAAGTGATGAAGTCTTTAAGTTCATTCAATTAGGATTTAATTAGAAACCGATATTCATCGGTTATGAGTTAGCCAAACGAAGTCGAAAGGATTTAGCGTTCAGTTTGCCGATTTTCGTTATTCAGACGTCATTAACCGTTAATTCGTGTTTGCGTATAAAACTCAATTGTTTTCCTAATGTTAACAGAAAACAATTGGTGGCGGAGTGGTTAATGGATCGGTGGATAAGTTAGTTGAGGCTGTTGACCCGGGTTCGAGTCCGGTCAGCTACAAAATTTTTTTATTTATTTTATTTTAACTTTTTATCAAATATAACTTCTATAGTTTAGTATATATATTAATTATGTAACGTTTAAACTCAAAATACTCATAAATACTTAATGAAATTTCATAACTTGGTATTTGATTACAAAACGGAGCGGGTTTTGGAGACCCGATTTATACAAATGTTACAGTATCCCCTACTTTTAGGAATTTCGTCCTGAAATTTAAACAGTTGAAGTAGTAGGGAAAAGATGAGGATATTTTTCATGCATTGAGTCTTCACGTTCCCAAGTAAACTCAGGTCCCCGTTTCGACTCCCAGCGTACTCTAACAATAGGAATGCGACTTCGACGTAGACGTTTTTCTCCATAGTCCATAATCTCCACTGGTCTTTCAATAAAATGCATGGATTCATCGATCTGAATATCTTCTAGTGGAATATGAAGATTCTCATCAGCGAGGCACTTCTTCAAGTTCGACACGTGGAATGTGGGATGAATCCTATCGAGTTCTTCCGGTAGGTCAAGCTTGTATGCTACAGGACCTACTCTTTCGAGTATTTTGAAAGGTCCTACGTAACGTGGTGCTAGCTTTCCCTTTTGACCAAAACGAACTACTCCCTTCCACGGTGATACTTTTAAAAGCACATGATCACCAACGCTAAACTCCAAGGGCTTCCGTCGTTTATCTGCGTAACTCTTTTGACGACTTTGAGCCGCTAGTAGATTTTTTCGGATTTGATGAATCTTATCTGTGGTTTCTTGGATCAATTCTGGACCAGTAATTTGTGCTTCCCCAATTTCGTGCCAACAAACAGGAGATCGACACTTTCGACCATATAAAGCTTCAAAAGGTGCCATGCCGATGCTAGAATGATAGCTGTTGTTGTACGAAAATTCGACTAACGGTAGGTGGGCGTCCCAATTTCCCTTGAAGTCTATGACACATGCCCTAAGCATGTCCTCAAGGGTTTGAATGGTGCGCTCAGACTGTCCATCAGTTTGAGGATGATAGGCGGTACTGAGATCTAGTCGAGTGCCCATAGCGGATTGTACTGCCTGCCATGTTCGTGAGGTGAAGCGACCATCACGATCAGAAATAATACTTAACGGAACTCCATGTCGGCTGACAATTTCGTTGATATAAATACGAGCAAGCTTTTCGTTCTTGAAATCTTCTCGAATAGGAATAAAGTGAGCTGATTTTGTAAGTCGGTCTATAATCACCCATATAGTGTCATACCCACTAGAAGTGCGAGGTAACCCGGTAATGAAATCCATGGTTATATTTTCCCACTTCCAAACATGTATTTCGGGTTGGACTAGAAGTCCTGAGGGTCTTTGGTGTTCAGCCTTTACTTTAGAACAAGTGAGACACTTGGAAACAAAAACGGCAATATCTTTCTTCATTCCAGGCCACCAATAGGTGTACCGTAGGTCTTGATACATCTTATCGGCTCCTGGGTGTATAGAATATCGCGACTTATGGGCTTCAAGCATGAGTGTTTCACGAAGATTGATGTGGTTAGGAATCCATATACGATCTAGGTAATACAAAATACCATCAGATTTAGTTTCAAGCTTTAGCTCGGCTCCACAGGACATCTCTTTTTGCACATCTTCCTCTGTTATGGAAACATGTTGAGCTTCTCGAATTTGATCCTTAATATTGGTTATAATTTGTGAACATAGAAGATGAATGGAGTTCACATAACCCTTTCGACTAAGTGCATCAGCCACCACATTTGCTTTACCAGGGTGGTATTTGATTTCACAGTCGTAATCATTTAGGAGTTCGACCCATCTTCGTTGCCTCATATTTAACTCTTTCTGATTAAAGATATGTTGAAGACTCTTGTGGTCAGTGTATATTTCACACTTCGTACCATAGAGATAATGTCTCCATATCTTAAGAGCGAATACAACGGCTCCGAGTTCAAGGTCATGAGTGGTGTAGTTCTTTTCGTGTGTCTTGAGTTGCCTTGAGGCATAAGCTATGACTTTTCCTCTTTGCATGAGAACGCAACCTAATCCTTGCCCTGACGCGTCGCAATAGACCACAAAATCATCACAACCTTCAGGAAGAGTGAGGATTGGTGCATCACAAAGTTTTTGCTTGAGAGCTTGAAAGGCTTCTTCTTGCTTGGGCCCCCATACAAATGGTTTCCCTTTATGGGTTAAAGCCGTGAGTGGCACCGCAATGCGAGAGAAGTTTGAAATGAACCGACGATAATAGCCAGCAAGTCCAAGGAAAGACCTTACTTCAGTTGGTGTTCGGGGAGCTTGCCATTCTTGAACTGCTTTGATCTTTGATGGGTCCACATGTATTCCTTTGTCATTGACTACATGCCCGAGAAATTGCACCTCTTTTAACCAGAATTCACATTTAGAGAACTTGGCATAAAGCTTTTCCTTTTCTAGAAGTGCAAGAACAAGTCGCAGATGACGCTCATGATCAGCTTTAGATTTTGAATAGATAAGAATATCGTCAATGAACACAATAACAAATCGATCAAGGTAAGGTTTGCAGACTCTATTCATTAGGTCCATGAAAACAGCTGGTGCGTTGGTTAATCCAAACGGCATAACCATGAATTCATAGTGACCATATCGAGTTCGAAAAGCAGTTTTAGGGACGTCTTCTTCCTGCACTCTAAGCTGATGATAGCCAGAACGAAGGTCGATTTTTGAAAAGCAACAGGCACCTTGTAGTTGGTCAAGAAGATCATCTATGCGAGGTAAAGGATAACGATTTTTGATAGTTAACTTGTTGAGCTCTCTGTAGTCGATGCACATGCGAAAAGATCCATCCTTCTTCTTTACAAAGAGTACAGGTGCACCCCAAGGCGATGAGCTGGGGCGTATAAATCCCTTGTCAGTCAACTCTTGCAATTGACTGGCTAGCTCTTGCATTTCAGAGGGGGCTAACCTATATGGAGATTTTGCCACTGGTGTAGCACCAGGTATAAGATCGATACGGAATTCGACATCTCTGATTGGAGGAAGTCCTGAGATGTCGTCAGGAAAAACTTGTGGAAAATCTTTTACAACAGGGATATCTTCAAGTTTCTTTTCTGAGGTCCCCTTCTTGATGATATGGGCTAAAAACGTGACATAATTCTTGCGAAGGTATTTTTGTGCTTGAAGACAAGACATTAAGTTGAGCCCTTTCGCCGAGGTTTCTCCAATAATTCGAAGAGTCTGACCGTTTGGAAGAGGAATACGAATAAATTTCTCATGACATACAACTTCCGCATGATGATGACTGAGCCAATCCATTCCGATTATGATGTCGAAACTTCCCAGCTTCATAGGAATAAGATCGACTGAGAAATCGTGGTCGTTTAGGGTGAGTGTACAGTTGCGCAAAATAGAGTCTAACGAAACTGGTTTTCCATCTGCAACTTCCACCGTTATGGATTCCGCGAGCTTATCTCGATTTTTACTTAAGATAGGTTCAAACTCTAATGACACGAAACTTCTATCCGCACCAGTATCAAATAATATAGAGGCATATCTACCATTTATAAGAAACGTACCGTTGACCACATTGCCGTCAACTCTGGCCTGGTTTGCGTTAATATTGAAAGCTCTTCCTCTAGCAGGTGGAGGAGCCTGGTTTGCTTGATTCACAGGGTTGGCTTGGGCCTGAGCATGAATAATATTGACCAGCCTTGGACATGTGTTCCTGAAATGACTTGGATCACCGCAATTGAAACAAGCCCGCATAGGTTGGCCCATAGGGTAGTTGGGTTGATAGTATGTTTGGGCTAAATGTTGAGTGGGTGGAAATGGTTGTTGTTGTTGGGCTTGACCCATTAATTGTTGGTGGGTTTGTGTTATAGGTTGGTGGTGGTTTGTTCGTTGAAGGTACGGCAGTTTTGAACAGTGTGTCCAGCGCGACCGCAGCCGGTACAGTATTGGCAAGGATAGGCAGGGGAGTGGTGATACTGAAAACGGTTACATTTTGGTAGTGGCCCTGTGTATGGTCTTTTGTATGGCGCGGGTGAAGGAGTGGCTTGAGTGATGGGTGCAGCAGGAACAGGGGTGTTGGTTTGGGTGACTGCAAAGTTCCTGGTGTTACGCTTCCTCTTGTTAGCAAATTTAGAGGAAGGGTGTGGTGGTTTGAGGTTTGTCCCTCAGCAGGGGTTTTCTTCTTTTCCTCCTTGAACTTCCCATTGCGAATTCGGTTTTCGGTCAGTTCTGTCGCCAACTCCATGGCAGCTTCTAGTATTACTGGTGAAACGCTGAGGACCGAATCTTGGATTTTCGAGGAAAGTCCTCGAATGTAATGTTCTATCAGACGGTAGATTGGAGTGAATAAGTTTGGAACCATTTGGTTCAACTCCAAAAACCTTTTGTTGTAAGTAGAGCGATCACCATCTTTTTGCTTCAAGGCATGAAATTCATCTTCCAATTTCTTAATTTCACTCCTAGGACAGAATCGCCTAGTCATGATTTCCCTTAACTCCTCCCAAGTCAAGGCCATCGCATCTTCCGTTCCCCTCTTTCCTTTCTCGGTATTCCACCAAGTGGGAGCTACACCAAGTAGTCTCCCGGTGGCATAACGAACTTTGCGATCCTCAGGACAATCGCAGTTTAAGAAGACGTTTTCCATCTCCTCGAACCAATGTAGGAGAGCAGTGACTCCCTCAGTCCCTTCGAATTTTGGGGGATCGCAGGACTTAAAATGTTTGTAGGAGCATTTGATGGTAGGAGGGTTGTTGATGATCTGGTCCTGTTGTTGAGGAGGGTTAGTAGGATTTGCAGCAAGGGCTTGTTGTACTTGTACTACGATGTCAGGTAATATCGTGGCCATTTGATTGGCGATATGAGTGGCCAAACGTTCCTGAGACTTTTCCGATTTCCTACTCCTTCGATGCGGTCTAGACGACATCTACAGGATCATAAAATGAGAAGATTGTGAGTTTATGGTATCTTTTAAGGTGTCATGTGTCTTTAAGAAAATGAAAATAACATAAATATCAATAATGCAACTACATCCGAAGGATGTCTTGGGTTCGCTCATGTTGGACCTCAAATGTCCCCCATACCTTCACCTATATAGTCATGTGGGCCCCCATGGCTATTGGCTTGGTAGGATTCACATTAGTATTGGCAATTTAACACTCGCATCCCCCGAATGCTAACCACAAAATATGTTCATGAGATGTTTTGGTCGGAACGTGTCCAGGTGTAGACACAATGACAACTCAAAGTGGGATTAGCTCTCACAACGTTTGGTATAGCATGCTTTGGCCTAATAAGTATTTCGTACTCTCATCGTTAGTCCCCAGGTAGGCAAACTGGTCCTTTATTTTGGATTTATACGAATGCCAGCCTAGACAGGACGTTCCGACTACCGGTACTAGTACCCTTCCAGTTACTACATGCCCGTCATGAGAACTCACTTTGATGAGATTTGAAAACACGAAAATCATTGTAAAATCAATCATGATGCGGTGTGTGCTTGCATGGATGTGATATGTTATGATCATACGATTTCATGATAGGCATTATTTGATAATACATACTTATGAACATGCTGGAACAATATCAAATGTAACATTTAACATAAACATATAAACATCATGAAATTTGGCATATAACACAAAAAAAATTCTTATAAGTTTCTAATCGACTATAGTATAGGCTCTAAGGGTCTAATAACCTATCCTATATCCCTATAGTCATGGCTCTGATACCAATCTGTAACACCCCGACCCGCAGCGGAAATAAGAGTCGGGGCATAATTGGGTTATCACCAAAGCACATGACATTTACTATTATGTTTCATAATTAAATGAAGTCAAAGTTACATTTCTCAAACATCCCAAACATGTTCATTCATTACAAAGGAAAATAACCAAACATAATAATCCAAATACTAAAACGTTTTATTTCTTCTAATCCAGGTCCTAAGTGTTCCTAGCTGCTGCTGGTTCACCTGTATCATGTGTAAAATAGGGGGTTTTTGGGTCAACATAAGTTGGCGAGTGAACCTTATAGATAAACATTTGATAATAATTGTTTGGTTAGTTTATCAATAAAATATTGTGCATAATCATAAAAGAGCACATGTATGAAATCAAACATTGGCAAACATCAGTACAATTATAACATACATTAACAATCGATAGCATATATGAACATACCAACATCACATAATAATTAACATAAATGAACTGTGCGATCAAGGCTCAATCAAACGGAGCCGATCGTATTGCATGAACTGGAAATGTAAATTGAACTGTGCGCTCAAGGCTCAATCAAACGGAGCCGAACGTATTGCATGAACGGGAAATGTAAATTGAACTGTGCACTCAAGGCTCAATCAAACGGAGCCGAGGCGTATTGCATGTATAGAAACGTAAAATAAAATAACCGATCAAGGCTCAATCAAATGGAGCCGATCGTGCGGGCACGCCCTGATCAACCGCATAATAAAATGGGGATCAAACTCAACCTCGATGGGTGGGGAGCTACGGCCTCGGCAATTGCATGTACTGAAATAATAATTTGCAAACAATAATAACTATTTAGCAGCAACAAACTAATACACATGTCATGATATGATATATGCACAATAACTTGGTTATAATATATAAATGAACAAGACACATGATACACCCCAAAAACGTGATTAAAACGGGGAATTTGAAGGGTTCACTCACGTTGGGTGCGTTGGATTTGAATTGGTGAGATGCGCACGATTTAGACGAAGCGAGTCAACGAGGAATCACTAACCTAAATAATAATGGGAAAAATATATTAAATGGATGGATTTATTAAAGATTTTAATGGGATTTTTAGATATATTTTTGTGAGTTTATGGCTATTTTCTATCCTTAAAAATGTTATTTTAAGTATTTTTAATTGATTTTTAATTTAAATTAAACAAATAAATATTTAAAAAAAATAATATTTTTTTACTGTTTGACCGTTGACCGTTGACCGGTTCGGTCAGCGGTAATACTTGCGCCAAGCGGGATTCGAACCGGTGACCTTCCGTTCACGCGCACGTAGCTCTACCAACTGGGCTACGTGACTAACCCGTTAGAAATCCAGTTTTAATTATATTTATACACTTATTCGAATTTACCGAAAATTCCTTCATTTTGCAAAACGTTTTAATCTCATTGAACCGGTGTTTGTGACGGGACTCGATCGCGTGACGTGAAGTTTGATTTGCACACAGTCCACCGCTGGACTGTGTGTCTAACCCGGTTATATTCTTGATTTATATTATACTTAACAACTACCCACTCTAACCCGGTTAGTTCATAAATAAAAGGAATGTTATTACGCAGAGTGTGTGTGTAGTAAGGATCGAACTCGGGACGTGTATGTTAACTTTGCACACAGTCCACCGCTGGACTGTGTGTCTAACCCGTTAATTATCCGAATTTTAATTACTCTTATGTTCAGCAATAGGTTCATCTTCTTCATCGGATTAAACTGTCAGCGTATTTCAACTGGTTAAGATTGATTTTGCGACTCTCAAAGTTCTTAAACACTATCAGTAATTCAATAGTAAGGAACGAAAAGAGTTTAAAGAACAGGATTTACCGATTGGAAATAAACACAGAATTCCGGCGGAAGTTTTGTCGGTACAGGAATTGAGCTCCGACTGTTGAAACAATTAACAGTGTGGTTCGATTATTTATAGAATTAAATCATCTAAACAAGGTTTAAATGAAGTGTAGGATATCTTACCCTTTCACAGTGAGATTCCGGCACTTTCAGAGACTTTCCGGCGAAAGTGGGATTTCCGATAAATGTTGGCTAAGATTGATTCTGATGATGGAATTTGGTTAGAGATTGACTAATCACATGTTTTAAACAAAAAGAGTCGAAGAAAATACCGTGAACACGCAAGTCCCGGTTTTCCGGTGAGTTGCAGAAAATTTCCGGCGATCGAATTCAGAGAGTCTTACGGTTCCGAATCTTTACGAAAATGAAATTGAGTGTTATTGTGATAGCTATGATTCGCGCAAATGATCAGGACTTGGATTTAATCAGAGTTTGATACATTTTCGGTTTCAAATACCGGAAGTGATGAAGTCTTTAAGTTCATTCAATTAGGATTTAATTAGAAACCGATATTCATCGGTTATGAGTTAGCCAAACGAAGTCGAAAGGATTTAGCGTTCAGTTTGCCGATTTTCGTTATTCAGACGTCATTAACCGTTAATTCGTGTTTGCGTATAAAACTCAATTGTTTTCCTAATGTTAACAGAAAACAATTGGTGGCGGAGTGGTTAATGGATCGGTGGATAAGTTAGTTGAGGCTGTTGACCCGGGTTCGAGTCCGGTCAGCTACAAAATTTTTTTATTTATTTTATTTTAACTTTTTATCAAATATAACTTCTATAGTTTAGTATATATATTAATTATGTAACGTTTAAACTCAAAATACTCATAAATACTTAATGAAATTTCATAACTTGGTATTTGATTACAAAACGGAGCGGGTTTTGGAGACCCGATTTATACAAATGTTACAGTATCCCCTACTTTTAGGAATTTCGTCCTGAAATTTAAACAGTTGAAGTAGTAGGGAAAAGATGAGGATATTTTTCATGCATTGAGTCTTCACGTTCCCAAGTAAACTCAGGTCCCCGTTTCGACTCCCAGCGTACTCTAACAATAGGAATGCGACTTCGACGTAGACGTTTTTCTCCATAGTCCATAATCTCCACTGGTCTTTCAATAAAATGCATGGATTCATCGATCTGAATATCTTCTAGTGGAATATGAAGATTCTCATCAGCGAGGCACTTCTTCAAGTTCGACACGTGGAATGTGGGATGAATCCTATCGAGTTCTTCCGGTAGGTCAAGCTTGTATGCTACAGGACCTACTCTTTCGAGTATTTTGAAAGGTCCTACGTAACGTGGTGCTAGCTTTCCCTTTTGACCAAAACGAACTACTCCCTTCCACGGTGATACTTTTAAAAGCACATGATCACCAACGCTAAACTCCAAGGGCTTCCGTCGTTTATCTGCGTAACTCTTTTGACGACTTTGAGCCGCTAGTAGATTTTTTCGGATTTGATGAATCTTATCTGTGGTTTCTTGGATCAATTCTGGACCAGTAATTTGTGCTTCCCCAATTTCGTGCCAACAAACAGGAGATCGACACTTTCGACCATATAAAGCTTCAAAAGGTGCCATGCCGATGCTAGAATGATAGCTGTTGTTGTACGAAAATTCGACTAACGGTAGGTGGGCGTCCCAATTTCCCTTGAAGTCTATGACACATGCCCTAAGCATGTCCTCAAGGGTTTGAATGGTGCGCTCAGACTGTCCATCAGTTTGAGGATGATAGGCGGTACTGAGATCTAGTCGAGTGCCCATAGCGGATTGTACTGCCTGCCATGTTCGTGAGGTGAAGCGACCATCACGATCAGAAATAATACTTAACGGAACTCCATGTCGGCTGACAATTTCGTTGATATAAATACGAGCAAGCTTTTCGTTCTTGAAATCTTCTCGAATAGGAATAAAGTGAGCTGATTTTGTAAGTCGGTCTATAATCACCCATATAGTGTCATACCCACTAGAAGTGCGAGGTAACCCGGTAATGAAATCCATGGTTATATTTTCCCACTTCCAAACATGTATTTCGGGTTGGACTAGAAGTCCTGAGGGTCTTTGGTGTTCAGCCTTTACTTTAGAACAAGTGAGACACTTGGAAACAAAAACGGCAATATCTTTCTTCATTCCAGGCCACCAATAGGTGTACCGTAGGTCTTGATACATCTTATCGGCTCCTGGGTGTATAGAATATCGCGACTTATGGGCTTCAAGCATGAGTGTTTCACGAAGATTGATGTGGTTAGGAATCCATATACGATCTAGGTAATACAAAATACCATCAGATTTAGTTTCAAGCTTTAGCTCGGCTCCACAGGACATCTCTTTTTGCACATCTTCCTCTGTTATGGAAACATGTTGAGCTTCTCGAATTTGATCCTTAATATTGGTTATAATTTGTGAACATAGAAGATGAATGGAGTTCACATAACCCTTTCGACTAAGTGCATCAGCCACCACATTTGCTTTACCAGGGTGGTATTTGATTTCACAGTCGTAATCATTTAGGAGTTCGACCCATCTTCGTTGCCTCATATTTAACTCTTTCTGATTAAAGATATGTTGAAGACTCTTGTGGTCAGTGTATATTTCACACTTCGTACCATAGAGATAATGTCTCCATATCTTAAGAGCGAATACAACGGCTCCGAGTTCAAGGTCATGAGTGGTGTAGTTCTTTTCGTGTGTCTTGAGTTGCCTTGAGGCATAAGCTATGACTTTTCCTCTTTGCATGAGAACGCAACCTAATCCTTGCCCTGACGCGTCGCAATAGACCACAAAATCATCACAACCTTCAGGAAGAGTGAGGATTGGTGCATCACAAAGTTTTTGCTTGAGAGCTTGAAAGGCTTCTTCTTGCTTGGGCCCCCATACAAATGGTTTCCCTTTATGGGTTAAAGCCGTGAGTGGCACCGCAATGCGGAGAGAAGTTTGAAATGAACCGACGATAATAGCCAGCAAGTCCAAGGAAAGACCTTACTTCAGTTGGTGTTCGGGAGCTTGCCATTCTTGAACTGCTTTGATCTTTGATGGGTCCACATGTATTCCTTTGTCATTGACTACATGCCCGAGAAATTGCACCTCTTTTAACCAGAATTCACATTTAGAGAACTTGGCATAAAGCTTTTCCTTTTCTAGAAGTGCAAGAACAAGTCGCAGATGACGCTCATGATCAGCTTTAGATTTTGAATAGATAAGAATATCGTCAATGAACACAATAACAAATCGATCAAGGTAAGGTTTGCAGACTCTATTCATTAGGTCCATGAAAACAGCTGGTGCGTTGGTTAATCCAAACGGCATAACCATGAATTCATAGTGACCATATCGAGTTCGAAAAGCAGTTTTAGGGACGTCTTCTTCCTGCACTCTAAGCTGATGATAGCCAGAACGAAGGTCGATTTTTGAAAAGCAACAGGCACCTTGTAGTTGGTCAAGAAGATCATCTATGCGAGGTAAAGGATAACGATTTTTGATAGTTAACTTGTTGAGCTCTCTGTAGTCGATGCACATGCGAAAAGATCCATCCTTCTTCTTTACAAAGAGTACAGGTGCACCCCAAGGCGATGAGCTGGGGCGTATAAATCCCTTGTCAGTCAACTCTTGCAATTGACTGGCTAGCTCTTGCATTTCAGAGGGGGCTAACCTATATGGAGATTTTGCCACTGGTGTAGCACCAGGTATAAGATCGATACGGAATTCGACATCTCTGATTGGAGGAAGTCCTGAGATGTCGTCAGGAAAAACTTGTGGAAAATCTTTTACAACAGGGATATCTTCAAGTTTCTTTTCTGAGGTCCCCTTCTTGATGATATGGGCTAAAAACGTGACATAATTCTTGCGAAGGTATTTTTGTGCTTGAAGACAAGACATTAAGTTGAGCCCTTTCGCCGAGGTTTCTCCAATAATTCGAAGAGTCTGACCGTTTGGAAGAGGAATACGAATAAATTTCTCATGACATACAACTTCCGCATGATGATGACTGAGCCAATCCATTCCGATTATGATGTCGAAACTTCCCAGCTTCATAGGAATAAGATCGACTGAGAAATCGTGGTCGTTTAGGGTGAGTGTACAGTTGCGCAAAATAGAGTCTAACGAAACTGGTTTTCCATCTGCAACTTCCACCGTTATGGATTCCGCGAGCTTATCTCGATTTTTACTTAAGATAGGTTCAAACTCTAATGACACGAAACTTCTATCCGCACCAGTATCAAATAATATAGAGGCATATCTACCATTTATAAGAAACGTACCGTTGACCACATTGCCGTCAACTCTGGCCTGGTTTGCGTTAATATTGAAAGCTCTTCCTCTAGCAGGTGGAGGAGCCTGGTTTGCTTGATTCACAGGGTTGGCTTGGGCCTGAGCATGAATAATATTGACCAGCCTTGGACATGTGTTCCTGAAATGACTTGGATCACCGCAATTGAAACAAGCCCGCATAGGTTGGCCCATAGGGTAGTTGGGTTGATAGTATGTTTGGGCTAAATGTTGAGTGGGTGGAAATGGTTGTTGTTGTTGGGCTTGACCCATTAATTGTTGGTGGGTTTGTGTTATAGGTTGGTGGTGGTTTGTTCGTTGAAGCGTACGGCAGTTTTGAACAGTGTGTCCAGCGCGACCGCAGCCGGTACAGTATTGGCAAGGATAGGCAGGGGAGTGGTGATACTGAAAACGGTTACATTTTGGTAGTGGCCCTGTGTATGGTCTTTTGTATGGCGCGGGTGAAGGAGTGGCTTGAGTGATGGGTGCAGCAGGAACAGGGGTGTTGGTTTGGGTGACTGCAAAGTTCCTGGTGTTACGCTTCCTCTTGTTAGCAAATTTAGAGGAAGGAGTGTGGTGGTTTGAGGTTTGTCCCTCAGCAGGGGTTTTCTTCTTTTCCTCCTTGAACTTCCCATTGCGAATTCGGTTTTCGGTCAGTTCTGTCGCCAACTCCATGGCAGCTTCTAGTATTACTGGTGAAACGCTGAGGACCGAATCTTGGATTTTCGAGGAAAGTCCTCGAATGTAATGTTCTATCAGACGGTAGATTGGAGTGAATAAGTTTGGAACCATTTGGTTCAACTCCAAAAACCTTTTGTTGTAAGTAGAGCGATCACCATCTTTTTGCTTCAAGGCATGAAATTCATCTTCCAATTTCTTAATTTCACTCCTAGGACAGAATCGCCTAGTCATGATTTCCCTTAACTCCTCCCAAGTCAAGGCCATCGCATCTTCCGTTCCCCTCTTTCCTTTCTCGGTATTCCACCAAGTGAGAGCTACACCAAGTAGTCTCCCGGTGGCATAACGAACTTTGCGATCCTCAGGACAATCGCAGTTTAAGAAGACGTTTTCCATCTCCTCGAACCAATGTAGGAGAGCAGTGACTCCCTCAGTCCCTTCGAATTTTGGGGGATCGCAGGACTTAAAATGTTTGTAGGAGCATTTGATGGTAGGAGGGTTGTTGATGATCTGGTCCTGTTGTTGAGGAGGGTTAGTAGGATTTGCAGCAAGGGCTTGTTGTACTTGTACTACGATGTCAGGTAATATCGTGGCCATTTGATTGGCGATATGAGTGGCCAAACGTTCCTGAGACTTTTCCGATTTCCTACTCCTTCGATGCGGTCTAGACGACATCTACAGGATCATAAAATGAGAAGATTGTGAGTTTATGGTATCTTTTAAGGTGTCATGTGTCTTTAAGAAAATGAAAATAACATAAATATCAATAATGCAACTACATCCGAAGGATGTCTTGGGTTCGCTCATGTTGGACCTCAAATGTCCCCCATACCTTCACCTATATAGTCATGTGGGCCCCCATGGCTATTGGCTTGGTAGGATTCACATTAGTATTGGCAATTTAACACTCGCATCCCCCGAATGCTAACCACAAAATATGTTCATGAGATGTTTTGGTCGGAACGTGTCCAGGTGTAGACACAATGACAACTCAAAGTGGGATTAGCTCTCACAACGTTTGGTATAGCATGCTTTGGCCTAATAAGTATTTCGTACTCTCATCGTTAGTCCCCAGGTAGGCAAACTGGTCCTTTATTTTGGATTTATACGAATGCCAGCCTAGACAGGACGTTCCGACTACCGGTACTAGTACCCTTCCAGTTACTACATGCCCGTCATGAGAACTCACTTTGATGAGATTTGAAAACACGAAAATCATTGTAAAATCAATCATGATGCGGTGTGTGCTTGCATGGATGTGATATGTTATGATCATACGATTTCATGATAGGCATTATTTGATAATACATACTTATGAACATGCTGGAACAATATCAAATGTAACATTTAACATAAACATATAAACATCATGAAATTTGGCATATAACACAAAAAAAATTCTTATAAGTTTCTAATCGACTATAGTATAGGCTCTAAGGGTCTAATAACCTATCCTATATCCCTATAGTCATGGCTCTGATACCAATCTGTAACACCCCGACCCGCAGCGGAAATAAGAGTCGGGGCATAATTGGGTTATCACCAAAGCACATGACATTTACTATTATGTTTCATAATTAAATGAAGTCAAAGTTACATTTCTCAAACATCCCAAACATGTTCATTCATTACAAAGGAAAATAACCAAACATAATAATCCAAATACTAAAACGTTTTATTTCTTCTAATCCAGGTCCTAAGTGTTCCTAGCTGCTGCTGGTTCACCTGTATCATGTGTAAAATAGGGGGTTTTTGGGTCAACATAAGTTGGCGAGTGAACCTTATAGATAAACATTTGATAATAATTGTTTGGTTAGTTTATCAATAAAATATTGTGCATAATCATAAAAGAGCACATGTATGAAATCAAACATTGGCAAACATCAGTACAATTATAACATACATTAACAATCGATAGCATATATGAACATACCAACATCACATAATAATTAACATAAATGAACTGTGCGATCAAGGCTCAATCAAACGGAGCCGATCGTATTGCATGAACTGGAAATGTAAATTGAACTGTGCGCTCAAGGCTCAATCAAACGGAGCCGAACGTATTGCATGAACGGGAAATGTAAATTGAACTGTGCACTCAAGGCTCAATCAAACGGAGCCGAGCGTATTGCATGTATAGAAACGTAAAATAAAATAACCGATCAAGGCTCAATCAAATGGAGCCGATCGTGCGGGCACGCCCTGATCAACCGCATAATAAAATGGGGATCAAACTCAACCTCGATGGGTGGGGAGCTACGGCCTCGGCAATTGCATGTACTGAAATAATAATTTGCAAACAATAATAACTACTTAGCAGCAACAAACTAATACACATGTCATGATATGATATATGCACAATAACTTGGTTATAATATATAAATGAACAAGACACATGATACACCCCAAAAACGTGATTAAAACGGGGAATTTGAAGGGTTCACTCACGTTGGGTGCGTTGGATTTGAATTGGTGAGATGCGCACGATTTAGACGAAGCGAGTCAACGAGGAATCACTAACCTAAATAATAATGGGAAAAATATATTAAATGGATGGATTTATTAAAGATTTTAATGGGATTTTTAGATATATTTTTGTGAGTTTATGGCTATTTTCTATCCTTAAAAATGTTATTTTAAGTATTTTTAATTGATTTTTAATTTAAATTAAACAAATAAATATTTAAAAAAAATAATATTTTTTTACTGTTTGACCGTTGACCGTTGACCGGTTCGGTCAGCGGTAATACTTGCGCCAAGCGGGATTCGAACCGGTGACCTTCCGTTCACGCGCACGTAGCTCTACCAACTGGGCTACGTGACTAACCCGTTAGAAATCCAGTTTTAATTATATTTATACACTTATTCGAATTTACCGAAAATTCCTTCATTTTGCAAAACGTTTTAATCTCATTGAACCGGTGTTTGTGACGGGACTCGATCGCGTGACGTGAAGTTTGATTTGCACACAGTCCACCGCTGGACTGTGTGTCTAACCCGGTTATATTCTTGATTTATATTATACTTAACAACTACCCACTCTAACCCGGTTAGTTCATAAATAAAAGGAATGTTATTACGCAGAGTGTGTGTGTAGTAAGGATCGAACTCGGGACGTGTATGTTAACTTTGCACACAGTCCACCGCTGGACTGTGTGTCTAACCCGTTAATTATCCGAATTTTAATTACTCTTATGTTCAGCAATAGGTTCATCTTCTTCATCGGATTAAACTGTCAGCGTATTTCAACTGGTTAAGATTGATTTTGCGACTCTCAAAGTTCTTAAACACTATCAGTAATTCAATAGTAAGGAACGAAAAGAGTTTAAAGAACAGGATTTACCGATTGGAAATAAACACAGAATTCCGGCGGAAGTTTTGTCGGTACAGGAATTGAGCTCCGACTGTTGAAACAATTAACAGTGTGGTTCGATTATTTATAGAATTAAATCATCTAAACAAGGTTTAAATGAAGTGTAGGATATCTTACCCTTTCACAGTGAGATTCCGGCACTTTCAGAGACTTTCCGGCGAAAGTGGGATTTCCGATAAATGTTGGCTAAGATTGATTCTGATGATGGAATTTGGTTAGAGATTGACTAATCACATGTTTTAAACAAAAAGAGTCGAAGAAAATACCGTGAACACGCAAGTCCCGGTTTTCCGGTGAGTTGCAGAAAATTTCCGGCGATCGAATTCAGAGAGTCTTACGGTTCCGAATCTTTACGAAAATGAAATTGAGTGTTATTGTGATAGCTATGATTCGCGCAAATGATCAGGACTTGGATTTAATCAGAGTTTGATACATTTTCGGTTTCAAATACCGGAAGTGATGAAGTCTTTAAGTTCATTCAATTAGGATTTAATTAGAAACCGATATTCATCGGTTATGAGTTAGCCAAACGAAGTCGAAAGGATTTAGCGTTCAGTTTGCCGATTTTCGTTATTCAGACGTCATTAACCGTTAATTCGTGTTTGCGTATAAAACTCAATTGTTTTCCTAATGTTAACAGAAAACAATTGGTGGCGGAGTGGTTAATGGATCGGTGGATAAGTTAGTTGAGGCTGTTGACCCGGGTTCGAGTCCGGTCAGCTACAAAATTTTTTTATTTATTTTATTTTAACTTTTTATCAAATATAACTTCTATAGTTTAGTATATATATTAATTATGTAACGTTTAAACTCAAAATACTCATAAATACTTAATGAAATTTCATAACTTGGTATTTGATTACAAAACGGAGCGGGTTTTGGAGACCCGATTTATACAAATGTTACACAGGGAGTAGGAACAGAATCAGCGGAAGCTTTTCATTCATTCATACCGAAAGAGTATACATCTTGACTGGCTGGCGGAGAACCTGGAGAGAATCCGCCAGCGTTTCCCCTCAGGGAACTTCCAAAACTCTTCAAACAATGAACACACAACACATATATATATATAGACATGACCTGCTCGTGCGAACCGAACAGATTGTCACTCGTACGAGTGGTAATTCATACAAGTGGAGTTGTTCATCATTCGTACGAGTCACATTGTCACTCGTACGGGCCAGTCTCATTGTCACTCGTACGAGCCACATTGTCATTCGTTTGAGTCTTACTTTCACTCGTACGAGCCAATTCTGGTTCGCACTTGAGTCGTGTGTTCTTATCTAATCTATACAATATTCAATACACGCTCTATCTATCCTATTCGCACAATGACGGACATAAAGTGTATTAACAGTTTCCCCCTTGTACGTCACTGTTGAAGCTTGAACTTGATCTTGAAATCTGAGAGCCGTGTTTGAATATTCTGCAACTTCAATCAGGTATCTGTTGACGTCGTAATCCCCCTTGATTGATAATCCGGGTTTGCATTATCTACATTAAGCAACATTTCCCCTGAAATAATTTTCTCCAGAAATTGATCTTCAGGTCGTTGTTTGCACGGTTCAAGACCTCCTCTGATTTGCTTAATCTACAAATTTTCTCGAATAATCACGAACTAGAAATTAAACAATGCAGCTTCTCCGTTTCAACGTTAACCATATCCGCGTTCGGTTTAGCGCAATCATCTGATGCTCGATCCTCTGATCTTCAAAACCCAAAAGGAAACTGATAGAAGCTTCGAATTACCACAACGAAAAACTTCAAATCAATGAATATCCGCAAAAATCTGAAATCCCGATTTCCGTAATCACGATTGATCAACAAATCGGTAATCTTCTCAATCAGCAAATCATTATTGGAATCATACTATCTAGTAACACATCGAATCTGAGAAACATTCATTGGCAATCAGAATCACATTCTTCCTTTTTAGTCACAATAACAGATATATAGCTATCTCCGTTGGAATGGGGCAACTGAAACTACAAGACATCCTTGTTTCCTAGCGGTTAGTCCGAAAAACAGTTCATTTGCCTTACAGAGTTAAAGATAAACAGTCGTATGTGCTTCCACTTCCACATCGGGGATCAGGCATTTAACTCTTGAGCATCAATCTGTACCATGATCTGAAAATTCTGAACATCTTTTGATCACGACATTCCAAATGTATAGTCTATTTCGTGAATAGACATAAACGTTATCTCATTACTAATGAATCTTCGATCCTCTGTGTTTCCCAGATAATCTGCAGTCGGAACCACCTGGATACCGTTGCATCATCACGAAGTTCAAAAATACTGGAATTTTAACATGTACGTGAAAATTTTTATTACCCCTCATTTTTGCAAATTCTAATGTCTTGAGCATCGTGTGACAAAAACCAAATTTTGCGGAAAATTTCCCAAAATTGCAGTTATTGATCACAAGCGGATTTAACGTTGGCCCATTAATAGTCACTACACCAGATGATCAACTTTTTGCACAGGTATCAGTGACTACCCAAATATCTTTATCATTTTGTGACCGTATCATTAAATCTATACTCTGAAGTTCTAGACGGTGTCACTGAACAGCCCGAATTAGATGTTAAAATCTCGAAAAAATTTGGAATCACCAAATTTTTTCTGGCTACACGTCTCGTCGATACGATCAAAAAATGCCTTTTTTCAGGCATGCCACACTTCGTACGAGTTGCGCTTCGTACGAGTGTTTTGCTTCGTACGAATGATGCTTCGTACAAGTGACAAAGTGTCACTCGTACGAGCCATAGGGCTCACTCGTACGACGAGCCTGATTACGTCTTTTCGATCCAGAATCTTCATTTCTTCGGATTTCAACATGATTTTAGATTTGGTCGAGAATCAGTCTCCAACAATCCTATGGTTTCAATTTAACATTATGTCCGTGGATTGTCCGATTATTTGATGTTTTACGTCTAAAACCCCTCAAACATCCAAAATTCACAAGCGTAGCTGATTAATCAACTGTTAGATTGAATGAATCGGTACCGTGGCTCTGATACCAGTTGTTGGTCCCGGTGGACGGCGGTTCTAGACGGAGGTTTTGGGCGTATGATAGTACCGATTCGGCAGAACGATTATTGACAGGGAGTAGGAATAGAATCAGCGGAAGCTTTTCATTCATTCATACCGAAAGAGTATACATCTTAACTGGCTGGCGGAGTTCCTGTAGAGAATCCGCCAGCGTTTCCCCTCAGGGAACTTCCAAAACTCGTCAAACAATGAACACACAACACATCTATATAGACATGATCTGCTCGTGCGAACCGAACAGATTGTCACTCATACGAATGGTCGAGTGGAGCTGTTCATCACTCGTACGAGTCACATTGTCACTCGTACAAGCCAGTCTCATTGTCACTCGTACGAGCCACATTGTCATTCGTATGAGTCATACTTTCACTCGTATGAGCCAATTCTGGTTCGCACTTGGGTCGTGTGTTCGTATCTAATCTATACAATATTCAATACATGCTCTATCTATCCTATTCGCACAGTAACGGACCTAAGATGTATCAACACGTTATTACTGAAAAATCATATTGAATGCTAAATACAATATTACTATTAAAAAAATAAAAAATAAATATCTAACAACTATCGGTTACTTTCAAAAGAATAATAAAATGTTTGTTTATATTTGAAAAAAAATATGTAAAATCAGGGATGATAATAAATCAATTAAAACTTAGAAAGAATTAATACTAAAAACCTGTAAACTCTATTCAGGTAACTTTTCATTAATATGTATAATAGTATATATATTCGTCAATGAGATTTTCATCGGTAATCAGACAATGATATTGTCATGGTAACAATGACTACCATCCTTCAGCAAGCTGTGATCTATTGGTAATATAGTAAAACTTCTCTAAATTAATAATATTAGAATCGAGATATTTTATTAATTTTGTAAGATATTATTATATTGATAAATTAATAATTTATTAATTTAAAGAGATAAGTATAACGTTTAAATTTCCAAATCTAATGTACACTCACAAAGTAATTGAATTTGTCAAATTCATCGTTTTTAATACAAAAAGTTTGTTCATTCTACCAAAAATTAAAATAGAAAAACAAGTTTTAATACACTTTCCTTCTCCATGTAGAGTATTAAACATTATCTTACAAAAACAAGTTTCAATACACAATATTTTTAACTGGACAATCTTAGAATTTGAAATCTTTTAATAATTATTAGTTTATAGTTTTGTTGGTACCAATATATATACACTCGGATTTCAAAAAAGTTATTATCTTATTATTTTATAGATTGGGGTCAAATTTTAACTTGATCCCAAGTTGGGACTGGGAAGTTATTAATTTTATCGAGGTTATTAATTTACCCAACATTAATTTATGGAGGTTTTACTGACGTGTTGGTAGTCTCTTTGTCGATGGATCTATTTGCTGGTAAAAGTAACTCGTTTTATAAGGCATAGATCTTAAAATAAGACTCATTTTATTATCATATCTATAAATTTTTATTCTCAAAATCATCATTAATAATCCAGAAATTGTAATAGAAAAGAAAAAGAGAGGTTTGTGATGATTTTGAAATCTTTTCACACTCTTTTAATGTATCTCTATATATCTATTTATATATACAAAGAGTTAGATGATAAGGATATATAAATATTAACACCCTAAATTAACAGTGTACGGATAAAACAGATTGCAAACTCCATAAAAGAGTATCCAATTTATATCTAATTTATTTTATTTAATCAAAGCTAACAAACCTATAATTTGGTCATGTAATAATTATTTAGTCTAACAAGTTTGCCATATGTAGACAGTATTTTATAAATATTACACTAAAACGTGTTAACCTTATTTTTAACCGTTAGGTTATGTACCTTTTTTCTTGCTGTTAATTAAGAATATTTAACTACAAAAGGTTTCGAGATAATAAAAATGTAATTATATACCGACAAAAAAAATATTAAACAAACCTTTAATTAATTGAAATATATAACTTAGAATATCTTTATATGAAAGACGTACTGATACCATACATATTGAGCACTGTGGGTGCAGTTTCACGAAACTAAACAGAATGTATTCCTGAAAACTAAATTGATTTAAACCACCAACTTGGTATATTGTTATTACCAATCTTATTTACAAACATGGATTTAACAAAGAATATATTCTATCCTTCAGTCACAGGACAAAACTTCATGGATAACATTTGAACGTAAGAATTAAAGCTTCAAATGTTCTACCAAAAAAAAGTAGAACTTCATTCTTGAAAAATTGCCACCCATTAACCCTTTTGATGCCCTCATAAAAGGATAAAAGACAGAGATATGGTATTCGGACAAGGATTGAGGTCCCATATAAGAAAACAAAGAATGTAAGTTACTATCACATGTTTTTTTTCTATCAAATGTAATTGTAACATATATGGTTTGGAATATGCTCCATTAGTAGAAACCAGTGCTCCACATCGATTAATTCTCAGTTGTTTCTTGAAACAACTGGAATCATTGGATTCATCTTTATAATGAGCAGTTATATTTAGACTACGGGACCCAGTTACATGGAGTTTTTTCCCAAATGAGTGTTGTGGAAAAAAATATTTACCAAAATAGTAGTTTGAAACATATTTATCAAAATAGGCTTTTAATTTAAAAATTCACTTTTCTCACTCCTAACCTTATTGGGTAAAGGTATTTTTCATTTAAAACAATGTTATTTAACATGGCTTAAGAAAAAAAAAATACAACTAAATTAAAAATAGATAGTAAAACTTGATTACAAAAAATTATTGCTGTTTATATTCTAATTAAAAAGATGTTCTTTAACATGAGTTTGGAAAAATTACCATTAAATTACAAAACAGATCGTAACTTTATAAAAAGTAAATGTTATTAAATTAATTTCTTAATATTTCCTTTACCAATTTTTAAGAAACGTTTTTGTTCTTTCACAAGTATTTTCTTATCTTTTTAACTTACATAAAAATATTTTTCATAAACATTTGTCATAGGTTATTTTAAAAGGTTACACATGTATTTCAATTTAGTTGTGTTAAACGGGTCGTGTTTTCGACACGAAACTAACACAACCAAATAATATTTTGACATAAAACACATATCAATAAACTATTTTTTTAAATCAACCATTTATAATATTTGATCCTAATATTTCCTAAATTGTCTTAAAACAGTAGATATTTTAAATTATTTGAAATCGTATTTAAAAGTTATATGTAACATAATATAAAATACTGTACATAAAAGTATTTATAAGAAAACTAATAGAATGTTTATGAATGTATACAAACTTTTCTATTATAAAAGATGTTTTAATAAAAGTAAAAGAAAATGTTTATGTTAAAAAGAAATTAAAACCATTTTCATAAAACTTCATGATCCAACATGTCATTAATTTGTCTTAATTTGATTAGAAACTTATTTTTTTTTAAATAGAAATTAGCTTTAACCAATAAGATTAGGAGTGAGAAAAGTGAGTTTTCAAAAAAACACCATTTTTGGTAAATATTTTTTAAACTCTCTATTTTGATGAATAACTTTTTTAACTACACCCTTTTGGGAAAAACTCCAGTTACATGTACTATCGAAAATCTATTCAACCCTCAAGTATTTAGAACCACGACCTATGACACCAAAGTCGAATGAAGCAAACCATGATCAACATGGCGAAGGTTAGATGGTACCCCCCCTAATGTTTCGGTTAGAAGTGTATAAATTCCGATTTTTCGTCCGAAAGTTCTAAAATTATATAGGATCACCCACCCCGAATTATTTTTCCTAAATATTTATACAATATATAAATTAAGGTAAAGTTTGTTACCACTTTGTATATCCTAAATATATATACAATATATAAATTAAAGGAAAGTTTGTTATCACTTTGTATATAAATATGGGTAGTTTGGTAAATATATTTTAACTCTTATTTGTTTGACCCTACCACACAATAAACTCTTAAAAGTCGTCGGGCTAAGTTGTAATTATTCGTCCAGGTTCCATTTATCTCGTATCATTATATATATATATATATGTCTTTTGTTTGTTATACAATATTTAGTTTTTTTTATGTGTAAGAACGAGTCCTTTGAATGAATGAATTTTTTTAGTTTTATTTGGGACTATTATTATTTGACCCGACCCGAATCAAATAGCCGACTGAAACATAATGATAGGATTTTTTTTGGGGTCTCATCAGTTTACGCCCACTTGAAACTTTTGGTAAAGCTCCGCCACTGATGATCAATTCAACTATGGGATTCCTCTACGCTACACGATGAGAATTTCGTCAGTGTTAGCTTGTTTTGTTATGGTATCGACACCTACTAAAGCAACCGAAAAAGAAAAACCTCCGAAATAAAGTCGTGCATGCCCAAAAAAAATATTGACACGTGTTTTACATCAATCAAAATCCATAAAAATGACTACCAGTACTGATTCCAATTATATCAACATCCCGAATCGATGTTATTTGGTCGGAATCGTTTCGATTTTCACGATACCGGTACAATGCCAACAATCATGCTATCAATACCAAAAAAGTACTTTATTTATATCGTTATGTCAAAGTTAAAAAAATTAAGCGCAACTGTGTATTCAACTTAAACAAATAATAGTAATAATGAAAGCAAATTATCAAAGGAAAATCAAACTAAATAAGATTTGAATGGATTAAAGGCGTATATTTTGATTACAAATGTCGGTTTCGATAATAACAATACCGGTACCGATATTGTTTGAAAGAAATCGGTTTAGTTCGTTACGTTATCGGCACTCGCTTATCTTAGTAATCAATTGTATTTTTTTGTTCAATTTTGAATAAATATTATATGGAAACGTAAATACAAATAAACACGTTGTAATGATATATTCAAAATTCACAAAGCATAATATCATGTTATTAATGGTATATTTGGAACTTTATAAAAGTTATAATAGAAAGCGAATATAATAATATTATTAATTAATAATAATAAAAACTAATAATATTATTAATTTATAAATTGTTGGCATGTGCTGATCTTAGAAGATTAAACATAAGACATTCGTTTATTGTACAAACGACCTTCATTAGAATTGATGGAACAAGATTTTTTTGGTTCATATTCTTTCATTAAGAAAATGAACTTATTGATGAACTGTTCTCAAACACTTACCAAACGCTAATGAACTCAAACAAATGTTCATAAGCATAAACACAAAAACATTTATGGACACAAAGGAATACGTACGAATATATATTCATTTTAAAATAACATCTGCATTTTTCATCACAAAGATTACGAATAATCCAAAAAAAAATAAAATAAATAAACACTTAAAATAATTATCCGAACACAATTGACATAATTATCATAAACATGAATAAACATAAATTAAGAAGTTTGTCAATATCTAACACAAACTGAAACTGAAATGGTCAATGAGGAATGTTAGAGGAGGTATATAGTACAACCAGGGTTTCAAATTTTTAAAAACTAAAAACAACAAAAAACTACAACATATATATACCTTTAAATGCACGAACACATATGAAAAAAAAAACAAACAGACATAAATAAAAACCTTACCGAGCGTTCGAACATATAACGATCGAATGCAACCTCTATTGATGTCCGTTCATTTAGCTTAACGAACGAAATTTCTTGTTCGTGTTCGTTAATTTATTAAACGAACGAACAGAAACGAACTTCCCACCGAATGGTTCACGAACTGTTCGTTGAACGTTCGGTTCGTTTACAACCTTATTGTTGATCAATTCTTTAATAAACATTAGAGAAACAAAAAGATATGAATGTTTTTTAACGGCTAACGAATACTATAGAAGTCTGGTCATTTGGGCAAACCCATTGATGAAAGACCACCCATGCCCTGTGAATACAAATATCGTTGGTAACCAGTCTCGCCATCATTCCAGGGGAAACCCATTGCTCGAAAGCCCACTGTGGTAAAATCCCAAGCTCTTGACTCTTAACTGATCGCCCGAATATAGAATAGAGGTAAACATGGTCTTGACTGATCGAGTTTCCTTTTAAAATGTATAGTTTTGATGTCTAATTGATATTGAATATCACATTTTAGAGAGAGAGTGAGAGTAGAGGACTATTTAGGTGATGATGTTATAATTATTGTGTAACCCAAAACCATCTCTTGTAACCTTTATTCAAACACCCATGGGGAAACGTTATGCTTATCTAGTAAGGGTGAATACATCCATTGAATATTTACCAATTAATAATAGGGGTAATTAAATCAATGACCAATATATTAGATAAATGATGATGTTTTGATTATTGTGTAACCCAAAACCATCTCTAGTAACCTTTATTTATACATCCAAAAGGAAACCATATGTTTATCTAGTAGAGGTAAATATGTCTATCGAATATGTACCAAATGATAATATATGGGTAATGAAACCAGTGATCAATATATTAGATAAATGACGATAAAGGCTAAGGGGGAATATCCACTAAAAAGTGGGTTTTACCTAAGTAACGAAACAAGGATTGTAGACATGACTTGTTACGCTCCTTATAAGTAGGAATGAATTGACATTTTGGTCATAAAACACAAACTCTCACCCTTTTGTTTTCTCAAGATACAACACAAAAAATCTAGTAAAAAAATCTATCACAAAAAAATCTAATACAAAAGAATATAGCAAGAAAAAAATCTAGCACAAAATATTCAACACAAAAAATTAAGCACAAAAATGTGTACAAAAATCTTGTACAAAATTCATCACAAAAATGTTATACAACATATAAATACAACACAATTTTTTTGGATTTTTTTGTCGTCATATTTTACATAGAAATTTGGTACTTAAATTAAAGATAAAAAAGATGCTCGATTTTATAGTGCAATTCAAAAAGTGGTAGCCGCGCAACTTGTTTCCTATATAAAAGCTAATTATGCGCGAGTGCAAATAAAACGAATCCAAATTACATGTTGTATAAAAAGTTATGTAGGTTCAAAAAGGACGGGGTACACATGTGACTTGCATATGGAGAAAAAAAGTCAACAAATAAGTTATTCAAAAAATAACCTTACAACCCTCTTTTTTTTACATTTTCATTTGAGCCATGTGCCTTACATATATATATATATATATATATATATATATACACACACACATATATGTATATAAGGGACGTTATCTTGAGAACACTAAATATTGCGAGAACCGTGAGAATGAATAAGAAACCAATTAAAATCATTTTTTAATACAAATCTCATTATAGTTGAAATACAACATTAAAAAAGAATTTACTCTTTCAATAATTCATTTATCTATTCAAAATCACTCTTAATAAGTTTTTTAAACATCTGTAAATACAACAAATTTACACATGTGTAAATGGCAAACTTACACATGTATAAATTTTCTTGATTTACGAATACATGTAAATTTAAACGTAAAATTTAATTTCTAATATTATATTCTAATAATAATGATAAGTGTAAAAAGAAATTTTGAATTTGAATTGTTTTTTTTTGCAAAGTTCTAATGATTTATAAATTCGTTCTCACGGTTCTCGCAATATTTTGCGTTCTCATTTAAAACCTATCATATATATATATATATATATAGGGGAAGGTTATCTTGAGAACGCTAAATATTGCGAGAACCGTGAGAACGAATGAGAAAATCAATCAAAACCATTTTTTAATACAATAATCATTTTAATTAAAATACACCATCAAATAATTTATTTCTCCTCTTAAATCACTCTTGTTAGATTTTTTATATATGTGTAAATAAAAAATTTACACATATGTAAATGACAAACTTACACATGTGTAAATGACAAACTTACACATGTGTAAATTTTATTTATTTCCAAATTCACATAAATTTAAATGTGTAAATTAAATTTCTAGAATTGTATTCAAATAATAATGACAAGTGTAAATTTTTTTTTAGTTTCACTTGTTTTTCAAGTTCTAATGGTGTTTTCATTCGTTCTCACGGTTCTCGCGATATTTAGCGTTCTAATTTAAACTCTCCCATATATATATATATATATATATATATATATATATATATATATATAATATATATATATATATATATATATATATAAAAGGTTAAAAGCCCCTTTTCCTCATAGTTAAACACAATCAAAGAGGCGGAAACCGACTAATAAAATATGCTTATCACAAAAATTTTAAGAAGAAAAGGGAAGTTATTTTGATGTAAAACTTAAACTAAACTTTTTCATTCATTTCACATTCGTAAATGACGAGTAAGCTCTTAAAAAAGAGCCAATTACCACATATACTTTTTTTTAATGGTGAAAACACACAAAAACGACATAGCAAGATGCTATATTAAATAGGACATCTAAGGAAAAGTGAAGAAAAAAAATAAGCAGATTACATCAAAATAAAAACGTAATCTCCAGTTCCAAAACTTCTCCGATCCATCCAATTTATCCCTGAATTTTTTCTTCTACGTGTGAAGTGATGGAGAGGGTTAAATTCATGTCTTCATGTGCGTTATATGATGCGATTTATTGTGTTTTAAGTGGTTAAGTGTCTCGAATGTGATAACTACGAGTTCTTGCGGTTTTACAGGTTAACCGTCTAAAACGGTAAAGTTGGAAGGCTTATTGGTGCAAAGGAACAAGCAATGATGATCATCGAGATGTATTACAGCATTCTGGACTTGATTCGGGTCTAGAAATAGCTCAAAGGTGCAAGAAACACAAAAGAATGAAGTTAAGGGGCTTGGATATAATTAATGGAAAGTTGTAATATAGTTATATATGAGGTTATGGAACACAACGTAAGCTATGGTTGAGACAAGTGAGTATAAAAGTTCCAGCTAGCATGTACGGACCGTAGGCTACGACTGTTTTAGCGTAGGCTACGGTGTAGAGAAGGAAGATTGGCAGCAAGTTCAGACCTTAACCTACGGTCTTGGACCCGTAGGCTATGGCTGGATTCAACATGGTGCGCATGGGGCTTGTTGTTTAACGTATAAAAAGGGTTTTGAACCCTAATAAAAAAACACTTGGACGAAATTGGGTATTGAGGAGCAGAAAGTGGGAAGCTTTTCACATAGATTCATCATAAATCTTCATCAACTCCAAGCACCGAACATGAATTCATCCATGAATCAAGCATTTGAAGATCAAACGAACAAGTGAGCGGCTAATCTCTTTATGGTTTTCTCCGGGTGGAGGATTCTTGTAAATGAACCAATGCTATGTGTTTGAACTTTTGTTAGAATATGGTAATCTAAGCATTCGATGCTTTTTGCTAGTTGATTTGATTTGATTGATTGTAAACAATTGTTTTTGCTTTAATTCTTAATTCGAACTCATTCAATTCCCGAGATTTCTAGTAATTGGGATACATTTGATAAGGGTTAGGGTTAGTAATTGCAACTGGTGATCCATATGATAACCTTTCATTGTATGCAATCGAAGTAATTAGTCTTTGGGTAATCACAATCAATTAATCAGATTATACAATTACGTCTATGTGATTGTAAACAATCAAGCACGTAACTAAAGTTTGCTTTGAATCAAAAATCTGAAGGAACCATTGTTTCTCTAACTGTTTACAACTTAGTTTTTCGTAATTCGTTAGTTAATCAGATTATACAATTACGTCTATGTGATTGTAAACAATCAAGCACGTAACTAAAGTTTGCTTTGAATCTAAAATCCGAAGGAACCATTGTTTCTCTAACTGTTTACAACTTTGTTTTTCGTAATTAGTTAGTTAATCAAACTCTCAACAACCAATTTTATATTTTTGCAAGTAGTTAACTAGTACTTAATCAATAACACTTTCCACCAGACTTATCTGGATTCGATACCCTGCTTACCCTAGCTGCCTAGGTTAATTAGGTTTTTGCATAACCCGTTCGACAGTGTTGAGGCTCTGAAAGAGAACGGCTGTTGCTAAGATGGTTGGTAATGCGAAGGTTGATTTGGCACGGGAGGTATAGTTGATGAGTTACCTGGTTGACTTTGATTCGATGGAATGACATGTTCATCGGGCACAATCCTCACATATGGTGAAGACTGTTGAACATTAGATGTTTGGGTGAACGTTGGGTAGTGAGAATATGATGGTTGGGTTGAGAATGGTGGTAGGTTATCTAGGTTGGGAAATAGTGGTGGAGGCATTGGTGGAATTTGAGTGGTAGTAGGTTGGGTGGATTGCGGTGTTGGTTGAGATGGAGTTGAGGTGTTCGGTGAAGGTTGAGTAGGCGTTGATGAGAACTGGGTTTGTGGAAGTGGGTTTTCGACTTGCTTATTTGGATTGCTTGAGTTTTCTATTGAATTGAGTATCGGTGTTGTAGATTGTAGAATTTTATTTTCTCAATGCAACACTCGGGTCTGCCGAACTGTCCTCTCGATTTCCGGATCAAACACTAGCGGCGACGACTCTCCGGATTTCCGAGTATGATCCATACACGTCCAAAATCACCTACACAAGCACAAACAAGAAAACCTCGTGTAATTCCTTCTCTACACGTAGCCAGACGAATGAACGCTGAGCTAAAGCGAATAACCGTGCGCCACGTCACCTCAAGGACTGATAACGTCAGAAGGAACATGACAGATGTAACACCTCATAAAAATCATGTCCAATATTATGCAAATCCGTGATAGACTCAAAACTGCCCGTGATAGGCAGAAAACTATGCTGACAAGAGGCGTAAACCTCTTAAGTTCCAAATAGGGGACAAAGTCATACTGAAAGTATCACCTTGGAAATGTGTAATGAGATTTGGAAGGAAGGGTAAGCTAAGCCCAAGATATATAGGACCATTCGTGCTAGTCGAATGTGCTCTAGCTTATAAGCTTAAGCTTCCAGAGGAGCTTAATGGAATTCATGATGTATTCCACATATCTAACCTTAAGAAATGTCTAGCCGATGAGTCGCTAGCAATGTCACACAAAGATGTGCAAATAGACGAAAACCTGAGGTTCATTGAGAAACCAATTTCGATCGAGGATCGACAGGTTAAGAAGCTTCGAAGGAAATTAATACCTATAGTGAAGGTTAAGTGGGACGCCCTTAGAGGTCCCAGGTAAACATCGGAGGTTGAGTCCATTATGCGACAAAAGTACCCCCATCTTTTTAAATAAAATCTCGAGGACGAGATTTCTTTAAAGTGGGTGAGGATGTAACACCTCGAAAAATCGTGTCCAATATTACAGTGACATGTGTTGTACTGTTATATTTTACTCTATTAAAGACTAATAGTGGCTAAAGGTGTCAACATGCTCAAACTGAGCCTCTGAGTGACCTTCTGATGTCAACATGCATAAATTTAGCCTCTGAGTGACTGATATGTCAACATGCTTAAACTTGGCCTAAGTGACTGATATCTCAACATGCCCAGCTTCTGAGTGACATCAGAGTAAACATGCTTATAATGAGCCTTTGAGTGATCCTTTACGAAGTCCTAAACTCTCATATGTCCCATTTGTTGGACGAGAGGGATTAAATCTGTTAATATGTAAAGGTTGGATAATGGAGGGGTTATAAGTGTCAACATGTTAATTTATACCTCTGAGTGACCTTTTAACGAACCAAGAGTTCGACAATGTCCGGGCATATTTCCGGGTACGCCAAATATTGGTTACGGAGGGCTAAATATGCTAAAAAGGTGTTTTAGGAGGTTTTATAAGTTGAGGGGCTAAATGTGACAAACTTTGAATCTGACCATGGGGCACTCGCGGGGCGCGAGAGGCCTGTGTCTGCAGAATTTTTGCTTAGCCTCCAAACATGTTGCCAAAAACCATTGTTTCGAAACCATGGACTTTCAAACAGCTTTGCCACGTTTTAGGAGACTTGTAAGCTCACTCTAACACCCCTTAACACCTGGCATCACCTCTTTCAAGCTCTCCAACTATAAATAGGTGCAATGCTTCACTATTTGAACATGCACCATTCTCATTTATCACCCTATCTCCCTCCTCTGGAAGTTCCTAAATGAAAGCAGCATTCAACTTAGTTCTATTGCATCCTAGGAATCACTTGTAAGTGTTCCTTTCTCTTTCATTTTCGTTTATAGGCTTTTATAGCCAAAAGTCAAGCGTTTTAAGGAAAACGCATTGACTTTCGGTTAAGACCATTATGGTCCAGCCATTGTTCATAACGAACATGGCTAAGTGATTGTAATAAGGTAGGTGTTAGTCCCTATAAAGGGCACCTCCTGAAGATCACGTTTTCTAGACCAATTGACGGGTCAAAGTTTAAATATTAAAAAGTAAAATAGGCCATTTTTCGGAAATGAGCTTATATATGCTATGAAACATGTTTTGGCACTTAAACAAGTTGGTAATAATTATTAGAACATGTACTAACATGTTCGGCTCGTCAATTTCAGTTCTAGGCCAGTTCGCAACCGAAAGTCGCAAAGTTTGACTTCTACTTTGACTTTTGATTCTGACCCGATTTAGATTAGTTAGCTACTGATCTAAGGTTGCATTTTGATGGTAATATAATGTAGCATTACCCTCTGAGGTTATATTACATGATCAAATCAGAATCTGAATTTATGCACAAGATCCGTAATTATGCATTTTGACTAAAATGCCCTTTTTGTATAAAATGAGTTTTAAATGATAAAGAACTTGAAAATAAGTTTCCTACTGGTATAATATTATAAGTAGGATTATTTGGGATATCAAACCAGATTATAAACTGAGTTTATGAACAAGTCCTTGTATTATGTCGATAATTAACGATAAAGCCCTTGTGGCTTATAAAATGGTTTAAACCATATCTTTCTAAAGTAAATCTTTTACCTACTGATATGTTATATTAAATAACATATCTAAGAGATGCTAACTTAACCTTAAATGTCAGTTTACATTAAAATCGCAATAAATCATCATTTTACGACGTAAGCGCCGTTTCGGCGCATAGTATGGTTTTAAACCATATTAATCAACCAAGACTTGTTACCTACTGATTTAAAAACTTATTCAAGATATTTTTACAATATGCATATGATATGAACTCAGAATCCCAAATTATTTATAAAACTATGTGTAAAATGACCAAAATGCCCCTTCGGTCCATAGTTTGGCCATAAAAGGTAAATTACACATATAATTAATATCCTACTGATATTATGTCATAAATAAGTTATTTTTCCAGAATAATTATGGTCATAACATAAAATTATATTCGAGTTCCTTTTACACGGTATGAAACTTTCCGAAACGCCCTTATGAGGCATAGTTTCATTTTAAAACCTTAACGGACATATGAGTTGATATCCTACTGATATTACAACTTATTTAAAGTATAATGGCATATAGAACTTGTCCATGAATTACCTGGTTACCCGATATCGCTGATATGCGTACGGTTAAGTATATGTAACTAGTTTACGAAAATTAACCGAAACGGGTCTAACATTGTCATTTAAGTCTCAAAATCCAGAATGTTTATAGTTTACCTATATTATAAAAGTCGAAGTACTTGTTGGGTTTAAACTACATTCTATCCAATCATCATTTAATCAAGCGTTATACGTATTTATCCTGTACGCTACTCGGTTTAAGTCTGTGACTTAAATAAGACCGTTAGTATTTAATTGTTCTTGTCAAAGGATCGGAGGCATTATCAGACGGTTATGAGAGGTTCCATGTATAGGCTGTTGGTGTGATTATTGTTTAGATTAAATTTATTATTTTCAGTACATGCAATACGATCGGCTCCGTTTGATTGAGCCTTGATCGCGCAGACATTTTCATTTTCAGTACATGCAATACGATCGGCTCCGTTTGATTGAGCCTTGATCGCACAGACATTTTCATTATCAGTATCTTGTGGTTGTTGTGTTTGTTGTAGAGTCACATAGAACTAATCATAACTTGTGGATAAAGTCAATGAAAATTTGACAAGAATATGGTGGATACGCCGCTGGTACTTCCTATATATAAATATTCTTGTCAAAGGATCGGAGGCATTATCAGGCGGTTATGAGAGGTTCCATGTATAAGCTGTTTGTGTGATTGTTGTTTAGATTAAATTTATTATTTTCAGTACATGCAATACGATCGGCTCCGCTTGATTGAGCCTTGATCGCACAGACATTTTCATTTTCAGTACATGCAATACGATCGGCTCCGTTTGATTGAGCCTTGATCGCACAGACATTTTTTCAATTTCAGTATTTTTGTGTTTGTTGTATTGGTTGTAGAGTCACATAGGACTAATCATAATTCACTGATAAAACAATGAAAATTTGACGAGAATATGGTGGATATGCCGCTGGTACTTCCTATATATAAGTATTCTTGTCAAAGGATCAGAGGCATTGTCAGACGGTTATGAGAAGTTCTATGTAGGATTTAGTAGTTTCTTGGTAACTAATCATAATTTGCGGATAAAACCAACGAAAATTTGACAAGAATATGGTGGATACGCCGCTGGTACTTCCTATATATAAGTATTCTTGCCAAAGGATCAGAGGCATTATCAGGCGGTTATGAGAAGTTCCATGTAGGATTTAGTATTGCCTTGGTTGAAATTTGTGTTACATTCATATCATCTCGCCATTTAAAGAAATTGGACTGTGTTCTATTTCTACATAAACTAACCTCTCCATCATAACAAACGAGAGAGGAACTGTCACCATTCAAACCTATATGCTATCAGAATGTGGATTCAAATATTGGTTGTTGTGTTATTTATGTTCTAGAGTTACATCATAGGACCAATCATAACTTACTGATAAAACCAATGAAAATTTGACATGAATATGGTGGATACACCGCTGGTACTTCCTATATATAAGTATTCTTGTCAAAGGATCAGAGGTATTGTTAGATGGTTATGAGAAGTTCCATGTAGGTTGTAGTATTAGAAGTTTTGCCTTAGGATATAACCATATCCTTCCAAACATATCCAAACTCTTATGCATGATATCATATTTAGCGAAACAACTCTGCTTATCAATTTTTTACAGTAGGCAACAAAAAGCGATTCCTGTAATAGGGTACTTAACCCTTACAAGGGACGTTACCGCCTCAAACAAAGATTTAAACTCTTACTTTTCTTCTAAGTATGTAACTGTCAAACTAAACACCATCATTCTTTTAGTCAAATATATCACTACTTAAATTTCGGGACGAAATTTCTAAAAAATCAGGGGATACTGTAACATCCGTCAAAAAATGGATTTTACCAAACCCGCTCCGTTTATTAACCGAACAATCAGTTTAAAATTTCGTGGCGTATTTAATGCCCAAATTAATTTTAAACGATACATAATTAATTATTATATTGGAATAAATAATTTGTTTTTGAAAAATTGTTAAAAATAATGAAATAAAAATATAAGGTTGCTGCCGGGTTTCGAACCCGGGTCAGTCAACCGGTTCAGCAGACTTAACACACACACACTCAACCACTGCGCCACTAGTGTTTCTTGTTAATTATTAGAATCAATTAATTCATATCATGATTCCCAAATTCAAAAACCGGCGCCCAAATTTCAGTCGTCGGAAATCCCGACTAACTCGCCAAGAATTTACGATATCTTCAGTTATAACGTAAAACTTAATCACTACATCGGTTATAACCGACGCCTGAGTCCGCGACACAAGCTATAACCGCCGGAGAATTTCTAACCGACGAATCAAGTCGGAAATCGGACCAAATTCATCGATGACCTGCCTTATAATTACCCCCTTAAACCTCTGCAAGCTTTTTCGCTCAAAACCGCACCTTTACCCGACGTAATTTCACTCGCCGGAAAACTTCTGCACATCGCCGGAAAACCGAACCCTTCACTTCTGAGCCTTACTGAACCCCCTGAGCTTATACCGAAGTCACCCACATCCTTTTCAAGCTTGCTGAAGACTCTCTACCGCAAGACACACGACGCCGGAATCTTTTGCTGTCACCGGAGTTCTGCCGGAGAAACAGAGAAGTCCAGTCGGTACACCTTACGCTTAAATCTTTCATTCTTTTTATATATCTCACCTGTAATTAACCTCAAAACACTAAAGAACATGATTAAAACATCGAACCAGTCAGACTTTCGATTCTGGTTAAAATCAACGAAGAAGACGAAGTTTCTGTAGTGTTTAAGTTTATTATAAATCAAGTTATAACTCGGGTTAGACACACAGTCCAGCGGTAGACTGTGTGCACATTAAACACGTAAACTTCTCGAGTTCGAATCTTGTCCCACGCATGCTTGCCTTAATAAAAATGTCTTTTTTTGTTAACCGAACCGGAGTCACCGCTGTACATGTTAAGTTTAATAATAACCGGAATAATAACCAAGATAGACACACAGTCCAGCGGTGGACTGTGTGAATGTTTAAACACACGTCACGAGTTCGAGTCCGGTCTACTGCACCGATTCGGACAATTATCTAACTTTTTAAAATAAGGCAGAAATGAAATAATGAAGTTTGTTCATAAGTATAATATAAATCGGATTATTTAACAAGTTAGACACACAGTCCAGCGGTGGACTGTGTGTTAACTCAACCCACAGGTCCCGGGTTCGAGACCTGTGGAGCGCACCGAGTCTTTGGATTAAAATCGTTTTTAAAAATAAAGGATTTTCTATTTAATCTAATTAGTATATAAATATAATTAAAAACAGAAATATTTCGGGTTAGACACGTAGCTCAGTTGGTAGAGCTGCGTGCACGCGTACGGGAGGTCTCGGGTTCGAGCCTCACTCAGCGCACACTTACACGCATACGAACCGGTCAAACAGTCAAGGTCAAAGGTCAACGGTCAATGGTCAAAAAAGTCAACTTTTTTTTTATTATTTTTATTTATTTATTTTAATTAAAAATCAATTAAAAATACTTAAAAATAACATTTTTAAGGTTAGAAAATAGCCTTAAACTCACAAAAATACACCCAACAATCCTACTAAAATGGATTAATAAAATCCGTTTACTTACCAAACCATAATGCTATTTATCTAGGTTAATTTCACTCGTGGTTAAAACCACTTCGCGTGCATTCAACATCATCAACCGAACGCACCACTGTGAGTGAATCTTACAACTTCCCCTTTTTAATTACACGTTTTGGGGTGTGTCATGTGTCACAAAATAATTAACTCGTTTATTTAAACTTGTGCCATACCATATCGTAATCTAAACTTAGATTGTTTATATTGTTGTGATTATGTATTTCATTTTGTCAACTTATATGAAATTCATTCATTAAGCCCATCAGTTCCTCGTGGGAGACGAGTTGAGCAACGCGTGCCTCAAAACCAATCCATTATTGTTCATGTGTGTATTATTGAGTTTATATTGTTTGTAGTTATGTCTTTCATATTATCATGTTTATGCAATTCATTCATTAGGCCCATCTGTTTCTCGTGAGAGACGAGTTGAGCAACGCGTGCCTTTATACGTTCCATTATTGTTCATGTGTGTATTGTTTAATATTAAATTGATTGGTGAATAAGTTTACATCTATTTTTACTCATGTGTGGTTGTGCACTTTATTTTATAATTAAATAAATAAACTTGTTCAAATGTTTTCCATAGGATTCACTCGCCAACTTTTTGTTGATCCAAAAACCCTTTTTACACATGATACAGGTGAACAGGATGAAGCAAGGAAAACATAGGAAATGCCTTAGAAGAAAACAAAGAAGCTTAGATTGATGTTTAGGTCATGATGTAATTATGTTTGTAAATTTCCATTAAATTGTATTAATGAATATGAAACGTTAAAATAAATGTCATGAGCTTTGATGATAACCCAATCATGCCCCGATCACCTTTTCCGCTGCGGGTCGGGGTGTGACAGATTGGTATCAGAGCCATGACTATAGGGATATAGGATAGGTTATTAGACCCTTAGAGCCTATACTATAGTCTGCCTAAACTCTAATTGATTAGGTGGTTACATACAAACTTATGATATTTATTTGTTTCATATTTGTTTATACTTACAGTCAAACATACATACTTATATACACATTTATCATACATATATCAATGTTCATATATTCAATTCATCTTTATACATTTGTTATTCAAAGATTTTGTTGCAATTTTCAAATCTCATCAAAGTAAGTTCTGCGACGGGCATGTAGTAACTGGAAGGGTACAAGTACCGGTAGTCGGAACGTCCTGTCTAGGTTGGCATTCGTATAAATCCAATATAACGGACCAGTTTGCCTACCTGGGGACTAACGATGAGAGTACGAAGGACCTATTAGGCCAAAGCATGCCACACCAAACGTCGTTCGAACTAACCCACTTTGAGGTGTCACCGTGTCTACACCTGGACACATTCCGAATACCATACGTTGTATACATATTTCTCGATTTTCTCCGGGTTTTAGTGTACGCAACCAGGCTAACACATGCGAACCATATGAAAAACCCGGTATTCATGGGGGCCCACATGATTACGAAGGTGAAGTATGGCGGCATGTAGGGCCTAATGACGAGCAAAGCCCAAGACATCCTATGGATGTAGTAGATTTATTTTTCTATATTTATTTTATGAATGTTCATTCCTAGTGCGACCCATGATCCCAAAAGCATCCAACTCATACTCTTGACATGTATTCCTTGTAGATGTCTTCTAGCCTCGCCCGTAGGAAGATGAGAGCAGGAAAAGCCCGCGAGCGCATGGCTACCCTAATCGCACAACAAATGGCTGCCGTAATACCCAACATTGTAATCCAAGTCCAACAAGCACTTACCGCTAATCCTGTCAATCAAGAAGATCAACACGTTATCAACCCTTCCCCAAATACCACTAAATGCACCTACAAGCATTTCAAATCATGCGACCCTCCAAAATACAAAGGGACTGAAGGCGTCACTGCTCTCCTCCATTGGTTTGAAGAAATGGAGAACACTTTTCTAAATTGCGATTGCCCCGATGATCGCAAAGTGCGTTATGCTACCGGTCGATTATATGGGATAGCACTTACTTGGTGGAATACAGAGAAGGCCAAACGAGGTGTTGAAGATGTTATGAATTTAACTTGGAATGAATTGAAGGAAATCATGACCAGACGATTTTGCCCGAGGAGCGAAATCAATTAGAAGATGAATTTTATTCGTTGAAGCAAAAGGAAGGAGACCACACCACGTACAACAAAAGATTCCTCGAGTTACATCAAATGGTTCCCAACATGTTCACTCCCCTCTACCGTTTGATCGAGCACTACATTCGTGGTCTTCCGTCAAAGATTCAAGACTCTGTAATAAGTACCACGCCTGCAACTTTGGAAGCAGCAATGGAGCTAGCAACAGCGCTCACCGAGAACCGAATCCGGAACAAAGACTTCAAGAAGGAGAAGAAGAAGGAGAAAGCATCGACTGAAACCTCCGACTACACCCAAACCGAATCCCCTTCTCAACCCAATTTTAAGAGAAAAAGAGACGGGCAACTTTTCGCTGCTATCCAACGAAATCAACCAATTTCACACGCCATACCCATCCAAGCTATCCCAATCACTCAAGTGGCACCCAACTCAACTTACCCAAATAAGAAACCATATCTTGGACCTCACCCTCAATGCAACAACTGTTTTTATCACCATCCCCTTACCTTACCTTGTCGACTATGTGCAACTTGTGGACGCTATGGTCATTTGAGCAAGGTTTGCCGCACCTTTCAAACCAAATCTCTCCCTCTACTCAAAACATGGTCCAAACCTATCAACAACCCCAATACCCCATGTTCCCATATGTTCGAGCTTGTTTCAATTGTGGCGACCCTACCCACTTTAGAAACACGTGCCCTCGACTGGTTAAGATCATAAACGCTCAAGCCCAATCAAACCCAGTTAACCAAGTAAACCAAGGAAACCCAACCGCTAGGCCACCAGCAAGAGGAAGAGTCTTCAACATCAACGCCAATCCTGTCGAAGATAATGACGGCCCAAACGAAGATACCCAACTAGTCCCCTTCACCGAAAATCCAGATTCAACTCCAATCGTTTAGTTTTATGTTTTTCTTTATGTTTTAGAATCACATAGAACCAATCATAACTTAAGGATAAAGCCAATGAAACTTTGACAAGAATATGGTGGATACGCCGCTGGTACTTCCTATATATAAGTATTCTTGTCAAAGGATCGGAGGCATTATCAGACGGTTATGAGAGGTTCCATGTATAGGCTGTTGGTGTGATTATTGTTTAGATTAAATTTATTATTTTCAGTACATGCAATACGATCGGCTCCGTTTGATTGAGCCTTGATCGCGCAGACATTTTCATTTTCAGTACATGCAATACGATCGGCTCCGTTTGATTGAGCCTTGATCGCACAGACATTTTCATTATCAGTATCTTGTGGTTGTTGTGTTTGTTGTAGAGTCACATAGAACTAATCATAACTTGTGGATAAAGTCAATGAAAATTTGACAAGAATATGGTGGATACGCCGCTGGTACTTCCTATATATAAATATTCTTGTCAAAGGATCGGAGGCATTATCAGGCGGTTATGAGAGGTTCCATGTATAAGCTGTTTGTGTGATTGTTGTTTAGATTAAATTTATTATTTTCAGTACATGCAATACGATCGGCTCCGCTTGATTGAGCCTTGATCGCACAGACATTTTCATTTTCAGTACATGCAATACGATCGGCTCCGTTTGATTGAGCCTTGATCGCACAGACATTTTTTCAATTTCAGTATTTTTGTGTTTGTTGTATTGGTTGTAGAGTCACATAGGACTAATCATAATTCACTGATAAAACAATGAAAATTTGACGAGAATATGGTGGATATGCCGCTGGTACTTCCTATATATAAGTATTCTTGTCAAAGGATCAGAGGCATTGTCAGACGGTTATGAGAAGTTCTATGTAGGATTTAGTAGTTTCTTGGTAACTAATCATAATTTGCGGATAAAACCAACGAAAATTTGACAAGAATATGGTGGATACGCCGCTGGTACTTCCTATATATAAGTATTCTTGCCAAAGGATCAGAGGCATTATCAGGCGGTTATGAGAAGTTCCATGTAGGATTTAGTATTGCCTTGGTTGAAATTTGTGTTACATTCATATCATCTCGCCATTTAAAGAAATTGGACTGTGTTCTATTTCTACATAAACTAACCTCTCCATCATAACAAACGAGAGAGGAACTGTCACCATTCAAACCTATATGCTATCAGAATGTGGATTCAAATATTGGTTGTTGTGTTATTTATGTTCTAGAGTTACATCATAGGACCAATCATAACTTACTGATAAAACCAATGAAAATTTGACATGAATATGGTGGATACACCGCTGGTACTTCCTATATATAAGTATTCTTGTCAAAGGATCAGAGGTATTGTTAGATGGTTATGAGAAGTTCCATGTAGGTTGTAGTATTAGAAGTTTTGCCTTAGGATATAACCATATCCTTCCAAACATATCCAAACTCTTATGCATGATATCATATTTAGCGAAACAACTCTGCTTATCAATATTTTTACAGTAGGCAACAAAAAGCGATTCCTGTAATAGGGTACTTAACCCTTACAAGGGACGTTACCGCCTCAAACAAAAATTTAAACTCTTACTTTTCTTCTAAGTATGTAACTGTCAAACTAAACACCATCATTCTTTTAGTCAAATATATCACTACTTAAATTTCGGGACGAAATTTCTAAAAAATCAGGGGATACTGTAACATCCGTCAAAAAATGGATTTTACCAAACCCGCTCCGTTTATTAACCGAACAATCAGTTTAAAATTTCGTGGCGTATTTAATGCCCAAATTAATTTTAAACGATACATAATTAATTATTATATTGGAATAAATAATTTGTTTTTGAAAAATTGTTAAAAATAATGAAATAAAAATATAAGGTTGCTGCCGGGTTTCGAACCCGGGTCAGTCAACCGGTTCAGCAGACTTAACACACACACACTCAACCACTGCGCCACTAGTGTTTCTTGTTAATTATTAGAATCAATTAATTCATATCATGATTCCCAAATTCAAAAACCGGCGCCCAAATTTCAGTCGTCGGAAATCCCGACTAACTCGCCAAGAATTTACGATATCTTCAGTTATAACGTAAAACTTAATCACTACATCGGTTATAACCGACGCCTGAGTCCGCGACACAAGCTATAACCGCCGGAGAATTTCTAACCGACGAATCAAGTCGGAAATCGGACCAAATTCATCGATGACCTGCCTTATAATTACCCCCTTAAACCTCTGCAAGCTTTTTCGCTCAAAACCGCACCTTTACCCGACGTAATTTCACTCGCCGGAAAACTTCTGCACATCGCCGGAAAACCGAACCCTTCACTTCTGAGCCTTACTGAACCCCCTGAGCTTATACCGAAGTCACCCACATCCTTTTCAAGCTTGCTGAAGACTCTCTACCGCAAGACACACGACGCCGGAATCTTTTGCTGTCACCGGAGTTCTGCCGGAGAAACAGAGAAGTCCAGTCGGTACACCTTACGCTTAAATCTTTCATTCTTTTTATATATCTCACCTGTAATTAACCTCAAAACACTAAAGAACATGATTAAAACATCGAACCAGTCAGACTTTCGATTCTGGTTAAAATCAACGAAGAAGACGAAGTTTCTGTAGTGTTTAAGTTTATTATAAATCAAGTTATAACTCGGGTTAGACACACAGTCCAGCGGTAGACTGTGTGCACATTAAACACGTAAACTTCTCGAGTTCGAATCTTGTCCCACGCATGCTTGCCTTAATAAAAATGTCTTTTTTTGTTAACCGAACCGGAGTCACCGCTGTACATGTTAAGTTTAATAATAACCGGAATAATAACCAAGATAGACACACAGTCCAGCGGTGGACTGTGTGAATGTTTAAACACACGTCACGAGTTCGAGTCCGGTCTACTGCACCGATTCGGACAATTATCTAACTTTTTAAAATAAGGCAGAAATGAAATAATGAAGTTTGTTCATAAGTATAATATAAATCGGATTATTTAACAAGTTAGACACACAGTCCAGCGGTGGACTGTGTGTTAACTCAACCCACAGGTCCCGGGTTCGAGACCTGTGGAGCGCACCGAGTCTTTGGATTAAAATCGTTTTTAAAAATAAAGGATTTTCTATTTAATCTAATTAGTATATAAATATAATTAAAAACAGAAATATTTCGGGTTAGACACGTAGCTCAGTTGGTAGAGCTGCGTGCACGCGTACGGGAGGTCTCGGGTTCGAGCCTCACTCAGCGCACACTTACACGCATACGAACCGGTCAAACAGTCAAGGTCAAAGGTCAACGGTCAATGGTCAAAAAAGTCAACTTTTTTTTTATTATTTTTATTTATTTATTTTAATTAAAAATCAATTAAAAATACTTAAAAATAACATTTTTAAGGTTAGAAAATAGCCTTAAACTCACAAAAATACACCCAACAATCCTACTAAAATGGATTAATAAAATCCGTTTACTTACCAAACCATAATGCTATTTATCTAGGTTAATTTCACTCGTGGTTAAAACCACTTCGCGTGCATTCAACATCATCAACCGAACGCACCACTGTGAGTGAATCTTACAACTTCCCCTTTTTAATTACACGTTTTGGGGTGTGTCATGTGTCACAAAATAATTAACTCGTTTATTTAAACTTGTGCCATACCATATCGTAATCTAAACTTAGATTGTTTATATTGTTGTGATTATGTATTTCATTTTGTCAACTTATATGAAATTCATTCATTAAGCCCATCAGTTCCTCGTGGGAGACGAGTTGAGCAACGCGTGCCTCAAAACCAATCCATTATTGTTCATGTGTGTATTATTGAGTTTATATTGTTTGTAGTTATGTCTTTCATATTATCATGTTTATGCAATTCATTCATTAGGCCCATCTGTTTCTCGTGAGAGACGAGTTGAGCAACGCGTGCCTTTATACGTTCCATTATTGTTCATGTGTGTATTGTTTAATATTAAATTGATTGGTGAATAAGTTTACATCTATTTTTACTCATGTGTGGTTGTGCACTTTATTTTATAATTAAATAAATAAACTTGTTCAAATGTTTTCCATAGGATTCACTCGCCAACTTTTTGTTGATCCAAAAACCCTTTTTACACATGATACAGGTGAACAGGATGAAGCAAGGAAAACATAGGAAATGCCTTAGAAGAAAACAAAGAAGCTTAGATTGATGTTTAGGTCATGATGTAATTATGTTTGTAAATTTCCATTAAATTGTATTAATGAATATGAAACGTTAAAATAAATGTCATGAGCTTTGATGATAACCCAATCATGCCCCGATCACCTTTTCCGCTGCGGGTCGGGGTGTGACAGATTGGTATCAGAGCCATGACTATAGGGATATAGGATAGGTTATTAGACCCTTAGAGCCTATACTATAGTCTGCCTAAACTCTAATTGATTAGGTGGTTACATACAAACTTATGATATTTATTTGTTTCATATTTGTTTATACTTACAGTCAAACATACATACTTATATACACATTTATCATACATATATCAATGTTCATATATTCAATTCATCTTTATACATTTGTTATTCAAAGATTTTGTTGCAATTTTCAAATCTCATCAAAGTAAGTTCTGCGACGGGCATGTAGTAACTGGAAGGGTACAAGTACCGGTAGTCGGAACGTCCTGTCTAGGTTGGCATTCGTATAAATCCAATATAACGGACCAGTTTGCCTACCTGGGACTAACGATGAGAGTACGAAGGACCTATTAGGCCAAAGCATGCCACACCAAACGTCGTTCGAACTAACCCACTTTGAGGTGTCACCGTGTCTACACCTGGACACATTCCGAATACCATACGTTGTATACATATTTCTCGATTTTCTCCGGGTTTTAGTGTACGCAACCAGGCTAACACATGCGAACCATATGAAAAACCCGGTATTCATGGGGCCCACATGATTACGAAGGTGAAGTATGGCGGCATGTAGGGCCTAATGACGAGCAAAGCCCAAGACATCCTATGGATGTAGTAGATTTATTTTTCTATATTTATTTTATGAATGTTCATTCCTAGTGCGACCCATGATCCCAAAAGCATCCAACTCATACTCTTGACATGTATTCCTTGTAGATGTCTTCTAGCCTCGCCCGTAGGAAGATGAGAGCAGGAAAAGCCCGCGAGCGCATGGCTACCCTAATCGCACAACAAATGGCTGCCGTAATACCCAACATTGTAATCCAAGTCCAACAAGCACTTACCGCTAATCCTGTCAATCAAGAAGATCAACACGTTATCAACCCTTCCCCAAATACCACTAAATGCACCTACAAGCATTTCAAATCATGCGACCCTCCAAAATACAAAGGGACTGAAGGCGTCACTGCTCTCCTCCATTGGTTTGAAGAAATGGAGAACACTTTTCTAAATTGCGATTGCCCCGATGATCGCAAAGTGCGTTATGCTACCGGTCGATTATATGGGATAGCACTTACTTGGTGGAATACAGAGAAGGCCAAACGAGGTGTTGAAGATGTTATGAATTTAACTTGGAATGAATTGAAGGAAATCATGACCAGACGATTTTGCCCGAGGAGCGAAATCAATTAGAAGATGAATTTTATTCGTTGAAGCAAAAGGAAGGAGACCACACCACGTACAACAAAAGATTCCTCGAGTTACATCAAATGGTTCCCAACATGTTCACTCCCCTCTACCGTTTGATCGAGCACTACATTCGTGGTCTTCCGTCAAAGATTCAAGACTCTGTAATAAGTACCACGCCTCAACTTTGGAAGCAGCAATGGAGCTAGCAACAGCGCTCACCGAGAACCGAATCCGGAACAAAGACTTCAAGAAGGAGAAGAAGAAGGAGAAAGCATCGACTGAAACCTCCGACTACACCCAAACCGAATCCCCTTCTCAACCCAATTTTAAGAGAAAAAGAGACGGGCAACTTTTCGCTGCTATCCAACGAAATCAACCAATTTCACACGCCATACCCATCCAAGCTATCCCAATCACTCAAGTGGCACCCAACTCAACTTACCCAAATAAGAAACCATATCTTGGACCTCACCCTCAATGCAACAACTGTTTTTATCACCATCCCCTTACCTTACCTTGTCGACTATGTGCAACTTGTGGACGCTATGGTCATTTGAGCAAGGTTTGCCGCACCTTTCAAAACCAAATCTCTCCCTCTACTCAAAACATGGTCCAAACCTATCAACAACCCCAATACCCCATGTTCCCATATGTTCGAGCTTGTTTCAATTGTGGCGACCCTACCCACTTTAGAAACACGTGCCCTCGACTGGTTAAGATCATAAACGCTCAAGCCCAATCAAACCCAGTTAACCAAGTAAACCAAGGAAACCCAACCGCTAGGCCACCAGCAAGAGGAAGAGTCTTCAACATCAACGCCAATCCTGTCGAAGATAATGACGGCCCAAACGAAGATACCCAACTAGTCCCCTTCACCGAAAATCCAGATTCAACTCCAATCGTTTAGTTTTATGTTTTTCTTTATGTTTTAGAATCACATAGAACCAATCATAACTTAAGGATAAAGCCAATGAAACTTTGACAAGAATATGGTGGATACGCCGCTGGTACTTCCTATATATAAGTATTCTTGTCAAAGGATCGGAGGCATTATCAGACGGTTATGAGAGGTTCCATGTATAGGCTGTTGGTGTGATTATTGTTTAGATTAAATTTATTATTTTCAGTACATGCAATACGATCGGCTCCGTTTGATTGAGCCTTGATCGCGCAGACATTTTCATTTTCAGTACATGCAATACGATCGGCTCCGTTTGATTGAGCCTTGATCGCACAGACATTTTCATTATCAGTATCTTGTGGTTGTTGTGTTTGTTGTAGAGTCACATAGAACTAATCATAACTTGTGGATAAAGTCAATGAAAATTTGACAAGAATATGGTGGATACGCCGCCGGTACTTCCTATATATAAATATTCTTGTCAAAGGATCGGAGGCATTATCAGGCGGTTATGAGAGGTTCCATGTATAAGCTGTTTGTGTGATTGTTGTTTAGATTAAATTTATTATTTTCAGTACATGCAATACGATCGGCTCCGCTTGATTGAGCCTTGATCGCACAGACATTTTCATTTTCAGTACATGCAATACGATCGGCTCTGTTTGATTGAGCCTTGATCGCACAGACATTTTTTCAATTTCAGTATTTTTGTGTTTGTTGTATTGGTTGTAGAGTCACATAGGACTAATCATAATTCACTGATAAAACAATGAAAATTTGACGAGAATATGGTGGATATGCCGCTGGTACTTCCTATATATAAGTATTCTTGTCAAAGGATCAGAGGCATTGTCAGACGGTTATGAGAAGTTCTATGTAGGATTTAGTAGTTTCTTGGTAACTAATCATAATTTGCGGATAAAACCAACGAAAATTTGACAAGAATATGGTGGATACGCCGCTGGTACTTCCTATATATAAGTATTCTTGCCAAAGGATCAGAGGCATTATCAGGCGGTTATGAGAAGTTCCATGTAGGATTTAGTATTGCCTTGGTTGAAATTTGTGTTACATTCATATCATCTCGCCATTTAAAGAAATTGGACTGTGTTCTATTTCTACATAAACTAACCTCTCCATCATAACAAACAAGAGAGGAACTGTCACCATTCAAACCTATATGCTATCAGAATGTGGATTCAAATATTGGTTGTTGTGTTATTTATGTTCTAGAGTTACATCATAGGACCAATCATAACTTACTGATAAAACCAATGAAAATTTGACATGAATATGGTGGATACACCGCTGGTACTTCCTATATATAAGTATTCTTGTCAAAGGATCAGAGGTATTGTTAGATGGTTATGAGAAGTTCCATGTAGGTTGTAGTATTAGAAGTTTTGCCTTAGGATATAACCATATCCTTCCAAACATATCCAAACTCTTATGCATGATATCATATTTAGCGAAACAACTCTGCTTATCAATATTTTTACAGTAGGCAACAAAAAGCGATTCCTGTAATAGGGTACTTAACCCTTACAAGGGACGTTACCGCCTCAAACAAAGATTTAAACTCTTACTTTTCTTCTAAGTATGTAACTGTCAAACTAAACACCATCATTCTTTTAGTCAAATATATCACTACTTAAATTTCGGGACGAAATTTCTAAAAAATCAGGGATACTGTAACATCCGTCAAAAAATGGATTTTACCAAACCCGCTCCGTTTATTAACCGAACAATCAGTTTAAAATTTCGTGGCGTATTTAATGCCCAAATTAATTTTAAACGATACATAATTAATTATTATATTGGAATAAATAATTTGTTTTTGAAAAATTGTTAAAAATAATGAAATAAAAATATAAGGTTGCTGCCGGGTTTCGAACCCGGGTCAGTCAACCGGTTCAGCAGACTTAACACACACACACTCAACCACTGCGCCACTAGTGTTTCTTGTTAATTATTAGAATCAATTAATTCATATCATGATTCCCAAATTCAAAAACCGGCGCCCAAATTTCAGTCGTCGGAAATCCCGACTAACTCGCCAAGAATTTACGATATCTTCAGTTATAACGTAAAACTTAATCACTACATCGGTTATAACCGACGCCTGAGTCCGCGACACAAGCTATAACCGCCGGAGAATTTCTAACCGACGAATCAAGTCGGAAATCGGACCAAATTCATCGATGACCTGCCTTATAATTACCCCCTTAAACCTCTGCAAGCTTTTTCGCTCAAAACCGCACCTTTACCCGACGTAATTTCACTCGCCGGAAAACTTCTGCACATCGCCGGAAAACCGAACCCTTCACTTCTGAGCCTTACTGAACCCCCTGAGCTTATACCGAAGTCACCCACATCCTTTTCAAGCTTGCTGAAGACTCTCTACCGCAAGACACACGACGCCGGAATCTTTTGCTGTCACCGGAGTTCTGCCGGAGAAACAGAGAAGTCCAGTCGGTACACCTTACGCTTAAATCTTTCATTCTTTTTATATATCTCACCTGTAATTAACCTCAAAACACTAAAGAACATGATTAAAACATCGAACCAGTCAGACTTTCGATTCTGGTTAAAATCAACGAAGAAGACGAAGTTTCTGTAGTGTTTAAGTTTATTATAAATCAAGTTATAACTCGGGTTAGACACACAGTCCAGCGGTAGACTGTGTGCACATTAAACACGTAAACTTCTCGAGTTCGAATCTTGTCCCACGCATGCTTGCCTTAATAAAAATGTCTTTTTTTGTTAACCGAACCGGAGTCACCGCTGTACATGTTAAGTTTAATAATAACCGGAATAATAACCAAGATAGACACACAGTCCAGCGGTGGACTGTGTGAATGTTTAAACACACGTCACGAGTTCGAGTCCGGTCTACTGCACCGATTCGGACAATTATCTAACTTTTTAAAATAAGGCAGAAATGAAATAATGAAGTTTGTTCATAAGTATAATATAAATCGGATTATTTAACAAGTTAGACACACAGTCCAGCGGTGGACTGTGTGTTAACTCAACCCACAGGTCCCGGGTTCGAGACCTGTGGAGCGCACCGAGTCTTTGGATTAAAATCGTTTTTAAAAATAAAGGATTTTCTATTTAATCTAATTAGTATATAAATATAATTAAAAACAGAAATATTTCGGGTTAGACACGTAGCTCAGTTGGTAGAGCTGCGTGCACGCGTACGGGAGGTCTCGGGTTCGAGCCTCACTCAGCGCACACTTACACGCATACGAACCGGTCAAACAGTCAAGGTCAAAGGTCAACGGTCAATGGTCAAAAAAGTCAACTTTTTTTTTATTATTTTTATTTATTTATTTTAATTAAAAATACTTAAAAATAACATTTTTAAGGTTAGAAAATAGCCTTAAACTCACAAAAATACACCCAACAATCCTACTAAAATGGATTAATAAAATCCGTTTACTTACCAAACCATAATGCTATTTATCTAGGTTAATTTCACTCGTGGTTAAAACCACTTCGCGTGCATTCAACATCATCAACCGAACGCACCACTGTGAGTGAATCTTACAACTTCCCCTTTTTAATTACACGTTTTGGGGTGTGTCATGTGTCACAAAATAATTAACTCGTTTATTTAAACTTGTGCCATACCATATCGTAATCTAAACTTAGATTGTTTATATTGTTGTGATTATGTATTTCATTTTGTCAACTTATATGAAATTCATTCATTAAGCCCATCAGTTCCTCGTGGGAGACGAGTGAGCAACGCGTGCCTCAAAACCAATCCATTATTGTTCATGTGTGTATTATTGAGTTTATATTGTTTGTAGTTATGTCTTTCATATTATCATGTTTATGCAATTCATTCATTAGGCCCATCTGTTTCTCGTGAGAGACGAGTTGAGCAACGCGTGCCTTTATACGTTCCATTATTGTTCATGTGTGTATTGTTTAATATTAAATTGATTGGTGAATAAGTTTACATCTATTTTTACTCATGTGTGGTTGTGCACTTTATTTTATAATTAAATAAATAAACTTGTTCAAATGTTTTCCATAGGATTCACTCGCCAACTTTTTGTTGATCCAAAAACCCTTTTTACACATGATACAGGTGAACAGGATGAAGCAAGGAAAACATAGGAAATGCCTTAGAAGAAAACAAAGAAGCTTAGATTGATGTTTAGGTCATGATGTAATTATGTTTGTAAATTTCCATTAAATTGTATTAATGAATATGAAACGTTAAAATAAATGTCATGAGCTTTGATGATAACCCAATCATGCCCGATCACCTTTTCCGCTGCGGGTCGGGGTGTGACAGATTGGTATCAGAGCCATGACTATAGGGATATAGGATAGGTTATTAGACCCTTAGAGCCTATACTATAGTCTGCCTAAACTCTAATTGATTAGGTGGTTACATACAAACTTATGATATTTATTTGTTTCATATTTGTTTATACTTACAGTCAAACATACATACTTATATACACATTTATCATACATATATCAATGTTCATATATTCAATTCATCTTTATACATTTGTTATTCAAAGATTTTGTTGCAATTTTCAAATCTCATCAAAGTAAGTTCTGCGACGGGCATGTAGTAACTGGAAGGGTACAAGTACCGGTAGTCGGAACGTCCTGTCTAGGTTGGCATTCGTATAAATCCAATATAACGGACCAGTTTGCCTACCTGGGGACTAACGATGAGAGTACGAAGGACCTATTAGGCCAAAGCATGCCACACCAAACGTCGTTCGAACTAACCCACTTTGAGGTGTCACCGTGTCTACACCTGGACACATTCCGAATACCATACGTTGTATACATATTTCTCGATTTTCTCCGGGTTTTAGTGTACGCAACCAGGCTAACACATGCGAACCATATGAAAAACCCGGTATTCATGGGGCCCACATGATTACGAAGGTGAAGTATGGCGGCATGTAGGGCCTAATGACGAGCAAAGCCCAAGACATCCTATGGATGTAGTAGATTTATTTTTCTATATTTATTTTATGAATGTTCATTCCTAGTGCGACCCATGATCCCAAAAGCATCCAACTCATACTCTTGACATGTATTCCTTGTAGATGTCTTCTAGCCTCGCCCGTAGGAAGATGAGAGCAGGAAAAGCCCGCGAGCGCATGGCTACCCTAATCGCACAACAAATGGCTGCCGTAATACCCAACATTGTAATCCAAGTCCAACAAGCACTTACCGCTAATCCTGTCAATCAAGAAGATCAACACGTTATCAACCCTTCCCCAAATACCACTAAATGCACCTACAAGCATTTCAAATCATGCGACCCTCCAAAATACAAAGGGACTGAAGGCGTCACTGCTCTCCTCCATTGGTTTGAAGAAATGGAGAACACTTTTCTAAATTGCGATTGCCCCGATGATCGCAAAGTGCGTTATGCTACCGGTCGATTATATGGGATAGCACTTACTTGGTGGAATACAGAGAAGGCCAAACGAGGTGTTGAAGATGTTATGAATTTAACTTGGAATGAATTGAAGGAAATCATGACCAGACGATTTTGCCCGAGGAGCGAAATCAATTAGAAGATGAATTTTATTCGTTGAAGCAAAAGGAAGGAGACCACACCACGTACAACAAAAGATTCCTCGAGTTACATCAAATGGTTCCCAACATGTTCACTCCCCTCTACCGTTTGATCGAGCACTACATTCGTGGTCTTCCGTCAAAGATTCAAGACTCTGTAATAAGTACCACGCCTGCAACTTTGGAAGCAGCAATGGAGCTAGCAACAGCGCTCACCGAGAACCGAATCCGGAACAAAGACTTCAAGAAGGAGAAGAAGAAGGAGAAAGCATCGACTGAAACCTCCGACTACACCCAAACCGAATCCCCTTCTCAACCCAATTTTAAGAGAAAAAGAGACGGGCAACTTTTCGCTGCTATCCAACGAAATCAACCAATTTCACACGCCATACCCATCCAAGCTATCCCAATCACTCAAGTGGCACCCAACTCAACTTACCCAAATAAGAAACCATATCTTGGACCTCACCCTCAATGCAACAACTGTTTTTATCACCATCCCCTTACCTTACCTTGTCGACTATGTGCAACTTGTGGACGCTATGGTCATTTGAGCAAGGTTTGCCGCACCTTTCAAAACCAAATCTCTCCCTCTACTCAAAACATGGTCCAAACCTATCAACAACCCCAATACCCCATGTTCCCATATGTTCGAGCTTGTTTCAATTGTGGCGACCCTACCCACTTTAGAAACACGTGCCCTCGACTGGTTAAGATCATAAACGCTCAAGCCCAATCAAACCCAGTTAACCAAGTAAACCAAGGAAACCCAACCGCTAGGCCACCAGCAAGAGGAAGAGTCTTCAACATCAACGCCAATCCTGTCGAAGATAATGACGGCCCAAACGAAGATACCCAACTAGTCCCCTTCACCGAAAATCCAGATTCAACTCCAATCGTTTAGTTTTATGTTTTTCTTTATGTTTTAGAATCACATAGAACCAATCATAACTTAAGGATAAAGCCAATGAAACTTTGACAAGAATATGGTGGATACGCCGCTGGTACTTCCTATATATAAGTATTCTTGTCAAAGGATCGGAGGCATTATCAGACGGTTATGAGAGGTTCCATGTATAGGCTGTTGGTGTGATTATTGTTTAGATTAAATTTATTATTTTCAGTACATGCAATACGATCGGCTCCGTTTGATTGAGCCTTGATCGCGCAGACATTTTCATTTTCAGTACATGCAATACGATCGGCTCCGTTTGATTGAGCCTTGATCGCACAGACATTTTCATTATCAGTATCTTGTGGTTGTTGTGTTTGTTGTAGAGTCACATAGAACTAATCATAACTTGTGGATAAAGTCAATGAAAATTTGACAAGAATATGGTGGATACGCCGCTGGTACTTCCTATATATAAATATTCTTGTCAAAGGATCGGAGGCATTATCAGGCGGTTATGAGAGGTTCCATGTATAAGCTGTTTGTGTGATTGTTGTTTAGATTAAATTTATTATTTTCAGTACATGCAATACGATCGGCTCCGCTTGATTGAGCCTTGATCGCACAGACATTTTCATTTTCAGTACATGCAATACGATCGGCTCCGTTTGATTGAGCCTTGATCGCACAGACATTTTTTCAATTTCAGTATTTTTGTGTTTGTTGTATTGGTTGTAGAGTCACATAGGACTAATCATAATTCACTGATAAAACAATGAAAATTTGACGAGAATATGGTGGATATGCCGCTGGTACTTCCTATATATAAGTATTCTTGTCAAAGGATCAGAGGCATTGTCAGACGGTTATGAGAAGTTCTATGTAGGATTTAGTAGTTTCTTGGTAACTAATCATAATTTGCGGATAAAACCAACGAAAATTTGACAAGAATATGGTGGATACGCCGCTGGTACTTCCTATATATAAGTATTCTTGCCAAAGGATCAGAGGCATTATCAGGCGGTTATGAGAAGTTCCATGTAGGATTTAGTATTGCCTTGGTTGAAATTTGTGTTACATTCATATCATCTCGCCATTTAAAGAAATTGGACTGTGTTCTATTTCTACATAAACTAACCTCTCCATCATAACAAACGAGAGAGGAACTGTCACCATTCAAACCTATATGCTATCAGAATGTGGATTCAAATATTGGTTGTTGTGTTATTTATGTTCTAGAGTTACATCATAGGACCAATCATAACTTACTGATAAAACCAATGAAAATTTGACATGAATATGGTGGATACACCGCTGGTACTTCCTATATATAAGTATTCTTGTCAAAGGATCAGAGGTATTGTTAGATGGTTATGAGAAGTTCCATGTAGGTTGTAGTATTAGAAGTTTTGCCTTAGGATATAACCATATCCTTCCAAACATATCCAAACTCTTATGCATGATATCATATTTAGCGAAACAACTCTGCTTATCAATATTTTTACAGTAGGCAATAAAAAGCGATTCCTGTAATAGGGTACTTAACCCTTACAAGGGACGTTACCGCCTCAAACAAAGATTTAAACTCTTACTTTTCTTCTAAGTATGTAACTGTCAAACTAAACACCATCATTCTTTTAGTCAAATATATCACTACTTAAATTTCGGGACGAAATTTCTAAAAAATCAGGGGATACTGTAACATCCGTCAAAAAATGGATTTTACCAAACCCGCTCCGTTTATTAACCGAACAATCAGTTTAAAATTTCGTGGCGTATTTAATGCCCAAATTAATTTTAAACGATACATAATTAATTATTATATTGGAATAAATAATTTGTTTTTGAAAAATTGTTAAAAATAATGAAATAAAAATATAAGGTTGCTGCCGGGTTTCGAACCCGGGTCAGTCAACCGGTTCAGCAGACTTAACACACACACACTCAACCACTGCGCCACTAGTGTTTCTTGTTAATTATTAGAATCAATTAATTCATATCATGATTCCCAAATTCAAAAACCGGCGCCCAAATTTCAGTCGTCGGAAATCCCGACTAACTCGCCAAGAATTTACGATATCTTCAGTTATAACGTAAAACTTAATCACTACATCGGTTATAACCGACGCCTGAGTCCGCGACACAAGCTATAACCGCCGGAGAATTTCTAACCGACGAATCAAGTCGGAAATCGGACCAAATTCATCGATGACCTGCCTTATAATTACCCCCTTAAACCTCTGCAAGCTTTTTCGCTCAAAACCGCACCTTTACCCGACGTAATTTCACTCGCCGGAAAACTTCTGCACATCGCCGGAAAACCGAACCCTTCACTTCTGAGCCTTACTGAACCCCCTGAGCTTATACCGAAGTCACCCACATCCTTTTCAAGCTTGCTGAAGACTCTCTAACCGCAAGACACACGACGCCGGAATCTTTTGCTGTCACCGGAGTTCTGCCGGAGAAACAGAGAAGTCCAGTCGGTACACCTTACGCTTAAATCTTTCATTCTTTTTATATATCTCACCTGTAATTAACCTCAAAACACTAAAGAACATGATTAAAACATCGAACCAGTCAGACTTTCGATTCTGGTTAAAATCAACGAAGAAGACGAAGTTTCTGTAGTGTTTAAGTTTATTATAAATCAAGTTATAACTCGGGTTAGACACACAGTCCAGCGGTAGACTGTGTGCACATTAAACACGTAAACTTCTCGAGTTCGAATCTTGTCCCACGCATGCTTGCCTTAATAAAAATGTCTTTTTTTGTTAACCGAACCGGAGTCACCGCTGTACATGTTAAGTTTAATAATAACCGGAATAATAACCAAGATAGACACACAGTCCAGCGGTGGACTGTGTGAATGTTTAAACACACGTCACGAGTTCGAGTCCGGTCTACTGCACCGATTCGGACAATTATCTAACTTTTTAAAATAAGGCAGAAATGAAATAATGAAGTTTGTTCATAAGTATAATATAAATCGGATTATTTAACAAGTTAGACACACAGTCCAGCGGTGGACTGTGTGTTAACTCAACCCACAGGTCCCGGGTTCGAGACCTGTGGAGCGCACCGAGTCTTTGGATTAAAATCGTTTTTAAAAATAAAGGATTTTCTATTTAATCTAATTAGTATATAAATATAATTAAAAACAGAAATATTTCGGGTTAGACACGTAGCTCAGTTGGTAGAGCTGCGTGCACGCGTACGGGAGGTCTCGGGTTCGAGCCTCACTCAGCGCACACTTACACGCATACGAACCGGTCAAACAGTCAAGGTCAAAGGTCAACGGTCAATGGTCAAAAAAGTCAACTTTTTTTTTATTATTTTTATTTATTTATTTTAATTAAAAATCAATTAAAAATACTTAAAAATAACATTTTTAAGGTTAGAAAATAGCCTTAAACTCACAAAAATACACCCAACAATCCTACTAAAATGGATTAATAAAATCCGTTTACTTACCAAACCATAATGCTATTTATCTAGGTTAATTTCACTCGTGGTTAAAACCACTTCGCGTGCATTCAACATCATCAACCGAACGCACCACTGTGAGTGAATCTTACAACTTCCCCTTTTTAATTACACGTTTTGGGGTGTGTCATGTGTCACAAAATAATTAACTCGTTTATTTAAACTTGTGCCATACCATATCGTAATCTAAACTTAGATTGTTTATATTGTTGTGATTATGTATTTCATTTTGTCAACTTATATGAAATTCATTCATTAAGCCCATCAGTTCCTCGTGGGAGACGAGTTGAGCAACGCGTGCCTCAAAACCAATCCATTATTGTTCATGTGTGTATTATTGAGTTTATATTGTTTGTAGTTATGTCTTTCATATTATCATGTTTATGCAATTCATTCATTAGGCCCATCTGTTTCTCGTGAGAGACGAGTTGAGCAACGCGTGCCTTTATACGTTCCATTATTGTTCATGTGTGTATTGTTTAATATTAAATTGATTGGTGAATAAGTTTACATCTATTTTTACTCATGTGTGGTTGTGCACTTTATTTTATAATTAAATAAATAAACTTGTTCAAATGTTTTCCATAGGATTCACTCGCCAACTTTTTGTTGATCCAAAAACCCTTTTTACACATGATACAGGTGAACAGGATGAAGCAAGGAAAACATAGGAAATGCCTTAGAAGAAAACAAAGAAGCTTAGATTGATGTTTAGGTCATGATGTAATTATGTTTGTAAATTTCCATTAAATTGTATTAATGAATATGAAACGTTAAAATAAATGTCATGAGCTTTGATGATAACCCAATCATGCCCCGATCACCTTTTCCGCTGCGGGTCGGGGTGTGACAGATTGGTATCAGAGCCATGACTATAGGGATATAGGATAGGTTATTAGACCCTTAGAGCCTATACTATAGTCTGCCTAAACTCTAATTGATTAGGTGGTTACATACAAACTTATGATATTTATTTGTTTCATATTTGTTTATACTTACAGTCAAACATACATACTTATATACACATTTATCATACATATATCAATGTTCATATATTCAATTCATCTTTATACATTTGTTATTCAAAGATTTTGTTGCAATTTTCAAATCTCATCAAAGTAAGTTCTGCGACGGGCATGTAGTAACTGGAAGGGTACAAGTACCGGTAGTCGGAACGTCCTGTCTAGGTTGGCATTCGTATAAATCCAATATAACGGACCAGTTTGCCTACCTGGGGACTAACGATGAGAGTACGAAGGACCTATTAGGCCAAAGCATGCCACACCAAACGTCGTTCGAACTAACCCACTTTGAGGTGTCACCGTGTCTACACCTGGACACATTCCGAATACCATACGTTGTATACATATTTCTCGATTTTCTCCGGGTTTTAGTGTACGCAACCAGGCTAACACATGCGAACCATATGAAAAAACCCGGTATTCATGGGGGCCCACATGATTACGAAGGTGAAGTATGGCGGCATGTAGGGCCTAATGACGAGCAAAGCCCAAGACATCCTATGGATGTAGTAGATTTATTTTTCTATATTTATTTTATGAATGTTCATTCCTAGTGCGACCCATGATCCCAAAAGCATCCAACTCATACTCTTGACATGTATTCCTTGTAGATGTCTTCTAGCCTCGCCCGTAGGAAGATGAGAGCAGGAAAAGCCCGCGAGCGCATGGCTACCCTAATCGCACAACAAATGGCTGCCGTAATACCCAACATTGTAATCCAAGTCCAACAAGCACTTACCGCTAATCCTGTCAATCAAGAAGATCAACACGTTATCAACCCTTCCCCAAATACCACTAAATGCACCTACAAGCATTTCAAATCATGCGACCCTCCAAAATACAAAGGGACTGAAGGCGTCACTGCTCTCCTCCATTGGTTTGAAGAAATGGAGAACACTTTTCTAAATTGCGATTGCCCCGATGATCGCAAAGTGCGTTATGCTACCGGTCGATTATATGGGATAGCACTTACTTGGTGGAATACAGAGAAGGCCAAACGAGGTGTTGAAGATGTTATGAATTTAACTTGGAATGAATTGAAGGAAATCATGACCAGACGATTTTGCCCGAGGAGCGAAATCAATTAGAAGATGAATTTTATTCGTTGAAGCAAAAGGAAGGAGACCACACCACGTACAACAAAAGATTCCTCGAGTTACATCAAATGGTTCCCAACATGTTCACTCCCCTCTACCGTTTGATCGAGCACTACATTCGTGGTCTTCCGTCAAAGATTCAAGACTCTGTAATAAGTACCACGCCTGCAACTTTGGAAGCAGCAATGGAGCTAGCAACAGCGCTCACCGAGAACCGAATCCGGAACAAAGACTTCAAGAAGGAGAAGAAGAAGGAGAAAGCATCGACTGAAACCTCCGACTACACCCAAACCGAATCCCCTTCTCAACCCAATTTTAAGAGAAAAAGAGACGGGCAACTTTTCGCTGCTATCCAACGAAATCAACCAATTTCACACGCCATACCCATCCAAGCTATCCCAATCACTCAAGTGGCACCCAACTCAACTTACCCAAATAAGAAACCATATCTTGGACCTCACCCTCAATGCAACAACTGTTTTTATCACCATCCCCTTACCTTACCTTGTCGACTATGTGCAACTTGTGGACGCTATGGTCATTTGAGCAAGGTTTGCCGCACCTTTCAAAACCAAATCTCTCCCTCTACTCAAAACATGGTCCAAACCTATCAACAACCCCAATACCCCATGTTCCCATATGTTCGAGCTTGTTTCAATTGTGGCGACCCTACCCACTTTAGAAACACGTGCCCTCGACTGGTTAAGATCATAAACGCTCAAGCCCAATCAAACCCAGTTAACCAAGTAAACCAAGGAAACCCAACCGCTAGGCCACCAGCAAGAGGAAGAGTCTTCAACATCAACGCCAATCCTGTCGAAGATAATGACGGCCCAAACGAAGATACCCAACTAGTCCCCTTCACCGAAAATCCAGATTCAACTCCAATCGTTTAGTTTTATGTTTTTCTTTATGTTTTAGAATCACATAGAACCAATCATAACTTAAGGATAAAGCCAATGAAACTTTGACAAGAATATGGTGGATACGCCGCTGGTACTTCCTATATATAAGTATTCTTGTCAAAGGATCGGAGGCATTATCAGACGGTTATGAGAGGTTCCATGTATAGGCTGTTGGTGTGATTATTGTTTAGATTAAATTTATTATTTTCAGTACATGCAATACGATCGGCTCCGTTTGATTGAGCCTTGATCGCGCAGACATTTTCATTTTCAGTACATGCAATACGATCGGCTCCGTTTGATTGAGCCTTGATCGCACAGACATTTTCATTATCAGTATCTTGTGGTTGTTGTGTTTGTTGTAGAGTCACATAGAACTAATCATAACTTGTGGATAAAGTCAATGAAAATTTGACAAGAATATGGTGGATACGCCGCTGGTACTTCCTATATATAAATATTCTTGTCAAAGGATCGGAGGCATTATCAGGCGGTTATGAGAGGTTCCATGTATAAGCTGTTTGTGTGATTGTTGTTTAGATTAAATTTATTATTTTCAGTACATGCAATACGATCGGCTCCGCTTGATTGAGCCTTGATCGCACAGACATTTTCATTTTCAGTACATGCAATACGATCGGCTCCGTTTGATTGAGCCTTGATCGCACAGACATTTTTTCAATTTCAGTATTTTTGTGTTTGTTGTATTGGTTGTAGAGTCACATAGGACTAATCATAATTCACTGATAAAACAATGAAAATTTGACGAGAATATGGTGGATATGCCGCTGGTACTTCCTATATATAAGTATTCTTGTCAAAGGATCAGAGGCATTGTCAGACGGTTATGAGAAGTTCTATGTAGGATTTAGTAGTTTCTTGGTAACTAATCATAATTTGCGGATAAAACCAACGAAAATTTGACAAGAATATGGTGGATAGGCCCCGTTCTTTAAAAGACGGATGTACCTACAAATATTTCGTCTCCTATAAACCCCCAGATTTTAAGAGGGAAAAAGGAGCAGTGGAAGCCTTGAAATGGCTAGATGAAATGAAACGATAGTTGATATCAGCGGTTGTGCTGATAAGGATGTGGTTAAGTATGTAGCACACTCCTTTAAGGGCGATGCCCTGATTTGGTGGAAAGCTATGATCCAATCTACAGGTAAAGTACACCTGTACAACTTAGGATGGTCTAAGTTTGTTGACTTAGTCAAGGAAACTTAATGTCCACCTCATGAGGTGGAAAAGATAGAGTCAGACTTTCTGACTCTCACAATGAAGAACCTAGATTGTCGGAAGTTTGTCTCCGACTTCAATTCTCTGTCTAGGTTAGTTTCCTATCTAATCACCCCTGAACCCAAACGCATTGCGCGTTTTATTCATGGGTTAGCGCCCGAGATAATGGGCATGGTGAAGGCTGCTCAGCCTAGTACTTATAGGTCCGCTGTTGACCTATCCCTCTCCCTCACCTTAGGTTTGGTGAGGCTAAAGTCAGTCAAGTCTGAGACTGGCTGAAAAAGGAAACGGGAGGAAGGTAACTCCCAAAGATTCAATAGATGAATAAAGGGAAATTTGGGTTCAAAAGGAACCAAGATGAGTCGGTCGTAACACTGACATGTAAAAATCGCAACCGCAGACATGGGGACTGTGTAGTATAGATCCACAGGTCAAACCCTGTGGTATCTGTAAGAAAAAAGGGCATAAGACCCTAGAATGTAAGGATCTTAAGAATGCCGTTTGCTACGGCTGTATTGAAAAAGAGCATATTAAGTTCAATTGCCCAAGAACCCCAAAAGTAATGATGCAAATCCAGGAGAGGCTAGGAAAGTAAATGCTCGAGCCTTCCAGATGAATGCCAGGGAGGCCGTTAATGACAACAACGTCATAACAGGTACAATCCTGATTAATGACATATATGCTAGAGTTCTTTTCGATTCGGGTGCAGATAAATCTTTCTTTGACCATAAGTTTGGTTAACTTTTAAACTTGCCCATAAGAACGCTAGATATAACCTCTGAGGTAGAACTTGCTGATGGAACTTTAGAAACAACATCTCCCATTCTTGATGGATGTTTTATATCCTTTAAGAATCATTCAATCCCTATCTCTCTGTTGCCAATGAGATTGGCAGGATTCGATGTAGTTTTAGGCATGGTTTGGAGATTCACACTATGGATTGCTAGACAAGTTGTCGTTATTTAAGGCATCAAAGTGTTTGGGGAAAGGTTGTGTCGTTTACATGGCACAAGTAACTATCAACGAGCCTAAGCCAAATATTGAAGACCTTCCAGTTATCTCAGAGTATTCCGATGTTTTCCCTGAAGGATTACCAGGCCTACCTCTAGATAGGCAAGTGGAGTTTAGAATTGATATCCTACCGGGATCAGCACCTGTAGCCAGAGCTCCATATCACAATGAAAGAATTAAGAATTCAATTAGATGAACTTTTAGAGAAAGGTTTCATACAACCTAGTTCCTAACCTTGGGGAGATCTTATTCTTTTTATTAAAAAGTAAGATGGTTCAATGCGTATGTGCATTGATTACCGAGAGTTGAACAAGATAACGATTAAGAACCGATATCCTTTGCCCAGGATCAACGACTTATTCGACCAACTTGAAGGGGCTAATTATTTCTCTAAGATTGATTTGAGATCAGGATATCATCAACTGAAGGTTAGGAACGAGGATGTTCCTAAGACTGCCTTCAGGACCCGATATGGTCATTATGAATTCTTGGTGATGCCTTTTGGGCTCACAAATTCACCTGCAGCATTCATGTATCTCATGAATAGAGTCTACAAACCGTATTTAGATAAGTTTGTCATTGTCTTCATAGACGACATACTTATCAACTCTCGTAATCAAAATGATCACGAGAAACATCTTCGGTACATCTTAGAATTGCTTAGACAAGAGAAACTTTATGCTAAGTTCTCTAAGTGTGAATTTTGGCTTAGAGAAGTCCAATTTCTTGGACATGTTGTAAGTGAGCGTGGTATCCAAGTGGATCCCACCAAGATAGAAGCCATAATGAATTGGGAAGTACCCAAAACCCCATCAGAGATTGGTAGCTTCTTAGGATTGGCTGGTATTATAGGAGGTTCATTGATAACTTTTCAAGGATAGCCACTCCTATAACTACCTTAACCCGTAAGAATGTCAAGTTTGCTTGGGGTCCAAAGCAACAAGAATCTTTTGAGATTCTAAAACACAAGTTGAGCAATGCTCCTGTGTTATCTCTACCAGAGGGTATTGGGATTTTGTCGTTTATTGTGATGCCTCACACACCGACATGGGCTGTGTGCTAATGCAAAAAGGCAAAGTGATTGCTTATACATCATGACAATTAAAGGTGCACGAAAGGAATTACACCACCCATGATTTGGAATTGGGTGCTGTTGTATTTGCGCTAAAGTTATGGAGACATTACATATATGGCACAAAGTGTATTATATACACTGACCATAAGAGTCTCCAGCATTTGTTCAATTAAAAGGATTTGAACATGCGACAATGCTATTGGATGGAAACACTAAATGATTATGATTGCGAAATTCGCTATCATCCCGGCAAGGCAAATGTCGTTGCTGACGCCTTAAGTCGCAAGGAAAGAGTTAAGCCCATTAGGATTAATGCCAAGAGCATTGAGCTCAGAAATAGCTTGAATGAGAAGCTATTAGATGTACAAAAGCAAACTCTGTTAGAGGATAATATTTCTAATGAGGGATTTGGCAGAATTGTTGATCAGTTAACGCCTACATAATACGAGATACTTAGTTCACCCAGGTGGTGACAAGATGTATCAAAAAATTTGAAAAAGAATTATTGGTGGATGGGTTTGAAGAAATCTATAGCCACTTATGTAGCTAAGTGTTTGACGTGTTCGCAAGTTAAAGCTGAACATCAGAAACCGTCAGGACTTCAACAACAACTTGAGATTCCTACTTGGAAATGGGAAATGGTAACTATGGACTTGATTACCAAGTTACCTAAGACCAAACGTGGTAATGACATGATTTGGGTCATAGTGGATAGGCTGACTAAGTCAGCGCATTTCCTGCCAATAAAAGAAACATATAACTCTGACAAATTGGCTGATTTGTATTGTCACACCCCGACCCGCAGCTGAATAAGAGTCGGGGCATAATTGGGTTATCACCAAAGCTCATGATGTTTACTAATATGTTTCATATTTATTAAATTCAAAATTACATCCTCAATATTCCAAACATGTTCATACAATTACAAAGAAAATAACTAACTAAACAATCCAAAGTCTAAACCGGTTTATTCTTCTAAGCCATCCTATATGTTTCTTGCTGCAACTGGATCACCTGTATCATGTGTAAAAATGGGGGTTTTTGGGTCAACAAAAGTTGGCGAGTGAACCTTGTTAGAAAACATTTATTATTGATTTCTTGTTATATTTATTATGGAAAATTGTGCAATAATCATATGTGAGCAAACGTAAATAAACATACAATAACAATAACAAACAATAACAAACCACCTTGCATGAATATATAACATGAATGATAATGTAAAAAGTCTGAATATTGTGACGAAACGGAACAAGGACGGACTCGAACCCGGTATCGCTATGTTTCAATTGCACACAGTCCACCGCTGGACTGTGTGTCTAACCCGAGATATAATCCAATTTATTAAATTTATATACAGACTAACTTCATCTTCTTCGTTACAATAACCCAGACAACTGATTTTCGACTGAACTTGTTCAATTCAATTAACAGACATATAAGTGATTAAAATGTAACGGATAGGAAGTTTTGGGAATGAACATACCGGAATGATGACTTTTCTCAGAATTCCGGCAAAGTCGTCGGCTCTGTTTTTATGAACTCCGTCTGAGCGGACCAATCAACATTTTTTGATTAACTAATTGTGGAACTGAAGGACTAAATAAGAGTTATCAGAAAGTTTAAATGATAATACCGTTTCACAGCGCGATTTAGGAATTTTCAGAAGTTTTCGGCGACTGCAGATTATCCGACATCGTCGTCTGGGGACCGATTCTGATTGGAGGGTTTGAGTTAGTAAAAGTCTAACAACAGATAGAAGATGAAAGAATTTAGAAATTTACCGTTTTGATGAAAGACACGGTTTTCCGGCGAAAGTCCGGCGAGTTCAAAAAGCGTTTCCGACGAACTGAAAATAGAGTGAAAGTGAAATTGGAGGTTCTGTGGATGATTTTGAGTCGCGAAATGATGATATTGTTGGAGTAATTCAGGAAGTGAATGTTTTCGGTTATTAAACCCGAGCATCCCATGAATTCAAGTTCATTTAAGGCTGAATTGATTAAGAACGTCGGTTTACCGGTTATACTCAGGAATCCGCGATCACTCAAAAGTCCCTGGACGTTTGGAAGCCGATATCGGTTTCAGTTTGGCGCAAACAGGTTGATTCACGGTTGCACTTGTGATTTATTTGATTCCTAGATTACACAAAGACAGCTAGTGGCGGAGTGGTTAAGTGCTTGGTGTTAAGGTATTCCGGCTGACCCGGGTTCGAAACCCGGCAGCCCATTTTTATTTTTAACTGTTTTATTTTTATTTTCTAACAATTTTAATTTCCATATTCTTAAATGTTTATTAGTTATGTATTGTTTAAAATTAAAATAAGCATTAAATGAGCAACAAAAATTTAAAACTGATTATTCGATTAATAAACGAAGCGGATTTGGAAAACCCGTTTTTCGACAAATGTTACAGTATCCCCCACTTTTAGAAATTTCGTCCCGAAATTTAAGTAGTAGTGGTAACAGGAAAAAGATGCGGGTATTTTTCGCGCATTGAGTCTTCACGTTCCCAAGTAAACTCAGGTCCCCGTTTCGACTCCCAGGGTACCCTAACAATTGGAATACGACTCCGTCTTAAACGTTTTTCTCTGAAGTCCATGATCTCTACTGGTCTTTCAATGAAGTGCATAGATTCATCGATCTGAATATCTTCTAGGGGAATATGGAGGTTTTCATCGGCGAGACACTTCTTTAAGTTTGATACGTGGAATGTGGGGTGAATTCTGTTGAGTTCCTCTGGTAGATCAAGCTTGTATGCTACAGGTCATACTCTTTCGAGTATCTTGAAAGGTCCTACGTAGCGTGGTGCTAGCTTGCCCTTCTGGCCAAAACGAACTACTCCCTTCCACGGTGATACTTTAAAAAGTACATGATCACCAATGTTAAACTCCAAAGGCTTTCGTCGTTTATCTGCATAACTCTTTTGACGACTTTGTGCCGCTAGAAGATTGTTTCGAATTTGATGGATCTTGTCTGTGGTTTCTTGAATCAATTCTGGACCGGTGATTTGAGCTTCTCCAATTTCGTGCCAACATACTGGAGATCGGCACTTACGACCATATAAAGCTTCGAAGGGTGCCATGCCGATACTTGAATGATAGCTGTTGTTGTACGAAAATTCAACTAATGGTAGATGAGCGTACCAATTTCCCTTGAAGTCTATGACACATGCTCGAAGCATATCTTCAAGAGTTTGGATGGTGCTTTCAGATTGTCCATCAGTTTGAGGATGATAAGCGGTACTGAGGTCTAATCTTGTACCCAAAGCGGCTTGTACGGCTTGCCATGTTCGTGAAGTGAAACGACCATCACGATCTGAAATAATGCTTAACGGTACACCATGACGGCTTACGATTTCGCTGATGTAGATACGAGCTAACTTCTCGTTCTTGAAATCTTCGCGGATCGGAATGAAGTGAGCTGATTTTGTAAGACGATCAATGATTACCCATATAGTGTCATACCCACCAGAAGTGCGAGGTAACCCGGTAATGAAGTCCATGGTTATGTTTTCCCACTTCCATACAGGTATTTCAGGTTGGACCAGAAGTCCTAAGGGTCTTTGATGTTCAGCTTTTACTTTGGAACATGTAAGGCACTTGGAAACAAAAACAGCAATATCCTTTTTCATTCCTGGCCACCAGTAGGTGTATCGAAGGTCTTGATACATCTTGTCGGCTCCTGGGTGTATAGAGTATCGTGTTTTGTGCGCCTCATTCATAAGGAAAACACGAAGGTTATTGTGGTCAGGAATCCATATGCGATCTAGATAGTACAGAATACCGTCGGATTTAGTTTCAATTTTAAGTTCAGCTCCACAAGACAGCTCCTTTCGTACGTCGTCTTCCGTTACTGAAACATGTTGGGCTTCTCGAATTTGATCTTTGATATCTGTTATGATTTGCGAACATAGAAGACGAATGGAGTTCGCATAACCCTTTCGACTGAGTGCATCGGCCACCACATTTGCCTTGCCAGGATGATACCGAATTTCACAGTCGTAGTCATTAAGAAGTTCGACCCATCTCCGTTGCCTCATGTTTAACTCCTTTTGGTTGAAGATATGTTGGAGGCTCTTATGGTCAGTGTATATTTCACACTTAGTACCGTAGAGGTAATGTCTCCATATCTTAAGAGCGAACACAACGGCTCCAAGTTCTAGGTCGTGGGTGGTGTAGTTCTTCTCATGTGCTTTGAGTTGTCTAGAAGCATAAGCTATCACCTTTCCTCTTTGCATTAGAACACAGCCTAGTCCTTGCCCTGACGCGTCGCAATAAACTACGAAGTCATCACAACCTTCAGAAAGAGTGAGGATAGGTGCGTCACAGAGTTTTTGTTTAAGGGTTTGGAAGGCTTCTTCTTGTTTGGGTCCCCATATGAAGGGTTTTCCCTTATGTGTTAAAGCCGTGAGTGGTACAGCGATGCGGGAGAAATTTGCAATGAAACGGCGATAATAACCAGCCAAACCAAGGAATGATCTTACTTCGGTTGGTGTACGTGGCGCTTGCCATTCTTGTACTGCTTTGATCTTTGAGGGGTCGACATGTATTCCCTTGTCATTGACGACATGTCCAAGAAATTGTACCTCTTTTAACCAGAATTCGCATTTGGAGAATTTGGCATAGAGCTTTTCATTCTCTAAGAGTGTAAGGATGAGTCGAAGGTGTCGTTCATGATCAGACTTAGACTTTGAGTAAATGAGAATGTCGTCGATGAAGACTATAACAAAGTGATCGAGATAGGGTTTGCAGACTCTTTTCATTAGATCCATGAAGACAGTTGGAGTGTTGGTTAGACCAAATGGCATGACCATGAATTCATAATGACCATAACGAGTTCGGAAGGCGGTCTTTGGGACGTCTTCTTCATGTACTCTGAGTTGATGATAACCAGAACGAAGGTCGATTTTCGAAAAACAGCTGGCGCCTTGAAGTTGGTCAAGAAGATCATCGATGCGAGGTAATGGGTAGCGGTTCTTAACCGTTAACTTGTTGAGTTCTCTGTAGTCGATACACATGCGAAACGTTCGATCTTTCTTCTTCACAAAAAGGACAGGTGCACCCCAAGGCGATGAGCTAGGACGTATGAATCCTTTGTCAGTCAGCTCTTGCAATTGACTGGCTAGCTCTTCCATTTAACCTATAAGGAGATTTTGCAACTGGTGTAGCTCCAGGTATAAGATCAATGCGGAATTCGACTTCTCTCACGGGAGGAAGTCCTGAAATGTCATCAGGAAAAGCTTGCGGAAAATCTTTTACTACTGGGATGTCTTCAAGTTTCTTCTCCTTGGTTCCCTTCTTGACGACATGAGTTAGAAATGCGACATAATTCTTGCGGAGATATTTTCGGGCTTGAAGACAGGACATTAATTTGAGCCCTTTCGAAGTGGTTTCTCCAAAGATTCGTAGAGTCTGACCGTTTGCAAGAGGAATGCGTATAAACTTTTCGCGGCATACAACTTCGGCATGATGTTGGCTGAGCCAGTCCATACCAATTATAATGTCGAAACTTCCAACTTCATAGGAATGAGGTCAACTGGAAAATCGTGATCGTTTAGGGTGAGAGTACAATTGCGTATAATAGAGTTTAATGAAACGGTTTTCCGTCAGCAACTTCTACCATTATGGATTCCATGAGTTTATCACGAGTTTGGTTGAGGATGGGTTCAAATTCTAAGGACACAAAACTCTTCTCCGCGCCAGTATCAAATAACATGGATGCATAACTACCATTGATGAGAAACGTACCATTAACCACATTGTTGTCAGCCCTAGCTTGATTAGCGTTGATGTTGAAAGCTCTTCCTCTTGCAGGTGGAGGAGCTTGGTTAGCCTGGTTTACTGGATTAGCTTGAGCTTGGGCATGGATAATATTCACTAGGCGTGGACAGGTGTTTCTGAAATGATTCGGGTCTCCACAGTTGTAACAAGCCCGCATAGGTTGAACCATGGGATTGTTGGGTTGGTAGTAGGATTGGGCTACATGTTGGGTAGATGGTAGTAGTAAAGGTTGTTGGGCTTGACCCACTATCTGATGGTGGGTTTGGGTTGAGGGCTGATGGCGGTTCGTTCGCTGAGGTACGCGACAGGTTTGAATGGTGTGACCTGCGCGACCACAGCCGGTGCAATGTTGGCAAGGATGATCAGGAAAGTGATGGTATTGGCAACGGTTGCATTTTGGGTATGGGCCGGAGTATGGCCTTTTATATGGTGCAGGTGAGGGGGCAACTTGGGTAATGGGTTCAGCAGGGATGGGGAAATTTGTTTGTGTGACAGCAAAGTTTCTGGTGTTTTGTTTCCTCTTATTAGCAAACTTTGAGGAGGAGGTGGAATGGTTTGAAGTTTGGCCCTCAACGGGGGCTTTCTTTTTCTCGTCCGTAAATTTGCCATTGCGAATACGATTCTCGGTAAGCTCGGTAGCTAGTTCCATAGCAGCTTCAAGTGTTGCAGGCGAAGTGCTGAGAACTGAGTCTTGAATTTTCGAGGGGAGGCCTCGAATATAGTGTTCGACTAAGCGGTAAACTGGGGTGAACAAGTTAGGGACCATTTGGTTCAACTCTAAAAACCTCTTGTTGTAGGAAGTATGATCTCCCTCCTTTTGCTTCAACGAATGAAATTCATCCTCTAACTTTTTGATCTCGCTTCTAGGACAGAAGCGTCTCGTCATGATTTCCCTTAACTCCTCCCACGTTAAGGCCATTGCATCTTCGACTCCTCTCTTCCCCTTTTCAGTATTCCACCAGGTAAGAGCTACCCCAAATAGCCTCCCGGTTGCGTAACGTACCTTTCGATCCTCGGGACAATCACAGTTGAGGAAAGTGTTTTCCATTTCCTCAAACCAGTGGAGGAGGGCAGTGACACCTTCGGTCCCTTCAAATTTCGGGGGATCGTAAGACTTGAAATGTTTGTATAAGCACTTTTTGGAGGGAGGGTTGTCAACATTCTGGTCTTCTTGTTGGGGAGGGTTGATGGGATTTGCGGCGAGAGCTTGTTGGACTTGAACTACGATGTCAGGAAGCACCGCGGCCATTTGTTTTGCGATTTGGGTGGCCAAGCGTTCGTTTGACCTTCCTGTCCTTCTACCCCCTCGTTGTTATGTTTATGTTTATCTACAGGAATATACATAAGAAGATTGTGAGTTTATGGAGTCTTTTTAGGTGTCATGTGTCTTTAAAAAAAAATAAAAATAACATAAACATCAATAATGCAACGACATCCATAGGATGTCTTGGGTTTGCTCATGTTGGGCCTCAAATGTCCCCCATACCTTCACCTGTATAGTCATGTGGGCCCCCTTGACTATTGGCTTAGTAGGATTCACATTGGTATTGGCGGTTTAACACTCGCATCACCCGAATGAAAACCATGAAATATGTTTGCGAGATGTATGGTCGGAGGGTGTCCAGGTGTAAACACAATGACAACTCAAAGTGGGGTTAGCTCACACGACGTTTGGTATAGCATGCTTTGGCCTAATAGGTCCTTCGTACTCTCATCGTTAGTCCCCAGGTAGGCAAACTGGTCCTTTATTTTGGATTTATACGAATGCCAAGCCTAGACAGGACGTTCCGACTACCGGTACTTGTACCCTTCCAGTTACTACATGCCCGTCATGAGAACTCACTTTGATGTGATTTGAAAATACAAAAATCGTTGTAAAAGTCATGGAAATTGTGTGGTGTGTGCTCTCATGGATATGATATGTTATGAGAATATGATTCATGATAGGCATTGTATAATAATATGTACTTATGAACATGCTTGCATAACATTGAATGTAACATTAAACATAAAACATATAAACATTATGAATTTTGCATGTAACACAAAAAAATATTTAAAAATTCTAATCAACTATAGTATAGGCTCTAAGGGTCTAATAACCTATCCTATATCCCTATAGTCATGGCTCTGATACCAATCTGTCACACCCCGACCCGCAGCGGAATAAGAGTCGGGGCATAATTGGGTTATCACCAAAGCTCATGATGTTTACTAATATGTTTCATATTTATTAAATTCAAAATTACATCCTCAATATTCCAAACATGTTCATACAATTACAAAGAAAATAACTAACTAAACAATCCAAAGTCTAAACCGGTTTATTCTTCTAAGCCATCTTATATGTTTCTTGCTGCAACTGGATCACATGTATCATGTGTAAAAATGGGGGTTTTTGGGTCAATAAAAGTTGGCGAGTGAACCTTGTTAGAAAACATTTATTATTGATTTCTTGTTATATTTATTATGGAAAATTGCAATAATCATATGTGAGCAAACGTAAATAAACATACAATAACAATAACAATAACAAACAATAACATACAATAACAAACCACCTTGCATGAATATATAACATGAATGATAATGTAAATGTTGGCAACGTCTCGTTCACGCTCATAGGTAATGGGGAACGGCTCACGCTCATAGGTAATGGGGAGCAGACGGCTTATGATGAATGTATGTGCAATCAAGGCTCAATCAAACGGAGCCGATCGTATGTTGGCAATGCCTCGTTCACGCTCATAGGTAATGGGGAACGGCTCACGCTCATAGGTAATGGGGAGCGGCGGCCTATGATAATGTATGTACTGAAAATGATAAATTTAATCTAAACATTAACCACACAAACAGTTGATACATATTGAATACACATTTGATCATGGATATGATGGATGCACAATTGTTTAAATGTAATAAATAACAAGACACATGATACACCCCAAAAACATGATTAAAACGGGGAATTTGTAGAGATTCACTCACATTGGGTGGGTTCGGTTGAAGATGTTGAATGCGCACGAGTTTAGAGGGTTGATCGACGAGGATTAACTAACCTAAATAATAACGAAAAGGTACGGTAAATAAGTGGATTTTATTAACAATTTTAATAAGATTTTTAGGTTTATTTTTGTGAGTTTAAGGTTATTTTCTAACTTTAAAAACATTATTTTTAAGTATTTTTAATTGATTTTTAAAATAAATAAATAAATAAAAATATAAAAAAAATGTTGACTTTTTGGGTTTGACCGTTGACCATTGACTTTTACTTGTTGACCGGTTCGGTCGTGTATATTGTTTGCACTGAGTGAGGTTCGAACTCGTGACCTCCCGTACGCGTGCACGCAGCTCTACCAACTGAGCAACGTGTCTAACCCGAAATATTTCTGTTTTTAATTATATTTATATACTATTTAATTTATTCCAAAATTCATTTATTTTAAAAAGGATTTTAATTCTATCGAACCGGCGTGCGTAACAGGTCTCGAACCCGGGACCTGTTGATTAACGTTGCACACAGTCCACCGCTGGACTGTGTGTCTAACCTGGTTAAAACACTTGTTTTTATTTCTCTTATATACTAACTGGAAGTTTTCATATTGGGTTTTATAAAAAGTCTGAATATTGTGACGAAACGGAACAAGGACGGACTCGAACCCGGTATCGCTATGTTTTAATTGCACACAGTCCACCGCTGGACTGTGTGTCTAACCCGAGATATAATCCAATTTATATCAAATTTATATACAGACTACCTTCATCTTCTTCGTTACAATAACCCAGACAACTGATTTTCGACTGAACTTGTTCAATTCAATTAACAGACATATAAGTGATTAAAATGTAACGGATAGGAAAGGTTTTGGGAATGAACATACCGGAATGATGACTTTTCTCAGAATTCCGGCAAAGTCGTCGGCTCTGTTTTTATGAACTCCGTCTGAGCGGACCAATCAACATTTTTTGATTAACTAATTGTGGAATTGAAGGACTAAACAAGAGTTATCAGAAAGTTTAAATGATAATACCGTTTCACAGCGCGATTTAGGAATTTTCAGAAGTTTTCCGGCGACTGCAGATTATCCGATATCGTCGTCTGGGACCGATTCTGATTGGAGGGTTTGAGTTAGTAAAAGTCTAACAACAGATAGAAGATGAAAGAATTTAGAAATTTACCGTTTTGATGAAAGACACGGTTTTCCGGCGAAAGTCCGGCGAGTTCAAAAAGCGTTTCCGACGAACTGAAAATAGAGCGAAAGTGAAATTGGAGGTTCTGTGGATGATTTTGAGTCGCGAGATGATGATATTGTTGGAGTAATTCAGGAAGTGAATGTTTTCGGTTATTAAACCCGAACATCCCATGAATTCAAGTTCATTAAAGGCTGAATTGATTAAGAACGTCGGTTTACCGGTTATATTCAGGAATCCGCGATCACTCAAAAGTCCCTGGACGTTTGGAAGCCGATATCGGTTTCAGTTTGGCGCAAACAGGTTGATTCACGGTTGCACTTATGTTTTATTTGATTCCTAGATTACACAAAGACAACTAGTGGCGGAGTGGTTAAGTGCTTGGTGTTAAGGTATACCGGCTGACCCGGGTTCGAAACCCGGCAGCCCATTTTTATTTTTAACTGTTTTATTTTTATTTTCTAACAATTTTAATTTCCATATTCTTAAATATTTATTAATTATGTATTGTTTAAAATTAAAATAAGCATTAAATGAGCAACAAAAATTTAAAACTGATTATTCGATTAATAAACGAAGCGGATTTGGAAAACCCGTTTTTCGAAAAATGTTACATGTATGTGGACAAGATCATGTCCCTACATGGTGTGCCGATATCTATTGTATCTGATGGGATACTAGATATACCTCTCACTTTTGAAAAAGTTTCCAACAATCTTTAGGCACAAGATTAAACTTTAGTACGGCTTACCACCCGCAAATGGATGGACAAAGTGAGCGTACTATTCAAACCTTGGAAGACATGCTTAGAGCATGTGTGATTGATTTAGGTGGAAGTTGGGATGACCCCTTACCCCTAATAGAATTATCCTATAATAATAGTTATCATAGGAGTATCAAGGCTGCTCCTTATGAGGCCTTGTATGGGAGAAAATGTAGAAAGCCCGTGTGTTGGGCAGAAGTTGGGTAAGCTCAATTATCGGGACCAGAGATTGTCCTGGAGACCACAGATAAGATTATGCAAATTCGTGATAGACTCAAAACTACCCGTGATAGGCAGAAAAACTATGCTGACAAGAGGCGTAAACCTCTTAAGTTTCAAATAGGAGACAAAGTCATGCTAAAGTATCACCTTGGAAAGGTGTAATGAGATTTGGAAGGAAAGGCAAGCTAAGCCCAAGTTATATAGGACCATTCGTGCTAGTCGAATGTGCTGTAGCTTATAAGCTTAAGCTACCAGAGGAGCTTAATGGAATTCATGATGTATTCCACATATCTAACCTTAAGAAATTTCTAGCCGATGAGTCGTTAGCAATGTCACACAAAGATGTGCAAATAGAGGAAAACCTGAGGTTCGTTGAGAAACCAATTTCGATCGAGGATCGACAGGTTAAGAAGCTTCGAAGGAAATTGATACCTATAGTGAAGGTTAAGTGGGATGCCCTTAGAGGTCCCGGGTATACATGGGAGGTTGAGTCCATTATACGACAAAAGTACCCCCATCTTTTTAAATAAAATCTCGAGGACACGATTTCTTTAAAAGGGGTGAGGATGTAACACCTTGTAAAAATCGTGTCCAATAGTATAGTGACACGTGTTGTACTTTTATATTTTACTCTATTAAAGACTAATAGTGACTAAAGGTGTCAACATGCTCAAACTGAGCCTCTGAGTGACCTTCTGATGTCAACATGCATAAACTTAGCCTCTGAGTGACTGATATGTCAACTTGCTTAAACTTAGCCTCTGAGTGACTGATATGTCAACATGCTTAAACTTGGCCTCTAAGTGACTGATATGTCAACATGCCCAGCTTCTGAGTGACATCAGAGTCAACATGCTTATAAGGAGCCTTTGAGTGATCCTTTACGAAGTCCTAAACTCTCATATGTCCCATTTGTTGGACGAGAGGGATTAAATATGTTAATATGTAAAGGTTGGATAATGGAGGGGTTATAAGTGTCAACATGTTAATTTATATCTCTGAGTGACCTTTTAACGAACCAAGAGTTCGACAATGTCCGGGCATACTTCCGGGTACGCTAAATATTGGTTACGGAGGGCTAAATATGCTAAAAAGGTGTTTTAGGAGGTTTTATAAGTTAAGGGGCTAAATGTGACAAACTTTGAATCTGACCATGGGGCACTCACGGGGCGCGAGAGGCCTGTGTCTGCAGAATTTTTGCTTAGCCTCCACACATGTTGCCAAAAACCACTGTTTCGAAACCATGGACTTTCAAACAGCTATGCCACGTTTTAGGAGACTTGTAAGCTCACTCTAACACCCCTTAACACCTGGCATCACCTCTTTCAAGCTCTCCAACTATAAATAGGTGCAATGCTTCACTATTTGAACATGCACCATTCTCATTTATCACCCTATCTCCCTCCTATGGAAGTTCCTAAATAAAAGGAGCATCCAACTTAGTTCTATTGCATCCTAGAAATCACTTGTAAGTGTTCATTTCTCTTTCATTTTCGTTTATAGGCTTTTATAGCCAAAAGTCAAGCGTTTTAAGGAAAACGCATTGACTTTCGGTTAAGACCATTATGGTCCAGCCATTGTTCATAACGAACATGGCTAAGTGATTGTAATAAGGTAGGTGTTAATCCCTATAAAGGGCACCTCCTGAAGATCACGTTTTCTAGACCAATTGACGGGTCAAAGTTTAAATATTAAAAAGTTAAATAGGCCATTTTTCGGAAATGAGCTTATATATGCTATGAAACATGTTTTAGCACTTAAACAAGTTGGTAATAATTGCATAAAATGAGTTTTAAATGATAAAGAACTTGAAAATAAGTTTCCTACTGGTATAATATTATAAGTATGATTATTTGGGATATCAAACCAGATGATAAACTGAGTTTATGAACAAGTCCTTGTTTTATGTCGATAAATGACGATAAAGCCCTTGTGGCTTATAAAATGGTTTAAACCATATCTTTCTAAAGTAAATCTTTTACCTACTGATATGTTATATTAAATAACATATCTAAGAGATGCTAACTTAACCTTAAATATCAGTTTACATTAAAATCGCAATATGCGCTGTTTCGGCGCATAGTATGGTTTTAAACCATATTAATCAACCAAGACTTGTTACCTACTGATTTAAAAACTTATTCAAGATATTTTTACAATAGGTATATGATATGAACTCAGAATCCCAAATTATTTATAAAACTATGTGTAAAATGACCAAAATGCCCATTCGGTGCATAATTTGGCCATAAAAGATAAATTACACATATAATTAATATTCTACTGATATTATGTCATAAATAAGTTATTTTTCCAGAATAATTATGGTCATAACATAAAATTATATTCGAGTTCCTTTTACACGGTATGAAATTACCGAAACGCCCTTATGAGGCATAGTTTCATTTTAAAACCTTAACGAGCATATGAGTTGATTATCCTACTGATATTATAATTTATTTAAAGTATAATGGCATATAGAACTTGTCCATGAATTACCTGGTTACCCGATATCGCTGATATGCGTACGGTTAAGTATATGTAACTAGTTACGAAAATTAACTAAAACGGGTCTAACATTGTCACTTAAGTCTCAAAATCCAGAATGTTTATAGTTTACCTATATTATAAAAGTCGAACTACTTGTTGGGTTTAAACTACATTCTATCCAATCATCGTTTAATCAAGCGTTATACGTATTTATCCTGTACACTAACTTATCTATTACTCTATTTATCTATTATTATATGGTCTCCTTGTCATAAGTTATGATTAGGCATAAGCCCTATGTCCTCTAATCATTTTAATTCGAGATTTCAAGAGGTTCAAATACTTGCATTTTTTTAACATAGGGTTTTAAATATTTTCCATTTTCTATGAGCAATTTAGAGATACCATGTTTCTAATGCCTAATCTAAAGGACCGCATAACATTAACCCAATTGAAAGTGTTTTAGTAGGTTTTTATTTTTGGTTCAAATGAAACCAAAGGTTCTGAGCCATCTTCCAATGTCCTTGATCGAAAACTAGCTCCAAACCTCAGTGCACATGAATATGACTTGGTGAACATTTTTTTATACATAAATATCACCTAACCATGAATTTGTAAGGATTTAAACTCAAAACATTTTTAAATACAAACAACGTATCAATACTAGACCACTAGGTCATAGGTGATTTCTGTTATTACTAATTACACTTTCTTCTACAACCCATGGTTGGAACTGAATGTTACTCCATTTTATATATTGGATATGTTTTTAAACGTTTACGTTTTTCTAATAATTTTATATTTAAAACATTACATGTACGTTATTTGACTAATAACTTTTTTAAATGCGTTATTTATAATTTAAAGGTGTTAATATTTTTGGGGTATTATAAATTATTAGTATATAAATAATTTTTTATGCTGAAACAATTCCATAACACCTCTCTTATGGATTTTAACAATATAGTTAAATTAAATTATAAATAATTGCATTTAAAAACGAAGAAGTTATTAGTCATACATTGTACATGTGACGTTTTAAATTTAAAATCATAAGAAATATGTAAATGTTTAAATTAATAGATCCAGTATATAAAATGGGATAACATTGAGTTCCAACCACAGGTTTTAGAAGAAAGTGTAATTAGTAATCAAAGAAATCATCTATTATGTAGTGGTCTAATACCTAGTGGTCTAACTGATATGTTATTTGTCTTTAAAAATGATTAAAAATGGTGTGAGTTTAAATTCTTATAAATGTATGGTTAGATGATATTTATGTACAAAAGAAAAGTTCACAAAGTCATACTCATGTGCACGTGCACTAAGGTTTGGAGCTAGTTTTCAATCAAGGACGATGGAAAGATCGGTTCTATAGAATAGGGTTTATGAGAGAAACAAATAAGAATCGAGAACCTATAAAACCTATGTGGACCACTTATTCTTTCTTAGCATTTAATTATTCAAATTACATAAGCTTCCTTTTTTTCTCTCCACTTGAATAGCATATGTGATTTACATGTATGTAAAATTGAGAGATATATGTAACTTACACATGTGTACAATTTGATTAATTTGTTATATTCATCGATGAAAGTTAGTTGTATATGTAAAATACACACAAGTACAATCGGACTAATATGTATATCCATTGGGGTATACATATCTATAACTTGAAAATATTATACATATGTGCATGTTTATCAAAGATACGATAAATATAATTATATAAGAATGTACATATGTGTATAGTGATTAACAAATAACAAAAGCATGTGTATCACATAATGTGTGATGTACACATATGTACAAATACTATCATCACATAACACGTTTTTTAATGAAAATTAACTATAACAATATCATACTTAACTTAAAAAGAATAAAATCATCATTTTTATGATGTAATTCATTTTATAGGATCTGAGGTCTATAGAATTTGTGTATTTAAGACATGAAGAACAAACAATTTGTAAATTGTAGCTTAAATAAAGTAAACACATAAGCAGGAAGATATATCAAAAGTGTTTTATATTGAAATCCAAAGATTACAATCATAGTACAATGATTATACAATCTCCCCCTTAGTCTGATCACTCCCAAATCTATTCATACAAAAAAGAATGTGATAAAGTGATAAAATAGATCTCTAATAAGAGAGATCTATTTACACTAAGTACAAAAAACCTGTTTGCAATTAGCTAATGTCACCCTGATAGTGACATCTAACATTTCTATCAGAAAAGATTATACAGATGTTAGCAAATATCTGCGGAGATCTAACATTTGTTTTAATCCCGAATAACAATTATTGATGCACATGTACATATATCATATTTCTTGACAAAACATATACAATTTTCCTTCCATCTACAGTATCATGCGTAATACATTGCCAATATTATACAATTTCCCTTCCGTATACATTACCATTCATAATGCATTACCAATATGTATAATATTTCAAACTATACACATGTACATCACCAACCTTCATACGATACCAAACAAAATATTACATCATAAACAGACAAAGATAACCAAACAAAACCATCAATCACTAGATAAAATTAACCAAAATATACATATTTGCATACAAATGACAACATCATTTTACAAGAAAGTTATAAAATGATGCACATGTGCATCTCTTCTCAGCTGAATTATTAAATAATAAACCTTTTTTAACTATTTGATTAACCATTTACCATCTATCTCGATGTAATGATGAATTGAGTTCTAATTAAATATTCGATTAGCCATTACGTCATTATCCTGCATAGCATCTGTCATTTTTTTTACCCTGCATTCCTTGATTTTAGAACAAAAGTTTCCTTCTTTACTTTTTTTCCATTTATTGATCTACAATACTAAACAAACCAAAAGATAACCAAATTGAGAAACTTAATGCATATATGTATTAACATTAATTCTCTCATTACGGTATGAACTATGCATATGTGCATCAATATAAATGGTCTTAGTGATTTTATAAAAATATTTATAAGGGTTTTAATTTTACAAATTGTAGTTTAAATGGAAGTGAAATTTGTCACACCTCGACCCGCAGCGGAAATAAAAGTCGGGGCATAATCGGGTTATCACCAAACCTCATGACATTTACTAATAATAGGTTTCATATTTATTAATTTGAAATCAAAATTCAAATATCCAAACACAAGGAAACATATAAGCACAAGCAAAACATTATTCTAAACAAGCTGTATTTTATTTATCTTCTAAGGCCATTCCTATGTGTTCTTCTCCTCAATCTTTCCACCTTTATCATGTGTAAAACAAAAGTTTGGGTCAACAAAAGTTGGCGAGTGAATCTAAATTTAACAATTAAACAATTTAATATGTTGGTTGTTGTAATAAAAATGTGCATGGACCATATATGAACTTATGTATATATAATTAAATCACAACCCACATAAGAATAATGATGAACATATGAACAAGATGCATGATGAACTTGAGATCAAGGCTCAATCAAACGGAGCCGATCTAATGAGGCACCTGATGCTCAACTCGTATCCAACGAGGAATTGATGGGCCTTAAATGAATGATTGTACTAAAATGATAAAATGTATCCACACATAACCACACAAACAAAATATGCACAATAGATCACATAATGGTGTTAGCACAAGTGTTTAAATAAATAAAATATGTAACGACACATGATACACCCCAAAACATGATTAAAAAGGGGAATTTGTAAGGATTCACTCACATAGGTGCATTTCCTTGATTGATGAAGAGTGCGGACGAATTGAGAATTTGACCGACGAAAGAATACTAACCTAAAATAATAACGCGATAATTCGATAAATATATCAAAATAAATATTTTGATTTAATACTTTTTGTTAAATTTTTAGGTTATTTTTATGGTATTTGATGGGATTTTTAAACCTACAAAATCATGTTTTAAGGGTTTTTAATTAATTTTTAAGTAATATATATATATATATATATATATATATATATATATATATATATATATATATATATATATATATATATATATTAATATTTTAAAATATAATAAAACAAAATAATAAAAGAACCGTGTCAGACCTGACAAGGGGGGTCTGACCGGTTTCGGGGGTTATTGGCAGCGTGTGGTGGGATTCGAACTCGTGACCTCCAGTACGTGTGCACACAGCTCTTCCAACTGAGTTACGTGTTTAACCCGTAAGGATTCTAAGTTTATTTATTTTTATACACTTATTAGGTTATTTCAGAAAGTATTTAATTTAACAAGATTTTTAAATTATCAAACCGGTGTGAAAGGTCTGTCTCGAACCTGCGACTTCAATGTTGTTTTGCACCTAGCCCAACCAGTTGGGCTGGGTGTCTAACCTGTATAATAAAGAATTTTTATTATACTTAACAACTTAGTGTGAGACAATATAATTTGGTTTAGAAAAAAATAGATTTTATTTCAGTGGGTCGGCGATGTTCAAGGATCGAACTCGGTACCATTCGCGTGAAATGCACACAGTCTACCGCTGGACTGTGTGTCTAACCCAATTAAAACACCAAAACTTATTATACAAATATTCTAAACGACTTCATCTTCTTCAACTTAATTAGAACCCAGAACTGGAACTCGACTGATATAAATTTTATCAGTTCTGGTTACTTGTTTGTAAACTGAATGAATTAAACATGAACATAGGAAGGTTTTAAGGATTCATACCAACTGGAAAACAGAGTCCCGGTTTTCCGGTGACTGATTCCGACGAGAGCAGACAGAAAGATTCCGACGACCAGAGCAAATTGATCAGTGGGTTTAGAGTGGATATGAACGAGGTATTGGAAATGAGATGAATCGCTATTTATAGTGCAAACGATTAATACATGATTTTGGTTTTCAAAATCAATTTAGAAGTTTTCGGTTTTGATTTTCTTCATGATTGGTAACCGAATTTCTTAAATCAAAGCGCGATTGGTAACGAATGTGAGTTAGGTGCGATTTGTAACTGATTTCTCTAGCATTTGAGCGTGATTTCGGAGATTACAGATGTTGCGAATTTTGGACGGTTTACCAGATTTAATAGGCTTGACTTAGTATATGATTTATTTGTTTTGGGTTTGTAATCATATTGTAACATTTGTCAAAAACGGGTTTTCCAAAACCCGCTCCGTTTTGTAATTGAATATCAAGTTATAAATGTCACGTTGTATATTTATGATTATTTTGATTTTTAATGATACATAATTAATAAACAAACTAAGCTATAAAAATTATATTTGATAAAAAGTGAAAAAAAAATAAATAAAAAAAGAAATGTTGCTGCCGGGACTCGAACCCGGGTCAGCCAGAACTGAAATCCAAAGACTTAACACACACACACACATCACCACTCCGCCACTTGTTGTTTTCTGTCAACTTAGGGAAACAAATAACTTTTATATACAAACCGAGTTTAAACCGGTTGCGCCAACTGAGTAACCGAAATCGGCAATTCAATCGTCTAATCGTTTGATTAATCGCACATTCAGGTTTATAACCGATGCATCGACGATTTTTAATCAATTCAGATTGAATGAACATCAATTTTCATCATCATCGGTTTTTATAACCGAAAATAATCAAAGTCCAAATTACTTCAATCAAAACCCTTCTCGCGACTCAGAGACATCAAACGAACCTTCCATTTTACTTTCGTCATACTTTCAGTCCATCAGAACGCTTAAATCAACTCGCCGGAAATTTCTGCAAGATTCGCCGGAAAACCGTATTCATCATCAGAACGGTAATTCTTTCAGTACCGTTGTAGTCTAACAATTTTTAAGCTATTTCTAACTTAAACCTTTCAACTGAAATCGAATTCAGACACCGTTATCAGATAATTCTAGTTCGCCGGAGAATTTCTGGAAATCTTTATTTCCGTCTGTGAAACGGTAAGGACCTTCAATCACACTGTTAACGTTTATTTATCACTTCAATTCCACGATTGGCTAATCAAAATGGTTAATTGTTTGGTTCAGTTGAGGTGCACAAAAACAGAACAGACGCATTGCCGGAAACTCTGTGATAAATCATTCCTACGGTATGTTTACTTCCAACACCGTCTCTGCTATTTCATTTTAGTCTTATGAATGTTTGATAATCGTAAACGCAAGAAACGGATTAGTAATTCTGTCGACTGTAATTTGAATGAAGAAGACGAAGTTAGTTAAGTTATAAGTTTATTTAAAATCAGTAATATGAACGGGTTAGACACACAGTCCAGCGGTGGACTGTGTGCAAAACATACGCGCATGTCACGGGTCAGAAAATGCCTTTTTGTTTAAGACTAAACCGGGTTAACTCCGTTAGTTGTTAAGTATAATAAAAATTGGTATATTAAACAAGTTAGACACACAGTCCAGCGGTGGACTGTGTGTGTTGTTAAAGCACAAGTCCCGGGTTCGAAACCAGTTACTGGCACGGGGTTGTTGAATTAAAATGTTTTTGAAATTAAAAGAATTTTGGTTGAATCAAATTAGTATATAAATATAATTAAAAACAAGATTATTTCGGGTTAGACACGTAGCTCCGTTGGTAGAGATGCGTGCACGCGTACGGGAGGTCTCGGGTTCGAGTCTCGCCCAACGCATTCATGCACATTGACCGAACCGGTCAACAAGTCAACGGTCAACGGTCAACGCAAGATAAACAATTTTTTTTATATTTTTTTTATTTATTTTATTTAATTTAAAAATCAATTAAAAATACCTAAAAATAACATTTTTAAAGATAGAAAATAGCCTCAAACTCACAAAAATATATCTAAAAAAATTCCATTAAAATCCTTAATAAAATCCACTCATTTACTATGTTTTTCCGTTATTATTTAGGTTAGTAATTCTCGTTGTTCAATTCTCCCGACTCGTGCGCATCTCATCATCTCCAATCCAACGCACCCAATGTGAGTGAATCATTACAAATTCCCCGTGTTAATCACGTTTTGGGGTGTATCATGTGTCTTGCAATATATATTGTATTTAAATCATTGTGCATACATCATATCATGAACATGTGTATTCAGTTTGTTTCAACTGTTGTGTAGTTATTGTTAGATGCAATTTATTATTTTCAGTACATGCAATTTCATAGGCCGCCGCTCCCCATTACATTATGAGCGTTGAGCATGTTCCCCATTTCATTATGAGCGTGAACCCGACGTGCCCACATACGATCGGCTCCGTTTGATTGAGCCTTGATCGCACAGACATTTTTCATTTTCAGTACATGCAATACGATCGGCTCCGTTCGATTGAGCCTTGATCGCAAAGTTCATTCATGTTATTTATCTTATGATGTTGGTATGTTAAAGTATGCTATCATATGTTATAGTTGTGATTGCTATTGCTATTGCTTGATTATTTACATTTGCTCATTTATGATTATGCACAATTTTTCATCGATAAACTAACAAGTAAATCAATAATAAATGTTTATCTAACAAGGTTCACTCGCCAACTTATGTTGACCCAAAAACCCCCATTTTTACACATGATACAGGTGAACCAGCTGCAGCCAGAAACACATAGGATTGGACTAGAAGAATAAAATGATTTAGAGCTTGGAACTATTTTGTTTGGTTATTACTTTGTATTGTATGAACATATTTGGATTATTTGGAATGTAACTTTGACTTTAATAAATATGAAACATATTAGTAAATGTCATGAGCTTTGGTGATAACCCAATTATGCCCCGACTCTTATTCCGTTGCGGGTCGGGGTGTGACAGATTGGTATCAGAGCCATGACTATAGGGATATAGGATAGGTTATTAGACCCTTAGAGCCTATACTATAGTTGAATTAGAAATTTTAAGATTTTTGTGTGTTACATGCCAAATTTCATGATGTTTATATGTTTTATGTTTAACGTTACATTCAATATTATGCATGCATGTTCATAAGTATATATTATCATATAATGCCTATCATGAATCATATTCTCATAACATATCACATCCATGAAAGCACACACCACATCATGATTGCTTTTACAATGATTTTTGTGTTTTCAAATCTCATCAAAGTGAGTTCTCATGACGGGCATGTAGTAACTGGAAGGGTACCAGTACCGGTAGTCGGAACGTCCTGTCTAGGCTGGCATTCGTATAAATCCAAAATAAAGGACCAGTTTGCCTACCTGGGGACTAACGATGAGAGTACGAAGTACCTATTAGGCCAAAGCATGCTATACCAAACGTCGTGTGAGCTAACCCCACTTTGAGTTGTCATTGTGTCTACACCTGGACACATTCCGACCATACATCTCGTAAACATATTTTGTGGTTTGCATTCGGGTGATGCAAGTGTTAAATCGCCAATACTAATGTGAATCCTACCAAGCCAATAGCCATGGGGGCCCACATGACTATATAGGTGAAGGTATGGGGGACATTTGAGGCCCAACATGAGCAAACCCAAGACATCCTATGGATGTAGTTGCATTATTGATATTTATGTTATTTTCATTTTCTTAAAGACACATGACACCTAAAAAGACACCATAAACTCACAATCTTCTTATGTATGTTCCTGTAGATGTCGTCCAGACAACAACGAAGGGGTAAAAGATCAGGAAGGTCTCAGGAACGCTTGGCCACACAAATCGCGAAGCAAATGGCCATGATACTGCCTGACATTGTGGTCCAAGTACAACAAGCCCTCATTACAAATCCTACTAACCTTCCCCAACAACATGACCAGAACATCGACAACCCTCCTATCAGCAAGTGCTCATATAAACATTTCAAGTCTTGTGATCCTCCTAAATTTGAAGGGACCGAAGGTGTCACTGCCCTCCTCCACTGGTTTGAGGAGATGGAAAACACTTTTCTCAACTGCGATTGTCCTGAGGATCGCAAGGTTCGATACGCCACCGGGAGACTATTTGGGGTAGCTCTTACTTGGTGGAATACTGAAAAAGGGAAGAGGGGAACTGATGATGCAATGGCCTTAACTTGGGAGGAGTTAAGGGAAATCATGACTAGACGTTTCTGTCCTAGGAGTGAAATTAAAAAGTTGGAGGACGAATTTCATTCTTTAAAACAGAAGGAGGGGGATCATACCACCTATAACAAGAGGTTCTTGGAGTTGAACCAAATGGTTCCAAATTTGTTCACCCCAACTTATCGTTTGATCGAGCATTATATTCGAGGACTTCCCTCGAAAATCCAAGATTCAGTTCTCAGCATTTCACCGGTAACACTTGAAGCTGCTATGGAGCTAGTGACTGAACTGACCGAGAATCGAATTCGCAACGGGAAGTTTAAAGAAGAGAAAAAGAAAGCCCCTGTTGAGGGTCAAACTTCAAACCATCCCATCTCTTCCTTTAAGTTTGCTAACAAGAGGAAGCGCAACACCAGAAACTTCGCTGTTACTCAAACCAACTCCCCTATTCCCGCTGCACCCATTACTCAGGTTGCCCCTTCACCCGCACCATACAAAAGACCCTACTCTGGCCCGTTACCAAAATGTAACCGTTGCCAATATCACCATTCTCCTGATTACCCTTGCCAGCATTGCACCGGCTGCGGTCGCGCAGGTCATACTGTTCAAACCTGCCGCATGCCTCAGCGAACAAACCGCCACCAGCCTTCAACCCAAACCCACCAACAAATAATCGGTCAAGCCCAACAATCCCTACTATTACCACCCACCCAACTTTTAGCCCAAACATATTACCAATCCAATTACCCTATGGGTCAACCTGTGCGGGCTTGCTACAATTGCGGAGACCCAAGCCATTTCAGAAACACTTGTCCAAGGTTGGTAAACATTATTCATGCTCAGGCTCAAGCCAACCCGGTGAATCAAGCGAACCAAGCTCCTCCACCTGCAAGAGGGAGAGCTTTCAATATTAACGCTAATCAGGCTAGAGCTGACGGCAATGTGGTTAACGGTACGTTCCTTATAAATGATAGATATGCATCTATGTTATTTGATACTGGTGTGGATAGAAGTTTTGTGTCCTTAGAATTTGAACCTACCTTAAACCAAAATCGGGATAAGCTCATGGAATCCATAACGGTAGAAGTTGCTTACGGGAAACCAGTTTCATTAAACTCTATTATACGCAACTGTACTCTTACCCTAAACGACCACGATTTCTCAGTCGACCTTATTCCTATGAAGCTGGGAAGTTTTGATATCATAATTGGTATGGACTGGCTCAGTCAACATCGGGCAGAAGTTGTATGTCGCGAAAAATTTATACGTATTCCTCTTTCAAACGGTCAGACTCTTCGAATCTTTGGAGAAACCTCGTCGAAAGGACTTAGCTTAATGTCTTGTCTTCAAGCTCAAAAATATCTTCGCAAGAATTATGTCGCGTTTTTAGCTCATATCATCAAAAAGGAACCATGGAGAAGAAACTTGAAGACATTCCTGTAGTAAAAGATTTCCCGAAAGTTTTTCCTAGTGACATTTCAGGACTTCCTCCAGTTAGAGAAGTCGAATTCCGTATTGATCTATTACCTGGTGCTACACCAGTAGCAAAGTCTACTTATAGGTTAGCCCCCTCTGAAATGCAAGAGCTAGCCAGTCAATTACAAGAGTTGACTGACAAGGGATTCATACGTCCTAGCTCATCGCCTTGGGGTGCACCTGTCCTATTTGTAAAGAAAAAAGATGGATCGTTTCGTATGTGCATCGACTACAGAGAGCTCAACAAATTAACAATCAAGAATCGCTATCCTTTACCTCGCATTGATGATCTTCTTGACCAACTTCAAGGTGCCAACTGCTTTTCAAAAATCGACCTTCGATCTGGCTATCATCAACTTAGGGTGCATGAAGAAGACATCCCAAAAACCGCATTTCGAACTCGTTATGGCCATTATGAATTCATGGTCATGCCATTTGGTTTAACGAACGCTCCAGCTGTCTTCATGGACCTAATGAACAGAGTCTGCAAACCTTATCTTGATCGATTTGTTATAGTCTTCATTGACGACATTCTTATTTATTCAAAGTCTAAGTCTGATCATGAGCGTCATCTTCGACTCATCCTTACTCTTCTAGAGGATGAAAAGCTTTACACCAAATTTTCCAAATGCGAATTCTGGTTAAAAGAGGTGCAATTCCTCGGACATGTAGTCAATGACAAGGGGATACATGTCGACCCCTCAAAGATCAAAGCGGTACAAGAATGGGAAGCTCCACGTACACCAACTGAAGTAAGATCTTTTCTTGGTCTAGCTGGCTATTATCGTCGTTTCATTTCAAACTTCTCTCACATTGCTGTACCACTCACGGCTTTAACTCATAAGGGAAAACCGTTCATATGGGGACCCAAGCAAGAAGAAGCCTTCCAAACCCTTAAACAAAAACTTTGTGATGCACCAATCCTCACTCTTCCTAAAGGTTGTGATGATTTTGTGGTCTATTGCGACGCGTCAGGGCAAGGATTGGGCTGCGTTCTAATGCAAAGAGAAAAAGTTATAGCTTATGCTTCGAGACAACTCAAGACGCATGAGAAGAACTACACCACCCATGACCTAGAACTTGGAGCCGTTGTGTTCGCTCTAAAGATATGGAGACATTATCTCTATGGTACTAAGTGTGAAATATACACTGACCACAAGAGTCTTCAACATATCTTCAATCAAAAGGAGTTAAACATGAGGCAACGAAGATGGGTCGAACTTCTAAATGACTACGACTGTGAAATTAGATACCACCCTGGTAAAGCAAATGTGGTGGCTGATGCACTTAGTCGAAAGGGTTATGCGAACTCCATTCGTCTTCTATGTTCGCAAATTATAACTGATATTAAAGATCAAATTCGAGAAGCCCAACATGTTTCAATAACGGAAGATGATGTACGAAAGGAGATGTCCTATGGAGCTGAGCTAAAAATTGAAACTAAATCTGACGGTATTCTGTACTACCTAGATCGTATCTGGATTCCTGACCACAACAATCTTCGTGAAATTCTTATGAATGAAACTCACAAAACGCGATACTCTATACGCCCAGGAGCCGATAAGATGTATCAAGACCTACGATATACCTATTGGTGGCCTGGAATGAAAAAGGATATTGCTGTTTTTGTTTCTAAGTGCCTTACATGTTCCAAGGTGAAAGCTGATCACCAAAGACCCTCAGGACTTCTGGTCTAACCTGAAATACCTGTATAGAAGTGGGAAAATATAACCATGGACTTCATTACCGGGTTACCTCGCACTTCTGGTGGGTATGACACTATATGGGTAATAATTGACCGACTTACAAAATCAGCTCACTTTATTCCTATCCGCGAAGATTTCAAGAACGAAAAGCTAGCTCGTATTTATATCAGTGAAATCGTAAGCCGTCATGGTGTACCAGTAAGCTTTATTTCAGATCGTGATGGTCGTTTCACTTCACGAACATGGCAAGCAGTACAATCCGCTATGGGTACGCGATTAGATCTCAGTACCGCCTATCATCCTCAAACTGATGGACAATCTGAACGCACCATTCAAACTCTTGAAGATATGCTTCGAGCATGTGTCATAGACTTCAAGGGAAATTGGGACGCTCATCTACCGTTAGTCGAATTTTCGTACAACAACAGCGATCATTCAAGCATCGGCATGGCACCTTTTGAAGCCTTATATGGTCGTAAGTGCCGATCTCCTGTATGTTGGCATGAAATTGGGGAAGCTCAAATCACTGGTCCAGAATTGATCCAAGAAACCACAGACAAGATCCATCAAATCCGAAACAATCTTTTAGCGGCCCAAAGTCGTCAAAAGAGTTACGCAGATAAACGACGGAAGCCTTTAGAGTTTAACATTGGTGATCATGTACTTCTAAAAGTATCACCGTGGAAGGGTGTAGTTCGTTTTGGTCAAAAGGGCAAGCTAGTACCATGCTACGTAGGACCTTTCAAAATACTCGAAAGAGTAGGACCTGTAGCATACAAGCTTGATCTACCAGAAGAACTCAACAGGATTCATCCCACATTCCACATATCAAACTTGAAGAAGTGCCTCGCTGATGAAAACCTCCACATTCCGCTGGAAGATATTCAGATTGATGAATCTATGCATTTTATTGAAAGACCAGTAGAGATCATGGACTTCGGAGAGAAACGTCTACGACGAAGTCGCATTCCAATTGTTAGGGTACGCTGGGAGTCGAAACGGGGACCTGAGTTTACTTGGGAACGTGAAGACTCAATGCGTGAAAAATACCCGCATCTTTTTCCTACTTCTACCACTTAAAATTTCGGGACGAAATTCCTAAAAGTAGGGGATACTGTAACATTTGTCAAAAACGGGTTTTTCAAAACCCGCTCCGTTTTGTAATTGAATATCAAGTTATAAATGTCACGTTGTATATTTATGATTATTTTGATTTTTAATGATACATAATTAATAAACAAACTAAGCTATAAAAATTATATTTGATAAAAAGTGAAGACAAAATAAATAAAAAAAGAAATGTTGCTGCCGGGACTCGAACCCGGGTCAGCCAGAACTGAAATCCAAAGACTTAACACACACACACATCACCACTCCGCCACTTGTTGTTTTCTGTCAACTTAGGGAAACAAATAACTTTTATATACAAACCGAGTTTAAACCGGTTGCGCCAACTGAGTAACCGAAATTGGCAATTCAATCGTCTAATCGTTTGATTAATCGCACATTCAGGTTTATAACCGATGCATCGACGATTTTTAATTAATTCAGATTGAATGAACATCAATTTTCATCATCATCGGTTTTTATAACCGAAAATAATCAAAGTCCAAATTACTTCAATCAAAACCCTTCTCGCGACTCAGAGACATTAGACGAACCTTCCATTTTACTTTCGTCATACTTTCAGTCCATCAGAACGCTTAAATCAACTCGCCGGAAATTTCTGCAAGATTCGCCGGAAAACCGTATTCATCATCAAAACGGTAATTCTTTCAATACCGTTGTAGTCTAACAATTTTTAAGCTATTTCTAACTTAAACCTTTCAATTGAAATCGAATTCAGACACCGTTATCAGATAATTCCAGTTTGCCGGAGAATTTCTGGAAATCTTTATTTCCGTCTGTGAAAGGGTAAGGACCTTCAATCACACTGTTAACGTTTGTTTATCACTTCAATTCCACGATTGGCTAATCAAAATGGTTAATTGTTTGGTTCAGTTGAGGTGCACAAAAACAGAACCGACGCATTGCCGGAAACTCTGTGATAAATCATTCCTACGGTATGTTTACTTCCAACACCGTCTCTGCTATTTCATTTTAGTCTTATGAATGTTTGATAATCGTAAACGCAAGAAATGGATTAGTAATTCTGTCGACTGTAATTTGAATGAAGAAGACGAAGTTAGTTAAGTTATAAGTTTATTTAAAATTAGTAATATGAACGGGTGAGACATACGCGCATGTCACGAGTTCGATCCCTGATACACGCACTTCCTATGTTATAAAATGCCTTTTTGTTTAAGACTAAACCGGGTTAACTCCGTTAGTTGTTAAGTATAATAAAAATTGGTATATTAAACAAGTTAGACACACAGTCCAGCGGTGGACTGTGTGTGTTGTTAAATCACAAGTCCCGGGTTCGAAACCAGTTACTGGCACGGGGTTGTTGAATTAAAATGTTTTAGAAATTAAAAGAATTTTGGTTAAATCGAATTAGTATATAAATATAATTAAAAACAAGATTATTTCGGGTTAGACACGTAGCTCAGTTGGTAGAGCTGCGTGCACGCGTACGGGAGGTCTCTGGTTCGAGTCTCGCCCAGCGCATTCATGCACTTTGACCGAACCGGTCAACAAGTCAACGGTCAACGGTCAACGCAAGATAAACAATTTTTTTTATATTTTTTTATTTATTTTATTTAATTTAAAAATCAATTAAAAATACCTAAAAATAACATTTTTAAAGATAGAAAATAGCCTTAAACTCACAAAAATATATCTAAAAAAATTCCATTAAAATCCTTAATAAAATCCACTCATTTACTATGTTTTTCCGTTATTATTTAGGTTAGTAATTCTCGTTGTTCAATTCTCCCGACTCGTGCGCATCTCATCATCTCCAATCCAACGCACCCAATGTGAGTGAATCTTTACAAATTCCCCGTGTTAATCACGTTTTGGGGTGTATCATGTGTCTTGCAATATATATTGTATTTAAATCATTGTGCATACATCATATCATGAACATGTGTATTCAGTTTGTTTCAACTGTTGTGTAGTTATTGTTAGATGCAATTTATTATTTTCAGCACATGCAATTTCATAGGCCGCCGCTCCCCATTACATTATGAGCGTTGAGCATGTTCCCCATTTCATTATGAGCGTGAACCCGGCGTGCCCACATACGATCGGCTCCGTTTGATTGAGCCTTGATCGCACAGACAGTTTTCATTTTCAGTACATGCAATACGATCGGCTCCGTTCGATTGAGCCTTGATCGCACAGTTCATTCATGTTATTTATCTTATGACGTTGGTATGTTAAAGTATGCTATCGTATGTTATTGTATGTTATAGTTGTGATTGCTATTGCTATTGCTTGATTATTTACATTTGCTCATTTATGATTATGCACAATTTTTCATCGATAAACTAACAAGTAAATCAATAATAAATGTTTATCTAACAAGGTTCACTCGCCAACTTATGTTGACCCAAAAACCCCCATTTTTACACATGATACAGGTGAACCAGCTGCAGCCAGAAACACATAGGATTGGACTAGAAGAATAAAATGATTTAGAGCTTGGAACTATTTTGTTTGGTTATTACATTGTATTGTATGAACATGTTTGGATTATTTGGAATGTAACTTTGACTTTAATAAATATGAAACATATTAGTAAATGTCATGAGCTTTGATGATAACCCAATTATGCCCCGACTCTTATTCCGCTGCGGGTCGGGGTGTGTGACACATATGGTGTGTGTATCCTAGTGGTGTTTGGTGTGTGTGATCTTATGGGAGACCCGGGTTCGATTCCGATTATCCCCTTTTGTCCATTTTTGTAATTTTATTCTTTATTATTTTGATTTTATTAATACTTTTTTTATTCTTTAGCTTCCCAGTTATTTATTAAATTTACTCACTATACATAAAAAAAATAAAAAAAATAACACTACTAATAAATTTTCATAACAGAATATAACATAAATGCTAGAATTTCTAACGGAGCGGGTTTTTGGAACCCGTTTTACATAAATGTTACAGTATCCTCTACTTTTAGAAATTTTGTCCCGAAATTTAAGTAGTAGCTAGAACTAGAAAAAGATGCGGGTATTTCTCGCGCATTGAGTCTTCACGTTCCCAAGTAAACTCAGGTCCTCTTTTTGACTCCCAACGCACCCAGACTATTGGGATACGACTTCGTCTCAAACACTTTTCACCGAAGTCTATGATTTCTACTGGTCTTTCAACAAAATGCATTGATTCATCGATTTGAATATCTTCTAAAGGAATATGGAGGTTTTCGTGGAATGTGTGATGAATTCTGTTGAGTTCTTCTGGTAGGTCAAGCTTGTATGCTACAGGACCAACCCTTATGAGTATCTTGAATGGTCCCACATAGCGTGGTGCTAACTTGCCTTTTTAACCAAAACGAACCACTCCATTCCACGGTGATACTTTCAAGAGTACTTGATCACCAACACAAAACTCCAATGGCTTTTGCCGTTTATCAACGTAACTCTTTTGACGACTTTGAGCTGCTAGAAGATTATTGCAGATCTGAAGGATTTTGTCAGTCGTTTCTTGGATCAATTCAGGTCCAGTGATTTGCGCTTCACCAATTCGTGCCAACATACAGGAAATCGGCACTTACAACCATATAAGGCTTCAAAAGGAGCCATACCGATGCTTGAATGGTAGCTATTGTTGTACGAGAATTCAACTAACGGTAGGTGAGTGTCCCAATTACCCTTGAAGTCTATGACACATGCTCGCAACATGTCTTCAAGGGTTTGTATGGTGCGCTCAGATTGACCATCAGTTAGAGGGTGAAAGGCAGTGCTGATATTTAATCGTGTACCCAAAGCGGATTGTACGGCTTGCCACGTTCGTGAAGTGAAATGACCGTCTCGATCTGAAATGATACTTAAGGGCACACCATGACGACCTATAATTTCATTGATATAGATACGAGCTAACTTCTCATTCTTGAAGTCTTCGCGGATCGGAATGAAATGAGCTGATTTGGTGAGACGATCAATGATAAACCAAATGGTATCATACCCACTGGAGGTGCGAGGTAACCCGATAATGAAATCCATGGTTATATTTTCCCACTTCCATACATGTATTTCGGGTTGGACAAGAAGTCCTGAGGGTCTTTGATGTTCAGATTTCACTTTGGAACATGTAAGGCACTTGGAAACAAATATAGCGATATCTTTCTTCATGCCAGGCCACTAGTAGGAGTATCGTAGATCTTGATACATCTTATCGGCTCCTGGATTTATAGAGTATTGTGTTTTGTGAGCCTCGTTCATGAGAAAAACACGAAGATCGTCACGATCAGGTACCCAAATACGATTTAAGTAATACAGAATGCCATCCGACTTGGATTCTAGTTTGGTTTCAGCTCCAGAAGACAGTTTATCTCGTACGTCATTTTCGGTGACGGAAATATGTTGAGCTGCTCTAATTCGGTTTTGAAGATCGGTCACAATTTGGGAACACAAAAGACGGATGTAGTTTGCATACTCCTTTCGACTGAGGGCGTCAGCCACGACATTAGCCTTGCCAGGATGATATCGAATTTCACAATCATAGTCATTTAGGAGTTCGACCCATCGTCGTTGCCTCATGGTCAGCTCTTTTTGATTGAAGATATGTTGAAGGCTCTTGTGGTCAGTGTAAATTTCACACTTGGTACCATAGAGATAATGTCTCCATATCTTAAGAGCGAACACGACTGCTCCAAGTTCTAGGTCGTGAGTGGTATAGTTCTTTTCATGCACTTTGAGTTGCCTTGAGGCATAGGCTATCACCTTTCCTCTTTGCATTAGAACGCAACCTAGACCTTGCCCTGACGTGTCACAATAAACCACAATAATTTCACAGCCATCAGGAAGTGTAAGGATAGGTGCATCACAAAGTTTTTGCTTCAAAGTATGGAAAGCCTCTTCTTGCTTGGGCCCCCAAATAAAGGGCTTGCTATTGTGAGTCAAGGCTGTGAGTGGAACGGCGATACGAGAAATTTTTTTGATGAAACGACGATAATAACCAGCTAGGCCAAGAAATGATCTAACTTCGGTAGGAGTACATGGCGCTTGCCATTCTTGCACCGCTTTGATCTTCGCAGGGTCGACATGAATCCCTTTGTCATTAACGACATGACCAAGAAATTGTACCTCTTTTAACCAAAACTCGCATTTAGAGAATTTAGCATAAAGCTTTTCGGTTCTCAAGAGTGTTAGAATAAGTCGAAGATGTCGCTCATGATCGGATTTGGTCTTGGAGTAGATAAGAATATCATCAATGAAAACTGTGACAAAACGATAGAGGTAGGGTTTACACACCCTATTCATCAAATCTATGAAAACAGCAGGAGCATTGGTCAACCCAAAAGGCATAACCATGAATTCATAGTGACCATAACGAGTTCGAAAAGCATTCTTTGGAATATCTTCTTCACATACTCTAAGTTGATGATAACCAGAACGAAGGTCAATTTTTGAAAAACATGTGGCACCTTGAAGTTGATCTAAAAGATCATCAATACGAGGTAATGGATAGCGATTCTTGATGGTCAGCTTATTAAGCTCTCTATAATCGATACACATGTGGAAAGTTCCATCTTTCTTCTTTACGAAAAGAACAGGCGCACCCCAAGGTGATGAGCTATGACGTATAAATCCCTTGTCAGTCAACTCTTGCAGCTGACTAGCTAATTCTTGCATCTCAGATGGGGCTAACCGATAGGGAGATTTTGCGACTAGTGTAGCACCAGGTACAAGATCGATTCGGAACTCGAGTTCTCGCACAGGAGGAAGTCCTAAAACGTCATCAGGAAAAACGTGAGGAAATTCTTTAACGATTGGAATATCTTCGAGCTTCCTTTCCTTACCTTCCTTCTTGACTATATGAGCTAGAAACGCGATATTGTTTTTGCGAAGGTAACTTCGAGCTTGGTGGCATGCCATTAATTTGAGCCCTTTAGAAAGAGTTACACCAAAGATACGTAAAGTTTGACCATCAGCGAGGGGAATTCGAATAAACTTCTCGTAGCAAACAAATTCGGCGTGATGCTGACTAAGCCAGTCCATACTAATGATAACGTCGAAACTACCCAATTTCATAGGAATAAGATCAATTGAGAAATCGTGATCATTAAGGGTAAGAGTACAATCATGTATAATCGAGTCTAACGTAATAGGTTCGCCATCAGCAACTTCCACCGTGAATGATTAAGCGAGACTAACGCGAGGTAAATCAAGAATGGATTCAAAATCTAAAGACACAAAACTCTTATCCGCACCAGTATCAAATAGTATGGATGCATAACTACCGTTAATAAGAAACATACCGCTGACCACATTATTATCACCCCTAGCTTGGTTGGCGTTGATGTTAAAAGCCCTTCCTCTAGCCGGTGGATTAGCTTGATTGACTTGATTCACTGGGTTGGCTTGAGCTTGGGCATTAATGATGTTCACCAAGCGTGGGCAAGTGTTTTGAAAGTGGGTTGGATCGCCACAATTGAAACATGCTCTGACTGGTTGCATCATTGGGTAATTGGTTTGGTGGTAGGGTTGAACCATGGGTTGAGCAGGTGGTAAGAGTAAAGGTTGTTGGTGTTGAGCTTGGCCTACCACTTGATTGTTGGTTTGAGCTTGAGGTTGATTGCGGTTTGGCTTTTGGAGGATGCGACAGGTTTGAATTGTGTGACCAGAACGGCCACAGCTTGTGCAATATTGGCATGGGTTCTCAGGAGGGTGATGATATTGGCATCGGTTGCATTTTGGGTGAGGGCCAGTGTATGGCTTCTTGAATGGGGCGGTATTAGAAGCGACTTGTGTGATTGGGGCAGCAGTGATGGGGGTATTGGTTTGGGTAACGGCGAAATTCTTCCCATTGCCCTTCCTTTTACCAGCAAACTTGGAAGACGAACCTGCTTGAGTTGGGGTTGGGGTTTCAACAGGTGTTTTGTCTTTTTTCTTCTCATCTTTAAAATCGCCATTTCGGATGCAATTTTCCGTGAGCTTAGTAGCCAGCTCCATGGCAGCTTCGAGTGTTGCGGGTGTAGTACTTAACACAGAATCTTGAATTTTCGAGGGAAGACCTCGAATGTAATGCTCAATTAGACGATAGAGCGGAGTGAACAGGTTGGGGACCATCTGATTCAACTCGAGAAATCTCTTGTTGTATGTGGTGTGGTCTCCCTCCTTTTGTTTCAAAGCGTAAAACTCATCTTCTAGCTTCTTGATTTTGCATCTTGGACAGAAGCGTCTTGTCATAATTTCCCTCAACTCTTCCCATGTTAAGGCCATAGCAGTTCCTCGCTTGCCCTTCTCTGTGTTCCACCATGTAAGTGCTACTCCAAACAAACAACCAGTAGCATATCGCACCTTGCGATCATCGGGACAATCGCAATTGAGAAAAGTGTTATCCATCTCCTCAAACCAATGGAGGAGAGCGGTGACACCTTCAGTCCCTTTGTATTTTGGGGGATCACAGGATTTGAAAGGCTTGTAGGTACATTTAGTGGTGTTGGGAGGAGGGTTGGCACATTTTGGCCTTCTTGATTCGTAGGGTTGATGGGATCGGCGGCAAGAGCTTGTTGAACTTGCAGAACGATGTCAGGAAGTACAGCAGGCATCTGTTGAGCGATTTGAGTGGCCATGCGTTCGCTAGATCTTCCTGACCTTCTACCACCTCGAGAGTGTCTAACAGACATCTACGGGAATATACATAGGGAGATTGTGAGTTGATAGTTTCTAGGTGTCATGTGTCGTAAAAAGATGGAAAACAACATTCATAAATAAATGAAAACAATAACTTAAATACATCCATAGGATGTCTTGGTTTGTTCATGTTTGGGCCTCCAAATGTCTCCCATACCATAGCCTAGGTAGTCATGTGGGCCCCCATGACTACTGGGCTTAGTAGGGTTCACATTGGTGTCGGCTTGATAACACTCGCATCACCCGAATGAAAATCGTAAAATATGATTGCGAGATGTAAGGTCGGAAGGTGTCCAGGTGTAGACACAATGACAACTCAAAGTGGGGTTAGTTCACACGACGTTTGGTATGGCATGCTTTGGCCTAATAGGTCCTTCGTACTCCATCGTTAGTCCCCAGGTAGGCAAACTGGTCCATTATTTGGATTTATACGAATGCCAATCCTAGACAGGACGTTCCGACTACCGGTATTCGTACCCTTCCAGTTACTACATGCCCGTCGTAGAGCTCACTTTGATGTGATTGAAAAACATGAAAACATTGTAAAATCTTTAAGAAGAAATCATGAAAATTGTGAAATTGTGATGTGTGTGCTTGCGTAGGCATGATATGTTAACAATATATAGACTATAATGAACATCACATATTAACATGTAGTAGTGAAAGTGCTTGCATGTATTTGTGTGTGAAAATAAATATGAAACATATAAACATCATGAGTTTTGCATGTAACACATAAACAATTAAAATCTAATCAACTATAGTATAGGCTCTAAGGGTCTAATAACCTATCCTATATCCCTATAGTCAAAAGCTCTGATGCCAATCTGTCACACCTCGACCCGCAACGGAAATAAAAGTCGGGGCATAATTGGGTTATCACCAAAGCTCATGACTTTTACTACTAATAGGTTTCATATTTATTAAGTTGAAATTAAAATTCAAATATCCAAACACAAGGAAACATATAAGCACAAGAAAAACATTGTTCTAAACAAGCTGTATTTTATTTATCTTCTAAGGCCATTCCTATGTGTTCCTGTCCTCAGCCTGTCCACCTGTATCATGTGTAAAACAAACGTTTGGGTCAACAAAAGTTGGCGAGTGAATCTAAATTTAACAATTAAACAGTTTAATATATTGGTTGTTGTAATAAAAATGTGCACGGACCATATATGAACTTATGTATATATAATTAAATCACAACCCACATAAGAATAATGATGAATATATGAACAAGAAGCATGATGAACTTGAGATCAAGGCTCAATCAAACGGAGCCGATCTAATGAGGCACCTGATGCTCAACTCGTATTCAACGAGGAACTGATGGGTCTCAAATGAATGATTGCACTAAAATGATAAAATGTATCCACACATAACCACACAAACAAAATATACACAATAGATCACATAATGGTGTTAGCACAAGTGTTTAAATAAATAAAATATGTAACGACACATGATACACCCCAAAACATGATTAAAAAGGGGAATTTGTAAGGATTCACTCACATGGGTGCGTTTCCTTGATTGATGAAGATGCGCACGAATTGAGAATTTGACCGACGAAAAATACTAACCTAAAATAATAACGCGATAATCGATAAATATATCAAAATTAATATTTTGATTTAATACTTTTTGTTAAATTTTTAGGTTATTTTTATGGTATTTGATGGGATTTTTAAACCTACAAAATCATGTTTTTAAGGGTTTTAATTAATTTTTAAGTAATATATATATATATATATATATATATATATACACACACAAAAATTAATATTTTAAAATATAATAAAATAAAATAATAAAAAAACCTTGTCAGACCTGACAAGGGGGGTCTGACCGGTTTTGGGTGTTATTGGCAGCGTGTGGTTGGATTCGAACTCGTGACCTCCATAAATTTACTCATTATACATAAATAAAAATAAAAAAAAAATAACACTACTAATAAAGTCCGTAACAGAATATAACATAAATGCTAGAATTTCAAACAGAGCGGGTTTTTGGAACCCGATTTACATAAATGTTACAAAATTGTATAAGATAGGTAATATATTATGGATGGTAGTGTAGATAGAAAGGAAATTGTATAAGCGTTGTCTATGGCATACGTGCATCTACATCAGTAATTGTCATTCGAGTTAAAAAAAATTTAAATATTTTTTATTAATAAAAGGTTGTGAATTTAATGGAATTTTTTTGTGTGTGTTTTTAAGACTTTTTAAGAAGTTTTGGTTATATTTACACTGGTTCTTGCCCTACATTTAATTCTCGTATGAACCATACCCTATATATATATATTTGAGAGTTCAAATGAGAAGAAAAATTTTGTAAGAATAAAAAGAATAACTTTTAAACCAATAGAAATTCTCCATTTACTTCATTTAATATGTGTATTAAATATTATGAAAAAGGGCATATAGGTAAATCTATAATTACCATTAATTAGCTAATTAATTAAACTTGTAACTCATTGTTTCATATACTTTTTAAAGATAAAATAATTTATAGTGAAGGACAATTTTCGACATGTGTAGGATAAATTTTAGTATGTGTAGGATAAATTTTGAAATGTGCAGAGTAAATTTACATGTGTAGGGTAAATTCCGATAAGTATAAGATATATATAGGATAAATTTTGAAATGTGTAGGATAAAATGTTTTTGTTTTATTAATGAGAGATAACATAATTAATAAGAGGAGTTATAAACTATTTAATATTTTACAATTATGCCTTTTCTTTTTTTTCTTCTTATATTAAATTTCTTCTAAAATGAAATCTTTATATATATATATATATATATATATATATAATCTATTAACTATTATGTATGTTTAAGTTTATTAATATTACTTAATATATAAAACTCTTATAGAACACGTGATGTACTTCTAGAAGCCCTTCATTTATTTATTTTCGTCTAAACCATTCTATTACATTATTTTAGTAAAATTTCTTATAATTTAATGTCATACTGAAGTTATGTTTCATCATTACTTTTTAACCACAAAACATAATACAATTAAGTCATTTGTTAACTAACACCCTCTAAAATCTAATAATAATTATCACATATAAGATATATATTTATTGTAGTCTTTTTATGATTCCACCGGGAACCTAGTTAATTATAAATGTAACAATGTAATATATAAAACTAATAAAATTGACCTTCTATAGTTCAATATCTTTACAAATGTAACAAATAATACATGTTATAAACACTGAAACTTAGGGATGAACATTTGATACCGGGTATATTCAGTATCGATACTAGTACTCATTTTCGTTGTTTTTTGGTACCGTTACTATTTTCCCTGTTTATCAGTATCAGATCCGGTTCAATACTAAAAGGGTAGTATGCTCATCCCTACTGAAACTATTTCGACAATGGGACGTAGAAAAAATAATGTAGAAGTGATATTTGTGGTAGTGAGTCTATGGTCTTCAACAAAAGTTTTAACCGCATCTTTTTGTATAGTCTGTTGTGTTTTCAGTCTTTTGTGTATGCTTCAACGAGGTCCTGAACCACGTCTTCTTATACATGAATTTCCTACAAAAAGAACAAACAAATGTTGGCAGTTATGGCTGTGTTCAACACGCTTCCCTTAAAACAGATTTCGCGCCTCTACTAAAGACGACGCGTCTGTCTCCCAGGGTACAACAGCCGAAGCAGTCTGTACTGCCGGAGATGTCCTCACGCCCGAGGTTACATCAGATAAAATTATAGTGTTAAAAGTTGTGGAAAATATGAAAAAGAAGGTGATGGAATCTTCAAATATTTTTTTTTTCCAAAGAACTCTTCATGTATACTTGTATTTTTCTTGTATCATATCTCTTGTATTTCTCTAGTGTCCTTTACATAAAAGACACAAAGTCTTCTAAGTATCTGAGAGTTTTATTTTTCTATTTTATTAAGAGTTAAGAGTCTTAATAATTATATACTTAAACTCTAATAAAATTCATCAAATGTTATCAATGAAACTCTACTCAAGAGTTTCACCATATGAAAAGTTACGAGTCGTATAATTATAATTTAAGAGTCTCATAAATATAGACTTAAACTCTAATAAATATCATCAATAAAACTTTACTCAAGAGTTTCACCATATAAAAAGTTTAATTAGTAATTATAATTTCACTTAATTATAAATTAACTAAATATCCATTCACTAATTTTCCAACAATTACATACTCGAAAGAGACATGGCACAAGGAAAGGCTTTGGACATTAGCTTAAATTCCGAAATAAAGTTTAACCAATTTAATAAACCAACTAAAAAGCTATATCCTTGTTATGATACGTTATTTCTAGGTCAAGGTGGCGTGCAGGAAAGATGAGAATCAACATAATCGCCACTACAACGATGTTTTATAACGACATTTATGATGTTGATGTCAAATCTGCTAGCGGGGATGATAACATGCGGATTCGGTACGAAGATTTCAGAAGCCCAAGCATGCTGATGATGTTGAAGACTTTATATGTTGTATTTAACTTTTGGCTGGCAGCTAGAATGAATTTGATACCTGTTTGGGTTAACTTTCTGTAGATGTGGACACCTGATAAGATCCTTAGTAAAGGAAACAACATACGTTTAAAGGTTTATAGGCTGGCCAGGTGTTTTCTGTTTGGCCTTGGCTTGTATATCATGTGATGACTAAAACATTCTTATTTCTGAAATATCAAGTAGTCAAGTTGGTTGTTTTAACATACCCTACAATCATTATTCTATGGAATGTTTGTGGAGTGCTGACGCTCAGTGCCGTCTCCGAAAATCTACGAAAATGTGTAGGCGCTGTGCGAAAATAAAATGCGGGCCCCTAAAATATAAACTTTTTAAAAATAATATACAAAAAAGTTTTAAATATATGAAAATAAACTAAAAAATTGTGGAATCACCGGCATGTTGTGGCGGGTTGCTTTTTCACGTAGAAACGTAGATAAAAAGCACATCACACGCGCATTTGAACAACAAAACGTAGAAAGAAGATACGTTGTAAGGGTAAATTAAGAAAATGAGGAATAGTTACGTCGTAACTTTAAAAATCGTTGTTTACGATCTTGTAAAACCATCGTAACCTATCTAAATTTATTTAGAAAATATATAGAGTTGAAAGAGAAAAAAAATAAGTCTTTTTTATTAACAAAAAATGTAACACACAAAACTAATTGTAGATTCAATAATGTTTTAAGAAATTAACATAAATAAGCATTTTTTAACTAGATTTGAGAAAATAATTACGATTCCCATTTTGATTTAATTTAACACAAAATTAGTCAATTAATGTCATTTGCATTTAATACACAGGTAACAAACATACAAAAAAAATCCAACTAAAAATGAAGCTATCAAGATTAGAACCCAAGACCTACTTGCAAATAAAGTGACATATGAACCACCAGATCATGGGTCACATCTTGTCATTTTCCAATTCAGTACTTATATATTTTTGGGCCCTCCGGAGGGTTTGGCCCTGAGCCGTCGCCCACCCCGCACCCCTTCTGGGCCGCCCCAGCTAAGGCTATTTATGATGTTGCATGAATATGTTTTCTTAAATATATTTTTTCTGAACAACAGATCAACTCAGCTTATCCCAAAGGGTCAACATATGCTATTCAAATCCTCACCTTAAGTTTGAATCACTCCCAATATCCATATTTACATAGTTTGCATTTAGTAGGGAAAGAACTTAAGACCTTCCCATAAGGAAACCACTTAGTAGAAAACCCCTTGATCAACTTGGCTATACCATACCTTATATTGAAAAAATAAACAAGATTTCTGAAAAAAACATTATCTTTTGATATATATGTATGTGTGTAAAAAGGGAATAAATATAAATAGATTTAACATGCTAAGTATATAAATAACTAGATTACTCTAACTATTTGTGTGCTTAGTAGGTTAATTTCATTTGTACAAGATCCGACCCATATATGTTATACATATCTTGATTTGTATTATTTTAATTTGAAACTTGCCAGATGTGTAATGTTGAAATAAACTAGAATTGATGGCCTGCGTTGTGGGGTCGTTTTTTTAACATGAATTGAGTGTACTAATTTTTTTAATTACTTATCGATCAAAAGTAGACCAACTTGAAATATCCAAAAAATAAGCACAAAAAAAACATATCATATTTGAAATGACGGAAAAAAAAATTAAAATCTAAACCACTTGAATATACCAACACGTAAATAAAATTAAGCATGTCAAACTCGAGATTGTCAAAATGTTTTACATCAAAACGTAAACAAATTTTAATTTATACTAACACGTACATAAATGTCAAAACGTAGAGTAACTCAAAATGTCTATAAAATAAGTACCAAAACTTATTATATATGACATGACTCATGAAACGTAAAGTATTATGTACTTAAAAGAATATTATGTTGATACGTAAACAAATTTGAATTTATATCGACATGCACATAAAAAATAAGCATGTAAAACTCGAGGGGTTCAAATGGCATTTTACAAAGTTTAAAAAAGTTAAAGAGGGTGTAAATGTCAATGTTAAAATTTAAGAAAAATACAATTAAAAAATAGTTAAAGCACTGTATTTAAGTGATCAAGAAATTATATATATATATATATATATATATATATATATATAATTAGCGATGTTGAAACACACTAAAAATCATGCACAAACTATTCACATAGTTTTTTATAAACCTCATACATTGTATTACATATAATCCTTTAAAAGGATATTAGCATTTTATTCTAATAATATAGCTTTTGTAGTCAAACTCTAAAATAACTAGTTAACAAAAAAGAAAAATGTTGTTGGTAATATCCAGGACTCGTTTGATTCGTAGAATATCTCTTAAACGAATTAAAAATTGAATTGGAGTTGAAATTATAATCAAATCATTTAAAAATTGATCATGTGTTTAGTTTGTAAATATGATAAAATAGAATTGAAAAGTTTAAATACTTTAATTTACTAAATTGCCCTTAATTCCATTAATCACATGGATGTTTCCCATATGATTTTTTATTTTGATATTCGTTCTATCGATTGATATTTAATCGATCACTCTTTTTAGTTAGGTATTACAACAATTATGATAAATCGTGATTTTGATAAACATGACTTTCGAATAATAATAATAATAATAATAATAATAATAATAATAATAATAATAATAATAATAATAATAATAATAATAATAATAATAATAATAAAAACCATGATTGTAATAGACGGTCATGTTTGTTTGCTGTTAATCTATTTGTTTGGTTGAATAATTATAACAACAACAAGAACATCGAACAAATGAAACAAAATAACGTTAAATCACACACGCACGTTGCACCGTGTTAACTCGGAAAATTTTGAATGGAACATAAAACAAAAAATTTGCAAAATATGATAAAAATAGAGGACCATAGTTGAAAGTAAAAAAATTATGAGATTAAATTGCAAAAAATAAAAACTTTTGAGTTAAAAATGAATAATCAAATAAAGTTTGAATTAAAAGTGTAATGTTACTTTTTTTTTTTGAAAACACCCCTAAGCTTTGTGAACAACACCCAATACACATGTTGGAACTTTATAGTATATAAATAATAATAATAATAATAATAATAGTTATTATTATTATTATTATTATTATTATTATTATTATTATTATTATTATTATTTGTGATAATTAGATGAGATATTTTTAGAAATGATGTGGGATTTTTTTTTTCAATTTTAAACATTACATTGGAATGTTCAACATTCCATCACATATTGGAAGGAAAGTGAATTCCCTTAATTGAATGAAAAAAATTTCAATTCTAATACCATATAGAGATCAACCAAATAGGATTTTGGATGGACTCTCCAATTCAAGGGAATTTTACGAACCAAAGCACCCCTAATGTTCTAAAAAATGATGATAAAGTACCTTATCCCCTAACTTGAAACTTGAAATTCTCATGGTCGTTAAACATGACAAGGGAGAGAGGTATCAATCTGACTAAATGATTAGCTACATGATGTGGTTGTTTCTAAACGACATTATGCACCAGAATATAATCAAAAAGGAAATCCCTTAGCCAGAAAACATATTGTGGTTTATAAAGAAGCAATTGCTTATTCAAAAGAGATATATTTGAAACCATAATGACGCTTAATTATGTGCTATAGGAACGATTAAAACTCTTGTCTAACGTTTAGCCAATTAAGCTTAACGTTGACTCTTCTATGTTTGAAGTTTCATGTAATTTCCTATTTTCATATCAGCACATGGAAGGATTATAGGTGTCAAGTGTGCCAAAACTAAGCTCAATATACATATTTGGTACATAATTACTATATTGTAATGCAAATGATAAATGACCTCATTCCCTTACCATCTTCTCATTTGACCCCTTTGACATTTCAAATACCCTTTTTTGTTGTATAAAATGCGATAGTCTTAGTACCTTTCCCGCTATACTGCTATTAATAATTAATAAATAGGAGCATTGGATGTATTAAAGGCACAATGTGGATGTGAAAATCCTTGATGACTGTCGACTGATGAGTTATACATATGTCAAAATCCTTTGAATCAGCACGTGTTCGTTCTGTTCGTTTTCAATACCTTTGGCACTCTCGCAAGGGCGTAGCTTAGTGGGGGGCCGGAGGGCCGCCCGACCCCCGAACTTTTCGCTCAATAGCGTCCAGCATGTAGTTTTTTTTATAGAATTTTTTAGGTATATACGTTTTCGACCCCCCGGTTTTATAATTTTTATGGTATAATTTTAGATTCGGTGACTTTCAACTCCGGTCGGAAATCTCAAGCTTTGCCACTGCGCTCTAGCCCCTGACGTGGAGCGGTTCCTCAAGCGGTTCAGTAGGTGGTAACACCACGCATGTTAATGAGAAGAATTTTATATTTAGCAAGGTAGCGTTTGCTATTCAGAAGAGGGGTAGCGGCACAACTTGTTGCACGTCTACCTGCCATTAGTCTATAATCGTCTCTCTTTTATTATGAAAACGAGAAATGAATTATTATAAACAAAAAAAAAGTGTTAAAAATTAGATGAAATTCCTCTAAGTTAATTTTTTTAAAGTCAATCTTTTTTTATGTAGTTAACATGTAAACTTGTTATGTGAAATAATATTAAAAATTGTTTCAAATTACATACAAGTTTGTTATTTGAGATATTATTGAAAAACGTTTTTATACGAGGAAATGATATCTCTTAAGCTAGTGTAAAAGAAACAACCAGAGCCCGGTTCCGTTTTAAACAAGGTTTATATAATGTGTTACAATATTTTATTTCTTTTAAAAAGCCGAGATACTTTTATAATGTGTAACAATGCTCTATTTCTTTTAAAAAGCCGAGATAAATTAAAAGTAATAGTATTTCAAGGAACTGGTTGTAAAAGCCAGTTATCTGAATCAGGCTTCTTGTTGGTGAGTTAAGTAATACGTAGTATAGTAAGAGGTCATGGGTTCAAAGCCTATAATATGTAAGTTTAGTCATTTAGAATGAAAAATATGAATCAGGCTTCCCGGATTACATACTAGTTGATTGGTTTTGCTAGATATTTTAATTTTAATCAAATAATATATTGCCTCGTGTGTAGCGGTGACATGTTTTGAATATCGAATCTCCAGTATTTTCACATTAAGATTGAAGAGAATCTCCAGTATTCTCTCCTCTTCGGTCAAAGAGGAGAGAATAAGCAGAGTAGCCTTCTAATCTGCTGTTGTCCAAGACACGAATTCTGGGTTTGGACTGGTTTTATTTTCGACTGTAAGTGTTTGCGGTGGTGGGGAAGACGAGCCATCGATGTGAGCCAAGAGATTATGATGGGCGACCAGAAGATTCATGTGGTTAGGCCATACAAGATAGTTGGCGGCAGACAATTTGATTGGGGAAAAGTGAGGGGTGGAATTCAAGGAAGAAAGGTTTTCTGCAGGGGAAGCCATGGAGAAACCAGGAAGAAAGGAGAAGGATGAGGGGAATGGACAAAAGAAGGGAAGAGAAAAAATTAGGCTGATACCATGTTAATGATTTGAAAATCAACCTCACTATTAGATTGAGGGATGAGTGATCTATATATAACGAATGATTACAAAATAATCTCCTATAATTGAGGAGAGTCAAACACAAAATAAAGAAAAGATATGAATACAATAAATACATAATCGTTTACTTAATAGATATACACACAATTTAATAATAGAAAAAGCATGCATGCCGTGTGTTGAGGCCTTCTCCTGGGAGTTGAAAGGGTCTTTCGAACAGTCAACGAACCATGCTAGTGATCATCTTGCACACTGAAACAAGCTGTTAGCTTTGTCATAGGGAGGGGTTGGTCCTTGAGACCTAACTCCTGCGTGAGAGTAAGTTCATGGTTCTTTTGTGAAGTAATTAGTAAAAGTGAGTAACTTGTTTAAGCTGCCAATCATCACAATTTTGATGCTATTTATACTAATTCGTACTTGCAAGAGCATTTAATTCTTGGCTTGGGTTGTGCTTGAGGCTAATCACAGAGCAACCGTGATTAGTTGTTTTCCTAATGACTGATGTCTCACAGTTTGGAGTCTTATCTATCCAATCTTCCTCTCTTAGTTCTTCGGCCTCGTTGTTACTTTCATACGACTTCAGCTGTGGTATAGGTCTTCCCCATCCTTAGTAAGAGTACAACGGGCTGTCACTTCGTTACTTCTGTCGGGTTTTGTAACAACCCCCATAAAATCTCCCGAACCATTCATAATTAAAAATAGAACGCACACGACAAGACCAGACACAAAAAACGAAGAAACGGGATCCAACAAGTCCTCGCGTGTCGCGGGAACATGCCAAACCTTGCTGCGACGCGAGGGAGGGGGTGAGCTACGTGTTAAGAGACACGTTGTAATACCCGGAAAATTTATATAGTTTTTAGTTATAACGGACGTTTTAGAAATTATTTAAATACGTATATGATTATAATCTAAAAAAAAATCTTTGAAAGAGATAATAATATGCGAATAAATGAAAGTGTCATTAACTAGTCTATAGTTCAAAATTCTAGATATACTATATATTACTTATATGCATTAATTATAGAATATAAATGAAACAAAAAATAATAAAATGTGTTAATTATTGATTAATATTCGTTGGTGAAAACGTGGAGGCAATAAAAAAAATACAAATGAATTATAACAATATGTGGATACCACCTGTCAACCTTCGTACCTTATTTTCCAAGGAAACTAGATATAAAAATCAATATTTACACCTACATGTCACATACACTCAAAACTTATTTCTATCTTACAAATCATTATAGTTTTCTACTCTATTTTAAAATAAACAATAGCAACATCCAAGAGTTTCTATTGAAGAGAACAATGAAGGTAATTTTATATGTTTCATTTCGTTTATTTATTGTTTTATAATTTATAATACTATAAAGAATTATGAGTGAATATCATTATTATAAATCTTTTTCAATAGTTTAACAAATAATGGAGTCTTAAGATACATATAGATAAATAAAATCTAAACTAGATTGTTCAAAATAAAGAAAACAAAAGGTAACCGGTAACTCTGTTATAATATTAGTATTATTGATTATCAATAAATAATTAATAATAGATTATTAATAAATAAAATCTAAACTAGATTATTAATAACTAATAAATAATAAACAAAAATAACAGGTACTCTGTTACAAATAAAATCTAAACTAGATTTTTTTTAAATGATACTATAATTCATATATAAGCCAGAAAACTTGCCAAGTTACATCAAAACAGAAGGTAGCCGGGCAACAAGCTGCGCCGCCAATCCTTTCTGAATTGCAAACCCTAACCTTCCAAATACAACCCTTGCCCCCTTGGGGTTGAACAATTGTTGTAGACGACCCGTTGAACCCTCGTCAAGAAGTTGATAGCTTCTGGCGCTAGGGAGCCAAAAGTATCAAAGGCAAAAGGGACAAAGACATGCTGGTTCTTTGCGCCAGCTTTAGCGTGCTTATCCACTTTCTTTGATACTGCCTTTCTTGCCGCTTGTCCAGCTACAAACCCGTTTTCTCTTAAACCAACCAAAGGGGAAACCCCCGTGAGGTCTACACAAGAATGTTTTCCCCCAGCCCAGCCAAAGACGAGTAGATCCGCTGGTCGCAGAGTAGATCTCCCTTCCATAGGAAGACATAAATAATACTTTATGATATACTAATAACTAGATTATTAATAAATAATACTTTATGATATACTAATAACTATTAACTTTAATTACTATTTTGTTTAATGCTCATACATGAATTTGGCTTTCACAAAACTAGAAGTACTCATTTAATGTTTTAGGAAGACATAAGATTATGTGTTAGAACTTATTTTAATTTTAATATGCAAACCATATTTTAGATTTTATTATTAAACTAGAGTATGATAATACTTAACCATGAATTTCAAAATCTTTGTTAACAAATCAACAAATTAATTTAACAAAAGTATTATGATAAGATATAACAATATTATATTGTAGGATTCCATGATCGTCTAGATGTAATCTATTATCCTAGCTTTGTTGGGGGATTCTAAGTTGGGTTGGGCGTTACCACGTGCACCACCGGGCGATACGTAGAAGGACTAGGGGTGATTGGGCTGACCTAAGCCCTAGCTTACGCAACTGGGTGTCGTAGAGGGACTCCATCCACCCCCCGGACGCGCAGACACGTTCACTTTTGGGTATAAATAGGGAAGGCATGGGACAGGTTTCACTCACTCATTTTCGTTTCTATAATCTCTATTCTTGATCTCAATAAACTCTATATCTCGTATACCATGTTTAAAACCGTGAATCACCAATACGATACCTTGTCGGACTGATTAGAAAATTAACCAACGAACACCAAAGCTTTTCCTGAATAAGGTGAGCCTTTGTTAACCTACGTTGTGATTTTGATCTCTTGATTATCGTTAGGTTGATTTAGTTTTACACTAATACGCCTTACATTCGATGTAGTTTGGAAATAGAACCAGGAGGCTTTAACAACCAGAAACCCTAATTTTTTTTCAAGGTAAGACATTCACTTTTTCATTAGAACATGTTTTTCCAAAAACCCTAAATGTTAGGATCTGAGTTTGATATTGTTGTGAATGTTTAAGATGAAACCAAATGAAAGAAGAAAACCAAATGAAAGAAGATAAACAACAATGAAATAGTGCAGCAGAAATTATAAACTTTCAAATCACAACAATAGAGAGATTGTTTTCATAAACATGCTTTTGTAAATTCACGTATGCATGCAATATTACAACTCCCATCAGCCTAAGATCATTTTGATTTGTTCGTACAGAAATGTTAGAAGGAAAGTGTTGAATAGAACAATATAGGAAATGTTGTATTTATAGTACAAAAAAAACATTTGAGGAATCTAAGCTGACGTCACCTTGACAATGATATCTAAGAGTCTAGCAAACTCCTAACATCTGCTAAGCTAAACATTGTTACATTAATAAATAGAAACTCTGTTGATCCAGCATCTGTTGAGAAGAAACTTTGATGAGCTTTAACCTCTGTTGGTTCAATAGACCTTTGACTTGTAAAGAGCTTGTCTTCAATAGATCTTGTATAGCAGACTTTAGCTTCAACATACCTTTGAGCAGCAGATGTTTGATGTCTTTGCCTTTGGGAGGAGTTAAATATTCAAAGCACTATTTATTCTTGATTAGATGATATAAATCATTTTGGCTTTCCAATAATCTGTTTTTTTTATAGGGTTCAATAGATCTAACAATCTCCCCCTAGAACAGATGATGCCAAAACTATTCTTTATTGCTGATATTTATTTTTCAAGAACAATTCCCTGATTTGCCCTTAAAACTGTAGTTTAAAGTTTATGGAAAACATGTCTTTAAAATCCCTTTGTAATTCAAGGTTCAATAAGTCTTAGAGGTCATCTACATCCAGACCATATGCATACTCCATTTTCAGCCTTTGAATCTCACCATTTGATCTGAGCAAAGTCAATTCATGGGTGTTTGAGGATGACTTCCATTTTAGAATTTTTGAATCATATGGTTTTCTTGGGGGAAGACTTATTGTTGAGTTTGGTGAAAGTGATTTGCTTACAAGGTTAGAATAGTTTCTGTCAGTTCTTCACTTGCAACATTAGTGTGAAAGAGCAGTTGATTCTTGATTCTTTCCTTTCTATGTTCTTCAAACATTTGCTCATCATTTTCAGTCATCTTCTTTTGCCTTTTTTCTTGGTTTAAGGTAAGTGTGGATAAGACATTGGTTGAAGAATGCTTTTTGAGTGTTTGGGTCTGTTGAGGGATAACAACTATTGGATAATCTGGCTTTCTTGGAATTGTAGGATCTTTCTTTCTAAGTTCTTCCAGTTTCTTTTATGTATCTACAACTCTGGATTCAGACCATCTTGAAACAGACCTTGTAGAGCCATAATTTGCAGCAACTAATTGTTCTTTCATTCTTTTAAGCTTCAAAGGCCTATTTTGATCCACTTGTTTGTACTTTTTCCAGTCAGGTGAAGTTGGCTTGTGTAGAGGATCCTTGAGCATTTCTTGGATTCTATCAACTTCTTCTTTAAGGTCATCTGATGACCAATCTTTGAATTGGCTCTTGATGCTTTATATGGCTTGTGTAGCATTATGTGGTCAAGATAATCTTGTTTAAGCTCCTCATCCAGTTTAGCATTTACTGGCCTTTCTGACATGGACTTACTCATATCTTTGGCAAAATCTTCAATTTTTCTAACTTTGCTAAGATTATGAAATAAGATTGATTGTGTAGCCATGTCATCTTTCCCTTTCTCATCTCTTTGGATATGTTCTCAACTTGTAGAGCTTTCATTTTCAGATATTTATCTAAATTTCTTGGCTTTATATATCCAAAGAGATGGGAAGCCTAGTTTTGAAATATCCTTTGCTATGAAGAATGATTCAATTTCTTTTTGAACAATAAGGATTTCTAGAGGATATCTAATAGCCAGTGGGATTTCAGGTGGTGGTTTGTTCATGGGTGGTAGTGAAGTGGTTTTAGATGGTAGTGATGAGGGTGATGTGGAAATGAGTTTTGATGATAAAGGGATTGGTGATGGAATGTCATCATCATCATCATCAATAAAAGTTTTTCTTTTGCGTTGGAACTTGATTTTTGGTGATGGTGGTCGTGTTAATATTCTTGGTGGTGTGGATAATGGTTAGGTTAAAGTGGGAAATGTAATCATAGCAGAGGTTTGGTTAACATCTGTTGTATCAACATGTGCTGCTGATTTGGTAACGGTGATGAAACATCTGTTGGTACAATTGTTGTACCAAAATCTGTTGTTGGTGATTTTGGTAAAGGTGATGGTTTCATTTTGGGTGTTGGTTTAGTTGTGGTTTTGATAGAGTATACACTTTTTGTTGCCTCAGCAGTGGTTTTAGAAGGGGTGGAATTTGGTTGTCTAACTTTTCTAGTAGACTTTCTCTTTCTTGAAGTGCCTATGTCTTCTTTTTCCATCTTCTTGGCTTGTTCTTCTTCAATCAGTCTGGAAGCTTTGCTTTCAAGTATCTCTTGTTTCTTCTGCTTTTCCAAAGCAATCTCTTCAGCTTGTTTGTTTAGGGTCTCATCAATCCCTTTTTGAATTCTAGCATCTGATGCTTTAGCATAATGTTGATTTTGTGTAGACCCTGGCTTTTGTTGCACCTTTGGATCTGGCTACAACTTTCTCAATTTATCACTCTCTTACTTTTTGGCATCATCCTCTTCTTCATCAAGAATAACTGTTGTAGGGGCAGATCCAGTGGTCTTTATCAAATACTCTTTGATGGCCTTAATATCAGCTTGAGTGTCTTTATATTTGGCCTCAACCATATTTCTGATCAGTTCCATGTGAGTGTTATGGTTGATATCAGCCAAATTCCTATGAGCTTGAATTATAGGTTCCAGAGAATTCTAGAGCTCATTGGTAATTTGCTGTGTAGAAGGCTGGCTTTGAGAATTTTGTAGCATTTGCTTCATCATGTCTTTCATTTAACCTATTGAAGCTCCATTGATGTCATTCTCTCCGTCAATTCCTTGTATCTCAATTCATCACCTAATTTAACAGGATCATCTGAATTCCTACCAGAAGTAGTTGTATTTGAATATCAATAGGAGAAGACTCCATGTTATCAGAACCAAATGCCCATAGGTCTTGGTACTAGGGACTTCCAACTGGAGCAGAGGTTACAATTGTAACCTCAACAGTTGTTGCCTTTAAAGAAGTCTTATTGATCTAACCACTGTCCAACTGAAACATTGTTGTGTCATCAGTTGTAGTAGCTGCTTCACTTAAACTACAACCAAGAGAACTTGTAACTCATGGGGTGTAGCCTCCTCAGCTGTTTCTGGGTTAGCAATTAGATTTATCTTAGACTCAGTCACATGTGGAGGTGTACTCTCTTGGATAGCTGATTAAGAGGAACTGATTTGTGTCTGAGCTATCTCAATTGCATGAAACAGAGGTATAATAGTAGGTGGAATTGAGGGAGATGGTTGTGGGGGTAGAAAGAGAATTTGCCTTGGGAGAAGGGTTGTGAAACAAATTTTCAATTGAAAGATCTGTTTTATAGTGTGGTGTCCCTGTGCTTACAACCTGATCCTTTTGTGAGGATGCAGGAGGAGTTTGGATTGGTTGAGATCTTTCCAAGTGTTGTGAGGAAGTAGCAACAATGGTTTCTGTTGATGCTTTAAGTCATATGTATCATGAGAAGCCAAAACAGGTACGTGCACTAACATTAAATCTACAAATAGATTTAAAGGAACAATTAAAACGTACCCAGGAAACAACAATAACTAATGATACTGAAGGAGTAAAAGGTATGGTAAAAGATTTGGAAAAAGATGTAAATGAAATTTGGAAATTCCAGAAAAGAGGACCTGGTTATCAATTCAAGGAAACCTGTCAGAAAAGATTCTCGAATAAGCTCATAAATCTAAGTATACGATGCATCTTAGAAGTGATAAGATGCATCGGGATTTGAGGAAAAATTTCTGGTGGATAGGAATGAAAAAGGATATAGCAAGTTATGTCTCAAAATGTTTAACTTGTAAGCTTACTTAAACAATTGGAAATCTAGTATGGAAATGGGAATTGATAACAATGGATTTTGTTACTAAATTACTCAAAACAAGAAAAGGTAACGACATAATCTGGCTTATTGTGGTTCGACTTACAAAGTTAGCTCATTCTTACCAAAGAAGGAAACCTTTAGTATGAAACGATTACTAAGTTGTATCTGGACGAAATAGTCTCATTACATGGAGTCCTAGTATCCATTATGTCTAATCGAGATAGTCGTTTCACTTCTCATTTCTAGGAAAGTTTTCAAAGAACCATGGGAACACAACTAGATCTGAGTACAACTTATTACCCACAAATGGATGGTTAGGGTGAGAGAACAATACAAACATTGGAAGACGTGCTAAGGGCATGTGTAATAGATCTTGGTGGAAGTTGGGACGACCACTTGTTATCAATAGAATTCTCCTATAACAATTATCATACAAGCATTAATATTGACCCATTTGAAGCACTTTATGGAAGAAAATGCCGAACTCCAGTATGTTGGCAGAAATATGAGAAACACAACTATTAGGTCCTGAGATAGTGCAAGAAACGACCAACAAGATCATTGAAGTCAAAGAAAGATTTAAAATAACGTGAGATCATCAAAAGAGTTACGCAGATCATCGACGTAACAATTAGAATTTCAAGTCGGAGAAAACGTATTACTAAAAGTATCTCCGTGGAAAGGAATAGTTTGGTTTGGCAAAAATTAGAAGTTAAGTCCAAGGTTTGTTGGACCAATTGAGATCATTAAACGAATTGGACCGGTAGCTTATTAGTTAGAGTTACTAGAAGAAATGGCTGGTATACATGATCTATTTCATGTATGCAACTTAAGGAAATGTTTAGCTGATTAATCCTTAATCGTACCTCTTCAAGATATAGAGGTAAATGAAAATTTAAAATTGTTGAGAAGCCCTTACAGATTGAAGATCAGAAGATCAAGAAGCTCAAGCATAAAAGATTAGTTTTGATCAAAGTGAAGTGGGATTTGAAACGTGGACTAGAATATACTTGGGAATTGGAATCAGAGATGAAATAAAAATACCCTTACTTATTCCAATGAATCTCGAGGACGAGATTGGAAACAAGGTGGAGAGGATGTAACAACCCCCATGAAATCTCCCGAACCATTCATAATCAAAACCCTGAATGTGTACGACAAGAGCCGACACAAAAAACGGAGAAACAGGATCGGGCATGTCCTCGCGCGTCACAGGAACATGCTAAACCCTGTCGCAACACGTGGTAGGGGGTGAGCCACGTGTCAGAGACAGTGCTAGGGGTGACTGGGCTGAGCTAAGCCCTAGCTCACACTTCAGCGTCTCCCGCGACGCGTGTGATCGAGTCCAATTTTGGGTATAAACAGGACAGACATGGACTGGTTTCACTATAAACTCTATTTTCGATCTATATAAACTCTATTCGCGTATACCATGTTTAAAACCATGAATCACCAACACGATACCTTGTCCGATGATTAGAAAACCAACCAATGAACGCCAAAGCTCTGCCTGAATAAGGTGAGTCTTTGTTAACCTACATTATGGTTTTGATCTCGTGCTTACCGTTAGGTGGTTTTTTTACACTAATATGGCTACATTCTTTGTAATTAAGAAATGGAACCAGAAGGCTTTAAAAACCAGGATCCCAAACTTTTTCAAGGTAAGACATTCATTTTTTCATTACAACATGTTTTTCCAAAACCCTAAATGTTTTTCCGGTTTTTTTACTTAATTTACCGTGATTAAGTCTTTGTATTCTTACAAAAAACTATTGCTAGTATGTGGGTTTTGTATGGGCCAATAGCGATATGAACAAAGTCACAATTCTAGTCGAGTGACAAGAACCAGTGGATAGTTGTAAGATATAAACAAATGTAAAAATCATAATACTATAATTTTAAGAATGTGTTACTTTTATACAAATGAATTTACTTGTTAGTATTTCTAGCTGATCAAATGTTTCTAAACGTGTTTCAGGTGATTTACTATGAAATGAAGGAGTAGTGCTACGAGGCACACAAGCTTAAATAAGTGGCTATATCACCTGAATAAAGAAACTTGTTTTGTAATTAAGGGTTTATCCCTATGAAAACATTTTTTTTGTAAATATGGGTTTGATCCCACAAGTTATGAAATGAAAACTTCGGTGTTTGAAAACTCTGATATGTTTCCTAACACCCGATCCTAATGCAATTTCTCCTGCATAAATTTTAATAAACATAGGTACCACTTAAACTTTTCACGGCTCTCGTTCAGGGTAGGGTCGGGGGTGTGACAGGTTTAAAGCAGAACAGCTCTGCCTTTGTCTGTTTAACCACAGGTTTGCTTATGGCTAACTAACTTGTACTTTATGTCAATCTGTCAAGGCATCCTTTTGGCACCGTGTCATACTTCCTTCCGTTAGTGTCCTTGAGTTCGGCCAATTATATCTTTTGCGGGTCACCTTACGACTTCGTCTGCAGTGTGAAATGATACGGTGTCCTTCGGATTCTCGGAGGATATGCAGGAAGGCTAACCCAGGCCAACATCCCCCTAAGTCCGACAAGAGTTTTGCACCATTGCAAATACCTCGTTGGACTTTCTAGTTGCATTACCTGAGTTTTGTTAGCTTTGTTTTAGATATTTTGCGCATTTACCCAATTTACTATTTATGATTGATATTTACTGTTTGATGACATGATTAGCTATGATTTGTCAGTAAAAGTATCTTCCCTGGGTATACCTATGGCGTCATTTCATTTCTTTATTTAAGTACCCCTTACCTCCTTCATTTCCTTAACTCTCTTTCCATTTTTGTTTCCTTGCTTTGGTCCTTCAGAACACTTCTCCTCACATCAGGTCAGACATCTTTCTTTCGTCATTTCCTTTGTTTCTTCCTTTCCAATTTTTATGGTTTGCTTCGTTCGTCATGAGCAAACGGAACATGGACCTCCATCCATCTAGTATGGATTAGAAGGTCTTGATCAGTATTTGCTAGGATCGCTACCACCAACTGGAGCTCAGCTAACTAAGAAGCAGAAAGACTTGATTGTGATGAGGAATAGAGAAGAATGCCACAAATGCATCAGAAAGATATGTTGTTGATGTTGGAAGGGGTTACTTTGACGGACATAGGAACAAGTCTGGCGTTCGTTGTTGGAAATATCTGAAGGACCAGGGTATGTGGCTCATAAGTTGGAAACATGGTGAAGTTGAACTTCATGGACAGATGTCAGATTTCGAGTCAAGAGTTGATCTACATTAGCTGTATTATGCACCATTCTACAATCTTGACAACGATAAAAAAAAAGATGGGCTTTCATGATACACTTGGAATATGAAGTGTTGAATGGCTTTCCTAATATGAAGACTATCGAGTATCATGAGAGATGGCATACAAAGGTTATTGATGATGCAACTTGAAAACAGGTTAGAAGTGTGATGCGGCCTCATACTTCTAAAGCTAATACAATTCCATTTCCTGAGTATTTGCCTAATGGTACATTGAAAGACTTTGAATTCTGGTGTTACGATCCTAAAGTTAGTAATGTTGTGATTGTTTGTAAGGATACATAGTTTAGAGTTGCACTGGCTTCTAATTTGATGTGGTTTGTAACAGAAGACGTTCATGTATTGTCTAAAAGTCATATTCGAAGTGATCCAATGTATGTGCTAAAGATTATACTTGTGCTATTGCAAGTATTATCTCAAAGGATTTTTGGGCAGGAGAACCAGGACCAATGATCATGCGTATAATGGGGCAATATCTTCTTAGAGATCCATGAAAAGCATAAATCTATGGGGATATTATAAGGTCGTAGTTATAGATTTATGCTTTGTAGTGGTCGAACAGGTTAACGGGTCAAATTTTTGGGTAATTTAGACTAGATTAGGTCATGCCTTAAACCATGTGGGCCAGGCCGGTTATAGGAAGCCTATAAGGGGGCGATGTTAGCTAGTCTTTTTAAGGGGATTCCTCCCTTTTGAATCAGGTTAGCAGTTTTGTAATTCAAGCTTGTATCATACGATTTGTTCAAGGTAATACTATAATTGTATGCAAGTTAATCTTTGATTCTTTGTGTTCATTGTTCTAGCCATAGTTTGATTATGCCAAACTGTTAATATTGTCTGATATCTACGTTTTCGGGACTTACACTTTGGTCACACTTGGGCTAAAAAATGCACGTAGCGGTTGGCACATGGTCACAGTTTTTGTGTGTGGCCGTATCCATATATTGGCGAAGTGTGATGTCACCTTAACAAGGGCCCTTCCATTTAACTTCAAAAAATGTAATTTGTAAATTTAATAAATACCCACCGGTGACCTTAGTTAGGTGTCGGTTCTTTTCAAGTAAGTTCATTGCACCACATGCTAATAACTAAACTTTAATTCATTCCAAGTGGATTCAAAAACCCAATGCAATACTTATTGTGATATTGATATTCTCCACTCATTTCTATTACTTATCTTTACTTTCAGGTTTTATATCTAATTTACTAAACAAAACAAAAAAAAAATATTTAACTAAATATTTGGTAACTGAAGATTTGAGTAGTAAAAGTCATGTCCTTTGGGTTCGATACTTGGTTCTTACATACACTATACTACAAATGATAGGTCACTTGAGTATTGGTTGTGTTTGGTTTAAGTAATAATCAATTTTTTTATAAATTTAAAACGAGATATTCGTGTTCCAAAGTTATTAAATTAACCAATACTAAACATACGACCCATTAACTTACCACCCACAACCAGATCGTCAAATAGACGTGGTCAATCAAACACTTGGTAATATGATTCGGTGTGTGTGTGGGGAGATAAACTAAAGATGTGGGATGCAATACTTACCCAAGCTGAGTTTGCCTATAACAATGATGTTCACAGCAACAGCAGCTTCACCTTTCTCAGAAATCCACAAACATTTAATTTGTCATGTTGTGGACTTAGTTGACCAACAAAAAAAATTAGACAACAAGGCCAATAATTTAGTTAAAGACATGCAAGCTACTCATAAGGCAATAATATAGAAGATTGAAAAGTCAAATGCTAAAGGTCTTTGAAGTTGGTGATAATGCCATGGTTTATCTTCTCAAGGAACGATATCTAGTAGGCACATACAACAAGTTGAAACAAAAGATGTATGGCCCTTGTCAGAAAGATTAATGATAATGACTATGTTGTTGACCTCTAAGGAACCATGTCTATTTCTAAGAAATTCAAGGTAGCTAACATCTACAAACGCTACCCATCAGATGCAATTTTTTTTATCCTAAGAACTCGAGGTCGAGTTCTTCTCAAGTGAGGGGATTAATGGGGAGCGGGTTCAAGAATTGCCAGACCTTTACATGAACCACCTTGACAAGAAAAAATATGGTAGAACAGGTCAAACTTTAAACAAGCATAAATTGGATTATGATTGAGTTACGAAGCCCACAAGCATGCAACAGAAAGGTCTCGATAAGACGGATCATGTAAAAAACACCGTAGAAGGTTTGGGTCTGTTGTTAGGCCCGAGGTCCTTAACGTCTCCAATCAAGATTTTTTCCCAAATTCGTCAATCTTCTGTAGTTTTCTTTTTAGTCAATGGCGCACGAGTCATTGATTAGCATGATTTTTGTCTTTATTTACGGTTTTAATTTCAATAAATACCCGTCAATTTGTCACTTGAAAATCTCAAATTTAGAAAACCCTCTAAAAGGGCACCTATTTTATTGGTTCTATTCCTTCATAAATTAATCAAATTTCTTTGAGAATGTATCTCATTTTATTATCGTTTACGCTCTGCGTTAAAACAGACATAGATATATACATGATGAATTGAACAATGTATATCTGTTATATACATAAAACTATTTGCTATTTAACTGTAAATAAAGCCAACCCATATATCTAGAAACACGGAATAATAGATGCTGATGGAACTAAAGATAATATTCGAAAGTTGAAACTATTCCAAATACAAATGTTAACTAATTAACAGAACAAGAAATACAATTTACAACTTACGAGTTACATTGGTCAAACGGTTACTATGTAGAAAATGTTTCTCAGATTGTTCGTTACTAGAAATCGAGTATGATAGATGTTGTTTGGGTTCTAAACATCTTTTTATCTTCCCTGCTTTGTTAGACGATGGTATTTTGCTCCAATCAACATCATGCTCGATACAGCACACGTGTATGATGTATCGATATGATCTCAATGCAACAAAACCAACAAATAAAAGGATCGCTTAATAGAACATTAACCTTAAGCGTACTAGGAAAAAGTGAGCTGGATATGTTGTGCAAGATCCTCTGCACTTAACTTGCATTCAATTCCAATCTAACAAAATAAAAGGCCGCAAATCAACACAAATCTTTTCTTAACTCACTATAAGTATAAATAGCTTGAGCAATATCATATTTTTCTGAATTTGCATCTAACAATGGTGCACAAAGTAAAAAATTCTATAACTTTAAATTTGAATGGCCATTATTTTTTGTGAAGTTACAATGCTCCAATAAAACTAAGTTCAGTTGTCATTAATTTAGAGCAGTTGGTTTTGCATCCAAGACTGATACAACCAGTACAAATTTAATGCCAATGTTATTAAATATTCAATAAATCTCAAAGATGGAGTACCACTTGACATATGAGCCAAACAATTTCATGCTACTTATATTTCTAAGGAAATGTATATATATGATGGAGTAGTTGATTAAATTTGCCAACATATAATTTCTGGTTCCCACTATTAGTACATCTCTACATTTTATTCCCACGCTCTTTTTCACTCTATCTCTCTCTATATGTATATATGTATGTGTAAAAAGGGATAGAGAATACTGAAGTGTGAATATTAACTCCCATAATTTCAAGATGTATTGTTTGTACCCTATCTGCTACCTTCTTCTAGTTGCCTCTTTCATCTCCCAAATCTACCTTACTGAACCTCCTTTATTACTCTCTGCACCTATTTCCTAGTTGATTAAATTAGCCAACATATAATTTCTAGATGTATTGTTTGTACCCTATCTGCTACCTTCTTCTTGTAACCTCTTTCATCTCCCAAATCTACCATACTGAACCTCCTTTATTACTCTCTGTACCCTATTTCCTATGCCATTATTGTATGTATGAGTGAGAGCTATTAAAAAACAAAATGCATGAACCGATGAATGAAAATGAGCAGAAGCTTCATTATGTTTCACAACCATATTTGTCAAACAAACATATAATTGAAGTGACCCACTAAAATTACATGAAGAGAATAATGTTGTCTTCTTCACAACGGATTAAAGACATTTAATTCTGTCTCCAACTATTATTTTTGAAGTTTCTAGTTGAATATTAACTTTGAAAACGATGTATACACTTTGGCTTTTTCTTGGAACAATGTGTTTTTTAATTTTTATATTTGCAAAAAAAAAAAAAAGAAAAGAAAAGAAAAGAAATATATGGTTTGGGTAAGAACAGAATATTTTACACCCGATGCAAAACATGCAAATTTTAGTCTAAATTCGTTATTTAATTTGTAAGGTGTAGTGTTCGCTTTAGAGCTTTGAAACAACCACAATTTATTTATAGTAAAACACCAAATTTTATGGTAAAAAGAAAAGGTTGATCAGTTCAAAATTATCAACTTCTGTGACTACATATTTACTTTTTTCTAAGTTAATTTAGGGTTGTTGAAATTAATCTTGATGTTTCCGGTCGGTTCGGGGTGAATACGGGTCTAGTCGGTTACACGGGTCAGCGGGTAAACGGTTGATCCATCTAGAATGGGTCATGGGTAAGGAATTGGTCTGGTTGACCGAGCTTAATGGGTTGAGAATGTTGAGTTTGCTGCTAATAAGGGGGATTACGTTGGAATGATGCGAAAGAATAAGGTCGTGGGTTTTATTCCCACTTTTCTAGGAGTTTTAGTTATTTTAAGTTTGCATGGTTGTGTATATATATTAAATGTTTGGTGGAATGAAAGTGTGGCATTAGAAAATTCTAAATATTTTTCTTTCCCAGGTCGAAACGAGGGTCGAGAAACGACAGCCGGTGAATACGGTGTTTGCCGGTTTGAGAGTCGAGTGTTAGAGAGGAAGGGAGCAGACCCTTTTAAACTGCAGGGCTGAGATGAGAGGTAGAGATTAATTGTTGAAGTGGAGAAGAAACATGTAAGAAAGAAGAGAGGTTCTGTGTGAGCCTGAAGCGATTCTGCATGAGCCATGTGTGAGCCGGAGAAGACGAGGAAGGAGAAGATCTGTGTGATCAATGTTTATCTGTGTGAAGCGAGATGTACCGGAGATCTGTGTGATCGGAAAAGGAGATAAAGATGAAGATGATCTGTGTGATCCATAAAGAAGTTCTGTGTGAATGGTGCAACGGTTCTGAGGGAATCGGTTGAGAGGTGTACGTGAACGATTTCTGTGTGAAAAAAAAGTAAAAGACAGAAGAATCTAAGTGATTCATGGTGGTGATTCTTTATGAATCTAGTCAAGAGTGAAATCTGTGTGATTTTATGGTTCAGCCGAAAAATGTGTGGAGACATGTGGCGAAAAGAACCTGTGTGGTTCAGCGATTCGAGTCGAGAAAGACCTGTGTGGTGCGGTTGCGGAAAAGACAACTGTTCGAGAAGCGTGTGGCCTAGAAGCAAACCTGCTGTGTGTGGGTTGTTTGTGTTTATTTTTTTTGGTTAAAGGAACAAGTGGAATCCGTGTGATTTATTGGTGTCAATCAAGATGCTTTGTGTGAACAGACGGGGTGTTTTGGATAGTGAATGTCTGGATTACAAAGACTTGAGGTTTTTGAGTTTGAAGCTTATATATGAACTACGAAGGATCTGGATGATTTCGTGTGATTGTTGGAAAAAGATAAAGGTAAGTCAACTCAAGTGATGTTATGGCTTCATTAACAAAAGGCGGCTGGAATGTTTTTTTGGATGAAGTTGTAGTTCTTTAATATGCATAACAAGAAAGTTAGCAGGTGAAACACACCAACAAGTAGGTGTATTTTTTACTAAGTTTAAGAAAGAAGGTCGAAAGCAAGAGCAAGAGCAAGAGCAAGAGTCGAGTCAAGTCGGATCTTCGTGGTGAACTGATTAAAGCTAGAAACCGGACCCGTGCGGTTTGTTTAGCAAGAGCAAGATGGAATCTCCGTGATTCAGGTAGCAAGAAAAACAAGAACGGTTGCAAAGAAACGAGCAAGTAAAAGAACCGACATCAAAATTAAGGGGGTGAATGTTCGAATTAATCTTGATGTTTCCGTTCGGTTCAGGGTGAATACGGGTCAAGTCGGTTACACGGGTCAGCGGGTAAACTGTTGATCCATCTAGAATGGGTCATGGGTAAGGAATTGGTTTGGTTGACCGAGCTTAATGGGTTGAGAATGTTGAGTTTGCTGCTAATAAGGAGGATTACGTTGGAATGATGCGAAAGAATAAGGTCGTGGGTTTTATTCCCAGTTTTCTAGGAGTTTTAGTTATTTTACGTTTGCATGTTTGTGTATATATATTAAATGTTTGGTGGAATGAAAGTGTGGCATTAGAAAATTCTAAATATTTTTCTTTTCCATTATTGTGTGTGAGTATTTATTCCTGAGCCTGATCCAACAAGGGTCACCTAAAAAATTAATAAAAGGATCTATCCGTAAAAGACAAGTGAAATATATATGTTTAATGTAGGTATGCATGCAGTTCATGTATATAAATTACTTTATCAACTACGTAGAGATATGCTCACCTTGATAGTAAATGAGTTAACCATTGTTTCATCAGCAGTGTTGATAGTAACCTTAAGGACTTCAAGAGACAAGTCTTCAAGAACTGACATTATCTTTGTTGCTTGGCCTGGTAACCGAGGCGATACAGTCTTTAGAAGAAGATTAGCCCCTGAGAACTTCATCTCTACATCGGCAATGGATGACTTCGAATTGGTAAAAAGCTCATTAATGGTGTCAGAAGTAGATGAAGAATTACAAGGTGACGCTGGTGCGGAGTTAGCCATGGCTGATAGAGATTGTATGTATGAAGTAGCAGATGGTAACATGTGCCTGTATGGGCTCGCTGATTGCGGCGTCCTTGTTACAAAATAGAAGAAATCAGCAATCAAGAAAAAGTAACAGAAAATTACAGCACATACTTATCCTATATTAAGCAACTTTTATTATAGAAAAAAAGAAAATAATTCTGTAGTAATAATACATATTTAGATACAAGAAACTTAGCCAAAAAGATGCTATTTTTATTGCCATCCATGATAACAATTGTCATTAAATATGTTAACTTCCATTTCTATATTCTACACAAGTTGTTGGTTTCTTTGAATGGTGTATGAATCCCTCTCAGGCTAATGTATTTCGATGGTTCTCGTGATATCTTAATCCGATCATTCAAAGAGAAAACAAGAACGGGTGTGTATTTATTGTTGGAATTTCTGTCCATTTTATCAAATAAACAAACATGATAAAGGACATTGAAGAAGAAGAAGAAGAAGAAGAATTGGTTGTGTGGAAGCATTGTGATGTTATGACCGGAGATTCATGGATATTGTTTTTTAAAAAACTCAGTTTTGCTATTTAAAAAAGGGCAGTGTCGTAGCTTGTTGCATGTTTACCTTCTATCTCGATGTAATTTTTTATTGATAGTCAAGGAAATACATTTTAATAGAACTAAAAAGTATAAATGAATTGAAGATTATTACATAATCCCCATTTAGAGAAACCAAATCTTAAACCTATTATGACTGCATCACCCATCAAATAAGCTCAACAAAATGGACACGTACTTATGCTAAGTCCTTTGAAATTCAAACCCAAAAAACTTAGTCCTAACAAACCATTTACCTCTAATTAACCAAATCAAACACCTCCCTTTCACACTAAACAAACCATGAACAATCAAGATTAGTCTAATGTTAGACTAAGTTATTTAAATTAGACAAGTTTATTATTATTAAGGGTACCAAGTTGTAATTAGTTTATCTATATATAGGGCCTTGTATTCTTCATTATTCATCAATAAAAACCTAATTACAATTATACGTTTCAATTTGGTATCAGAGCTTATACGCTTTGGGATTCTCTAAACCCTAAAAGCAGCCGCACTTCTTCTTCTCCTTTTTTTTTCTCTCTTCACTGCTGCAGCTATCAACCCTAACCAACCTAACAGCCGATTAACAATCCTGTGGCTGCTATCTTAACAGCCGATCACCAAACCTTCTGCCATCTTCCTGCATCGATTAACAAACCTAAGCCGATTATTATGGCTGTCATAACAACCTTTACAAATCAGGAAAAAGCTATCCATAACTCTCACAAGTTTGCTTTCACCCTAAAGCCTACAAACTATGGCTACCGGAAACAAATAGTCGAACCATTCCTTGCCTCTCATAACCTACTCGGTTATGTGGATGGTACCATCCCTTGCCCATCAAAGGATGTTACAACTGGAACAACCACCACTATAAACCTGAGTTATGCTCCATGGATTGCCAATGATGCTCATGTCCGTATGCTTATTGTCAACACAGTTTTTGAAGAATCTTTTCAGCATGTTCAGGGACACACTTCTCGTGAGGTATGGTTATCACTTGAACGCGCTTATTCACCCGTTTCCTACTCTCATGAATTTACTCTCAAAAGCCAACTGCTGCGAATCACCATGAAGGGTGATGAAAAACCGGCTAACTATTTGGCCCGGGCTCAAGAGTATGCTACTGCCCTTGCCAACATAGGAGAACCGATGAAGGAAAAAGATCTGGTCATGTTAACTGTTACCGGCCTTCGTGAAGAATATAATGGCCTCAAGGCCAACTTATTGGCTCGTTCCCCTCATGTTACCTTTACTGAACTACACGGGTTACTGAGTGACCATGACTACATGATCACAAAGATCTTGGCCACCAATCAGCAGGTGCCACACGCCTTGTTTGCGGCTGCCACAACTTCACAATAGCCCCTTACGGCTGCTGTCCCAACTCCACCACAACCAAATATTGATTCCCTACGGCAACAACTTCATAGTCTTCAACTCATGGCTTCTCAGTTGGGATATCAACTTCATCCTGCATCTTCTTCACAACCACAAGCTTACTTTGGGTCTCGATCCTTTAACAACAACAGAGGCAACCGTGGCTCTCGTGGTTCTTCCCGTGGTAACTCTCGTGGTGGCCAAAATAACTGCAATCAGGACAACACTAGCACTCGTCAATTCTCTTGGGCGTCAACACAGAACACCGTCTATGGCCACTGTAACCGTTGTGGCATTGGTCATCTCCCATCTCAATGTCCAAATCAATCGAACCAATCATGTGCAGCACCACAAGCCAACCTTGCTGCTCACTCTGATGTTGCCTCCCAATCAGGATTCACTTGGAAGCCCGACACTGGATGCAATGGACATGCCGCTCCAGACTTATCTAGCATTGACAACTCGGAGGCCTACTTTGGTAATTATTCTTTACTTATTGGTGACGGTAACCCACTACCTATTTTTCATATTGGCTCCTCAACTATTTACTCGCCTAACAAAACCTTTAAATTATCCAATATACTTCATGTTCCTGACCTTAAACAAAACCTTTTGTCCGTTCAAAAATTTTGTGTGGATAATGATGTTTTCTTTGAATTTCACTCATCTTATTTTGTTGTGAAGGACGAGTCTACACGCACAACCCTCCTAACGGGTCCCAGTGAACAGGATCTGTACTCCATTCGTCTTCCTCAACTCAAGTCTATCCCTAAAATCGCTTTCACGGCTGTCAAAGCTTCTTCTAGCATTTGGCATCAACGCTTAGGACATCCTCATGCTCAAGTTTTTTGTTCAATTATCTCTCATTGTTCTTTACCTATTACTGACAAGTTTTCAAATACATTATGTACAACTTGTCAACTAGGCAAGTCGTCAAAATTATCTTTATCAGACTCATCTTTTCGTAGCAAAATTTGTTGGATCTTGTTTATTGTGATGTTTGGGGGCCGTCGCCCGACTTGTCTGTTGATGGTTATCATTTCTTTTTGTTATGTGTGGATCAATATTCTAGATACATGTGGTTTTATCCCCTAGCTCAAAAATCAGATGTTTACAATGTGCTAACCAACTTTATTAAACTAGTAGAACGACAATTTAAAACCAAACTTAAATGCATTCAATCTGATTGGGGGGAGAGTTTCGTACGCTTACACCTTTTTGCACTAGTCATGGTATCATTCATCGCCGCTCTTGCCCTCACACAAGTGAGCAAAATGGGATGGTCGAGCGTCGTCATCGGCATGTTGTGGAAACCGGACTTACACTTCTTGCACAGTCCAGTCTTCCCCAACGTTTCTGGCAATTTGCTTTTGAGACAGCCGTTTACTTAGTTAACCGACTTCCCTTCATGTCTCCTCTAACAAATCTCATATGAACATGTATTTCAATGAAAACCTGACTACTCTTTTCTTCGTGTTTTTGGATGCCAATGCTTTCCTTATCTTCGTCCATATAACCGTCACAAAATTGAATTTCGATCCACTCCTTGCGTCTTTCTTGGCTACAGCCCTGTTCATCATGGCTATCGATGCTTTGACCCATCCACCGAACGAATATACATTGCCGACATGTTCGCTTTAATGAACATGTCTTTCCATATAACAAACCCGTACCTACCCAAACCCCACCACAACCTTCCCCACCCTACGTCTCAATATTTCCTGACCTACCACCCCGGTTTTCCAGCTGCACCCACACCACCTACTCCTCCTATACCACCCACTACTGCACCTCTCGAACCTACCCAATCAGACCCACAACTACAAACCGATACCAACACCCCACCCGAACCCTCAACCGGACCCACAGTTCCCACGGTCCAACCCACCCAAGCACCTAGAACTCGACCATCCAACCTTCGTCAAAACCCCAATCCACCCACTCATTATAATCCCGCTGCCTATACTGCCACCACTACCCCTACCTTACCCGTTGAGCCCACCTCCTTTACCGTTGCTAATTAGTCTTTAGAATGGCGCCAAGCCATGGCTGAAGAGTTGGATGCGCTACATAGGAATGGGAAATGGACATTAGTTCCCCCTGCCCCTCAAACTAACTTGGTTGATTGTAAGTGGGTTTACAGGTTAAAAACAGATGCAAATGGGAACATCAGCAGGTACAAGGCACGACTTGTTGCTAAAGGTTTCACCAGCAACATGGAGTTGATTATCATGAGACTTTCAGCCCGGTAATAAAACCTGCTACGGTTCGGACTATTTTATCCCTGGTTGTCACCAACAAGTGGATTCTCAGACAATTAGGTGTTCAGAATGCTTTTCTGCATGGTGATCTTCAAGAGACAGTTTATATGAGGCAACCTCCTGGTTTTGTTGACCCGACTAGGCCAGATCATGTGTGCTTATTACACAAGTCTTTGTATGGTCTCAAGCAAGCTCCTCGTGCCTGGTTTACAAAATTATCAACGACTCTTTACCAATTGGGTTTTCACGGGTCCAAAACTGATCCGTCCCTGTTTATTCTTAACAACAATGGTACTTTGGTTTACCTTCTTGTCTATGTAGATGATATTATCATCACAGGTAATCACTCTGGGGCTGTTAATGCTGTTATTGACCGCTTGAGCTCTATGTTTGCAATTAAAGATCTGGGTCCATTACATTATTTTTTGGGTATTGAAGTGGTGCATCATGGTTCGAATCTGGTCCTATCTCAACGAAAATACATTCTTGATATTCTTCATCGTGCAGGTCTTGCAGACTGCAAACCCGTGTCGTCCCCTATGAGTACTTCTCAGGTTTTCTTACCTGATGATAGCCCATTACTTGATGATCCTTCTAGATACAGGCAGACGGTCGGTGCTCTTCAATATGCAACTAACTCGTCCGGACATTGCTTTTACAGTTAATAAGGTTTGTCAATTCATGCATGCTCCTACCGAGAATCATTGGGCTGGTGTGAAATGTATTCTGCGTTACTTAAAGGGCACGGCTGATATGGGTCTCTTATTTCGTCACAACACGGGGTCTAGGCTACAAGCCTTTTCTGACTCTCATTGGGCTACTAATCTTCGGGCGTTCTCGGATTCTGATTGGGCTGGTTGCCCTATCGATCGTCGTTCCACGGGGGGATATGTTGTCTATCTGGGTTCTAATCTTATTTCGTGGTCTGCTCGAAAATAACAAACTGTCTCTCGATCTTCAACAGAATCTGAATTTAAGGCTATTGCTGATACTGTAGAGAACTGATTTGGCTGAAATCTCTTCTTCATGAACTCGGAATGTTTAGCAAGGCACCAACGCTTTGGTGTGATAATCTTGGTGCAACCTATCTCTCTGCTAATCCAGTATTTCATGCTCGTACAAAACATGTTGAAATAGACTATCACTTTGTTCGTGAACAAGTTACTCAAGGGAAGCTGAATGTCAAGTTCATCTCCACTGATGATCAAATTGCTGATGTGTTTACAAATGCTCTACCTTCACAAAGATTTGAGTTTCTACGATCCAAGTTGCAGGTCGTTCCCCGCCTCAACTTGCGGGGGGATGTTAGACTAAGTTATTTAAATTAGACAAGTTTATTATTATTAAGGGTACCAAGTTGTAATTAGTTTATCTATATATAGGCCTTGTATTCTTCATTATTCATCAATAAAAACCTAATTACAATTATACGTTTCAATTTCTAATATGTATGTTCTGAAAATGTGTACCTTATTGAGGCCAAAGAGTGTCAGTTTGTTATTGGGGAATCATTATAACGTTTGGTTGAAACATCAAACACTTGATAAAAGAGTGTGTTAGTTGGCGGTTAGAGAAATTGACAATTACTCGTTTACCATCAACTTAAACTCAATAAGCATAAAGTCTTTGGGACGAAATTTCGTTAGTTACCCGTTATTTGACGTTTGTTAGCAATGATAACTCACTGTTTGATCATCCAGTTGACACTCATAACCGAATTCGTTTCTTATTACCCAAGTAAATGCAAACGCAACTTTCTTTGTTTAACAGAAACTAACATCCCCGGTTCAAGCCTCACGTTGGACATAATTATTCAAGTCAAAAACATCTTTTGTTGCGTGTTATGTGGTCATAATTAAAACCACTCCATGCACATTACTAGTCATAAACATTAGGTCATACTCTACTACACATCCTACAAAATAAGTGAACTATTGAGTTATTAATAATTTCAAGGTACTAATTAAACATGATCGGGCTCTAACATGGCCATTTATTAATCTAGTATACAAGGGAAAACAAACGTTCTTCTAAGTCACAGGATGATGTCCATGCCTAGATTCTATCAGAGATCACTTCATAAGCGCATGAAAAAAAAGCTTTCTTCTCTTATTTGATTCTCCTATAATTATGGTACTTCTTGTGCTATAGGATCATTTGATTTGCGAATTCTAAAACTCTTTCATTTCAAAACTCCATAGATGATCTTGGTAGGGAAGGCACACAAATTTTATAGTAGTCAAATGACAAAAAAAAAAGAATATATAATTCTCGAAAATAATAATTTGGGAAAATTATCAAAATAGTTATCTATGACCAAGACTTTTCTAAAATTGACATTCTATTTTTAGCCACTTCTAATATGTGATGATCAATGGGATGCCGCCTAGTATTAATACGAATGAGGCTAAAACGGTTGACGGCTCAGCCAACGCATTTGACACTCAATAGCATAGAATCAAAGGTGGGGACCGCATACAAACCGACCATGTGTTGACACTTGTAACTTGTCGGCTGGTTAGGACTTTATATCCACGTCAACAACCTTCTGAAGACACATGCGATAACGGCTCAATTAGCCGTCCACGTGGTTGTTTGTCAGCTCAGCCAGTGAGATTAAAACGAGATGCTTGGCTTGGATTAGGGTGGTCGGCTTATCAGCTCAGCTAGCCTAAAAGTTTTTCTTCATCAAAATGGTTAGCTGTGTAATTAAATTTTTTTTCTTATTAAAAACAGGAAATATTCTTGTACTATAAGTATAAGTAGAAATAGAACCAACGGGCATAGACCAAATTTCGAATTGGGTCCATTTATAGGAACTTTAATAAATAATTCATGCTTGAAACTGCTAAGCCTAGACTTATGTCGATAGCTAGTCCGCTAAGCCTAGACGTATTCCAAAAAAGTCTTGAGCATGATTTGAAAATGCTTGAATATATGGATGTTGGCTTAGCCATGTTTTAGTTAGATGGCTAAGCCTTTTCGGATTTTGCAAATTTAAAAATGAATCTTGTAATTGTGATGGCCGATCCAACTAGTGTAGTAATGGTATACCCGTTGGTTTTATTTCTACTTGTACAATAATAATAAATCCTCTTTTAATAAGAATTCAAAAATAAGTGGGATAAGCAGATTAATGGATGATTAAAATTTGATGAAAAATCACGTTTAGGCTAGCTGAGATGATATGCCGACCACCGTAAGCCGAGCCAATCATCTTGTTTTGATTACGTCGACTGAGCCAATAATAAACCTACGTGGATAGCTGATTGAGCCATTATCACATGTGTGTCTAAAGGCCGAAGACATGGACATACAGGCTGAAGTAGCTGAAAACGTTACACGTGTCGACACGTGGTTGGTTCATATGTGGTCCCCACCTCTAATTTCATGCTTTTTTGGTGCAAAAGGCGCCGGCTGAACCATCGGCGTTTTAGCCCATTCGTATTACTTGGATGCATCCCGTTGGTCCTCTCAGTTTGGAAATGGTTAAATCCATCGTCCATTTTGGAAAAGTTTTGGTTAAAGATGAGTATTTTGATAATTTTTTTTAATAAATTTACATACACCGCCTAGAAAATCTGCACTTGAAAGTCACATAAAAAAGTTGCTACGACAGTTTTGTAATAGTTCTGCCTTCACTTTTGGTTTTCTCTATATTAAACATGCATACCTCTCTTTAATACCACTTTAAAAAAATAAAAAAATAAAAAAAAACTGAAAATAAAAATTATAAAACTGCAGTACAGAAAATTTAAACACTGAAAACACAGCATGATAATTACTGCACAGAATTGTTCTATTTCCATTAAGTTTTCTTGCAGAAAAATGCTACTTATTTTTGCAGTAACATTACTTATCTATACACCAAGTATAAACTTAACCAAAAACTAATTATTTTACTGCTATCATTTACGGTTTATATAACTATCCCAAACCACATTATCTAACAGTTATCCACTAGTTACAAGTCTAGATTAGATTCTAACAAACCTGGGGCTAATTGGCAAGCTTGGCCTTGGGCTCAAAGGAGGTTTTCTAGGGCTCAAAGGTAGGGTTCTGGGGCTTGAAATGAGCCTTGGGCTCAATACATCACTGTACACTTTCCTTTTCTTCTTTGCTTCCAAAGATTGTAGCACTTGTTGCAATTCAGTGATGTAGTCGATTACACCTCCAATTATTGATGCTTGATCTCCCTACAGCTTGCATAAACTCACATATTAGTGGTGTTTAAAATTGCATATTAAAGCAGTTGTGTAAAAGATATAACTTTGAATAATCAGCTTAAAGTTGCTTATTCAAAACTGGTTATGTGGATATATAACAAGCAAACAAAGTGTTGTAGGGTCTTGATGAGACCCCCATGCTGAAAAAGATCAGTATTAACATAAAAAGTATGAAATCACATAGTGTATGTAAAAACAAAAACAAAAGTACTAATAACGGTAATAAACTAGGATGTCATTATATAATAACACATGATGAGATTAACCAAGCAATCCCATAACACCCTCATAGTCACATTCATGTTAGAGCGAATAACTCGTATATCATGTTTGTGTGTTACCCATTTTATATAAAAGAGATACCAAATGAGTGGAGTATGATACCCTTTTGACATAAAAAGAAGGCATTAGTGACCGGAGGATGGCTAAGTGTTCGTTCATCGTTTTCCTCCGGTTCCTCCCCACAGTGACATGATTCATTTTCGACGACCCGTCTAAGCTTTCACAGCCTTCTTCTACTTTCTGTCTCTTGGTTCCTTGCGAAACCGCCTCCACGGGTTCTTGAACACCACTGGAAGAACTTGACTTCTGCGAAACAAACTGATCACTCAAACCACCATCTTTCACACCATGTTTCATCTCATCTAAGGGAGTGAACGTCGTGAATTCACCCGAGACACCCTCTAACGCCTCGAGGATACCGAAGATTTCGTCAGAAGATGCTTCTCCGGCTGAAAAGAACTTGGTTCCACCAAAGTAATCAGCAGAAGGGTCGAAGAAATCAGGTGAAAAATTAGATGCACTCGCCATTTTTGATGCTTGTAACTGATGAAAAAGTGAAGCTGGAAAACAAGAAGGCAAATATGTGTTGTTAACTTGATTTGAATAGATATAAAAGCTAGCTAGGTTATGGGAAGAGATCCGGGGAGTGTACGAAAGATAGTGTTTCTTGAAGTTTTGTGAAGATAGGGGAAAGAGAAATGCCAAAATTTGGAAATATTAATAGGCGTCTGATTATGGATAGCGACTTATCTATCGACATCATCTTCTCTCACCAACTATGGTTAAACTATCCTTTCGATGCATCTATTTGGTGAAGCAAGTTACTACGTTAATTAACTAATTGATAGATAAGAATGTTTGTGTGTAACGTAGTATACTAAATTTATTGTGTAAATATTAAACTGATTATGTATTTCAGCCAAGATTATTAGATTATTTGGTAGAGATTCTTGTCTTCTATTTACAGATCTTGAATTCAATCTTAAGCAATATGTAAAATAGAATTTATTTGATGAAATTTTGATCTATGTTAAATTTGTCATGCATAAATTTGTCTTTTATTGGGAGATCTTAAATTCAGTCCTAGAAAAACTTTTTAACTATCATATCTGCCATGGATCTTTGAAGTTCATAACACTTTTATCTTTTCTTTTGTTTCTTAAAAAAAGTTTTGGGATGATAGCTTTTAGGCAGTGTTTAATACGAAAGAATAGAAGCTTTGATGGAATGAAAAAAAACATATTTGGTTATCATATGATAATGAAATGTAGCATTTCAAAGAATTGTAATTTCTTTCAAATATAACTATTTTCATTTTATTGGTAAAGGTATTTTTTTCATTCATTTAAGGAATGGAAAGAAATTTATTATTATTATTATTATCATATTTATATTTATATTATTAATATTAATACAAATATTAATATATATCAGAATTCTATTACTAATTTTTTACCAATAATATATTATTATTATTATTGTTGAGATAATTATATTTTTGTCGTTTTTAATATAATTGTGTTTCGTTACTTCGTCTTTTTTTGCTTATCAAATTGTACAAAGTAGTGATTCATGTTATTCACATATGATTAACCAAACATCACAATGGAATTGAATGATTCATTTCATTTCCGTTGTCAATTCCATTGTCTCGTCCATTCCATTACCTCATCCATTCCATCCCTCATCCATCCATTACCCATACAAACAGACCCTTAGGGTTTTCGTTGTTCATTTCCTACCCTTTAATTCCTCAATTGTGTTAGGAGATCTTGATAGTGTCATATTGCATCTCCTTTTATCGATGTTTTAGAATGCGTATATTCATAACGGAATTGCATATATTGGTTAACTTGGTGATATAAGGAACTAACCAACAAAACACGTGCAGTCAAAAGCTTTGTAATGAACATTAAAGTATTAGAATGTATTAGAGGTTTGGTCTAAAATAAGCAATTTGTAATCGTGAAGGACTAAAAGTATAATTATTGTAACCATTTTAAACAACATGTCATCGGTTGTTAGTGACTATTAACAATAGATTACCAGCTATTAACAAGATTAGCTTGGATTGATAAAGACTTCTCTTCTCTTTAGTTTCTTGTTCTCACTTTCAAGCTAACAAGTGGTATCAGAGCCACCGATTCCTCATCAGAGCTCTTGATTACTACGTCGATTTCACCGGAATTGCAACAAGAACCAAAAGGCGTTCAACAATCAACGGAAATGTCACCCGAATTTCAACACGAATCAAGCGACGGTCAACAATCAATAACAATGGTGTCAACAAGAAATCAAGAACTTGAATGGAAGGTCAAAGATCACGAAGTTTATCTTCAACGATTGGAATTATCTATTGATAAAAACCTATCGAAGTTGATTGAAATCAAGGGTTCATCTGATACGAAGAAGTTACAAATGGAGGCGATACTCAAGAAATTGGATTCCATGGATAACAATATGAGAATAGGTGGTTCCCACAATGATCACGAGATGAATTTCGAGACACCAGCTGTAGTAGGAGAAATAATCGGTTCTCTAAAGTTGAATTCCCAAAGTTTGATGGTTCAAATGTGGAAAGATAGTTATATCGCTGTGAACACTTTTTCATAATCGATGAAATTCCAGAACGATTCAAACTCGGATAGCAACTGTACATCTGGAAGGTCGAGTCCTACAATGGCATCAATCGTTCATCACAACAAGCGGTATGACCCTGTCATAATTGGGTCGATGAGTATGTTAGGTCAATCTCAGACAGATTTGCTGCCAATCTAATTCAGGATGTTATGGATGCACTTAAGGCACTTACTCAAATAGGAAGTTTAAAGGAATATTGTTAAAACTTTGATTTGCTACTAAAAAGTTAACCCTATTTCAAGAACACATGGTTAGTTTGTTTATTGAAGGCCTCAAACCTAAAATAAAATGTTATATGAAATTGTTCAAACCTACAACATTCAGAGCGGCTTACATCCTAGCAAGATTACAAGATCAAGCTAATACAACCCTGAAGAATGCTAGACCCAATTATATATAGAAGAATTGGAACTCAACCTTAAAATTAAATTTCAATACTAATTCTTTCACCAATGCCACCAAACCACCACTACTACCAAACCGTACAAATGTCAATCCAATTAATTCTTACAAACAAAAGATTATATGGAAAAGAGATAGAAGATAAGAGAACTAGCAGTGAATGCTTTTGGTGTACTGAAAAGTGTACACCAGGTCACAGATGCACAAATAGCAAAGAACTATTTCTTTTTGAAATAGTAGTCGGTGATGAAGAGGGATCACAACAACCTGCATTTCCCAACAATGATGTAGTTCAGAAAACAGTTCTAGATGTAGTAACAGAGCCTCAAATATCATTACATGCCATCACAGGTATATCTCCCTACTCTACAATGAAGGGGTCTATTGGTACCAAACCTTTACAAATCTTAATAGAAAGTGGTTCAACCCACAAATTTTTGAATGAACAAATTGAAACTCCAAACTTATTTGTACTACCCAACCAATTAAGGATATACCAGTGACGATAGTTGATGGAAACGGATTATCTTGTACGCAATCGTGCAAAGATTTCTTGTAGATGGTGCAGGGGAGTTGGTTCAAAGCTGATATGCTAATAATTTTTCGTAAGTATTATGATATAGTATGAGGTATACAATGGTTGCAGACACTCAATGATATTATGTGAAATTCCAAGTTGCTTACAATGAAATTTACATTGGGTGGTCAAACTTTTGAATTAGAGGGGCATAATTACATGGGGATAGTATGTGTTCAACAGAAAAATAATGTTCACTTTTACAACACACAGATCAGGTTATATAGCCTCAACTTTTTAGTTTACAAGCATATGATGCATCACACTATCAATATCAGCCATAAATTGTAGATACTCCTGTTAATACTGAACTAGACAAACTGTTGGAGAATTTTAGTGATGTTTTTGAGGTACCAACGAGCTTACCTCCGCCTAGGCCTTGTGACCATAGAATTAAGTTGAAGGGTGAAAATTGTAACCTTAACCTAAAACCTTATAGGTATCCAAGCACTCAAAGAATATCATAGATCAAATGACAAAAGAACCGTTAGATTCTAGAGTCATAAGGAATAGAACTAGTTCATTTGATGCACTTATTGTACTAGTGAAGAAAAAAAGATGATAGTTAGAGGATCTATATTGATTACAGAGGCTTAATGAGGCTACAATAAAGGATGTCTTTCCTATTCATTTAATTGAGGAATTATTGGATGAACTTGGTGGCTCAACAATATTCTATATTCTCAAAATTAGATTTGTGGTTAGACTATCACCAGGTAAGAATGTATGAAGATGATATACACAAAACAACCTTTAAAACTCATTAGGGCCACTATGAGTTTCTGGTTTTACCCTTTGGTCTAAGAAATGCACCTGCCATATTTCAAGCCTTAATGAACTCAACTTTCAAATATGTTTAAAGAATATGTCCTTTGCTATCTTTTGATGATATCTTAGTTTACAGAAAAACCTGGTCCAACATTTACAAGATGAGGCTACACTTTCTAAAACTAAAAAAGTCTAAGTGCTCTTTTGGTGGTCACAATGTGGAATACTTAGGCTATATTATCACTAGTGAGGGGGTGTCCATTGATCCTAGTAAAATACAAGCTATTCAAGATTGGCCTATTCCTACAAATGTGAAGCAACTTAGAGGGTTCCTTGGATTATTACTATTTAATCTCATTGATATAAATTTCAAAATTAAACAGCGTTTAAAACCAAAAAAATGAGTTTTTTTTTAGAATTTCTTTCCTGTAGATAGCCAATTGAACATCAGATTTGGACCATGTCGACATGAATTACTAACATGTTAAACACATCTTTGTCACTAATGTGGATGTGCTCTATTTTGTACGTTAAAGTGTATGCAACCTTTAGGATGGCTTCTCAGGAAAATAAATGGTATTATGGTAATGTTTACCTTGATTATGAATTCTATTGAGTTAGTTACGTTAATATAACATGCTACTCTGCCACAATAATACTACAAGTGGCAATTTTGAATCTTTTCTTTTACCCAAAGTCTTAGGTCGTTTACCGCTTCTATTTCTCTTACTTTCGTTTTCTTTAGCAGGTATGGCATTTTCATTCTTGGTGTGACATTTCCGTTCATTGTGACCAGTAAGGTTACAATTTTGAAACTTTTTTTCTAGATAATTCTTATATGTAACTAAAGTCAACATGTTCTCAAACATTTTTAGCATGAAGAGTGCTTGATATTTTATGTTTGTTCAGGTTCCAGGGAATCATATGTTGAGGTTATGGCCTATAACATCAGGTTTGAGAATTACTCATGTGCAACCAAAGATGTGATTAAAATTGTACTTTTTATGCCTCTTTATTATCTTAGTTTATACATGCAAAAAAAGGTTGTTTGTTAAGTGTGAAACAGTCATTATTGCGCTTAACCGAATGTTGCTCATGTTTTGCAACAACGCCTTTGTTTGTAGCTTCACATTTGAGTTTTCTCTTGGCCCGATGAAGAAATTACCTCCATCTTTATTGTTGTTGTTGTTGCTTTATTGTCTTGAGGTATAACTTAAATTCGATTTTAGAACATATGAAACTTAATGCTTATTGTTCTTTTCTAATAATCCCTATAATTTATCCAGCCGGAGCCAAGAATTGACTATACTTCAACACATTGGGCAAGACAAGAGTTTAGGGATAGCAACATTTCATCTAATTAATTTTGAACCAGACTTTGAAAAATAGATTGAATTGACATTGCAACCCTTATATAATATGCTAAAGATAAAAGATAAGAAACATAGGAAACTCTTACAATCAAGGTATGTAGTTGATTATAGTTTTATGTAATTAATTATAATAGATTTACTAATTATGTTTTGTTATTAGCAACAAGTTCTAGTTTTGTTAGTTCTATATTTTATAAGGCTATTTAAGGATCGATCTTTCATTTTGCGGGTTCCAACCGTGATAACGTTTTCATTTTTAAAATCACATGAATTGTATGGATTTTATATCCCTTCATAATGTTTTTTAAAGTTTGACAAATTAAAATTCTTTTTTTTCTTTATGAGATAACTAATTAACTAAATGTCTGGGATTTGAGAGCCACGTAGCCATGCTTTTGAGCTCAACAAAAAGGTCACACAACTAGGGCTTAAAATTGTACTATCTGCTCGTGCAACCAAAGGGAAGGAAATTTCGTCACTATCTTAACTTTCACATATTGACGTAATGTATTGATTGCAACATGAACAATCAAATTAAAATATTTGTAATTATGTTGCAATTGTATAACACACACACACATATATATATATATATATATATATATATATATATATATATATATATATATATATATATATATATATATATATATTATGTGTGTGTATTGGTATCTATAGTATATGCGTTGAGAACAAGGCTAGGTGCACCAAAGTACGTTTCGCAATCAAATGAATTTTGAAGTAATGTAACTAAAACAATGTTTGCTTTTATCACTTTACTAATTGTGGTTATGTTCTACCTTTTTGTCCTGCATACTAGAAGCGAGTGGTGTGCATTCTGATGCGTTTGACCCGAGTAAAAATCTTTGATCCACCAATATCTAGGATAAGTCTGAAAACCCTTTGTTCCTGGAACGAAAAAGATTCTTAAACTAAACTAGGGATCTGTATTTATGTTTTTATCCGTAAAAAATATTTTCAGGTCTTGATCAGTTTGCATCATTATGTAACAGTACATACCCTAGTTACAATTCTTGGATCCACCCCTATAACAAAAAAATTCTTAAACTAAACTAGGGGACTGCATATGACTTTTTACAATAAAAAATGTTGACTTTTCAGACCTTGCTCATGTTACATGTTAAGATAATTCATATCCTGCAAAAAAAAAATGGATATTCCTAGAACAAAAAAGATCCTTCAACTAAACTAGGGAGCTGCAATTGACTTTGGATTATCATTGACAATTAGATGTTTTTTCAGAAAGTTACTAAGTTTTATTTTAAATATTTAGTGTGATATTTGAATATTAAGGTTATGTTATGTGGTAATAATTTAAATTTTGAACAAAATAATACATTGGACTACTCTTTACGCATTTGACTCGATTATATTTAAAACTATTTTTTTGTTGGATTAATGGCTCGAAACAACCTGTAAAAACCAAGACATTTACTAAATCGCTAAGTTAAAATTTTTTAAAATATATAGGTAGATGTTGGTCGGGTAACAACAAATAAGTCAAAATGGTATTGGTAACAACGCGTTGTTAGAATATATATTCAATGTTTGGTTTGTTATCTATTTTAAGTCACAAGAAATGTTCACATACTTTTGAATTATCGTTTTTATTATTTAACCCGTGTTGAAGAAATCAAACAAAGTCACTCATGGCAGTTGTATCTCGCTTTAACAAGAGTAAAAGCCAGAGGTGGAGTCAAATTACTATTATTAGACAAAGATAAAAAATCTACAAATAAAAAACAAGTGTGATGTATGAATAAATCTTCAACCAACTTTTCATTTTTTGTATTTTTTTCTTTTCACTGTAATTTAGTCTTTACATAGGTGATGTTACGTTTCTTTCATTTCAAAGTTCTATGTAAACACTAATAAATAATATAATTTACTTTTAGACCGTCCATGTAACACACGGATAATAGTACTTTATATAAATTTAATATATTAAAAAGTACTTATTGGTATGATAATAAAAAGCTCTTTATTGTAATAGATATTGAATGAGAAGTATGAAAATTAAATGTAATTCATGCGATACAAGCGACTTGTAGATTTACGGTAAATAAATAATTCTCGCATTTATGAAATTTCACTTCAAGAATGTTTAGCATCTTGTATTCTCTTTTTTTCTTTCTAGAATGTTTACTATCTTGTATTCTATTTTAGTTTTTCATTCTTATTGAAAGGTGGAAGTTTTATTGTTGTACAAAAGTTATACAAGGTGTATTGTACATACGTATCTAAAATAAAATTACATCAATATGACCTTTCTAAGGACGATTCTTCAAGTCGAACACCACGTCATTTCCTTTTTTTCCGATGGTCCAACATGATATCATGATAATTGACTGAACATACTCTTCTTTATTGACGACCCCAAAATACCATAATGAATCTTCACAATATCTTTGTATAATTGTAGGAAAAGGTGGAAATAAGAGGAATAGCACTCCATGAAGATAAGCATTGCCTTATTATTATCGAACATAACAAGACTAAAGTAAGATCACAATTATATATAATCATGATAACTCTAAATCTAAAAAGTTTCTAAATTGCAAGTAACGTGAATAAAATATTGATTTTTAAATGAGGTTTAAATTCAAATATTTTTTGTCCAACAACGATAGTATGTTTAGTGTTTACTCTGTAGGGTTCCATGTACCAAATGAGTTCCTGAAAACAACCATTGACCAATGACCCAATGGGTCATATAACAACTTCCATTAGTTAAGAAATATTTTAATCAAATTTGTAACTGTTAGTTAAAGTGGTAAAATTAATAAACTATTTTTAACAGTAATATTAATGCCCCTTTTTGGCACCTCATTTACCACTCCAGTGTCCTCGTTGATAGACATAGTATTTTTTATTTTTTTAGCTGTTATAACATGTCTATTTTTATCTATATTTTGAAATAATTTGTATATAAAGTCAAGTTGAGTGTAATTTACAAGTAATCTATGACCAACTGTACGAGCTATCTCAGTTTTTTTAAAATTTATGCTTTTTTATCATTTCTGTTATTCTAGTATTTTATAAAATTTTGAATATACCTTTACGACGTGATTAACTTTTTCTACGTTTTGATAAAAGTTTTTTCAATATCAAACACGTCAAACGTTTTTTAACGTTAGGAACCGAACCGATGTTTAAACAACTTCCATAACGGTGAGTATTCGTTTATACTAATTTCGTAAGTAGGTGCGACCAACTGAAGTTTTTCTTTTACTTTTAGTTCTTTTAATATTTTATGATTATAATTATGTTGAGTATAAGTGATTTTTCTTTTATAACTTTTAATATATGATTTTCTAGAGTTATGGGTATGCCGTTGTGACATGTCTATTTTTATTGACGTTTCGATATAAGTATTTTTCAAGACCGATTTGTGATTAATAAGGTACAACTAATCGATGCACAATTGTACATTTATCAAAGCTATCATGGCGTAATTTTATTTATATACGTTTGGATAAAAGTTTTGTTTAAAATCGAATAAGTCAAATATAATTGTTTTTTTTTCTTTATTATGACGAATCAAATGATATTCCTTCTTTAATAAGACATGCATAGAAATTATATTTTATTTTTTTAAGTAATACTTGACCCGTGTTGACCTACTAGTCCGATTCCGGTCGAGGTTGAACCCGTTTGATCGATTCCGAGTAATTAGGCGGAGTTGAAAAAAGTCGCACCGGCAGCCTGCCTTGTAGCGACTACTCGGAGAGTACTCGGCCTTGAAGACCTTGTTTTACAACAATGATCGTAAGTTATAGTGAGTGTCGGTCTCGATGACGAACCATACTGATAATGTCCTAACAACATCAGTATGACATGGATTTCGACTAAACAAAATCAGTAGTAGTCTTGGTACCATCAAATCATTATTGATATTCTTTTTTTATGGTTCTCAATTGACTAAACACATGTTTGATATTTTTATGGACACATCACGACTTCGTTTTATTGGATTTTTCTTTCACTTACTATACCGAATTTGGTACCGTACCGATATAATATCCTAATTTCGTAAAAAAAATCTATTTTGTTCTTTTTTTATGTTTATTATTTTTTTATATTTTTGTTTAGGTACTTTTGTCGCGTCTACATTTCTATTAATATTTTGTTAATATTTGGCATGCCTTGCCATGAAGCACAAGTGGAACCCACTAGTTGTGTTTATGGGTGCAAACGAGCTGAGCCGATCCCAAGTTCGAGCTCATTTAACTTATGAAAGCTTGAACTCGGCTCGATTCGAGCTTTGTTTCTAAAGCTCGATCTCAGCTCGTAGACAATTTTTCAAGCTTGAGCTCGACTCAGTTGTTATTTATAATTAATTCATATTAATTATAATTATTATATTAAATATAATTTAGTTGTTTTCCATAATTCTATAAATAGTATTATTGTTTATATATTTAAATTATTAATAAAAATTATATAAATAGTAGGCTCGTTTAGGCATTGCCACCCGGTTCGAGCTCGATAAGTGAAGTTCGGGCTCAAATTCGTTTACTAAACGAGCTTGCTTTATAGGCTCAGGACATTAAAACATTTTTTTATTAGCTCGTTTTATACGCTCAAGACATTAAAACATTTTTTTATTCAAACGAGTTTTCAATCAGAACACTATTTCTATCTGAATCACTTTTAAATTTTGTGTTTGATAAAAGCATATTTATTTCCGGATTACTGTTGGTTTACAACTTTTTAGTAAAATGACGAACATTACGACACAACTACTACAACATCTAGTTACACCTTTTTGGTTATAAACACGTTAACTTTGTGTGGTAACCTAACAACTAATACATTTGCAAATCGTATTGAAAAAAAGAAAAGGAATTTGGTTTTGCAACAGAAGATTTTCTTCTATCTCACGACATTGGACCTTGTGAGGTTCATGACGGAATCAACTCCCCACCCGTTGAAGAGGAGATTGTGCAAGGATTTATACACAGTACGCGTAACATTAATCAATTGTAGCAGCGGTAAACAATATTTGGGTCTCAACGATCGTAATTAAACATTATGATCCAAATAATTATATATATATATATATATATAATTGTGATGATATCTCAAAATCTTAACAATTTCTAAAATATAAGGTATAGTATTCCTAATTAATCTTCTTACTCTATCTCTATAATTATACTAAAAAATACTTCTATTTCTCTCTTATTTTTAATTAAATAATATTTTTTATACTTTTATCATTAACTTTTTTCCTCTCCTTCACTTATAACTACTTTTAAAAAATATTAAAAAATTATAAAGGTAACAACATCTCCTCTAAATTTACTAATAAATAATATCTTTTTCTCTCTCCTCCATTTATAACAATTTACAATCACTTTAAAAAATATAGAGGCTACACTCACAAGAAAATAGAGGAGTAATTCTGAATGCACTAAGGTGAATAAAAGTTTGATCTTTGTTTAGATAATTTTGTTAATTTTAATACATAGTTTTAATATATATATATATATATATATTACTTGCAAAAGTTTTTATAAAATTTGTTATGTTAATGGACTTTCCTCATTTTTTATAAGTTTCAAAAAGGGATCCCTGCATTTGTTTAGTGATGATCGAATGTTACTATTTTCCCCATACTCTCGACGGCATCATGAATGTTATTACTGTTTTCCCCATACTCTCGATGGCATCTTGTAAAAGGGGTTTGAAATTTCATTTTATAGATAGAGATTTGATTGGCATCTTCATTGATTCATTGATGAAAAAAAGCATTATATCCCTTTTAGCGTCTTTTATCTTTTAATTACATTAAAAACAATTATATTTTCCCTCATCTTTTAGTTAAATATTTTTTTATAACTTTTGTCATTATCTTTTCTCTCCCAACCACCCACAACCATTGTCAAAATGTAATAAAAATTTATAGAAGGTAGACAGTGTTCTCTCAATTATACAGATAAACAATAACATTTTTGAAGAGATAATTCTGAATTGATGGATTATCTATAAACTTTAAATGGGTTAAATGAAAAATTCAACTTGGTTTAAGATAAATATAGTTTGGTTATTTATTTATTTAAATAGTTTGATTATCTGTTTATTAGATAGGTTTATTTTATTATTATAATAGTGTTTTAGTCGGGTTAAAACTAGAATGAGTTTAGTATAAAGAGATGGTTAGTGTTATTGTAATTTGTGTGATTTTGGTTAACAATAAAAAGAGTCGAACAAGTTGTCCAATCTTGTGGTTTTTTGTGTTTGATCAAGGGTCTGATTTCTATCAATTGATATCAAAGCTTGACGGTTTTGAGAGTCGTTTTCAAAAAGGGGAAGCCTCCCTCGCGGGGCTACAATGACGGTAAGACGGTTGTGGTTGAAGATGAAGATAGAGGAAAAAAAAAAGAAAACAGGTTATCGTTTTGAGGGAGAAAATAAGTGACGGTCTTCATTGCTAATTGAAGAGCAACGACAAAGTAGGAGGGTTTGATTTTCTTTAGTCTTGGTTGCCGTCTTGAGGACTTGCGGTGGGATTTCAACACCTTTCACGATGGAAACGTTGGAGAAGTAGAATACATAAGAGTGGCTAACAGCTAAGGCTGTCTAAAACGTTTGCGGTTCGGAGCTCGCTCGGATTTAGTTCAGGAAAAGCTCGCTAGATATGGCTCGATTTGAAACTGAGCCTAGCTTGCTCGGCTTGGTTAGAAAGGGAGCCTGGCTCGGCTCGGCACGTAACGATCCGGATTGGCTCGATTTCGCTCGCTTGGTAGATTGGCTCTGCTTAGCTCGAATTAGCTGTCTAAAAAGCATGCGGCTCGGAGCTCACTCGGATTTAGTTCAGAAAAAGCTCGCTAGATATGGCTCGATTTGAAACTGAGCCTAGCTTGCTCGGTTTGGTTAGAAAGGGAGCCTGGCTCGCTCGGCACGTAACAAGTCGGAGTGGCTCGATTTCACTCGCTTGGTAGATTGGCTTTGCTTAGCTCAGATTATTTTACTTGTAACGTATTTATTTTTATATACATGTATTTAGGAGTGTAATTGATATATATGAGGTATTTAAAGGTTGATTACCATGCTAATGAACTAATATCGTATTTTCTTGAAATTTAAAACTTATTTTATGTTGCTGAACTTGATTTTGATATGTAATGCATTAATTTGAATTTATTTTGAATATGTTATTCTGAACTATTTAATAATATTTTAGACTACTGAATTTTGAGAGCTAATATCGTATTTCGATGAAAGTTAAAACTTATTTTGTATTGTTGAACATGATTTTAGTCTGTAATGCATCAGGTTGAACTTATTTTGAATATGTTTTTTGAACTGTTAAATAATATTTAACACTACTGAATTTTAAGATTAAATTTTCTTTTTAAAGTTAAGTAAAATCAAGCAAAGCTAGCTTGGTTTGAAATCAAATCAAACCCAAACTTCAATTTTCTGCTTGTTTCAAATCCAAACTGAACCAACTGGATTTATAATTAAGCCAAACCCAAATTTATCTTGACTCGGCTCATAAACAATATACTAACAGCTTGGTGCTTGTGGGCACTACAAAAGCTAAAGCTGCTAATGTTGGATTAAAAGGAGATCCACTTTGATTTTGTGATTAAAGTCTATATGGATACCAGAGGAAGTCCACGCCACTACGGTGTTATTTTTTAGTTTGATTTTTTTTTATTTTTATTTTTTAAGGTGGGTAGATAAAAGTTGCAGGGTTAATTGTAATGTATGTGTTCGGATGGGTTGTTCGTTTACATTTAGAAGCCTAAATTAGGGTTGTTTACGAATTGAACTGAACTGATCGGATTTGCTGGCATTCGGCTCGTTTACAAACCAAACCAAACTGAACCTATTCGATCGAGTCAAAGTCGAATGAACGTCTTTCAATCTGATTAGTTTTCGATTGAACGCCGAGCGAGTACCGAGTGTCGTAGAACAAAAAAGGAAAGTGAAGATGGGGTGTTAGTTTTCAAATAAACTACAGTTTTCGTCCCTAAGGTTTAGTCCAATCAGAAGACAAGTATAAATTTAACGAATAACAAACAATAAAAAAACACTATGCTGGTTCTATCAATAGATAGATTAACTAAGTGGAAAGATGAATCGTCGACCGATTGCCTTGTTCTATCGGAAGTTTGAAAACGAATGAACAAATTAACGCAAAACTCTGGGTGAGTACGCGATGGAGACATCGAATAATGATGGTTGATGGGGGGTTTTCATTATGATTATGTACTTGTGACTCGAATGACGGGTTAAGACTTAAGTATCGCGCAGTGTTTTACATTTCAGTATTTGACATTTTCACTCAATTATTCAATGGGCATTGGAGTATTGGACATCAATTCTAATTACTTAAATGGGACATATTTGAAATTTTTGACCAAACATTAATAATGTGGGTGTTTAGTCATTTTATTAAAAATTGTATGGATTAAAATATAAATCGAGCTAACCGAGTAGACCTCTGCTCATGCTCGTTCGTTTACAAACCGAACCGATCCAAACCAAGCATCTTTTTCAATCGAGCTAAATCGAATGAGCAAATTCCGATCATTTGTCGAATGAGCATCGAGCGATTTGAACAGCCATAGCCTAAATTAAGGGGTTAGATCGAGCTTCATCAATAGGTATTTTGTTTAGTGGAGACGATTCAACAACAAAAAGGTTCAACCGAGATCTGGTTTTAAAAGCTTCTTAGCCGTGTAGGAAAAATGGTGAGTGTATTTCTATGGTAGGTAAAAACCAACGTATTTGGGTGCATCAGAAATGAGTCAACAGGGGTTGAATAGATTCGTTTAGCAACCAAAGAAGACAGAATAAAGGTGGCTTATCATGTTGGCAGTTGATAGCAACGGGTGTAGATTGATCAAGGAAGTTTTTCGTGTAAAAATCCGATCAAGGTTACTTTCTTTTCTGTTGTTCACAAAAGATACAATTTATAAAGAAGGTTTTGACAAGTATACCCGCACGAGGATGGGAAATACAAGGCAAACCCTCAAAATGGTATCGCCAAAATGTAAGCTATCCATGTTCCATAAGTCGTGAGAGGTTGCTCGCTTACCTAAAATACATGCTTAAAAACGTCAACATATTATTGGTAAGTTCACAAGTTTAAATAACACAAATGAATTTGTAAAAACATTTGATAAAAAGTGGTATACATTGTTGAAATAAAAAATCTGATGATCAAATTAATGTTTAGTTAGAATACTAATGTACGCGTCCACAAAAGCCCATAACCATCCCTTGAAAATATTGCCATACCACCCGACCTACGTAGGCGACACGTAGCTAGGACACAGCTGCACTCCTTCCGGGTCATGTAGGACCAGGAATGGTGCTTACCAAAACCCAATAATCTATTCGATTGGTCCGCGGTCGTAGTGACTAATCCTTACTAAAATAATAACACTTCGAGAATTTCCCGATCTTAACAAATAAACTTATGCACACATAACAGATCTAATGATTTCATTCCCCAACTATCATACCAAGTAATCAAGCACGTATTTCCCCCTAGTATTTAAAAGTAAAATGTAACACCAAAAAAACGGGTTTGGTAATAAAACCACATTAATTATTAAAGAGCGGGTAAAAGACCGTTAGTGGTAAAAGTAAACACGTGAACAAAATAACTAATAACAAATTAACATAGTTAATAACATGTATATAAGTAACAAGACAATGAGTTGTAGTCTCATTTATAATCAAAAGTAAACTTGAGTGACCAAAGCTGCCAAGAAAGAAAACTTGAATATATATAATAAAAATAAAAACAAAACACCACACACACAAAAGGTGTGTGTGTTTGTAGCGACCAGGAGCAAGACAATGGGGTAAACCCTTTGTTCTTCTTAAATTGTCAAATTGAAGGATGAATCGAAATTAGAATTGATGCATGAATGCATATACACCTAAACGAGGGGATCATAAGGTATGTCTCAAAACTTAGATTGGTGAAAATCATAACTTGAGACAAGTAGAATACTTGCAATTAGATTGCTGGATTATGACCCAAAGAAGAAATTGAGTGTTATGTATGCTTAATTTTGTTAGATATCAAGAAAATTATGAAATATTTGAGGCATGATTACTTGTAGGTGATTTACAAGTAGATATTGAAGTGGGTTTTGATAATATAATGAAGTTGATGATATATCTATGTTTAGAATCATCATGCATGATAATAGTAGGAAGACACTTGAACAATTTATGAGTTTGATTACATATTCTTACTTGCTATGGAATGGTTTGGTACGAAATGATGAAATAGATGTTAAGTTAATGTTAATAAGTGTATAAGATCATGTTGTTTACTAGTTTGCATGTAGAACTTGATTACATTAGGTATTCGGATGAATGTCTAATAATATGATAAAAAGGGGTCGTCATATATAGATGAAAACCCTTAGTTCTAGTACAATGAATAAATAAATTAGCATTGATAATCGAAAGTTAAGTTAACTTGATGTAACAATTGCTCGAACTTGTTTAAGTGAAATAAATAACATGAACTTGGTTGAGAATTTAGATAAGAATGTAGCTTAAACATATCGCATACCGGGTAATTGATAAATGCCTAAATACGTTCGTTGAACCTATTTACGCATTTACATATGTTTATAGACAGTTGACTTTAAAAGTCAAACTGGTGTATAATAAGATGAAATGGTAATTTGATATATAATACGTAAAAATAGGATAGTCATAATAGAAGATGACTAATCTGATCATCTTGCGAATGATGAATGATAGTTTACGCTTGACAAGCTAGGTGGAAGCTTAGGAGAAAGCGGGTCAAACGGATCAAGTACGCGAGACAAATGCATAAAGGGGTGCAAGGTATGTAACGCTTACATTCTTAAAATGGTAAATTTAATTACGTATTTGACTAAAATAAGCGATTTGGTATTCGGAATTAGATTTCGAAACACAAGGTTCCGACGCAAACTGATACGGGTCGGAACAAGTGAGTATGGTATTAAACCATAATTGATGGTAAAAGGGGGTAAAATAGTAATATAGTCATGTAATGACAAATAAATAAGAAAGTTTGAAAAGTTACCTTATGGTGTAAACTATAAGGAATAAGAAGGGTAAGATGGTAATTCAGTCACGGGTTTGACGAATAAATATTAAACTCTAAAATGAGGGCATCCTATGGCGTGAACTGTAATGGGTTGAACGAATTAGGAAATATAAGCATAAGGCATAAACCGAAATGGATTAAATAGTGAGATGGTAAATAAATACCATTTCATTATGATAAAATGGTCATTTAGACCAAATGGGTCAAATGGTGTGAACACCACCATTTGACAATATTATCTAATGAACGCTTGTCGAGTTTTGTGTTCACAGGGAAATAACGTATGGTTCGTGTCGTTATTAATTAGTAATTAATGGTGTAAGGTATTTAAACGAGTCAATGCCCATGACTCGAGCCAGGTACGTATAATGGGTCAAACTCTCATCAAGGACTAAAGGTCTAATGAGAGTTAATTGAGAATTAGATGAACACTGGATTACCTAAAGAGAGATATATCTAATAATCTAATTATAGACATTCGTTCTTAGGAGCATAGTAAAAATTTAATTGAATATGAGTTAGAGATGCTTGTTTGGTCAAAATATGCATTTAAATGTCCTTCGTCGTAAAAAGGACTAAAATTTGACCAAAACACCCTTGAATGATAAATCGACCAAACGAGGGTAGTTTAAAAATGAGTTTAATAATAAAGTACACCTTGCGGTAGTATAATGATTAATGGCATAAGCCGTTTTGGCTTAATGCCTCATAACGGGTCTTTTTCGTAAATTGTCAAAGAGAAGGGTAGAATTTAAAAATATATCATTTTCTATAACCAATCCACCACAGGTATAGTTGTGGTGGAAAATAAACAGATATCCTAGTATGGAAATGAGAAGTAAGGTAAGGGGAAGTGAGATTTAAGCTTAAGTGCTTAAATCTCTTAACGGGTCAAAATAGATATATACATAAACCGGGATTGGGTGTATAACTCATAAGAATTAAGAATTCGGGATTTGGATTTTGGTTTAATTATGTAAGAAAACATCTTACGGACATTTAGAAACTAGTTTCATAGGAAACAGACAAAAATGTAAAAAGTTACGAAGGTTTTCGTAATAAGAACGGCAAAAAACGGACAAGTTCTTACGACAGCCGATTTAAGCTACGGTGGCCAGCCGTAGCCTACGGTTAACAATCATTGAATAAAAAAGAAATAGTGTTTACGGACGTGTCACCATAAGTCACAAACTGTGTTTTAAATGTTCGGAACTTGAAACGGGTCAAACGGACAATTAGAGAAATCTGCAGCAAAACTGATGCAGAAGATACCATCGCCGACGGTACAACCGATCGTCGCCAACGCAACCCAATTGTTCCGACGCATTAAACTACTGCCTACGACAGTTTTGACCCGACGTAATGATCTGCATGGCGTCGCCGACGCGGCTATATGCCGTCGCCGATGCCACCGCAGAAACTATATTTTCCGACTTGATTTTTTTATCAAGTCGATTATGTTATTCTTTCGGAAATTCGCTATAATACTAATATTTGCAAATTTCCATTTTAGGGTAAATCCGATACATCTCCAGATGACGATCAAGCTCAAAGAAGAACCAAACACGATCAAAGATCAAGCTTCCGCATTTGGTTTCAATGTTACGGAACTAATTAGTAATGACATGTCAAAACGTAACATTGATAAAGTTTTAATAAATCCGAAAATTTGTAGCGACGTATATTCACATTTACTTGTTTAAATGCAAAACTTTTATAAAAAATTAAATATATTAAGAATGGGTATTACACAAAACATATAAAAGAGGGACCATGAAACTTACAATTTTGCATTCCATGCAACTAGCAAATCCAAATGTCCAATGATAATATATACTCCCGACCTACAGCCTGCAAAACTTTGACGAACAGAGTTCCGCCTAAGGCCAGGTGAGCGCCACTCAACATAAATGCCCTTGACACAAGTACCAGCCTTCTTAGTGTCGCCAACGCCAGTGTCACCTGATATCGACGATTTTGAGTGCTGGTTGGCAAGCCTAAATTTGCATTTAGGACTTTAGGAGAGTGACGACGATAACTATTTTATGAGAGTGATGCATATGCCTATGTTACGGGAGTGCCACCCATGAGGAGTGCCACACATGAAGAGCATCACCCATGAGTATTTTAGAGAGTGCCACTAAAGGAATCTTTCACATAATCAAATTGTCCATAATTAATGGACTATTGGTTCATTAATTTTAAAACTTTTGGGTTTTATCAGCAAACAAGGGGAAAAGTACACCTAAAAAATCTATAATTAAGGGAATCTTAGAGAAGTTATTTTTAAACTTCTGGGTTTTATTTGAAAACAATAGGAAAAAGTACACCCAAAATACCTAAAAAATTAGTAAATTGAATAAAACACCAAACTATATGATTTTCATCCACTTTATTATGAAAATTATCAACAACATAAAAAAAATTCAAAATTTTCTTTGATAATTGTTCAAAACTTACAGAAATTTTATGGTTTTAATCTCACTAAAACAAGTTTCTATCGATTTTAACAATCCATAAAACATCAAAACCAAAAATTACCTAGTTCCATAAAAATCCAAATTTTTAAGTGGGTTTTGTTCAAATCTTTTGTTTCTTGACAAATAGAATTGATACCATATATTGATTAATTCTTTAGATTAACATAATGAAAACAAGAAGTTAAAACGAGTGTTTCGGATTGTTAAAAATTAGGATGTTACGCCATAGATCGAGTTCCCCTTTTGATGTATGATTATGATGGGATAAGATGATCTTAAAGATCATGATATGAAAGAGAGGAGGTGAATAAGGTCATGTTATAAAATGTTGACGACCAACCTAAAAAACTTTTCTGGTAATCTCTATACACATATCCAAGAGAAAACTCTATTCTGAAATAAGGGTAAATGAATAGGAGCAATAAGGTCAATGATCAATAATAATATAAATATATATTAATAATAATGGCATATAAATATATTCTTACATAGAGTAGATAGGAAACAGATGACTTTCGGTTAAGAACAACCTTGGTATGTGATGAAAAACAAAAAATTGAGGCGAATTTTACATATATAATTCATTCAGCATGTTTCATTTTCCGTAATACTCCAATTTAATCTGTTAGAAACTAAACATGATCCAACATTCTAACCCCGCTAAATGTTTAGGTCATATGCGTTTCAACCTGATATGTTAGGCTACCCGGTAAGGGAGGAGGGTAGTCCTTGGAGGATGACCCTCCACGTCAGCGCCACGTAGGATGAGTGTAAGAATGGGCCTAAAGGGGATGGACCTAGTAAATAGAGGATAGGACTATATATATATATATATATGTATAGGTGTGTGTAGAGAAGAAGTGGGAGAGATCAGCAACAACGTTTTGAAGAAGACGTTCACGATGCCGACGCAGCCCCAGAAATAGTGTTGAGGCCCGGTGACAGGCCGGGACGGACCAAACCAAGCCCCACACCAAGTGGCCTTATCATTTACAGTATCCAAATAATAACCACATTAAAAAACAAGAATGCTGACTTGTTTGCGAGACAAATGGAGAGAGATATGATTCTCCCTGTCGTATCTTGTTATTTAGCTTATAAATATCATGAACATTATTGAGTGTTTTAATTTAAACTACTTCCCCTCGGTCCACAAGCCGATTTTTTCAAATTTTGTTTGCATCTCGCATCACTTTCACCAGAAATTACTTGTCTTTAGCCATTAATGGAATCCAAAAGCCATTAAATGGAAACAAAAATGTAGAAATTGGTAAGAATATTTACTAAGGTAAATGAAAGAAAAATCAATAAATGGAACAAAAATATACAAATTGGCTAGAACTTTTACTAAGATGAATGATTTTACGGTTTATATTTTTGGAGTTTTGAATTAGCCAGCGATATTCAAGATACATATTAGGTGCTCTATTTTTTTTAATGGCAAGACACTTTATATATATTAGGTGCTCTATTAAACATTAATTTTTGTAGGTTTTAGTCTCTAACAAGGTCATGATTAGAAAATTTAGCATGGGAAAAACTATAAAAGAAAAATAGGAGTGAGAGTGAATTGAATCGGCGGAGCTAAGTATTATTTATCCAGTAAAAGCTAGCAAACTAAAATTTTTATTTATAACCCATAGAAACCATCTATGTTTGTTTTTTAGCTGTGCGGTTATCATACAAAGGTGAAACCAAAGGAGGTCAAGTGGGTCGCTGAACTCCGAACTACGGAATTTAATGAATTATATATATGAAATCTAAGATATTTTTAGGAAAAAAATAATAATTTGGAGCCACTGATTGTAGACGGTAGAGAACAGATTCTTACGATGAGATTGTTATGATGGCTAATAAAAAAAAAGTTCTGGTTCGGCCAATAATTTATAATTTTTCAATTTTGTATGGTTTGATTTGTCACTTTTATGTCAATTTAGTTTATAACCAATTTGACTTGATTAATTCATTAACAAAGAGAATCATCAACATAAGAGAAAATTACTAAACAATACTAATTAAAATGTTCTCATTCTTCTAATTTAAATTCTAGATGTATGATCCCTTCCTAACAAAGTCAAAAACTTGATTAGTGATTTTCTATACTTATTTTTTCCTTATATACTATATAAATTTTTGCACCACTCAATTACTTCAATCTCAAAATGAAACAGTTGGTGGTAGTTTGAGAGTACGACGCAATGCATGAGTGATTGATGATTAATATTATTGGCCCGGAAAACCATGCAAGGCGTACGTGATCATGTGGCCGGAGACTGTAGATGCGGACTTCGACTGCGGAGGGTACGGTGGTTCTGCAACACTTCTGGTAACCTCAGTATGAAAATTCAATGATGGAGGGACCTTGCTGCCTTAAATGCGAACCCTCAGACCACGCTATCTCCGTGCCTGCTCTCATGTTCTTCATTTATTACTTCATTCCATTTTTTTATTTTTTTAGTTATATAACTTCTTCAAGATATCTCATCCCAAATAAACATTCAAATCAGAAGTAGGTTAATTTTTGAAAATATTTAGTTAGTATACTTTTTCAATAGCTACAGTTAAAGTGTATACATTTCATTCAATAGCTACACTTAGAAGGGTATGCATTTTAGAATTATTTGATAAATTACTTAAGTTGGATAATGATTAATATATAAAGAAATTGGTTTAATTAAGAACCATTATGAGTTGTGAGAACTACAAGAACTCTTATATATGTGTGTGTGTGTTAATACGACTTAACATTAACCACTTATACAAACACGTATTATCTTTAAAAAAGAGTTTACTTGATGGTAGTGTCTATATAAGAGGGTTAATAAAGGTATGATTAAATAAAAAGTTGATTTTATTTAAATAGGATAAAAATATCTTACATTTTATTTTTTAAATTAATAAATAAAATGAAAATGCACGAAAAAAGGAGTGTAAGGGTATTTTTAAGACAATTTATTTGTTGACTTTATCTATTCACATACAAAGCACATGTATATCCCCCATATTATTTAACTGTTCATAACTTTTTATACGAAATTAATTTTTTTTTTAAATGCCCCATAAAATCTAGCATTTTTCAATCTTTAGTTTTAGTAACACGTTGGTATATAAAATATGAAAATTAAAAAACTAAAAAAAATTGTGTTCTATTTCTTTGTTGTATAACATTTTTGTGCTAAATGTTTGTACTATAATTATTTATGTTGGATTTTTTGTATTGATTTTTTGTGCTAGATTTTTTTACAATATTTTTAGTGTTGTATTATAAGAAACAAAATGATGAGAGTTTGTGTTTTATAACCAAAATTTCATTTCATTCTACTATAAAAGAGTGTCACATATCATTTACACAATATTTTTTAAGTTACTTATACAAAATCCATTTTTTAGTGTATCTTTCTCTGTACTGTTTAATTTTTTTTTTCAAATTCAGTGGAATGCAAAAGAATTTTAAAGTTAGTTATTATTTAACAATTGTTATTTCTGTAAATTAACTCCTATTTCATGTTAAATTTAGAAAAAGAAAAACAAGTAATAATCAAGATTTATATATGTTCTCTTTAGATCTCTTAACCTAAGACGATGGAAATAAGAAAATTTTAGTTTGTAGTTAACAATTTTAAGCTTTTTCAACTTTTTTTTTGGTAAATCTGACTACTTTGTATTATTTAAACCATTACAATTTATGTAATTGTTTAAAATGCAAATAAAGGCCGAACCATAGTCTCAAATTGTATATCCAGTCCACTGGTTGATTCATTCTCTAATAAGCTAGTTTGAATTAACTGAACTGAGTGGTCCCTCGGATAGTCGGATTTAGCTTTTGGCTTTCTAGAGTAAATTATCTAGAGAAATTTTGGATATGTTTAATAATACCCTATCATTCTCATTTAATTTATATGATTTAATATTTAAAGTAAAATGCTCTTTTACTCTGAGGTTTGATCAAAATAATCACTTTAGGCTAAATAGTTTTTTTCTTAGTCCAAATAGTTTTTTTCCTGCCATTTTAGTCACTGACTTTTATCATTTTTTATCATTTTCATCCAAACCATTAACTCCGTTCAAAAAATTTAGTTAATCTAGGTGAATTTTGGTCAAACCATATTTTTCTTTCTTTTTTTTGCAGGTACGATGGTATGGGGATGGTAGTGTGCCGGTTTACAATTAAGTAATGGCGGTGGTTACTGGCTGACGATGATGGCGGTGGTGTTGTTGATGACGTGGGTGGCGAAAAAGTGGCCGGTGATGGTGGAAATGGTGGGTGGTGATGGTGGTGGGGTGGGTGGGTGTGTAGTGATGGCGCAGGCAGGTGATGGCGATGACAGAAAGTTGTGATGGGGTGGGGGTGGTGGTAGATGTAAATGACAAAAAATGACAACAGTCAGGGACTAAAATGATAGAAAAATAAATTATTTAGAGTAAAATGACAAAAAAAAAAATTATTTGCACTAAAGTGATAATTTTGATCAAAACTCTGAAAGTAAAATGGCAATTTATTTATGTTGATATATTTATTCTTTCGTAAAGGAAAACTTTATTCTTATCTTTCTATTCAAATATACAAGGCCCAAAATATTTATGGATCTACAAGGCCCAAAAATTTATTAATAGTTATGTATATGTTCAACATAGGCCCATAATCAGATCAGATACCCTTTGGACCATTGGAACCAACCCATTTGGCTTTATGGTCGCATTCATACACAGGAGACATCCTTAATGTTTTGTAATTCTGTTTTACGGAGAATACTTATGAAGCTTAATAGATATAGCAACCACATTAATGATTACTCGACACTAGGTCCTGCTCAACACTAGATCATGAAACCATGATTTGGGATTGTTAACCGGTGAAATCAGGGGCGGACCTACCTTAGGGGAAGGGGTAGCGGCTACCCCTTGGCGCTCTGGCAGTAGTGTAAATTTTTGAAAAATTTGACCATTTTTTGATTTTTTACGATTTCGTTACCCTTTCTTTATAAAACGTTACCCCTACGAAAATTTTATAGATCCGTCACTAGGTGAAATATATTGCAACTTTTAGGCATGTGCGATGCTCTTAGCATGAGTAGCATCACTGATTAACTTATCTTAATAAACAAATGGGGAATAAAAAAACGATAAATAATCTAAAAGCTTCTGATAAGATCTTGGTTTCTTTCTCCGTTATGGGATTCGTGATTATGACATACTTTGTTTAGTTTAATTTGAAAGCAAGTTACTAATATATAATTTGTTTGATGGTTTTGTAGAAAATGTGTTGAAGTGAAAATGCAGACTGCAAACACACCAAAGGAAAGAAAAGCTAATGAACTAGGTTTGATTTAGAGTAACAAACATGATTAATTCTTACATAAAAATTTCTTAGCATTTGAGCATTAGCTAGATAGACATGCTTTTATTTATTCATTTAAATGCATCTTAAATTCACTTTGTAAATTACTTATCAATTAGGCTTTTAGTATTTGTTTATATGTTATGAATATGTTTTGGCTTTGACTTTTCTATGACCTTACTTAAAAAATTTAACGAGCTGACCCAATACTTGATAAATATTTAAAAACTGAAAATTTCAGATATCTACAGAAGAAATACTTACGTGCGGTTCCATATTCTTGGGTGTGTAACTGCGGAACATGTAAAAGGACAACCCGGAAAACTCCCTATCGACATCTACAACACGATGCAAGGAGTAGTCCTTGTCAGACTCCTGTTAGGACAACTAGTATTCGGTTGGCTTGGTGATAAGCTTGGCAAGATAAGAATGTACGGTATAAACTTACTTCTCATGGCGGTTTTTGCCATATGCTCGGGGCTATCTTTTGGGTACAGCCCCAAAGCAGTGATTGGCACACTTCTTTTTTTCCAGTTCTGGCTCGTATTTGTGGTAGGCGGAAACTACCCTCTCTCCGCTACCATCGCGTCAGAGTACGTGAACAAAAGATCCCATGGGGAATTTATTGCAGCCGTCTTCGCCATGAAAGGAACTGGAATTGTTTTAGCCAGTCTAGTTTCCATGATCGTCTCTCATTTGTTCCTAAATGCAAACTCGGCACCGTAATTCTATGATGACGACTTGCTATCTACGCAGCAGAACGTGGATTACACATGGAGGATTGTCCTCATGCTCGGAGCTCTCCAAACTCTCTTGACATATTACTGGTGTATCAAGATGCCAGAAACCGCAAGGTACACTGCACTTATTGAAGGAAACGCGAAGCTAGCCGCAACAGACATGGGTCTTGTTTTGGATACTAACATCCAACCGGAGGAAGCGAAATTGGCTATTTTTAAGTCGAACAACAATTACCCTTTGTTGTCTCGCAAGTTCTTTGAAAGACATGGACTACACTTGATTGGAACAATGAGTACTTGGTTATTTTTGGACATTGCATTCTATAGTCAAAGTTTGACACAAAAGAACATCTTTCCGTTGATGGGTTTGACCCATAGAGCTAGAGAAGTCAACACGCTTGTGGAAATGTTTGAGATTTCGCGTGCTATTTCCATGATCACCATTTTTAGTGCCATTCAACATCCAGTTAATGGGGTTCTTCATGATGTCGGTTTTCATGTTCATAATGGGAATCAAGTACCAAGATCTCAAAACAAATGAAAACCGATGGCTATACTCCATTCTCTATGCTTTGACATCCTTCTTCGCGAACTTCGGGCCTGACAGCACAACTTTTGTTTTAGCGGCCGAGTTGTTTCCGACCAAGATGAGGTCTATCTGTCATGCAATGAGCCCACAATGTATTTCAGGCGAAGTAGCACATATCACATAGTCATTTCTGCGTAGATATAATAATATATGCTACTTCTTCATAGGATTTGGTGGTGAGTGAATTCAAAAGGGCATAATTCTTCGTTTTCAATATTGTCTTGCTAGTTCCAACATGGAATATTTGTGTATCTATGAGTATGATATTTGATATTATATACCGAGTAACACAATATCTTGATTATCATGGGTGAACATACAAACGGTAAATAACATTTTTGGGTAACCACTAGAGATTTCACTAACTCCAACTGGTTTGATCGACACATCATGGATGGCCAGTGGTGAAACAAGAAAAACTATGGGTCAAACACGAACATCTCACATCATGGGTGAGGTCAGAACAGGTCGAGTCTATTTAAAAATGACTCAGAGAAAATATAAACATTGAATTTGTGAAATAATGAAAGTAAAAAATGTAAGCACCATGATAAAAGACCAATACATCACTTAAGCATGTAAGAAAAAGCTGATTAATTTCGTGAAGCTGAATTTCACTTTGTAATAAAGTAAAATTTGATTTTTCAACAACAGTTGTCTCCAATTGTTTATCGACATATTTCCATAAAACCTCAAGATACAAATTAACTGTTAGTTATTTCGTAGGCTTTTATTTAACAACAAATTTTATTATCCTAATTCTACCTTTACCGTGCACTTGCAAGGATTAAACGCACAACCTCACATTTGTAAGAGCATCCATAGAGGTCAAAGTCCAACTATGTAGCACGTGAATGAGTATGGGACTGGCGTATGGAGACGATACGTGTACGGGGAACAACAAAACTCAAAATCCAAGATACGGGTACGGCAAAAAAAATGTAGAAAATAAAAATATATTAAATAAAGTCCAAAATAGATATATAATGATGTAAAGTATAATCAATGACGAAGGTTCTTCTATTGATGTAGATGATAATCGTTGTGTTTCTTGAGAAGCCATAATCAATGATGATTAATGAATCGATGGACGACAGTGGCGAATCTATGATCTATTGTGAGGGGGTGCAAAAAATAGGTATGGTATAAACATGTTAGGTCAAAATGGGTCAGGTAAAAACAAATATATTTATTTACTTAATGATATTGTAAAACTATTCAAACATAATGAACCTACCTACGTCTTTCAATTAAAGTCAAACGCATATAGATAAAGTACATGAAATTTGTATTGATAAAACTCGACATAAATCCGATTTTTTACCATGAACACACTAGTATGTTGCTTGTACTTCTACTATTTTGAAATTCACTGAAATAATTGGAAACAATGATAGATATATAAACAATTGAAAACAAAAATAAACTTTTGAACCAAAAATTAGAGAAAAAAATACTTTTAAACCAATTGGCTATCCAATAATGAAATTCACCATTTGTATATCCAATTTAATTAATTATACTAACACTTGATATAAAATGTTAAAGTTCAGGGATGTTTAAAATTCAAATTAAACTAAAAGGTTATATTTGTAATTTTATCTAAACTAAAGGGTTTAATGTAAAAGTTAGCTTTAATTCATTGAAGTAATCACCCACACATCCTCCTCAACACAAACTCCACTGAGAAGAAACTTTCATGACCGCCGTCACGTGAAACTCCATAACCTATCTCTTTCTTCATTGTTTCTTATCATCGGTGTCCCCAAAATGTTTGGTTGCCGTCCTTAAACATTTGGTTGTCATCCCCCGATTTTAGGATACAATTTGGAAACATCCTCAACCGTCCTCACCGGTTTTCCGCCCCAAACCATCCCCGGGATGGGTACTAGAGGCTCATAGACGTCCCCGTGCTTCATAGAAGTCCAATATCCATTCCTACCACAACTTCCAAACCTCAACTATTCCAAACCCACTTTTTTCCTTCAACACTAAACCATCCAAACCTCCACATCACACCTCACTTTTACTCTAAAAAACAGTTTGTGAGTATGTGGTCCCCACTTAAACAAACCGAACTAGTCTAGTAGAGCACACCAGACCACCATAGTCAAAGTCTTACAACACAAGGTAGTCTGGCAGTGGGTCGTCTGCTTTTTGGACTTGAATTCTAAACCTGCGTTGTTGATGCTCTAAGGGGGGACGCGTATCACTAGACTAATAGGTCTTGGGAAATTATTTCATACGGGTATTCGGAAACTTAATATAGAGTTAATTACACAGATGGACCCTATAGTTTATAGCTAATTTCGTCTTTGGGTGCTAACTTTTTTAACATGTTTGAGGCTTGTAATTATCAGTTTGTAACGAGTTTTAGGTATTAACACTAAATTCTGTTAATCTTTCTGTCAAATTTAAGTAGAATGACTAAAATACCATTTTGTAATTATAAGGACTATTTGTGTAATTCAGCATAATGATATTGCAAAGGACCACACATGCATTTTTGTAAGGTGTTTTAAAAATACTAAGACACCGTAGGGACTATTTTGTCAAAAACACAAAACATGAAGTTTAAAGAAAAAGATCAGCGCCTTCTTCTTCTTTGTTAAACCGTCCGGTTAGTTCACCAGATTCCGACGACTCCGGATTCGTTTATCTAGCGGTTTTAACTATGTTTCAGTTTTAACCCTTATCTCCAACCGAAACATAGCAAAAACTGGAACTTTATCCTGTTTATCTAGCATGTCCGAGCCTTAATAGCTTTACATGCACTTTTACATGTTGCTAATTGATAGTATATAAATACGTTCATAGAAAGTTGGTAATTATGCTATTGTTGCATTACGTGTAAACAGGTTGTGATGTTAAAATCATCATTTCCTAAACTGTGTTGGCATATTATAAGCAACCAGTAAAACTAAGATTGCTTAACCTAACCAATAAAATCGTCATTTACTAAATTGTGATGGCATATTATAAGCAACCAGTAAAAATCTTCATTTACTAAACTATGATGGCATATATTGTCATTTACTAAACTGTGATGGCATATTATAAGCACGTTAAAGGCATTAGTGTGTGTGTCAAATTGTTATTGCCTTTTTTTGTTTTCTATCTTTTTTTACTTTATATCACGTTAGGTTGATGTCTTTGTTGGCGATGATGGTTTGGGTATTACGGTTTTTTACATGATCGACCTAACATCAAAGAAGCACAACGCTAAAAGTAATGTGTACGAGCCTTCTTTTCCTAATACAAAATTAGTTTGCTTTATTTTGTTTAGTTCTTTTAAAAGTTGAAAGTAGATTCTAACTTATACATCAATTTATAGATTAAAATGTCCACCTCGAACGAAGAGTCAAACGTTTTCGGCTTAGGCGCATTCTCAAACAAGTAATTGAGTTGGACCAAAGGATAAACGAAAAAATAGCCGAACTAACTGACAGTATGTTGAAGATACGTGAGAAACAAGTTGAAATAAACGCGCTTTATGCACGTTATGCTCAATCGCATATGTTAATAAAAATTAATTTGTTTAGTTATATTAGCATTTTGTAATTGTTGGTTATAAATTTTTTAATACTTTATATTAACAATCAATGATACAATATTATGTTTGTGTTTGAGCTTTTCCATTACATCGAAAAACTAACATAGCCGGTTATGAATTTTACAAATTAACATCGTCAGTAACAAACCCTATAGCGACGCGGCAGGGGTAACATCTAGTTGTCAATAAAATTCCAATACTCTGATATAGGATCATAACTATATATAATCATATGCGACCGACACATTATTCATAAATTCGAAAGGAAGGGTTGTATACGGGTCTAGTGGTTCTGGATTTTTTATTCAAAACAAACAATTTAGGAGCACGGGAGGCCAAATTGAGTATGTCTTGAGCTATAAAAGTAGGTAGAGGATCCACAAGCGAATTATGAGACTCAAGCAAAACCATAACAATAGGGCCAAACACCCTACAAAACCGAATAAGATAAGGCGTGGAAATAAGAAGTGGAGTGGATCCGCCATTTGAAGAAGTATCAATTGTTGTTATCCAAGGTTGTAGCCATTGGTTTCGCAATACGTTGCATCTAACCATTAAACTCGAGTAGATTCTTGATGTTATCCATGATTTTATAGATTAGCATTTCATCCGCCATACGATCCGATGAAAGCACCAATGAAGTGAACCTATTATCAATCTAACACAGAAATTCAAAGAAAATAAGTTATCACAGAATATTAACCAAGAAGGGGATGAAATTATAGGAGAGAGAACTTGAGACGGGAAACTACTATTATACAAGGAAATTCATACCCATAATCTCCTTCCATCATGCTTATATAACGTAGATGGCCTTCACAGATTCCACGTATCGGTTTAATTTGTTCGGCCTCTTGAACTGGGTTGTTTAATTGGATTTGTCTGCGTTTGAGATTACAAAATTTAGCTCTACCGCTAATAAATGAATGGAGTTCTCTTTGATGATGTCCACTATTTTATTGAAGTGAGTTTGCCAATCATTGACAGTTATTCGTTTCTAGCCTTCTAAATCTCCCACGTCGCTATTGTGGAATAGCTCTGATAGTTCTTTTTCCAAGCCTTAGAGCCGTTCAACTTCTCTGCCATGCCAATAATCTCTTCAATGGATGTAGCTTGATTCGGGAACGGGAGCCTTAGCCAAACAAACACGGTCAACCAAATAGATATGGCATAGAGACATTCCCATAACACATGATTCGCCAATTCATCTCTAATCCCGCATCTTGGACACATAATATTTTCCAGCCATATACCTCTTTGCGCCAACCCCATTTTCGAAGGAATCTGGTCCAATGAAGCTCTCCAACAGAAGATGTTTATTTTAGGAGTGACCCACTTGTCCCACAGATCCCATTTGTCATCAGATTTGTAAATTGAGTCATGAATTAAAGCCATTATGCCTGCGACAGTGAAATGCTGAGAACTAGCGCTTGCCCAAGCACAACTGTCTAGATTTTGCTTCAGAATAAACCCCTGCAACGTCCTTTGGAGGTCCAAAAGCTGTTCATCCACATCGTGAGACCAGACCCAATTCCAGCACGTAAGGCTGCATTCTGAACATAGCTGCTGATTTTCGCTTCTGTATTGACCGTGGGCTTAAGTAAATCGTTAAACCTATCTTTAAGCGGACCCCCAGGAAGCCAATTATCAATCCAAAAAGCAATAGAGTTACGCGCACCCACTTCGCCTTTCAAATTATTTTTTAAAGATAAATTCAATCTGGAGAAATCCTTTTCTATCATACCATTATCTTTCCATAGACCCGCAATCCGGTTGTTAAAAGGATAAGAATGGTTGCCATTTTTCTTTTAATATAAATTATTAACTTTAATTCACCAAGTTGTCCTAGAATTTAACTATACCAATACAGGATATTCTTTTTAAATCCGGTCAATCCCTAGTTTAAGACGCTCCTATCTGTACCTTACTTTAATACCAAAACAAGAAAGGCTTTTGCTTTTGATCATGAAGATCATTCAGGATGGTTTCCAATAACTTATTTGTACTTGAAGCACTTGATACAGCTGACACACAATGGTTCCATGGCAAAGTCGTCATGATTGCTGGAATGGGTGTCTTCACTGCTGCGTATGATCTTTTTAGTATCACCACCGTCTCTAAGCACTTAGGCCGCCTATACTACCGGGACCATGCCAACAGAGAACCCAGAAGACTCCCTTTCAACATAAGCAATGCTCTTGTAGGAGTAATCCTTGTCGGAACCCTATCAGGACACCTCCTATTCGGTTGGCTTGGTGACAAGCTTGGCCGGAAAAAAGTTTATGGTATAACCTTACTTCTCATGGGAATCTGTGGCATCTGCTCTGGGCTGTCTTTTGGGTACAGCACCAAAGCAGTGATTGGCACACTGTTTTTTCCGGTTCTGGCTTGGATTTGGGATAGGTGGAGCCTACACTCTCTCCGCCATCATCATGTCCGAGCACGCAAACAAAAGAACACGCGGGGCATTTATTGCCACCGTACTCGCCATGCAAGGCATGGGAGTTTTTTTTTCCGGCATAGTTTCCATGATCGTCTCTCATTTGTTCCTAAAAGCAAATCCGGCACCGTCATTCCAATTTGAGCATGTGCTATCTACGCAGCCAAACGCGGGTTACGCATGGAGGATCGTCTTCATGCTTGGAGCTTTCCCAGCTCTCTTGACGTATTTCTTGCTCATCAAGATGTCCGAAACTGCAAGGTACACCGTAGTCATAGGAGGGAACGCAAAGCAAGCAGGTGCCGATATTGGTCTTGTTTTGGATATTGAGATCCAAGCCGAGGAAGAGAAACCGGCTATGTTTAATTCAAACAATGATTACCCTTTGTTGTCCCGCAAGTTCTTTGAGCGGCATGGACTTCACTTGATTGGAACAATGAGCACTTGTTTCTTCTTGAACATTGCATATTACAGTCAAAATTTGACACAAATGTACCTCTTTCCAGGAATGGGTTTAATCCATAAATCTAAAAGCCTCAACGCACTGGAAGAAATGTTCGACATTTCAAGTGCCTTGTCCGTGATCAACCTACTTGGTACCATTCCTGACTATTGGTTCACGGTGGCTTTCATTGATAAACTAGGCCGACTCTACATCCAACCAATGGGCTTCTTCATGATGTCGGTTTTCCTGTTCATTCTCGGAATCAAATATTGAGATCTGGCAACAAGAGAAAACCGTTGGCTATTCTCCTTTCTATATGGGTCAACCTTCTTCTTCGCAAACTTCGGGCCTAAGACCACAACTTATGTTTTAGCGGCGGAGTTGTTCCCAACCAGGGTGAGGTCTACCTGCCATGCAATAACTGCTGCTTCTGGAAAGGTCGGAGCTATAATTACTGCCTCTGTGGTATATATATATACTATGGGTAATTGGGACAATCATAAGATTAAAACTGCACTGATGGCGTTAGCGGTGACAAATATGTTGGGGTTTTTCTGTACGTTTTTGTTGACGGAGACGAAAGGTCTGTCGTTGGAAGAGATCTCCGGCGAAAATGGAAGCGATGACAAGGCGGAGGTACAGATGAGGAGTATAGGAGATCGTGAAGTCCAAGAAAACATATGGTAACCCATTCCAAATGTTGATTTGTTATATTATGGAGTAGAAGCGGATGGGTTATTGAAGTTGGTCAGCATTTGAATTATCTGAATAAAGTCCCATTGGTCATTCTCTGAAATGGGTGACCAGGCTTTCTTGTTTTTCATAGTGAATTTTGATTAAAATCATTAAAAGCTTATCCGTAATCTTTTTCTGTCACACCCCAAAACCTTGGGTGTGACGAAAGATTGTTTTGCACCAAGCATATCCCTTTTATATTAAACACAATGGAATAAAGAAAGCAATCGGTTTAGAAATTGGTCACTAACCGAGTTTTCAGAAGATAAGAAAGCAATTGATTTAGAATTATTAGATTATAAACTTAATTATGTTCATATTTAATACTTGTAATTAGGATGATTCTATGTTAATTATAAATGTGAACAGTCATAACTGCCTCTTAACCATCTTCACTAAAATGTATATATGCAATATCTCCGTCATTAATGGAGATCATCAAGATATGGTTTTCGATACCCGTTCTCTTGTCAATAAGTGTGTTTATTGATCAAATGTGTGTAGAGTAATCTTTGATATCCAACAAAGTGGTATCAGAACAACAATCCAGGCGATCCAACGACACAAGATGCTTCTCTGCCATCATTATTCCGACAAAAAGAGAAGATAATCAATGCCCAGAACCAGGCTGAATCAAAGATTTACTCCTCTCAGTACTGGCATTATGTAGCAAATTGCGCTGTTATAGAAAAAGATGAAGCCACTGCACTCATCCGACAAGCCGTTGACACTAGTACTCAAGATCGAACAATAATCTCCGGTTATGGTGATAATCTTCTGGTCATCGGCACTGAATCAGGCCTATGGTGTGATATGTTGTCTGTTAATTCCGCATTCACAAATCATTATTATGGGAATTTTTCATTGTTCAAACGGTTTAAGAACTCATATGGTATAGAAACGTGTACCAACAATCGAGAAACATTGTTTATAAGGGGTATAGGAATAACTGATCGTAAGAGTAATACTCACAAATTGAGAATATCTAGTGCGTTTAACACACCAGAGTGTAACTGTAACATTCTTAGTCTAGATCAACTGATCAAACAAGGCTTTACCGTTAACATTCTTAGCCTAGATCAACTGAGCAAACAAGGCTTTACCGTTTAACACACCAGAGAGTAACTGTAACATTCTTAGTCTATATAATCTATTTTGAATTTAACTCTTTTTGGTCCGGTCCAAAATTGGCATAAACAAAGGCTGCCCAGAAGAACGTTTTTTCAGCAATTTTGGTTCTTTTTTACTACATTCTATTATTAGAAAGGTAAAACCAACGAATGACTGACAACAAACTGCGTCGCAACCCAAAATACTTGAAAAACAATAATTCAATACAACATATATAAACTGGAACATACTATTGTAACAAACATGCTATATGTGAACTGAAGAATAAGTAACTAGATATACAACCACTTGTACCGCGACTTAGATTAATTTCGTACTTTAAAAGATGGCACATGTTCTTTCCTTTGCAAAAGAAATAATCCTAAACTTGTTGGACATCTTATCTTTGATTTAAAATCTCTTGTTTTCATCTTGGTCTGATTCATGCCAAACTCAGCGCTGTCTGGTTTCGGACACAGGAACACCACAATCACCGGCGATGATGGTTTGTTGGTATTCGAACGGGAAAGGAGACCATAGAGAAGAAGGGTACGGGCGATATTCTGTATTTTCTTATGTTCAAAGGTAATTAAAATGGTTAATTTGTATGAAAAATACGAAACATGTTACGATTGTACAATGGGTACCATACATGTAATTTACAAGAACAATATACCAAATCCCGTAATAAAACGGTTATCCGTAAAATTTACTGTGATAAATATATGTTCGTTAATCACATGACATATAGCAAGGAAAGGTGTAATACTCAAAATTTAGATAATAATAAGTAAATAAAGGTTGTTTATTTGAACTTTGGTGAGCTAGTTAAATTGTTGATTAATTTCTTATGTTCTTATTTCTAAGTTAAAATAAAAATGCACACTAAATATACTGATGTTATATTAATGAACTCTTTCAGATTATGTGGATGTTTTTAAATGAAGGAGATAAATAATAACCAACATTTTAGTTCATTTAAATAACTAATATAGTAATAAAAGGATGTTTATGTTTGACCATTAAAACCCATTCTCCACACAATCCGTAACAGTAGTTTCCGAGCAACCACCTCCACCTTCCTCGAACCCCATATCCACAAACCCACGTTCAAAATTAACCGAACCGCCCAAAATTTTAGGATTTGATACTTATCGTCATTCCTTTTAAAACCCCCTCATAATCATAATCATTTTTGAATTAGATACTCTGCTCCATTCATAACCTTGCTGCCATACCTCCGTTCGCAACCACCGGTCTCCGTTTTCACCGCGAACCAGAGTGCGTGCACCGCAAAACCATTGAACCGCCGCCGCCATACTACCTGCCACTCGTATTCTGTTCGGTTCAGCCTGATTCAAGGTGAGCTACAACTAATCAACTATTACTTTTGTTCCGTACCGTATTAACCGGATCGAGTGATCTACGCAGCCACTGGGAGTTACTCTTGTTTCGCCAATCTTGTCTTACTCTCGGATTTGTTTATGTCCGACTATTAAGGTACCCTCACGAACCATCTTATGATTTTGATTCGCATACATATACCGATTCTTGTTATGTTTCGATATTTTTCCGGCGGCTAAAACATAAAAATATTTATACGTGTAACTGAACTAGTAGGTACTTGTTGTTTTGGTTAATAATGGACATTAGGGAATTGAAAATATTGTGATATAAAGGTAGGAGTTAGAGTTACAGTGTAGTTTTTGAGGTGAGGATGATATTCATGTGTTCTTTACCTGCATGAACATATATAATTTATGCAGACAATTAATACTAAGAATAAAATTTAAAATATTATTATAAACCTAATGTTATTATTAAATTGATTTTCCAAAATTTAAAAGTCACACGTTTTGCTATTTAGAAACATAAGTTATAAAGGAAATTTACATTAATAGAATTTTGGACGTTGTTTTGTAACATCTAATCGGTTTCGGTTAATTGATTAAATGGGGATGAAGGGTTTGGTACGATTTGTAATGGAATAATATATTGTTTACAAACATGACGTCAGCAGGTTAGAGTATTAATATGTTAGATATATAAATTTAAAGTTAGAATTTATATTTTAATGACAAGATATTTTACATTTTATCAATACTGTTGGTGGTTATAGAATTTGTTTTATTATTTATTTTAAGTTTTACACTTTGGGCATTCATGTATAATGCAAAATTTAAACTTTTATATAAACCAAGATGGGGAATAATAAATGAATAAAACCAAGTCGTAGGTATAAACCAGTATTCGATCAAATAAGCGAATAATCTAATAAAGTTTATATATCTGACTCGACTATAATACACTGTAGGTTTCCGTGTTCGTTAAAGGGTACTTGATTTGTTTTCTCTTTTGCTTTGCTTGGCTAAGTAAATGTACGGATTTCTTTCCTTGACATCCTAGTATTTTTGCTCAAATCCGTTACTTTGTAGTACGGATGTTGTTCGTCAAAAGTTTCTGTTTCGTATTGTATACGACTAGTATATATTGTAGCATGCAATAGACCTTATACCTTGTGCTCGTTATTGCATGTTCACTTTAGACTTATGTCAATGTACTTTTATTTCTGATACGCTTTGTACTCTGTCACACGAGCAATTATATGGTTGGACATGTCGTTGGGGCGTCAACAACATGGCACTCATCGTGACGGTGCGTAACTTAAGTTCACGGCATCTCTAGTTGTGCTTGTGTAGCACCTGGCCCCTAGAGGCAAATAGATCGATCTTAGCTCTGACTCCTGACTCCCGAATCCTGACTCCTGTTGAGATGGAATAATGTGTGTACGCCTACTCGCACCCTCTCGGTGCATAGACTATCGTTGTGTACCCCTCTGTTTAGGCTCGTGGGTGCTTCCATATTACGTGACGTTTTTTTTTATTTATTTGTTATATGGTGTCACGTATGTCTTGTCTCTTTTATGATATGTCTGATAGGTTATATGCATCTGATTATGTTAAGTGTCTGTTATCTTTTCCTATAAGTTTTGGGGATTCAAGTGATATAAGTATCTGTTTCAGTTCCATCTTTTGGATTTGTTAGTGTCAGTACCGATCCGTTTTGCTTCCATATGCCTGCCTTACTTTTAATGTTGATTTCTCCGTTACTGAGCAAGTGTTTGGCTCAGCCGTAGTTCTTTCTGGTTTTTGTCTTATGTGTTTACAGGTAATCAAGGGAAACAGGGTTGAGTGAGAGGCATATGAAGTTCAAGTTTTTAAAGCTTTTCGTTATTTCTTTTATTTCAGTAACTAAATAATATAAGACTTAGGCTTTCTGGTTGTTTCGAGACCTTTTTGTTTCTTGGATTTCTGTCTCTTATTGAAACTTGTGGTTATTGATATCTGTAATAGTGACATGCCAGCCTGTTTCGGGTTGGGGTGTTACAGTTATGGTATCAGAGCCCAGGCTCTTTCTTGTAGAAAATTTAAACGATAACAATTAAACACGTGAGTTAATGGGTAGACGTCGGGTTAGGATTCCTTCCGTGTCATCTTCCGCACACTACGAAAACTTCCCTCATCTCACATGTATATCTTCTTTTCAGATGCCTCCTCGAAGAAATGTTAATAACAACGACGTCCCTATCGAGACTCTCATTGCTAATGCTGTCAATACAGCTATTGCGGGTTTAGTTCCTAACCTACTACAACAGTTGTAGCAGATCAACAATAATGTACAACAACCTAGGGGAAATAACAACAATAATGGTAACAATAACGCTCCTGTTACTATCCTTGATTGGCTTGAGTGCTTCCGAAAGGAAAAGCCAAAATCGTTTAGTACCGCTGCTACACCAGTTGAGGCGGAAAATTAGATCGCTCATATCGAGAAGTTGTTTGAAGTGATGGGCGTGGGTGATGCGTTCAAAGTCAGGCTTGCTAGTTATAAACTAAAGGACGATGCTCATAGGTGGTGGAAGACTTTGAAAGATGCTCGTAGAGGAGATGAGTATGCGGCAACACTTCCATGGGCTGAATTTCGTACTTTGTTTTATCAGCAGTACTTCACTGATGCTGACCGAAGTGAGTATCTGAGAGAGTATGCTTCTATCAGGCAGGGGGATGACGAGCCTATTATGGAGTTCAAAGCACGTTTTGGTCGTTTGGTTAATTTTCTGGGCCCAGCAGCAGGTACACCACAACAGCAGACTGACAATTTCAAATGGGCTATATGCGATCGAGATAGGAAGTTCATCCGAATCTTCGTTTCACTGACATTACCGAGGTAGCTGATGCTGTAAAAAATTTGGACAATGAGAAGAACCAGCGTGAGAAGAAAGCTGATGGTAATTGAAAACGGTCTAGGGAAAATGAGCAAGATAATTCTGATAATCGGGGTGGCAATGATCAATCCCAAGACCAAAGGGATCGTTTTGATAGGTATTACAACAATAAATCGCTATATGGAATAAATCGATACCAGAATCATAGGCCTGCACAAAATCAAAAGCAACAGAATCAGGTCTCTAGAGCACAGCCGCATAATCAGAAAAACCAGAATCAAAACCGTGTTGATATTCATCCTTGTACTCATTGTGGGAAACGTCATGGTGGTGCATGTCGCCTTGCTGAAGGTCGTTGTTTCAGATGTTAAGATGTTAACCACTTGATTAAGGATTGTCCTCGGCGTGAGCAACGAGCTAATACTGGTGGAAACACCAAAGCTACTGGAGGAGGTCGAGTTTTCGCACTCACAGCTAAAGATGCAGCTGATGCCCCAGGTACGCTTTCTGGTTATGTGCATATTGGTGATCGTGATATGTATGCTCTTTTTGATATTGGTGCCACACATTCCGTGGTATCACTTTTGTTTGCTAAATATTTGAAGTCTATGCCTACTGCTTTAGAGTATCCTCTAGTTATATCTACTCCTTTGAGAGATGCAACCGTTATATCTCATGTTTATAGAGATTGTCCGATCCGAATAGATTCTATCATCCGTACAGCAGACTTGTATCCCATTCACATGAGTGATTTTGATGTTATTCTTGGCATGGATTGGCTATCGCAGCATAGTGTTTCAATTGATTGTCAGAATCGTCGCGTTTTGTAATCTGCTGTCTGTAAAAGCTAACGGAGAAGATGAGCTGTGCTAACACTATAAGGATAATTAAAATTTGTATTTTAAACGGGTTAGACACACAGTCCAGCAGTGGACTGTGTGCAAATAATACGCACACGCCGCGAGTTCGATCCCTGATACACGCACCCTCTATGTAATAAAAACGTTTTATTTTTCTAACTGAACCGGGTTAATTCACGTTAGTAGGTAAGTATAATAAAAATTTGTATATTAACCAAGTTAGACACACAGTCCAGCGGTGGACTGTGTGTCACGTTAAAGCACAAGTCCCGGGTTTGAGACCTGTTAGTGTCACCGGTTCGAGGATTTAAAATGTTTTTGAAAATAAAAGATTTTTGAATAAACTAAATTAGTATATAAGTATAATTAAAAACAGAATTATTTCAGGTTAGACACGTAGCTCAGTTGGTAGAGCTGCGTGCACGCGAACGGGAGGTCTCGGGTTCGAGCCTCACCCGGCGCATACGATTACACAATAAACCGGTCAAACAGTCAAAGTAAAAAAGTCAACGGTCAACCCAAAAAAAAGACAACATATTTTTATTTATTTAATTTAATTTAAAAATCAATTAAAATATTTAAAAATAATGTTTTTAAAGATAGGAAATAGCCTTAAACTCACAAAAATATATCTAAAAAATCTTATTAAAATTATTAAAAAAATCCACTCATTTACTATATTTTCCGTTATTATTTAGGTTAGTTAATTCTCGTTGTTCCGCTCTTACAACTCGTGCGCATCTCACCATCTCCAATCAAACGCACCCAATGTGAGTGAATCTTTACAAATTCCCCGTTTTAATCACGTTTTGGGGTGTATCATGTGTCTTGCTATTTAATATATTTAAATCATTGTGCATACATTATATCATGAACAAATGTGTATTCAGTTTGTTTCAACTGTTTGAGTGGTTATTGTTAGATTAAATTTTATTATTTTCAGTACATGCAATTTCATAGGCCGCCGCTCCCCATTACATTATGAGCGTTGAGCATGTTCCACATTACATTATGAGCGTGAACCTGGCGTGCCAACATACGACCGGCTCCGTTTGATTGAGCCTTGATCGCACAGACATTTATCATTTTCAGTACATGCAATACGATCGGCTCCGTTTGATTGAGCCTTGATCGCACAGTTTCATTCATGTTATTTATTGTATGATGTTGGTATGTTAATGTATGTTATCATATGTTATCGTATGTTATAGTTGTGATTGCTATTGCTACTGTTTGATTATTTACATTTGCTCACTTATGATTATGCACAATTTTTCATTGATAAACTAACAAGAAAATCAATAATAAATGTTTATCTAACAAGGTTCACTCGCCAACTTATGTTGACCCAAAAACCCCCATTTTTTACACATGATACAGGTGAACCAGCTGCAGCAAGAAACACATAGGATTGGCCTAGAAGAATAAAATGATTTAGAGCTTGGAATTGTTTTGTTTGGTTATTTTCTTTGTATTTGTATGGACATGTTTGGATTATTGGGAATGTAATTTTGACTTTAATAAATATGAAACATATTAGTAAATATCATGAGCTTTGGTGGTAACCCAATTATGCCCCGACTCTTATTCCGCTGCGGGTCGGGGTGTGACAGATTGGTATCAGAGCCATGACTATAGGGATATAGGATAGGTTATTAGACCCTTAGAGCCTATACTATAGTTGATTAGAAATTTTTAAGTTTTTTGTGTGTTACATGCCAAATTTCATGATGTTTATATGTTTTATGTTAAATGTTACATTCAATGTTATGCAAGCATGTTCATAAAGTATATATTATCATATAATGCCTATCATGAATCATATTCTCATAACATATCATATTCATGAAAGCACACACCACATCATTTTCATGATTGCTTTTACAATGATTTTTGTGTTTTCAAATCTCGTCAAAGTGAGTTCTCATGACGGGCATGTAGTAACTGGAAGGGTACCAGTTCCTGTAGTCGGAACGTCCTGTCTAGGCTGGCATTCGTATAAATCCAAAATAAAGGACCAGTTTGCCTACCTGGGGACTAACGATGAGAGTACGAAGTACCTATTAGGCCAAAGCATGCTATACCAAACGTCGTGTGAGCTAACCCCACTTTGAGTTGTCATTGTGTCTACACCTGGACACATTCCGACCATACATCTCGTAAACATATTTTGTGGTTTGCATTCGGGTGATGCGAGTGTTAAATCGCCAATACTAATGTGAATCCTACCAAGCCAATAGTCATGGGGGCCCACATGACTATACAGGTGAAGGTATGGGGGACATTTGAGGCCCAACATGAGCAAACCCAAGACATCCCATGGATGTAGTTGCATTATTGATATTTATGTTATTTTCATTTTCTTAAAGACACATGACACCTAAAAAACTCCATAAACTCACAATCTTCTTATGTATGTTCCTGTAGATGTCGGCTAGACAACAACGAGGGGGTAAAAGATCAGGAAGGTCTCACGAACGCTTGGCCACACAAATCGCGAAACAAATGGCCGCGGTGCTTCCTGACATTGTGGTTCAAGTACAACAAGCTCTCGCCACAAATCCCACTAATCCTCCCCAACAACATGACCAGAACATCGGCAACCCTCCTACCAGCAAGTGCTCATACAAACATTTTAAGTCTTGCGATCCTCCTAAATTTGAAGGGACCGAAGGTGTCACTGCTCTCCTCCATTGGTTTGAGGAAATGGAAAACACCTTCCTCAACTGCGATTGTCCTGAGGATCGCAAGGTTCGATACGCCACCGGGAGACTATTTGGGGTGGCTCTCACCTGGTGGAATACTGAAAAGGGGAAGAGGGGAATTGATGATGCAATGGCCTTAACATGGGAGGAGTTAAGGGAAATCATGACTAGGCGTTTTTGTCCTAGGAGTGAAATTAAAAAGTTGGAGGACGAATTTCATTCTTTAAAGCAAAAGGAGGGTGATCATACCACCTATAACAAGAGGTTCTTAGAGTTAAACCAAATGGTTCCTAATTTGTTTACCCCAGCTTATCGTTTGATCGAGCATTATATTCGAGGACTTCCCTCGAAAATTCAAGATTCAGTTCTCAGCACTTCACCAGCAACACTTGAAGCTGCTATGGAACTAGCCACTGAACTGACCGAGAATCGAATTCGCAACGGTAAGTTTAAAGAAGAGAAAAAGAAAGCCCCTGTTGAGGGTCAAACTTCAAACCATTCCATCTCCTCCTCTAAGTTTGCTAACAAGAGGAAGCGCAACACCAGAAACTTCGCTGTTACACAAACCAATTTCCCTATTCCTGCTGCATCCATTACCCAAGTCGCCCCTTCACCTGCACCATACAAAAGACCATACTCTGGCCCGTTACCAAAATGCAACCGTTGCCAATACCACCATTCTCCTGGTCATCCTTGCCAATATTGCACCGGCTGTGGTCGCACAGGTCATACTGTTCAAACCTGCCGCATGCCTCAACGAACGAACCGCCACCAGCCTTCAACCCAAACCCACCAGCAAATAATGGGTCAAGCCTAACAACCCCTACTATTACCACCTACCCAACATTTGGCCCAAACATATTACCAACCCAACTATCCTATGGTACAACCTATGCGGGCTTGCTACAATTGTGGAGACCCAAGCCATTTTAGAAACACTTGTCCAAAACTGGTAAACATTATTCATGCTCAGGCCCAAGCCAATCCAGTGAATCAAGCGAACCAAGCTCCTCCACCTGCAAGAGGAAGAGCTTTCAACATCAATGCTAATCAGGCTAAAGCTGACGGCAATGTGGTTAACGGTACGTTCCTTATAAATGGTAGATATGCATCCATGTTGTTTGATACTGGCGCGGATAAAAGTTTTGTGTCCTTAGAGTTTGAACCTATCTTAAACCAAAATCGTGATAAGCTCATGGAATCCATAACAGTAGAAGTTGCAGACGGGAAACCGGTCTCATTAAACTCTATTATACGCAACTGTACACTCACCTTAAACGACCATGACTTTTCAGTTGACCTTATTCCTATGAAGTTAGGAAGTTTTGATATCATAATTGGTATGGACTGGCTCAGTCAACATCAGGCAGAAGTTGTATGTCGCGAAAAATTTATACGTATTCCTCTTTCAAACGGTCAGACTCTTCGAATCTTTGGAGAAACCTCGTCGAAAGGGCTCAGCTTAATGTCTTGTCTTCAAGCTCAAAAATATCTTCGCAAGAATTATGTCGCGTTTTTAGCTCATATCATCAAAAAGGAAACCATGGAGAAGAAACTTGAAGACATCCCGGTAGTAAAAGATTTCCCGCAAGTTTTTCCTGACGCCATTTCAGGACTTCCTCCAGTTAGAGAAGTCGAATTCCGTATTGATCTTATACCTGGTGCTACACCAGTTGCAAAGTCTCCTTATAGGTTAGCCCCCTCTGAAAAGCAAGAGCTAGCTAGTCAATTACAAGAATTGACTGACAAGGGATTCATACATCCTAGCTCCTCGCCTTGGGGTGCACCTGTCCTTTTTGTAAAGAAGAAAGATGGATCGTTTCGCATGTGCATCAACTACAGAGAACTCAACAAATTAACAATCAAGAATCGCTATCCATTACATCGCATTGACGATCTTCTTGACCAACTACAAGGTGCCAGTTGTTTTTCAAAAATCGACCTTCGATCTGGTTATCATCAACTTAGAGTACATGGAGAAGACGTCCCAAAGACCGCATTCCGAACTCGTTATGGTCATTATGAATTCATGGTTATGCCATTTGGTTTAACCAACGCTCCAGCAGTCTTCATGGATCTGATGAACAGAGTCTGCAAACCTTATCTTGATCGATTTGTTATAGTCTTCATTGACGACATTCTCATTTATTCAAAGTCTAAGTCTGATCATGAGCGCCATCTTCGACTCATCCTTACTCTTCTAGAGAATGAAAAGCTTTATGCCAAATTTTCCAAATGCGAATTCTGGTTAAAAGAGGTGCAATTCCTCGGACATGTAGTCAATGACAAGGGAATACATGTCGACCCCTCAAAGATCCAAGCGGTACAAGAATGGCAAGCGCCACGTACACCAACTGAAGTAAGATCTTTTCTTGGTTTGGCTGGTTATTATCGTCGTTTCATTTCAAACTTCTCTCGCATTGCTGTACCACTCACGGCTTTAACTCATAAGGGAAAACCTTTCATATGGGGACCCAAGCAAGAAGAAGCCTTCCAAACCCTTAAACAAAAACTATGTGATGCACCAATCCTCACTCTTCCTGAAGGTTGTGATGACTTCGTGGTCTATTGCGACGCATCAGGGCAAGGATTAGGCTGTGTTCTAATGCAAAGAGGAAAGGTTATAGCTTATGCTTCGAGACAACTCAAGACTCATGAGAAGAACTACACCACCCATGACCTAGAACTTGGAGCCGTTGTGTTCGCTCTTAAGATATGGAGACATTATCTCTATGGTACTAAGTGTGAAATATACACTGACCACAAGAGTCTTCAACATATCTTCAATCAAAAGGAGTTAAACATGAGGCAACGAAGATGGGTTGAACTTCTAAATGACTACGACTGTGAAATTCGGTACCACCCTGGCAAAGCAAATGTGGTGGCTGATGCACTTAGTCGAAAGGGTTATGCGAACTCCATTCGTCTTCTATGTTCGCAAATCATAACTGACATTAAAGATCAAATTCGAGAAGCCCAACATGTTTCAGTAACGGAAGATGATGTACGAAAGGAGCTGTCCTGTGGAGCTGAACTTAAAATTGAAACTAAATCTGACGGTATTCTGTATTATCTAGATCGTATATGGATTCCTGGCCACAACAATCTTCGTGAAATTCTTATGAATGAAGCTAACAAAACGCGATACTCTATACACCCAGGAGCCGATAAGATGTATCAAGACCTACGATATACCTATTGGTGGCCTGGAATGAAAAAGGATATTGTTGTTTTTGTTTCTAAATGCCTTACATGTTCCAAAGTGAAAGCTGAACACCAAAGACCCTCAGGACTTCTGGTCCAACCTGAAATACCTGTATGGAAGTGGGAAAATATAACCATGGACTTCATTACCGGGTTACCTCGCACTTCTGGTGGGTATGACACTATATGGGTAATAATTGACCGACTTACAAAATCAGCTCACTTTATTCCTATCCGCGAAGATTTCAAGAACGAAAAGCTAGCTCGTATTTATATCAGCGAAATCGTAAGCCGACATGGGGTACCGTTAAGCATTATTTCTGATCGTGATGGTCGTTTCACTTCACGAACATGGCAAGCAGTACAAACCGCTTTGGGTACGAGATTGGATCTCAGTACCGCCTATCATCCTCAAACTGATGGTCAATCTGAACGCACCATTCAAACGCTTGAAGATATGCTTCGAGCTTGTGTCATAGACTTCAAGGGAAATTGGAACGCTCATCTACCATTAGTTGAATTTTCGTACAACAACAGCTATCATTCAAGCGTCGGCATGGCACCTTTTGAAGCCTTATATGGTCGTAAGTGCCGATCTCCAGTATGTTGGCACGAAATTGGGGAAGCTCAAATCACTGGTCCAGAATTGATTCAAGAAACCACAAACAAGATCCATCAAATTCGAAACAATCTTCTAGCGGCTCAAAGTCATCAAAAGAGTTATGCAGATAAACGACGGAAGCCTTTAGAGTTTAACATTGGTGATCATGTACTTTTAAAAGTATCACCGTGGAAGGGAGTAGTTCGTTTTGGTCAAAAAGGCAAGCTAGCACCACGCTACGTAGGACCGACCTGTAGCATACAAGCTTGATCTACCAGAAGAACTCAACAGGATTCATCCCACATTCCACGTATCAAACTTGAAGAAGTGCCTCGCTGATGAAAACCTCCACATTCCTCTGGAAGATATTCAGATTGATGAATCTATGCATTTTATTGAAAGACCACTAGAGATCATGGATTTCGGAGAAAAACGTCTACGACGAAGTCGCATTCCAATTGTTAGGGTACGCTGGGAGTCGAAACGGGGACCTGAGTTTACTTGGGAACGTGAAGACTCAATGCATGAAAAATACCCGCATCTTTTTCCTACTACTTCTACTACTTAAATTTCGGGACGAAATTCCTAAAAGTAGGGGATACTGTAACATTTTTCGAAAACGGGTTTTACCAAACCCGCTCCGTTTGTAATCGAATATCAAGTTATAAATGTGTTGTTGCCTATTTATGTTTATTTTGATTTTTAATGATACATAATTAATAAACAAACTAAACTATAAAAGTTATAATTGATAAAAAGTATAAATAAAGTAATTAAAAATAAAACGGGCTGCCGGGACTCGAACCCGGGTCAGCCAGGTTATGAACTTCCAAAGACTTAACACACACACACATAACCACTCTGCCACTTGTTTGTTTTCTGTCATCTATGGGAAACAAATAAATCTTATAGTCAACCATAAACCAACCGGTTACGCCAATCGTAACTGAAATCGGTCACCAAACGTCCAAAGACGTTTGATTACTCGTGGTTCACTGAGTTTAACCGATACACCGACAATTCCAATCAATTTTGCTTTGAATGAAACTTGAATTCGGGAGTGAATCGGTTTAATAACCGAAAACTTTCAATTCTTGGATTACTTCAATCTTTGTTCTCTCTCGCGACTCAAAATACTCTGCAAGACCTCCAATTACATTTTCGCACACTTTTCAGTCCACCGGAGAAGCTTTTTGAACTCGCCGGAAAGTTTCTGCAGGTCGCCGGAAAACCGTATTCTTCATCAAAACGGTAAGTCTTTCAATACCGTCGTGGTCTAACAATTGTTAAACTATTTCTAACTCAGACCTTTCAATTGAAATTAAATTCAGACGCTGTTATCGGATAATTCCAGTTCGCCGGAAAACTTCTGGAAATCCTTATTTTCATCTGTGAAACGGTAAGGACATTCAAACACTCTGTTAACGTTTGTTTATCACTTCAATTCCACGATTAGCTAATCAAAACAGTTAATCTGCTTGCTCAGTTGAAGTTCATAAAAACAGAGCCGACGCCTTGCCGGAAATTCTGAAATAAATCGTTCACCGGTATGTTTACTTCTAAATATCGTCTCTGCCATTTCATATTAGTCTGTATAATGTTTATCAATCGAATAAAACAAGATGTAATGGTGTAATCTGCTGTCTGTAAAAGCTAACGGAGAAGATGAGCTGTGCTAACACTATAAGGATAATTAAAATTTGTATTTTAAACGGGTTAGACACACAGTCCAGCAGTGGACTGTGTGCAAATAATACGCACACGCCGCGAGTTCGATCCCTGATACACGCACCCTCTATGTAATAAAAACGTTTTATTTTTCTAACTGAACCGGGTTAATTCACTTTAGTTGGTAAGTATAATAAAAATTTGTATATTAACCAAGTTAGACACACAGTCCAGCGGTGGACTGTGTGTCACATTAAAGCACAGGTCCCGGGTTCGAGACCTGTTAGTGTCACCGGTTCGAGGATTTAAAATGTTTTTGAAAATAAAAGAATTTTGAATAAACTAAATTAGTATATAAGTATAATTAAAAACAGAATTATTTCAGGTTAGACACGTAGCTCAGTTGGTAGAGCTGCGTGCACGCGAACGGGAGGTCTCGGGTTCGAGCCTCACCCGGCGCATACGATTACACAATAAACCGGTCAAACAGTCAAAGTCAAAAAGTCAACGGTCAACCCAAAAAAAAAGTCAACATATTTTTATATAATTTAATTTAAAAATCAATTAAAAATACTTAAAAATAATGTTTTTAAAGATAGGAAATAGCCTTAAACTCACAAAAATATATCTAAAAAATCTTATTAAAATTATTAATAAAATCCACTCATTTACTATATTTTCCGTTATTATTTAGGTTAGTTAATTCTCGTTGTTCCGCTCTTACAACTCGTGCGCATCTCACCATCTCCAATCAAACGCACCCAATGTGAGTGAATCTTTACAAATTCCCCATTTTAATCACGTTTTGGGGTGTATCATGTGTCTTGCTATTTAATATATTTAAATCATTGTGCATACATTATATCATGAACAAATGTGTATTCAGTTTGTTTCAACTGTTTGAGTGGTTATTGTTAGATTAAATTTTATTATTTTCAGTACATGCAATTTCATAGGCCGCCGCTCCCCATTACATTATGAGCGTTGAGCATGTTCCACATTACATTATGAGCGTGAACCTGGCGTGCCAACATACGATCGGCTCCGTTTGATTGAGCCTTGATCGCACAGTTTCATTCATGTTATTTATTGTATGATGTTGGTATGTTAATGTATGTTATCATATGTTATCGTATGTTATGTTGTGATTGCTATTGCTACTGTTTGATTATTTACATTTGCTCACTTATGATCTTGCACAATTTTTCATTGATAAACTAACAAGAAAATCAATAATAAATGTTTATCTAACAAGGTTCACTCGCCAACTTATGTTGACCCAAAAACCCCCATTTTTTACACATGATACAGGTGAACCAGCTGCAGCAAGAAACACATAGGATTGGCCTAGAAGAATAAAATGATTTAGAGCTTGGAATTGTTTTGTTTGGTTATTTTCTTTGTATTTGTAAGGACATGTTTGGATTATTAGGAATGTAATTTTGACTTTAATAAATATGAAACATATTAGTAAATATCATAAGTTTTGGTGATAACCCAATTATGCCCCGACTCTTATTCCGCTGCGGGTCGGGGTGTGACAGTCGGCCCATTTTCTACCGATTCAACAGGGTTTCTCAGTCAGTAGATTATCCGAGATCTTTACTCAGGAGATTATTAGACTTCACGGTACCCCGGTCTCCATTGTTTCTGATCGAGACCCATGTTACACTTCATGGTTTTGGAAAGGTTTGCAAGCCGCCTGGGGTACAAAACTAAGATTTAGCACCGCATTTCATCCTCAGACCGACGGTCAGTCAGAGCACACTACTCAGACACTCGAGGATATGCTTCGAGCATGTGCCTTGGAGTGGAGCGGGAATTGGGACGAGTATTTATGCTTAGTAGAGTTTGCCTACCATAATAGTTGGCAAGCTAGCATTGGTATGGCACTATTTGAGCTTCTTTATGGTCGGAAGTGTAGAGCTCCTATTTCTTGGGAAGAAGTTGGCGAGAAAATCATTGAAGGGCCTGAGTTAGTACAGATCACGAGTGAGAAAGTTTCTATTGCTCGGGAATAGTTAAAGGAAGCGCGGGGGTCAAAAGAGCTACGCAGACAGACATCGTCATGCATTGGTGTTTAGTGTCGGTGATCGGGTATTCTTGCGAGTTTCGCCATGTAAAGGCATTCACCGTTTTGGAATCAAAGGGAAGCTTAGCCCTAGATTCATAGGTCCCTTTGAAATCCTTGACAAAGTCGGTGAAGTTTCTTATCGCTTGGCGCTACCACCTCAGTTATCGCACGTGCATAATGTCTTTCAAGTATCTTTTCTTAGGGATACAACTATCACCCATTGCATGTTGTGAATTATCCGTTTCAACTTATTTGGGAAGACTTATCTCTTGAAGAGGAGCCCGAAACTATTCTGGACCGCCATGAGCGTATTATGCGAAAGAAGACTATCCCTTTTGTTAAAGTTATTTGGAAGAACCATTCTGAACGCGAGGCTACTTGGGAAATGGAAGACACGATCCGTTCTCAGTACCGGGGTATCTGTTTTCATCTTAGTACTCCGTTTTTCAGGTTAGTTAATTCTAACTGATTTTAAATTTTGGCGTGATTTAGTATTTGTTTATATTTCGTCTTGGAGATTCCGTACCTTAGTATGTATGTGACTGAACGCATACAACATTCAATTCTGTTCTATGTCTGTTATTCTTGAATTCGTTCGTATCCATATTTAACAATTTTGAGGACAATTTTTTTAGGTGGTTGAAATTGTAATACTCAAAATTTAGATAACAATAAGTAAATGAAGGTTGATTATTTGAACTTTAGTGAGCTAGTTAAATTGTCAATTAATTTCTTATGTTCTTATTTCTAAGTTAAAATGAAAATGAACACTAAATATACTGATGTTATATTAATGAACTCTTTCAGATTATGTGGATGTTTTTAAATGAAGGAGATAAATAATAACCAACATTTTAGTTCATTTAAATAACTAATATAGTAATAAAAGGATGTTCATGTTTGACCATTAAAACCCATTCTCCATACAATCCGTAACAGTAGTTTCCGAGCAACCACCTCCACCTTCCTCGAACCCCATATCCACAAACCCACGTTCAAAATTAACCGAACCGCCCAAAATTTTAGGATTTGATACTTATCGTCATTCCTTTTAAAACCCCCTCATAATCATAATCATTTTTGAATTAGATACTCTGCTCCATTCATAACCTTGCTGCCATACCTCCGTTCGCAACCACCGGTCTCCGTTTTCACCGCGAACCAGAGTGCGTGCCCCGCAAAACCATTGAACCGCCGCCGCCATACTACCTGCCATTCGTATTCTGTTCGGTTCAGCCTGATTCAAGGTGAGCTACAACTAATCAACTATTACTTTTGTTCCGTACCGTATTAACCGGATCGAGTGATCTACGCAGCCACTGGGAGTTACTCTTGTTTCGCCAATCTTGTCTTACTCTCGGATTTGTTTATGTCCGACTATTAAGGTACCCTCACGAACCATCTTATGATTTTGATTCGCATACATATACCGATTCTTGTTATGTTTCGATATTTTTCCGGCGACTAAAACATAAAAATATTTATACGTGTAACTGAACTAGTAGGTACTTGTTGTTTTGGTTAATAATGGACATTAGGGAATTGAAAATATTGTGATATAAAGGTAGGAGTTAGAGTTACAGTGTAGTTTTTGAGGTGAGGATGATATTCATGTGTTCTTTACCTGCATGAACATATATAATTTATGCAGACAATTAATACTAAGAATAAAATTTAAAATATTATTATAAACCTAATGTTATTATTAAATTGATTTTCCAAAATTTAAAAGTCACACGTTTTGCTATTTAGAAACATAAGTTATAAAGGAAATTTACATTAATAGAATTTTGGACGTTGTTTTGTAACATCTAATCGGTTTCGGTTAATTGATTAAATGGGGATTAAGGGTTTGGTACGATTTGTGATGCAATAATATATTGTTTACAAACATGACGTCAGCAGGTTAGAGTATTAATATGTTAGATATATAAATTTAAAGTTAGAATTTATATTTTAATGACAAGATATTTTACATTTTATCAATACTGTTGGTGGTTATAGAATTTGTTTTATTATTTATTTTAAGTTTTACACTTTGGGCATTCATGTATAATGCAAAACTTCAACTTTTATATAAACCAAGATGGGGAAGAATAAATGAATAAAACCAAGTCGTAGGTATAAACCAGTATTCGATTAAATAAGCGAATAATCTAATAAAGTTTATAAATCTGACTCGACTATAATACACTGTAGGTTTTTGTGTTCGTTAAAGAGTAATTGATTTGTTTTCTCTTTTGCTTTGCTTGGCTAAGTTAAGGTACGAATTTCTTTCCTTGACATCCTAGTATTTTTGCTCAAATCCGTTACTTTGTAGTACGGATGTTGTTCGTCAAAAGTTTCTGTTTCGTATTGTATACGACTAGTATATATTGTAGCATGCAACAGACCTTATACCTGTTGGAATTTTGTGAAAATAGCATTTTCATAATATAGGAAATGCGTATTTCCTAATTTTGGACAATAAATAAATATTATAAACTGAGGTTATATAGATATTTATTTCCGTGTTTGTGTTCTATGTTGGAAGAGCTTCGCAACGAACTAAATCACGTCCAAAACGGAGATAAGATGAATAGGATATCGATGCTCAAAGTTTGGTGTTTGAAACATTAAATACTGAAATAATGGGAAAGTAGCATCTTGTCCCACATAGGAGGAGTGATGAAACTTAAAGGGGTATTTAAGCAGGAACACTCCTTCCTTATTGTTTCATGGAAGCACACACTAAGTGTACTCGCAAAGGGTGCGGAGCACCCTCACTCGATCTCGTTCTCGCTCGCGCGCGCGCGTGGACGATGGGCGCAATGTTGCGCTTTGATGGCGTACTTTGCACTTCGGCCGCGAGCCGCTTGAGAGCCGCCTTTGTATTTTTTACCGCGCACGCGTGGCTCAGCAAAGGCTGCAAGGACCAGGTGGCACAAAACCTAGAAGGCAACGTGGCAAGGGGCGCGTAGGTACACTTGTAGTGGCGCATGGTGCAGGTAGTCCACGTTGCGCCGCAGATGCCTGACGTGCGCAGCGCGCAGCGCACCAAAGTGAACCAGTATGGCGCGACTGTGTGGCGTGACCAGATGGGTTACCTAGTGACGTGGCGTGCGCGCACAAGGGCTGGCGCACAAGTAGGCTCGCGCAAGGATGTGAGCCATACTGGCGCACGCGCAATAGGACTGTGGAGCAAGGATGCGCGCGCAAGGGCTGGCGCACCAGTTCGCTCGCTCAAGGATGTGAGACATACTAGCGCACGCGCAATAGAATTGTGGAGGAAGGATGCTCGTGCAAGGGGTTGCGCACCGGTAAGCTCGCGCAGGGATGTGAGCCACACTGGCGCGCGCACCAGCAGACTGGCGCATGGAGGCACGCGCGCGCGACTGCTGCTTTCAGAGTTAATGACAGATCAGTTACACTTCAGCAGTTGAAACAGACGAGTCAAGGGTCTTGACCAGGAATGTAACTGATGAACTAAAGTGCATTAAAGATGTTTAATGCAATTTAATTCATTGAAAGAAGATAAAAGCGGTTTGAAGCGACCGAGGAGGTGAATATGTCGCACCTTTTGCGGATTTATGCGCAAAAAGTGGCATTGTACATGAGTGTACACCTCATTATTCTCCACAATCAAATGGCGTTGCGGAACGTACGAACCGTACATTAAAAGAAATGATTAACGCCATGTTGATCAGTTCGGGTGTGAACCGAGAAATGTGGGGGGACGCGATTCTCTCAGCGAATTATCTTTTGAACAAGATACCACTTAAAAATAGGGACGAAACTCCATATGAGTTATGGAGAAAAAGGAAGCCTTCGTACAAATACTTGAAAGTGTGGGGGTGCCTAGCAAAGGTGATTGTACCACCTCCTAAGACTCTTAGGATAGGACCCAAAACTGTTGATTGTGTATTCATAGGATATGCACATCAAAGTAGTGCACATCGTTTTCTTGTACATGAGTCCAAGAACCCCGATGTCCACGTAAACACTATCATGGAGGCAAATCCTAACATCGTCTCATACTTTGAAAATGTGTTTCCTATGCTAGGAGAACCACATGAAACCTCACCAACAATGGTTGATGAAGCAGGTCCAAGTTCATCTATGTGGCTAGATGAAACACATGATCGACCAGAGGTCGACCAAGGTGACCTTAGACGAAGTAAACGGCCAAGGATTGTAAAATCATTTGGACCAGACTTCATGAACGATATGGTTGAGGGTGAGCACAATACCTATCGCGAAGCGGTTTCTTCCGCAGAAGGACCTCAATGGAAAGAAGCAATTAAGAATGAAATTGTTTCTATATTGCAAAATCATACTTGGGAGTTAGTAGATCTTCCACCTGGTTGTAAACCACTTGAATATCGTTGTATATTCAAAAGGAAGATGAAAGCTGATGGAAGTATTGATAAATACAAGGCGAGGCTAGTAATAAAAGGGTTTAGACAAAACAAGGTCTAGATTATTTTGATACTTACTCACCTGTGACATGAATAACCTCTACAAGATTGGTTCTTGCAATTGCGGCTTTAAGAAATTTAGAAGTTCACCAAATGGATGTAAAAACCGCATTTCTAAACGACGATTTAGAAGAAGAGATTTACATGGAACAACCCGAAGGTTTTTCCGCCCAAGGAAAAGAGGGCAAAGTATGTAAATTGGTCAAGTCGTTGTACGGCTTGAAGCAAGCTCCAAAAAAATGGCACCAAAAGTTTGATCATGTCATGATTGACAATGGTTTCAAATAAATGAGTGCGACAAATGTGTTTACTATAAAGACACACCAAGAGGTTATGTGATTTTATGTCTTTATGTGGATGATATGCTTATCATTGGGAGTAACGATTATATGATCAACTCAACTAAAGACATGTTGAAAGCAAGGTTTGACATGAAAGACATGGGCTTAGCGGATGTGATTCTTGGTGTAAAAATCACTAGAACGCAAGATGGTCTTATCTTAAGTCAAACTCACTACGTGGACAAGATCCTTGGGAAATTCAATTCGGAAGATACGAGTATAGCTCGAACTCCGATTGATAATACTCAACGTCTAAGAAAAAATAGAGGCGAAGGAGTTGCTCAGTTAGAGTACTCAAGGATCATTGGTAGTCTCATGTATCTAATGACATGTACTAGACCCGACTTAGCATATGCAGTAAGCAGGCTAAGTAGATACACTAGTAATCCAAATGATGATCATTTGAAAGCTATCACACGAGTGCTAAGATACATAAGATACACGAGAGATTACGGATTACATTATACCCGTCATCCAGCAGTGATCGAAGGATACACTGATGCGAACTGGATTTTGGATATAAAGGATCATAGATCGAAAAGTGGATATGTATTTACACTTGCGGGAGCAGCTATAGCTTGGAAGTCATCCAAGCAAACTGTTATAGCTAGATCCAAGATGAATTCGTCGCTTTAGATAAAAGTGGTGAAGAGGCGGAGTGGCTACATCAATTTGTGGAAGATATTCCAAGATGGCCAAAGCCGTTGACGGCGATTTGCATACATTGTGACAATACATCACGCTTGTGAGAGAACAAAGCTCTATGTACAATGGCAGATCAAGGCACATTCGACGTAGGCATAACACAGTATGGCAACTAATCTCAACGGGTATTATCTCGGTTGACTATGTGAAGTCAAAAGAGAATATTGCAGACCCATTAACGAAAGGCTTAAGTAAAGATTTAGTTTATAAGACGTCAAGAGGAATGGGACTAAAGCCCATGGATGAAGGGAATATGAGGGCAACCTATCCTAGTTGACTGGAGATCCCAAGATCTAGGTTCAATAGGCAAACTTAATCATAAACCCAAAGGGAGTCACTGTGGGGGTGCCCCAAAAGATTCATAAAGGGAGTTATATACTTCCTAGTCCATTCCAATCAGTGACATGAAGTAAGGTTAAGCATGTTGAGGTTAAGGATTTGAGGAAATCAAATTAACCATGTTGCTTTTAATGATTCGACGAATCACCTATGTTAGAGAGAAGTGGGGTCGCTTCGAATGGATTTGTGGGGAGGCGCAAATCCTAGAGCTCTCGCAGAACCAGGAAAGTGTTCCATGACCATGAACGGACACAACCATGAGGAGTTGACTAAACTAGGGAAAGTATTGTGTGAATGTATATTGTCGCCTACATAAATGGGGGATTGTTCAAAGACACCGCGTCTACAAGACCCTAGGAGGCTAAGTATGCTTCACAAAAGAGGGTTCAAAGGTTATGCCTACCTATCTTGTAATATTTGACTGTTGAATTTGTATCGTTGAAACTTGAAAGGGGAAGATCGATTTCCATTCATGTGGGGGATTGTTGGAATTTTATGAAAATAGCATTTTCATAAATATAGGAAATGCGAATTTCCTAATTTTGGACGATAAATAAATATTATAAACTAACGTTTATATAGATATTTATTTCTGGGTTTGTGTTCTATGTTGGAAGAGCTTCCAAACGAACTAAACCACGTCCAAAACGGAGCTATGATGAATGAGGTATCGATGCTCAAAGTTTGGTGTTTGAAACATTAAATGCTGAAATAATGGGAAAGTAGCATCTTTTCCCACATAGGAGGAGTGATGAAACTTAAAGGGGCATTTAATCAGGAACACTCCTTCCTTATTGTTTCATGGAAGCACACACTAAGTGTACTCGGGAAGGGTGCAGAGTACCCTAACTCGCACTCGCACTCGCACACGCGCGCGCATGGCGTGGGCGATGGGTGCAATGTGGCGCTTTGATGGCGCACTTTGCACTTCGGCCGCGAGCCGCTTGAGAGCCGCCTTTGTATTTTTTACCGTGCGCGCGTAGCTTAGGAAAGTCTGCAAGGATCAGGTGGCGCAGACCCTAGAAGGCAAAGTGGCAAGGGGCGCGCAGGTACACAGATAGTGGCGCATGGTGCAGGCAGTCCAGGTTGCGCCGTAGATGCCTGACGTGCGCGCGCGCAGCCCACCAAAGTGAACCAGTATGGCGCGACTGTGTGGCGTGACCAGATGGGTTCCCTGGTGACGTGGCGTGCGCGCGCAAGGGCTGGCGCGCGCAAGGATGTGAGCCATACTGGCGCACGCGCAATAGGACTGTGGAGCAAGGATGCGCGCGCAAGGGCTGGTGTACCAGTAGGCTCGCGCAAGGATGTGAGACATACTGGTGCACGCGCAATAGGACTGTGGAGCAAGGATGCTCGCGCAAGGGGTTGCGCACCAGTAAGCTCGCGCAGGGATGTGAGCCACACTTGCGCGCGCACCAGCAGGCTGGCGTATGAAGGCGCGCGCGCGCGACCGGCTGCTTCCAGATTTAATGACAGATCAGTTACACTTCAGCAGTTGAAACCGACGAGTCAAGGGTCTTGACCAGGAATGTAACTGATGAATTAAAGTGCATTAAAGACGTTTAATGCAATTTAAATCGTTGAGTTAAATCTTTTTGACTGTTTCAACACAGATGCAGTATAAATACTGCATTACGTCAACACCAGAAGAGACACCGAATCACTAACGAACCCTCTACTTGAAATTCTTCTTCTTCCTCTTTCTTGCAGCAAGGTACACCTTCGGGTTGCGTCATCTCCAGCAGTGCAACTGCTTAGGCTGTTGTGAACCAAGTCCAAGAGTTGCAGATTATACTTCATGGCATCCACGCTGAGGGCATGGTTCTTAGTGGGTAGAATTCAAAAACTACCTAAAACATAAACGAAAGGAAATGACGGTGGAGGAACTTGTGGTCCGTCTTCGAATTGTAGAGGATAACAAGGTCGCTCTAATAGGCACCATTGCGCAAGCTGCGGCTAAAGCAAACATGGTGGAAGTTGCGTATTCCTCCAAAGGCAAAAGGGGTAAACTAACGAAAAAGGACAAGGGGAAAGCAAAAGTTAACAACCTTGGACCAAGAAAGGGGGCTGTGAAAAAGAAGTCTGCGCCTTTCCAAGGTACTTGTTACAATTGTAACGAGACGGGGCATCGTGCTAACGAATGCAAGAAACCTAAGCGTGAGCGTGCGCATATGGTTGATGAGGATGGTATGCCTCTAATTGCAATGATAACCGAGTAAGCGGCTATGATTGAAGAAGTCAACGTGGTGGGCGCCAACCCACCAGGATGGTTCGTTGACACGGGTGCAACCCGCCATGTTTGTGGAGACAAGTCATTGTTCTCAACATTCAAGGAAGCAACGGGTGAAGAAAAGCTTTATATGGGAAATAAAGCTACAGCCGACATCAAGGGTGAAGGCACGGTGATCTTGAAGATGACTTCTGGCAAGGAGCTCACGTTGAGCAAAGTCCTCTATGTCCCGGATATACGGAAGAATCTCGTATCGGGTTGGATGCTCAACAAGTTTGGTTTTCATCTAGTGTTTGAATCGGACAAATTTGTTTTATCTAGACGTGGAATGTATGTTGGAAAGGGCTATACCCTTAATGGAATGTTCAAAATGAATGTAACAGTGGTTAACACCAAGAAAAACATGAATGAAATTTCTACTTCTACTTACATGATTGAGTCTTCAAATGTTTGGCATGGTAGATTAGGACATGTAAATTTTAATTCATTACAACGTTTAATTAAATTAAATATGATACCAACATTCCATATTGATTCCGATTACAAATGCGAAACATGTGTAGAATCCAAACTTACAAGATCATCGTTTTAATCGGTTGAAAGAATAACCGAAAGACATGGGCTTAGCGGATGTGATTCTTGGTGTAAAATCACTAGAACGCAAGATGGTCTTATCTTAAGTCAAACTCACTACGTGGACAAGATCCTTGGGAAATTCAATTCGGAAGATACGAGTATAGCTCGAACTCCGATTGATAATACTCAACGTCTAAGAAAAAATAGAGGCGAAGGAGTTGCTCAGTTAGAGTACTCAAGGATCATTGGTAGTCTCATGTATCTAATGACATGTACTAGACCCGACTTAGCATATGCAGTAAGCAGGCTAAGTAGATACACTAGTAATCCAAATGATGATCATTGGAAAGCTATCACACGAGTGCTAAGATACATAAGATACACGAGAGATTACGGATTACATTATACCCGTCATCCAGCAGTGATCGAAGGATACACTGATGCAAACTGGATTTCGGATATAAAGGATCATAGATCGACAAGTGGATATGTATTTACACTTGCGGGAGCAGCTATAGCTTGGAAGTCGTCCAAGCAAACTGTTATAGCTAGAACCACGATGGAATCCGAATTCGTCGCTTTAGATAAAAGCGGTGAAGAGGTGGAGTGGCTACGTTAATTTGTGGAAGATATTCCAAGATGGCCAAAGCCGTTGACGGCGTTTGCATACATTGTGACAATTCATCAGCGCTTGTGAGAGCACAAAGCTCTATGTACAATGGCAGATCAAGGCACATTCGACGTAGGCACAACGCAGTACGTCAACTAATCTCAACGGGTATTATCTCGGTTGACTATGTGAAGTCAAAAGAGAATATTGCAGACCCGTTAACGAAAGGCTTAAGTAAAGATTTAGTTTATAAGACGTCAAGAGGAGTGGGACTAAAGCCCATGGATGAAGGGAATATGAGGGAAACCTAACCTAGTTGACTGAAGATCCCAAGATCTAGGTTCAATAGGCAAACTTAATCATAAACCTCAAGGGAGTCACTGTGGGGGGTGCCCCAAAAGATTCATAAGGGGAGTTATATACTTCCTAGTCCATTCCAATCAGTGGCATGAAGTAAGGTTAAGCATGTTGAGGTTAAGGATTTGAGGAAATCAAATTAACCATGTTGCTTTTAATGATTCGACGAATCACCTATGTTAGAGAGAAGCGGGGTCGCTTCGAATGGATTTGTGGGGAGGCGCAAATCCTAGAGCTCTCGCAGAACCAGGAAAGTGTTCCATGACCATGAACGGACACAACCATGAGGAGTTGACTAAACTAGGGAAAGTATTGTGTTAATGTATATTGTCGCCTACATAAATAGGGGATTGTTCAAAGACACCGCGTCTACAAGACCCTAGGAGGCTAAGTATGCTTCACAAAAGAGGGTTCAAAGGTTGCGCCTACCTATCTTGCAATACTTGACTGTTGAATTTGTATCGTTGAAACTTGAAAGAGGAAGATCGATTTCCATTCATGTGGGGGATTGTTGGAATTTTGTGAAAATAGCATTTTCATAAATATAGGAAATGCGTATGTCCTAATTTTGGATGATAAATAAATATTATAAATTGAGGTTTATATAGATATTTATATCCGGGTTTGTGTTCTATGTTGGAAGAGCTTCGCAACGTACTAAACCACGTCCGAAACGGAGCTAAGATGAATGAGATATCGATGCTCAAAGTTTGGTGTTTGAAACATTAAATGTTGAAATAATGGGAAAGTAGCATCTTGTCCCACATAGGAGGAGAGATGAAACTTAAAGGGGTATTTAAGCAGGAACACTCCTTCCTTTTTGTTTCATGGAATCACACACTAAGTGTACTCGCGAAGGGTGCGGAGCACCCTAACTCGCAGTCGCACTCGCACTCGCACACGTGCGCGCGCGTGGCGTGGGCGATGGGCGCAATGTGGCGCTTTGATGGCGCAACGCTGAGAGCCGCCTTTGTATTGTTTGCCGTGCGCGCATGGCTCAGCAAAGGCTGCAAGGACCAGGTGGCGCAGACCCTAGAAGGCAACGTGGCAAGGGGCGCGCAGGTACACAGGTAGTGGCGCATGGTACAGGCAGTCCAGGTTGCGCCGCAGATGCCTGACATGCGCGCGCGCAGCGCACCAAAGTGAACCAGTATGGCGCGACTGTGTGGCGTGACCAGATGGGTTCCCTGGTGACGTGGCGTGCGCGCGCAAGGGCTGGCGGCTCGCGCAAGGATGTGAGTCATACTGGCGCAAGCGCAATAGGACTGTGGAGCAAGGATGCGCGCGCAAGGGCTGGCGCACCAGTAGTCTCGCGCAAGGATGTGAGACATACTGGCGCACGCGCAATTGGACTGTGGAGCAAGGATGCTCGCGCAAGGGGTAGCGCACTAGTAAGCTCGCGCAGGGATGTGAGCCACACTGGCTCGCGCACCTGCAGGCTGGCGTATGGAGGCGAAGCGCGACTTGCTGCTTCCAGAGTTAATGACAGATCAGTTACACTTCAGCAGTTGAAACAGACGAGTCAAGGGTCTTGACCATGAATGTAACTGACGAATTAAAGTGTATTAAAGACGTTTAATGCAATTTAATTCGTTGAGTTAAATCTTTTTGACTGTTTCAACACAGATGCAGTATAAATACTGCATTACATCAACACCAGAAGAGACACAGAATCACTAACGAACCCTCTACTCGAAATTCTTCTTCTTCCTCTTTCTTGCAGCAAGGTACACCTTCGGGTTCTGTCATCTCCGGCAGTGAAACTGCTTAGGCTGTTGTATCCTGGAAACAAACGAGTTCTCCTGGGAGACTCGAAATTTGTTTTAAGGGACCCGTGTCTAACACGATCCTTAGCCAAGAACTTCATCTTTTGTTAAAGTTTTGTTCTTGTATTTTCTTTATTTCAGTTGTAATCCGTACTGTAATTTACTGCTTTCTTTATTTTTCTGTTTGTGTAATTCAGTTAAATAATTTTATTTATTTTATGAGAACGGTTCCCACAATACCTTATGCTCGTTATTGCATGTTCACTTTAGACTTATGTAAAGGTACTTTTATTTCTGATACGCTTTTTACTCTGTCACCCGAGCAATTATATGGTTGGACTTGTCGTTGGGGCGTCAACGACATGGCACTCATCGTAACGGTGCGTAACTTAAATTCACGGCGTCTCTAGTTGTGCTTGTGTAGCACCTGGCCCCTAGAGGCAAATAGATCGATCTTAGCTCTGACTCCTGACTCCCGACTCCTGACTCCTGTTGAGATGGAATAATGTGTGTACGCCTACCCGCACCTTCTCGGTGCATAGACTATAGCTGTGTACCCCTCTGTTTAGGCTCGTGGGTGCTTCCATATTACGTGACGTTTTTTTATTTATTTGTTATATGGTGTCACGTATGTCTTGTCTCTGTTATGATATGTCTGATAGGTTATATGCATCTGATTATGTTAAGTGTCTGTTATCTTTTCCTATAAGTTTTGGGGATTCAAGTGATATAAGTATCTGTTTCAGTTCCATCTTTTGGATTTGTTAGTGTCAGTACCGATCCGTTTTGCTTCCGTATGCCTGCCTTACTTTTACTGTTGATTTCTCTGTTACTGAGCAACTGTTTGGCTCAGCCGTAGTTCTTTCTGGTTTTTGTCTTATGTGTTTACAGGTAATCAAGGGAAACGGGGTTGAGTGAGAGGCATATGAAGTTCAAGTTTTTAAAGCTTTTCGTTATTTCTTTTATTTCAGTAACTAAATAATATAAGACTTAGGCTTTCTGGTTGTTTCGAGACTTTTTTGTTTCTTGGATTTCTGTCTCTTATTGAAACTTGTGGTTATTGATATCTGTAATAGTGACATGCCAGCCTGTTTCGGGTTGGGTGTTACAAAAGGGTTACAAGATTAGCTTTCATGCATCAATATACCCTAGATTTTTACAATATTAATTAATCATGGATATTCCTTTTAAATCCAACCAATCCCTAGTTAGAAACACTCTTAGTTTGCCAACTAATAAAAATCTTGTCATTTTTTATATCTATATAATCATGCATGAACCTTTGTTCAATACCAAAATAAGTTAAGGAAGGCTTCCAATAACTTATCAGTACTTGAAGCACTTGATTCAGCTCGCACGCAATGGTACCATGCCAAAGCCATCGTGATCGCCGGAATGGGCTTCTTCACCGATGCCTAGGATCTTTTTTGTATCTCCACCGTCTCTAAGCTCTTGGGCCGCCTTTATTACCCGGATCACCATGCCCCAGAGAACCCGGAAAACTCCCCACCCGCGTCAACAAAGCAGTGATAGGAGTAGCCCTTGTCGGAACTGTCACACCCCGACCCGCAGCGGAAAAGGTGATCGGGGCATGATTGGGTTATCATCAAAGCTCATGACATTTATTTTAACGTTTCATATTCATTAATACAATTTAATGGAAATTTACAATCATAATTACATCAATGACCTAAACATCAGTCTAAGCTTCTTTGTTTTCTTCTAAGGCATTTCCTATGTTTTCCTTGCTTCATCCTGTTCACCTGTATCATGTGTAAAAGGGTTTTTGGATCAACAAAAAGTTGGCGAGTGAATCCTATGGAAAACATTTGAACAAGTTTATTTAATTGATAAATCAATTTAATATTAAACAATACATGTAAACTTATTCATAAATCAATTTAATATTAAACAATACACACATGAACAATAATGGATCGTTTAGAGGCACGCGTTGCTCAACTCGTCTCTCACGAGGAACTGATGGGCCTAATGAATGAATTGCATAAACATGATAATATGAAAGACATAACTACAAACAATATAAACTCAATACTACACACATGAACAATAATGGATTTGTTTTGAGGCACGCGTTGCTCAACTCGTCTACCACGAGGAACTGATGGGCTTAATGAATGAATTGCGTATAAGTGGACAAAATGAAATACATAATTACAACAATAATAACAATCTAAGTTTAGATCACGATATGGTATGGCACAAGTTTAAATAAACGAGTTAATTATTTTGTGACACATGACACAACCCAAAACGTGTAATTAAAAAGGGGAAGTTGTAAGATTCACTCACAGTGGGTGCGTTCGGTTGATGATGTTGAATGCACGCGAAGTGGTTTTAACCACGAGTGAAATTAACCTAGATAAATAGCATTATGGTTCGGTAAGTAAACGGATTTTATTAATCCATTTTAGTAGGATTGTTGGGTGTATTTTTGTGAGTTTAAGGCTATTTTCTAACCTTAAAATGTTATTTTTAAGTATTTTTAATTGATTTTTAATTAAAATAAATAAATAAAAATTATAAAAAAAGTTGACTTTTTTTTACCGTTGACCGTTGACCGGTTCGTATGCGTGTAAGTGTGCGCTGAGTGAGGCTCGAACCCGAGACCTCCCGTACGCGTGCACGCAGCTCTACCAACTGAGCTACGTGTCTAACCCGAAATATTTCTGTTTTTAATTATATTTATACATTAATTAGATTAAACAGAAAATCCTTTATTTTTAAAAACGATTTTAATCCAAAGACTCGGTGCGCTCCACAGGTCTCGAACCCGGGACCTGTGGTTTATGCTAACACACAATCCACCGCTGGACTGTGTGTCCAACTTGTTAACTAAACTGATTTTTATTATTCTTAAATACAAGCTAAGTATTTTCATTTCTGACTTAAATAAAAAGTTTAATAATTATCCGGGTCGATGCAGAAGACCGGACTCGAACTCGTGTCCTGTGATTAAACATACACACAGTCCACCACTGAACTGTGTGTCTAACTTGGTTATTATTCCGGTTATTAATAAACTTAACATGTAACAGTGGTGACCGGTTCGGTTAACAAAAAAAAAAGCATTTTTATTAAGGCAGCATACGTGGGACAAGATTCGAACTCGAGACGTTAGTGTGTTTAATGTGCACACAGTCCACCGCTGGACTGTGGACTGGACTCCTCTGTTTTTCGTGATATAAATAAAAGAAAGAAAAATTAGGCGTAAGGTATACCGACTGGACTCCTCTGTTTTTCCGACAGAACCCCGGCGACAGTAAAAGGTTCCGGCGTCGTGTGTCTTGCAGCAGCGAGTCTTCAGAAAGCTTGAAAAGAATGTGGATGACGTCGGTATAAGCTCAGGGGGTTCAGTAAGGCTCAGAAATGGAGGGTTCGGTTTTCCGGCGATGAGCAGAAGATTTCCGGCGAGTGAGTTTTCGCCGAGAAAGGGTGCGGTTTTGAGCGAAAAAGTTTGCAGAGGTTCGAGGGGGTATTTATAAGGCAGGTTATCGATGAATTTGGTCCAATTTCCGACTTGATTCATCGGTTAGAAAATCTCCGGCGGTTATAACTTGTGTCGCGGACTCAGACGTCGGTTATAACCGATGTGTGTTTAAGGTTTACGTTATAACTGAAGTAACCGTCGATTCTTGGCGAGTTAGTCGGGATTTCCGACGACTGCAAATTTTGGGCGCCGGTTTTGAATTCGGAAAAACATGTTATGAATTAAATGATTCTAATAATTAAAAAAGAATACAAGTGGCGCAGTGGTTTAAGTGTTGAGTGTTAAGTCCGTTGTTTGACCCGGCGACTGACCCGGGTTCGAAACCCGGCAGTGCCTAATTATTTTTATTTTCTTATTTTTAACAGTTTTTCAAAAACAAATTATATATTCCAATATAATAATTGATTATGTATTGTTTAAACTTATTTTGGACATTAAATTCGCAACGAAATTTTTAACTGATTGTTCGGTTAATAAACGGAGCGGGTTTGGTAAAATCCGTTTTTGACAGATGTTACAGTATCCCCTGCTTTTTAGAAATTTCGTCCCGAAATTTAAATAGTGATATATTTGACTAAAAGAATGATGGTGTTTAGTTTGACAGTTACATACTTAGAAGAAAAGTAAGGTTTTAAGTTTTTGTTTGAGGCGGTAACGTTCCTTGTAAGGGTTAAGTGCCCTATTACAGGAATCGCTTTTTGTTGCCTACTGTAAAAGTATTGATAAGCAGAATTGATTCGCTAAATATGATATCATGCATAAGAGTTTGGATATGTTTGGAAGGATATGGTTATAACCTAAGGCAAAACTTCTAATACTACAACCTACATGGAACTTCTCATAACCATCTAACACTACCTCTGATCCTTTGACAAGAATACTTATATATAGGATGTACCAGCGGCGTATCCACCATATTCTTGTCAAATTTTCATTGGTTTTATCAGTAAGTTATGATTGGTTCTATGACTAAAGAACATAAATAAACACAACAACTAATATTTGAATCCACATTCTGATAGCATATATGTTTGAATGGTGACAGTTCCTCTCTCGTTTGTTATGATAGAGAGGTTAGTTTATGTAGAAATAGAACACAGTCCGATTTCTTTAAATGGCGAGATGATATGAAAGTAACACAAATTTCAACCAAGGCAATACTAAATCCTACATGGAACTTCTCATAACCGCCTGATAATGCCTCTGATCCTTTGGCAAGAATACTTATATATAGGAAGTACCAGCGGCGTATCCACCATATTCTTGCCAAATTTTCATTGGTTTTATCCACAAGTTATGATTAGTTACCAAGAAACTACTAAATCCTACATAGAACTTCTCATAACCGTCTGACAATGCCTCTGATCCTTTGACAAGAATACTTATATATAGGAAGTACCAGCGGCGTATCCACCATATTCTCGTCAAATTTTCATTGGTTTTATCAGTGAATTATGATTAGTCCTATGTGACTCTACAACCAATACACAAACTCATAAATACTGAAAATGAAAAATGTCTGTGCGATCAAGGCTCAATCAAACGGAGCCGATCGTATTGCATGTACTGAAAATGAAAATGTCTGTGCGATCAAGGCTCAATCAAGTGGAGCCGATCGTATTGCATGTACTGAAAATAATAAACTTAATCTAAACAACAATCACACAAACAGCCTATACATGGAACCTCTCATAACCGCCTGATAATGCCTCCGATCATTTGACAAGAATACTTATATATAGGAAGTACCAGCGGCGTATCCACCATATTCTTGTCAAATTTTCATTGACTTTATCCACAAGTTATGATTAGTTCTATGTGACTCTACTACAAACACAACAACCACAAAATACTGATAATGAAAATGTCTGTGCGATCAAGGCTCAATCAAACGGAGCCGATCGTTTTGCATGTACTGAAAATGAAAATGTCTGTGCGATCAAGGCTCAATCAAACGGAGCCGATCGTATTGCATGTACTGAAAATGATAAACTTAATCTAAACAACAATCACACAAACAGCCTATACATGGAACCTCTCATAACCGCCTGATAATGCCTCCGATCATTTGACAAGAATACTTATATATAGGAAGTACCAGCGGCGTATCCACCATATTCTTGTCAAATTCTCATTGACTTTATCCGCAAGTTATGATTAGTCCTATGCGACTCTACAACAAACACAACAACCAAAAGATACTGATAATGAAAATGTATGTGCGATCAAGGCTCAATCAAACGGAGCCGATCGTATTGCATGTACTGAAAATGAAAAATGTCTGTGCGATCAAGGCTCAATCAAACGGAGTCGATCGTATGTGGGCACGCCAGGTTCAACCTCATAATAAAATGGGGAACATGCTCAACGCTCATAATGTAATGGGGAGCGGCGGCCTGTGAAATTGCATGTACTGAAATAATAAACAATAATTACTTAAGCAGTCTACACATGGAACCTCTCATAACCGCCAGATAATGCTTCTGATCCTTTGACAAGAATACTTATATATAGGAAGTACCAGCGGCGTATCCACCATATTCTTGTCAAAGTTTCATTGGCTTTATCCTTAAGTTATGTTTGGTTCTATGTGATAAAGAAAAACATAAAACTAAACGATAGGAGTTGAATCTGGATTTTCGGTGAAGAGGACTAGTTGAGTATCTTCGCTTGGGCCGTCATTATCTTCGACAGGATTGGCGTTGATGTTGAAGACTCTTCCTCTTGCTGGTGGCCTAGCGGTTGGGTTTTCTTGGTTTACTTGGTTAACTGGGTTTGATTGAGCTTGAGTGTTGATGACGTTAACCAATTGAGGGCATGTGTTTCTAAAGTGGGTAGGGTCGCCACAATTGAAAAAAGCTCGAACATATGGGAACATGGGGTATTGGGGTTGTTGATAGGTTTGGTTCATGGTTTGAGTAGGGGGAGAGATTTGGTTTTGAAAGGTGCGGCAAACCTTGCTCAAATGACCATAGCGTCCACAAGTTGCACATAGTCGACAAGGTAAAGTAAGGGGATGGTGATAAAAACAGTTGTTGCATCGAGGGTGAGGTCCAAGATATGGTTTCTTATTTGGGTAAGTTGAGTTGGGTGCCACTTGAGTGATTGGGATAGCTTGGATGGGTATGGCGTGTGAAATTGGTTGATTTCGTTGGATAGCAGCGAAAAGTTGCCCGTCTCTTTTTCTCTTAGAATTGGGTTGAGAAGGGGATTCGGTTTGGGTGTAGTCGGAGGTTTCAGTCGATGCTTTATTCTTCTTCTTCTCCTCCTTGAAGTCTTTGTTCCGGATTCGGTTCTCGGTGAGCGCTGTTGCTAGCTCCATTGCTGCTTCCAAAGTTGCAGGCGAGGTACTTATTACAGAGTCTTGAATCTTTGACGGAAGACCACGAATGTAGTGCTCGATCAAATGGTAAAGGGGAGTGAACATGTTGGGAACCATTTGATGTAACTCGAGAAATCTTTTGTTGTATGTGGTGTGGTCTCCTTCCTTTTGCTTCAACGAATAAAATTCATCTTCTAATTTCTTGATTTCGCTCATTGGGCAAAATCGTCTGGTCATGATTTCCTTCAATTCGTTCCAAGTTAAAGTCATAGCATCTTCAACACCTCGTTTGGCCTTCTCTGTATTCCACCAAGTAAGTGCTATCCCATATAATCGACCGGTAGCATATCGCACTTTGCGATCATCGGGACAATCGCAATTTAGAAAGGTGTTCTCCATCTCTTCAAACCAATGGAGGAGAGCAGTGACACCTTCGGTCCCTTTGTATTTCGGAGTGTCGCATGATTTGAAATGCTTGTAGGTGCATTTAGTGGTATTTGGGGAAGAGTTGATAATGTTTTGGTTTTCTTGATTGACAGGATTAGCGGTAAGTGCTTGTTGGACTTGGATTACAATGTTGGGTATTATGGCAGCCATTTGTTGAGCGATTAGGGCAGCCATGCGTTCGCGGGCCTTTCCTGCTCTTGTCTTCCTACGGGCGTGGTTAGAAGACATCTACAAGGAATACATGTCAAGAGTATGAGTTGGATGTTTTTGGGATCATGGGTCGCATTCAGGAATGAACATTCATAAAATAATTAGAGAAAAATAAATCTACTACATCCATAGGATGTCTTGGGCTTTGCTCGCCATTAGGCCCTACATGCCGCCATACTTCACCTTCGTAATCATGTGGGCCCCCATGAATACCGGGTTTTTCATATGGTTCGCATGGGTTTGCCTGGTTGCGTACACTAAAACCCGGAGAAAATCGAGAAATATGTATACAACGTGTGATATTCGGAATGTGTCCAGGTGTAGACACGGTGACACCTCAAAGTGGGGTTAGTTCGAACGACGTTTGGTGTGGCATGCTTTGGCCTAATAGGTCCTTCGTACTCTCATCGTTGGTCCCCAGGTAGGCAAACTGGTCCGTTATATTGGATTTATACGAATGCCAACCTTGACAGGACGTTCCGACTACCGGTACTTGTACCCTTCCAGTTACTACATGCCCGTCGCAGAACTTACTTTGATGAGATTTGAAAATTGCAACAAAATCTTTGAATAATGAGAGTATGAAAATGAATTGAATATGTGAACATTGATATATGTATAATGAATATGTATATAAGTATGTATGTTTGACTGTAAATATAAACAAATATGAAACAAATAAATATCACAATTTTGTATGTAACCACCTAATCAATTAAAATTTAGGCAGACTATAGTATAGGCTCTAAGGGTCTAATAACCTATCCTATATCCCTATAGTCATGGCTCTGATACCAATCTGTTACACCCCGACCCACAGCGGAAAAGGTGATCGGGGCATGATTGGGTTATCATCAAAGCTCATGACATTTATTTTAACGTTTCATATTCATTAATACAATTTAATGGAAATTTACAATCATAATCACATCAATGACCTAAACATCAGTCTAAGCTTCTTTGTTTTCTTCTAAGGCATTTCCTATGTTTTCCTTGCTTCATCCTGTTCACCTGTATCATGTGTAAAAGGGTTTTTGGATCAACAAAAAGTTGGCGAGTGAATCCTATGGAAAACATTTGAACAAGTTTATTTAATTGATAAATCAATTTAATATTAAACAATACATGTAAACTTATTCATAAATCAATTTAATATTAAACAATACACACATGAACAATAATGGATCGTTTAGAGGCACGCGTTGCTCAACTCGTCTCTCACGAGGAACTGATGGGCCTAATGAATGAATTGCATAAACATGATAATATGAAAGACATAACTACAAACAATATAAACTCAATACTACACACATGAACAATAATGGATTTGTTTTGAGGCACGCGTTGCTCAACTCGTCTACCACGAGGAACTGATGGGCTTAATGAATGAATTGCGTATAAGTGGACAAAATGAAATACATAATTACAACAATAATAACAATCTAAGTTTAGATCACGATATGGTATGGCACAAGTTTAAATAAACGAGTTAATTATTTTGTGACACATGACACAACCCAAAACGTGTAATTAAAAAGGGGAAGTTGTAAGATTCACTCACAGTGGGTGCGTTCGGTTGATGATGTTGAATGCACGCGAAGTGGTTTTAACCACGAGTGAAATTAACCTAGATAAATAGCATTATGGTTCGGTAAGTAAACGGATTTTATTAATCCATTTTAGTAGGATTGTTGGGTGTATTTTTGTGAGTTTAAGGCTATTTTCTAACCTTAAAATGTTATTTTTAAGTATTTTTAATTGATTTTTAATTAAAATAAATAAATAAAAATTATAAAAAAAGTTGACTTTTTTTTACCGTTGACCGTTGACCGGTTCGTATGCGTGTAAGTGTGCGCTGAGTGAGGCTCGAACCCGAGACCTCCCGTACGCGTGCACGCAGCTCTACCAACTGAGCTACGTGTCTAACCCGAAATATTTCTGTTTTTAATTATATTTATACATTAATTAGATTAAACAGAAAATCCTTTATTTTTAAAAACGATTTTAATCCAAAGACTCGGTGCGCTCCACAGGTCTCGAACCCGGGACCTGTGGTTTATGCTAACACACAATCCACCGCTGGACTGTGTGTCCAACTTGTTAACTAAACTGATTTTTATTATTCTTAAATACAAGCTAAGTATTTTCATTTCTGACTTAAATAAAAAGTTTAATAATTATCCGGGTCGATGCAGAAGACCGGACTCGAACTCGTGTCCTGTGATTAAACATACACACAGTCCACCACTGGACTGTGTGTCTAACTTGATTATTATTCCGGTTATTAATAAACTTAACATGTAACAGTGGTGACCGGTTCGGTTAACAAAAAAAAGGCATTTTTATTAAGGCAGCATGCGTGGGACAAGATTCGAACTCGAGACGTTAGTGTGTTTAATGTGCACACAGTCCACCGCTGGACTGTGTGTCTAACCCGAGTAATAACTTGATTTTAATTATACTTATATGTTACCGAACTTCATCTTCTTCGTCAGTTTTAACCAGAAACGATGACTGACTGGTTCGAAGTTTTATTCAGGTTTCTTTAGCGTTTTATGATTAATCATAGGTGAGATATAAATAAAAAGAAAGAAAAATTAGGCGTAAGGTATACCGACTGGACTCCTCTGTTTTTCCGACAGAACCCCGGCGACAGTAAAAGGTTCCGGCGTCGTGTGTCTTGCAGCAGCGAGTCTTCAGAAAGCTTGAAAAGAATGTGGATGACTTTGGTATAAGCTCAGGGGGTTCAGTAAGGCTCAGAAATGGAGGGTTCGGTTTTCCGGCGATGAGCAGAAGATTTCCGGCGAGTGAGTTTTCGCCGAGAAAGGGTGCGGTTTTGAGCGAAAAAGTTTGCAGAGGTTCGAGGGGGTATTTATAAGGCAGGTTATCGATGAATTTGGTCCAATTTCCGACTTGATTCATCGGTTAGAAAATCTCCGGCGGTTATAACTTGTGTCGCGGACTCAGACGTCGGTTATAACCGATGTGTGTTTAAGGTTTACGTTTATAACTGAAGTAACCGTCGATTCTTGGCGAGTTAGTCGGGATTTCCGACGACTGCAAATTTTGGGCGCCGGTTTTGAATTCGGAAAAACATGTTATGAATTAAATGATTCTAATAATTAACAAAGAATACAAGTGGCGCAGTGGTTTAAGTGTTGAGTGTTAAGTCCGTTGTTTGACCCGGCGACTGACCCGGGTTCGAAACCAGGCAGTGCCTAATTATTTTTATTTTCTTATTTTTAACAGTTTTTCAAAAACAAATTATATATTCCAATATAATAATTGATTATGTATCGTTTAAAATTATTTTGGGCATTAAATTCGCAACGAAATTTTTAACTGATTGTTCGGTTAATAAACGGAGCGGGTTTGGTAAAATCCGTTTTTGACGGATGTTACAGGAACCCTAACCGGACAATTGGTTTTCGGTTGGCTTGGTGACAAGCTTGGAAGGAAAAAAGTTTATGGTATAACCTAACTTCTTATGACTCTTTGTGCCATCTGCTCGGGTTGTCTTTTGGGTACAGCCCCAAAGTAGTAATTGGCACACTTTGTTTCTCCATTTCTGGCTTGGATTTTAGGATAGGCGGAGATTACCCTCTCTCCGCCACCATAATGTCCGAGTATGCAAACAAGAGTACACGCGGGGCATTTATTGCCGCAGTGTTTGCCATGCAATGCATGGGAATTATTTTCAACCGGTCTTGTTTCCATGACCGTCACTCATTTGTTTCTTCAAGCAAATAAGGCACCGTCATTCAAAGAAAACTCCGTGCTATCCTTGCAGCCGAACGCAGATTACGCATGGAGAATCGTCCTCATGCTTGGAGCTCTCCCGGCTCTCTTAACATATTACTGGCGGATCAAAATGCCCGAAACCGGAAGGTACACTGCAGTCATCGAAGGAAACGCGAAACAAGCCGCAGCGGACATGGGTCGCGTTTTAGATATCGAGATCCAAGCCGAGCAAGAGAAACTCGTGGCATTCAAAGCAAACAACGACTACCCTTTATGGTCCCGCAAGTTCTTTACTAAGATTTCTTAACCTAACCAATAAAATCGTCATTTACTAATTGTGTTGGCATATTATAAGCAACCAGTAAAAATCGTCATTTACTAAACTGTGATGGCATATATTGTCATTTACTAAACTGTGATGGCTTATTATAACCACGTTAAAGGCATTAGTGTGTGTGTCAAATTGTTATTGCCCTTTTTTTTGTTTTCTGTCTTTTTTACTTTATATCACGTTAGGTTGACGTCTTTGTTGGCGATGATGATTTGGTTATTACGGTTTTTTACATGATCGACCTAGCATCAAAGAAGCACAACGCTAAAAGTAATGTGTACGAGCCTTCTTTTCCTAATACAAAATTAGTTTGCGTTATTTTGTTTAGTTCTTTTAAAAGTTGAAAGTAGATTCTAACTTATACATCAATTTATAGATTAAAATGTCCAACTCGAACAAAGAGTCAAACGTTTTCGGCTTAGACGCATTCTCAAACAAGTAATTGAGTTGGCCCATAGGATAAACGAAAAAATAGCTGAACTAACCGACAATATGTTGAAGATACGTGAGAAACAAGTTGAAATAAATACGCTTTATGCGCGTTATGCTCAATCGACATATATTAATAAAAATTAATTTGTTTAGTTATATTAGCATTTTGTAATTGTTGGTTATAAATTTTTTAATACTTTATATTAACAATCAATGATAGAATATTATGTTTGTGTTTGACCTTTTCCATTATTCATAGTCGGTTATGAATTTTACAAATTAACATCGTCAGTAACAAACCCTATAGCGACGCGGTAGGGATAACATCTAGTTGTCAATAAAATTCAAATACTCTAATATAGGATCATAACTATATATAATCATATGCGACCGACACAATATTCATACATTCAGAAGGAAGGGTTGTATAGGAAGGGTTGTATACAGGTCTGGTGGTTCTGGATTTTTTTATCCAAAACAAACAATTTAGGAGAAGGGGAGGCCAAACTGAGCATGTCTTGAGCTATAAAAGTAGGTAGAGGATCCACAAGCGAATTACGAGAGTAAAGCAAAACCATAACAATAGGGCCAAACACCCTAAAAAACTGAATAAGATAAGGCGTGGAAATAAGAACTAGAGCGGTAACACAACGCAATTTCATCCCTTGCAATAGGATTAGTACTAAGGTGTGAGGAACTGAGATCCACATCTAAATCGTCAATGGAAGCCATGGAGGCCTCATGTCCAGATTCAATTGAACTAAAAAGCAGATCCGCCATTTGAACAAGTATCAATTGTTGTTTATCCAAGGTTGTAGACATTGGTTTCGCAATACGTTGCATCTAACCATTAATCTCAAGTAGATTTTTGATGTTATCCATGATTCCATAGATTAGCATTTCGTCCGCCAGACGATTCAATGAAAGCACCAATGAAGTGAACTTATTATCAATCTAACACAAAAATTCAAAGAAAATAAGTTATCACAGAATATTAACCAAGAAGGGGATGGAATTATAGGAGAGAGAACTTGAGACGGGAAACTACAATTACACAAGCAAATTCATACCCATAATCTCCTTCCATCATGCTTATATAACGTAGATGGCCTTCACAGATTCCACGTATCGGTTTAATTTGTTGGGCCTCTTGAACTGGGTTGTTTAATTGGATCTGTCTGCGTTTGAGATTACAAAATTTAGCTATACCGCTAATAAAAAGAAAGGAGTTCTCTTTGATGACGTCCACTATTTTATTGAAGTGAGTTTGCCGATCATTGAAGAGTTATTTGTTTCTAGCCTTCTAAATCTCCCACTCGCTATTGTAGAATAGCTCTGATAGTTTTTTTTCCAAGCCTTAGAGCCGTTCAACTTCTCCTCCATGCCAATAATCACTTGAATGGATGTAGCTTGATTCGGGAACGGGAGCCTTATCAAACAAACACGGTCAACCAAATAGATATGGCATAGAGACATTCCTATAACACATGATTCGCCGATTCATCTCTATTCCCGCATCTTGGACACATAATATTTTCCAGCCATATACCTCTTTGCGCCAACCCTATTTTCGAAGGAATCTGGTCCAATGAAGCTCTCCAACAGAAGATGTTTATTTTAGGAGTGATCCACTTGTCCCACAGATCACATTTGTCATCAGATTTGTAAATTGAGTCATGAATCAAAGCCCTTAAGCCTGCGACAGTGAAATGCTGAGAACTAGCGCTTGCCCAAGCACAACTGTCTGGATTTTGCTTCAGAATAACCCCCTGCAACATCCTTTGGAGGTTCAAAGGATGTTTCCAGCGCGTAAGGCTGCATTCTGAACATAGCTGCTGATTTTCGCTTCTGTATTGACCGCGGGCTTAAGTAAATCGTTAAACCTATCTTTAAGCGGACCCCCAGGAAGCCAATTATCAATCCAAAAAGCAATAGAGTTACGCGCACCCACTTCGCCTTTCAAATTGTTTTTTAAAGATAAATTCAAGCTGGAGAAATCCTTTTCTATCATGACAATATCTTTCCAAAGACCCGCAATCCGGTTGTTAAAAGGATAGGAATGGTAGCCATTTTTCTTTTAATATAAATTATTAACTTTAATGCACCAAGTTGTCCTAGAATTGAACTATACCAATACAGGATATTCTTTTTAAATCCGGTCAATCCCTAATTTAAAACGCTCCTATCTGTACCTTACTTTAATACCGAAACAAGAAAAGCTTTTGCTTTTGATCATGAAGATCATTCAGGATGGTGTCCAAAAACTTATTTGTACTTGAAGCACTTGATACAGCTGACACACAATGGTTCCATGGCAAAGTCGTCATGATTGCTGGAATGGGTGTCTTCACTGCCGCGTATGATCTTTTTAGTAGCATTACCATCTCTAAGCTCTTAGGCCGCCTATACTACCGGGACCATGCCAACAGAGAACCCGGAAGACTCCCTTTCAACATAAGCAATGCTCTTGTAGGAGTAGTCCTTGTCGGAACCCTATCAGGACACCTCCTATTCGGTTGGCTTGGTGACAAGCTTGGCCGGAAAAAAGTTTATGGTATAACCTTACTTCTCATGGGAATCTGTGGCATCTGCTCTGGGCTGTCTTTTGGGTACAGCCCCAAAGCAGTGATTGGCATACTTTTTTTTTTCCGGTTCTGGCTTGGATTTGGGATAGGTGGAGCCTACACTCTCTCCGCCATCATCATGTCCGAGCACGCAAACAAAAGAACACACGAGGCATTTATTGCCGCCGTACTCGCTATGCAAGGCATGGGAGTTTTTTTTTTCCGGCGTAGTTTCCATGATCGTCTCTCATTTGTTCCTAAAAGCAAATCCAGCTCCATCATTCCAATTTGAACATGTGCTATCTACGCAGCCAAACGCGGATTACGCATGGAGGATCGTCTTCATGCTTGGAGCTTTCCCAGCTCTCTTGACGTATTTCTTGCTCATCAGGATGCCCGAAACTGCAAGGTACACCGCAGTCATAGGAGGGAACGCAAAGCAACATGTGCCAATATGGGTCTTGTTTTGGATGTTGAGATCCAAGCCGAGGAAGAGAAACTGGCTATGTTTATTTCAAACAATGATTACCCTTTGTTGTCCCGCAAGTTCTTTGAGCGGCAGGACTTCACTTGATTGGAACAATGAGCACTTGTTTCTTCTTGAACATTGCATATTACAGTCAAAATTTGACACAAATGTACCTCTTTCCCCGAATGGGTTTAATCCATAAATCTAAAAGCCTCAACGCACTGGAAGAAATGTTCGACATTTCAAGTGCCTTGTCCGTGATCAACCTACTTGGTACCATTCCTGACTATTGGTTCACGGTGGCTTTCATCGATAAACTAGGCCGACTCTACATCCGACTAATGGGCTTCTTAATGATGTCGGTTTTCCTGTTCATTCTCGGAATCAATATGAAGATCTGGCAACAAGAGAAAACCGTTGGCTATTCTCCTTTCTATATGGGTCAACCTTCTTCTTTGCAAACTTCGGGCCTAAGACCACAACTTATGTTTTAGCGGCGGAGTTGTTCCCAACCAGGGTGAGGTCTATTGATGTTTAAACTAAATATAGGGGTCGTTCTGTAATTAGTAGATAGTTAGTTTATGTCATAATTAGATTAGTTAGCAAGTACGAGGACTAGATGCGACACATTGGAAGATTGTAACCATCACAATTAAAGGATACGACTCCTCCTGGAGTCGCATCTGTAGATCGACGGCAGCAAGAGGAGAACAAGGAGACATGCCTCTTCAACATTCAATCACATCCACAAGTTCAAGAGTCGCAACCGTTCGTGAAGAGACACGTCTCTGCAATCACATCTATTCGTCTAGTATATATAGGGTTCATGTATGTCAATTGTAATCATCACTTTTCATTCAATACAAGCAAGTTATTGTTCTTTTGATTCTCAATTCTTTATATTCAAACATGTGAATCGCATGTTAGATTACCAACAGTGGTATCAGAGCACCACGTTAATCGATCCAAGAGGAAGCAAGAAGAAAATCGCAGCGCAAGATTACAAGAAAGAAACGAGAATTTGCAATTTCCGATTGAATCAGAGAATCATTAATCAATCAAGAACGAAGCAACGGTGTTCGATTTCGTAAGTGTGTTTGTTTCGTTTTATTTAATCGAACCACAAGAAAGGAATTTATTTTATTCTTGCCTTGGGAATAGTAATGAACAAAAGGCAAGATAATTAAATACAATATAGTTTGTTTGAATAGACGCATCTGTGTGTTTTTCAAAGGAAAAAGGAAATTAAAAGGCAAGATTTTAATTCTTGGTGGAACTGTGTGTTCGAAAAAAACAACAAATCAATTTTTTTGGGAAAGTGAGCACATAGCAAGAAATCGAACCCGTATCGGTTCATAGCAAGTCAAACCGATTCTTGGTTCAAATAGCAAGTTCCGGACCGTTTGGTTCAAAATAGCAAGTAGCACATTGAATCATCACGATGAATCATCACGATTCAGTCTAGCAAGAAGCGACCATTCTCGGTGAAAAGCAAGAAAACGCAAGCAAAGTGGGTCGATCAAATTAAGTCCAATTAGCAAGTTGGTTGGATACTCTTTATCACTCACAGTAGAAAGTTAGCAAGAATCTGATCAGCAAGTCGGTCAGAACCTGATTAGCAAGTGGGTCAGGGTACATAAATCTGACTAGCAAGTCAGTCAGAAACGCAAGAATCTGGTTAGCACGTTGGCCAGACGCAAGTACTAAGTAAGAAATTTGATCTACTCGATCAAGAAAGGGATCATTCGATCACAAGCAAGATAGGCAAGAAAAGCAAGGCGAGAAAGAAAGGAGGCATGACAGACAAAGAAGGAAGCGCATCAACGTCACTCCACGAGCAAGGGAATGTGTCACTTCAATGCCCAAAATTGAAAGAGTTGAATTACACTCAATGGGCAGTTATGATGGAAACAATCTTGAAGGCATATAGTCTTTGGGAAACAATTGTTTCAACGGAAGTGATAAATGAAAAGAAGGCGCATACAACGAAAGCAATTATCTTCCAAACGCTACCGGAAGATGTTTTGATGCAAGTTGCGCAATACGAAAAAGCAAAGGAAGTATGGGATGCAATCAAAGTTCGTTATCTTGGAGCAGATATGGTTCTTAAAGCACGTCTACAAACTTTTAGGAGCGAACTAGAAGCTTTAAAGATGGATGAGAACGAAACAGTAAGTAGTTTCGCAAGCAAGTTGGGTGGTATAAAAGCAAAATTTAAAACTCTCAGTACCACCATCAAAGACAAGAAACTTGTAAGGAAATTACTTATCTCCGTTCCGAAGAAGTTTCTACCCATCGTGGCAAATATCGAACAGTATTCAGAAATAGACAAAATGCCATTTGAAGAAGTAGTGGGAAGAATAATAGCTTTTGAAGAACGTCTCAAAAGTCAAGATAAGCAAGAAGATAATGATCAAGGAAGACTCATGATGGCAAGTAATCAGTCTGAAAGTTGGCAACATGGAAAGGGTCGTGGTGTTCAAAACCATGGTAGAAGTCAAGGACAAGGATCTTTCAAAGGAGGAAGAGGACGTGGAAGAGATATGGGTCCAAGTAACCAAGACAAGAGCAAGTTCAGATGTTATGATTGTGGAGAATTTGGTCATTTTGCAAAAGATTGAACCAAATGGAAGGAAAAAGAGAAAGATATGCAGCAAGAAGCCAATCTCGCGTTGGAAGAAGAACCAATGCTACTGCAAGTCGAGCAAGTTGAAGACCTTCGTTAAACTATATTTAGTTTAACGGGGAGTATTGATGTTTAAACTAAATATAGGGGTCGTTCTGTAATTAGTAGATAGTTTATGTCATAATTAGATTAGTTAGCAAGTACGAGGACTAGATGCGACACATTGGAAATTTGTAACCATCACAATTAAAGGATACGACTCCTCCTGGAGTCGCATCTGTAGATCGACGGCAGCAAGAGGAGAACAAGGAGACATGCCTCTTCAACATTCAATCACATCCACAAGTTCAAGAGTCGCAACCGTTCGCGAAGATACACGTCTCTGCAATCACATCTATTCGTCTAGTATATATAGGGTTCATGTATGTCAATTGTAATCATCACTTTTCATTCACTACAAGCAAGTTATTGTTCTTTTGATTCTCAATTCTTTATATTCAAACCTGTGAATCGCATGTTAGATTATCAACAAGGTCTACCTACCATGCAATAACTGCTGCTTCCGGAAAGGTCGGAGCTATAATTGCTGCCTTTGTGGTATATATATATACTATGGCTAATTTGGACAATCATAAGATTAAAACTGCACTGGTGACGTTAGCGGTGACAAATATGTTGGGGTTTTTCTGTACTTTTTTGTTGAAGGAGACGAAAGGTCTGTCGTTGGAAGAGATCTCCGGCGAAAATGGAAGAGACAACAAGGCGTAGGTACAGATGAGGAGTATAGGATATCGTGAAGTCCAAGAAAAGATATGGTAACCCATTCCAAATGTTGATTTGTTATATTATGGAGTAGAAGCGGATGGGTCATTGAAGTTGGTCAGCATTTGAATTATCTGAATAAAGTCCCATTGGTCATTCTCTGAAATGGGTGACCAGGCTTTCTTGTTTTTCATAGTGAATTTTGATTAAAATTATTGAAAGCTTATCCGTAATCTTGTTCTGTCACACCCCAAAACCTTGGGTGTGACGAAAGATTGTTTTGCACCAAGCATAGCCCTTTTATATTAAACACAATGGAAGAAAGAAAGCAATCGGTTTAGAAATTGGTCACTAACCGAGTTTTCAGAAGATAAGAAAGCAATTGATTTAAAATTATTAGATTATAAACTTAATTATGTTCACATGTAATACTTATAATTTGGATGATTCTGTGTTAATTATGATTTATTAATGTGAACAGTGATAACGGCGCTGGTTAATGCCGTTGGCAGGTATTCGCGCCAAGATACAACTGCCTCTTAACCATCTTCACTAAAATGTATATATGCAATATCTCCGTCATTAATGGAGATCATCAAGATATGGTTTTCAATACCTATTCTATTGTCAATAAGTGTGTTTATTGATCGAGTGTGTGTAGAGTAATCTTTGATATCCAACAAAGTGGTATCAGAGCAACAATCCAGGCGATCCAACGACACAAGATGCTTCTCTGCCAACATTATTCCGACAAAAGAGAAGCCAATCAATGCCCAGAACCTGGCTAAATCAAAGACAGTGATATTACTCCTCTCAATACTGGCATTATGTAGCAAATTGCTCTGTTATAGAAAAAGATGAAGCCACTGCACTCATCCGACAAGCTGTCGACACTAGTACTCAAGATCGAACAATAATCTCCGGTTATGGTGATGATCTTCTGGTCATCGGCACTGAATCAGGCCTATGGTGTGATATGTTGTCTGTTAATTCCGCATTCAAAAATCATTATTATGGGAATTTTTCATTGTTCAAACGGTTTAAGAACTCATATGGTATAGAAACGTGTACCAACAGAGAAACATTGTTTATAAGGGGTATAGGAATAACTGATTGTAAGAGTAATAGTCACAAATTGAGAATATCTAGTGCGTTTAACACATCAGAGATTAACTGTAACATTCTTAGTCTAGATCAATTGATCAAACAAGGCTTTACCGTTAAGATCAATAGTGTAACGTGTTTGATTTCCCCTATCTTTGAAACGTCAAGTGCGGAAAACGGGTTAACACTATCACAAACTGTTGAGGAAATGGGAATATGTGAACTAGAAAATGAACGCCCATTCACAAAAGAAGAAGAAGATGCACATGAATGCTAATTGCTAAGAGTTAGATCAAGGTTCTGAATCTTGATTGGAAAGATCAAGTTTTAAGTGGGTTGGTATTTAATTTATTCGATTATTGCATTGTGTTACTTGATCTTTTAGATGATGTGAATTCTGTATGCAGATACAAATTTGAATTATGTGAAAAAATCAAAGCAATGGTCCATTGGTTCTTGTACTCATACTTACTGATCCCGGATAGAAGATTTATTCCACCAAGAGTAGATGAGGGTCGTTACATGTAAGTGCACTAACTAGTGACGAATGCTTCGGAGAATCTACTTTGTATTTTGTAACACACTTAGAACATTTGTGTAAAACTTCTTAGTGTTAGCGGATTTGAGTCGTCAAAGCGGGTCTAGTGTTTTGTTATGTGTTAGCAGATTTAGTAGACTTGTATGTGTTTGACTAATGTTTGCTGATCTATTAAGTCTACTTTGATGAAGCAGACTTAATGGTCAAAGCGTATCTAGACCAAAATAGCGGACTTGACGCTAATGGTCTATATATATGTGTTAGAGTGTTTATGTGCTTAACTTTTGGTAGTTTGTTGGTGTTGAGTGTGTGTTTTAGAGTGTGTCTCTAAAATGTGTTTTACATCAATACACTAAAGATTTATATTTACATATTTTCGTGTTATTGCTCATTAATATTATTACCTACATTCATAGATGTGTTCCACACATCTCGTGAAGATGTGATTCGAGTTGTTTGAAGTTTGTAGAAGTCCTATTTCCTACACATTTATGACAAAATGTTCATTTTAAAATATAATTGTCACAAAAGAGTAGGAAACAATGAATACAGTTTCCTACGCGTTTATGACAAAATGCTTAAATCTAAATAAATATAATTGCTTCGTCAGAAATCCATCGCAAGTTGTAACACATTTCTGACGGCATTTTAGGCTTTGACACAGATGTGTAGGAAACAACCTATATAATTGTTCTTATTTTAAATATTAAATGTACGTAACTACTTGGATGTATACATATGAGTATAATGTGTGTATGTATATATGTATTTGTGTACGTGGGTATGTATGTTTGTAAGTATGTGTGGGTATATGCATGTTTGTATCTATATATCTACATGCATGTATGTATTATTAAGTGTACACTTGTATACATGTCTGTACATAAAATTAACAAAACTCACATTTATTTATCTTTTTTAAATAAAATATTAATTTTTCCACCATCCTTAATTATACAGACGTTCGTCACATGTTCTGCCTATGTTTCGTTCGGCTGAACTAAATCCATAAACAAGACTGGTTCTTCACCATCCAAGCCACTGGCTACCGCCCACTACGAGCTTCACTTTTGACTCGTTATCGCTACCCCACTAGAACCGCACGTCGTTGCTGTTGCAAGAGCCGTGAATACCACTGCTACTATTGGATCCCAATTACCAATCTCCACCTACACCAGCAACCATACATGGTTGATGTTGTTGTTGTCACTCGCCTAGGGCTACGACCTGCCCTCACACCTTCGTGTTGTTGTCATCAGCCGCTGATTCTACATTTTGTTGCAGCTGTAAACCACCAATTAGCACCACCACATGATAGATCAACACCATCCCCCAACCACTCTCTCGTGTTCGGTTAAACATGTACAAACATATCACACATACAAACCACATAATCAAACTTATAACGAATAATCGAATTAATCATATAGCGCAACTGAACATTTACTCAATGGTTCGTCTTTAGTTTCGAAGTAAATTGTTTGGCTTTTTGGACCCATAAGAGGAGCCTAACATTTATCGATCTATAAATTATTTTTTAAAGGCGAACAAAAGGAATAGAGCATAAGAGACCAACTTTGATTTTCAGCCACAAAAATTAGAAGAAAAAGTTACAGAACCTTTAGAAAGAAAAGGGGGAGAAGAAGAATTTTCGTTACTTTCTGACCTATATGCAGAAATCGTCAATTTCCTGGAGATTGAATCATTGGATTGTTGTGATGTTTGGACAGAGGCTTCACAATACATGGCGACCTTATCCAACGGGGGGTTTGTTTTAATCACGTCCGGAAGTCAGGTTTTACAGGCCATGTTCGCATCTGCAAATTTGTTGGTGCCATCTCTTTCTTTTGTCTTTGTTTTGACTCCATATGCTTGAAGTGGTTAATTTTAAGTATATGATGTTTGTTGTATGTCTCTAGTATACCTAGAGAATACTTTGTATTGCTCTAATTTTGTGATAGTGGATTTGAAGCGCCTCTAGTAGTCCCGTGGTTTTTACTCTCGTCTTGAGAGGTTTTCCACGCTAAAATTAGGTGTCTATTTATGTTTATTATTTTTTGTTTATTTTTATTATTTTTTTGGGTTATTTAGATTGTAGTCGGTATACCCTATTTGTTTGTATCCTCATAGATTCATTCGAGTTTAGGAAAAATATTTGGTCAGGCAAAAATTACTTCCGCGTTTTCTTTATCGTTTGTGATTGGGTTTCGTATTTTCTCCATCATAAACTTGGCTCGAATTCATTGTCTCGAAAACTCTAGATGAAAAACAATGTACTGACATTGTAGCTTAGGACGTTAGGGTTTTACTAGTAACTTTATCCTCAAGTAAGGTGAATGGTTACTCTTAGCCCCCTTGTACGTAGTTTACGCACTTTACAAATTAATGTAAGGTTCAAATACATAGTCTTCTAAAAATAGAAAGTTGTAGGAAAGGTTTTAAACGGATTCCGATGAACTCATACTAGCAGCATTTGAACCGTCTCGTCAAACTTATGATCATAGATTTCGATTTTCTCTTTTTGTTTTTCATAGAGAGTCGTAGGAAAGGTTTAGATCATTGTGTTTTTTTATTCACCACTGTAACTTTTTTTTATATTGACCGTCATTGTGTCTTTTCTTCTCGACACTTTAATATATTTCCTGGCATTGTGTTATATTTTGCTAGCTATTGTGTCTTTCAACCACCTTGTGTTTAGGATACTTTGTAGGATAACTTTACCCTACTAATTAAGCCCGAAATTTCAGGTGTTACAGTATTGTCCTTCCTTATCTTCTCAAATTTTCATGAGAGAACACTATATAATTAAGTACATGAACATTAAGAAAAATTAATGAACAATCCTATATATGTATAGATTCATAGGATAGTATTGTCCATCAAAATTGTAACACATTACCCGACATACCCGTAACATGTCACGCAATATAGTAATAAAAAACAAGACAATATTAATGATATAATTAAATTGCTAACAAATTCAACATTTGCTTGGTTGTTTTTGTCTTGTTTTACTTTTGGTGTACTATCTTTTCTTGGTGTTTTATGGTGTATCTAGCTTCTTGCTAGTTTTTTTGTGGGAAGAAAGTTTAGACGTTAAAAAAAAGTAGAAAGCACATCCATCTTGGAAGTATTCCATCGGATGAAGCTAACTAATAGCAAGATGCCAACTCCCTTTAGCCTATTTCAACACTAAAGGGATGGAGCACGAATCAAATTGATCGAATCTATTTCATCACATGACACTTTCAACTAAAATTAAATATAAAATATCATTCTTATAATTTTAATTATTAACACTTTTTAATTATTAACTTTTTTAATTAACATTTTTTAGTTATTATATAATCATATTAATGAAAATACATTTGTGCAATATAAAACATGCATACATCACAATCCTTAGTTTCTCACACTTTAATGCCATGTCCAAGTATAGCCCATTTGCATTTGAAGACACCAAAGGCTTACTCGATATCTTTTCTTGCTGAACCTTCTTGAACTTTATTTCTTGTCTTCGGTTAGCCGTGTAGAAGATTCACAACAACCCAGTCGGGTAAATTCCATTAACAAGATGGACACCTAGGGGTGGTTTCATGCATTTCATTAGTGAATAATAGGGATCCATAGAAAACATTGATGTCATCGTTCAAGCTACAGCACCAAAGTACGCATGCCAAAGCCATAAATCATTTAACATCATTACTTCGAGCATAACAACGGGGTATTTGTGATCACTTATCATAAATTGGCTTCGAGCATATTTTACAATTATGTTTTTATATGTTCGTTTTAGTTTCTTGATTCTGATTCATTCCATCTAAATCATAATTTGGTGATGTTAAATAGAGAAATTTATATCAACTTATTTTGTTTGTTTTATAAGAAGATTTATATAAACTTGTTTTGTTTGATTTTGATGCATTTCATCTTAATCGGAATCTTAAATAATGTCGTTTCGTAGGTATTTGGTATTCTATTTTCCGATTGATTTTAGATTTGTTGTAAGAACTATCATGTAGTATTGATATATTTGTTGCATCAAAGTGAATTTAATAAAATACTAATTTTTTGGGTAACACTTCTGAAATCAGTTTATAGTATTGATAAATCTGTTTTTCAGCGTATATATTGATGGTTGTTTGAAAAAAAAATAAGTTTGAAGTTTGGACCAGCCTAGATCTTTGGAAAGTTTAGCGTCATATCGTTGGTTGTAGGGTCCAACTTGAAGTTAACTTCCGTTATTTTCTTTATTTTCGTGTGATTGTTTTTTCAGTATTATGATTTTATTTCTATAAATAAGTTATTGTTGTTAAGTTTTAAAAACAGTTGTTATTTTATTGATCCAAACAACAAAACTCCTTTGTTAAAGTTTATTGCGAAAGATGATTGTATATTATTGGTATGTTTTTTTTTTTACTTTTTTGTTTACTAAACATAACTTATTGCTACTTATATATGTTTTGTTTCGATTGATAGGAAATACCATATGATTTTGCTACATTATTGTGGGAAACAACTATGTTAAAATTGTTGATGGTGATAAATCATGGGTGGTACGAGTTTATTAAAAATCTGTTGGGTCCTGTATTTGGTGATGGCTTCACTAAAGTGGTTATGAATTGTGGTTTGAAAAATAATGATTTTCTTTTGTTCAAGGATATTGGACCATCAACATTTTATCTTCGAGTCTTTAAAGAATATATTTTTGAGAACTCTTTTATCGCTAAAATTATAGCTGATGACGGCGTAATTGTAAGTACTTAGATACGATATAATTAGTTTTTTAAAAAACCTTTTTCCTTGTGTATGTTTTGTTTATTTCAGTTTGTAACTACTTTTCAGTTCATTGCGGACAAATTCAGGAGAGAATTTTATGGCAGGACTTTTAAAGGTGGATCAACAACTCTGTATGTGGGAGATAGGTTTTGGAATGTCAAGAAGGACGGATGGTCGGACACAATTTCTTTCACTGATGGATGGTCTACGCTAATTCAGTATCTCTCTTTAGATACCCGGTCTAATTTTGTATTTACAATGGTCTGATATGAAACTTTTGAGCTGTCTGTTTTTTATCAGGAAACTGGTACTGAAAATTATTTCAAAAAGGTTGAAGTTGTTGTTTTGGATGATTCTATTTATGGAGATGAAGGATTTGATTTACTGATTGCGGTTAGTGTTAAACAGTTAACTATTAATTATTTTTTTAATTCGAGCTTATTAGTTGAAGCTTAAGTGTAACATGATTGCTACTGTAAATTTTATTTTTTGTAGCTAGAACATAAGGAGAAGCTGAAAACGGATGAAAGTGATGTTGATGAAGGTGTTGTTAGGGATAGTGACTATATGCAACTTTCAAATTTTGAGTCTGTCTTTAACGTATATACGTATTGTTTTAATATAAATTAACAAACCTTAACATTCATTTTTTGTTGTATACTTACATTTTTATCCTTGTATTGTTATTTTATAAGATATTGATCACTCCAAATTTGATCAACATATAGGAGCTCTAATTGAAATGGAAGATGTTAAAAAATAGGGTAACTTTATAAGCTCAAATTATTAGCAGATTTTATTATGTTGATAAGTATTAGTACACTATTAAATCATGCTACTATTTTGTTTTATGTAGTTCAGAGATGATTGGAATACAAAAACTGGTATTTTTACTGAGTCTACGTCTCCTACGTCTCAGTCTCATGTAAGAGTGTTTATAACCTGGCTTAATTTCATGTATATGAAATGAGTAAACTATTATATAATGCTTTTAATTACTTTATATGGTAATATGCTAATTGTTAGATATTTTATAGGTTGACCATAAAGGGAAATTAAAGGTTATTTTTGGTAATGAAAGGGTTTCTTCAAAGGTTGTTTATGATCTAATAACATAAATTAATGTTTGTTTTCAATAAGTATATTGTATTTTTATACTATTAGTTGTAATAGTTTACCAAAAAATTATTTTTACTTTCTTTTGTTTCAGGTCAAAATCAAGTATGAAATGGATCTTGATAATTTCTTGATACCGAAGGAAAAATTCCATGTATATAAAGTGGCTTAACTATTATATAAGGCTTTTAGTTACTTCATTCTATAGTAATATGTTAATTGTTTTATAATTTTTAGGTTGACCCACGATCCAACAAATCAGATGTTGTTGTTTGTGACCAAAGGCTATATTCGACAGTTGTTTCTGAAGTAAGAATATCATTTAATTTTTGTTTTCAATATTGATGTATGTTTATGTATATTTGTCATTTCTTTTATACGAGATGTTGTATTAGTTACACATATTTTTTTTATTTTGTTGAAAGTCAGAAGCGTGTGTTTAGTCTTTAGTGGAGGAGACGTCCAAAAGTAGTTCTACAGTGGATCATCGTAATTTAGTGGTACCCAAGTGAAAAATTAAGGTAATATTTAATGTATTATTTTATTATTTAAATTTTATTTAAACCATTCATTTATTATATCATATTGGTGTATTTATTTGAAGATATTTATGCATTTGACTATGTTTCCTTAAACTTTTTAGGGCAAGCCGAACTGTAATGTTGTGAGGTTGGTGACCGACAATTCTCATATATCTTATCGTACACGTTCTAAGATTCTGAAGATTAATGATTGTATGGTCACTGAGATCATCAGGTCTGCTGAAAACCGACTTGTAAATGCACTTATATTAAATTAAGTTGTAATTATTTAGACAATATCATGTATTGTTTTGTTATAGAATGTTTATTAGTAAACTTTATACATTGAAGTTCAATTATATTTCTTTGTAATTACCATACTTATTTTATATCATTGAATCCTTTAGGCTAAACCAAACCGTAAAGTTGCCAGATCCTTGACATACACGCCTGATGTTGTTGGGCGTACATGTTATACATTCAAAAAGTTGAAAGCCGATGCAATCTTGGAGTTCACCAAAACGGTTGAAAGCAGACTCGTAAACTTTATGATATGATTTTATTATTTAATATTTTTTTAATTTAAGAAACATATATTATTAATGAATCTTATAATTAATCCTTTTATTTCTTATTAGCGTTTACTAGCCGATGTTTCAAGTGATCTTTCTATTTCTATTCATCACCTACCTGATGTTAGAGTTCAGAACATAAGAGGTGAACTAACCAACTTGAGTACAAGAGTCGAGAAGTCCGGAAATGGTTATAGGTATGGTTTTACCAAGTGACCAGCTTACTTGAATCAAATCACATCTAGTTCGGTGCCACTCTTTTCTTTACGTACGTCAAGTCTTCTAAGCGTTTAATGTTGACCAAAGTCGTACAAAAGACCACAAAGAAAAGTGGTCATGCGTGAATGATGGTTATTGTGTTTTTGTTAGTTGGTTTAGCATGAGCATTAAGTAATGTATTTTGGTTTGTTAGTTTTGGCCCTTGGGGGATAGTACTGATGGTTGGTTACACAATTTTTTTGGTAGTATGTACATGACGTTGATATGGTGAAGGGATGGATACTTGGTTATGTTTTCCGTTTGAACAAGTAGCAAATTTGATGCTTTAGTATTCGTGTTCCTTTTAATAGATAACACAATTTGATATCATTGACTGTAAATATTACTTTTAAAGAATATCGATGCATATGAACAAACATATATATTTTTATTTATTTGTTGTTAATATTACTATCTAGGCAACCATATATATTCGTGTTTCTTTTAATGGATAACACAATTTTGATATATTCTTTTTTATATTACTATCTAAACAACAAAATGTTTATGTTTATTTGTTGCTTTGTTATATAAGTTGTATAAACAAGAGGATTTGCTTTGTTAGATGAAGTGTCTTACATCGTTTTTAATAATTTTAGTCAATTTTTTTAACCATTTATATTTTTGATGTTAACTTAGTAAATATTGTTTTAAACCATATAATCTTAAAATCTTAAAAAAATACTATTGCATATTTATTTATGGTTTAATTAATTAAACACATTAAACTACACACATAATTTAAAATGTCTATAATTGGTGCCGCCCATATGACTATTAGTTAATAAAAGGATAATAAATATTGGCTTTTTAAGATTATGACCCGTGTATTACATGGGTTTGTTTTAGACCAGGGGATCAATCTTACCATCAAATCAATCATAAGTACATAATGTTTTAACCATAATTGATTAATCGATACAAATACGAAAAGCCATATGCAAATTTGCTAACAAAATTATAATGATACATTAATCGATAAAAAATACAAAATAATCACGGAGCATTTGCTCACAGTTATTCACATGCCCACTACATTAAAAAGTTATTATATATACAAAATGTGAAACAAAATCATTTTTTATAATAGATTCCAAACAAAAAACTATGACACATTAACACCTAAAAAGAATACTTTGTTGGCAAACGTTGTCGAGATGCCCAAAATGATCCAAGATGTCATTTTTCAAATGATTTGTTTCTTTGTTAATCTTACATAATACTTTTTTTATAATTTTTTTTTGCTTTGTAGGGGGAAGACACGTTCTTCTCTCCATAGGGCATACAAGACATTGGCTATTGGCGGCAGCCCGCCATATTTAACATATAAAGTTTTCTTATATGTAATATATGGCGAGTTTTCGCCAATAGCATGTGTTTTGTATGACCTATGGAGAGAAGCAACCATCTTATCCCTACGCAGCAAAGAAAACATATCAAAAAGCATAATCGTGAGAGTAAGAAACAAAGAAACTGCTTTTTTACCATATTTGTCTTGGATGTATATATATTTTTGGTTTTTCAACAGCGAGTTTTGGAGGCTTCTCAGTAGAACTTCAACAATTAGAATTCGTTGAGGTTTTAAATCATAACGAATTCAGATTGTTAAAGTCCTACTGAGAAGCCTTCAAAACCTGTTATAGAAAGACCAAAAATAGTTATATCAATCAAACACAAAGATGGTAAAATAAACATCTTTGATATCATAAAATAAGAATGCATCTTTAACAGGAAATATATGGTGATAAGTTCTTGTCATAGACTATTTTCTTTACCGTTCACAGGCAATACCTTCACAATGAATATTAAATAATAAGGTCGGATTATGGAACAATAATAAAACTATTATTTAACTCACGTTAGCTGTAAATTGGTTGGATAGCTGGTTTTTGTGACGGACCTCTAGTGTTAACACCTTTAAGCGCTCTTTTCACCTGAAATTTAATTATCATACAATCAACTATGAATCTTTTCAACCAGTTTATAATTTATTAAAAAAAGAATACATAAAGATGTAATATAGTAACAAAGAAAATGCTTGTATGCATAAGGTTAGTAAACAACTCAGTATAAGTGAATACCTTGATACTTGGTATGGTAGTTGTCTGGCTAAATCATTGTTAAGCAATCCCCCAAGCTGCTTCAGGTAGTGAAACTATTAATAATAAATCTTGACTCGATATATTGACCGTTTATAACATCTTTTAGAGATGTTCTAAGCCGACTGGAACTATGTTCGTTAAGAGCTCCAGATCAACATAGGCTAGTTGCAATAAAAGAACTTGGTATATGCAGTAAGCAGGCTAAGTAGATACACTAGTAATCCAAATGATGATCATTGTTGTTTTTTAGCGGTGTGGGATCACCAACCTTAGGGGAGCTCACCTAGGGTTGGACATGAGCTTAACCGATGTATGTATGTGTGTATGTATGGATCAATTATGATGACTTTATGAATATGTTCTATACTTCATCATTTATCTTCTTGTTTGATTGATTCGATCTCACAACCACATCCATCTATATTTTATTGATTCAAATGAGTGATTCGTTAGGATTTATGTTTCTACACTTGGGACTGGGTGCAAATTGTTAAGGGCACATGGGTCTGGGGCACTTCAAAACTGTTTGTCTAGTTGCATGTTAACTGTTGTGATTATGAGCCTAGGGGATGGGCCACTTCAAAATTGAGCTGGGAGTAAGTGATAAACAAAATACTAGCCTTTTGGTATGGGTTGGACGACGGGCCTGTGCCCACCCTCCTTTTGCCTTAAATCCACCATTAGCCACCTTTACACTAAAAAGAGAAACATATACCATTCATTCATACATGATACTAAGAAAAAGGTTGACCATAAAGTTGATAAAGTTGATGGTTACGAAGGGAAGTAGGAGAAAACGTTTATTAGGCTAAGTAAACAATATTAAGGGTCTTCAAAATCGGATGTTCGAAATTTGGATATCTTCGAATATTGAGTTCCGGATATTTAAAATTTCTAGATATTTGATTTCACTATCGGAATCGATAACTGAAATTTTGGATGTCAACTAGATATCTGAATTCGTTACTTTTTTCTTTTGTTGTGTTCACTTCTTAATTTGTTCGTAACTTTATATTTATATCTTCCTTTTAATTTTTGTGGTCAAAATAATAAAAACATCAAAATCTAAATTAGGTTGCAACGTTTTCTGACAAGATTTGGAGAATCGTACTAAATCATTTATCACATATCACACATGGAAGAACACTTGTATTAAAAGTGTACTTAGATCCATCACATTTTCTACCAACAGAGTACTAGATTTGACAAACAGGTGTGCAAGGTCGTAGTAAACAAAGAGGAGGGGCAATATTTGCGAGGATGAAGGATTAAATGTCGATGACTGAGACGCAATGAATCTCATTTGACCAACTGAACACCGGTGACTAGTGAGTCTCGACAATTCACGATTAAAGGAGAGGGAGGGAATGGCAGACATGAGAGTAATAGATGACTGACAAATCTAGAGCGTGGTGCAGGTTAGGAATTTATGGTTTTAGTGAATATATGTTATATAAAGGGTGGGGTTATTGTAAAAAGGAGGGTTTTGTGAGAAGAGTAAGAAGTGTTTTAAGCCCTTAAATCTAAAAGTTAATGGTTGAGATCAAAAGTGGCAAAAATTGTAAATAGTGTGATATTTTTTAGACTCATTTACTAGTTTAGGGGTACTAGTGTCGTTTTATTATATTTAAATAAAGAACCTAATCTCATAACTATTAAACCACTGACAACTTCCATAATTCTCGACCCTTTCCATAAAAAAATCGGGGAGATAGAACCAAATCAAAATCAAAAAGCTTGGATTGTTTTATAATTGTAATCAACTTCATCTTCTTCGTCATTGTGTTTTATCGGTAATCACATGATATGAAGCCTACTGGAATGCAGGTTTAAAACACCATACGAAACGAAGAACATCTACTTGTATGTAGGTGTAAAACACCATACGAAGAACATCTGCTGGAATGCAGGTGTAAAACACCATGAATGTAGTTGTAATGCAAGTGTAAAACATTGTACGAAGAAAATCTACTGGAATGCAGGTTTAAAACACCATACGAAGAACATCGACCGGAATACGGGTGTAAAACTCCATGAATGCAGGTGTAAAACACCATATAAAGAACATCTACCGGAACATTTTATTGTGATTCAAGTCATGGTGTTTTAACATCTAGAATAGCAATAAATCATTCCTAGATGGTGTTAAAACACCATGACATGAATAGTAAAATACAATTATTCCAAAACGTTTAAACATTATAACTATATTGTCTTGTTCCATTGAGTGATCCATTATGAACTTAATCTATTCATCATAATTCGGTTGTCCATAAAACACCATAACGTAATTTGTATCTTCCTGTTGCATCTAAGTGTCCATTATATCATGTATGTTGCGATTGAAAGAAGATACGAACGATAGATGATTTTGGAGGAGTGAATCAGATATATTTTATTTAAAATAATCAGATGTTTAAACCGTAAAAACAAATTTGTTTCCTAAAATCTCTCCTGAAACACTTAACACATGATCTCCTTCTTTAATTGAAATTTGATTGAAATTACCCCACTACCCTTAATCTCAAATTTTAATCAAGGGCACATGCCATCACCTTGTTCCTTCTTACACTTCTCACACACTTGTTGTCACACCCCAACTAATGGTGGAATCATCGGGGCGGACGTAAATAGATTGCTCGAGACTTCATAACACTAATTGCGACAAGTATTTAATAAATAATATTTCATTTCATTGCTAACGGTTCAAGTACTGAATTGGAAAACAAAATACAAAAAGTAAGGTATGACTAATCTATAGCATGAATTTAAAGTTTGGTGCATTTCTAGTCCCTCCTATCAAGTTCCATTTGTCATCAACATCATAAACCTGCAACATGTTTAAAAGTATAGTTCAACACACAAAGCATTGGCGAGTACACAAGTTTAATATAGCATAAGTATGTGAAAAGTGTTTAAACGAATCTGCATGGCAAAAATAGTTAACTAGATTAATGTATCATGGCATGCAATACTACAAGTCAACCCAAAGATTACCGCTAGCGTAATCTTATCGTCGCAACGATAAGACAGCTATCGTTAACTTAACATGACCTCAAGAATACGGGCGGTGCGTTACTCCTATAGCGCTATACATGTTAAGGGGAGGCTCGTACGAAGTTAATGACAAACAAATCACATAAGAATGTTCCAAGAATACAAATCAAGTATCACGTATTCAAGTATGTATAATGGATTGTTTGTGTTTGCATAAAGTATAAGTGTGTTTGCGTGTATTTTGATAGGTTAAACACATTGCACCCAAAAGTGTAAAGCGTAAAAAAAGGGCTTTCGAGTGTACTCACGGTTTTGCAAAGCTTCCTTTGTTAATTCCGTGAAATGTTGGAGGTTGGAAACACCGAGGTTACCCTACAAGGGGTAAACGAAGGTGTGTAAGTATTTTGAATTGGATTCGAATTATGGTTTGGGACAAAAAGTGTCAGAAAGTGAAATTACACTGAAAGTAACGAGACTGTTGCACTTTGTGCAAGGTGGTAGTCCACTTTGTACGGAGTGTGTCAGTCTGTGATGATTTGGTTCGTTTAACGCTCGTTTTGATATTGGTTCTGTCGAACAAGGATGTTAGGGACGAGGCTCGAAAGTCCTGAACATAATCAGATTATATCCTTTGTAGTATAGTTTATCGAGTTCTTCAATATGTCATAGAAGTCAAGCATGGGGGTGCGAACACCTCATTATATGATTCACTAAAGCACAAGATTTTTCAACCCAGTTGGTCATGAATAACAGAATGTAAAGTCGACTAAAACTTCAACAGCCGAGTGGGCAAGCTAGGTGCGTGCATCCCGAACATAATGGTGTTTGGGGAAGTGTCGTAGATTTGTCACTCTAATGAAGGTTGAATCGGTTTTCGGAGTAAAAACATGTATAAGTAGTGGTGGAACTTAATTCGGAAAGTCTAAACTCCCAACGTTCTCACATTAGCTTAACACTTAGTTTCTTAGAACTTAGCTCGGCTCACTTACTTGTACCAAAAAAAGTAGAAGAAAAGTAAGAAAATTTTATAAGAGTTTGAAGTATAGTGAGCTAAACTCACATAGAAGTTTGATATAATCTGCCAAGTTCTTGCAACTACAAGTGGGAGTATGTGAAATTTCAGAAGGTTGGAAATGTGGGTGAAGGGTTAGATTTATAGGAGAATTGGCTGGCAGAAGTGTTCGTGCGAGGTGTCACTTCATGCGAAGTGGCTGACCACTTCATATTAGGTGGTGGCCACTTTGTACGAAGTGTGTCAGTTCGTACGAAGGGCTTAGTTTGGGGCTAAGTTTCCGTATTTTAGTCGGTTTTAAGCATTCTTAAGCATTAAGATGTACGTGTGTGCGTAGTATGTATCTTGAATGTAGATTTGCATAAAAGTCGCGTATTTAAACGATTGATTGCATGAATACTCGAGTATGAATGTATGAATAACGTATGTTAAAATATATGTTTGCTTGATTAACAAGTATAAGTGTTTGCATAAGGTATAAATGTTCATTATGATCAACGTCTCAGATTACAAGCTTGGAAAGAAATACGAACAAGGTATGAATACAATTTTCATAAATAGATTTACGATTATACTTTCTAAATAGGGAAAGTACAAGAATGTGAAACGTTACACTTGCCACTTTTTAAAGGATCCTTAATCTCTCTCTCTCTATATATATATATATATAAGTATAAACTAACTATTAATAGTATTGCGGATTTATATCTAGTGTTTTCCAATATTAATTTTCGAATCCGAATCCGAATCCGAATCCGAAAATTCGGATGTCTGAGATTAAGCTATATATAATTTCAGATACCTGAATTTTCGAATAATTCGAATTTGGAATTTCAGTTAATTCAGATTCGTTATCGAATTCAGAAAAAAAAAATTGCACACCCCTTGATGATATGCAATGTAACCTCATTTATAACACAAATATAAAATAAAGATTCCAAAAGCTTTTGAAAGGGACATATACAAAATTCAGTTAGCTTTAACTAAAAAGGTCATGATAAAACAAAAGATTTTTATCCTTCACTTATGGCATAAAGGATTTGCTTATAAATAATCTCCTGTTCACAAATATTATGAACCATTTGTTTGCAACATCCAAAGTAGTTAAAGTGAAATCATCAAGGTCAGGTCCAAGTCAATCACACATTCTAATCAGATAAGTGATGACAAATCAAAAGAGCTTTGTCATTTAGTAATGGCAGAAAATTTATTTGTGTTGTATACAAAGAATGTAAACTACCTGCTAGCAACAACCAAAGTAGTTAAAGTAAAATAACCAATGTTGCGTCCAAGTCAAACACATGTTCCAATCCGAAATAAGTTTAGGTCGAAAATGAAAGTCGGTTGCTTTAATACATAATACTCATCAAGACAACAAATCCAAAACCTATAGTAGCAAATGGGAGTGTGTCTATTCAATATTGATCCGTGAGGATATATCTAAACATTCGAAAGCATTAGCACAATGTAAATTTCCCCGATGCACAAAAGTGAAATAAACTTACATCTTGTAGATGTGGGCCTATCACATCAGCTCCACCAAGTACCAAAGCAGCAGATACATGAACATGATAACTAAGTGAATAACATCGAAGCAAGATACTTCGCAAAAATAGAAGAATCCATCGATACCCTAAAAGGAGTCGAGATTAACACTTGAGCTTCCTAGAAAAGATGAGACTTTAATACAATAAGTGCGGTTACAACCCTTGATTCATGACATGTATGACATTTATGCAGTTGCAGCTGAGATCTGATGTTGTCTAGCCAAAAGAGATATCCAATTATTAAGGTTTATTTTAAAAATCCTTAAAATGGAGTGTTAAAGTGAAAAATATTTGTAAATTTAATAGTACATGTGACAGCTTCTGTATTAGCAGTAGTTCCGGTCCAAATTTTTTATTTTTTATTTTTTTTTTATGTTTAGGACCTTTCGTGGCTTTGGCGTTCACCCTAAGATTATATTATTCTGTAGATGAGTTGAAGATAATCAAAAGTACTTCATATCCAAAGAAACTGCTATGATCATATTAGGCATTGTTTTAATCAATTTTCATGTATATTCATATATTAAGCAACTTGTATTCATCAATCAAGTTTTCGTATTAATCAATTTTGAGAAACTATATACATGGAGAAATGAAACTACTTGGAAGAAATATTATTAATCAATTTTGAGAAACTATATACATGGAAAATGAAACTAAATTCTGTTGGATCTTGTTGAAATAGTTTTTTTGCAAGCTAAGTTCAAGTAAAATGGATACAAATCTCAAAATACATTTTAGACATGTAACTAAGTGAGACACTCGTAATGCCTAATTTAATTACTTATACTAACACAACTTAATTACAATTTTTGGTTTGATACAAATTACGAACAATTTACAACACCTCTAATTGAAATCAAAACACCATAATATTACTTCATATAAATTAATTCAGTTTTTTTTTTTCACAACAAGCACACAATCAAAAGTAATAGAAACAGAAAGTACCTCAAATATCAATTCGGCGATGGTAGTTCTAATGTTAAGATACCTTGGGGATTTTAAGCCTTTCTTCGTCATCATCTCGTTTCTCCTACACAGGTTGAAACTGAATCCAGTTTTCGGAACATCATCCATTGCTTTAGTTGAAACATCTTCAGATACCTTGATTTCAATTAAAAAAAACCATTCTAATTAAGAAATTGTCTTTGTTATCGCCGCTAGTTCACCATAGTAGCAATCTCCACAATCAAACTCCTAAACACGGCCCAAGTACAAAGGACAACCTGTCTAAGTAGCCTCTGCCAAGACCCAAAGCTTTTGAAGTATATATGTTCAATGATTTAGGGTTAGAGGAACTCCGTAAAAAGATGCATGGGTCAATCTGGGGAAGGAGACGCTGACCAAATGTAGGAAATGGAACATTGAAGAAAATGGTGGGTTGATTAGGGGGTTGCACATAACATGTGGCTTGATAAAAGGAATTGCAAGTTGATGGACCTAATTCCAAATGTAGAAAGGCTAGGTGGTGTGGGATAAAGTCCTAAGGGGATTTATCACGCCATATAAGCACCACAACAGCACCAACTAGAGAGGGGGCTCCATGGTTAACTGCCTTGCAGTGGGATAAAGCCGTTGTCATCATTACTCAGTTATTCTTTTTTTTAATTTAGATTTATATTAAAATTAAACAACAAATGAGCACAAAATATTCAAACGTGACACATTAGGCCCTGGGGTGTACTCTAACATTTAAGGTGTTAACGGTGACATGTCATGGCATTGTAAACCACTCCATCCTTGTGTTAAGGTGTATTAAATAGGTTATTTGTTAACATGTTAACCAGATGTTAAGATATTGAATTAATTATTCTTTTCTTTTTGTAAACAAAAAAAACACTAAGAATAGGGTTAGATGAAGTTAATGGGATTAAACCATTTTCTTGGAGTAAGGCATAGTGAAATAAGGGGAAAATGGGTGATGTGGCACTTAGGTAGATTTATATACCCAAGTCCTAACAATTAAACACTTAAAAAAATATTATTTCTACTCGCCATTGTCGTCGTCGTTGCCACATGGTTACTTCATAGATGTTTAACTAAATCCACTGAAAGATTCAAGTGTGTTTCCCTATCACGTATCTTCATTCGGATAGCTTCTTTCTAGGACGTAGTTAAGTAGTGGGTTCGTTGATTGAAAGTATCGTCGAAGTCGGCACAAAAGGCTATGGTTGTATCCTCCAAGATCATGTTATGCAAGATAATATACGTATGCATTATGTTTCTCATTTTTCTATTTTCAATTATATGTGAGGGTTGGGCATTGATAGTCAAACGTTTCTTTAACACTCCGAATGATCGTTCGACATCTTTTCTTGCCAACTCATGCTTCTTCTTGTAATACACTCGTTTGATGTCATCAGGACACGAAAGACTTTTCACCAACGCAGCCCACTCCGGATAAATACCATCGACAAGATAATACCCATATTTGTACTCCACATCACATGCATTTAGTGATGAATCTAGTGCAACCCCATCTATGACATCATCAAACAAATTTGATGATTGTAAAATAGCGATATCATTGTTTGCACCAACCATATCAAAGGACGCATGCCAAACCCATGGATCTTGAGATACGATGGTTTGTAGTACTATGGTTGGACCATTGTGGTCACCTCGGTGCCTCGATGGTGTTACCCTTTCCAAGCAGTTGGACAAGCAGGCAACGACTAATGCGTACAATCTAGGCAACCTATCATCCCTAGAAATTCGTGCAGTCGTTGGTGGGCTTCATATAAAGTGGGATGTCGGTAGACGTCGGATTCCTCGAATATCGCTTTTCGTAGAGGTTGATAACACCTAATAATATAAAAAGTATTATAAATTACAACAACAACCTATCATCCCTGGAAATCTGTTTATTATTAGTGACCTTCATATAAAAGTGGGATGTCGGTAGACGTTGGATTCCTCAAATATTTCTTTGCATAAAGGTTGATAACACCTAATAATATAATAGTATTAAGTACTTTCACAGAAAGTATTGATGGTTTAGAATGTTTTGTGAGCTATGATTGTGTTGTATCTAATTTGGTTGAATGATTTGTGAAATATACATAATGTTTAAATTTTTTTTAATTATCCTTGCCAAGGGCAATCACCATTCAATTCATCAATTCCAAGCATTGGTGCTCATCAAGCTAACCATGAAGCCCTCAATACGCCTGGAAATTGGTGTTGGGGGCGCCGTCATGCCTACATGGTACGAGGTACTACCCCACACCGGATGGTCTAAATAAATATAATTGTACAGTTTAGTGCTCTAACTTTTTTTTGACCAAAAATTTTTGAATATATTAGTTCCACCTTTACCTTACAATGGTAAGAATTTAAACCTACAACATCACATTTATAAACGAATAAATGTTGGGTGTTCAATGCTCTAACCATTAATGGGTGCTCTAACTATCAACTCCATCACATCAAAGTTTTTTTTATAAAATAACTTTAAATTTTATCCCTTAGTTATCGGTTGCTTTAGCAACTATCGCATCGATCGCCATGTCTGCTTTTAGGCGCAAAGTCGAGATCGAAGGGTTGAATCCGAAGCAGCAGATTACGACACGGAGAAAGAAGATCTGGGCGGCGATGAATCTACACCGTCCGATGGGATCGTGACAGAAGATCACGATCCTTTTGCAGGTGGTAAGGTTCGTCGGAAAGCATCTATGGCGAGAGTTTTCAAAGGTGATTATCTTGATGTTCGATCCAAACCCTACCTCATGAAACTTCTCGATAGACAAGGTAAATCGATTAGATTGTTTCGCAAATGCTGATATCTTGTTTTGTAATTACTCAGTTCAACTTAATTTTATTTGATTTGATTTTTTTTAATGTGTTTAGTATGAGATTTTAGATGTATGTGCAATTGGATATTAATGATTATTTATGTGAATTAGGGTTCTTAAAATTATTTAGTGATAATAGAATGTGTGATATTATCTAAGTGGTTAATGCGGTAAAAAAACCGGATATCGGGTAGGATATAGGTAATTTTAAATCATTACCGAATTTTATACATATAACAATTTAATGTTAACAATTCAGTATGCTCTCCTACCGTAATTAACCTTTTGCAACTTGCAAAACACGAACAATTGTAGCAAGTAGGAACTTATTAAGAATCAAAACACTAACATTAACACTAACAAATAACAATTAAGAATTAAAACGCTAATAGCAGCAATAAGAAGAAAGACAAATGGTAAAACTAAGAAGAAAGGTATATTGGGAAAAATCGGTGATATATCAGTCCAATATCGGTCAATATCGGCGATAATATCTGTACTAATATTCTGACCGATATTTTGCACCGATATCTTACTAGGGGACCGATAACCGATATATCAGTGATATATCGGCGATCTTGGTTTTAGGAAGTGAGAGGCGCACAAAAGCGACGAGGTCTAAAACTGAAACGCGAAGCGCAAAAGCGGCGGCCTTTGCGTACCCGAGGCGCAAGCTAATTATATATATTTTTATATATCCCATAGGTTTTTAGCTTTTGCTACCCAAAGTATAGCTATAAGTAAGGTTTTTGTATGATTTTAGCTGCATGTACAAGCCAAAAAACCCAAGGTACGACAGTTAGATGCATAAAAACGCTGTACGAGAGGCGCGTTGCCTAAAAAGCCCAGAGAAGTCCCAAAAAAGCGCGCCTTTTTGGCGCTTGTAATTACTCTAGGTGCTGAGCGAAAAAGCCCCAGGGTGTGCGCTAAGCGCGCCTCAGAGGTGCTTTTTAAAACCAAGTCGGCGATATCAACTACATAGGGTATTATTTTAGTTTGTTATAAGGAGGATTTTGGTTAAGTTAAGCTTCTGATTGTTTATGGCTATGCAATCTTTGGATCGAACTCGAATGGATAAGTGAAACGATCGGAAGGATATACGTTGTTATGGTTTGATGAAAGTAAGCGAATTATCACAGTTGTAAACAAGTTAACATTAGTTGTCCTAATCACATCAACCGAACACGAATCCTGATAAACGTCATGTCCTATTTGCCTTTGCAGGTGACAGGGGACTCCTCTTTGCGGACAAAGTTTTGAAGTTTACAGGATCAGGAAAGATGAAAAGGCAAATTCTACTAATTACTGATCGTGCCATCTATATTATCAATCCGGAGACATACGCGCTTAAAAGGCGGATCGCTCTTGGTGCAGTAGAGAGGCTTTGTTTGAGTCAGTTAAGTGATAATTTTGTTGCGGTTATTGTCCCAACCGAATATGATCTTCTGTTGGCTAGTACTAGGAAGACTGAGATTGTAACCGTTTTGGTGGAATCTATGAAGAGTACATCAAACTATGAGTTGGAAGTTAACCTATCTAACAGGTAATGCAAATATGTTAATAGTTGTTTATTATCTTTTTTATAAAAAATTTATTTCGGGTATACACAATATTTGCATATTTAACTCTTGTTTTATATTTGCATACTTTTGCAGTTTTGAGTACCATGCTGCTTCTGATCTTGTTAAAGAAATTCACTTTGAGGAGATTGAAGGTAAACAAACCTATGTATTTTGAAACAAGTTTTATAAATAGAGTTATTTAGAAGGTTGCGTGCTTTAAAAATACAATTTTGGTGACTTTCGACTAGTTTGATATGTTTATTTTTATTCATGTATTTTGATTTTGACCCGTTATTGAAACCGTTAACTCCAATATTCATGAATTACAATATATTGAGCACTTCTTTTTTTTTTCTGATATCTCAGGTGGAACCAAAACAAGAATTGTAAACAAGTAAAGACTACCCAAAGCTCTGTGATGCAAATTTGTTGTGATTTTGCTTTTTTCTAAGTGTTTGAATTTTATTGTAGTTGCATATACATTATCAGTTAATTTTGATATAAAAATCAAAGTGTCACATACTTTATTATCTTTTGCAGTTGCAATTAGACTTGAATCTTATGAATGCAATAAGCTGGGTTGAATTGATTTTTTAATGAATTTATACAACCACTTACGAATTGGTTTGGGTGGTGGGTTAAAAGTTAGAACAGAAACGGGTCGAATGGTATCTTTATTGGTTGTATATGTTCGGGTTTGGTGGAGCAGTTAGTTTTTCTCGGTCGGTCTTTGAGCTAGGTGGAATAGCAATGGCACAATATGGAGCCATTACTTCGATTAGGGTTGTGTTTTATCTTACATAGGATAATCATGTCAAATAAAAAAATATGGCGTATACAGGTCAACAGTCAACAGGTCAAATAGTAGTGAAAGTCAAACATCATACCACTCAAGAACACTAGGAAAACAGTTCTAGATTTCTTATTAACTGAAAACTTTAGAGTAAGAGTAAGTGATTCTTTCTAATATTAGAGCCGGCGGTCACCTGTCCGAATGTTCTCGACCAATTTGGCTACCTCTGCCATTTTAGGCCTCTGCTCTGGCGACTTAGCCACACATTGCATCGCTACCTGCAACATCTCCACCATCTCCTCTTCTATATTCGGGTACCTCAAAAGCTCCATATCAAAAACCTCTGCAGTCCATTCCTCTTGAACCACCGAGCTAACCCATCTAACCAAGTGAACGACCTCATTGGCGCATGTAGCATGAGTTGGTGACTTCCCGGTTAGAAGCTCAAGAAGTAGAACCCCAAATGAGTAGACATCTGATGCTTGGTAGACCTTCTTAGTGTCAGTTATCTCTGGTGCGTTGTATCCACCACTCTTTGTCAGTGGTGACACCATCACTGCCGCCAGGCCTAGATCACTAACACAACCATACCCTTGCTGGTTCACGAAAGTGTTGGATGCTTTGATGTTTCCATGGACAAACTTTCTGTTAGCTTGTGTGTGGATATGAGCTACCCCTCTTGCTGATCCTATGGCGATCCTCAATCGGCTATCCCAATCTAACGGGGTCCTATTCGCTCCTCTATTTGCTGCAAAATAACAACCCGTCAACTCAAGAAGCTTAAATAATGTATTGAATTAGAGGTTGCACGAAAGTACGAAACAACATACCGTGCAACATGGAAGAAACACTTCCTTGACTGAAGTAGTCATACACCAACAACTTTTCATCTTTTGAGTAGTAACACGCCCTTAACGGAACCACATTCTCATGTATGGTCCTCCCAACAATCTCCATTTGTTGCTCAAACTCGTGTCTTGCTACATTTACTACACCCTGTAACCTTTTCACCACAACCGCGTGTGAATCCTCCAATGCCGCTTTATAAGTTGTACCAAAAGTACCCTTATCAAGCACCTCTGCAGAAGCCCGAAACAAATCCTCCAAATCAAATGCAAGGCTACTTCCCTCAAAGAAAACAAGACTTCCGTTTGCGTTCGCATTCCCACTTTGACTGCCCTTGCCTTTCTTCTCATTCTTATCCGTCTGCAAATTCTCATTCCTGCTTTCTTTCTTCAAGTGCCAAATAACCGTTAGCAATGCGATTAATCCCAATAGTAACACGCAACCACCGATAATGATACCAAGTCCAAATTTACTGAGTTTTGGTTGTTTCGATGCTCCTTGAATAGGAGAAACAGATGGAAGCGATAAATTTTTGGGAACAAGATCATTTCCCAAAAATGCAGAGCTAGGAAATCTTGCTAGAGATCGAGGCAGGGTTCCCGTGAGATTGTTATTAGACAAATCAAGAACTTGTAAACTCGCAGTACTGAAATCAGGGATTTCACCAGAAAGTGAATTGTTTGCAAGACTTAAAGCGGTGAGGTGAGTCAAGTTTAAGATGGAAGGAGAAATGCTTCCGTTAAAAGCGTTGTTGGACAGATTAAGAAACGATAGATTGTTCCAAACAGATAAATTCGTAGGTAATGGACCAGAGAAACCATTGCATTGGAGATGTAAAGCTGTTAAGTTTCTTAGAATCAAGAAGTCAGAAGGAAAAGGACCTGATAAACCGTTGGATCTCAAGCTTAATATCTGAAGATTTGATAATCGACCAAGAGTGTTTGGAGGTATAGAGCCATCAAGGCTAACGGCAGGCAGGCGGAGAGCAATAACTGATGTACGATTGTGATTACATGTTACCCCTGTCCAGTTACTACAAGCTGAAGTGTTCATATGCCAGTTAATCACACGAGAATGCGGAATTTTATCAATGAAATCGAGCAAAACTTTCTTATCTTCTGTAGGTTCAGTGGTAACCAGAGAGAAAACAGCCCCAAACAAGACTGCTATAATGAAAATGGACCTATTCTTCATGTTCATCATCTCCATTTTCTCCCAAAATCTACAAAACCTTCCACATCTACATGAAATTTAGCAAATCGAATAAGTATATAAGCATAACACCACACTTCATCACCAACCAAACTGAAGTTAAAATGCATTTCTGTGAAACATAAACATAAACCTAACTTAACTGAGTTTTAATTAGATTCATCCAAACTTTTTATCCGCACTTTTTCTAAATGCAATTGTAGATCAATGTAACATAAATCTAATTAAATTTCATTTTCATCAACATAAACCTAATCAAATCTAGCTATAATCGTAAACTCAGAACACATTGAACGTTTTCATGGTCATGTACGAAACGAAAACAAAATCAGTGCGTTTTAGTGTTTATAAATGCCATTGACGGTCTCAGCACTCAATAAAAAGTCTTCCTGATTCCATGAGCACAAACCTAACAAATTTTCACTTTCATGAATTTAAACCTAATCAAACCTACTTCTCATCATAAAATCATAACACGTTGAAGGTTTTCACGCTCCTGTACAAAACAAAAACGAAATCTGTGCATCTTCGTGTGTATAGATATGCAATTACAGGTCTCAACACTCATAAACCGTCTTCCTGATTCAATATACTCAAAACTAATTATATTCCACTTTCATGAACTTAAACCTAATCAATCCTACTTTCAATCATAGAATCGAAACACATTCAACGTTTTCACGCTCCTGTACGAAACGAAAACGAAATCTGTGCATCTTCGTGTGTATAGAAACGCAATTGAAGGTCTCTACACTCAAAAAACGCTTCCTGATACCGTCACAAGCACAAATAATCAAACGAAAACAATAAGTAATGATCTCACCGATTAACGAACAGATTTGATGTCGTTAGCTCCGTATAACCTCCGTCAAAACCTCATCGATCGCTGTAGAACGTTTAACAAACAAGGTAACGGCGAAAACTCTACTGAAATCGTAACGACTGTGTGTGTGTGAAAGAGAGAGAGAGTGTGTGTGTGTGTGTGTTATGAGAGTTTTGCAGAGATGGCGGGATACCTGGAGTGTGAGCACATGGAGATGGAGTGTAGACGAAGAATTCAACACTCTTTAATCAAAGCTCACTTCAAAGTTGTTTCGTAAAACTGAATGCATCAATAAAGTAACTGACTGCACACTATTTATTTATTTATTTATTTATTTATTTATTTATTTATTTATTTGTTTGTTTTTATTTGACTAAAATAGTATTTACCTTTTTGGTGTCACACTAAAATATGGAATGTTCATTTATTTACTTGACTAAAATTGGCATTTTACTTTTTCAATTAAAAATGTTGATTTATGTGAATTTGTTTTTTGTTTTATTTAAGTGAAATCTTGGAACATAATTATGCACTAACTTAGTGTGAATTTGTTTTTTGTTGTTTTTAAGTGAATTCTTGAAATATAATTATGCACTAATATAGTTATCACATGCTTGATGTTCAAAGATGACCGGTTTTGTTTATTTATATAGGAACTATAATAATATTTAACGTTGTTATAATTAGCATAGACTCTAGAGCTATGCTAAAAATGAATATTTAAAGCTTACGTTTATTGTTTTGTTTAATTAATTAGTATATATCATGTTTTAGTTTTGTTTAGGTTTTACCCAAAATTATCATAATAAAACTAGCAAAACTAAGAAGGATTTAAAATATATAAGTTAAAATAAAGCAAAACTAAGAAGGATTTAAAATACATAAGAAGTTAAAATTAAAAAAAATGGTTTTATGATGTTTAATTCCTATATCAAAAAAGTATATTTAACTAAGAAGGACACAAGCCATGATGGCACGATTAAAATAAAACAATTTTTATATTAGTAGAGGCCCTAAGTGAATTATAAAGTTGGGCTTCTTGTGAGACTTGAACCTAAAAAAATCAATTGACAATAGCAAATTGTAAAATCGCGGATATCAAATCACAAAATTGTTATTTTATGGCTACTCAATCGCAAATTGCACCATTGCTGGCAATCGATTACCCCTGATTTCTCCTTCAATCGTCATTCACGTTGGTTGCAGTTAGTAAAGTTGCAAGTAACCAGGAACGGCCGAAGGATGCATAATTGTGTTCAAGAAAAAAGAGACCTGGTAACTTATAGATTCAAGTAAAAAGGGATTTGGTCATTAATCCTTCAAGTTTTGGGTATAGACATTTGATTACTTGTGTTGGGTCACCATATCTTTACCTATATCTTTGTTCATTTGGGGCAAATACACATATAATATATGAAAAAATATATATACATAAACGGAGTAGCCTCTGTATATTTTTTAAATTCATGTAACGGCGTCGTTTTAGAAAGAAGCACAATAAATCAACCGACAGGGTTCCGAAGATGCTTTTTTTCCAAGGCCCACCTAGTCTAACGTCGTCGTTTTGAAAGGGACTTGCCATCTTTTCGATTTAAGCTAATTTTGTTTGTAATTACATGTTTTATTTAGTAGTGGTTAAAGTAAAACTATATCTTAAGTAGGTCCAGTCACGTAGGTTGGTTAAAATTATCACTTCTAATAAAATCTTTAAACTTTATAAAGTTTTGGGAAGTTTTACATGTTATATACAACTGCGGACCCACGTAGAGCAGGTTAGGACGCCGGACCCCTATGTTCTTTAAAAAGTTATTAGATCCGGTATATTAAATTTTATAAGGATCCCATAAATATAATTAGGTGGACCCCATAGGAAGAAAAAGAATGTTGATGTAGTGATAAACCCTCCTCTTTACCAACAAGAGGTCATGGGTTCAATCCTTGTATATACTGTTTTTTTTAAATCTAATTCAAATCTCGCTCTGACCAGGCCTGATTGAGGACCAACCCGAAAATTTTACCGTTTTGTTATGAAAATTTTGAACACCGAAAAAAATAGACCCCATTGGGAAAACCTAGGTTCACCACTAGTTATATAGGGCTTGCCCATTAGTGTAATTAGGCCTGGCAAGAGCCTAGAGCCTCCAAAAAATCCGGCACCCCTATTTTAGAAAAAATAAACTGTATATATAAATTACGGGTATTAAAATTAATGGAATGATACTAATGGTATGTATTATTATTTTTATCCACATTTTATTAGTTTCTTCCTTCAAGTAGACAAAAATATTAACAGTATATAATAACCAATATTTTTTTACTTGACTATAAACATTAATAAAGTAATTTTGTCGCACATTTACAAAAGTATTATTTGAATCTAAGTATTGGAAATAAATTTTTCCTATAAAATTTATTCGTGTACGTAGGGACATAACAAGTATTTACTAAGAAAACATTTAGATGTTGTATCACATTCTCTTTTTATATATGATATAAGTTTAGTCATAAAAAAAAATTCATGCCACGTATAAACCAAAATTACAGTTCTGAAAAAAATGAAAAGAGGCCTCAAATTTTTTACTTCGCTTAGGATTCCTAAAATAGTTGGGCCGGCTCTCCTTTTATAGAGTAGGAATGTACTTTGTTAACTAATTATAAACAAGACTGATAAAGACGACCCATCTAACACGTTAAATCACTTATGTGCATTTTTAGTTGGAGCCTTTGCACCCATCTTCACAGGCGAGGCCATGTTGGCTGCCCGGCTTCAACCCCAAAGACCAGAGTTCATTCTCTCTCCTTCCTCTCTCACAATACACGCTAGCATCTCCTACAGACCGCTTGGGACAATGTCTTCCCTCTCCTCCATGTCAAAAGCTTTTCCTCCACCTCCTTTCCACGTCCGCATCTATAGGGGTTAAGAGCCCCCCACCCCCCCCCCCCCAATATGTATTCTTATTCAATGATCCGCCAACATGGCATTAATGCTATTATTTGACAGTTTTTTAAACGAAAAACGTACCCAGTATAAGAACTAATAGCAAAGAGATTTGTAGGGTATAGTAAATTATTTGAAGAGATCAAACCTTACCTCTATCCCAAATGATAGAAAGGCTGCTCCCGTTAGTCATTTTTAAAAATAAGATGTTCACTCATTTTATTGATAGGTTAAGATCAACTTTGAACACAATCTGATCACAAACACAACCCTAAATATTAGACTTTGTTATTTGATACATATTCAATCACTCAACATAATTAGGGTTCTTGGCATACATAATACACGACAAAAATCAATAATCAAGATAAGTTTGTTAACCAAATGACTGAATACCACCTCACGTCATGTGTAACTATAAATCTTGTTCACTCGGCTGTCGTGTTTACACCTTCCTGACCTGAATATTGTGTGTGGATTGGAACCGCCAGATCGGCTGCCTCCCGCTTTGAACAAGCGCTACCTCATCACCTACTTTTACCATCCCTTGTTTCTGCACATGCAAAAAAATAAATTAATAAAGCAAAAATAAGGATATATATTTTATTATGGTTACTGTGGTGTTCTTTTTTTTAACTATTATCATTTATAAAATTATAGATAACTTGCAAGTAAAGTAACCATTGTCCTGCCTTTAAGAATCTGATGCATGTATGAACTTTAGTATCAATGGGTCATTTGGTTTATGTTATTTATGTTTTTATCTCTAATGCGTAAATAAAAATAAATAAATAAATAAATAGTATATAATGTTGTCGCAGATCTCACCTTCAAGGCGCTGAGAGCGTTTTCGAAGGTCTCATCAGCATCATTAGAGAACTCCATATAGATGGGGCAAACTCCTTGATACAAAGCTAACTTCTGTTGTACTCGTTTCCTGCATCGCAAGTATATTGAATATTATTTAAATAATATTTTCTCGAGAAATATAATAAATTAAGTTTAATTAGCATAAAGGGCTTACTGGTTTGTGAAGGCAAAGATGGTGCCAGTGGGTCGATAGTGACTCAATAGAATAGCCATGAAACCGGTTCTAGTAAAGACCACGAGTGAGGTTCCAAGAGTGTTTGACATTGATGTGGCATGAAACGCAAACATTTCACTCATATGGTTCTGAAGAAAACAAGCACTTTATAAGCATAGGTATAACAAGTATAAAGATCAAATACAAATGTGTCTATAACATACAAAATGGCCTTAATGTGAAAAGTGAAAGTTTTTTTTTTTTGAATTTTTTTCCCATCTACTTAAGAATGATGTTTAATTGCAAAATGTAAAAAAAATTTCGTGATTTTACAGTAGTATAGGAGTTATAATTACTCTACAATTTTGTAGAGTAACTATAATTACACTACAATAATTACTCTACCAGTGTAAAATCACGATTTTTTTTTGGATTCTGGAACTAAAATACGTAATTAATAAGATGGGGAAAAATTTTCAAAAGAAAAATTCCCTCCACCTCTCATGTTAAAGGGTATTTTGAGAACATTTGTACAATATCTTAACCCTATATAACAATTGGCTTAGAAGTATTATGGTTATACCAAGTGGCATGTGTAATAAATTAATATTTAACTAAAAATAAAATAAAGATAAAAAAATATATGAAAATGAGATATACACCCACCTTAAAGGCTTGACCTAGATTAGACGGCGTGACACTACCCGCTATGCTTGCTTCAGTTCGCAACGACACTGTGTGCATCACTTTAACAGCTTTTAAAGGAAACCTGATCAAGCCAAAACAGATACTTGTTTTAAGCCAGCGAGAAGCATTAAGAAAAGTCAAAGTCAACACTGAGAAACGACAAAGTCTTACTTTCCATGAGCTGTTTCTCCAGAAAGCATAACTGCATCAGCACCCTCTCTAACAGCAATAGCGATGTCAGATACCTCTGCTCTTGTTGGTGTTGGATGGACTATCATGCTTTCAAGCATGTTCGTTGCAACTATCACCGCTTTCCCCATGCTCCTGCATGTTCTAATGATCTCTTCCTGGTCAAACCAATTACATTCAGAAGGGTTGACCAGTATTAGTGAACGCAAGACTTAATAATCTTCTATAGGCAAATTGGAGTTAAATAATCCAACCTCGTTGGTTTTTTGGCTAATAATAATCCCAACTGAGTTTATTCCCGACAGTGGTCCAACCTTTTTCATTTTGTTTGTATTATGGTCCGCCGTTAAAATAACTTAACAGAGTTAAGTTTATTTCCGAATTACAAACCGATGTTTTAGGGCTTTTGATCAGAACGAGGATACGAGTCAATTGATGTAAAACTTACCTCAAAACGGTGCTCCAAACGGCTTGATTTTTGTTATTGGAAGTCTAAACACCCGAAATAACGCACCGTTTTCGTCGTTTGGATCACTTTGTAATTCAGAAAAAAAAACTTAGTTCCATTATGTTTTTTTAACGGCGTGCCATTATACAAACAAAATGAAAAAGTTGGACCACTGTCGGGTATAAACTCAGTTGGGATTATTATTGGCCAAAAAACAGCGAGGTTGGATTATTTAAATCCAATTTGCCTATTCTATATTAATGAATATATCAATCACAAAAAGAAAAAAGAAATAGAAAGTTACCTGCAACAGTGGAACCTCTTCAATAGGCAGCTCTGCACCAAGATCTCCTCTTGCAACCATTGCCTGATAAAAGTGACGTGAAGCAACAACATTAGTATGAGTCAGCAAAATATCAAATGTGAAAGGGAAGTAAAATGAAATAGAAACAAACTTACGCCGTCTGATGCTGTGATAATTGAATGTAAGTTCGGTATGGAGTCTGCACTTTCAATTTTTGGAATTACTTGGATATTAGCACCGCAGCCTGCCAAAAACGTTTCAAGTTCGCAATGAAATTTTAACTAATAAAATCTGTTAGTAATATCTTTATAAATACATATATCATCATACTCATTAAATCCCACCAACAGCAAAGCTAAGGTAGGGTCTGAGGAGGGTAAGATGTAGACAGCCTTGCCTCTACCCTGTTGGAATAGAGAGACTGCTTCCAGTGAGACCCCCGGCTCGATATATGTGATTCCTATTTGTTGGCATTAATATCCTTACTTTTGAGGTAATTCTTTAACTCATGAATGACTTCAGCATCTTTAACAAAGGAGACAGCGTAGAAATCAACTTCATTGTCCACTCCAAATTTGATATCATCCCAATCCTTTTCTGTTGCAAAAGAATATTCACCATTATGTCTGTTTAAAATCTTATCATCTAATGCAGTCATAAAAAATTACGGTTGTTGAGTCGAACCAGTGATGGATGGCAAAGTTGCACTTTTTCCTCTAACATTCAAGTGGCGTCTCGATTTGAGCTCTCCGCCATCTACAACTTCACATTTTACTGAATCTTCGGTCTTGGATTTCACCAACAATGACATCATACCACCTAAAGGTACACACGAGTTTGCAAAATATTACAATTTCTGCTTTCAAACTATTATTGGTATGGAATATATGGTTAGAGTAAAAAACATGGATGGTCCATGTGGTTAACCAAAATTTTGGATTTAGTCCCCAGCAGTACACGTATGGTCCCTTTAGTTTGCACTTTGTAATGCATTTAGTCCTCAACTCTTCCCAAAAGTACATGGATGGTCCCTGTGGTATGCACTTTGTAACGCATTTAGTCACAAAACGTTGGGACTAAATGAGTTACAAAGTGCAAACCACAGGACCATCTGTGTACTTTTGGCAAAAGTTGGGGATCAGATACGTTACAAAGTGCAAACCACAGGACCATCTGTGTACTTATGGCAAAAGTTGGGGACCAAATACGTTACAAAGTGCAAACCACTGGACCATCCATGTACTTTTGAAAAACTAGGGACTAAATCCAAAATTTTAGTTAACCATAGGGACCATCTGTGTACTTTACTCAAAAGGTTATTATAACATACCATCAACCAGAAGCATGTCACCAGCTTCCACGTCATTCACAAAATCATCATAGTTAACGCTTACACACTCTGATGTGCCAACTCCCCTTTTGATCGTGAACGTGAATTCTTGGCCACTTACTAAATTAACCGGCTGAGGCAAGTCTCCACTCCTGACTTCGGGCCCCTGTCATATTTATATTAACTACTTACTATGAAATATTAAACAAACGATAAATATACAGTACAATATATACAAATAAACAATGAAGCCTACCTTTGTGTCGAGCATAATTGCAATAACATTATCTTTAGATTGAGCGTTGTATTCCTTAACAAGGTCAATAACTTTCTGATGGGACGCGTGGTCTCCGTGGGACATGTTTAACCTTGCTACGTTCATCCCTGCCTCAGCCAGTTTCCATATCATTTCCTTGGTGTTTGTGGATGGACCGATTGTGCAAACGATTTTTGTTTTGCGCTTCACTAAGGGCCTTGACCACATGCTTACCGATCTGTCGCCCTGCTGCAAAAGCTCCGGTGTATCATAATCTGGCTCTGCAATCTGATCAAGCAAATGAAATTAGTCTCGGTTAACATGTGGCGTGATAGAATTGAAAGGAGAGAAACAGGACAAATATTGGATGGTAATATTTTTTGTACATAGATTAACTTCTACAAAGAGATTATAACCAGATGATTATAAAAGTAAATATATAAATATAATATAGCAATCGTTTTCAAATATATCTCTATCTGCCCCAGCTAGACGTTCGAAGCAACATGTAGCTTGAAACAAAGCGTAGCAAATCGAGCATATGAGAAAGCTTTGGTGGTGTGGTCGGTGGTCAATTTTTTTTTTTTTTTGTATTATCGTCCTTCAGCTTATTCTTCTACTTGTGTCTAAATTTTGTTCCGGTTTTCATAACTTAGGGCTGGTGCCTAAATCTTGCAAATTGGTGCCGACTATGTTGTCAAAAGCCCTTTGGGCGCGTGTCTAGGCCCTCAGACAAGACGAAGCGACAGAAAACGCTTTGCTACTATCTAGGCGCTCTGGCGACCTTCGAGCGAGATTTCGGCCAAATCTGTAAATTCCGACAAAATGTGGCAAATTCCGGTCAAACTGGTCTGAAACATCCAAAACTGGCGTTGGTTTTTAAGCATCTTGTGCCTAGGCCAAAGGTTCACCCTTTGCACCTTGAGTGCGCCTTTGACAACTATGGTTGCTGCATTTGTTGTTACAATTTTTAAAAATAAAAGCGAATTCTAACAGAAAAGCAGAATGATTTGGTCCTTAAATAATATCCCTACGAATCTCTTTAAATAAAGATTACAGGTAGTGCGGTAAAAGCATTCACAATCAAATCTCTAACTCCATCTCTATAATTACACTAAAAAACACTACATTTACTCTCCTTTTCAATTAAATAATATTTTTTAATACTTTTATCATTATATTTTCTCTTTCCTCTACTCACAACCACTTTTAGAAAATATTAAAAAACTATAGAGGTGAAGAGTATGAACAATAACTTTTTCTCCTTTTTAACTCTCCTCCACTCACAACCATTTACAATCATTCTAAAAGATTTAGAGGAGTACACTCACATTAATTTAGAGGATCCATTGTGAATGCTCTAAAATATCGGATATCGATCAAGGACCGATATTTGAGATATCGGTGATCACGGTGGAATATCGGTAATTTTAATATCATGCTAAATTTATATATATAGCACTAACAATTATCATTCATTAACAAATTAACCTTTTGCAACTTGCAAAACACTAACAATTGGAGCCAGTAGGAACTGACTAAGACTTGAAACACTAACATTTAACACTAAAAGCTAACAATTAAGACTTAAAACACTAAGAGCAACAATAAGAAGAAAGACGAATGGTAGAACTAAGAAGAAACTAGGGTATTGATATCCGGAGAATCGTTGATATATCGGTCAAATGTCAGTTAATATCGCCGATATTATCGGTACCGATATTCTGACCGCACAGCAATGTTGTAGAAGGCGCTAGGCGCTAGTCGGGCGGTGAGGTACCGCCTAGGGATTAATCGGGATTAATCGTATTGGACTTTTATGTGTAATTTTACATTTTTTATAAATATGTAGTTAACTTTATACTTTTTATATATAATTTCACAAGTTTAGGAACCATTTGTAAACTAGTGAAAGATAGAGGGGGCTAAATATCAAAATACCCAAACCTAGTATAACCTAATAATACCCACACACGTTCATAAGCCGCCTCTTCCTCATCTTTATGTTTTCATCAGAGACACAACAAGAAAACTTATACTCTATAACCAATTTCGCTTCTTCTAGTTGATTAATTCTTCAATGTTGTTCGATTTTGCACAATGGAGACAAGTGCAGATCAGATTTAGGTTCTAGTTAAGGTAAAATCCCGTTCTAATTTGACTGTATTGCTCCGATATCAACTCATTTAGATCCGGTTTTGACCTCATATATAACCGACTAGGCCCGATTTAAAGCGATTTTTGACCGACTTTTACGAGTTTGACCGATTTTGACCATTACTGCCTAATTTGGCCGATTTGGCAATTTCTGGGCGATGGACCTCCGATGACCGCCTAGGCGCCGATTAATCGGCCGCCTAGGCCGATTTCTGCAACACTGCCGCACAGATATCTCGGCAGGGGACCGATAACCGATATATCATAGCTCCTAAGAGTCCTTAACCTTAATATTACGTCTTCAAAAACTCCTATCCCGAGAAGCAACTCTAACAAATCCCGCTTAATCCGCTCATCCCATATAATTACAAAAGTAACAACAATAAAAATATAATAATGCAATCATAAACCAGTAAGTACATGTGTCACTTACATTCAACCAAACACCAAATTCAGATCAAGCAATTAACGAATAAATAAAAGCAATATACAACCTTGGGTACGTCTTCGGGTGTAACCGGAACAACTTCAAGCTCTTGTCTCCTTGAAGTGACGCTAACAACACACCGCTGTTTGAAACCACCCTGTTCATTGTTACCAATCACAGCTTTAGAACCAAAACCACCAGGTTTGATCTTCTCAATCTGGTTTTTCGAAGAATTAGGGCACGCGAAGGAACTGTGTGTCAGCTTTGAAGCAACCACTTGCGCCATTGATCGTTAGAAAAGTGAAAATGAAGCTGATCTGAACAAGAAGAAGCAGATCAGGTGGAAATGGATGTAAGTGAGAGATGATTTATGCAGAGATCAATGAGGCTGCGGCTTGTCGTTTGTATCGAAGAGGCAGCACAACATCAGTGACTAGGTAGTTGATGGAGGGTTCCGCTAAATATTTTATTTCAATTCACTTTTTCTTTTTCTAAAACTCATAGTCTATTATATCACAACGAGTGTCCCAACCAATCAAATCCCGTTATGTTAAGAGTTGTTATGTTTATTTACGAGCAGATTACTGAATAGTTTAGATATTTGATTCTGAATGGTTAATTATTATATTGAGTTTGAATGGTTAAGACCCCTAATCTGAATTGGTCAGAAATTTGCCCTTAACGATTATGCATTATGTTAGCTCTTAATGGTTTAGACATGTACTATTTCAACACTTAATGTTTCAGACCTCTTATTGGTTCCACACTTAAACATTCAGAAATTGCCAAACAGTCTCTTAAATTTCTTCTAAAATACCCATTAGTTGTAAAATATTAGTGACGCCTTACCTTGCCCTAAACTATTTTTTTTCTTTTAATTATAATAGAGTTAAACGTTAGATAAAAATTAAACTTCATTAAAACAAAAATACCTAATTCCAAGTAAACGATTTTTTATAAATAAAAAACTATATATCCAATAAAATGGCTTGTCGCCCAACCATAATTTTCCGCAAGCTCTCGTTTGCGGGCTACAAAGATTTTTTTTGCACTTCGAGGTTGAGATTTTCGTGTGGCATAATATACGTCTGAAAATCTCTATCCCTTGCCGTTTGGACGACACTTTCGCATTCGTTAATCAAGGTCGCAGTTGCGAGGATATTTTGTTGTCTTGCATCGGCCAACGCTTGCATCCTCACTTCTTTTGGGCGTAAGCTTTTTTTTATCGCCTACTGTTCCAAATTGGCTTATAGTTTGGTTTGATGAACACGGATTCCTAACTTGTGCCCTTCTCTTGGGTTGTGTTAGGCTAATTTCGTCGTTCAAGTCTGGCACTGACGTATTGGATGCACCGAACTTAGCCGAATCCGAGGATTTTCTCCCACCGAAATCTTCGTTCAGCAAATTGATTTGACTCCATTTTGTAGTGTCTTTAACAGTGTTCCACACCCGAATGTGCTTGAAGGCTTGTTTGTTTTTATCTTGATAATCTTTAAGTGTCGTTTCCAAAACGACTACATCATTGAACCCGCTTTTACATAAGCGATCCTATATGTTTAAAATAATAATAATAATAATAATATAATTTAGTTAAAACAAATAAAACGTTAAAGTGTCATAAAAAATTAAAAAACAATTATAAAAAATTAAAATTTTACTACATGAATGTAAAGACCGTTGAACCAATTCATTTTAGTCAACATTGGACTCCATTTTGAGTTTAGTTGTTCGTGCGTTCGCTCCCTATAACCCCAAGCACAATAAAGTGTTTAAAATGGTTTTCCACAAACCATCTTTTCTTTGTCGGTTTCCTTTTTCCTGGTCTAACATTACATGGTTGTATGCTTTAGCCGACACTTCTTCCTCCTTGGGAGTCCAATCGCCCTGCGTGGCCTGGTTCGCGAATCTCATTTTTTTTCTTGACTTTAGCATTGTTGGGTTATGTAAGATCTATTGATGATGAAAGCTAAAACCCAAGGGAACCACCATCCATGCCTAAAGAAATAAGTTAAAATACAGTCACAAGTCCAACAGTTTCTCCCCCTTTTGAAGTGTCTCAAATCAGTGGCCCCGACTATTGTTGTATTAAACTACTGCCTTCAAAGATTAGAGTATAGAAGAACAAGTGTTGGATTGTCAAAGTGTTGGTCAACAAGTCAACCAAAGTCAAAGACTAGAAGACCAAGTCAACAAGTTAAAGACATAAGTTTTGGATTTCCAGAAGTGTTTGTTCTCAACCAGGGAAATCCAACAGTTCACTCTATCTCACATCAGAAACAGCAGTTCAATGCAACAGTGTACTTATCTAGCAGTTTTGACAACTGCTGGCAGTTACATCATTTAATGAGCTGCCAAGGGTCGCTTTCATGATGAAGTCACCAGCCGTTTACGCCTAATATATATAGTTCTTCTTGTACATTATAATTGTAAACACTTAGAGCGTGAGTGCATAAGAACTAAGTGAGAGAGTGCTCACCTGATGAGGGGGAGTGTAGATTGTACCTTGTGATTGTATTACATCATATGAATTCAATGAAATCGTTTTGCAATCATTCCCAAATCCAGTTGTGTTAGTTTGATATTTTTGTTTATTACTGTTTGATTGAATTTCCAATTTGATTAACTATTTATTAGAAAAACACACTATCAGATCCAACAATTGGTACCAGAGCCTATTTCACTGAACTAACTTCACCGTTGATTTAGAAGATAAATGCTCAAATTCATAAATGACTGAGTGATCAAAGGACATTGACAAGAATTAGACTAATCAGATCAATAGAACTCAGAGAGATGTCAATCACTCATAATTCTCACAATATCGGATCAGCAAACAAGCCTCTAATGCTCATTCGTCTAGAATTCAAGATATGGCAACAAAGATTGGGTCACCACTTGTCACAACAAAACATTGGTTGCTTGAGATCAGTGGTATACAGCCTCTTGTTCCCTCTATTCCGAGTACCAAACAACCGAGTGTTAATATTCCATAGAAACCCATTGATTACTCTGTGTAATATTTCCAAAAGTTGGAGCTCGATGCTAAGGCATTCGGGATAGTGGCCATGGCCTTACCCAACGAAATATATATTGGATTGTTCCATTGTGAGAATACCAAGGAGTTGTGGAATGCTTTGAACGAACAATTCAATGGTACAAATGAGGTTCAAGAGACTAACATCGAGACCCTAAATCAAAAGTATGAAACATTTGCTCACATCAAGGGAGAATCTATGACTCAACAGTTTGAGCGATTTAACTGCATGATCAGTGAGCTTAGGCTTGTAGATCAACTTACACAAACTCTGCTCGGAGTCACAGATGTATGAGATCTCTTCCTAATAAATGGGATACAGCTGCTTATGTACTGAGAACTTATGTTGGCTTTAAGGAGATGACTCTGACACAGCTTCATGGCAAACTCCTCACTTATGAGAGAGGGCTTAGTAGTTGATGTCATCAGGCAAAACTACTAATTATTACAAATATGGTAACACAGTCCGGATGAATCAAGATGAGCCATATCATCCAACAGAATAAATGAACAGAGTTATGATCATCTTGTTTATATAACTACTGGTTTTAATTCTCAGTATGACACACCTCATGTTGGAAATCATAATTATGCTTTAATGATGTATGACTACAAACCAATGGACCCTGTTGACCAGGAAAAGTTTGATCTCCTTGATCGGCTTACATTATTGTGTATTAAGTTAAATCAGTTTTATAACAACTGGTGGGAAATTTCCAGGAATAGAGAGTATGGGTAATTTAAGAAGGATAAATCTGGGGTTAAATGCTACAGTTGTCATAGGTTAGGTCTCTTTGTAAGGGAATGCAAGAATCCTGCATAAACCTTAGTACCCATTGTGACTTATCCTAATAGAATGAATCATACAACTGTTGGTCAGTATCCTAGTTTTCAAAATACACCTCAATTTTTCCCAAAATACCCCTGGTCCCAACATAATCTACATCACAACACATGGACTTCCTCAGAATTCATATCCATATGTGAATGGTCCTCCTCAGCATCATATGACACATGTTAATTTGTCACAAGCACATGTTCAAACACCTTCACAAGCATAAACTCAACTCTAGATTCATTTACCAGTAGCTTCTCAAACTACTGGTTCCCCTGCATGAGAAACTACTCAACAAAGCATTTTTCACTCAAAGCTTTGTAGATTAGAGTAGTTTGCCTGAGGATTTGAAGGATGAACACTTCAACATGCTTGCACTTAATCATGATCACCAGAATCTTGTACTACTTGCTCTAGAAGCATTAAGTGACATATCAAATTATAACACTAGTGAAACTATTGATTTGTGCATTATTCTACTTTTGGATCAACAACCGATGGACCATCTCAGCATGTTGATATATCCCAAGAAATACTATCAGAACTTTGTTCTACAAAGTGCATTCAAACATTTGGGGCTATCAAAGCAGTGAATATTATGCTTCTTGAAAATTCTGAAAAATCTAAGAAACTTCTGGCACAAACCATTATATCTCACAAACAAGTGCTGAAAGAAAAGAAATCATTTCTAATTTAAAACATGAAGCCTCAAACCATTCTACACAATTTGAATCATTTCTTTCAAAATATCAATCATGTTAGAAACAACTTGAATCAACACAAGTAAATTGTCAAAAATGGGTTGAGTCAAGCAAAGGTTTTGAAATATTGTTAAATCAACAATCTAAAAGCAATGTGAAATTTAGTCTAGGTGTATGCTCACACACAAGGACCAAGTGATTACACTCCAAAAATTCAAATCTATGACATTGAATCTAATTCTTCAATTGGAAAGGAGACTGTAAACACTGATTGTGGTTCTTCTCACAAATTCTTTGATCAACAACATTAAATAGCCTAATGAAACATGTGTTGAGAAGAATTTCAAACCAATAACCTTTGTGACTTCTGATAGGAAAATGGCACCATCTGCTAACCCACCAGCAGTTTCATTCAAAACTGCTGACCTGGTCAAAACTTCAAAATCAAATCAAAGTCTGGTTCAAAAGGGGGTAAGAACACCAGAGGCAAATTTTTGCACATTCTTTTGCATAGTATGTGAGAAAACAAATCACAATACTGAAGATTGTTACATGGTCTTAGCTTATAAGAAAAGCAAGATTCAAAATCTGAAAAACTTTCATGAAAAGTCAGTATTCTATCCATTTACTGATTCCAGCTATTGTGAATCCACTAGTTCTTTTGAGGTCTTTAACACTGTTGAACACCTGTCACATTGGCCCTGAATTACAGAAAATTCACCAGACTAGTACAAGTTACTGATGCACCTCTTGCAAACATTTGGCCAAAACAGAAAGATTCTCATTCTATCCTTAATTAGTACAAGCAAAGAAAGTCTGATCAAAGTGTTGAACTAAAAGCACTGGCAGAGAACCAAAAGGAGCTGATTAGGATAGTATAAAAGCTATCAATGGGTCAAAATGACTGATCAAGCTGTGATGGAACCATACCTGCAAGTCACAAGGTGTGGGTCCCAAAGACCTATCAATGATGAGTTTCTAGCAATAATAAAACCTCTAGTTTTCATCATTCTTGTACATATTGCACTAAACTGCTGGCTCGACCTAACAATTTGCCAAAATCCAACTGTTTCTTTTATTTATTATCAATTCCCTATAAATAAGCTTCCAAATCATCTTGGGACACTTTTAATTGTTTCATACATATTTGTCAACCCTAAGCTTCAATTTCTCCACTAACCTAAAATTCTCATCATCTTAATCATGGTAAACCTTCCTCCCTAACACAGTCACAACCTTCTTCCTTATCTAACTAAAGGAGAAGGACCACCCTCAATACCACCACATTATAGACCTCATTAAGAAATCTCCATTCCATTATGCACTTACAGTAAATCCAACATCTACAAAACCACCTTAAAGGACTTTTGGACCACAACCAAGCTAAACCAAAATGATAAAGTGAAAGTGTTGGCTATCAATGCCAAGATTGGAAATATTCCCGTTGTTATCACCCTAGAGATCTTATTACTTCGTCTTTAACTTAAAGATGTAGAAGGGGTTGACAAATTCTCCAAATCTGGATTTGGAGTTCATTGAACATGGATACTGTGGGAATACCAAGTATGCCACATATGAGAAGAAAGATGGTATTCTTGCTCTTATTCTGGTTCTTGGAACAAAGTTCCATAGTCAACACAATACATTGCTTACTCAACATTGACTTAATCAAAATTTAAACTTGCAAATCAAATTTTAAAGAATTGGTTTCTAATGTTAACTCAACTTTAAAATTTTTGATGTACAGACTTATTAGGGAAATACTAGAAATAGAATTGTCTGATGAGATCTACTTAAGAGGTGTGATCCTTCCTATCAAATCACTTTTGGCTCAAGCATTTACAAGGATGGGAAAGGTAAAAAATGACCCTAAGTTAATCGATGAAGAGGCTGAGCCTATGCAAGGCAATGCCCATTCACAACCAGCAGTTGAGGTACAATAACCACCTTAGCCTACTGCTCTTGCTTACCAAAGGGAACAACCTATCCATGAGGAACCCATAGCAACACACACCAAAAAGAGGAAGAAGTCTTCAACATAAAAGACTCCTAAAACGTCTAAGTCTAAATCCACAGCTACCCCCTCAAAAAGAACTAAAACAAAGGCTACTCAGAAAGTTGAGGTCCCTGAGAGTCATGCTGAAACACAAACTCAGCTAGAGACTGTAGGTACTTCTTCCCTACGATCTCTAGTGCCTTTAACCAGCCAAAGAAGCCCAACCAGCACTTTTGAGAAAAAGGCCCATGAAGACAGATCTTTTTGTGTACTAAGAAAATGGCACATCTCAACCACAAATCACATAGATGGAGCCATAGAATGAATCCCTTATACATATGGAATCTGGTCCTTACCCACATGAGGAAGATACTCATCCCTCCCGGTTAAATCCTGATGAGGTGATTGCAGTGGTGGCTTCCACTATTTTTGATAAACCCACTGGTTTTCAAGAAGACAATGGAAACATAGCTAAGACCACCTTATAGGCAACAACAACTGAGTTCATCCATGTTGCTAAAGTATTGGATGGCCAAACTACTGGAATTACCCAGTATTGAGAACAAGGGGCATCATGAAGTATTCTTGTGACTTAAAAGCCACAAATACGTACTGATATAACCACCTTTGGTGGGGGAGTAGATGAGTCCATTGATTTGGATGATGCCCAAAACCAACAGTTTTATGATTTGACAGAACAAGTGGGTGTTGCGGTCTCTGTGAACTCAAGGAGTTGGTCACTAAAATGCCCCAAGCTAAAGTCCAGCTTAAATCAGTATACAACCAAAAGTTGGCCTCCTCACAAAAGGAGCTCACCCAAATACTTAGCTCTCACATTCAACAGTCACCAACCACACAAAGCTAAACTACTGGTGAGGTTTTAGCCACCTCATCATTTCCAATAGGGGAGCTTAAAAATGTCTTTAAAGACATCCTAGATCCTATGTTCAAGGATATTTGAACAATTTTGATGACAAACTTTTTGGAACTTCAGCCCCTAAACCCTGGTTACACCACTTTATGCAAAGTTATAAATTGTTGATGCCAAAAAGGGGGGAGAAGAAGAAGGATGGCGAACCTGACATGATTGAGGTAGGTGAAATAAAAGCAAGGAAAAAAGCTGATGAAGCTAAAGCCAGGACCATGATTGAAAAACAAAAAAAAAGGTTGATATAGGTGATGTGGATCATGTAGAAAGAATCAAGAAGTTCAAGCAAGACCAGAGGGGTTTAAGTGCTGCCTTGGTAAAAAGCCAAATAAAAAGAGAAAGACCTGAAGAAAGAGCTTCAAGGCAAGATCCCAGAATTACTAAAACCAACAAGATTAACATGAGGCCACCAACTGTGATCCAAATGGCTAAAACCATTGAAATTTGGAAGCCAAAAGAAGACAAGCTCCTCAAGATCAAACAGAAGTTGCCAAAGGACAAACAACTGGTCCTAAAGGATAATCAGCTAGACAAGACAGAACTATTGGTTCTCAAAACAACTTTTACTCCACCAACAACCAGATTATCATAAAAGACACTTTGGGGCTAAACCAGTTGTTATCAAAACTATTGGTAAACCATCTAGTAAAAAGCCAATAGTTTCACCCAAACCAACAGTTGCAAGAAAAATAGAATTTCCTAAAAAACCAACTACTCAACCCACAAAGAAAAGGAAACTGGTCTTGCAAGATGATCCTGAAGATGAACCAACAACTATAACAACGAAACCTGTGACTACAACAATTGTCACAGAACCTTTTGCTGAAGATCCTCCTCCTTCCCCAAGATTCATCAATTCACTCCAAAAGCTACTATTATTAGAGATTGATGAAAAACTAAACTATTAATTGAATGGTAAAGAAGATGGAAAAGGAAGCTATTAAGGAGTTTACAGAGAATCAAGGAAATATGACCTATAGGAAAGTTCATTATGGATAGGAGGATGAGGGGCATCAGAAACAATGAACAACACATGTTTCAAGAATCACATAAGCTCTCCAAGATTCCACAATGCAAGCATCAGTTTGTAGCCAATGTTACAAAATAAGAAAGTATTGAGTGGCTCAAGAAGAATGCCCCTTATAATGTGAAGAACTTTTTGTGTGTTTCAAAACTGGGATACACAAAACTTACTGGGAGAGGTGGCTAGGGTAAAAAGATGTTAGCAGATCCAACCATGAATATAGCTCCTCCAAATTGGAAGCTTGGCAGTAAAAGACAACCAACACCATTTTTAAGATGAGATAATAATTAATACAAGTTGAGTAGGCTAAAAGAAGTTTAATTATAAGGTGGAAAGACACAACTGTGTCAAAAGAATTCATGGATTATCTTGATGCAAGAAAAAGAAATCCTGAAAAATTCCCACCAAGACCAAACTAGGAGAACATAGAGATCTACCTTATTGAAAAGGAGTCTGTTGTTCGATTCAAATCCCAGGAAATCTTCTTATACAATCCAAAGATCCTGGAGAACTACATGAACAATTTGAAAGAAAAGCATGGCTATAAAAATTGGATCATGGATTTAGATGAAGAAGAAATACTATTGCTTATAAGCTACATGCAAGACACAACCCCTGTATTTAAAACTATTGATGATCAAAAAGTTAGCACTTACAAAGTAGCATTAGAAGATCCTCCAAAGGATGATCTATAAAATTTGCCACATCTCAGAAGAAATGAGTGTTGTTGTTTCTTCAGACGTCTAAATCTTCCCTAACCTAGAGATTCAGGACAACAAACTACTTACAAATTAAAAAATGTGAAGACAGAGAACCTTTCTCTATAAGTAAAAGATGGTTGACTCTGATGAAAATAAAGGAATTATCCAGGATCTCAAGTTCAACAAAATTTTTCAAAATGACTCTTTATCAACCAATAAGAGAATAAAAGACATGATTAAAAATAAGTGTGATTTTGGCATCAATAGATCTAGGGGAGATTGTTAGGCTATGTAAGATCTACTGATAATGAAAGCCAAAACCCAAGGGAACCATCATTCCTGCCAGAAGAAATAAGTTAAAATATAGTCACAAGTCCAGCAATTTCTCCCCCTTGGAAGCTTCTAAAAATGGCTGCCCCAACTACTACTGTATCAAACTACTGCCTTCAAAGATTAGAGTATAGAAGAACAAGTGTTGGATTGTCAAAGTGTTGGTCAACAAGTCAATCAAAGTCAAAGATTGAAGACTAGAAGATCAAGTCAACAAGGCAAAGACAGAAGTTTTGGATTTCCATAAGTGTTGATTCTCAACCAGCAGTTTTGTGAAATTCAGCAGTTCACTCTATTTCACATCAAAAGCAACAATTCAATGCAACAATGTACCTATCTAGAAATTTTGAGAACTGCTGGCAATTACATCATTTAATGAGCTGTTAATGGTCACTTGTATGATGACGTCACCAACAGTTCACTCCTCCTATATATAGTTCTTCTTGTACATTGTAATTGTAAACACTTAGAGCCTGAGTGCATAAGAACTTAGTGAGGGAGTGCTCACATGTGAAGGGGAGTATAGATTGTACCTTGTGATTGTATTACATTATATGAATTCAATGAAATCATTTAGCAATCATTCCCAAATCTAGTTGTGTTAGTTTGATTGTTTGTTTATTACTATTTGATTGAATTTCCAATTTGATTAGTTGTTTTATAAAAAAAACACACTATACACACTCTGAGATCCAACAAGCCGTTTCCACACCCTCTTCTACACGCTTTTCACTTGCAACTTGCATGTCTTCCAAGTTAGGTTCAAATTGCTTTTCTTGGACATATTCCTCGTCATCGTTATCTTCATCAACAATATAATAAAGTGGTAGTTCCCGTTCCACATTTTCTTGTTCAAAATAATATGGTTTCCTATGCGTCGCAAATGCATCAAAGTTTTACATCGCTTCTAAGGAGAAATTGAGCCGAACCGATGGAACCATAGGTTGTGAAAAAATAGTTTGGTTATTGACCATATATATAGGGTGCCGGAAGAGGTTGCGTTGGAATATGTTGCGTGTGAGAGCGTGGCATATACGCTTCACCGCCAAAAATACCACCTCGGCTCGAAGCCGTACCTCGTTTGCTTGAACCATGCCTCGTTTGCTAGTACTGGTGCTCCGTTTGCTTAAACCGGCACCTCTGGATTTTTTTGTGTGAATCCATTGTAGAGTAAGAGTGAATGGGTTTTGGTTTTGAAATAAGGAAGGGTTTTGTGAATGGGTGTGAAGATAAATATATAAAGTGTTTGAAATTGTTTTTTTTTTTCTGGTCAAAGGACCATTGCCAATAGTCGGAATAGCATCGATCCCCATAATTGTTCACGGGTGTGTTTTAAGGAAAGCCTAACCTGCATGGGTGACGACGGGGTTTTGGCCCGGGTTCGAAGCCGGGAGAGGATTACTCGCTAGTGCCCCACCCCCTAAAATAAAAGTTTATTACCATATCTCTATGTAGTTTGTTGGTGTCGCGTTTTTAGGGTTTAAGTTTTTAAAGTTGCAAGTTTTGGTTACGTGGGTTCAGTTTTATATATGTTTAGAGTTTAAGATTAACTTTCATTAAATATTTTGTTAAACTTGTGTAGAATAATTATTTTATCCTTTGACTATTATACCACATGGCCAATGATGTAAATAACTATATTTGTAGACTATTTATGTAACTTATGTATATTTTTTAACCCAACCCCAACCTCCTTGTTCCTCACACTAACAACACTACTTGTTATCCGTTTACTTGTTATTCTTATGTAATTTTTCTATCGTTAATCAAAATGCATTGTGTGTCGGCCTCCTCTATTGTAACCATAGGATCGCACCACTAGTCGTGGCACCACCACCTCTTTAGGGTGGATTTTTCGTCAGTTCAGTGGTACAAGGTCAAGAAAATGAGCATGGAAGATTTGCAAGTGTAAGTTTAGCGAAACTCACAAAGGAGAGTTCACATTGGAACCCAAAATTAACCATTAAGAGATCAAAATGGAGTGAGCATTGTTTTAAGGTTTTGGTAATCAAACAAAAGAAGTGATATCGAATTCAACATCATGATTCAAAAAGACCGTATCGGTTAGAAATTGGAAGTAAATAGTGGTCGATCGATTTCAATGCCATTGTTACACCCATTGTTGCCTTCGGTGGGGACGATTGCGGCAATAACAAGCCTGCAAATGACCATGGGTTTCAAAATGTGGGAATGGTTCATGATTGCACAAGAAGCTATAGTGGTTACCGACTTGGTGGATCATTTTATGGTTACCGACTTGGTGGATCATTTTAGCTATCGTGGGGACAAGATGGATTGTTTTTACTTTAGTTAGTAAGTTACAAAACTAGCTTGTCTAGTAAAAAGAGTAGAGTTAAATACATAAATGATTGATATAAAGGTAAAATAGTTATTTTATATAAAGTTAAAAAAAATTATAATGAAAGTTGATCTTGGACATAAAGATGTTACAAGATTGAAGCCAAATAACCTAAACTTGCAACTTTTAACACGTAGGTCGCAAAGTTATTATTTGAAAAAAAAAACCATATGAACCATTTATCTAATTAGATCTGAACTAAATAAATTATTCTAAAGTGTATGGTAGCATCCCTAATTTGAAAAATTGTTAATTGATATTCACACTAGCATCCTTAGTTTGAAAATAAACTTTTATGGAAAAATAATAAAGAGTAAATTAATAAAATGGTCATGCTTGTAACCAACTCTATGAAAAAAATCTTTATAAATTGTTATATAAACAAACACGTTTTATTTTGGATGAGTGTGTTTTGGTTAATATCGCATATATACTTTATTTGTGATTTTCAATACAATTTTGTTTCTATTTTTACATGTATTTAAGCTCTAACTATAATAATGGTTGTAAAATTCGTTAGACACTCTTTAGTTGTAATTGAGAGTACTCGACCTAGACGAAAAATATTCATAAAGTACTTGACCTTAGCAAATAGTACTCAAGCCGCGACAACATACCTTATAGTAAGTACTTAAAAGACCTACAAAACCTTATTTTACAATAGTGATAACTTTCGCACACAATTTTACAAGTCAATTTATCTCTTCCTCAAGATTATTTTGTGATGGTGACATATGCAACCAATTGTTGACTGCATTACTTAAGTAGTATTGGTACTTCCTTGTGTGTCGTTTTTCTTGTTAGTTGGGAAAGCATGGATATTAATATAACGTGTTAATTTCAATTATATCATTTAATAATATGGCACCTAGAAAAATAGTCAAAGTATAGAAGTAGAAGCATAAGATTAAGGTCTTTGCCCTTTACGATCTCCAATTTATTTTCTAATTGTTAAACAAGTGTTTAGCCTTAACTCTCAATGGAAAATTATGCTTTTTGATTTTGATATAAATTAATAAAAAGATTTATGGGATTTAGGTTTAATATTGCTTATTTTTATTAACTGAATTTTAAATCATGCAATTTTCGATTTATTATTTACGAAATACTAGTTTGTGTTATTGAATTTCATGAATTTTGCTCCTAAGCAAAAAAAATAAAAATAAAGGAAATTCAGAGATTAAAATTGTGATGACAGTTTGACCATTTTACTTGAGAAGTTTACAAAAATAAATATTTAAACGACCATTTTGTAATATATTATAATTATAGTATAATTGCAATACCACTTTCACAGGCAATGTCATTCATAAGAAAACATATTTGTGATAGCATAAGTTGAATTTTGCACCAAACTTATATATATATATATATATAGGGTGAGGTTATTGTGAGAAAATTTAAAAGCGTGAAAAGGATAAGAAAGAATCTAAACCATTAAATATTTAATCTAATGGTTGAGATCATAGTGGCAATAATGTAAATAATGTTGACTATTAAACTAACTAATTTTCTAGATTAAGGATATAAAGGTAAATTTAATATTTTTAAATTAAAAAACTAACATTAATACACATGCAAAGTTCCCCCCTTCTTTTTTAAACATCAATAACGTTTTATACGTAACTCTTTTAAAAAAATTACACCATAATAAGGAGTGTTTTTTATCTTTAATATGAGTACCATATTGATATATTTATGTAGAGTTATTTCTGTTTTTATATATTTAGGGTGTTATTTCTGTTTTGGTTCTGATTAAAGTGTTGACTAGTGTTATATTAGGGTGTTATTTCTGTTATATTCAATGTTAGGGTGTTCTTTATAAGATGAGTAGCTTCAATCTAACTGTTGTGGTGTTTTTTTATGAGTTATGGTGCTATTTTTGTTATATTTCTGTTCTTTATAAGATGTATGCCTTCAATATACATGCTATGATGTTTTTATGAGTTAGGGTGTTTTTATGAGTTATATTTTTGTTCTTTATCAGATGTATGCCTTCAATATACATGCTGTGGTGTTTTTATGAGTTAGGGTGTTATTTCAAATTCGAAAATCCCAACAATAACTGCCAAAATCGGTTGCATATATTCATTCCATAATTAAATTTTATTAGTTAAATTACACTTATACCCTTAAACTACCAAAAGAAAAAGAGACACAAGTCACCTCCATAATTTTTCTTATCCTTCTCACACTTTTAAATTTTCTCACATGAACCTCTACTTACACACACACACACACACACACACACATATATATATATATATATATGGTAGGGTTCTAGAATGAACACTATGATTAGAGTGAACTGTGTGAACTATTCTGAGCCATTGGATTATATCATCTAAAGATTTTTAAACAATAGCAAGATTGTAATTATAATGTTGTAACATCCCTTTAAATTAATTGACAGAAGGGTATTTGCGTCTTTTTGTAACACCCTGTAAAATCGTGTCCAGTAGTATAGTGACACGTATTGTATTTTAAATATAGTCTATTAAAGACCAATGAGGACTAAAGGCGTCAACATGCTCAATCTGAGCCTCTGAGTGACGGTCCGATGTTAACATGCATAAATAACAGCATCTGAGTGACTGATATGTCAACATGCTTAAATCATTAGCCTCTGAGTGACTGATATGTCAACATGCTTGAAACTTGGCCTCTGAGTGACTGATATGTCAACATGCCCAGCCTCTGAGTGACATCGGAATCAACATGCTTATAATAAGCCTCTAAGTGATCCTTTACGAAGTCCTAACTCTCATACGTGCCAAATGTTGGACGAGGGGGTTCAATTTTGTATATATGTGAAAGTTGGATGATGGAGGGATTAAAAGTGTCAACATGTTAATTCTTACCTTTGAGTGACCTTTTAACGAACCGAGAGCTCGACAATGTCCGGGCATAATCCCGGATATGCCAAGTATTGGCTACAGAGGGCTAAAAATGCCAAAAAGGTGTTTTAAAAGGTTTTTAGAAGCTTTTTAAAGTTAAGGGGCTAAAGTGTCAAACTTTGAAACTGGCCGCGAGAGACCAGGCCTGGGTCTCTCGCGGGGCGCGAGAAAGGCTCTGCTGCAGAAAGTTTGTTTGGCAGCCAAGCAAAACTCCACAAAACCATTAATTCGAAACTATGGACTTGTAATCAGCTATGCCACGTTTTGGGACACTTGTAAGCTTCCTCTTACACCCATAAACACCTGGCTTCACCTCCTTTGAGCTCTCAAACTATAAATAGGTGCTTAAGTTCATCATTCCAACTTGCACATTTCTCATTTATTCACTTTTCTCCCTCCTCTGGAAGTTCCTAGCTAAAAGGAGCATCCAACATAGTTCTTTTGCACCTTAGGAATCACTGGTAAGTGTTCCTTCTTTGTGCATTTTCGTTTATAGGCTTTTATAGCCAAAAGCCAAGTGTTTTGCGGAAAACGCTTTGACTTTCGGTTAAGACCATTATGGTCCAGCCATTGTTCGAAATGAACATGGCTAAGTGATCGTAATAAGGTAGGTGTTAGTCCCTATAAAGGACACATCCTGAAGATCACGTTTGCTAGACCAATTGGCGGGTCAAAGTTAAGTTATTAAAAAGTCAAACAGGCCATTTTTCAGAAAAATCATAAATTGACACTTAAAAAACTTGGTAATAATTATTATAACATGTAAGAACATGTTCGGCTCGTCAATTTCAGTTCTAGGGTCGGTTCGCAACCGAAAGTCGCAAAGTTTGACTTCTGCTTTGACTTTCAATTCTGACCCGATTTAGATTAGTTAGATACTGATTTAAAGTTGCATTATGATCGTAATATAATGTAGCATAACCCTCTGAGGTTATATTACATGATCATAATCAGAATCCAAGTTTATGCGCAAGTTCCATATTATGCCATCATTGACCAAAATACCCTTTTTGCATAAAACAAGGTTTTAAATAATAATGAACTTGAAAATGAGTTTCCTATTAATGTAATATTATAATTAGCATTATTTGGGACCTTAAACCAAGTTATAAACTGAGTTTTCAAACAGATCCTTAAACTATGCCGATAAATGACGGTTTTAGCCCTTGTGGCTAATAAAATGATTTTAATCAATCTTTTTAAGGAAAATCGTTTACCTACTGATATATTATATTAAATAACATGTTTAAAACATTTTAATCTGACCTTAATGTCAGTTTTCATAAAACATCGCATAAAGACGTCGTTTTACGACATAAACGCCGTTTTGGCGCATAGTATGTTTTAAACCATAATATTGACCAAGACTTGATACCTACTGATTTCAAAACTTATTTTAAACATATTTACAGTAGGTACATGTTATAAACTAAGAATCTCTATATTTATAAACTATGTGTAAAATGACCAAAATACCCATTCGGTGCATAGTTTGGTCATAAAGGATAAATTACACATATAATTGATATCCTACTGATATTATATCATAAATAAAATATTTTTCCAGAATACTCATGATTATGAACTTAAAATATGTTCAAGTTCCTTTTATACGGTATATAATTACCGAAATGCCCTTATAAGGCATAATTTCGTTTTAAAACCTTAACGGGCATACAAGTTGATATCCTACTGATATCTTAACTTATTTAAAGTATAATGGCATATGGAACTTGTCCATAGCTTATCCGGTTACCCGATATCGCTAATATGCGCTCGGTTAAGTATATGTAACTATTTTACGAAAATTAACTGAAACGGGTTTAACCTTGTTATTTAAGTCTCAAAATCCAGAATGTGTACAGTTTATCCATATTATACAAGTCAAGGTACTTGTTGCGATCAAACTACATTCTATCCAATCATCGTTTAATCTAGCATCATATGTTTTGATCAAGTACGCTAGTCGGTCTAAGTCAATTACTTAAATAAGACCGTTAGTATCTAATTGGTTAGTTTATGCCATAATCCAGACTAGAGACTTGCCGGTAAATGCTATCTGCATTTAGCTCATTTTGAATATGGCTGAGTTATTAAAATTAAAAGAAAACTAGCTCAGGTAAATACTCTCGACCTATTTCCCCTATATGGGCTTGGGTTACGGTAAATTATTACTGCTTGGTCAGAATGGGATTCAATCGAACCCCGGTTCGGGGATAGTAAATCCGCATATTCTGTTTAAATCAGTTTTGTTTGATAATTTAAACATCGGGGGTTAACTACCGTGTCGGCCACGACCTTAGCGCCGGTGTAGGCATATACCCGATAAACGCTCAATTATGCATTCCCACAAGGTTGGGAGGAATTGACTCCTTCGTGAGTCCAAAGTGGTGTGTACGTTAATTGTGTCTCGGTCTCCATACCGGGCCTATGACAAACATGTAAATCTGTTAACAAGGTTGGACGGTCAATTAACCCAAGTTATAAAAAGATTTTGTGCTGATACGCACCTAAAACATTTTTGGAATGTTTTCAAAATGAGTCGGTTGGGTGTATTTACCAGCGAAAGCTGACGTATTTTCAAAAGACTAAACTGTAGGTAAAATACGAAAATAGGCCGGAGGTGCTCCGTAGTGATAGAGGATCTTGCAAATCCTAAATCTGCCCAAAGTCTGTTTTATATTCTTTCCACGTAACAATTTATGATCCGCCTGTGGATCTTCTATTACGAGCATGTATATTATTTTGTATTTTCGAACATTCGGTTTGTAATAGTAATTTTACTCCAAGACTTTCGCTGTGTCGTGTTTAATTGACTATGATGATTATCAACTGACGTAACGATACTCCCCACCCGGGCCCACCGGTGTATGGATTTGGGTTGGAAATCCGGGGTGTGACACTTTTGTAAATTGCATTAATTAAACAATATAATCAAAATTCCTAAAATCTTCCTAGTTTCCGTATATAAAAGTTGTTAATGTATACACATGTGTACAGTCTCGATAGTATTAGTTTATACAAGATACACATATGTTAGTTTATACACATGTGTACAGTCTCACTAACTATCAATTTATACAGGATACACAACTGTTAGTTTATACACATATGTACTTGAGTAATACACAAGTGTATAAATCTGATTTATACCGACCTGTGGGAACAAGATTTAATTATACACAAGTGTATAGGTCTTGTATATACTGACCTGTATGCACACATGTAAAAAACATAATTTAATTAGGTTTAATATTTAATTTTAAAAAGAACATAAGAGTTTATTTAAAAATAAACATTAACCCTTTATTTTTTATAATTAAAATAATAAAAAAATAACTAAAAATGAGAGAGAGATATATATGAGAAAGTTAAGTGATTTTAATTAAAAGTATTTGACTAATACCAATCTTACCCTTTTAATCTAAAAATTGATCAAAGGCCAAGATTAGTTAACTCAGTTCACTCTCAATAAGTTGTTTACAAATGATCATAATCCTATATATATATCTATATACATATGCCATTGATTTATATCATCAAAACATCATCGACTCATAAAATAAACAACTATTATATTTTCATCATCAAATCCTGTCGATTAATTTACACTTATTGATAATTAAGGGCTAGGATTAGTTCACTAGTGTTCACAATCAATAGGGTTGTTCACAAATGAACATAATCATATATATATATATATATATATATATACACATAGATTATGATCATTTGTGAACAACTTCTTGAGAGTGAACTGAGTGAACTAATCTTGGCATTTGATCAATTTTTAGATTAAAAGGGTAAGATTGATATTAGTCAAATACTTTTAATTAAAATCATTTAATTTTCTCATCTCTTAACTCTCTCTCTCTCATTTTTAATTATTTTTTTATTATTTTAATTATAAGAGATTAAGGGCTAATGTTTATTTTTAAATAAACTCTTATATTCTTTTTAAAATTAAATATTAAACCTAATTAAATTAGGTTTTTTTTATATATGTGTGTACAAGTCAGTATATACAAGACTTATACACTTGTGTATAATTAAATCTTGTTCCCACAGGTCGGTATAAACCAGATTTATACACATGTGTATTACTCAAGTACATATGTGTATAAACTAACAGCTGTGTATCTTGTATAAATTGATAGTTAGTGAGACTGTACACATGTGTATAAACTAACATCTGTGTATCTTGTATAAACTAATACTATCGAGACTGTACACATGTGTATACACTAACAACTGTGTATTTTGTATATACGGAAACTAGCAAGATTTTAGGAATTTTGATTATATTGTTTAATAAATGCAATTTACAAAAGATGCAAATATCATTCTGTCAATTAATTTAAAGGGAAGTTACAACACTATAATTACAATCTTGCCATTGTTTAAAAATCTTTAGATGATCTAATCCAATGTCTCAGAATAGTTCACACAGTTCACTCTTAACATAGTGTTCACTCTAGAACCCTACCATATATATATATATATAGGGTTCATTAGGGAATACTTTTAAATATTCAACTTAACCTGTTAAAAATCACTTTTTTTTTTAATTTTTTTTCATTGTTTTTCCTTATAATATACGTAGAAGCATTTTTAATAAAAATCAAAAACAAAAAAATATAAATAAATATTTATATATATATATATATATATATATATATATATATATATATATATATATATATTGCAAGAACAAGCAAAATAAAACGAATCACTCATATTTTGTCCTATATAAAAATTTTATAAGATTTATGGTTACATATATATCATTTTTAAAAATACATGTTGATTTTCTAACTAACGTATTTTTGAATCAAAACTACATTATACTAGAAGGAAGAATGAGAACCTAAAGTGGTCTTTCTGTTAGGGCCTGATTTGTGATTTGTGACTATCAAATGTCAATAGGATTAGTAAATACAGGTCAATCAGGCATTCTTAGAACCTAATTTGTGACTTGTGATTACAAATAAAAGTGAGCACTTCAGGTCTTTGAAGAAGTGATTGCTTAGGGTGAAGTGACCGTTTAGAAAATCATTAATTTGGGGGTGAAGCGCTTACTTTAGTGAAGCAATTGTCTCAAAGGGATGCAAACTATGTGCTCAAGGTGAAATGCATACTTAATGATCTACAACTATTAATAAGGAATGACTTATATTATTTTAGTGTGTGCATGAACACTTATGTGAGTTTAGTGGTGTGAGATCACCGACCTTAGGGGAGCTCATCTAGGGTTGGACATAAGCTTAAATGCATAGATGAGTATTCTTTCGGTATGTAATCCGTGCTGGTCAATTTATAAATACATATATGTTATTGTCTTTGCTCTTATACCTCGATTTCACCACACACATAGACCAAGGTACCGAATTGAATCATATTAACAACCATTCAACTCACTTGCTCATGATTTGAATCAAATCGAATGAATTTCATTGCAACCAAGACGCCAATTTGAAGAAATTGAAGTTGTTTTGGTTCAATTTTGTGGATTTGCTTAAACTAATACGTTTCAAAAGTGTACGCTAGGTAGATACGAAGCACACACTTTGAAGACCAGAACTGAAGCACATACTTTTCATTCATGATCTAAGGCGCTTACTTTTGGGAAGAATTTGAAGCGCTTACTTTTGAGGAAAGATGAAGCGTTTACTTTAGTGTTGATCCGAATATGATTTTCATGGGCCAAGAGAATGTTGGGTTGCCGTTATTTGCTTACTATTAGGCCAAATGAAGATGATCAAGATCAAAGTTATAGTTTCGAGGTTCAACAACAAGATTCGAGTTCTTATTTGGGATCCAGACAGAATACGGATAGGTACGGGGTTAGCACAAAACCAAAAAAAAAAAAAAAAACAAACCGATTTAACCTTGCCGAATAAAATGAACTGAAATTACCGGTCAGTTTTGGTTTTTTATTTTACAAATACCGAACCGAATAATTCAATAAATCATTTATTTTTATTTTTTATATATTGATTTAAGAATTATTAATTCTATTCTTGGATGTTAAATGTTAATAAAATAACATTAACATGCTTATTTATCTTGTAAAAGATTTATCTATTGCCTAATAATCAATGTATTTTAGGTGCACTTTTGTTTATATCAAGTATAATAAAAATGCACTGTTATTGTTACAAAAGATACTAGTTAAATTGGGTTTAATATTTTATAGGTTAAAGGATGAAAATGAACTAAAATGATAAAAAAAATAAATAAATAATAAAAGATACTACAAAAATTATTTGTAATCAGGGTTCATAGTTTAATACAAATTTAACTAAATCTAACCATTCAAATTAGAAGTTGTTAAATGTATAGCTTAAATTAAGTTAATATCTATACTATTTAGTTAAATTTTACAAACATGCCTTTATGAATTACATGACTTGGAGCATTCACATCTCTTCCACCACGTGAAGAAGAAACCATATGGCCCAAAGGAGTTTTTATGGACCGTGGGTTGACCTAAATTAATTGGAAAGAAAAGACGGTGAGCAACAACGGTTAAAAGAGGGTTTTGAAACAACATGGAATCGCATGCAAAAGAAGGCACGACATCATTGGGATTTTGAGGCACCGTTTACGAGACAAGAAAACAAGAAGAGAAGGAAAATATAAACGATGAACGGTTAGTTCCCCCCGTGATCTCCTCCAAGTGCAGGGTTTGTGTTTATTTCTTGTTTAACCTAGGATATTGGTATTGAATCTATACCCCTTTAAACATAGCCGTCTCTTAGGATTTAAGTGCATCTGCCGAGCAGGAAAATGACCCTTTGACCTAACGAATTATATAAACTATTTTTAAACGCCGATTAGCGCTATAGCAATAAACTTAACAAATATATAGGGTTGCTGAATTCACTGATTTGTAATGTGTCAAATAACTTCAACTTTATATAAAGTTCATCACCATCAATATCCTGATCTTTAGTTTTTGTTTTTTTTTTTTTATTTTCTTAACCTTTTATTGTTAATTACATTTGATAGATGTTTGAAAAATGGATATGAATTAAAATAAGACTAATTGCCCCAATATATTATAAGATTTTAGACTTGGATAAAAATAAAATTATGTGGGTCCAATAAGTTGTAGAATTAAATTTTTATGGGAATGGTCTAATAAACTACATTAGATAGACATTTAAGGTAATGCATGTGATTCAAAATAAGACTAACAGGCCTAGTATATTAAAAGAATATAGATAAGGATAAAAATAAATTTATTTGGGCGTAGTTAGTTGTAAGATTAAAATTTTACAAAGAGAATCTAATAAAATTTTCAATTTCACATTTAAATATATACTAATAGGGCGACCATGTGATGCGGCAGGGAATACAACATTCATGTTGGTGATTTTAAGAGTGTACGAAGAGATTAAGGTATTTCAAAAACCATTCAATTTCGATTATTTCGTTTTCTGTTTATCAAGTATGAGCATTGGGTCGATTAGAATTTCGATTAATAACGTAAAGTTTTAGTTTGGCCAAAAAATTGTTGGGTTATGTAAGATCTACTGATAATGAAAGCCAAAACCCAAGGGAACCATCTTCCCTGCATGATTGATAAGTTGAAGTATATTCTTTGGTCTAGAAGTTTCCCCCCTTAAGGATTCCCAAAACAACTACCCAAACTAATAGACAAAACTACTGCATCCAAGAATAGAGAACAGCAGTGCAAGTCCTGGTCAACCATTTAACATGCTAGTCAACAAAAGTCAAGACCGAAGACTAGAAGTTCAAGTCAACAAGTCAAAGACCAGAAGTACTGGATTCCTAGAAAGTCACACCCCAACCGATGGCGGAAACATCGGAGTGAGACGAAATAGATTGCTCATTGCTCACAACGCTAATAATGACACTATTTAATTAAAGCTAAATTTCATTTCAATAACGATTGTCAAGTACAACATTGAAGCAAATACAATAACACAATACAACAAAAATTGATACAACAAATTTAGCCTAAACGTCTACTTGTGTGTATCTAATTCCTTGCTATTTGATTTCATTCAGTCTGTGGCTCGGAATCCATCATTGGATGCTCTTCATCAACCTGTAACATGTTATAAATACAATTCAATGCAAAAGCAAAGGCGAGTACACAAGTTTAAGCATAGCATACGTATACGAGTAACGTTTAAACGAATCCTCATGGCAACTATGATTTTACGAGATCATATACAAGGCATGCAATACTGCTAGCCAAACCCTTAACGCAAACACACTGTTTTAACATGGCCTCAAGTTTATGCGATGGAGGGGGATGCATGACTTCCTACAACACTATACATGTCAAACGAAGGCTTTAAACAAGTTAATGACTAAAGTATCACATAAACAATGTCCAAGATATAAGCATCACATAAGCGTATCAAGTGTTCATGTGTATAGGATTGTTTGTGCATTTCATAATGTTTAAGTGTTGTGGATTGGTATAAGTAAACATGTTACACCCAAAAGTGTTTTAAACGAAAAGTGTACTCACAGTTTTGCGTAGTCTTCAAACTTGACGAGTTCGCGAAGTGGGTCGACGGGTGGGATGAGCGCCGAGTTATCCTACAAGAGGAGAACTTAGGTTGGTAAGTAAACGAACGATAACGGAGGGTTTGGAATATAAACAACGATAAATTATGATAAAGTATGTATATGAGAAAATAATCATCTAGACTTAATACTCGTTCTTGACACTATTATGCCCATTTGGGTTGATGTGATTTCATGGGTTATGATACCATTAGAATCGTAACGAGAGATTAAGTACATAGGTGATATAACCTACTATCATGACGGATAATCATTTGATCACCATCAAGAGTTTGGTTAGTACGTATACACACACACACACACACACACATATATATATATATATATATATATATTACATAGTATAAGTATATCAAGAATATCATGTAAGTTCATAGAAGTCATGCATGGAGGTAGGAGGAGAACCTTCCTTTTAAAACCTCTCGTATAGTATACCAATGCACTAGTCGTCACAAGGACGACAAGGATGGTTATGAGTACGTTTGAACATATAAGAAAAGGCAAAAGGTAAATGAAAACATCAAGTGAGGTGGTGGGTCAGAGTTAGGATAGCCAAGGCTTCCATGTGATCACACTCTACCAACTCAAGTCTTGTTTCAAGAACAAGCTTGGAAGGATACAACACTTGTGGTAAACCCAATTAAAACCAAAAGAAAACGCTTACTCTTGGGACCCTAGTCATGGTGATGTTCCAAGTTAGTCTTCCAAGGAAGACTTATGGAAACATTCCAAAGGTATTACCAAGTAGTAAGAAAAATGAAAGATCAAAAGAGAGAGGTGAGTTAAAACTCACTTTTTAGGAGCTTTGATCTTTGAGAGAAGAAGAGAGCTCTTTAGAGCTTTTAGAGAAGAGAAGAGAAGATTTTGGTGTGAGTTGAGAGTGAAGGGGAGTGGGGTATTTATAGGTAAAATGGGGGAGGTTGTTAGTTGGGGTAATTAATGCAAGAAAACCAAAAGTGACCAATCCATGGGCTTGAAATGAGTTTTTCCGGATCGGTGCTTTATAGGTAAAATGGGGGAGGTTGTTAGTTTGGTTGATCGGTGCTTTGGGTAGTTGCGATGGCGTTCAGTGGTGTAGGGGTAGGCGGAGTAATAACTGCGCGATTTTGGATAGAAGCCTTCCGCTTCTTGTTCCAGTTTTGGTTTCTCTTGGTTTGGGAGGGAGAAGTTTCGGTAGTGGTGGTGTCGGTGATGGCTTGGTGCACATGCTTCGTGGAAGACCTTTTCGTAGGCTCCTTGAAGGATGCAGTTGTGGTTAAGTTGGATGGCTAAGCTGAAAGCTTCATAGAGGGTTTTGGGGTTGGAGGCGGCTACATGGTTCATGATCACAGGCGAGAGCGAACGAATAAGCTTAGCAATCGCCTTGGGAACAGTATCCACCTGTCCAGGACAGATGAAACTCAATTGTTTGAAGCGCGTGATCAAACTTTCAACGTCACTCCCCTGTTGAGTAAGATTCCAAAATTCGTTTTCGAGCTTTTGGGTCTCGTGGGGAGGACAAAATTGATCCTTCATGAGCTCCTTAAGCTCTTCCCAAGGTAATGCTTGAGCCGCTTCGTTGCCACGCTTGTTGCGCTCGGTAGTCCACCATTCGAGGGCTCTTTTGTGAAAGACCCCGGTAGCGTTGAGGGTTCGAAGGTTATCAGGACACCCGCCTTGAAGAAAGGTAAGCTCCATAGCGTCAAACCAGTTAATCATGGCAGTCACACCGTCCATGCCGGTGAATTCAACAGGTTTGCAAGCCATGAAGTGCTTGAACTGGTAAGACGATTTAGAAGCGTCGGTTTTCGAGTCGGCGGAGGACCTAGGGGTGCCTTCTGGTTGGATGGTTTGGAGTTGGCTAACGATATCAGGGATAACACAGGCCATTTGGTCAGCTATTTGCTCAGCCACTAGACCGACAAGGTCTTCTTTCGACATAGAGTCACCTTTGATGCTGGATCCTCTGTTGGACCTCTTTGATTTCTTGGAAGAGATAGGGGAAGACATCTACAGGTTCGAAAATAGAGTAAGAGATGAGACTTAATCATAATGTAAAATAACAAGTTTGCATGCTTGAGTATGTATAAGGGTTCATATAAGTTGCATGAGATTAACAAATATAACATGTATAATCACGTATGAATGCGTATAAAAGAGTATAAATTTTGTTTGTTCACGAGGATCAACATTGTTTTGGATTGAGATAAACGTGCGAATAATGGTTCGAAACGAACGAGGTAACAAGCATTAAAACACATAGAAATTGAATCACATAAAAGAATAGGCTCATAAAACGAGGAATGTTTCGGGTAGAGAAACGTCGACAATTCCAAAGTAAATCGAGAATCCTTTCAAATTAGAGGGACGTGCTTTGGCCTATAGGTGAAATGCTCTCGTCGAGAAGCGATTAAAGGCATTTCATCCTTCCAGTTACTACACGTATCTAATCGATCGAAAAATTGAAACTATGGCGAGATTGAAAATCGAGGAGTGGGACTAGTTGGCAAGGTGCGGGTTTCACCCCTAACTTGGCAACATCGTACCCTAAGTGTGGTTGATATTTACCAAACGAAGAGCATATTCTGATTCGTTGGTAAGGGTCCACTAGAGTTGAATTGGAATCTTCCATCAAGATTTGGATTTCACTCCTAACTTGATGACGAAATTTCGTGCAAAAGAATAAGAATAGCGGAATGAGAGTTGTTTACCAAATTGTGGGTTTCACACCTATTTTAGTGAACTCGTCTCGTTTGTGTTACGAGTGTCTTCAAAGTGTGTATTGTGTAAAATGTCTTAGGAAAGACATTATGTATATGTATTAAGACCAAAAGAAAAGAGGAGAAGCAAAGTAGGGAGCAATAAGTTTTAAGCATAAACAAGAATGGTTAAAATGGGTACTTAGAACTATAGACTAGGTCGAACATGGCAATTATACCTAATTCCCTATAGTTATGGCTCTGACACCAATCTGTCACACCCCAACCAATGGCGGAAACATCAGAGTGAGACGAAATAGATTGCTCATTGCTCACAACGCTAATAATGACACTATTTAATTAAAGCCAAATTTCATTTCAATAACGATTGTCAAGTACAACATTGAAGAAAATACAAATAACACAATACAACAAAAATTGATACAACAAATTTAGCCTAAACGTCTACTTGTGTGTATCTAAGTCCTTGCTATTTGATTTCATAGCATCCTCTTCATCAACCTGTAACATGTTATAAATACAATTCAATGCAAAAGCAAAGGCGAGTACACAAGTTTAAGCATAGCATACATATACGATTAACGTTTAAACGAATCCTCATGGCAACTATGATTTTACGAGAGCATATACACGGCATGCAATACTACTAGCCAAACCCTTAACGCAAACACGCTGTTTTAACATGGCCTCAAGTTTATGCGATGGAGGGGGATGCATGACTTCCTACAACACTATACATGTCAAACGAAGGCTTTAAACAAGTTAATGACTAAAGTATCACATAAACAATGTCCAAGATATAAGCATCACATAAGCGTATCAAGTGTTCATGTGTATAGGATTGTTTGTGCATTTCATAATGTTTAAGTGTTGTGGATTGGTATAAGTAAACATGTTACACCCAAAAGTGTTTTAAACGAAAAGTGGGTCGAGTGTACTCACGGTTTTGGCGTAGTCTTCAAACTTGACGAGTTCGCGAAGTGGGTCGACGGGTGGGATGAGCGCCGAGTTATCCTACAAGAGGAGAACTTAAGTTGGTAAGTAAACGAACGATAACGGAGGGTTTGGAATATAAACAACGATAAATTATGATAAAGTATGTATATGGGAAAATAATCATCTAGACTTAATACTCGTTCTTGACACTATTATGCCCATTTGGGTTAATGTGATTTCATGGATTATGATACCCATTAGAATCGTAACGAGAGATTAAGTACATAGGTGATATAACCTAGTATCATGACGGATAATCATTTGATCACCATCAACAGTTTGGTTGGTACGTACACACACACACACACACATATATATATATATTACATAGTATACGTATATCAAGAATATCATGTAGGTTCATAGAAGCCATGCATGGAGGTAGGAGGAGGACCTTCCTTTTAAAACCTCTCGTATAGTATACCAATGCAGAAGTCATTAAAAGGACGACAAGGATGGTTATGAGTACGTTTGAACATATAAGAAAAGGCAAAAGGTAAATGAAAACATCAAGTGAGGTGGTGGGTCGAAGTTAAGATAGCCAATGCTTCCATGTGATCACACTCTACCAACTCAAGCCTTGTTCCGAGAACAAGCTTGGAAGGATACAACACTTGTGGTAAAACCCTATTAAAACCAAAAGAAAACGCTTACTCTTCGGACCGTAGTCATGGTGATGTTCCAAGTTAGTCTTCCGAGGAAGACTTATGGAAACATTCCAAAGGTATTACCAAGTAGTAAGAAAAAGGAAAGATCAAAAGAGAGAGCTGAGTTAGAACTCACTTTTTAGGAGCTTTGATCTTTGAGAGAAGAAGAGAGCTCTTTAGAGCTTTTAGAGAAGAGAAGAAAAGATTTTGGTGTGAGTTGAGAGTGAAGGGGAGTGGGGTATTTATAGGTAAAATGAGGGAGGTTGTTAGTTGGGGTAATTAATGCAAGAAAACCAAAAGTGACCAATCCATGGGCTTGAAATGCGTTTTTCCGGATCGCGGGCCGCGAGATGTTTCATGGGTCTCGGTCTCGGGGTGCGAGGCAAGGTATTCCAGAAGGTTCTTTTGTTTTTAACACTCTTAGCCCTTTAACTTGATTATTTTGCCAATTTTGCATGTTTTAAGCTTATAATGAGTGTCGTGTGTGAATGCGCGTATAAGTATAAGTTTGCATGTATTCAACGTTTAAATGCATATAAGACAATTAAATATCACGTATAAGTTTCATTATGATTCAAGTCTCGGATTACAAGAAAAGGAAATACGAATACAAGCTTCCAAAAAGAAATACGACAAAACTTTCTAAATATGGAAAGTATGAAAAAGCGAGGCGTTACTCATCTTCCCTGCCTGATTGATAAGTTGAAGTATATTCTTTGGTCATGAAGTTTTCCCCCTTGAAGGATTCCCAAAACAACTACCCAAACTACTGGACAAAACTGCTGCATCCAAGAATAGAGAACAGAAGTGCAAGTCCTGGTCAACCAGTTAACATGTAAGTCAACAAAAGTCAATACCGAAGACTAGAAGTTCAAGTCAACAAGTCAAAGCCCAGAAGTACTGGATTCCTAGAAAGTACTGACCAGAAGTTTAGGAATCCGCCTGTTTTCATTAACTGTCACTAGAAGCAGAAGTTCAATGTAACTATGTAACTATCCAACAGCTTTACTAACTACTGGAAGATACATCATTTATTGAGTTGTTAGGCGTCACTTTCATGGTGACGTCACCGACACTTCTCTCCTCCTATATATATAGTTCTTTGTACTCGATGTAATAGTAACACTTAGAGCCAAAAGGCATAAGAACTTAATGAGAGAGAGATCACATGGTGAGGGGGAGTACACTTTGTACCTTTGATTGTATAGTAATCTTTTTGAATGAAATCATTATGCAATATTCCTAAATCCAACTATGTTGATGATGATGTATTTATATCAAATGTTTTGCTTGAATTTCCATATATATTCAAATTGTTCAATCAAACACACATACACCACATTCTCTCAGATCCAACAATTGGTATCCGAGCCTATTTCACTGGATTGACTTTAACGTTGGTTAAGAAGATAAACTAGATCAAATTAATAATTGATCGATAATCAAAGGCCATTGAGAAAAATTAAACTAATCAGATATGGCAACGAAGGATGGGTCACTACTTGTCCAAGGACACAAGGACACAAGAGCTTTTAATACTGATTATCGTCAACGTCTAATCGACCCAAACTTTGAGAAAAGATTTTAATAAGTAAACTAACGAAATAAACTAAAGTAATAAGAGAAACAAATAAACAAGATAGAATCACTTGGTCCTGACTCGTCATTTATGTATCCTTTGATGATTTCCGCACTTTGGGTTTCTTATAGATTATCTTGATTATAGTAGCATGTCCCTCTTTTGGAGGCAACGCTACCCTCGACCATATTGGTCTGAGTAAGCAGGGATATAGTCCCGGAAGGCCGAAATATTGAAAGATAATTAAGTGAGTTATTAATGCAAAGTGTGGCATGTCCCTCTTTTGGAGGTAATGCTACCCTCGGCCATATTGTTCTGAGCCACCAGGGATACAGTCCCACAAGGTCAGTTTAAAGTTTTAATAGTAGTTTATTTATAAGGGATTCAAACTGTTCTTACTTCCCCCGATTTGATGCTATCTGCCTCAAAGGAAGTCCTAATAAGCTTGAATCAAGTCCTCGCAGGATCTATACACAGAACGAGGCAAGGACTTTACCCAAGTCACCCTTCTAACCCCCCTTCTAGACAGTTAACGCGCTTTATATAGACCGTAAAGACAAGAATGAGTGAATCAACAAAACATGAAGGAATGATAGTATAAAATTCACTTTCACTATAAAAAACTAGTTATTAAAGTAATTAATAGAAACCCAATTAAAAAGTTAACCAAAGATTGGAAATCAAAAGTAATACATAAAAGACTTTGTCTTCATCAAGTGATGTAAGAGATTAGCCAAGCATGGCCATGGTTTAAGGAAGGATTTTACGATCAATCTTGGATCCCGAGACTAGTACACACTCTAAACTATAAAGATTATGGTGGATGATGGTAGTGGAGTGGTGGCAAGTGTGAGAGAAATGGTTTGCCAAGGGATGAGTTGGAATGGAACCAAGCACCCTTATTTATAGCTGGAAACAGAAGCATCACACAGCCCCGTGCCTTCCACCTTCTCTATCTTCATTTAATGAGCTTCTCAGTTCAGATGCTTACACCACTTCGTGTGTCAACGGCACGACCCCGTGGCCATTGCACTTCGTGTGTTAACCACGGCCCGTGTCCATAAGACACGACCCCGTGTCTCATGTATGCATCTGTTTGTCTTCTTATTTCTGGAATCTTGAAAGGGCATGACCCCATGCCAAGCAGACACGACCCCGTGCTTGACTTCTGATTTGTTGTTTTTGGTCTTGGGGTGAAGCTCGGAGGGTTGGTATAGTGTATTATCTTTCCTTCTTTTGTACTTATGTTGATTTTTGTCGTTAATTTGTTCCTTTAGTACATTTAAGCTCTTTTAATTCTGAAAATCAAAAGTATACAAAGAAATACACTTTTTTCAACATTAGCGCTAAAAAGGATTGATTTTAATCCTTATTTGATACAATATGTATGTTGCGTTTGACGCATATCAAATACCCCACACTTGAATCTTGCTTGTACTCAAGCAAAACTATTTAATGTTGCTTACACACCCAAATGGAATTGGTAGAGAAGAAGTTTCTGAGTAGAGTGTCGGGAATCCAAGTTCTTTTCATTCTTATTTTTATTTTATTTACAATCCTATTTGATATGATTTATTTAGAACTCTTTTTAAGAAAAATAAATATTTTTGGAAACAACATGCCTTTATAAAATTTCATTTAGCTATATACAAGTGATCACTCAACACTCGGCCGAAGATGTATAAGTGAGACGCTCGAACCGGTATGAAACTTACTCCTACTATATGCTTGATAAGTAATCAAACCTCCTACTTTTTAACATAATCCTTGTAAATATCAAGAGAACTTTAAAAGGGTAGGTTTTAGTTTAGGTGGTGTGGTAGTTTTATTTGAAAAGTGGCTAAAAGTGTAAAATGTCGATTTTCTTTTGAAATTCTATTTATTTGTGACTTAGGTACAAACTAAAGGCTTATAAGCAATACTTTTGCTTATTTTATTCCAAGCAACTAGAGATATTTTTTTTTGTTTTGTTTTTTATATAAACTAAGTCACCTCTTTTTATAGATTTCAAAAGAACTGCATTTTACTAAAATAAAGTGGTGTACAAATAAAAAACGGTTTTGGGTGATGGGTGTTTCTGCAAAACGGTATTTTGTGTGTTTTGAATATGAAAAGGTTTAGAGTCAAAGGGCTTATCTAAGGGAAATTTTGTTTTTGGTAGGGAGATAAATAGAAAATAAGGTTGAAAACAAAAAAAAGGGTTAATAATCCTAATGTCTAATCACGTACTTACTTGGATTAGTTGGTAAGGACATGAAATGTATTGTTTTGACAAGTTCTAGATTCGTAGGAACCGTACGGGCTATTCATACCAGAAATGAAAAGTGAGCAAAAAATATGATATTGAATGCTCGATAAAGGCTCAAAACTCACATTTTTGTGGGAAAATGGTAAAAGTGTGAAATTATATATACAATAAAAAAACAATTATCATGCCCTTTTTATAAATTTTCTTATATGGTTTTTTTATCATGGTGATATCGATTGTAAATTTGTCAACAAAAAACACGATTAAAACTTACCATATAATTGTAATATCATAAGGAGTAATCCTCCGCGATATACCTATTGATCATCACGTCTAAACGGGTTAAATGACGTGTCAAACATATATATCTTAAAAAGTTCAAAATGCCCTTTTTGTGAATAATCAAAGTAAATGATTCTATGCCTATGTAACCTACATCCTGACGTTAAAAACAAAATATTTAATAATTATAAATGTACTAAAACATGTCGGGCTCGTGATTAACTCATTCAACCACCCAAACCTGTTTATACGCACACGATTAGTTACAAAGACATAAACCGTATAAACTAGTCGTAACACGCCAAATGCTTGCAAAACCTTTCCAAATCAGAACGTTTGGTTAAAGAACCTGTATCTGACAAGACTTCTCACTCGGATGGGTATAAATCACATTCTATCCGGTCAACGCTTAATCTAGCGGAACCGAGTAAAATTCTAAAGTTAACGGGTCAAATCAAAAGACTTACCAATGACCCGTAAACACTCTAATGGATAAAAATTCTGTTCATCACAGACTATAGAGCCCTCCAAATAATTGCGCCTAAAATTAATAAATTAATAAACTTTGAATACACTTTTCTACGAGAACCAAATACATTGTTTAGACAACTAGCAAAGGTAAATACTTTTTAGGCACTTTTATATTAAACTTGGGATATGGCAAATGCCACTTGGTACCGGTATCGCAAATGGGCAGATGCTTACAAATGTGGGTATTCATTTTAATCTGTTTGCTTGATAACACATTAAATGTTTGGGGGTTAATAGTATTGTATCCAGGCGTCCTGATTCATTTAATTGTAAATGGCCATTAAGTGCGGGGTGTAGGCATACACTTAACAGACATAAATATTTTTAGCGTGTATATTGATCGCATACTGGTTATATTACTGGTTCCGAATATACGACAAACCTATAATTAGTTAACAAGAAATTATCCCAATGATTATTGAACAAAATATCTTTTGAAACGTTTTCTAAAATGCGTCAGCTAATAGTATTTACCAGTAAATCTGATGTATTTTAAAGATTAACCGTAGGTGACAGACCTCAATAATAGGCTGGATACAGTTCGACCACAAGCTTTGGAAGTTGCAACTCCACAGCTAAACAGAAATCCTTCATAAACTTCTGAAGGTCTTTGTCTTATCAACATACACTAAAAACATCAAAATCCTATCATTTCTTGATAAAGGCTTTGAAGAACAAAAATATGCCACATCTCCCAGAAGCATAAGAATCTTATTCCTTCTTCAGAGGTCCAAAGGGTACTCCAATCTTCCCTAACAAAGAGTCTTAGAGATCACAAGCTACTTACAGATTAAAAGACGTAGAAATAGAGAACGTTTCTCTAAAGTTAAGATGGATGACTTTGATAAAGATAAAGGAATCGTCTAGGACAACAATTACAAAAAATATTTTCTAAGGCTCTTCATCAACACAAATAAAAGAATAAAATACATACATTAATGAGTGTGATTTTGGCATCAACAGATATAGGGGGAGATTGTTGGGTTATATAAGATCTACTGATGACGAAAGCCAAAACCCAATGAAACCATCTTCCCTGCTTGATGAAATAAGTTGTAGTACATTCTTTGGTCTAGAAATCCCCCCCCCCCTTGAAGGCTTCCCAAAACAACTATCCAACTACTAGAACAAAAATACCACATCCAAGAACATAAGTACAAGTGCTGGATTGTCATAGTGCTAGTCAACTAGTCAAGCAGGAAAAGTCAAGACTAAAGACTAGAAGACCAAGTCAACAAGTCAAAGACCAGAAGTACTGGATTCCTAAAAAGTGTTGGTTCTTACTAGCAGTTTAGGAATCAACTGTTTTCATTACTATCACTAAAAGCAGTATTTCAATGTAACAGTGTAACTATCCAACAGTTTTACTAGCTGCTAGCAATTACATTATTTAGTGAGTTGTTAGGGATCACTTTCATGGTGACATCACTAGCAGTTCTCTCCTATATATATAGTTCTTTGTACTCAATTTAATAGTAACACTACGAGCCAAAAGACATAAGAACTTAGTGAGAGAGAGATTACCTGGTGAGGGGGAGTACACTTTGTACCTTTGATTGTATTGTAAACATTTTAAAGAAATCATTATGCATTTATTCCCAAATCCAACTGTGTTGATGATGATGTGTTTGTATTAACTATTTTTGCTTGAATTTCCATATTCAAACTGTTTAATAAACACACACACACACACACACACACCACACTCTCTCAGATCCAACAAAAAATTAAGTTGAGCCGGGTTAGCCTGAACCATGGTTTGGTAGGATCAATGTTAACCGGTGTTTTACATATAAGGAACTGGTTCAAAGTTGCAGCCAATGTGGGATAAGAAACACTGAATATAGATAACGAACTGGTTCAAAGTTTGAATAAATTTCCTTTTTAAATTGTAGCTTCAATTTAATAAACCTTTTTTTCTTTTTCTTCGTCTTCAACCACCGCTGTATTATTGCTGCTGTAGCCCTGCGAGGGGCTACTAAACTTTTCGGAAAACGACTCTCAAAACCGTCGACGCCAAGCTTTGATACCAATTCAAGTCCCAATCGACAATCAACTCGAATAAAATAGTAAAAGAAAAGAATTTAAATTGAATAACTCTCAATCTTATTAATAAAAACATCATAAAACTAATTACTTTTCTCTTAACCTTAATCACAACTATGATCAAGTTATATAGGACATGTTGGTCATAATAATAAAATAAGGCCACTTGATTATCTAACCTATCTATTATAAATTAAATATAACTCATTTAATTTATATCCTATTAACTTAACCAAATAACCATATTAATCCATAGGCTAGATTTAGTTCGGTCCACCATTGACGGCCCATATGCTCGGGAATTACGTCCAACAAAGAGATGTCTAAGAGATAATGTAAATGACATCCGATCTCAAAGCTAAACACTGAGGAAATAGGGTTACGAGTTTGTCTCACTTGTGCTGGTGATGAATATAAGGAAGCAACATGGATGCATTGTAAACTCATCTCCTATTCTCCAAGGGTTTTACACCCACCCCCACCCAGAAAGGGTAAGCATATCCAAAAAGGGTATAATGATATGGTTCAAATGCTTCAAACTAGGATTACAATGAGACAGGTTTGGTAATATTAGTGTCATACTTGATTGTAAAGTTGTGTTCTATACTTAGTCATGAGTTCGTATATTTCAGATAATCAGATCAGATATCATCTAATCTCATACCATTCTATACTCATGAAATTTATATTCAAGTACCTGGCGCTACACACTTATACGAACACAACTCTTAAATTTGGGCCAACTCTTGAATTTTGGGCCTGTGTTTATTTGGACCAACAATTTTCCAATTTATTTTTAAATTTTGTTATGATTTTATTCAAAAAAAGAGTTAATTACTGTTTTCGTCCCTGTGGTTTGTCAAAAATCACTATTTCAGTCCATTAGTTTAAAATATTCGATTTCAGTCCCTATGGTTTCACTTTCGTAACCATTTCAGTCCCTATGGTTTCACTTTCGTAACCATTTCAGTCCCTGTGGTTTCACTTTCGTAACCACTTCAATCCATTTATTCTGTAAGTACAGGGACTGAAATGGTTACGAGGTGGACTGAAATGGTTACGAAAGTGAAACCACAGGGACTGAAATCGCAATTTTTAAACTAATGGATTGAAATAGTGATTTTTGACAAACCACAGGGACGAAAACAGTAATTAACTCTTCAAAAAAAATATGATTTGTATTTTCACTTAGAACCGATTAAATTACAGTTCTCAAATATAACTACTAATATACATCATTTTCGAGGAAGACTATGGACTTAATTAACAAAATTTCTTACACCACAAACAGGGCCGGACGGTGGTAGTGTAAGTTTTGAAAATATTTTACCTTTTTTGACGTTTTTTCGATTTCGTTACCTCTTTTTTATAAAACTTTACCCATACGAGTATTTTTTAGATCCGCCACTGAAAACAAATATAGATGCTTTGCTCAATTTGAACAGATACAATACAAAAGGTTAGAACTTGTGCTGAAAAAGATATGCATCAATGCCAATGAAATCTTATGGAGGTATTGAGAGTAATGTTTCTTTAATAATTATATACCATGGGAAACAAACTATAAACATGTTTTACGAATTTACGGAATTGTGTCAAGCTTGAACCTTGATCAATTTTTTTTATTTCTTTTACTGTGTTCGAATTTCTGTTTTAACTTCTACTCACATCATTTTGTCTACATGTGTATATTTGTATTTCTTGTTTGCGCAATCTGATTTATTAATTAGAGAATATTTTACCTGAACTTTATACTCCAGTATTTAGGGAGACATTTTGTATTGTATAATACTATTACTATTTTTTTAACGATAATTTGGATCATTTACATACTACTGAAGTATTATTGTGTTAGCAACACGAACCATCCGATCATATCCATCTCCACTAGGTAATAATGCATTATTTAGGGAGACATTTTGCATTGTATGATACTAATACTATGTTTTTTGAATGACAAATTTGGATCACTTACGGACCACTGAAGTATCATTGTGTTAGCAACAGAATCATCCGATCATATCCATTTCCACTAGGCAATAATGTATATACATCAATTCAGGAGGAAGCCCCATAAATATGGAGAAAACCCCCTTGTGGGAATCGAACCAAGGACCTAATGGTCTCTAAGACTTATCCCACCATTAAAATGCCACTAGGCTATAATCTGAACTTTATACTGCATTATTAGGGATTCATTTTGTATTGTATGACACTATTAGTAATTCGTTTCGAAAATAATTATATTAATGACTTGAGATGTTTTGTGACAAAAATGTTAAGGATGGTGTAGGCTCACGCCCCCTGTCAACTAAGCTCCATGGTGTCTCCAACACCGCTACAAGGACACTGGAGGGGCGCCATTGATCAATTTGCAATGGGCATGACGAGCGCTAATGGTCAGAATCATGGGCCTTATTTAATTTTCCAACAGTTGAAAAAAGGTAACTTTAAAAAGTGAACTTTTTTTTTATAAATCTACTATATATATAATCCTGCTATTTTAACCAATTTATTTATAAATCTACTATATATAAACCCACAGTTATAATCAATTTATACGCACACAATTCTTCTCACCTTATACTACAAAACCATTCTATTCTACAATTTTTTTTCACCATGTTTCCCAACAACAATTTTAACACGTTTAGCCCGAACCACCCTTTTTTTACAAATCGTCAACCTTTGGACCTCGACAACCGGTACCAATAAAACTCACAAACGGGTGGCATCAAGTATTAACTGATCATGCCATCTCCACAATCCCCACATCCGACATCACGTACCTGATTTCATCTACTATTCCCCTCAAATGCCACAATCGACGTAAAATTCTCGACGACCCCCATATCCACCACAATCGTCATAATTCGTACCCCAAACCCAACTGTCGTCATCCAAAAATCGTAGACACCGTAAGAAAGGCCCATATCAAGAACGTGCTCCGAAGTCAGTCGAGAGGTGGATGCCTACCGAAGAACTAGCTTTGTCACGGGCGTGGCTCGATATACCGGAAGACTCGATTATCAGTATTATATTTTTTTTTCTCAACTAAATTTATATATTCTTTTCGTAAACTATTATATGTTTTTTTGTCAAGTGATCGAAGTGTCGCGCCCCGGTCAAAGATAATGTTTATAATCCCAAATTACCCTTAATAATGTGTTAGTGGTAGTTAGGGGTCGAACCACAAAGCGTTTGTGGTTTGCATGCGGACAAGATTGATTTTAACTAATTGTCACGAATTATGAAGCTTGCTAATATTTTGAGTAATTTTGTGTGTTTGAAAGAGATGTCAGGATGCTCCGACCAATTTGATTTTTATTACTTAACTACTAAAAACTTGAATACTTGCCCGAAAACTTAATTAACGATTGTAAAACAATACTTTAGAACGAGGTTCACACCGGGTTCGGCAATGTAAATCCTAGGATTCCTACACGTTTTAATTCCAATTCAATTGTGAAAATGACCAACAAGTTTAGTGTTACGTGACTTAGATGCCAAAAGCTATCGACGCCGTGAACGACGGACTACAATGCATTTCGTTATCACAAACAAGTAAACTCTAACCTATACAAGGCATAATTGCACATAAACATTTTGCAAAGTCAAATTTAATCTACATTCGACAATTCACATATTCAATACAAATGCAAGTCAATTATCATAAGTATTAAAATCAAATCACAAATTGTCACAAATCAAAACTCAAAACAATGTCAAACCCTAGAACTTATAAAACTTACACCGGGGTGAAACCCAAAGAGATTAGCCGCTCATGGTCAACAAAACTTAATCAACGATTGATGATAGCTTGAACATTGATATCTTGAAGCTTGATGGTGAAGATGAATGATGATTAGGGTTTAGGATTGGTGATGATGATGAATGGATTGGAAATTGGGGAAGGATGATGATGGAATTGGATTAGGGTTATGATCGATGATGATGGATTGGATGATTGGTTGGAATTGATGGTGATGGAAACGATGCTTGGGTGATTATAGGCTCCAAGAACAAGTTCAAATCTTTACAAACTCGCAACTCCTTCAAAAATTGATCAACCATGTGTTATAACCAGTCTAAAGTTGAATTTCAGCGACAAAGTTTAGGAAGGGCGTCGCCGACGACCATATGGGGCGTCGGCAACGGCCTCTAGTTTGTGTGGTTCTTCTCCGACCCTCTAATCTACTGTCTACGACCAATTTTCTCCGACGGGGTTTCTGAGGAGCTTCGCCGACGGCCCAGGGTGCGTCGGCGACGGCTTCTCTAAAACCTGATTTCCTGTTTTTCCGTTTTGCAATCCCGGTTGACCCGTTTTCCGTCCCGATGCTCCGAAAAAGCTCATGAATAGCTCCTTAAACTCCTTAAACCTGTAAAACACAAATCCAATCAAAAGTAGGCTATTTGAAACTAAAAGTTATGTAAAACATAAACTTAATCATAGTAGGAACATCGGTTTTCAACCACGCATCATCAAGTAGCATATAATATATTTTGATCTCCTAACATATAATATTATTTTTTCAACTAACTATATAATATTTTAACTAGGAAAGAGCAAGACCAGATCGTGTTTTTGAGGCGTATCCAAGAGTACTTTTTCGTCTTTATAGACCGTTGTAAATACCGTACACCCGATTCGTTCTCGGGCAAATGAATGGCATTGAACACTAAAATCACCAACTTCAGCAACATTTATAACCACATTTCGAACAATCGTGAATGAGCAAGCAGTGCAAGAAATGTGGACGTCATCACCATGGCCCATAATGAATATTGAATCCATCACGACTTCGGATTTACAATGATACCTTGTTGGGAGCTTCTTCAAAAATCTCCAAATTGACATCGTGTACAATGAATTAATCAAATAAGTTCTAGCCGAGAACAGTCAAAGACAAGCTCTAGCACACCCGAACCGTCCAACTCTCAAGGTGCATTAGATGCTCGTTCCTATTTAAGCTAAACGACGATACCGACGACTTTGTTTTTAAAGAACCACAAGAGTGCCACGATTGCTCAGTAGAGATAGAAGCAAGGCAACAGCAAGAGCTCGCTCAACCTCCACGAGTGCATTGGGTCCATCAAAGTTGGACGATTTGGATGAAAAAAATCTCTCATTTGCTCTCGATCAAGGAACAAGAGCACCAATTTCAAATGCAAAGACAAATGAAAAAATATTTAAGGTTCCTCAAGAAAGACTTTTTGCATTGCTCGCATGAGGACCATATGCTTTTCGAAGCTAAAAAACAACGAATCTAAGCTAAATGTCAGAACATGGACTAGCGGTTGGTTTTTCCGTTGGGTTTTGGTAGTCGTTTTTTTAGTTGGTTTATAATTTTATAAGTCTAGTTTAATGGTACCTTTTATATTTTATTCTTAATTATTTTTTTAACTTATATAACTATATAATGTTTAAACATTTTAAATAAATATAAATTAAAAAAATAATAATTGAGTAACGATGAGCGGGGATTTATAGAGTTTTATCCAACTACATGATAGTTAACAATAAAGCCCTCATTTATATGACGCTAATGTGGCTGATAAATTATCCCACACCATGCAACCTAAATGAAAGTCGCTCACAAACACATTTCAAATGCATTTCATGACTCTTGGAAGCTAAATAAAATAAGTTTGTAGAAAAGACCCCTTTATGATAGATAAAACAAATATTACAAAATGGAAATTGTTAGACCATCCGCTGAGGTGTTTCTGATATACAAGGGTGTGCATTGGTAAGCACTTGATTTTTTTCTAGTATAACACACATTATTGTGACTTACGTGAATCCGTTGGTTAGCAGGGTAATGACGGTTCCGTTAGTTTACCAGTATACATCTACAACAGTGAAGATGGCAACAAAAGATAGGATAACACCTGGTATAAACTTTTTTTTTTGCCGAATTGTTGTTATTTATTGTTGGCTGTTAGTTTCAATTGTGATATTTAGATACATGCATAATATCTTCATAGGGCTCATGGTTGTATTTTGAAATTTCGGTTTGGTATTTTTTTTCTGAAACTAGGATATTACAAGAAATGATGATAAATATGCATCTGTTAACATTTTCTTCTTTTGCTAGACCCTAAATAGCATGATCATTACATGCAAACTGATGATTAGAGACCCCTTTCTAAAGAAGATATTAGCTTTTGAATGACTGGTTACATTTACAAGTGCCTTTTTGCCCTCAAGGAAGGAGATCATAAGGAGACAATTCGGTCGGTTTCAAAGTCTCTTTCGGTTTATGTTTTCTACCCTGTTTAATTTTTTCCTGTCCATTTGTTTCCCCGACATTGATCCGGGACCAATGTCTGCTACTTTTGTTTGTATAGTTTTATAGGGAATAATAATTGTTTGCAACTTTGAACATCATTACTTTCTTTTTTGGCACTGAACACCTTGTAAAGTTGAATTATATCTAGTGGATGTAAATGCCCAAAAACCCTAGTCCAATAGAATTTAGGGTTTTACTTTAGATTTTGCACAAAACTATATCTAGTTTGTATTTGATCATATGAGGCTGCATGCATATGATTTTCAGCTGACCCACAATACCATCTTGTGGTGTACACACGAACAGGGACGGATCCACCTCTTAACAAGGGGTAACTCACGTTGCCCCTTATGCTCCAGCGGTAGTGTAACTTTAGTGTGAATTTTGGATATATTTGACATTTTTTCGATTTCGTTACCCATTTTCTTTGAAACGTTGCCTCTATAATGAGTTTCTAGATCCGCCACTGTACACGAATCCGATTATAAAACACCCTACAAGGTATAAGCAACTATTAACTATATTGCTGGCGTCTACTAAAACCTAGGAGACTAAGGGGTGTTTGGCAACTTCTAAATGGTTAAGTGTTGAACCAGTAAGAGGTCTGAACCATTAAGAGCCGGATAATGTTTGGCCGTTCAGAGGCAAATGTTCGATCAATTCAAATTATAGGTCTTAACCATTCAGACTCAGTATAATGCTTAACCATTTAGAGGCAAATGTCTTAACCATTCTGACTTCTGCTAACGAAACAAACAGTCTGAACCATTAAGTGCTGAGCCAATAAGAGATCTGAACCAATATGCAGACCCGTAACCCATGAATGTTGGACCAAAGCTCTCGGGTTGGCACTGTGACGCTTTTCTCTTTATACGAGCCTTTTGAGATCATAGATGAACTATTATTCAGAGTGACAATTGTGTTGGAATAATTGGTTATACAAGTTTTAGGGTTATTTATGTTATTAGACAATAGTTAGATTTTAGTATCTTATGTATATTTGTAATTAGTAAAGGGATTAAATATGTTGATCTTAAAGTTAGAAACTGACTAGGGTTACGTTGGTTCGTGAAAAAACACGAAGTTTCATCACATCATATCATGTATATATATATATGTATCGATGTAATATCATCATCAGTGCAAGGAGCTAAATGCATTTATAAACGTGTCTTGATAGTTGCCACATCGGATTTTTATAAATGAATCAAAAACACTCATTTTACCTCCAACCCAAAAACCATCCTTACTAATATTTACATTTCCATATCATCATTACCTTTTACATATATATTAATACTCAAATTCTCTTTTATAGTTTATATCATTGTCATACCGTCGCTTTCTGGAAAAAGGAAAAAAAAGATAAAATGTTGCATTTAAATTGTTACCATTACTTTTATACTTTTATTTCAAATTTAGTATTACCATTTAAGTTTAAGACTAAGTTGCGTTAAAAAGGAAAAGAAAAACAAAAGCATGGCTTGAACATAATAAGAAAAAAATCTTATAAAACAAAAGTTAATTCTACTTTGGGGGACCCACCACAATCTCTATTTCTTCGCACGTAAGCACTTTTGGCCTCAAAAGAAATTTCTCACCTCCAATGAAATTTTTGAGACCACCATTGCCACCTCAGCCCAAATGCAAAACAAATGTCTTGCATTGGATTTGATCTAAACATCAAAGGATATTACCCTATAATCAAAATTCCTTTTTCTACTCGTTTTCTCTATAGATACTTGATTGTTGAATTGTTACAATGATCCATGGAATATAGCTGATGGTTTTAAAAGATCGAGATCATTGTTCAATCCTCAATCAAGTTTTAGTTTCCTCATCCTTGATAGTTGTTTGTTACCGAAGTGCCGACAAACCGATAGAGAAAAAGTTTAGAATCATCATGAAGTGTCGCTCAAACCTTCAAACGAATTGTAAACAAAGGTTTTGAAATCAAGAAAAGTTTTAGAAAGGCTATTTGATTTTCATGTGAAGATATCAAGAAGATAAGGTTCTATTCTTGTTATTTACTGAAGTTTTGACCGATTTTTCAAGTCAAGCTTGTGGGCTATTGTATGTTATTGATTTAAATTTCAATCACTAAAGAACTTAAGAACGAATGGTTGTTAGTTTTTCAATTCAAGGAAATGTCTATAGAAAACTAAATATCCCAAATTCAAAATTATTTTCTCAATCGAAACCCATTGAACCATATTCAACGGGACATGAATCAAATTTGGCAAGATTGGATGCATGGTTTGAAAGTACCAGAATGCTATTAAGAGATCATAAGTGATCATGTTGATTTGTGTTTGATTTATTTTGGAATGTTCATATGAGATTTGTTACACCCTGACCCGCAGCGGAAATGGTAGTCGGGACATAATTGGGTTTTCATCAAAGCTCATGACATTTACTATAAAGTTTCATATTTATTATTTCAAATTTAAAGGAGAAATTACAATGAACATACAATACAACAAATAACATTTACATTACACGTTAGATCATATAATGGTAATAGCACAAGTGTTTGAATAAATGAAATATATGAAACGACACATGATACACCCCAAAACATGAATAAAAAGGGGAATTTGTAAGGATTCACTCACAGTGGGTGCGTTTCCTTGGATTGACGACGAATGGGCACGAATTTTGGATTTAACCACGAGAGAAACTAACCTAGATAACAATGCGATAATTCGATAAATAAATAAATTCTAGTAAAAATTAATATTTTTAATTTATGCCTTTTATTAGATTTTTAGGTTGTTGAGGTAATTGTTACAAATTTTAAAAGCTTAAAAACCTTATTTTGAGGTACTTTAACTAATTTTTAAAGAAAATAAAAAGGATTTTAATTTAAAAAAAATTACCCTTTTTCTAAGGGTTGACTGGTCAACGGCTGGTTCAACTATTTAATTTTTGGCATCGTGTGAGGTTCGAACTCGTGACCTCCCGTATACGTGCACGCTGTCACACCCCGACCCGCAGCGGAAAAGGTGATCGGGGCATGATTGGGTTATCATCAAAGCTCATGACATTTATTATAACGTTTCATATTTATTATTACAATTTAAAGGGAAACATACAATCATAATTACATCATGTTCTACACATCATTCTAGACTTCATTATTTTCTTCTAAGGCATTTCCTATGTTTCCATTGCTTCATCCTGTTCACCTGTATCATGTGTAAAAATGGTTTTTGGATCAACAAAAAGTTGACGAGTGAATCCTATGAAAAACATTTAAACAAGTTTATTGAATTGATTATAAAATAAAGTGCATAACCACATATGAGTAAATATAGATGTAAACTTATTCACAAAACACTTAATTATTAAATAATGCACACACATACAATAATAGATTGTTTTGAGGCACGCGTTGCTCAACCCGTCTCCCACGAGGAACTGATGGGCCTAATGAATGAGTTTTGAGGCACGCGTTGTTCTACGAACTGATGGGCCTAATGAATGATTTGCTTACAACTAGACAATATGTAATACATAACTACAAACAATATCTACATTCTAAGTTTAAATCATAATATGGTATGGCACGAGTTTGAATAAACGAATTAGTTTAAGTGACACATGATACACCCCAAAACGTGTAATTAAAAAGGGGAGTTGTCAGATTCACTCACATTGGGTGCGTTCGGTTGATGATGCTGAATGCGCACGAAGTTGGATTTAACCACGAGTGAAACTAACCTAGATAATAACATAATGGTTCGGTAAATAAGCGGATTTTATTAATCAATTTTTAGTAGGATTATTGGATATATTTTTGTGAGTTTAAGGCTATTTTCTAACTTTAAAAATGTTATTTTTAAGTATTTTTAATTGATTTTTAAATAAAATAAATAAATAAAAAATAATAAAATATGTTGACTTTTTGACCGTTGACTTGTTGACCGGTTTTATTGTGTAAATGTATGCGCCGGGCAGGACTCGAACCCGAGACCTCCCGTTCGCGTGCACGCAGCTCTACCAACTGAGCTACGTGTCTAACCTGAAATATTTCTGTTTTTAATTATATTTATATACTAATTAAATTAATCCGAAAATCATTTATTTTAAAAACGATTTAATTGCATCACTCGGTACTCGCCACAGGTCTCGAACCCGGGACCTGTGGTTTAGTTTGGCACACAGTCCACCGCTGGACTGTGTGTCTAACTTGGTAATTATTCTGGTTTTTATTATACTTATATACAAACTAGATAAATTCATTTCTGTCCTTATATAAAAAAGTTTGATAATTGCCAGAACCGGTGCGGTAGCCTAGACTCGAACCCGCGACGTATGATTTAAACGCGCACACAGTCCACCACTGGACTGTGTGTCTATCTTGGTTATTATTCCGGTTTTCATGAAACTTAACATCTATTTGCGAGTGGATCCGGTTCAGTTTAAAAAAGGAACATTTTTATTAAGGCGAGTGTGCGTGTGTCAAGGATCGAACTCGGGACGTATGCGTGTTTATTTGCACACAGTCCACCGCTGGACTGTGTGTCTAACCCGAGATATAACTTGATTTAAATTAAATATATATATAACCGAAAACTTCATCTTCTTCGTTAAACTTAACCCAGAACCAATGTCCGACTGTTTCGATAATTTAATCAATTTCTTTAGTAAGTTGTGATTAGCTACATATGAGATTAATAAAAAACGAGAGATTACCGAACAGAGATCCCCTGTTTCGCCGGCGAGTTTCCGATGACAGCAGGTTATTCCGGCGACGTGTATCTTGCGGCAGAGGTTCTTCAAGAAGTTTGAGGTGAGTGTGGGTGACTTCGGTATGAGCTCTAGGTGTTCTGTTTTTAGAGTAAGGCACAGAGGTGAAGGGGTTCGGTTTTCCGGCGAGTTGCAGAAAGTTTCCGGCGAGTGAATTTACGTCGAGAATGGGTGTGATTGTGAGCGAAAAGGTTATCAGAGGTTAGAGGGTGTATTTATAGGGAAGAACATCGACGAATTTGGTTTGATTACCGTCTTGATTCGTCGGTCAATAATTTCTCCGGCGGTTATGACTGATGTCGCGGACTGGACATCGGTTATAACCGATGTTGAGGTTAATGCTTCGGTTAAATCAGAAGAAACCGTCAATTATCGGCGAAATCGTCGGGATTTCCGACGACTGCGATTGGGCGTGTCAGTTTGAATTCAAGATTTATGTTATGTATTAATTGTTTCAATATGTAAACAAACAACACAAGTGGCGGAGTGGTTGAGCGTGTGGGAGTTAAGACTTGGTTGACTCGGCTGACCCGGGTTCGAATCCCGGCAGCCTTGTTTTATTTTTATTTCATTATTTTTAATAAATTTTCAAATATAAATTTTATATTCTAATATACTTATTAATTATGTATCGCTTAAAATTAATTTGAGCAATAAATACGCAACGAAATTTTTAACTGATTGTTCGGTTAATAAACGAAGCGGGTTTGGTAAATCCGGTTTTTGACGGATTTTACACACGCAGCTCTACCAACTGAGCTACGTGTCTAACCCGAAATAATCTTGATTTTAATGAATTATATTTACTAACTAGACCAAACCATATTTTAGTTTTAATTTAAAAAGACTTTATATTTGTAAAACCGGTCACTGAGCCGGATCGAACTCGCGCCCAGACGGTACGTTGCACACAACCCTGCCAACTGGGTTGTGTGGCTAACCCGGAAAAACTATGATTTATATTAACTTTTACACCAACTGAGAGTTAGTATATATAATTCTTAAAAACGTTTGGGACAAATTAAGAATCCGGCCGCGTATGTAAGGATCGAACCCGAGCAATTGTGTTTTTGTTGCATACAGTCCACCACTGGACTGTGTGTCTAACCCGGTTAATCTTAGGATTTAATTATATTAATACTGTATTTGAACTTCATCTTCTTCAAAATTAAAACTCAGAACCACCGATCAGTGAGTTGATTTGCTAAAACAAGATGTTTCTTTACTGATTAACAAAATAATAGATAGGAAAAAGAATAAATCAAATGATAATACCGAGGGCGGTGATCTTGAATGTTTCCGGCGAGATTCCGACGGCTGAGAACAAACTCCGGCGACAAGCTCTTGTTTTCCGGCGATGATCATAAGTTTAGAAAAGGTTTGGGAAGAGTATGCTAGAGTGTGTGCTAAACTGATTTCGGTATTCTCTATTTATAGGGAGGAAGGCAGCTTGAATACATTGTCAGTTTCGGTCAAATTCTTTAAATATTGCAATGATTGTGTCACGGTTTCGAAAATTTAAGATCCATTGATTGCATATGATTGGAAACAGTTACAGATGCTTAATGAAAGAAAAACGGATTTTTGAGGTCTTGATGATTTCTGCTGTTTCTTGTGCGGGTGTTTGGGTTTTGGATTTTTAGGAGGTTGCGTCTATATAAAACTTATTTGTTTTGGGTTTGTTTCAGATATATGCGTGTGTTGTAGTGGTGTGCTGTGTATGTTGTTTAGGGTGGGTACCCGAGTTCGATACCCGCGGTCACCCTTTATGTTTTATTATTATTTTTTATTTATTTAAATTTTATTTATTAACTTTATTATTTAACTCTATTATTTTATATTTTAAGATTATTATTATTTTACTTTATTATCCTTATTTATTATTTGACACCAATAATATAACAAATTCTAAACTTTTAACATAAATGCGCAACGATCATCATACATATATTTAAATTCTAAAACGGAGCGGGTTTTAGTACTCGTTTAATGACAAATGTTACAAGATTAATTTCAAAGAAGCAATTTAAGATATTATGTGATCGGATCAAGCATAAGAAAAAATGATGGAGCATGGAACACGATCAAGAAATGAAGACCTAACCTGCATCAACAATTACGGGAATGAATAATTGAACTTGAATCACACAATCGCTTGTTGAAGTTCTTCCAATTTACAAGCCTCATCAAGATAGTTTACAATTGAACACGAATCACACAGCACTTATGATTGAATAACACAACGAATGAATCAAGAGTAATAGAAACAAATCTTTGATTATGTCTTGAATCAAAAAATCATACACATACACATGAGTTCGAAAATTTTAAGTGTGTTTATATGTGGAACAAAACGTCACGTCCCATCCACAATGGTTTTAACCACATAACTATTGCAACACACCGTTTCATATTTGACCCACTTTTAACCTTCGACAATGTATGGGCTGAACACACACGATTCGTGCATAACAACCTAATACAAATACTAAACTTGTTTTGACCCACATAAATACATAAGTTGTCTTGACCCATGAACAATAAACCATAAGTTTAATTGAAGCCCAAACTAAAATGATTAAAGGATTAAACTTTCAACACTCCCCCTTAATCGTTTAATCTACTGCATGCATGCTTCTTGTCTTCAAACTTCAATGAACTCAAATGAACCAGTGTCATTTGAGTCCTAGACACTTGCACTTCTGTAGATTCTTCTTCATTTTCTTCGCTCTCAATGATCCACCCATTTCGATCCTTGCTTCCACAAGGTACACAATCAATAGGTTCATATTTGCGGGGAGTATTCATAGACAACGAGTATACAACCAATAGGATAATCTTGAATCTGACTTCTCTTTTTATTGGTAATGCCTTGACCTATTCTTCATCATATCTGGAATTCAATCTTTTATCCCTTGCATATCCTCTTCTTCGTGGAAATCTCTTTTAGTGATTGTCTTGAAATACCATTCTATCCTATCAAGATACATAATTGAAGTACATGAGTTGAAGATCACTACCCTTGTCGATATTGAAACCGATTGAGATTGCAATTATTGTCCATTTTGTTGTTGCGTGACCCTACTAAATTCGTCAATTCTTTAAATAGAAAGGGACAATTTTAAGAGATCGACTTCCTTCTCATGATTAATCTCAGGTAAATTTCTTATCTTTGGAGTTCAAAACTATTTTATGAACCATTCAACCACAATCGAAAATTAGGTCTTCACACTATCCTTATGTTTCAAAACCAAGTTATAAACATGTAGGATGTTTAAAAGCATAATACAACTTTACCAACTAGTGAAAGTTGTAGACTTACCCAGATTCTTATCCACAAAATAGTCTTGCATTCTATCGGTTTCCCCTTGTTTGAGGTTTAGGGCATCCAAAGTAAGGTTATTAACATATTATTAATATAACACTTGTTTTTCAACATCATCTTCTTTACCCTTCCCATATTCACTTCCTATTTGACTCATGAAAAGTATCGAACTTTCTTCAGTTTTAAATATCTTTATAATTATGCAAGTTTCCCCTTCAATCTTAACTTGAAATCCTTGGCATAATGATTGTTCCATGCTTAAAACATTCTTTGTCATTTTAGGAACATATTGTATGCTAGGGATTGTTCTATACTCCCCACTTATAAATATTTTTGTTGTTCCCATACCATGAGAAAACAAAAGTTCTTTGTTACTAAAGAACGCTTCAATACCATAAGTGTTCTTAACGTTATGAAACAAACCCTTATTACGCTTTTTAAAACTTAAATTAATATACCATATATCATCCCAATGACCATGATCGATCCCCTTCACAACATAATCAATCTGACTTTCAATAGCAGTTTCAATGGGGATGGTGGTGGTCTTATTTGGGTAAGAAAAATCATAGTGGTCTAACAACTTACGATTATAACACTTGATTCTTGAATAATTTTGCTGAAACTTGAGATTGGTTCTCATCTTTATTGACATATAAATCCATGTGCACCCATTGCTACATCTTATTTTCCTTCGCAGATGCCAACTCTTTGCCCTATCAGCAATTCTCTTTGCAGTCACAAACTTCCATTGACTCCGCTTGAACTTCTTTCCCATTGGGCCTTCACCCAACATTAGGTTCAACATTGCAAAAGACAGTCTCCACTTTGAAGAATTCTTGCCTTTGTTGTCTGAATCCCACACTCCATGGTGATGAGTTCAGATCGGTTTGAGCCCTTAGACTCTGATAGCACTGTAGCGATCAAACATCCCACGTTGAGGCTTCATAAAGATAATTTATGATTTAACATGAATTACACAATCACTTCTGACTGAATAACACAACGAATGAATCAAGAATAATAGAAACATATTTTTGATTATGTCTTGAATCAGAAAATCATTCACATGCATATGAGTTCAACAATTTACGGTGTTTATATGTGGAACTAAACGTCACGTCCCTTTCACAACGGTTCAACCACATAACTGCCACAACCCATCATTTCCTATTTGACCCAACTTCTAAACTATGACAATGTATGAACTGAACATTCACGGCTTATGCACAACAACCTAATACAAATACCAAACGTGTTTTGACCTACACAATACAAAAATTGTCTTGACCCATAAATAATAAAATTTAAGTTTAAATGTAGCCCAAACTAAAATGACTAAAGGATTAAACTTTCAATAAATTGAATTGTTACTTTATGAAAATTAAGGGATATCCATACTGACTAGCATTGGGCTATTATGTTACGCTGTCCACAATTGTTCCATTGTTGTACCGAACATGTTTCATTATACCAACTAATTTTAATGAAAAGTATAATTTCTTTTGACTATTTTTATGTAGCTTAATTGCATTTCAAAACCGTTAAATCATTTTAGACAAGAAATATAAAGAGAAAGTAGTGCAGATACATAAAAAATACTCTCTTTCATTCTTTTATTTCACAAAAGAAGGGACTATATGCTATCTTGTTCAATTAACAAACACATACCATAAATCTTTCTATTCTATAAAAAGTTGAACACAACAAAACTTGGTGTTATCACTAGACTCGTGATTTCATCTCCTATCCATAGCATAACTACTGCTTCGACTATTATATCATATGAAACCATTTGCGAATAGCATGAAATGTGTCTTAAGAAAACCGTGTGCATCACATGGTCTTACCCAAATCCGATTCTTTCTTGTTTGGTTTGGGTTTTCTAGTTTCTATCAATTTGACTTCTATTACATTAACTATGTACATTTAATTGTAATTTGTGTTATACACATTGTATGGGTTTGTTTCACATAAAGTGAAGTAATTGTCTTTATTTGTTTTTTTAATGAAAAACTAGAAGATTGTTTTTTTCAGAATATCAATGTTGTTTGTATGTCGTGACCATCATGATTCCTCAACGTTTTTTTTAACAGCTAATTTTTTTAATCCCCTGTCGTCTGTGGGACTTGAACCCAAAACCTTCCCCTTCTCACGTAAGTGTTTTTAAAGGCTTTGTCTAGGCTTTGCCTTTACCAATCAACATTTAATTTATATTTTTATTGCACAACCTATTATAGCCTATTGGTCTTTCTTGGAGCACGTACTACCCTTTTATATACAAAATTCCATACCCTACTTTCGAACATATACGAGTCTGTATAACTATTCATACATGTGTAAGGAACTCCAGTAAGTTTGTAAAAAACCGTGAGAATTTCGGTGCAAATTTTACTCCCCGTATGAGTTTTTCAATCAAAATTTTTGATAAACGCAGATTAACATTTAATTACTAATACATCTGTAAAAAAAAAATTCCAGAGCCTGCATATATTCATCATTTACACTACTATAATTTTTTTTTTACAAAAGCCAAAAAACTCACATTTGCACGGGTTACACTTATATAATTTTGTTTTCACTAATGTAAATTTATGCACAAAATCTTTTTATTGTTATTTTTTAAAAAGTTACATGATGAAAACATTTTCTAAAAGTCCTTACGGTTCTCACAATTTAAAAAAGTTTTCATTTTAATCCATCTCTATTTTATTAAAAATAGTATTTGCAAGTGAAGCCATTAAGACCACACTCTTGTGTTTGTGTCCTACAACGCAAACGAAAGCCCAACTTTTTGTCCACGAAGGACCAATGCAATGCGGCATTCGTGTCGACAGACAACATGTTTGTCCTTCATAGTGCATTGTAAAACCTATCACGATGAATGTTTTTTTATGATCAAAACGGCATACGTTATGGGATATACCTAACTTGCAAATATTCTATAGAAAGACAGTTTGCAAAAGAAGAGCCTCCGGTGCATGGTCTTTTCTAGAATCAATATTTAATTAGACGCACAAGTTGGGAGATAAAATAGTGGATTTCTGAAGACTAGTTTATGGAATCTTTGTCACCCTTGTTATTTTAATATGAGCATGCATATTTCTTTATATTATTCAAGTTCATGTGACAAGTTAGACTGTTTCATGCAATTTTTGTTGACTTGTCCCCTAGACAATAAACTTTTTAATAATTGTTTTATATTAGGAGTCCGATTAATACAACTGTTACACAACAATGCTCCATAATTTGGGCCCAGAGATCCTTTTGTTTCTTGATATTATAATCCATAATTGTTTGGTGTATTCGTTTCTTTGTAACTGTGGTGTAAGCAGCTTGCTTGTTTAATAAAAAAATTATGTTGCTCGTTCAAAAAAATATAGACTAATAATATCATCAGTTTTCTACTTTCCTACGTCCTTCTTGAAGCTAAATCATCTCTTTAGGCGCAAAGCAACTTCTTAATTTAAATTTGTTCACGTATACCCTTTGAGGTAATGAATGAGTAAATTATTCAAAAGGATGTCGATAATTATATGATGAATCAAGACTACATATATATAATTTTGGGAAACAAAGGGAACTTCATGTTAGCGTTTTCGTTTGTTTGTTATCAAGATGCCACTAGCAAGCGGTATATGTTAATCTGATATGTGATACTTACATGATTTGGAAAGTATCTAAGCCAAAAGAATTCGAAAAACCTAAAAGCATTGGTGGAAATCATTACCATTCTTCAAAAGAATCTGAAGAACGGGTTGACTTGGGTATAAATAAAATTTATGCGTGTTTATTTGGATCACCTCAAATTAGTAAACTTACGGGTCAATTCAAGTTTACTCAAATTAGTCAAAGGTTAAACGGGAAACAATATTAAACTTTTTAACTTAAAGAGGCTTCAAATCAGTTAGCACCATCCATCCTTTTTAGTCTCCCGTAGCTACTCGTCGCCTACACCACCACGGCCACTTCCACATTCGCCGCTCCCCCCTCCACCAACGTGCCCACCAATGCCATCGCCGCCCTATCCATCACAACCAGTGCCATCATTGACAAGCCCACTACTGCCACCCAGAAACAAGCTCGTGACTAACCCCATCACAACCGCTACCTCCATAGCAACCTCCCAGTCACTAGTATCCACCATAAAAATATAGCTAGCTAACCTATTGGTACTTTTTTTTAAAACGACTCATCTCAACCCATCTCTACTTTTTACCATAACCATTTGAACTCGTCATCCCAACCCGTGGTTTGTCACTCTTAGAATTGAACTTTACCATATGATATCAATACCCTTTTTAATTATAAAGTAGCATGCAACATTACATCAGGTGGGGTCCACATTCCTGTCTCATCTATGATCGTTTTCTTCCCTTATTTTACTGATAATTATGTGAAGGACCACAAGAAAGATGTCCTTACATGCACATGTATATTTTATCTCTCTATATATACATATATGTATACACACCACAAGCAATTTGATAACATTTCCCTTGGATCTCAAATCTTTCACACCCTAGCTAGTTATCCAACATGGAAACTTCAGAATCACTCTCAATTGAGAGCTTCTCATACAGTTGGTTAGTGAACCGAAAACCGTCTTTTGAAAGCCCAAAAGGTTCCTTTAGAGACTCTTTGGATGCATTTGATGAATCCAATTTCATTGAAATGGACCCAAAACTTTCTGCCTCCAAAAGATTTCTTGTTTTTCATCAAGATTTCAACTTTGATCTGCCAACACTTCAACCTTGTGTTCATGCTGATGAACTGATCTCTAATGGGATTCTTGTTCCCCTTTTTCTGAAGCCACTAGATATTGGAATCTATGATTCCAATTCAAATTCCAGTAATCCAGCCTTGTCCGCGTGTTCAAGTTCAACCACCCTTGAGAAACCATGTTCCTATAGAAGAAGTCAGTCTTTATCTTTTAGAAAGTATAAGAGATTGCCAAAGAGAGTGATCCAAAAGTATGTGCGGTTGCTTAGATTGATTTGGCTTAAAATGACAAGAGGAAGATGTGATAAGGGTGAAGTAAAGAGAGCCGAGAACTGGGAATTTTCAAGCGAGCTGGAGTCGGATGGTTCAGATAATTGGTCAAGATCATGGGTGTTTGAGAGTGCCCAGAACGGCACGTTGTCTCCTAGGACAAGTGAAGCGTGTGGTGTGGATAACTGGAGACGATCTTGTGATTCCGAGAGCTCAATTTATGAGGCAGTTCTTCACTGCAAGAAAACCATTGGTAACAACTCATCTCATAAATCTTCCTTTGTGTTTTCTAAAGAAAAGTGATCAAAATTGGTAGATTGGGTCGCGAGTAATAAAACGAATTTAAGTGGAAAGAATTGTACAAAACGTATCCCCTCTCTTTTTAGTTGTTACACCTTGTCATTCAACTTGTTACATCAGTAATTTTCCTCTCGGTTAGACAAAAAAATAAACCGTTGATGTCTTTAGCAGGGGAGATGTCTTCAAGAGGGAAATACGGTAAAATTTAGGGCGGTGGGGTTGGCAGGCTAGCTAGGATAGGTGAACATTCTTGTTCAAATCGATCTTCAAATCGTTTGAGGGTTTATACATTAGGATAGTAGTTTTCTTTCTTTTATGCTAACCATTTTTTAGTCATGTGACATTTAGACAAAATACAAACCAAACTGATGTATTTATAAATCAAAATTGCCGGCCACATCTATGACTATATCTGGTTTTATATTTCTCAAAAGTAGAATGAAAAAAATGAAGTATTCACCTAAAGTTGATCATTTTTCAGGGTGCAAATAAAGGTGTGACCAGAAGACTGAAGATGCCAAGATGTGTACAATTTGTAGAAAATTAATTGCTTCCTTCTTACTCGGTCTAAGCTTTTCATTCGTAGTCCTTACATTCATCATGTCATTAACAGTCCAAATTATGGTCTAAGGGATTCATAATCCGTGTCTTAAAACAATATTTGGATGATTTTGTTTCAAGTTTTATTAAGGGCTACTGATATTAGCCGGTTCTTTGGATATTAAAGAATCAGAGCTAGATTGTTTTGTTTTGTCAATATAAGAGGACTCCGTGTGCTACAAAGGCTTGTTCTACCCTACCGATAAGTATAGTTGTATCATCTATGTATAATCACAAGCACTGGCGGATATCTGCCCGACAATTCGACCATTCAATAACAACCCCATGTTTGTACGAGCGGATCGGATAAACAAAGATCTTTCTTAGCCTCTTCCAAAAACCGGGGTTGTACCATTTTGTAATTGTCCTTTTTTATCGTTTTGTAATTATTATTTTGTTATAACGTACGTTTGGTTACCCTAACAACTCACCTCCTTTGTCTATGACGCTATGATTTTAATTAAATATCTAGAGTACTATTTAATAGTAAGTTTATTGTTCTAAAACATGCTATAACATTATTTTGAAGATAGGGATGATAAATAAATCTGAACATATAATAATTGAACGTGTTGTAAGATATGTTGTAAATTGAAGAGCAGCAAGTGACTAATTAAAGGTTTCTTTAATAAATACAAAACTATGGAATTTAATTTGCCAAAAACTAATCAGACTAACATGCAAAAGTAGCTACAATACAAACTATACAAAAAAAACTTTATATTTATTCTCAAACAAGTCCATTATAAATATCATTATACTTACACCAATAATTTAGAAATTGGAAGTTTTGAGAAATTAAAAAGTGATACATTACAAAACAAAGGAAGCATCTCTCAAGCTTTGTTTGCTGCCAGAACTTGCAAAGTGATTGTTGGTTCAAATCATGCAAACAACAGATAGAGCCGGCCTAAAAGGAGGGCAGGGTGGGATGGTGGGTGACCGCCCAAGGCCCGCTCTCCTCAGGAACCTGAAACGTTATTTTTTCACATAATATATGTATATTATGTGTATAGATATATTTTGTTTCGTAACCTTTGAACAAAGCATTAGTTGTCTTCATGATTTCCACTCTTCGTTAAAAAAAGGTTGCAAAAGTTAGATGTACGTTCGATTCCTGATGCTACCACTTGATCCATGACTTAACTAACTCAACAACTTTTTTTCTGAACGACAAAGAATCTCACGTGTAAACTCACCCTACTCAGGGCTATGTCCAATGTGGACTCCTGTCATGAGACCGTGCCCCCTGATGCACGGGAACCAGATGAAATTCGTAAACCCTTGCCCCCCGTCAGGTTCGAACCCGAGATTAAAGCCTTGATTCGTCCCTTCACCCAGATGTCCATCAAAACTGGCGCAAGTGAAAATCGAACCTACGTCTCCACTAGAAATAACATGCCAATTAACCGGTAAACCAAATTATCAGGACAACTAAGTCAACAACGAATTGCTGAAAAGCTATCCAACTGCATATTGACTAGAGGATCAAGCTTTCGCCAATCAATTGTTTACATATATTCGGATAAATATATATCTAAAGATATAAATCTGTGTGATGCATGTGAATAATTTGAAGTGGTGGTCGATAATTTGTGTCGACAAAAACAAAATGTGATGGGAAGAAATGCCAAAAAGATAAGTTGACAATGTAACACGGTAAGGTATGTCTTATTTTTGTTTGTCTTGTAACTCAAACACATTAATTATGGGGTTAACTTTTCGCGTTTTTTTAGTATTGTGTCTACAAACATCAATCACGATTCGTATAATTGGGGACGGGATAGGTACCCAGGACCATTTGTCGTTGATATTGATTTGCGGGTCATAGTACATGTGAGGATGTTCTCCAGCTAACGCTCAAAAAGTAGAATTTGTTCGACAATTTTCGTTTGCTCATGTAGCATGAAATCAATAGATGTTCGTCACTTGAACTATAACTAGTTATACACTCCATTTCACGTTATAGTTCATGTTGTATTATCTTGTTAAACGTCTTACTATAAAGGTAACATCACATAATTATTGAGACTTTCATCAGTAGGACTTGTAGGTTGAAGTATATAAAAGAAAATAATGAATATTTTAGGTTAATAATCTATTAACCTCAAAGTTTCAATCATTTTTCATTTCAACAATTTAATTTGTTCAATCATTTAACTTTTTCCCCTAAAGATGTAGCCTCAACTTTTACTAGTAACGGTTTGAGGGGACAAATTTTGATTGGGGGTCTTTCATTTTCTTATTTTCTTCAAGATTTTTTTTCTTTTTTTTTAATAACGATATCAGAACTTTATACCGTTGTTTGAATCGACAGATTTACAACCATCAACATGTAGGGGTGTTTAAAAATCCATTAAAGCCAAACCCAAGTAAGTCCGTTTACAAGTCCCACGTCAGATAAGGATCATATAGGATTATACTGGATTATACTGCTTTATATATGTTTGCAAATACAAATCTACGTTCTACATTGTTATATATATCTTCTTTTATTGGTATCAGTAGTGTTTCATTTGTCAAAAAGAAAATTATCTAATTAAGTTAGGTTCTATTTACCATCAATGAAATGGATGCACATCAAGGGTTCACAACTCATTTTTTAATCAAAACCCATAGTATACCACCATATAAAAGCCATAAAGTTACATATGCTACTTCATTTTGCTCATATTTTCATCAATCTTCTTTTGTTTTTCTTACTTCATTTTGTTCATAAAAGCCTTAACCATTTGAAGTCCCACAATGGTTAAGGAGGAGAAGGAAGCCTTCCTTATAAGTGAGAGGGGGAGAGGGGATGGTCTTATCTATCAAGACGCGTTTGGTCTGGCAGAGAAATGCATCGGGTGAAAACAAAAACGTGTGCTTTTTGATTAGCAACCCAAAGAGATGAAACGAATAACATCATTGCACGATTTACTTGGGATGTTACACCATTAATTTGAGATTCAAACACTCTGACTCACGTTTTGACAATTTAAAGCTTTAACGGTTTAGACCTTTTTGAAACTCGAAACATGACCATAACAATTCTAACTAACACCTTTCCCTTCTCCTATAGACCAATATCGTCATCCTTTATCGGACCTCCACCTAAAAACACATTTCAAAATAGAAACCCCACATCTAAACGATTAACATCATGCTCTCTATGCCCATCATCGATTTAGATTGATACCCTAACCAGTGTTAAATACATTGTTTGTTACTACAAAAAAGCGCATATATGTCCCTCCTAGTATAGTCAAGTTTTTTTGAAGAAATATGTATATATATATATATAATGTATATAACTCAAAGATACCAATTATTTGGGAGTACGAACTTGGGTTCTTCGTCACTAAATATAGTTCATTTGATTAAATAATATAGGATTGTATTGCTTTCTCCATAATGGAATATGTTTTTCAAATACCAATCCAGGTTCTACATTGTTATATATATCTTCGTTTATTGGTATCGAAAGTATTCCATTTGTCAAAAAAATATATACATATCTAAGTTAGTACTATTTACCATCAATAAAATAGATGCACATCAAGGATTCACAACCCAATATTTTTAAATCAAAAACTATACCACCATATAATATATAGCCATAAAGTTATTTTTGCTACTTCATTTTGCTCATATTGTCATCAATTTTCTTTTGTTTTTCTTAGTTCATTTTGCTCTTAAAAGCCATAAATTTTTAAAAATTGGGTTAATCTTGTAAAGTTAAATAGTTTAGAGATTAAATTGTTTGTTGGATAATTATATATTTGGTAAAGAGTTTTGATTAGGAGAATAATTTCTTTTAGTTTTAGGTTACTTGTCCTCCAAGTTTAGGAGTATTATAAATAGGAGCTGTAGTTAAGATTTATGAACCTTCAATTTTATTCTAAGAGTGTTTCTTGTTAAATTCATTGTTTGATTAAGTTGAAAGAAGGGCTGATTTCCAACAATTGGTATCAGAGCGGTTTATCAATTTGGGAGGTTTGCAGGTGCCAGAGGGTTTATTGATCAAACGGTAGCAGTAGGTTGTAGTGATCGAGATTGTGATCAACAACAACAAAACCATAGCAATCAAGGAGCAGTGATTGCAGAATTGATCAAAGGAGAAGTGCAATGTTAGACCGGATCAACAACATACTTTAAAGGTGGTGAAGTACCAGGTTTGATCGAGGTGGAAGAGAAAGGATGTTGCCTTGTTTGTGGTTGATGGTTCAAATGTTTGGACAAGTTTTGGGTATAAAGATAAAGGAGTTAGAAAACAGAGGGTATAGTGTTGTGTCGGTTGCAGCAAAGATGTTGATGCAAAGTGAACACAGAAGACCGTGGTTGAGGTGGAAGAACTTCGGATCTTACTCGGTATTCAAGACCTTGGAAGAACATTACAAGATTAAGGTGGTGATTATTGAGTTAATTTTGTAAAGTTAAATAATTTAAGGATTAAATTGTTAGTTGGATAATTATATATTTGGTAAGGAGTTTTAAATAGGAGAATATTTTTTTAGTTTTAAGTTACTTGTTCTCCGAGTTTAGGAGAACTATAAATAGGAGTTATAGATTAAGATTTTTGAACCTTCAATCTTAATTCAAGAGTGTTTCTTGTTAAATCAATTGTTTGATTAAGTTGAAGAAGGCCTCATCACCAACAATAAAAGCCTTTATTGTTTTTAAGTCCATGTTGGTTAAGGAGGATAAGGAAGCCTTCCTTATAAGAGCGGGATGGGGGATCTTCTCTATCACGCGTTTTGCCTGTGCGAGAAATTCATTAGGTGAAAACAAAAATGTGTGATTGTACATGAGCAACTCATCAGGAGCGAAACAGACAACATCATTAAACGGTTTACTAAGGATGTTACACCATTAATTTAAGATTCAAACACATTGACTCACCGTGTGAAAATTTAATGCTTTAATGGTTCAGGCCTTTTGAAACTCGAAACATGTGTAAATCTAAAATAGACCATAAAATTCTAACTAACACCTTCCCGTTCTCTTATAGTTACCAATATCGTCATCCTTTATTAGACCTCCACTTAAAACACATTTCAAAATAGAAACCCCACATCTAAAGGATCAACATCGTGCCTTTTATGGTCATCATCTTTTTAGATTGATACCCATACTAAAATACCCAATGAACCAGTGTTAAATACATTGTTTGTTACTACAAAAACACAGATTTGTCCCTCCTAATATAAAAAGGCTGAATCATCCATAATGTGGATTTTGGATCATTATTTCAATTTCAAAATAGAGATTTCGAATAATTATTTGAATGTCAAATAATTTTTTTGAATCAATTACATAACCGAAAGTTGATTTAATTTAAAATGAGATTTTATTTATAAAAGTGATTAAAGTTAATTACACTGTGAGTCCCTATGTATAAAAATAACAATGTCAGTACTAATAGGTTAAAGTCATACCGAGGTTTCAACATTTCATTTTATAACAACCTGTGGTATTTACACTAAATTTTTGTAAACTTTTCTATTAAATTGGAGGGATTACTAAAATACCCTTTTAGAAATGGTAGATGGTGTCATGGTTGCTAGTTTAGAAATGAGTTGCAGTCATAGGAGTTTAGTAATCTCGTCGGAAAACCAACAGAGAAGAGGAACGACTGATGATGGGATCGTTGCTGGAATTGCAAGGGGATGTGGTCGTGGTTATGGTTGCTAAAGAGATGAGCAGGCGGTGATGGTTCTTATGTTCATGAGGTTGGATTTTTGTTATAGAAACAACAACAATAGCAATTAAAAATACATTTATTTTTTGGAGTAATGACGTAAGTAGTCATTTTAATGTGAAATGATTGAAATATCCTTGAATCTAATTGGAAAATTAACATCTGTTAGTCTTAGCACCCCAGTTTCTCATAAAATGAAACGTTAAAACCTCAATGTGTGACTTTAAATTGTTAGTACCTAACTTTATTACTTCCCATAAAGCACGGGACTAACGATGTAATTAAATCAAGTAATTATAATCCAACCAGGTTTAAAACTTCAAAGTATGTGGATGACTAGTTTGACCAACATGATACGAGTAAGGAGATGAATGATATGTTGAAACAACAAGCTCATGTAAGCATTTTGAAACCATGAAAACATTGGTGTCTCATCATATGTAGGAGGTAACCTTTGTTAGCTCTCACGCTTTAAAAAAATAATGCGACTAATATAGATTTCGAATTCACAGACCACAGTCCCTAATACATGTCCCGATATAGAACTAAAGTCCGCGGAAGTTACTTGTCCAAAAGATGTTCAAGCCGTAGGCAGGACGACTTTAACTGTCAGAATTTTTGAAGTGTTCAAATTTTTCAAGAATGTGATAGACAACAACAAGATAAAAGTAATTCAGTAAGTCAATTCGAATCAACCCTAATTAATTTGAGTGAATTCTAACATTCACATTTGAATTGGTGCTGAACTATTCGAATTCAATCTATTCAAATTCAATTAAGTTTTATATATGCCAATTTCGAATAAGACGCTTCGAATAACATGAATATATATGCCATACCCGAATAAGTCGCTTCAAATAATACGAATAGCCTAAAACGTGATTCGATGAACACCAATAGATTGAACACACTAATAAATTTGACATCATCATTATCATTATCATTATTATAAAGGATAAACAATCTTAAACCATGAAACCAACCCGAATTTAAACCCGTGATTTTAATTTTAAATACCAACGGTATTGTTTTGGTTTAAAATGACAAGAAAACTTGTAGCTAATGGTTTGACTCCGCTTTGCTTTGAGAGCCGCCTAAACCGGATCTTGACACCCCAAACAAGACTTTTGCGTCTTTCGGTAGCCTCTAGACATGTTTCTTCATACATATTACATATTTGATCTTCGCTTTCTCAACCGATGCTTTGGTAGTTCGATCATTTCGACGTTCTCAATTTCAAATGGGTTGTTGTAACTTGGTGTTATCTAAATCATTAGCTTTGATCTTTTACTTCAACTTCATATAATTTTTCTACTAACATTCTTGTAAGTTTACTCGTGAGATGATGTATTAGAAGTAAAAGGATTTCTAATTAAACTACTTGTTGGGGTTTAAATCTATTATTCATTTGCTTGTTTCATTTCGTTAAGGAATCTGTTTACATATATTTACATTCAATATTGTATGAATTATATGAATTCAATAACTATAAAACTATCTATTAAATTTCCAATTTAACTACTCGTTGCTGCTTGGGATTTAAACCTGTTATTCATTTTCTTAGTTTATTTCTTTAAGGATTCCGTTTACATATATTTATATTCAATAGATTAGGATCATTTGTGAACAACTATTTAAAAATAAACTGAGTGAACTAATCTTGACCATTGATTATTTTTTAGATTAAAATGGTAAGATTGACATTGGCTCTCTCTCTTAATTAAAATCCCTTAATTTTCTCATCTATTAATTCTCTCTCTCTCACACATTTTTAATTACTTCTTCATTATTTTAAACTCGTGTAGAATCAGTTGCTAATAACGTATATTAAACTCCTAACGGAACTAGGTTCTGGACACCAACTGTCCTTCTCGAATTCAAACCGTATATGAAACTTCTAATGGAACTAGGTCGTGGACTACAAAATACACAGATGTATCAAAAGAAAAGTCTGTACACATTTGTATAAACTAACAACTATGTATCTTGTATAAACTGATAGTTAGCGAAACTGTACACATGTGTATAAATTAACAACGGTGTATCTTGTATAAATTGATAGTTAGCGAGGCTGTACACATGTGTATAAACTAACATCTGTGTATCTTGTATAAACTGATACTATCGAGACTGTACACATGTGTATATACTAACAACTGTGTATCTTGTATATACGGAAACTAGCAAGATTTTAGGAATTTTGATTATATTGTTTAATAAATGCACTTTACATAGGACGCAAATACCCTTCTGTCAATTAATTTAAAGGGAACTTACAACATTATAACTACAATCTTGCCATTGTTTAAAAATCTCTAGATGATATAATTCAATGGCTCATATTAGTTTACAGAGTTCACTCTCAACCCTACCCTATATTCAACATTGTATGAATTAAATAACTATAAAACTATCTATTAAATTTCCAATTTGAATTACATAACGTCAAGAATAAAGTGTGGCTTGTAAAGAATAAGATGTCAAGAATAAATTATGGCTTGTAAAGAACAGTTACTTGATGTAAGCCGGACCTAAAGTATGGTATCTATAAGTTAATCATTTATGTCCAAAGCCAAATATGTTAAAGACTTTTAAGATTAAACTTATAACGTACCAAATTCCTAAATGATTTGATTTTGCTTACAAATCTAGAAGAATCTCTTTCAAACTGTGTTCCTTCTTAATTTTTATTTAATTAATTTGTTTACAAATCTAGAAGAATTTCTTTCAAACTGTGTTTCTTCATAATTTCTATTTAATTAAGTGGACAACTTTAAATTCCTATATTGATTTAAGGTTTTGAACTCATAAAACCAATATACTTATATATATTTTTTATCGGAAAAAAACGTTTTATTTGTCACCAAAAATATTTACTGGCGGATGTTACCAGTAAGGTTTTAGCAATATATAGCCATCCCCTTTGAGAATCACCCAAAGATAGAAAACAAAACATACATATTTGATTATATATTAAAACTTTTCGCTCGGCTCTCCCAATCCATAAGTATCTCCTTTGATCTATGTTTGATCCAAATGTAAGCCAAAGATTGTAGTTTCCCAAGACTCCGTCAACAGTTATTCTTTTTCGGTCAAAGATAGCATTGTTTCGTGCTTCCCAAATCACCCAACGTTGTCACCACAATTGTTTGCACCATCCTTTTTTATGTTTAGACAAATGCAAACTTTTATGCATCTTGAGTAGGTCTCTAAAGAATAAACATAAACCCAAATGAAGGACAAACTTGTTTGACACGAATATTTGTATGTATGATATGTGTTTATATATACGTATAATATATATGTATGTATAATCGATTTGTATATATGTATGTATATAGTATATATATGTGTGTGTGAATGGATGATATGTATATATATATATAGGTATCATATATTTGTATACATTTGTATACACATACATTGAATAACCTTTAGATTACATTACAAGAAAAGTGACCATTAAAGATTAATAATATTGACTGATTACTAAGTGACATATTGTATTGATTGATAATCAGTCGCTAATATCTTGACATCTTATTTGAGACTAAATAGTTATTATCAAAAGATACGGTTCTAGAACAGCATTTCTTAGACCCGCATCTTTTGGCTTATAGCCAAAGATGCTACACCATAAGAAGTGGGTCTAAAATCACATCTCATAGCCAATTTAGTCGCTTATTTGATATTTTTGTACTAGTGATTCGTGTCAACAAACCACATGTTTTTCTAGGATCTTTTGATTCAAGCTTTTATTGAAACAGCTGGCTCTCGGGTGAACATAAACCCAAATGATAATAAGCAAAGTTGGTAGATGACCTAGTTGTTTTAAGTACAAGCAACTAGAATAAAACAATACAAAGTTGAAGTAGAAGATCGAAGAGTTCATTGAATCCAAAATTATAGCTGAAAATCCCATATTGAAACAATATAGAGAAATCATTATGAACACATGTACCGACTCTCATTGTTTTTCTACATGTTGCATAATAATGGTTGAATCTTGAGGTGTGCAAATAGTAGCATAAATTAATGAGGTACACAAGCTTATTTTTGAAGGTAAATGCAAGAAATACGTAGACACAATTGCTCTCAATAATAAGTTATCTACCTCCTTCTTAACATATCCACATAATCTCTTTCCTTTTCTTCGACCTTGACATTTCCTTCCTTCTTATCCCTTAACTCTTTAATCTCTTGCACCAAGTGTAACAGCTTCCCAATCTTGACTGTTGTGTTGATCTCTCTTGTCAAGTGCATGCAATTGTCCACGCGGTGGCCAAAGACTTTATGAAACTCACAATATTCCTAAGGGAATGCCTTGGGGATGTTTTTAATGGGAGGGGGTCGAAACGAATTCTCGACTTTTGCTATGGCAAGGATTTCACTAGGTGTTTTGGTGAGTGGTGTGAAAGTTCCATAATATGAGGGATTAGATCTGATGGCACCAAAAGATCCCCCCTAGGCTTGTAGGGGAAAAAGCTGACTTAGGCATGTCAGAAGGATATTTTTGTTTTGAGAAGGATGTACCATTTTGTTTGAACATCCCCATGGGGTTATTCTTCTTAGTCTCGAACTCCCTTGCTTTGAAACTTGTGTATTTCCCTCTGATGAATGCCCGAATACCATCCATATGATCGTCGAAGGTAGTAGGAAAGTCTTCACCCAACTTTTCACCCAATTGAGTGCGTCTAAGTCCGTTGTTAAGTTACTTATCTTCATTACCTTGAGGACATCTTGGATACTCATGCTTTCACTAATGAACGCTCCATGAATTATTCTATTTACTCATCTTCCTATCTTCTAATATGAAGATTCTCATTTGGGTGTCTAATCGTTTTCTTTTGGTAGTTAAAATTCTATAAAAACTTTATTGCAACTCCTCGAAGTTGTCTATGCTCCTCGATGAGAGGTTGTCGACGTGCTCAGATAATATCAAATAAATTGCAACAAAACACATACTAGCTTTAAGGTAAAAAAAACCAAATGACAACTAACTACACATGTAACAGGAAAGCGTACCTATCAGAATATAGTATAGTTAAGGTAAGTTACCGAGTATCAGTACTAGGACACAAAATATATTAACAATAACCTTGTGAATAATATCCAACCTATGTAATTTCGATATTATGAAATAATAAGAAAAACAAAATACAAAAACAAGTTTCAAAAATCAAGTATAAGAAAGAATAACCAATTAGGATCAGAATACTCCTAATACTTTATCAAGTCTTTTGGTTATGGGTTTATTAAAAGCGCATTATAGTAGAAAATATTAATAATGAGGTGCGAAGTGTTAAAAAGTCATTCCCTTCTCAGGTTGACCATATAACCCTGAATACTTAAGTTATAGACACACCTAACTATCCGGTTTTAAGTAACTAAGTATTTTACATATCCCTTGTGATTTAGGGCTTCTTTTATTATTTAGTCGCATAGATTCACGAACTGAACAATTTACTATCTATGCTACTTAATTTTAAGCAAACCCTATCTGCTTTCCAAACTCTTTCAATACAATAGACCTGCAGATAAAGACCCTAATGATCATATCAGTATTTTTCTTGAACTCTACGATACTTTCAAAATTGAAGAAGTTCAGATGATGCATTAAGACTTCATCTATTTCCTTTTTCACTTGTAGGAAAGATTGAAAAATTCCTTCATAAATTATTTTCTCCATCTAAGACCAATCGTCTAAGAAGTAAGATATATGGAGTTGAGCAAGAAGAAGATGAAAGGTTTTCAGACGCATAGGATCGATACAAAAAGTTGTAAAAGAATTCCCCTTATCATGGTATGGAGCCTTGTATGATTATGAACACATTTTTATAACGTCTTTGTACTCAATCAAAGCAAAACCTTGATATAGTAGTTGTGGGAATTCACTCTGATTTGACTCCTAATGCTGTGCTCTCATTGAGAAGATTTATGCGAATGATTGCCCATCTAGGAGAGATTCCAAGTCTTCAAGGAATGCTGACATTCGAAACATTAAATCCAATGCAATGTTGACAACCTAATTTGAAGCACTTACTACATAAGTTAAGAAGCAGGTGTCTAAATAAGAAAAATGTAGTACTTGTGGAGGATCTCATGCTACTAAAGACTGTCACATAGCTTTACATACTGAGAAAGTTAATTTCATAGGTTACCAATTTAGGTATCGATATGGTGCTGACAAAGGGAAGCCTAGGGTAAATTGGAGAGATAATAGAATTTTTTTTCCAACCCGTTACTCGCAAGGTGGAGCATTCCAAACTATAGAATGAAAAGCTAGCCTACAGGATGTTCTCATGGATTTTATTCAAGAGAATAGGAAGCGAATGAGCAAGCAAGATCAAGAGTTAGTAGGACATAGAACCACAATTCAAAACATTGAGATAGTCCTACACAACTAGCTACTAGTGATTCAGAGAAAGAGAAAGCCTAAGTGAAAGCCATTACCTTGAGAAGTGGTAATGTTAATAAGGATAGCACTCCTTCCTTATAAGTTAATCAAGAAAATGAGGTTGAACCTTCAATCTCTAATGAGAAAGAGTTAACTATTAGGAAACTAAGCGAGATGAAGAAAAAGAAGGATAAGTTAGAAAATTATAAACTTGACCTTCCATATCCTAAGCGCCAACCGAAAGAAAAATTCCTAAGTATGATAAGTTCCTTGAAGTGCTTGGCCCAAATTCCTAAGTATGCAAAATTTTTGAAGGGCTTACTTACTAATAAAAAGAAGTTAGAAGATCTATTTACCGTGACCCTTAATGAAGAATGCTCAGTAGTCTTGCAGAACAAGTTACTGCAAAAAAGTAGTTGATCCTGGTATTTTCACTATTCCATGCTTAATAAGAGATATTTCTATTAGTAATGCGTTAACTGATATAGCTGCAAGCATTAACTTGATTCCATATTCAATATTCGCAAATCTTGGCCTAGGGGAACATACTCCCATTCGCATGAGTATTTAGTTAGCTAATCGTTCGATCAAGTATCCAAGACGAATAATAGAAAATGCGTTAGTTAAAGTGGATACTTTGTTTTTCTAGTCGACTTCATTATCCTAGATATGGACGAAGATGAAAATGTACCCCTTATATTGGGACGACATTTTTGGCTACTGCCAGATCGATGTTTGATGTCTTTGAAGGAAAACTTACTTTTAGAGATGATGAATAAAAAGTTATATTCGATGTTAAAGATTTGACGAAGGATGCTACAGAGCAAAATGATTCAGTTTATTTTATAGATTCCATCATGGCTCATGTTGGAGTGTTCTTACATGAGATATGTGGTCGAGATCCATCCGATACACAATTGTTGGATGCCGATATTAAAGATACATCATTTGCTGATCTGGATGATAGTACAGAGCTGTCTGAAGCTCTATAGTTTGAAGAGGAGGTTATTGAAGACAATAAAGAAGAAGTTTTTGAGCTTTTGGAAAGCAAGGAGCTAGAGTCAAAAACTTCATTATATGAACCACTTGCATTAGAGTTGAAGAAGCTACATTCTCATCTAGAATATACGTTTCTGGATGCTATTAGAAACTAGCAATCATTATTTCCTCTAAGCTAGAAGAAGATAATAAGAATTAACTCCCTGTTGTTCTAAATAGCCGCAAGCAAGCTATTGCTTGGAAAATTATGAACATTAAAGGAATCAATGATACTTACTGTACTCAAAAGATTCTCATGGAAGAAGACTATAAGCCATTGGTGCAGCCTTAAAGAAAAATGAATCCTAAGATGCAAGAGGTAGTTAAGAAAGAAATTCTTAAATTCTTTGATCCTAGTTTAATATATCCAAACTCTGACTCTAAGTGGGTCATCCATGTTTAAGTCCTGCGTAAAAAGGGTGGAATGATGATAGTTACTAATGAGAAAAATAATCTCATTTCAACTAGAACAACGACGTGATGGTGTGTGTGTGTATTGACTATTGAAAATTAAATGACGCCACATGAAAACATGATTTCCCATTACATTTTATTGACCAAATGCTTGAGCATCTAGCTGGAAAGTAATTCCATTGTTTTCTGGATGGATTTTCAAGGTATTTTCAAATTCCTATTCTTCCGAAGACCAAGACAAGATGACGTTCACTTGCCCGTTTGGAACTTTTGCTTACCAACGCATGTCGTTTGGGGCCATGTAATGCGCCAACCACATTCCAAAGGTGCATCACGACAATATTCCATGACATGATGGAGGATTTCTATGGAAGTTTTCATGGGTAATTTCTCTGTTTTCGGGAATTCTTTTGATCATTGTCTAAAGAAGTTACAACGAATGCTTATTCGTTGCAAGGAAAGTAAGCTAAAAAAACTGAACTGGGAAAAATGTCGTAACATGGTTACTGAAGGCATTGTTTAGGGACATTTTATTTAAAAATTTGTTTTGGAAGTAAATTGAGCTAAAATAGATACTATTGTTAAGCTTCCACCTCCCACAACAATTTTCTAGGACATGTTGGATTCTATTGACGTTTTATTAAAGACTTTTCAAAGATTGTGCGACCTATGACCCGATTATGGTAACACCTGACTGTGAGTTTCCATTCGAGCTTATGTGTGATGCTAGTGAGAATGCAGATGGGGTTGTATTGGATCAGAGAAAGAATAAAGATATTCACCCAATCTATTATTCTAGCAGAACTTAATCACACTAAAGAGAACTATACGACCACAGAAAGAGTTATTAGCCGTGGTATTCGATTTCGATAAACTCCATTCATACTCGATCCTTTCTAAAACTATAGTTTATACTGATCATTCTGCTTTAAGATATTTGTTTAATAAGGAAGATACCAAACCAAGGGTGGTTCGTTGGATTTTGTTTCTTCAAGAATTCGATAGTGAAGTTAAGGATAAACGTGGAGTTGAAAGTGTTGCAGCTGATCAACTTTTGAGATTTTCGCACGAATTTATGTGGTACACTCAGACTAGGAATAGAGGTGATCCATGGTTTGCTTATTTTACAAACTACTTTTGAAGGGTGGGTTGACATTCCATCAAAAGAAGAAATTCTTTATGGACATAAAAGATTATATTTGGGAAGATCCTTACGGATTTGTTTACAGCACTAGCTGTTGTCACCTAAAAACCCTGTCTAATTCCTCAAAATTTTCCACCGGCTTGTGGCCTGCTTCCTTTTGTTTAGTCCACGTAATTATCACTTGAAAGTTGAAATCACAACCTTTTTTTTTTTTTTTTAAATTCTGGCTTCAAATTCTCATATGTTTCTTTTGTGACAATAAGATGCATTTAATTGGAAGTTCACCACGTGAATATTCCGTATCTCTCATTTTCTTGTATCCTGCATTGAAATTAAATAGCAATTAAATTTGATTAATAAAACTAATAAACTTTCAAACTCAATTCAATTTCATTCATACTTTTTTTTTATTTTCAAATTAAAAGGCAATTAAATTCGATTAATATAACTTTCAAGCTCATTCAATTGCATTCATACATTTTTGTGTCATAGGGTCCAACTTCATTACATTTTTTTATGAATGATCATTTGCTATAATGATTAACGGGGAGGTGAGAAGCTTTGTTTCTCTTTGAGGTCCTGGGTTCAAGTCCAGGCAAGGGATGATTTAATACTAACTTGGTGATATTAACATACTAACTACTAACCCGGTTAGCGGTATACTAACTCAGTTAGCGATATACTAACCGTACACCGTTCAAAAAAAGTTAGTTCTTTCCATCACAAAATTTAATTAGTTTTGACTTTGTCTTAAATGTAATTTATCATGATGCAAACTCTAAATTTTTATGTTGTTGTATCTTAAAACCTACATAATATAAAAAAATTAAACTAATTAAATATCGATCACGTGAATATGCTAATAAAATGTCTAAAACGAGGGTTAAATTTGCATGAATCTTTGTAAGAGATTAGTTGGTAGTAATATCTATCATCTTAAAGAGAAAATTGTAAATTGTTGATCTTTATCGTCTTATAAAAAGGATGGTATATCAGTAATAAATTGTTTTAGAATGCGTATGGTGAATAACAACTCTTGATTGATTTACTGATGAGTGGACATACGGTAGATTTACAAACATTTATCTGAACTGTGACAACCCGCAATTTCAGGTTAATATTTTAACCTAATCACAGTTAGTTGAGACATACATTCATAGCACTACATTTAACTATGGTTAATTAAATGAGTATACATTGGTAATTCGGTGAGTTACCGGAATACACACACGAGTGAATTCTCGAACGTTGGTGAATAACTCGAATAGAAATTATAAACAGACAGTTTGTAAAAAAATTATGCATTACATGATAAATACGTGAATTATATGCTTTAATTGTAAATTACAAGATGTTATGTGTTTGGTGTGAAAGGTAATTAGTTAAGGGTGTTTAAAGTCAATATTGAAACTCCAATAAAACTATTGCATAACCCTAAACTCCTCATAATCATCATAACACAAGATGTTATGTGTTTGGTGTGGCACTAACAATATCAAGGCGCCTATTCAATTGTAGTTGCTAAATGCATGTGCCTATTTAAAACGTGTGATGAAAGCCCATCTCTTAGCCCCGTTCATCTTCGGCGCAACAGCGCTTGATCAGTGAGCTGTTACGCACTCTTTCAAGGGTGGCTTTTTTTAGGCAAACCTCCTGGCTATCTTTGCACCCTACCTCGTTTATTACTGAGCGGTCATTTAGGGGCCTTAGCTGGTGATCCGGGCTGTTTCCCTCTCGACGATGAAGCTTATCCCCTATCATCTCACCGGCCGACCTTGGCCCCTTTTATTTTGAGGTCATATCTAATATTCAGAGTTTTCATCGATTTGGTACCGCTCTCGCGGCGCGCACCGAAACAGTGCTTTACACCTAGATGTCTAGTCAACTGCTACGCCTCAATGCATTTCAGGGAGAACCAGCTAGCTCTAGGTTCGAGTGGCATTTCAACATCAGTCGGTTCGGACCTACACTTAGTTTCACCCAAGCTTCCTCCTGGTGATGGATAGATCACCCAGGTTCGGGTCCATAAGCAGTGACAGTTGCCCTATGAAGACTCGCTTTCGCTAGGCTCCGGTGGGTACCCTTAACCAAGCCACTGCCTATGAGTCACCGGCTTATTCTTCAACAGGCACACGGTCAGATTCCTGAGCTCCTCCCAATACTTGGGAGCTTACGGTTTCATGTTATTTCACTTCCCCATGGGGGTTCTTTTCACCCCTCCCTCACGGTACTACTTCGCTATCGGTCACCCAGGAGTATTTAGTCTTATAAGGTTGTCCTTGTTGATTCACACGAGATTGTATCATCAATAAATCAGCCATTTAAGATACTTGGAAAACCCCTCACACGCCAAACCTTTAGTGACTGAGCAAAACTCGTTTATTGTTTAATAATCTATAGATCACATATGGTCACAAATTGATCTGCTAACTAATTAATAAGTGTGGGTATGGGTTAGTTTGGTTTGGTTCAGTTCTTACCATTAACCATAACCGCTAGCTTCAGTTACGGAATTCCATAACTCATAACCGTAACCGTAACCAAACTTCGGTTATGGTTATTCGGTTATGAAGTCGGTTATGGTTAGATTTTGGTTAATTAACCAAGCAAGGTTTGAAATAAATAGGAGTATGCATTAGGGGCATGCATGGTTTGGACTTAGCTTAGGCTTTCTTTTACGAGATAACCAAGACTACACTTTTTTGTTAAAGTACCGATGTGCGATTGTTTTTAGTAAGGTAATTCTCAACAAAAAAAAATTCCAATCATAACACTTCAACTCTTCATTAAAACAAGGGGCATGTACATCAAGATCCTTTTGTTACTAACATACTTTTATCTTAGTAAAAAACCTCTATATGGTTTACGTAAAACATGAATCCATTATATATAGTTAACATTACAAGTTCGGTGTTGGTTTCGGTTATTTCGGTTAACCAAAGCTTCATAACCATAACCGATTGGTCGGTTAATCAAAGTTTCATAACCATAACCATCGATTATGTGGGTTATCGGTTAATAGCGGTTCGGTTATGGTTCGGTTATCGATTATAGCAGTTAATTTGCTCACCCCTACTAACTAATACTCAATCAACATTTATCGGGGCGGGGTTCCTGAATAAACCATAGTGGTTCTGTGAACAAAACGAACAAATTTAGACCATTGATTGTTTAGATCCTGGAACTTTATAATAATTAAAGTTTTGTAATTATTTATGTGTAGAAAATAAATGAAAATGATATAAAAGTAAATTGTTAACTAATTCTCTCTCCGGTTAATCTTTAATTAGATTGTCTCCTCTTTTCTCTCACCAATTAGTTAAATATTAATTTGAAAAACAAATACAAACATTATAAAATATTGTTCTATATAACACATTTAAAAATGATGTAGAATTGAATATACACATATGTATTATACGTATTCATTCACAATTTAGAAACGTATGTACACACATGTACATTAGCAAATATCGTTCCATCCGATCATCTTCTTTAACTATACGTGTCTTATTTTGTAATGTGCACATATATGTATCTTCATAATATACTTTTAATCAAAAGTTAATGGTATGTGTATAACAAATATGAGATGGTTGTTTATGTATAATAAACTTATAAAATGACTGTTCAGTATTGTACGTATATTTACATTAAGAAAACCATGATCAACTATTCAATATTGTATATATTAACAAAATCATGATCCAAACTATTATTTGTTTCATAATACATATGTACACTAGCAATAATAAAACACTAATAATAAATATAAAAGGAAGCAAAATTAAAAAAAAAAGAATTAATTACAATGCATGTCAAATGAAGATCATGTGAGCACTGATAGTGGCTCCATCTCATCCCATCGATGATCTTCATAAATTTTTCAACGTGGAGGCAGAAAGCATATATTCTAAATTCTGAATCAATGATATAATAAAACTAATTTGGAAATAAAGTAGAGGAATAGGAATAAAAAAAGATAAAGTTTTTATCTTCTTTAACCAGTGATTTAACCACCGCTGTTCTAATAACCGACCTTCATAATAAGCAATGAATGAATATTGCCATTTAGACTCAAAAATAAATAAATCATATTGGTGCCCAACCCTTTGGTATTATCCTGTTTTCTCTCATTTAGTTTTCTTTGATTTAGAGGTTGTTTGTTTACTTTTTAATAAAGTTTTTAATAGTTCAGACATTTTACTGGTCCAGCACTTAATGGTTCATATTATTTGTTTCGCGAGCAAATATCTGAATAATTCAGACATTTGCCTCTGAATGGTTAAACATTACTAAATGGTTAAGACCTCTAATCTGAATTGGTCAGATATTTGCCTCTAAACGGTTAAGCATTACCTCTTACTGATTCAACACTTAATGGTTTAGACCCCTCTTACTGGTTCAACACTTAGTTATTCAGAAATTGCCAAACATCCCCTTAGTCGATTCACAATCATATTCTATACATGATTGACACTACATTGATCGTAGACTACATTGATCGTAGATTGAATATTGGATGATTAAAGATTTTGAAGCTTGTTTCGAAAATAATATATTTAATTACATTATTGTAGGAAGTGGTTACCATAATCGTGGTAACTATCTTTTAATCTAAATTTTAATTAGTTTAAAATTAAAGAAAACTTAAATTTAATTAGCTAATGACAATCATATTCTTTTGATTTAAAAAATGATTAAGGGTTATAATTTGTTTATTTAGTTCATAATTTGATATCTATCTTATTTTACTGAAATTTCAATTAAAAAATTTCGCATTTAAAAGTGTAAATGCGAATATTCGTTCAAACATATTTTCAAACTTATTAAAAACTTCATAAACATTATAACATGTAGCCATTAATTAGTTTCGTAACAACAAAACCAAGTGTGGAAGCTTGAGCTTTGATCGTGTTTGGTTCTTCGTAGAGCTTGATCCTCCTCCGGTACTCCCAATCATCACATATATTTCATAATTTATGAAATACGTTAGTTATAAATAGACTATAACGTAACCGGATAAACCCGAAGGCCTAAAACATCAAAAACAAAAATTTCATTTCAGACTCCACCTGTAACACCCATTTTAAAATAAACATAAAGTAAAAGATAAGGTTTTGCGTTTCATAATATTCAATGAAATAGCCCACATTTTAATTTAAACATTTAAAGTTTACCAAAACATATAAGTTATTATTTTACAAAAGATTTAAAATAGCATGCGGAAGCTAAGTTCTTCATTTGTGTTCGATTCTTCTTGTTGCTTGATCTTCATTCTTAAACTCCTTAGCAATCACCTATGTATCAACATTTATCATTTACATTAGTTATATTCAATGTATAACATATTTAGATAAACATATATATATCCCAATGACAACCTAAAATTTTCGTTTCAGTACCCGCCGTAAGCTACGGTTAAGGACCGTACCTTACGGTGCGCATCTTCTGTCCGAAACAGCCATTCATAACCGTAAGCTACGGTTAAAACCGTAGCTTACGCTGCAACCCAGCTGCAGATATGTTTGCACTTTTGTTCCTTTACGAAAACGCCAGTAACTTTTTCGTTATGAGTCCGATTAACCTCAAATTTGTTTCAATGTGATCGTAAACTGATTCTCCTCATTTTAGATTTAATCATATCATTCAAGTAGTGGATTTCTCACACTTTATATCAACGACATAAAATTTATTCATGTAGTTATTTGACCCGTTAACTCATTTAACCATGTTTCTTCATTCACGTAATGAAAATCAGTCTCCTGGTGGAAACTCAACTCTCATATAAGTTCGCTAACTCAAATTTACGCATCCGTCACTAGGCTTGCGTCTTTACTATGTCTTCATACCTTCTTTTACATTATATTTTTCTTTTTACCCGTTTGGCTATTTTAACCAAACAAGAAACCTCTTATCAACCGTATTATTAATTTACGGTTTACGATCTGCGTTCCCATTACCCGGTTTATACGTTATCATAACTTTGGTTAATTTAGTGAATTTCATCACTTACTGCTAGTACGACTTATGTTCAAACTCTAATCTCTCGTCTGATTCATTCATACGAAATCCATCGCTTAAGAATGTCCGAGATTTTCTTTTAGGTATTACTTCATTTATTATCACACTAACGATCAAGTAAATCCATGAAACCATACAAGGTGTAAAACCACGTACCTCAAAGCTTTCCCTTCAACCGCGCGTCTACTTCAGCTTTGGCACTAGATGCTTCACCTAATTTGCCTATAAAGTTCAATCCGAATTTACCATTTAGAACTCATAGCATGACATATGACATGAATCTATCAAAATCCCATTTATAAGTTCTCTACCTTGATTCTTTTTATCCTTTTTAACAATTTATTTTCATTTATGCATTATATCAAACACCTTATAGACATTAATCTTTACATTAAGCCTATTTGGTTCCTATTTCTTGAATTTATCAAAGTTTCAAGATCATATGAGTTTAGTTTAATTAGTATGCCCAATTAACATCTAAAATTCATTATTCTGATATGATTTACATCAACTCCAACATCACAACTCATGTATTCAACACATTTCCTTAAACCCACTCATATCATAGAGTTTGACAACTACTCCTCATCTTGGTTTATTCAAAAGCATGTATTTTACTCTTAATCCACTTTAATTTCTACATCTTATGCAGGAATTATAGTTTCAAGAACCCAATAAATCTTTATAACATCATCAAACATCAAATTTAACATACCTCATGATCTCTTTGACTAGATGATCACTAAAATTGATTCATGCAAGTACTCGGACTCAATTCCTCTTCCAATTTTGACCAATTTGATGAATGTAGGGTTTTGGGTATTCTTCTTGCTCTGGTCGTTCAACTAAAACACACACAAGTGTGTGTTTTAAATTTTGTTTTTTCTTTTATATAAAATATAGTTCTTCTATTGACTATTTTGGTCCCTTAAGTTTTGTTCTTTATTAAAGGGTCACAATTTATAATTTTGTTAGTTATTACCTATTGCCAACTAGGTTAAAATATCCCTAGTTATATATATATATATATATTATTTCTGGGATGTTACACCACCGTAAGCTACGACTGGCCACCGTAGCTTACGGTCCAGGCTTTTTGTTTTACGGTCAAGACTTTCTGTTTTATGGTGCAAGCTTTCCGTTTTAACACAGCAGCCTACCGTAAGCTACGGTAGGCTACCGTAGCCTACGGTGGCTTGCTACAGAATTTCTCTTATTTGCCGTTTTTGACACGACATTTTCCGTAACTCATTCAATATCATCCGTTTTACTCGAAACTTGTTTCTAAATGCCCGTAAATTGTTTACCTATATATTTAGCTTGAAATCCTTAACCAGGATCTTAATTCTTATGAATTACGCATTCACTCTTGGTTTATGCGTATATTTTCCAATTTTGCCCTTTAACCCCGTTTAAACCAACTATACATTTATGCATCCATTTCGATATGCATTAAGACTCCATTTTCTTTTCTTTTACCCGCATAGTTGCCTAAGCGAAATACATCGCTTTATTCCACAAAACCTTTATTTATTTTATCATTTTGACCCGTTTGGTTGTTTTAGCGAAGTCCAACGCTTATTTCAACCAAACCTTATCTATCTTATCATTTCCACACAAGATATCTATTTATTTTCCACCACAACATTATTTGTGGTGGATTTATTATCGTAAATTCATTTTATCCAATTTCTGCCCTTTGGTTCGAAAATTTATGGAAAAGACCATTTGAAAGGCATTAAACCAAAATGGCTTATGCTTTTCGCTTCTACACTACCGAAAGGGTCTATTACATTATAAAACTAATTTTCAAACCATCATTAGAGTCGTTTACTTATGTCCCATCCCGGATTTCCAACCCGAAATCCAAACATCGGTGGGCCCGGGTTGGAAGTATCGTGACGTCAGTTGATAACATCATAGTCAATTAAACACGGCACAGCGGAAGTCTTGGAGTAAAATTACTATTACAAACCGAATGTTCGAAAATACAAAATAATATACATGCTTGTAATAGAAGATCCACAGGCGGATCATAAAATGTACAAGGAAAGAATATAAAACAGACTTTGGGCAGATTTAGGATTTGCAAGATCCTGTATCACTACCGAGCACTTCTGGCCTATTTTCGTATTGTACCTGCAAATTAGTCTTTTGAAAATACATCAGCTATCGCTGGTAAATACACCAAACTGACTCATTTTGAAAACATTTCAAAAATGTTTTAGGTGCATATCAGCACAAAATTTTTTATAACTTTGGTTAATTGACCGTCCAACCTTGTTACATATTTACATGTTTGTCATACATACGGGGCTCGGCATGAAAACCGAGACACAATTAACGTACACACCACTTTGGACTCACGAAGGAGTCAGTTCCTCCTAACCTTGTGGGAATGCATAATTGAGCATCTATCGGGTGAATGCCTACACCCGCACTAAGGTCGTGGCCATTTCGATTGTAATGAGCCGAGGATATCCAGGACACGGTAGTTAACCCCCGATGTTTAAATTATTAAACAAAACTGATTAAAACAGAATATGCGGATTTCAATTCCGAACCAGCGTTCGATTAATCCCATTTCCGACCAAGTGGTAATAATTTACCGTAACTCAAGCCCGTATAGGGGAAATAAGTCGAAAGTATTTACCTGAGCTAGTCTTCTTTAATTTTTAATAACTCAGCCGTACACAAAAAGGACTAAGTGCAGATAGCATTTACCGGCAAGTCTCTAGTCTGGATTATGAAATAAACTAACCAATTAAATACTAACGGTCTAATTTAAGTCATAGACTTAGACCGACTAGCGTACTTGATCAAAACGTATGACGCTAGATTAAACGATGATTGGATAGAATGTAGTTTAATCCCAACAAGTACCTTGACTTGTTTAATATGGGTAAACTATTAACATTCTGGATTTTGAATCATAAATGACAAGGTTAAACCCGTTTCGGTTAATTTCCGTAAATTAGTTACATATACGTAACTATGCACATATTAGCGATATCGGGTAACCGGATAAGTTATGGACAAGTTCTATATGCCATTATACTTTAAATAAGTTAAGATATCAGTAGGATATCAACTTGTATGCCCGTTAAGGTTTTAAAATGAAATTATGCCTCATGAGGGCGTTTTGGTAATTTTTATATCATATAAGACGAAATTGAATATAATTTAATATTATGATTATAAGTATTCTGGAAAAATAATTTATTTATGATATAATATCAGTAGGATACCAATTATATGTGTATTTTACCTTTTATGACCAAACTATGCACCGAATGGGCATTTTGGTCATTTTACACATAGTTTATAAATTATTTGGGATTCTGAGTTTTAAACATGTACCTAATGTAAATATGTTTAAAATAAATTTTAAAATCAATAGGTATCAAGTTTTGGTAAATAATATGGTTTAAAACCATACTATGCGTCGAAACGACGCTTATATCGTAAAATGACGTTTTTAAGCGATGTTTACGAAAACTGTCATTTGGATCAGATTAAAATGTTTAAAATATGTTATTTAATATAACATATCAGTAGGTAAATGATTTACCTTGAAAAGATTGATTAAAATCACTTTATGAGTCACAAGGACTAAAACCGTCATTTATCGACATAGTTTAAGGACCTGCTTGAAAACTCAGTTTATAACTTGGTTTAACATCCCAAGTAATCCTACTTATAATATTACATCAGTAGAAAACTCATTTTCAAGTTTATTATCATTAAAACCTTAATTTATGTAAAAATGGCATTTTGGTCAAAGGTGGCATAATTATGGAACTTGTGCAGAAACTTGGATTCTGATTATGATCATGTAATATAACCTCAGAGGGTTATGCTACATTATATTACGATCATAATGCAACTTTATATCAGTATCTAACTAATCTAAATCGGGTCAGAATCGAAAGTCAAAGCAAAAGTCAAACTTCGCGACTTTCGGTTGCGAACCGACCCCAGAACTGAAATTGACGAGCCGAACATGTTCATACATGTTCTAATAATTATTAAAAACTTGTTTAAGTGTTAAAACATGTTTCATAACATATATAAGATCAATTTATCATTTTTCTGAAAAATGGCATGTTTGACTTTTTATTTACATAATTTTGACCCGTCAATTGGTCTAGCAAACGTGATCTTCAGGAGGTGCCCTTTATAGGGACTAACACCTACCTTATTACGATCACTTAGCCATGTTCATTTGAACAATGGCTGGACCATAATGGTCTTAACCGAAAGTTAAAGCGTTTTACGAAAATGCTTGACTTTTGGCTATAAAAGCCTATAAACGAAAATGCAAGAGCAAGGAACACTTACAAGAGGTTCCTACAATACAAGAGAACTAAGTTGGATGCTCCTTTCAGCTAGGAACTTCCAGAGGAGGGAGAAGAGTTATGTTTTAGAAATGTGCAAGTTGGAATGAACACTTGAACACCTATTTATAGTTGGAGAACTCAAAGGAGGTGAAGCCAGGTGTTTAGGGGAGTAAGAAGAAGCTTACAAGTGTCCCAAAACGTGGCATAGTAGTTTAGAGAAGCCATGGTTTCAAATTAATGGTTTTGGAGTTTTGCTTGGAGACCAAACAAAACTTTCTGCAGCAGAGCCTTTCTCGCGCCCCGCGAGAGACCTAGGCCTGGTCTCTCGCGGCCCGCGACCGCCCACGACCAGTTTCAAAAATTGACACTTTTGACCCCTGAACTTTATAAAGCTCCTAAAAACCTTTTTAAACACCTTTTTGGCACTTTTAGCCCTCCGTAGCCAATACTTGGCATACCCGGGATTATGCCCGGACATTGTCGAGTTCTTGGTTCGTTAAAAGGTCACTCAGAGGTATAAATTAACATGTTGACACTTTTAATCCCTCCATTATCCAACTTTCACATATTTACAAAATTGAACTCTCTCGTCCAACAAACGGCACGTATGAGAGTTAGGACTTCACAAAGGATCACTCAAAGGCTTATTACAAGCATGTTGATTCCGATGTCACTCAGAGGTTGGGCATGTTGACATATCAGTCACTCAGAGGCCAAATTTCAAGCATGATGACATATCAGTCACTCAGAGGCTGTTTATTTATGCATGTTGACACCGAATCGTTACTCAGAGGCTCAGTTTGAGCATGTTGACGCCCTTAGTCCTTATTGGTCTTTAACAGACTATATTTAAAATACAACACGTGTCACTATATTATTGGACACGATTTTTACATGGTGTTACAACTTATTTCATCATTTGATGACATTTTGGTCAACTTAGACCCTTCTTTTACGACGAAGGACTTTCAATGTCTTGTTTTGATCAAATATGAACATTTAACCATAATCTATTTAAGATCATTATGTTCTTAAGAACATAATGTCTACGATTTAGATTAGTAGATTTATCTTACCTTAGGTAATCAATTTTTTTTTTCATGTCTCATTTAACCCTCAATGGACCTTAAGTCCTCCTTGAGAGCTTGACCCAATACACGTACCTGGCTCGGTTCATAGCACTGATTCGTTTTAATACCTTGTTCTATTAGTTGCTATTTAATAAAAATGCAAGTCATCCTCCATTCTTCCTATGAGCACAAAACTCAACAAGTATCCATTCGTCATCATCGCCAAATGGTGACAATATCACCATTTGACCCGTTTGATCTAAATGACCATTTATCATTATGAGATGGTATTATTTGCCATCTCACCCATCTAATTCATTTTGGTTTACGCCTTATGATCATATTACTTAAGGTCGTTTCTTAATTCGTTCGATCCATTATGGCATATGCCACAGGGTGTCTATTTCAAAATTAAATATTTATTTGTCAACTTGTGACTGAGTTGCCAGTTTACCCGTTTTATTCCTTATGGTTTACACCATAAGATAACTTTTCAGAATTCCTTGTTTATTTGTCATTACCTGACTAAATTATTGTTTTACCTTTTTACCATCAAATATGGTTTATTACCATTTTCACTTGTTCCAACCCGTATCTATCCGTGTTGGAACTTTGTATTTCGAAATCTCGTTCCGAATACCCAAAACGCTTATTCAACTACATAAGTAAATCTACTATTTTAAGGATGTAAGCTTTACTTACCTTGAAATCCGATTATGTCTTTTTCCGTGTACTTGTTCCGTTTGACCCGCTTATTCCCAAGCCTCCACCTAGCTTGTCAAGTGTCAAACTATCATTTATCATTCGCAAGATGGTTAGGTTAGTCATCATTTAACACGACTATTCCACCTTACAGATTTTATATCAAATTTATCATTCGATCTTATTATAGGTCAGTTTGACTTTTAAAAGTCAGCTGTCTATTTACTCATACTAACCCACGAACAAGTTTAATAACTCATTTAGGCATTTCGAATTACCCGGTAAGCCCTATTCTTAGCACCATTATAGCTATGTTTCCCAAACCAAGTTCACGCAATTGCTAATATCAAATTAACATAGTTTCTACAATCATATGTTAATCTATCGATAATTACACAAGAACTTGGAATTGTTTCATTATTACAAAACAACTCATCTCATCATATTACTAGAAACTCATCCGAATACCTAATATAATCAAGTTCTACATACAAACTAGTAGACAACATGATCTCAAACACTCATTAACATTGACATAACATCAATTTCATCATATCATACAAAACCATTTCAAGTTATGTACGAACACTTATTTGAACCTATAATTTGTTCAAATATCTTACACATACATACAAGTATGATGATCATGAACACTTATGTATCATCTATGTCATTATATAATCAAAACCCACTTCAACATCAACTTGTAAATAACCTACAAGTAATCTTACATCAAATAGTGCATAATTTCTTTAAGTTTAACGAAATCAAGTATACACATACACTTAATTTCATCTTTGGATCATAATCCAACTATCTAATTGCAAGTATTCTACTTATCTCAAATTATAACTTTCACCAATCTAAGTTTTTAGACATACCTTTATAGATCCCATATCGAGGTGATCAATAATTCATGTCCATGCACTGATTTGGGTCTTGAATTGATCTTCAATTTGATGGATTAAGCTTGAACAAGGGTTTTGCCCTTGTTCTTTCTCCTGAGGGTCGACCAACACACATACTAAGTGTGTGTTGTGTCTAAACCTTTTATTTTTATAACACAAGTATCCATTTTACGCAGCTTTGGTCTCTCAAGTTTAGTTTTGATTATATATAAAGCTACAACTAACCGTTTTATCACTTATACTCATGTCATTAACTAGGTTAATTTGTTCCTAGTTATTTTATTTACGGGTTCACTTTTACCACTAACGACTTTTTACCCGCTTTTTAATATTAACGTGATTTGATTACCAAGCCCGTTTTTAAGACGCTACAAATATTAGATTCACAATTGAACCTAATCCTTCAAATATATGGTCACAAATTGATCGGCTAACTAAATTTGAATTATCAACACTTGTGGGCTTTGCCAACAAAGTTATGTTTTGATCACTTTTTTTATAGGTGTAACTTGTAACCTGAGAAAACAATTTCGCTAAAAGCTTTTTACACATCAATATACATTATAATATACCATCGATTAGACCACCTTAATGGTAAGTGATTTGTGCATGTTTTGACCCCATCATGTCTCAGAATGCCTTATACACCGCTCCCGAGACGTTTTTGTTCTAAATTTGTGTTTGGCATTATAATTTTATTATAATTAGTTTTAACCATATTTTGTTTTTCTCTTATAACTATTAAGATACGATATTTTATAAATTTATGAGTATACTGTTGCGACGTGTCTATTTTTATCAAAGTCTTGATATAGTTTTTTTCGAAACCGGGTTGAAAGTAATAATGTAAATTTATCAAAACACATCTGTAGATATTATCAAAGCTACCTCACATTTGTAAATTTGCATTTTCTTGATAACTGGCCAGATTGCGGATTTTATGATAACGCTACATATTACATTTAAATAATAGATTTCACTCTCGTTTTTTGCAGTTTTTGATCGACCGGTATTGTTTTTTACAGTTTTTGATCGACCTAAAACATGCATCGACATCTTTTTAGACTTATGGCGACACGTCTTGATGTTCTCTTCTCCATGTTTTTACATTATGTCTTTCGATTTCTATAGCGAGTGCTGTTACTATACTGATAGTCAAATTACCGCCGCAACGCAAGGGGGTAAAATTAATGGTTTCTATCAAACGTTAAACCAACTAATAATTCAACAAACACTTAAAAGATACTCAACTTATTGAATAGAATTTAAACATTACAAAATTTACAACTCAACAACATTAATATTCTCCTCGTAAAATGTTTCATTCACACTAAACATCCAACATCATCGGAAAATGGAAGCCCATCATCCCATGTTCCTCAATTGTACGTACGATCACTTAAAACAATAAATCAATAATTCGATTTAAGGCTATGGAGTTTGACTTTCAACATCTTTGTCTGTTACTGAAGCCTCAACAACATCTTTCTCGTTTGAAGTCACATATTTAAGGTAATGTTCAATGTCTTTCTCCGAGCTGCCAGCCCTCCTGTGGAACCATTTCCGAACCGTTTTCGGCTTCCTGTCGCTGATGGCGATGGCGATGTCGTTTGGGAACAGATCGCGCATCACGAAAGCATGCAGAATTGTTGTTACAAGTAAGCCGAAAACAGTTAGTGTGGCGATGGTGGTTAGGCCAACCGATAAGAGTTTAGTCACGATGTTTGACACTTCACTCGTGTATCGGATCGTCGTGATTGCAGCCCCGGTCATTGGAAAGGTGTACGCCCACCACGCCAACGAGAACTTGAATCCTCTAAAGAAATTCACTCGGACCGCCTGTAAAGTAACATAAAAGTTTCTTTAGATTTAAAATTATAGAATAATAAAAACCACCTAAAAATATACTTCAGCTAATATATATTCTCTCTAATAAAATAAATTTAGAATTATAAAATTATAAAATAAAAAAAACCAAGGAAAAATATACTTTAACTAATATATTCTCTCTAATAAAAAGATTTTACTGGTACATCTTTTAACGTACCAGCGAGAAATAAAGGAACATGGCGATGAAGTAAGCGATTCGAGACCCGTAATCAAACGAGTCGTTAATCCGCGCCCAGGCCATCGAAGCAACACTCGGGGCCGCAACAAACAGGAAAAAAACCGGATGAAGTTCTTTCGGCAAAGTCTCGTTCGTTGGAAGTCTTTGATACAACGTAACAAACAACACCGTGTAGTGTGCGAGTCCAACCGCAAAGAAGAAGATCGGGCCTTCCTTTAGCCCCATCGAGGCACCTAACAAAGCCCCGACGAAGTTTCCAACAACCGATAAATGGTTAGACGGGTTTGCCACCTTCGATAACCGCCTCTGCCCACCGGACATCCACTGTCCGTAAATCTTGAGCTCCAGGATGAATATCGGTGTCATAAGAACATACCATAGGAAATGCGGTAGTTCAGTGGCCACCTTTAACGGAACTCCAATCGCCAAAAAAAGGAGTGCAATCCACGGAGCGAAAAAGAAGTTTACTCGAATCGGATGGTAGTATTCGCGACGAACCGCTTCAAAGTAGAGGATTATTTTTAGTAGGTAAGTGGCCGCCACGAGGGCGAAAAGAACCACGGAAATACACCATAGAACCAGGTTCACATTCGGGCTTACGTGAAGGAAATGTGTCGACTCGGTTAACGCTAAGTTCTTCCACATGATCGCCTGACTGCTTACGCCGAGACATATACCAAATGATGAGATCGGATACCGCAGAAGAAACGGCCATTTTTTGTCTTCGGGTAGAATTATTTCTTCTGACGGCTGTAAAAAAACAGACGTACTCAGTAAAATCTCACTTATAAAAATAATAAAATAAACTTTGTGCATACCCTAAGAATATCCAGCTCTGGCCCTTCTAGTGCATCGAAATACCGATCAACCGGCACGTTCTCGCGAGGGGTGCTAACCGGTGGTTCGCTCGGGGGCTTTCCTCGTAAAGTCGAGAGTTGCCTCTCGAGTTTACCGGACCATGTTTTGAACGAGGTGAATCTTTCGTCTTTTAGATTATCAATTCTCGAGTTTCTCACGGGCGGCTTTGGGAATTTTCCCCCGGTTACCGCTTCTTCAAAACCAACCCCAGTCGGCATGGGTTGGGAATGGAATTTAGTGGCGGAAACCGCGGGTGGTTCGGGTTCGGGTCCGTTCTTGCCAACGATTTCAACGTCCTCTTTGAATGCAACTCTTTTCGGGTTTTGGCCTTGCATCGGAGACGATGGCATCAGGATTGATATCGATGGCGTTCGATGGTGGCGCAAATCGACATTCGAGATTTCGGGTTCGATTTTGTTCTCTCCATAATCCTAATAAAAGTTTAAAACAAAAATTAATCAAATTTTCACAAGTCATAAGTCATAACCACTAAACAAGTAATCAATTCAAACAAGAGATTAATTAAACATACCATAAGTTCAACATCTAACACACAATGCTTCATAACATTATCATCAAATCCCACAACTTCATTATCTTCAATAGATCTAATTAATGATGGGATTACTTCTTTCTTCATTCCAAGATTCTGGGCCATTTCCATTACACAATATTTTCCTGCTACAAAACAAAACAAGATTTGTTATGATTCATCAAAAACCACCTTGAAATTAAAATAACTAATCCATACTTTATAATAATATTGTTAACAGGCAACTTATAAATGGTTAAGTGTTAAACCAGTAAAAGCCAGTATAATGTCCAACCAATTCAGATTATAGGCATTAATCATTCAGACTCAGTATAATGCTTAACCATTCAGAAAAAAATAAAAAACCAACTTGAAATTAAAATAACTAATCCATACTTCATAATAATATCATTAACAGGCAACTTATGAATGGTTAAGTGTTAAACCAGTAAAAGCCAGTATAATGTCTGACCAATTCAGATTATAGGTATTAACTACTCAGACTCAGTATAATGCTTAACCATTCAGAGACAAATGTCTGGACCATTCAAACATCTGCTCGCAAAACAAACTGTTTGAACCATCAACTGCTAAACCAGTAAAAAGTCTGAACCATTAACAGCTAAACAAACAACTCTTAATTTGCTAAAGATGAAAACTTAAACAACATAACAACAACACCTGATCATATGAAACCTAGAGTTGTACATTCATCATTAAATGTGCATAAACTAGTTGTACCTTTAGCATTCAACAAGTACAATCAATGTGTTACGGGCTTGATAAAGAAGGAGACAAGAAGGTCAATATGAAAAAGAAGGAAAGAATAAGAAACACAACTCATTGTGGTCATAATATATAGTTGCCCTCAGTCCTGATATTTGCTTATTTTTAATTAAATTTTAATAATATATATTTGTAGAATGTGGTGGTTTATTTGTAAAATAAAAATTGTAGAATAAGTGGGAAAATTCCAAGATACAGCTATTCTCCACAACAATCTAATAAGTAAATAGCATACTTTTGGGTGTTCAAATTAGACTAAGCATCAAACCAAAAAAATTGTGTCAACCACCTCAAAATAAAAAAATTAAAATGTAATCGTTTAATATTTCAAATATATTTTATTTTATTTTTAAATTCATATCCTTTTTGTATCCGATCATACCATAATAACATTATTTTTATGTATAATATAAAAAAACTTATTTATACAAAATACATAATTAAGAAACCTCAGGGACAGTATTTTAAACACATTGATATGAATTTTAATTTACATGTGTTCATCATTAAATAAATATTAAATATTCAGTTAAATAATTTCGAGTAGTCAAATGAATATGAAAGTAAATATTCATGTATAATTAATTATATATTGGTGTAAAGTTATCCTACAAATTTTTTTAAAAGTGTATAAAAATATAATAGATCCCAAAATATAGCAAAATAGATTGTAAAATATAACACAATGCCGAGAAATATAACACAATATTGAGGAAATAAGACACAGTGAATCGCAAAGAAGACACAATGACGCAAATAAAAAAAGATATAATGATATAAACAAAAATTCTAAAATCTACAAGGTAAAAATCTAAAAGCGAAAACCTAAAATCTAAGATTGTAGAGCTGAACGAGACGGTTCCAATGCCGTTAGAATGAACTCAATCGAAGTTCGTTTGATACTCTTCCTACAACTTCCTATTTTTAGAAGACAATGTATTTGAATCTTTCCCTTATATATGAGTATAGTTATCCTCCAAAGTCTTTTAAATCTATGAAGTGTATAAAGACACAATAGATCGTAAATATAACACAATGATTCGCACAATACAACAAAATGCCGAGAAATATAACACAATACAGAGGAAAAAAGACACAATAAGTTACAAAAAGAAAAAATATCACCAGTTTCTAATATTTCAACTATTAAATCTACTGTATGTATCAGAACTGAGACGAATTTGATACAAGTATAATTTTAATAATATTATTTTTGAAATCAAACTCAAAATTCAGAAAATAAAATTCAGAAAATAAAACGATAGTACGTGTATATTGAGAATTCGTAATGAACAGAGTGTGATCAAGAACCCTAATTTTTGAATTTGGGGATGAGGGTTGATAACTGCCTATTGGCAATTATTAATTTAAAAAAAATTCCTTCAGAAAGCCTTAAATTTTTATTTGAAAATTATGACGATTTTTAGGAAAAATCATTTTTATCGACTACAATCAGGGTTGCCCCCTTGGAACCCCTACTCAGGGCTGCGCCCGAATACTTGGAATTATAACAACTCGAACAAGTATGCACTCTCGTACCTCCTAACTTGTTCGATGTGTATTATAATTCCTTTCGGTCACCAAGTTAATCTCGATTACACTAAAATATCAAAAAAACATTATTTTAAATTCAAACAGATGTAGATATTCAATGCATAATTAAAATCTATCGTTAAAGAGATGCAACTAATTCATGTGCAAGAAATTAAAAATTTATCTATGGCATATATTTGTACATGTGTAATATTCATGCTCTAGAAAAAGAAAATTTTGGTGACTGAAAACGACCTGGCTTTAATTATAGGGGCCAAGGACTCAAAAGGAGACCAAAAAAATCTATAGTACGGTAGTTGTAAAATAAAAGTTAGATACATCGTTATGTATGAACACAGATTGTTTACCAACACAAAGAATAACAAATACATGAATTTATAATAGCAAGTGATCAATTAAATACATACATAAAAATAAGGACGAAAGCATATTATCTTTGACCCGACAAAACTCAGAAAAAAATCTACGTTAAAACATAAACCAATTTGAATTATAGCGGCCCGTATATAAAAGAAAGCACGCAAAACTCTAGGGAGTAAAAAAGACATTTTACAAAAATTTTGAAATGTTGAGAGGCTATAAATGTCGATGATAAAAGTTAAGGTAAAATAACAAAACAAAAAAGTAATATAAGACAAAATAGACACTATTTATTGAGATGTTATGAATTAGTATACATAATCAATAAGAGTATAATGCACGAAGTGTTAACTCATGGACCGTGATTGTATCAAGTCTAATTTATGAATTTAATCATTTCATTTCACATGTAATTCGATATATTTTTTTAGAAAGTTATAGAATTTTCGTCTAGTTAACTGATAAAAGAATTATAATTATATAGAGATAAAAACATTAACAAAGGTGAAATTGATGGAGAAGAGGAGAGCATAGAGTCAAAATAGCATGCGTGAGCGTTTAAAAGTGATGAAAGATACAGCTGCTTTATGTGAAAATGACTCCCATTAGTTAGCAAGTTGTTTAGCTGATATTTATGTTTCATTCTCATATACAGGGGCGTACCTACCTTAAGGGAAGGGTACCCTTTGGCGCTTCGACGGTAGTGAATTTTTAAAAAAATTGACATTTTTTCGATTTCGTTACCCTTTTTATAAAACATTACCCCTACTAAGATTTTATAAATTTGTCACTGTTCATATATCCACATATTATAAATCATCGGTTTACATTTATTTTGTAGCCATTCGTTGTGAAGCATATATAGTTAAATCAGTATTACAGTAATGTTTATCTATTAATTGGTTAGAATCTTGTATATTACACGGGTAAAACAAATATAACGTAATACATTTAGTAATAAAAAAGTTATATTATAGAAAACTCACGTATTGCTATAATTTTTTAACGAATAGAGTCGTAAAAAGTTATCTTTAACGTGATGTTTATATATTCTATTAAGATAATATATAAAACATTTTTTGCTAGATATTATTTTTTGAGTAAACTTCCATTTTACTCCCTGTGATTTGGTCGTTTTAATGGTTTTGTCCCAATCCTTTAAAAATAGCCAGTTTACTCCCTAATCTATGTAACATATCTCTATTTCACTCCCCGCCTCTAACACCATCCATTTCTTCTGTTAAAACCTAGTCACGTACCCTTCACATGAGGGGCATTATTAGATAACTTTAGATATAAAAAATTATTTATTTACTATTAAATCTTGAAATCCCTTTTTGAATTAATATACATAATTATTAATTCAAACAAAAATTCATTTTTTATTTTCTGTATCACTAAACATCATCATCAGGCAAAATATTTATGTATCAAGAAACACATGAACATCATCAGGCAACACATAGTTAGTATACAAGTATCAACATCATCTTCATATATATTTGTTTGTGATGATCTGAACAAACCAGCGCCTCTATCTCTATAAACCACAACCACAATCAACATCATCTTCATCATATGAAACCCTAGTCATCTTCATCAGATCTGAACAAACCCTAGCCTCTTCTTCATCACATTAGAGAAAATCCATTACTGTATAACCTCCGGCGGCCAGATCTTGAACCTCCAGAGAGTGGTGGTGGTGGTGGCGGCGGTGGCAGCGTCAAGTGTTGAGAGAGAGAGAGAGAGAGTAGTGGTAGTGCCAGATGTAGAAAGAGAGAGTTGATATGCACCTTCGATGAGGGTTCCGGTGGTTACGGCGGCGGATAGTGGTTATGGCAGCGGATGGTGGAAAAGGCTTGTGGTGGCGGCGGCGAGGTGGTTACGGCAGCGGATGAGAGAGAGAGAGAGAGAGAGTTGTGGCAGTAGGTGGTGGTTACGGGCGGCGGATTGTGGTGGCGACGGCTGATATACGGTAGGGGTGGTGACCGGTGGTTGTAAGGTGGTTGGTGATGGATAATGAAGAAGATAATGTGATGTGGAGAAAGAAAGAGAGGAGAGTGTGTAGAGAGAGTATGAATCTGAGAGAAAAATGAATATGACTGCATATAACAAATAAATATCTTTATAATTGAATTACCAAAGTGCCCTTACTTTTTTCTTAAATTACCAAAATGCCATTCTAGTTAACAGACATTATGGATGAAGTTAAAGCCATGGAGCAAAATAGAAAAAAACATAGCAAACTATTGGAGTAAACTGGGTATTTTTAAAGGATTGGAGCAAAACCGTTAAAACGACCAAACCACAGAGAGCAAAACAGAAGTTTACTCTTATTTTTGTGATCGGGAAATGTCAATTCAATTGAATTGTATTCAGTCCTTTAAATATCATTATATCACAATTAAGTTTATCTAAATTGCGATTATATAAAAACTAAGAGCTAAAACTTTGATTATATTAAAGCCACCTATTTTTTTATTATTTGAAATATTGTATTTTTACTATTCAAACCATCCAATTAAGAACATTATATATTTAGAAAAAGAAAAAAACCTGGTGATGATGGGAGAGTATGCGAGTAGGCGGCGATCGCTAGTTCGATCCTTTAGCTGAGCGGGTTTTACCTCACCGCACTGCCGTGCCTTCGGGCGAGTGTTCACGGGCTTCGGCCCTAGGTGAGGGTTTTCTCCGGTTCGGAAGATGAGTGTAATCTGATGTGTTGAATTTCACCAGTAGCTCATTTGAGGGTTCGTTGGCCGTTCAAAAAAAATTATATATTTAGAAAAAAACACTCATAAAATACAATTATTATCATTATTCTTTTTTTAATATCTTAATAAATATTTTGAACTTCAGATATTTGGAGACTTAAAAGGTTTTGAAGTTATAAATATAAGTTTATTTAGTTATTTGGATACTTAACAAATAGATCATTGTAGACTTAAATAATTATTCATAGTTAAATAATAAGTATATATAATTAAATTTTTATTAAATATCTTAATATATATATATATATATATATATATATATATATATATATATATATGTTATTAGTGTTTAATATCATTATATTTAACGAAACACAAAAACATTATTCAAAAGTTAAATTACCTAAAATGATGATAAATGTTCCCAAGTTGTTTTTATTTATAAGTTAATAAATAGATTCATTTCATATTCAAATTAAAGGTGTTTAAATTACGGTCGGCTTAGGTGTCCTTGATAAGTACACGATGGTATTTAGAATTTGACTTTTATGTACACGGTTTTTTTTTTCTTTTCCTTTTTTTCCACTCGAAGAATAATACAAAACGGTCGAGTAAAATGTTAAAACCGTCATTAAGATTTGATTTTATTTGTTTGTTCCATCAAGAATGGTTTTTTGTGTGTTTGAGTTCTTTAGGTCTACATTTTATTATCATTTTCATCCAAATCATTAACTCAGTTTATTCTTTTAGTTAAAGTGAAAAGCAATTGTCTTTTTTGAATGGAACAAATAAATATAAAACCTAAAGGATAATTTTATCATTTACTCTTAAATTTTTGTTCTATATTTTTTTATTACTTGTTTCCCTTTATGTAGCTTACTTGATATATATATGTTTCACTAAAGACATTTTGTTAAAAAAAGTTTTAGCATTTATCAAAATCTATTGAAATATGCATTAAAATATTATACGACCCGACCTGACCCAACTCGAACTGGACTGAAATTATTATTACATGCCTACAAATTTCCGCTCCTAGGTTACCACTGGTGATATCTGCATGAACATCTTTAATGCCATAGTTTTTAATGATGTGCAAGAAACAAACTATGAATGAAGAGATAAATCCTACTAAAAACTATGATACTAAAGATGTCTATGCGGATATCACCAGTAGCGGACCCAGAAACGAAAAGTTTTAGGTGTCATTTGTCTATTGCTATGTAATAATGTTTTTCGGTCTGATTCAAGTCAGGTCGGCTCGTATATAATAATAAACTTTTTTTATCAAAATATCTTTAGTGAAGCATATGTAACATTTGTGTAAATCGGGTTTCGAAAACCCGCCCCAAATTATCAATCAAAGTGAATTTATTTATGTCGATTGATTTTTAACATTTTTGCTTATTGTTTTATATATTAGAATATATATATATATATATATAATAACAAAGGTTTAAAATAATCTTAATAAAATAAAAAATAATCAATTAAATATTAAATATTTATAATTAATAAATGATTTAACTTAAAATAGATAAAATAAATAAAAACTCAAAAAGAGGGTGAACCGGGATCGAACCCGGGTTCCCCGGGTAACACACACACACCACAAACACCACTACGATACAAATACAAGTTATGTTATCTTTGGATTATCATTACACTTATATTTACGCTAAGAGGAAACCTACAACTAACCAGAATCATCACAACACCCTTCACGCGCCTTTCCTTTTCAAACTTTATCGACAACTGTCATGGTTAAACTTGGCAACTTTAATCGATGGTTGTCATCTACCAATCACCCGAATTGGTTTCCAAAAAACCGAAACCAAACTCACCCTGTTTCGCCTATAAATACCGATCCTCAATCCACACTCCAACTCGCTCAAACCATTTAATTGCAAGCTTTCTCTAAACCACCCTCTGTTCCACCGAAGAAACCGCGGCTATCCCCGGTTTTAATTCGCCGGAGAACCCCCTGCTAACCGGTAACCATCTCTAATTTTAATTCAGTTCATATATATATATCATTTCCTTATATCATGTGGGTCTAGCAATCAAGATTTGGTCGAGTTTTGAAATCGGGAATGGGTAAATGTTTCTGGGTTAAATTTTAAACGAAGAAGACGAACTGATGTATATATATATATATAAAACAGGATTACAATCGGGTTAAGCATCCATCCCAACTGGTTGGGCCGGGTGCAAACAAAACCCGGGATCACCGGTTCGAATCCAAGCACACACCGGCTTGACCACTTTAAAATCTTTTTAAATCCATCACTTCTGTATAAACGTATTTAGTGTATAAATATAATTAAAACACAAGTATTGTCGGGTTAGACACCCAGCCCAATTGGTTGGGCTGGGTGCGAAACACAACCAAGGTCTCGGGTTCGAGTCCCTTGGCTCACACCGGTCGAATCATTTAATTTCCTTTTTTAACTTAACTAAATTTGAATGAACCTAAAATGTGTATAAGTATAATTAAAATTCAGATTCTTTCGGGTTAGACACGTAGCTCAATTGGAAGAGCTGTATGCACGCAACCGAGAGGTCATGGGTTCGAGTCTCAACACACGCATACCAAAAATCCAATTGAACCCTGACAAGATTTTTTTAATAATATTTTTATTTTATATCTAATATTTTATTCTATGGCTTATTATTAAACGAAAAATCAATTAAAATGTTTAAAAATATATATTTTAAAAGGGTTTAAAATATCAATAAAACCCACAAAAATAACCTAAAAATCTAAACAAAGGTTTTTAACCTAGATATTAGATTATTTATTTATCGAATTATCGCGTTATTATTTTAGGTTGGTACTCCTTCATCGGTTAAATTCCCAACTCATGCGCTTTCATCTTCAATCAAGAATACGCACCCACTGTGAGTGAATCTCTACAAAATCCTGTTTTAATCATGTTTTGGGGTGTATCATGTGTCGTACATTTTCTTTATTTTATTTAAACACTTGTGCTAATATCATCTCGTGATCAAATGTGTATAGTTGTTATGTGGTTTATATGTGGTTACATTTTTATCATTTCAGTGCAATCATTTCATTAGACCCATCAGTTCTCGTGGGATACGGGTTGAGCATCGGGTGCCTCATTAGATCGGCTCCGTTTGATTGAGCCTTGATCTCAAATACATCATTCATCATATCATGTGTTCATACAATGTGGTTTGTGATTGGTTATATGTATACATCTGCTCACATATGATTTTTGCATTTTTTTTTCTTAACAACAATATAATTCAATTATTTAAATGTTTTATCAAGGTTCACTCGCCAACTTTTGTTGACCCAAATCTTCTATTTTTATGCATGATACAGGTGAACAAGCTGAGGAAAGAAATACATAGGAATGGCCTTAGAAGAATAAACAAGTTATTTCGTTTGGAACAATTTTTGGTTTATTGTTTGTGTTTGTATGAATTTTGTGTTGTGTAACATTTGTCAAAAACGGGTTTTCCAAACCCGCTCCGTTTGTAATCGAATATCAAGTCATAAATGTTTCGTTGCGTATTTATGTCCATTTTAATTTTTAATGATGCATAATTAATAAACAAACTAGAATATAAAAGTTATAATTGATAAAAAGTAAAAATAAGATAAATAAAAAGAAAAATAGGCTGCCGGGACTCGAACCCGGGTCAGCCGGAAAGAACTCAAAGACTTATCACACACACATTCCACCACTCCGCCACTTGATGTTTTTGTAAGTTTTAGGAAACAATTAAAACTTATGAACAACCATGAATCAACCTGTTGCGCCAATTGAAACCGATATCGAGTGCTCGCGGAATCTTGAACATAACCGATAAACCGACATTTTAAATCAATTTAGTCGTTAATGAACTTGAATTCAGGTGATGTTTGGTTTTTAAAACCGAAAACATTCATTTCTGGAATTACTTCAACAAATCCTCATCTCGTGACTCAATTACATTCCCAGAGCTTCTAATTTCACGTTTACTCTATTTTCTGGTCGTCGGAATTACTTTTTGAACATCGCCGGAATTTTCTGCAAGTCGCCGGAAAACCGAGACTCGCCTCAAAACGGTAAATGCCTCGACTTTTTCTATTTCTTTCCATTGTGAGATCAATTCTAACATCACTCCATCACTCAGAATCAACCCCAGACGACGTTGCCGGACTTTCTGTTTTCGCCGGAAAACTTCTGGAATTTCCAAAAATTCGCTGTTAACCGGTATGATCATTTAAAACAACTGTTAATCGTTGCTCAGTAATTCAATTTTATATCTAATCAATCAAAACTTGTAATTGACCCGAACAGAGGAAGCTCACAAAATAGAGCCGGCGATCCTTGCCGGAGTTCTGAGAACGACGACCTGTTCCCGTACTTTCTTTCCCCAAACCCTCTCCGTTCATCATCTTTCAATTGCTCATAATCTTTGTTAAACGAATTAAGCAAGAAACGGTTGCTTTAACCGATGTCTGTGTTTTGAACGAAGAAGACGAAGTCATGAATGTTATAAGATTAATTAAAATCGGTATTATAAACGGGTTAGACACACAGTCCAGCTGTGGACTGTGTGCAAATAATACGCATACGTCCCGAGTTCGATCCTTGATACACACACACTCTCTGTAATTAAAATGTTCTTTTTTTGACTGAACCGGATCCTTTCGCAATTAGATGTTAAGTATAATAAAAATCTGTATATTAACCAAGTTAGACACACAGTCCAGCGGTGGACTGTGTGTAACATTAAATCACAGGTCCCGGGTTCGAGACCTGTTGACGGCACCGGTTTGATAATTAAAATCCTTTTTAAAAATAAATGAATTTTGAATAAATTAAAACAGTATATAAATATAATTAAAAACAGAAATATTTCGGGTTAGACACGTAGCTCAGTTGGTAGAGCTGCGTGCACGCGTACGGGAGGTCTCGGATTCGAGCCTCACCCAGCGCATACATTCACACAATAGAACCGGTCAAACAGTCAATGGTTAATGGTCAACGCAAAAGTCAACATTTTTTTATATTTTTGTTTATTTAATTTAATTCAAAAATCAATTAAAAATACTTAAAATAATGTTTTTAAAGATAGGAAATAGCCTTAAACTCACAAAAATATATCTAAAAATCCTATTAGAATTATTAATAAAATCCACTCATTTACTATACCTTCCGTTATTATTTAGGTTAGTTAATCCTCGTTGATCAATCCTTCAAACTCGTGCGCATCTCATCATCTCCAACCGAACGCACCCAATGTGAGTGAATCTCTACAAATTCCCCGTTTTAATCACGTTTTTGGGGTGTATCATGTGTCTTACCATTTATTATATTTAAATCATTGTGCATACATCATATCATGAACAAATGTGTATTCAGCTTGTTTCAACTGTTGTGTGGTTATTGTTTAGATTTAAATTTATTATTTTCAGTACATGCAATTTCATAGGCCGCCGCTCCCCATTACATTATGAGCGTTGAGCAGTTCCCCATTACATTATGAGCGTGAACCTGGCGTTGCCAACATACGATCGGCTCCGTTTGATTGAGCCTTGATCGCACAGACATTCATCATAGGCCGTCCGTTCCCCATAACATTATGAGCGTGAACGTGACGTTGCCAACATATACAGTTTCATTCATGTTATACATTCATGCAAGTTCATATGTTATTGTATGTTATAGTTTGTGATTGTTATTGCTACTGTTTGATTATTTACATTTGCTCACATATGACTATTGCACAACTTTTCCTTGATAAAAATAACATGAAATCAATGATAAATGTTTATCTAACAAGGTTCACTCGCCAACTTATGTTGACCCAAAAACCCCCCATTTTTACACATGATACAGGTGAACCAGCTGCAGCAAGAAACATATAGGATTGGCTTAGAAGAATAAACTGGTTTAGAGCTTGGATTGTTTAGTTGGTTATTTTTCTTTGTATTTGTATGGACATGTTTGGATTATTGAGAATGTAATTTTGACTTTAATAAATATGAAACATATTAGTAAATATCATGAGCTTTGGTGATAACCCAATTATGCCCCGACTCTTATTCCGCTGCGGGTCGGGGTGTGACATGTTGAATATTTGAAGTTAAATTTCAATTTAATAAATATGAAACTTATTAGTAAATATCATGAGCTTTGGTGATAACCCAATCATGCCCCGACTTTAATTCCGCTGCGGGTCGGGGTGTGACACATTAGTATTAGAGCTTGTGACTATAGGGATATAGGATAGGTTATTAGACCCTTAGAGCCTATACTATAGTTGATTAGAAATTTTTAAGATTTTTGTGTGTTACATGCAAAATTCATGATGTTTATATGTTTTATGTTTAATGTTACATTCAATGTTATGCAAGCATGTTCATAAGTACATATTAGTATATAATGCCTATCATGAATCATATTCTCATAACATAACATATCCATGAAAGCACACATCACATCATTTTTTACAATGATTTTTGTATTTTCAAATCACATCAAAGTGAGTTCTCATGACGGGCATGTAGTAACTGGAAGGGTACAAGTACCGGTAGTCGGAACGTCCTGTCTAGGCTGGCATTCGTATAAATCCAAAATAAAGGACCAGTTTGCCTACCTGGGGACTAACGATGAGAGTACGAAGTACCTATTAGGCCAAAGCATGCTATACCAAACGTCGTGTGAGCTAACCCCACTTTAGTTGTCATTGTGTCTACACCTGGACACATTCCGACCATACATCTCGTAAACATATTTCGTGGTTTTCATTCGGGTGATGCGAGTGTTAAATCGCCAATACTAATGTGAATCCTACCAAGCCAATAGACATGGGGGCCCACATGACTATACAGGTGAAGGTATGGGGGACATTTGAGGCCCAACATGAGCAAACCCAAGACATCCTATGGATGTAGTTGTATTATTGATATTTATGTTATTTTCATTTTCTTTAAGACACATGACACCTAAAAGGACTCCATAAACTCACAATCTTCTTATGTATGTTCCTGTAGATGTCGGCTAGACAACAACGAGGGGGTAAAAGATCAGGAAGGTCTCACGAACGCTTGGCCACTCAAATCGCAAAACAAATGGCCGCGATGCTTCCTGACATTTTGGTTCAAGTACAACAAGCTCTCGCCACAAATCCTCCTCAGCAAGAAAACCAGGACATCGGCAACCCGCCTACCAAAAAGTGCTCATATAAACATTTCAAGTCTTGGGATCCTCCTAAATTTGAAGGGACCGAAGGTGTCACTGCTCTCCTCCACTGGTTTGAGGAAATGGAAAACACCTTCCTCAACTGCGATTGTCCCGATGATCGCAAAGTACGATACGCAACCGGGAGACTATTTGGGGTAGCTCTTACCTGGTGGAATACTGAAAAGGGTAAGAGGGGTATCGAAGATGCTATGGCCTTAACATGGGAGGTGTTAAGGGAAATCATGACGAGGCGATCCTGTCCTAGGAGTGAGATTAAAAAGTTGGAGGACGAATTTCATTCTTTGAAGCAAAAGGAGGGAGATCATACTTCCTACAACAAGAGGTTCTTAGAGTTGAACCAAATGGTCCCTAACTTGTTCACCCCAGTTTACCGCTTAATCGAGCATTATATTCGAGGTCTTCCCTCGAAAATTCAAGATTCAGTTCTCAGCACTTCGCCAGCAACACTTGAAGCTGCTATGGAACTAGCTACTGAACTGACCGAGAATCGAATTCGCAACGGTAAGTTTAAAGAGGAGAAAAAGAAAGCCCCCGTTGAGGGCCAAACTTCAAACCATTCCACCTCCTCCTCTAAGTTTGCTAACAAGAGGAAACGTAACACCAGAAACTTCGCTGTCACACAAACCAATTTCCCTATCCCTGCTGCACCCATTACCCAAGTTGCTCCCTCACCTGCACCATACAAAAGGCCATACTCTGGCCCATTACCAAAATGCAACCGTTGCCAATACCACCACTTTCCTGATCATCCCTGCCAATATTGCACCGGCTGTGGTCGCGCAGGTCATATTGTTCAAACCTGTCGCATACCTCAGCGAACGAACCGCCACCAGCCTTCAACCCAAACCCACCAACATATAATGGGTCAAGCCCAACAACCCCTACTATTACCACCTACCCAACATTTAGCCCAATCATACTACCAACCCAACTATCCCATGGTACAACCTATGTGGGCTTGCTACAATTGTGGAGACCCAAGCCACTTTAGAAACACTTGTCCACGGTTGGTGAACATTATTCATGCTCAAGCCCAAGCCAATCCGGTGAATCAAGCTAACAAGCTCCTCCACCTGCAAGAGGAAGAGCTTTCAACATCAACGCTAATCAGGCTAGAGGTGACAGTAATGTGGTTAACGGTACGTTCCTTATCAATGGTAGTTATGCATCCATGTTGTTTGATACTGACGCGGATAAAAGTTTTGTGTCCTTAGAGTTTGAACCCATCCTAAACCAAATTCGTGATAAGCTCATGGAATCCATAACAGTAGAAGTTGCTGACGGGAAACCGGTCTCATTAAACTCTATTATACACAATTGTACTCTCACCTTAAACGACTCCAGTTGACCTCATTCCTATGAAGTTGGGAAGCTTTGATATTATAATTGGTATGGACTGGCTCAGTCAACATCAGGCAGAAGTTGTATGCCGCGAAAAGTTTATACGCATTCCTCTTTCAAACGGTCAGACTCTACGAATTTTTGGAGAAACCTCGTCTAAAGGGCTCAGATTAATGTCCTGTCTTCAAGCTCAAAAATATCTTCGCAAGAATTATGTCGCATTTTTAACCCATGTCGTCAAAAAGGGAACCATGGAGAAGAAACTCGAAGACATCCCAGTAGTAAAAGATTTCCCGCAAGTTTTTCCTGACGACATTTCAGGACTTCCTCCAGTAAGAGAAGTCGAATTCTGCATGGATCTTATACATGGTGCTACACCAGTTGCAAAGTCTGCTTATAGGTTAGCCCCCTCTGAAATGCAAGAGCTAGCCAGTCAATTGCAAGAGTTGACTGACAAATGATTCATACGTTCTAGCTCCTTGCCTTGGGGTGCACCTCTCCTTTTTGTGAAGAAGAAAGATGGATCGTTTTGCATGTGCATCGACTACAGAGAACTCAACAAGTTAACGATCAAGAATCGCTATCCATTACCTCGCATTGATGATCTTCTTGACCAACTTCAAGGCGCCAGCTGTTTTTCAAAAATCCACCTTCGTTCTGGTTATCATCAACTTAGAGTACATGAAGAAGACGTCCCAAAGACCGCTTTACGAACTCGATATGGTCATTATGAATTCATGGTCATGCCATTTGGTTTAACCAACGCTCCAGCTGTCTTCATGGATCTAATGAACAGAGTCTGCAAACCCTATCTCGATCGTTTTGTTATAGTCTTCATCGACGACATCCTCATTTATTCAAAGTCTAAGTCTGATCATGAACGGCATCTTCGACTCATCCTTACACTTCTAGAGAATGAAAAGCTTTACGCCAAATTCTCCAAATGCGAATTCTGGTTAAAAGAGGTACAATTCCTTGGACATGTAGTCAATGACAAGGGAATACATGTCGACCCCTCAAAGATCAAAGCGGTACAAGAATGGCAAGCGCCACGTACACCAACTGAAGTAAGATCATTCCTTGGTTTGGCTGGTTATTATCGCCGTTTCATTTCAAACTTCTCTCGCATTGCTGTACCACTCACGGCTTTAACCCATAAGGGAAAACCTTTCATGTGGGGACCCAAACAAGACGAAGCTTTCCAAACCCTTAAACAAAAACTCTATGATGCACCAATCCTCACTCTTCTTGAAGGTTGTGATGACTTCGTGGTTTATTGCGACGCGTCAGGGCAAGGACTAGGCTGTGTTCTAATGCAAAGAGGAAAGGTTATAGCTTATGCTTCGAGACAACTCAAGACTCATGAGAAGAACTACACCACCCATGACCTAGAACTTGGAGCCGTTGTGTTCGCTCTTAAGATATGGAGACATTATCTCTACGGTACTAAGTGTGAAATATACACTGACCACAAGAGTCTTCAACATATCTTCAATCAAAAGGAGTTAAACATGAGGCAACGAAGATGGGTCGAACTTCTAAATGACTACGACTGTGAAATTCGGTACCACCCTGGCAAGGCAAATGTGGTGGCTGATGCACTCAGTCGAAAGGGTTATGCGAACTCCATTCATCTTCTATGTTCGCAAATCATAACTGACATTAAAGATCAAATTCGAGAAGCCCAACATGTTTCAGTAACGGAAGACGACGTACGAAAGGAGCTGTCCTGTGGAGCTGAACTTAAAATTGAAACTAAATCTGACGGTATTCTGTACTATCTAGATCGCATAGGGATTCCTGACCACAACAACCTTCGTGAATTTCGTATGAATGAGGCTCACAAAACACGATACTCTATACACCCAGGAGCCGATAAGATGTATCAAGACCTTCGATACACCTATTGGTGGCCTGGAATGAAAAAGGATATTGCTGTTTTTGTTTCCAAGTGCCTTACATGTTCCAAGGTGAAAGCTGAACACCAAAGACCCTCAGGACTTCTGGTCCAACCTGAAATACCTGTATGGAAGTGGGAAAACATAACCATGGACTTCATTACCGGGTTACCTTGCACTTCTGGTGGGTACGACACTATATGGGTAATCATTGATCGTCTTACAAAATCAGCTCACTTTATTCCTATCCGCGAAGATTTCAAGAACGAAAAGCTAGCTCGTATTTATATCAGTGAAATCGTAAGCCGACATGGTGTACCGTTAAGCATTATTTCAGATCGTGATGGTCGTTTCACTTCACGAACATGGCAAGCAGTACAAGCAGCTTTGGGTACACGATTAGATCTCAGTACCGCTTATCATCCTCAAACTGATGGACAATCTGAACGCACCATTCAAACTCTTGAAGACATGCTTCGAGCATGTGTCATAGACTTCAAGGGAAATTGAGATGCTCATCTACCATTAGTTGAATTTTCGTACAACAACAGCTATCATTCAAGTATCGGCATGGCACCCTTTGAAGCTTTATATGGTCGTAAGTGTCGATCTCCAGTATGTTGGCACGAAATTGGGGAAGCTCAAATCACCGGTCCAGAATTGATTCAAGAAACCACAGACAAGATCCATCAAATTCGAAACAATCTTCTAGCGGCTCAAAGTCGTCAAAAGAGTTATGCAGATAAATGACGGAAGCCTTTGGAGTTTAACATTGGTGATCATGTACTTTTAAAAGTATCACCGTGGAAGGGAGTAGTTCATTTTGGTCAAAAAGGCAAGCTAGCACCACGCTACGAAGGACCTTTCAAGATACTCGAAAGAGTAGGACCTGTAGCATAAAAGCTTGATCTACCAGAAGAACTCAACAGGATTCATCCCACATTCCACGTATCAAACTTGAAAAAGTGCCTCGCTGATAAGAACCTCCATATTCCTCTGGAAGATATTCAGATTGATGAATCTATGCATTTTATTGAAAGACCAGTAGAGATCATGGACTTCGGAGAAAAACGTCTACGACGAAGTCGCATTCCAATTGTTAGGGTACGCTGGGAGTCGAAACGTGGACCTGAGTTTACTTGGGAACGTGAAGACTCAATGCGCGAAAAATACCCGCATCTTTTTCCTACTACTACTACTTAAATTTCGGGACGAAATTCCTAAAAGTAGGGGATACTGTAACATTTGTCAAAAACGGGTTTTCCAAACCCGCTCCGTTTGTAATCGAATATCAAGTTATAAATGTTTCGTTGCGTATTTATGTCCATTTTAATTTTTAATGATGCATAATTAATAAACAAACTAGAATATAAAAGTTATAATTGATAAAAAGTAAAAATAAGATAAATAAAAAGAAAAATAGGCTGCCGGGACTCGAACCCGGGTCAGCCGGAAAGAACTCAAAGACTTATCACACACACATTCCACCACTCCGCCACTTGATGTTTTTGTAAGTTTTAGGAAACAATTAAAACTTATGAACAACCATGAATCAAGATGTTGCGCCAATTGAAACCGATATCGGCTCGTCCAAGACGGTTGAGTGCTCGTGGAATCTTGAACATAACCGATAAACTGACATTTTAAATCAATTCAGTCGTTAATGAACTTGAATTCAGGTGATGTTTGGTTTTTAAAACCGAAAACATTCATTTCTGGAATTACTTCAACAAATCCTCATCTCGCGACTCAATTACATTCCCAGAGCTTCTAATTTCACGTTTACTCTATTTTCTGGTCGTCGGAATTACTTTTTGAACATCGCCGGAATTTTCTGCAAGTCGCCGGAAAACCGAGACTCACCTCAAAACGGTAAATACCTCGACTTTTTCTATTTCTTTCCATTGTGAGATCAATTCTAACATCACTCCATCACTCAGAATCAACCCCAGACGACGTTGCCGGACTTTCCGTTTTCGCCGGAAAACTTCTGGAATTTCCAGAAATTCGCTGTTAACCGGTATGATCATTTAAAACAACTGTTAATCGTTGCTCAGTAATTCAATTTTATATCTAATGAATCAAAACTGGTAATTGACCCGAACAGAGGAAGCTCACAAAACAGAGCCGACGATCCTTGCCGGAGTTCTGAGAACGACGACCTGTTCGGGTACTTTCTTTCCCCAAACCCTCTCCGTTCATCATCTTTCAATTGCTCATAATCTTTGTTAAACGAACTAAGCAAGAAACAGTTGCTTTAACCGATGTCTGTGTTTTGAACGAAGAAGACGAAGTCATGAATGTTATAAGATTAATTAAAATCGGTATTATAAACGGGTTAGACACACAGTCCAGCGGTGGACTGTGTGCAAATAATACGCATACGTCCCGAGTTCGATCCTTGATACACACACACTCTCTGTAATTAAAATGTTCTTTTTTTGACTGAACCGGATACTTTCGCAATTAGATGTTAAGTATAATAAAAATCTGTATATTAACCAAGTTAGACACACAATCCAGCGGCGGACTGTGTGTAACATTAAATCACAGGTCCCGGGTTCGAGACCTGTTGACGTCACCGGTTTGATAATTAAAATCCTTTTTAAAAATAAATGAATTTTGAATAAATTAAACAGTATATAAATATAATTAAAAATAGAAATATTTCGGGTTAGACACGTAGCTCAGTTGGTAGAGCTGCGTGCACGCGTACGGGAGGTCTCGGGTTCGAGCCTCACCCAGCGCATACCTTCACACAATAGAACCGGTCAAACAGTCAATGGTCAATGGTCAACGCAAAAGTCAACATTTTTTTATATTTTTATTTATTTAATTTAATTCAAAAATCAATTAAAAATACTTAAAATAATGTTTTTAAAGATAGGAAATAGCCTTAAACTCACAAAAATATATATAAAAATCCTATTAGAATTATTAATAAAATCCACTCATTTACTATACCTTCCGTTATTATTTAGGTTAGTTAATCCTCGTTGATCAATCCTTCAAACTCGTGCGCATCTCATCATCTCCAACCGAACGCACCCAATGTGAGTGAATCTCTACAAATTCCCCGTTTTAATCACGTTTTTGGGGTGTATCATGTGTCTTACCATTTATTATATTTAAATCATTGTGCATACATCATATCATGAACAAATGTGTATTCAGCTTGTTTCAACTGTTGTGTGGTTATTGTTTAGATTTAAATTTATTATTTTCAGTACATGCAATTTCATAGGCCGCCGCTCCCCATTACATTATGAGCGTTGAGCAGTTCCCCATTACATTATGAGCGTGAACCTGGCGTTGCCAACATACGATCGGCTCCGTTTGATTGAGCCTTGATCGCACAGACATTCATCATAGGCCGTCCGTTCCCCATAACATTATGAGCGTGAACGTGACGTTGCCAACATATACAGTTTCATTCATGTTATACATTCATGCAAGTTCATATGTTATTGTATGTTATAGTTTGTGATTGTTATTGCTACTGTTTGATTATTTACATTTGCTCACATATGACTATTGCACAACTTTTCCTTGATAAAAATAACATGAAATCAATGATAAATGTTTATCTAACAAGGTTCACTCGCCAACTTATGTTGACCCAAAAACCCCCATTTTTACACATGATACAGGTGAACCAGCTGCAGCAAGAAACACATAGGATTGGCTTAGAAGAATAAACTGGTTTAGAGCTTGGATTGTTTAGTTGGTTATTTTTCTTTGTATTTGTATGGACATGTTTGGATTATTGAGAATGTAATTTTGACTTTAATAAATATGAAACATATTAGTAAATATCATGAGCTTTGGTGATAACCCAATTATGCCCCGACTCTTATTCCGCTGCGGGTCGGGGTGTGACATGTTGAATATTTGAAGTTAAATTTCAATTTAATAAATATGAAACTTATTAGTAAATATCATGAGCTTTGGTGATAACCCAATCATGCCCCGACTTTAATTCCGCTGCGGGTCGGGGTGTGACACATTAGTATTAGAGCTTGTGACTATAGGGATATAGGATAGGTTATTAGACCCTTAGAGCCTATACTATAGTTGACTAGATTTTAATTGTTTATGTGTTACATGCAAAATTCATGATGTTTATATGTTTCATGTTTATTTTCACAAACAATTTTATGCAATCACTCTCACAAGTACATGTTAATATGCGATACTCGTCATAGTTCATATCTCAATAACATATCATACCTATGAAAGCACACACCTCACGATTTCACAATTTCCATGATTTCTTTTCAAATATTTTTGCAATGTTTTCATATTTTTCAAATCACATCAAAGTGAGTTTTCACGACGGGCATGTAGTAACTGGAAGGGTACGAGTACCGGTAGTTAGAACGTCCTGTCTAGGCTTGACATTCGTATAAATCCAAAATAAAGGACCAGTTTGCCAACCTGGGGACTAACGATGAGAGTACGAAGGACCTATTAGGCCAAAGCATGCTATACCAAACGTCGTGTGAACTAACCCCACCTTGAGTTGTCATTGTGTCTACACCTGGACACCCTCCGACCTTATACCTCGCAATCATGTTTTACGATTTTCATTCGGGTGATGCGAGTGTTATCCAGCCGACCCCAATGTGAACCCTACCAAGCCCAATAGTCATGGGGGCCCACATGACTATACAAGCTATGGTATGGGAGACATTTGGAGGCCCAAACATGAGCAAGCCCAAGACATCCTATGGATGTAGTTAAGTTATTTTCTTCAGTTATTCATAAATATTGTTTTTCATTTTTACGACACATGACACCTAAAAAATTATCAAACTCACCATCTTCCTACATATATTCCTGTAGATGTCTGCTAGACACTTACGAGGAGGTAGAAGGTCAGGAAGGTCGAGCGAACGCATGGCCACACAGATTGCTCAACAAATGGCTGCGGTACTTCCTGACATCGTTCTACAAGTTCAACAAGCTCTCGCCGCAAATTCGATCAACCCTCCGAACCAAGAAGGCCAAAACGTCGCCAACCCTCCTCCCAAAACCACTAAATGCACCTACAAACACTTCAAGTCCTATGATCCCCCAAAATATGAAGGGACTGAAGGTGTCACCGCTCTTCTCCATTGGTTTGAGGAGATGGAAAACACCTTTCTCAATTGCGACTGTCCTGAGGATCGCAAGGTACGTTACGCTACTGGACGTCTGTTTGGGGTAGCACTTTCCTGGTGGAACACGGAAAAAGGTAAGCGAGGTGTGGAAGATGCCATGGCCTTATCATGGGAAGAATTAAGGGAAATCATGACGAGAGGCTTCTGCCCTAGAAGTGAGATCAAAAAGCTAGAAGACGAATTCTACTCTCTAAAGCAAAAGGAAGGGGATCACACCTCATACAACGAGAGATTTCTTAAGTTGAACCAGATGATCCCCAACCTGTTCACTCCGTTATACCGCTTGATCGAGCACTATATTCGAGGTCTCCCCTCGAAAATCCAAGATTCGGTTTTCAGCACTTCTCCCGCAACACTTGAAGCTGCCATGGAGCTAGCTACGGATTTTACTGAAAATCGCATTTGAAATGGCGATTTTAAAGATGAGAAGAAGAAAACACCTGTTGAAACCCCAACTCCAACCCAATCAAGCCCAGTCTCAAGGTTCGCTGGTAAGAGAAAGCGAAATGGCAAGAACTTCGTCGTTACCCAAACCAACCCTCCCATCACTGCTGCCCTAATCACACAAGTCGCCCCTCCAGCCGCACCATTCAAAAAGCCATACATTGTCCCACACCCAAAATGTAACCGCTGCCAATACCATCACCCTCCTGAGAACCCTTGCCAATACTGCACAAGTTGTGGCCGTGCAGTTCACACTATCCAAACTTGTCGTACACTCCAACGATCAAACCGCAATCAGCCTCCAGCCCAAACCGAAAACCAAATGGTGGGCCAAGCCCAACAACCCTTACTTTTACCACCTACCCAACCCATAGCCCAACCTTACTACCAACCCAACTACCCCACGATGCACCCCATAAGAGCCTGTTTTAACTATGGTGACCCAAACCACTTCCGAAATACTTGCCCGCGCCTGGTGAACATCATCAATGCCCAAGCCCAAGTGTCACACCCTGGATTTCCAACCCTGAAATCCAAACACCAGTGGGCCCTGGTGGGGAGTATCGTGACGTAAGTTGATAACATCATTGTCAATTAAACATAGCACAGCGGAAGTCTTGGAGTAAAATTACTATTACAAACCGAAATGTTTGAAATCTAAAATAATATACAGGCTCGTAATAGAAGATCCACAGGCGGATCGTACAATGTACAAGAAAGAATACAAAACAGACTTTAGGCAGATCTAATGATTTGCAAGATCCTCTTATTCTCTACCCGAGCAGCTTTCGACCTATTTCGTATTATACCTGCTGATTAGCCTTTGGAAGATACGTCAGCTTACGCTGGTAAATACACCCAACTGACTCATTTTGGAAACATAAAAAAAATGGTTCTAAGTGCAAACGGCACAAAAATCTTTTATTAACTCGGGAAAGTTGACCTTGCAATGGACCAAACGATAGTAATTTACCGTATCCCAAGCCCGTATAGGGAAAATAAGTCGAGAGTATTTACCTGAGCTAGTCTTCTTCTTTTATTTTTAAATAATTCAGCCGTATACAAAAGTACCAAGTGCAGATAGCATTTACCGAGAAGGCTCTAGTCTGGATTATGGCATAAGCTAGCCAATTAAATACTAATGGTCTTATAAACCGAATAGTGTACATGATCATTACATATAACGCTTGATTAAATGATGATCGGATAGAATGTAGTTTAAACCCGACAAGTACTTGACTTGTATAATACGGGTAAACTATAAACATTCTGGATTTTAAGGCTAAATGACAAGGTTAAACCCGTTACGTTAAATTCCGTAAAATAGTTACGTATACGTAACTGTGCGCATAATTGCGATATCGGGTAACCGGATAAGTCATGGACAATTTCGATATGCCATTATACTTTAAATAAGTTAAAATATCAATAGGATATCAACTTTTATTAAAACGAAACTATGCCTCATAAGGGCATTTCGGTAATTTCATACCATATAAAAAGAACTTGAATATAATTTAATGTTATAATTATAAGTATTCTGGAAAAATACTTTATTTATGACATAATATTAGTAGGATGTCAATTATATGTGTAAATTATCTTTTATAACCAAACTATGCACCGAATGGGTATTTTGGTCATTTTACACATAGTTTATAAATTATTTGGGATTCTGATTTATAACATGTACCTACTGTAATTATGTTTAAAATAAGTTTTGAAATCAGGTATCAAGTTTTGGTCAATAATATGGTTTAAAACCATACTATGCGCCGAAATAGCGCTTATGTCGTAAGATGACGTTGTTAAGTGATGTTTAATGAAAACTGACCTTAGGGTCAGACTTAAAATGTTTAAAATATGTTATTTAATATAACATATCAGTAGGTAAATAATTTACATTGAAAAGATTGATGAAAATCATTTTATGAGTCACAAGGACTAAAACCGTCATTTATCAACATAGTTTAAGGACCTGCTTGGAAACTCAGTTTACAACTTGGTTAACATCCCAAATAATCATACTTATAATATTACATCAGTAGGAAACTCAATTTCAAGTTTATTATCATTAAAACCTTGTTTTGTTCAAAAATGGCATTTTGGTAAAAAATGACATAACTATGGAACTTGTGCATAAACTTAGATTCTGATTATGATCATGTAATATAACCTCAGAAGGTTATGCTACATTATATTATGATCATAATACAACTTTAGATCAGTAGGTAACTAATCTAAATCGGGTCAGAATCGAAAGTCAAAGCAGAAGCCAAACTTCGCGATTTTCGGTTGCGAACCGACCCTAGAACGGAAATTGACGAGCCGAACATGCTCTTACATGTTCTAATAGTTATTACCAACTTGTTTAAGTGTCAAAACATGTTTCATAACATATATAAGATCAATTTATGATTTTTCAGAAAAATGGTCTGTTTGACTTTTTAATAACATAACTTTGACCCGTCAATTGGTCTAGCAAACGTGATCTTCAGAAGGTGCCCTTTATAGGGATTAACACCTACCTTATTACGATCACTTAGCCATGTTCATTTCGAACAATGGCTGGACCATAATGGTCTTAACCGAAAGTCAAAGCGTTTGTCGTAAAACGCTTGACTTTTGGCTATAGAAGCCTATAAACGAAAATGCAAGAATAAGGAACACTTACAAGAGGTTCCTACAATCCAATAGAACTAAGTTGGATGCTCCTTTCAGCTAGGAACTTCCACAGGAGGGAGAAGAGTTATGTTTAAGAAAGGTGCAAGTTGGAATGAACACTTAACACCTATTTATAGTTGGAGAACTCAAAGGAGGTGAAGCCAGGTGTTTAGGGGAGTTAGAAGAAGCTTACAAGTGTCCCAAAACGTGGCATAGCAGTTTAGAGAAACAATGGTTTCGAATTGAATCGTTTTGGAGATTTGCTTGACCTCCAAACAATTTTTCTACAGCAGAGCCTGTCTCGCGGGGCGCGAGAGACACAGGCCATGTCTCTTGCGGCCCGCGACCCGCCACTTTTAACCCCTGAACTATATAAAGCCTCTAAAGGCCTTCTAAACACCTTTTTAGCAATTTTAGCCCTCCGTAGCCAATACTTGGCATACCCTGGATTATGCCCGGACATTGTTGAGCTCTCGGTTCGTTAAAAGGTCACTCAGAGGTATAAATTAACATGTTGACACTTTTAATCCCTCCATTATCCAACTTTCACATATTTACAAAATTGAATCCTCTCGTCCAACAAATGGCACGTATGAGAGTTAGGACTTCACAAAGGATCACTCAGAGGCTTATTACAAGCATGTTGATTCCGATGCCACTCAGAGGCTGGGCATGTTGACATATCAGTCAATCAGAGGCCAAGTTTCAAGCATGTTGACGTATCAGTCACTCAGAGGCTAATGATTTAAGCATGTTGACATATCAGTCACTAAGAGGCTATTATTTATGCATGTTGACATCGGTTCGTCACTCAGAGGCTCAACTTGAGCATGTTGACGCCTTTAGTCCTTATTGGTCTTTAATAGACTATATTAAAAATACAACACGTGTCACTATACTATTGGACACGATTTTACAGGGTGTTACATCCTCACCCCCTTAAAAGAAATCTCGACCTCGAGATTTATTCAAAAAGATGGGGGTATATTTGTCGCATAGTGGACTCAACCTCCCATGTATACTCAGGACCTCTAAAAGCGTCCCACTTAACCTTTACTATAGGTATCATCTTTCTTCGGAGCTTCTTAACCTGTCGATCCTCGATCGAAATTGGTTTCTCAATGAACCTCAGGTTTTCATCAATTTGCACCTCATTGTGCGACATTACTAGCGACTCATCGGCTAGACATTTCTAAGATTAGATATGTGGAATACATCATGGATTCCATTAAGCTCCTCTAGAAACCTGAGCTTATAAACTACAATGCCGACACATTCGATTATCTCGAAGGGTCCTATATATCTTGGGCTTAACTTTCCCTTCTTTCCAAAACGCATCACTCCTTTCCAGGGTGATACTTTTAGCATAACTTTGTCCCCTATTTGGAATTGAAGTGGTTTACGCCTCTTGTCAGCATAGCTTTTCTGCCTATCCCTGGCAGCTTTGAGACGATCACGGATTTGCACAATCTTTTCCGTGGTCTCCAGGACAATCTCAGGTCCTGATAGTTGGGCTTCCCCAACTTCTGCCCAGCATACGGGCGTTCTACATTTTCTCCCATACAAGGCCTCAAAAGGAGCAGCCTTAATGCTAGTATGATAGCTATTATTGTAGGAGAATACTATTAGGGGTAAGTGGTTATCCCAACTTCCGCCTAAATCAATCACACATGCCCTGAGCATGTCTTCTAGAGTTTGTATAGTACGTTCACTTTGACCATCAGTCTGCGGATGGTAAGCCGTCTAAAGTTTAGTTGTGTGCCTAAAGATTGTTGGAAACTTTTCCAAAAGTGAGATGTGTATCTAGTATCTCTATCGGATACAATAGATACTGGCACACCGTGTAGGGACACTATCTTGTCCACATACAACTTAGCCAATTTATCTGAATTATACGTTTCTTTTATTGGCAAGAAGTGTGCTGACTTGGTCAGCCTATCCACTATGACCCAAATAGTGTCATTTCCACTTTTGGTCTTAGGTAACTTGGTAATCAAGTCCATACTTACCATTTCCCATTTCCAAGTGGGAATTTCTAATTGTTTTAGTAGTCCTGACGGTTTCTGATGTTCAGCCTTAACTTGCAAACACGTCAGACACTTAGCTACATAAGTGGCTATGGACTTCTTCAAACCCATCCACTAATAATTCTTCTTCAAATCTTGATACATCTTGTCACCACCCGGGTGAACAGAGTATCTTGAATCATACGCTTCCTGGAGGATTAGATTCCTAAGTCCTCCAAAGATCGAAACCCAAATTCTATCATTAAATCTTAGGATTCCATCCTTTCCAGGCATTAATTGATCGATGGTTCCGCCTAATCCCTCATTAGGGATGTTAGCCTCTAACAAGGCTTGCTTCTGCGCATCTAATAGCTTCTCACTCAAGCTATTTCTGAGCTCAATGCTCTTAGCATTAATCCTTATAGGTTTAACATTCTCCTTGCGACTTAAGGCATCGGCAACTACATTTACCTTGCCTGGATGGTAGCGAATCTCGCAATCATAATCATTAAGAGTTTCCTTCCAGCGGCGTTGTCGCATGTTCAATTCTTTCTGATTGAATAGATGCTGGAGACTTTTATGGTCTGTGTATATAACACACTTTGTGCCATACAAGTAATGTCTCCACAGTCTTAGTGCAAATACAACGGCACCCAATTCCAAATCATGGGTGGTGTAATTCTTTTCATGCACCTTTAATTGTCGTGATGCATAGGCAATCACCTTGCCTTTTTGCATTAGCACACAGCCCATGCCAGTGTGCGATGCATCACAGTAGACTACGAATTCCTCAATACCCTCAGATAGAGATAACACAGGAGTGTTGTTCAACTTGTGTTTAAGAACCTCAAAAGATTCTTGTTGCTTTGGACCCCAATTATACTTAATATTCTTACGGGTCAAAGAAGTTAAAGGAGTGGCTATCCTTGAAAAGTTCTCAATGAACCTCCTATAGTAACCAGCCAGTCCTAAGAAACTACGAACTTCTGTTGGGGTCTTGGGCACTTCCCAATTTATTATAGCCTCAATTTTGGCGGGATCCACTTGGATACCAAGCTCACTTACCATGTGTCCAAGAAATTGGACTTCTCTAAGCCAAAATTCGCATTTGGAGAACTTCGCATAAAGTTTCTCCTGCCTTAATAATTCTAGTATGCACCAAAGATGTTTCTCGTGATCATCTTGATTACGAGAATAGATAAGTATGTCATCTATGAAGACAATGACAAACTTATACAAATATGGCTTGTAGACTCTATTCATGAGATCCATGAATGCTGCTGGTGCATTTGTGAGCCCAAAAGGCATCACTAATAATTCAAAATGACCATAGCGGGTCCTGAAGGCTGTCTTAGGAACATCTTCACTTCTAACCTTTAGTTGATGATATCCTTATCTCAAATATATTTTAGAAAAGTAACTAGCCCCTTGAAGTTGGTCGAATAAATCATCGATCCTGGGGAGAGGATATATATTCTTAATGGTTAGCTTGTTCAGCTCCCGATAGTTGTTGCACATTCGTATCGAACCATCTTGCTTCTTTACAAACAGAATAGAAGCTCCCCAAGGTGAGGAACTAGGCTGAATAAAGCCTTTTTCTAAAAGTTCATCTAATTGCGTCCTCAATTCCTTCATTTCCGTCGGTGCTAACCGATACGGAGCTCTAGCAACAGGTGCTGCTCCTGGTAGGATATCAATCCTAAACTCCACTTGCCTATCTGGAGGTAGGCCTGGTAATTCTTCAGGGAAAACATCGGGATACTCAGAGATAACTGGTTGATCTTCAAGGTTCGGCTTTGGTTCATTTATGGTAACTTGTGCCATATAGATGACACAGCCTCTTCTCAAACACTTGGATGCCTTAAATAACGACACCTTGTCTGGCAATCCATAGTGTGAGTCTCCAGGGATGGTGATCATTTCACCAGATGGGGTCCTAATCTCGATGAGCTTTTTATCACAGGCAATGCGGGCTTGGTTATGAGATAACCAATCCATTCCTAAGACAACATCGAACCCCGCCAATTTCATTAGCAAAAGAGAGATAGGGATGAAATGATTCTTAATGTATATAGAGCATCCATCAAGAATGGAAGAAGCAGTTTCTAAGGTTCCATCGGCGAGTTCTATCTCATAAGTCTTATCTAGAGTTCTTACAGGCAGATTTAATAGTTTACTAAACTTATGATCAACAAATGATTTATCTGCACTCGAATCAAATAACACTCTAGCAAAAATATCATTAATGGTGAAAGTACATGTTATGACGTTATTGTCATTAACAGCTTTCCTTAGCAGTCAGCCGAAAAGCGCGTGCATTCCCCTTCTTGGCCTCTCTAGGCTTCGGATTATTATTCCTTGAATTCTTACGGCAGCTAGTTGCAATGTGCCCTTTTCATTGCAAATATAACATACAGCATCCTTAAGATCTTTACAATCTAGGGTCTTAGGCCCCCTTCTTTTACATATGCCACAAGGTCTAGCTTGTGGGTCAGGATTACACTGTCCCCAGTGTCTTCGGTTGCAAGTCTTACAAATGGCATCACAACCGACTTGCTTTGGTTCCCTTTGAACCCGAACCTCCCTTTATTTTTCTTAATAAATCTATGGGAGTTGTCTTCTTCTCTCTTTCTTTTCCAGTCAGTTTCAGGCTTGACTGACTTCTGCCTCACTATATCAAGGGTGAGGGAGAGAGATAGGTCAACAGCACACCTATAGGTACTAGGCAGAGCAGCCTTTACCATGCCCTTAATCTTGGGCGCTAATCCATTTATAAAACACGCAATGCGTTTGGATTCAGGCGTGATAAGATAGGAAACTAACCTAGATAAGGAATTAAAATTGGAAACATACTTTCGACAGTCTAAGTTTTTCATGGAAAGAGACAAGAAGTTTGTCTCTATGTTCTCCACCTCATGGGTTGGGCAATAAGTTTCCTTTATCAAATCAACAAACTTGGACCATCCTAAGTTGTACAGGTGTACCTTACCAGTTGACTGAATCATGGCCTTCCACCATGTTGGGGCATCGCCCTTGAAGGATTGTGATACATATTTGACCACATCCTTTTCAGCACAACTGCTGATGTCAATGATAGTCTCCATTTCGTCTAGCCACTTTAGAGCTTCTACGGCTCCTTTTTCCCCATTAAAGTCTTGGGGCTTACAGGAGACAAAATATTTGTAGGTACATCCGTCCTTGGAAGAACGAGACCTATCAGCATAGTCTATCTTCTTAGGTTCACTCTTCGCATTTGATGAGTGAACAGAGCTCTCCTTATGAGCTGAGGATGGTGGAATTGATAATGGCTTAGAGCGAGTAGCACTCGACTCTCTTAATTTCTCTATGGCCTTTCCCATGGCCTTTTCTACAGCCGCATCAATGCGAGCTTGGAAATCATTATTATCTATGGCTATATTTTCGGCGTTTTTGACGTTCTGATGGCTACTTTGTGCCTCATTAGAATTAGCCATTCTTCAAAGTTTTAGTTCTATATACCAAATAAAATTTCTCTTAGCCATGGTATAATAACCATATCACCTTTTAAACATTGGATATAAGAAAATCCACTGCCTATACTAGTGTGAATAACATCACAACTCTTAGGCTTAACATATCTATATTTGGCCTAGGTCTTAATAGGACCATCGTAGGCAAATTACAATCTGGACATAGTCCATATATTATAGACAGGGGACCACAAAGTCACAACTGTCATTGTCATATTTGACAATTACATATATAGCACATAGGCTTGTCACTAATGGACATATAATATGGCACATAGGCACTACATCACTAATGATGTTTAGTCACCACACTGGTGATATTAGCCGGGATCAGGATAGATCACATAGGCTATATAGAATAGATTATAACCCGAAAGGGTAATACATCACTAATGGATGTTTTATTTATCATCGTACTGATGATATTAGCTGGGATCGAACAGATCACAAGGGCTATATAACCGGGATCAAATAGATCACAAGGGTTATATAAAAGACATCTCTAATGGATGTTTAATCACCGCACTGGTGATATTAGCCGGGATTAAACAGATCACAAGGGCTATATAACCGGGATCAAATAGATCACAAGGGTTATATAAAATATATGTCTAATGGATGTTTAATCACCGCACTAGTGATATTAGTCGGGATCTAACATATCACAAGGGCTATTTTGCCGGGATCACACAGATCACAAGGGCTATATAACCGGGATCAAATAGATCACAGGGGTTATATAAAATATATCTCTAATGGATGTTTAATCACCGCACTGGTGATATTAGCCGGGATCACACAGATCACAAGGGTTATATAAAATACATCTCTAATGGATGTTTAATCACCGCACTGGTGATATTAGTCGGGATCAAATAGATCACAAAGGTTATATAAAATACATCTCTAATGGATGTTTAATCACCGCACTGGTGATATTAGCCGGGATCAAATAGATCACAAGGGCTATATAACTGGGATCAAATAGATCACAAGGGTTATATAAAATGCATCTCTAATGGATGTTTAATCACCGCACTGGTGATATTAGCCGGGATCAAACAGATCACAAGGGCTTTTTAGCCGGGATCACACAGATCACAAAGGCTATATAACCGGGATCAAATAGATCACAAGGGTTATATAAAATACATCTCTAATGGATGTTTAATCACCACACTGGTGATATTAGCCGGGATCAAACAGATCACAAGGGCTTTTAGCGGGATCACACAGATCACAAAGGCTATATAACCGGGATTAAATAGATCACAAGGGTTATATAAAATACATCTCTAATGGATGTTTAATCACCACAGTGGTGATATTAGCCGGAATCAAACAGATCACAAAGGCTATATAACCGGGATCAAATAGATCACAAAGGTTATATAAATACATCTCTAATGGATGTTTAATCACCGCACTGGTGATATTAGCCGGATCAAACAGATCACAAAGGCTATATAACGGGGATCAAATAGATCACAAGGGTTATATAAAATACATCTCTAATGGATGTTTAATCACCGCACTGGTGATTTTAGCTGGGATCAAATAGATCACCAAGGCTATTTAGCCGGGATCAAATAGATCACAAGGGCTATATATAAGGTTAGGACATAGTCCATTACCTTGAAGGTTAGTTTGATTCCTCAAGTCACACAACCATGAGTATGCACATTATTTGAATGTTAACATAAGAGGATCTTAATGGTTGATTAATAGTCCCGGTCGCATTGACCTTAAATGACTTGGAGGCTTTAACATAGTCCACCACTCCTAGATAGAAGGATAACTTCCCTTAACTATCTTGATAGAAGACCCTTCCGTTCTTAACTATCATATATTTGGCCAAATATGTGGTCTGTGCCACTTGGCAAATCAGAACCATTAAGATCTTTTTGGATTTATATCGCAGAGCATAAATTCGAATAAATCGAGACGTTCATTTTCAAGAGGATGAATATATATATATATATATATATATATATATATATATATATATATATAATTCCAAAGTACTTCATTAAATTTGCATAAGAAATTATAATACTTGAAACAAATAAATGAAACTGATTGTCCATGCAAGGACTAAAAGAAACAAAATGTCCACGCAGGGACTACATATAATAGAAAAGACTTCACTCGTCTTTCTTTCCCCTGACCAATTTAGAGAGTTTCTTGAAGAACTTGTTCGTCTTCTTCTCCGTTTTCTCCGCTTGTTGCTGAATTTCTTTCATTCTTTCTAAGGCTTCATTAATGGCCTCTAGTGGTGGCGGAGGTTGTGGTTGGGGTTGAGGCATAACCGGATATTGGTACCCATAAGTTGGATATCAAGTTGGTGGATAAGTAGGTGGGAAAGGAGACGGGTAAAGTGCATTGTGCATAACCGCCTGCATGTATGGGTCTTGCGACCACGCTTGATAGTCTACCGGCGTAGACGGGTTAAATGGATCATATCCAGACGTGTCTGAATACGTGGGAATTGAGTTAGTATAACCCGTTGGTGGTGGTTGAACAGCAGGTGTTGGTGTTGGTTCCACTATAGGTGGAACATTAGAGGGTCCACCCATTTGTGGGTCCTCTTGAATTATGGGATAGGAGTTGGGTAAAGGTGGTAGCGATCCCGACCTTTGTCCGGCACGTACTGACATACGTGCTCCACGCTTCCTCCTTGGTGGCTCAGATGGTTGTTGAGGTTGGTCCACGGGTTCCATGTGGACATCTTCTTGAACTGGGAGTGGTTGAGAGTGATGGGAAGGTGTGTGGGCAAAGGTGAATTGATTCTAGTATTGGTCCCACTCGTAAGGACCTTGGTAGGGCGATCCGGCATATGAGTTTGAATCGCTCGAAATTTCAATGGGATGCACATTTGATCCCGATGGTGGCATCTCCGGGTCGGAGTCCTCGTCCACAGGATGTGGCTGGTCCAACTGATTTTGATCAGCTGGAGGTGTGTTTAAGTAATGGTTGGGGTTAAATTCTTCGTGGTAGGAGTGGTGAGAATGGGAATGGTGAGAATGGTAGGAGTGGTGTGAGTGGTAAGAATTTTAGGAATGTGAAGGTGAATGTCTATTAGAGACGGAATGTCTCGCAGGTTGCCAAGGAGACGAATCTCCTGATTCTTGATATGCATCTGAGTTATGAGGTTGAGGAATACGCCCTGATGGTCCTCCCTCATTGGACCTTTTCCTCATCCACTTTGTCCTCGTACACATGGCGGCATTTTACTGTTAGAAATCAATTTAAAAACAATACTAATAACTTAATAATGAAATGAGTAATCCTAGGTTAATGCCTAGACTCGGAAGTCTAAGGAATGTGCTCGTGTAAGTTTGAGACTAAACACAAAAGGCTAGTGTTTAATTCTCTCAAACGTTGGCTCTGATACCAACCCCATCACACCCTGGATTTCCAACCCTGAAATCCAAACACCAGTGGGCCCGGGTGGGGAGCATCGTGACGTAAGTTGATAAGATCATTGTCAATTAAACATAGCACAGCGGAAGTCTTGGAGTAAAATTACTATTACAAACCGAAATGTTCGAAATCTAAAATAATATACAGGCTCGTAATAGAAGATCCACAGGCGGATCGTAAATTTTCAAGAAAGAATACAAAACAGACTTTAGGCAGATCTAAGGATTTGCAAGATCCTCTTATCCTCTACCGAGCAGCTTCTGGCCTATTTCGTATTATACCTGCAGATCAGCCTTTGGAAGATACGTCAGCTTACGCCGGTAAATACACCCAACTGACTCATTTTGGAAACATAAAAAAAATGGTTCTAAGTGCAAACGGCACAAAAATCTTTTATTAACTTGGGAAAGTTGACTTGCAATGGACCAACGATATTAATTTACCGTATCCCAAGCCCGTATAGGGAAAATAAGTCGAGATTATTTGCCTGAGCTAGTCTTCTTCTTTTATTTTTAAATAACTCAGCCATATACAAAAGTACCAAGTGCAGATAGCATTTACCGAGAAGGCTCTAGTCTGGATTATGGCATAAGCTAGCCAATTAAATACGAACGGTCTTATAAACCGAATAGTGTACATGATCATTACGTATAACGCTTGATTAAACGATGATCGGATAGAATGTAGTTTAAACCCGATAAGTACTTGACTTGTATAATACGGGTAAACTATAAACATTCTGGATTTTGAGGCTAAATGACAAGGTTAAACCCGTTACGGTTAAATTCCGTAAAATAGTTACATATACGTAACTGTGCGCATAATAGCGATATCGGGTAACCGGATAAGTCATGGACAAGTTCTATATGACATTATACTTTAAATAAGTTAAAATATCAGTAGGATATCAACTTTTATGTCCATTAAGGTTTTAAAACGAAACTATGCCTCATAAGTGCATTTTGGTAATTTCATATCATAAAAAGAACTTGAATATAATTTAATGTTATAATTATAAGTATTCTGGAAAAATACTTTATTTATGACATAATATTAGTAGGATGTCAATTATATGTGTAAATTATCTTTTATGACCAAACGATGCACCGAAGGGGCATTTTGGTCATTTTCACATAGTTTATAAATTATTTGGGATTCTGAGTTTATAACATGTAACTACTGTAATTATGTTTAAAATAAGTTTTAAAATCAGTAGGTATCAAGTTTTGGTCAATAATATGGTTTAAAACCATACTATACGCCGAAATGGCGCTTATGTCGTAAGATGACGTTGTTAAGTGATGTTTAATGAAAACTGACCTTAGGGTCAGACTTAAAATGTTTAAAATATGTTATTTAATATAACATATCAGTAGGTAAATGATTTACATTGAAAGATTGATTAAAATCATTTTATGAGTCACAAGAACTAAAACCGTCATTTATCGACATAGTTTAAGGACCTGCTTGGAAACTCAGTTTACAACTTGGTTTAACATCCCAAATAATCCTACTTATAATATTACATCAGTAGGAAACTCAATTTCAAGTTTATTACCATTAAAACCTTGTTTTGTTCAAAAAGGGCATTTTGGTAAAAAAAAAATGGCATAATTATGGAACTTGTGCATAAACTTAGATTCTGATTATGATCATGTAATATAACCTCAGAGGGTTATGCTACATTATATTATTATCATAATACAACTTTAGATCAGTAGGTAACTAATCTAAATCGGGTCAGAATTGAAAGTCAAAGCAGAAGCCAAACTTCACGACTTTCGGTTGCGAACCGACCCTAGAACTGAAATTGACGAGCCGAACATGCTCTTACATGTTCTAATAATTATTAACAACTTGTTTAAGTGTCAAAACATGTTTCATAACATATATAAGATAAATTTATGATTTTTTCCGAAAAATGGCTTGTTTGTCTTTTTAATAACATAACTTTGATCCGTCAATTGGTCTAGCAAACGTGATCTTCAGAAGATGCCCTTTATAGGGATTAACACCTACCTTATTACGATCACTTAGCCATGTTCATTTCAAACAATGGATGGACCATAATGTTCTTAACCGAAAGTCAAAGCGTTTGCCGTAAAACGCTTGACTTTTGGCTATAGAAGCCTATAAATGAAAATGCAAGAGTAAGGAACACTTACAAGAGGTTCCTATAATGCAAGAGAACTAAGTTGGATGCTCCTTTCAGCTAGGAACTTCTAGAGGAGGGAGAAGAGTTATGTTTAAGAAAGGTGCAAGTTGGAATGAAAACTTGAACACCTATTTATAGTTGGAGAACTCAAAGGAGGTGAAGCCAGGTGTTTAGGGGAGTAAGAAGAAGCTTACAAGTGTCCCAAAACGTGGCATAGCAGTTTAGAGAAACCATGGTTTCGAATTGAATGGTTTTGGAGTTTTGCTTGACCTCCAAACAATTTTTCTGCAGCAGAGCCTGTCTCGCGGGGCGCGAGAGACACAGGCCATGTCTCTCGCGGCCCGCGACCGCCCCATGGCCATTTCTAAAGTTTGACACTTTTAACCCCTGAACTATATAAAGTCTCTAAAGGCCTTCTAAAACACCTTTTTAGCAATTTTAGCCCTCCGTAGCCAATACTTGGCATACCTGGGATTATGCCCGGACATTGTTGAGCTGTCGGTTCGTTAAAAGGTCACTTAGAGGTATAAATTATCATGTTGACACTTTAATCCCTCCATTATCCAACTTTCACATATTTACAAAATTGAACCCTCTCGTCCAACAAATGGCACGTATAAGAGTTAGTACTTCACAAAGGACCACTTAGAGGCTTATTACAAGCATGTTGATTCCGATGTCACTCAGAGGCTGGGCATGTTGACATATCAGTCACTCAGAGGCCAAGTTTCAAGCATGTTGACGTATCAGTCACTCCGAGGCTAATGATTTAAGAATGTTGACATATTAGTCACTCAGAGGCTATTATTTATGCATGTTGACATCGGTTCGTCACTCAGAGGCTCAACTTGAGCATGTTGACGCCTTTAGTCCTTATTGGTCTTTAATAGACTATATTAAAAATACAACACGTGTCACTATACTATTGGACACGATTTTACAGGGTGTTACACCAAGCAAACCCGGTGAACCAAGCTAATCAAGCTCACCCACCTGCTAGAGGAAAGGCTTTCAATATCAACGACAATCAAGGAAGGGCTGACAACAATGTGGTCAACGGTACGTTTCTGCTAAATGGTAGTTATACATCCATATTATTCGACACTGGTGCGGATAAAAGTTTTGTATCTTTAGAATTCGAATCCATCCTTGACCTACCTCGTGTTAGTCTTGCTGAATCGATCACGGTGGAAGTCGTTGACGGAGAACCCATCTCGTTAAATTGAATAATACGTGATTGTACTCTTACTCTAAATGATCACGATTTCCCGATTGATCTTATTCCTATGAAATTGGGAAGTTTCGATGTTATCATCGGTATGGACTGGCTCAGCCAGCATCACGCCGAAGTAGTGTGCCATGAAAAGTTCATTCGTATTCCTCTCGCAGACGGTCAGACACTACGTATCTTTGGAGAAACTCCTTTGAAAAGGGTTAAATTGATGTCATGTCTTCAAGTTCGAAGATATCTTCGTAAGGATTATGTTGCGTTTCTAGCTCACATCGTCAAGAAGGAAGGCAAGGAAAGGAAGCTCGAAGATATTCCAATCGTGAGAGAATTTCCTTAAGTTTTTCCCGACAACGTTTCAGGACTTCCTCCTGTGCGAGAAGTCGAATTTCGAATCGATCTTGTGCCTGATGCTAACCAGTCGCGAAATCTCCCTATAGGTTAGCCCATCAGAGATGCAAGAGTTGGCTAGTCAGCTGCAAGAGCTGGCTGACAAAGGATTCATACGTCCTAGCTCGTCGCCTTGGGGGGCGCCTGTTCTTTTTGTGAAGAAGAAAGATGGAACGTTTCGCATGTGCATTGATTATAGATAACTCAACAAGTTAACTGCTAAGAATCGCTATCCATTGCCTCGTATTGATGACCTCCTAGATCAACTTCAAGGTGCCACATGTTTTTCGAAAATCGACCTTCGTTCTGGGTATCATCAGCTTAGAGTGCGGGAAGAAGATATTCCAAAAACTGCCTTTCGAACTCGTTATGGTCATTACGAGTTCATGGTTATGCCTTTCGGGTTAACCAATGCTCCTGCGTCTTCATGGATTTGATGAATAGGGTGTGCAAACCCTATCTCGACCGTTTTGTCATAGTTTTCATCGATGATATTCTTATCTACTCCAAGACAAGATCTGATCATGAGCGACATCTTCGACTTATTCTTACACTCTTGAGGACTGAAAAGCTCTACGCTAAGTTCTCAAAATGTGAATTCTGGTTAAAGGAGGTACAATTTCTTGGTCATGTCGTTAATGACAAAGGGATTCATGTCGACCCTTTGAAAATCAAGGCAGTACAAGAATGGCAAGCGCCACGTACTCCTACCGAAGTTAGGTCATTTCTTGGCTTGGCTGGATATTATCGATGCTTCATTGCCAATTTTTCTCGTATCGACGCTTCAAACCGCTTCATTTCTTGGCTTGGCTGAACCGGGATCGAACCTAGGTTCCCTGAGTAACACACACACCACAAACACCACTGTGATACACAAGTTGTGTTATCTTTAGATTATCATTACACTTATTTTACGCTAAGAGGAAACCCGCAACTAACCGGAATCATCGCAACACCCTTCACGCGCTTTTCCTTTTCAAACTTTACCGACAACTGTCATGGTTAAACTTGGCAACTTCAATCGATGGCTGTCATCTACCAATCACCCGAATTGGTTTCCAAAAAACCGAAACCAAACTCACCCTGTTTCGCCTATAAATACCGATCCTCAATCCACACTCCAACTCGCTCAAACCATTCAACTGCAAGCTTTCTCTAAACCACCCTTTGTTCCACCAAAGAAACCGCGGCTATCGCCGATTTTAATTCGCTAGAGAACCCTCCTGCTAACCGGTAACCATCTCTAATTTTAATTCAGTTCTTATATATATCATTTCCTTATATCATGTGGGTCTAGCAATCAAGATTTGGTCGAGTTTTGAAATCGGGAATGGGTAAATGTTTCTGGGTTAAATTTTAAACGAAGAAAACGAAGTGCTATATATATATATATATATATATATTATAAACAGGATTACAATCGGGTTAAGCATCCATCACAACTGGTTGGGCCGGGTGCAAACAAAACCCGGGATCACCGGTGCTAATCCAAGCACACACCGGCTTGACCACTTTAAAATCTTTTTAAATCTATCACTTCTGTATAAACATATTTAGTGTATAAATATAATTAAAACGCAAGTATTGCCGGGTTAGACACCCAGCCCAGTTGGTTGGGCTGGGTGCGAAACACAACCAAGGTCTCGGGTTCGAGTCCCTTGGCTCACACCGGTCGGATCATTTAATTTCCTTTTTTAACTTAACTAAATTTGAATGAACCTAAAATGTGTATAAGTATAATTAAAATCCAGATTCTTTCGGATTAGACACGTAGCTCAGTTGGAAGAGCTGCGTGCACGCAACCGAGAGGTCACGAGTTCGAGTCTCAACACACGCATGCCAAAAATCCAATTGAACCGGCCTGACAGCCTTGTCAGACTGACAAGATTTTTTTAATAATTTTTTTTATTTTATTCTATGGCTTATTATTAAATCAATTAAAATGTTTAAAAATATATATTTTCAAAGGGTTTAAAATATCAATAAAACCCACGAAAGTAACATAAAAATCTGAACAAAGGTTTTTAACCTAGATATTAAATTATTTATTTGTCGAATTATCGCGTTATTATTTTATGTTAGTACTCCTTCATCGGTTAAATTCCCAACTCGTGCGCTTTCATCTTCAATCAAGAATACGCACCCACTGTGAGTGAATCTCAACAAATTCCCCGTTTTAATCATGTTTTGGAGTGCATCATATGTCGTACATTTTCTTTATTTTATTTAAACACTTGTGCTAATATCATCTCGTGATCAAATGCGTATAGTTGTTATGTGGTTTATATGTGGTTATATTTTTATCATTTCAGTGCAATCATTTCATTAGGCCAGTCAGTTCCTCGTGGGATACGGGTTGAGCATCAGGTGCCTCATTAGATCAGTTCCGTTTGATTGAGCCTTGATCTCAAATACATCATTCATCATGTCATGTGTTCATACAATGTGGTTTGTGATTGGTTATATATATACATCTGCTCACATATGATTCATGCACAATTTTTTTTACTTAACAACAATATAATTCAATTATTTAAATGTTTTATCAAGGTTCACTCGCCAACTTTTGTTGACCCAAATCTTCTGTTTTTATGCATGATACAGGTGAACAAGCTGAGGAAAGAAATACATAGGAATGGCCTTAGAAGAATAAACAAGTTATTTTGTTTGGAACAATCTTTTGGTTTATTGTTTGTGTTTATATGAATTTTGTGTTGAATATTTGAAGTTGAATTTCAATTTAATAAATATGAAACTTATTAATAAATATCATGAGCTTTGTTGATAACCCAATCATGCCCCGACTTTTATTTCGCTACGGATCTGGGTGTGACAGCATATATATATATATATATATATCAAAGAAGTTATTAAAAATAACAAACCTAAAGCTATACAATGGGGAAACAAGTAATAAAGAAAATATAAAATAAAATGTAAGAATAAAATGCCAAAATCATCCCTGGGGTTTAGTATATTTGCTTGTTTCATCCAAAAGGAAAAAAAGGTCTTCACCTTAACAGAAACAATAAATTGAGTTAGTGATTTGGATGAAAATGACAATAAAACACAAACTTGAAGGACTTAAAGGCACAAAAGAAAAAAAATCATTTTGGATGAAACAAAAAAATATGACTAAACCTCAGAAACAATTAATTTTGGCATTTTCTCAAAACAGTCTCTTCTTGGTTTTGAAGCAAATACCGTGTGTTCGAGTTTTGTTGTGTTTGTGATCTGCTTCCGTCAAACATAGGGCTGTAATTGTGATTCGAGTTTGGTGTTTTTATTGAGATTTTCACATGTGAAGCCATTTTGTGTATAACAATCTATTTTATTCGTTTATAACAGACTTTAAAAAAATAAAAAAAATAGTTATTATGTGATACTCATTGGAAGCAGCCTCTCTATTTCAGCAGGGTAGAGGTAAGGTTTTCTACATCTTACCCTCCTCAGACCCTACCGTAACTTTGCTATCGGTGGAATTTACTAAGTATTATGATGATGATGTCGATATGTGATACATTTATTATCTTATGACTTGAAATTCGTTGGTTTAAAAAAGTGAGCGGCGGTTGTAATTTATAACTGAGGTCGGAGATTGTGTAGTTGTAGTTCATAATGGAGGTCGGGGATGGTTGTGTGGTGGAGATAATAAGTTTGGCTCTTTGAGATAGTGGTCTACAATGAACTAAACAATAGTGGTAACCAACAAAGATAGCTAGCCTAATTAACTGAAGTCACTAAAAAGTGAATATTAGTAAAATAACTTTCATTTCTCAAAAATAGTTGCAAATGATATGGAATATATATATATATATATATATATATATGAATTATGATGGTTCCGTTATCAATTATCATAGTTGTATACATAAAAAAAAGAGTAAAGTATAATTTCAGTCCTTGGGTTTATACTCAATCACACTTTCAGCCCTAATTTGAAAAGAACGAACATTCCAGTCCTTGTGGTTGTTGATTGGTCACAGTCAAGTCCTTATTGGAAGTCACCGTTAGTTGATTATTAAATACTTAAACGTTAACAAGCGTAAACTAGTAAATTCACCTAAACTAATCCCAATGTGAACCATATCACTCCTCCATCTTCCCTTATAAGCTACACTTCAATGCCTCTTCCCCCAAAATACCTCCGGCTCCCAAGTACATCCTCCGATCACGCACAAGATACCTGATTTCAAGTCCGATCAAGCACAGTATGTTGTCGTAAGTCGTGATATGCGACCAGAGGAAGTAACAGCTACGACATTTCCTGAATTTCACTTAACAATCTGGTATCAAGTTAATACAATTCAATGAAGATGTTAATCTTTGAACTTGCAGCTGGTTTAAGGTTCCAATATTGGAACTGTCTGGTAAGGATCCAAGTGCGAGTGGTTGTTCGGGGAGTGAGGTGTGCTAGTATCGAAGTGGTGGTGAACAAGGGTCGTGTTAGAATCAGGATCAAGCTTGTGTAGTATTGAAGTGTTGGTGTTCTTTAGGGTGACCAAAACCCCCTTATTTATGATGTATACTTAGAAACTCTGTTTAACTGTGATAATGGGTTTTTTTTAGTCTGATCGTTTTTTGGGTTTTAGTTGTTCACGATCATGGTCAACCCATTATGAAATCATGTGATTAATATGTATGTTTTGAATGATTTGAAACTAGTAATTGCAGTTTTAATATGTAACTTTTGACTTTTGGCTGTATTTAAACTAGTAAGTGAATGTAGGCTTTGTTAGTGATTGTTGATTGATATTATAGTTGTGCACAGTAGGGATATTGTTGTAATGTAGGTTTTGATGGTACACGACAACATGCACCATGTTTGTGATAATCAAGGTCTTAACTTGGTCAGGGATTTGTATGATTTAGGAAAGTTATGCATATTCTGACTTAGTTATGAATAAAACAGGGATGCACATGTATTTCGTTTGCAAAACAGGACTTATACTTTGGTATCCACATGTTTGTGATAATCGAGGCCTTAACTTGATCAAAGATTTGTAGGATTTAGGAGAGTTATGCATGTTGTGACTTAGTTATAATAAAACAAGGATGCACATGTGTTTGGTTTGCACAATAGGACTTATACTATGGGTTGTGATAATCAATGCCTTAACTTAATCAAGGTTTTGCAGGATTTAGGATAGTTATGCATATTGTGACTTAGTTATAAATAAAACAGGGATGAACATGTATTTGACACCTAGTCCTGACCAGGGGTAAATCAGTGATTGGTAATTGTATGTTTTTATTTGAAAACTTGTTTGTTTAGTTTTAGATAACCTGTTTGTTTTGGATGAACATGTCAAAACAGAAGTAAGGTGTTTGGAAATTGAGCAAACATATGTTACAAATGTCAAAACAACATTCTAGTTCTAGAAGTGAAACTCATTTGAATTTCAAAAACTCAAACCCATTTTTTGTTGTTGTTAATACCTTCATGTTGCATATTAATTCAAGTTAATTACTGCTTAGTTTCTAGATTAGGAATTGTTTTAAATATGGATGGAATATGTGATTTATATGTTCAGGGACCGAAAATGTAAGTAAAGTTATGAGGGTATTTTAGTCTTTTCACTGAATTACAAACGGTCAGTTAGTGGGATGGACTTGATTGCGAGCAATAGACAACCAAATGTTTGTTTTTTTCAAATGACTGAAGAAAGTGTGATTGAGTGTAAACTCAGGGACTGTATTTTACTAAAAAAATGATTATCTTTTTCATATTAGCTACATAATACATTAGTAAGTAATTATTCAGTTAGCTACATGGAAGATAAAATTGTGAAAGTCAATTATATAACTAGTGTAACTCCGGTCTGTATCAGTTCGTTACAATAACGGTAGGATATCGTCATTTGGATAACAACAAAAAACCATAAAAATACCGATATTGTTCCAATAATAGTGACACTGATACTGATTCAGTTTGCATGATATCAGTTTGGTTTGTCATGATATTGTCACTTGGTATAACTTACAATTCAAAAAAATATACAAGATGACAAGGGAATTTTTTAACACAGACAACGTATTCTACTTTCTAGAAAAGTTAACTAATGCAAGTTAGAAGAAAAAATTCAAACTAAATAAAAGTTAAATATGTTTAATGATATATTACATATATAATTTGAGTGAAATTGAAAGTAATAGTAGTGCAACTATTCATCCATGTTACATTTTAAGATATATATATATATATATATATATATATATATATATATAAACAAACGATAGTGAATTGAAAGTAATAATCGTGCAACTATTCATCCATATTACATTTTAAGATATATAAAAATAAAATAAAATTATTTATGTACTAATTTCAAACATTTTGTTAAAACTAGCATTTTAAAAATTACAACACTAAAAGGCATTTGTCTAATGATCATATGATTATAATAGAGTAACGAGAGTACATATGGTAAACACCAAGTGACATGTTGAGTTCCTATTTGGTAAAACACAATTAAGTTCCTGTAGTTGTCGATTTGGATCAATAATGTCCTTCTTGAAAACTAACGTTACAGAAGTGGTGAAATGACTTTAATACTTCCCAAGGATCAAAAATGCAATTGAGAAACTTCTTCTTCCTTACAATCTATGCGCTTCAGCTTCTTTATTCATGTTTTCCCAAATCGACATCTTCTTCTTCCTTATATCAACAATAATATATCAACAACATGAGTTTGATTTGTGTTGGGTTAGAATACCCTAAACAACAACTTACACAAACATCATCCCCAATGATTACATCCTTTATTCAACATGATTTCCAAGAATCAATCATAAAACATCAAACCAAAGTTGTAAAAAAGTCGATTGAATTAATCTCTAATATCGAATCAAAATTCACATATCAACAATAAGAAAACCTATGTAAGAATCAAAAGAACATATAAGAATCCTTTGTTCAATGCCACCCATGTAGACCTAGTACTTATCTTCAAGTACTTTTGTTAAAACACAATAATCGAAAACTGCAAACGATGTTTAATAACATATTTAACAAGATATTAGCAAATACAATAGGGGTCTCTCATAACATCTTGCTTAGTTTATATAAATACAACAAAAATCGTAACTTTCAAGCATTTCCCATTTTGGTATTATATCAAGGGATAGCAAATACCTTAATCTAATTCACCAAAGTTTGGATTTTTTTAGCAAAAGAAAAATAAATGCATAACATAATCTGCATTTTGTGTTAATAATATAGGCTAAAGTGAGTTTTTGAGACTATTTTGTGTGGGTTGAAAATAAGGTAAACATTGTATCGTGTGATAAAAGTACTCTAACCAACATAAGAAGACGAATATACCTTGGTCAACTAACAGTTGACTAACAACAAATGTTAGCAGGAACGTGAGTGATCCTAATCAACAACCACATGAACTTGATTGTTTAATTTTGCCAAATAGAGACTCAATGTATCATTGGGTGTATACCATTAGGACTCAAATTGTAGTTTACTCTAGAGTATTATATAATAAGTAGTATTAAGCCATTGCGTTCAGCGGTTGTCGTAAAATTGTATCAAATAGTATCAATGCTATACCACTGTCAGTAACCACCAACACCTAAAAAGCTCGTAAAAACAAAATAAATAAAAACGGAAAAAATAACTGCGAGCGAAAAGCAGGAGTAAAATCTTTGAATCAAGCACGCTCTTTGCAGAGAAACTAAACCGAAACGTAAAACATAGAAAAAAATAGCTAAGTTAATTCAGGACTCGCGCATTGCGACGAACTGTCAAATGGAGAAAAATAGATGTGTTACGACGGGCCTATCAAAATATACGAAAAAATGTTGAACCCTAAACGCACGTTGCGGTGCGTTAACTCACAAAATTTAGAACAAAACGAAAAAACTTGAGAAAGATGAAAAGTACGGTGAACCAAAATTGAAAATAAAAAAGAGTTGGGGTTAAATTACAAAAGATGAAAATTTTTGGGTTAATTGAAGTTATTTATTAATCTTAGATAAAGATAAGGATAAAACTAAGTGATATCTATATATTAGTTAATAATTAATATTAAAAGAAATATATTAAACAAATAAAAAAAATTATAAGGTTGAATAAGAGAATGTCATGTATTGTTATTTGAAGTCTTTTATTATAAGTTAGATTAGATAGATATATTCGTACAAAAATTTATTGAAAATAATTAATATCAAAAAGTCTTATGAATAATATTAATGAATAGATAAATTTAGAAATATAGTCAAACAGAAAACGTTTTTAACACATATTTACATAGACACGACATATAAACTATAAACAAATAGTTATAAAATAGAAAAACCAGTTGTAAAACCATGAGCAACTGCACTATTTATGTCATACTATTGGCTATCGCATAGAGATTATTTTTGAAGGGCCTCAGTTGTACAATCATGACGGATAACTTCAATCTAATGATTTTGAATTCCGTAAACTATATAAAAATTTATATAGTTTTATATATTTGATTATATCAAATTAACAAAGGATTATGTAACGTATTAGTATATTACAATTTAAATTTTATTACTATTGTATGTATCCCTAAATCATTATTTGTGTAATTTTTTTGTTTGATAAGGTCTAGTCAGAGTCAAAGATGATGACCAAGCAAGTCATATACATCAACAAAACATGTAGGTTTGTTAGTTCAATAACAAAACATGTAAAATTGACTTAACGTTTATTTAGTTTGTCCATTTGAAAGTATACATGTAAGATCATAATAATCAAATCTCTTACATCGTTTCTATAATTAAACATAAAAAACACTATTTTTTCTGTATTCTTTTCAATTAACTAATATTTTTAACACTTTTATCATTATCTTTATCTCTTCTCCACTCACAACCACTTTCAAAAAATATTAAAAAATTATAGAGATGACAGTATGTCCTCTAAATTTACTAGATAAACAGTAACTTTTTCTCATTTTTTCTCTCCTTTACTCACGACAATTTACAACCACTCTCACAAATATAGAGGTTACACTCACATAAAAATGGAGGTTCCATTGTGAATGCTCTAACATTGTTAAACCGTTCTCATTGGATTTTTCTAACATTTTTGGTAATGTTAAAATGAATGTGTTTATTATTTTATTTTTTTAGTGGACATGTAATATATATTTAAACCGTTCTCATCGGATTTTTTAACATTTTTGGTAATGTTAATGAATGTCTTTATTATCTTCATTTGAAAAATCAATTATGATTAAATTAACTTAAAATACTATGGCTCGTTTAGTTGTCATATTATACACATGTGAATAACACTAATAGGATAATTCAAAGGCATTATGTGATTCAATGCCTACGAAAATACATAAAACCCCCGTTACCTATATATACTAGAATCCCATAGATATGTAACACAATGCCAACAAACATACAAAACTCTACATTTCCTCTTGCATGACTTAGCAATGGCACACAATGGTATAATGTCCACAAATACACTAAAGCTCAATCATATATGGAAGAAACTAGAAAGGATACCATACCAAGGATAGGATGAATAGTAACTATCATCAAAGTCTAAGATAAAACATAAATGTTAACATGGGAAAATTCAAACAAACATGCATGGGTGAATACAACCAAATATCAAGATTAAACAAATTCAAGGGTTCACATCATTTGCATGGCATTACAGCCTAGTAGCATATTAAAGGTGAGATAAAACTTAGAAGCCATTAGGTCCTAAGTTCGATTCTCACTACGGGTTTTTCCCAGATTTGTGGGATTTCCTCCTGAACTTTGTATAGGCATTATTATCTAGTGGAGATAGATATAATCTGGTGATTTCGTTGGTGACACGATGATACTTTAATAGTTCATCAATTATTCAAATTTACTATTAAAAAATACTTATATGGACATGCACATTGGAAAACACCCAATCATAGTATAGAAACAAGTATGTGGCTAATAGTAACTACCATTTTGTGTGTGTGTTTTATTATTACCGAATATGGAAGAATTAAATTACCCTTCATGATAGAGGAACGAATAGAGTAATAAATCTTCGAAATTGTTTCTAACCATTGGAGATCACCTAAAAGGTCACAAATAACTTCTACACCCTTGAAATTGATAAAATACATAAAATAAAAAATTATTGGTAAATTAAGGACAACAATGATGAATGACGAAACAATGTCAACACAGAGCATTCACAATTCTTCAGTATTACGTAGTATCAGGTGAATGAATGTTTTTATATTATAAAAAGTGGTTGTAGTTAGTTGTGAGTGAGAAAAATAGAAAGGATTATGATATTCAAACATCCTGCCTTATTTTCATACCCTCCCAAAGCGCCGCTTTTAGGGTTCACTTTGCAGACAAAGCGCGGCGTTTAGGGTTCACTTTGCAGACAAAAGTTGAGATAGAAGGTGATGTAACTGTGATATGAGGTTTCAGAGTGTCAGCGTAACCCTAAATGCCGCGCTTTGGCCAAAGCACGGCGCTTCGACCCCATATTCTGGTGGTTTTAAGTGGTTGGCCATGCATTCGAAAGGATATTAAAAATTCGAAATTGCGAACCGTGTTTCATTCTTTCTAGTGTTTTGTTGTTTTAGTAGTGTTTCTACAAAATACAATGTCGTGGTTTAGCAACTACCTTTTTGATGAATACTCTGACTAATACATTGTTTCAGATTCTTACGAGGGAACCACTATTTCTGCCTCATACGATAAACCGATCCCTTCCAACACGAGGGAGGAAGAGATTGTATCTGGCATTCGTTATCGTGACAATATGGTGCAGTTGGACTTGAATATCCTTGTGGAAGAGTCGTACACACAACACTGCTATTCGGATTACGGATACGAAGGTGAACCATATCCTCAGGCTGAATATCCGTACGGTCAGCCAAACTATCCCGACCACGGTTACGGTGGTGAACATAGCTATGTATAACAAGACTATCTTGACCACGGTTACGGTGGTGAGCAGAGCTATGTACAACAAGACTATCCCAACCAGGTAGAGGGTGGTGAGCAGGATGAGGAAGACTCTTACCCAATTATATTTTCTTTTGATACAAACCTTACGTTTTCGTCACGTGATGAGTTGGTGGATTAGGTACAGAATACGGGAAAGGACAATGGCTACGTCATTGTGATTAAAAGGTCGAATAAAAGAGAAAAAGGTTTGGTTTCAATGTAGTCTTGGTGGGGAGTACAATAGTGTAGCTACAATAAGGAAAACTGGTAGCAAGAAAATAGGTTGCCCGTTTGAGTTTATAGGGTTTACGGAAGTGTTTAGAGGATAGAGGTGACAAACACGAGGCACAACCACACTTTATTGAAAACTTGGAGGGTCACGCGTATGCAAGAGGGCTTTCGTTTGTGCTAATGATTAACACCACCTATAAAACAAACTTGTACAATCTTTCGTTTGTGCAGGTTGTAGGTATAACGTTGACAAACCAGTCATTTGCGGTTGCTCATGCATTAATTTTTGCAGAGAAGGCAGGAAACTACATATGGGTGTTTGAGAGGATCAAGTCTATGTTGGTGGACTGTATGAAGCCACGTGTCATCATAACATATAGGGACTTGGCGCTAATGAATGCGTGTGAACAAGTTTTCCCAACAGCGAACAAGTATTTTGTCGGTTCCATATTAATCAAGTTATCAATAAGAACAAGGAGAAATTTACTAAGAAGGAGTGGAAAGAATTTCTTCGTTCGTTTTCGACACTGTGTGAGTCTTCCATAGAGGAAATATACATGTATAATTTGGCAAACATCAAAGCACAACTGAAAGAAGTTGGTCGTGGACGTGAGTATTTATTACATAATTAATTAAATACTTTTTTACATACATACATATATACCTAACAATTTATGGTTATATTTTAGAGGTTTTTGAGTATATGAAAAAATCCTGATTGGATCCATACCATGAAAAGTTTGTAGCTGCATAGACTTGCAAAACACTTAACTTTCACTAAACTACAACCAACAGAGTTAAGGGCATGCATGCATTACTAAAAAGTCACCTTCCAAGTCATCGCAACACGTTGTTTAAACTTGTGGGGTTTGTTGATCGTATTGTTGAGAAACAATATACGGAAATTAAAAGAGGTTTTGAAACAAGCCTTAGAAAAGTAATGAACCACTACAAGGATCACCCCGTGCTTGCAAATATACTTTGAAAGTTTTCATTATATGTTACTGAGCTTATGGCTTTCGAGCTACGACGTAACGAAGACGAGTTGGGAGCCTATGGTGCAACTTGTGGTTGCCAGCTTTTTACCAGTTGTAGTTTGCCATGTTCTTATCGTCTGGAAACGTTAGAAAAAAAAATGGTATGTTTACCTATTGACTCTTGGCTTTTATGATTTCACTACCTAATTTTTCACCATATGTTTTTTTTTCATAGGTCAGTAAATCCAAATCAATTCCATAGACGTGTTATGGAAGAAGCTTAACTTCAAGCCGGCAAGGAGTAAGATCGAAGATATCGACGTAGACGCGGTGTTTGAAAAACTGAAACAACAAATCAATCCAACACATCCTCAAGTGAAAAAGAGTTACTTGGAAAAATTTAAACAAATCCTCATGTCAGACAACAATACGAAAAAACCTCCTATTGTTCAAATGAACATCCGTTGTCGTCCAACAAAGAAGACACAGGAACAAAGTACAACAGAAGCTGGAAGAAAAAGCTATTATATACCGTCTACACAAAGTGGGTTCGACGCCTCAAACGATCTTTCTCGTTACAGCTCGTACGTATTATCCCAAGACTCTCAAAGACAAAAAAACAACTGCTTAACGTTCACCCCGATGTCCCAAATGAGTTGGGTCCTAAGTCGGATATAGCTATCGGGAACTATAGATGTCAAATTCCAAAAGTGTTTCACCCATATATCTCGAAAATAAAGGACATGAAACCAGATGGTCACTGTGGGTTTCGATCGGTAGTTGTGGGGTTAGGACAGAAACAACAAAAGTATTTGTCTATCTGGCGACAACTTTTATTGGAGTTGCGTATGAACGAGTGTATTTGGAGGTAAGTCTTTGATCCGGAAAATGTAGGACATTATGATGAGTTGTTTAATATGATAGAATTTCATGAAGTGGGTAAAGTAGAGCCCAAAAATTGGATGCTCATGCCTGTGACAGGATTTCTATTGCTCAAAGATATGGTGTGATTGTTCACACGATCGACATTCGCGGCAACGGCACAATTTTCCCTCTGTTGGGCGGTCCGGATGAAGCTGAGAAACCTCATCAGGTGGTTGCGGTTGTGTTCCTCGATAATGGACATTTCATCCACGTAAGGCTTGAAGAATCCTATCCAAAGCGGGCGTTTCAGCCAAAGTCAACAGACAAGGTCTGACAAGACTTTGGGCCTAAACACTTCGCTTTGGCCAAAGGCAGCGTTTCGGTATTTGCAAAAAGACGAGGTGCGTGTGTGAATAGCCTGAGTTACTGTTTGTATATTTGAGGGACTATTGTTCACCATTATATAAATTTTTAATACCAATCATGTCGCTTCTTATTTTGTTATACGAGTTGGATGCATGATTCCTCTAACCTCCCATATTACGACTTATGCCTTATACACGATTTGTTTCTTTGTCCCGTTAGCTACAAAATATTTAGAACTATAATTATGTTTCAACATAAGACTTTTATATGTTCTCATTTATAACTTACCTTTTTAATTGAAATCAGTAAATTTATACATAAACGTAGATCACCTGTTTTTTAAAATTTCAGTGTCATATTTTAGCAGTGGTGGATCTAGAAAATACCCTAACGAGAGCGAAAAAATGTCAAATTTTTCTAAAATTTACATTATTGTCGTAGCGTTAAGGGGTAGCGGGGATTATCCATATTTACAAGCTATATCCGCTCTTGTATTTTAGTATATACAAGAAATGAATTTATTGTAAACAATTTTTTGATCATATTATTTTAAATCAAACTGATGTAAATGTTTAATGTATAATTAAAAATTATTGTGAAAGAGATGCAACAACTCCATGTGTAAGATATTCAAACTTCATCTATGGGATATTATTGTCCAAGTGTAATATTCATGCTCTTGAAAATGGAAATTTTGGTGACTAAAACCGACTTGGCATTAATTACATGGACCAAGGAGAGGTACCAAAATTTAAAGAAAATTAAAAGACATGCTTGTAGTTGCTGTATAATGGCTAAACTTGTTTTTATCATTTTAGTTTATATTTTTTCAAAGTTAAATCTAAAACTTATAGTCACTATAATTCGAAGTTAAATCTAGAAGTTATAAATCATATCACATAAACATGGATACTACGTTACATAAAAAGAAGTAATCACCCTTAATAATAAAGTATTGAACATAAAATTTAGTGACTCCAATAAGCTTGTCACCAAACTAGTTTAGACGATTGAATATTACTATATAAAACACAAAATTTAGGGAGCATCATCTATGTACAAGTTAATTTCCATAGTTGAACAAAGTTATTATAACTCACTTAAAAATTGTAAAATAATTATATAATAATGTTATATTTTAATCATAAAATATAATAATGTTAATTACTTAGACGTGTATTTATTATAGAGTAAATTGCACAAAACGTCCTTTAAGTTTCACCAATCTTGCTGGTTTCAGCCTTAATCTTTAAAAGTTGCCAAAACCAGCCTTTAAGATTAAATTAGTTACGGGGTTCATCCTTTATCACTAACCCAGTTATTAAATCATGTTAAATGGCATCACATGCAAGCCATGTGAGGGTAAAACCGTCTATTTCATACTTAAAGGACGTTTTGTGCAATTTACTCATATTTTTCATCCTCTTCATCCTCCTCATCCTCGTCTCCTCCGCCACTTCGCCTGAAACCCTAACGGAAGTCGACACACTTCTCGATTTCAAACTCAACCTCCATGATCCACTCGGTGCACTCACTAGCTGGGACCGGTCAACCTCTTCCGCTCCATGCGACTGGCGAGGCGTCGGTTGCTCCGGCGGCCACGTCACCGACCTCCGTCTGCCACGTTTGCAACTCCAGTTCGGTGTGAAACTCGGCGATTCTGTTCTGTACTAGTAGTCGCAAAAGGTTAAGGCCCAAGATCGGGTACTCCTGCGGGGATTGTGGGAGACGACCACTGTACCATAACAAAACGACATCATGACTAACAAGTTTGATGAAATTTTGATAACTAGTTTTGTAATGAATTTGTTACCCGACATCTGAATAGTAAGGTTTGAGCTGAAAGAAATCTCTCTCGAACGCATCTTGATCTTCCATTTTTACACTAAGTACAACCGCATGCTCATAGATATCCCCTGAAATTGTTTTTAACACATTTATAAATATGGGTGGCATCAAAAGAGAGCAAAACTGAAGCATGAATATTTTTACAACGTTTCGGTATCAGTAGCGACCATTGCTGCAATTCTAGTAATTTACCTTACCATACTTCAAACAGTTTGGGAGCTCGGGGATGATGGTTGTAGGAACCTCATAAACAGTTCTGTGACAACCTCGGATTGCGTTACCGTCGGCGCTAAAATGCAGCAGTGAAACACAGTTCGCTAACGCAGACGGTAACGTACCTTGTTTATGAAACACAGTTCGCTAACGCAGACGGTAACGTACCTTGTGTATTCAAGCTATTGATTCTGTTAATGTATTGTTTATGAGCTTAAATTGTGTATTCTGTTAATTTTTGTAGACTTGTATCATTATGCTTCATAATTTGGATTTCTTGTTTACTGATGAACTAGAAGGTGATTCATTTATGTGTTTTATTTTGGAAAACATTGATTCAGTACCATCGTTGCAGACAATACGCCGTGAAGTATGGTAGACAATGCGCCGTGAAGTTGCAGACGTGGCAGACGGAGGTCGGTGACGTGGCCGCCGGAGCAACCGACGCCTCGCCAGTCGCATGGAGCGGAAGAGGTTGACCGGTCCCAGCTAGTGAGTGCACCGAGTGGATCATGGAGGTTGAGTTTGAAATCGAGAAGTGTGTCGACTTTCGTTAGGGTTTCAGGCGAAGTGGCGGAGGAGACGAGGATGAGGAGGATGAAGAGGATGAAAAATATGAGTAAATTGCACAAAACGTCCTTTAAGTATGAAATAGACGGTTTTACCCTCACATGGCTTGCATGTGATGCCATTTAACATGATTTAATAACTGGGTTAGTGATAAAGGATGAACCCCGTAACTAATTTAATCTTAAAGGCTGGTTTTGGCAACTTTTAAAGATTAAGGCTGAAACCAGCAAGATTGGTGAAACTTAAAGGACGTTTTGTGCAATTTACTCTTTATTATATACTAACAAATTTATGATATTTATATAAATAAGTTTGTTAGGGCTTTCGAACTTGATTAAACAACTTGATCTTGTTTATTAAATAAGATCAAACTATAGGCTTGTATTCATTTAGGCTTGGTCTAGTTTAAATTTCTATTCATTTCTAACTCACACAACTCTAGCTACTCAATTACATGCTAAATATAACTAACTAGTGCTAAATTAGAATAACTAGCAATAACACCCATGCGTTGCGGCATGGTATACCACAAATATTGAATTATTTAATTCAAATATTATGTTATGCGTAAATCATATGAAAACGTACGTTTCGACGTATCCAATTGAGCTCAGTGTGACCTATATAAGAATTGCGATTGGATCTAAACGTAATGTAAATCGAGTTTATACCGTCCAATCATAACGTATTTTATGTGACCTTACTCATACGTAGAAAACATTAGCGGGTATAAAGGAAAAACCGACACATGTAATCAAAAGGGATTAATTAGAGCTTTTGAAAAAAAGGGGAAAAGAAAATATTACTCCACTCGGTTCGAAACAAAATTTACTAAACATACATAAAAAAGCATGAAAACAAATTGTATTTGACCTAACTCGTTTTCCGAAAAAGTTTACGTTGAAATGTAGACTAACTCGAATTTTATAGAAAATCGCACATAAAAATATGCACGTAAGTGAAAACGTATTATATTTGATCGGACTCGTTTCTAGAAAATGTTTACGTAAAAAATAGAGCAACTGAATTTATACCGACACGTACATAAAAATATGCATGTAAGCGTGCCAAGTAGCACAAATGTCAAATCACTGCTAGCGACCACCAGCATTGGAAAAACTCGTAAAACTAAAATAAACAAAAAAGGGAAAAAATAACACCGGACGAAAAGCAGAGATAAAATCGTTGAACCACGCATACCCGTTGCAGAGTGAAAATGCGAAGAAATTACAATGAAACGTAAAAAGTACAAAAGAATATATAAGTCAATCTAGGACACGCGCGTTGTGAAGAATTCGTCGAACGGGGAAAATAGACACGTTGCGATGCACATGTCAAACAGAAAAAAATTTGACGAAAATATGTTGAACCTCACACGCACATTGTGACGTGTTAACTCGCAAAATTTAGAACGAAACGTAAAACGAAAAACTTGCGAAAAATGAAAACTATGGGGGACCAAAGTTAAATAAAAAAAGTGATGGACTTAAATTTCAAAAGATAAAAAGCTATAGGTTAAAAGTTAAAAAAGCAAAAGGGTTAAAATACTAAAGGTGAAAACCTTTGAGTTAAAAATGAAAAATCAAGATATTTTTTGAAAAACTTCTCATGCATAAGGTAAAACATCATTAAGCAATAAATTGTTGATAATTTATAATATGAAAATTATATTTATGAATCCCAAAATATGTTTTGCTCACATAATGATTCCATATACGATCATTAGTGATCATTAGTTACAAAATTGGGGTTTTCCTAAAAATAATTATCACACATGAAATTAGCTTCCCACGCTCCTTATGAATAAAATGTGAGAATGACGCACGTAAAAAGGTACCTCTGATATTGCATGTTACAATACTTAAAAAGTTATATTAATAAATATTATGGTAAAGACCCTATACAAATAAACTTATCGTATAAAATGTATAAATGACATAAAAAACACAATAGTATTTTTGTAATCTTTATATTTATTCGTAGGTAATTATCAAAATTAATCAATAAGATCAAAATTACCCTATAAGATCATTTGTAGGATAATTATGATACTCTACAAATTACTCCAATTACCCTACAAGATCATTTGTAGAGTAATTTTGATAATTACCATACGAATAAAATAATTTCGAAAATTCCACCACATTTCGTTACTTTTCCGTGCTATTCGTAAGTTTTGTACAATAAACGTATTTATATTTGATCTTTTGTCTAAATATTATTACTACCCAAGTTTCACCCAAATTAACAACTTAAATTTAGCTTAGGAAGTTTGGTTCTTAACCAGTGTATCGCCCTTCTTAACATATAGCTAATATATACATGAGACACATTTTGTTTAAACCTATGTTAAATCATAATTATTGCATAAAGGAACTATATGTAGTGCATGGATGACTTAATAAAAGAACGAGATATATAAATGGTTATGTAGCCGCATTATATATTACACTTAAAATAATACATATATTTTTTATGGTTTTTGTAGTTCTCAATATAATACTGGTTACGAAAAGAACACCCCTCTATATATAAACATAATATATATTTACTTTTGTGAAGACTCCTTTTCAGAGACAACAACATGTTCAGAATTATATTATCGTTGTACTTTTTATTTGTTTTGTACATGTCCTTTTCAATTTTATTGGACCAATTATTTGACATACATACGTAGGTAACGAATATATAATCTCAAAGAGTATGATATATGCATGCATAAGTGGTAGTTCAATGGATTGGTTTTGACTATATATTTAATTCTATGGTACATCGATATCGTGTTGCACATCACCAAATTTAATTCATACCAGCTAAGACTTTGTTGCTACACTTTAAAATCACATAGAAGAATAGACTATGTGAATTATAAAATCATATTGATAGTGCAATGGAGACATGGTGGAAGAGAAAAAAGGAGTCGTATTAGTTCGTATGGTTGTCATATGTATCATATTTAAAACAGGATGCATAATTGTTTATGCTTCTTAAACAATTATCTACCACAACACAGCAAGGGGCTATCACCGATAGACGTATCCGTTCGAAATCTGTTGGTGAAGTGGGTCCCGTCGGTAATGCATTGAGATAATTTGTCAAAAAAACATGTGCATGTAAAGGATTTACCAACATATTTTACTACGGGATTTACCGAAATATTTTACTACGGGAACAACAACGGAGGGTATCATCGACATACTACAGAACTATGTCTGCGTTTGATTGAGCGGTTTCTTCCTACGAATTAGTGATTCTTTACTGACCATTACTTTGGTCATTCATTGAGGATTATATTAAAAATTTGTCATCAGCGATTTGATTTTTATTAAAATGGATATAAATTTCCAAGAAAAAAAAGATCTAACAAGTTGTAAAAGATAAAAACTATAAAATCTACAGTGATTTGTGTAAAAGAGAATTAACTGAATTACAAAAATCTTGACACCATAACCACGGTGAATAAAACATTTCCATTAGCTGGTGTGAATAATTCCATTAGCTAGTGTTATTAATTGTAATACAATGTAATAGGTTAGTCATATATTACAGTTAAAAAAATTAACTTTTTAATAATTAATTAAGGAAATTTACACTTTTTTAATAATTAACGATTCCCAATAATATCAACCCGTGTAATACAGGGGTTTGTAATACACGTGTAACAATTAATTAAAAAGTTTATAATTTATTGTTATTATTTTTTTTATATTCAACCTTCGTAATATACGGGTTTCCAAATAATGTTACGTATCATTCACTTATATATTAGCTACTTATTTATTTATAAATCTCATAATATTTATAAGCAACAAATTAACAATATTATATTTCTTAAAACTATTTGTTTATGATAATATTTATGTATTTACCCCGTGTAATACACGAGATTTTAACCTAGTCAATATATACAAAATATATTAAGAATTATTTGTTCTCTATAACTAGCCAAAAGTTTCGATACACCTCGTGTGCCAAGAAGCTCTTGATATACAGTGTTTATACTTTTAGTGGTGCAGGCAATTTCATCGACAACAAATAATGGATAATGATGATGAAGTGCAAAGTTAGATGATATGATGACGTACTAGCCCAAGAGTCAAATAAAACCTTTATCAAAGACCCTTTTCCAACTTCTTTAGTTTAGATCAAAAACTTATCTTATGATAAGGCTTCTAGTAGTTATTAAAAGGTTTATGAGGCTCGTACACTGAGACACCCTGGGTCCTGTTTTTCCACAATTGTAGCATTTTTCTATGCAAAGTGACATTCTCTCGAACGATTTAGGTCGTGCGTATTAGCACTGAAAAGGTTTGGCTCGCGAACTTGACTTCGTATAAGATATAGAGAACTTGGTCTTCTTAGAAGAACTAAACAACTTTTTACCTTCTGCTTTTCACCTAGTTCGCCTCATTTTTTAATGTTTCAAAGCTTGTGCATATAATTTATAATTTTTTTTCCTAGATTTTGTTGGTTTTAGGTGCGAATCCATTGCTTTTAGTACTTCATAAGTGTTAATTTGCAAGGCAACTTGGTGTTTTGAATACAAATTAGAAGAAGCCTGAGTAGACCATGATGTTCACAAGTAGAAGACAAATTTTTGAATATAAGATCAAGAGAAAGACCCAATACTCGCCGTATGATAGCATACAAGCCATTGATTTTTTGGTAGACTCGCAACGGACATTTAAGACTCGATAGATCGTAAGGTAACATATGTGGCGTATGCCGCCAGTCCAAAAAACCCTAATTTTTACCTATTTATTAATCCTGACGTCGAAGAATTCTTCTAAATCATTGTTAAAAGCAATTCGGGTAGAAAAGATTGTTGATTGGAGGCTAGGATTGTAGCATTCGATTTAAAGACGCGTTTGGGATTGAAGAATTTGATTGTTATTGTTTTCATAAACATGAGTAGCTTAATTTCTTTTGTATCATCTTAGTTTATTTGATTTTTGGCATTATTAGACTTGGATATATGACTCGGTTATGAACTTATGTTGATTTTAGTAAAATTCTACTTTTTTCCTCTTATGATATGTATGATTACCTTATTTAATTGATTATCATCTTTTAATTCATGCGATTTTGTTAACTAATAGTTGATAGGACCATTATTAGGTTGTTGACCGTTTATTGTAATTTATGACATGAACTATCTAAGTCCCGAATCTAGATCCACACAATGAATTCAGTTTATCAACTCTTCGTGTAAAGGTGAATTTAGTACACAAAGTCTCGAACAACGTCAGTTGTGTTAAACATGATCGAATTGAAAAGGCATATGTGTAACATCCTAATTGTTCATGGGATTAAAATATCTATATTTTTTTAATAAAAATATATAAGTTTGTAGTGGTGGAAATAGTATTTTTATAAAATACTATGAAATATATTTTAAGAAGTATCAAGTGTTGGAGAAATAAGCTTGATATCATCAAAGCTTTAACCTAACTTAAATAGTTAAGATTTATTGTAAACATGAAAGTTAAAGGTATTTTTATTGAGTTTATAATATTTGAGGGCTAAAGTGCTAATCCCCTAACTTGGTGGTAAGAAGGGGTTAAATAGTAAAGATGATATATAACAAATAAAAAAAAAGAAAAAAAGAAGGGAAAGGCGGCGACACCAGGGAGGTCTACCTCCTGGTTGATTTTGCATGGAGGGAGAAGAGCTCCTAGATGGGGTCAATTTCATAAAATGAAGACAAATTAATGAGATTGGAGCTTGATTTTATCATCCTTCTCGATTTCTTTAGCTAATGGTAAGTAACCCTCTATGTTTGGATAGTAAAAAAAACTCATGGATTAGGGTTCTTGTGTCTTATGGTTCAATAAAACTGAAATTCATGGTTTTTATGCTTGACTGTTGGATGTAGAAACCCTACCTGATATGTTAGAAAGATTAGATGAAGTTTGAAGTCATAAATTTATGTTGCATGAAATGATTTAACTATTAAGTTTAGCAAATTAGTAAGGTAGAATGGAAAATATGTACATTTGCTTACACAAATCTGAACAGAACTTGTGAATCTAAGAACAATGGTGATTTATTTAAAAACATGAAAAATTGGTACTATTGGGGGATTATAAAAAGGTATACATATTTGATTATGAATTGGGTGTATGAGAACTCATATAAGCGTAAAAATGGCGGAATATAGTTTATGCCAGCAATGTGTTTGATTAAATGCCTAAACCAAAATAAAAGTTAAATTTTGAAATATTTGTCATGTTTACTACATGAAATGATTTGTTAATAATCAGGAATTAATTAGTAGGTGCAAGTCTATGGCAAACCTAGTTGGTGAATTAGTTTATTATATATTATCATAATGATACATATGAGTTCGTTATGTCAAAGAATGAGTTAATCGACCAAATGGGTCATTTGGGTAAATGAATTTATATGCTTTCGTTTAAAACAATATTATCAATTTGTGAATTTAAATATGCTTTTAGATCTTAATATGGTAGTATTGACCCGTGACTTTAGGTTATACAAAATGGGTGATAATGGGTCAAATGAATGGTATTAAACAAATTACAAGTTTGGAGTAAAAAAATGGTTTAGAATGCATGTTTGATGATGGGTGGATAAATACTTAGGTATTATAAGATGAATGCCAATGTTATGTGTTTTAATGAATTGCAAGTTTGATTTGTTGTCAAGATAGGTGAGATAGTGTTTGGACGACAACGGATCAAACGGACGATAAAGCAACAACACTCCTACGGGCGAAGATGAGTGACTCAAATATGTTTGGACTCGTATTGAATTGAATGGTATTCTTGTTTACTTGAAATTTTATAGTTAAGGTGGACGTTTTAACACAGATTATTGAATGGAGTTTGATTTAACAATAACATATTGTTTTGAAGATATTTTTGGGGTTTAAACCCATTGAAAAAGAGTGCAAATTGTTAATGGGTCGAGAGACCAAAGTGCTGAAAATTCAGCTTCTGTCCTGATTTTTACTAGTTTTTAAAAATTCATAGTAAATTAACCGAATGTCTGTTTGGGGTGTATTTTATATCTATGGAAAGGTCTCTGAATCGCCGTCGCTAATAATTTTAGTTGAAGTAAAATACTCACCGAAAGGGGAGAAACACTGAGTTACTACAATTCCGCAAAGCTGAGTGAAAATATATATATATTTGTAGTACTTGCATAATCTTGGGGAATTTACAAAGAAACCAATCGATGTGATTTTTTATCGTTGTAAGCCTTAATGTAATTATATATATTTACATGAGTTGAAATGAGTGATTCCTTGCTTATGCGATGCGTATGTTAGATTAATAAGTCATTGGTGTTGTGACCCGTATGTACAAATACACGTGATTATCAAGTAGTGCTTATAAAACAAACGACACTTGTGTCGTTAGACGTATTTGACCTAATTGAGTATGTTACGAATACATACATGAATTATTAAGCGTAGACCAAGTAAAAAAATAATCGTTGATAATCGTATATGTTGTTTGATGAACTACAATATAGTTATGCGGCAATTTACTATTTTATCTATATTGAACGAATTGCTTTAATAATGGTTTACTTTGAAGTGTCTTTGGCTCTATATTAGCAGGGATAAACATGAGATATGGATAAAAGCTCCCGGATTAGAATGGAGAAAGTCACATAATGAGTGACTTGAGAAGATGAAGTGGAGGCTAAACGTTGTTTTCTTGGACGTCATGAGCATAAAAACTCCTTTATGTTTAATGCAAAATAGTATTCTGAGTCCTCACTTAGCAAACGCTAATTTTGGGGTGTTTTTCTATGTAAGTGATATGTATGAGAACTATGAATGGGGTAGATAAGTCATGAGAATCAACATGGTGGATTGAACTGATAACATGAAAGAAGAAAAGAACTCACAAATTCTGGTGGTAGAAAGGCAAAAGTGATCAAGTCTTGGAAGCGGGTCAACTATGGAAAGATATGAGTTTTCTTATCGGATCAAATTGACCTAGTTATTTACATTTTGGAGTTTAATAAAACGTTTGTTTTAGTTAAGCGCTAGTATGTCAATGTAGTAGTTGGTTGTGTTCGTTTTATAAAAACATTAAACAAGTTTTGTTTTCGTAAGGAATGGTCGTTTTGCAAATGGGTCATGGCGAAATTTTCTAAATGAACATTTGTAAATGTTTTATTAATCCAAATATGTGGTATACTTATGGAATAATAATATTTATTAAATAGGATAAAAAATATGAGCCTATTTTCCGTAAAGTATTTTAATATTGTTTTTAACAAGTCGACATTACAATATGAGTGGAATTGATGTGAACACAAAGAGGGAAATAATTTAGGGCTTGCATTCAACTCAATAAGGTAGAGGTTACAAAATGATCATGCACACACTCACACAACTATTTATACAATAAATACATGAATCCCAGAAAAAATATTCTTTCCTAGGCAAATGTTGAATAAAAGGGCTACTAAGAATTTGTTGATCTTTCCTAAGGATTGTTTGGCTGCTTATGGACTTACTGATGTAAGATGTAGTAGTTCATTTGTTTCTAGGTGGTTTGAAGTCATAAGTAGAATTGGCTAGGATTTACTTAATGATCTAAGATGGTTAATTTGTGTCTATAGCGTTTAGTTTTCCTTTTATCATAGGATTATAGGCTCTTGATGAGGATCTTAGATGGTTAGTGTGTGTACAACGTTTATTAGTCGTTTGTTTGAATTGGTTATTTTAATTGTTGATTCCATAACTCTAAGTATTATGGCAATATTGATAGAGATCTAGTAATAAGAGTTGCACTACGCGTCCATTGATTGATATCCAGTTCTTACCATTGCTATACTATATTACAATAGGTTTACTCGCCTATTGTGTGTGGTTTAGTGATTCTGAAAACCTTTTAAACCGTTAATGTGAAATCGTGATATTTTTATATATAAATTCGCACACACCATCTTAGCAATCCAATCTCCGTATCCCTAGCTTAGTTAGTTAAAACTTGTAAAGTTTACACTTTGAGGGAGAAATAAACACCATATATTTAACCTTTAGCATGATTTGATACTAGTTAATCCACATTCTTTCGGTTTGTAAGAGCGAAATGCAAATATGAGCTTTATCAAAGAAAGTTCCCGTAATCTTATCAATTAATTTATCCGGGTTTTTCTCTTTTGGTCACCAACTCATCAAACACGTTTCCATTTAATCCCCTTTTGTTCCATATATTTTCTAAAATGTAATTTCAACCCCAAATGGTATGGATTTCCATTAACAACCTTGATGATTCAGGTTATGACAACCACTTAGGTATAACTGCATCTAAACATAAAACTAAGATTAGATATCTTTTTTTATTGAGTCATAGAGACATATAAATGTAATTCCAAAAATTTCAAATGTTAGAAATATAGCGGTCTAGCAACGTGATATCACTTATCACCATTCCTGATAAGGGTGTGTATAGGTCGGCTTTGGTCCAATATCATAACCATAATCGAGATGCTAGTAAACGGATAACTATAATCATAACCGGTCGGTTATGGCAATTTCAGTTGAGCATTTTGAAGGTTATAGCGAGTCGATTAACATGAACTTTTAGTTGACCTTTGCATTCTATTTGAACTTTGTGTTTGACCTTTATTAATCTGGTTAGAAGACAATAACATCTTGTATTCAGTTCTTTACTTCATAGAATATCAAATACATCATATGTAATCATCAATGTGAACTCATAAGAATGAATGTACAAATAATTCAGGAGAAAGACAGGGTTCAATACCATTCTTGTTACAACCCTATAGACTTACATCAAGAAGCGTGTGAAAACTTTGTTATGGTAGTTTTTTTCCAACATATCTATTGGAAGTCTTCATTGTCCAAGAAAGTCAATTGGTGAGTGCTCAACCAAGTACTTACATTCATGTTAATATATTGGAAGTCTTCATTGTCCAAGAAAGTCAATTGGTGAGTACTCAACCAAGTACTTACATTCATGTTAATATCGTGTTAGTTATGATAAATGTTTTTTGTTGTTTGTTCATTTCGTCTATGATACATGTTACATCATAAGCATCGTATTGTTTCACAAAATATACCATATAAGGGTTGGCGGAGTTGAACTCCCACACATATCAGGACTAACTGGAACTTGAAGAAACACCGTTCTATGTGTTGTGGGGTGTTAAAAAAAGCTTGACGGCAAAGTAAATATATTTTTTATTTGTTTTATATATAAGGCTAGGGAAGAAGAGGTAATTTATATTTTGTCTTTTTAGGGAAGTTAAAAAAACCCTAGGAAAAAGAAATTAAGGTGCATACTCTAATTGGTGATGAGTTAAGAAAGGTGAATGAAGACGAACTCCCAAAAACTTATAACAACTATCTCGAATTATACATTATTAATGTTGATCTAATTGATATGAATATTTATTTATAATATATGTTGATGAAAATGATATAATAGAAAACTAAAAGATAAGTGAAGAAAATAAACAAATTCTAATCCATCAATCATTATTTAATGCTCTTTTTTCAACGGCAAAATTTTGCTTCTTTCATTAGGCTACCAACCCCAATAATATTTATACTTGTTTTAGATTTTGAAGCCCACTTCAGTAACGTTTCAAATGAATTATATGTTTTGCTTTCTTAATCTTAAAAAGCAATTCGTTTTTTATCAATCTTTACCTCCAATCAACAACAAAAATCTATTCGAGAATGGGATTTGTATTCAATTTATGGAATAAATTATATGTTTTGACAAATATATAAAGTTGGAATGAATTATACATCTGTGTTCAATAAACAGAATTAAATACGGATCACATTTTTAATAAACTGATTTTTGTCAAACAAAATTAGACATGGATGTAGATTTTGTATGAAATGAATCATATGTTTTGCTTTCTTAACCTTAAAATATATTCGAGATTTGAATTCTGATCCGTATTCAATTTATACTTAAAATTCGTCAAAAAACACATCGACGACAAATTTATAATATACAGATTTTTGGACTTTGCGACCTATGGAAGTTATGAGTTTGGTTCCATGAGTTTTGATGATGATAATTTCTAAAGCCATCGTTATAAAAATTTTGACTACCAACATATTGACCTTGACTCCTAAAATTATTTGATGGACCATTAAAGTTATTCATTCTTGGTCAACTACTTCTAGGTCTATCATATCTTCCTGATGTAGATGCAGACTGAAATCTTTGTTGATTTCTTTAAAAACAAGGAACTTAGTTAGTTCCTTTTTCAGTCTTATCTACACCAACAGCAACACTCTGTTGCTTGGTAGCAGATATCTTTGGTGAGTTCACCCTCTTCTCACCATCACCACTTTTCTCTGGTTATTTTTTTCTTTGTCTCTCACTTACCTGTGCTTCACTTTTTTTGTTAGGACAGCAGCTAGCTACATGTCCCTTTTCATGACATTTGAAGCAAGATTTTCTAGCCGAAGTCTTCTTTACAGAAGCCTCTTACTTAGATTCATTAGGTGACGGCGATGATGAAGATGACCATGCCTTTGAAGGATCTTGTTTAGTTTGCTTAACTTCTAATTTTTCTTTGTTTTTATTTTTAGCAAACTGCACATTAGACTCTATAGTAATAACAGGGCCTCTTCTTTCATATCACTCCCTTTAACAGAATCAACATTTTTAACAAAAATTTGTTTTTGATTGTTAGGGTGTGTATTATTTGTTTTCAAAACTGGTTCCCTGTTATGTCCTTCTTGGCATTCTCAGAACCATCAACACTTCCTGATGTGGAACTACCAGGTGTAGTTGACACAAAGTCTGTAAGCTCTTCTTCATCTGACAAGAAAGAATAGTCATGACCAAGTGGTGGTGGAACTTCATTCAAACCTGTGAATCCCACACACGTCTCGTCATTACTCTTCTTCAAGCCATTCATCATGTGTTTCATGACAAAAGATGATTCTCTGAATTGATTTAATTTCTTTTCAAGCTCACAAATTTTAAGTTGTGCTTCAGACAACTCTTTACACTTTACAAAAACCTCTTTTGTTCTCTCACTCATCGTATCCTGAGCTAAATCAATAACTTGAAGTTTTTCGTTAAGCTTACAGGTTAAAATATTGATTTCTTCCTCATAACCTTTAATTTTCTTCAAGTATAATGACTTATTTCATTTTACGAAAAAGTTTGATTCTTTTAAATTCGAGAGCTCATTGGTTAGACGTTGGTTTTGATTTGTTAATGTGTCAACTTCACTTTGCAGTTCACGACATTTAAGCACACAGAACTACCAGAGTTAGAACATACCCCGCCTGTTGATTTGCTTAGATCAAAGCATCAAAATCAGCAGCCATCTTCTTCTCTGTAGCGGTCTGTTCTCCATCAGCTTTTTCAGCTACCTTCTCTTGCTCCTTCTCAGCATCAGCTTTGACCTAATTGAGTATGTTGCGAATACATACATGAATTATTAAGCGTAGATCAAGTATAAAATGATCGTTGATAATCGTATATGTTGTTTGATGAACTACTATATAGTTATGCGGCAATTTACTATTTTATCTATATTGAACGAATTGCTTTAATAATGGTTTACTTTGAAGTGTCTTTGACTCTATATTAGCAGGGATAAACATGAGATATGGATAAAAGCTCCCGGATTAGAATGGAGAAAGTCACGTAATAAATGACTTGAGATGATGAAGTGGAGGCTCAACGTTGTTTTGTTGGACGTCATGAGTATAAAAAACTCCTTTTTGTTTAATGCAAAATAGTATTCTGAGTCCTCACTTAGCAAACGCTAATTTTGGGGTGTTTTTCTATTTAAGTGATATGTATGAGAACTATGAATGGGGTAGATAAGTCATGAGAATCAACATGGTGGATTGAACTGATAACATGAAAGAAGAAAAGAACTCACAAATTCTGGTGGTAGAAAGGCAAAAGTGATCAAGTCTTGGAAGCGGGTCAACTATGGAAAGATGTGAGTTTTCTTACCGGGTCAAATTGACCTAGTTATTTACATTTTGGAGTTTAATAAAACGTTTGTTTTAGTTAAGCGCTAGTATGTCAATGTAGTAGTTGGTTGTGTTCGTTTTATAAAAACTTTGGTTATTAAATAGGTTTTGTTTTCGTAAGGAATGGTCGTTTTGCAAATGGGTAATGGCGAAATTTTCTAAATGAACGTTTGTAAATGTTTTATTAATCCAAATATGTGGTATACTTATGGAATAATAATATTTATTAAATAAAATAAAAAAATATGAGCCTATTTTCCGCAAAGTATTTTAATATTGTTTTTAACAAGTCGACATTACAATATGAGTGGAATTGATGTGAACACAAACAGGGAAATAATTTAGGGCTTGCATTCAACTCAATAAGGTAAAGGTTACAAAATGATCATGCACACACTCACACAACTATTTATACAATAAATACATGAATCCTAGAAAAAATATTCTTTCCTAGGCAAATGTTGAATAAAAGGGCTACTAAGAATTTGTTGATCTTTCCTAAGGATTGTTTGGCTGCTTATGGACTTACTGATGTAAGATGTAGTAGTTCATTTGTTTCTAGGTGGTTTGAAGTCATAAGTAGAATTGGCTAGGATTTACTTAATGATCTAAGATGGTTAATTTGTGTCTATAGCGTTTAGTTTTCTTTTTATCATAGGATTATAGGCTCTTGATGAGGATCTTAGATGGTTAGTGTGTGTACAACGTTTATTAGTCGTTTGTTTGAATTGGTTATTTTAATTGTTGATTCCATAACTCTAAGTATTATGGCAATATTGATAGAGATCTAGTAATAAGAGTTGCACTACGCGTCCATTGATTGATATCCAGTTCTTACCATTGCTATACTATATTACAATAGGTTTACTCGCCTATTGTGTGTGGTTTAGTGATTCTGAAAACCTTTTAAACCGTTAATGTGAAATCGTGATATTTTTATATATAAATTCGCACACACCATCTTAGCAATCCAATCTCCGTATCCCTAGCTTAGTTAGTTAAAACTTGTAAAGTTTACACTTTGAGGGAGAAATAAACACCATATATTTAACCTTTAGCATGATTTGATACTAGTTAATCCACATTCTTTCGGTTTGTAAGAGCGAAATGCAAATATGAGCTTTATCAAAGAAAGTTCCCGTAATCTTATCAATTAATTTATCCGGGTTTTTCTCTTTTGGTCACCAACTCATCAAACACGTTTCCATTTAATCCCCTTTTGTTCCATATATTTTCTAAAATGTAATTTCAACCCAAATGGTATGGATTTCCATTAACAACCTTGATGATTCAGGTTATGACAACCACTTAGGTATAACTGCATCTAAACATATAACTAAGATTAGATATCTTTTTTTATTGAGTCATAGAGACATATAAATGTAATTCCAAAAATTTCAAATGTTAGAAATATAGCGGTCTAGCAACGTGATATCACTTATCACCATTCCTGATAAGGGTGTGTATAGGTCGGCTTTGGTCCAATATCATAACCATAATCGAGATGCTAGTAAACGGATAACTATAATCATAACCGGTCGGTTATGGCAATTTCAGTTGAGCATTTTGAAGGTTATAGCGAGTCGATTAACATGAACTTTTAGTTGACCTTTGCATTCTATTTGAACTTTGTGTTTGACCTTTATTAATCTGGTTAGAAGACAATAACATCTTGTATTCAGTTCTTTACTTCATAGAATATCAAATACATCATATGTAATCATCAACGTGAACTCATAAGAATGAATGTACAAATAATTAGGGAGAAAGACAGGGTTCAATACCATTCTTGTTACAACCCTATAGACTTACAACAAGAAGCGTGTGAAAACTTTGTTATGGTAGTTTTTTTTCCAACATATCTATTGGAAGTCTTCATTGTCCAAGAAAGTCAATTGGTGAGTGCTCAACCAAGTACTTACATTCATGTTAATATATTGGAAGTCTTCATTGTCCAAGAAAGTCAATTGGTGAGTACTCAACCAAGTACTTACATTCATGTTAATATCGTGTTAGTTATGATAAATGTTTTTTGTTGTTTGTTCATTTCGTCTATGATACATGTTACATCATAAGCATCGTATTGTTTCACAAAATATACCATATAAGGGTTGGCGGAGTTGAACTCCCACACATATCAGGACTAACTGGAACTTGAAGAAACACCGTTCTATGTGTTGTGGGGTGTTAAAAAAAGCTTGACGGCAAAGTAAATATATTTTTTATTTGTTTTATATATAAGGCTAGGGAAGAAGAGGTAATTTATATTTCGTCTTTTTAGGGAAGTTAAAAGAACCCTAGGAAAAAGAAATTAAGGTGCATACTCTAATTGGTGATGAGTTAAGAAAGGTGAATGAAGACGAACTCCCAAAAACTTATAACAACTATCTCGAATTATACATTATTAATGTTGATCTAATTGATATGAATATTTATTTATAATATATGTTGATGAAAATGATATAATAGAAAACTAAAAGATAAGTGAAGAAAATAAACAAATTCTAATCCATCAATCATTATTTAATGTTCTTTTTTCAACGGCAAAATTTTGCTTCTTTCATTAGGCTACCAACCCCAATAATATTTATACTTGTTTTAGATTTTGAAGCCCACTTCAGTAACGTTTCAAATGAATTATATGTTTTGCTTTCTTAATCTTAAAAAGCAATTCGTTTTTATCAATCTTTACCTCCAATCAACAACAAAAATCTATTCGAGAATGGGATTTGTATTCAATTTATGGAATAAATTATATGTTTTGACAAATATATAAAGTTGGAATGAATTATACATCTGTGTTCAATAAACAGAATTAAATACGGATCACATTTTTAATAAACTGATTTTTGTCAAACAAAATTAGACATGGATGTAGATTTTGTATGAAAGGAATTATATATTTTGCTTTCTTAACCTTAAAATATATTCGAGATTTGAATTCTGATCCGTATTCAATTATACTTAAAATTCGTCAAAAAACACATCGACGACAAATTTTGTAATATACAGATTTTTTAGATGGAATTTTTGGTAGAGATGTGTCATGATCAAGAAGAGGAAAAAGAATACAAGCATGGAAATTCTTATATGTAAATTAGTCATGCTATTTTTTTCCAACTCAAAGTCTATGTTCATATAATTGTGTTAGAATCACTTTTTGTTTCAATTACGATGCAATATTCAATAAAATTTTATGTAAATTTGTCTTTGGTTAATTAGTTATATGCAATATTCAATAAAATTATATGTAGTTAAGAATTTGAAATTAGGGCTCATAAATCAATCAAAATTCTTTTTTCGGTTCATAGGATAATGCAGTTTGCTTCGGATAACTTTCGATCACTTTTTGTTATTATTATTATTATTTAAATGAGTTTTTCTATTGGTATAATAGGTTGATCCTTGTTCTTCGCCCTGGATCCTTATTCGATCAACCTATTAAATTGCTTATTTGTTTTTATCCTAATATATTTTCGCATCTCATATTTAATAATAATGCATTCAGAATCAACATCCTGCTCTAATACGCGGTCAACTTATTATATACAATCAACAAATTGTAGCGCACTTTGATCAAATTATCACAAATCGAACTTTCTATTATTTAAATCCTTTTATTTTTATAACTTTTGAATTTCAATGATCTTGATAATTAAAAATTACAAAAAAAGTTGTGGGTTATAATCTTTTACGGTTGATAATTTCAAGGACCTATCAACATATTTGTTGATACTGCTTTTTCTTTTTAACGAGGACCTGTCAACATATTTGGTTTTTTTAATGGCAGAACGGAATATTATTATTATTATTATTATTATTATTATTATTATTATTATTATTATTATTATTATTATTATTATTATCAACCAACATATTTGTTGATAGTGTTTTTTTAAACGACTAACAATAACTTGATTATCCGGGCAAATTTTATGGCAAAAAGCCACATACTCCCTCGAATACGTATGACACTGGTGATCAGTTGCGTCATCATTTCAAAGGAGACCTATCATTCGAATATAACTATAGTAAAACACCTGATTTAACCTAGAACATTTTTTACTCTAAGCAATGCTCGAACTCATAATCTCCACTTTGAAAAGTAACGAGCTTGTCAATTCGGAAGTTCATTGGCTGTTGATAGGGCTAAAATGGTTTTTATTTAGGTTGACCGTTATAAAAATGCGGTTGAAGGTTAATTCTCACTAATAATATATTAAAAGATTGTATGATATTACGAGTACGTGATTATTTACTTTATTTTTCAGAACAACAAGACTAAATACTTTATTTATTTTTTTAATCTACTTAACATACTTACGATTTGCTGCATACATGGTATGATTGTTAGATTCATTTCTGGAATACAAAATAATGTAATAGACAACGTATCAAAATAAATATAAAATGATTTTCAACACGAAAATTAAATTATTAAAAGTCAAAAGGTTGACTATAATTTTGGATGCAGATGTTATGTTAGATGATTATAAACATCCAGATGTATTTTACTGTTTTATTTTATAAAAAAATGTTGACTGCAATGTTAGATGATTTTAAACATCCAGATGTGTTTTATTTTATAAAAAGGTTGACTGCAATTTTGGATGCAGATGTTATGTTTTGTTATGCAGATTATTTTATATTATAAAAAGAATGCGTGTTTGAGACTACCTGAAGAATTGCAGATGGATATTCTTTTATTCATTCTTTTCCTAATATGAATAGATACAAATATAACATTACTTTAAATTGATTTCAAATGAAACTAATAATTTTATCAATATCTGACTTATAGTTACAGAAATAATCCAAACTCACGCCCTATTTTCATATCTTAGCACTAAAGGGCTGTTTGTTTACCTCTTAATAAGGCTATTAATGGTTCAAACATTTTAATGGTTCAGTACTTAATGATTCAGACTGTTTGTTTCGTGAGCAGATGTCTGAATAGTTCAGACATTTGCCTCTGAATGGTTAAGCATTATACAGAGTCTGAATGGTTAAGACCTCTAATTTGAATTGGTCAAACATTTGTCTCTGAATAGTTAACCATTATATTGGCTCTTAATGGTTCAGGCGTCTTACTGATTCAGCACTTAATAGTTCAGACCTCTTACTGGTTCAACACTTAACCATTCAGAAGTTGTCAAACGGCCCCTAAGCTTTCTTTAGACTTTCCAAGCATTCGTCATAGAACTATATACCTATGGCTTACATGGCCGGTCCTAAGTATTCAGGTGACTTGTTCGAGTCCGAAAAAACGTGCTCACTGACGGACGCTGGTGGTTGCTGATTTGTTGTTACTTAGAGGCGTGCGTCTTTTGATCTTCGCTAATCACATTCGCTTTCCCTGATACCTAATGCCTAATGATGGTTTCTTCAATCTAAAAGAGAAATAAAAAACACTAAATGTAAAATTTGACCCACCACAACCATTCATGTAACTTTCTTCATTATCTAATTATCCATACCATATAAATATTATTACACTAACATAGATAATAGATTTGGTTATTTTCACAAACTAACCAAGTTTGGTGTATAAATACACTATACTTTAGTATTCACATCTCAACCTTTATCGTTATTCATATAATTTATCTAAAAATCACAACTTCATAAATTTATCTCTTATTTTGTTAAACTCTCTCACATCTCATTTCTTATCCATAACAATATAAGGTTTGTTTTAATTTCTCTTAAATATAAAAACTCACTTTAGGATATGGGTCACAATTTTAATAAAAAGTTATATAAATAAAAATAGTAAAAATACTCTCTTTACATGTTTCGGGAATTTACAGTACACGTACCATAAACAAATCTAAACGAAATAATATATATAATACAGCATATGTAACTAAATTGATTCAAGCCATAGTCTTCAATAAGAGCCTTAATCGCGTCTTCTTGTATGGTCCGTTGTGTAGTCTTCAACGAACTCTTGAATCGCGTCTCCTTGTATGATCCTTTGTGTGGGCTTCAACGAGGTCTTGAACCACATCTTCTTATATAATAATTTCCTACGAAATGAACAAACAAGTGTTGACAGTTGTGGCTGAGGGCATGTGTTTAACACGTTTCCTTAAAACAGATTTCGCGCCTCTACTAAAAATCACGCGTCTGTCTCACAGGGTACAACAGCCGGAGCAATCTATACTGCCAGAAATGGCCACGCGCCCGAAGTTACACCGGATACAATTAAAGTGTTAGAACTTGTGGAAAAAATAATGATATGAAGGAGATGAAATTGAGTAGAGAAAACTTATCTCTTTAAGTACCCAACACATGAGTATTTAAGTATCTCTTCTTTTCCAAGAACTCTTCATGAATACATGTGTTTTCTTGTATTACTTCTCTTGTATTTTTCTAATCTCATCAAGTTAGGCAAATAGCCTACTTTTAATACAAGAGACATGGGTGGAGAAGAGTCTCACTTAATTAGAGATTTATTAGAGACATAAACTCTAACAAAAACTAATAAATTGACATAAAAACTCTACTTAAGAGTTTATCATCCATATGAAGAGTCTAGTAAATAATTGTAATTTTACTAAATTATAATTTCACTAAATTAATATCCATTCACACTACATAAATTTCCAACACTCGCTTTAGTTTTCTTTAAAAATATACGAATAAGATATAAAGATAAGGAATGTGGTAGAGTGATGTTTTATGTAGTTTTCTTAAATTTTATGGTTTAAATCAATATAAAAAACGGGATGATAATGCTCTTGATCTTGTCCTTTCTCAAACTCGTTAAAACTCAACTAAAGTTGAAATACTAATACTAAAATATTAAAATAGCATACAAAAAACATGAACTTCTTAACACACTCATTAAGCTTTATGATACAAACCGTATATGATTTTTGTTTTTGACATACCAAGATATACACAATAATCAGACGTTGATCAGCGAGTATCAGAACAACCGGCCCAGTCAGCGTCGATGTAGGCACGTAAGGAGAAATCAGAGGAGGAGCCAAGTGTTAAACCATACGAAGAACTGCCCTGCAAATATCGAATAATGCGTTTCAATGCATTCCAATGATCAATATGAGGGGAGTGCATATGCATGCAAATCTGCTGAACAGTATAGCTAATGTCAGGTCTTGTGAATGTTAGATATTGTAAGGTCCCAGCTAGACTTCTATAAAGAGTTGGATCATCAAATTCAGCAGTTGAAAGTAGGGATTGTAATGGGTCGGGTTTGGGACGGGTTTAGGTAATCCCAAAAAATCCGGTTAGATAAGTTTGTCCTAAACCTGTCCCAAAATCCATCGGTTTCAAGCAAGTAAATACCCATCGGGTATCAGGTATACTCGCGGGTTTCGGGTAAACCCGTTAATTTAAAAAAATTACATGTTGGGTATACCTGACCCAAAACCCATGTGGTATCTATCGGCTAACTACTAATTAGTTACATTAAATTATAAAAAATAGATGTATCATATATATACATATTTAAAGATAAAAAGAAATTATGTCATGTATACAATCGGGTAAAAGGGTACACTTTATCAAGTAATCGGGTCGGGTATATAACCAAATCCCAAAGCCGCAAAAAAAAATTCATCCCAAACCCGATTATCCGACCCCAAACTCGTCCCAAATAAGTCAGGTTTCGGGTTTACCCATTGGGTTCGGGTTTGATTGCCATTCCTAGTTGAAAGTGCACTCAGTTTTGGTTTCAAAATCATCACATAATTTGTGATTTGTAGGTTTAGATGTTTTTAGATAGCTAGAATCTTCAGACATACAATCAAAATCCACTTGATTTCACTCTTGATTTCTAGATTTTGTGCTTAAAAGTTGTTAAGGTTCTTCTCTTTTCTCAGCCTAGAACTCACGACACACACAAATACTTTTGTGTGTGTGTTTAATGTTTTCATCATTTAAATACCCATGTTTTTGCTCATGGCCCCTTTCAGTCCCTATAGTTTGGTTGTATTCGGTTTGTTTATAATTCACCTCTACAACTTAACTAGGTTTATATTTCTAGCTATGTACTAATGTCAATTACAAAACGAATATGATAATTCTATTTATTAAGTTCGGGGATGCCACTATCTGACTTAAGTTATGTCACGATAGCCGGACCTTTTATAAATTTTATTTTTCTTAAAAGCATCCATCCACCTTTTATTTAACATTATATTTATTTATTTAAATCCTAATGTTTACCGAGTTATCTTTTTACCACTAATGTATTATATCCGCTCATCCCCGGTTAATTTGATTTAATTTTCAAATCCATTTTTGGGATGTTACAAAATGTTTACATATGTCAAATCTATTCTAATTTTTAAGCTTATTGTTCATCATCAACATCACCGGTAACCATCGTCATAGCCTTCAATACCACCATCACCGATGCTTTGATTGACTACCGTAATCAACACCACCATCACCGGTGTTCAATGTTCCGCGTATTCCGATCCTTTTCTCCGTTAATCACACAACCAATCAATGCGGGACGGTGGGCCGGTCGAAGACCATGGCTGGCCTTTATCTCCTATCTATCTCACTCTCTCTTCACTTCTGATCTCTTCTCTCTCTCTCTCTCTTCATAGTTCATATCTGATCTCATCACTGTTCCCATTTCCATCACCGGTGATACCACCACCATCATCACCAGTCCGCCTCTTACAACCTTCCGACTCTCTTTCTCTCTCATCAGATATCTCTCTCGTTTCTCTTTCATCAGATCTATCTCTAGTTTCTCTTTCTCTCCCTAGATATTTTTGATAAGGAAAACAGAAAGAGGTTGATGGTTTTGTAGAATGTTTATTGGTGTTCTTCAGCGACAATGATGGTGATGAGTAGTTGTGGGTTTTCTTTTTAATATGCATTAAATATGGATTTGAAAAGACTAAAAAGCCCTCACATGCATCACATGTGAGGGCAGTTAATCATAAAAACAAACGTTGCTTGTGTTAAAGGTCATACTCTATAACAAAACATAAACGTAAAGGTTAGGTTGATTGATTTTATAGTAAAAGATATAAAATGCATGTTGATTTTTACAATTTTATCTTTATTTTATTTTATGTATATTTACTTATCAACTATCAAATATTAATTAAAATTAAAGTATCGAATCTGGTCCACAATTTTACCTTTTTTTTATTGGCGGGTATGGTACTTTTTACACAAAACGATGTTTCATTTATCAAAAATATATAATTATCAACTAAATATTCATTCAATTAAATTTGTAGCATGAAGTCCTTTTGAACGGAAGCAAACTCAGAATTTATCTGTTTTATCGATTATTAAAGGGAGAATAAGTAATTTAAAATCAAAGCTTGTTACAATTACATGTTAATTTCACGCACGCATACCGTGAGAGTCCTCTTTGAGAATTTAATTGTCTTAGCCAAACTGAATAAAAATGCCATTTATCCTATCGAATTATATAAACTATTTTTTTCAAATGACATTAACTTTATATAAACATAGCAAAAATATAATATTAGAATACTATTTAGAAAAAACTAAGATAAACTTTAAAGCATCGGTTTGAGACTTTTTTTAGTGCTTCATCCGGTTTTTTTTTCTTTTTATGTTTTTGAGCACCTAGTAATTATTTAGAATGCATAATTTCTAAAAATCAAGTCCAAATTCAGAAGTCTAAACTATTTCTCAATTCTATATTTTCATCTAACAATCAACAATTACTTAATTATAAGTCTAATAAGTAACAATTGCTCATTTCTAATTTCTAAGTCTAACAATCAACAAAACACCCAATTCTGAGCTCAATATCCAACGACACACCCAATTAGGATTCAACAATCAAAAGAATAAAAAACACACCCAATTTAGAGTTCAACATTTAATAAAATACCATATTTAGGACAAAATTGTGTGAATCAAGAAAGTGTAGCAATAAAAAAACATAAATTGATTGGGTTGTGGTGGTTGCCGGTGTGGCTGTGGTGGTATCGTGAAGTATCGATGTTGGGTCAGTAACTGGAATCGAACAAACGTCAACAACGTCACTTCCTTTTTTCTTTTTCTTTTTTACTTTTTATTATTAATAAGATTAGATAGATGTTTGGATAGCAAATATGGATCTAACGATAAGGTTACAATAAAAAGAGGGTTTTTTTGTGAGAAGTGTAAAAAGTTTTTTAAACCCTTAGATATTGTAGTTAATGGTTGAGATCAAAAAGGGCTTAAAATGTAAATTATGTTGTAATTTTTTGACTAATTTGGCTAGATTAGAGGTAATCGTTTTTTTTTGTTTAAATAAAGAAACCATCATCAACCTCAATGCATATGTAAGTTCCCTCCGTCTTTTTTAAACGTCAATAACTTTATATATGCAACTTTTTAAAAAAATTACACCAAAATAACGAGCATTTTTATCTTTAATATGAGTACCATATTGCTATACTTGTACAGAGAAAAATTTTTTGCGTTTCAATCGTATGTTTTCGTCCGTGGTGTTGTCTATGTTCATACAATGGTGTTTTAGTTGTATTGTGATTCAAGATGTGTTTTAACATCTGAAATCTAGAAACATTGTATCGTGATTCAAGTAATTGTGTTTTAAAATCTGGATTGATTGTATTGCTATTCAAGTCATAGTGTTTTAACATCTGGAATAGAATACAATCATCCAAGAGAGTGTTAAAACATCATGACTTGAATAGCAATACAATCATTCCAGATGTTAAAACACCATAACTGTATTACGATTCAAGTCGTAGTGTTTTTGGAATCAGTATGGTGTTTTATTCCAGTAAAATAACAAAAAAAAAACATTTCAGATGTTAAAACACCATGATCAGTTATTGATACGTAAAAAAATTATCTTCTAAAATAACTTCTAAAGCGGTTACAATTTATTTTATAATAAAATTTGTTTTTGAAGTTAATTACCTCATTACCCTTATTCCATAAAATTAAATAATGCCACGTGTCGTATCCATTATATTTCTTACACTCTTTACAAATTTCATCATTTTTATAGAACTTGAAACATGGATCAAATAAGTTTATTGGGTTGAATAAGTTATAAGATTTTTCTAAGGGCTTTAAAATACTTTACATAAAATTTAATTTACTCATCTTTTTCCTCTATTTCTTTGATTATATCTCTATCTCTTTTACATTTATGCAAAAGAATATTAATACATTAAAATTTAATTTACTTATCCTTTTCCACTATTTCGTTGATTATATCTCTATCTCTTTTACATTTATGCAAAAGAATATTAATACATTAAAATTTAATTTACTTATCCTTTTCCACTATTTCTTTGATTATATATCTCTCTCTCTTTTACATTTATGCAAAAGAATATTAATACATATTTGAATTAGAATAAAAAACATGTTGGTGGTAAAAAGCAAACCATGGTGGCGTGGTGGGTGGTCTAAGATTTGAGGATAATAGAGCCAAAATCACCTTAGTGTAGATCACTTTATAAGCACTTCATTAAATTTCTATGAAGAAATCTGGTCGTCACTCTTCATGGGTGGATCCAAGGTACGATGACGAAGAATTGGTGCCTAAGTCGTGCCACTAAATCGGTGACCCAATCTTCCAAAATAAGTTCAGTAATTTGTAAATCATTAAATGTTTTAAGTTATGTTCAGGCTATTAGATTTTATAAATAGTTGTTTTTGTTAGATCAATTCTATTTTCTTATTTTACATGGAAGGCTATTTGATTAGGTAAGTAGTTTTAGATTTATTCAAGCCCATTTCAGTTAGGGGACGAATAAAAAGCATCTTCAAATTGATAGAAGAGAACAATGCCTGCATGCACGACCGAATTTCAAACTACCTACGCGATAAATAACAATGGGCCTATATATATATATATATATATATATATATATATATATATATATATATATATATATATATATATAACATTCATTAGTTAATAATCTAATCATATAACAATAACGTTATAACTATATCATTTAACCTATTAACCCAATAAACATGTAAAATAAGAGAAAACGTTAAAAAGTATCTGAATCGATGATCTTTAGAATTTGATAAGGGACTCGGGATAGTGAGTTCGTGATCCTAATTTGGATGATTTTTTCGTTTGGTCAATTAATTACTGAAATGGGATTGCATCATTGCTTACTAAATCCCCGATTGATTTTATTGTTTGAAAATGTCATTGGTGGGGACGGTTAATCATGAAGAGTCTTAAGTGTTTAGATAGGAATGTTGTTCTCTCAGTTTTTATTAGGTTAACCCTTTTTATTGTTAAAAGGGGTGAGTGAAATGGTTATTGGGTTTAAGTGTAATCGCTAATGGGTTTAGCTTAAAATAGGTTATTTGTTTAAGTGTAAAAAGACCTTTAAAAAATTATTTCGCCTATGGTACAAAAACAAGGAAAAACGTTTTAAACCATTTTTGAAAGTGGACTTTATGTAGTCGCCCACCCTGTACTCGTTAGGACCGACCCTCGAGGTATCTAATATATTATTTAGAAAAGAGAGTACTGCTATATACTAATTTCCTTAGTAAAATAAAAAACCCAAATATTGAACTTTCAAGATGGTTATTATATATTGTTAATATGTAAGTGTTATTTGCATTTAGGTGTTGTACGTTGTTCTTTAGGGTTTTTTTGTTAATTCCTATTGTAATTTGGTATCGTGGTGTTGTACATTGAATGAGTATATAACCATAGACCCTTCATTTGTGCCAGTCATCTCCCCCATTCCTCTGCTTCAACCACCGCTTCACCTATCGACCATCGTTGCACCCACCATTCTATTGTTGTTCCTCCATCGTTCCCTGCATTTTTTTATGGTGATTGACTATCACGGTGATATCATGTAACACCCGCATCCCAGGATAAGCTCTAGAGAGTGTTACGCATCGGATATACAGAACATATAATAACAAGAGAATTCACAACGGAAGTTTCAAACTTTTATTAAAGAGTATTACATCTCTCATATTACACAATAATATTACATCAGTTTTACTATATTAGAGATCTAAATATTCAGCACCTCTTTAGACTTCTATCTCCTCATATCTCATCATACTCGATTCCTACAATCACATGACACCTAGGATGTGTGCCCGAAAATATTTGGGACTCAGCATAAACTGGTGGGTTCATGAACATAATTGATCTTATTCAAAAACATATTTTTATCGACTATGACATCAACCAAATATAATCATGGCAAACAGATAAGAACTGAGCATCTAATTTTAAAGAGTACAATACACATAAGTGTAAAAACCGAATCAAACTTTAATGACAAGCATGAGATCAAAACCACAACGTAGATGACAAAGTATAGCCTTATTCTGGGAGCACTTAAACATCGTTGATTTGGTTTTAGAGCAATCGGACAGGGTATCGTTTTAGTGATCAGGGTTTAGTACACTTTCTACGGGGCAGAGTTTCGATGTTTAGGAGTTCTTGCATTAGATAGAGAGAGAGAGCGAGAGAAAGAAATTGAATTTGAGCAATTTGGAATGCCCACGATCTGCTCTATTTATAGCTGAATTTTGATGTCGTCGCGTCACCCGACCAACATCATCAATACCCGTCGCGTCATGTGGCGGGGTTAAATAGGTCTTAGGTGTGCTTAGTCACCCCTGTAGGTCTTCCACGTGGCAACACGTGGCTCCAGGCGAAAATGAAGCGTCGCGTTACGTGACCATGCTTCCTGATCACTGTCGCGTAGCGCAACGAGGCCTAAAACTAGGTTTTCTCGTTTTTCCTGCTGGTTTTCGTCGTACGCATTTGGGGTTTTGATTACGAGTTCATTTGGAACATTTGGATTTATTGACCAGAAAACTCGGGATGTGACATTCTCACCTCCTTAAAATGAATTTTGATGACGAAATTCAAAGTCATTCAGACAGTTGAGGGTATTTGACTTTCATTTTTTCTTCTAATTCCCAAGTTTTCTTGGGTCCTTTCTGACCTTCCCACTGGAACAGCACTAAGGGAATTGTCTTCTTACTTAGTTTTCTTTCTTGAAAGTCAACAATCTTTATTGGTCTTTTTCTGAAGTTCAATTTGTTATCTACTCGCAGGTCTTCTAATGGCATTGATTGGGTTGGATCTACCAAACACTTCCTTATTTTGTATACATGAAATACATCATGTAAACCAACCATTTCTTCTGGCAACTTTAACTGATAAGCTTCTGGTACAATTTATTTAATGCTTTCAATTAGTCTAACAAACCTTAGATTTGATTTTCCTTTTTTGTCAAATCGGACTATTCATTTCTACGAAGAGACTTTTAGTAGCATTCTTTCTTCGATTTGAAATTCTAACGGTTTGCCAGTCTCATGGCCTGATAGTTGATTTTTTCCTATTTCTGCCCAACATACTAGATGCACTTTTATCCATGAAGTGTTTTAAACATGGCAACATTAATATTGGTATGGTAACAATTTGTTTATTGGCGAATTCTTATGAGTGGAAAATGATCATCTTACTTTTACCAATACCTATCATACATGCTCTCAACATGTATTCATATGTTTGTATTGTTCTTTACCCTGCTCATAAGTTGTACTTAGATTCAGTCGAGTTTCCGTGGCATTTTGAAACTTTTCTCAGAAATGAGAAGTGAAATGACTATCTCGATCAGATACAGTAGATTACGGCATTCTATGTAACGAGACTATTTCATCCATATACATCTTAACTAAACCTTTTATACTAAAGGTTTCCTTCATTGTTAGAAATTGAGCTGACTCGGTTAGTCGATCCACAATCACCCAGATTGTGTCGTTACGATTTATTGTTTTGGGAAATTTGGTAACAACATCCATTTGTTATTAATCCCATTTCCATGTTGGCCTTTCTAATCGTTGAAGTAAACCTAAAGGTTTCTAATGTCCAGTTTCAACTTGCTAACATATTAAATACTTAGAGACATAACTTGCTTCATCCTTTTTCATTCATATCTATCAGTATTTCTTATTCAAACCTTGATACCTCTTATCACTTCCACTATGCATCATATACTCAGTTTTATGAGCTTCTTCGAGAATCCTTTCTCGCAGATTTTCTTGAATAAGTACTTAAATTCTCCTTAGATTGTGATCATTTCTCCTGTTGGCTTACAAATCTCAACAGAATTCTGATTACTTAAGATTTGAGTATGATTGGATGCTAATTATTCCATTTCTAACACTACATGGAATTCAACGAGGTTCATATGAAGTAAAGTAGCACTAAGTTTGTATCCTAGCAATTTTAACTTTTCTTCTTAAGTACTCAATGAATATTAGTGGGGTTCCAGACTTGCCTACGTTTGATTAAAGATTGACTGATTTCTAGACAGAGCTTAATATTTATAGAACTTTGGTTGGCACCAAAGTTAAATAATACTTTTGCGTCAACATCATGTACCAGAAATGTACCAACAATCGTCTAAGGAATCATGGTTGCCTTTTATGCTGTGAGAACAATTCCCTCGCGTTCCTCTTGGGATCTTCGGTTGCTATCGTCCTATTTTCAGGTGTCTGTGTCAGTTTTGGACAATCTTGACGAATATAATTTGCTTCCCTAATGGAAACATACGGCTCTTCATTTTCCACATTCTTCTTCCTTGTGTCCAGCTATCAACCTAGTGGTCAAAGTATTTGCTAACTCAGCCATATTGCTAATGGTTTGTAGTTCGACCGTCGTTATCAGATCACGGATCTCACTGACTAGTTCCAAATAAAATGAGAAATTAGTACATATTTTGGCGAAGCCAGAACTAGTACCATTTTCGCATATCCGAAGAATTTTGTCGTATACTCACTACAATTTCTGACAATCATTTGGTGATTTTTTTTGTCATTTGTTCCTTTTATAAAGTAGACAGAATTTTCTTTCTGTCAGTTCTTTTCATTCTTTTCATTCCATGGCATATGTCATGATCTTGTGCTTGGAAAATTAGGTCTCACCATCTTAATGCCTTATTTTTTTGAAGCATACATTACTTTATTCTTCTCAGCATATATACTAATGGTTAGGACAACTTTAGTCCTTTGCAGCCCATGTATTGCCGTAACAACTTCTTTATTGCAGGTTCTTAGTAGGATTACAGGTGAAGAGAATCTTTGTAAGTGTATCTAGTCGTAGGTTACTCTCACCTTCTCAAGAGTTCTTAATGAAAGTATAATTACTCTCATTTGCGTAAGTTTTAGTTATACATTTTGTGCATAGCACAACTTATAGTTACAAGTTTCCTGTTAGCGTCAATTATCTAAGGTAACGCATTGGAAATTCTTATGTGTGACACCTGGCTATTTTGAATATGTACCGTACAAGTGTGACACATGTTATGAATAAATAAAGGCAATATTTTATTGAATTTGATGTTAATATATGGTATTTGATGTGTTGGTAAATCCATACTCTGTTAAAAATTATGTTGGCAATAATAAGATAAACGCTTATCGCGTAACAAATAAAATGTGAAACGAACGTCGGTGACCGCCCGATTAATGTTAAAATCCTAAAAATATTCCTCTATGATTAAAATGCTATTGTTAATCATATTCTTAAGGAACAATTAATTAAAACGATTAGAAACTCTATTTTGCGAGTTTAAGCGCGTACTACGCAATATCGCGCGTATATTACAAAATACTTACAACGCAGCCAGTCTAAGCAAATAAAATATTGTTCAGCAATATTATGGCAAGTTTTTTCTTTATAGAATGATAAAAATAATTTTAAACGCCTTAAAACGGGACTAAACACGAGATAAAATACCCCGAAAGCCAGTAAATTACCTGTCTTTGCCCTAAAATAATATATATATATATATATGTGTGTGTGTGTGTGTGTGTATGTATATGCATGTGTATGTGAGATGCATGGGAGGTTGCGGCCTTGGGAGTTGTCCACTCTTCTCTCCCTTGACACATGTTGTACCTATAATCTACATACAATCAGTAAAACTCAAGACACTTTCATAAAATCACTTTCCAACAAACTTAAACCATTCATCTTCTCTCTCTCATTCTCGGCAGAAACCACCCTAATCATCTTCCATTTTTGAATTTTGAACATAATCTTGAAGATTAAAGCCATTCCTAGCTAGTTTCAAGTTAGTTTGAAGATCCAAGGGAGTTTCCAAGGTGATTTCAAGAAGAAACAAGCTCCATAACATCAAAATCTTGTCAAAACCCACCAAAATCTTGAAAGGTATAAACTTACTTTTAGAATTGTGTTCTTGATTCTTGGTGATGATGATGATGTTGGAAGGTTTCTCTTAATCTTGGAATTATTCACAAACTGGAAACTAATAACAAATGAGTTTTAAACAAAACACAAATGGAAGCTCATATGGGTGTGTACATGGTTGAAAATTTGAGGATATGTGGGTTAGACTTTGTGCTTTGATTATTAGTTGATTTTAGTTGATGTGCTTCATGAAAAGTTGATGCATGATTGACCAAAAAGGCTTTTATATAAAGGTTTATATGATTAAAGATGAACATATAAGTGGGTTTTTGGATGTATATGTGCACATGTGTGTGTGTCGTGTATATGTATATATATGTATGCATGCATGTGAGTTTTTGTTGCATGATCATAAATGTAAGAATGTTCCATGCATTTATGTCAAGATGATTGGATGATGATTTGACAAAGATGTCTTGGATGATATGAACATGGATTAGATGTATGATTGGATACATTTAAGTCTTGAATGGAAATAAAATAATAACCATGCATTAGATGCTTGTACATAAGCATGCATGATTATTAAATGATCATGAGATGATGAATTTGTTATGACATGATAAAATTGAATGAAATCAGATTATAAGAATGATAAATGGTGTTATATGATGTTTTATGATGATATGAAATAATGTTATAAGTTTGGTAGCTTTGCATGTTATACATGAAGCTTAAAAAAGTAGTAAAATGGGTGAAATTGCATGATTTATGTGACTTACATGAAATATGCACTAACATGAGTATAACTACTATTTTATTCAGTAAATAACATGTGTTATGTTAAAATATCAACTCGTGACGATTTGGTATGATTATAGTAAAGTTCGGTATAAGACGATGCGTTAAAAACGGTAAAAATCAGCTTTTAAAGTGATTTTTGTAAAACTATTTTAGATTAGGTTGTAAACTGATGTTTTTATGATAAATATAAGTTTTTTAACTTATGTTAAATACACGTATTCCGTCAACTTAGATATTTTATCATTTTAAAGCATTTATACATGAAATAACTCATCAAGTTAACCTATGTATTATTTTAATGCTCGACAAATAGTTACATACTTAACGTGACTTTTAACGGAATTACCATTTCAACCGAACAAGTCTACATGCATAGTCTTAAATCCTACCATCATGTCAACATTTAACATAACATATTACACATACTCATATTCACATATTATACACATTATGCAAAGTTCACTCTTGAAAAATCCATTTTCGTGTACGTTGAAATATGCGTATTTTAACGTTTTCGGGCCTCGGAAGTCACGTATGACTAGCCAAACACCAAGGATACTACGATATTTGATAATGTGTTCACGTTTATGTATATTACGAAGCGCAAATCGTAGATATATTGCTTATAAACGGGTGTGATGGCGGATGTAACATAATGAGGGTCACCATAAAATCGTTCAAGTCACAAAAATCTTAAAACACACACACACACACAAACACACACACACACACACACACACACACACAATATATATATATATATATATATATATATATGAACACATATATTTAAATATGCCAACATAATCAAAATAAAGACTTTTGAGAAAATCTCAAAGTTATGTGAAAAGTCTAAGTATTGGAGAACTTAGGAATTTTGTGGAATATTGGTTATTGAATCGTTCCTACTTAAATTAGGACGTGTAGACCAAATTGTGGGATCACGCTAATATAGAAACGCACCCAAAGGTGAGTGTCACTAACCCCTCTTTTTTACTGTTTTATATACGTTTTGGGGAAGAACACGCCTTAAAAGGATAATTGTACGTTTTTGTATAAAATATGCGTCAAATAATTTATTAATATATTTTCGTGTAAAATATATGGTTTTTGGATTGAATATAAATATACGTTTCGGGAAGAAACGGGTTTTAATGAATATAAATATATGTTTCGGGGAAAAGCCGGTTTTGATGAATATAAATATACGTTTCAGGGAGAAACGGTTTTGATGAATATAAGTATACGTTTCGGGGAGAAACGGGTTTTTATTAATATATAGGTTTCGGGGAGAAACAAGGATATTTACGGTGTTTGGGATAAAACGATCATGTAGATTTAAAAATGCTTAAATCTAAGTTGTGACGAATTTGTTCGATCTCAGGAGAGTAAGTATCGGTATTAGCTTACGTTTCGGTGGGGACTTCAGGAAATTCGTTCAACAAAAAATATTAAATTGATCAAATTTCAGTAGGGTATATATTGTACATGAGGTAGGCATTATAAGTGGCCCATTGTGGGCACTTGCGCAAATTTTGTCGTTTAATCATTAATACTGTATGCGTGGAATTGTTGATAGATCTATCAGGTTGACCACCCCCCATCGTGACCGGTAGCTCCATTCAAGTCAAGCGACGAATTTATATTCTGTTATTGTCTAGAATTGATTATATCCTTATTGTTAATATATAGCTCGTATGTCTTGCAAACTTACGAATCTGAACATTTGATGCTAGAAATTTAATATATATAAACCTTGGGAAGATGTCTTAATATCGAAGGTTTTCGGAAAACGCTTGCGATGACTGACCCTCGGATTTTTGTAAAGGAAATAAAATTGACTTTCTTAAATTATATGGATGTTTTATGATTAAACACAGAATAAGAAAGTTTTCCTTGGATCAAATTATTTATAATTTGAATATGTGAACTCACCCTCCTTTGTATTGACACTTGATTTTAACGTGTTCTTCAGGTACTTGAGTTCGGCTTCGGGATTTTGGCGTATCTTGTGATTATTGATGCATGTTGTGTTAAATAATATTTTGGACAACTTTTAAAGTACTAAGATCCATAAGGATCAAAACAACTGAACTATCTTGTGGTTGTGGATTGTGTTTAAACTCTAAACTTTAAATTTGTTTTAATTAAGTTGAATGTCCAAAAATAATGCATCATCCACAAAGATACTTATGGACACTAGCTTCCATCACCACTACGTTTGTATTTCCGCTGCGACATTTTTGGGGTGTGACATTATGATGGCATCCCAACTTAAGGGTTCCTGTCGTTCGTCATGTCGCACTAGTTACGAGATGGAAGATCAAAATAGTGTTCGATATCGGAAGTATAGATGTACACAAGATGTTCATGATCAAGAAATCTAGAATTATCACTGACACATATGCTCCTGATAATCACTATGGTCTTTGGATTTTCTTATAGATATACATATCTATGCAATCATATGTTTCATATAATGTAATATACTACCATTCATAAGGTCAATGTATTTAACATGTTTATTCTTCCAAAAATAGGTAAGAGATCAGGTCATGGTACTATTTAGGGAATTCTGTAACTTTTTAATATACATATACATCATCTTACCCTATCTCGCCAGAGAGGCTACCCCATCTTACCCTGACAAGCTGGAGAGTCTACCACACCATACCTAATCTTGCCTGAGAGGAATTATCATTGTATTTCCCATAAATATAATTTTCTCAAATCATGATTTTAAAGGTGCATCTTTTATTTAGGCTTTCAACAAGAAACAAGGAATTTATTATTCACATGACGCATCATATTCCAGAACCGATTCGTACCAATAAACAAGAAACAACAGTGGCCAAGTGTTATCGCTTATTTTAGCGTACTTGCAATGCTCTAGTCATCATCCTCACGGCGTACCAACACCCATCATACTATATTTATGCAAGTAATTGGATTATCTCGAAGTTTATATTAAGGCATCTTTCTTAAGTTCAAGTCTAAATACTATCTTGGTGCTATCAATTTCCTAACTCTTTCGTTTAAGCTTAGGTATTATCACAACACCTCTTACCTTAAACCTATGCGGGCATATCACTTATCTCAAAGCTTATCTTAAACCGTTTTTCCTAGTTTAAGTCTAGATACTATCCTTGTACCTAGTTCACTTAAACTATGGCTCTGATACCACCTTGTAACACCTGCATCCCAGGAAAAGATCTAGGGAGTGTTACGCATCGGATATACAGAATACATAATAACCAGAGAATTCACAATGGAAGTTTCAAACTTTTATTAAAGAGTATTATACATCTCTCATATTACACAATAATATTACATAAGTTTTACTATACTAGAGATCCAAATCTTCAACAGCTCTCTAGACTTCTATCTCCTCATATCTCATCATACTCGATTCCTGCAATCACATGGCACCTAGGATGTGTGCCCGAAAATATTTGGGACTTAGCATAAACTGATGGGTTCATGAACATAATTGATTTTATTCAAAAACATATTTTTATCGACTATGACATCAATCAGATATAATCATGGCAAACATATAAGAACAGAGTAAGCATAATATGTTCACATTACCAGGCTATGTATACAAACTCTACTAGCTAAATCAGATACATACACTCAGCCTTCAATCATCCTATCAATCATTGCCACATATCACAGATGCTATAAGTAGTCGATTCCATAATTATTACCGGTCAGATAGAACAGCACATCCCGTTTTAGAAACGGTTCAGAGAAACTCACCTTGCTAGCTTGTAGTTCTTGAGCTTTCAGATATTTAAACTTCTATAGTCCTGGTTCTAAGCCTTCTGACAACTGAGCATCTAATTTTAAAGAGTACAATATGCATAAGTGTAAAAACCAAATTAAACTTTAATGACAATCACGAGATCAAACCACAACATAGATGACAAAGTATAGCCTTATTCTGGCAGCACTTAAACATCCGTTGATTTGGTTTCAGATCAATCGGACAGGGTATCGTTTCAGTGATCAAGGTTTAGAACACTTTCTCCGGGGCAGAGTTTCGAGGTTTAGGAGTTCTTGCATTAGAGAAAGAGAGAGCGAGAGAAAGGAATTGAATTTGAGCAGTTTGGAATGCCCACGATCTACTCTATTTATAGCTGAGTTTTGATGTTGGTGTGTCACCCGACCAACATCATCAATACCCGTCGCCTCACGCGGTGGGGTGAAATAGGGCTTAAGTGTGCTTAGTCACCCCTGTAGGTCTGCCATATGGCGACACATGGCTCCAGGAGAAAATGAAGTGTCGCGTTACGCGACCATGCTTCCTAATCACCGTCGCGTAACGCAACGAGGCCCAAAACTGGGTTTTCTCGTTTTTCGTGCTAGTTTTCGTCGTACGCGTTTGGGGTATTGATTACGATTTGATTCAAAACATTTGGATTTTATTAACCAGAAAACTCGGGATGTTACATATCATTTGCTATGTATCTAGCTAACCCATTTAGGGGTTTCAACTTTTTGGTTTCGTGTTGGCTTTTGGTTGTCTATAGGTTTAGACGATGATCTATGTTGCTTCCTAGTTGAATCTTTGGTCAGATGATGGTTAACCCTTTGAGGTTTTCTTATGAATGATGGTTTTTAGTTTTGTCCGTTGTGACGCCATCTGATTTTTAACTGTCGTTTTACCATTTAGGGTTTTCTGAGTCCCTTTAACATCCACGACATTTTTTCCGTTTTTTCCTTTGGTTGCTTTGATGGTGTTGAGAATAGTCTCATCTGAAAGCTAATTTTCATGTCTTGTTGTTTGATTTTTTATATGGTTTGGTTTTATGCGTTTGTTTATGTTGTTAGGGTTTGGCATTTCTGGCTTTGATAACGGTGATATTGTGGGCTCGATGGCGATGAGAATAGTCTCATCCAAGAGCTTTCGAGTCTAGATAATTGATTTTCTATAATGGTTTGGTTTCATGCTTTTCTTATGATGTCGGGGTTCGACATTTCTAGCTTTGAGGACAGTGATTTTAGGTCTCAATGAAGACAACTATGGCTTCATAATAGAGAGTTGCATACTATACGCTCATCCGAGAGTTATAGTTTTGCATGTCTATAAGGGATATGATGGTGTGTTGTCATTAGGTGTGGCAACCTTTATTGTAGCACTGGCGGAAAATCAGAGTTGTTACCCTTGGAGTCATATTGGGTTTTGCTTTGTCAACGAGGCTGTGATTGTTATGTTGATTATTCTGAGCCTACAATTCCCGATAATAAACCACATCAACTTGTATATTGTTGATTTATTGGCGTGCTTTCAATTTAGTTGTTTTACATTTTGCTTTAGGGCTTTTTGTGCTCATTGTTGTTGTACTTTGGTATTGTGGTGTTGTACATTGATTTGTTTTCTGAAGCCTACTATTTCAACCTTATGGTTGCTCTATTGATGAGGCTTTGATAATGAGTATTTGCTATATTAATGAGGCTTTGATGATGATTATTTGTAAAATGATGATATGTAAGTTTGTTTTGCATTAGGTGTTGTGCTTCATACATACTGTATGTTTAGTGATTATTGTTGTTGAACATATGTTTGTGTTGATGAATATTAGTTTGTTTGTATAACGTACAAGTATAATGGCTATGATGATGTGTTTTTTAGGCGTGGCAACTAAGACGACTTGAAACAAGCAACTACTTGCAACCAAATTTCTAAGCCTTTCAACTAATATTTGCTTTGCTGTTTTGTGGTTTTTTATTTAAATCCAGATTTGCAAGCTCACAATCGATGATGAATGAGTTGTGATTATGATTGTGGTAGCTAATGTCACCACCCCGACCCGCAGCGGAATAAGAGTCGGGGCATAATTGGGTTATCACCAAAGCTCATGATGTTTACTAAAATGTTTCATATTTATTAAATCCAAATTACAACCTCAATATTTCAAACAAGTCCATACAATTACAAGGAAAAAGTAACTAAATAAACAATCCAAAGGCTAAACTGATTTATTCTTCTAAGCCGTCCTATATGTTTCTTGCTGCAACTGGATCACCTGTATCATGTGTAAAAATGGAGGTTTTTGGGTCAACAAAAGTTGGCGAGTGAACCTTGTTAGAAAACATTTATTATTGATTTCTTGTTGAATTTATTATGGAAAAATTGTGCAATAATCATATGTGGGCAAACGTAAATAAACATACAATAACAAACCACCTTGCATGAGTATATAACATGAATGATAATGTATATGTTGGCAACGTCACGTTCCGCTCATAGGTAATGGGGAACGGACGGCCTATGATGATGTATGTGCGATCAAGGCTCAATCAAACGGAGCCGATCGTATGTTGGCAACCCCACGTTCCGCTCATAGGTAATGGGGAACAGACGAGCCTATGATGATGTATGTACTGAAATGATAAATTTAATCTAAACATTAACCACACAAACAATTGATACATATTGGATACACATTTGATCATGGATATGATGGATGCACAAGTGTTTAAATGTAATAAAAATAAGACACATGATACACCCCAAAAAGTGATTAAAACGGAGAATTTGTAGAGATTCACTCACATTGGGTGCGTTCGTTTGATGATGTTGAATGCGCACGAGTTTAGAGGGTTGATCGACGAGGAATAACTAACCTAAATAATACGATAAATAAGTGGATTTTATTAACAATTTTAATAGGATTTTTAGATTTATTTTTGTGAGTTTAAGGTCATTTTCTAACTTTAAAAATATTATTTTAAGTATTTTTAATTGATTTTTAAATTAAATAAATAAATAAAAATATAAAAAAAAATGTTGACTTTTTGGGTTGACCGTTGACCGTTGACTTTGACCGTTGACCGGTTCGGACTTTGTGTTTGTTTGCGCTGAGTGAGGTTCGAACTCGTGACCTCTCGTACGCGTGCACGCAGCTCTACCAACTGAGCTACGTGTCTAACCCGAAATATTCTATGTTTTAATTATATATATATACTAATTAAATGTTTAATTTATTCGGTTTATATTGAAAGAATTTAAATGGTTGAACCGGTTTGCAGGGAGCCGGATCGAACTCGGGTCCTTTGGTTTGTAAGCGCACAGCCCAACCAGTTGGGCTGTGTGACTTATCTGTTAAACTTACAATTTAAATTAATCTTAAGAACATCCTGGGTCCTACTCTAATTCAGTAACAAAAAAATTGGTTTTAATTCGGAAAGCCGGTGCGTTTGTAAGATTCGAACTCGTGACGTGCGCTATGTGTTTGCACACAGTCCACCGCTGGACTGTGTGTCTAACCCGGTTTTATATCTTGTTTTAATTAGACAATACTTATTGTTCGACTTCATCTTCTTCGTTCAAAGACACAGACAACGATATTCGACAGTTCTTGATTAATTCGATTAACGAACATATAAATGATTAAAATGTAATGGACAAAGAAGGTTTTGGAAATGAATGTACCGGAAAGATGATTTTCTTAGAACTCCGGCAAAGGTCGTCGGCTCTGTTTTATGAATTCCGTCTGAGCGGACCAATTAACAGTTTTGATTAACTAATTGTGAAATTAAATGACTAAACAAGAATTATCAGAGAATTTAGAGGCTCGTACCGATTCACAGCGTGATTTCAGAATTTTCAGAGATTTTCCGGCGGTTGCAGTCCGGTATCGTCGTCTGGGACCGATTCTGGTTGAAGGATTTGAGTTAGTATAAGTCTAACAATAGATAGAAGATGAAAGAATTGAGAAATTTACCGATTCGATGAATGTCACGGTTTTCCGGCGAAAGTCCGGCGATATCAGATAACGATTCCGACGAACAGAAATTAGAGCGCAAATGAAATTGAAGGTTCTGTGAGTGTTTCTGAGTTGTGAGACAATGATATTACCGGTGTAAATTGGAGGTAAATGATTTCGGTTATTAAACTCGAAATTCATATGAATCGAGTTCAATAAAGACTGAATTGATTAAGAACGTGGGTTGTAATGGTTTTATCGGTTATAATCAGTAACCCACGATCACTCAAACGTCTTTGGATAGTTGAAAGCCGATGATCGGTTTCAGTTTTGGCGCAAACAGATAGATTCACGGGTGAACTTAAGGTTTTATTTGTTTCCTTGATTACACAAAAACACCAAGTGGCGGAGTGGTTAAGTGTTTGATGATTGTGTCTTCCGGCTGACCCGGGTTCGAAACCCGGCAGCCTATTTTCATTTTTATTTACTTATTTTTTTCTTTTTAACAATTTTAGTTTCCATATTCTAAAATGTTTATTAGTTATGTATTGTTTAAAATTAAAATGAGCATTAAATAAGCAACGAAAATTTGAAACTGACTATTCGATTAATAAACGAAGCGGGTTTTGAAAACCCGTTTTTCGACGGATGTTACAGTATCCCCTACTTTTAGAAATTTCGTCCCGAAATGTAAGTAGTAGTGGTTATAGGAAAAAGATGCGGGCATTTTTTGCCCATTGAGTCTTCACGTTCCCAAGTGAACTCAGGTCCTCGTTTCGACTCCCAGCGTACCCTAACAATTGGAATACGACTCCGTCTTAAACGTTTTTCTCCGAAGTCCATGATCTCTACTGGTCTTTAAATGAACTGCATAGATTCATCGATCTGAATATCTTCTAGGGGAATATGGAGGTTTTCATCGGCGAGGCACTTCTTTAAGTTTGATACGTGGAACGTGGGGTGAATTCTGTTGAGTTCTTCTGGTAGGTCAAGCTTGTATGCTACAGGTCCTACTCTTTCGAGTATCTTGAAAGGTCCTACATAGCGTGGTGCTAGCTTGCCCTTCTGGCCAAAACGAACTACTCCCTTCCACGGTGATACTTTTAAAAGTACATGATCACCAATGTTAAACTCCGAGGGCTTTCGTCGTTTGTCTGCATAATTCTTTTGACGACTTTGTGCCGCTAGAAGATTGTTTCGAATTTGATGGATCTTGTCTGTTGTTTCCTGAATCAATTCTGGACCGGTGATTTGAGCTTCCCCAATTTCGTGCCAACATACTGGAGATCGGCACTTACGACCATATAAAGCTTCGAAAGGTGCCATGCCGATACTTGAATGATAGCTGCTGTTGTACGAAAATTCAACTAATGGTAGATGAGCGTCCCAATTTCCCTTGAAGTCTATGACACATGCTCGAAGCATGTCTTCAAGTGTTTGGATGGTGCGTTCAGATTGTCCATCAGTTTGAGGGTGATAAGCGGTACTGAGGTCTAATCGTGTACCCAAAGCGGCTTGTACGGCTTGCCATGTTCGTGAAGTGAAACGACCATCACGGTCTGAAATAATGCTTAAAGGTACGCCATGACGGCTTACGATCTCGCTGATGTAGATACGAGCTAACTTCTCGTTCTTGAAGTCCTCGCGAATCGGAATGAAGTGAGCTGATTTTGTAAGACGATCAATAATTACCCATATAGTGTCATACCCACTGGAGGTGCGAGGTAACCCAGTAATGAAGTCCATGGTTATGTTTTCCCACTTCCATACAGGTATTTCAGGTTGGACTAGAAGTCCTGAGGGTCTTTGATGTTCAGCTTTTACTTTGGAACATGTAAGGCACTTGGAAACAAAAACAGCAATATCCTTTTTCATTCCAGGCCACCAGTAGGTGTATCGAAGGTCTTGATACATCTTGTCGGCTCCTGGGTGTATAGAGTATCGTGTTTTGTGCGCCTCATTCATAAGGAAATCACGAAGGTTATTGTGATCGGGAATCCATATGCGATCTAGATAGTACAGAATACCGTCGGATTTTGTTTCGATTTTAAGTTCAGCTCCACAAGACAGCTCCTTGCGTACGTCGTTTTCCGTTACTGATACATGTTGGGCTTCTCGGATTTGATCTTTGATGTCGGTTATGATTTGCGAACATAGAAGACGAATGGAGTTCGCATAACCCTTTCGACTGAGCGCATCGGCCACCACGTTTGCCTTGCCCGGATGATACCGAATTTCACAGTCGTAGTCATTAAGAAGTTCGACCCATCTCCGTTGCCTCATGTTTAACTCCTTTTGGTTGAAGATATGTTGGAGGCTCTTATGGTCATTGTATATTTCACACTTAGTACCGTAGAGGTAATGTCTCCATATCTTAAGAGCGAACACAACGGCTCCAAGTTCCAGGTCATGGGTGGTGTAGTTCTTCTCATGAATTTTGAGTTGTCTAGAAGCATAAGCTATCACTTTTCCTCTTTGCATTAATACACAGCCTAGCCCTTGCCCTGATGCGTCACAATATACTACAAAGTCATCGCAACCTTCAGGAAGTGTGAGGATAGGTGCGTCACAAAGCTTTTGCTTAAGGGTTTGGAAGGCTTCTTCTTGTTTGGGTCCCCATATGAAGGGCTTTCCTTTATGAGTCAAAGCCGTGAGTGGTACAGCAATACGGGAGAAATTTGCAATGAAACGGCGATAATAACCAGCCAAACCAAGAAATGATCTTACTTCGGTAGGTGTACGTGGCGCTTGCCATTCCTGTACTGCCTTTATTTTTTGAGGGATCAACATGAATTCCCTTGTCATTGACGACATGTCCAAGGAATTGTACTTCCCTTAACCAGAATTCACATTTCGAAAACTTAGTGTACAGCTTTTCTGTCCTTAAGAGTGTAAGGATGAGTCGAAGGTGTCGTTCATGATCAGACTTAGACTTTGAGTAGATGAGGATGTCGTCGATGAAGACTATAACAAAACGGTCGAGATAAGGTTTGCAGACTCTGTTCATTAGATCCATGAAGACAGCTGGGGCGTTGGTTAAACCAAATGGCATGACCATGAATTCATAATGACCATAACGAGTTCGGAAGGCGGTCTTTGGGACGTCTTCTTCATGTACTCTGAGTTGATGATAACCAGAACGAAGGTGATTTTTGAAAAACAGGTGGCCCTTGAAGTTGGTCTAGAAGATCATCGATGCGAGGTAATGGGTAGCGGTTCTTGACCGTTAACTTGTTGAGTTCTCTGTAGTCGATACACATGCGAAACGTTCCATCTTTCTTCTTCACAAAAAGGACAGGTGCACCCCAAGTCGATGAGCTAGGACGTATAAATCCTTTGTCAGTCAGCTCTTGCAGTTGAATGGCTATCTCTTGCATTTCGGATGGGGCTAACCTATAAGGAGATTTTGCAACTGGTGTAGCTCCAGGTATAAGATTAATGCGGAATTCGACTTCTCTCACGGGAGGAAGTCTTGAAATGCCGTCAAGAAAAACTTGCGGAAAATCTTTTACTACTGGGATGTCTTCGAGTTTCTTCTCCTTGATTCCCTTTTTGACGACATGAGTTAGGAATGCGACATAATTCTTGCGGAGATATTTTCGGGCTTGAAGACAGGACATTAATTTGAGTCCTTTCGAAGGGGTTTCTCCAAAGATTCGTAGAGTCTGACCGTTTGTAAGAGGAATGCGAATAAACTTTTCGCGGCATACAACTTCAGCATGATGTTGGCTGAGCCAGTCCATACCAATTATAATGTCGAAACTTCCCAACTTCATAGGTATGAGGTCAACTGGAAAATCGTGATCGTTTAGGGTGAGAGTACAATTGCGTATAATAAAGTTTAATTGCATTTGTCAAAAACGGGTTTCCAAAACCCGCTCCGTTTTGTAATCGAATATCAAGTTATAAATGTCACGTTGTGTATTTATGGTTATTTTGATTTTTAATGATACATAATTAATAAACAAACTAAACTATAAAAATTATTTTTGATAAAAAGTGAAAACAAAATAAATAAAAATAAAATGATGCTGCCGGGACTCGAACCCGGGTCAGCCGGAATTTAAACCCAAAGACTTAACACTCACACACATCACCACTCCGCCACTTGTTTGTTTTCTGTCAACTTAGGGAAACAAATAACTCTTATACACAAACCTAGTTAAACCGGTTGCGCCAACTGAGAAACCGAAATCGGCAATTCAACCGTCTAATCGTTTGATTAATCGCACATTCAGGTTTATAACCGATGCACCGACAAATCCTAATCAATTCGGATTTGAATGAACTTCAATTTTGATCATGATCGGTTTTTATAACCGAAAATGATTAATGACTGAATTACTTCAATCAAGACCCCTCTCGCGACTCAGAAACATCATACAAACCTTCCATTTCACTTTCGTCATACATTCAGTCCATCAGAACGCTTAAATCAAAATCGCCGGAAATTTCTGCAAGTTCGCCGGAAAACCGTATTCATCATCAAAACGGTAATTCTTTCAATACCGTCGTAGTCTAACAATTTTTAAGCTATTTCTAACTTAAACCTTTCAATTGAAATCGAATTCAGACACCGTTATCAGATAATTCCAGTTCGCCGGAAATTTCTGGAAATCTTTATTTCCGTCTGTGAAACGGTAAGGACCTTCATTCACACTGTTAACGTTTGTTTATCACTTCAATTCCATGATTAGCTAATCAAAACGGTTAATTGTTTTGTTCAGTTGAGGTGCACAAAAAACAGAGCCGACGCATTGCCGGAAACTCTGTGATAAATCATTCCTACGGTATGTCTACTTCCAACACCGTCTCTGCTATTTCATTTGTCTTATGAATGATTGATAATCGTAAAAGCAAGAAACGGATTAGTAACACAGTCGACTATAAATTGAGTGAAGAAGACGAAGATAGTTAAGTTATAAGTTTATTTAAAATCAGTAATATGAACGGGTTAGACACACAGTCCAGCGGTGGACTGTGTGCAAAATATACGCGCATGTCACGAGTTCGATCCCTGATACACGCACTCCCTATGTAATAAAATGCCTTTTTGTTTAAAACTGAACCGGGTTAACTCCGTTAGTTGTTAAGTATAATAAAAATTGGTATATTAACCAAGTTAGACACACAGTCCAGCGGTGGACTGTGTGTGATGTTAAAGCACAAGTCCCGGTTCGAAACCTGTTACTGGCACCGGTTGAACGAATTAAAATGTTTTTGAAATTAAAAGAATTTTAGTTAAATCGAATTAGTATATAAATATAATTAAAAACAAGATTATTTCGGGTTAGACACGTAGCTCAGTTGGTAGAGCTGCGTGCACGCGTACGGGAGGTCTCGGGTTCGAGTCTCACCCAGCGCATTCATGCACACTGACCGAACCGGTCAACAGGTCAACAAGTCAACGGTCAACGCAAAATAAACAATTTTTATTATATTTTTATTTATTTAATTTAATTTAAAAATCAATTAAAAATACTTAAAAATAACATTTTCAAAGATAGAAAATAGCCTTAAAATCACAAAAAATATATCTAAAAATTCCATTAAAATCCTTAATAAAATCCACTCATTTACTATATTTTTCCGTTATTATTTAGGTTTGTAATTCTCGTTGTTCAATTCTCCCGACTCGTGCGCATCTCTTCATCTCCAATCAAACGCACCCAATGTGAGTGAATCTTTACAAATTCCCCGTTTTAATCACGTTTTGGGGTGTATCATGTGTCTTGCTATATATTATATTTAAATCATTGTGCATACATCATATCATGAACATGTGTATTCAGTTTGTTTCAACTGTTGTGTGGTTATCGTTAGATGCAATTTATTATTTTCAGTACATGCAATTTCATAGGCCGCCGCTCCCCATTACATTATGAGCGTTGAGCATGTTCCCCATTACATTATGAGCGTGAACCTGGCGTGCCCACATACGATCGGCTCCGTTTGATTGAGCCTTGATCGCACAGACATTTTTCATTTTCAGTACATGCAATACGATCGGCTCCGTTTGATTGAGCCTTGATCGCACAGTTTCATTCATGTTATTTATCGTATGATGTTTGTATGTTAATGTATGCTATCATGTGTTATTGTATGTTATAGTTGTGATTGCTATTGCTACTGCTTGGTTATTTACATTTGCTCATTTATGATTATGCACAATTTTTCATTGATAAACTAACAAGTAAATCAATAATAAATGTTTATCTAACAAGGTTCACTCGCCAACTTATGTTGACCCAAAAACCCCCATTTTTACACATGATACAGGTGAACCAGCTGCAGCCAGAAACACTTAGGATTGGACTAGAAGAATAAAATGATTTAGAGTTTGGAACTATTTTGTTTGGTTATTTTCTTTGTAATGTATGGACATGTTTGGATTATTTGGAATGTAACTTTGACTTTAATAAATATGAAACATATTAGTAAATATCACGAGCTTTGGTGATAACCCAATTATGCCCCGACTCTTATTCCGCTGCGGGTCGGGGTGTGACAGATTGGTATCAGAGCCATGACTATAGGGATATAGGATAGGTTATTAGACCCTTAGAGCCTATACTATAGTTGATTAGAAACTTATAAGATTTTTGTGTGTTACATGCCAAATTTCATGATGTTTATATGTTTTATGTTAAATGTTACATTCAATGTTATGCAAGCATGTTCATAAGTATATATTATCATATAATACCTATCATGAATCATATTCTCATAACACATCATATCCATGAAAGCACACACCACATCATGATTGCTTTTAAAATGATTTTTGTGTTTTCAAATCTCATCAAAGTGAGTTTTCATGACGGGCATGTAGTAACTGGAAGGGTACCAGTACCGGTAGTCGGAACGTCCTGTCTAGGCTGGCATTCGTATAAATCCAAAATAAAGGACCAGTTTGCCTACCTGGGGACTAACGATGAGAGTACGAAGTACCTATTAGGCCAAAGCATGCTATACCAAACGTCGTGTGAGATAACCCCACTTTGAGTTGTCATTGTGTCTACACCTGGACACACTCCGACCATACATCTCGTAAACATATTTTGTGGTTTGCATTCGGGTGATGCGAGTGTTAAATCGCCAATACTAATGTGAATCCTACCGAGCCAATAGCCATGGGGGCCCACATGACTATACAGGTGAAGGTATGGGGGACATTTGAGGCCCAACATGAGCAAACCCAAGACATCCTATGGATGTAGTTGCATTATTGATATTTATGTTATTTTCATTTTTCTTAAAGACACATGACACCTAAAAAGACTCCATAAACTCAGAATCTTCTTATGTATGTTTCTGTAGATGTCGTCCAGACAACAACGAGGGGGTAAAAGATCAGGAAGGTCTCAGGAACGCTTGGCCACACACATCGCGAAACAAATGGCCACGATACTGCCTGACATTGTGGTCCAAGTACAACAAGCCCTCGCCACAAATCCCACTAATCCTCCCCAACAGAATGACCAAAACATCGACAACCCTCCTACCAGCAAGTGCTCATACAAACATTTCAAATCTTGTGATCCTCCTAAATTTGAAGGTACCGAAGGTGTCACTGCTCTCCTCCATTGGTTCGAGGAAATGGAAAACACCTTCCTCAACTGCGATTGTCCCGAGGATCGCAAGGTTCGATACGCCACCGGGAGACTATTTGGGGTAGCTCTCACTTGGTGGAATACTGAAAAAGGGAAGAGGGGAATTGATGATGCAATGGCCTTAACTTGGGAGGAGTTAAGGGAAATCATGACTAGGAGTTTCTGTCCTAGGAGTGAAATTAAAAAGTTGGAGGACGAATTTCATTCTTTAAAACAGAAGGAGGGGGATCACACCACCTATAACAAGAGGTTCTTAGAGTTGAACCAAATGGTTCCAAATTTGTTTACCCCAACTTTTCGTTTGATCGAGCATTATATTAGAGGACTTCCCTCGAAAATTCAAGATTCAGTTCTCAGCATTTCACCGGTAACACTTGAAGCTGCTATGGAGCTAGCAACTGAACTGACCGAGAATCGAATTCGCAACGGGAAGTTTAAAGAAGAGAAAAAGAAAGCCCCTGTTGAGGGTCAAACTTCAAACCATTCCATCTCCTCCTCTAAGTTTGCTAACAAGAGGAAGCGCAACACCAGAAACTTCGCCGTTACATAAACCAACCTCCCAATTCCTACTGCACCCATTACCCAAGTCGCTCCTTCACCTGCACCATACAAAAGACCCTACTCTTGCCCGTTACCAAAATGTAACCGTTGCCAATATCACCATTCTCCTGATTATCCCTGCCAGCATTGCACCGGCTGTGGTCGCGCAGGTCATACTGTTCAAACCTGCCGCATGCCCCAGCGAACGAACCGCCACCAGCCTTCAACCCAAACCCACCAACAATTAATGGGTCAAGCCCAACAACCCCTGCAATATCCACCCGCCCAACACTTAGCCCAAACATATTACCAACCCAATTATCCAATGGGTCAACCTATGCGGGCTTGCTACAATTGCGGGGAGACCCAAGCCATTTTAGAAACACTTGTCCAAGGTTGGTAAACATTATTCATGCTCAGGCCCAGGCCAACCCGGTGAATCAAGCGAACCAAGCTCCTCCACCTGCAAGAGGAAGGGCTTTCAATATCAACGCTAATCAGGCTAGAGCTGACGGCAATGTGGTTAACGGTACGTTCCTTATAAATGGTAGATATGCATCTATGTTATTTGATACTGGTGCGGATAGAAGTTTTGTGTCCTTAGAATTTGAACCTATCTTAAACCAAAATCGGGATAAGCTCATGGAATCCATAACGGTAGAAGTTGCTGACGGGAAACCAGTTTCATTAAACTCTATTATACGCAACTGTACACTCACCTTAAACGACCACAAATTCTCAGTCGACCTTATTCCTATGAAGCTGGGAAGTTTTGATATCATAATTGGTATGGACTGGCTCAGTCAACATCAGGCAGAAGTTGTATGTCGCGAAAAATTTATACGTATTCCTCTTTCAAACGGTCAGACTCTTCAAATCTTTGGAGAAACCTCGCCGAAAGGGCTCAGCTTAATGTCTTGTCTTCAAGCTCAAAAATATCTTCGCAAGAATTATGTCGCGTTTTTAGCTCATATCATCAAAAAGGGAACCATGGAGAAGAAACTTGAAGACATTCCAGTAGTAAAAGATTTCCCGCGAGTTTTTCCTGACGACATTTCAGGACTTCCTCCAGTTAGAGAAGTTGAATTCCGTATTGATATTATACCTGGTGCTACACCAGTTGCAAAGTCTCCTTATAGGTTAGCCCCCTCTGAAATGCAAGAGCTAGCCAGTCAATTACAAGAGTTGATTGACAAGGGATTCATACGTCCTAGCTCCTCGCCTTGGGTGCACCTGTCCTTTTTGTAAAGAAGAAAGATGGATCGTTTCGTATGTGCATCGACTACAGAGAGCTCAACAAATTAACAATCAAGAATCGCTATCCTTTACCTCGCATTGATGATCTTCTTGACCAACTTCAAGGTGCCAGCTGCTTTTCAAAAATCGACCTTCGATCTGGCTATCATCAACTTAGAGTACATGAAGAAGACGTCCCAAAGACTGCTTTCCGAACTCGTTATGGTCATTATGAATTCATGGTCATGCCATTTGGTTTAACCAACGCACCAGCTGTCTTCATGGACCTAATGAACAGAGTCTGCAAACCTTATCTTGATCGATTTGTTATAGTCTTCATCGACGACATTCTTATTTATTCAAAGTCTAAGTCTGATCATGAGCGTCATCTTCGACTCATCCTTACACTTCTAGAGAATGAAAAGCTTTACGCCAAATTCTCCAAATGCGAATTTTGGTTAAAAGAGGTGCAATTCCTCGGACATGTAGTCAATGACAAGGGAATATATGTCGACCCCTCAAAGATCAAAGCGGTACAAGAATGGCAAGCGCCACGTACACCAACTGAAGTAAGATCTTTTCTTGGTTTGGCTGGTTATTATCGTCGATTCATTTCAAACTTCTCTCGCATTGCTGTACCACTCACGGCTTTAACTCATAAGGGAAAACCTTTCATATGGGGACCCAAGAAAGAAGAAGCCTTCCAAACTCTTAAACAAAAACTTTGTGATGCACCAATCCTCACTCTTCCTGAAGGTTGTGATGATTTTGTGGTCTATTGCGACGCGTCAGGGCAAGGATTAGGCTGCGTTCTAATGCAAAGAGGAAAAGTTATAGCTTATGCTTCGAGACAACTCAAGACGCATGAGAAGAACTACAACACCCATGACCTAGAACTTGGAGCCGTTGTGTTCGCTCTTAAGATATAGAGACATTATCTCTATGGTACTAAGTGTGAAATATACACTGACCACAAGAGTCTTCAACATATCTTCAATCAAAAGGAGTTAAACATGAGGCAACGAAGATGGGTCGAACTTCTAAATGACTACGACTGTGAAATTCGATACCACCCTGGCAAAGCAAATGTGGTAGCTGATGCACTTAGTCGAAAGGGTTATGCGAACTCCATTCGTCTTCTATGTTCGCAAATCATAACTGACATTAAAGATCAAATTCGAGAAGCCCAACATGTTTCAGTAACGGAAGATGATGTACGAAAGGAGATGTCCTGTGGAGCTGAACTTAAAATTGAAACTAAATCTGACGGTATTCTGTACTACCTAGATCGTATCTGGATTCCTAACCACAACAATCTTTGTGAAATTCTTATGAAGGAAGCTCACAAAACGTGATACTCTATACACCCAGGAGCCGATAAGATGTATCAAGACCTACGATATACCTATTGGTGGCCTGGAATGAAAAAGGATATTGCTGTTTTTGTTTCCAAGTGCCTTACATGTTCCAAGGTGAAAGCTGAACACCAAAGACCCTCAGGACTTCTGGTCCAACCTGAAATACCTGTATGGAAGTGGGAAAATATAACCATGGATTTCATTACCGGGTTACCTCGCATGTCTGGTGGGTATGACACTATATGGGTAATTATCGACCGACTTACAAAATCAGCTCACTTTATTCCTATCCGCGAAGATTTCAAGAACGAAAAGCTTGCTCGTATTTATATCAGCGAAATCGTAAGCCGACATGGGGTACCGTTAAGCGTTATTTCTGATCGTGATGGTCGTTTCACTTCACGAACATGGCAAGCAGTACAAGCCGCTATGGGTACGCGATTAGATCTCAGTACCGCCTATCACCCTCAAACTGATGGTCAATCTGAACGCACCATACAAACTCTTGAAGATATGCTTCGAGCATGTGTCATAGACTTCAAGGGAAATTGGGACGCTCATCTTCCATTAGTTGAATTTTCGTACAACAACAGCAATCATTCAAGCATCGGCATGGCACCTTTTGAAGCGTTATATGGTCGTAAGTGCCGATCTCCTGTATGTTGGCACGAAATTGGGGAAGCTCAAATCACTGGTCCAGAATTGATCCAAGAAACCACAGACAAGATCCATCAAATCCGAAACAATCTTCTAGCGGCTCAAAGTCGTCAAAAGAGTTATACAGATAAACAACGGAAGCCTTTAGAGTTTAACATTGGTGATCATGTACTTCTAAAAGTATCCCCGTGGAAGGGAGTAGTTCGTTTTGGTCAAAAAGGCAAGCTAGCACCACGCTACGTAGGACCTTTCAAGATACTCGAAAGAGTAGGACCTGTAGCATACAAGCTTGATCTACCAGAAGAACTCAACAGGATTCATCCCACATTCCACGTATCAAACTTGAATAAGTGCCTCGTTGATGAAAACCTCCACATTCCTCTGGAAGATATTCAGATTGATGAATCTATGCATTTTATTGAAAGACCAGTAGAGATCATGGACTTCGGAGAGAAACGTCTACGACGAAGTCGCATTCCAATTGTTAGGGTACGCTGGGAGTCGAAACGGGGACCTGAGTTTACTTGGGAACGTGAAGACTCAATGCGCGAAAAATACCCACATCTTTTACCTACTACTACTTAAATTTCGGGACGAAATTCCTAAAACTAGGGGATACTGTAACATTTGTCAAAAACGGGTTTCCAAAACCCGCTCCGTTTTGTAATCGAATATCAAGTTATAAATGTCACGTTGTGTATTTATGGTTATTTTGATTTTTAATGATACATAATTAATAAACAAACTAAACTATAAAATTATTTTTGATAAAAAGTGAAAACAAAATAAATAAAAATAAAATGATGTTGCCGGGACTCGAACCCGGGTCAGCCGGAATTTAAACCCAAAGACTTAACGCTCACACACATCACCACTCCGCCACTTGTTTGTTTTCTGTCAACTTAGGGAAACAAATAACTCTTATACAAAAACCTAGTTAAACCGGTTGCGCCAACTGAGAAACCGAAATCGGCAATTCAACCGTCTAATCGTTTGATTAATCGCACATTCAGGTTTATAACCGATGCACCGACAAATCCTAATCAATTCGGATTTGAATGAACTTCAATTTTGATCATGATCGGTTTTTATAACCGAAAATGATCAATGACTGAATTACTTCAATCAAGACCCCTCTCGCGACTCAGAAACATCATACAAACCTTCCATTTCACTTTCATACATTCAGTCCATCAGAACGCTTAAATCAACTCGCCGGAAATTTCTGCAAGTTCGCCGGAAAACCGTATTCATCATCAAAACGGTAATTCTTTCAATACCGTCGTAGTCTAATAATTGTTAAGCTATTTCTAACTTAAACCTTTCAATTGAAATCGAATTCAGACACCGTTATCAGATAATTCTAGTTCGCCGGAAATTTCTGGAAATCTTTATTTCCGTCTGTGAAACGGTAAGGACCTTCAATCACATTGTTAACGTTTGTTTATCACTTCAATTCCATGATTGGCTAATCAAAACGGTTAATTGTTTTGTTCAGTTGAGGTGCACAAAAACAGAGCCGACGCATTGCCGGAAACTCTGTGATAAATCATTCCTACGGTATGTCTACTTCCAACACCGTCTCTGCTATTTCATTTTAGTCTTATGAATGATTGATAATCGTAAAAGCAAGAAACGGATTAGTAACACAGTCGACTGTAAATTGAGTGAAGAAGACGAAGATAGTTAAGTTATAAGTTTATTTAAAATCAGTAATATGAACGGGTTAGACACACAGTCCATCGGTGGACTGTGTGCAAAAAATACGCGCATGTCACGAGTTCGATCCCTGATACACGCACTCCCTATGTAATAAAATGCCTTTTTGTTTAAAACTAAACCGGGTTAACTCCGTTAGTTGTTAAGTATAATAAAAATTGGTATATTAACCAAGTTAGACACACAGTCCAGCGGTGGACTGTGTGTGATGTTAAAGCACAAGTCCCGGTTCGAAACCTGTTACTGGCACCGTTGAACGAATTAAAATGTTTTTGAAATTAAAAGAATTTTGGTTAAATCGAATTAGTATATAAATATAATTAAAAACAAGATTATTTCGGGTTAGACACGTAGCTCAGTTGGTAGAGCTGCGTGCACGCGTACGGGAGGTCTCGGGTTCGAGTCTCACCCAGCGCATTCATGCACACTGACCGAACCGGTCAACAGGTCAACAAGTCAACGGTCAACGCAAAATAAACAATTTTTATTATATTTTTATTTATTTAATTTAATTTAAAAATCAATTAAAAATACTTAAAAATAACATTTTCAAAGATAGAAAATAGCCTTAAACTCACAAAAATATATCTAAAAATTCCATTAAAATCCTTAATAAAATCCACTCATTTACTATATTTTTCCGTTATTATTTAGGTTAGTAATTCTTGTTGTTCAATTCTCCCGACTCGTGCGCATCTCTTCATCTCCAATCAAACGCACCCAATGTGAGTGAATCTTTACAAATTCCCCGTTTTAATCACGTTTTGGGGTGTATCATGTGTCTTGCTATATATTATATTTAAATCATTGTGCATACATCATATCATGAACATGTGTATTCAGTTTGTTTCAACTGTTGTGTGGTTATCGTTAGATGCAATTTATTATTTTCAGTACATGCAATTTCATAGGCCGCCGCTCCCCATTACATTATGAGCGTTGAGCATGTTCCCCATTACATTATGAGCGTGAACCTGGCGTGCCCACATACGATCGGCTCCGTTTGATTGTGCCTTGATCGCACAGACATTTTTCATTTTCAGTACATGCAATACGATCGGCTCCGTTTGATTGAGCCTTGATCGCACAGTTTCATTCATGTTATTTATCGTATGATGTTGGTATGTTAATGTATGCTATCATGTGTTATTGTATGTTATAGTTGTGATTGCTATTGCTACTGCTTGGTTATTTACATTTGCTCATTTATGATTATGCACAATTTTTCATTGATATACTAACAAGTAAATCAATAATAAATGTTTATCTAACAAGGTTCACTCGCCAACTTATGTTGACCCAAAAACCCCCATTTTTACACATGATACAGGTGAACCAGCTGCAGCCTGAAACACTTAGGATTGGACTAGAAGAATAAAATGATTTAGAGTTTGGAACTATTTTGTTTGGTTATTTTCTTTGTAATGTATGGACATGTTTGGATTATTTGGAATGTAACTTTGACTTTAATAAATATGAAACATATTAGTAAATATCATGAGCTTTGGTGATAACCCAATTATGCCCCGACTCTTATTACGCTGCGGGTCGGGGTGTGACATTAATGAGATTGGTTTTCCGTCAGCAACTTCTACCGTTATGGATTCCATGAGTTTATCACGAGTTTGGTTGAGGATGGGTTCAAATTCTAGGGACACAAAACTCTTATCCGCGCCAGTATCAAATAACATGGATGCATAACTACCATTGATGGGAAACGTACCGTTAACCACATTGTTGTCAGCCCTAGCTTGATTGGCGTTGATGTTGAAAGCTCTTCCTCTTGCAGGTGGAGGAGCTTGGTTAGCCTGGTTTACTAGATTAGCTTGAGCTTGGGCATGGATGATGTTCACCAGGCGTGGACAGGTGTTCCTGAAGTGGTTCGGGTCTCCACAGTTGTAACAAGCTCGCATAGGTTGCATCATGGGATAGTTGGATTGGTAGTAGGATTGGGCTACATGTTGGGTAGGTGGTAGGAGTAAAGGTTGTTGGGCTTGACCCACTATCTGATGGTGGGTTTGGGTTGAGGGTTGATTGCGGTTTGTTCGCTGAAGCGTGCGACATGTTTGAATGGTGTGACCTGCGCGGCCACAGCCGGTGCAATGTTGACAGGGATGATCAGGAAAGTGATGGTATTGGCAACGGTTGCATTTTGGGTATGGGCCGGAGTATGGCTTTTTATATGGTGCAGATGAGGGGGCAACTTGAGTCATGGGTGCAGCAGGGATAGGGGAGTTTGTTTGAGTGACAACAAAGTTTCTGCTGTTTCGTTTCCTCTTACTAGCAAACTTTGAGGAGGAGGTGGAATGGTTTGAAGTTTGGCCCTCAATGGGGGCTTTATTTTTCTCATCCTTAAATTTGCCGTTTCGGATGCGATTCTCGGTAAGCTCGGTAGCTAGTTCCATAGCAGCTTCAAGTGTTGCAGGCGAAGTGCTTAGAACTGAGTCTTGAATTTTCGAGGGGAGGCCTCGAATATAGTGTTCGACTAAGCGGCATACTAGGGTGAACAAGTTGGGGATCATTTGGTTCATCTCTAAAAACCTTTTGTTGTAGGAAGTATGATCTTCTTCCTTTTGCTTTAACGAGTGGAATTCATCCTCTAACTTTTTGATCTCGCTTCTTGGACAGAAGCGTCTCGTCATGATTTCCCTTAACTCCTCCCATGTTAAGGCCATTGCATCTTCGATTCCTCTCTTACCTTTTTCTGTATTCCACCCGGTAAGAGCTACCCCAAATAGTCTTCCGGTTGCGTAACGTACCTTGCGATCCTCGGGACAATCGCAATTGAGGAAGGTGTTTTCCATTTCCTCAAATCAGTGGAGGAGAGCAGTGACACCTTCGGTCCCTTCAAATTTCGGTGGATCGCAAGATTTGAAGTGTTTGTAAGAGCACTTTTTGGAGGGAGGGTTGTCGACGTTCTGGTCTTCTTGATTGGGAGAGTTGATGGGATTTGCGGCGAGAGCTTGTTGGACTTGAATTACGATGTCAGGAAGCACCGCGCCCATTTGTTTTGCGATTTGGGTGGCCAAGCGTTCGTTTGACCTTCCTGATCTTCTACCCCCACGTTGCTGCCTAGCCGACATCTACAGGAACATTCATAAGAAGATTGTGAGTCTAAGGAGTCTTTTTAGGTGTCATGTGTCGTTTTTTTAAAAAAAATAACATAAACATCAATAATGCAACTACATCCATAGGATGTCTTGGGTTTGCTCATGTTTGGGCCTCCAATGTCCCCCATACCATCACTTGTATAGTCATGTGGGCCCCCATGACTATTGGCTTAGTAGGATTCACATTGGTGTTGGCGGTTTAACACTCGCATCACCCGAATGAAAACCATGAAATATGTTTGCGAGATGTATGGTCGAAGGGTGTCCAGGTGTAGACACAATGACAACTCAAAGTGGGGTTAGCTCACACGACGTTTGATATAGCATGCTTTGGCCTAATAGGTCCTTCGTACTCTCATCGTTAGTCCCCAGGTAGGCAAACTGGTCCTTTATTTTGGATTTATACGAATGCCAAGCCTAGACAGGACGTTCCGACTACCGGTACTTGTACCCTTCCAGTTACTACATGCCCGTCATGAGAACTCACTTTGATGTGATTTGAAAAAATACAAAAATCGTTGCAAAAATCATGGAAATGGTGTGGTGTGTGGCTCTCATGGATATGATATGTTATGAGGATATGATTCATGATGAGTATTGCATAGTAATATGTACTTATGAACATGCTTGCATAACATTGAATGTAACAATAAACATAAAGTATATAAACATCATGAATTTTGTATGTAACACATAAACAATTTTAAAATTCTAATCAACTATAGTATAGGCTCTAAGGGTCTAATAACCTATCCTATATCCCTATAGTCATGGCTCTGATACCAATCTGTCACACCCCGACCCGCAGCGGAATAAGAGTCGGGACATAATTGGGTTATCACCAAAGCTCATGATGTTTACTAAAATGTTTCATATTTATTAAATCCAAATTACAACTTCAATATTTCAAACAAGTCCATACAATTACAAGGAAAAAGTAACTAAATAAACAATCCAAAGGCTAAACTGATTTATTCTTCTAAGCCGTCCTATATGTTTCTTGCTGCAACTGGATCACCTGTATCATGTGTAAAAATGGGGGGTTTTGGGTCAACAAAAGTTGGCGAGTGAACCTTGTTAGAAAACATTTATTATTGATTTCTTGTTGAATTTATTATGGAAAAATTGTGCAATAATCATATGTGGGCAAACGTAAATAAACATACAATAACAAACCACCTTGCATGAGTATATAACATGAATGATAATGTATATGTTGGCAACGTCACGTTCCGCTCATAGGTAATGGGGAACGGACGGCCTATGATGTAACATTTGTAAAAATCGGGTCTCCAAAACCCGCTCCGTTTTGTAATCTTGTACCAAGTTATAAAAGTTTCGTTAATTATTTATGATTATTTTGAGTTTAAACGTTACATAATTAATAAATAAACTAAACTATAAAAATTATATTTGATAAAAAGTTAAAATAAAATAAATAAAAAACATTTGAAGCTGCCGGGACTCGAACCCGGGTCAGCTGAGCCTCTAAACGACTTAACATCCATTCTCCTAACCGCTCCGCCACAATGTATTTTCTGTTAACTATATGAAAACAAAAGAAACTTATACACAAACTCGATTTAACCGTTGATGCTATCTGAAAACCGATAATCGGCAAACCAATCGTTAAATCGATTGTTTACCTCACAATTTCAGTTATAACCGATGTGCGACGGTTTCCAATTAAGTCAGAATTGATTGAACTTCAAGCTTCATCTCTTCGGCTTTTGAAACCGAATATTTCTTCAAGTTCTGGTTTAATTCAAGTTTCCAATCATTTGCACGATTCAGAACTATCACAACAATATCCAATTTCATTTTCGTCACATTTGTGAACCATAAAATCATCTGAAACAGTTCGCCGGAAATTTTCTGCAAGTCACCGGAAAACCGGGACTCACATTCTCACGGTAATTCCTTCGACTCTTTTTGTTTAAAACATGTGATTAGTCAATCTCTAACACAACTCCATCATCAGAATCAATCTTAGCCAACGTATATCGGAAATCTTATCTTCGCCGGAAAGTTTCTGAGACTGCCGGAATCCAACTGTGAACTGGTATGATATCTAAAACTTCTTTTAAACCTTGTTTAAGTGACACAACTTTATGAGTAATCGATCAACGCTGTTAATTGGTTCAACAGTCGGAGTTCATTTCCAATACCGACAAACCTTCGCCGGATTTCTGTGATTATCTTCAATCGGTAAATTATGTTCCTTAAACTCTCTCCATTCCTTAACCTTGAATTACTGTTAATGTCTAATAACTTTGTAAATCACAAATCAATCGTAATCAGTCGAGTTTATGTTGCCTGTGTAATCGGTGAAGAAGATGAAGTTCTATCAGAACATAAGTATAATTAAAAACGGTATTTTAAACGGGTTAGACACACAGTCCAGCGGTGGACTGTGTGCAAATTTCATATACACGTCCCGAGTTCGATCCTTGCTACGCGCACGCTTGTGTAATAACATTCTTTTTTTAATCATGAACTAACCCGGGTTGAATCGGGTAGTTGTTAAGTATAATATAATCAAGAATATAACCGGGTTAGACACACGGTCCAGCGGTGGACTGTGTGCAAAATGAACTTCACGTCGCGCGTTCGAATCCTGTCCCGAGCACCGGTCCATGGAATTAAAACGTTTTTGCAAAATAAAGGAATTTTCGGTTAATTCAAATAAGTATATAAATATAATTAAAACCGAGTTTATAACGGGTTAGTCACGTAGCTCAGTTGGTAGAGCTACGTGCACGTAAACAGAAGGTCGCCGGTTCGAGTCCCGCCCGGCGCAGGATTTTACCGCTGACCGAACCGGTCAACGGTCAACGGTCAACAGTAAAAAAAATAATATTTTTTTTATATATTTAATTGTTTATTTTAATTTAAAAATCAATTAAAAATACTTAAAAATAACATTTTTAAAGATAGAAAATAGCCATAAACTCACAAAAATATATCTAAAAATTTCATTAAAATCCTTAATAAAATCCATCCATTTAATATATTTTTCCATTATTATTTAGGTTAGTATTCCCCGTCGATCCGCTCATCTAAATCGTGCGCATCTCACCATCTTCAATTCAACGCACCCAATGTGAGTGAACCTTTCAAATTCCCCGTTTTAATCACGTTTTTGGGGTGTATCATGTGTCTTTGTTTATTTACATATTATAACGAAACTATTGTGCATACATCATATCATGACATGTGTATTAGTTTGTTGCTGTTAAGTAGTTATTATTGGATGCAAATTATTATTTCAGTACATGCATTTGCCGAGGTCGCAGCTCCCCATCCATCGAGGTTGAGCTTGATCCCCATTTTATTATGCGGTTGATCTGTGGCGTGCCCGCACGATCGGCTCCGTTTGATTGAGCCTTGATCGGTCATTTCATTTTACATTTCAATACATGCAATACGCTCGGCTCCGTTTGATTGAGCCTTGAGCGCACAGTTCAATTTACATTTCCAGTTCATGCAATACGTTCGGCTCCGTTTGATTGAGCCTTGAGCGCACAGTTCAATTTGCATTTCCAGTTCATGCAATACGATCGGCTCCGTTTGATTGAGCCTTGAGTGCACAGTTCAATTTACATTTCCAGTTCATGCAATACGTTCGGCTCCGTTTGATTGAGCCTTGAGCGCACAGTTCAATTTGCATTTCCAGTTCATGCAATACGATCGGCTCCGTTTGATTGAGCCTTGATCGCACAGTTCATTTATGTTAGTTATCGTATGATATTGGTATATTCATGTATGCTATCAAGTGTTAATGTATGTTATAATTGTAACTGCTATTTGCCAATGTTTGATTACTTACATGTGCTCTTTTATGATTATGCACAATATTTTATTGATAAACTAACCATAAAATCATTATCAAATGTTTATCTAATAAGGTTCACTCGCCAACTTATGTTGACCCAAAACCTCCCATTTTACACATGTACAGGTGAACCAGCAGCAGCTAGGAACACATAGGACCTGGATTAGAAGAATAAAACGATTTAGTATTTGGACTGTTATGTTTGGTTATTTTCCCTTGTATTGAATGAACATGTTTGGATGTTTGAAAATGTAACTTTGACTTCATTAATTAGGAAACATAATAGTAAATGTCATGTGCTTTGGTGATAACCCAATTATGCCCCGACTCTTATTTCCGCTGCGGGTCGGGGTGTGACATATGATGATGTATGTGCGATAAAGGCTCAATCAAACGGAGCCGATCGTATGTTGGCAACACCACGTTCCGCTTGTAGGTAATGGGGAACGGTTCCGCTCATAGGTAATAGGGAACAGACGAGCCTATGATGATGTATGTACTGAAATGATAAATTTAATCTAAACATTAACCACACAAACAATTGATACATATTGGATACACATTTGATCATGGATATGATGGATGCACAAGTGTTTAAATGTAATAAAAATTAGACACGTGATACACCCCAAAAAGTGATTAAAACGGGGAATTTGTAGAGATTCACTCACATTGGGTGCGTTCGTTTGATGATGTTGAATGCGCACGAGTTTAGAGGGTTGATCGACGAGGAATAACTAACCTAAATAATAACGAAGAGGTACGATAAATAAGTGGATTTTATTAACAATTTTAATAGGATTTTTAGATTTATTTTTGTGAGTTTAAGGTCATTTTCTAACTTTAAAAATATTATTTTTAAGTATTTTTAATTGATTTTTAAATTAAATAAATAAATAAAAATATAAAAAAAATGTTGACTTTTTGGGTTGACCGTTGACTTTGACCGTTGACCGGTTCGGACTTTGTGTTTGTTTGCGCTGAGTAAGGTTCGAACTCGTGACCTCCCGTACGTGTGCACGCAGCTCTACCAACTGAGCTACGTGTCTAACCCGAAATATTCTATGTTTTAATTATATATATATACTAATTAAATGTTTAATTTATTCGGTTTATATTAAAAGAATTTAAATGGTTGAACCGGTTTGCAGGGAGCCGGATCGAACTCGGGTCCTTCGGTTTGTAAGCGCACAGCCCAACCAGTTGGGCTGTGTGACTTATCTGTTAAACTTACAATTTAAATTAATCTTAAGAACATCCTGGGTCCTACTCTAATTCAGTAACAAAAAAATTGGTTTTAATTCGGAAAGCCGGTGCGTTTGTAAGGTTCGAACTCGTGACGTGCGCTATGTGTTTGCACACAGTCCACCGCTGGACTGTGTGTCTAACCTGGTTTTATATCTTGTTTTAATTAGATTTATACTTATTGTTCGACTTCATCTTCTTCGTTCAAAGACACAGACAACGATATTCGACAGTTCTTGATTAATTCGATTAACGAACATATAAATGATTAAAATGTAATGGACAAAGAAGGTTTTGGAAATGAATGTACCGGAAAGATGATTTTCTCTGAACTCCGGCAAAGGTCGTCGGCTCTGTTTTATGAATTCCGTCTGAGCGGACCAATTAACAGTTTTGATTAACTAATTGTGAAATTAAATGACTAAACAAGAATTATCAGAGAATTTAGATGCTCGTACCGATTCACAGCGTGATTTCGGAATTTTCAAAGATTTTTCGGCGGTTGCAGATTATCCGGTATCGTCATCTGGGACCGATTCTGGTTGAAGGATTTGAGTTAGTATAAGTCTAACAATAGATAGAAGATGAAAGAATTGAGAAATTTACCGATTCGATGAATGTCACGGTTTTCCGGCGAAAGTCCAGCGATATCAGATAACGATTCCGACGAACAGAAATTAGAGCGCAAATGAAATTGAAGGTTCTGTGAGTGTTTCTGAGTTGTGAGACAATGATATTACCGGTGTAAATTGGAGGTAAATGATTTCGGTTATTAAACTCGAAAATCATATGAATCGAGTTCAATAAAGACTGAATTGATTAAGAACGTGGGTTGTAATGGTTTTATCGGTTATAATCAGTAACCCACGATCACTCAAACGTCTTTGGATAGTTGAAAGCCGATGATCGGTTTCTGTTTTGGCGCAAACAGATAGATTCACGGGTGAACTTAAGGTTTTATTTGTTTCCTTGATTACACAAAAACACCAAGTGGCGGAGTGGTTAAGTGTTTGATGATTGTGTCTTCCGGCTGACCCGGGTTCGAAACCCGGCAGCCTATTTTCATTTTTATTTACTTATTTTTTTCTTTTTAACAATTTTAGTTTTCATATTCTAAAATTTTATTAGTTATGTATTGTTTAAAATTAAAATGAGCATTAAATAAGCAACGAAAATTTGAAACTGACTATTCGATTAATAAACGAAGCGGGTTTTGAAAACCCGTTTTTCGACGGATGTTACAGCTAAGGCAGCTTGAAATAAGCTTCCAGTTGCACAATGTTTATGAGCCTCTCGATCGAATTTTGATAAGGAGTTTAATTTATTTTACAATATCAGTTGAACTATTATCTTATTAAAAAATTAGGTCTATCATCGTCACCGCGTTGCGCCGAACTTTTTTTGTTATTTCGTCTGTGTTTACATGTATTTTGAAATCACTACGATCGCGTTGCGCACGAAACCGCTGACAAGAATAAAAAGAAAATCTAGAAAAAACACTAAAAGATAACCGAAAGAAAATCAACCAAAAAAATTGTATGGTAATGATGTTTTTCGTATGAAACCCATTCAGTACCGACTTTTACCTTCGTATACCGAACCGTAACCGGTATTTTCGGTATCAAGCAAATAGAACTGCATACCGGTACCGAATTTCCCGACCGACAGATCTTAAATACCAATTCAGTACCGAGTTATACCTTCATATATCAAACCGTAACCGGTATTTTCGGTATCGGTTGGCACCAAGCTCATCCCTACCCCTACCCCTACCCCTTAAACATAAAAAAAAGACATCATTAAAAGTTGAATAAAATTAACTATAAAAGTTGTATGATACTGTTGTTCGTACGATACCCATGATAAAGGATGAGCAAATGGTACCAGTACCATTTATCCCAACCCGTGAGATAAAGATCATTAAAGTTAAGAAAAATAATAAATAAGTAAAAGTGTAATATATATATGTATATATATAATTATAATAATAAAACTACTATTCATTAGGTTTGTTTATATATATATAACATATATAATATAACCTACAATATATCATAATACATGAGAGAGGGGTATTTTAAGATACCAAAAAAATAAGAACTTCTTCACTCTTTATTTATAAAAACACCTCTAAAATGAGAGGTAACTTAGTCTTTTAAACATTAATTATATTTTAGTCCCTCATATTATTATACTTACAGCCCTTTATTTTAAAAAAAATTATGGATAATTAGTTACACTTTTCCCTTTCCACAACAAACTTATAATTCTTTTACGTATCTTTGTCATATTTTATAAACTACAATGTTTTAAAAATCCAAAGATATCGTGATGACCTACTCATTTTTTCAACGTTTTGATAATTGTCTTGGTTAGTATTGTTGTGCAGATTAAAATGTACAAGTAGATGATACATTAGTGTATAAGTTATTAAAGCAGTGTGTCCTATCACATTTTAAATGCTCAAGACTCTTTACGTTGTTGTCATTTTATCAATTTAATAATATTCCAATACTTTTCACTCCGATTTCGTTTAATTAAGATTGTTCACCAATTTGTTCCGGCAACTAGATAAAATTTTGAAACTTTGTACATACGGGTTTGATGTGAGCTTTGTGCGTATTCTGTATGTTTGTGTATTTACTTGGTTGGGTGCACACACTTGTATGGGTTAGCAGATCGTAAATTGACATCAAACAAGCTCACTTGTTTTATCTAATTGGTATCATTAAAATAATTTTTATTAGTTTTCTCCATCTAATAATGTTTTATACCTAATAAACTGGTATGTGGCCGTAATGAAAAAGAGAAATCTTTAATAGATTAAGACACACTTGTTTGAATTAGATTATGTCCCCTAAATAATGGAATAACCTTTTTGTCAATTTTAGTCGGTTATTTGCATTGCGTTTTATTAGTCGAAGATCCACATGTGTATGCAAAAGATATTGTTAATGTCCATAATATTTTATTTTAAAGGATAAGCAGGGTAAACAGAAGTAGGCACCATAATATAATATCATTTTAGTTATACATATTTAATTGAAACCGTAAGTGTTGTACGGATTAAAATGTACAACGGTATCATGTTTGGGTTTGTCCATGTTACACTATCATATCCTTTCCGGGTTTGTGTAGTTTACATTGCTCTTTAAATATTTAGACCTTTATATGTGTGCTTCTATATTAACTCCTAACATCCTATTTGAATTTTATATCTACACTTGATATAAACTCTTAACTCCTATTTTAATCAAATATATATATATATATATTATATATATATATATATATATATATATATATATATATATATATATATAATATATATATTCTTTAATTTTTATAAAAATAGAAATTTTTATATTACAAAAAAGAAATTTACAATTGAAGGTAAAAGTCTAAAACATACTTAAGGTTAACTACTATTTTTTGTTTTAATAAAAAAATAATTTTTTTACAATTTTAAAGTTAATTGAATGAGTACTATGTGAAAATTTAAAAAAAGTTATGAACTTTATAACAATACATAGTAGTAATAAAAGAAATAAAGAAAAAAATTAAAAACATAACAATTTAACCAAAATATAAACTTACTTTACAACTATAACAACTTATCTTTTACACTTTAGTATTACTTTTTATTAAAAAAACAAAACTTTAGTGGTGTAAAACAAATAGTTTTTATTTTATTTTTAAGATACAAAAAACATTCTATTTTTAAAAATAAAATAATGTATTTTTATAAAAAGAAACTTGTAAAAAGTAACAAAAAATAATTTAGAAATTTTCAACCTTTACTAAATACTTACTAGATTGTGTTGCAATTTTAGGGATAATAAATTCAAACTATATACTCTTAGCCTCTTATAAATAAGTAAGGGATAATAAATTCAAAGTTTACTCTTTTAGTTCAGAATAGTTAGTTGCAAAAAAACTATTTACTTGACTAGATACATACTAGATTGTCTTACATTTTTTAGGGATTATAAGTTCAAAAATACTCTTATAGATAATATTAGTTAGTTGAAAAAAGCTACAGGTTATTCAATTCGTTGATTATAGGTTCTATATGTAGTATAGTTATTCATTAGTTTTTTAACTTTAAAAAAATTCTTGTTCTTTTGAATTCTTGGTTTATAGGTACTTCAATTTTCTGTTGTGTATAACTTTGATTTATTCTTCTATGCTAACACTTAGCTATGATTTTTTTGTGCATTTGGTGATTTACGTAATCACATTCTAAATATAGTTACATTATGGTATTATTTTACACACTTTGGTCTATTTTACTCACTTATTTATTTTTCTCTTACAAATTGATTAAGAATTTGTTATGGATAAGACAGATAGCAAAATGGAAGATGTGTCACGTATCTACCTTTCTATCCTATATTATATCTAACGATAACATGATAAATTATGTAACTAAAATACTTAACATTTTTTTTCAGTTCCCAAACTGCTCCAGCTACTACTGATGTATCAGTTAAAGAGGAGAGCAAAGAAGAAACTCATCCTCCAAAGAATGTAACAATCAAATAGGAAGAGATACAAAAAATTCCGGAGGACGCTGGACAAATGTTGGTGCGACAGTATAGATGACATCCTCGAGATGTTTAAGCCATATGATTACTAAATTGATCTTATTATGATGCAAAGTACTTGACGCTTGAGCTTTTAGTTTTCAACTTTTATGTTTAAAACTTATATTTCCTTATTCGTGTGCTACTTTATATAAGATCTTATTATGATGCAAAGTACTTGACGCTTGAGCTTTTAGTTTTCAACTTTTATGTTTAAAACTTATATTTCCTTATTCGTGTGCTACTTTATATAACTTTTATATATGTTTAAGACTTATTTTTTCTTATTTGTATGTTACTTTATTGCATCAATAGTTTTTTAAAGTACTTGATAATTTAAATTTTAAATTTAATAATTACTAGACATGTATAACACTTATGACATATATCCACCACAATAATGCTACCATAAATATTATACGATTAAGAAAATTAACAGAAACGAGTGCCGCAATGTAAAATGACGTCCCCGTCGCATCGCACAGACATCATACCAGTTATATATATATATATATATATATATATATATATATATAATTTTCTGTCAGAATGTCGACTTTAAATGAGGATCAACAGATTTTTGAGCTTCTTTAAAAGATATTGAAAGACGTCGTATTATCTCATTGTCGTATCACCGAGAAACTCAACTATAAAATAACAAAATACATATAAATTGTAAACAATTTACTCTTTAGAAATGAAACCATAACATCAATCCTTATCTTCTTGATATTAAAAACTACCAAATGACCTAATTAAAAAAAGGAAACATAATCAATAGAAAACAAATCGTAATTAAAGGAGGTGGAGACAAGACTTATTTCATTTGCATTTACGTCAAGTCTACAGCCAAACAAGCATGACAAATCCAAAGAATTCAAGTAATCTACGACTCCTCTATTCACAATACTCAGTGTACCTCAACATCCGTTTAGATTTTATAAATTTATAATTATTTAACAAGGTAAAGTTGTAACATACAACACCATCTTTTATCACAAATCTTTGAGGGCATGCCTTCGGCCTACATGCGCAAAAACGGGCGAGTCTAACGTAAGGAGGAGAGAGAGGAACTGAAATCCGTTTACATTGGCGTAAAAAACGGGAAATGTGAGAGGGAGGACCAGGACTACCGTGACTGGTGAGGCAGCGGGCTCTTTAATTTAGGGAGTGTGATAGTCTGTCATAAGAAAGCCGTCGTTCTGAAAAAACATATGTGTATAAATAAAAGTTAGGAGGGAAAGAAATAACATCTCGTCTATTAAAAATCTGAAACGAACTTATGCAAAATTTTAGGAAAGTAAGCCATGTTCACTTCAAGGGCGAGCGAACTTATGTAATTAATTAATTTATTTTTATTTGTAATATATAATTTTAAAAATTGAAAATTCAATGTTTTGTTTGAAAATAATTTGTCTACGTCTTGGTATGAATATTTTTTAAAACCATTCAAAATAAAGTAGTGTTTATTGTTCTTTAAATTTTAAAACATTTTATTTTGAATACGACTTATTTCGATAAAATTTATATTGTAATGTGAACAAATTTCTTTAAACAACACTTTGTATTAAAGAAAAATGAAATTATCATATGCTAAATGAATTCTTTGAATGAAATAAAAAAAAATAAAAAAGTTACATTCACTACTTTGGGAATGAACTTAGTGAACTTGGCTTAATTAGTTTTGTCAAATATTGCATAAGTTTGCTTGTATCTGTAGCAAACTGCTTAGTTTTGAAAATACTTCCTAAAACCAAATAAAACACTTATTAGATGATGTGTCGTGTTGAATGCGAAATGTGAAAATATATGTCATGTAGCGGTAATGGTTTATGCTTTTAAACCCATCTAGATGTGTTTATGGAGAGGCGAAATGTGATGGTGTGTTGAAATGGCTTTAAATAATCTGGTTTGATACATGATCAAATTATTCATTTATTATAAAAAAGTGATTAAGATCTTTTTCCAAATAATACAAAAATAATGCTCTAAAATCTAAATCCATGTCACACGTATCTTGAATTATTTTATTCTAATAGATAATAATGATGAATTCCGTACATAAAGTAACACATGACCACCCCATACTAAAAGAGGTTACCAAACTTTCACCAAATTTAGTGACGATATGATCATTTCCAACAACAAGTGGGGAATACAATGGCCACAACCCCATGCAAGTGGTTTCTAACTATTGGGTGTTAGCCCAGTGGCCAGCCTCACCCATTCTAAAAGGGAGGACGCGAATTCGAGTCCAGCTCGGCCCGAATAATCCTGCTGGGTAGTAACCGCCAGGCAGCTATGGGGCTAAGCTATCTTGGGGAAGGAGAACCCTCCCGCGGTCAGGGGTACCGTGCATTTACCCTTTTTTTATGCAAGTGGTTTGTATCGTAAGCATGGGGTTGCTTCCATGCGGAACTATGAGAGTTTGATTTGTTTAGAAATGCGGAACCATGAGAGTTTGAGTTGTTTGGAAATTTTTGATAGCTAGTTGGTTACTTTAGTTTTTATTTGCTTTACCTCTCATTTGTCTAGAAAAAGTTTAAAATATAACATTTCTTAACGTTCAATGCGTACGCATAATAATTATGAATATAATATGCGTAAGCAGGGTTCTCTCATACATGAGTATGGTTTTTGTTCATGCATGATTAGGGTTTGCGTTTTACGACATACATAATTTACTCGTGTGCACATCGCATGTTAAAGACTATCATACGTTAACCTTCCCCTATGTATAAAGTGATGTTGTCGTTCAAAAAAAATTAGAGGTTTTACACTTGATTGTAAAAGCGTCTCGATTCAATGCTAGTCGGTTATGTAGTAGGTAATATCTATTAGGTATTGAGTATATTTCCTAGTATATAAAATTTACCATTCTAAAATTTTATATATAATTTTATATTTATAACTATACCCCACTAAATATGATAAATAACTTAATTATATAATATAATCATCATATAAGGCTTGAAATATATAAAATATGTAAATTCAGTGATGATGAAAACCCCAAAATATAAATTTATATTTATAGTATAAAAAACATAGTTAATATCATTAAATACATATTTCAAAAAAAAAATCACATAAAACAATTATTAGAATGAATCATTTTACCACCCTAATAATGTGGGACTACTTTCGTATTTTAACCCTTTAATTCATAACAACTTTTTTAATATAACCTTTAAAATTTTGTTCATGATAATGTTATCCTTATACGCGATGGATTAAACTTATGCTTTATGTCGATGGCAAATTTAGGATAAGTTCGTTCTTCTTAACTATAATAAATAAAAGACATTTTAATATTACTACAAAAATACGGATTGGATTTTCTCACCTTTAAATATGCAAGACCGAATTTATATATACTAATTAATATGGGAAACACACCGTCTCACGTTTACTGATTGGTACAACCAAATTATAATTTTTTATTTAAATTTATAGTTTTGCTATTGATTATATCTTTTTCTTCTGCTAATCAAATTACTATTTTGCCCTTAATTCAAATTTATAATTTTACTATTGTTTTTTTTTCCCGTGTCACATTACGATTTTACCTAAGTGTAAAACTACAGGCATGCCATCCTTTTAGTTTTTCTTTTTTACAAAACTTTGGTAGTGTTTTATTTTAATTTGTTGGCTCGATATAACTTTTATTCGTGTCAGGCAGCTGCTTGGCACACACTCATATATCCAGAAAAATTACAATTTTGCTCCCAATTTAAACTTTTTGTTTTACCATCGTTTTTGTTTTTTTAGCAAAAGTATGATAGTGTTTTTTTTAATTGCTTGACTCGATGTAATTTTTTGGAGATCGTGTTATGAGTAGTAATCAAAACACAAACGTACATGTTATGAGAGAGCAATATTCGGTTTAGTGTCTCGCAACACAAGCGGGGCAAAAACTAGTTATTAAACATGTAGGCGATTCCCTATTTTACCCACCCAAGTGTCAAGCTTGTGAATTTAAACTAAAACTTCAAGTAAATTAAAGGGTCTTAAGTTGGGTTCCAGAAACACGTTTTTTTTTAAAAAAAAATCTTGTAATATGGAGAGGGGTAATTACCCTATTTTACCCACCCAAGTGTCGGAATAAATGAGTTATAGTGTACCCTTTTCTTTGATTTAATCTAGAAAATAAAAGGTGGTTGCAACTTGCAACTTGTGTTTCTAAATGCCTAACTGCACCATTGATTATTTACATGGTTTGGTTGTGTTACTTAATTTGGTTATGACTAATCGGTTTTTCTGCTTATCCCTACTTACCATTTTGGTAATAAGAATTCGTTGAAATTGTAATTTAAATTCAAAAAATAACATGTTTTGTCGTAAAAAAAATGTTATTCGAATTTGGATGACTTCCTTTAAATTCCCTTCAATAGAGAAATCAAAATTTCTTTCCAATAGTGAAAAAATCAACGAAAGGAACTCAAATCTCCTACTTTGGTCGGTTTTTGGTTCAATCCAAACGCAATTTGAAATTTTGGTTTTAAAAGTCGCTTGGTTAAACTTTTGGTTTTCGTATCTGTATCTGGGTTTGGATCAGTTATGAGTTGATTTTCTATTTTATATTGCGGTTGGAAACGTTTGAGACAAAAAATGGCCTGAAATAATGAATTGGGCCAAAGCATTAGGCCAAATTACTTGTTAACCATTTATTAATAAAGTTGGGCCTAAAACTTTTGACCCAAATAATGAATTTGGACAATTGAATAATAAATGTTATAAACTAGTAATTACAGTCGCGCGCTTCACGGCGCGCTACAACACAAAAAAAGTAATCTGTGTGAAGCTTGTATGAAAATGGCTAAACATAACCCCACATGTTACGTTGTGTTAAACCACGAAAAAAATTATCGTTTTCAAAAGTTCTTATTAAAAAAGTAGCAAACTTCTATGTAAACCTACCTGTTATAGCAAGTGCTTTCAAGATATTCAAAATTTTATGTTAAAAAAATAAAACAATGTAAACAATAAATGTCTTTTTTTAAACTCACACGTTATAACGAGACTTCGCTAATATTCTTAAGTAAGAAAATTAACGACATTGAAAAGGAAAAATAACAATTTAGAACTTTAATAAAATTTCTCTTGAAATGTATTTGATATTTCAACTTAAAGAAAATTTTAAATAGTTGTACATAAAACTTTATGTTAAAAACTTAATAGGCAATTTAATAATGTACATAAAAGCATAAAAACACAGAAGTTTATGACTACAACATCACCGCTTAGATACTCGTTAAACAACTGAGGACTGCATCGGTAAGACGCATATTATATATTTCCCTTATGAGTATACTTTATACAAAAGATTTACATTGATAATGTATAATGTAAAAGAAAACTCCTTTAAAGAAGGAAGGGAACAAAACTTAATTTTCATATTATTGTACGGAGAAGGTCATAGCATAACTTTGTTGTTTTCTTTTTTTTTAAAAGAACACCTGGTTTACAATAGATGCGGAAACTAAATCTTCATCGTGTTCGGTTCCTTGTTATTAGCTTGATCATTATCCAGGAGTGCTTGTGATTACCTTAAACTGGAAATTTGCAATTAATTAGTATTATATTGAATGATGGAAAGTACAACATAACTAACTTAACAAAATAACCAAATCGGAAAAAGAAAACAACTTTGAAGTGGCGTCGGCGACGCCTTGTATTTTATTGCGTCGAAACAAAACTACCATAGGCAGTAATATTGGGCGTCAGATCCCCATGTCGTGTCAGCGACAGCCAAACATGGCGTCGGCGACGCCACATGCTGCACCAGTTTTGCTGCTGTGCTGTTTTGTTTGTCTGTTCGACCCGTTTCAAGTCTCGTACATTAAAACACGACTCGGGACTTGTAGAGACACTTCCATTAAACACCATTTCCTGTTTTCATTCCTATATTACTTTTGTTACAAGAATTTATGTCCAATACGCTTCATCGGAAACAGAATCACGCATTAATACTTAATAAATTATTACCGATTTACCCCCTTAAGGATGGGATATATGTCAATATATGATGACCCATTTCCGGCGTCCTTATCTTACTTATCTCGCGCTTCCATTCCCGGTTGCGCTTTTAGAACATTTGACACCTTAGAGATCTAAGTGCATAGACTTAGATCATTTATAAAATATTATTTGGGATTACACACATCTGTCCTACCTTTTTTGGGCTCGTTACTTTCAACATTCACACTTCTCTTACCGAGTTGCGTGCTTAATCGAATCATTACCCTTCACCCGGGCTTAACATTTATGGAATGAGTGCTCCCATTACACGGTTTGCACTTTATCCTTATTGACCCGTTTGGTTACTTTAACCAAACAAGAAGTTTATTTTCATCTAAATCTTAAATTTATTGTTCATAACCTGTGTTTCCCTACTATGTTTACGCATTCGTTTAGTTTAGGCTATTCAAGTGAATCCCATCACTTATGAACTAACCAAAACCATCGTTATCCGCTATTTATTCATTCGGTTCATTCATGCGAAGTCCATCACTTATGAATGAACCGAACTTGATGAGCATTACTTCGTTAACTGATATTTAATCAATACAAATTATAAATAAAAGTCATATGAAGTATAAGATCACGTACCTTAAAGCTTTCCCTTCAAATGCGTATACGTCCCGGCTTGGCCACTCGATGTTTCACCCGATTTGCCTATAGAGTTCAATCTGATTTATCGTTTAGAACCCATGATACATCATATTACATTTAACTTGTCAAAATCTCAATTATATGATTCTTTCATATTTTTCAACAATCCATGATCACTTAGGCATTACATCAAGCACCTCGTGGGCAAGATTTTCATATTATTCATATCAATTTCATGATTTAGTTATTAGCCATGTATTTACCCCCTTTCAAGCCTCTATGTCTAGAATGTGCAATTAACATCTTGAACTTAGCTTATTAACATCAAATACTAAAATCTCTCTGTCACAGTTCATGTGTTCATCATCTACATCAAAACCCATTTAGCGCAAGTATTGTTAGTCATTCAAACACTTAAATCATAGCATTTGATCACTAAATTTTTATCAAGGATTTATTACTAGATTTGTATACATCTCAAATTCTGTCATGGCATTCACAATTATACTCAATTTAGAACTTGTGGTGTTCATGTAGTTTTCATAATATTACCAAACATCAAAATTCGACATACCTTATGATTCCTTTGACTAGGTGATCACTAATCTCGACTCATGCATGAACTTAGGATCAAACCTTCCTTCAATTTTGATCAATTAGGTTATTTGAGGGTTCCCTTGAGTTCTTCTTGTCTGGGTTGCACACACACAGATACATACATCTGTGTGTTGTGTTTTAAGTTTTTGTTTTTAATATATCAACTTTTTAAGTTATCTATTAAAGCCACTCATGTTCAGTTTTATTATAAAAGAGCATTCTCCCATGTTTTATTATTTATCGACAAGTAACTAACCATGTTAAATTTTGTAATAGTATTCGCGTACATAATACTTTCCTTCCAGATAAATATTATTATTGTTAATATTAAATATTTTTAGAGGTGTTAAAGTTTCGCAAGCAAACCCTTAAACTCATTATGCACCATTTAATCGAATAATGTTATTCAAGTTATCCATCTGCAAATGTGTGTGAAGCCTGCCGATATTAAGTGATCAACAAAAAGAACTATGGCACTTGTGTAAATAAGCTTCAAATTTTGGTCAATTTTTGTGTAGCTAAGATCTACAACAATTGTTATATATAGTAAAAGAAATAAGATCGGTAACCTATCAGTACCGGTATTGAAAATATGAATAACAAAGTTGAAAAACAATGGATGCTGAATAAGGACCTAGTCAATGTGGGATAGGCCTATGCCTCTAAAGGGAGAGGTCCCAGTTTCCATCATAAGCAACGGTGAAAAATTTAGAATATCAATGAATAGCAGAGTAAGCGATTTCATTCTAATAAAAGAATAAGTACCTAACCACTTTAATGTTTATCTTTTTTTTTACCTAATCTCCATTTATATGTTAAAAGCAAAATGATGTGATTCTATGATTAATAATTACCTATGATAACTTCAGATGGGTATGGGTATGCCCCTACAACCACCTGCCTACAAACACCTTATATCTTTTTAGTGATCCACATAATGCGTTTCTATCTCAAGCATGCCAAGAATCAAATAGCGATCCACATATTTAGTTTGATGCAGTTGGTAAGATGAGGAGTGGGCCAAAAAATTAGGTGACTCTTACATAGACCAACTTGATATGGAAAACAGGAAAGAAAAGGCCCAAACTTTAAACGGACGTAACTTGGCCTATGGTTGGAGTTACGGGGCCCACGTCCAGCAGACGGAAAGGTCTCGGCGAGCCGGATCTTGTGGCAAACAACCGTAGGTGGTTTGGCCTAGCTACCAGACCCGAATTCCATGACTTAAGGATTCGATTTCGTCAATGAAGATTTTTCCCTAATTTTATTAATTTTCCGTACTTTCCATTTTTACCCAATAAAGCGTAAATCTTTGATTAGCACGAATTACACCCATATTTATAGTGTCAATTTCTGTTTTTCTCTGTCAAATTGTGATTTAAAAAATTTAACCAAACTACCAGATTTAGAAAAACCCTATAAAAGGGAGCGTATTGTAACAATTTGACTCATTCAGAAATATATCTATCTTCTTCAATAATTATTCTTGTTATTATTAGCATCCGCTCTGCATCATAAACCATGGGACCGTTAATGAGAATATTTCCGAAATTCCGAAAGTTACGAAAATTTCATAAAAACTTTTCACTTTCCAAACCGGTACTAAATTCTAAAAAAATACGAGTAGTGATACCGCTTTTTTACTGAATACCGAAATAAAAAAAAAATCCTAACACTGGTACCGGTACCACTTAGGCACGTTCGGTACGGTACCAATATTTAGGAAAAAATATCATCCCTAGTTATTGACAAGTTTAATGTGGTTCAATTATGTGATTTGGTTCAGTTCGATTTGATTTTGGAACGGTGCATAACCTAAACCTAACCATAAATTTCAGTTTTCAAATAACAACGGACCATCAATTATTTGTTTTAGTCAATTATTCTAGTTTGGTTTTATTGATTATTTCAGTTTCTTTTCTATTAATCGGCTTTTTACTCACCCCTATCTCCCACTCCCATACTATATCGCCACCATCCCCCACTACTATTCTTATAACTATTGTCTATCACCACCGTTGGTTGTCTCACACCGTTAGCCTTAGCCCAACCATCATCAACCGTCTACAGTACCACCAACACAACCTTATTTTTAACCAATAAAAACATCACATTTAACGTTTTTAACAAATTTATTGACTTTATTATGTCAACCACGCGTTTCCAGTACCACCAATGCAATCACAATTTTAACCTAAAAAAACACCATCACGTTTTTAACACATTTATGGACTTTATATGTCAACCAAGTCCAATATCATTAAAAAAAATACACTTCTTTTGATATGAGTTCAATTCTTTAAATTCTAGTTGATTAGAATGCTAATTCATTTAACTAATTTTGTTTTATTTTTTTTTAAATTAAATAAATTTTTTTTACATATTTCATGATACTAGAATTATACAACGCCTATCTTGTAAGACAAATGAAAGACATATGTAAAGACAAGCTGTAACCTTTAATTAACTTATAATATATATACTATATATAATATATAATAGAATTGAAATTTTACATCAATCAAATAAACTTCATTTAATAAACTCTATTAAATATTTTTTTTATAACTAAGATATCATTTAATTTTCTTAACAAAAGTTCAAAGGTAATATCTACAATTTTTTTATTAGTAAAATTTTTATTGAACAGGTTAAATATTTTCTTATAGTTTTTTTTTGTCAAAAATATTGGTCCACATTATTAGTGTCTACTAAGCTTTATTAGAGGATTTTTTTTATATATAAAAGTTGTTTAAGGATTTTTCACCCAAGTAGCTATTGGCATAGTTTTGATTTGTTATATATATATATATATATATATATATATATATATGTATGTATGTATATATAATTTTGATCGTATTTGAATTTAACTTGTTTCAGTTCCCGTTTACCTGTCCACTTAGTAACTACGCATTATTACTAAAATATTAAATGAGTTGATTCATTGTGTTAGCTTTTAAACATTAAACGATTAAATGATTAAATAACAACAACTATTTTTTATTTAATTGAGTTGTAATAACCTCCGAACATAATTACACATTATCAACATGTTTGTATAACGTACAACAACGAGGCGATTGATCAAACGCCAACTCTGCCACAACACTAGAATGCATTCCTTTGGCACTGCTACCGGTTTGGTGCTGGTATTCTCCGGAATGCCCATCCCTACACTAGAATGAGTTCAATCGGAGTCCGTTTGAATTCAATCCTATTGTTGGGTAGCTAGCAGCCAGTTGTAGTTGCGTGGGAAAAGAGAATTGACCACATGATTTGAATCATAAACCGGGAGGCTCAGCTTAACAATCAGATGTGCGTTTGGACCACATGGCTCAGCCAATAGTAAGTGGTCCGACAGTGTCTTGTTTAATCACAATATCACCAAATCAGCCAACCAAAATACAGACTTACGTTGTTCAAAATAGCTTTTTTGACTCAATTTTTTTCATTGTAATCCTATAGGAGATAAGAAAAAAAAACATTTGTGACTTTCAAATAATTATCAAAAAATAATATGTCTTATCTTACATTGATGATAGAGGAAAGCGGTGGCAAAGAAATTTATACAAAAATATATATTTTGTTTATTTACACAACCTACAGTACACGTCTATACATGTATAGCCAAAGTTAAAGGTTAAAAGAAGCATAGGAATAAGTTATTGTAATGGTTTTTATGTATATAAAATAGGCATTTATATTTGAAAGGTAACTATTAAAAATATAAGTATTATTGATAAATAATTTGACGATTTAGATTTATTTTTTTTTATTCTCGCACTAAAACGTTTTTTTTCTGATATACTATAATATATATATATATATATATATATATATAGAGGTTATTGTGAGAAAATTTAAAAATGTGAGAAGGATAAGAAAAAATCTAAACCATTAGATATTTAATCTAATGGTTGAGATCATAGTGGTAATTCTGTAAATAATATTGACTATTAAACTAACTAATTTTCTAGATTAATGGTATAAAGTTAAATTTAATATTTTTAAATTAAGAAACTAACATTAATACACATGCAAAGTTTCCCCATTCTTTTTTAAATATCAATAACTTTTTATACGTAACTCTTTTTTTTTTTAAAATTACACCATAATAACGAGTCTTTTTTATGTTTAATATGAGTACCATATTGATATACTTATGTAGAGTTATTTCTGTTTTTATATATTTAGGGTGTTATTTCTGTTTTGATTCTGATTAAAGTGTTAACTGATGTTATATTAGGGTGTTATTTCTGTTATATTCAATGTTAGGGTGTTCTTTATAAAATGTATGTCTTCAATATAACTGTTGTGGTGTTTTTATGAGTTATGGTGTTATTTTTGTCATATTTCTGTTATGTATGCCTTCAATATACATGCTGTGGTGTTTTTTTATGAGTTAGGGTGTTTTATGAGTTATATTTCTGTTCTTTATAAGATGTATGTCTTCAATATACATGCTATGGTGTTTTTATGAGTTTGGGTGTTATTACAAATTCGAAAATCCCTACAATAACTGCCAAAAATTGGTTGCATATATTCATCCCATAATTAGATTTTATTAGTTAAATTACACACTTATACCCTTAAACTACCAAAATAAAAAGGGACACATGTCACCTCCATAATCTTTCTTATCCTTCTCACACTTTTAAATTTTCTCACATGAACCTCTACCTATATATATATATATATATATATATATATATATATATATATATATATATATTGCTTGTTGTTAGTTAATATCTCATTATTAGAGTTTTAAAATAAGATGATTTTGTAAAAATTAAATATTAAGTTTTAACCAATAAAAATGCTCCGAGTGCATAGAAGTCAATAGAATTTCACTAACATAAGTCACTCATATAATATTGCTTACTTATATAGGCTCTATTTTTTGTTTGTTTTTTTTTTTTTGAAAGGTAAATTTCTTTTATTTTTGTCGTCTATGGGACTTAAACCTAGGACCTCCTCCTCTCAAATTGTTTAACGGTTTTATCTTTGCCAATTGACCACCATCCCATTGGTTATATAGGCTCTATTAAGCTGGTTTTATTAAATGTAGATTTTAGTTGAGCAAGCTCATATCGGCTAGAATTCGACTCAAAATTTTGTACAAGACAGTTGGCTCGAGCCAAATTAGCTCGAGCTAACTTTACTCGAACTTACAAGTTATGAGCTATTTAAAGATCACGCTTTTCTTACACTATAAAATTGCCAAAAAAAGGCCAAAAACTAAAAAAAAAAAATTAAACCAAACCCACTCCGATCCACTTAACTTGGGCTACCGGTTTAGTGGGATTCAGCAGAACCACCCGACCCAAATGGGCTATTTTATACCTACCTAACTGAACAAGTGTTGTGCCCACATTTTATTTCAATCGGTGGATTTTGTTAATATCGAAACGGCCTGCTATCAACTCACGAACCAGGCAGACCTTCGCCCATTTGGGGCCCAACAAAAATAAAATAAGAGCCCAAGCTATTTGAAAATGATTATTGTAAGTGTTAAACAAGTGATTCTTGGTTCCAGGGCCGGCCCTGAGCAAGTGCCGGGTGGTTGACGGCTCAGGGCCAAAAGCTTCCGGAATTTAATATATTATATTATTTAAATTATCCTTTTGTTCTATTTCATTTTAACCATTTTGTCTATTATTTTATTTAAACTATCCTTTTGTTCTATTTCATTATGTATATCATTTTTAGTTTTTAGTTTATTATTTATCTAACGTCTTTTTTATTGAATAATTGAATAGCATTTTATATTATATTTTTAAGTTAGGGTGTAACGTTTGTTTTAATATTCTTAAACTCTCTTGGCTTTAATAATTTAATTGAAGGGTGTCTAATATTAAGTCAAGTATAAATATTAGTTTGATACAACTTAAAGGTTCTTTAAAAACGATGCAAACTCGTTTAGAATTATATATATAGATATATATATATATATATATAGGCTCAATCTATTCATATATATATGTGTATATATATATAGGCTCAATCTATTCACACACCTCTGCTGCCTATTTGGACACCCCTGAGACATAGACGGGTCGTCTAGGTCTAGACGCTCCGTATAGCACTGATTTTGAGGTGTCAACTGGCAGGGCCCATAAATTTTAGTGTTTAGACGGGCTGTTTGGTCCTAGACGACCAGTCTAGGATGTTGTGTTTTTTTTGTTGGAAAATGGCTGTTTTGGTCACTATTTTGGTGTTTAGACGGGTCGTCTGGACCTAGACGACCCGTCTAGAATGTTGTGTTTTTTTTTTTGTTGGAAAAGGGGTGTTCTAGTGGGGAGATCGAAAAAATAGTGTTTTGGTAAGGTAAATTGGTTGTTGTTGGAGGTTGATTTTTTTTAGGTGTAATTTTAGGTTTTTAAAAAGTTTTGTTTGTTGTACAAAAAGTGAGTTATGTTTTTCAATCGTTTATATATTTAATTGTTTTTACATTATATTTAAAAAAAATATAATACTAAAATTTAATACTGTTTTCAACATTTAAGATGAATGCAACAAGTGTATGTGGTTTCCGTATTACATTGCAATGTCGATTTAACACAAACAATCATCAAGTAATCGAACAACTGAAAACAAAGTTAAATATAACATATATAACATAAATTTGTACAACCAAAACAATATTTATCTTTACAGCTGAAAAGTAAATACAAAATGTCTATGCATACGAGTCGACATCGGAGTCGGGATCGGGATCTGGCATCTGCGGCTGCTGCTGCTAATGTGGTGCTCGAGGTGGTGGGAGCGGTATGGGAGGTAACCCGTCTCTCTCATGTCTATCCTGCATCTCCCGGACCATCCAGCCCATGAGATCCATAAGCCTGTCGACGTCGGCTCGTAAGCGCCGGTATGCCGCAACCCCCGGGGCATGACCTGGAAGGACGTGCTGCGGAAACTGAGGCGCCCCGTGAGGTGGTGGTGGCGGCGGCGATGCCGGTCCGTCAACATCAACCGGAGGGTCCTGGACTACCGCTGCCTCATCTGCCGGCGGATGGACTGGAGCGAAGTGATCGGGCAGCGGCTCCGGAATCCATGGCTCACCTTCGCGGGTTTTAAACCGCTTGCCTAGCATGCCGAACCTCTTCACCAGCCTCATCGCCCACAAGGTCAGAAAACCCAACCACGTGGACGGTATGGCCGGCTGCAAGTACGGGTCCGACTCCGGCACAAGACCCAACGACCGGGCGATGACGGTGACGTACGCCCCGCTGTACAAAAAGCCGCGCTCCTGCCGGTGGTGGGCGGAGGCGAAGTACTGGGCGAGACCATGCGAAGTGCGCACGGCCTCCTGTACAAAAGGCAATAGAAAAAAACAAGTCGGTGCTCGTACACCACTCACGGCTTTGTCCGCGAGCTGTATTAGACGTAGCGAGCATCCGATGTAGATACCTGCACATTATGTTAGCGAAAAACGGAAATTAATTAACAGCAACAATAATCAAACAATTAATGTAATAATCGTACGTACCTGTACAGCCGGTTGGCAACGTGAGAAATCCTCCCCTTCGCACTGACATGCTCCCAAGTGTCAGGGCCTGCGACCACCGCCCAAAAGCCCAAAAGAGTGGCTTTATCCACCACCACAAGCCCCTCCGTATATACATCGGTGGCAATCTCCTCCTGCAGGTATATGCCGCTATGAACGGCAAACTTTGCAAGCGTCATCGAACGCCACACACCGGCCAGCCTAAATGAAACCTCCGGCGAAGGGGGAGGACCTTGTGGCTGGGTAGGCGGCTGGTTGACCCGTGGAGGGTGGAACGTGAAGGTGGACAGAAACTCGACGAGCAGCTCCCTGTAAGTCGCCGTGCCGGCCAGGTCAAACAGTCGGTGCCACGGGGAATCAACGAGAATGAAGAATCGAAGTCTGGGCGTCTCCCCAATCGCCTCGATCGCGTCCTAGTCGACCGCCGAGTGTGATCCGACCTGCATCCGGCGTAGCTTGCCGCAGAATCGGGCGGCCTTGGTGTCGGGCGGGAACTCAAGGTATGGGTGGCCGTGGAGCGGATCCACCGGCGCTGCCGGGGCCTGTCGCGGACCATGCGGATGTGGGTCCCCGTGTATCGGATCTCCAATCTCGTCCATAACTAATCTGCGATTGTATAATACAATTTAACACGAATAAAACAATAAATTATAAAAGAAAAAAATTCAAGGTCGTCTACCGGGGTCGTCTAGGTCTAGACGCCCCGTCTTGTTCATCGGAACTCCCAAACAGCGCATAAACCCCAAAATCTTTCAAATTCACAACCAACCTACATTCTAAATACATAACAAATTAAAATGTAATGAAGTATAGTTGAAAATACTCACCGGAGAAGCTTGATTTCGCAAAAATATGGCCCGGGATACGGTAGAATACAGCGGGATACGTATGTGTGTGTGGGGTTGAGTGTGTTTGTGGTTGTGTCATCTATCTCTGATCGTCTAGGCGGTCAGACATATACGAGGACTAGACGGGTCGTCTAGGCCTAGACGACCCGTATGGAATAAACGCTAAATTACCATTTTACCCCTGAACTGCCGCCTGTCTAGGCCTAATTCAGGGGCAAAATGGTAATTAACCAGCTGAGTGTTTTACAGCTCAGCGTGGTTAATTACCATTTTGCCCCTGAATTAGGCCTAGACGGGCGGCAGTTCAGGGGTAAAATGGTAATTTACATTTTCAATTTAAAATTAAAAAATTTTCAGGGATAAAGATCCCGCCTATATATACGGGTCGTCTAGACCTAGACGACCCGTCTAGACCCTGACATTATGACTGTTTTGCCCCTGGTTTTGGCCTAGACGGCCAAGAAACCGGGGGTAGAATGGTCTTGTGGCTAGGTCTAGATGGGGCGTCTATGTCTAGACGACCCGTATATATACATTTAAATTTTTTTTGGTATAACTAATAATATTTTATTTACGTAATTTGAAATTTGATATGAGCCGACATTCTACCAGTATACCAAAGGCATAACAAATAAACCATACAAAGCCTATCTAAAAACCAACAAACTCCGGGTATTGAGAAACAGACAGCAATTATACTCTCCGAGCTCGCACGTCCCACCGTCGCCACCGGCAGTACCGACATTTCATCGTCTGCCGGTGCCGACGGTGGGACCTGAGAGCTCGGAGACTATAATTGTTGTTGTTTATCAATACCCAGAGTTTGTTAGTTTTTAGATGGGCCTTGCATGGTTTTTTTAAACCGTACAAAGCCTATCTAAAAACCAACGAACTCCGGGTATTGACCAACAATTATACTCTCCGAGCTCTCACGTCCCACCGTCGCCACGGGCAGTATTGACATTTCGTCATCTGCCGGTGCCGACGGTTGGACGTGAGAGCTCGGAGAGTATAATTACCCTCTGTTTGTCAATACCTGGGGTTTGTTGTTTTTAGATACAAAGCTTTGTATGGTTTAATTGCTGTGCCTTAGGTGTATTGAAGAATGTCGGCTTATATCAAAGTTCAAATTAAGTAAATAAAATCCTATTAGTTATACCAAAAGTTTTTTTATTGTATTAAAAAAATCTTTGTATTATTTATACAAATAAATCGTATTAAACATAAAAAAGATCGAGCCATTGTTCTTGCTTTCTTGACCGTGGTTGACTAGGACTAATCATCAGACGATGATTGAGACTCGTTAGGTGCTGTAGAAACACCTGAAATAAGTTCAACAACATATCACTATGTTAAACCACAACACACTCTATTACGCAAACAAAAACCATATATATTTAAAAAATGACAGTGTTTCTCATTTACCTGCATTTACTCATCGAGTTTCCCTTCGGTTACAGTCTTCGATTCAGTACAAGAAACTCTTTGACGTGTAGTCGATTGAGATACAAATTTGCACGCTGGAAACCGTCCCTCCAATACTTTTTTCCAAAATATATAAGGCTGATCTCCATCGGGTAAATATGTACTATATTCACTGTAAACCTCAGCCGTTTTTCAAACGATCTCCAAGAGATACGGAGTGCCTACGTATGGGGGTGCCTCACCACCATATCCTCCACCATCACGAATAATGTCTTGTACACTAGGCACAACCTCCTCTTGGTCGTTAGAATTGGGAACACCGCTCTCACTTTAACAACGATATCACCGTTAGTAAATAATTAAAACAACAACTAGTTTAACCTAATAACTGTTACCGTATTGACTTCAGGCACCGATGACCCGTTCCAGTTTAATGACATTTCACCACCTTTGGATGATATCAGATGAAGTAATACAAGCCAAAGTTCACGACAAACAGAATTACAACGACGAATTGAAAGTTTTATGCGACATCAAATGCTCTGCATGGGTCTATTTAACAAAGAAATAGACGCCCCGTCTAATGCCTACGCGGGGCGTATCATTTTACTACTTTACCGACATGCATTGAATGATATCTGAGGAACTAATATAAGCCAAAGAAGAAGTCGGAGAGAATTCCGACGACGAATCGAAAAATTTCTGCGACACAAATGCTCTGCATGGCTCTATTTAAGAACGATATATACGCCACGTCTAGGCCTAGACGGGCCGTATCACTTTGCAACTTGGCTGACATGCATGCAGAGCACAACATTCAAGACGGGTCGTCTAGCTCTAGACGCCCCGTCTTGGCCCGGTCGTCTTCTACTCTGTCTACTGCTAGACGCCCCGTCTAGATCTAGACGACCCGTCTAAAGGGTGTCTAAATAGGCAAATGGGTGTGTGAATATGTAGACCCACATATATATATATATATATATACACACACACACCTATATATATATCATACGACTCAAATAATTTGTTACACCAAAGTGTGGACCTCATAATCTGAGAGCCACAAAAACCCTACACAAAACACTTCTCGATGTTAATCGCAAACAACTTTACCTTATGATGTTACGATCTTCAAGGAGAACGATGGAATATTTTGCGAATTCAAATCTACATTTAAACTTATAAGATTGTTGGAATACGGAGAGTTCAAAGTAGAGGAAGTATGCTTCGAATGTAGCGATATTGTATGTGAATATGTTTATTTTTGTTGTGATACGCTCGCTTCTTGTTTAAGAATATGGTCGAGTAATTGTCCCAATCAAGTGTAGTCGCCTCGCCTTGCCCTTGTAGTAGCTCATGCATTAGTTTTCACAACTTTACTGCTTGACAAGCCGATGCATTTTGAGCAAAAATTGAGCAGAACCTGTTTAGACTATAACAAAACCTGCATATTATGTGTTAGATGTGTGTTGCGTTAGAAATTCACACCATGATGATGATGATGATGTCAACATGCAAGATATATAAATCATATTACACTGTATGTAATTAGTGAAATAACTTGTGTCAATATTTAGAATATACAGAGTATATCTAATGATATAAATCACAATATAAGTGTTTAGTGATAAATAAATACATAAAATAGTTAACAAGCAAGTTTGAAAAACAGTTTTAGTCCAATGTGAAACCAGTTGCAGTAGTTCCTAAGCAAACTTCTTGTCTTTTCTAGTAGGAATTCTGCTTAAAACCTTCTCTTGCAATCCCCCACATTGCTTCTTCAATTCAGCTTCTGCTTTCTCAAGATACTCATCAGCCTTCTCCTTGTGCCGCTCATACAGCAATGGCACAGTGTGCAGAAGAACAAAGGCTGTCGACGATTACAACAATTGCATTATTTCAATAATGATCTAGTTTTTAAATAGTTTGAGAAACTTTTGACCCGTTTAACTCATGTTTATTTTATTTTAACTCTGACCCGTTAGAGATAAAATACAACCCAAATCGAACGTACATGTGTAGACCAAGGTCAAGAGGCTGCAACAGCTTCCTGCAATGGATACAATCCACAAACCAGCAATCACCTGATCATAAACATGTAAGATTGGATCATTAACCGAACATTGGGAATCAAAATATTGGTATCAAGATGACTGCTATAAGGAAGATGATATAATATACAGCTAGAAATTCTTTCAAATCTTTCCCAGAAGCGATTTCTCGAAGGACCTCAAGCGCGTTGTTGATTTCATGCCTGAGGACCGAGGCTGCCTCAAGAACAGTATCTTCGTCGAGGGCGACTTGTGGGAATTCTGGACACCTGGTCATGTAAGACATATAGGTTATGCATGCATGTATAGAAAAGTGATAAAAATAGATGGAAAAGTTTTAAATACAATATTCCTTCCTTAACGTGCGAAGCGCACAATATTTAATCACCCGTGTTATAAATTTCAAACCCTAATCACGGATGAACAAAATATAGCATGCGTGATTAGGGTTTGAATTCTATAACATGCGTGATTTACTATTGTACGCATCGCACGTCAATAACCTTCCCCAAAACAGATAGCTTGCAAATGAAGAAAACATTACTTGTAGATGAAGTTAAGTGTGTTTGACCACAAGAAATGGACCCCGAGCACAAGTATTAGAATGTGGCATAGTAGACTAAGTAAGTGATATTCGATCATCTCAAAGAGCGCCCATATTATAGTGGCGACACCAAGCACGCCAGCAGATTTCTTCTTGTTCCTCCATAGAAGTAAGTCAGCAACTGACAAAAACCAAATTGAAAGACATGAACTTGCAAGAAACTTGAATGCTTCATAATAATATAGAACATGGTTCACCTAAATTAGTTCATGTATCAAATAGAATGAATATAGTGACATGTCGAGTGGTGCGAAGTGTAATAAAATGGTTATCGAATGAAATTGGCCGTATAACTAAACATAACGATTAACAAAAGTTCTTCGCGATTTTTGCATAAGGTGTCGTCATAGCATGTTTAAGGTATAACCAAGGTAGTGGGAGAGGACGGCTAAGTAACTGTCTTATGTTTCATATTCGAAGCAATATGTATAAACGCATTGTTTCTCAACATATTTTTCGGTTCTAATATGAATGCCACTAGATGCCATTAATATGTTATCTTATGTTATTAAAACTATGAGAGACATTTTGTCATAAGAATTTCATATTCTAGAAAACGCCCTTTGGACGCATTGGTTGTAGATGCAAAAAAAAAAAAAAAAATTAAACTCCCTGATTGCGTTTGAGCAAGGCAGGACGGGTAACCCGGGTGGAAATTAATTCCACTCGAATAACCAAAACAAAGCTGTGAAATCCTTATTTGAAAAAACGAAAAATATTGGCAGATATAAAATCCAGAACGTTACAAAAACAAATTTATACTCATACAACTCATCAAGAAACATCATTCAGATCTACAAAGCCTATAATCATATATCCAAATAAAACTCAAATAAAAAAAATGCAAAGATCTAAATAAAACAATGAATAATGTGCATACCATCACCACCTCCTAAGAGGGTATGAACAGGCTTCTCCTTCCACGAGACGCTTTCGGCCTTGTTTCGATGGTTTGGAGGAACAGGAAAATCTTTCTTGACTTTGGGTTGTTTTCCATCGGAATCCGATGATGATGACCCATCGTCATGAAACGATTCGGTGATTTCTTCCTTCTTGGTGGCATTATCAGTCATATTTGGATGTTTATTACTGATTATAATTCTCAGGCATTGGGAGAAAGAAGGTGTTTTGTGAATGATAATTTTGTTGGTATTAGAAATGAATGAATGATTATGGTATGCATGAGAACGGGTTTGGATCCGAAGCTTAGGTTAGGAGTATTTCAACCTTGAGGTTCGGGAGGGTAAAGTGGGAATTATAGGGCCTCTTGTGAATTAAGATTTGGGCTAGTTATATTTTGGGCTGTATGTTAATTTGTTGGGCTTTAAAACCACCAAATTCCATGCTAGAGGTGCAGAAATCGGGTATTTTCAATAAGCAGTTCGGTTATGAAATCAGTTTCGCTTTCTTGTTTTAAGGGTAGAACCGGTTATTGATATAATCGGTCTCGGTTCCAGTTATTTGACTTAAAAAATCATACCCAATGTGTCCGATTTCGGGTAGGGTTCAATTCCGGTTCTTAAAAAAACCGGGTATTAAAATACCCTATTTTCTGCTTTTTCTATACCTTATTTTCAAGTTTTTTAGTAACATATCTTCAGGTTATGTAATACTCTATTGTGTTTTTATTACCCTATTTTCTCATCTTTATGTTTATTATTACTAAATATGAATTATAATTTAATAAAAATTAAAATAAAAGCACTAACATAAACTTAAAAGATAGATATTAGAGTCATGTATTCGGTATGGTTCCGGTTTCTGGTATTAATCGGGTATGATCGGTTCCAGTTCCAGGTATCGAGATCAAAATGCATACTCTATCTATATCCTACAGGTAGGATCTGTTTCGGTTTCATATATAGAATACCGGGGATTAAAAAAACCGGTTCCAGGTTTTTTACCGGGTACCGTTTTTTTTGCGCATCTCAATTCCATGGTTAATTAGTTTCACGGCTTTTACTTTACCGGATATTTTAAAGTGAAAAGTGAAGTTCTGGTATTTTGTTTCATGAAATAGTTTGTTATATTCAGATTATAGTTTTCAATTAACTCAGAAAAACTGTTTTACTTAAATACTTGTTTTAGATATCTTGTTATAATAGAAATAGTCAAAAAACAATAATAAACTTCACTTATATGTCATGGACAGTGGCGGATCTAGAAAATTTTCGTAGGGGTAACGTTTTATAAAAAGGGGTAACGGTATCAAAAAACGTCAATTTTTTTTCCAAAATTTACACTACCGCTGGAGCACCAAGTGGTAGCGGAGGCTACTCCTTCTATTAAGGTAGGTCCACCCCTGTTCATGGAATTGTAATTAATTTTGCAGAAAAAAGTTTGCTATTGTACCACTATTTTATGTCACTATTTTTTAAAGTAGCTAAAACTAAACATAAAAACAAAATTATAGTGTTGTAAAAGGTTTTTAATAGTAAAGCAATAATAGTACAAGTGGGTCACATAATTAAGTCACGGACGGCCAAGAAGCCACGTGAAGTATAGTGTGAGATAAAGATGTTCATAGATAAAATTCTTATTTATTAGAAGTATCTATGAAATACTCATGCTCGATCTCTATCCATCACATTCTTGTCCAACACTTCTTCATGTGTCATTTTTTTTTTCATTTTTGTTTCTTTCATTTAGACTTGAATCTAACATCTAACTAAATAAATCTTTTATGAAATATGAATCCCTATATATGCAGTGGTGGATTCAGAAACTTTTTTCAGTGGGTTCATTTTGGTAGACTCTCACTAACTTTTTTCAAATCATACAAGGTTCTCACTATTTTTCCTATTTTTTCCTAATCCGAGTGGGTTCATATGAACCCTCAAAACAGGACTGGATCCGTCACTGTATATATGTGTCATTACTTGCTTCTTAACTTTTTTTCTTTTCACCTAATTTTATATGGTGTTATATGTCTAAGATCACCTAGAGCTAATTTAGCTCGAGTCAATTGGTTCGTATAATTTTCCGAGTTGAGTTAAGTTGACATGAGTTGGTTTGTTGGCTTGTATGAATAAATGTAACAATGCTCAGTTGTCCATTGGGCGACAATTACTGATACCATACGAACAGGATACAAAAATAATAAGGTTTTGAGTCAGGTAACATAACTTATTTTATTAAACTGGTCAACGAAAAAATGACTCGTTCAGTATATGGGCTGGCTTACAAAGTTTTTAAAGAACTTTTTCGTCTAAAGAAGGGGTTGTTTTGAAAAAGTAGATGAAACTAAAGTTTGATGTTTTAATTTTTATATATTTTTTTAAAATTCCCTATATCCATTAGTTTTCAAAAGTTTATTTTTTTTAAATTCCCAATAACCGTTAGTTTTCAAAAGTGAAATTATTTTTCATCTTTAAATATTTATCACCTCTTAATTTCCAACAAATTTATTCATTGATTCTAACTATTCATCCTTCTATTTGCTTTCTCGTATTTCAGGATGTATACATAAAACCATGTATATCGTCACTAGGTATTGCTAATATTCACAAGGAAATTTAAGTAAGTCGACCCAAGCACGACACAATTTTTAAGTGAATCGGACATAAAACAAATAAAAATAAGACTCATGTTCAAATTGAACAATTCAACTCGTCAAATCTATAACTCATCAACACAACATAACTGACGCTAGCATATGTGAGCCCGACCATCAATAAATTAGCCCAAGTAAAAAAAGGCTCACTACTATAACCTTTACTTCTTTTTCTTTTTCCTTTAAACACCTATACTTTAGCAACCTATACGTTCGCCAGCCTTTTTCTCACCATATCTTGCAATGCAACCTCGAGGTCTTAAATTGTCATCTTCGGTTTTTTATTAATTTGTGTTTACTTTTTTTATATTACCGTCTCTAGTTGCTACCGCTTGATTGTCTTATAGAGTTTTAATAAAGAAAAATACCCAACTCATCGATCACTTGAGTTGTCACGAATTACATAACGAGCGGAGATTTTATGCTAGGAGTTTTTTAGCCGAGTAGCTTAGCTATTATCTCGGTGGGTAAATTTAAAGCCCAGCCGAGCCATAGAGTTTTAAGTTCAATCCCAATTAAGGTTACACTCGTTTATTTAACAACCCTTGGATGTTGTATGGTATATAAGGTGGAGACAGAATAATACGGGAGGGGAGATAGACACACACCAAATAATTTTAAAAATAAATAAATAAAAGGAGGGTTAATGAATAAGAGTTCTTAACGTGACAAGAAAGATTTGTGTATAAAAATTAATTGTGTAAAATAAGTCATAAACATGTTTTATATTTTTTTAATCCTTCTTGAAAACACAAATTCACATGAAATAATTTGTGGGGGGTGGTGCATCAGTTTTCATTACAGTGATCAATCGAAGACAAAAAAAAAAAAAAAAAAAAGAAATCGGACAATGTTATTAAAAAATTATTTATCACTCAAAATTAATCAAAGAAAGTTCATATACAGACATCCCTTTTCTATCACTTTTTACAGATATATAGAAAAATAGAGTAAAATGAGATATGAAAATAAGATTTAGGGGTATGAGAATAATGAAAGTCTTAATCAAACGTTATATCTTTCTCGACTGAATATAACTCTTCTTATTTGTTTTTAACTATGCGTCTTTATATTAATTGTATAATTAATCATATTTGTTGTAACATTCGCCAAAAATAGGTGCTAGAAAAATCGGACCCGTTTTGAAAATCTTTCGAACCATTTGTAAACCGGTTCGAATCCTTATAAAAAATATACTATATTTGACCTTACTCCGATTGTGAAACTTAGGTCGTATGATAGAGAAAAATACACTCGTCCCAACGATATATTTGTATTTTTATAAAACATTATATGTACCGAGTTATACGTGAAAAACGAGTTAAGTAGCGGAATTAATTATATGATATAATAATAATAATATTAAAAAAGTCCCCTTCGGTATGCGCATATAATGTATATTTGTGTGAGCCCTCTGATGGCAAAAGTGAAAGTGCACTAATATTAACGTTATTCTACTAATTTTGTGAAAATAACGTTAAAAAACGATGGACGGTTGATTATGCATCATGTGATGACATGGGGGGTGCATGAACTAATCAGCTTTTGTCCCAATTGTTGAGTGTTATATGTTTTTTTATCAAAGGCTTGATGCAAAACTACTATCAAACTGGGGGTCTTACTGGAAGCAACCTCTTTATTTCTACGGAATAAAGGTAAGATTATCTATATCTTACAATTCTCATAACCTAAATTATCTTTATTATTGGTGGAATTAATTCAGGATGACGATAAATAATATAAAAAATACAACATTCCCATTCACCATCGTTTAAATACCATCCAATTTCCAAACGACAGTCCAATTTTCAAATGACCTTCATTGTTGTTTGTCTCTCAAATCCAAACGAAGTCAACCTGCAACTTTCATTTTCTTCTGCAAATCGCAATAACCATTCTCCAAGTAACCAATTTTCTCTGTTTTAGCAATGATTTATATTTCTAATTACCCTAAAGTAAGTCTAACACTAATATACCTCGAAATACATTTTATAATTTCTAATCCTTTTAAAAACCAAATCACCACTAAAGTTATAAACATACCCAAATCTTTTTATAACAAACTAGATTATAGACTCGTGTAATACATGAATTTGAAAATAGAATTATGTAATTTTATAATAAGTTATACACAAATTTACATAACTAAATTATTTTTATGAAATACTTCAAGCCATAGCGATTTAAATTACATATTTAAATCTATAAATATATTCTCATGATTGTTCCATGAAATTCTAGACCGTTAATAATTCCAAAACGATTAATCATAAACATAATAATTAAAATAAAATTCTTATCTAAGTGCTTTAGGCCTCTAAATAAATATTACTATTGATTAATATTGTTACATGAATGTATAATTTGACAAAAATTATTATGATGATAAGTAAGATTTATATAGACAAAACAGAAAATCTTAAGATTATGAATTAAGGAAAAGGTGAATTGAGATTGTGATTGATCAATGAGAAGCTCATGGATATATAATCTTATTGAGATTGAAAGTTGTTACGTACATAAAAGTCTTTTGGTTACATAATTCTAAATAAAAAAATTATGTTACACTTATCCATGAGATTTTGTGAATCTTATTTACGGAAATTGTTGCAAATACGTAAATACCAATCTTTACGTAACTAAAATAACAACAATATTTTGAAATAAAAGTAACATATGAATTATCGTGGAGAAATTGCAATAATATAATTTATATTAACTGTTTTTATCACTAATACTAATTCAGAATATTTTGTTATTCATTCATTTTTAAAATATTTTGAGTATCCAAATAAAATAATATACAATATATATGTTCATAAATATATATATAACGAAGATATTTATATATAATATTAATATTAGGAGAAGAAATTTTTATGATATTTTTTAAAAGATTAACTATAATATAAAAGGGATTAAGTAAGTGATATTCATAAATAAAATTTAAAAATAAAATTAAAAAATTGTGAGATTAAAGGAGCAAATGTCATGAAACATTATTTACGATCCTTTATTAGTATTAGATTAGATATCATGTGGCATTATTTACAATCATTTATTACTATTAGCTTAATATATCATATTAACCCTAGCAGCCTCCAAACGAATTCTTCATCTCTAAAACACAAACCCTAGCCTTCAATTCGTGCAAACAACCTTTACAACTAACGAATTTAATCAGGAACGATTCTAGGGCTTGTAATTTCAAGTTCTCATATCTTCTTCAATTCTCAACTAAACAAGGTAATTCTTAAGTCCATTCCCATTAGAATTTCGACATCTACAAAACCCCTCTATCAATTTCCATGATAGATGGCATCTTAGATCTATTCATGATTATAGGGTTTTTAGTTTAATGTAATTTAGGGTTTTTGATATAAAAGTTATGTTTTCATTAAACTGATGATTTCTTATTGTTTATAAACAAAATAGATAAACACTTACAAATTAGGAGAATTTTTGTTCATGATATGAATTTATTTAATATTCTAATCATGTTATAATCATGTAAACTTGATTTAAAATGTGTTAGTTATTAGAAATAAATCTTATAAATATTGCATTTTTTTCTAGAAAGTATAAATCATAAAAATTATAAACATATTTATTGATGTTTTTACAAGTAAAACAGTCGATTTTATTATTTGTAAGAGTATATAGTCGGGAAAGCTCCTAACCTTCCAAGTGATTTTGATCATTGATCTCATCTGGGTCGTTCAGGATCCAGGAAACCATGGTAACACAAGACGTACTTTACAAATAAAACGAATCGATTTAACAGTTAACTATTTAATATAATAAGTTTATACAAAATCCCCAAATTTGTAGATTTAGTTTTTCTATATTTTTATTTGTATTTTAGTATTTCGTAATTGATATTTTAGGGTAGTACTCATCATTTGGATTTCTCTCTTTCATTTGTGTGCTTGTTTCAAGAAATCACAAAACGCAACTCGTGGGTAGATTTTTCTAATTCTCATTTTTACAATTAAATGTTTTGGGGTGTATTATGTGTCATTAACGCATTTTTCAATACTTCAAGTTTCATTATTCAATTACATGCAAAGTTCAATTGTGTAATTATGTGGTATATATTAGTTGCTCATTGTTTGTAACTTTGTATTACTAACCATTGTTACTAATTATTATCGCTAATCATTATTCATGTGGATTTATCAGGTTGACTAGGTTCCCCACGGTCATGGGTTGTAGCCTAGTATTGCCATCACATCTAGATTCGCTCGTGTAAGACCCAATAACTTAAAACATAACGTTTATAAAAGTTCTTGCATTAATGTGAGCATAATGCAACTATGTAATGATGCGAAATTCTAGGTTAATTTAAACTTCACAATTATTTCAAAACGTTTTAACATATTAACATAGTTCGATTTGATAAACGATTGAATCGAAATGCGGAAGATTCATCTTTGATCGTGTTAGGTTCTTCGTTAAGCTTGATCATCATCCGATGCTTAAAATCATTACTTATATTTCATAAATTATGAAATATGTTAGTTATATAGAGTTTATAACGTAACAGAATTAACCCGAAGGCCCAAAACATCAAAACAATCATTTTGTGAAAAAGCCCGCCGTAAGCTACGGCTCTATGCCGTAACTTACGGCATGAAGGAACTGTCTACAACAGCAGCTGCCTGCCGTAAGCTACGGCAGATAAATAGAAATCTTAGTGTGGAAATAGGAGGTAAGGAAAGAAGGAGCGAGATTTAAGCTTAAGTGCTTAAATCCCTTAACGGGTCAAAATGAATACACGCATAAACCGGGTAATGGTTGCGTAATTCATAAAAGTCATGAATCCAGGTTAAGGATTTTTGGTTAAATATGTAGGCAAACATTTTACGAACATTTATAAATAAGTTTCAAGTTAAACAAAGGAAAATTGAACAAGTTACGAAAGTTTTCGAACATAAGCGGAAATTTCAAGTTTTCCGCTTATGTTCGAAAACTTTCGTAACTTGTTCAATTTTCCTTTGTTTAACTTGAAACTTATTTATAAATGTTCGTAAAATGTTTGCCTACATATTTAACCAAAAATCCTTAACCTGGATTCATGACTTTTATGAATTACGCAACCATTACCCGGTTTATGCGCGTATTCATTTTGACCCGTTAAGGGATTTAAGCACTTAAGCTTAAATCTCGCTCCTTCTTTCCTTACCTCATATTTCCACACTAAGATTTTTTTATCTTCCACCACAACTTTATTTGTGGTGGATTTGTTATAGTATATCATATATTTCCGAATTCTACCCTTCGTTTTGATAATTTACGAAAATGACCCGTTAAGAGGCGTTAAACCAAAAATAACTTACGCCTTTTAGTTTTACACTACCGAAAGGGTCTACTCTATTATAAAACTCATTTTAAACTACCCTTTAGGGTCGTTTGCCCAGTTCTTCATTCTTTGGCGTTTTGGTCAATACTAGTCCTTGTAACTACGAAGGACATTTAAAAGCTTTTGTTTGGCTAAGTGGGCACTTTTGACCCGTATTGTATTTAAAATTATTTTGTTCCTAAGAACATGATGTTCTCAATTTTTAGATTATATATACCCCACTTTAGGTAATCCAAAGCCCACTCATGACTCAATTAACTCGCGTCGGACCTTAAGTCCTTATTAAGAGTTTGACCCGTTTCACATACCTGGCTCGGGCTATAGCAGTGACCCGTTTTAATACCTTAAATGTTAATTGCTAATTAAGAACATTGCAAGCCACACGCTATTCTCCCATGAGCACTAAACTCGACAAGCGACCATTAGTCATTATTGTCAAATGTTGATAACATCACAATTTGACCCGTTTGGCCTAAATGACCATTTTATTATTGTGAGATGGTAATAATCTGTCATGTCACACCCCGACCCGCAGCGGAATAAGAGTCGGGGCATAATTGGGTTATCACCAAAGCTCATGATGTTTACTAAAATGTTTCATATTTATTAAATTCAAATTACATCTCAAATATCCAAATCAAAATTCATACAATTACAAGGAAATGAAACTATGTAAATAATCCAAAGCTTAAACTAGTTTATTCTTCTAGGCCTTCCTATGTGTTTCTTGCCTCAGCTGGATCACCTGTATCATGTGTAAAACGGGGGATATTTTGGGTCAACAAAAGTTGGCGAGTGAACCTTTATAAAACATTGTTATTAATTTCTTGTTTTGTTTAATATGGAAAATTTGTGCAATAATCACATGTGAGCAAACATATATAAGTAAACAAACACAAACCACTTTGAATGAGTATATGATATGAATGATGATGAATGTGAGATCAAGGCTCAATCAAACGGAGCCGATCTTATGAGGCACCTGATGCTCAACCCGTCTCCCACGGGGAACTGATGGGCCTAATGGAATGCGTGCACCGAAAATGATAATCCAAACTACATATAATCCACACAACAATTGATACACATTTGATACACATTTGGTCACGGATATGATGGATGCACAAGTGTTTAAACATAATAAAGAATTAAACGATACATGATACACCCCAAAACATGATTAAAACGGGAAATTGGTAGAGATTCACTCACATTGGGTGCGTTCTTTGATGACGTTGGATGCGCACGAATTTTAGGATTTGATCGACGAGGGAAAAACTAACCTAAAATAATAACGAAATGATTCGGTAAATAAATGGATTTTATTTGAGATTAATACTTTTAATTCATACTCTTAATGGGATTTTTAGATTTATTTTTGTGAGTTTAAGGAAGTTTTCTAACTTTAAAAATCTTATTTTTAAGTATTTTTAAATAATTTTCTAATTAAATAAATAAATAAAAAGAAATAAAAAATTGACTTTTTGACTGTTGACCGGTCGGACTGTGTGTTTATATGCGCTGAGTGAGGTTCGAACTCGGGACCTCTCGTATACGTGCACGCAGCTCTACCAACTGAGCTACGTGTCTAACCCGAAATATTCTCTGTTTTAATTATATTTATATACTAATTAATTTTAAACTTATTTGGTTTTTTTGTAAAAATGATTTATATAGCCGAACCGGTTGCAAGGACCCGGAGTCGAACTCGGGTCCTTCGGTTCGAGTGCGCACAGCCCAACCAGTTGGGCTGTGTGTCAAATCTGTTTAACTTATGGATTATATTATTCTTATAAACATTCTGTGACTTAATCTGATTAAGTTTTAAAAATGTTGGTTTTATTTCTGAAATTCGGTAACGTGTGCGATTCGAACCCGGGACGTGTGTATTGTTTGTGCACACAGTCCACCGCTGAACTGTGTGTCTAACCCGTTCGAATATCTGATTTTAATTATACTAATACTTATTTGCGACTTCATCTTCTTCGTTTAAGAACACAGAACAGTGAATTCCGACTGCTCTTGTTTAATCGTTCACGACCTAAACTTGATTGAAATGAACAGAGAAATTAAATGATATGGTATACCAGAACAGCGGGTTTGCTTCGGTTTTCCGGCAGGTGTCGTCGGCTTTGATTTGCGATGTCCGGCTGTATGAACTGTTTAACAGTTTTGATTATTGATTTGAACGATTAAAACATAAATTAAGAGATAGCAGAGAAGTTTAGACAGTTATACCGACTGATGAATAAATACGGTTTTCTGACGATCGATTCCGGCGAAGTTCCGGCGAAATTGAAATTCTCCGGCGACGAGCTAAAGCTTTGAAAAAGTGAGCGGTTCTGAGCGAAAGGATTTCCGGAAGATTGAGTGGGTATTTATAGGGAAGAACTGAATGAATTGGGTTCGATTTTGGGTCTTGATTCGCGGTCAAAGGTTTTCCGGCGGTTATGACCGAAATTGACGGTTAAACATCGGTTATAATTGATGTCGTAGTCGGTTATCGCGTTTTAGTCAAAAGGAAAGGCCACATTTGCGGAGTTTTGGTCTTACTCCGGTGATTCCGCGTTCTGAGCGCGCGGATGTCTGGTTTTGATTTTCAGTTTCATTATATGTGTTATTTGTTTTAGTGTTTATCACAAAGACAGTGTGTGGCGGAGCGGTGTGTTGTGTGTTTTGGCTTGTGGCTGAACCGGGTTCGAAACCCGACGTCTACATTTATTATTTTTTTTATTCATTATTTATTAGTAATTTTAAATTATGGTTTTTAAGTTCTAATATATTTATTAATTATGTATCGTTTAAAATTAATATCAACTATAAATGTGCAACGAAATTTATAACTAGATATTTGATTGATAAACGAAGCGGGTTTTGAAAACCCGTTTTTCGACGGGTGTTACATGTCATCTCACTCATTTGGCCCACTTCAGCTTGCATCATATGATCACATGACTTAAAAGTCATTTCTTAATTCGTTTGACCCATTATGGCTTACATAATAAGGTGTCTTTTTCAAAACTCATTATTTATCCGTCAACTCGTGACCAGATTACCCTTTTACCATCCTTGTTTAACAAATTACCGTTTTACCCTTTTTACCATCATATATGGTTTCTTACCATTTTCACTTGTTCTCACCCATTTCAATCTGTGTCGGAACTTCATATTTCTAAGAGTCTTTCAAATACTAGTTCATGGTATTCTTAACCAATACATAAGTAGTTGTTCTACTAGAAGGGTGGAAGCTTTACTACCTTGCATCCGATTATGCTTTTTCCATGTAATTGATCCGTTTGACCCGCTTCTCCCAAGCTTCCACCTAGCTTGTCAAGCGTCAAACTATCATTTATCATTCGCAAGATGGTTAGATTAGTCATTATTTATCACAACTATCCCACCTTACAAATTTCATATCAAATTACCATTTGATTTTATTATAGGTCAGTTTGACATTAAAAAGTCAACTGCCTATTAACATATGCAAATGCACAAATAAGTTCAACAAACTCACTTAGGCATTTCATCAAATACCTGGTAGACGTTGTTTTTAGGCTACCATTTTAACTAACTTTCCCAATAAGTTCATGCTATTGTTAACATCAAATTAACATAATTTAAATCATTGTATGCTAATATATGAATATCATACAAGAACTTGGGATTGTTTCATCACTATGAAGCAACCCTTTGCATCGTATGTATGGAATTTACCCAAACATCAAACTTAGCCAAATACTTTAATCATTCATAAACACATGATGATTTCGAACATCATTTAACATTAGTATAACATCTATTTCATCATATCATACCAAACCCATTCTATGAAAGTATGAACATGTACTTGAACTTACAGATTATTCACATATATTCCTATTACTATCATGTATGATGATTCTATACACAAGTATATCATCAACTTCATCATAATATCAAAACCCACTTCATAATCTACTTGTTACTCACTTACAAGTAATCTTACATCAATTCTCATAGTTTCTTTATGTCTAACGACATTAAGCATATATAAACACTCAATTTCATCTTTGGATCATAATCCAACAATCTAATTGCAAGTATTCTACTTGTTTCAAATTATGACTTTCACCAATCTAAGTTTTTAGACACACTTATGATCCCCTAGTATAGGTGATCGATAATTCATGTTCATGCAGGACTTTGAGATCCAAATCCACCTTCAATTTGATGATTTTGGATGAACAAGGGTTTGCCCTTGTTGCACCTCCTGATGATCGACATACACACACACTATGTGTGTGTTATATGTTAGTTTTTATGTTTTAAAATTCTTTTTGGCAACTTTGGTCCCTCAAGTTAGTTTTGTTTAGATAAGGTTACTACTACTCATTGTTTTCATAACCTATATACATGTTACTAACTAGGTTAATTTGTTCCTAGTTATTTTGTTTACGGGTTAACTTTTACCACTAACGGTACTTTACTCGCTCCTTAATATTAATGTGGTTTGATTACTAAACCTGTTTTTGGGGTGTTACAACTCGTCGGTAGGCTTGAGTCTCATACTTAATGTGTCAGTAAATTTATCATATTTATTCATCATCATGTGGTTGTTTAGTTGTGTTGGATTTAATTATTAGTAAGATTTATTTTTACCACTTAATTGCCGTTGAATCGCATGTTAATCTTTTTAATCAATTAAGCAAAAATAACCACTTTTATTAAAACATCAGATTTATTTATCAACTTATGTGGACTCAAAAACTACTTTTATACATAATACAGGTAAACAGGTTTGTAGAGGTTGATGATGACACATATGGATGAGGCCTTAGAGAATAAAATGGCTTATATTATTTTATGTTTGGTTTAAAGGATTATTTGGATTATTTGTTTTGTGACATTATTTTATTTGATTATTATTAATATTTAAAGTTTTAAATATATTATCAATCATCATGCCTTGGTCACCTAAATCCGTTGTGGGTAGGGGTGTGATATTTGTTTTTAACAATGTGGATTTATAATGAATCATATTAAGTAGTTTATTTGTTATGTATGATAAAATGATACGTGCATTGACTAATTTTGCAAGTTCAAATTGTATGTGTCTAAAATTTTGAATCATTCTAATGTAGCCACAGTGGACACTTGGGACCATAGGGAACCATAGCATGGGGGCTTAGAATCCTTTTGTCGCTGCAAGGCTGGCTAATCGTATGCAACAGGCTCGAAGACCCTTGGTTCTTGAAGGCACATGAGTCCGAACACTATGTTGAATGTGCGATTGACACTAGGTAGGCACCTATGCAGGTGAGGTATTGGTCGGTCCTAGAAACAGCTCTTTAGCTCTATAAGGATCAGGGGGCATAGCACAATTCTTCTTGAGGGAATGTTGGTTTGCCTGGGTGATGGATCCTGCCATAATGTACTCCTACTTATACTATAGCAAGGACACCCAAAGTCGAGCATACATACGAAGATCTTCATGCGTGAATAGCGCGGAGGAATCGAGTCCATCCCTTAAGTCGTACCCTCCCAGGATACATGAGTCTTCTGCCGATTGAAAGAAATGCCGATTAAGTAATTCCTCTCATCCCGATAAAGGGAGTCACCCATGATTTGATAGTTTCATTTTTCGCTAATGCAGGCCGATTGGGATCCCAGCAGTTAAACCACTGTCTTCGTTCCTCACCCTCCTTCCAATCAAATCTATTCTAAGGTGCCCGAAGGCAGGAGGTGATATCTCAAGTTCAAACCTAAACAAGGAAGATTAATTTAGGAATAATAGGGTTATAGAGTCAGAGCAAATATCTCTAATATAAAAATAAATTATCTAACCAAAATTAAATCAAACTTAAGCTAAACTGAATTAACTATAAGATGATACGTGTGCTGACTAATTTTGCAAGTTCAAAATGTATGTTCCTAACTTTTTTTTTCTTTTTTTATTAAAAATAAATAATTAATACATAAATAGTTATTCATAGAAATTAAAAAAAATACATTCCTTAATCACAATTTATAAAGAGTATTTAAAAATAAAAATATAATTAAGTTTTTATTTTATAAAAATAGAAAACAATTATAATATATAAAGAATATTTAAAAAAACAAAAACATAAATCAATTATCATCACTAACAAACAAACACCACTAAAATACAAACATAAATTAAACAAAAAAACCACAACCCTAAAAGCTTTCTTCTCCAAAATACAACCTTAAAAAACTTTCTTCTCCAAAATACAAAACCTTCAACTCTTAAAACACTTTCAAATCCTAAACAAAATGACAAATTAAGGTGAACAAAAAAAAGCCTTTTCGTCACTTTTCAAGCTTAACCCAACATCTTAACCCACCCTATACCCGCTCGCTTATACCCGCACCACCGACGGCGGTGTTTGGGAGCGAGGAGGGGATACCCAATATTGCTTATCCTGGAGCCCCGACCCCCCTAAGTTGGATCATTTTTCATCAATAAAATAATAATAATGATACTCTTGTTATTCATGTATAAAGTAGGTAGTACAGTATAGTTACAAATCCGAATGAAAATAAACATAAAATACAACTTTATGTAAATAAAGTGATTCAAACCGTTGGCTTCGTCGAGAACTTGAACCACGTCTTCTTTTATGATCTTTCGTGTTGTCTTCAACGAGAGCAAGAATCGAGTCTTCTTGAACGATCCTTTGTTGCAAGGATGAACAAACTGTTGTTAACAATTGTAGCTGAGGATTCGTGTTCAGCACGGGTCCCTTAAAATGGATTACATGTCTCCTCTTAGACGAGCATGTTTGTCTCTTAAGGTACAACAACCAATGCGGTGTGTACTTTTTAGAGATAGCTTATGCACCCAAGGTTACACCGGGTTAAGGTGTTTTCGATTAATGTGTAAAAAAGAAAAAGATGAAGTTGGTAATGGTGGAAGAATTAGAAAGGCCTCCTCACTAAATTCTATGAAACTTGTTGACAAAATGTTTTCTCTAGCTCATCTTTCTTTCATAAGGTATTACAATTTTTGTCCTTCCAGATGGGTTTGAGGCTTCTCAACTCACAGATCTATTACAGGTTTTGGAAAGGGTTTAGTTAAGTTGTTCGGAAGACAAACGTGTGTGAGATTTGGATCTTGAGGATGAATGTTTAGTTAAAGGAGTTAGGAAAATCATTGATCGTTTGACCCTTCTAAATGGTAAATGTGCTACTAAGTGGAACTCTTGGACTCCAAAGAAGGTAAACGTTCTTGTGTGGCATTTGCTATTGGGTAATATTTTGACTAAATTCAATTTAAGCAAAAAAAAAAGGGTCTGATATTTCGTTTATTATGTGCCTGGTATCTTCTTTCTTCGATAGAGACTTTGGAGCATATTTTGGCGTATGTATTGTGGTTGCGAGAGTTTGCTATGGTAGACATCTCTTTTCTGGTTGGTAAATCTCCTAACCCTCTTTGAAAAGATCATACATAAGGTTTTGTGGAGTATCTGGAAAGCTCGCAATGAACAAATTTTCAGATGTCCAGATGGTTTTAAAGACACATTACTTTATTCAATTATTTCCCTGTCTTTTTGTGGTGTTCAAATCATAATAGTAAACATAGAATTGGATGGATCGAATTGCTGAAAACCCTCTGCTTTTCATGTAATTCGCATGTTTTGTTCCCTAGGTTTGTGTTTTGCTAGCCGAATTGTGGATCTAATAAAATTTGTCTTTCAGAAAAAAAAAAGTTAGATTCATTTATACGCATAATAAAACTTTATATTTAATTTCTCTATTTAAACACAATTTTGATAATAATGTGCGTCAAATAAAACCTTTAGTTGATTCATGACATGTTAATGTCAAATTAAATAAAATTATCAGACATAATCAAAACCTTCAAAATGACTCTTGAAAAGAAATTAAGAGTCAAAACAAAACAACCATTTTACTACAAAGTAGTGCTGGCTTAATAGCAATATGAGGTCAGGCTTGAGTCTAAGGCCTCCACAAAACTAAGGCCCCACATTTTGTTATATAAAATTGGTAAATTGGATTTAAATAATCCAATCTAATTGTTTTTCACCAATAATAATCCCAACTGATTTTATTCCCACCAGTGGCTGATGTGGTGTGAAACACACATCTTTTACCTTGTATTTTGTACATTATTTTAATTAATTTGTATTCATTTTGTATGTTTTTTCCTTTTACTTATTTGTACGTGGTTTTATAGGTGTTCGTGTGCAGATGGAGCAAGCTAAAACGTTAAAGAAACGAGCACACAAGACAATTTTTGGTCTTAATGAAGGATTCTCATGGAATGGAAATGGATATTTGAGAATATGAGATGATAGAGAATTGAATTACAAAGATATAGGCGAAAATGGTGAAGAAAACGAAGTTGAAACGAGGAAGTTAGACTGTCTCCAACCCCGCCCTTACTCTCCCACCCGTGCCATGCTAGAGTCATCCCTCGCGTTGGAGATCAGTGTCCGACAATGTCTGAAGACGAGGAGCCCATGCAGAAGGGCGTGGGTTTGCCTCTGTCCAAACGTTGTGGTGGGCCAAGTCGTTCCGTCAAGGTTTGTATCTCCTCCGTTGATCTCCCTCATATCGTTTTTTATCATCTGGTCTAGGCATACATGAATAGAGAAAGAGATATATGAGTGGTTAGCTGATGTGGTGCACTGGTGCTTCTACGGTGGTGTGATTATAAGGTTGTTGTGTCGATAATGGCGGCGTACGTTTCTAAAAGAGAGAAGAGAGAGGTGGGTTTTCATATTTAATAAATAGTTTTTATCTCTTTATAATGTGTGGACAGAATAAAAAAAAGATGGATATATGATTTTTTTTAATTTTCTTATGCTTTTCATCTTCTGGAGTTGATTTTTTAGATATTTTTATATAATAAAATTATGCATATGCTTTTTACTGGTTCTTTTTATTATCTTTTTCAATATTTTTTTACTAATTTTTTTAAAGTGAAAATATGTGATGATGTGGATAATGTAAGGATATGTCAGGATGTTTGTAAGGTTGGAGATGAAATTAGAGGTTTTTAAGGATTTATAAAAATATGACGTGGCAGCTAACTGAGCAGCTAAGGACGCCTAAGGGTGTCCTTAGCATTGGAGATAGTCTTATGAAGAAAGCAATTTTCCAAAAATTGATACGCGTCGCGTCACTGGATGGAAAACTCTGATATGCGTCGCATGACAAGAGAAAGTGCCAGATAAGAGCAAAATACTTGATTTTTTTTTAACTCTATTTAATCTACCAATTAACCTTAATATGCATAGAACTAATCCCTTACGAACTAGGTTATACCAAGGGCGATTTCAAGGATCAAAAAACACAGGATTCGAAGTTTCAAGCTACGGGAACAAGACTCTTGGGTGTTAATCCTTTGGTTTCACGTTTCTTTCGTTTATCTTTGTTTCCTTCATGTCTTGTGTACTTGTTATGACTTTTGCTTTTGGTTTAAAGATGATACTTGGCTAACTTTTTAATAGCTACCTAGGTTAATGATGGATACCATGTTCTACTAGTAGTTTGTCGGTTTTTAGAACTTATATTGTGCTTGAATTTAGAAGTAAAGAACTTTGGTTTTACTTGATCTTATGTACACGTGTATTTAGCTTTATTCTTTGCAAGATTATTATCTCCACATGTGCTTTGTTGAATGTCTTTCAGTTATAGGTGCATGCTAGATCGTTTACTGTGTGTTTTCGATTGTTGAGTGGTTTGCTAGACGTAGTAACCCATAGGAGTGATAATTGTGAATTGAGTAGGTCTAAGTATTCAACTAATGTTAATAGCTGTGAGCTAAGAGATTGTCAATTTATGTTGGTTGTTAGGTTTCTAGGTGTAAAGGCTGTGTGAGAAGATTTCCCTAGTTTGCCTGCCATTCCTAGCCTATTGAGTCTGATCATGATTGCAATAGTTACCCTTGCACTTTTAGTGTATTGAGACTTACGCGCTATGAGGTAAACTGTCTAGTGGGTACTTCATTATTAGAGTTGGAAAGCCTGTGAGGGAATCCACAAAATTGGTAATTTAACAGCTTTTAGGTATCTTTTAGGTTACACCTTGAGAAGGGTTGAGGGTCCTTAAGTATTCCTCTGAGTTTAGTATATCCAGATCCCGGTTCCACAATAGTTCCATTGCCAAAAGAAAACTTGTCATTCATGAGTAGGATTCTGACCTAGTAGTGCTTTTACCATCATCTGATCTCTTCTTCAGTCATAGTTCGTGTCTTAGTCAGCTTTTGTTGATGTCTTAGTTAATTGCTTTGGGGTTGTTAGAACCCCCGCCCCCTCAAAACATAAAAACAATTAAATCAAGTTAGTGTAGGTAAGTAATCGAGTCTAGTATACGTTTTCAATCGAGTCTCGTGGGTTCGATATCCGGACTTACTTTAGCTATCCTAGTTTCTTTCGGTTCACTTGCCGATCAGTAGTTTAGTTTTTTTAGAGAGTCTAGAGTATTACTTAGTGTCTAGTTTAGGGTGAATTTAGTTAGTATTAGTTAAACTACTAGAAGCGCATCAAGTTTTTTGCGCCGTTTCCGGGGACTCTTAGGAGATTTCGTTTATTAGCTTCGATTACACTTATCTAAAAAATATGTGCCACTTGTCATTTGTTTTGTTTTGAGTTAGTCTAGTCCATTCTCTCACCATTTTTGTGTTTGTTTGTAGTGTATGCCACATCTCCACACCACCGTTGGATAATCTTGCTTTGAAGGGTTTCGAACAAAAGGTTAGTGTTTCTTTTTCGAGTTCAGCCCTTTCTAACTCTGCTCCACAATCTAAACCACCCATCTTTGACTATACTCCACATTTTTCTCCACTGCCTAGTCCACCACCCACTCGTCCACAAATGGCCAACCGTAGAACTATTCACCAGTAATCCACTAAGGGTTTCACTGGAGTTAACTCTCTAATCACCCGTCCGCCCATCACAAATGAAAATTCTTGGAAAATACCCTCATACATTATGACCGCCAGTACTAACTCATGTTAGTTTCATGGTCGTGATGATGAGGATGCACCAACCCACATAGCCCGCCTTACCCGCATCTGCGGTACCTTCAAGCTTCACTCCAGTTGTTCCCATTCTCTCTTGCTGGACGAGCTGCCACTTCGCTTGATTCACAGCCACAAGGACTCCTCAACAGATACTTTCAGCCCAACTAAGGCTTCTAGGATTAGAGATCAAATCCATTCGTTCCGTGGATACTTTCACCCTGTAGATCATTACACTATTCGTAACCCGAAGGTCGTAATGATCTTTTAGATTATCCTTTTACCCGTGTCGTTCTTTAAATATATTTGGTGTCAAAGCACCTCTTTTGTACTTGAAAGAAAAATTATCTATGTTGTCCTTTCTGTATCCGCCAAATCATGTCTCCCTTTTACCATGAAGGCTAATTTATTTCACTTCAATTACGGCTCTTAGACCATTTTTGATCCGGTTTGTTAACAATTTCGTTTTTAATGACTCCGCGAGTCGTTTATGAATCATTTTCACTTGTCGGATCTATTAGTCGTTTCATCTCTATTGGGTGATGATCATTTGCGTCTAAACCTGGCGCAATGTCAAATGGCGTTAACCACTCGTCATCACCAAGTCACATCTACCATCTTTAGAACCACAACATTTTGTGTATGTTGCCCCAAACATTTATTTAGATCAGACATTGTCGATTGGTGCGCGCCTGCGCGATTGTAGTCCATGACTAGATCATTTTTCGTTCGGACAATTCTTCCGACTCTATGACTTCATATGTCATTTATGTGTCAGTTTGTCTCACATTTACCGTTATCCAATTTAAGCCTATATTTTCTTTATAACCTGGGTTCTTTATCTTAATGTTTTTAACGCTCCCGTTACCCGGTTTGCGTCTACATTCATATTTAATCTCGTCCCATTACTCGGGCTCATTATTCTTTTGCTTTAACGCTCCGGTTACCCGGTTTGCGTTTACATTTAAACTCATCACTACACTCCATTTGATTCGTTTGGTTTGTTCGTGTGAAATCCATCACTTATGCGCTATTAAATCTAATTCTTTATTTAACCCGTCTGACTTGTTCATGTGAGATTTATCACTTATGAAAAGTCAAACTTTATTCATTATCTAACCCATTTGACTTATTCGTGTGAAATCCATCACTTTTGAACAATCATATTTTATTCTTTATCTGATCCATTTGACATGTTCGTGTGAATCCATCACTTCTGAACAGTCACACTTTATTCCTTATCGGACCATCCTTGATGGCCTCACAGACCATGAATGATGATTATCATCATCATTTCTTTATTTTCCCTTTTTATCTTTTCTACGATCATAGTCAACGACTTTGATCATTTTCCGTGTGGGCATTACCTCCGTTTCTATTACCTCGCGGGTCATTTATACTTTGGTTTTACGTGCCGTTTTGTCAACCACGGTTCTTTCGTCTATAATGACTAATTCCATGAATTTCCTTGGGTCATTTATTTCTATGTGCGCCTACTACCGTTTTTATGGTTTCCACGAAAACCATTTATACGAGTACGCCTGTAAGGTTCTTGACCCCAAGGATCTTTTAACTCTTCCCATTCACCTCGTTTTTACCACATCGAATATATATGTGTTTATTATAACAAGTTCATGGTATCATGTGTTTACTACTTACTTGGCCAGAGTAAGCAATCAACGCATGGTACGCGTGACCTTATTATAACTATCACATTACTTCCCATGTAAGTAAATTCTCGGTTCGTACCCATACTTCTGATTTTATTTGGTAAAATCTTGTTTAATTGTTATTTAACAATTATTAGTTTTTACCTTTCTCATCTTAAAACATATAGAATGCTTTCCTTTTTATAGACTTTTATGTAACCACATTTATCCATGTGATCGTTACTTTTCCTCAATAGGATCTCATTAAAAATTTCTACTTTTCTAAATCTGAATTCTTTTATTGTTTTGTTATTCACAATTGTGAATAACGCGTAATTCCCACCCAATTTCCCTTTGGAAACATTATTCTGAAAGGGTATCCCATTCGGATTTCCCAAACTTTAAATTTTGTATGCAACCGTTATTCGTTGCTCATCTATCATATACTACTATTCGTGCAATAAGTTAAAATGTGCACCTGGGTGATATTTGCCCTCAAGAGCTTTCATTGTCTTTCATCTTTATTCCGTATCCATATTTGATTTAGGTCCTTGGTGAGCATGCCTACTTGTCATACTTTGAACCATTTCTTCATCATATGGTAGATCCTTAGACTCCCGTCATCTTCAGATGCGAGGGTCCTTCGACTTGAAATTCCATTATAAAATATTAGTAGCGTTAACATTAAAAGCACTCGTAATATAATACAAGGCTTTCTACGATACGTGTTATTAACTATACCGATCTTTTACCAATTTAATTGGGTTAATGTGCCTTTGCACGATAACCTTATGTGTTGTCTACAACAATTTTACGTTCTTGACTTTTAATAATCATAGTAACTTACCGGATCATGCGATCAAGTCTCGAACCGAACACATTTGATCATTAACCTTGAGCTCTGATACCAACTTGTAAGACCCTATCTTATTATATTGAAATTTCTATAAAAATTTCGCAATTTATCGAGTAAATACAAATACACGTCATTACAAATTTTCGAGTTTATTAAAACTTTAAGAACATTTAACATTTTGACATGTCGTTACCGATTAGTTCCATAACAATGAAACCAAATGCGGAAGCTTGATCTTTGATCGTGTTCAGTTCTTCATAACGCTTGATCATCGTCCAAAGATGCTTTCGATATCCTAAAACAAAAAATTTGTAATTAGTTAGTCTTATCACAAATAAGGGGGAAGTACAACATAACTAATTTAACAAATTTTCAAAATCAGAAAAATTTAAATCGTTGATGGCGTCGGCGACGGCATTAAGCCGCGTCGGCGACGGCGTTGAGCCGCGTCGGCGATGCCATGTATATAATAGCGTCGGAACAAAACTGCCGTCGGCAGTAACATTGGACGTCGGACAAACGCACGACGTCGCCGACGCCCTCTTCTGCAGCAGTTTTGCTGCTAGGTTATTTAGCTTGTCCGTTCGACCCGTTTCAAGTCCCGTACTTTTAAACACGACTCGGGGCTTGCGGAGACGTATCCGTATAACACCATTTTCTACTTTCATTCAGCAGTTGTCTACCATAAGCTACGGTTGATCACCGTAGCATAAAGTATTTTACCGTAAGTATTTCCGTCATGCCGTTTTTATTACGAAAACTTCCGTAATTTATTAAATTTTAATCCGTTTACAATGAAGCTTGTTTCTAAATATCCGTAAAATGTTTTCTTACATATTTATCCGGAATCCTTAACTCGGATTCCTAACTTTTGTGAATTGCGCAACCATTACCCGGTTTATGCGCATATTCGTTTTGACCCGTTAAGGGACTTAAGCACTTAGGCTTAAATCTCACTCTTTCTTCTCTTATATTTTATTTTCACCCTAATATTTATCTTTATCTTCCACCACAACTATACTTGTGGTAGATTTATTATCGTAAAAATCATTTTATTCAATTCCTACCCTTAGGTTCGACAATTTACGGAAAGGACCCATGTAAAGACATTAAACCAAAAAGGTTTATACTTTTCACCTTTACACTACCAAAAGGGTTTTCTAAATTATAAAAATCATTTTTAAACTACCCTAGGTCGTTTGCTTGTTTTGATCATTCGAGGGCATTTTTGTCAACTTAGACTCCCCTTTTACGGCGAAGGACTTTAAATAGTAAGCTTTGACCAAAAGAACACATTTTAACCATAATCTTAATTAAAATCATTATGTTTATTCATGACTCCTTTAACTTTCATCGGACCTTAAATTCTCAATGAGAATTTGACCCATAAACGTACCTGACTCGAATCCTAGCATTGACCCGTTTAATACCTTGCACTATTAATTACTAATTAATAGCAATGTGAATCATACGCTATTTCCCTTTGAGCACAAAATTCTACAAGCAATCGTTAGTTATTATTGTCAAATGGTGATGACTCCACCATTTGACCCATTTGGCCTAAATGACCGTTTTATCATTAGGAGATGGTATTCATTTACCATCTTACCATTTAATCCGTTTCGGTTTACGGCATATGATCATATTACTAAAAGTCGTTTCTTAATTTGTTCGATCCATTACGGCTTTTGCCATAAAGTGTCCCTTTTTCAAAATTAAATATTTATTAGTCGTTATATGACTAAATTACTGTTTTACACTTTATATCATCAATTATGGTTTATTACCATTTTTCACTTGTTCCGACTTATATCACTTCACGTCGGAACATCATGTTTCCATTACTAGTTTACCTTGATCATAACCATTACTACAAGTAGATGTTCTACTAGAAAAATGTAAGTTTCACTTACCTTAAGTCCGTTCATGCTTTCTCGCACCTTTGACCCGTTTGACACATTCTTCTCCAAGCTTCCACCTAGCTCGTCAAGAGTCAAACTATAATACAATATCCATAAGATAGTTAATCAATACCATGACCATCACCCTTATGGACTTTTCTACCATTTTTCATATTTGATTCAATTATAGGTCGGTTTGTCTTTCAAAAGTCAAACTACCATTTTACATATATATATGTACTAACAAGTTGAATAAAACTCATTAGGCATTTTATCTAACACTTAGTGGGCATCATTTTTAAGCCACCAATTTGGCTAACTTCTTTCACCAAATTTACCTTATTTCTTTCAATTTGTCATGTTTACACAATTATTAACATCTAGTTAGGAAGATTTTTAAATCATCATAACTAATCCCTCAAATTATCATAATAGAATTTGGGGATTTTATTACTATCATAAAAAATCCATTTCATTACATACATGGACTTTAATCCAAACATCAATTTAAAGTATCTCATATTTTCTTGTAAATATGAACACTATATGCATGCTTAGACATCACAATAACATCAACCTCATTCTAACATCAAAACCACTTTATGTCATGCATAATCACTTGACCTAGTCTCTAGATTATTAAAATATTTCATCTACACTAGTAAGTATAATGATCATCAACACAAATACATCGTCAATTTCATAAAACTAACAATAATTTCGAACTCAAGGTTATCACCTTCAAGTTCTTCTTCACACAAAGTTGATGAAATCAAGTTTTATAACATACCTTATGATCCCCTAGTCTTGGTGATCAACAATTTACATTCATGTAGGAATTTGAGGCTCAATTTCTCATTCAATTTGATGATTTAGCTCACTAAGGGTTTACCCCTTTTTCTCCTGCTCAACATCGACCAAACACACACAAGTGTGTGTTTCTTGGTGTTTTTTTTAAAAGATATTAGTTTCAGATTTGGCAATTTTAGTCCCTCCCCAATGTTAGTTCTTGCACATTATAGTTTGTAACTAGGTTATATTCCTAGTTGCTTATCTCTTGTAAATTATCAACAGCCGTGATAACTCTATTTTTTTTAAGTTCGCGAATGCCACTACCCGACTTAAATTATGTCCTTGTAGCTCGTGCCTTTTATATATTTTATTTACCAAAAGCATTTGTTCACCTTTTGTTAACATTAAGTTTATTTATTTAAATTCTAATATTTACCGGGTTAACTTTTACCACCAACGACATTTTACCCGTTCATTCCTAGTTACTTAATTTAAATGACAAACCCGTTTTTGGGGTGTTACAATCACCCTTTTTCAATGGCCCAACCTTTTTCATTTTGTTTGTATAAGGGGCTGCTGTTAAAAAATAACATAACGGAGTGAAGTTTTTTTTCGAATTACAAATTGATTTTTAGGGCTTTTGATCAGAACAAGGATACGAGTCGATTGATCTAAAATTTATGATGTGGTGTGAAATACACATCCTTTCCCTTGTATTTTGTACATTATTATAGTTAATTTGTATTTGTTTTTGTATGTTTTTGGTTTGTACTAAATTGTATATGGTTTTCGCAGGTGTTTGTGTGCGCATAGAGCAAAAACGAGCTAAAACGTTAAAAAACGAGCACACAAGAGAATGTTTGGGTTTAATGAAGGATTCTCATGGAATGGAAATGAATATTTAAGTGAAAACGATTTAGGCGAAAACGATGAAGAAAACAGAGTTAAAACGAAGAAGTTATGACGAAAACCATTTTTCTGATACTGATGTGCATCGCATCATGCGAGAGCAAGGCCACAAAGCCCTTGCGCGACGCGAGAGAAGGCCTATCAGCGCAATTACTTGATTTTAACCCTATTTTAAGGCCACAATTAACCCTAATACGAAACTAGCTACTCCAAGACGAATTTTTGAGGTTCCATTGGTGATTTTGGATGGAAAGAAGGTGTTGGGATCGATTTTGACATTGTGGGTTCGTGATTTTTACTCTAGAAAATAGTTGGTTTGATTCGTTATTTATCTTTAACTTTGTGTTTTTGAAATGTTTGGACATATTTTGCTTTATGTTGATGAACTTGTTACTGTTTTCGATGATATGTCTTGGCTAAAATTTGTTATTACCTAGGTTTTTAGATGAATATTTGCTAATGATTGATTTTCTTGCGATTTTGGTAACAAAGTTGATGGTTTAAATACTGTAGTACGTATCTTGTTCATGAAGTCAAATGTTAAGCATGCTTATTACTGATTTAAACTTTTTTATAGTTCCACTTGCGTTTTTGTGATGGTATGTCATGTTTGAATGCTAGTTAGGTCGCCTACTGTGTGTTTCCGTAGGAACTGTAAACTTCTGTCTAGTCTAATTGTCACAACCCCTGACCCTACCCTGGACGGGAGCCGTGAACAGTACAAGTGGTACCAATGTTTATTAAAAGTATCGTAGTGGAAATTCTATCAGGACCAGGTGTCATGAAAAATATCAGAGTTTTTAAACACCAAATTTTTTTCTTTTCATAAACTGTGGGATGTAACTCATATTTACATAAATGATTTTTACGAGGATAAACCCTTAATTACAAAAAACGTTTTATTCAGGTTACATAGTCACTTATTTAAGCTTTAGTGCCTTATATCACTTTTTCCTTCTGTTTACAGTAAATCACCTAAAACGCGTTTTAAAAACATTTGATTAGCAGAAAATGCTGGTGAGTTCATTCAATTGTATAAAAAGGTACTTCTTATAATTACAGCACAAAGAGTTTTTGCATTTGTTTATATCTCACAATATCATTATTGACTATCTCGTTGTCCAATAGCAAAGAAACCACTTTAATAGTATTTGTCACTTGGCAGTTCCTATGACTCTGGTCATATCACTATTTGGCTAACCCATTGTCCAAATAGCAAAGCATAGCAAGTAATGTATACAAAACCCCATATACTGACAGTAGTTTCCCAATAAGAATACAAAGACTTAATAACTATAATATAAGTAACAAATGAAAAACATTTAGGATTTTGAAAACATCTGATAAAAGAGAATGACTCACATTGCAGAATTTTAGGGTTTTTAGGCCTCCTGGTTTAAGTCCTGGTTCCTAGATATACACACAATACGTATTAATGTAAGAAACCAAATCAAACTTCAAGGATAATCACGAGATCAAAACCGCAACATATAAAGTGTCACCTTTTTCAGGCAGAACTTCAACTTTTCGTTGCTTGGGTTTCGGATCAACTGGATATGGTATTGTTTCAGTGATTAGGGTTTCGTACACGGTTACCGTGATAGTGTTTCGGGAATAGAGTTTCAAGAGGTTTAGAAATCAAATTTCAGGAATTCGTTTGAGCAGTTTGGAAGCCCTTGAACTGCCCAATATATAGCTGAAAAACATCTCCATCGTACCATGCGACAGGTACGTTTGTCCTGGCCGTGACACGCGGAGAGGGTGGTCTAGACCTGCCATGTGGCGACATGCGGCCTTACGTGGCATCCGGAGAATCCTGTCATCTTCACGCCACGCGACAGTTCAAGACTGTTTTATCACGCCACGCGACAACGATTTTTTTAAACTCTTTTCGTTTTCGATTTTCTTCGGCACGTGTTCGGAGTTTTGATTACGGATTGTTGTGTGGGATCTTTTTGAGATTTGTTACACTAATAGCTTTGATATGAGGACTAGTTAGGTTTGTCTTCATCACTAGATGGTTTAGGGTTTAATTACGTGTGAGCAGGTCTTCCTTTATTGTCTCTTGATAGTTGCTTACTTGAATCTGATGAATTGTTCTTAGATTACCCTTTTACACGTTAAGGTGCATTGAGATTGTTGCGCTGTGAGGTAGTCCGTCTTAAGGTACTTTAATTTTGTTGGATTTGCTGTGAGGCTATTCGGCTAATTGATAAGATTACCAACTTTTAGTGTTCTCTTAGTTTCCATCCTTGAGAAGGGTCGAGGATACTCTAGGATTTCCTATTAGTTTAATATCAAAGATCCCGATTCCATCTAGTTACCAATACCGTTAGAAAACCATGATTCAAGAATAGGATTCCAAACCTAGGTAGTCTTTTTCCATCATTAGATCTAGCCTCTAGTAAAGTTTGTGTCTTAGTCAGTCTTAAATTAATTGCAATTAGGTCATTAGACCCCCCCCCCTAAAAAAAATTAAACGAGTTAGGTTAGATAATACTCGGACTTACTTTAGTTGTACTGCACTGATCGGTACACATGTCAGTTGTGTGGTCTAGGTTTAAAGAGTCTTAGGTTATATATTTAAAACTACAGTGTCTATATTAGGGTTAAATTAGCTAGTTTTTAGTTGACCACTTTGAGCATATCAACTTACCTCGAAACGGTACTCCGATCGGCTTGATTTTTGTTAATTGGAAGTTTAAACACCCGAATTAAAGCATCGTTTTCATTGTTTGAAGCATTGTTTCAAGGTAAAATTTACATCGATCAACTCATATCCTCGTTCTGTTCAAAATCCCTAAACATCAGTTTATAATTCAGATAAAAATTAACTATGTTATATTTTTTTAACGATGGACCATTATACAAACAAAATGAAAAGGGTTGGACCACTGTCGGGAATAAACTCAGTTGAGATTATTATTGGCCAAAAACAATCAGATTGGATTATTTTAATCCAATTTTCCAAAAAGTTAAAACTGCTGGTTGAGAGAAATTAATGAATAGAGGCGAGATCTTGTACAAGACCAAAATTACGTTCGAAGCATACATGAGAAGGAAAGGAGGACAAGTGTCATTGGTAGGAAGGGTAATTTAGTTATTTCTCACTTAAACTCCTCCCCCCTGATTTTCAAGCGGCTATAACTTTTTTATACGTTAACATTTTTTTATATTACACGTATTAATGAGCATTTCATTCTCTTTAATTCGAGCAGCCTATTGCTATAGTTTTCTTAAATAAAATATTGGATTTTAAATACGCATTAGTCCATTACGTGATTTTGAAGGCCCAGTACATGACTACGTGATTTTGAATATCTATTATGTGATTACACATTTAACATAAACCATTACGTTATTGCATATTCAATATAAATCCATTAAATTGATTACATATTCAATATGATTTGTTATAACTGATATTCTTACAATTATGCTTATCACGTAATTACACACATCAATAATAAAAAAAACTTGATTGTTTCTGCTTTATTACGTGATTAAGTCTCTAATATATGTTATTATGTGGTTATTATAGGTTGAATTGGCTAATGTTTTGTACATAATTTATACTTAATACGTGATTAGACCTGAAATATTAGGTATTACACATGAAATATTATGTATTAAATGTTTTTTGTTTTTACGTAATCACTTAGTGTGATTTCACATAAAATACTATAATGAAATCACGTAATCACGAAATGGGTATTCGAAAACATGTAGTCACATAATAATACATAGTCAACTATTGTTACGTAATCACATAGTGTGGTTTCACATACTATATTGAAATCGCGTAATGGGTATTCAAAGTCACTTAGTAATGTGTTGGGTATTCAAAATCACATAACCATAATGGGTATTCAAAATCACATAACCGTAATGGGTATTTAAAATCACGTAACCGTAATGGGTATTCAAAATCATGTAAAATAACTTTTTAAGAAAATTATAGCAATAGTGTGCTCGAATTAGAGAGAATGAAATGCTCGTTAATGCGGTGTAAATTTTTTATAAAAAAATATTAACATATGAAAAAGTTATAGCCGTATAAAAATCAACGTGGAGTTCAAGTGAGAAAGAGTCAGAATTCCCTTTCTATATTTGTTTTTTCAGTTGTTTAAACCTAAGATTTACGAAATTGTCACCACTTTACTTTGAGCCATAGATCTTAGAAGATCAATAGCTGAGTTTTTCTCATATGCTTTACAAGATTAGTGTCTTGTACAAGATCTATTATCTTAATGAATGTTAGGGCTATGTTTGTTTCTTTTGATAGTATCCTTAATATTGTTTTTAAAACCATGTGTATTGTTTAATATTGTCATAAACTGACACTTTGTTGCCTTAGCTGGAATGATGGCACTTATATAGCTAAAGTAAAGACGTGAGACCAACATTCTATTTAATTTGTATACGATTCATTTCGTCCTAAATTGCTGCATTAATTTTGGTTTTTAACCATTGATGTAGTTTCTTTGTTTATCAATTCGTATACTTTTATTATGTTTTAGCGTAGCTATTTGCTTTCTTGATTGAATTTTATGATGTTTTTTGTATTTGGAAATACACAAAGGCTCGTTCGACCCTACTCCCCTGCTTTGCTGGGATCATGGTGATCCAAAAGGGCCCTAATTTTGGAGTTCGCTTAGGACCTCTAAAAAGGTTAAGCCGACTCTGTTATAAAAAGGAGTTTTCTAATAGAATCCCCAAAGTTTAGAAATACTCATTTTAACCACTCAACTTCAAGCATTAATATCTCATCTTTTTCAGCTATGATTTGCACGTAGTTTGGTTCGTTGTAAAACTCTCACACACTAGAACACAAACTCATAAATAATTATCTATATAACTCATATACAACTATATACATCCAAAATTAATAAAGAAACATTTTCATTAATATTAGGCGGAATGGTTTTCAAATAGTTAAAACTATTGTTTTTCGTAATCTGTTTTATGTAATAATCAATCCAAATCAAACCATATACGGGTTGAATGATAATATTGGTTGTATTCTAAGAACATAATAATTACAAAAATTGAACTATTCTTGATATTGATATTGCACATGTTAAATATAAATTTTGGTATAAACACATGTTACCCTAACATGACCTATCCATACTAAGTTACAGAAAATATAACATTACTCACTATAGATGACGCATTTAAGTCAATAATTTATATTTATTTGTTACTTTAGTAATAACAATTAGATATACATAAAATAATATATTTTAGATAATAATTAAATTTATATATTATGTTATAATACGATACGTAAAGAATGTGAAGTAAATTCTTAAATCTCATTCTTATATTGGGGAATAAGAAGAAGTAGAAAAAAACTGATGAACACATAAAGGTTTCTTTTTTGGGATGATAATAAGAAGACTCTTAAATCTTAATTGAGATGAAGTTGGTGTCTGGAAATGGTGGCGATTGAGATGGATTGTGGTGGGTACATCTAATTCTAATAAAAAATTTCAGTTAATGTCATATAATATTCTTTCTTTCAATTCATTAATAATATTATTAATTTATTAATAATATTATTAATTAATTAAATTTTGATTGAATTAATAGATTTAATAGGTAAACTCATCACAAAACTATTTAGTTGAAATAATCACTTCACTTCACCATTTCTAATAGATAAACTCAAATCTGAGTGTTATTATTTTACATATAATTTGTGGTGTTTATATAAAACATTAATGGATTTTTGTTTCCTATAAATGTTCGCCTTCTTAATAAACCAACTTAACTATAGCGAGCTTATCGCTTGAAACTTAAACGAATTAGTTTGGCTTGTATCATTTATTTTTTATCTAATTTTGTTTATTTATAAGTTGCGGTTATTTAAACAACCCTATTTCCGATGTGACACCCATCATTACAATCTGCGACCCTTTAGTAATTTCTACACTTCTGATCAAATCGACCATTCTGGTTCTAAAATGGTATGAATCTTCAACCTTAAGTGTGTGAGTTCTTGTGGTGTGTCCAATAAGAAACACCGGAGGTTGTGGGTTATATTTTTTTAAGAGTAAATTGCACAAAACATCCTTTATGTTTCCTTAAACTTGCAGGTTCCAGCCTTAATGTTTAAAAGTTGCTAAAAACATCCTTTAAGTTTATTTTTGTTGCGGGTTCAATCCTTTACAGCTAACCACGTTATTTTCTTCAGTTAAGTTCCCTCACATGCATAACATGTGAGGGTATATTCGTCATTTTAGTTGATCTTCCACCCACATCAATTTTAACAAAAAAGAACATTTAAGGTTTAACCTATTTTAAAAAAATCCTAACCGCAGGGACTAATGTGCAATAAAACCAAACTTTTAAAAACCAAACACCCTCTTTTCCGGTCTTCTTCTCCGGCGACTTCGCCGGATTCCGGCGAACCCGGAATTAAGATAGGAATCTTATTAAGCTAGCCCACTAAGCTGTAAAGATTAACACAGATTTTGATCATGCCAATCAAACTCTTCAGGATTATCATCAGTTGGAAGAATCGGCGCCTTATTCGCATCAGACGGAAACGACAAACGACTCTTCAACCCTAGATACCTCTCACGGAACTCCGATGCCGTCAAATCAGAGAACTTCGTAACACCGTGTTCAATAGTCGGATCCAGCAACTGGTGACGCTTAGGACGCCGCAAGTTAGACTTAAACACTATCAAACGGTAATCGTGCTCCTCTGTAGTCGCGTACGTTTTACCAAACTTTGTTTAAACTGGTTAAAACTTAAATATTCTTTTTTTATAATTGAAGTGGGTGGAAGATCAACCAAAATGACGAATATACCCTCACATGTTATGCATATGAGGGAACTTAACCGAAGAAAATAACGTGGTTAGCTGTAAAGGATTGAACCCGCAACAAAAATAAACTTAAAGGCTGTTTTTAGCAACTTTTAAACATTAAGGCTGGAACCTGCAAGTTTGAGGAAACAAAAAGGATCTTTTGTGCAATTTACTCTTTTTTTAATCCGTTTTCGTTTATTGTCGTTATCTTGTATAAATTTAACTGATTTTTTAATGTCTATTAGTGATGAGAATCTATCATATTATAGTTTCACTATTAGGTTTAAAACTCCTGAAAAGTATATAAAGTTAAAAAAAACTATAATGTCAGGCATAAAAAATACCCAAAATTCACAGATAACAGAGTAAAGATTACTAAAGCACCATATTCAATTCTTAATAGTCTAGAAAAACTTCAAACACACCATTATATAACTACGAATATAAAACACCACATGATAATCAACATAAAACACCATAATGTTAGTCATTCGATAATCAGAGCGTTATCATCCAAAACATAAAACAAAACCCACAGATATAATGTTTTAGTAATCTTCACTCTCTTATTTATGAGTTTGGAATGTGTTTTATAATTAACATTATGGTGTATAATAACTTTTATCACTTTTTAAGAGTTTTGCATTTTGTAGCCAGCTCCTAACACCATAAAACAGTTTTGCATAAAACACCATAATGTTAGTCATTCGATAATCAAAGAATTATCATCCAAAACATAAAACAAAACTCACAGATATAATATTTTAGTAATCTTCACTATGTTATTTATGAGTTTGGAATGTGTTTTATAATTAACATTATGATGTATAATAACTTTTATCACCTTTAAGAGTTATGCATTTTGTAGACAGCTCCTAACCTTATAGTTTAACAAATAGTGGCGATGTCACTTATGTTCTCGATGTTATTTGATAGTGATAATTGACTTTAACTTCTCGCTAGTTATGATGCATATCATAACATAAGTGTACGGTACATATCACAACATGACTATACACTCAAACTCATTCCTTCTCTTATTTCTCTTGCATCATTGGATGTTGATCCTAATAACGTGTACTTGGAGTGGCTGGAATTACACAGAAAAATCAAAGATTCTGACAACAAAAGTTTTGAACTTTGTAACCAGCTCATAGCATTTTACCATATTCCACAAACTCAAACACTACTACCCATTTCAACCACTTAATCTCTACACATATATTTTTCAATGGATCCAAGAAAATCAAAGGATCGTGCCACTAAGAAATTCTTTAAATTGAGAGGAGCTGGTTAACTTATCGCATTTTTTACTTTTTTAGTTAAATTTAGTTTATCTCTTAATTCAATTTAATGATAGTTTAATTCAATGTTTAATTTATTTAAATTTAAAATGTTTTATATATTTCAAATTAAAATGCTTAATTTATTGTTAAATAAAAAGAAAAAAAGAAAAAAAATAAAGTTTTAGGATAGTGATGCCACTAAATAAGGTATTTAGGTTAGTAGATGGAAGGAGTAAGATAACACTACGGATAGGGGTGTGCATGGTTCGGTTCGCTTCTTGGGCAAAACCAAAACCGAAATGTTGGTTTTCGATTTTGAAAACCATTCGGTTTCAAAAAATTCGGTTTTTCGGTTTTCAAAACAAAATTATGTAAGATTCAAAAAATATAAAGTATAGTTTAAAATTTAAGATTTTTTCTTATATATAAGTTATTATTTTTAACCTTTTAATTAATATTGTTCACCTAAACATAACCTTCTAGTCAATTTTTATGTTTCTCTAAAGTTTTTGTTAAGACATGTTCTTTTATAATACTTTAAAGATTATTTAATTTTTATATTAACTTTTGTTATTTATTGTAATCAATAAATAAATCATTTCAATTATAAATAATTAATGTCTTTATTATGAATACTTATACAAGAATAAAATTAATAATTTCTACTAGCATAGGTTAAATACTAGATCAACTTAAACTCAAACCTAAAAATATATGGATTAGGCCGACTATTATAACTTATCGGTTCGGTTCTGTTTTTTCGGTTATTGAAAATAGTTATCCGAAAAACGAACCGAAATTTTTGGTTATTAAAAATCTGATAACCGAACCATCGGTTTTTGTGTGGGTTCAGTTTTCTTGGTTATTTCGATTTTATGCTCACTCTAACTCTCGATTGAAGGTTCCAAATTAGCTTTGCAAGCACCCTTTCCCCTTATGCCTTATGCCTTATGTATTCAAATAACACAATCTTCTTATAACAAACACATGACTAATTTACGGTTACAAATACTTAACAATTTATAACTTTTGCAAACCCAAGATGACTGCAATATTTCACAGTTGATAAAAGTCAAATAGAAAATAGGATGATAAATGAATTGTTTTCTAGTGGCATTTGTCTGCAAATTTTGTTTGGAAATGGTGAATGATTTTTGTTCACGGATCCCTCTTAGGTTATCACCCATGTGACCATATTTTGTCCACAATGCATCATTATATCACCTTTTTTTTCTGTCACGGGTTAAATTACTATAAACACCATAATTCTTTGTTATATCTTTTTTATTAAAATTATAAATTTATATGATACATCCAAACATGTTAAGTTTAACTATTTATACAACTCACCTCACACCCTCTTTTCTAATCTCTCAATAACTCCTCACACCCACCATGGAAGAACCATCACCACCGTCATCATCACTACCACCATCATCACTGTCGTCATCACCACCACCTATTAAAACCTACACTTTAACAGCCACTTCAATATCCTACACAAAAACCCCAACTACCACCACTAAAATCACCTCTTTTTTATTCTTGAAACCATGCAGCAGCGTCACATCACCACCCTCTATCCTTCAAGACATTTCTCTCACCGCGTATCCGTCCCAAATCCTCGCAATTGTCGGCCCAAGCGGGGCGGGAAAATCGACCCTCCTCGACATTCTAGCCACCCGAACCGCCCCCACCACCGGCACCCTCCACCTCAACTCCTCCCCCCTCACCCCATCAACCTACCGCAAACTCTCCGCTTACGTCCCCCAACACGACTACTCCTTACCCGTCCTCACGGTCTCCGAAACCTTCGCCTTCGCCGCCCGCCTCCTCCAACCAAAAACCACCCAAATATCCACCCTAGTAACCTCTTTAATGACCGAGCTGGGGCTAACACACATAGCCCACACAAAGCTCGGTCACAACCTCTCCGGGGGCGAGAGGAGGCGCGTCTCCATCGGCCTGAGCCTCCTCCACGACCCCAGAGTCTTATTACTAGATGAACCCACATCTGGGCTCGACAGCACCTCGGCTTACACCATAATGCAAACCCTAAAATCGATTGCAATCGCACGTCGTAGGACCGTAATCTTATCAATCCACCAACCAAGCTTCAAACTACTTACAACCATTGATAGAATATTATTAGTATCAAAAGGGAAAGTTGTCCATCATGGAACTTTACCTTCCCTTCAAGAAAACTTACTCTCAAACGGTTTTACACTCCCACCGCAACTTAACTCACTCGAATACGCCATGGAGATTCTAACTCAATTACCTGTAACCAAACCGGTTTTACAAACGTCACCAACGGATGTGAAACCGGTTTTTGGGATCAAACACGATCCCGTTCGGTACCGAAGCTCTAGAGTTGAGGAAATTGTGGCGTTGTATGGTAGATTTTGGAAGATTATTTACCGGACTAAGCAGTTGCTTTTGACAAATACTTTGCAAGCATTAGTTGTGGGGCTGGTTTTAGGAACGATATATATTGATATTGGGTTTGATAAAACGGGAGTTGAGAAGAGGTTTGGTTTGTTTGCGTTTACGTTAACGTTTCTGCTTTCTTCTACGACGGAAACGTTGCCGATTTTTATTAACGAGCGGCCGATTTTGCTACGGGAAACATCTGGTGGTGTTTACAGGTTATTATCGTATCTTATACTCTAAGTTATTATACAAATGAGTCTTTAACATATAAAATACTGCTAACGTAAGAAGTAATGAGGTTTTTTTTTATTTTCTTTTATCTTATTAAACTCGTATTTTGCTACCGGAAACTTTTGGTGGTGTTTACAGGTTATTATTATTATTATTATTATTATTACAGTGAACACATTTGTGTGCTTATTGCGCTTTTGTTTTTGTAGTAAAAGTGAAGTTTGTTGGATTAATATGAGGGGAAATGAGAATATGGCAGTGTTCACTAAAAATAGTTTTCAGTTTTGAAATTTTTAATTAAAATTAGTGTTTAACAAGTATTTTTTAACGCGCTAGATTTTAGTCTTGGCGCGACAGATATCTTTGTTTGCGTGCAAAGGTTAAAATCTGTTGCGCCGATCGAACAAGGTGTGACGTACAGAAGCTTTTAGTTGGCCGAACAATTATTTGAAAAAACAAGAGTAGTCAATTTTTTTTAAAAGAAAATAGTTAAGGCTATTTTGTAAAATTTATCGGTCAACATAGTCATTTTTATTATTTTCCCTTAATTTATTTTACAAAAGGTAAGAGAAATGATATTTTCATAAAAGAAAATAATCAAAGCTTTTTTTTGTCAAATTTATGTATCAAAATGACATTTTAATGATTTTCTCTTCATTTATTTGATACAAAAAGGTAATTCAAATGATATTTTCATAAATAATCAAAGCTTTTCTTTTTGTCAAGTTTGTATATCAAAATGACATTTTGATGATTTTCTCTTAATTTATTGGATAAAGGGTTCAAGAAAAATCCTTTTGAAAACCAACTAATTAATCCATACATTTTTGTTGATCTCTTTTATCTCTAGTTTCTAATTTACGAAATATCCATTTTAAAAATTCTTGTTACTTATATGTAACCATTAGAAATTACATATACTTGATATTAGAATGTACCTAGGACTGACATATATATTAAGGATTATTATTATACGTACTAATACAAAGTTGACATGTATAGTGATTGTATATTTTTAATTAATTGTTTTATTTTTAATAAATATTTTATTAATTATATTTTTTTTCTAATAACTTGCATTATCGTATATTTTTAATTCTTTTAATTTTTTAATAATATTTTTATTAAAAAAACCTTCTTGTTATAAATTATATGTTAGCTGATTTAAACTTATAAATGTACATGAAACACAGGTTATTATCGTATCTCATAGCGAACACCCTGGTGTTCTTCCCGTATCTTCTAGCCATCGCGATCATCTACTCCGTCTCAGTCTACTTCCTAGTTGGTCTATGTCAAACATGGCAAGCGTTCGGCTACTTCGTGTTAGTAATTTGGGTCATTGTCCTAATGGCTAACTCGTTCATCCTATTCTTGAGCTCAGTCGCACCAAACTACATAACCGGAACATCACTAGTGACTGTACTTCTCGCAGGATTCTTCCTCTTCTCGGGCTACTTCATATCGAAAGAAAGCATGCCAAAGTATTGGTTGTTCATGCATTACTTCTCAATGTACAAATATGCTCTTGATGCCATGTTGATCAATGAGTATTCATGTTTGACCACCAAGTGTATGATATGGTATGATGAGAAGAGTCAAACATGCATGATGACAGGTGCTGATGTGTTGCAGAAAAAAGGGCTACATGAGAATCAGAGATGGATTAATATTCATATATTAATAGGGTTTTTTGTGTTTTATCGTGTGCTTTGTTTTTTGTTCTTGGTTAGAAGGGTTTCAAGATCAAAAAAGTAAAAGAGTTTGATCAAGAAAACATGGATTTTTATAATGTGATTAACATAAATGCAAATTGCTAAACGTCGGGTATTTATGTTAATGATATTTGATTTGTACACGGTGAGATTATAGTATTTTGTGTTCGTCTTTGAACCGTGTGAGTAAAATTATACTATTTGGTGTTGTCTTTGAACCGTATGAGTATTTCATGTGTTGAATTTAACTTAAGCATTCACAATAGAGTCTTCATATTCATGTGAGTGTAATCTCTATATTTGTGAGCATGATTGTAAATTATTGAGAGTAGAGGATAGGGAAAAAGAAGAAAAAGTTATTGTTTATCAATAAATTTGGAGGAGATGCTATTCATCTCTATAATTTTTTTTATATTTTTTAAAATAGTTGTGATTGAAAGAGAGAAAAAGGTAATGATAAAATTATAAAAATATCATTTAATTGTAAAAAAGAAAAAATATAATATTTTTAATGTAATTATAAAAATGAAGTGAAAGATTTCATTGTGAATGCTCTTGTATACGTAAAGCATCTTCAATTGGAAGTACTAAAATGCTAGTCACGTGATTATTTTACAGCCAAAGCGTCTGTACTTTCTTTCTCTCTTTCCCTTCTCACATAATCCGTTTTGACCGATGCTTGATTCCATATGAATGGGGGTCTAAAGCTTAAAACAACCTAAAAACACCCATTGTGGATGCTATTATAAATATATGTTAATTTTGATTTTTAAATTTTTGTTTACAATGCGTGTCAAGTATTATCTAAATCAGGTTAAATTACTAAAATACAATTCTTTATTAAAAAATGAGTTCAAATATAATCCACTTATCCAATTAGATTTACTCTAAAAACCTTCTCATTTTTTGTCAAAAAGGTATAGATACGTGGTGTTAACTTCATGTACAAATAAGCTTAACGTACAAAACGTACGAAAAACATGAGAAAGTCACTATTAGAAAATTGTTACCATTCCCACGAAAATGGATTGTAGGAATTCTACTCGGGTAATCTTTTTCTGACGCATTTCTTACGGATTTTCCTGCTCCTTTCCCACACAAATGTTTCGTTGGAATTCTCCTACTTATTTCTCACGGAATTAATTTTCTTAACTTTCCGACGCATTTCCCACGGAATATTTATTTTTTAAAATATTGTGTTTAAATCAATTATATTTATATTTATTATATAATATTTATTATATTTTAATTTTCTTACACAATTTCTACGATTTTTTTCTTCCTACACAATTCCAACGGAATGCATTCGTTTTCCTACACAATTCCTACGGAAATATTTTTCCCTACACAATTTCAACTGAATGTATTCATTTTCCCTACGCATTTCCTACAAAATTAGTTTTTTTTCCTACACGATTCTAACGGAATGTATTCCTTTTTTCCTACGCAATTCCCACAAAATTAGTTCTTTTTCCTATACAATTCTAATATAATGTATTTCTTTTACCCATTTCTATGAAACTATCTTTTTCTTTTCTACACAATTCCAACAGAATCTGACGAAACCTATTTAGTCTTTTTCCTACACATATCTTACGGATATATTTAAAAAATAATAGAAAAAACAAAAATAACCTGTTTTTTTTTCTGCTGAAAGATGCATATTAATATCTTCGGAATATAAATTTAACAAAAACAAATAATATAAATTCGGAACACGTTTAAATTTTAAAATCCTTCATTGTTAAACTTAAAGATTCGGAATAAGTAACAAAAATTCCGAGCCCATTTCAATCATAAAACCATCGTTGTTAAACATAAAGATCCGGAATAATTGATAAACTACTGCTAATGACTAACGGGAGATTGAATTTTTTTATAAACTATTCAAATTGTTTTTGCCTCTTTTCTTCATTTTCTTTCATATCTTTTTCCATCTGTTTCACGCTTTTCTCCAACTCTTGTCTAACGTCCCTTTTATTTGCAAGTTCATTTTCCATTTTAACTCGAACTTTTTCAACTTAAATTGTTAAAACGGGTTAATAATCTAAGTTATTGTTTTCTACTTATTAATTGTTAAAAACTATATAATTTATAGAATTATAATACTTTGATGAGAAGTAAACAATACCTCCTCTTGCGACCTTATGGCATCAAAATATTATTTATTATGAATTAGTTTTTGATAAATTGGAATCCTACGCATTTCCTACTAATCGTTATAAGGAAAACGAATTCCATGGGAAATTTTTGACACTTTTTTAACGCATTCCAATTCCTACAAATTTCCGACAAATGGTTAAAATGAAAATGAATTCCTTCGAAAATACGTGGGAAATTTCTAACACTTTTCCTACACATAACAATTTGTGGTTTTTTTGTCACAAAACTAAGACTCTTTCTTGTTCGTAGGAATTTCGTGGGAAAAGTGTCAGAATTTTTGTTGTAGGAAATGCGTAGGAAATTTGGTAGGAATAATAGCAGTTTTCTAGTAGTGAGTAAAAAAAACGCGATGACATTTTCGTAATTATTTTACTCGTAGAGTAATTATCAAAATTACTCTACAAATGATCTTGTAGGGTAATTTTGACCTTGTAGAATAATTTTGTAAAATAATCTTGTAGGGTAAGATCAAAATTACTCTATAAGTTTATCAAACAACATATGATTCAAATTACCATACAAGATCATTTGTAGAGTAATTTTGATAATTATTCTACAAGTAAAATAATTACGAAAATGTCACCGCATTTTTTTAAAAAGCCTTCAATTTATACGTTTTGTACGCTAAAGGTATTTGTATTTAATTTTTTTCTAGATGTCTATTACAATAATCTAATGTCTACTTATTATTATCTTATAAATGATTATAAAATTGAAATAATGTAATGTCTATAATTAGATTTGTATCACATGCATGTCACGGGTCTTAAGCTTAAGTGTAGAGTTACTACAAGGGTGTCAGCTTATTTATTTATTTTCAATTTTAAATTATAATAATTGGTATTTAAATAATTGTATAATAATTAGTTAGAATTTAGAAGAGACCAGTCCCATAAATGCTCTGGGAGTCTGGGGTCGTCAACTTATTGTGGAAAGGTACATCTCTTTGTGTTGTCGAATATATTTAATATTTTAAAACTGAGATAAAGTTAATATTTATTTACTACCATTATGTTCATTAAATTACTTAAATATTCATTAGGGGGAAATTGGAAATTTATGGATGAAATCAATGCTACAAAAAACAATATAAAAAAATACTGAATTTGAATACTTAAACTTTTATCAATTGGTCGATAATACTTTCAATTTACGAATTCTATCACACCACTCTCAACTTATTTTCCTTTGGTACTCTTACATTAACTAAACCTTAATCCAGTTAGTTTTTGTCGATGTAACATCTGACGTGACATTTTTTGTTGACATGACAACTAATATGGCAATTTTTTAGCTGATGTGGCATCTGATATGACACTTTTTGCTGACGTGGCTTAATTGATGAAAGTTAGGTTATTTAAATCCTATATCCCATAAAAACCAGGGTTGAAGTGGTCAGGGTAGAGTGCTAGTTTTAACAAATTTAAATGGAAATGTAGATAGAATGATAAAAAGAAGGTTAATAGAAAAAGAAACTTAAAATTAAAATCATTATAAAAGAAAAAAAAAGCACATAAAACAAAAACCAAAATAAAAAATGAGGTGGAACCGCAACATACATTTGTAATTCACAACTTTATGTTTGTAATTCACTAACATAACTTTTTTTAAAACTAGTAATAAGACTCGTGCCCGTTGCGACGAGGGTACATCGTGAACATTGAATGGATTAGTCCAAACGTTATGTGATGCGCTAACCATATGAAAACACGTGTTTTGACGTATCTGATTGAACTCAATGTAACTTGTATAAGCATTGCGATTGGATCAAAACGTAAAGTAAATCGAATTCATGTCGTACAATAATAACGTATTATGTGTGATCCCACTCGTCCATAGAAATTGTAATGGGTATGAAGGTAAAATTGACATGAAACACCCTAAATGCATTTTGACTCAAAACGACGCAACGGAAATATGGACCATAAAATTCTTTCTTTATTAACTATATAACATACTTAAAGGTTCATTCATAAATTATTGGACAATTTCTAGAAAAGATTTACTACATTCCTTATTGATTAACTTGTTAAATGAAATACATTGTACAAGCTATAAAACCACTCTTTCCGTACAATCCTTGTTCTTTGACTCGATCTTCGTCCACATATCCCCCATGGTGGAAATGTTGATCTGACTAATCTGCGGTCACCATATACATAACCAACACGTTAGTAATGGGTGACATCTTACATATTTAAATGAACATAAGATAAATCAATATCTACATAGCGTTCTAACTATGTTTATTGCTCCATAATTATATCCTTCTAAATTTATTCTCTACACCAGACTTCGCATCTTCGAAAGCCCAACACTTACATATATGCATTCCTGTTTCATTCTCAATAGCAATACAGTTAGTAAGATATAACCTCAACGTATTACGGACCTCCAACTTCGCGTAAGCTCATATCACTAATCTACATTTAATAGTCACAACAATCCCTGTTTTAATCGTACAATTACATATTTAGGTGTTGGCACCCACATATGAAACCACAATCATTATACATATATCAAGACTCGTACTTTCATTCGTACATTAGTTTTACATAATGTCATTTAATAGCCTTAAAAACATCTTACGGGATATCGAGTTGGAGCCGGAATTAGTCGATACTGACATGAGGTCGTTGTCACACGCAAATTTATTCCCAAAACTGATACTAGCTAGCGGTAAGTGGATATCGAACACAAGGATTTGTGGAACTAGTGCTATCAAAAGGTTGTACTATTATACTAATTACCTAGTTTGCACAAATTTAATTTCAGATTTTAGATTTATGGATTTAGACTTTAACTACTTAACGATTCAAAGATTGGTTCTTTTAACTGATTAACAAGAGAATGATCACCTCGGGTTTCCGGTTCAAAACACAAGTGTTTCAATTTTAATAGAAAGAGTCACATAGACATGACTCGTGTTTGATTAACTATTTGTGATAAAAGGGAACAAAGTACTCGGATTGAAATACGAGGTCGTTACCCGATGATTAATTGGTTAATACCCAACCCGTAAACCTTCCCGTGATATCTTGATTGTCAACGACACCAAGAAGTACGAAATAAGCAATAAGCACGATATCAACCAACAACTTACAAACAATCAATCAACACCATAATCACAATAACATAGCAATTATTCTAGAAATAAGTAAATTGAAACACAATTGTTTACCGAACCTTCCATACAAGATGATCACCGAAATGTTTAGCCACTCATGTTCTCACAATCAAATAAACTTCAATTGTCATGTTCATACGAATCAAACACACCAAAATATTGTTTAGAACTTGTTAGAATCAATGAAAAACACTCCAAATCGCCTCCTATTTTCTCTGCAACTCGTACCAATCATTGATAATTTGAAAAGACTCCATAACTCAGCTTAAATTGAGCAATTTCAACTAGCCCGTAGCTCACCACCGTAGCTTACGGTGGGCAATTTTCCTTTACGGTGATAACAGTTTGTCCAATGGTGACAATTTAGGGTGGACTCCACCGTAAGCTACGGTGGTCACCGTAGCTTACGGTGGTCAGCTTGATTTTTCCATTTTTTTTCTTCGTTCAATCTCTTGAGTCCCATCTCAATTAGGCTCTTACAAATACCCGTTAAAGCACGTATTAGCTCCCTTATTATGCGCTTCGGTACCTGAAAAGCCAAACGCACCGTAGAAATCAAATTGTAACAAATAAACGTTTAAAGCATGGAATGTAACATTTGTAAAAATCGGGTCTCCAAAACCCGCTCCGTTTTGTAATCAAGTACCAAGTTATAAAAGTTGCATTAAATATTTATAATTAATTTTGAGTTAAAACGATACATAATTAATAAACAAACTAAACTATAAAAATTATATTTGATAAAAAATTAAAATAAAATAAATAAAAAATATTTGAAGCTGCCGGGACTCGAACCCGGGTCAGCCAAGAAATACTTCAAACAACTTAACACTCACTTCCAAGACCACTCCGCCACAATGTGTTTTCTGTTAACTCTAGGAACACAAATGAAATTTATACACAATTCAGTTAAATCGATGGCGCCATCTGAGAAACGGTAATCGGCAAACCAATCGTCAAATCGTTGTTTAATTCACATGTTCAGCTTATAACCGATGTATGACGGTTTCTAATCAAGTTGGAATTGATTGAACTTAAAGTTTCATCATTTTCGGTTTTTGAAACCGAAAGTTCATCAAAGCTCTGAATAACTCAAGCTTCAGACCATCATCGCGATTCAGAGCTATCATATCAATACTCCATTTCAATTTCGTCGCATTTTCGGACCATTAGATTATCTGAATCAGCTCGCCGGAAAAACTCTGCAAGTCACCGGAAAACCGGGACTCACATCCACACGGTATTTCCTCCGACTCTTTCTGTTTAAATCATGTGATTAATCAGTCTCTAACACAACCCCACCATCAGAATCGATCCTAGTCAACGTTTATCGAAAATCTTATCTTCGCCGGAAAACTTCTGAAACTGCCGGAATCACACTGTGAACGGGTATGATCTCCTAAACTTCTGTTAAACCTTGTTTAAGTGACTCAACTTCATAAATAATCGATCAACGCTGTTAATTGGTTTCAACAGCCGGAGTTCACTTTCAGTACCGACGAACCTCCGCCGGATTTCTGTGAACAACATCAATCGGTATATTTTTTTTCCTTAAACTCTCTCCATTCTCTACTTTTAAATTACTGTTAATGTCTGAAAGTTGTATAAGTCATAAATCAATCATAACAAGTCGGAATATGTTGTCTGTGTAAATCGACGAAGAAGATGAAGACACAACATAACATAAGATTAATTAAAAACGGTATTTTAAACGGGTTAGACACACAGTCCAGCGGTGGACTGTGTGCAAATTTCACACACACGTCCCGAGTTCGATTCCTGCTATACGCACACCTTATATTATAACGCGCCTTTTTGTTTAAAAACTAAACCGGGATAACCCAGTTAGTTGTTAAGTATAATAAAAACCGAGATATTAACCAGGTTAGACACACAGTCCAGCGGTGGACTGTGTGCAACATGAACTACACGTCGCGCGTTCGAAACCCGTCACGAGCACCGGTCCGAATGAATTAAAATGTTTTTGCAAATAAAGGAAATTCGGTTAAATCGAATAAGTGTTTAAATACAAATAAAAACAAGAATATTTCGGGTTAGACACGTAGCTCAGTTGGTAGAGCTGCGTGCACGCGAACAGGAGGTCGCCGGTTCGAATCTCACCCGGCGCAGATCAATTCGCTGACCGAACCGGTCAACGGTCAACGCTAAAAAAAATAATATTTTTTTATATTTTTATTTATTTAATTTAATTTAAAAATCAATTAAAAATACTTAAAGATAACATTTTTAAAGATAGAAAATACCTATAAACTCACAAAAATATATCTAAAAATTTCATTAAAATCCTTAATAAAATCCATCCATTTATTATATTTTTCGATTATTATTTAGGTTAGTATTCCTCGTTGATCCGCTCATCTAAATCGTGCGCATCTCACCATCTCCAATCCAACGCACCAAATGTGAGTGAATCTTACAAATTCCCCGTTTTAATCACGTTTTGGGGTGTATCATGTGTCTTTGTATATATATATTATTACTAAACCATTGTGCATACATCATATCATGAACTTGTGTATTCTGTTTGTTGCTGTTAAGTAGTTATTATTGGATGCAATTTATTATTCAGTACATGCAATTTCATAGGCCACCGCTCCACATTTATGAGCGTTGAGCATGTTCCCCATTTTATTATGCGGTTGAACCTGGCGTGCCCACATACGATCGGCTCCGTTTGATTGAGCCTTGATCGCACAGTTCATTTTACATTTTCAGTACATGCAATACGATCGGCTCCGTTTGATTGAGCCTTGATCGCCCAGTTCATTTACATTTTCAGTACATGCAATACGATCGGCTCCGTTTGATTGAGCCTTGATCGCACAGTTCATTTATGTTATTTATCGTATGATATTGGTATGTTCATGTATGCTATCAAGTGTTATTGTATGTTATAATTGTAACTGCTTTTTGCCATTGCTTGATTACTTACATTTGCTCATTTATGATTATGCACAATTTTTCATTGATAAACTAACCAGTAATTCATTAATAAATGTTTATCTAATAAGGTTCACTCGCCAACTTATGTTGACCCAAAAACTCCCATTTTACACATGATACAGGTGAAGCAGCTGCAGCTAGGAACACTTAGGATTTGGACTAGAAGAATAAAACGATTTAGTGTTGGGATTGTTATGCTTGGTTTATTTCCTTTGTATTGAATGAACATGTTTGGATAATTGAAAATGTAATTTTGACTTTATTAAATATGAAACATAATAGTAAATGTCATGAGCTTTGGTGATAACCCAATTATGCCCCGACTCTTATTCCGCTGCGGGTCGGGGTGTGACAGATTGGTATCAGAGCTATGACTATAGGGATATAGGATAGGTTATTAGACCCTTAGAGCCTATACTATAGTCGATTAGAAACTTATAAGAATTTTGTGTGTTATATGCCAAATTTCATGATGTTTATATGTTTTATGTTAAATGTTACATTTAATATTATGCAAGCATGTTCATAAGTATGTATTATCATATAATGCCTATCATGAAATCGTATGCTCATAACATATCACATCCATGAAAGCACACACCACATCATGATTGTTTTTACAATGATTTTCGTGTTTTCAAATCTCATCAAAGTGAGTTCTCATGACGGGCATGTAGTAACTGGAAGGGTACCAGTACCGGTAGTCGGAACGTCCTGTCTAGGCTGGCATTCGTATAAATCCAAATAAAGGACCAGTTTGCCTACCTGGGGACTAACGATGAGAGTACGAAGTACCTATTAGGCCAAAGCATGCTATACCAAACGTCGTGTGAGCTAATCCCACTTTGAGTTGTCATTGTGTCTACACCTGGACACGTTCCGACCAAACATCTCATGAACATATTTTGTGGTTTGCATTCGGGGGATGCGAGTGTTAAATTGCCAATACTAATGTGAATCCTACCAAGCTAATAGCCATGGGGGCCCACATGACTATGTAGGTGAAGGTATGGGGGACATTTGAGGCCCAACATGAGCGAACCCAAGACATCCTATGGATGTAGTTGCATTATTGATATTTATGTTATTTTCATTTTCTTAAAGACACATGACACCTAAAAAGACACCATAAACTCACAATCTTCTCATTTTATGATCCTGTAGATGTCGTCTAGACAGCAACGAAGGGGTAAAAGATCGGGAAGGTCTCAGGAACGTTTGGCCACTCAGATCGCGAAACAAATGGCCACGATATTGCCTGACATTGTGGTACAAGTACAACAAGCCCTTGCTACAAATCCTACTAACCCTCCTCAACAACAGGACCAGAACATTGACAACCCTCCTACCAACAAGTGCACTTACAAACATTTTAAGTCATGTGATCCTCCTAAATTTGAAGGGACAGAGGGTGTCACTGCTCTCCTACATTGGTTCGAGGAGATGGAAAACACCTTCCTAAACTGCGATTGTCCTGAGGATCGCAAGGTTCGATACGCCACCGGGAGACTACTTGGAGTAGCCCTCACTTGGTGGAACACTGAAAAAGGGAAGAGGGGAACTGAAGATGCGATGGCCTTAACTTGGGAGGAGTTAAGGGAAATCATGACTAGGCGTTTCTGTCCTAGAAGTGAAATTAAGAAGTTGGAGGATGAATTTCATGCTCTAAGGCAAAAGGAGGGTGATCTCTCTACTTACAACAAGAGGTTCTTGGAGTTGAACCAAATGGTTCCAAATTTATTCACTCCAACCTATCGTCTGATCGAGCATTATATTCGAGGACTTCCCTCGAAAATCCAAGATTCAGTTCTCAGCGTTTCACCGGTAACACTTGAAGCTGCCATGGAGTTGGCAACTAAACTGACCGAAAACCGAATTCGCAACGGGAAGTTCAAAGAAGAGAAGAAGAAAGCCCCTGTTGAGGGTCAAACTTCAAACCACCCCATTCCTTTCTCTAAGTTTGCTAACAAGAGGAAGCGTAACACCAGGAATTTTGCAGTTACCCAAACCAACACCCCTATTCCTGCTGCACCCATCACTCAAGTCACTCCTTCACCCGCGCCATACAGAAGACCCTACACAGGCCCATTACCAAAATGTAACCATTGTCAGTATCACCATTCCCCTGATCATCCTTGCCAATACTGCACCGGCTACGGTCGCGCAGGACATACTGTTCAAAACTGCCGCATGCCTCAACGAACAAACCGCCACCAACCTTTAACCCAAACCCACCAACAGTTAATGGGTCAAGCACAACAACCCCTACCATTTCCACCCACCCAACATTTAGCCCAAACATACTACCAACCCAATTATCCTATGGGCCAACCTATGCGGGCTTGCTTCAATTGCGGCGACCCAAGTCATTTCAGAAACACATGTCCAAGGCTGGTTAATATTATTCATGCTCAGGCCCAAGCCAACCCAGTGAACCAAGCGAACCAAGCTCCTCCACCTGCAAGAGGAAGAGCTTTCAATATTATCGCGAACCAGGCCAGAGCTGACGGCAATGTGGTCAACGGTACGTTTCTTATAAATGGTAGATATGCCTCTATGTTATTTGATACTGGTGCGGATAGAAGTTTTGTGTCATTAGAATTTGAACCTACCCTAAGCAAAAATCGGGATAAGCTCACGGAATCCATAACGGTAGAAGTTGCGGACGGGAAACCAGTTTCATTAGACTCTATATTACGCAACTGTACACTCACCTTAAACGACCACGATTTCTCAGTCGACCTTATTCCTATGAAGCTGGGAAGTTTTGACATCATAATCGGTATGGATTGGCTCAGTCAACATCAGGCGGAAGTTGTATGTCGTGAAAAATTTATTCGTATTCCTATTTCAAACGGTCAGACTCTTCGAATCATTGGAGAAACCTCGTCGAAAGGGCTCAGCTTAATGTCTTGTCTTCAAGCTCAAAAATATCTTCGCAAGAATTATGTCGCGTTTTTAGCCCATATCATCAAGAAGGGGACCACAGAGAAGAAACTTGAAGACATTCCTGTAGTAAAAGACTTTCCACAAGTTTTTCCTGACGACATTTCAGGACTTCCTCCAGTTAGAGACGTCGAATTCCGTATTGATCTTATACCTGGTGCTACACCAGTTGCAAAGTCTCCATATAGGTTAGCCCCCTCTGAAATGCAAGAGCTAGCCAGTCAATTACAAGAGTTGACTGACAAGGGATTCATACGTCCTAGCTCATCGCCTTGGGGTGCATCTGTCCTTTTTGTAAAGAAGAAAAATGGATCTTTTCGTATGTGCATCGACTACAGAGAGCTCAACAAGTTAACCATCAAAAATCGCTATCCTTTACCTCGCATTGATGATCTCCTTGACCAACTACAAGGTGCCAGCTGCTTTTCGAAAATCGATCTTCGATCTGGCTATCATCAGCTTAGAGTGCATGAAGAAGACGTCCCTAAGACTGCTTTTCGAACTCGTTATGGCCACTATGAATTCATGGTTATGCCGTTTGGATTAACCAACGCACCAGCTGTTTTCATGGACCTAATGAACAGAGTCTTCAAACCTTACCTTGATCGATTTGTTATAGTTTTCATCGACGATATTCTTATTTATTCAAAATCTAAAGCTGATCATGAACGTCATCTTCGACTCATTCTTGCACTTCTAGAAAAGGAAAAGTTTTATGCCAAGTTCTCTAAATGCGAATTCTGGTTAAAAGAGGTGCAATTCCTCGGGCATGTAGTCAATGACAAAGGAATACATGTTGACCCTTCAAAGATCAAAGCAGTTCAAGAATGGCAAGCTCCACGTACACCAACTGAAGTAAGGTCTTTTCTTGGAGTAGCTGACTATTATCGTCGGTTCATTTCAAACTTCTCTCGCATTGCTGTGCCACTCACGGCTTTAACCCATAAGGGAAAACCTTTCGTATGGGGACCCAAGCAAGAAGAAGCTTTTCAAACTCTTAAACAAAAACTTTGTGATGCACCAATCCTCACTCTTCCTGAAGGTTGTGATGATTTTGTAGTTTATTGCGACGCGTCAGGGCAAGGATTAGGCTGCGTTCTCATGCAAAGAGGAAAAGTCATAGCTTATGCCTCGAGACAACTCAAGACACATGAAAAGAACTACACCACTCATGACCTAGAACTTGGAGCCGTTGTATTCGCTCTTAAGATATGGAGACATTATCTCTATGGTACTAAGTGTGAAATATACACTGACCACAAGAGTCTTCAACATGTCTTCAATCAAAAAGAGTTAAATATGAGGCAACGAAGATGGGTCGAACTTCTGAATGATTACGACTGTGAAATTAGATACCACCTTGGTAAAGCAAATGTGGTGGCTGATGCACTTAGTCGAAAGGGTTATGCGAACTCCATTCATCTTCTATGTTCGCAAATTATAACCGACATTAAAGACCAAATTCGTGAAGCTCAACACGTTTCAATAACAGAAGAAGACGTACGAAAAGAGATGTCCTGTGGAGCCGAGCTAAAACTTGAAACTAAATCAGACGGTATCCTGTATTACCTAGATCGTATCTGGATTCCTAACCACAACAATCTTCGTGAAACTCTTATGAATGAAGCTCACAAAACGCGATATTCTATACACCCAGGAGCCGATAAGATGTATCAAGACCTACGATACACCTATTGGTTGCCTGGAATGAAGAAGGATATTGCCGTTTTTGTTTCCAAGTGTCTCACATGTCCAAGGTGAAGGCTGAACACCAAAGACCCTCAGGACTTCTAGTCCAACCGGAAATACCTGTATGGAAGTGGGAAAATATAACCATGGATTTCATTACCGGGTTACCTCGCACTTCTGGTGGGTATGACACTATATGGGAGATTATAGACCGACTTACAAAATCAGCTCACTTTATTCCTATCCGCGAAGATTTCAAGAACGAAAAGCTTGCACGTATTTATATCAACGAAATCGTGAGCCGGCATGGGGTACCATTAAGTATTATTTCTGATCGTGAGGGTCGTTTCACCTCACGTACATGGCAAGCAGTACAATCCGCTATGGGCACACGATTAGATCTCAGTACCGCCTATCATCCTCAAACTGATGGACAGTCTGAGCGCACCATTCAAACTCTTGAGGATATGCTTAGAGCATGTGTAATAGACTTCAAGGGAAATTGGGACGCCCACCTACCATTAGTTGAATTCTCGTACAACAACAGCTATCATTCGAGCATCGGCATGGCGCCATTTGAAGCCTTATATGGTCGTAAGTGCCGATCTCCTGTATGTTGGCACGAAATTGGGGAAGCACAAATTACTGGTCCAGAATTGATCCAAGAAACCACAGATAAGATCCATCAAATTCGAAACAATCTTCTAGCGGCTCAAAGTCGTCAAAAGAGTTATGCAGATAAACGACGGAAGCCCTTAGAGTTTAACATTGGTGATCATGTGCTTTTAAAAGTATCACCATGGAAGGGAATAGTTCGTTTTGGTCAAAAGGGGAAGCTAGCACCACGTTACGTAGGACCTTTCAAGATACTTGAAAGAGTAGGTCCTGTAGCATACAAGCTTGACTTACCAGAAGAACTCAACAGGATTCATCCCACATTCCACGTGTCGAACTTGAAGAAGTGCCTCGCTGATGAGAATCTCCATATTCCGCTGGAAGATATTCAGATTGATGAATCCATGCATTTTATTGAAAGACCAGTGGAGATCATGGATTACGGGGAGAAGCGTCTTCGTCGAAGTCGCATTCCAATTGTTAGGGTACGCTGGGAGTCGAAACGGGGACCTGAGTTTACTTGGGAACGTGAGGACTCAATGCGTGAAAAATACCCGCATCTTTTTCCTACTACTTCAACTACTTAAATTTCGGGACGAAATTCCTAAAAGTAGGGGATACTGTAATATTTGTAAAAATCGGGTCTCCAAAACCCGCTCCGTTTTGTAATCAAGTACCAAGTTATAAAAGTTGCATTAAATATTTATGATTAATTTTGAGTTAAAACGATACATAATTAATAAACGAACTAAACTATAAAAATTATATTTGATAAAAAGTTAAAATAAAATAAATAAAAAATATTTGAAGTTGCCGGGACTCGAACCCGGGTTAGCCAAGAAATACTTCAAACAACTTAACACTCACTTCCAAGACCACTCCGCCACAATGTGTTTTCTGTTAACTCTAGGAACACAAATGAAATTTATACACAATTCAGTTAAACCGATGGCGCCATCTGAGAAACGGTAATCGGCAAACCAATCGTCAAATCGTTGTTTAATTCACATGTTCAGCTTATAACCGATGTATGACGGTTTCTAATCAAGTTGGAATTGATTGAACTTAAAGTTTCATCATTTTCGGTTTTTGAAACCGAAAGTTCATCAAAGCTCTGAATAACTCAAGCTTCAGACCATCCTCGCGATTCAGAGCTATCATATCAATACTCCATTTCAATTTCGTCGCATTTTCGGACCATTAGATTATCTGAATCAGCTCGCCGGAAAAACTCTGCAAGTCACCGGAAAACCGGGACTCACATCCACACGGTATTTCCTCCGACTCTTTCTGTTTAAATCATGTGATTAATCAGTCTCTAACACAACCCCACCATCAGAATCGATCCTAGTCAACGTTTATCGAAAATCTTATCTTCGCCGGAAAACTTCTGAAACTGCCGGAATCACACTGTGAACGGGTATGATCTCCTAAACTTCTGTTAAACCTTGTTTAAGTGACTCAACTTCATAAATAATCGATCAACGCTGTTAATTGGTTTCAACAGCCGGAGTTCACTTTCAGTACCGACGAACCTCCGCCGGATTTCTGTGAACAACATCAATCGGTATATTTTTTTTCCTTAAACTCTCTCCATTCTCTACTTTTAAATTACTGTTAATGTCTGAAAATTGTATAAGTCATAAATCAATCATAACAAGTCGGAATATGCTGTCTGTGTAAATCGACGAAGAAGATGAAGACACAACATAACATAAGATTAATTAAAAACGGTATTTTAAACGGGTTAGACACACAGTCCAGCGGTGGACTGTGTGCAAATTTCACACACACGTCCCGAGTTCGATTCCTGCTATACGCACACCTTATATTATAACGCGCCTTTTTGTTTAAAAACTAAACCGGGATAACCCAGTTAGTTGTTAAGTATAATAAAAACCGAGATATTAACCAGGTTAGACACACAGTCCAGCGGTGGACTGTGTGCAACATGAACTACACGTCGCGCGTTCGAAACCCGTCACGAGCACCGGTCCGAATGAATTAAAATGTTTTTGCAAATAAAGGAAATTCGGTTAAATCGAATAAGTGTTTAAATACAAATAAAAACAAGAATATTTCGGGTTAGACACGTAGCTCAGTTGGTAGAGCTGCGTGCACGCGAACAGGAGGTCGCCGGTTCGAATCTCACCCGGCGCAGATCAATTCGCTGACCGAACCGGTCAACGGTCAACGCTAAAAAAAATAATATTTTTTTTATATTTTTATTTATTTAATTTAATTTAAAAATCAATTAAAAATACTTAAAAATAACATTTTTAAAGATAGAAAATAGTTATAAACTCACAAAAATATATCTAAAAATTTCATTAAAATCCTTAATAAAATCCATCCATTTATTATATTTTTCGATTATTATTTAGGTTAGTATTCCTCGTTGATCCGCTCATCTAAATCGTGCGCATCTCACCATCTCCAATCCAACGCACCCAATGTGAGTGAATTTTACAAATTCCCCATTTTAATCACGTTTTGGGGTGTATCATGTGTCTTTGTATATATATATTATTACTAAACCATTGTGCATACTTCATATCATGAACTTGTGTATTATGTTTGTTGCTGTTAAGTAGTTATTATTGGATGCAATTTATTATTCAGTACATGCAATTTCATAGGCCGCCGCTCCCCATTTATGAGCGTTGAGCATGTTCCCCATTTTATTATGCGGTTGAACCTGGCGTGCCCACATACGATCGGCTCCGTTTGATTGAGCCTTGATCGCACAGTTCATTTTACTTTTTCAGTACATGCAATACGATCGGCTCCGTTTGATTGAGCCTTGATCGCACAGTTTATTTTACATTTTCAGTACATGCAATACGATCGGCTCCGTTTGATTGAGCCTTGATCGCACAGTTCATTTATGTTATTTATCGTATGATATTGGTATGTGTCACACCCTCAATTTCCACTTGCGGAGTTTTACCGCGAGTCGTGTGAACAAACCAGAATCTGAAACACTAGTACGTCGAACGACTCTATATGATTTGATAATTCGTTTTCCAAACATCATTTGATTAACCAATCATCGTAGATTTTAGATTATCTTAGTTAGTTACCAAAGTTTAGCGGAAGCATAAAATAAATAGTGAAGCGGGCGCCAACACAATCGCCAAAAAAAATGAAAACCCCAAAACAATATTTGTAATTGAGACTCGATAAAAGATGTCTTGTTCAATGCATGTGAGTGCACCTAGAGCTCCTAGCGTCCTGAGAAACATGTAAAGAAATAAGTGTCAACATTAAAGATGAGTGAGTTCACAGGTTTTCATAAATTCGTTTGTTCGGTTATAGTTTGTTTTCCCCGTTATCCCTAACCCGGGATAACGATTCAGTTCCATTATTCCCATCCCGGAATAATAATGATGTTGGTTCCATTATTCCAAACCCGGAATAATAAGTTGTTGTTTCCATTATTCCAAACCCGGAATAATAAGTTGATGTTTCCATTATTCCAAACCCGGAATAATAAGTTGTTGTTTCCATTATCCTCAACCCGGGATAATATAGTTGATTCGTAATTAAGTTCAATGTTAACATATATAGGTAGCTAGCCTAAAGTTATGTCACGTAAGTGTTCGCGATCGAAGCTGACTGTTGTGCCTCCGTGTTGCCAGGCCTATCACTGACCATGGCGAAGTTAGGCCGAATTATTCACCCGTTGACCATACCCGGTCGGCTAGCGCGACTAGCTCGGATGGGGCTTGTCGGGCCCAGTAGTACTACTTATAACTCCCCCGCTATTAAAACCCAATACTAACGATCCGAGAGATTGACGAGGACTTAAGTGATATAGCTGCTTAGTGACCATAACATTACATTAACATTAACTTAGTTACCGAATAGTTATGTGACGTTAAATTCGTATAACGTAAAGAGATTGAGTTTGAAGAGTGTATACATGTTTCTCCCCCTGTTGTTTAAAAACCGGATAAAGTTAGGGGCCGTGAACTCACCTTTATTTGCTCGGTTAGTGTAGCAAAGAAGTTGTAAAGGATGGGACCGCTAATTGCGTCCTAACAAATCAATTGATTTCAAGTCAGTGTGTGATCACACCAATACAAATTCTACACGTAACTTACGCACAAAGTGATACACACAACAAGATATCTAACACTCAAACATGCATGCAAGTATCCTCATGTGATCATAGTAATCAAAACAACTTATCATGAACATAATCCAATCCATGCAACAATTTGGTGCACACAATCACAAGTTATCAAATTTCAGCTTAACACTCATAATTCAGCTGTTTTCTAGGATTTTTATAAAATAGTTTCAACGTTCCAAAAATTCCAATATTTTTACAGCAGGTGCCATTTATACTGTAGAAATTTTTATAAATTTTCCAAGTCCTAAATCTTTACCATTTAACCATAAATATTAATATACTAGGCTGCAGTCAGATTTATCGCTTTCTGACTGCAGTCCACGGAAGAATTTATTTAAAAATCACTGATCGTCCAATTAACAAAATTCCAGTTGGAGTTGCCCGGAAATTTCCATACCTAGTTTCTGTACAAAATTCATGACTCAACTCCCTACTGATTATAAAATCCAACTCGATAAACAACCAACAAAATTTCAGGATTTTCACAGCTTTAGTTACTGAAATTATTTGGCCCTTTAAAAATATCAAACGACTTCAGAAAAATATGAATCCAGCGCCATTAGATTCGTTATTCAAATCTCTACGTTCTAGACATCAGAAAATCCGTTTTTCGACAACTAATGACCGAGTTACAGCCAGATGAAGTCGGCTGTAACTATTACTCAGCAAACTGTTTCAGCATTCTATCGCATAAACCGTCCATATTATTAACCTAGGCGATCAAAAACCGGTTTTTCTAATCATAGATCAATACATATAACATATCCATGTAAACCCTAATCAACATCTCTAGTTTTTACAAACAAACACAGCCTATTATTCTAAGGTTTCGAAAAATCATCACTTGCAAACATTATTAACAATTCGGCTAGCATAACCTTTCATTCAAACATCCAATCCGAAAACAACAAAATCGAAACACATGTATCCGAATATGATCTTGTAACATATGATAAGTTCTAATCTTTTAATGATAAGGTAAACGAACCGTGAGTAAGATAAGGAACCGGTGATCAAAGATAGTTGCCACCGAGAGGATGAAAAGAACAAGCTGCTCGCGGCCGAGAGATGAAGATGGCGAGGGCTGCTGCTGCTGCGACCGAGAGGAAAGAAAAGGGAAGGCTGTTGCGCGACCGAGAAGGTGAACTAGGCTGATCGGATCGAGATGATGAAGGAAAGCTGCCGTCGGCTGTTTGCTATTAGGGTTTTGTGTGTTTTGTGAAGCAAAGCATGCATGTGGGTTTGTATATATAGGCGCAAGGAGACAACAAGGTTACGGTTTGGTGTCTTGCGGCCGAGGGCTTGGGTGGGTCGGTTTGGGTTTGATCTTTGTTCTCGCAATTGATCTCGCAATGGGTTTGCGGTTTGGGCTTGTTCTCGCGGCCAAGGACTTGGGTTGGTTTGGTTTGGGTTTGATCTTGTGGCCGCATAGTTTGAGTTTAAGGTTTCCTAGAGTCACAAGGAGTTCGGTTTGTGTTTGATCTTGCGGCCGAATAGTTTGAGTTTAAGGTTTGTTCGTGTCGCGGTTCGGTTCGGTTCGTGTACATATTTACCATGATTATTTTATAACTAAAACAATCACACAATCACACATCACGTATTCATTAACTCGTACACGTTTAATACTTAGCATATAATTTATTCGACAAGTATTGCGTTTAACTTATCCTAAAAACCGGGATGTCACAGTATGTTCATGTATGCTATCAAGTGTTATTGTATGTTATAATTGTAACTGCTTTTTGCCATTGCTTGATTACTTACATTTGCTCATTTATGATTATGCACAATTTTTCATTGATAAACTAACCAGTAATTCATTAATAAATGTTTATCTAATAAGGTTCACTCGCCAACTTATGTTGACCCAAAAACTCCCATTTTACACATGATACAGGTGAAGCAGCTGCAGCTAGGAACACATAGGATTTGGACTAGAAGAATAAAACGATTTAGTGTTGGGATTGTTATGCTTGGTTTATTTCCTTTGTATTGAATGAACATGTTTGGATAATTGAAAATGTAATTTTGACTTTATGAAACATAATAGTAAATGTCATGAGCTTTGGTGATAACCCAATTATGCCCCGACTCTTATTCCGTTGCGGGTCGGGGTGTGACATGGAATATATATCATTTTAACGCACTTACGGGTTGTCCAAAAGACCACCCGTCACATCCCCACACTTAAACGTTGCTTGCCCCAAGCAACCATTTCACAAAAGTTTTAAACAAACAAGTGATCATCATATAAACCAAACACAAACATATTGCCCCGTTCTCAACTTTTACCATCATAACACATAACACACCCCTCACTAAACTCTTCTCTCGGCGACAAAGTAGCACTAGCAAGATTGTGCTAGATCACTCAATACAAGTGTGCAAATGTGCGACAATAAGCTTGGATAACAATCGAGTCTTTACCTACAAATCGTCTAACATGCTCGTGGTGAGAAGGACTTTCGGGTTGTAACGAGGCTATGTGTATAGGTGGGAATTGGTGGGAAATATTCATGTAGCTTGCTTAATCGACCCGATTTATTATTACATCAATATAAATAACACACTCAAGTTGTACAACTAATCTTCCTTTTTTTTTCTCTTTTCTTCATTTCTTCTTCTTTTTCTTTTTTTTCTTTTTTTTTCTTCACATTGCATTACACTATTAAAAGAGAACATACTAACATGACAAGAACAACTATCTAAACCGGGTCGATTAAAAGGTAGAATTTTTAGGACATAGGTTCGAGTGACAATTGAAAGGCTACAAGCTCAAATTTGGCTACTAATGTCCAACCCCCCGTCCCGCTCACTACCAAGCTCATATTCATAACTTATGAGGTCCAACCCCCCAAACCCACTCTCAACACACACCAGACGAGGCTACCTAAATGCCCTCATCATATTCACCAGCATGTAAACTCAGGATTCGACAAGCATATATTATCCAAGTTCTATTAACACAATTTACACACCGCCACTCAATCAAATGAAAAACCTTAACTTCCTCAATTACATCTATGTGGCTCAATCCTCACCAAGGAAGAAAGAAATAGAATTGAATACCAATGTGTCATGCATAATTTGGGAGAACTTTCAAACTTTGGCAACTGTTTAGTTCGGTTCACAAAAATTTTTCAAAATTCCAAAAATTTCCCCCATCCCCACACTTAGGATACATTGTCCCCAATGTATGGTTCTTAGAGGAATGATCACTCCAGTTATCTTCAAAAACACCTTTCGGTAAAACTCTCAAATCCCAATATTTCTTTTTTTTATATCAAAAACTCAACCACAAACACCAACCCAACAAAACTATCAACCATGTTACACCCCCGACCTTCCCAACCATAAACACAAAGCAACAAAATAAAACTACAAATTGTACAAAGGAAGAACCTGATCAGTAGTAGCGCAGCTGAGGAGGTCCGAAGATGGAAGTCATCATCTCTGAAAATTCATTAAATGCAAATGCGCCACTTCCACCGTCTCCTTGTTGTTGCTCCGAGCTCTGTTGCTGCTGCCCATACCGAGGGTCCACCCACTGAGAATGATGCATCGGCGGTGTTGGGTAAGAAACACTGCCGTCATAGGGTGGTAGGGTGGTGTAGTGAACTGGCGGTGGGTCCACAACCACGGGACGCCCTGCATGCCAATCTTCATGCATCCTCCGTTGCTAATCATCCAAATACCGGTTATTAATATCCTGCTCAAAGGCGTAAGCATATGTACGATTCCAAGATTCTTGTCTATCAAAATTGTGCCTTAATGCACGTTCCATGCTTGCGCCCATATATGTTTGGTGATCAAAAAACGTCCGCTCGGCCCCACTCCAGCTATCGAAAACCGAGGGCCTTTGATTTTCTATGACTTCCTCCATGGTACCTTCATGAGCCCAATTCGGCTCATAAGGAAATCTAGAAAAGTAAAAAAAAAACCCCGGTCGGAATACTACTCGACCCCCCTGTTCCACATTCGATGGGGCAACCTGCGGTTCATCCATATAATCATCATCGCCAATCGGGCCTTCTTCATCACTTTCAGGGTCATCCTCTTCCCCCCGCCGAAGTGGTCGCGCATCAACCTTTAAAACTCTCCATCACTGACCCTCACTCTTCAGCTTATGATATCTCTCAGACTCTGAATACTTCCACCCAGCTCCCAGCTGTCGGATGTCAAACGGCTTAAACTTCTTGTAAGAACCCTTATCATCTGCATCAATCACCCCATACATCTTCAATAAAGCAGTGATGAGACGACAATGCGGAATGATTTTCTGCTGGTCGCTGTTTCGACTTATCCAAATATTGTTCATCACCAAAAAACAGAATGGAAACATGGGACCCCCAGTTAACAAAACGTAGAGCACCGGCACTTCCGGCCTTCGAACTTCGGTTTTGTCACCCCGCCTCGGGATGACGTTCTGCAAGCAAATGGCGAGCATGAGCTTCCCCTGATCCTTAGATTCTTCCGATATAATTTCCCATGAGCGGTACCCGGTAAGAACAAGTAATCTAACACGGTATTCCACCTCGGATGCTTTTCGGGCTCGAAATAAAGATCTTCCAATCTTGGAAATATATATTGATTAACTGGTTTACTGTCGAATTTCGCAACCCTCCGCAACGAATCAAAAGACATCTCCACATCTATGCCATTTATAGTGCCAATTAACCTCATTCTTGATGCTCCACCCTTGTATGAAGGGCACCTAAGAGTGGCCATCCACTCTTGATTTTCCGTATCATAGAGATTGGTGCCTTCATTGTCATAGCACTTTAAAGCTGCTTCCCATCCTAAAGCCCTGAATTTGTCCGTAATCCCAAACGGACGAAAATCAACCTCCCTAACCTCTTTCTCACAAATGAATGCCTCCTTTCTTTGTGCCAATCGGTTAATCTGATCATCAAATAATTCTGCCTGCCACTCTTGCGGTTGATCATGTAATGGACCGGATGTCCATCGTGGCTTTGGCCCTCGATCGGGCACATCTTCCTCTATGTCCTCTTCACTATCGCCTTGCACTACTAACCGTCTTTTCCTTGGATCCGGGTTACTAGATGAACCCACCTTTTCTTTACCCTTTCGACCCATTATAATCCTGCAATACATAAACATAAAGAACACATATTATTCACATTTTCAAACACCCACACTATCCCCACACTTGCTTATTAATATGTCCATGAAAATTAGACAAAACTTGAAGTTCATCATATGCATCAATTTGAACAAATTCCCCTAAATTAGTGAAATTTACTCAAAAATCATATCTTTATCACCTAGCTAACTTCCATGACCATAATCATTCAAAACTCATTCTAGTTCATCTCAAAATTATAAGCAAGTATGGGATCATGATAACCTAGTTCATCTCAACATCTACAAATCCTACAATGCAATGACAAAAAATGTAAGAAATTACATACCTTGGCCTTGTAGAAGATGAAGAAACCTAAAAACTTCAAGATTATTAAAAACCCACAAAACCCTAGAAATTTCGGATCAAAAAGTGCCCAACTTGATCCCCAAAACAATAGATTCGATCAAATACAAGCACACAATCGAAATCCTTACGAAATTTTAGCCAAAATAGACCCAAAAATCGCTTGATTTGGTTAGGAATTGAAAGATTTAGGTGGATGAAGGTGGGTATTCTTGAGGTTTAATGAAGGAGAAGAAGAAAGGGAATGGTGGCTGAAAATTGTGTAGAGAATGAGTGGTTGAGGAGTATTCCCGTGTTAAAACCTTGTTTTGCGGTCCCCATTACGCCCAGAGGCCACCGTAAGCTACGGTGGCCATCGTAGCTTACGGTGGTCAGGGATATAAAAGGGGCCGCAAGACAGTCCTTTAGTACCGTAATGGATTTTTACCCCGCCGTAGCTTACGGTGAGGACCGTAAGCTACGGTAGGTACTCGGCGTTTTAAAAAAAAATTTAACACCATAAAAACAAGGAACAATAACCTATTTTAATACCACCCCCCTTGAATAATCCGTGTTGTCCTCAACATCATGTACGAGAAAGTTCGAAAAACTTCCCCACATTTGTTTCAAACACAAATCACAAGTACGGACAAAGACACAAAACAAACTAAACACCTAAACAACAACAAAGTATTTTACAATACCAAACCTGGGCCTTTTGCATTAATTCTCGTCCAAGGGCCGTAAGATGTAGCCCACTTTATCCAGTTCAAGATGCTTGATATCATTCCCCTCTAAGTACGGTTTGAGCCGATGCCCATTCACCGTTTGCTTCTTGTTGGTCCGCTCATCCAAGATATCAACATCTCTAAACCTTCCCACACGTGTAATAACATATGGGCCCATCCACTTGCTCTTAAGCTTGCCCGCGAACATCTTCAACCGTGAATTAAACAACCGTACTTTCTGACCCATTTCAAAAATTCGTTTTCGAATCTTTGTGTCGTTAACCTTCTTCAGTTTATCCTTATATGCAGCTGCACATTCATATGCTTCATCTCGAATCTCTTCGATCTCACTCAATTGAAGTTTCCGAATCTTCCCTGCTTCATCATAATCAGCATTTACCGTCTTAATGGCCCAATGCGCTCTACGCGCCAACTCCATTGGTAAATGGCACCCCTTTCCCAAACACCATTCATAAGGGGTCTTACCAATAGGAGTCTTGTAAGCCATTCGGTATGCTCACAAAGCATCATCCAATTTACTTGCCCAATCCTTTCTGTCTGTTCGCACCGTCTTCATTAGAATTTCTTTGATCTGACGGTTAGACACTTCGACCTGTCCACTGGTTTGTGGATGATATGGTGTGGCAACGCGGTAATTCACATTATATCTCTTCAATAATTTGCCAAAATTAAAATTCTTGAAATACGAACCTCCGTCACTGATTATAACACGTGGAATTCTAAAACGAGCAAAAATATTCGATTGCACAAACAACCGAATGATCGTTAGTTCGCGTCGGTATGGCTTCAATCCACTTCGAAACATAGTCCACGGCCACCAATATATATAGAAACCCATTTGAACTTGGAAACAGCCCCATGAAGTCTATCCCCCACACATCAAAGATTCCTATTACCAAGATAGGTTGCATAGGCATTTCGTCCCTCTTTGAAATACTCCCCAACTTCTGGCAGTTCAGACAATTCCGGGCAAACTCACATGCATCTTTAAAAATTGTGGGCCAATAGAACCCGCACATGAGCACCCGGTACCCTGTCTTATGACCGCTAAATTGTCCCCCACAAGCGGAGGAGTGAGCATGGGTTAAGATTTCAACCACTTCCGATTCCGGAACACACCTTCTGATTACCTAATCGGGCCCAATTTTGAACAAGTCTGGTTCATCCCAAATATATTGTTTAACTTGTACCATGAACTGTTGCCATCTTCTCTTTGTCCAATGTTCAGGAATAGCACCCGTGGCCAAATAATTTAAATAATGTGCATACACGGAGCCGTAGAAGTAGAGACAGCGAGCAACTGTTCATCCGAAAACCGTTCATTAATCTCACTTGGATCATCAACCCCTTCAACCAAAATCCACGACAAGTGGTCGGCCACCACATTTTCACTTCCCTTTTTGTCTCGAATCTCTAAGTCGAATTCTTGCAATAAAAGTACCCATCGAATCAACCGAGGTTTAGCATCCTTCTTTTCCATTAAATACCGCATTGCGCTATTATCAGAATAAACCACTACTTTGCTCCCCCAAATATATGACCAGGAACTTATCCAAGGCATACACCACCGCTAATAATTTTTTCTCGGTTGTGGTGTAATTCAGTTGCGCCTCGGATAGAGTTTTGCTTGCATAATAGATCGCCACCGGTTTCTTATCAACCCTTTGCCCCAAAACCGCACCAATAGTTGTATCGCTGGCGTCGCACATGATTTCAAACGGTTTTGACCAATCCGGTGGCTGCAAGATAGGGGCCTTCACCAATTGTTCCTTCAAAACATTAAAGGCTTGCAAACATTCATCAGTAAATCAAACGGAACATCTTTCAATAATAAATTACATAAAGGTTTGGTAATTACACTAAATCCCTTAATAAATCTTCTATAAAAACCCGCATGTCCCAAAAATGACCTTACCCCTTTAACATTTTTAGGAGGAGGTAGCGATGAAATTACCCGAATTTTTGCTTTGTCTACCTCCATCCCTTTTTCGGACACAACATGGCCCAACACAATACCTTCCTGGACCATGAAATGACTCTTCTCCCAACTCAACACTAAATTTTTCTCGACACATGTTTTTAAAACTTTTTATAATTCGTCGAGACACGACTCAAAACTTGTGCCGAAAATGGAGAAGTCATCCATGAACACTTCAAGCGACTCTCCAACCATGTCCGAGAAAATACTCATCATACATCGTTGAAAAGTTGTCGGAGCATTGCACAAGCCAAATGGCATTCGCCTAAAGGCAAAAGTACCATAAGGACAAGTAAAAGGTGGTTTTGTGTTGGTCGTCAGGGTGAATTGCAATTTGGTTATATCCTGAATACCCATCTAAAAAACAGTAGTATTTTTTACCCGAAAGTTTTTCAATTATTTGGTCAATAAAAGGTAATGGGAAATGGTCCTTGGAGGTTGCGGTATTCAGTTTTCTATAATCGATACAAACCCGCCACCCGGTGACCGGTCGGGTGGCTATTTGTTCACCATTATCATCTTTAACAACTTGAATACCGGCCTTTTTAGGCACAACTTGGGTAGGACTTACCCAAGCACTATCGGATATAGGATAGATAATACCTGCATCCAACCATTTTATTACCTCCTTTTTCTCTACCTCACGCTGGTTCGGATTTAATCTCCTTTGTGCTTCCCTCGTCGGCTTTGCATCCACAGTTGTAATTATCTTGTGCACCACAATAGATGGGCTGATTCCCTTCAAATAAGAAATTGTCCATCCTATAGCCGCCCGATTTGCTTTGAGCACCCTTAGCAATTCCTTCTCTGGAGCCACCTCTAAGTTAGAGGCAATAATGACCGGTAATGTGTCATTATCCCCTAGAACTGCATATTTCAGATGACTCGGCAACTCCTTCAACTCCAATATAGGGGCTTCTTCCAAAGATGGTTTTGTTCCGAATCAATTTCCACAGGTAGACTCCCAAACTGATGAGTCCATGGTGGTCGCCCCTCTCTCAATGGCATCACATCTTGCTTCTCCTCCTCCACCCGCAAGTCATTAGCATGTACCTGTTCAAACACATCACAAACACAAACACAAGTATCATCTTCCATATATTCATGTGGGTTGCACCTATCCACCAAATCTGCCATGAAACACTCGTCAACACCAACAGAATTAGATATGTTAGTAAAAACAATTAAACGCATTTTTCTGTTGTCGAATGTCATGTCAACCGTACCAAGTCGACAATCAATTACAACATGAGCGGTGCTTAAGAATGGCCGGCCCAAAATAACATTTTGTTGTTGTTTTGGGTCGGCGGACGAGTAGTCAAGCACCAGAAAGTCTACCGGGTAGTAGAACTCGTCAACTTTTACAATTACATCTTGGACCATCCCTCGGGGTAGTTTGTGAGACAAATCGGCTAAAACTACCGTCGTCTCAACCCGAGCCAGTGGACCAAAATCATATTGGTCATATAACCCACCCGGTAAAATACTTACCCCGGCTCCAAGATCTAGCAACGCTTTTGACATTGGAAAGTTTCCAACTTGAATATTGATTAGAGGTGTTCCCGGATCTTGGAGCTTTGGAGGAAGAATTCCTTTTAGCACCGCACTAACTTGTCCGGTCAGATCTACCCGCTTAGGCAACTTCTTTTTTGTTGTCGTTTTTGAGTGCACAATTCTTTTAAGAATTTTGTGTAAGCGGGCACTTGCTTTATAGCATCAAGTAAGGGAAGGTTCACTTTCACTTGTTTAAAAACGTCTAAAAGTTCTTCCTTTTGGGGACCCCTTGTTGAAATAAAATTTTTCTTTCCAGGGTCGACTAAAGCGGAATGACACGAGACTTAATTCGGTCCCCCTTCCTCCTTTGGTTTGTTTAATAATTCACCCAAACCCGGTTTATTAGTTACATTTTCAACAAGAGGTTCCTTTTACACATTTGGTGATGAGACATCACCCTCCTCACTCTCATTACCCGTAACATCCTCAACCACCCCCTCAACCAAAACCGGTTCTAAATTTGCTTTAAATTCTTTACCACTTCGTAAGACACTTACATGGTTAATATTGATATTACGTGAAGTATTATGAGAGGGATTTACCTTTGTGTCACTCAGAAGTTGACCCTTACCTTTCTTAAGATTCGCTACCTCCGATGCAAGTTAACCCATTTGTGTGGTGAGTGCTTGGATACTTTTGTCCCAGACTTCATCCTTTTGCAAATGAGCTTCATCGAGTTGATTTCTCCGTTGCATGTCTTGTTGCATCATGCGGAGCATATCCATCACTTCATTACCGCTCGATGAATTTTGACCCATATTTCCACCTTGGTCACCCCCTTGTTGACTTTGACCTTGATACCCTTGATTATTTCCGCCCCTGAAGTTCCCTTGGTTATATTGCGGGCGAGGAGCAAAACTCCGTTGAGCTCCTTGTAAATTAGGGTTAGCCTGATTAGCCGGGTTCCCATAGCGGAAATTTGGATGATTTTGTAACCCGGGGTGGTACGTGTTCGAATTCATGTTAAAGTTCCGACCACCCCCTCCAATTGCATTCACCTCCTCTACTTGATTTGCATTTACTCCCACCAAGCACACCTCCGCTGCATGACCAAGTTCATTACAATTAGTACAAACATTATATACCTGGTTCGATGCTTGTGCTTCTCCATCCTCCACCGCATACACTTGAGGCCTTGTGATTACATGTCTAGTTCGCCTCGATGATTGTGCTTTTCTTTTTGATGTGACTGCCATTTGTTCTAGAAATGCCCAATCATCCTGCTCATAATTTGTTCCGAATGTACCATTCGTGATAGACATTAAATCCCTTGCATCCTCCGAGCTCAAACCTTCATGAAATGCATTTAAAAATTCCCACAACACTATACCATGATAAGGACAATTCTTCAACATGATGTTAAATCTCTCAAACGTCTCATGGAACATTTCACTTGGCTGTTGTTGAAAACTCCTTATACTCCGCCTCGCTTCATTTGTCTTTTGGGCTGAAAATAATTCCTCAAGGAATCATTGTTGCATATCGGCCCAAGTGTATACAGATGCGGACGGTAAAGTATGAAACCACCTTTTTGCTTTATCCTCCAACAAGAATTGAAATAACACCAACTTAACATCATCCGATGAAAACCCTTGCCCCCCGATAGTATTGCAAATGGAATCATAAGTTTCCAAGTGGAGGTAGGGTTCCTCGTTGCTAGACCCTTATACTTCAGCAAGCTTTGCAGGGCAGTCGTCCTTACCTCAAATGTCCTCCTATCCGGGCGTTGAGGTATTACTACCGGAGAGGGATTATTGGTAACAACCAGACGAAAATGCGCTTCAACCCCCCGCACTACTTCTCGATGATGTCGACGTGGAGCACCCAATGGTACTCTTGGTCGGCCCACCGGACCTTGTCTTAACCCTTGAGGTACAAAGTGTTGTTGAGGTGGAGGTTGATGCATCGGTCTTTGGAATTGCGGTTGTTGATGTTGAACTTGAAGTTGTTGTAGAGGCATTGGTTGTTGAAATGGTGGCCCTTGAGGACGAACTTGTTACACCCCCGTAGGTTGCCTTGGTGGATAACCCATTCCCCCTTGCGGTCCCAAGTTACCTCCTTCACCCCCATAATAGTAACCTTCATCTTCATAACCTCCGAATTCCTCTTCATAACCGTCATCATACCCGTCTCCTCCTACACTCGATGTTTGCACAAACTGTGAAGAAGGATTATGGGAACCCGGTTGGTTTGATGGTTGAAATGTAGGTGAAGTATGGATAATGGTGGAACTAGGTAAAGGTTGATTTGGTAAAGGGTATTGGGTGGATGAGGATTGACCAGATGTGGGAACGAAAGATGAGAATAGTGGTACTAGTGATGCGGCGTTAGATGGGTCAACTTCATATGTCGAAGTTGGGTGAGTGGTGGAATTTGGTGGAGGTGTAGATGGTGAAGTCTGATTTGTAGTGGTAGGTAAATTTTCCATGGTGTGGAGTGGTGAAATAGGTGTTGATGGTGTTGTTGGGGAACCACTGATTTTATTCTCCCTTAGCAAAACCCTGTTGCGTCGTAAAGTGCGGACTTTTTCTGGATCAAATGCCAATGGTGATAGCTTGTTGGATCCTCTAGTATGTATACACCTGTAAGAACCTGCACACTAACACAACCAGCATAAACCCGGAAAAATAACAATCTATACCAGCACACAATAACACACGTTGCGCACAAATCCCCGGCAACGACGCCAAAATTTGACGTGAGGTCGTTGTCACACGCAAATTTAATTCCAAAACTGCTACTAGCTAGCGGTAAGTGGATATCGAACACAAGGATTTGTGGAACTAGTGCTATCAAAAGGTTGTACTATTAAACTAATTACCTAGTTTGCACAAATTTAATTTTAGATTTTAGATTAATGGATTTAGACTTTAACTACTTAATGATTCAAAGATTGGTTCTTTTAACTGATTAATAAGAGAATGATCACCTTGGGTTTCCGGTTCATAACGCATGTGTTTCAATTTTACTAGAAAGAGTCACATAAACATGACTCGTGTTTGATTAACTATTTGTGATAAAAGAGAACAAAGTACTCGGATTGAAATGCGAGGTCGTTACCCGATGATCAATTGGTTAATACCCAACCCGTAAACCTTCCCGTGATATCTTGATTGTCAACGACACCAAGAACGTACGAAATAAGCAATAAGCATGATATCAACCAACAACTTACAAACAATCAATCATTACCATAATCATAATAACATAGCAATTATTCTAGAAATAAGTAAATTGAAACACAATTGTTTACCGAACCTTCCACACAAGATGATCACCGAAATGTTTAGCCACTCATGTTCTCACAATCAAACAAACTTCAATTGTCTTGTTCATACGAATCAAACACACCAAAATATTGTTTAGAACGTGTTAGAATCAATGAAAAACACTCCAAATCGCCTCCTATTTTCTCTGCAACTCGTACCAATCATTGATAATTTGAAAAGACTCCATAACTCAGCTTAAATTGGGCAGTTACAACTTTCCCGTAGCTCACCACCGTAGCTTACGGTGGGCAATTTTCCTTTATGGTGATAAGGGTCTGTCCTACGGTGACAATTGAGGGTGGACTCCACCGTAAGCTACGGTGGTCAGCTTAATTTTTCCATTTTCTTTCTTCGTTCAATCTCTTGAGTCCCATCTCAATTAGGCTCTTGCAAATGCCCGTTAAAGCACGTATAAGCTCCCTCATTATGCGCTTCGGTACCTGAAAAGCCAAACGCACCGTAGACATCAAATTGTAACAAATAAATGTTTAAAGCATGGAATATATATCATTTTAACGCACTTACGGGTTGTCCAAAAGACCACCCGTCAGATACAAGAAACAAAAACAATTAGACGGTTGGCTAAATCCGCCGTAAGCTACGGCCTGCCTACCGTAGCTTACGGTAGCCATGATCTGTCAAAGATAAATCTTCTACCGTAAGCTACGGTTAGCTACCGTAGCTTACGGTAGCCACGTTCTGCCAAAAATTATATCCTCTACCGTAAGCTACGGTGGTTAGCTACCGTAGCTTACGATCAGCTGCTGCTGATTTGGGGCTGCAGCGTATTTGACCCATTTCGAGTCCCATTCGATCATGCCTATTCCGATTCATTTCAAATTAAACATTTAACATCTAAACGAGGTCCCGTTCCTCTTTACACTACCGTAGTCTCACTTTAACAATAAATTCTACATGTGCACAAGTCCAGTTGTACTTTAATTATGTCATTTACAGTTATCTACTTGGATTTGCTCCATTCGGTTTATTATCAACCCAATTTCATCAAACTCATCTTAGTACCTCCATTGTTCTTACGTTCCCACAAGCTTCTTCAACAATTAAAATAAAACATTTCCCTTAAGTATTTAAAGAGTGATTCCGGAAATCACTTACCTTGGCTTCCGTATTTGCATTCGTTACCTAGCCTCCTTTTGACCGTTAGCCTTCCCTGCTTCCATTCACCTTGACATGATTCCTACACTTTCATGCCATGGTATCCACATTCTTGTTAGTATACATGATTGTGTATATATATATATATATATATATATATATATATATATATATATATATATATATATATATTAACGGTCATATCATATGTATATCTCACATTTGACTTTCATTAGTCAATTCTAACAAGCATAAGACATATTCCCACAATCATATCTTTTCGACTCATATAATTCATCACGTCATCACATATAACACATATTGATTTAATGCGTAACATATTACTTTCTATAACATTACAATTGTGACAAAAAGTCTAACCTTGCTACTTATGCATAGTTGACTTTCAGAAAGTCAATGAATTATCATACAAACTTTCGACTTAACTTCATACATTTGTGTCATCATAGTAGACCATACAAATGACACTATATACATTTCATACTCCTGATACCATACACATTCAACCACATGGTCACATAGTTATTTGCACACATCAAACTTATTCATTTCCGTTCCTACTAGTAATTCTTATAATTCTACGACTAACATCATAACCCATGCTTAGCAACCCAACATCGTTCCAACTTCATCCCTTCTAATGATCTCCTATGCTTCACATTTAGAGTACTTTTACTTATCAATTTTGATTAAGCAATTATGCGAACATGTAGTAAACATCATATCGCTCCAATATTGTGTACAAGTTCTTAAAGCATATTTCTACCCAATTCATACATTAACTACACATTCTCATGAAATCCTTATACAATTCTCAAGTTTAATTATCTTTAAACATGACATTATCACATTCTACAAATATTCATTTCTAAATTATCATATATTTTATCAAAACACATTCTAATGTTGTTTTTCCTATCAAATACATCATTATCACTTTCTATTCATGTTCAACTATTGTTTGCATACAATTCTCATCTAACAATCTCACTTATGCATTTCATCAAACACTTGACGTGCGTACTACCATATAAGCACAATGTACAACCCATTTATGCTTGATTATCCATTTCTTACCTTCATTCATCAATTACAACTAAACATTCATTTATTTTATCAAAATCATCATGTCTAAAAACAATTAATTACACATATAACATGCTACATCCAATTTTTACAAGAATTGAACATGGGTGATCTACCCATGTCATCATCACCAAGTGGGTTTTATATTAAAACATCAAATTACTTGATATTGTTCATAACGCAAATTCTATTTGGTGATTCTAATACACAATCATGCTTGATTTCATACAATTTCAATGATTAATCGCACACCAACTTCATACAAAATCACCAAATCAAAACTAAAACTTACCACATGTTTATTAAGTTGAGATGATGAGGAATTCTCATTCATGCAAGGCATCATTACTCGTTTTTTATCTTGATTTGGATGGGTTTTGTAGGGGATTGAACTTGAGAGAGTTCTTCCTTTCTCTGCTCCATATCCCTCGACACACACACATACATACACTTATATAAAATGCAGAATTTTTATAAGTTTTGTCCCCTTGCTACTTTTGGTCCCTTTACTTGGGTTTTTGGTTATTTGTAACCAAATTCATCCTCTGCTTGTTTTACTAAGCACTTAACTAGACTAAATAGCCTAGTTATTTTATCTCATTCCATAAAACATGGACACATACTAGCGAATTAAACATTTCTAGTTTTTGGGGTGTTACATGACATGTGTAATCAAAAGAGATTAATTAAAGCTTTTAAAAATGGAAGAAAAAAAAAAAGAAACCACAATTTGAACTTGAGAGAGCTCTTCCTTTCTCTGCTCCATATCCCTCGACACACACACATACATACACTTATATAAAATGCAGAATATTTATAAGTTTTGTCCCCTTGCTACTTTTGGTCCCTTTACTTGGGTTTTTGGTCATTTGTAACCAAATTCATCCTCTGCTTGTTTTACTAAGCACTTAACTAGATTAAATAGCCTAATTATTTTATCTCATTCCATAAAACATGGACACATACTAGCGAATTAAACATTTCTAGTTTTTGGAACGTTACATGACACGTGTAATCAAAAGAGATTAATTAAAGCTTTTAAAAATGGAAAAAAAAAAGAAACCACAATTTGACTCCACTCGGTTCAAAACAAAATTTATGAAACATATATAAAATAAGTATGGAAACATATCATATTTGACATGACTCATTTCCCAAAAAAGTTTACGGCGAAACGTAGAACGACTCGCATATATACCAAAACATACATAAAAATATGCACGTAAATAGTGGTTTCTTTAAACGAAAACGTATTATATATGACCTGACTCATTTCAAAAAAAAAAAGTATACGTCGAAACGTAAAGCAAATCATATCTATACCAACACGTACATAAAATATGCACGTAATAACGTAGTTTTTAAGTAAAGGAAGCATAGCGGCAAACCGAAATATAATATTAATAAAAATTTTAATAGGTTAAAAAGTTCATAAAACCGTGCCAAGTAGCACCAATGCCACACCACTGGCGGCGACCCTCGACATCGGAAAAAATAAAATGGAAAAAATACACCGAAACAAAAAACAGACGTAAAATCATTGAACCACGCACACCCATTACGGTGTGTTAATGCGAAAAATTAGACAGAAACGTAAAACGTAGAAAAGAATAACTAAGTCGATCTAAGACCCACCCGTTGCTGCAAACTTGTCAAACATGGAAAAACAGATGCATTGCGACAGACCTGTCAAATGTGAAAAAATAGACCAAAAAACGTAACCCCCACATGCACGTTGCGACGTGTTAACTTACAAAATTTAGAACGAAATGTAAAACAAAAAACTTACGAAAGATAAAAAGTATGGGGTACCAAAGCTGTAAATAAAAAAATGTTGGGTTAAATTACTGAAAAGTTTTAAAGTAAAAGTAAAAAATTAAAAGTATGAAAAAGTATGAAAATATAAAAGATTGAAAACTTTTGAATTAAAAATGAAAAATCAGATTTTATTTTAAAAATCCCCTAACACTTAGGATATAACGTAAGAATGCAACAAAGTGTTGCTAATTTATATTATGGAAATAACAAATTCATACAGCCTTTAAAACTAGTGCCTAAATCACACTAATGCTCATCACAAGATTATAACACCAAACCACTTTTAGGGAACAAATTTACCACACGTATTAATGCCACTAACTTTAGTACAAAATAATTATAAAAGAAAATAGAACATTTCACTTTCTTATCAACTATTCACTGTCAAAAAAAATCTGGAAGTTAATAAACATTTATGTCATTTACCCACAACTATTTTCTTATAAATCTGTTTTTACTATGCATGAATCTTTTATAAATTTATAAATAATTTTTCTGCTAAAGAGTTAAAATTTATGAACCACTTTTAAACCTCTTCATATCGCATAAATACAAAATACAATTCAACTTTGATTGATAAAGAAAATCAAACCTCTTTCATTTTTTAAAATCTTTCCTTAAACCTAATATTGGAGATGATCTCATATTCTAAGTGCAACTTGTGATTATAAAAAATAAATTAAATAATAGCACTACAAGGAACCAACAGAAAGGATGAAGATGAACCAGGGGTGTTAGGTAAGTAGTGTTTTGAGAGTTGGCATGGCATGTAAAAGACTAAAAGGACCAAACAAACATTAACGGGGTATGTTCATGCTCGTTTGTTTTATGTTAATGAAAGAAATGAACAGACTCGAAAACTCAAATTATAGAAATTTTTATTCGTGTTTGCTCATTAAAATTTTTAAAGTTCAGGCGTAAAGATCATTAGACTTTGTTCATTAACTGTTTGATTTCGTCCATTAGTCCAACTAATGTTAGATAAATGAATATAAACAAGCCTCATTCATGTTTGTTCGATTCATTTATGTGGCTAACTGATGTTTATATTCTTAAAAAATTATCTACATACTACTATGAAACATTTGATATTGACTTAATTGTGTATGGCTGGGAACAATATAATATTTGAACTATATAAAAGGTGGTTGTGAACAACATATATTTGAAGTATATAAAAAGAGAAATTTCATATATACCTCTACAAAATTATAAAATATAATATATACCTATGTAAAATTATAAAAATTATATATACTCTTACAAAGTAGTTGAAATAATATATATACCCAATTCATTAAAAACAATTTACTAAATGACAATTTTACCCTTATTTTTCTAAAACTTTGAAATCTCATATATAACCTTTAACTTCAAATATTACATTTACTCGTTTCTAGTTAATATATTTAGCTTAAATATTATGTATAGAGAATACTATTGTTTATGGAAAAAAAAATAATAAAATAGATAAAAATTAACTTAAGCTTAAAATTTGTTATATAAAAACATGAAGTTAAAAACATAAGGATAAGATAGTTATTTATTAGATTGCTTTTAATAAATTAAGTATATTTGATATTTTAACTGTTTTGTAAGGACATATACGATATTTTTAGTTTTGATTGGGTTAACATATGAATTTTGTCAAGTTTGTAAATAAAGGTATATATGAAATTAATCCAACTATAAAATGTTAATTAAGAAATTCTTTTAAAATGTTAATTAAAAAATTCTTTGTATACAATAGTAGTACTATAAACATTTCTGGTATAAGGATTTTTGTCCTGAGAAGACAAGAATGTTGTATTCACGGGTTTCTTCTGTCTCAACTTTTTTTTCTTTTTATCGTTTCTTTACCCACCAACTTGTGGGACATTTATATTGGGGGCTGCAACTTGATATGATATGAGTTTAACCCCTACTCAGTGTGGTCTATGCATGGTCCGATCACAGCGGTCTTGATATGACTTTTATAGTCAAACCGCTAACTACGGTTTAAAACCTAACTACAAATCGAACCGACAGTGTTGGTTGAAACAGCTTGAAACTGGTTTTTCGGTTATGGCGATAAAACAACTCACTAAGAATGAGTCGATCTTTCATCTACTGTAGAATTTGTATTTGTAAGGGGCGAGGGGTAGGGTTGGCACGTGTTGGTCGGGTCTATTTGAGGAGCATGGGAATGTATTAGTGGAAGTTGATCCTAATCCGAAGCGGGTTCAAGATAAATCAAAGGAAAAGAAGATTAATGTTTAGTTATTTGTTTAATATTTGTTTGGAGTACAGGATAGTTTGAATCATTTACCACAATATTCGAAGAGTTGGTAATAAAAACCCGTTCGATGATTAAGCGTGGGAAGAGTATTTGACCATCTAGCATGAATTATACTATCATCGTCTTTTAAAACAATACCGATATGGAAAAGGTGGTGTTATGCATGTCTTATCGCGAATAGATTTGTCAAATATCAAACGGACAAAAGAGACGACCCTATACTCTTAAAGTAATATTTTAGGAGAAAATGGTTCAAATGATGTATCAGTTGTGCACACACAATAACATCTTTAAAGCAGTTTTAGAGATCAGTTGTCAACCCTTGTGTACCAAATGTTTCCCCTGCTCCCTAATCGAATTTGATGAATTCTGCTGTAAAAACATATCATCATAGTCCACCAAAACAAACACATTTTTTGATTTACATATAAGTAATGTGTTAAATATGATTACAAAAACTATGATCTAATACTTTTTATAAAGCAATTTAGATTTTAGAAGGTATCTTTATTGAACTTTGTATGGATTTCGACCCATTTGATCTGTTAAAGAGGGAAAAGGTAACCATTTTGCCCCGTTTTATAAGCAAACGGATCGAAATAACCACCTCTAAGCATAGTGATGAAGGATCACCGTACCAAATTATCCGAGACCTCGCACATATTGGTCAAGAGTTGTGTTGAATAACTCACTTCTGCACAAGCAAACACATGACAGTTGAGATAATATTGAAACTTTTGATACCCATCAATCCAACAATTCATCTATCTACTAGTGCTTGTAAAGATTAACAAAAACCAGAAACTGTTTCTTTTAATCTATACAAAAATATTCAAGTTAGTAAGTTAATGTTACACCTACAAGTTAACACACGTACTCTGATCATGGTCATTATACAAGATTATGATTTTAATCTTGTAGGATCAAAAACTCAGGCAGTACTGATCTAGATGCATTATCACAGTAAACACATACGAATACGAGTCTCAGGGTTCAACAATAAGAAAAAGGTCCCGTTGTGTTTTTTATGATTTATCATTATAAGAATATAATTCAGAAACAAGTATCGGGTGGGTCCTATCATCTAATTTTAGTTATTTGTTATTAAGTGCATCACTGACCTGATTGGGGTTCCTGGAGTGTACAGTGGATTCTTCACGACATACTCAACATACAGATTGTAAATGTATTTCAAAGAATCTCTCAGATCACTAGCTTTGGGATGTGTGACAAGAATGATCTGCGCAACAGATACCAGGATGATAATCGTAAAAGAACATAGAAAAGCATAATGATAAGTTTAAACAATTAACAAAACCAAATGCCAAATTTTAGATAGCCAATATGGCATAACGAGAAAACATACTTGGATTAAAAAGTAGATTATCTCATTCTGCTATTGTTTAATACAATACAATGATACATATAATCAAGAAAGCCAAATCTAACTAGTACTAAAAGCATCTTGAATGGTTTTATTCAATGTTGAAACTTATGATGATCAGTTAAATCAAATGCGAAAGAAAAAAAGGCAACTTGATTCCGTTCATAGATCACAAACGTGACAAACAGTCACACCGGGAAAATGGGCGGGTCAGGAAGGGCAGGTAACGGGTCACATAGGTTTCAGGTCAGAACGAGCTGACTTAAAAATAGTTCAGTTTGGTTTGGGTCAAAATGGGTTCAGATCAAAATAGATCCGGGTCCATATTGAAAAATAGTCTACCAGAGAGAAATCATAGAAGAATTTCAAGAAGAAAAACTGATTTATGAATAAACAAGAGAAAGTAAAACCTGCTGAGAGTAAAGGAGTAATCGATCGAAAAATATAACCACTGAAATTTTTTTATGAAAATTCTGATTTCCTTCTGTGTCTCTTACAAAAACGATATGAAAGTGGAAGTCGATCTATTCTTAGTACTCTATATAGTTCATAAGACTAAATCAAAAATTTAGTTAATGGAAAAAAGAGATAATCAGAGAAAAGTTGTGATGCTAGATTGAGTCGGACAGTCGGTTTTACTGCAGGAAACTAAAGCAAGAAAGCTGCAACAGCAACGAAGTCTGATCGACGGTCTTATTTTTAATCCCTTCGAGACTGAGCATTATTACCAATTTACCAGTCATCTTCAATGGCGAGAGAACTATCACAGCAGCGGAACTGACGTCGAAAATGCCGATACACTAAAGAGGAAGGTCAACAACAATTTATTGATGAAACTTATAGAAAGAAAACCAACACCGCAAACCAACATCAGTGGCATAATAATGAGGTAAAGTTTCAATGAATGGAGTTCGTAGCATAGTATTTATCTTTAATGTTTATAGACAAATGATGTTATAGTTCTACCGCATGCTACCAAGTCAACATGAAGTGAAGTATCTATGACATGAATGTTGGAAAAAACCATCAGTCCAATATGCATGAATCAACTAAATGATAGTAGTGAATTAACATGAAAAAAATAAATAAATCAATCAACAAGCTTTACAGACCTTTATCCCCGACGGACTTTCCATGAAACTCAACTTGTAAGTATTAGTACGAAAGCTGTGAAACGAACACCCTTGTCCAGGTAGCTGAGGCACCCCAAGATTCCCTTTTTCAGCACTGCCCAACAGAACAATACCATAAACATATAACAACTATAAATGCAAGTAGATACAGCTACTCAACCACCATAGAGGGTTGTTTGGATATGTGTATAAACTAAATTCTCAATAATTAAGTTGGGATGTTTGGCTAAAAATGATTATAAATCCAACAACTTAATCACTTAAAGCCCACATAGTATGTAAAAAGTTAACCTAAGAAAAGATAAACATATAATTGGATACCTAATCCTCTTGATAGGAATAAACCAGAGTATGGGTAACGGATAAAATTGAAATTCAAACGAAATGGTAAATTAAGATAGATCAACGGCTCATTTTCGGATACAGATTCACCACTGACACAAACCTTAGAGCGATCTAAACGTGAATCAAGATATAGAAATCACCAACTGTTTCAAGTTTAGGTTCCAAAGAACACCACACAAATATGCCAAATTTGTGCTAGCAATGGAACAATTAATTCAACTCAAAATCCATTGAGAAAGAATCAATCAAGAGAGAAAATTCTCATTCATTCATAAACACACACGGACCATTTTGTTCCTCTCGTTCTTCTTTATAAACTAACAATTACTAGAGTTTCCTAAAAACTAATAACTACCCACAAACTCCACTAATCTGAATAAAACATATACACAATGTGCATGAAAGAAAGAAAATAAACTAAAAATGGAATTAGAGTAAAGTGGGACGTGGCTTAAATAATTGTGGCATCCAAACTAAAATCTTGACCCATTGTTTTTGTTGTCTATCACCTCTAGTTATACCTTCTTCAAAGCTCAAATTGCAATCATCACTCAGAAATGAAACATCCAAACACCTCTATTATACACCAAAAATTATGCACTTCAATATTAATTACATTTCAGTCTTTGCCGCCCCAAAACACCAATGTTTTAGAACATCAACGAAATTACATTCAAAATCACTCATTTTAGCTAGTGATTAGGTCCACCTAACTCCACAATTCGCCATTCTCAATGTACTTTTTCTGAAATTAGGTTGTTGACCGCGTCATTGAGATCACGGAGACGGTGTTCGCCCAAACCTTCGTTTTTTATTTCGGCATCTTCACGGCCGATTTCGCTCATGATAAGTCAAGAAAACGGCCATCAAGCATAATCAAACAGCATCTTATAAACTTTTTTCAAAACAGAGTGAAGCCCTAAGAGACACGTTTAGGTCCAGGCTTTCGAGGCGCAAGGTGTGAGGAAAGGGTGTCACATGGGCTATGTACAACCAAAACAGCCTTACGTAAGACCCAAAGTTGCGTCTGTCTCATATATTTTACATATTAGTCTTCTGAACAAGTAAACCATATTTGTTTGCTTTTACATGTCACCTTTTAACAAAGTTTGACCATTTTTAACCAAATGCGCATAAAGTGCCGCCTCGACGCTCTGAGGCGCTTTCCTGTGCACTTTGCGCATCAGGCGCGCCTTTTTTATTAATCAAGCTTATGGAATCAGATTCACTAGTCTTTTTAATTATTTAAGAATTGAAAACATACTGTGAAACTGAAAATGGACTTGAGAATCATAACACTACAGCATAAAGACATCATCAATTGAAATTACTAAACTAACCACAATTGAACATCAACAAGAAATCATACCAATGATCTTAGCTTCAATCTGTTCCTCCAACAGATTCTCACAATTGAACATCAATCCTCTTGTGTATATATAACAAGGTTGGAGAACTCGCTAGTCGGCTGGTGAGATGGAGACTAGCGACTACTCGGGATTAATCGGATCGGGTTTTTTATATGTAATTTTCAGTTTTATGTATACATATACATATTTTTGTAGGTAAATATTTTAAGTAGCTAGGTTTTAACTCTTACTCAACTCATTTTTTTAAGTATACAAGATTAATTGTTGGAATTCACATGGTTTGGTTGGAAACTGGCCAGAATTTAGAGGTTTTGGCCGGAATATACAGGTTTTTTGCTGGAATCTGGCTGGAATCGCCGATTTTTGGCTGGCGACTACGTCCGACTAGGCCCGACTAGCGATTAATGGATTGATTAACGAAAAATTACTCAGTTACTAGCCGACTAGTCGCGATTTTTACAACACTTATATATAATACATGTTAGGGTAAACACCTTGGTGTTATGGGGCGGCGAAGATTGAAATGTAAACACCTCTAATTAGTCCCAAAAGTTCTAAAATAGCGAAGATTGAAATGTAATTACAAAACTTGAAGGTTCTAAAGTTGTAAACTGGATGAAAGTTTCTTCATTCAATATTGTGGAGAAGATCAATAATTTTGCATTGAATAAATTGGTATTTAGTGCGCCTAGAGAGCTGAAGCGAGCACCTATGACTAGAAGCGCAATTAATGAGCCTAGACGCATGAAGCGAGGGCTTTTAATAACGATGCCATAACTAAACGACCAATACGCAATCAGAATTTCGGTATCGAATCAAAAGACCCCTACACGAATGGAAATAATCGTAGAGCTGAAATTGCAATGACAAATCCAATTCCTTAATCACTTAAAGCCCAAACAGCATGTAAAAAGTTAACCAAACCTAACCTAACATCAAAGCATAACTGGATACCTAACCTAACCCTCTAATTACCTTCTTCAAAGCTCATATCGCAATCATCACTCACCTTATCATAATTCACTAGTGATATAACACAGATCGGGTAAAATTATGTCCTCAATTGCATAAATCACCGTATACAAATAACGGAAATAACAGAACAAAAACTGAAAAACAAACCTAGATGGATCCATTTTAGCGGTTAGGGATTTGAGTGAAAAAAGGAGACCGAACATGAGCTTATGATCCTGACTCGAATTGAGCGTACGAAGAGGACGATTCCACTCGCGGTAAAGCAAACAAACGCCGTTTCTGTTGAAGATGTACATCATGTGCGCGTTGTTGCCCGATGCCGTCGGTACCGGCGGCGATGGACTGATCTCGGAGCCTCCGAAGAACTGCATTGCTGAATTGTAAGATCGCGTTGTGTTTTCCGGTGAGAAATGGAGATGGAGTCAACCGCCGCTGGTCTTATTCTCCGATCAGTGGCTTGATGGAGACGATGGGTGCTTGTTCATTGAGGGTAAATAATAATGTGGGCTAAATAGATGTGGGTTTCCGGGTTGAAATGTGTAACCCGAACCCGATACGTATTATAATTTAATTTCAACTCCACTTGCGTATATATAAATTCGGGTTAATTGAAACACTACCTTTTAATTTGTCATTTTCTCTAAACTAGTAGGGTGTCTGTACGTTATGGTGTGGGAGATACTTTGAATTGCGGCATTAGTTTGAGGTAGTTTTTTTTATTCATATAGTATAGATTGTGTCTAGAAGCTCAAGTTTTGCTTTTGATTCGTAACCTTACCTTCCTTTTGATGACTGCAAAGAGAAAACCTAAGGTGAGTGTAGTCTGTGAGTTAGAGAAAAAGACTAACAACTATACCAGAATTATTACTTCAAGTTAAAGAATATATATCTCGTTATATATTCCTAGATAATGGTGTAAGGTTCTTATCTTGACCAAACAAAGTTCAGTCTGAGCGAAATCCTCTACTTCCATGTACCGGAAATCAATAGTTATTTGGTGGGGTTTGAAGCAGAAATAAGGAAACAATCTTGGAAATTAGTAAAAATTAGGGTAGTAGCATTACATTCTCATAGGCACTATACGTAATAAAGCATAACATTAGTTACATCAGTTTGTAAGCATGAGTGCATGACTATAAGAACTTTAAACTACAACACCATTCTAACACAACCACAAGTACATTTAATTTATTAACTATTACACAGTATAAAGATAAATGTATTTAACATGACATAGATTCAAAAAGTACCATTGGTATGATTGAGTAGGACTTAGGCGCTTTTCCAAAGTGCTTCACAGACAGTTTTAGGACCTCTTAATTCAAAACTTGCTATACCATATGCCGAGTGGTGTATGTTACGTCACCCTACAAATGAATAAATGACCCAGTTAGCGATTTTTGCCGGTGTAAAACAGTTGGGCGATGCCTACACTTTTGACTCGTTCTATTTTAAGCAATCTTGCATGCTTAAGACTTGCCCAGCCTGCTTACCTGCTTCTCGATGAGATAACTAACAAAAAAACATTATTATCAATGATTTCCCCACTTGATCCTATTAACGGTGGTACTTAGCATCCAATTGTTCCTGCTAAATTGCATGGTGCAAGTAGAACAGGGTACCCGAAGAGCCATTCTTTGAGCCAAGAGCCAACCAATGCTTTTATGAGTTCAGGTCAATGAAAGAATGCACCAGGAATTGGTCATCTTCTTCATTGAGCACTGCTCTTACCCATGTTACACGTTTATCTGGGTAACTTCCAGGCCTAAAACATCTGCATCATTGATAAAACATATCATCTAATTAACCAGCAAAATCTATTATAAACAATGATTATCTTGAAATATAAAACGTTATGTATACATACATGTATATGTACGCAAAATACCAAGATATGACTATTGTGTTCCTCCTTTGCCTGTAATGACACACCTATAGAAGACGAAAAAACAGTATATCATAGCATTTATTCATACATATGTATCTAAAGATGAAACAATTGTCAAATACTCAAACATAGTTGAGTGCAAACCTTAGATTTGAAATGAGAGCTTAGAACAACCAACAACCCTACTTCAACGTTTCTCTCTCATCGTGATCTCTCTCTCTCTCTCTCTTACTGATTTTCTCCCTTTCTCTCTCAAAGTCGTTAAAATTTGAAATGAGAGCTCAAACAACTAGCATCAACATTTTAAAAACTACATTGTATTTCTTCATTAACTTGTATAAGAAAATATTGCTTTAATCACTTGTACACTAATGTATCATCTACTTGTACATTTTAATCCGCATGTCAATACTGACCAAGACAACTATTGAAACGTCAACAAAAATGAGTAGGTCGTCACAGTCCCTTTAGATTTTTTTAAAACATTATAGTTTATAAGATATGACAAGAATACGTAAAAGAATTATAAGTTTGTTGTGGAGGGGGGAAAGTGTAACTAATTACAGGGCGGACCACCTTAGGGGAAGGGGTAGCCTCCGCTACCCCTTAGCGCTCCGGCGGTAGTGTAAATTTTAGAAAAAAATTGACCTTTTTTGACGTTTCTACGATTTCGTTACCCTTTTTTAATAAAACGTTACCCCTACAAAGATTTTCTAGATCTGTCACTGACAAATTATCTATAATTTTGTTAAAACTCGGAGATTTAAATGTAATAAGTTTATGGGCTAAATAATAAATAGTGTTTAAAAGATTAAATTACTCTTATTTTAGGTGTCTATCTATAAATAAAAGAGGGAAGAAAAGTTCTTATTTTTTAAGTATTTTAAATTACCCCTCATTCATATATTATAATACAGTATAGATGAGTCACATATGTTAAAGACATGTTACAAAAGTGTTATTGATAACCGGGTTTGATAGGTTAGTATGACTATAACAAGTTAGATAATATAGTGTGTTAAAAGAAAAGTAAAACTAAGATGATTATGTATAACTATACTATATTATAATAAATAGAGATTGGAGAGACAACTTAATATTAAGTGTATTACTATTTACATAGCACAATGTACAACATGTACGCAAGAGGTTTACTATTTCCCTAACACAATGTACAACGCATAATTGCATCCCGCAATCTTTTTAGTTTAGTTATGAAATTTTACCCATTTGGCCCGTCTAACCAGTTGTATTATAAGTTTATAACCCAAATTTAATTGCATAATAACATATGTAATGGCCATTTGAGCAGAAAAGTACCTTTCAAAAGTAAATAGTTTACTCACGATAAAAAAGAAAAGTAGCTCATCAGTGACCCGATAACCGACCCATTTAAAGCTGTGGTTAGTCGGGTGTAGGTTATTCGGGTCGGTTTTCAGGTTGAGATGTAAAAGCACGTAATCAGTAGGTAATCATATTAGCTGACAGTTTTAGTCAAATGTTAGTTTACTTTTTTATAAAAAAAAATAGTCTATATACGGAATGAAGAAGTAAACAATGGTGGATCCAGTCCTGTTTTGTGGGTTCACATGAACCCACTCGGTTTGGAAAAAATGGGAAATATAGTGAAAACCTTGTATAATTTAAAAAAAGTTAGTAAGAATCTACCAAAATGAACCCACTAAAAAAAATTTCTGGACTGGGACTGCAAATTGTGGTAATGAGTAATAAAATGATTTGGGAGTCTATAATGCATTATAAAAAAAAGAAAAACTTTGAAACTGAGTAGTGAAAGTTGTAAGTTTTTGAGATTTCATATTTGTGTTTTTGCACCATTTGGTTTTAAATTCTGCACTGTTTTTAGGTTAAACTGCTACACTATTTGCAGTTAAAATGCTGCACATATTTGAGATAAGGTCACCCGGTGTGGGGGCGTCGTCGTCGACCAAGTGTTTATGTGGACATTGGGGACGAGGCATTATTTTATTATATTTTAAATATATAGCCGTTTGAAATGGTTAGATTAAAAAAATATTTTTAAATTAATAATTTTACCTATAAATACACCAATACCATCCCACTTTTTTACACAATTTACTCACCTCCATCTCTCAAAATTATAAAATCATTCCCGTCTCTTTATAATTCTCCAACCTTTTTTTAAAAAAAATATAGACATGTCACCTTCGTCGTGGTGTTCATCATCTTCGGACGACGCCGAAGTTTTTGTTGCGAACTTCGTTATGCAAGCAGCACATATGATCATGGAGGAGGAGGAGGAAGAGGAAGAAACCTCGTCACAACCACAAATGAGGGCGGCCGCCTTAAATCGACAACGAGAAGGTATTTAAATCTTTTAACGTATTTAATTTTTTAGTGTGTCTTATTTTGATGTGTTTTCCTAATTTATATAACTCGTTGACAATTAGCTGGGCATGATAGTTTAGTAGCCGATTACTTTGCCGACGAGCCCGTGTACACGGACACGATGTTTAGACGTCGGTTCTGAATGAGTCGTCGACTTTTCTTACGTATAGCAGACGACTTTGCGCAGTCTGAACCATATTTCACGCTTCGATACGACGCCAGGGGTCGTAGGGGATTCACCACTTTACAGAAATGTACCGCGAACATTCGCCTGCTCGCATACGGGACTGCACCCGATTCGTTAGACGAGTATTTAAGGATGTCCGAAAGAACTTCACGTGCATGTCTGTACAAGTTTTGCAAATGGATCGTGACGTTATATAGCAAAAAATATATGCGGAAACCAAACGCAAACGACGTCCAAAAATTATATCAAGCGCACGAAGAAAAACATGGTTTTCCAGGAATGCTCGGAAGCATTGATTGCATGCACTGGCCCTGACAGAACTGCCCTACTGCCTGGCAAGGTCAGTATACTCGGGGCGATCACGGTCATCCAACTATAGTATTACAGGCTGTTGCGTCACAGGATCTTTGGATTTGGCATGCCTTTTTTGGTCTGCCTGGTTCACTTAACGACCCTAACATCATCTACCAATCACAGGTATTTAACGATGTAATCCAAGGAACAGGTCCAGATACAAGTTTTACGATTTCGGGGGTGGAATACAGGCGCGGTTACTACCTTGCAGATGGAATATACCTGACGTACTCTACAATAGTTAAAACTATTCCGCACCATACAGACGACAAAAGAAAGAAATTTGCCAAGTTTCAAGAGGGGCGAGAAAAGATATTGAACGGTGTTTTAGAGTTCTACAAAAAAAGTGGCATATCATTGAATATCCGGCACGTTCTTTTACACCACAGAGGTTGCGATACATTATGTATGCTTGTATCTTGCTGCATAACATGATCATCGAAGACGATGGTAGAGCGATCTGTGACTACGACGAAAACGAGTCTAGCGGTAATTCTGTTCCAGTGAGTAAAGAACAACAAGATTTAAACAGATTCTCTCTACGTAACGAGTACATACATCACAACCTACAAGCGGACTTGGTGGACTACATTTGGAACAACACACAGAACGAACCCACTGACGACATGCCGGATGAAGACTAGCAGTTTTTTTAATAATATGTTAGTTTACTTTTATGTAATGTTTGAATTAATATTTAATTTTAGTTTTTTAAAATTATGTTAGTTTATTTTTATGTAATGTTTGAATTACCATTTAATTTTTGTTTTTTAATATAATGTTAGTTTATTTTTATGTAATGTTTGAATTAATATTTAATTTTAGTTTTTATAAATATTTCGCCAAAATTAAAAAGAAAAATAAAAAAACTAGGTGGGGTCGGGTCGTCACCCATTTCCAAGCTTCCATCTCTGGAGAGGCGTCCTCCAAGCTCTCTGACACGTTTGCTGACGTGACGGGTCGTCCTGGAGAGAGATCCGTCACCCACACCGAGTAGCTTTGTGCACAATTATCAGGAAATAAAGGGTTTACCCAGTTTGCTGGATAGTTCTAAATTACTATTTTGTAATCATGGCTAGGGTCAAGGTGGTCTTTTGCTAACCTTATCTGTATGTTATTTAAATGATTCCTTAATAGGGTGGTCCACGTAAGGCTGGTGGGTGTAGAGAAGGGTAGTCTTTTGAGGATGATCCGTTACGTGGGCGGCCACGTCATCAAGTGTGGAGGATGAGTCCCCGGCCAAGGGTGTGGTGATGAGCCCCTATATATACATTTGTATGTATGCGTATGTGTTAAACGTTAATATGGTGCTTTAAACGTAATAAATGTTTAAAGAAATCCACATATTATACTTTTAGAAACTATTCTTTGAATTGGCTCATGAATCATGATCCCGGTTTCGTGTAGTTCCATTTGTTTTATTTCGTTTTGCTTTGTTTTCCAGTTTCTTAAGTATTCGAAAACACAGACTCGTGTATCTAACAAAGTGACCTCAACACCGAATATCTGGGCTAACTGAATTATATAGTTAACTTTATAATAAAACATAAAAAATACAGATTGTTAAATAAAGGCTTTCACTATTCTCATATTTAACTTTATAATGACATAATCAATCGGCAAAAAATGTTATATTTTAAGCTCAACATATTGACAATCTTTTTCCAAATGTCAAATAGTTTCATAATATAAATAAGCAACATTTTGTTGATTTATTTGTTGTACCATTTGAATAGGGAGACTTCTAAAAAAATTGACTTTTGATTTTTTATTTTCATTTTTCATCTAAAGGTTTTTATTCTTTCATTTTAACTTTTTTTTTATTTTTTTACCTTTAACTCAAAGACTTTCATGTTTTGCAACTTAACCTTAACACTTCTTTTTTTCAACTTTAATCCTCTATACTTTTCATCTTTTGCAAGTTTTTTGTTATACGTTTCGTTCAAAATTTTGTGAGTCAACACACTGCAACGTGTGTGTGGTTCAATGTTTTTTTTGTCTGTTTTTCCTGTTTGACAGATCCGTCACAACGTGTCTATTATTCTCCGATTGACAAGTTCGTTCCAATGTGTGGGCCCTAAATCCAAACTTTATTATAGTGAAAACAAATTGTTCCGACATTGTTGGTAAAAAATATAGGAGGACCATGGGTTGGCTATAAAAGATATAAAAAAAGAAAGTCATCATTCATAATTTGTAATGTTATTTTTCTTAATCCAAGTATTTGCAATACATTAATATATAAACAGCAAGTAGTAGTTAAAGAGGAGAAGATATAAGAAAATCACTATTCATAAGTTGTAGTCGTGAAACAGAAGAGATACAAGAGACTCCTGGTATTGGTTTTAATGAAGAATAATGGTTGAACCATGTAGATAAACTACACCAATGCTACGAATAAAAATCCAATAGACGTACAATACAATATATTATGAGATGATTAATAAACTACAGAAACCAATACCGCGATGCGAATTGCCGCCACCGCTGCAATGCGCAGGTATCTTACTAGTAGTATTTAAATCAAAGTCACAATAAGTTATAAGTGTATCTTTAGGAATAGGCAAGATGAATTTTAATAATCCGAACCGGCTCTTTGGCCGATAATAATCTAACTCAGTTAATTACCCACAATAATTCGAACTCTTCCATTTTGTTAGAAAAATAGTCCGCCATTAAAAAACATAATGGAGTTAAGTTTTTTTCAAATTACAAACCGATGTTTTCGGGCTTTTGATCAGAACGAGGATACGAGTCTATTGATGTAAAACTTACCTCGAAACAACGCTCTAAACGACGAAACGGTGCTTCAATTCGGATGTTTGAACTTCTAACTAACAAAAATCAAGTCATTTAGAGTACTATTTCGAGGTAAGTTTTATATCAATCAACTCGTATCCTCATTCTGATCAAAAGCCCGATAACATTATGTTGTAATTTGGAAGAAAAAAAACTTAACTCTGTTACGTTTTTTTAACAACGGACTATTTTACAAACAAAATGGAAGAGTTCGGATTATTGTGGGTAATTAACTTAGTTGGGATTATTATCGGCAAAAAAGAACCAGTTCAGATTATTAAAATCCAATTTGCCTTAGGAATATGAAAACAAAGAAACGATAAAAGATTTTTTAAATACTTTAACAGTTTAACAGGGTTAACCCGATTCGTTTTTAAATGGGTCTTGTTAGTCAAGTCAAAACTTTTTTTTCGTGTCGGGTTCAGATTGTGTCAAGAATTATCACCAACAAAATGCTCACATCATAAAAATGCACAAAAGCTTTATGATTGACAAGTAACCTAACCCCGATGTTGTGTCGCAACTTTGTTCCATAGAGAATTCGATTTAGTCTCGGTTAAATACTACTATAAATAAACCCATACAATTGATACATGAAATATGTACTTTAACCAATTTTTTTTAAATCGTTTTATCTGGTTGTGTCGCAACTTTCGTGAAGAATAACCGAATAAGAATTCGGTATTCGGTATTCGGTTCGGTTAAAAATCGAATAAACCAAATTTAACCATTTTCAGCCGAATTAGAATTGATTTATGTCTTCACAAGTTAGGTTTATTTTAATTCAATATAGCCTATAGCTGAAAGTTAGCAACCTTTGGAGAGCTGTGATATCATCTTTCCATTTTGGAGCTAAGGTATGTATGGTCTTTTATTCCCTTCAAACCCCCCTTTACCAAAGTTTTTAAGCCAAGTTTTAAAAACATGTAAAAAAAATGTCAACTCATTAAAGAGAAAAAAAAATAAGAAATAGGTGGTAATTATTTATAGAAAAGTTTTTTTACGGCAAATTTGGATCACTGACTCCCTTGACCCAACCACCACTCGTATACCCCACGACATCCATTGATCCGAATATGTTTACGTTTGGCGGTTTTAGTCAAACATCAAACGCGTGGCAAATGCAAATCCAACAACACCTTGCTGTACAAATGCAATCACAATCAACCTAAATGCCACCGGTTGCATCAAACCGAACCCAAACACGAATACTTGTCTTTAGGCGTATATGATGTTTATGCCCGAAACGCAACCACAACCCATGAAGGCAAGAAAGGAAAAAAACGAACAAAAGGTGGAAAGCAAGCATAAGAAGAGGGAAGTGGAAAGGCGCAAAGCATTGGAGTCATGTCGAGTTGGAAGCGTTTGCACGAGCGTGGGTTGACGTTTCTACCGATCCGATTAAAGGTCAATAGTTTTTCATACTTATACGTTTTAAAATAATTAAGTTTATTTTTTAAACACAATATTAAAAAATATGTATTTTGATAATATGGTTTTATTTTTAAAAATTATATTGTATAGGTGGAAAGAGATGCTTTTTGGAACCAAATTGAACAATTTTTCCATTTGATGCAACGCGATCCATATCAATTAGTCCATTCCGTTAGTTCTAAATTTAGAGAGATGAACCGAAAATTGGTTTGTTTACGGGGTATCTATCAACATGCATAGAACAATCGTCCGGGTGATGCAAATGATAAAGTGTTTTGGCGACGGAGATACACCAAGAAACATGGGGCTTGAACATACACGAGGCCGTATGAAATTTTGAGAAAATGTGAGAAGTGGTTCTGATGCACGTTGTACTATCAATATAAACGATAAACCCGAGTTCGAAAATGAAGCTCCAACTCCGGAATCAGAGTGGTCAATTGAAAGGGAACGCGCCAAAAAAACAGTGGCTGCAAAGGCTTCTGATTCAAAGGGAACAGCCTCGAGCGATGTATCGAAAATTGATGCACATCTACAAAACTTCAACGAGTTTAGGGATTTGCAAGCGGAGATGTACAAAGATATAAAAAGAAGAGGAAGATGCGGCGGCAAAGGAAATGAAGAGGCTTACGTTGGATAGGAAGTGACTCGAAACTGAACTACAAAATCAAGAGACTGAAGAGTTCCGAATCATTAAAACCGACATCGAAGGCCTACCAGAACAGGACCATGTGGTGATCTCAAGAATAAAAGAAAAGATTGTGAAGAAATGGCTAAGGGGAAGTGAACAGTAGTATTTTTTAATGGCTTTTAAAATGAAATAGGGTCGTTTTTTTCTACTTTATATACTTTTTTTAAAAGTTTTAACAAAAACTTTAAATTATTTAAGTACTAAGAAAAGGACAATAAAAATGGAAAGGGATAACCACACTTTTGGTTAGATGAAGGTGCTGATGTGGAAAGGAAAAGTGACGTGACGTGACACTGTCATGGACGATAAGGGAGGAGGAAAGGGGAGCCACACCCCTTAGCCTAACCAAACAAAAGAACCGATCTAAAAAAACCGAACCATCTGAAATGGTTTCTCAACTGATTCATTCATTTCAGTTGGGTTTTCTCAGACAGGACAAGGTTAACAAAAACCAAATTCTACACCTTTCTGGCAATGCAACATTCAGAAAACAGTTTGCTAACACGAAACAAAACCATAATCTAAATACCGACGACAGGGATAATCTGAAACACGACAAATACACAGTCTAAACAAAAAATATACAAAGTTCCAGAAAGCGTTTTAAGTGGCGAACAAAAACACGTCTTATATAATACCAACACAAAAGGCTACTAGAAGAAAAGTAAATAGGTTTTGCTGCACAAAAAAATAAATAGACAACCACAAGACAAGGCCAGCAAAACCACCAAAAAACATCAAGGAAATTTATTTTACACAAAAGCTGTGATCAAAACTTAATATTCCCATTTTTTCAGTTCCATACCGTCTGGAGGGGTTCCTTCAACTTCCTTTGCCCTCACCTCTTTCCAGTTTGTCGATAGCACTGTTCCATTCGACTCCACCTGGGCCCCACAATTTTAACCAAATTGTTCGTGTTAAACAAATTCTGATAACCAACAGACAAATTGACCAAAATGGAGTAACCGAAAGTACACTTCTCTCGGTTTACATATTATTTGACCCCTAGATAGACTTTTATAACCGTGAAAACACGTCATTGCTAACTACGGCTCCAAACAAACATGAACAAAGCCTTGTTTGTGTTCGTTCGTTAAGGAAATAAACGTGTTCATGAACACTTACCAAATGAGACTTTATGTTTCTGTTGGTTCATTAAGGAAATGAACATGTTTGTGTTCGTTCATTATTCTGGTAACGACATGAACGTACGGAAATGAACGCAAATAAACACAAATAAGCGTTCATGAACACAAACTAACATATATTAAATTTCGAATAATATACAATACACTAGTATTTATTAAATTTCAAAGTAATTGGATAAAAAAATATTCAAGTTAAACACCCTAATTAACTATCGAACATGTTACCAAACGTTTACGAACATAAGCGAATGAACGCGGCGGAGCCTGTTGATGTTTGTTCATTTAACTAAACGAACGAAATTTGTTGCTCATGTTCGTTCATTTATTAAACAAACGAACACACAATTTCCCACCGAATGGTTCACCAACTGTTCGCTGAGCGTTCGGTTCGTTTGCACCCCTCACCCCAGGTGCAGGAAATGCAGATAGATGTCTTATTGGAAGAAAACAAACAAAACAAAAAGACTGGTCTTACAAAAGATTTACTCATGGCGCGTCTTGTATCCTCGTCAGCATCTGAATAAATCTTACGGAAGAATTTATTCAAAGCTGCATCACCATCAAGCTTTTCGTCTTTTTCCTGAAAACCCAATAAATCAATTAACCGCAAAGCAGCCACAATATCACTAACATTAAATGATTCGAAATATCTATACCTCCTTTTTCACTTGGGCTTCAAGTTTATCCCAGTCCTTTGTTGGTTTTGAAGAAGGGTACACTGGCCTCCGATTACCTATGTTTTTAAGAAACATATAATTTAAGTATCTTTTGATGTAAAATTAAATACAACATTTTTGTTTTTACCAAATTTTGATGCCGTTGGTTTTCAGAAAGTAAAATTAAATATAAAGGAAGCATGTTAACAGGTTGAAAGTTTAATAATAAACAACTTTAGCCCCTCAACTTTAATAATACATAACTTTAGCCCCTCAACTTTAATAGTGACACGTTTAGCCCCTTAACTGAAACATCAAACAACTTTAGCTCTTGCGATTTGTTTATTTTATCTATGTTTCGAACCCGCTGCGAAGCGCGGGTGTTAACGTGGCTAGATTTTTAAAAAATAGAGAAATTAACCCAAAAATGTTGGTAGGTCGGCATAACCTGAACTGACCCGTAGGAAAACCTTCTTACTATGTAAAAGCATATATGACTCACCTGTTAAGACGGTGCTGCTTCTTGCAACCACAATGTTATTGTTAAATTCAAGAGATGTCCAGTGGATTGGTTCAACTTTTGCAAGACGGATTTCTATCTTGGTTGAGAGAATATTATATTTGCAGTTTGCAGGGACTATCTGTAAATAAAAAACCTATATGTTACTGATAATAGCATTCTTTCATAATGAAAATGACATTTATAATAATTCAGTAATAAACAAAGAAAAGCAACTTGTTTAACAGGTTAAAATACATCACCTTTCCGAACAAGCGAGGTTGAAAAACATATTTCTCTTCTCTGGGAACGTCAATGGATACACTTAGCTGAAAAAAGACGATATCAAAATGGCCATAAAACTACTGCCTTAAAAGAGCAATAATGAATAAAGAACATTAAAGAAAAAATGAAATGAAATACATACAATTTGTTCCCCATAGTTAACTGTAACACTTTCAGCTGGTATGCCCTTTGCAAATATGGTCACAACTACCTCCTCTGGTTTTTGATAGAACTCATGTCTGTAATTCATTAGATAAAAAATATAGATATATGAACTCACGTGCATCATGAAAAACAGATTGAATTATCAATTGTAGAGAACTATTATACTCTCAGCTACGACATAGATGTAATACATACTCTCTTTGGAAAATCATTCAATTAGTATTAAACATACTGCGCATAATAAGTGCAGACATTTTCTTGACGTTGAAAAGTATGAAACATCCCATTAACTTTTTTGCGAATGATATGGAACTAGCAATGATTATATTATATATATAACAATTCTTGGAACAAAATTATATTATATATATAACAATTCTTGAAACAAAATCAATCGTAACTCTTTTTCTTTTTTTGGTTTTTGTTTTTTTTTTGTATCTTACCCCTTCAAATTATAGAACTGACATTTACACCCCCTCAACTTTCTAAATACTTTGTAAAATGTCATTTTAACCCCCTCTAGTTTCTAAAGTTTCAAGTTTACAACTCTTTAATATAAAAAAAAACTATTTTCTTACGTGCTTATTTTTATGTACGTATTCAGTTGGTTTACGTTTTGACGGAAATTTTGATCAAAACGAGTCAGGTCAAATATAATACATTTTCATTAGACGGTACAAATTCCAATTACTTTACGTTCCAACGCCGCAGCAACACGCAACAGGTAAAATTACTAGTTAGTTCCAAAAAGGGTATACCTGTATTTTGGTTTGGCTGGTGTGACGTTATTTACTGGTTCAGTTTCTTTTGGCGCAGCATCGGTTTTAGTAACAACCTCAGCAGACGTTGCAGCCGGTGATGGCATTGACAGCTCACCATTTTCCTCTGTTACAAAACCAGAAAAATCACCAAAATTTAATGTTTCAAGATTCCATACCGTTGATGCTATATTTTCATATTTTTTGTGTACCGACAGCATTTAAATATAATAGAAATGAATTTTCAGATGATATAAGTGAAATAGAATTGTAATCAAACTTCCAGCCGGTTTACAAGTATTAATGATACTAGATGATCAGCATATCTATAGATAATTACCTGCAATGCAGTTGTCACACTTTTTTATCCATTCACCGAATCTTTTGTCTTCTGGAACTAAAGCAGCACCAGCTTCAAAGGCTGTTTTAGCAGTCTGATATTCTTCAAGATTGAAACATGCAGTGCTGTTAAGCAGAAACAGCTAAAATGTAGTTAGTGGATGTCTGGATTTAATTCTGAATTCTAAGAACAAAAAATATCCGCATGAATCATGTCAAGACAATGAAGAATTCCGAAAATCGACACAAGAGAAACAGCTAAAAATTAATGTGGTAACAGAAAAAGAAATTAAATTAGAGTTATTTTAAGAGTTACTCACCCTTTGCGCAGATATGCCTTTGGATTCGAGCGGTCCAGCTCAATTGCTTTGTTTGCATCAGAAACAGCTTCTGCTCCAAAACAAATGTGGAATGTATGAATACCAGTCACGCATATAAACAGGAGTGGTAAAAAAGGGTTAACTACACCAAAATGTAACAAATTTCAACTGTTTGTAGCGAATTATATTCCTATTCCTTATGGTTTTAACATTTTAAAGACACCAAAAAGTACTGAACTTAACATGTATTGCCTCATAAGCATGACATGAATACATGATCAGTTTAGATGAGTCGCATACATACCATGATACCAGCCAGTATGGGTTGAGACATCACCTACTATAGTTTTCTTCATAATACGAATACATATTCGACATCCTTTTTCCGAATATTTTGTTTGTCCAAAACTGTTTTTCCTTCTTTTTTCTAATTTAACTCAGTACTCCTAAGGTTATTTTAGAATTTGGTTATAGACTAACCTTGCTCTCAATTTGTATGAGACAACACAGCTAATATGCATATAAATGTGGTAAATATGGAGCATCCATCAGTCATGACTCATCTACTCTTGTCAGTTGAACCATGGATCAGATAATGACAACAACAAATTGACCAAATACGATCCATTTAGTTAATCACTAGACACTAGGTACCACATATTTATATCATTAACACTGTCCAGATGCTACTATATTTGTGGTACAGGTTGGTTTGCAGCATGTGTCCACCACATACGTCATTATTCAAATGTGATTTGGTGAAGGGAACACATTTAACCGTGTATATGACGTACTAATTACTAAGTAATATATATTTGAACTTGGTGAGAACCTATGCATATTAATGTATACCCCAAATATATGGACATCTGAAGAAGTTATCTTTATATAGAAGAAGGTATGCAAAAACCACTTTTGGTAAAATTTCAAGTGGAGTAGTGGACATTAGAAAAACCTCTACTTTAGCAACAGTAACAAGACAATATACCAAAATGTATATAACTGCACAATCAGCCACTTCACAAAAAAGCATAAAAATCAAATGCACCAATAGTAACCTAGCAATAACGCACAAGAACCATAAACTTTTAGTTTGGTGCAGGATCTTTAGCCTTTGTATGGCCTCCACCTAACATTCACCAAACAACTCACATCAATAACACTCAAAGTGTACCTTAAGAGCTAATAACTATCAACAAAAAAGTAGCAAAACTCCATAAAAGTATATATAACAGCTTACATTACCAGTTCACAAAACTTACCATAACCAAATAACATTTGTGAGATGACCTAGGGTGTAAAAAAAAAAAGAAAACCGAACCGTATCCATAACCAGGAAAAAGTTGAACCTAATTGTGAATTCAGTTTTCGGTTCCACAGATCTTGCTTATTCAGATAACCGAACCGAATCATAATCGAATTAATCGGATAACCAAACCAAATAAATCAGTTTAACCAGTTAAATTATGTGCATTCTGAATTCGTATCGGCTAGGGCAAATAAAACAAAAAACCGGATCAAATAAACTGAATAAAAAGTACCGAAACCCCATAGAATTAAAAAACTGCATATATAGTTCACAAAACTTACTGTGACCAAATAACATTTGACCTAGGAATGTCCAAAAAAGTGAAAACCAAATCGTATCCGTGACCCAAAAAACGGAACCAAAATGTCAATTCGGTTTCCAGTTCGGATATCGATTCCACAAATCTCGCTTATACATATAACCTAACCAAATAAACCGATTTAATCGATATAATCAAATAACCGAACCGAATACATCAATTTAATCAGTAAAATTCCGTTTAGTTAGACACATTATGAATTCGTATAGGTTAGGTTTTCAGTTAGGGCAAACAAAACTCATACCGAACCAAATTGAGTTCGGTTTTCAGTTCGGATATCGGTTCCACAAATCTTGCTTATACATAAAACCTAACCAAATAATAACCAGTTAAATCGATTTAATCGAATAACCAAACCGAATAAATCAATTTAATCAGTAAAGTTTCGTTTAGTTAGACACATTATGAATTCGTACCGGTGAGGTTTCCGATTTTCAGTTCAGATATCGGTTCCACAAATCTGGCTTATATATATATAACCTAACCAAATAATAACCGGTTTAGTTGATTTAATCGAATAACCGAACCGAATAAATCAATTTGATCGGTAAAATTCCGTTTAGTTACACATTATGAATTTGTATCCATTAGGTTTTCGATTTTCAGTTCGGATATCCGTCCCACAAATCTTGCTTATACATATAACTTAACCAAACAAACCGGTTTAATCGATTTAATCGCATAACCGAACCGAATAAATCGATTTAATCTGTTGGATTCCGTCGGTTAGACACATTACGAATTCGTGTCGGTTAGGTTTTCAGTTAGAGCAAACAAAACTCAAAACCGAACCGAATAAACCGAAAAACAACCCGAACTTAACCTAGAACAACAATTGAGCATAACTGTAGGTATATCTATAACCTAAACTAACGCTAAAACCGCTATCGGATGAAAAACAAGTTGTACGATCTAAAATCGGTACGGATCTGAAGAGATAACACATCGAACAAAGAGGAAAGTGTACCGGTGAAGTTATGGAGTTTGATGTTGGCCTGAGCACGATCGGAGAAGAGGTCGGCATTGGTAGGGTTGATGAGGATGGCCTGAGAGTAGAGCTCAACGGCGAGTTCGAAGTGGTCGTCGATGAAAGCCTCCTTGGCCTTGGTCACGGGATCGGATGCCATTGACTTGCAGAGAAGCCTCTGGAAGAAGATGAGGGTGTGATGGGTTTACAAAGGGGAAAAGAATTAGTGGAGTAATCTTAGTTTTTATAGAATAGATACAAATGTTATCAATATTTTATTTAAACTTATCTATATCTCTACACATACATTGTCGTAAACGAGCCGGGTCGAGCCTGAGCCTGAGACTGACTAGACTCGAGCTTGGCTCGTTATGTTTTTATGAAGCTCGAGTTCGGCTCGGTTCAAATTTACTTATTTGAGGTTGAGCTTGATCTCAGCTCGCAAGTAAAACCCAAAACTCGAGCTTGGTTCGAGATATTTTGAGAACAACCTCAAACGAGCTAAAAGCTCGGCTCAAGCTTGGTTCACAAATGTTATCATTATTATTATATTATATATAAAAAAACTAAACTTTTGTTTGGGTTCGTTTAGGCTCGCGAGCCTAAACGAGCTTTGTATTTCAGGCTCAAACTCGGGCTTGATAACTAAACTATCTCTATTTCTGGCTCAGTCTTGGCTCGTTCGAGCTTTTAACCAAGTCGATCACGAGTAAGTCTCAAGCCTGTGGGCATGTTTACACCCCCTAATTGTGGTCTTTAAATAGTGATTTTTAGATGTAATTAGATTATGGTATGTATCTTTGATATAAATATACTAGGTTGATCCCCGTATAACATACGGATTGAATAATGTAAGATATATAATTCGGAAGTTTGTAAAACAATTTTATAAATTAAATTACATGCTACACTAAGTTAGTAAAAAATTAAAATTATAATTTACAAACCTATAAACAAGAGTAAATTGCACAAAACATCCTTTATGTTTCCTCAAACTTGCAGGTTCCAGCCTTAATGTTTAAAAGTTGCTAAAAACAGCCTTTAAGTTTATTTTTGTTGCGGGTTCAATCCTTTACAGCTAACCACGTTATTTTCTTCAGTTAAGTTCCCTCACATGCATAACATGTGAGGGTATATTCGTCATTTTGGTTGATCATGTGAGGGAACTTAACTGAAGAAAATAACGTGGTTAGCTGTAAAGGATTGAACCCGCAACAAAAATAAACTTAAAGGTTGTTTTTAGCAACTTTTAAACATTAAGGCTGGAACCTGCAAGTTTGAGGAAACATAAAGGATGTTTTGTGCAATTTACTCTATAAACAATTCATAAATCTCCAAATATATATTTGTACACGTGGCGTTAACTGTTAAGTTACTCGTCCATTAGGTATTAGGTATAGAATAAAGAATTTACATATACATACGGTTTGAGTACGTAGCCTTTTTTAAAAGGTTATGAAAATGATAAGTAAAAAATAAATAAATAAATAAAACCATGGAGAGCTATATAATCTACAACTCTTTTGAATGCTCACTAAAAATTTTAGGTTTGAGCTTCACGTGCTTATAGAGTGTTCCAACAATAATGTGTTCTTTGCCTTCCACTAGCCCCGTATCAGCACAAATTAGTGGTGTTCAAAACTATTTGTATCTGAAAATCCGATCCGAAATACCCGATATCCGAATCGAAGTATCCGAAAATTCGAATATCCGAAAATTCGGATATCCGAATTTTCAAATTCGGATTCAGATAGTGATTTAAAAATTTATTTTTTATTTTTTGGATATCCGAACTATCCGAAAACTTATATTCGGATATCCGAAACTATCCGAAATATCTGGTTCCGAATATCAAAAAAATAATAAAAGTTAAATAAAAAATTGGATATTCGGATATCCGAAATTTCGGATACGAATTCGGATAGTGAAATTCGGTGTCCAAAAATTTTGGATATCCGAATCTTGGGATCTGGTTTTGAACACCCCTAGCACAAACAACATCATGAGAGATGCTAGAAATCATAAGAACAACAAACTTGTTGACATTAAATAAAACTAATTTAAGTAAAAAATAAGACACTAACTTTTAACACTGTTCCCAATAAGTGAAGAAAGTTTAATGGAATTGATATGCAAATACGAGTTAACTACATAAGGCACCACATGGACCACTCATGTGATGCGTGCATTTTTCATCCAAGGGAACAAAGACAACAATGTACCTTTTAAAAAATAAAACGAAGCATTCTTTACGATCTAGAGGACCTGTTTGATTTGTTACCTTTTACGCTATATTCGTTGATTTTACACGTTTGAACCATTGAAGACAAAACATAACTCGAATAATCCGATTTATAAATGATGTATTGATATTTCACCTCTAAAATAAAGTAGGATAACACAAAAATTTAAGATGATAACTAATACTTGAAGTGCAAATAATAAAAATAAATGCTCAACCTATGGTATTACATTAACGAAAAAAAAAAAAGAAATAAAATCATACATTAGCATTACTTGCAAATTTAGCTGAGGAAACCTTGTTGAAGAGTATGACCAAATGGAGTCCAACCAAGCAATGCATCTCGAATGTGGGAAAACCATTCAGAAAACAAAATAACCATTTTATTGAAGACTATTTTGATCACAACATAAGAAAAAGAAAATTAAATTGAAAGGAAATACAATACAGAAATGTAAAGTAAACTAAAAAATATTACAAAGAAAATAAAAGAAAACAAAAATATAAGACAACGATGACTGAGGCACGTGAAGAACACGCTTCCCTCAAAACAGATTTCGGGTCACCCAGGTAAACCCGTCTATTTCCCAGGGTACAACAGCCTCAGCGGATTGTACTACCGGGATTAGCCTAGCACCTGAAAGACTACCTGAAACAAGATTGTGCAGATATTCAAAGTTAGGAAATTTGTTGGAAGTGTGTGTTGTATCAACCATATGATTTTCAGTGTATATCAAAACAAAGCACAAAGCTTTGTGTTTCTACTAGCTATCGAAATGATCAGTCTCTATTGAATACACAATTCAATAAGATTAATTCTAAAATTCAATAGCGTCATCAAAGCGCCACATTGCGCCCCCGGGCGCGTGTCAGGTGCTTCGCACCCTCCTAGCTGCCACTGTGTGTGACTTGTCACATAGGAATACATTCGTGTTAGAGAATTATGGATATAAATCAACAAAATATTTATCTCTCCACCAATGTGGGACAAACACAACTTCCCACACATATTAAAGTTAATTAAAACTTAATATCTCTCATTTTTTTTGCTTTAATCACTAAATTATTTATCATAATTTCTAAAACCGAATTCGATCATTAAAGCTTAATAAAACACACCAATAAATTATCATATCCAATGGGTTGACTTTCCTTTATATTGGTCATATTGACTTTCAAATATCTCCAATTCCATTTTAACCTCCTTTGATCTTTATCAACTTTCGTACAGTCAAGATCTCATCTTTGCTAGCATTCTCATTAACACAACTAAAATGGAAAATAACATAATTAAAAAAAGAACAAAAAACTAACCTAATTATTAGTCTATGCAATTTTGCACTTATTGGTTGTTGAAATCGTTGTTATCTATCTAGAACAAACTTAAACAAAATTCAAATTAGTTGATGTCCATATAATAATCCATTCTAACATTTAAAACCTCAATTTTATGGTTATGTTAACCCATACTTTTGAATAATTTCTAAATCATCACAAATTGAACCATAAAGCATCTTAACAAAATTACAAACATATATCTAAAATAGCATTAAATTAAACATTAAGATTGTATCTGAGATTTGAGAGAAACTGATTTTGATATGAGATTTAAGAAATACATAAACCACAACTTAAAGGTTTATTAGACACCATATGTGTTGTCGACCGGTAAACCCATGTATACCAGAACGGTAATCGCAACATGTATGTTCCGGTCATTATTACTTTCCGATCAGGTTCTTGAAATCAATTGAAATCCTAAATGACATGAATACGGTTAATTATATGAAACATAGCTTTTGGATTAAGGAAAGTGAGTATTGGTTTAGGGTTCGCACATCTCCGATTAACAGGAGCGACACTTGATTTAGGGTCCTACAAAATAAGCATGTTAAGAATGAGGGATGCAATTAGGATTTCATCACCTTCATAAACATCTGTCGGGTCATGAATGATAGATCCATGGGTTTTATAAAAATGGGTAAATGGTCCTTGGGCGGGAGAAAATGGCCGAGGTTGATTGTGGGAATGACATGTGTCCAAAATATATATATTGCATTAAAGGAAATGTGGTCAAGTGATGTGAAATTCTTTCATGTTTCACTCTTTTAAAACATCATGAAGCTATCTAAGGAACTTTCGAGTCGTTTGACATCGTTGAAGCTACCTCACAGAGTCACAGATTATTCAACACTGTAACTCCTTCCCTGATCGGTTATGATATGCCCCACGTGTAACAATATAAAGCTCTTTAATTTTTATACTTGATACGCATGTATGCAATTACTTACTATACATTGAAAAACCCTTCCATAGTTTATCTGATACTACAGACCCAACATACCTTAAGTATGCCCCACACACATTTATTCTTCTCGTATATATTTATTATTTTAAATTAGAGGTCGATATTTGCGATGTGGACATCAAGAGTTCTTTGGCCACCAGATGCCAATGTGATATTTGAGGTATTCAAATAGGAATGGTAGACATATATTCATAATATGACAGCATGTATTCATAATATGACAACCCTCATTCGGCCATGTCATCATTCGTACAGTCTAAATTACATATATCATTACACGTAGATCATATAAACTTAGTTTGACATTAACTAGGCCATACAATGTGTTGCATATACATGACTATGCATAATTATAGTATGTTCAATAGTGAAACTATCGTCAACAAATACACAAGTGCTATTTCAAGCAAACATGATCAATAGACAATTTTAAACAACGAACAATGGTGATATGGAATAAACAACACAACATAACCCTAATTTGATAAACTTATTGGAATTTATCAAAAACAAGTATTGTTTAATTTATCAAAAACAAGTATTGTTATTCATTATATAGTTTCTTTGGACTGTAGAAATGTTTAACTACATGTCTAGCATGTAAATTTAATATCTAATGCAATAATAATAAACAACACATGACCTAATGTTTATGTAAGTTAAAAATGCCCTAAAAACTTATATATATAACAAGACGGTGTCACAGTTTATAAAAATGAGGTATTATTAAACTAGGTCAGATTTGAAGTCCTAGAATATAGTCGCCATGAAGATAAGAACAAGCAAATGAACAACCCCATAACACACTTCAAATCTCACCAAAAACTCTCTCAAGTTCAAGAAACCTTTCATATATGTCTCTAGAAAACCCTAAGATTTCAGGTCTCCCTTAAAGTATTTTAAGCTTTTAAATGAATGGAAGAATGTGATTATGCTTCAAATAATTCAAAAAACCACACTAAAAAGACACATATTGTGTAAGAATCCAAATAGGTAAGTTTGTTTGATTATATTAGGTTTTTGGTGATCAAATGTAGGATTTCATATAGTTATAGGGGGAATCATCCATCATACATGTGTATGTGCAAGGATGTTGCTCAACGATTCACCCAAAGCATGAAACTACATTCAACACACAAAAACTAACAAGTTCTATATATCATAATCTTGTGTTTAGATAAATATTTTTGAAAGATTCTTGAACTAATATAACCAATAAGTTGTTAAGACCATAAATATATAACTTTTTCTGGTACTGGTCATCTAAAGGTTGGGAAATAATTAATGGGAACAAAAAGTGTTTAAAATAAGCTTGAAATAAGCACTAAGATACAAGATGTGTTCTAAAGGGCTTAGATTTTACCAAGTATTGATGAATCCACAAAGTTTATACTTAAACTAGGCTAGGATAGTAATTTAATGAAGAAAATTGCAAAAAAAAAACTACTGGAAATAACAAAGAGAAAATCAATACCGAAAAACCGAAAAGAAAACCCTTAGAGTAGAAACCGTAGTTGTTGGATTTGAGAGTGTGTGTTTATGTAAAAACTTGTTTAACAAATCAGAAGTCTATTAAACCATGTAATTAATAAACACATCATTTAATACATAACTGGATTTGGAAAATAATTGTCAAATGATTCATATATATTCAATGATATCAGCACAATCAAAGTCAAATAATCATTCCCATCACCAGGTGCACTCTCTCTCTTACTTGTTATGGTTTTCTTTCTCTAGATTCTTTAATCAGAGGATATTCGGCTTGTAAGAGTTAATTAATTACATCGTGTACTGTTTTATTTATAAGAGGATATTAGAGAGAACTGTTGGTGACGCCACCATGAAAGGGACCCTAAACAGCCTAATAAATGATGTAACTGCCAACAGTTTGCAAACTTGCTGGATAGTTAAGTTAAAACAATTGTAATATGAAACTACTGGAATTGCAAACCTAAACAGCTGGGAAACCAAAACTACTGGAAGAACTCCATGGTTTCCAGTACTTCAGTCTTCTATGTTGACTTGTTGACAAGCACGTGTCTTCAGCTGTTGACCCAACACTTTGTCTTTGGTTGTTGACTTTTTGACCAGTCTTTGTCTTTACAACACTTTGTACTTGTCTTCCAGCTCTTTAACCCAATAGTTCTTTCCAACTGTTTTGGGTGGTTGTTTTTGACGCTTTCAAGGGGGAAATTCTAGTACTTTGATTATTGGTTCAACCTTATTCCACAAGCAAGGAAGATGGTTCCTTTGGGTTTTGGCTTTCATCATCAGCAGATTTTACATAACCCAACAATCTCCCTGTGGATCCGCTGATGCCAAAATCACACTTATTAGGGCATGTCTTCTTATTCTCTTATTTGTTTTGATAAAAGTTGACATACTTAGAAAGTAACAAATAAATGGCACACAAACACAGACCAGTTTTAGGGTAAAACACAAATACTATCTATACACATTATAGACAAACATACATATCAATATATAGTATAGCTAAGGTAAGTACCAAGTATCAATCATGGACACAAAATACTAGTACCAAACTTTTTACTTAATATGCAACCTAATGAATTATTGAAATCAACACTAAGATCTACTAACTTGGATTACTGAGAATTACTATCAAGAGTTATGAGAATATAACCATCCTAGACTCGAAGCAACGAAGACTGTTTAGATTGATGATAGACTAACTTGTTGATTGAGGTGTCACGCCACAGTGAAAGATAATATTTGTTTACCCGAATTACCCTTAACTATGAGTTAGTGGTAGCAAGGGGTCGAACCACGAAGAATTTGTGGTTTATGTACGGACGAGAATGATTGTAAAAATGTCACACTTTATGAAGCTTGCTACGTAATTGTTTAATTGTTTGTTTATTTGAAAAGGATGTCGGATTGAACCAACACGTGAATTATAAAATTACTAAACTTTGTCACTTGCAATTAATTACTTCAGACTTGATCAAAACACAATTTGGTTGTAAATGATAACTAGAAGAAAGTTCACACCCGGTTTGGTAATTGAAGACCTAGGGTTCCTACACGTTTTAAATTCAATTTAATTGCACACAATGATTAACGGATTTTGTGTCACGTGCCTTAGGTGCCAAGAGCTATCAACATTCAAGAACATACCATAATGCACTTCGTTACCAAGAACATGTACATCCTATCAATTTATAAGGCATAAGTGCACAAAGTCATTTTGTAAAGTCAAATTTTATCATCACTCGACAATTCACAAATCCAATTCAAATGCGCAACGATTATCAAAAGTTTCAAATGCTTAATTCAATTTGTCACAAAATCAAATCTCAAAACAAATGTAAAAACCCTAGAATCTTACAAACACCTACCCCGGGTTGAAACCGAAAGGATTAGCCGCTCATGGCGAATAAAACTCGATCACGAACAACTTGAAGCTTTGATGATGGTTATGATGAAAGTTAGGGTTGATGGTGGATAGTGATGGAGAATGGATTGGTTATGTGATGGTGATAATGATGAATTAATGTTAGGATGATGATTGTGGATGATGGGGATTGATTGGGATGGATTTAGGACGGTAAAGATGATAGTTCTTGGCTCCAAGGATAAAGTTCAAACTCTAACATAACTCCTCACTAATGACCCAAAATTGTGTTTTAAAATCGCTCAATAAACAAGATTTGCGAAATTCAGCGAATGAGCACAGGAGGTGGCGTCCCGACGGCCGCCGACGGCCACCCCCGGCGACGCGATGCCTGTAGTCACTTTTCTAGGGACGGCATAATTCACTGCCTACACGTGTTTCCCATTGACTGGGTCTGTCGCCGATGATGCAGGAGGGTGTCGGCGATGCGACCTGTATGGTTGCTTCTCTGTTTTTCTTGTATCGCGTACCCGGTTGATCCAGTTCGCTCCCCGGTGCTCCGTATGTGACGCTTCGCATTTATGAAACTTCCCTTATTTATAAAGTTCAGTCGAAATTCTATTTTTAGAAACTTACATCCGTATTCTTTCCCAACCTAGTAATCCAAGACATTAATTTTAGCGAAACTTCCTATTTTATACGTACGCGTTTTTTACACAATCAATCATTCAAACGCGTGTTTTATGCAAACTTATACTTATCTTACATGCAATTTTCATACGTTACGACCTTATGCTTAAAATACTTTAAAATTGGTTAAAATACGCGAAAACAACCGAAACAACCCATTCGTGCGAGCTGAACACACTTCGCACAAAGTGGACTCACTTCGTACGAAGTGGAGTGCACTTCACACAAAGTGAAGCCAGTTCGCACGAAGTGGTGCTGGCAGCAACTTTTCCTATAAATACAGACGAACGTCACCACTTCCATTTTTCCGAATCTTCTCACTTCCACTCTCAAACTTACGGATTCTTAGCAGAATAATCTCAGATTGTTTTAAGTGAGTTCATATCACTAATACTTGTCAACTCTTCTACTCTTTCTTTTACTTGTATTCTTTTTCTTTTGTACCAAGTGTAGAATTGACCAAGTTCATCATGTTCACTAGGATTGGACTTGTGTTTCAGTAAGTGTGCGAACGTTTGGAACCTTGGCTACCCGAATTAAGTTCCACACCTCACTTGAACATTTTGCACATCTACTTTCTATACATTCATGACCAACCGGTTTTATCAACTATGTTGATGAACTTTGAGCTTTGGTGAATCATATAACGAGGTATTCATACCTCCTTGCTTCACATCTATGACAAACTTAACGAACTATGGACATGAACTATACATATATATTGTATTTTATTAATAAACTAGTCTGGACATAATGTTAATCGCATTCTGATTAAGTGTTATGGTCCTAGACTGTTCTGTCTCGTTGCTAATACTCGTTCAAAGAGATCAGTGTTGAAATGGGTGCAAAACGAGCTAAAGCATTCCAGAACTGTCACTTTGCACGAAGTGGACAGTCACTTAGTACGAAGTGCAAGTCACCTCGCCCGAAGTGGTCAGCCCACTTCGCACGGAGTGGAGTTTTCTATGTTTTCGTTCTGTAACGCCCCAAAACCGAATGTTTGACTCACTAGTATGGTTTAATAAGATATGAAATGAAAGGTGATAACTAAGTTATTTAACTTAGTTAGAACTATAAGTCTTATGGTAAAATACAAAGATTTGTGGCAAAAGGGATAAATGGCAAACTAGAGGGACTAATGGTGGGGATTTGGATTGAAGTTTCATCTAAATAGAATTTGCAGGGATTTGGTGTGTGTATGTGTGTGTGTCGACACACATAGAAGGAGAAAAGGGGGTTCTTCCCCAAAAGCTCATAAATTGAAGAAATTGATGGTGAAAATGTAAGCTAATCTCTTGCATGAGTGAAGAATTATCATCATCTCAACCTAACAAACGTGTGGTAAGTTGTAATTTGAGATTTGATGATCATTGATGAAATAGGTTGTGTTTAATCCATGAGCTTGTATAAAATTAGAATGATAATGAATTAGAATCATCTCATGAAACATGAATCATGCACGAAATTCTGATTATTTTGATGTTCTAATGAAGACCCACTTTTAGTCATAATGTTATGAAGATGATGATGTTGCAAGTGTTGAATCAAGGGTAATTTGATATATAAGAAATTTGGATGTTGTAGACTATGGTTAAATGGGGTTGATTTAGAAGGAAAGTTATGTGAAACTAGTGAAATTTGATGATCTTGATATGAGCTAGTGAGATTATGCATAAAATACTTGTACAATGCGCTTAGATAGTGGTACACACACCAAGTGCTTGATGAAATGCACGAGTGAGATTATTAGATGAGATTTGTATGCGAATAATAGGTGAACATGTATAGAAAGTGATAATGATATACTTGCTAGTAAAACAAGTTTAGGAATGTATTTGATAAGTATATGTGAAACGTAGTTGATGATGTGATTCAGTAGAATGATGCTTTAGGAACTAGTACCCTATGTTTGAATGGTGGTGTACACCATAAGTTGGATTAGTGACTTAACGATAATTAGAAACGGATGTGTATGAAATGTACATAGTGTCATTAATATAGCCTAATATGATACACAAATATATGAGGTTATGTCGAAAGTTCATATGATAAACGTTGACTTCTGAAAGTCAACTGCACATAGGAATGCATGCTAGACTTCTTGTCACAATGGTAAGACTATAGAAAGTTATATGGTACGTGTTACATCAATATGTGTTATATGGACGATATGATGAATTATATAAGTTGAAAGGATGTGGTTTTGGGTATATGCCTTTATGCTTGTTAGAATTGACTAATGAAAGTCAAATGCGAGATATGCAATTGGTATAATCGTTATTATGTACAATCGTTTATGCTAACAAGAATGTGATTTGTGATGACATGAAAGTGTAGGAATCATGTCATAATGGATGAAAGCATGGAAGGCTAATGGGTCGGAAAGAGGCAAGGTAACGGATGCAAATGCGGATGCTAAGGTAAGTGACTTCTTGAATTCACTTCGTATGTAAGTGTATGAAGATGTTATTGTATTCGAATAATCGAAATTAAAGTAGAACGTATAAATAAATAAGAAATTAATAATAAGACTTCTTGAAAGGGATTGGTATGTCATTAAACCGTGAAAGGGGTAAATGGGTCGTGAATTTCGTAGAAAGGTTATTAGACGAAAAGAGTGGGAATTTAATATAGTAATCGGAAGGTTTTGAAAAGAGATAGCATATGTTAAGTTAATGGAAATGGTATGTTCGGAAGGCCCGGGGTTGGCCTAGATAATCAGGAAAATCGAACTGGGTCAGAAACAAGCTGCAAATTGGCAGCAATAGCAGGTGACCGTAAGCTACGGTACCCGACCGTAGCTTACAGTAGGGAAAATCTGTTTAGCAGAAAGTCATGATCGTAAGCTACGGTACCCGACCGTAGCTTACGGCAGGGAATTTCTGTTTTTGTAGAAAGTCCTCACCGTAAGCTACGGTGAGTGGACCGTAGCTTACGGCAAGAATGGGCACCAAATGTCAATTTTGATTGTTATGTATATAGATTGTGTTTCGTACTTTCGTATCTTTTAAGGCTTACGCAAAAGCTTCGGTAAACTTCCGAAAGATAGTATAATCTATGAAAAGTTCGTAAGGGTTTTTTTTTAATTATGAAATCGAATACAAATAATGACTTTCGAGCTCGTAAAGGATAAATAGAAATATATACATGTTTGAGATTCGGAATTCGTGGAAATGAATGTGTAAGAATGTATTGCACGAATGGGGAAATGAAGCTTGTTTTTAAGTATGTTTATAAGTAAATTAGTAGGCATAATTGAAGTTCGACGATTGAACACGGATAAGTGAATATGACTTGAACGCATATATAAATGTATATAGATGCAGAATGAAAGAGATAGATGTCGATGTCAATGTGAGATGTATGTATGAAACCTGTATGTAAGTATGTGTATATATATGAAAATGATTATACATGATGTAGCCCAATAAATGTCGTTTGATGTTATGTGCTTATATGAAGATGCTAACTGATTGTTGTTGAGGATGAATTTAGGAATGCAGGAAAGTAAAAGTTGGGTTCTCGAAGGTTTGAGGCTCGGCATAAGGAATAAGTTTGAAGAACATCCTATTGGAGTTCTATATAATGCTTGATGGATATGTAGATGATTTATGTTTATGTTTTTAATTAAAATATATAATGTCACCAATTACTAATACGTTGGTTATATTTATATGGTGACGCAGATTAGACAGATCATCATGGAGACATGTGGACGAAGAACGAGTCAAAGAGCAAGGATTGTACGGGAAGAGCGGTTTCATAGCTTGCTTTATGTATTACATTTGGCAAGTCAAGCAAAATGAACGTAGTAAATCTTTTTAAGAAAGTGTCCAATTAATTATAAATGAATCCTTAAGTATGTTATACAGTCAATAAAGAAAGAATTTTTAAGTCGGTACTTCCGATGTGTCGTTTTGGGTCAAAACGCATTTAGGGTGTTACACGTTCCATATTTTCTGACTCCGAATCCTTCGTTAAATATAGTCTGTTCATACAGCTCTGTTTACCCATTGTAGGGTAACTTCGGTTTACATCACCTTAACACCCCAACACAACGACTCGCTGATTTATTGGAAAGCTTGCTAAACCATGAGTATACTCGACCCCGTTTTACTTTTACACTTTTTGGTGCAATACGTATACTTATTCAAAATCACACAATCATGCTTTTACTTAATCACAAACAATCCTTACTCGTGCTTTATGTGCTAAACTTGAATTCACACATGCTTAAACTTATATGCTTATACTTAGTCATTAACTTCGATCAAGCCTCCTTTAACATGTATAGCGCTATAGGAGTAACGCACCGCCCGTATTTGTGAGGTAATGTTAAGTTAAACACATACAGTCATTTCATTGCTATGATTAGATTACGCTAGCCGTAAACTTTGGGTTGACTCGTATAATTGCATGCTAGTTTAATGTATGTTAGCCTTGAGATTAGACATTTATGCATGAGAAATTGTTCAAACGTTTATACTATACTATTGTTGAAACTTGTATACTCGTTGATGCCTTGTGTGTTGAACTATACTTTACTACGTGTGCAGAGGACGACGATTATGATGACGCATGGAATCTTATAGGATGGACTAGATATTCACTTAAAATTAGAACTAACGTTAGATGGTGTTCTTAAATATGTTGTTGTATTTTGCATCCAAACTTTGTACTTGATCGTTTATTAATGAAATGAAATTTGAGTTATTTAAATACTTGTCACAATTTAGCGTTATGACGTCTCGAGCAATCTATTTCATCCCACCCCGATGCTTCCGCCATCGGTTGGGGTGTGACACCGTAAAGCTCCCGAATAGCTCCTTAAACTCCGTTAGACCTGCAAAACACAATTCTAATCAAAGTAGGCCATTCGAAACCAAAATTCACATAAATATATAAACTGAAATACGAATGATCATCGGTTTTCGACCACGCATCACTTGTTAAACCATTCCAAGGCTTAACTTGCCTATGGCGTATGAAGTGCTAAAATAGATTAATACCGCGTAAGGTTAGCCTTTTCAAACTAGGGTTAAGACTATAGACACACCTTTAGACCTATTTCAATAAAGTAACCATATGGATTCTTATGACTTAGGGTTTCTAGCCTAGTGCTTAAGGCTGTCAACGAACCAAGCCAATTACGACTACCAAGTAATACATTAGAATACCCTAATTAGTTTCTAGACCCTTATAATTAGATCCTTCCCGTAAGTAGAACATATGTTTAACTAGTTATGACGATTAATTATCTATTACCGATTAAAGTATAGGCTAATGGACATCAATATACCATAGAGATAACAAATACCAAATCTAACATGCATAATCACCACAAAATTAACATCATAACCAATATCAACATACACACACATGATCAAAAGAACTGATCATATACACTACTAAAATCATACAAACAAGATATCCATCATCAATCATAAACAAATCAACGTATCATCTTATCCGGATAGTTATACGAAAGTTTAGCCGAACATGACAAACAAATTCAAAATATAAATCAAATTCATCATCATGACAGAAAGTTCTAAGATTGGAAAACTGTAAAGAATAACCCGTGGAATCAGTAAAAGCTTCCCCGAGCTTTAGATCTTCAAGTATCGTCTACTTTTCTCTTCCGAATCGTCTTCATCTTTTTTTTACAGCCTTTTTTTGCTTTTTCTCGAACTCCAATCCTCATTAGGGTTTCCAATGCATTCCTTATACATCACAGAACCATTTTCAATTGCCTTACGGGTCGTACCCTAGATAGGCCCACGACTCGTAACCTTGATTGGACCCACTATGGTCCAATTCCCCATGGATATTCTGTACTTTGTTTAAAAGGTAGTTGTTACAGTCTGTATTCATCAGGTCGAGTACGGTTCGTAACCTATCTGATCTTCACATTCGTACTTAGTCTTTTACCTAGTGCTTCGTTTACATTATTTTCACGCCCAAATCACCTCTTTTTAACATTTACCTACACTTCTCAACGAAACAACAATTACTATATATTATTGTTAGAAATGCGATGATTACCAGTGACGGATCCAAAAATTTTTATAAGAGGGTGCAAAAATTGGATCAGGTTAGTTAGCGTCACGTAATGACGGGTCAATGGGTTGGGTCATAACAGGTCAACAATTTATCTTCAGACAATAATAAATGAGGTGATATACTGAGAGGCAAACCAAAAAATTGTAAAAGTAGAAGGAAATCTTAATGTAAAACTTATAAATATAATCCCTACTTTAGTGATTAAATATATATAAATGGAAGCTAGTGTATAAATTTTGATTTCAATCCAAACACTTCTCACATGCAAAATCAAAGTAAGCATTCACAAAGTCAAAAATTAAGTGGGTTAAAATAAAAATATCAAAGAGTTGAGTGTTAGTAAAGAATTGAATGGATGCCTAATATAAAATTTGTTTGGGGCCTATATTGATTTTAAGCCATTTTTAGAAAAAAATATACTACATTTAAGAGGTTCAGGAGGTGCCTAGGACCCTATCTGCCCCTATGATTATACCCTTTAGATTGGTATTTTAACACTATAATATTACATATCCTATGACTACATCAATTATCCATTGCTTGTCCCCAAGCAATACATTTGATTTTAAAACAATCATGACAATCAACACAACCTTTAAATTTTCAAAACCATGCTATTTCTTACCCCAATCCTCAAAATTTGCTCCCAAGACTAACAAAGATAAGAGGTTGACATCCTAGACAAGTCATTTTAGTGTTACATTTTAAAAACAAGAACTTACCCAAACTCATCTTATCCACCTTATAGAACAACTACATAGTTCATACCCCTCACGATTTTCAATCCTCCCGACTTTTTTCTAAAACTAGCATAAGATGTGCTAGAAATACTACTAATCCTCACCACATACATATAACTATCATTTTTACAGGCTCGTACAAAAATCAACAGCCTATTTCGACAAATAACACTAAACAAATCATAAGTACTTTATTAGGTTTTTGGTTTAGGGTTAAAGGTAGTAAACGAACATGTGAAAATGAGTAACAAAATGGCTAATCATACCACAATTCAACTTTCATCATTTACAACTCTTCAACTTTTGACAATCTTCTAATCTTTTAATAGCATCTCTTTATGCATTGCATTAGGATCTTTGATCACCACACTTATCTTTTTCTTTATATCTTTTTTCTTTGTTTCTCTTTCTGATTTTCATTATTCTCTTTTCGTCAGGGTAATGAAACGAATAGACTAACAAAGGTATACTTTGGCTTTAATAACAAGGTAACCAAACAAAAAGACTTAGGCTCAAAAGGGCTTCTAATAGAAAATTACAAGGTATGAATATGAAATGAAAAAGGGTAAACAAAGGCTCATATTTATCCTACTTTTGCCTTAATCATATCTGTAAAGTAAATACCTTGCCGACCAGACCTGTTTAACCGGTTTGGCTTACAGTATATTTATATTCAGAACCAGAATCACTAGTCCAACCTAACATTTTAATCAAAACCGGTCAAACCAAACCGTAAACAAACCCTAAAACCATTCACACTACTCCAAACATGTACTAAAATTCTTTCACCCAACAAGTCACCCTCCCCTTTGTAACTTCTTCTCAAAATTGCCTAAAACGGAATACATACATTCATTGTATGTATATCATTCATCCGGTCTCCGTTTAAACTCCGAAACCCTCACTTTCCACAAAGAAACCGTTGATCACCGACGAACACTCGATTTCAAGCTCAAACTCTGCTGATTCATCCATTCGGTACGCCTCTCATCATCCCCCCCTTCCATCTACAACCGCAATCACGCAATCGCACCACTCGAAACCTACTTATAGAGTCCGATTTTGTGCTTTTTGGTGAATATTTACGTGTTGTTAGATATTGTAGTTTGAAAGTTGGTGTATGAAGGTTTTTAGTTGAAATTAAACATTGCAATCGTTTTGTTCAATCGAAGTTGTGGAGTTTGCGTGCAATTAGTTGAGGAGGTGGTGGCTGTTTGTTGATTAGTTAGGGTTTTGAAGTATGTTGTGTTAGTGATTTAGTGCATTGTAATGCTGATGCTTTGATTGTTGTATGTTTGTGTTCGTTGGGGTGTTTTAGTTATGGTTGTGATTATTATGTGGAGGATGGAGTTATGCGGCTTAGATGCTGGATTATAGTTTTGAAAATGTTGTATTTGCACTGGAAATATGTGAAAGATTTGTTATATGAAGTTATGGATTTGTGTATAATTATGCGATGAGGTGGTGGCTGTATGGTAACTAGTGAAGAGTTTATTGATTGGTTAGGGTTTGAAGCTTTTTTTACAACTGTTTTAGTGCATTGTAGTACTGTTTAATTTTGGACTAGTTGATGCGTTGATTGTTGTATTGTATTCGTCGGGCTATTTTACTTTTGATTGTGAATTTGTGATTGTTATGTGAATGATGTAGTTTAGGCGGTAATGCGTTTTAGACGCTAAAGTGTTGTTTTAAAAGCCTTGTATTTGCTCTTAAAATAAACGAAGAATGAGTTATTTTACGTAAATTTAGGAATTGCTACTCTTAACAGCCTCATAGCATTAAGGTTTGGCTGTTTCAGATCATTTCAAATTACTTTTGGCCAGTTCAACCTTGTTTTTTTTGGGTTCTGTGGGCCTTGCTGCACTCACGGCGGTTTGGCTGAGCTCTTTGGTGCCTTTAACTACAGCACGCGGGAATTGTTATTATTTTGCTAGCGCTTTGCATACCATCATATCTTTATTTTTTGTTTTAAGTCATGTAATACTCTTGCATGTTTATCCCTATGCACTTGGGCAGCATATAGCAATGTCAATTTGCTACTAATCTGTGTTGGATTCTAATAGCTTAACTATGTTACCTCTGACAGATGAAAGTGAAGATCACACTATAACGGGTTGCAGTAGCTGCTTTTTTTTGCCTGAGGATGTGTGGATAGTTATGTGCATATATCGTCATAGTTTCTGAATGTTAGTGTGAGGAAGGATGAAGATGGTGTCAATCACGAGTATATTGCAACCTTAATAGGTGAGGTTACTTGCTTCTTGTTAATGTTTTGTATGAGGTGCAATTCGGGCCCAATTAACCATAAATGTAACTAAATGAGTTGATAAAGATTAAGTTTACAGGTCAAAGGGGTAAATAATACTTTACAGGAAACAGGTCAAAGTGGTTAAAAGTCGTCCAAAGGTCTTTTTAATGCATAAAATATCCTAAATCATAAGTTTAGTTAATTGTTGATATACATAGGTTTTGTAATCATATTTGAGACGGTTATCATATATGAAAAGTTCAGAAAATTGGGCAAAAAGCGTTTCAGGTCAACAGAATATGATTCGTTTTGACCCGCATCAAAAGTTTTTTGCTTTGGCTCAGGCCTCAGAAATGTTTTGATCAGTTTATTTAAACCACATATTTTGCCATCTCAATATCATAGTTATTGATAATGAGGATAGCTTTCGCTATCATGTGCTTCATAGTGTAAAATTAGTTTGTGTATTTATAACATTTAACCCTCTCTATTTTCACTAGTTTACATTTTGTCCTTGAACTTATAAATTTATACATGAAAAAGTATAAAATTAACATGATATATAAATATAAATAGCTATTTTTATTTCTTAAATTTTTTAACTACCTTATCGCTAAACACGAAATAGCGGGCGCTATTTCGTCGCTATCGCTACGTAGCATGTAGTACCTTGTCGCTATTTGCTATCAATAACTATGCTCAATATGTTATTTTTGTGTTATCTTATTCTTCCATTATTGTATTGCCATCCTCTTATGTTTAGGTACTACAATTTATCTTTTACATAGAGAACGCGTGGGATAATGAGCATGGCGAAAGAAACATCTGAAAACGGTACAGATTTATCCGCTGATGATATTGGCACTATTGAGGAAATTCCCGAAGACACAATTCTGTCTAGACAAACTTCTGTTAACCTTGTGCCTTTTATCGGTCAAAGGTTTGTTTCTCAAGATGCCGCTTACGAATTCTACTGTAGCTTCGCAAAGCAATGCGGCTTTTCTATTCGACGCCACCGTACACGTGGCAAAGACGGTGTCGGAAGGGGGATTACACGGCGGGATTTCACCTGCCACCGTGGCGGGTACCCACAAATAAAGCCGTCAGAAGACGGGAAAGTACAAAGGAACAGAAAATCATCACGTTGTGGATGTCAAGCTTACATGAGAATTGTAAAACGCGCCGATTTCGATGTTCCCGAATGGCGGATCACGGGTTTCAGCAATGTACACAATCACGAGCTTTTAAAGTCGAACGATGTTCAACTTATCCCTACCCACTGCACAATGTCGTCAGATGACAAAAGTCGTATATGCATGTTTGCAAAATCCGGGATGTCAGTGAGGCAGATGTTAAGGTTGATGGAACTAGAAAAAGGCGTTAAGCTAGGTTGTTTACCGTTTAACGAAATTGATGTGAGGAATTTACTTCAGTCTTTTAGAAATGTTGATAGAGATAATGACGCAATTGACCTTCTTAAAATGTGTAAGGACAAGAAGGATAAAGATCCGAACTTTAGATATAATTTCAAGATTGATGCGAATAACCGTCTGGAGCATATTGCCTGGACTTATGGCTCATCGGTTCGATCTTTTGAGTCGTTCGGGGATGTTGTGGTTTTTGACACAACTCATAGGTTGGATGCTTATGATATGGGTCTTGGAATTTGGCTTGGAGTTGACAATTATGGTACCAATTGCTTTTTTGGTTGTGTGCTGTTACGGGATGAGAATATGCAGTCTTTCTGTTGGGCCTTAAAGGTGAGAAGCTGTATCTGTTATTTCTTCTTTTTCAATTTGTTATCCAGTTGCTCCTTTGAAACTTTGTTATGTGTTTTATTTTATCCGAGGTGTGACAAAATGGGCAGGTTGGTGGTTGGGTAACTGGTCAAATCGGTTTTGTTAACAGGTCTTGATGGATTGACCTAAAAACACTTTATTTTTTGATATATATAGGGTTGGGTTCAATGGAGAACACTAAAAAAGTGGGGAACCGACTCAAACGAACTCTGATTGGACTCATTCCAACGACACTGGAACCAGCTCGTCGAACCCTAACTAGAAACTCCAAACCCTTAATCTTAAATTCTAAACATAAACCCTAAACCTAAACCCCAAAGCTAAACCATAAGACCAAAACCTAAGCTAAACCGTAAAATCTAAACTATAAACCTTAAAAGCTAAACGCTAAAGCTAAACCCTAAATACTAATGATAAACCCCAAAACTAAACCTTAAAATAAAACCCGAAGACTAAAATCTTAGCTAAACCACAAACCCTAAACTATAAACCCTAAAGCTAAACCCTAATTACTGATGATAACCCCTAATATAAAACACTAAAATCCAAACCCTAAATCCTAAAAGCTAAACTCTAAATATATATTATATAGGGTTCGACGAGCCGGTTCCAATGCCGTTGGAATGAGTCCAATCGAAGCTCGTTTGAGTACGTTCTCCACTTTTTTAGTGCCCCCCATTGAACGTCCCAATATATATATACACACACACACACATATATACACACACACTTTGGATGACTTTAGACTCTTTTTCTTAAATATCATTTCCATTTTAGTATTTTACTCATTTGGCCCGTTAGAGATGAAACATAACCTTGACCAACCCATTCAATGCCACCATTACTAAATCTAATCATCTTTCATTTTACCTTTTTTGACAGACATTTTTAGGATTCATGAATGAAAAGGCTCCGGAAACAATATTGACCGACCAAAACATGTGGCTAAAAGAAGCAGTCGCCATTGAAATGCCAAGAACAAAGCATGCCTTTTGCATTTGGCATATAATTTCCAAGTTTTCGGATTGGTTTTCCACACTTCTCGGTTCACAATACGGTCAATGGAAAGCGGAGTTTCATGGACTTTACAATTTGCACTTGGTTGATGAGTTTGAATTGGGATGGAGAGATATGGTTGATGCGTATGGACTCCATGGAAACAAACACATTGTTAGCTTGTATGCTTTACGCATGTTTTGGGCACTCCCGTTTTTGAGATGTTACTTCTTTGCTGGGATGACTAGTACATTTCAACCAGAGTCCATTAACGCTTTCATCCAACGGTTTTTAAGCGCACAGTCTGTCCTTGAAAATTTTGTAGACCAGGTATCGTTTTTCTTCTTTAAATGTTATATAAATTAGAGCTAGAAGGTTGATGGCTCAGGTTCTTGTTGAACAGGTCATTTTTAGTATGTGTCTAAATGGGCCGAAGGGTTGGGTTGACCTACAAACACAAAAATATGCTCATTTGTAAAGTTTGTAGGTTTATATATATGATTAATGTGTCAATATGATTACAGAAACTATATTATTACATAATCATCTGAATAAAATGATTTGAAAGATTTTGACCAAAATTTGACCGGTTCTCTTTTAGCTATATATTTTCTGTTAATGACTCGTTTAATCCTTTTCAGGTACCCTAACCTGCTCATTTATAAGTAAAATGAGCGGGTTGGGTCAGAACAGATTTGGGTCAGGATGGACTGATTTTATAACAGGTTCAGTTTGGTTCACAGGTCAAAACGGGGTCTAGCCAAGATAGGTTTGGGTTAAAATGGGTTATCAAATTACTCGTTAATTATCACCTTTTATTTTCAAGCTCATTTGTGGTCGTTCGCTTAACCATTAATGATATATCATATACTTTGCTATTAACCCTTATTTTATTTGTTTAATAGACTAATTTTATTAACAAATTAAATAATACTTTTTTTTAATAAAAGTATTTAGGAGTCTTTATAGTTTAGTCATGACAGGAATTGGGTGACTTTCGCCTGTTTCATTTATAGCTAAATTTTTGATTTAATATGCAATTTATATCCAGGTGGCAGCGGTTATAGATGCTAAAGACCAAGCTGCATTAAAACAGAAAATGATTAGAAGCCGCCAAAAAGTGTCTCTCAAAACCGGTTCACCTATCGAGTCACACGCTGCCACTGTTCTTACACCATACGCCTTTACCAAATTCCAAGAACAACTTGTGTTGGCCCCACAATACGCATCTCTATTGGTCGACAATAACTACTTCATCGTGAGACACCACACCGAAATGAACGGCGGCTGCAAAGTTCTTTGGGTCCCACATGATGAATTCATTAGCTGCACCTGCCATGATTTCGAATTCTCGGGAATCCTATGTCGACACGTTCTTCGAGTTCTATCAACCAACAACTGTTTTCACATCCCGTATCAATACTTACCAGTTCGTTGGCGGGATTCCTTAACCTACACAAAACCAGTTCTTGATCCTTCTTCGGGTAATGTCCATAATGTCCAGATGTTACAGTCAATGGTTTCAAGTCTAGTTTCTGAAGCCGTGGAGACCGATGAAAGGTTAAACTTTGCTTGTGGTCAACTCAACTTGGTCTTGACTCGGATCAAGGAGTTTCCGGGACCGTCTAGTGGTATTAATAATAATATATCTTATAACAATAGTCCACCTGATTCGTTAATTCTTCCGGAAGTTGAGGATTCTGATGGTATTGTTCAAAGTTTCACTCATGAATCGTTGACTTTTGGTAAGCTGAAAGAGAGAAGGTCAAAGCGAAGGCGTTGCTCTGTGCCCTGTTGCGGGCAGTTCGGGCATGATTCTAATGACTGCCCGTTGATGGAAGATGATATAAACGAAGATGGCCTCGGGTTTCTATAGTTATATGGTTCTAAAAGGTTAGATGTATAATTTTATCATGTTTCCATGTCAATACACGTCGAATTTACCATCTTTTATCAATGCAATGACTGTTCTTTCTGCATAATGGTTCCTCAGTTATTAGTTCTAACAATCAGTCTCAGTTATTTCCATTAAAACAATCTAGTGACAATTGTATATGCACCTGAGTTTTACGGTAACGGTTTTTATTCGTGCCATTTGTTTGCTAGTTCGATCCATGTACTACTTTCAATACACATATGCACATTGCTCAATGAAATCATGTTTAAGCTTAAATTCATTCATCTGTTGACCTTTAAAAGTCAATATTCCGTACTATGTCATGCATGAACTACCATTTATTCATGTAGAGTTACTATTCAATCATCAACTTTCTAACGGTCATTAGTTAAGAAGCTTACTAACTTTGCTTTCATGTCGTTAACCAACGATCCGTAAGTCGGATCTGACCGTCTCTTCACAAGTCATTGCCATACCCTGCCTGGTTTCATTTCTCTACATGATGAGCTTCAACTCGGGATCATCATATCACCAATTTTATTGTTTTCAATCACATTAAGAATCCTACCATTCGTATCTACAAGATCTACGGCTAGGCATATACTTTAGATTCCATAATGGTTGACTTTCAATAGTCCATTCAAACCTTCTTTCACCTAATATGTCTAAAATTATACAATTTCGTAAATTTTTTGTCCAAGTGCCAAACCAAATTACTTTTCATTTCTTATGTAAAATCCTTACATTCGATTCGTTATTTTGCCGCAAATTACTTTGCATTTCTTATGTAAAATCCTTGCATTCCATTCGTTATTTTGCTTTTGCTGAATCTCGTAGTTTTGACTTTTCAAGATGACACCGCCACTTCTTACTTATATATATATATATATATATATATATATATATATATATATATATATATATATATATATAGGGTAAGGTTCATGTGAGAACCACCTTTATTGTGAGAACCGTGACGTGATTGTCGTAGTCTCACGGAAATTTAATCCAAATACTGCTAATAGCTAGCGGTAAGTGGGTATCGTGGGTATCGAACACATGAGTTGTGGAAATTGTGTTATCTAAGGCTTGCAATAACTTGACTAGATTACCTAAAATGCGGAAAAATTAAATTCAGAATTTTTAGTATTGTAGTTTTAGATTTTAACTAATAGCAATTCAAAGATTGGTTGTTTAACAGATTAGAAGCAAGTGATCATCTTAAGTTTCCGGTTTCAATTAACGCATGTGTTTCGGATTCAACTAGAAAGAGTCACATAGACATGACTCGTGTTTGATTAATTGTTCGTGATAAAAAGGAACTAAGTACGCGGATTATTACAATGCGAGGTTGTTACCCGATGACCAATTAACTAATATCCAACCCTTAAACCTCCCCGTGATATCTCGATTGTCAATGACACCAAGAACGTACGATTAAAGCAATGATTAAAACATCAATCAACAATTTACCAACAAATATCCAAACACCATAACAACTACAAATATTGCAAGTTATATTATTCTAGAAATTCGAAATCAAAACACAATTGTTCAAACAAACCTTCCACTCAAGATGACCACAAGGAGTTTTAGCCACTCATGGTCTTGCAATTCATCATACCTTCAATTGTTTTGTTCATAGGAATCAACAACACAAAAGTAATGTTTAGAAATTGTTCGGAACCCACAAGATCACCCAAAATCGCCTCTAAGCTCTGCCAAAAACATTCCAATGATTGAGATCTCAAAAGACCATTCAAAACCAAGTATAAATGGGCAGTTACACATTTCTCGCAGCTCACCACCGTAAGCTACGGTGCCTACTGTAGCTTACGGTGGACATAAATTCCTTTACGGTGTCTTATGGTGAGTTTGAAGGTTGGACTGCACCGTAAGCTACGGTGCCCACCGTAGCTTACGATGGGCATCAGAATTTCCCATTTTGCCCTTTCATCAATTTCTTGAGTCTTCATCTTCAACAAGCCAATTACAAGCTCCCAACAAGCACGTTAAACTCCCTTGTTTATGCTCTTCGGTACCTGCAAAGCCATATACACCGTAGATATCAAATCATAACAATTAACCCATTTAAATGTGAAATATTAATCATTTTAATGCACTTACGGGTTGTCCAATAGACCCCCGTCAAACTGCAAGAACCAATGTGAACACAAAAAAATACCTAAAAAATCTAAAAAACACACATTTTTTATTTTTTTTAAAATCGCTATATTTCGTTACCAAAGTTTTTTTTTTCGAGTAACAATTATCGATGCACATGTGCATATGTATCAGTAGACAAATGCACTTTCATTTACACTATCATCCGTAATACACTACTTTTTATATTACCAGTATTAAAAATGCACATATGCATCATTATGTATAACTATGATATAAAGTGTTTTGGTACAAAAAGTTTGTGATTTTAAATGATGAAGTAGACCTATATACATGGTTTTTGGTTAGTTATATCTAGTGGTTGATGGTTTAGTTATATTTGTCACTTATGATGTAATATGTTGTTTGGATTGTATAAAGGGTGTTGATGTACATGTAATAGAGTGAAATATTGGTAATGGTATTGTACTATGGATGGTAGGAGGTAATGGTATTGTTTTATGGATGGTATGAGGTAAGGATAGTGTATTATGGATGGTATGATAGATAAAAGGGAAAGTGTATTTAAGGTAGTGTACCAAAACACGTTATATTATGTTCATACATATAGATGCACATGTGTATTTCTAATATTGTTAATGTAAAAAGTAGTGTATTATGGATGGTAGTGTAAATAAAAATGCAACTGTCTAATATTGTTAATTTATTACGAAATTTGTCAAAGAAATGATACATATGCACATGTGTATGGATAATTTTTACTCGATTTTTTTTTTGTTTTTTTAGTGAAGAAATATAGCGAATTTTTTAAAAAATAATAAAAAATTGTGTGTTTTTAGATTTTTTTAGGTATTTTTGGTTGTGTTTCACATCGGTTCTCGCAATAAAGAGTGGTTCCTAACGGATCCTTCTCATATATATATATATATATATATATGGATGAGTTAAAATGAGAACCACCTTAAGTTGTGAGAATCGTGAGAAGGCTATCCAGAAGGTTTTTCCGATTTTCTTTTTCTCAAAAGTCATAAAAAATCACTTGTTTCAGCAATTTTTTTTTAAAATACCACATACCCATATTTACATGAGGCGTAAAAAAATATCTATCTTAGTACAAAATTTACACCACCGCATAAAAAAACTTGCATAAGTCAAAACTACCAACTCGATAATTTTTTTACTTTTTTTACAGATGTATTTATAATGTTTTCATATACGTTTGTGCAAAAAAAAATTTAGCCCAACTCGCGCGTAAAGCAAAAGTTCTCACGGTTCTCACAACTCGTGGTGGTTCTCATTTGACCGAGCCCTATATATATAGGGGATGGATCATGAGAAAACTAGTTTAAATGAGAAAACCAAAAAACTAACTAAAAAAAGCCTAAAAGACATATCAAAAAAATTATTTTGAATTTTTTAATAAAATTCGCTATATATAATATATAAAAAAATTCTTTTCAAAAAAAAAAACAAAGTTGTACTACACATGTGTATTAATATGAAAAAGGCTAAACCACCTAACCCACCCCCACCGACACCCCCAAAACCTAAAGCCCTCACCCCACACCCAAAAAGCTAATCTTAATCCTAAACCCCAAAAAACCTAATCTAAAAGCTAAACTAAACTCAAAAGCTAAATCTAAGCATATAATGCACATGTGCAGTACAAGTTTTTTTTTTGAAAAAATGTTTTTTATACATTAAAGTAGTTATTTTTTATAAAAGAAATTGTAAAAAAATTGGTATGTTTTTTAGGCTTTTTAGTTAGTTTTTTTAGTTTTCTCATTTATATGTAGTTTTCTCATGATCCTATCCCTATATATATATATATTGAAGTACGCATTTATATTTTCCTTTCATTTGGAAATACTTACGGAACGTCATTTTACCGTTTGTTGCAAAAATCTTTCTTCCTTGTTAATACTTAAGTCCTTCGTCTAGGTCTTTGCTTGTTATTCATCCTGACTCTCATAAGTCGATTACTAAATGCCAAATATGTAACTTTGTTCAACACATCTTTTTTTCAATAAAAAATCCTCCTATAATGGCTCCCTTTACTTTGACCTTCACTTGTTGTATGAGAACATCCTGCCTTTGCACATTCTTGACCTTAGAAACCCAAAACAATTCCCTCTACTGTTTCTTTTCACCGGGATGAAGGCGTATATCATTTTAGGGAAGTGTAGGAAATGATTCCGCAGCATAGTGTTAGAGCAATCTCCAGGTTGATTCGATACCAATAAAGTGGTTTCTAGTGAGCCATATTCAACTCTTGGTTGTCTTCTTGGTTTTCTCTCGTCTCTTCAGTACTTCCCTGCGGCTATCACCCTATCATGCCTTACTTCCTCCCTTTGTCTTCTTAGAGTCTCTTGGTCCATCTCTTGCTCCGGGTACTTCTTCCTCCAGTACAACAACTTTCCTCTCTGGCCTCTCTAGTTTCTCTCCATACCTCTTCCAATAGGTTTTGCTAGATGTTAACTAATTCACGTTACATTCATTCCTTAGTATTTACTAATAGTTTGCTTCACTAAGAACGTCTCTCTAAGAACGTCTCTCTAAGAAGGTAGCGATTGTTGGCAATTTTAGTGTTATTGACATATGTCACACCCCGGATTTCCTATCCAAATCCATACACCGGTGGGCCTGGGTGGGGAGTATTATGACGTCAGTTGATAACATCATTGTCAATTAAACATGGCACAACGGAAGTCTTGGAATAAAATTACTATTACAAACCGAATGTTCGAAAATACAAAATGATATAAATGCTCGTAATAGAAGATCCACATGCGGATCATAAAATGTACAAAGAAAGAATATAAAACAGACTTTAGGGCAGATCTAAGGATTTGCAAGATCCTCTTATTTCACTACCGAGCAGCTTCCGGCCTATTTCGTATTGTACCTGCAAGCTTCGTCTTTTGAAAATACGTCAGCTTTCGCTAGTAAATACACCCGACTGACTCATTTTGAAAACATTTTAGAAATTAGATTTAAGTGCACAGGACACAATTCTTTTATAACTTGGGAAAGTTACTTTGTGACCTTGTTAACAGATTTACATGTTTGTCCATACATACAGGGCCCAGTACGGAGACCGAGACATGATTAAATACACACAACTTAGAACTCACAGAGGAGTTATCCCGAACGTCTTGGGTAATTTGCATTTGAGCGTCTGTCAGGTGCATGCCTACACCCCGCGCTAAGGTCGTGGCCATTATCTAATGTAATGAGCCGAGGATATCCAGGACACAGTACTTTAACCCCCGATGTTTAAGTTATCAAACAAAACTGATTAAAACGTAATATGCGGATTTACTAGCCACAATCTGGCATTCGATTGATCCCATTTCCGACCAAGTGGTAATAATTTACCGTATCCCAAGCCCGTATAGGGAAAATAAGTTAAGAGTATTTACCTGACTTAGCCTTGTTTAAAATGCAAGATTATATCTCAGCCGTATTCAAAATGAGCTAAGTGCAGATAGCATTTACCGGAAGGCTCTAGTCTGGATTATGGCATAAGCTAACCAATTAAAATGCTAATGGTCTTATGTAAGTCATATACTTAGACCGACTAGCGTAATGGATCAAAAACGGTACGCTAGATTAAGCGATGACCGGATAGAATGTAGTTTAAACCCAACAAGTACCTTGACTTGTATATAATGGGTAAACAATTAACATTCTGGATTTTGAGTGTAAAATGATGAGGTTAAACCCGTTTTGTTTAAATTCCATAAACTAGTTACGTATAATTAACCGTACGCTTACAACCGATAATGGGTAACGGATAAGTCATGGACAAGTCTATATGCCATTATACTTTAATTAAGTTGTAATATCAGTAGGATATCAACTTATATGCCCGGTAAGGTTTTAAAATGAAATTATGCCTCATAAGGGCATTTCGGTAATTTCATACCATATAAAAGGAACTAGAATATAATTTAATGTTAAAATTATAAGTATTCTGGAAAATAACCTATTTATGATATAATATCAGTAGGATATCAATTATATGTGTAATTTATCTTTTATGACCAAACTATGCACCAAATGGGCATTTTGGTCATTTTACACATAGTTTATAAATTATTTGGGATTCTGAGTTTGTATCATGTACCTACTGTAAAAATATTTAAAATAAGTTTTAAAATCAGTATGTAACAAGTCTTGTTTGATAGTTATAGTTTAAAACCATACTATGCGCCGAAACGACGCTTATGTCGTAAAATGACGATTTATGCGATGTTTAACGAAAACTGATGTTAAGGTCAGATTAAAATGTCTTAGATATGTTATTTAATATAGCATATCAATAGGTAAAAGATTTACCTTGAAAAGATATGATTAAAACCATTTTATAAGCCATAAGGGCTTTATCTTCATTTACCAACATATTACAAGGACTTGTTCATAAACTCAGTTTATAATATGATTTAACATCCCAAATAACCCTACTTATAATATTACATCAGTAGGAAACTTATTTTCAAGTTCATTATCTTTTAAACCTTATTTTATACAAAAAAGGCATTTTAGTCAAAATGGCATAATTACAGAACTTGTGCATAAACTTAAATTCTGATTATGATCATGTAATATAACCTCAGAGGGTTATGCTACATTATATTACGATCATAATGCAACTTTAGATCAGTAGCTAACTAATCTAAATCGGGTCAGAATCGAAAGTCAAAGCAGAAGTCAAACTTCGTGACTTTCGGTTGCGAGCCGATCTTAGAACTGAAATTAAAGAGCAGAACATGTTCTTACATGTTCTAATAATTATTACCAACTTGTTTAAGTATCAAAACAGGTTTCTTAACATAGATAAGATCAATTTATGATTTTCCGAAAAATGACCTGTTTGACTTTTTAATATCATAACTTTGACCTGTCAATTGGTCTAGCAAACGTGATTTTCAGGAGGTGCCCTTTATAGGGACTAACACATACCTTATTATGATCACTTAGCCATGTTCATTACGAACAATGGCTGGACCATAATGGTCTTAACCGAAAGTCAAGGCGTTTTCCGTAAAACGCTTGACTTTGGCTATAAAAGCCTATAAACGAAAATGCAAGAGCATGGAACACTTACAAGAGGTTCCTAGAATGCAAGATAACTAAGTTGGATGCTCCTTTCAGTTAGGAACTTCCAGAGGAGGGAGAAGAGTTGGAAATGAGAAAGGTGCAAGTTAAGGTTGAACCTTTGCACCTATTTATAGTTGGAGAGCTTGAAGGAGGTGATGCCAGGTGTTAAGGGGTGTAAGAGGGAGCTTACAAATGTCCCAAAACGTGGCATAGCAGTTTGGGAAGCCATATTTTCGAGTAAATGGTTTTTGGCACCTTTGTGTGGTGGCCAAGGAAACTTTCTGCAGACACAGGCCTCTCGCGCCCCGCGAGAGGCCAGGCCTTAGCCTCTCGCGCCCCGCGAGCGCCTCATGCCAGGTTTCAAAATTGGTAACATTTAGCCCCTCAACTTATTAAACCCCTTTAAACCTTCTAAAACGTCTTTTTAGCACTTTTAGCCCTCCGTAGCCAATTCTTGGCTTACCCGGAATTATGCCCGGACATTGTCGAGCTCTCGGTTCGTTAAAAGGTCACTCAGAGGTATAAATTAACATGTTGACACTTTTAATCCCTCTAATGTCCAACTTTTATATAATTACGGATTTAATCCCTCTCGTCCAACAAATGGGACATGTGAGAGTTAGGACTTCGTAAACGATCACTCAGAGGCTCATTATAAGCATGTTGACTCCGATGTCACTCAGAGGCTGGGCATATTGACATGACGGTCACTTAGAGGCCAAGTTTTAACATGTTGACACTAACGGTCACTCAGAGGCTCGGTTTATGCATGTTGACATCAGAAGATCACTCAGAGACTTAGTTTGAGCATGTTGACGTTTTTAGTTCTTGTTAGTCTTTAATAGACTTAAGATAAAATATGACACGTGTCACTATATTACTGGACACGATTTTACAGGGTGTTACAACATATTTTGGTGGTATTGGATTAACTTGTCGACTAAATTGATCTTATTAAATAATAAACGAGTTAAGAGATGCGGGAGTACAAACTCATTTTAATCTAATAAGATCAGGTATATTTATAGGTTTTGTAAATATGATTTATATTAAATTTTGGGCTTGGTTTTATTATATAAATGTTTGGATGTGTAATAATAGGCATTGTTCAATTATTGTCTGCGAAATCTTATCAAGAACTGGTTCAAAAGAAAAAAAAATACGTAAAACCAATGAAGGGCATACACGGTTACAAGTCAACCCACAAAGGAATAGTGGTACGTTTTTGTTCATCTTCTTTTCAATACAAATTCGTTTTTGAAGATCTCTTCATCTAATCTGATTAATAATTAGTAAGTACCACCAAGTAGATTAATTTGATTGTGTTTTCATGATTTATGGAAAAATTTAAGTCAAGTTCTTCATCTTAATTTTTGCAATTGATTGAAATTGGTTCGAATACATTATGGATACAACAAAGATCACATTCACAATCTCTCACTAATAAGGTAGTAATTACCTATACTTATCTCACTCATCGAGGTAATGATCAACTTTGTTCTTCTCACTAATAAGGTAATAATTACCTATACCAATGTTGATTGGGAAGCATTCTCAAACATTTTGGGGTGCTTTTAAAGTGGAAACACGTGTTAAAACTTAATTGATGAAATATTGTATCTAGATTTAAGTTAAGTTTTCAAGATGTAAACATTTTCTAATGTTGTAATACACTTTTGTTGGGTTGTGTAAGATCCACTGATCGTAAAAACCAAAACCCAAGGGAAACTATCTCCCTGCCTGATGGAATTAGTTAGATTACTATTCAATTTGCAAAAGTTTCCCTCTTTGAAAGCTTCACAAACAACCACCTAAACTACTGGAAATAAGAATTGTCGCCTTGAAGATACAAGATAACAAGTACAAGTGCTAGAATGAAAAGTGTTGGGTCAACTAGTCAACAGTCAAAGTCAAAGTGAAGACTGAAGACCAGAAGACTAAATCAACAAGTCAAAGAAAGATCAGGATTCCAAAAGTACTAGATTCTACCAACAGTTTTGGAATCTCGGTTGTTTACTTGTAATTTACAACAGTTTCTATTTTAGTTGTTTATTTCTCAACTGTCCAGCAGTTTTGCATTGCAAAAAATGCAAAACTGCAGTGCAAAACCACTGGTAGTTACACATTTAATGGATTGTTTAAGGTCGTTTTCATAGTGATGTCACTAGCAGTTCTTTCCTCTATAAATAGTTCACTCTGTAATATGAAAATGTAACCGTAAAAGATGAAAAACAGAAGAACTTAGAAAGAGTTCGGCTGGTGAGGGGGAGTACTTTTGTACAATTGATTGTACTCAGACATATGAATAATATATGAATCTTTGACAATCTTTCTCAAATCCAGCAGTCTCTATGATGATGTATTTATTATCACTGTTTGTTTAATTACTTGCTAATTTCAAACTGTTTTATCAAAAACACACACATTCATTAGCTCTTAGATTCAACAATTTTCTTATAGAAGATTCTTCCTACTATTTTGTTTTATACTCTCATTTAATAAAATATCCTATCTTTTATAAAGTTTTATAAGTTCTATACAAAGTTTTGTTGGATCATGAATTACTAATACCATGTTCTTTGATTTATTGATTAGCTATAGCAATGAAAGTTTAATTGATTTAGTTAGACAAGAACACATCTTTATTTTAAAATTAAGCACACTAGAACAAATGATTCAACAATGCAACAAAAAAATCAGCTACAAATCGTTAGGATTTACAATTACATTGATTGTCTTAAAGGACTTTTATATATCAATTCCAAAATAATTAGAAGAATTTTTTAAAAAAATCAGTTACAAATTCTTTGTCTTTAAACTTTTTAACCATAACATCAATTCTTATCAGCATTAACCTACTTAATTTTGTGTCATAAGTTATTTCCATGGGATTTTCGACAATGACTAATTATTTTGGAATTTTGTGCAATCACTCAGTAATTTTTACAGAATAGAACTATAAGTACTTATAACGTAAAATAAAATAAAAGTTTAGAGTGACAAAATTGTAGACAAGTAACTTGCAATGGTATGTATTGTAAGGGCATTCACATCCATCCATCAAAGTAACCTCCATCTTAAATTTTAAAAAAATTCTTCTAAAAGCACAGTACATCCCATCCTTCATATCTCTCCCCTAAACCTAAATTTTAAAAAGTTGCTATAGTACTTCTTATATATGAAAAACTACTATTCATCATCCATCAAATTATTGCGTGTATAATAACGAGAAATATAATAAAATAAGTGTTTATATGTAAGATAAAGATAAAAATAGTGGACGGGATGTTAGTGGTTTTTTAAAACTGTTGATTCAGCAGCGTCTTTCACCACCACCACCACCACCACATAACCGCCGTAGCCACAACAAAACAACCGTTCAGCTACCATGCTTTCAGTTCTATTTACCGTTGCCGCCACGACCGCCATCACCTCCTATGTCTGGCCACTTCATGTCCATTCAGGTCCGGCTTTCAACCACTGCCACTGCCTCCAATGTCCTTTCTTTTAGATATGTTCTTTAAGAACCGGCTTTTAGATTTGGTCAGATTTGTGTTTTCAAATAGAGTAGGAGAGAGAGAGAGGTAGACAAAATAGGTAGAGAGGGGGATGCAAAATGTTATTTTCTAATAAAATATTATTTCATATTTGGTTAGATTTGATTAAAAGAAAAATTGTTTTACATATTTTAAGAGCATTCACATTTAATCGTTCATATTTATGTGAGTGGGTTCTCTATATTGTATGAGTGATTGTTAGCGCTTATAAGTAGAGTAGAGAGAATGTTATTGTTCATCAGTACATTTGGTAAGACAATGTTCACCCTCTTAGAGGATTATTCATATATTTCCACTAAAAACTAATTTTTCTCTCATATTTTCAGTTAAATAATATTTTTTATACCTTTATGATTACATTTTCTCTTTCTTTCACTCACAATCATTTCTAAAAATATTGAAATTTATAAGCTTTTCTCTCTTCAGATTTTTTTCTCATATATCTACAGATGAACAATAAATTTCTTATATATTTTCTCTCTCCTCCACTCAAAAACATTAACAACCATTCCTTATAATATAACTAGATTCTCTCACATATTTTTAAGTTTTTTACTGTGAGAGGAAGGTTCATTTAAAAAAAATTAACATGAGAAGAAAAAGAAGAAAATGTATAATGGTAAGACATTAAATAGTTTATAACTTCTCTCATCAATTATGTTATCTCTCATTAGTAAAACAAAAACATTTTATCCTACATATGTCTTATACTTACCGGAATTTACTCTACACACATGTAAATTTACCCTACACATTTCAAAATTTATCTTACACATACTAAAATTTATCCTACATATGTCGAAAATTATCCTTCACCATAAATTATTTTATCTTGAAAGAGTATATTAAAAAATAAGTTACAAGTTTAATTAATTAGCTAATTAATGACAATTACAGATTACCTATATGCCATTTTTCATAACATAAATACACACATTAAATAAAGTAAATGAAAATTCTTTATTAGTTTAAAAGTTATTCTTACAAAATTGTTCTTCTTATTTGAACCCTACATTTTACTGTGAATGCTCTAAGATCCATAAACTTATGTGGAATGAGTACATCACTGAAATATTATTATATTATATATTATACAATCCTCATGGAGGGGAATAGTGCGAGACAGCTGCGTCTCAGACTTTTCCATTGGTTTAGTTAAATTACGATTTTGCTCAGTTTAAATTTACCGTTTTGTTATTCGTTTTGTTTTTTTTCCTCCCAACCAAATTACGATTCTACCCTCAGTTGAAATTTACAGTTTTACTATTGTTTTTGTTTTTTTTCCTGTTAAATTACGAATTTGCCCCCAATTACAGTCATACCATTGTTTTGGTTTTTTTTGACAAAACTATGATAGTTTTTTGTTTTAATTGGTTGATTCGGTGTAATTTTTATTCCTATCAGACGGTTGCCTAATGCACGCTCATTTGTCCTGATAAATTACAATTTTACCCCAGTTTAAAATTATAGTCTTAAAGTATGACAATGTTTTGTTTTAATTGATTGACTTGGTGTATTTTTTTAAGAACATGTCATGAGTGATAGGTATAAATAACCGAAAAACAGACTTATATATTATAAAAAAGAAGTATTTGGTTTAGTGCCTAGTAACATGGACGGAGCAATAAGTAGATTTCTACGTGTGATCAAACATAAATACTAGTTGGAAGTTAAAATATACAAGAAAATGATGTGAACCAAGAAGTCAACACTATTTATGATTAATTATTATGCCAATCGGAGAATTGTTACTACTAACGAAGGCCGGATTTTGCCATGTTGGTATTTTGTTAAATAATGCTTATTTTATATAATATATTATTTAATGGCATGTTATTTAGTTACAGTTATTATTGATAAAAACTCTGTATTTTCTATTTTTGCTATAAATATTACTTGTTAGGCACTTTAGCAATAATAGGGTAAAAATGTTCAAAGAATTATATACAAACATGTGTGTTATTTTATTTTTCAAACAATTTAAACAATTTACTTTTTAGATCTAAACTTACAAGCATATAAGATCTGAACTTCTAAAATTGTTTATAACCTCTTATGTCCGTAAACTAAGATGCGGATTTTAACTAGAAAACACATGTTATCAACTATATATCACGACCATTGCCGCCGCCACCACCACCACCACCACCTAGTGCTCAGGATTGGGTGGCATCCTCCGAGACGCTTGGTACGTTAGGCATTGCGAACTTAGTGCTCCTAGTGCTGCCGGCAAGAGGACTCCGGTGGGTGGGTGGAGGGTGTATGTGTTCTCCCGAATATGACACAATGAAAATGGTTGGATCCATATGTTTTTGCTCTACTTGTTTCCTTGCCCCACAAGCTTTTGTTGTGCTACACTTATAATAATTTCTAAACACAAACACAAACCATTTATTAATAAATATAACATACATCCATGATTTTAAAATGTCAAAATAAATATTATATTACCTTGGACTAACCAAATTCTAAGAGTTCCTTTTCTTAGATGTCTCAAAAAGAAATGTCACCATTTTTTCCATTAATAATATATGCATATGATCAGTGCCGGATCTAGAAAATCTTCGTAGGGGTAACATTTTATAAAAAAAGGGTAATGAAATCGAAAAAACGTAAAAAAAAAGTCAAATTTTTTCAAAATTTAGGGCTACCCCTTTCCCTAAGGTAGGTTCGCCCCTGCATATCATACATGCCACCGGTCACCATTTTGTTTATACCACCCTTATTTAGGTGTGCATAAATCTTTGAAACCAACAAAGCCATTGAAGCAAGTCGGCCGGATTAGCTGGTTTGAGATCCAAATGGTTCAGTTTAGATGGTTCGACGGTTTTAATGATTTCGTTTAGTTTGAAATTTGGTTTTTAATTTTTTTTTTGCTAATGTGTAGGTATGTATATCTATTATAACTATTCAACAATCATTGTGGAATATTGATAACAAGCATGATGGTAGTGCATGATGTATAACCAAACATAGTTGTTATAGCATACTTGGTTGCCCATGCAGAAACGCCTCAATCAGTTAGTGCATAGAATGCACTTTGGTAATTGGTCCAATATCAACAGTACCAGTTTTAAAATATCATCCGATGATGGTTGTCTCATTTTATGTTGGGTGTAACTTTCATGTGGACAAATCTCATTATAAATCTAAAATTCTTAATCATTACATTTTGTCGGATCTCAATAAATACGTTTAACGTACAAAACACAGTGGTATTTTCATAAATATTATACTCGTAAGTTAATTATCAAAATTACTCTATAAATAATTTTGTAGGATAATTTTGATCTTGCATGGTAATTTTAAAAATTACTCTACGAGTAAAATAATTACGAAAATGTCACCGCGTTTTTTTAGGAAAACCTTCGGTTCATACGTTTTGTATGTTAAAGATATTTGTATTTGATCTTTTGTCTAGTAGTTACAAAAAATATAATGTCTGATTATTTTAAATATAAATACTTATGCTAAATAAGAGTGATTATTTTACTTGATAGATTCAATTGCCGATGTGATTATATATATTAGTAGTTATTATGCTAATATAAGTTTTGATTATTTTACATTACTAATCCATTTTAACATATAATAATCAAATTAACTTATTCTAAAAAATAATAATTTACAAACTAACCCATTTACTTATAAGTTAATTTGCTATTCCAATATTTTTCACATATACCAGTTGTGTATCTATTAAAATAGTATTCATATTTATACTCAATAGTATTAATATTTACACTCCAGAAATATGAATATAGAGAACCTTGGAAATGGAGAGCCTTTGATTGGTTTTTGACCATATTTTCTCCATGCCCATGTATCACTGCATAATTCCTCTTGTGTCAATTCAACCACCATCTTTTTCTGCTGGTTTTTCCTTAAAAAGTGAACAAATTCTTTCCAATTAAACACTTATTTCATGAAATAAAATCACTACTAATAAAAACCTATTTTTCTAATAAATGCTCCTATCATTTCAAATAAAATTCCAATGAAAAACCCTAATTTTGCGACAGAATTGCAGCAAAATATTATACAAATAGAGTTAACTGTCATTTCCGTTCCTATAGTCTGTCCAATTATGCCAGTTCAGGCCAAGTTTTAAATTGTACCATTTCTATCCTTGACATTCTTGAAACATGTCAGTTCCATCCAAAAAGCTAAGGTTGAATAGAATAATTGGACAAATCACATAGACGAAAATGACAGATAACTCATGTTTTTTTAACAAAATGATACAAATTTAAGATTTGGCATAAATTGATATAACTGAACAAACCGTAAAGACAAAAATGACAGTTAACTCATACAAATAATATGCACCTTTTTCTACTTGGAGTATCAGTGGAAGTAGAATCACAAGCATTCAACATCTCATGTAGTGTCTCATCACCAACAGAAAGTTGCGCGGTGGTGGTGGCAGCAGCGGCGACAGTCAGACGTTGAGAACACCCTTCTTTGTACACCTCCTTTAGTCCCTCAGACCCGTTTTCGCTACAAGTCGAGTACGAAAACGGGTTCATTGCATTGCTACATGGTACACTTCCCATGACATCAAACTCATCATCATATTCATCAATTGTGGTGGTTGTGTTTGAACCGGTGGCCACATCGGCGGAGATGGTGTTGCAACTCCTAACAACCGCTTGCAAATCCCATTCATCATCATTGTCATCCATTTTTAGGATTTTATGTGGAAACACAATTGTGTGTTGTTGAGGAATACTAGGATGGAAGAGGAACCGCCACAAAAGGGTTGACTTTGAAGAAAGCGTGTGGCTTAAGGGTGGTTTGACTTTGGGCTTATGGGATTTAACTATATATACAAAGTAAAAGGTGAATAAGTGGTTATCTAGGAAACACATGTTGTGTTCTTTCCTTTTTGACTTTTGGCCCAAATGTCAAAAGTGGCCCATCCTTTTGATTTGCTTTCTTATACTCTACCCACGCATACATTGTTGCCACCTACGTGTGTGTTTGTCACACACACAATACATGGATTTAAATGAAAATGGGTAAGTATATAAGCATTATTAGAATTCATTTTATTTAAAGTGTATAAATACATACATTAAGGTTTCAAAATTAGTTTATTGATGAATACATATATTCACGAGTAACCTCTTACATAGTGTATTCACTAGTGAATCAAATGATTGTTAGTGATTCTTAAATATATAGTGATTCTTATTTAAACGCGTCTATGTGTGTAGAGGTGGAGACTGAGAAAAGGTTATCAAAGTGAACCGAATAATTACTATAAAAAAAATATAGCAAGAGCATCAAAGTAAGAGTTATCAAACAACTTGAGAATCTTGATGGAGATAACACAAGAAAATTAACATAACCAAAAAGTCAATAGATACATAAAATGGTTATTAGAGGCAAATACAACACTTGAATCGCGCATAAATGTATCGTGTAAATCGGCACCATGCTTGATTTCTTGATGTAGATGGTGATATCTATACAGATGGCTCTTATCTATATGGTACAACGAAATGGGTCAATCGATTTGGTTTAGCATCTGCTTGCAACGATTGATAGTTCAATCAATTTGGTTCACCATCTGCTTTCAATGTGTGTATAAGTAAAATCGAGTATGGACAAAATCGTGTGAGACTGGATGTAATCTATCGGTTTGGTTCACCGTCTTCATTTGATTTCTTCTTCGTTTTCATCTTTATCAATCCATTAGCTGAATCGTGGACATGACATAATAAGTTGTGACTTTTTTGAGCAAAAAATAATTCGATAGACTGGATGGACAATTGCCAAATTTGTTGGATTTTCTCTTGAATTTGGGTATAAACAATTGCCTAGTGGAGATGGATATGATCGGATGGTTTCGAGGGTGACACGATAATACTCTAGTGGTCCGTCAGTGATCCAAGTTTGCTGCTAAAATAGAAAAGAAACAAAATAGCATCAAAAGAACATAGTACAAGATGATAATGTTGGACTAGGTTGAGATGTCCTCAATCAACATCTTCTTATTCGTATCTAACTTTTATGCATTAAATACGAGTATAAAACATAATATAGAAAACTTTATTCCTTGTAAGAGATGGTTCTAAAAGCTATAAATATTTTAATACGATGAATTTGCCTCCTTTTATCTATTCCACTTTTTGCTTATTTTATAAAGTATAGCTCTAGAAAGTAGATACATTGTTACCGTATAAATTGACTAATATTATCTCCTCTTAAGTACCTATATTTTGGAAAACTTAAAGAGTGGGTGTGGTCCCCATCAAACACTTGTAGCAAAATAAGTAAGATTTTCTAGCGGCCCAAAAAGATCTTTTGTATGGCTTGGCCCACTTTCTGAGGTTGCCCTAAGTTTAAAGGACATTCTAGAAAGGTATATGCCCTTCTACTCAAGGGTTTGACTAAATACATGATGTGAAAAACAACACAACTAAAATAAAAATCAACATTAGTGGGAATAGTGAGCAATGATAGGAGAATCAGATAAATCTAGGTTTTATTCTTCAGTTAAACGGGTTTACCAAGTAATTTCATCATTGTGTTTATGGGCGGGTGAGGTATCGGGTTTTCCCCGGATATGTTGGTGGACTCGGGTTACGCTCGGAGTACTTTGTTTGGTCCAATGGGTGCCCTGAAAGTGCTGAGGATTGATTCTGTTGCCCGTTAAAAAAAAAAGAAAAAAAACTAACAGAACCCATTTTGGTCTAGTCTTGTGATTTTTTAATAAAAACAACAACTTATGAAATTTGTAATGTATATATTTAAAAAATAGTTGGGTGTTAGTCTTTCTACGCACCACACTCTTGTCTTGCCTAATGGGTGGTTATAACATTTCATCGGTCTTCTTACCGTATCACCTATAAAAAAATCGTTGTTCTATTGTCTGAAACCCTTATCATCGTGCTTCTTGTTGTCGCAACCTTATCATCCTTTTCTTATGTCTTCATACCGCACTCCACCACATGGTCACAACCTCTCCGCAAAACACGGCCGTGAGTGTCCCTATCCAACCCATGCTACTTTTTCTTTCCTATCAAGGTTGTTTTTTTATGTCGATAACTTTACTATTCTGCACTTAAAATTCTGGATTTGATCTTTAGTTACTCAGATTGTCCAATTGATGGAGGGGTATTAGATACCATATGTTCGTTAGGGTTAATTATTTAAATTTCTTTTATTTTTTATTTTTATTTGTTTATTTATTTATTTTTGAATTCTCTACTACGGTTGAAGAAGCATGTGAGTTGAGTAATCTTATTCAATAATTATACTCTTACAAATAGCAACCAATCTAATACATTTTCATTAGTTCATAGTCAAAAGGTAAGACAAAAGCAAAAAGATGAAAGAAAAGTTAACCTTACTAATTAAAGTCAACTTGCCAAAGCTTTTTTTGTTATTTCTAACCTAATTTAGCATCGCACATAATAAATCTTTAATTTTTTTATTGTAAACTAAACAATTACATTTGTCTATGTACAACACATACAAACCTTAAAAAGCAAGCCACTAATAAATATGTCTCTTTTGTATGCTAATTTTGTTATACATGAATCACATCTCTTTATTTAAGATGATAAACAATTTCTTTTTTAAAAATATATCAATTTTTTTTTCAATATGTTTTTCTTTTCTGTTTTGTTAACAAAAGGAAGATAGACCCAAATACCCAACCCACTTCTAACACTTACTGTGGACCAAATCTTTTTTCCACTATATATGAAATAGTGATGGCTACACAAATCTACCACCATTACATTACACCCAAATTCCATTGGACCAACATGTAATTTGTGCAAGGATACATGTACCTCCATTCATAATTATACTTGGAATAAAAGTGAATGATTCTAGTAAATGGCCCAAATTAAAAAAAGAATCTTGAAAATGTGTTTTGATATTGATAATGGTTTGGTCAACGAGTCTCATAAGAGGAAAATGCAAGTCCAATGAGAGTAAGATACCTTCCGAGTGCAAAATATAAATTTTCCATGTGGATTTTTATGGAATTATGAATTTCTTATCATAGAAACTGAGATTATATAGACTCGTGATAATTTTTAAAGTGGATGTTGTTGTTAAAGATTATAATTTTTGGTGCATACATGTTCAAATGTAATTCAAATATTTTTGTAACAAAAATGATAACATGTGAGTTATGTGTTACCTAAAAATATTCATATATTCATGAATTAATCCCCTAAAACTCACATCAACCAAAGTGATCATAACAAGATTGCACAATAGTTGGTGCCACGAATCGACCATGGATCAAATGCAAACGACAATGATTTAAAACCATAGAATCTTGTTGAACAAGGATCCACAGTTGATACGATGGTCGAGTCATGCATCAACCTTCTATGGTTCAATATGAAGACGAACCAAAGACGAAAATAGAAGAGTCACGGTTGATGTCACAATTTGACCGCATATTAAACGTACAACCATTTCACATGTATTTAAGATTGAACTAAGACATAGAATTAAAGTCAACTTCAAACAACGTTATAAAGATATACAAAAGCCATTGCAATGTTGAAGTTCTACATTAGTTACTTTTGATTTTCGGGGAAGATTGGGCCATCAAACGACAAAACAAGCATTTTTGTGAAGAGAATCAAGAATTGACGAGAAAGTGGCCAAAGCACGAGTCGTGCATGGCAAGTCCTAGTGATTTCTCCTCAAGTGATGACAAAAGCATGTGGTCCCTAGAAGAGTTGACCACGACCTGTGTTTTGCAAAACACACCCCTATGCAACACTTAACAATATGATTGGGTAAATTACTGACACAAGATTTATGTATTTAAACGGGACGTGTCTTGCCAAGAACGGGTCGTGCTTCGCCCCCATATCAGTCTATAAACTGGCTGCTTGTGCACCCATTTCACTATCCTTTTTCTTCTTATTATCCCCCATTTCTACATGAATTTTCTTTTGTAATTTCATCTTTTTGGTTTGTTCTAAAGATCTAGGACGTATAAGAACAATTTATAAACATTTCAATCTTGTATGTTTAACCTTAATCAATCAAGTTTGAGTATTTTTCATCTCAAAGCCATGAATGGTTGAGCTCTTGCATCACTTGGGGACGATGAACCCTTAATGACTTTTTGATTTCTTTTATGGACAACCATTTGGTGTGTGCAGGGGCGGATGTACCTCATAATTAGGGGTAGCCTCGCTACCCCTTGGAGCTCTGGCGGTAGTGTAAATTTTGGAAAAATTTAACGTTTTTTCGATTTCGTTATCCCTTTCTTTTAAAACGTTACCCCTATGAACGTTTTCTAGATCCGCCACTGGGCGTGTGTTAATAACTTTAAGCAACTAATCTTCCACATTGAAAGTGAACACTCTAAAATATATAAAATATTTCATTAACTTTGTGTTTGTTGATTTAAACATTAATTTGGCTATCTTTATGCATTATAAAACATGTTAACTACTTGGAAGGGGTGGAAAATTATGAATTGGATTGGGTTTTAGAAGTTTTGACTCATGTGGAGAGACTATATACTCGAAATGCAAGAACTTGGTTTAGTCCATTTCTACTACTCTTTAGAAGATAGCACACAATCAAGAGGTCCATAGTAGTTAGTGTGCTAAACCTCTTTTGAAGAAATTTACTTAACATTTTAGTACAAACATTGTGGTGGTTGTCATGTGATTTTACTAGACGTTGACCAATTAGTGGTACCAAAAGCTCTTGTATCCTTGGATAATCCGCGTATTTTACCCTAGCTATAGCAAGCATTCAATAGGTACACTTGCTCTCGTGTATGTAGTCAGTGATCGTATCCTACCATGTTATAAGTTTAAAGTTTGAAATTGTGTTAGAATTAACTAGTTATATATCACACGAAACACATCAAATGGCTCTTATTCCCTTTTGTTGGTTGAAGCCACTATTTGAAATTGATTTCATTTGGTAATTAACTTAAGAAAAAAAAGTGTAAAGCAAATTTTACTTATTACAACGGATACATATTTTGGTGTGTGTAAGAGAGAAAGAGAATGATCATCGACCAAACACAACCGATGTCAAGGTTGGATTGCATCAACCATCCCAACCCTCACATTATATTTAGGTCTTTTTCTCACATATTTGTTTAAACAACTACCTTACATATGTCTAGTTGAACACCTTGCATTTTAATAACACATAATGTTAATTACTTTCTTGATCAAAATTTGATGATCAAAAGGCAAAAGAAAATCAAATTAACTTTAGATTATTTTTTTTTATTACACAAACACTAAAAAAGATGATCAACTCCTTAAAGTGAGAAGTCACTAGTGATACATCTATATTTAATAACTATATTATGATAAGGGATAAGTTGTGATTATCTCTATCATATAAGAAACAAGTTGTGTTTTCTACCATCATGGATTGAAGATTGTAGATAAGTGATCTACACCTTTAGTGAAGAATGACTCATGGGAGAAGGTTAAAGAGTGGATGTAAGGTGGATTTATTAACAGCTAATCTAACCGGAATACATTGTTACATTTGTGTGTTCTTTCTCTTGCTCATTTAGTTTTGTTGACAAAAACTCTCTTAGGCTATTATATAAAATGACAATAAATTTTATAAAATTACCCCCTCAATGTTTGCACAATAATACATAACTTTAAGATTCATTTTATTAGTTACCACAAGAAATTTTATTTTTATATTTTGTTAGCTTGAGTATGGTTGTCTTGTAGGGAACAATATTGTGTCACGATGGAGCACTTTTCTCAAGTCGGAGCATGGTAACATTATTAGAGAAAATTTTACTATGAAAAGAAAATATATGTGATGAGAGATAGTTTATCTTGAGTGTGGTCTTTGGCATTGATGATGAAATATATATATATATATATATTTGTGACAACGAGGGTGATATCACACAAGAGAAATACCCTAGGTCATCTCACAACACTGACACATCCTCGAAGGATCCCATTTTGTACGTGACCATATTTTGAAGCATTATGACCATATTTATTTTGTCTGGCGTGACATATTGAACTTGATCACTTACATTATTGTCATGTCCCAAAAATTTAGGCATATAACTTTATTGGAATTACAAAAGAAATCATTGTTCAATTAAAACACGCAATAGGATTCTCAATAAATACAAAACACAATGGTATCTCAATGAAACAATGTTGAAACAAGACATCAAACCAAATGTTCATCTACACCATATGCCAAGTCTTCTAATATGTTGCAAAACATCATATTATCTATGTATTTTGCATATTTTGTATAAGTTTGGTGTTGTTTTTATGTGTTGTTAGCTTGTATTTATTAGTTGATGTTATTATAGGTCTCGATGTGTAAAAGGAGAAAAAATGAGGAAGGACAATGAAGAAATGAGCATCCAGGAGCAAACAAGAAAGTGCAAGGACTAAAAATGGAAATTCTAGAGAAAACATTGCTTAGCACGTAGCGAGCCCTTGGGCTGATCTCATCGAGACGCACGAGAGGCTATAGAGTTTGAATGATTTTACAAATCCTGCCCCACGACTAATTTGTCCTCATCCGCAAGCTAGGCGACACACGATGGGTTTGGTTTGATGGACTACAACACGCGATCGAGACTTAAGTCGGAAATCATGTTTTTCTTGCTACTTAAACACGATTTTCACCCCTAGATCGCACTTTTTCACTCCCATACGATTCTAAGGAGATTGTAGGGAAATTACCAGCTGAGAAAGGTGCTTAGGATTGAGAATTGAGTTTGAAGCTTTAAGGATTTGTAACTCGTTAGTCTTTATTTTTGGTTTTCTTTCAGTTAAACTTGAGATGAACATGAAGTTTTTAGCTTTATTGAATGTTTTGCTATTGTAAACATGATTAGAGGCTAATTTTCCAAAGCCACCTAAGTTTGATGAACTTATGAAAATGTTTTGACTTTTCGGTTTGACTTTTATTAAGTTTTTTTGTTTGAAGTAAAGAAGTTTTGAGTTGTTACTGATTATGAACATGCGTGCTTTTGTTTTACCGTGATTGTTGATTACTTGTGAATACTGATGTGTTTGTAAAGAAGAAATTCACCCTAGGCACGTTAAAATATATTGTTAGTTCATTTATTTGGCCAGTTTTTGATCTAACCTTATCATTAGAAATCATATAAGTTACTAATAAATTATATTCAGTTAGATTAAAGTGTGCATCCAATTCCATTGATTCGAGAGATGATTTGGGATTGCTAGGGTTGTCTACACGTTGATAGTCTTGAACAATCGTTAGCATGAGGTACCCCTATGTATCCGCATCTAGTGATTCTTAGGTTTTCAGTTTATTATCTTAAAACTAGCTTCACATCTTGAAGGTTGTTAGAGTGTTATTCTTCCATTTCTAATAGTTGTGGGATTCGGGATCCTTAACTAGAACTGTTTCTATCTAGCAGTTCATACACATTATGATTGCACTATATCAACTTTTAGGCTTTTGTGAGTTTGGGTCACATTTCTAGTTGTTTAATCATTGTAGGATTTATCCTCTTTAGCAAGAGGATAGTCGGGTCTAAAAATCAGAACTTGATAAATTGTCAGATTGGAAGTCATTGCATGTCATTAGGGATTCTTACTTCAGGGATTTCTTCATTCTTACTGGTTACAGTTTTACTTGCTATTTGCTGTATTTGTCTTAGATTCATTAGTTTTAACTAGGTTATTTAGTTAATTAAAAATCAACTTCAAAAAACCAAATCAATTTTAGGTTAGTAATTAGGTAGAGGTTAAGTAATAGGTTTCCTAGATAAAGTCCCTAGGTTTGATATTCGGTCTTACTTTCTGTACTATTACACAACCAACACACTTTCGGTTTATGTGTAATTTTAGTGAGTTCGTGTTTTAAAACTTGGTCTGAGATTATTATATATTCACACACATCAAGTTTTTGGTACCCTTGCCGGAGACTTCTTTTTGGCACTTTCTGCATGACCCGAATTGTTTTTCTAGCCTTTTACATGATTTCTAGATTTTGTTTTTCCAGTCTTTTTACATGATTTCTAGATTTTCTTTTTGCCTTTAGATGCATTGTTTGCTATTTGATACGCGTGCCTCTAGGTTTAGGTTGCTTTTGAATTCTTAGGTAGTAATTATCTTATATTTGTTTCTCAGTGCATGCCACGTACTAGTTCGCATTAATCACCTGATATTGCTACTTCTTCATAGTCCGAGCGAGATCTTCATGAGCACTTTAGTCAGCACAAAGAGCACATGAGAAAAGTGAGCATAAAAAAGGTACCTATTCCTGTTATTCTTCCCGTTTTCGATATGGGAGATATCCCACCTGCTAGGTGTACCATTCACAACGTGACAGTGATGGGATCACAGGAGGCTAATCTCTTATTACCCGCCCTGCTATCGTTAGTACCCAGAACTGGCATATTCCCTATCATGTTATGGTCACTATTTCTAACACTGCCCTATTCCATGGTTTGAAGATGAGGAAGCTTCAGGCCACATCATTCGATTCTTGTGTATCTGTAACACATTCAATATCCATAATGCTACTGATGAGGTGGTCTACTTGTGCCTCTCTCCATTCTTACACGCTAGTCGAGCTGCCACTTGGCTTAACACTCTGCCCCAGCATTCCATCACTACATGGGATGATCTAAGGGCCGAATTTCTAGAGAAGTGTTATCCGCCTTCCAAAGTCGCTCATCTTAGGGATCTGATCCACTCATTATGCATGGACCCTGACGAGCCTTATTAAATGGCTTGGGAACGGTTACGGACACTCATTGCTAGCTACCCTAGCATGGTCTTTCTGACTGGCCACTTGTAGAGAAATTCACAATGGCCCGACCTATCTTACTCAAGTCATGTTTAACACTATTGTGGAGGCCATATTACAGAGAAGAAGTGTTGGATCTATTGAACCGTACAAAAGAACAGATGATTGAAAAACCAAAACAATCTCTAACATCTGATCCTTTATAATAAAGATATGCTACTCCAAACTCTACTGAGACTTAAAGACTATTCACAAGATCTGATCAACGACTAAGATCTGCTGGAATCCAAGGTCTGCTGATGAGAACCTCTGATGAAGATAAAGTCTGTTGTAGTAAAGTCTGCTGAAGACTAACAAAGGATAAAGCCTAACAGAGGATATCTCAACAGTTGTTATCATCAGAGTTTATATTGTATTTTAATGTAACGGTGTTTACGTCTAGCAGAGGTTAGAGTTTGTTAGGTTGTTAAATGTCACTTTCATAGTGACGTCAGCCAAAGATGGTCAGTGGTTTGTAATGTACTATAAATAGAACAGTGCCTATATTGTTCTATCTATCTATCACTTCTTCTACACATTATGTACAAACTGTCACACCCTCAATTTCCACTTGCGGAGTTTTACCGCGAGGCGTGTGAACAAACCAGAATCTGAAACACTAGTACGTCGAACGACTCTATATGATTTGATAATACGTTTTCTAAAATCATTTGTCGTAGATTTTATATTGTCTTAATTAGTTACCAATGTTTAGCGGAAGCATTAGTTTTTAAAGTTGAGCGGAAACATAAAGTAAAGTAAAGGAACGGGCGCCAACATAAACGCCAAAACCAAAGAAAAACCCAAAACAATGTTTGTAAATGAGACTGGATAAAAGATGTCTTGATCAATGCAAGTGAGTGCACCTAGAGCTCCTAGCGTCCTGAGAAACATGTAAAGAAACAAGTGTCAACATTAAAGATGAGTGAGTTCACAGGTTTTCATAAATTCGTTTGTTCGGTTATGAGTTTGTTTCCCCTGTTATCCCTAACCCGGGATAACGACTAGTTCCATTATTCCCAACCCGGAATAATAATGTTGTTGGTTCCATTATCCCTAACCTGGGATAATATTGTTGATGGTTCCATTATTCCAAACCCGGAATAATATTGTTGTTTGTTCCATTATTCCTAACCCGGAATAATAATGTTGATTCGTAAATAAGTTCAATGTTAACATATATAGGTAGCTAGCCTAAAGTTATGTCACGTAAGTGTTCGCGATCGAAGCTGACTGTTGTGCCTCCGTGTTGCCAGGCCTATCACTGACCATGGCGAAGTTAGGCCAAATTATTCACCCGTTGACCATACCCGGTCGGCTAGCGCGACTAGCTCGGATGGGGCTTGTCGGGCCCAGTAGTACTACTTATAATTCCCCCGCTATTAAAACCCAATACTAACGATCCGAGAGATTGACGAGGACTTAAGTGATATAGCTGCTTAGTGACCGTAACGTTACATTAACATTAACTTAGTTACCGAATAGTTATGTGACGTTAATTTCATATAACGTAAAGAGATTGAGTTGAAGAGTGTATACATGTTTCTCCCCCTGTTGTTTAAAACCGGATAAAATTAGGGGCCGTGAACTCACCTTTAGTTGCTCGGTTAGTGTAGCAAAGAAGTTGTAAGGGATGGGACCGCTAATTGCGTCCTAACAAACCAATTGATTTCAAGTCAGTGTGTGAACACACCAATACAAATTCTACACGTAATTTACGCACAAAGTGATACACACAACAAAATACCTAACACTCAAACATGCATGAAAGTATCCTCATGTGAACATAGTAATCAAAACAATTTATCATGAACATAATCCAATCCATGCAACACTTTGGTGCACACAATCACAAGTTATCAAATTTCAGCTTACATACTCATAATTCAGCTGTTTTCTAGGATTTTTATAAAATAGTTTCAACGTTCCAAAAATTCCAATTATTTTACAGCAGGTGACAACTATATTGTAGAAATTTATATAAATTTTTCAAGTCCTAATTCTTTACCAATTAACCATAAATATTAATATACTAGGCTGCAGTCAGATTCATCGCTTTCTGACTGCAGTCCACGGAAGAATTTATTTAAAAATCACTGATCGTCCAATTAACAAAATTCCAGTGGGAGTTGCCCGGAAATTTCCATACCTAGTTGCTGTACAAATTTCATGATTCGACTCCCTACTGATAATAAAATCCAACTCGATAAACAACTAACAAAATTTCAGGATTTTAACAGCTTTAGTTACTGAACTTATTTGGCCACTTAAAAATATCAAACGACTTCAGAAAAATATGAATCCAGCGCCATTAGATTCGTTATTAATTCTCTACGTTTTAGACTTCAGAAAATCCGTTTTTCGACAACTAACTACCGAGTTACAGCCAGTTGAAGTCGGCTGTAACTATCATTCAGCAAACTGTTTCAGCATTTTATCACAATTAATTCGCAATAACCGTCGATACAATGAACCTAGGCGATCAAGAACTGATTTTTCCCATCATAGATCAATACATATATCATATCCATGCAAACCCTAATCAACATCTCTAGTTTTTATAAACAAACACAGCCTATGATTTTCAGATTTCGAACAAACATCACTTGCAAACATTATTAACAAATCGGCTAACATAACCTTGCATTCAAACATATAATCCGAAAACAACACAATCACTTCATTCAAACACATATATCTGAATATGATCTTGTAACAAATGATAAATTCTAATCTTTAATGATAAGGTAAACGAACCGTGAGTGAGATGAGGAACCGATGATCAAAGATAATTGCGACCGAGAAGATCCGTAACCGAGAAGGAAGTGTTGTTCGCGACCGGGAAGAAGGAGTAGGCTGTTTGTGATCGAGGAAGTGAACAAGTGGGCTACTCTCGATCGATATGAAGAAGGAAGAGGCTGCTCGAGATCAATGGAACAAGCAGAAGGCTGTTTGCGGTCGAAGAGATGAACAAGGGCTGCCGTCGGCTTCTTTCTCACTAGGGTTTCTTGTGTTTTTGTTTTTGTGAAGCAACATGCATGTGTGTTTGTATATGAGCGCAAAGAGATAAGGAGGTTACGGTTTGGTGTCTCGCGGCCGAGGGCTTAGGTGGGTCGGTTTGGGTTGTTTGCTCGCGACATGGTTTGGGTTTAAACTTGGTTCACTCCTAGTCTTGGTTCCTTGAGTCGCAAGAAAAGAGACCGGCTCGTGTCGCGGTTTGGCTCGATTCATTTGTTTATTTATTACGTCTATACATTATAACTAACATAAAACACGAACTCGGATATCACATAATAACACACCAACTTATAAACGTTTAATACGTAGCACATAATTTATTCGACAAGTATTGCGTTTAAGTTGTCCGAAAAACCGGGATGTCACATTATCCCCATGTTGAAAGAATTTTCGTCCCGAAAATTGAGTAAACGTGGTTTAGAATGCAGCGTACATGTTTAGAGTGCCACGCACAAAGAGTTAGTTCGTTAACGATGGTATGCGAAGTTACAAGAAGTTCCCAAGTGCCATGCACAAAGATTCCCAAGTGCCATGCACAAGGATTTAGTTAACAATGGTACGCGAAAATATGAGAAATTTCCAGGTTGTCACATCATCCCCATGTTGAAAGAATTTTCGTCCCGAAAATTTAGTTACTGGTATCATTAGTTTGCTGCTCAGTTGCGAAGAGGTGTGGGTATTTGCTTTTCATTTGGTCCTCTCTTTCCCACATGAACTCCGGTCCACGCTTAGAGTCCCAATGAACCTTAACGATCGGAATCTTGCTGTGCCTTCGAGTCTTGATCTCACGATCCATGATCTCGATAGGCTGTTCCACAAAGTGCAGTTGTTCATCCACTTGAATCTCATCCAATGGAATGACTAGAGTTTCATCTGATAGACACTTCTTCAGATTTGACACGTGAAATACGTTGTGAACTCCACTGAGTTCGGCAGGAAGGTCTAATTGATAAGCTACGGGTCCAATACGTTTCAAGATTACAAACGGACCTACGTACCTTGGGTTTAGTTTGCCCCGTTTTCCGAAGCTGATTACACCCTTCCAGGGTGACACCTTTAGTAGGACGTGGTCGCCTACTTGAAATTCGAGCGGTTTGCGTCGTTGATCAGCGTAGCTTTTCTGTCGATCTCGTGCCGCCGCCATGCGGTTTCTGATTTGTGCAATCTTTTCAGTAGCCTCAAGTATTAACTCAGGGCCTGTGAGTTGACTGTCACCGACTTCTGCCCAACAGACCGGTGATCTACATTTACGACCGTATAATGCCTCAAACGGTGCTGCTGAAATACTCGTATGATAACTGTTGTTATATGAGAATTCCACTAAAGGCAGGTGGATTTCCCAACTATTTCCAAAGTCTACTACGCATGCCCTAAGCATGTCTTCCAAGGTCTGTATGGTCCTTTCGCTTTGACCATCGGTCTGAGGGTGATAGGCTGTGCTCATATCTAAGCGTGTTCCCAATGCTTTCTGAAGTGACTGCCAAAAGTTGGACGTGAAGCAAGCATCTCTGTCTGAGATGATGGATGTTGGCACTCCGTGCCGAGAAACTACTTCCTTAATGTAGATGCGAGTCAACTTCTCCATCTTATCTGTTTCTTTAATAGCTAGGAAGTGTGCGGACTTAGTTAAACGATCCACAATCACCCAGATGGTATCGCAACCACCCAAAGTTCGCGGGAGTTTAGTGATGAAGTCCATTGAGATCTGATCCCATTTCCACACTGGGATCTCAGGTTGTTGAAGTAGTCCCGATGGCTTTTGATACTCTACCTTGACTTTTGCACAAGTCAAACACTTACTCACGTAGGTGGCTATATCAGCTTTCATGTTGGGCCACCAATACGCAACTTTAAGGTCTTGATACATCTTATCCGAACCAGGATGGACAGAGTATCGGGATTTGTGAGCTTCGTCCATGACTAGCTCTCTGAGGTTTCCGTAGAGAGGTACCCATATGCGATTCATGAAATACCGGGCTCCATTGGGTTTTACTTCCCAATCGCGTTCCATTTTTTCCCACCGATTCGGCCTTAATGTTCTCATCCTTAACTGCTTCTAACTGCGTGTCGCGTATCTGTTCGGGTAACCCCGAATGAATAGTGAGCTGTAGTGCTCGTACTCGACGAGGTTTCAAATGTTCCTTCCTACTGAGGGCATCAGCTACCACGTTAGCTTTACCCGGGTGATACCGAATGGCACACTCATAATCGTTCAAGAGTTCGACCCAGCGACGCTGTCGCATGTTCAACTCCTTCTGATCAAAGATGTGTTGGAGGCTCTTGTGGTCTGTAAAGATTGTGCACTTCGTTCCATAGAGGTAGTGTCTCCAAATCTTAAGTGCAAACACTACTGCTCCCAATTCCAGGTCATGTGTTGTGTAATTTTTCTCGTGAACCTTCAATTGTCGGGACGCATACGCGATGACCTTGTCGCGCTGCATGAGTACGCATCCCAATCCCTGAATGGAAGCATCACAATATACTACAAAGTCATTTGTCCCTTCCGGCAAGGACAGAATAGGTGCACTGCAAAGTTTCTGTTTTAGCAATTGAAATGCCGCTTCCTGCTTGTCACCCCAAGCATACATGATGCCTTTCTGGGTGAGGGTAGTAAGCGGTTGTGCGATCTTTGAAAATCCCTCGATGAAGCGTCTGTAGTAACCAGCCAAACCCAAAAATTGGCGGATCTCCGTCGGTGTCCTGGGTGCTTCCCAGTTTTTGATGGCTTCAATCTTGGCAGGGTCTACATGGATACCCTTTTCATTTACGATATGCCCGAGAAACTGAACTTCCCGAATCCAGAAATCACACTTCGAAAGCTTGGCATATAGTTTCTCCTGTTGAAGTAATCCTAGCAGTAATCGTAGATGTTCAGCATGTTCTTCTTCACTTTTGGAGTAGATGAGTATGTCATCGATGAACACAATGACAAACTTGTCGAGGTATGGTTTACACATGCGGTTCATGAGGTTCATGAACACCGCGGGTGCGTTGGTGAGACCGAAGGGCATGACCAAGAACTCATAATGGCCATACCGAGTACGAAATGCCGTCTTAGCGATATCCTCCTCCCTGACGCGTAGCTGGTGGTAACCGGACCGTAGATCAATCTTGGAGTAGTAGCTTGACCCTTGGAGTTGGTCGAAGAGATCGTCGATGCGAGGTAACGGGTATCGGTTCTTGACAGTAACCTTGTTGAGTTCCCTGTAGTCGATGCACATGCGGAAGGTCCCGTCCTTCTTTTTGATAAAAAGGACTGGAGCTCCCCATGGCGAAGCGCTTGGTCGGATAAATCCCTTTTCTAACAGCTCCTGAAGTTGGGTAGACAGCTCCTACAGCTCGGCTGGAGCTAGGCGGTATGGAGCCTTGGCGATAGGAGTTGCATGGTTCGCCAATTCGATTTCAAACTCCAATTGTCGATGGGGTGGAAGACCAGGTAATTCCTCTGGGATACATCGGAAAAATCACAGACGACAGGGATGTCTTCTATACGTTTCTCGTCCTTAGGCTGTTCGGTAACCAGTGCGAGTAAAGCGAAGGAGTTCTTTCTCCGAAGATACTTCTGCGCTTGCATGTAAGAGATGATGTTGGTGACGGCGCTTGCCTTCTCGCCTTGCACCGTCAAGATTTCGTCGTTAGAGAGCGGAATACGGATAGATTTTTCGAAGCAGAGAACTTCAGCCCGGGCGTCGGATAGCCAGTCCATTCCGACTACCACGTCAAAACTACCCAGGGTAGTTGTCATCAGATCAATGGTAAAGGTGTGACCCGCGAGTTTGAGTTGACAGCCGGATACTATATGGGTCACATCTACAGATTTACCATCTGCTAGTTCTATGACATAAGGGGTCTCTAAGGGTTTAGGCGTGAGATTTAGGTTCTTCCTAAAAGACTCAGATATAAAACTCCTATCCGCACCTGTATCAAAAAGCACAGTAGCAAAATGTTCATTAAGGGGAAACTTACCGGTGACCACGTTCGAGTCGTTTCTGGCCTCTCCGCGGCCCAATGTAAATGCGCGACCTTTGGCACCTCCTGTGCCGCCATTTCCATTGTTGTTGTTGTTATTGTTGTTGTTGTGGTTATTGTGGTTGTGGTTGTTCCCACCATTGTTGTTGTTGTTACGCAGCTGTGGGCAGTCTCTTTTGAAGTGGGCAGTGCTACCACACTGATAGCATCCCCGGTTAATACCTTGTTGTGGGCCTTGGGGTTGATTTTGGTTCTGTCGGGACATGATTTCCCCACGACAATCCTTTGCCGCATGTCCCATCTTGCCACATCGTTGGCAGCGATTCCCGGCACAAGGGTCGTGATGATGAAGATTACAGCGGGTGCACTGCGGCTTTCGACCTACATAGCCGCTTGCGGTTCTGGTTGTTGTTGTTGTTGTTGTTGGCGGGCTGATTTTGGTGACCCCGGTGGCTGTTGTAATGATTGAACCGTTTCTGGTTCCCTTGTTGTGGCTGGGATGACGAAGACTGTCGAGCAGACGAGTCTTCAAACTTTCTTTTATTATCAGGGGCAACTTCAATCGTACCCCGAGCTGGCAACTTCTTTTGTTCCACCGCCTTATCGGTGAGTTTGTGCGCCAATCGGATTGCTTGATGTTCAGTTGCAGGGTTACTAGCCATTACCATACCCTGAGTCTCCGGAACCAGACCCCCAAGGTAGAACTCGAGTCGTTTCTCCACAGTGTTGGCCAGATCGGGACATAGAAATACCAAGTCATGATGTTTTGCTGTGTATGCTTCGATTTCAGATCCCACCATTTTGTGGTTCCATAAAGTTTGCTCCAACTGTTGCACTCTGTCTCGCGGACAGTACTCTTCTTTGATTAGGGCCTTAAACTCGGCCCAGGCCATTGAATTTGCAGCAATAAGTCCACGCATTTGGACTTGTGCATTCCACCAAGTTAGTGCCCCATCTTCCAGTGTTGAGGCTACGTACTTGACCTTGTTGGCCTCTAGACAGTTGCACATTTCAAATACTGATTCAGATTTTTCGATCCAGCGGACCAGTCCTATGGGTCCTTCTGCCCCCGAGAATTTGCTTGGTTTCGCGTCGAGGAACATCTTGTAGGGGTTAAAACCCCATCCTGCTGACAGAGGACAGGTAGTCAGCGAGGAATTCTACTAGCCCAACTATTAGATTTTCACATGAAAATTTAATAATGGTTACCTGCCGCTTGGTTCTGAACACTCGCTAGAGCTGCGTTCACGTGCTCTTGAATCATGGCAGCTAGTTCTTTCGGGCGTCATGTTAAGGTTTCCACGTCGTCCAGTTGCCATTTAGATCTTCGAAAAACAACATAAACATACCCCGATAAGTCTATATCTCCAATATAGTTATCCTACTTCGTACTTTAATAATTATCAAGTTATGTCAACTCAAATATATTAAATAGTCAAAAGAAATACTTGATTAAATGAAATTTCAACGTCTTACAAAGTGCCAACTAAACATATGAATTCACTATAAAGTCTCAAGTTTAAACACAAGTGGGAAAATAAATAGACTGGAGGAAAGTAAATAAAATAAGCGAGACGTGTCAGTCGTCTACGTCTCCATCCCCCAGATCACTATCGTTGCCGTCATCCTGCGCGGCATTTCCAGCTTCTACAGCTGGGTCCTCCTCCGGATCCTCCTCTGGGTCCTCTTCTGGATCCTCTTCCGGATCCTCTTCAGGATCCTCTTCCGGATCCTCTTCCGGAACTGGAGGGGCCGGTGCTGGTGCAGGTGCTTGATTTTGCTCTAGCTCCTGGATGCTCCAACTATTTTCCAGGACTCTGTCTTCGAGCCAGTCGGCTCTTATCTGCTCAGCACGCAGATCTCTGGCTAAGGTGTTACGAGCTATCTTACTCGTATGTTGCTCTTCCTCGAGCGAGTCGGTTTTACCTGTCAGTTGTCGGATCATCCATCCCTGTGCTAGGATGGTTTCCTGCATTCTTTCTAATTGTTCTTGTCGTTTCTGTATCATGTTTCTAAGTAGGTCATTTCCTACTTCTACAGAGTTAACCGGTTCAACCGGCACAGCGATGGTTGGGCGTGATGACTCCTCCTCCCCCAGAGCGAGCCTTTTTCTCGCAGCTGAACGTGTCTCCACGCCATAAGATGGTAAGGGTTCCACCATAGGTGCCTTTCCTGGCGCCCTTGGGTGCGAAAGTTTGTCGGATGATGATGACGATGATGATGATGACATTGCCTGTTAGGTTGTGTAGTTAGTTACGAGTTGTTTTCATTTCTTATTATGAAGTCATAATCTACATAACACAGTTGTGGTACATCGCATAACAAGATATAACAGTTCGGTGCCAAACTACATCTAGTGTCGTGTAATCAGCTATAGTTTAGGTCTACTTCTAATGCAAACCTGGTTCTCTATAGCTAGTGGCTCTGATACCAATCTGTCACACCCTCAATTTCCACTTGCAGAGTTTTACCGCGAGGCGTGTGAACAAACCAGAATCTGAAACACTAGTACGTCGAACGACTCTATATGATTTGATAATACGTTTTCTAAAATCATTTGTCGTAGATTTTATATTGTCTTAATTAGTTACCAATGTTTAGCGGAAGCATTAGTTTTTAAAGTTGAGCGGAAGCATAAAGTAAAGTAAAGGAACGGGCGCCAACATAAACGCCAAAACCAAAGAAAAACCCAAAACAATGTTTGTAAATGAGACTGGATAAAAGATGTCTTGATCAATGCAAGTGAGTGCACCTAGAGCTCCTAGCGTCCTGAGAAACATGTAAAGAAACAAGTGTCAACATTAAAGATGAGTGAGTTCACAGGTTTTCTTAAATTCGTTTGTTCGGTTATGAGTTTGTTTCCCCCGTTATCCCTAACCCGGGATAACGACTAGTTCCATTATTCCCAACCCGGAATAATAATGTTGTTGGTTCCATTATCCCTAACCTGGGATAATATTGCTGATGGTTCCATTATTCCAAACCCGGAATAATATTGTTGTTTGTTCCATTATTCCTAACCCGGAATAATAATGTTGATTCGTAAATAAGTTCAATGTTAACATATATAGGTAGCTAGCCTAAAGTTATGTCACGTAAGTGTTCGCGATCGAAGCTGACTGTTGTGCCTCCGTGTTGCCAGGCCTATCACTGACCATGGCGAAGTTAGGCCAAATTATTCACCCGTTGACCATACCCGGTCGGCTAGCGCGACTAGCTCGGATGGGGCTTGTCGGGCCCAGTAGTACTACTTATAATTCCCCCGCTATTAAAACCCAATACTAACGATCCGAGAGATTGACGAGGACTTAAGTGATATAGCTGCTTAGTGACCGTAACGTTACATTAACATTAACTTAGTTACCGAATAGTTATGTGACGTTAATTTCATATAACGTAAAGAGATTGAGTTGAAGAGTGTATACATGTTTCTCCCCCTGTTGTTTAAAACCGGATAAAATTAGGGGCCGTGAACTCACCTTTAGTTGCTCGGTTAGTGTAGCAAAGAAGTTGTAAGGGATGGGACCGCTAATTGCGTCCTAACAAACCAATTGATTTCAAGTCAGTGTGTGAACACACCAATACAAATTCTACACGTAATTTACGCACAAAGTGATACACACAACAAAATACCTAACACTCAAACATGCATGCAAGTATCCTCATGTGAACATAGTAATCAAAACAATTTATCATGAACATAATCCAATCCATGCAACACTTTGGTGCACACAATCACAAGTTATCAAATTTCAGCTTACATACTCATAATTCAGCTGTTTTCTAGGATTTTTATAAAATAGTTTCAACGTTCCAAAAATTCCAATTATTTTACAGCAGGTGACAACTATATTGTAGAAATTTATATAAATTTTTCAAGTCCTAATTCTTTACCAATTAACCATAAATATTAATATACTAGGCTGCAGTCAGATTCATCGCTTTCTGACTGCAGTCCACGGAAGAATTTATTTAAAAATCACTGATCGTCCAATTAACAAAATTCCAGTGGGAGTTGCCCGGAAATTTCCATACCTAGTTGCTGTACAAATTTCATGATTCGACTCCCTACTGATTATAAAATCCAACTCGATAAACAACTAACAAAATTTCAGGATTTTAACAGCTTTAGTTACTGAACTTATTTGGCCACTTAAAAATATCAAACGACTTCAGAAAAATATGAATCCAGCGCCATTAGATTCGTTATTCAATTCTCTACGTTTTAGACTTCAGAAAATCCGATTTTCGGCAACTAACTACCGAGTTACAACCAGTTGAAGTCGGCTGTAACTATCATTCAGCAAACTGTTTCAGCATTTTATCACAATTAATTCGCAATAACCGTCGATACAATGAACCTAGGCGATCAAGAACTGATTTTTCCCATCATAGATCAATACATATATCATATCCATGCAAACCCTAATCAACATCTCTAGTTTTTATAAACAAACACAGCCTATGATTTTCAGATTTCGAACAAACATCACTTGCAAACATTATTAACAAATCGGCTAACATAACCTTGCATTCAAACATATAATCCGAAAACAACACAATCACTTCATTCAAACACATATATCCGAATATGATCTTGTAACAAATGATAAATTCTAATCTTTAATGATAAGGTAAACGAACCGTGAGTGAGATGAGGAACCGATGATCAAAGATAATTGCGACCGAGAAGATCCGTAACCGAGAAGGAAGTGTTGTTCGCGACCGGGAAGAAGGAGTAGGCTGTTTGTGATCGAGGAAGTGAACAAGTGGGCTGCTCTCGATCGATATGAAGAAGGAAGAGGCTGCTCGCGATCAATGGAACAAGCGGAAGGCTGTTTGCGGTCGAAGAGATGAACAAGGGCTGCCGTCGGCTTCTTTCTCACTAGGGTTTCTTGTGTTTTTGTTTTTGTGAAGCAACATGCATGTGTGTTTGTATATATAGCGCAAATAGATAAGGAGGTTACGGTTTGGTGTCTCGCGGCCGAGGGCTTGGGTGGGTCGGTTTGGGTTGTTTGCTCGCGACATGGTTTGGGTTTAAACTTGGTTCACTCCTAGTCTTGGTTCCTTGAGTCGCAAGAAAAGAGACCGGCTCGTGTCGCGGTTTGGCTCGATCATTTGTTTATTTATTACGTTTATACATTATAACTAACATAAAACACGAACTCGGATATCACATAATAACACACCAACTTATAAACGTTTAATACGTAGCACATAATTTATTCGACAAGTATTGCGTTTAAGTTGTCCGAAAAACCGGGATGTAGAGTGATCTTAGGCTAAGGGGGAGTTTGTAATTTGCATGCATACGTGATTAATATTACAAAAGCATGCCATTGAAAACGATCTTTCTATTGTTGTGATTTCAAAGTTTTACACATTTCTGCTGCACTGTTTCATTGATTATTATCTTCTTTCATTGATTTCATCTAAAACAATCACATCAATATCAAACTCAGATCCTAATAAGAAGGAGCCAACTAAGTGTGAAGAGATGTTTAAGAGTTTTTCCCTGGCTGAGCAGTAAAACCTATCCAGTAGTAAATCCATTTCTACTGCTAGGACCACCACATCTACACGTGGTGTGTATCAAGTCACTCCTAACACTAGTATAGCGGCTACTGTGGAGGCTTTGGCAAAAGTGGTAAGAGAAAGTTGAAGATGAATGGGTCCTCCACTTTAACGATGACACAAAAGTGGCTGCCTTCACTCATCCTGAGCTTGAAGATACTTTGTGGAACATGGGATATAGGGTGCCTACACCAATAAGGCAGATTGTAAAGTCTGGGTTCACCAAACTATGACAGTTTCTAGTGACATAGTTTGGCACTTGCATCTCAAAGAAGACCTTGAACTTCAATGAAATATCATATAAGCTCATGGAACCCATTCATGCAATAGTGCATAGTGTTCCAAACAACTTTTCTCAAGATCTAATAAGAGATTTTGTCTGTAACATCTATTCCAGCCTACCTTTCTTGATGTACCCTTGTTTCTTGATGAAGGTTATCACCAGCCAGCTGGATTTTGGTAGTGTTCCAGTCTGGTATGCTAGAGCTGAGATGGCATTCTAAGAGAACTTCCAGTGCTCATAACTGGTCCTGGTGGACAATCACACAGGAGTTGCCACAAACCTATGGGCTTTCATCGCTTTGATCTATAATGTTAATTAAGATTTTTTTGTCTATAATATATTAACTCTACTTTTTTAGTTTCTTTTTGTTTTTTGCATTTAATGTTAAAATAAAAATAATAAAAGAATAAAAGGAAACATGTGATCAAAGGGGGAACATATGTCAAAATAAGGTCGTTAGTATTCACTAATAAAAAGGTCAGAAATGTTAATAATTCTTAGAAAATATTCAAATGATATATTAAAAGTTTAAAACGATCATGATAAGTTAATCAATAATTAACGTATCATAAACCAACTTAAATACTAACCACCCACGGGCTTGATATGTGGGACACCACAACTCCTAGTCGGTATAATAGCCTTCTTCAACAAGAAAACCTTCATTCACTCAGAAACTCAAAACCCACATACAAACCCTAGAAAATTGTTTTTGAAACCTAAAATTCTTTACCAATCACCATTTTTGCCTCAACTTCAGTTAACCTCAACATTCCTGTTGTAGAACATGAAGTACCTCTCATCAGTAGGAATAGATTTATGCCCCTGAAATAAAACAATCTTCAAATGAATGCTCAGCAGAACTTATATGATCAAAGGTGTCAAATCCTGGTTGAATATCTGATGAAATATCCATTAAAGCAAGCACGCTGAAAACTGCAGAAGTTCCAGTGATTATACTTCCACAACTAGTCAACACTTTGGAAACTCAGCAGATAAAAACAAAGAAGAAATGACTGCACATCTTTGGGAAACATTTATGTGACCGTCACCCCAAAGAAAATTATTAAATGACTGCAACTGCCCATAAAAGGCCAATATGTGGAAGAACTAGAAAAGGCTCAAATGTTCAAATTTATTAAGAACCTGGGTTACAAGGAGAATATCACTAAGATAGGAGACTTCAAAAGAAAAGAGTTACATGCATTTTGGCAAGTTCTCATGGAAACACTGAACAGATGCTTGACTTCAAAGATAGGAGGAGCAGATCAGATCAATAACTCAATTCTAAAAATCATGTATGGACTCATAACAAGGTTCATATTGATTATGCAAAAGAAATCTTCAATCTGATGAAGAAGTCAGTATTGGCTAAAAATGGACGTATCACAACTCATCTTCCATATCCCAGAGATTTTGGGCAATAATGATTGCTGAAGTATTTGAAGAAGGAAACATTTAATTCCCTACATCTGAGGAAATGTGGAAGACACTAGTGACGGTACCATGGTGTGCTGATAGAGGATGGACATCAACAAGTGATATACCAACATCGCCAGAGAGCATGTTGGAACTTATAGCTCAAGACTCTCCCTTCAAAAAGATGAAGAATTGTTCAACAAGGAAGAAAGGTTTGATAACAACTCCTCACCAGATGATGATCAAGCCTCTAAAATTCAAGACACAACTATGGAAGACACAACTCGGAAATCTAAAGTTGATGACATTCCTCAATCTGATAGTGATTCCATACCAAAGATTCTAGGAGCTGATATTGATCAAACTATGTTAGCAAAGGAAGGGTAGAATCAAGAAAATAAATCAAAGCATTTCATCAGATCAGGAAATCAATCTCTCTTCTAATTATGTACAAGACTCAACAGAGTCAGATTCAGATGATTCTATTAATGTCAAATATGAATTTGCTGCAAGAAAAACAAAAATTAATCTAGAAGAAAAAATTGGTGACCCCATTGATCTCGTCTCCGAATCTAATAAAAAGGAAGAAATCGAGATAACAACAGGTGGAGATCAGATTTATGATCAAGGAAACCTAGTGAAGAGTAATTTGTTTTTTTTTTTCACACAACTCATGGAGAACAATCTTAAAAGATAGTTTATGGAAATGAGGAAAATCCAGATGTGAATTTGTTAACGAAATTTAGTAAGGATCCTATGGGCTAGTCTCATGATCAGTTCATACCTTTAACAACAACTGGAAGTGTGTTTTCTGCTGGTTTGGTAGAAGGAACATCTGTTGTTCCACCCTCACCTAATGTCACATATTATGACAACTAAAGAACTTGATGCAGTACTAAATCAGGTCATGAATAAGTTAGGAGAAAAGAAATAACTTGCAGAACAATCAAAGTCAGCTGTTGAAGACAAGCTGGATTGTTTGCTGAATGAACTACAAAGTCAAAAATCCAACATTAGGAAATTGTCAAATTCTGTTGAATTCATCAAACAGCAAACGGAAGAAAACACAAAGAAGCTGCAGAGTATGTAGGAGACCCCAACAAGCTCTCAAGACATCAGTAACTTCACATCATAGTTTAGAAAAGTGACCCAGGAACTAAAAGAAATGAAGAATCAGATGGAAGAAGTTGTGAAGTCAAAAGGAGAAGCAAGTTTTGATAAATACGAAGATTGAAGAATATCTAAACAGTGTAAAGCTGAGTAACAACATTGTTGCAGCTGCACTTGTAAGATTAGTTGAAGATTGGAGTAAACACAAAGAAAAGCTTCAATCAGAGCTAAGTATAATGCATGCTGAAAAGATGAACAACAAGGTCTTAATCAATGATCTAAAGTCTTTGTTAAAGTGGTTGTCCTACAATATTGCACAAGTATCAACAATGAAGATACAAGATCTGATAAAGCCAATACTAGAACAACCATTTGAACATGGAACTTCAGCAGTAGCAACAAAAGCAGCAACACCAACAACAACATCAACAATAAAAGAAACAACACCTGCAACTAAAGAAATGATAGAACTAATGGGTCCTCCTCCTGCACCGAATCAAGAAACAACGAGAACATCAACAATACCGGAACATCCAGCAACAACATAACATACAAGAAACAACCATTCTCAGATTCCAAGATTAAGGAAAAGTTGCAAGCATCACCCAAAGAAACAACTTATGGTGATACTAACTTCAGCTTATCATTGATTTCTGATACAAGACTCATCATAATTTTGATGAAGCAACTTGTTGTAACTGACAAGGTTTACATGAATACCTAAGTGACTAGTGGACTAAAGGATGGAACTGGTAAGAGTTAGCAGTGTCGGTCATGAGCGAGTGAGGCGGGCTATGTGAGTGGGTGCATCCTCATCATCATGACCATGGAACTGGCAAGAGTTAGCAATGGCGGTCATGATGTATGAGGGGATTTGTTAAGAGTTTTCATTGGTGATGGGTGGGCATGTGATGGGAGAGTTCACTCCCGTGAAACCCTTCATGGGTCGTTGGTGAATGGTACGACGGGCGGCCATTTGAGGAAGTGGTTATGGTTTTGGACTGGAAGGTTGGAAGGAAAATCAAAAGCTGGTGGTTTAGAGTATGGAGTAGAGTCAGAAAGGGGCGAGCTAGAGTAAGAAATACTAACCTTTGGTTGGAAGACAACTAGCGTGTTATAATGCAACTTGGTGGCGGTCCCTGTGAGCGGAGATGTGACATATAATGCAACTCACGCACAAGAAGTGTAAGAGAATTGACTAGAATGACCGACTTAAAATAAAAACAAAAAGACATGTAGCACAAATTTAGCAGATAAGTCTAATCAAAGCTAATGAACGTAATTATCAAAGAATCCTCGACAACGGCGCCAAAAACTTGGTGTGCACAAAGTGGCTTAATTAAACTAAATAAGTTAACCTTAACCTAGACATTGTAAGTTCTAAATTTATAACCTAAGACTCTATAAATCTAAACCACACAACCGTCAAGTGTACCGATCAACGTAGTACAACCTAAGAAGTGTAACATTCCGCAATTATTGTACTATTCGTTTCCGTGTTTTTCGTATTCAACCATTGTAATCCGAGACTTATGATCATAATGGAATTCATTTTTTTTCTCCCTCAATAATTGTTCAATCAAACACAGGCGTTATTCATATAATCATCAACACACATTTAAATCATTCAAAAACCGACTTATGTTGTGTAAATTCGATATTCGAGACCTAATCAATCAAGTATTGTGTCATACTATGTTTACAAACTATGTTAGAAACTCAAATTTATACAAATAATAAAAGAGAAATGTATAAAACAAACAAACCCATGACATTAGGTCCCAAAAACAAAAAAAATGTATTAATGGGCCAATTTTCAACTTTTCATATTTTTTCACCACCTCTAACCTAATCTATCACCTATAAATACCACACTCATTCCACCACTTTTTTTGCCATTTATCAAAGAATTCTTCCTTCTTAAAAGTGAGTTCCATCTCCTTTCACCTTTTCTTGTTTTCTTGGTGTTTTCATACTTCACCATCTTGGAGAAATCCTTATGGAATGTCACCAAATGTTTGTCATGGAAAACAAAGATGGTGCATCACCAAAATAAGGACCAAACTTGGGTTTTCTTTTACATGTTTTTTTAACCTTTAATTATGTCATTTTCATCTTACATTACTAACCATGACCAATTATTATGATGCCTAACTTAATATCGTCTAACTCTTTATTACATGACTAAACTAATACACTAACCGCTAACAATTTACATTCATGTCTTGTCTAACTTCTAAAAGTTTACATTCATATCGTACCTAACTTCTAACATTTACATTATGCTTTTACATTCATGTCTTTTACTTCTAGTTCATGTTCACGCATTTGTTTGACCCGTTTGGGCTAATTCGCCAAAACCAAACCAAGACACCAAAATAACCAAATGTTTGAGTGATCTTGTTTTAAGGTAGGCACTTGTAATGGTTAGGATGCAAATCCCACCATTTACCTACTTACGTGAACATTTTGCATCTATTTTATATAATTTCCAAAAACCAAACCAAATTCCACTTTTCATCTTTGAAACATGTAAATATTATAGTAAATATAATTAAACATAAAATAAATAATAATAATAATAATAATAATAATAATAATAATATATCTATTGTTAGAATATCTACTAATTTAATTTTCTAAAATTAATTAGTCTAATCATTCCTTTCTCCATCTATTTACCATAAACAACCTACTAATTACCTAATTATGAGATTATAGACTTTTTTTATAATTAGACTTACTTATGCTTATAATACCATTATTAAATTATAGGTGATATTCCATATAGTTATATAACAAGTTTATATAATTATTAATATCTCTATACATATACATTTTAATTAATAAGTTATTATTTATTTCTCATCTACATCTCTTAACTAATATTCAATTATCTCTTTGCTTATTTTATACACTTATATATTTCAATTTACTCTTTTAGGCTATACTTCGTTTTGCCTTTCCAACTTTACTACTCGTTCGTAACTATCTCAGTTTACTATGCAAACTGTGAGTATACTCGAACCCTTTTTCCTTTAAACACACTTTGGGTTGCAATATATGAAATTATAAAAACTCACATACACACAATCAATCACATTATTCAAACACCCAATCTATGAATACATGGTATTTGTCATACATAAATGCTAGAAGTCAATCTTGTGTACTCAATCGCCTACCTTAACGATTATAGCACTATAGGAGTAGCACACCACCCCTTATGTGGTATTGTTAAGTATTCAATCTTATACGGCCTATTCCCTTATGTGGAAAGGATATGTTAGTGGACACTTGGTTTGATTGATAGTTTACACATGCTAGTAGTATATAAATTGTTATGTTAGATTGAGACCTTTTATTCTATATTATTTAGACTAAACCTGTATGCCCACCAACTATTTTGTTGACCTTTATTATTTATATATTGCAGGAAATTAATGATGATTTTCAAAAAATTTACTTAGGTGGATTTAGAAACGCATGAATAAATTAATTTTCTTTTGTTTAAATATTTTAATTGATGTAATTTCTTTTCTTTTTACAATATACGAATTTGAGTTTATGAAATAAAAAGGTTTTATTTTACCAATTACGTTAACTAGACTCAATTACTTATCTACTGACTCGACTAAATTGTTTTTATATTTTTTTTGGGGGGGGGGGGGGATTTCCAATAACCTAATGCAAATAATTAAAATACTGTCGAAGTCGAATACTCACACGAATTATGACTTTGGATTAATTCAAATGATGGAGACAACATTACCTAGGTTAGAATCCTACACATGTATGACGGGGTTTCTATCAGAATTGGAACTATTGTGACCGGGATCTTAAGATACTAAATCTAATAATAGAGTATCCTAAAAGACAATCTACCTCACAATGTGAAAGTCAAGGGTAATTATGGATTCCGGATCTAACTCTGTAAGCAGGGTAGTTAGGTAAACTAGAGGGATATTCTCATGAAGGCTATAACCCTAACAATTTAACAAACTAGACGAACCGATAATCTCTCACCTCACGGTTATTAATATTAGTTGAATTTCTAGACTTACTGAATTTATGAAAATCATCCTTATGGAATACTACGTCTAGCAAACCATCTAATAATCAAGAACACACAGTAATTGACCTAGCATACACCTATTATTTGAACGACATTCAAGAAGGAACAGGAAGAGCAAAAATCATGCATTAAGCACACGAAAGATCATGAAAAACCAAGTCTTTACTTTATTACTAAGCCATAACTGATATTCCAAAACTGAATAGAAAAACACGTCAAAATATAGTATTCATCACAACCTAGCTAGAGTATAAAGTTTCTAGCCAACAATCTTGGTTAAATCAGTAACAAAGTTTAATTCAAAAATCACAAAACATGGTTTCATTGGAAACGAAGAAAGAAAGAGAATGGATGGTAAAACTAGAGTAATCTTCAATCCCAAGCTTGAAAGCCCCAACCTTTAGCTCGAGATCTCCAAAATCATCTTTCGAAGCTCTAAACTTCGTCTGTTCAGGTTCTTATTTCGTCTCAGATGAGTTATGATAAGTTAAGACTTGTATTTTGATTATAACACCTTTAATCCAAACCCAACTCCAAAAAAATTGTGAATAGAGGCCCCCCGTGCGACACGAGGTGTATTACATATCAGTTTCATGTCACACGAGACCCCCAAAGTCAAACTAGGTCAACAAGCCCCTCACGTGACGCGAGGGGATCTTCCTTTCCCTGTCGCGCGATACGGCGAGGTGTTTTTTTCCAGATTTCTTTGTTCGTTTATCTTCGGATCCCTTGTAACTCGTCTGTCGGCTTGGTTTTCTTTGATTTGGCTCATTTTTACTCATTTAGGCTTCCTTTCTTCTCCTAAACCCTATAAAACACAAACGACTCGATAATATAAAAAACCTACTAAAAACGACACAAGACTTAATGAAAATTATACAATTGTACATGGAAACTAGATGTATTTTGCAATACATCAATAAGATTGGTTGCTCCCATTTGAAATCATGTGTTATGCAAGCGCCTATGGGGTTAGGGCGGTGTTGGGACAATGGGTTAACAAGAAGCCAGTAGCAATTTATAATGCAAGCAAGATTCTTTTGGATGCTTTTAGTGTATGTTTTAGATAAGTTTAGGTCCTATCTTTGGGGTAGTAAAGTCATTATTTATTCTGATCATAGCACTGTCAGGTACCTTACGTAGAAGAAGGATGCTAAACTAAGATTAATTTGATGGATTTTGATGTTGTAGGAATTGGATCTAGAAATCTGGGATATGAAAGGTAGTGATATTGTGGTGGCAGACCATATATCATGGGTGGTGCATGAAATATATGCACCTGATGTTGAAATTACTGAAACATTCCCTGATGAACAATTATTATATATTTCAACTAACTTTGGTTTACAATTTGGGTAATTTTGCTGCTACATGTGCTATTCCAAAGTTTTGGCCAAAGAAAAAGAAGCACCAGTTTGTGGCTCAAGCTAGAACTTACATTTGGGTGAGCCGAATTTCTTTAAAGTGTGAGTCGATCAAATAATCCAATATTGCATTCCGGATGAGGAAATCTAGTGTGATTTGGAACATTAGCACACATTTGTGTGTGGTGGCTATTTTAGCGGGCATAAAGTACTTGTGTGTGGGTTGTATTGGCCTACCATTTTTAAGGATGCATCTATATTGGCCTACAACTAGGAAGTATCTCAAAGCGGAATAAGATACCCATGCAACCAATTCTAGTAGTTAACGTCTTTGATGCCCATGCAGCCACCTAGGAAGTAACGCATTCCAACATCAATTTTGAAGATAAGATCATCAACATGAGCGACTAAATAATTCGTCCCCATCTCTAGGGCTATGGTTTGTGTTAGGAAGCGAGTCTAACTTGTATTCACTTACTTTTGGATTGGATTTGTCGAATTATTCGGTTAGTTTATCTTGATGTTTATTTGTTTTGATTTGGATTATCTCATACACACGTTTTCATTAGTTATTTGGTTTTGTCATCAACAATTGGGATTAGATTTTAAGGTTTCATTTTCCTTAACCTCTAACCATTGAATTTGATTGTTTTTGCAAAATCTAGGATTTGTAATTAACTAGATTACTATCCAGTTGCATCATTTTTCTGGTTTCGATCATGAATCATTGCATCAAAATATATTATCTGTTAGTTATTTATCAAACAAGTAGGTTAACAAATCATGTCAACATGATTTTCAATAGGTAGTAATTAGGTTACCCGATTTCCTTCGTAACCCGGAGATTGGTCCTTTCTCACAACTGTTTACAACTACAATAATCGCCTCGTTTGTAAAACAACTATCTTAATTAGCAAAAAGCAAATAGTTTAGAATTAGATAACTATAGAAAAAGAAATGAACTTTATCACTTTCTACTAATTCCCTACAGATTTGGCATTGTACTTGCTTTTTACTAGTAAATGTGATTAGGACAAATTTTAATTAGACCAACCTTACGACATCGATCAGGTATCGATACATTCATTTTTTTTTATTTTGAGGGTCGTTTTGATATGTAGTTTCATGTGTTTGCACTATTCTTTCACGAAATCTTGGTGACACCCCTACTTATATCTAACTCATAAATAATGCATGATTTCTTAATGGTTGAAAACAAACTAAAAACCTAGTAAAATAAACACATATCTAGACGGTTATGAATTAAAATTGAAATCCACCCATAGCATAGTTTATTTAAAGTAAAAAATAAGTCATTATAAATGAATAATAACACAAACATTATCACTTAAACCATAAATCCCGCAACAAGCCTAATGGCCAAAGATACTAAATACCAATGTAATCGACAACTTAATCAAATGAAAGGCCTCGATTACAAAAAAAACCCATCCATGCCTCCTACGATAAGGATCTAGAGCTCCATCGCTACTAAAACAAAGTTGCGTGATAAAGCTCTAGACACATAAATGAGCATACCGCTTCAAATGGCAATGATGTCTATGCTAGAGTTTCTGGGGGTTAGTTAGCAATTTTCGATAAGATAACAACAATAGCGATGGTTGTGTAGCAATTTTGGCTTATGGTTAGTTGTTTGACGTTTTCTCCTTTTTATCGTAATTTGCCTTTGACCCTTTTTAGGCTATTTTTGGTTTGTATCGGCTCCTTTTTTGGTGATCGTAAAACAAGTGGTAGTGAAGATGGGGATGGTGAAAAAGATGACGGGTTCATTATCTTTTTGGGTTTATTGATAAGGGAGGCGATGTTCTTGGTCTGATGATTATTTCTTTGATATTGATAGTTGGATTATGGTGATTGTGATGTGGCAATGCCAATGGCTATGATCATGATGGTGATGGTGTCTATTTAAGTCTTCATGGTGAGTGATGATGATATTGATGGTGATGGTTATGGAGCCATAACGAGAATAATGGTGTTATTAGTGTAACAATTGATAGATTATTAACTTTTAAGCATATTAACAAATACAAATGTAAATAGGTTTTTGTTGTTAGTATACTTGGTTTTATTAATGAATGAACTTATCAATGCAATCCTTGACTTAAATTTGTAACATAAACGGGTATATAACGCAGGTTTAGTTGGTAGTATGCCATCATTATGGTTCAATTCGTATGCTATGGGCTAGCATGTGTTGAAGAGTTCTTTTTATTGTGTTCAACCGGAAAGAAAACACCACATATTTAAGATCGGGACTAGAAGTAGAACTTTTAGTATTTATGGTTAAGAACTTTAAATGGTTGTTTGTTTAGCTTTTAAGGGGATTATTAATAGTTCAGACCTCTTACTGGTTTAACATTTAATTGATCAAACTCTTTGTTTCGCAAACAGATTTCTAAATAATTCAGACATTTGCCTCTGAATGGTTAACTATTATGCTAACTCTAAATGGTTAACCCCTAACTGACAGTCCCTTAGATATAAAACTCTAGCCATTTTATACTGTTGTGGTTCCGGTTATATAATGATAGAGTTATTTGGTGTTTTCTTTCTGGTTATGCAATCTAAAAAACACGTATGAATATATATTAATATTTAAGTAAAAAATAAGAACACATCTTATATATAAATTGAAAAACGTTATTGCCAAGTCATTCGGTTTGATTTGATTTATTTCGGTTAATTCGGTTTTAGTTCAGTTATTTCAGCTTTTATGCTCAGCCTAGAGTGAACTGTTTCAATCAGTAAAATCTTTAAGACATTTTTTGTCACCCTTCATTTCTTAAAAAATAATTTGTCATCTTGAGCAATATTTCACATTATATACCAATTTATAATTTACAATTTGGTAGAAGAAATGCATGAGGAATAGTTGTAATACCCTAATTCGGAATGGGCTGATGTATCACTTTTACAGAGTCATATTATAAACATATTTCCATTAATACTTAAATAAATTGTGAGGCTTTACAACTTAATAGGATGTTTAAGTCAATACATTTATTTCTACAACGGTCTCTTTTCATACACTCGAACACTCTTCCATATCTCGTCCCGATCATCTTGAGAACCTGACGTAAAGAAGGAAAACACAAAAACGTACATCAGTGAACGGATAGAGGGAAATAAAATGACATGTTTTGTTTGAGAAAAAAGGCTAAGTCTTTCAAAAATCGTATTAGTAAAAATGATAAGTTTTCAAAAACTAAAATATATAAAATAACATATATTTATCATTAGAACATACATGCAGATTTACCCGAAGTCCATGTGGTTCAATTAATTAGCATGAGTAACGTAGGGAAGCTAGCCCATACGTCCATGTGGAAAAAGGCGTGCGGGCAAATCACACAATCTAATTCCCTTGTAACATGTTTATTTACTTTTTCCTAGGATCGATCCATATGCCTCCTTGTAACTTGTATGTACATAAAGTAGCATGAACTTGCAAATTTGAGAAGCCGTGAACTCAACTCACCGTCACGGATGGTGCCACATCATTTGATGCCACAATGATTGGTGTGTAGTCATCATCAAAGAAAATGGACAGACTTGGGTAACATAATACATGTACATAATCTTAAACTTGTAATATGTAAGCCCTTGAAATATTTAATTGTAACGTGTAAGCATGAGAGTCCGTAGACATGTAAATGCGTAAACTCGTATACATGTAAATTCGTAGGTTTGTAAATTCATAAACTTGAAAACTCGTAAGCATGTATCCCGTAAACATGCAAACTCGTTAACTCGTAAATTCAAAACAGATCACTCGCAAACATGTAAACTCGTAAACATAAAAATAATATTTTCATAAACCATTTTCTAAATAACAGATATAAACAAACCTTTTCAAAACCTTTGCAACTTCATAACATAATCTTAATATAAAACTTAAAATCAGGAATCAGGTGCCCGTAGGCCAAATGATATGTATCGAAAGAAGGTGTTCTATCCGTACATTAAACGATAACCACAAAACTGAGATAACTAATTACGCTTACACGATCACGAATTCCTACAATATTGTTGCATTAAAACTCGGAATATGTTACGTTGCTTAATTTATAATTCTACTTTTACCTCTATAATTGAAATTATTAGCAACTTACAAACTATACTAGCGACTTCAATAGACACAAATATTCGCATCCGGTTAACAATTTATTTTAAAATATGATATTTGCGAATAATTATTAATTCTATACAACGAATATAAAATAGTTTTATATAAAGCTTGATAGTTTATCTAAACGAAGAAAATAAATTTGGATATTTAAATACATTTAAATAATTCCATTAAAAAACACATATATGTTAATACATATTAGTGCTAATAAACTAAAATAATATACACATGCTTTATTATATTTCAATAGTAACAATTTCATTTATTTTTAAAACAGAGAATAAAATCTCTATGAATTATATTACTGGATTTGGATATTGTAAACAGTTAAGTGGTGTCAAAATATTGATTGAGAAAATCATGGGTCAAATATCTATGTCTTTAGATTTATAATAATAATAATAATAATAATAATAATAATAATAATAATAATAATAATAATAATAATAATAATAATAATAAACAAATAGGAGTATATACTTGCATAAAATATTTATAAAATAGAAGTAATTTCGGTATTGGAGAAAAAGTTATGTATATCTTCTTTTCAATTTATCATGTTTTACTTTTTCCTTTCATTAATTATTTTAAGTATAAGTTATACTATGGTTTTAAATATGTTAAATACTTATAATGAAACTTAGCTTTTAACTATTAATACGTTGTTAAATTAGGTAAATAATATTTAAAAATTCAGATATTACAATAGAACTTTGTAAATAAGAATTAACTAGAAGTTATACCTGTCTTTTGCGGCAGGATAATGTTATTTTAAAGTTACGCTTTACGGCTCAATGGTTATAAAATTTAAACGTAGAAGTAATTAACAACTATATATTTGAAAAGCACAAAAATGTATATTGTTGTAAAAATATATGCATAGAATACCCAAAAACAAATCCATAGGAAGTCGTTTATCATTTAATTTGACCTGACTGGTTTCTGGAAAAAAAATTACGTCAGAACATAAACAAACTGAAAAAGGTACATGTACATAAAAATAAGCACGGAAACGTATTAATTTGATTTAACATATTTCCGAATAAAATTTACGGGAAATATAAATCAACTTAAATTTATACCGATACATACATAAATATAAGCACGTAAGAGTGTTTTTTAAGTTAAAGACTGGTACGGCGCATTGTGGCGGTGTCAAAACGTAAAGTGGCTCAGATTTTATACCGTCTAATGAACATGTATTATATTTGACCCTACTCCTCTCCGAACAAAATTTACGTCATAATGTAGACCAGCTGAAATATAAAAGTATCTAACCCGACTCATTTCCATAAAAAAATAAAATTTACGTCAATACGTAACTTGAATTTATACCACATGTAACTAAAGCTAAACGCATAAAACTCGATTACAAAAGCATTTAAAAAGTTGAAGGCTTGTAAGTGTCAATGTTGAAAGTTAAGAAAACAAAAAAAATTATATGTCGAAATGTAAATCAAACTTAAGTTTATATCGACACGTAAGTAAAAATAAAGACGCTAAACTCGATTACAAAGTATTTAAAAAGTTAAGGGGTTGTAAGGGTTAATTCTAGAAATTAAAGGGTTAAATTATAAAAAAACATAAAAAGAAAAAAACCCCACTGTTCACCACACTTGCAATTGTATATATGTATAATTTTATTATAGTAAATATAAACAATATTATTTACAATAATAATCTAAATTTTAACATATGATTAAGAAAGTGTTATGCAATAAACTATACTTTAACCTATTTACCTCGTTATCGTTTTAGATGTATATTATGTGTATCAAGAGATGAAGTTCTATTCCATATATTATGTGTATCAAGATTTTAAGTTACATTTTTTTGATATTTTTTAATATATAAAAAAAGTATTTTGAGGCTAATTACAAAATTAAATTATTTGGAACTTTAATCTTAAAAATATACTAATTGCAAATAGTTAGCGATCTAAAAAAAATTCCAAACCGGTTTACAACCTGACCTGCTACGACACATGAAATCGATCCCAAACCGATTTCATCCCACACCAAACCAACCCCGTTTGTATGTCTATTCCTACTCTCGTTACCAAATCCTGTTTGGACCCGAAACTATTTGAAAACCCCATTTGAAAACCGGTTTCAATCCGACCCAAACTGATTTGTATAGGGCTCAAATATTTTTCTCCATAACCATTTTATGAACCGATCCGGTTTTGACTCAAACCAGTTTTAACCAAAGTTAACCAAACCGGTCTGGTTGACAACCCGAACCAGTTTTGCCAAAAAACCAAAATGTATACCTCTAAAACTAGAGGTGCACAAAAAAGCAGTACCCGGAAACCGGACCCGATAAAAAAATCCAGAACCAATTTTATAAATACCCGTGTATTCTATACCTAAAACCGATCGTACCCGTAAGGTATAGATATGATATGCATTTTGATCTCAATATCTGGAACCGAAACCGATTATACCCAGTCATACACGATACATGATTCTAGTACCTATCTTTTAAATTTATGTTAGTGCATTTATTTTATTTTTTGTTACATTATACAATGCTCGTTTAATAATAATAAACAAAAAGACAAGAAAACAGGGTAATAAAAATGCAATAGAGTATTAAAAAAACTGGAAATAGTGTACTATAAAACTCGGAAATATGGTATAGAAAACCCGAAAATAAGACATTTTAATACCCAGTCACTTAAGAACCAGAACCGAACCCTGTCCGAAACCGAGCACATAGGGAATAGTTTTTTGGTCAAGTAACTAGAACTGAAACTGAACCAGTTATAGCAATAACTGGTCCCAACTCTAAAAACAAGATATCAAAACCTATTCCATGACCAGAACCGGTTATTCTAAATACCCGGTTTAATCTAAAACTTAGTGAACAAGTAATGACCCAACAAGATAGAGGCTAAAAGCCCATCAACTTGCAGAAAAGATTTATCTCAAATGGGCTCACCCAAACCCAAATAAATACTTTTATATTATTTAACCAATTTTAGGGTTTTTAGGGTTTCTCATGTTGGGCGAATTGTGAACAAATCGGCATCCTGCATCTCCTCTGATCTCTTCATCTTCTGAAACCAGCAGCCATGGTAAATTCCTCGCTTAATCTGCAATCATAATCACGAAAACAAACCCTATAATCATCCAATTTCATGTTTCACACACGAATTGTTCTTTGTTTTTCAGATTATCCCAAACAAGAACCGTAAGGCCATTTCAAAGTACCTATTTCAAGGTCCAAATCATCCCCACTTTACATACGTTTATGGTTATTTAAATTATTGCAAGAAATTGAACACTGTTTGATTGGTAAGAATTTAATTATTTGTATTTTTTAGACGGTGTTTGTTTCGCCAAAAAGGATTACAAAAAATATATGTTTGTATTTTTAAATTATTGCAAGAAATTGAACACTGTTTGATTGGTAAGAAATTAATTATTTGTATTTTTCAGAGGGTGTTTGTTATGCCAAAAAGGATTACAAATAATATATGTTTGTATTTTTAAATTGTTGCAAGAAACTGGACACTGTTTGATTGGTAAGAATTTAATTATTTGTATTTTTCAGAGGGTGTTTGTTTCGCCAAAAAGGATTACAAAAAGTATATGTTTGTATTTTTAAATTATGGCATGAAATTGAACACTGTTTGATTGGTAAGAAATTAATTATTTGTATTTTTCAGAGGGTGTTTGTTTCGCGAAAAAGGATTACAATTTGGCAAAGCATCCGGAAATCGATGTGCCGAATTTGCAGGTGATTAAGTTGATGCAGAGTTTCAAGTCAAAGGAGTATGTGAAAGAGACGTTTGCTTGGATGCATTATTATTGGTATCTTACGAATGATGGGATTGAGTTTCTTAGAACTTTTTTGAATCTTCCGTCGGATATTGTGCCTGCTACTCTTAAGAAGTCTGCTAAGCCCATTGGTCGTCCCATGGGTGCTGCTAGTGATCGCCCGCGGTAAATATCACAATTTGTTAGTTTGATTCGCTTGCTTAAACAAGTCGACCGAGTTGAGTTGGCTTGGTTTGTAAGCGACCCGAACCCTTGTTCCTTTTAAACTAAAGCTTAAATTTAGAATATATATTTTACAATAAAAAGTATAACTATAACCCAGTTTTTAATATATATAACATATAAGTTTCAGTCCAAAAATTAAACTTTTGTATCTGGGTTAAGTTTCATTTTTGTTGTTATTTCTATCCAATTAGTAAACTGGGTTAGAAATTTTTGCCCTTTTGTTGTTTTTCTCTTTTAAATGATGCGATTCCAGGCATAAAATGACGATTATACCCTCCACTTAAATGAGGAAAACGACAAAAAGTGTAGAAGTTTCTAACTCAGTTTGCCATTTGGATGGAAATGACAACAAAAATGAAACCTCACGGACCCAAATACAAAAAAGTTTCATTTTTGAACTGAACTGACAGACGTGACTTAAACTCAGGGACCATTTTGGCATTTTACTCTTAAGTTTATAATAAGTTATGCAGTTTATAAATTTTGCATTATATGATGTGTATATTGAAAACATTACTTTTAAAATTCTATGTGTATTAATTATTAAATATGTTTAAAAATATCATTTTAGCTAGTTAAGATAAACAATCTGGCTCGGCTTGTTTACAGCTTTTTAATTGACGTCTTCTTTTATGTTATTAGTGGACCGCCGAGATTTGAAGGAGATAGGCCTAGGTTCGGTGATAGGGACGGATATCGCGGTGGGCCTAGAGGGCCTCCGGGTGAATTTGGTGGTGAGAAGGGCGGAGCTCCGGCTGATTACCAGCCTGCTTTTAACAGGGTAATGTTTCTTTTTATGAATGTGCTTGCATTGATTGTTGGTTTTGTTGTTTAACTTTGCTGCATTTTGTTTGGTAGCGTATCATAAGTTAGGATCCTTTAAACTGTTGTTATATGCAATATAGCAAGATATTGAAGATTTTAGTTAGGATGAACATTTACGTGATTGTGATTTTGGTTTTTGCTATTGAATTAGTATGCTTGATCCATAGTTGTCAATAGCGGTCGCTATAGCGAATAGCATAGCGTGTAGGTCGAAGGTCGCTACAGAGTATGTAGCCACAAATAGCGGGATTTCAGTAATTTTTTTTAAATATAAATAGTGATTAAATATAGCTATAAAATAGCTGGATTTTATGTTTTCGTTAAATATACATGTAAAATAGCGTGTATACTATATAATTATACATATAAAAGTTTTTACATTTTTTAGTGTATCGCTATGTATAAAACAGCGCCTGCTATTTATCCCTATTCGCTACGTAGCATATAGGTACCTTATCGCTATTCGACATTAACAACTATGGCTTGATCACAGTAGCTACTTGTTTCTAGGTCTCCCTTTTTATCACTTGGAAATTCTGTTTAATCAGTTTTTAATCACCTTATCTTTAACCTACTTGTGTTTTCAGTAATTTGCTTCACATAAATGCTATGCAGTTAATGCGGTAAAATATCGGGATATTGGTCAAGGACCGATATTTGAGATATAGGTTATCTCGGTGAGATATCAGTGGGATATCGGTAATTTTAATATAATGCAGAATTTATGTATATAGCAATTTAACACCAATATTTCAGTGATATATCGGTTATATGATCAAATATCGGTGATATATTGGTGAAGTATCGGTGGTATATCGGTCAAATATAGCCGATAATATTGGTACCGATATTTTACTAGGGGACTGCTATGACCTATATATCACTGATATTAACTGCATAGCATAAATGTAAAACTATGTGCTTTTAATCTTTTTTTTCTACATGTTACTTTTAAACCAACATTGTTTGGGCGACACAAGATTTTCGTTAGATTCTAGGTATATGTGTGTGTATTTCTATTAATAATAGGGAGGAATATGTTCTTATCTCCTATGAACTTTCAAAATGTTGTATAAAGTTCCAACTATTTCATGAAATGATATAAACACATGGATTTTGTAACAAATAAACCGGTTAAATGCGTTCAACTTCAAACTTGATATGTCAACCAGATAATCTGAACTTGTTAGGTTGTGGTCATGCTAGAAATTTACATCGAGGGTTGAACGTTCGTATGATGTTTTAATAAATTGTAAAATTTGCAGGGTCCTGGTGCGAGACCTAGTTTTGGCCGTGGAGGAGGTGGTGCACCGCCGAGCTCAAGCTTTTCTTAAGCGAGTTTTGATTAGCAGTGTATGCAGATTCCAGTCGAGTTTTGAACTTTTATTTCAGTTTTGCTGATTGTTGTGATTCATTTCAGTTATTACAGCAATGGAGTTTACATAACTCCACATTTTTCTCAAATCTTCTTGATAATTAGTAGTTTAAAGCTTAAAAACAACTTTTAATATTTTTTGATCTTGATATTTGTTTTTTATTTTTGGAGTTTAAACATAACTGCAAAATAATTCTTAACTAATATAATTTTGACTAGACATTTATGTCATTTCACTTATAAATTGCTTTTTGCACCTAGATTTGTCATTTTGACTACACACATTGTTTTCTTTTTCTTTGCTAACTTTTATTTAGAATTTAATTTTATAATATTTTTTATAATTATATATGATTTCAGATATAAATTTTATAACTAAAAAATATAGCTGTTTCAATATAAATTTTACTAGGTTATACACCAATATATAACACGGGTTTAAAAATAGAAATTATATAAGTTAATAATGTATACACAAATTAATACAACTAAATAATATACACAAAATGTAAAGGTAGTACTTATGCATGTGCATAATATATGTATTTTATGTAGATGGTTTGGTTGACACTTAACAAAATAAAATCTTATATGTATTGACACATGATATTTTCAATGTGGGGTGTGACCAACGGATATTTTCTTTATCAAACTTATTTCTCGAATTTAAGCATAATAGTAGGTGATAATTTATAAAGTAGTAACAGATTTATTGAATTGTGTTTACGTTTCAGAATATGTGGATTTGTACTCAAATACTTATTGATAATAGGCCTGGCCAAACTAAGGTGCCGAGAGGCTAAGAGATTCTTTAAAAAAGCGTTGTTCCAAAATTTAATTCATAGTTTTAAGCATTAGCTATTTACCTATTCTAAAAATTGTACTGACACAAAATTCGAGTGAATTTAGACTAAATTGATGTAACTAAAAAAACTTGAAGTTAGTTCTTATTCTAAAAATGTACATAAACTCTCATTGTATTGTCAAGATTATAAACAATAACCACATGACCCAACAACGAATTTATGAATTTATTCGTTATTAATATTTAGTTACATTGACTTTTTTGGAAGGGATAAACATATCTAAATTAGTTTTGACATATGTATAATCTTTCTAGCAGTTTATAACTTTATTAGCGTTATCTAATATTAATAGCTTAAGCATATCTAATATTAACGTTTGTAACTTCATTATGCTTATCTAACATTTATTTATTTAATATTTATTCTTCTTATCTATCGGTTATGTTGTTTTTTTAAAACAATATTTCATATCTTAAATCCATTAACTACTAATAATCATATGCATAAAAATAAAAGAAAATCAATTAACTATTTTGAGATTATTATTTATTAGAAGTATAATATGATTAGGAAAAAACAATTGAGATCACTCTATAAAGCGTCATGTGTTCTTAAAATTGTTTATTTTATTATATATTATAGATATAGATTATTTCAAACATATATTTTTTTTTCAGTCTTTTTGTTTTTGTTCGATTGTGTTGTTATTCTCTATTAAAAATGTATTAATGTATTATAAATAGTAAGTAGTATCAACAAATCGAAAGTGTTTATAAATATTAAAAGAGACAATTTATCATGATCTGAATATAAGCATTTAAAAAAAGTTCATTTTAAATAACATTTAAACCGTCAAGACTTATATTCACCCATATGTGTTACTACGTTTTTTTAATTTTCACTTATTATATTATATTTTTGCTATTAAATATTTAAAGTATTAATTACTACCATTAAATACTTATCAAGTTATTTAAATATAAAATAATATATAATTTACGGTTTCATTTGTTAATATAATATTTTCTGTTAAAACGTATTTTAGAAAATTAATCGCTCTTATTTATATAATTTTTTTAACTTTGTTTTCGTCTTTTATTTGTTGTATTAAATATGTTGCTATTTAAAGTTTTCTTGATTATCTTTTTTTTTTCTTCCTATTAAAAGAAAAAAAAACGTTGGTAATATGTTAAACAAGAAACTTTTTCATTGAAGTTTCAATGAAATCTAATTTTAAAAACTTTTTTTATTGTTTCTAATCGAATGTATTTTTGGATCTCACTCTTAATTTTTGTCTTTGTGCTTTTTTATTTGTTTATGAAATTAATATTTTTTTTTTAATTATTGTGGTTCAGCTTTTAATAAAAAAAATCTTTAAAGAAGGAACATTTTGTATTGTAATTTGAAGATGTGTTTTTATTTATACTTTTTTATATCAAATCGGTATATATTAATAGACATGATATCTTTATTTATAGTAAAAAGTTAACTTTGTTGTTACATTTTACAAAATACATTTTTTTGTTTGAAATTATTTAACTCCAACAGAACATAAAATTTTACGTCAAATTCACTTTTATGCTTTCATACTTTGTGGTATTTATTTTACTCTTTTATATAATTTTTAATTTATAAGCATATATTAAAAAAAGGTCTGTTATAGATAAAAATTTTTTTTATAAGACTCGATTGTTGGCAAATTTACGTTAAAAGGTAAATAAAAAATCAATGAGAACCGTATATTTGAAATTATGTAAAGCTATATACAAAAAAGAAAAATTAAAGTTATACTTTAAATGAAAGTTAGTAAAAAGTGGAAAGAAAAGAAAAAAGAAAACTCATATTTGTAATCGTATGTGTTGTCTTGATGTAAAAGTCTTGTATTGGTTTAAATGACATAAATGTCCCTCATATGTGTAATCATAGTCGAAGATGAGTTGTATTCGTCAATAAATTCGTTTTTGTTTCTTTCAACTACTATATCAAATGCTCGTATTACACTAGTTCGTAACGAACCAGATTGATGCCCATTGAAAACCGGCCATGAAGAGCGGGAAAACCACTAGTTTACCATTAAAGTAAACATAGAATAAATGGTATTTTGTAATAATAAAATAAATATAAATCATATTTTCCTTAATATGAAAATAGAAATCTGTTTGCAGTGGCAGATCCAGAAACCTTTTTTAGTGGGTTCGTTTTGTAAGATTCTCATTAACTTTCTTCAAATCATACAACGTTCTCACTATTTTTCTCATATTTTTTCCAATCCGAGTGGGTTCACATGAACCCACAACACAGAACTAGATCCGCCGCTGTCTATTTGGGTACGTATGTGAATGCAATGATTTTCATATAAAATGAAGTTTGAAACCTATAAATGTGGCGCCCAAACAGGACTCACGCACAAACGCCTGCAGCCTGATCGGCCTCTTTCATTCATTCATTCATCTTATGGCTGTTGGATCCACGAGAAATGTTTCTGCTGATCGAATGGTCTTTTTCATCATCGCACTATTCTCACTTTTAACACCGAATTCATCCGGATCGATTACCGCGGATCATATATACTCCATATAAGTCGTCAACGAGTTCACTCACGATCCTGCTGCTTTCACTCAGGTCAATTAATTCTTATTTTATGCCTTTTGTCTTGCTTAATGTTCACGAGCCGAGCTTTGGCAAAACTCGGGCTCGGCTCAGATTTAAAACCGAGCTAGAAATGGTTTTAAACCGAGCTGACTTGGCTCGATTTTGAAAGAAAAATTAATACATGACTTTCAAAATTCAGTCATCTAAAATATTATTCAATAATTCAGAATAAGCTCAACCTGATGCATTACAAGCCAAAGTCAAGTTTATCAACACAAAATACGTTCTTAATTTCGGCGAAATACAATATAAGTTTATTAGCATGGTAATCAACATTTAAATGTGGTATAGATATCAAATTTCACTCCTAATCACATGTAAATAATAGTCAGTTTTTGGGATATATTATATTATAATGTATATAAAAATAAAATATATTAAAAGTAAAATAATCCGAGCTAAGCAGAGCCGAGCTGGTATGAAGCCAAACCGAGCTAATTCGGCTCGTTACGAGCCGAGTCGAGCCGGCTCGGCTCACTTTCAAAACGAGCCATATCGAGCGAGCTTTTTCCAAGCTAAATCCGAGCAAGCTCCGAGCCGCGAGTTTTTTGGACAATTTGATCATAATAACTGCATTTTGATTCATTGTTTATCGTCTACTATTTCTTTTCTTTTATTTGTTGGTTATTAATTCACGTAATTTGAGTAATAATTTCAGTTTTCAAAACTCAAAATGTTAAAGAAAAATTGGGACAAATAAAAATAATATCTAGTGCAATAAAATTTAGGCAAATTGGATTTTAATAATCCAAACAGGCTGACAGTGGTCCCAACTTTTTCATTTTGTTTGTGTTATGGTCTACCGTTAAAAGTAACTTAACGGCGTTAAGTTTTTTTCCAAATTACAAACCGATATTTTAGGCTTTTGGAGCACTGTTTTTGAACTAAATATATTAATATTTAGTTAACCTTGAAACAATGCTCCAAAAGCCATAAAACATCAGTTTGTAATTTGAAAAAAAAAACTTAACTTCGTTAAGTGTTTTTTAACGACGGACCATTATACAAAAAAATGACTCAGTTGGGATTATTATTTGCCAAAAACAGTCTGTTCGGATTATTTAAATCCAATTTACCAAAAACTTATATGAAGTTAACAATTGCAGGGACTTTTATATGGAGGGGACGATACACTGTTCGAGTCAACTGGACTTAATGGACGCGTAAGTTTGCTTTCTTTTACAATCTGCATACTCCTTTGGTGTTTGTTTTAATGTTTTTGCATTAACAACAGAATCCAGTTGTTGAACTTTTGCATCAAATATGATTCACAGCTGTTTTTGTTATAGGTGGTTGAGATGTAATTATTTGTTTTGATAGTTAAACAAAAAAAAAATTGAAAATTCCATGTTCATGAACTTGTTAAATTTTAAATTGGTACAATAAATGCATTTTGTTATTTAGTATTTGTAATAGAATTGATAGATTTTTATATAATAATAGTCTTATCTTATCTCTGATTGATTGTATTATAGGTTCATGTTATATGCTTACAAAAAAGGTTTTTTATTAAAAAAAAGTGTGCCTCAAGTATGTGATGCCCGCACCTTTGTCTCATGCCTAAGCTCCGGGAAGACTGTCGTCTTGGTGTGCCTCGCGCTTTCTAAAATATAGATTCATAGTAGTGTCCAGTTTACTTAAGTGATGTTTATACTTTCAATAGAAGTTAAAGAAAAGTTATGTCACATATGCAAAAACAAGGTGTTTTTTTGGTTAAAATTATTCATTTCCTTTGGTTCATTAACATGTCCATTTTCCTTTACAGTCATCAGTTCGAAAAGTGAATCTTCAGACCGCAAAGGTACACTCTTTGAATAATCTGCTAGTAAAATGAGTTAAAAGATCTTAAAAAACGATCACCAAACGTACTGCTGTAGCATTTGAATCTTGAAGTTGATGATATTCTTCGTATTCCCAGATTGAAGCCGAGCATAAAATGAATGCTACTGATTTTGGGGAGGGTTTAACACTTTTGGGTGAAAGGTCAGTTAACAACCTTTTCATCAGTTACGTATTTGGTTTTAAATTGTCTGATGCGTTCCGATGCGTTTGGTCCAAAAATCTGATGCGCGATGTGAGCGCATCATGTATGTGATGCGCGCTTTATAAAAAAATATTAAAAAATTATTTATACATAAAAACTTATAAAAAATACTTAAAGGAAAACAAATGACGTAATAAGAAGATATGAGTTGTGCTTTTTGGTTCAAATCAAGCATACCAAGATATTTATTGTTGAAAAAACCGAACCCAGTTCGTAAAATCTGAAAAAAAAAACATAAGAAACTGTGTTGCGTGCATCAGAGCGCATTATGCGAAAGGCGCGCAATTTTCTCGCATCATGTAAACGCAACGCATCAGCTGTGGCAATGCGCTCTCATCAGTGCATCGCGCATTATGTGCACATTTTAAACCAAAGAGTCACATTGCTAATGTTGAATTTCATGTGATTTTGTAGGTTGTATCAACTAACTTGGTTGACGAAAACAGGTTACATATATGACAGACATAATTTAAACAAAGTATGTGCTTCAACTCCATCTATTAACTGAGCGAGTTCATGAGTCTACACGCGATCTTTATATATAAATGCATTTTACGTTGTAGATTGAGATGTTTAGTCATCATATGCGTGACGGATGGGGATTCGCAACCAATGGGAAAGTACTATTTGGAAGTGATGGATCTTCCACCTTATATACAATCAACCCTCAAACAATGGAAGGTTTGCATCATAAAATTTGTTTTTGGCAAGTTGGATTTAAATGATCCAATCTCGCTTTTTTTGGGCAATAATAATCCCAACTGAGTTTATTCCTGATGGTGGTCCAACCCTTTTCATTTTGTTTGTATAACGGTCCACCGTTAAAAAAACATAACGGAGTTAAGTTTTTTTCCGAAATACAGACTGATGCTTTAGGGCTTTTGATCAGAACGAGGATATGAGTCGATTGATATAAAATTTACCTCAAAACAGTGCTCCAAACGACGAAAACGGCGCTTCAATTTGGGTGTTTAAACTTCCAATTAACAAAAAAAAAAAAACCGTTTGGAGCATAGTTTCGAGGTAAGTTTTACATCAATCGACTCATATCCTTGTTCTGATAAAAAACCCAAAAACATCGTTTTGTAATTCGGAAAAAAACTTAACACCGTTGAGTTATTTTTAACTGCGGACCATTATACAAACTAAATGAAAAAGGTTGGACCACTGGCGGGAATAAACTTAGTTGGGATAATTATTGGCCAAAAACAGCCAGATTGGATTATTTAAATCCAATTTGCCTTGTTGTTTCATAGACTTTGTTTTGTGTTTGATTATAGTAATGGATTTTGGATCATTGTTCCATTGTCTCATATGTTTTTTTTTTGTGAAGTTACACAAGAGCATGTTATTAAATATAAAGAACATCAAGTATACAATCTCAATGAACTAGAGTACATCAACAATGAAGTTTGGGCAAACATTTGGCAGGTATGTTTCTATCTTAAAGTTTCTTTTAATGTTTTGGGCATTGTAACTATATATTCTAAAATACGTTCTTACTTCACAGAGTGATTGCATTGTTAGAATCTCATCGTCGGATGGTACTGTGACAGGATGGGTTCTCCTCCCGGAATTAAGGTAATAAAATTGTACCACCGATATTAATCGCCAGTTCGCCACCACGAGTATTTTTACTTTTAATTTTTTTTATCAGTAATAATCTTTTACCTTTATTTTTATTTTTAGCAAAGGATTGATACGCAATGGTTACACAGTAAATATATGTTATTGAACTGTTTGCACATCAGTCAAAAGAATTTACTAACTACAATTGCTGATGCATTTGTTACTCGTCTAATTTACGGTTTTTCAGATTGATGTCTTAAATGGAATAGCCTGGGATGCTGATAACAATCGAATTTTTGGTTAGTTTCTTTTATTTAACCTCTGCATTGTCACCAGTATCCTCTACAAGTAATATGTGTAGATCAGAGAGTTATAGTTAATTTACACATATGAAAAAAACAACTTTTTTTCTGCACATATACATGTATAAATTTAACATCATATAACCATGATGTATTTTAATAGCCATGTAAGTTTTAGATAAATACACATATAAATGATGTATTAGATCAGTTTTTGCAGTTCTCGCACGAAGCTCTCATATATATATATATGTGTGTGTGTGTGTGTGTGTGTGTTTGTGTTGTTATATCAACTACTAAGTATATGTGGTTTTGCTGCTGCAGTGACCGGAAAATTATGGCCAAAGTTGTATCAGATAAAGCTGCATCCGCATAAGAAACCTTTGTCGTCCCCCATCGAAAAAATGTGCCTGCGCGATTCTGGATCCTAATGCAGTATGAAGTATGGAGTTATATGTTAAAGTTTTAATAAAGAATATATAATAAGATTCCAAAAGGTTGTTCATGTTTATGTTTTTTCTAAAAAAAATATAAATTTCTTCCGACACCTTACAAAACTGACTTTATTCTTAAGCTAGAATGTGTAACAAGCTAGAAAAGGAATAACTTATGTTAACAGAGTAGAGATACGTGACGATTTTTTTGGTAAATTGTATTTTGCGTCCTTTAAGTTTAAGTAAAATTACAGGCGTTGTCCTTTAACTAACGAAATTACACTGGATGTCCTTTATGTTACAATTTCTCATCATGCTGTGTCCTTTTGTGCTAACCCAGTTACTTTTTTTCTGTTAGCTCTTAACATGTGCCACTCACATGAGGGCATAATGGTCATTTTCACTTAATAACTAAAACAACAAATAATTATCCGTGAAACTTCCAGAGGAAGATATATTTCAAGTGAAAATGACCATTATACCCTCATGTGAGTTGCACATGTTAAGAGTTAACATAAAACCTGACCGCGTTAGGGCAAAAGGACACCGCATAATGAGAGGTCGTAACATAAAAGACATCCAGTGTAATTTCATTAGTTAAAGGACATCGCCTGCAATTTTGCTCAAACCTAAAGGACGTAAAATGCAATTTACCCATTTTTTTAGTGTAGGTGTTTTAAGAATTGTAAAAGCGTTTGTAGGTGGTTTTTAGGATTATTTTGGTTTCTAGGGAGTTTGCTACTTCTATAAGCGGACTCTAAATAGATCTGACACAGGGACACTACATGCCAAGTAACCCGCTTACGGTTTCTAGGGAGTCCGCTTCCATAAGCGGACTCCCTAGAAACCAAAATAATCCCAAAAATCACCTACAGACACTTTTACAATTCTTAAAACCGTCTCCACATTATTTTTTTTTATGGGGGATAGGCGGGTAGCTAGGTTAACGGGTTTATTTGATACTTTCGTAACAGTTCCACGAACGCATACGCGTATGTATAGAGCTCAAAGCTTATTGTAAACTCATACTTCTCTCATTTTACATTTCGAACTTATATTTGAACTTGAACTAAAGAAATGAGGATTGAGGAAGCATCAAAACAATTGTTTCAGGCTCACACCAACACATGACCTGTTGTAGCAATGTTTGATTGCATCGCTTATGATTGATGCAATCATAATACGTAACTGAGACAAGTTTTATTTCAACAACCGCAAGTGAGCTAGAAAATGATCCAACTTAGAACGAACATAACTTTGACCTGTGTGGAGTTATGAGGCCCATAGTCGGTTTTTTCTGATCGTCGGTCATGAATTCCATTTCCATCATCTTAAGTCCAGCGTTTGGCGGTGATTTATTTCATTTTTCACTTAACTTCATTCATATGTTGTCGATTTAGAATTCTCAAGATTTGGCCAAACCTTAAAAAGGTTAGATTTTCCCTAGACGAGGACACGCCGTAAGAGTATTCCTTTATTTTGTCCTTATTTTCTGCGTTAAATCTTGATCCGAATACTGGAAGCAAAGAATACCGTTAGTCTTGGACTCTCGTCACAAGAAGTTGAGTGAAGACTGCATGAGAGTAACTATTATGGGGAGTGAGTGAGTGAGTGAGCAAAGAGCACAACATATTAGTCAAATACGATAGCCGTTACAAGATATAACGATGTTTACTGTATATACGTCATCTACTGTTAAAAAAAAGTATACGTCATTTGGATAAGGAATTTTTTTGTCATCTTACTATAGCCGTTAGAAGATATAACAGTTATGCCACACGTGAATTGCGATCTTGCTCGTGCTGGCATGTAGCATTTAGTAATCTTGGTTGTACAGGCACCTTGACAGTCTTGTACTATCATACATTATTTATGTGATGAATTGATATTGTGTATGGATATTATCAACATTCCATAGTTACTGATGAGCTTCATATGTTGGTTGTTTTTGTTCTCTGTCTCATTTGAGGATTGTTCAGACGTTTACGAATTATCAATATGTGCCTTGACTTGTTTCGAACGTTGGGAAAATGCCCGTTTGGGTTTATCTAATATTGGGTTACAAATATAACCCCGTTGTTAACATCTAAATGGACGTTTTCCCCAATGTTCAAACAAGTCTTTAAACACCCGTATGGGGAAAACGCCCATTTAGATGTTAACAACGGGGTTACATATTCAGTAACTCAACTTCTCGGGACCGTATTGTTATGAAATTAATACGCTACAAACTTATGTTTTCAGTCACATAATAGGTACCAAAGGGCCTCTACTCCTCTAGCGTAGTGGTATTAAGGTGTGCAAAATAGTATTTCTATCCAATAGACGGAAGGTTTGAATCTTAAAGTAGACATTAGTATAGAACCGAGAGTAGCATTAAGGGTGTGTGTTTGCCATTAAAAAAAAGTTACATGTAGTAACTGTTAGCACATTGCTGTTCTCGTGGTCGTTGTCATCGTCGCCCTCCTCCTCTTTGTTGTTGTCTCCTCGTCGTCGACGATATCAAAAGTATCTTAAATATTTTTCTTATTAAATATCTATAAATAAATAACTTGTTATATCACGTGTTATAATATTGTGAGGCCAAGTTTTTTTTTTCCGCTTCTCTTATATCTTATTCACCCCTTCATATTCTATATATTGATCTAAAAAAGTTTATTTCAATCATATTTTATGTCAAATATCATTTTTTTTAATTTCTAAATTTTCATTACTAACTATTTAATATTACACAAGTTTCTGATCTAGTATGTTTAATATAAATTAATTCATTTCCTTAAACAAACTAGTAGAGGATTAAGTTTGAATCATGATTTAGATTGTCAAAGCCGAAATTCCAATATTATATTTTATATTAAAAAAAAGTTTAAATGAGTACCTTTTGAGTACTAAAAGAACAAGTCTTCATTTGAACAGTATCTATCGGAACCGGATCAGATGGATACTCGCACTCAATCGTGCCTTTATCCACCAAAGCATCACATGTTTTCGGTGTCACGTTACTCGAGACACCGGAAACATCAGTACAGTTCCACTGTAGTTTTTTCGGTTTGTCACTCAACCCAATGGTAACATTTGATAAACAAAATCCGGTAAAAGGATCGCCCTCGATCCCGCCCATATTTCCTGCCATTTGTACATCATCCGCCACCACATTTCTATAGTTGATCCGGTCAATTTTCGGGAGTGCCTTCGGGTCATAACCTGGATCCGGGTGCTGCCCATATGCACCCGTGGTCCAAAATACATACTTCATCGTATGTAGAGTCATTTTGTCCACGAAGATGTCGATAACATATGCTCCCCTACCGGGGCCCGTTTTGATTCTGACTCCGGATTCAGAATTAATAGCCGTGATGTCTTCGGCTCTAATGTTTTTTATGCCACCCGACATTTCACTCCCGAGTGCAATCACTGCACTATCTGGGGAAATGCATGTTAATCGCCTTATGATCGCTTGTTCGGTAGGCATCCCGAATTTAATCCCGTATTCATCCCATCCGCTTTTCACGGCTACACAATCGTCACCAGACACGATGAAAACATCCTGAATTTTCACATTTTTACAAGAATCTGCAAAAATAATATTCACCATAAATATTTTATAAAAACTGTTTTCTTTGCTAGAGAAAAGAGGTATTAAAAATCTAAAATAATAATATAATGAAACCTGGATCAATTCCATCTGTATTAGGGGAATCCACTGGTGCAAGAATGGTTAAATCTTGAATAATTATATCACTAAAAAAATTTATGAACATGTATCAGATTTTAAATCAAAGAAATCAAAATTAAATAGATAGTATGATGACGGATGAGTAGTTGTTAATGGCAAATGACGATAAGGTACCTATATGCTACATAGCGAATAGGTATAAATACCGGGCGGCTATTTTCTAAATAGCGATATCACTATAATTTTTTTTATTTTTTATATGTATATTATATCAAAATACCTATATATATATGCTATTCTACATGTATATTTAACAAAAACAAAAAATCCAACTATTTTATAGCTATATATAATTGCTATTAATATTAAAAAAACAAATAAATAAATAAAATATCGTTATTATTAGAACTATACCTATGTAGCGCGCTACAGCGATCGCTACACTCGCTATTGACAACTATGGATCGATGTATTGCGATTTATGGACGAACCTGCTATATACCGGATGGACAAACCATGAAGGCGAGTCGACTAGAGTGAGGTTAGATATCTGGATTTGATTTGAGTACATTGGCTCAATCAGGTATGGTCTTGTGTTCTTCAGTTTCTTTTGATGAAACTTGTCCCACCAAATCGAACCCTGGCCATCGATCGTGCCATTGTCACCTTCAAGAACACAAATCATGACCACATTAGTTAAATTTTAACAAAACTGGAGTTAAACTGGTATGAAATGGAAATTGTTTTGTATGACATGATCATTTCATGTACAATTTATGATTTTGCTATACCCAAAACGACTTGATAAGACACTCAAGAGATATATTCACGTGGCAAACAAACTCATCAAGTACGTTAACTTGACAAAACTCAAAAAATAAGTCTTTGACTACCGGACGCCAATTAAGTCTTTTCATTTGACTAGCGGATTCCAATTGTGTCCACACATTTCACTAGCGACTCAATCTAGTGAACTACCTAGAAACCAAAATCATTAGGCTATGGTGCGGGCTTTTCACACATCACAATTGAAAAACTGTCACCTCAACGTCAGTTTTTAGCAAAAGTTTAAGAGCTTAATTAATTGCTAATTAAAAAACTAAAAAAATAATCTATGTTTTGGTTGTTGCTGTGAGTCACATGGTTGAGGCGTGGTGTGTATCACGTGTGAAAAAGTGTCACATCATCTCACGTGCGGTGGATTCAGACGCACGCTTCATGGTGTTAGAGAATATATTAATTAACCTTTATTACAGGAATTCGACCGGTTTCAATTCACTTTATTGCCTACCGCACTCGCGATACAAAAAGTTAATATCGAAGCGGTTTTAATAAATTTATAGCGAGACATTAATATTTAAAAAAAACTAAAAAATTAGTTTATAGTTTCTGAATAATAAAAGCTAATTAAAAAGGTCATATTTGAAATAATAACTACAAATGGTTACACTCTCTAGAAGTAAAAATAAAAAATAAAAAAGGACACAATTTTAGTCTAAGAAAGCATTAAAAAAGTTATAACTAAACTAGTTAATAATATCGTGTAGTTAAAAAAGAAATCATTTTATTGAGTAATTTCAAAAAAATGTTCATTGTAAATGCTTCAAGTCTTTTATATAACCTTCAATAGTTTTTTTAACATTTAAAATGAATTGACAATATACCTGTTATAACAACATCAGTGAGGTGTGATCCACCTATCAAACTGCTAAACCTTCCTCCCGGTCCATCTCGACCGACACCATACGACGGCAACGGTTCAATTAGCGGATATTCTCCTTCATCCTACCAGTCAAACACGAATATGACTCGTTTAACTACTTTATACCTCATGTACTCTATAACACACTTTTTGCTTTATTGTGTACTAAACAGGTCAGGAATTACTAGCACGTATAACATAATACCTACCTGAGAAGCAAGAACAACCGCACCGAACTGAATAAACAACGTGAAATGACTAGTTAGGTTAAAGCTTCCGGTGAGCCACTTCCCCGGCGGCACAATAAGCTGCGATCCGCCGTTGTTTTCAAACCGACTCAGATTCTGAACCGCCGATCGGAAAACCGCCGTGTTCGACGTTTTTCCGTCACCGACTCCGCCGAAATCCGTCAAAAACGCCGTGTGTTTACGGCAGTTGATGGCGGCGTAGGTGACGTCAGATCCGTCAGGTACGTGTCTCCGGCAGTTAACAGTTGAGGCGGTTATCGATACGAAAATCAACAGAGTTGTTATCAAATTCTACAAATGATGATATATTAGACAGAATATAATTAGAAGGTAGTATTGTGTAAATGTGGTTAGTATATAACGTCTTATTGTTATAAAACAGTATGTCACAATTAATACAAACAATTACAATTACACGCTTAAAAGTTGAAGAGAAGTGGATATACGTACGGTTGCGATCGTGGATCGTTGATCGAGCCTCATGGTTGTTTGTGATGAACAGTTGCGAGATGTAACGGATATATAGGGGAAGATTAACATGCAAATATTGTGACGGTGATATTGTGATCGCCTGTGCAAACGTATCAAATTTGTAATAATTGGATATGTTATAATGATATATGTGAATAGACGTGTAACTTATTATTATATTTGTTTTTGAGTTTGAATGATATGGTATGGAAAATCATGACAATAAATGTGTTTATATATATATATATATATATATATATATCATTCCTACTTTTTACTCAAGAATTTAAGGGGGGGGGGGGGGGGGGGGGGGCAACCCTTATGGGTATGGCATGCGGCTAAACAATCCGGGTAACTTATCCTGGGTAAATGGTGATGTTGTCGAGGTCAATATGACTATTAGACAACGGTTCTTTGATCGTTTTCATTAAAAAAAACAGTTTAAAAATCTATATATATTTATCTTTCACTCACAATTTAAATAACACTCATTTTTATATCCGCTACTTAATTTAAACCAAAACCATTCACTCTAACTCTTCAATGGATTCACAAAAAAAAAATCTCGAGGTGTCGGTTCGAGCAAACGGGGTGCCGGTAGTAGTAAACGAGGCGCCGATTCGAGCCGAGGTGGTGTTTTTAGTGGTGAAGCGTATATACCACACCAACCCATGCAACCCCTTCCACTGCCTATATATGGACAACAACCAAACTATTTTTTTTTCACAATCTATGGTTCCATCGACTCGGCTTGATTTATCACCAGAAGCGATGTATAACTTCGATGCGTTTACAACGTATAGGAACTCATCTCATTTTGAACAAGAAAATGCGGAACAAGAACCACCACTACATTATGACTTTGATGATGATGATGATAAGGATTATATCCAAGAAATGCAATTTGAAGCTAACTTGGAAGAAATGAAAGTTGCAAGTGACGAGCTTGTAGAGGAGGATGTGGAAAAAGGTAAACACAAGAAAGGGGAAATTCACGAACCGGGCCCCGCGGGTCGATTGGACTCCCAAAGATGAAGAAATGTTGGCTCAAACATACGTCCATGTAATGCTAGACCGGGAAAAAGGAAACCAACAAAAAAAGATGGATTGTGGAAAGCCATTTTTATACACTTCGTTGCGCTTGCGAGTAGTAGTGTTCAAACACACGATCAACTTAACTCAAAATGGACTCCATTGTTGACTAAAATGAATTGATTCAATGGTCTTTACATTCAAGCGGTACATTTTTTTATTTTATTTTAATTTATTTTTATTACACTTTAACGTTTTTTTTCTTTATAATTCCGTTCTTATATTATTTTTATTTTAAACTTCTAAGATCGTTTATGTAAAAACGGATGCAACGATTGAGACGTTTTGGAAACGACACTTTAAGATTATCTAGAAAAAAAGAAACAAGCTTTCAAGCACCTTCGAGCGTGTAAGGTTGTTAAAGAATTCGCAAAGTAGGATCAAATCAATTTGTTGAACGAAGATTTCGGTGCCGGACTTGTACGACATAGTTAGCCTAACATAACCCAAAAGGATAGCACAAGGCAAGACTTCGGGTTCGTCAAGCCAAACTGGAGTGGTAGGCGAGAAAATATAAGCTTACGCCCAAAAGAAGCGAGGATGGAAACGTTGGTTGATGCAATACAACAAAATCTCGTCACAGCCACAACCTTGATTAACGAACAGCCTAAGCGGCAAGGGACAAAAATTTTCAAACGTATATTATGCAACATGACAATCTTGACCACGAAGTGCAAAAAATCTTGATAGCCCGCGAACGAGAAATTGCGGAAAAATATAGTTGGCCATCGAGCCATTTATCGAATTTGTTGTTTTTTTATTTTTAAAAAGTTTTTTTTTGGTATTTTTTAATTTGAATTATTTATTTTAATTCAACGAATTTTAATTTTTACCTAGCATTTGACTTTAATTGCAGAATGTAAAAGAAAAAAAATCATGATTTTGCAATAGTAGAGTAATTATGTGATTTTTGGAGAGTTACAAAAAACACATAATTACTCTACTAGTATAACATCAGGAATTATTTTTAGATTTTTAGACTAAAATATATGCTTAATAAGATAAAAAATTCCCTCATTTACTTCTTATGTTAAGCTAATTTGTATGTTAAAACCTATTTTTACCAAGTTAAAATCTCCATATTTGCGTATTGAAAAAAATATAAATAATTATGTTTAGGTTCCTTTTTAAGTTTTTTTATTATATTAAATTTTTTAACGATAAGGGTGACATTAAATTACATCAATTAATACTAATTATACCTCATATTAAAATTTCAACTGTGTATTTTCTTCAAAGGGCAATAATCTCTATTACCTACCCAAAGTTGGAATCGCTTTATTATATTTAATTATCTTGTATACTGCACGTTAATGGTTATAAATTGTAAATGATAAATAAAATCTGATGCAAGTGTACTATACTATGTTATGCTATGCTATACTATACTATACTCTCGTCTCGACATCATATTAGCCTATTTGTTATGACGTGTGTTAGTGATAATAAAAATGATGTCATGTAGGCGTCTCGTAGCAGCCACCTAGGTAGGATGAGTTTCACTATCATTATGACTAAAGAGGTGTTATGATAAGTCATGTGTTATGGTTTAAGAAGAAAAAAATGAGACCCTTAAATGGAGATGAGGATAACGGGGAAACACCACGCCTTTCCTCGCCTCCCATAAATTTACGAGGTAAAGGGAACCTGTCGCCACGTATCATGCATGCATACATAGGAATTGAAGTATTGCGGGAGAAAGAATTCTATGTGTAGGCGAGGGATCGTGAGGAACACCACGCCTCTCTCTATGAGGAGGTAAGGGATGGTAGATTGGTAGCCTCCGGTGAGCTCTCCTAAAACCATAACACATGAACTAAGTAATAGTGAGTGGTCATTTAAATTACTTTTTTAATCAACTAATAATTTTAAAACAACAAATAGTATTTTTTTAATACATTTTACTATTTCAACAAAATAACAATATTAATTATTCTTAGACAATTACTTATTATCTGAAATTTCGATGCAAGCATGTGTCAAAACTACTTATTTTTAAAACAATTTGATTTTGATTAAAATTTATATCAAGAGTGTTTTGAAAGAAAAAGTACACAAGATTGTGTATTTAGTTTTTTTGACATAAGGAGCACAAATTATTTTAAAAAAATCACATTAAATGTATCAACAAAAAGTATGGTGAGGTGTTGCTTAGTGATTGTTGAGCCAAATAATAAATATTAAAAAAACCCATTCACACCCTCTCACGCAGTGAACCATCTCACACTCAAACCCATTTCCATGCCCACAATGGACGAGATGTGATGTTTGCGTAGGTGTGGCGGTGAATGGCACCTCCACTCTCACGTTTACTGACCATAACACATGGTCTAATCGACCTCATCACTTACAATCTGAATTGTGGTCTTAGTCACTCACTCCCACACAAACTCTTTTATTTAATTTTTAATGTAATCAATATTTATTATTTAACCTTTGCTTACTAAAAAATTATTATCTTAACCTTTTCTTACTATATAAAATATAAATATAATATTAACTAAAAGAAATTTAAAACATTAGTATCTAGTAATCCCTAAATAAAAAGACACAATGATTTAAATAAAAATTTTAAAATCTACAAGCTAAAAATTTAAAAGCAAAAACTTAAAAATCTAAGATCATAGAGTTCGTCGAGACGGTTACAATGTCGTTTGAATAAGTTTAACCGAACCCTGATTGATACATTTTTTACGACTTCTTATTTTTACAATACTATGTATTTTAACTTTACCCTATATTAATTTCTAATTTGTATTATTTTGCTCTAGCTCGTTGCTAGATCTTAATTAGCAAAAAGTCATATTAATTTGCACAAATTGTTTAATGTGGAGAGAAAAAAAAGTGTTTGAAACATTATCCTAAGTTCACAAGTACACAAATGAAATTCAAAAACTTATGATTACATCCATACACTACAATAAACCTAGTCAAGGGAGGACAATGTCACACATGACAACATGTATATCAATTACAACTTTAAACACAAATTAGTTACAACATTTAGCCTATAGTACTAAAAGAACAAGTGTTCAATTCAAGGACATCAATTGGCACCAGATCCGGTGGATACTCGCAATCACTCGGACCTTTATCCGCTAAAACATCACATGGTTCGGGTGTCACATTACTCGAAACTCCGGATACACCCGTACAATTCCATAATTGATTTTCTTGTTGCGTACCGTACCCAATGGTAACATTTGATAAACAAAATCCGGTGAATGGATTACCATCTATGCCGCTCATATTCCCCGCCATCTTCACATCTTCGGCCACCACATTTCTATAATTAATTCGGTCAACTACGGGGAGTGCCTTGGAGTCAAAACCTAGATCCGGGTGCTCCCGTAGGACCCAGTGGTCCAAAAAACGGAATCAATAGCTTGTAGATTCATTCCATCCACAAATATGTCGGTAATGTATGCACCCCTTCCGGGAGAGGTTTTAATTCTGACCCGGATTGAGAATTAATAGCGGTGATGTCTTCGGCTCTAATGTTTTTTATGCCGCCCGACATTTCACTTCCTAGTGCGATCACTGAACCGTTGGGGGAATTACAAGTTAGCCTTCTTATGATCATTTGTTCGGTAGGCACCCTGAATTTAATCCCGTACTCATCCCACCCGCTTTTCACGGCTATACAATCGTCACCGGACACCACATTAACATCTTGAATCTTTACATTGTTACAAGAATCTGCACAAAAAGGGAAAATAAATAAATTAAATTATCTGGTACATGACCCATTTTATGTTTTATTACATTTAATAGACTATTGTTTAATCATATCTGATTTTATAATAATTTATAGATTTAATACAAAACTCGACCCGACCCGACCCAACCCAACCCAACCCGACCGACCGGTATCTTTACCCATAGATTTTTAAAAATTGATTTGTTGTCAACTCATATGGAATAACCGACGGCTAAATGCAGTTACACGGTTATATAATTGTCTTTTATATATATATATATATATATATGGGAGGGTTTAAATGAGAACGCTAAATATCGTGAGAACCATGAGAACGAATGAAAAACCCACTAGAACTTGGTCAAAAACAAGTGAAATTCAAAATTTCTTTTTACACTTGTCATTATTATTCGGATACAATTCTAGAAATTTAATTTACACATTTAAATTTACGTGAATTCAGAAATAAAGAAAATTTAAACATGTATAAGTTTGCCATTTACACATGTGTAAATTTGTTATTTATACATGTGTAAAAAATCTAGTAAGGGTGATTTTGTGAGAGAAATGAATTATTTGATGTTATAAATTATCTTTTGATGTTGTATTTTAATTACAATGAGGTTTGTATAAAAAAATTCGGTTTTGATTGGTTTTTTCATTCGTTCTCACGGTTCTCGCAGTATTTAGCGTTCTCACGATAACACTCACCTATATATATATATATATGTATGTATTTATACGGTTCTCACTGTTTCTCTGTAAAAACGTAAGAGAAAATGTAACCGAAAGGGCGAATTGTATTCAAACCTGGAATGATTCCATTTGTGTTAGAAGAATCTACGGGTGCACGAATGGTTAGATCTTGGATTATAATATCACTGCACATAAATAAAAAGTTTCGTTTTAGATTTTGAGTTAAAGATCCAATACAAAATGTTTTAAAACTGGTTGACGGGTTGACCTGCTGTAAACAGGATGAACAAACCACGAAGGCGAGTCAATCAATATGAGTTTGGAAATCTGGATTTGGTTCGAGTACATTAGTTCGATAAGGTACGGTCTTGTGTTCCTTAACTTCTTTCGGTTGAACATTTTCCACCATACCGAACCTTGCCCGTCAATCGTGCCATTGTCACCTTCAACAACAAAACAACATATCTTAAAACAAACTAATTGCTGTCTTCTAGGTAACATTATAGGTTTAAGGTTGTAAAAAATATAGATATACCTGTAACCACAACATCAGTGAGGTGTGATCCACCTATCAGACTGCTAAATCTTCCTCCGTGTCCATAAGAAGGTAACGATTCGACAAGTGGATACTCTCCGGCATCCTGATCAAGCCGAAAACCGTTGATGGTTCAACCGATTTTATTTTATTTTATTATTATTATTATTAATTTTTTCTTTTCAAAAATCGGTTATTTAAAAAAAATGCATAATAACAAATTGGGTCTTTTTATTCAATTGTGGGTTAGTCGATGTCTAAAGTAAAGACTTAGTCATAGATGAGAATACCGAAGATACCAGGCCAGTTGTACAAATTTTTGTGTTGTGGCAGTTAAATCCACTACAAGACAAAATGCACTATTCTTAATTTTTTTTCTTTTCAAAATGGATTATTTTAAAAAAAAATGCATAATAACAAATTGGGTCTTTTTATTCAATTGTGGGTTAGTCGCTATCTAAACTAAAGACTCAGTCATAGATGAGAATAACGAAGATACCAGACCAGTTTTATAAATTTTTGTCTTGTAGCAGTTAAATCCACAACAAGACAAAATGCAGCATTCTGGTATGATATCTTCGTTTTTGTGAACTTACACATAACTCGCTATCTTAGACAGTGACTAACCCATAACTGAAAATAAAAAGTAAAATGTATCCAAACTGGTTATATTACTTATACATATCATACCTGAGAGGCAAGAATAACCGCACCAAATTGAATAAACAAGGTGAAATGGCTGGTGAGATTAAAGCTTCCTGTAAGCCATCTTCCGGGTGGCACGATAAGCTGTGCTCCGCCATCATCCGCAACTTGACTGAGGTTCTGAACCGCGGCTTGAAAAACTGCGGTGTTTGATGTTTTTCCGTCACTAATGCCACCAAAATCTGTCAAAAATGCCGTATGCTTACGACAGTTGATGGCTGCATAGGTTGCGTAAGATTCGAACAACAAATGCCTCCGGCATTCAACGACAGAAAGCGCTATTAATCCAAGAACCAACCATCTCGCAACCAAATGCTACATATGAAGATTCAAATCATTAGAAAAAGTAAGAAATGTGATACAAAATTGAATGAAAATATTGAAGATGATGCATACAGTAGAAAGTGTTGATTGATTATAGAATGCCATGTTTTGCCTATGATAAAAGAGTACTAGATGCAGGGGATTTATAGTGCAAAAGGGTTATAAAATGCATGAATTAATAAAATAATAACATACGATTTTCCTTGGCTGTTTGTCCACCAATTTTTCGTCTATCAAGTAACATGATACTTTTATTTATGCTTATTAATTAACTGTATTTTATTTTTTAAAAACAACAAATGTTGCATAAAACTCAAATTATCAATATGTTAAAAATATTACATCATTTAAAACATCAATATGTTAAAGTATTACATCATTTAAAACTTATAAATAGTTTAAACTATCTTAACTTAAAGCTATGGGTGTGCAAAAAACCGAATTAACCGACAAAACCGAACCGAAAAAACCGTACCAAATAAAAACCGGTGGGTCGGTTAATGGTTTTTTTGAAAACCAAAAGTAGCGGGTCGGTTATGGTTATCAATGTTTCCATACCCATCACAACTGAACCGAACTGAACCGACATGTAATAAATCTTTGTAGGATTTAGGACTTTTCACAATTTTTTTTAATATTTGATGTTTTTGATTAAAGACTTTTAGTATTTATGGGTTTAATATTTGATGTTTTGATTAAATAAATTTAATATTTATGGGCTATTTCATATCGTTTTGCGGTTTTAGTTAAATATTTATTTGAATTTATGGAATATATCATATCACTTTATATATTCGGTAATAATCGGTATTAACATTATAGATTATATGTATTTTTAATACTATGTAATATACTAATATATACAAATATACAATAACAATTTATTCCATGTTAAAAAAATTAAGCTATTTTTAGCTAGGCAAAATACACGGTTAACCACCCACAGTCGACCCGTTATAACCATCAAAACCGACTAAACATAACCGTCATAACCGATCGGTTATGGTTATGGTTATCCATTAACCGACATCGTAGTTATGGTTATGGTTTAGACCAAAACCGACCCAAACACACCCCTACTTAAAGCATATATCAATATCGGGTGAACCCTCCTAAAGTTATACTGATGTTAAATGACCTTATACTATCTTGAAATTTGTGTGTTATGTATACTATCAAAATTTGTTTATTGACATAAGACATTGTCTATTTTGTCTTTTATTGCTTTTTTTGGGTTGGTTATTTTTATCTAAACTTTTAACATTGACACTTATAGCATTTCAACTTTTTAAAAACTTTATAAAATGTCATTTTTACTCCCTAGAGTTTTACGTGCTTTGTTGCACGCGTTGTTATAAATACAAATTGATTTACGTTTCAACGTAGATTTTTTCTAAAAATGTGTCTAGTCAAATATAATATGTTTTCGTTCTTATTTTAATGTATGTTTTCAGTTGGTCATTTGGTGTTATAAATTCATGTATTTGTTTTACGTATTTACCCGGTTTTGGTCGTCGTTCGGTTAGTACGGTTTTACGCCCTCCTCGACTCCACATTGGTAGCACAGTTTTACGCCCCCAACCCGCAACGCAGGAGCTTAAGACTAACAATAAAATGACATAACCCACATAAGTTGGGCCTAATTTACTGGGCTCAAGCCCGTTACCTTTCTCGACAAATTGTTCTAAACATTTGATTATTAGCAATACAATGATATAACCAACATAAGATCTAAATACAGTATAAAAAAAACAAATATGAGGCTACAAAATGTCAGATATAACAAACCATCTAATGAAAGTCTACGAAACAACAAAGGTTTTACATAACAGCTTTAGATTCTGAGCATCTGGCTCATCGCGGTATGTCAGCCGACAAATTGTGAGTAATGTCCTCGTCCCCATTACCAACTGCACCACTACTTGATGGTTTTGCACCAGCAGCCATAAGGTTTTTGAACCAAGCAGGTTGCTGGAAACCAGGGCTGGCGGTGCGGCCTTTACTTGAGCCGCCGCTAGGGGAATCTGGAGCCACCGCTGCAGCGGTGTTTGAAGCAATCCCGGCAAGGAACTGATATGCCACTTTGCTAGCGGTCACAATCTCCGTTTTAGCTTGTCTGAACTATATTCATACAAAAGGAATAAAGAAAACCGATTTAATCAAATAAACTTATACATAGATATTTAAAATTATATATAGATATTTGATGAGTCAATTATTTACAAAACAATGTTCTTAAGATAGATCTATATCTTTTAATAAAAAGATTAGGTTGCATGTGATCATCAACCCATTTGACGCGTTCTCTTTTTAATTTGACCCATTTCGGATAAAACATAACCGAACCGCACAAATCTCTAATAACCATAGTTGTTAATGGTGAATAGCGATAAGATACCTATATGCTACATACCCTATAGCGACCTTTGACCTATATGCCACGCTATTCGCTATAGCGACTGCTATTGACGACTATGCTACTAACGACCCAAAACGAACTTGCAATTTTTAGTAAACTTGGCAAAACGGGGCATCATGTTGTGTTAGGTAACGGGTCAAAATGTGTTGGGTTCAAAAAAAAGCTGTTTTAAAAGGTATCGAATTGATTCAGGTCAAACGAGGTTGCGTTGACCAAAATGAACACGGGTTGAAAAGAGTCCTTATACAGGTTTTATAGAAGTCACCGTTGTAACCCGTCGTAAAACTAGAGTTACCCATATGACACCTTATAATCTTATATGCAAATTCTTTTTGCCCAAATCAACCCATTCTTTAAAAAATGGTCATGCTGCCAAACAATAACAAAGAAGAAAAAAAAAGCGCACCCGATAAGCAGTTGTTCCAGCTATCTCGACAGCAGTGTCACCAGCATTAGCAAACCTGTTCACCCAGCCTGTAATTCACAATTAAAAATTAAACCAAATTTAAAACTAAACGTCAAGTCCATTTTCAACAGGAATTACCTGGAAGTTTGGGGACACCGAGTCTTTCACAAAACTCATCACAGAAGTGATTGCAATTCTTCGAAAGCAAGTCGTAACAGTCACCGGGCCATTCACTACTAAGTTCCCTGAGGATCTGATTAACCTTGGATTTAGTAAGGTCTGTGTTCCCAAGAACAATCGACTCTCGATACGTGTACATCGGATTTCTTCCAAACGGGCAGTTAAAAACTCCACTTCCCTCTTCACAAAACCCGAATGACCATTCATCCTCTCCATAAACCTGCAACACATATGACACATAAACCATACACCTACTTAGTTTTATTATAAACCAAATCAGAAATCACCACAAAAATAAATGAATTACATAAACATATTTATAAAGACCCAATCCTAAACCTAGTAAGACTCGAACCCATTAAATAAACTTAAAAGATAAACCTATATACATCCTAACTTATTTGAAATTCAAACTAAACAATTAATAACCCGTTTAAACTAGGGCTGACTTTGTTCGTGTTTGTTTGTTAAGAAATATATGTGTTCACGAACACTTACGGAACGAGATTTTATGTTTGTGTTTGTTTGTTAAGGAAATGAACTTGTGCATGTTCGTTTGTTTGTTAATTTTAGGCAACGAACAAAAACGAACGTTGATTAACACAAATGAGCACAAACTATGTTCATGGACACAAATGGAAACAAACGAACACAAAACGTTCATGAACATAATATATAACACATCGACACTTATTATATATCTTATTGTCGGAATTTTGAAGTTTTTAGATAAAATATAAAAACTAAAAACACTAATGAACTATCAAACACAAACGAACAAGTTACCGAACGTTCACAAACATAAATGAACGAACGCGGCCTCTGTTCATGTTCGTTGTTTAACTAAACGAACAACATTTCTTGTTTGTGTTCGTTTGTTCAATAAAAGAATGAACACAGATGAACTTCCCGCCAAACAGTTCACCAACTATTCACCGAACGTTTAGTTCATTTGCAGCCCTAGTTTAAACTCTAAACCGACTTAAAGGCTCATAACACGATTCGGCCTCCATCTTGCATCCGTAAATATCATACATTTCTCTATTTACAAGCAAATACGCTTTATTTACAACCTGAAGCCGCGCCTCTCGCGCCTTTCTCATATGTTTTACACATCAACCTTTTCTCAACAAACATTAACTTTGACCAATTTTGACCTAGAAATACACAATTCAACAAAAGATTCACAACTTAATCTATAACACAATACACAGAGTCCTTCCAGATTGAATTACTCAAGAAAGCAGTTGAATTAAACAAAAAAAATGAAGAAAAAGCGAAAGTGAAACCCTAGATGATGATGATGATGATGTTGAGAAAGAAGAACCTGAACGGCACTGTGGAAGATGCCACCGAGACCAATACCGTCTTTGAAAATCTTGTTGATCTGAACAATGGTGTTGTTAGTCTTCTCAGAATCACTGTTGGTCACATCGTATATGTGGAGGATCACCTCCGTCATCTCCACAACTAATATCTTCTTTCTGCAAACCCTAACCCTGAATATTATCAGCAGGTGTTACTGTCGAGGATCGAAATCAAGGGTTTCACATTCGGAAATTGAAGTGTATTGATTGATTATCACAAGAGTAAGTTGTGAATTATGGTTAGATCGTGGAGGTTTTCGTTTTGGATGTCGGTATGGCACGAGATATGTATGTGTGGGTATTTCATTTGTTTACTTTTTTTTTTTTTTCATTTTAGTCTCAAAGAATGGTCGTTTTATATAGTGGTTTGTACTAATCGGAGGTTGGTGCACAGTTGAGAGTAGAGGTGTACAAATTGGTCTTTTTTTATAATCGGTTTTGGTTTTTAACCGAAACGGCTTTTTACATCAAAAACAAAAATTGGTTTTTTTATAACCGGTTTCGGTTACTAACCGGTTTTTTAAGTCAAAATAATAACCGGTTTAAACCGGTTTTTTATAACCGGTTTCGGTTTTAAAACCGATTTCAAAGCTCAAGATCCCTAACCGATCTATAATCGCCGGTTCGGTTCGGTTCTAAAACCCGTTTTTTTGTACACGTCTAGTTGAGAGTATATAAAACCTCCGAACCACTTAGAGCCACTACGTAAAATGACAATTTTACCTTTGAGTTAACTATGTTTTTTTAACTGAAGTTAGTTTTTTAAACTAAAATGACACGTTTCAAGAATGTTAAAAATAAAAATAGTATAATTTTAAGATTAGGTTTGAATTGGCAAAATTGTAGGAACCACAAAGACACGTAAAGAACAGTTAACTTTTATTATTATTATTATTTTTTAATTTCTTAAAGTTTGGAGTCATGAGGAGTAAATGTACGGCTGCCGTAAAGGAAATATGATATTTTATGGACCAAAACTCCCTTTTTAGGTCATCATTAATTTTTTTCCTTCTTTGTTATGATAGTAATATGTTCTCATGAGATCATTATAAGCCTTGAATACTAACTATTTATCATCAAATTGGTACAAAAGATTAATTATCATTCTTGTAATGAAAACTATTGTGTAGGAAATTAACATCATATTCTCATGATATATTGAGGGAAGAAATAGTATTAATTAAGTAGAAGAACGGAATGATACAAGGTATCGTTCTGAAGAAAAAGAAAATGCGTACATACAAATTGACTTACATCGTTCTTGCGAGACCGTCTTCGATGATATTATCATAGACATAGATGTTCTTCTGAATTATAAGATTGAACAAATAACTTAATAACAACTTAATATGATTGATAAACTGTTTATATTTTGCATACTAAGTTTCATTATTTACAATACACAAAAATCATAAAATAACTTCTATCTACAAATCTATACAAATAATTTTATACCCAATACTTTTGATAATCAGTCGGATTTTCTCCCAAATAACACCTTTATAATTATTAATATCACTTTTAGAATTTTTTTTTACTTAATCTCCACCATGCACAAGGTTCATGGGAAGCAAAAGCATCCCCACCATGCATGTCTTTAGTTATATAACATGGGTGTAATGCATTCACAAAAAGAATTGACTGATGCTTAAGGAGTTGATATTCATGTGACGTCATGATTTCGGGTTGACCCGGGTTTTGTAAACAAGTTAACCACATTGAATATCCAGGGCCCTCTTTGTGAATTCGAAGGCTTTGTATGACTAGAAAAAATACGCTTCTAAATATAAATTTATATATAAAAAATGGTCTAAAAATAATAAAAAAGAAATTTTCAAGATTAGATTTTTGGGAAAAAAATTTGAGGGCTAAAAACGAAATTAACTAACTATTGAGGGATCATATGTGACTTTTAGAAAACAAACGTTATAAAAAGTCACTAGGACTAAAACATACGTCTAGCTAACTCTCAATTTAAAGAGGCAAGAGTATGTTAGCAAGCTTTTATATAGACTCTTTATATGTAATCTTTATATGTAATCTTTTATATATTTAAAAAATTTGGCCCTAGTAATAGTGGGATCGGCTCAGTCCTTGGCCGATCCACACCCTGCCTTTGGCCTGGGTAAACCCTTAATTATTTGTACTTTTTAAATCTAGAGTTAACTGGATATACCAGATCATCAGTTTTTTTTTTTTTTATAAATTTTTTAGTTTTTAATTTCTATAGATAAGTGTTCAATTTGCTAAGGTGCTTGTTGTTTACTTCTTAATGGTTCAGACCTCTTATTGGTTCAGCACTTAATGGTTTAGACTGTTTGTTTCACGAGAAAATGTCTGAATGGTTGAGACATTTGTCTCTAAATGGTTAAGCATTATACTGAGTCTGAATAGTTAAGACCTCTCATCTGAATTGGTCAGCAATTTGCCTCTGAACAGTTAAAGCATTATACTGACTCTTAATGGTTCAGATCTTTTATTGGTTCAGTATTTAATAGTTTAAACCTTTTACTGATTAACCACTTAACTATTTAAAAAATACCAAACAGCCCATAACTCTTAAAAGTATACTTTTGGGACTTCAAATCATTTAGAGTGGACTTTCAGTTTCATGGGCTTTTAGAAAGATGCTAAAAGGGCGATGGACTGACTTCATTCTACTTACTTTTTCTTTGTTAACAATATTATATATTAATATTACTATACTGTATTTGTTTAATTAGCATGACATTTAAATGACATGTAGTTTACAACAATTTATACAATAACTATAATTATATATTTTATAATAAAACCCATAGAAACATTTAGGTTTAAAAGTTTTAAGTTCAAGTCCTATAGACTACAAGATTAAATTAGAAATTCACCTTTAAAAAAAGAAAAAAAAAGATTTTCTTGTATTAATAAAACGTGAATGTGAACTTAGATTTATTACTTTCAGTTTTTATCGTTTTAATCCATTTATATCATAACCTAACATTATGAAAATAATCCGTTGTGAAACAAAAAAATATATATTGTAAAAAAATCAGTTACATAACGAAAAAGTCTCTCAACATAGATTACACAAAAAAATCACAAAACAGATTGTAGAATAGCAATATAATTAAAAATAACATGCTTTCGATCAAACAACGTAACAACCGAATAACTAGTTTTATAACTAACTTCACAACATCTTTAAAAAGCATATATCATGGAACAAGTCACGATGATGCAATCATTCTCGAGGAGTGGTCGAGAATTAATGTGCTCAATGTTGGTCTGATGGTAGGTGCAGGGGCGGACCTAAAGTGATAGAAGGAGTAACTTACGTTGCCCCTTAACGCTCCAATGGTAGTGTAAATTTTGGAAAATTTTAACATTTGTTCAATTTTGTTACCCCTTTTCATTGAAACGTTACCCCTATGCGGATTTCCTAGATCCGTCACTGGGTCGGTGCGAACATGAATCGTATCAATAAATATCAATAACTGAAGGCCGATTTATGATATATTTCAAAGGCAGCTCTCGTCAGGGGCGGACCTACCTTAGGGGAAAGGTTAGCGGAGGCTAGAGGTGTAAAAACCGGTTTCGGTTTTTAACCGAACCGGTTTTTTTCTTAAAAAAAACCGGTTTTTTTATAACCGGTTCCGATTACTAACCCATTTTTTCAACTCAAAACAATAACCGGTCCAACCGGTTAGAACCGGTTTTTAACTGGTTTATTAAAAAAAAACTGGTTTTTTTACCGGTTTAAACCGGTTTTTATAACCGGTTTCGGTTTTAAAACCGGTTTCAAAGCTCAAGATCTCTAACCGGTTTACAACCGCCGGTTCGTTTCGGTTATAAAACCGGTTATAAAAAACCGGTTAAAAAAACCGGTGTCGGTTTTTTTTTCCGGTTTCGGTTTAAAACCGGTTTTTTTTGTACATATCTAGCGGAGGCTACTCCTTGGCGCTCCGGCGGTAGTGTAAATTTTGGAAAAATTTGACCTTTTTTGACGTTTTTTTCGATTTCGTTACCCTTTTTTTTATAAAACGTTATCCCTACGAAGATTTTCTAGATCCGCCACTGGCTCTCGTTATGGAAGGCTTCGTTGCTTTCTATCGGGGGTAGGGTCACTCCTATAAGTTCCGTTTTCGTTTTCGAAAGTCTTCCGAATTACTTCTCTCTCAATAGAATGCCCCGTTAAAGGGGTGGATGACTTGAAGGCTATTATAGAAAGTTTTTTTGTGGGGTAAGAAATTATTTCTTGTAATGAAAACTATTGTGTAAGAAATTAACATCATATTCTCAAGATATAACGAGGAAAGAAATCGTATTAATTAAGTAGAAGAACGGAACGATGCAAGACTCTTTATATTTTACATACTAAGTTTCATTATTTACAATATAAAAAAATCATAAAATAACTTCTACCTATAAATCTATACAAATAATTTTATACCCAACACCTTTATTAATATCACTTTTAGATTTTTAATCTCCACATGGGAAGCAAAAGCATCCCGTACCATGCATGTCTTCCTTTTTTTTTTTTTAAATAACATGGGTGTGATGCATTCACAAAAAGAATATGGTTAAGAAGTTGATATTCATGTGACGTCATGGTTTGAGGCTGAACCGGTTTTGTAAACAAGATACCAATAATCAGGGCCTTCTTTGTGAATTCTATGGTTAGTGTGTGACTAGAAAAAAATAAACTCTTAAAATATAAATTAATATATAAAAAATGGCCATAAAATATAAATAAAAAAAGATAATTTTCTAGATTAGTTTTTTGAGGGAAAAAAACTTGAGGGCTAAAAATAAAATAAACTAACTATTGAGGGACCATATGTGAATTCTAGAAATCAAACGTTTTAAAAAATCACTAGGACTAAAACATGCGTCTACTAGGGGTGTAAACAAGTTAAGAGTCTCAAGAGCTACTCGTTATAGGCTCGGTTAAAAGCTTGAACGAGCCGAGCTAACGAGCCCGAGCTCGAGCCTATAATAGAGCTCGTTTAGTTATCAAGCCCGAGCTCGAGCCTGAATCACAAAGGTTTTAGGCTTGCGAGCCTAAACGAGCCCAAACGAGCCCCAACATTTTTTTTATATGTACAATATAATGATGATGATGATGACGACATTGGCGAGCCAAGCTTTGGCTCGTTTAAGCGATATTGAAGCTAGCTCAAGCCGAACTTTTAGCTTGTTTGAGGTTGATCTCAAAATATCTCGAGCCGAGCCGAGCTCGAGCTTTAAGTTTAACTCGCGAGCCGAATCGTTTACACCCAATGCGTCTACCTAACTCTCAATTTAAAGGAGCAAGAGTATGTCAGTCAGGGGCCGTTCCAAGGCCCTAAGCGAACCACAAAGTTGAGGCCATATTGAATTGGTATAAAGAAAATCAACAATTGAGATTAAAATTTGTGACAATGAATAACCACAACGATGATTTTTTCTAACGTCGGCTCTAATTTCTCCCAATCCGCAATCAATTTCACATTGGTTGCTCAAAAAAAGCCGCACGTAATAACATTAGATGTGTTGCAGACTTGCAACGCTGCTTTTAGATTCTTAAATGAAGCGTGCACGGACAATGTGGACTCCTAGAGTAAAATCATAAATCATGCGCCTAGAAACGTTACTTAAATTGGCCAAAAACAAGAATAATATATAAAAAGAAAAATACAGGCCCTTGTTTTTTGGTGCCTTTAGGCCTGAGCCTAGGTTACTATGCTAAACGGGCTGCGCTGATGTCAGTAAGCTAGCAAGCCGATTGTCTTATTAATCCAAAATAGACATATATAGACTATTTGCATGCAATTTTTTTATATATTCAAATAAATTGGCCCCAATGATAATGGGCCTGACCGGTCCATACCCAGCCTTCGGCTTGGGTCGGACCTGCTAATAAATTAACCCTTAAATTTTTGTGCTTTTAAAATATAGAGTTAACTAGATATACCAGATCATCAGTTTTTTTATATATTTTTTAATTTTTAATTTTTATAGATAAGTGTTCAAGTTGCTAACTCTAAAAGTATACTTTTGGGACTTCAAATCATTTGGACTATGGACTTTCAGTTTCATGGGCTTTTAAAAGATGCTAAAAGGGCAACGGACTTCATTCTACTTTTTTTTAACAAAATTATATATATGTATTTGTTTAATTAGCATCCTGTATTTGTTTAATTAGCACGAGATTTAAATGGACATGTATATATTATTTATTACTATACTGAATATGTAATTAGCATGACATTTAAATGAACATGTAGTTTACAACAATTTTTATACAATAACTATAATTATACTTTTATCACAAAACCTTAAGAAACATCTAGATTTAAAAGTTTTAAGTTTAAGTCCCATAGACTACAAAATTATATTAGAATTCACTTTTAAAAAACAAAAGAAAAAAAGTTTTAAAACTCTTGTATTAATAAAGGTGAATGTTAACTTAAGGCAATGGGGTATATTTTAACGCCCCTTAACTACACGTAAGCGTCACATCACCTATTTTATTCTCTTTCACTTCACCTCACACCAAGTAAATTATTTAACCCCTATTAATGCCCCTTAAATTAATTAAAATACTTATATATAGCATGTTGTGTGTGTGTGTGCACAAATTCTCAATGCTTGATTCTCTCTCTCTTAATTAACTCCTTACACGTAAACCTGTTAATGCCCCTTAGTACCTCACAGGAGCAGTATAACAGACGTTAATGAATACCAACTAGAATTAACATCTATAGACGTTAGAGTATACCAGACGACCGACCTAAAAAGAAAAAACTTGATAATTAAAGTTGTAAATTGTAATGACACAAAATGCCTGAGATTCTCTACAATGATTTATTTACGTTCAATTTTTATCGTTTTAATCCATTTATATCATAACCTAACATTAAGAAAATAATCCGTGGTGAAACAAAAAAAATATATATTGTGAAAGAGTTAGTTACATAAAGAAAAGTTTCTCAATATAGATTACGGAAAAAATCACAAAACAAATTGTAGAATAGCAATATAATTAAAAATAACATGCTTTCAATCAAACAATGTAACAATAGGGGCGGACCTAGGTAGAGATCTAGGTGGGTGGACGCGTCCCTTGAAATAAAAAATTTAGTGTATTATATAGGGCAAAATCCCGATCGAACCCCTTGAAAATTTAATTAAAGGAATATTAGATTTTAATAATCTCAACTATTCATCATTCGCCGTCAACAGTCATAACTTCAAAAATAACTACTAGCAGTCCCAACTATTAGCATATTGGCCACCAATGGACCCTGACTAACAGATTACTAACGCCGTTAGTCTTGGATCGCCGTAAAAACGTGTTTGGCCGGAAAACTCAACCTTCTCGTCCCAAACCTCTTTGTAACCTTATTACGGGCCTTTAGAAACCTTTTTCTTGTAAAAGCCCCAATTATTGAAGTCGCCGAAAAACTCTTTTTGCCAGAAAACTTCTTTATGGCCGGAAAACTCAACATTTTCGTCACAAACCTCTTTGTAACCTTAGATCGGACCTTCATAAACCTTTTTCTGGCCAAAAACGGTTTTCCGGCGACCGGAGACTAACGACGTTAGGGTTCTGTTAGTCAGGGTCCATTGGTCGACAATATATCTATAGCTGGGACTGCCAGTGGTTATTTTTGAAGTTGGGACTATTGGCAGTCAATAGCGAATAGTTGGGATTATTAAAATCCAATATTCCTTAATTAAACACCTCGTTCGCACCCCTTGAAAATATTTCTTGGGTCCGCCACTGCGTAACAACCGAATAACTAATTTTATAACTAACTTCACAACATCTTTAAAAAGCATTATCATGGAACAAGTCATGATGATGCAATCATTCTTGGGGAGTGGTCGGGAATTAACGTGCTCAATGTTGGTCAGATGGTCAGTGCGAACACGAATCGTATCAATAATTGAAGACCGATTTATGATATATTTCAAAGGCAGCTCTCGTTATGGAAGGCTTCGTTGCCTTCTATTAGGTGTAGGGTCACTCCTACAAGATCCGTTCTCGAAAGTCTCCAAAATCACTTCTCTCTCAATAGAGTGCTCGTTAAAGTGGTGGATGACTTGGAGGCTATTATTAAAAAGTTTTTGTGGGGTGGGACTAGAGAAATAAGGAAGACACCATGCAAAGACCATGATGCTAAATGCCTTTGTATCTAGCTCGATTTTTTGGAAATCTTGCTTGGAGTAATTTTCAAGTTTTTTTGGTACTTGCACTTTAGGGTCCTCAGTACTCGGTATCATTGGAACATGAGGTCCAAAGATTACCGACTTCCAGCAATCGGTGTTTTGCTGAGCAAGAACATGACCCATCCTTCTATGCCAGATATTATACTCTCATCTGACGAGAATCAGTGGTTTAAACATGTTGGCGGTGTTGGGAGGTTCTTGTGAATTCTAAGACATTTTCGATTGTTTGTAAAACAGGTTTTGTTTAAACTATTTTGAACGTAAATAAACTTTTACTCTGTTTTCAATCCAGCGAGCAAACGAATTAGCAATGAGAGTTGATCTATTCAAATTAAATTGATTGTTAGATCAAATTCGATTGACCAAACTCTGATACCAATTGTGAGGATCTGAGTTTGATATTGTTGTGAATGTTTAAGATGAAATCAATGAAAGTGGATAAACATGTATGAATAGTACAACATAAATAGAAAACTTTGTATTCATAACAATAGGAAGATTGATTTCACTAACATGCTTTTATAAATCAATTATTTACGTGCATGAAAGATTACAAACTCCTCCTCAGCCTAAGATCACTCTGATTTGCTCATACACAACATGTTAAGATGAAGTGATAGTGATGAATAGATCAGTACAGACACTGTTCTATTTATAGTACAGAGCAAACCACTGAGCATCTTATGTTGACGTTACATTGAAAGTGACATATAAAAAACTAAAAAAACTACATCTGCTAAACTAAACACTGCTATAAACTATATAATACAAAGTCTGATAGAAAACACTGATGAGACATCCTCTGTTGGGCTTCAGCAGAGCTTTGCCTTGGTAGACCTTAGCTTTAGTCTTCAGCAGAGCTTTGCCTTGGCAGACCTTTGAGTCTTCATCAGAGCTTTGCCTTGGCATACCTTAACTTTAGTCTTCAGCAAAGCTTTACTAGGGCAGACCTTTGAGTCTTCATTTATTATAAGGATCAGAGGTTGTAGAATATTTTGGCTTTTTATTATCTGTTCTTCTGTAAGGTTCAATTTCTAACATACTTATTTTTTGGTTACATGTGTGATACCCGTCAAGTCACATGTTGTACACGTTTTCTCCAAGTAGCATGAAAGTCTTAGGTCTTGATTTTCAATTTTAACCGACGTGCTAAGTCAACATAACATTACTTGGTCAATAGATGTTCTGATTAGTTAGCTATGCAGACTTAGAGCTACAACTTCTAAGTTGAAATTGAGGCTCAATATATGTTTTTCTTAATTACAATTTTCAACATCTAACTTAGTGTAAGCGTGAATAGATTGAACCATCTGTAATGGTTAATGCTTCCTAAGGTGCATTTTCCGTCGTATCAGCATCTTAACGCTCCTTTAAAAATGTGTAATGCTTAACACCCCTTAATGCTCATTCAATCATTACTTTCCATTTTGTTTCTCTTCGTTTGACGTTATCCTAGAAATGTTCCTCCTTCTTCATGCCCCTATAACGTCTAGGGTGCTATTAAGGATTACGTATGGCCTTAAGAGAGTTAGCATTATTAAGTTTATGTTAGAATTTTAGACCATGCGTAATAGAGCATTATATGGGCGTGAATGGTATTGATAACACCCTCAACACCGCCCCTGTGGGCGTTATAGGAGCATGAAGAGGGAGGGACGTTTTAAGTATAATGCTCAATTAGGAGAAAAAATTGGAAGCTAACAATTGAAAGAACATTAAAGGGCGTTAATCATTATACATTTTTTGAAAGAGCATCAGAATGCTGCAGAAAATACCCCTTATAAAGTATTAACCATTACGGATGATCTTACTAACACATAACTAATTAAAATGTATCTCTGGATGATCTTACTAACACATAACTAATTAAAATGTATTTCTATACAAATGTATCTAACTCAAACTTAAATTCTAAATTCTGTAATTCCTTTAATGAATAAAGTAGCCTTTATTGCCTTCCATATTGATGCATAAGACCCATCTAAAATCAATTCATCCCAATTTACTTAATATGATTTAACTTTTCACCCGGTTCAAAAAAAGAGTTATAACCTGTCACAAACCGGTCCAAAACTAAGATTCCTGTATTTAGTTTCAAGATCCACTTTTCCCCATTACTACAGGGTAAGCGTGTATGTAACCATTTTCACTAGGTGTGCAGTTATGACTTGTACCATCTGTATTGCCACCTCATTTAGTGCACAAAGTACAAGCCTTAGCCTTTAGGGGTACGACATTCAGAGAAATGGTAGTGCAGTGTATATAAATGCTCAGTAGTCATGTACCTTCAATAAAATTCGCCTTGCTTATCCACATATTCACTCATTTTATTTGCATATCCCTTAAACCTTATAACAACCGTATAAGGTAATACGGTTCCTCTGAGTCCAAGCGTCTTAATCAATACACTTCTTATATATGTACTTAAAGTACAAACCTTTCAGAAGATGATCAACTAATGATTAAGGGGGCAGTGGAATCATATTGTGTGATACGCTCTTTGATGGAAGTTCTTTTTAAGAGATTAAGGGAATCATATAGGGCTATACGTGCCCTGAAGTTTTTTTTTTTTGCAAGAGCCACATAATGTTATTAATATCTTTTTGAACTTTATTTATTTTTAAATTAATTAAGCTGGTTTTTTTGTTATAAAATATTTTTTTACAAAGTTTATAAAAGACGTAGCGAAAACATTATAATATAACAATAATAAGTTAAAAATTTGAGTCTAGGGGAACCATATTGCCCCATATCTATATTTTTGTTTTGTTTAATAAGTGTTTTTTTTACAAAAAAAACATTATAATATAACAATAATTAGTAATAAGCCTCCCGCGTTGCGGTGGGATGTGAAACCATGCCAAGTAGCTTATTGCCATACCACTGTCAACGACTACCACTGAAAAGATCGTAAGAAGAATAAAACAAAAAAAAAGGAAACAATAAAACCGAACGAAAAACAAACGCAAAATCGTTGAACCACACACACACATGTTGTGGCATGTTAATGCAAAGAAATTAGTTCGAAACGTAAGACATAGAAAAAATAACTAAGCCGATCTAGAGTTGCGACGAGCATGTCAATTGAGAATAAATACACACCTTGCGACAGGCATGTCAAACGAGAAAAAATAGACAAAAAACGTTGAACCCCCTCACTCGGACATTGCGGCGTGTTAACTCACAAAATCTAGAACGAAACGTAAAACAGAAAACTCACGAAAGATTAAAGTATGGGAGACGAACGCTAAAAGTAAAAAAGTATTTGGGTTAAACTTTGTTATTATTTTACAATAATATCACTAAATAATCAAAAATATAAAATAATACCAAATTACTTATATTAATAATATTATTAATTAATATTTAATAACTTAAAAGAGAAAATGTCATATACCATTAATTGGAGTCTTTTATTATATTTAGATAAGTTAAAAATTTGGTGCACCTTATATTTTTAAGTAAAACTAATATGAATAACCATTTTAACACAAAATAACACTATGATTAAATCATTTTAATAGGATAACACGAAATAATATAACAACTAATGCTACGACTAATCAAACACGTTCATGTACTCTTTATGTTGACTTTTGTTACTTGCCATTAATGTCTTACCCTGTTGAATACGAGACACATATAGTCTCTTCCATTCTTTAGCTTCGAGAGTTCTGTATAGACTACAAAGTCCATTCGCGGTGGAGGCATTGGGCTACAGGCTTCCTTGAAGTAATATTAAAATTGTTCGTAAAAAATGAAATAAAAACAAAATAACATACTTGCATGGAAAGGTCGGATAGAGGAAAGAGCGGCATGGTCTGGGGCCGGACTGAGGAAAATGAGGGATGCAAAGTTTGGGCGGAGTATAGGACGAGCCGGAAGCCTATAGGAGTCATTCCAGTCATCAGCCACCCTATGTCATCATAGGCTGGGTAAAGGATGATATGGCCCCGGTTCGGGTAAACTCGTGGTGGTGGACAGGGTGGAACCAACATACCCATATACTTATACATTTCACTCATGCCAGTCATCAACCACCCCATGTCATCATGCATCCGGCAGTATCAGAAGCCGTATCTATTGATGACAAACTCTCTATGGACGCTGATGGTCCTCTTATTCATGCTGAGGCGGGACCTCAACATCATCCTGCCCACCTTCCAGCTCAGCCTATAATTAAATGGGCTCTAGTTGGATCCTGTACCAAACGTTATTAATATGCGCATATATATATATATTAAAAAATAATTCAAGCCAATCGAGTCGAACCGAACTAAAAAGACCTATGCTCATGCTCGTTCGTTTCAAACCAAATCGATCCAAACCGAGTGATTTTTTCAATAGAGTTGTATCAAACAAGCAAATTCCAAACTTTTTTCGATCGAGCATCGAACGAGTCTCAAGCGTCGAGCAATTTGAACAGCGCGCTAGATGGGTTTATATGTATATAGGGATACGCTCGATAACGGATTAGGGGACCAGGGGAACCGTATTGCCCTATACACTTCCTATACTTCAGTGACAGGGGAACCATATTGCCCTATACGCTTGCTATGTAACATCCGTCAAGAAAACGGGTTCTAAAACCTGCACCATTTTGTAATCAAGTTTGTATTATAATCTTTTCGCTACTTATTTATGTTAATCGTTTAAGGGATTCGTTATATCAATAATATAAAATAATAAATAACAATAAAGATAATAATACTAATAATATATATATATATATATATATATATATAATATAGATAGATATATATATATATATTAGTTATAAAATCAAAAACAATAAAATGGTGTAGACCGCGGGTATCGAACCCGGGTCACACCCGTAACCAAACACACCAAACACCACTACACTACACACACTTTGGTGATTAATTAGGAAACAGATAACTTATAAAGCGGAGTTAGTAAATAAACCTGCAATCCAGTTTCAAACTCCGAATTAATCGTCAAGATCAATTCACGGAATTAATGGAGTAGCGGTTTCTGTTTGATTTCAAACGGATATGACTGATGGTAACCGCGTCAACTCTTTCCGAATTCGAACCCATTTACATTTAACCGAGAATAAATCACGCGAACAGGTTCCAAAAACCGAAATTTAACATCCCCTGTTTTCCATATAAATACCAGACGAATTCCCTTCAGAATTCGCTCATACTCTCTAGCTTACTCTAAAAAAACTCGGTCGCCTGAAAGGAGCTCTGCCCCACCGGAGAACCACCGGAATCACCAAAATTCACTCGCCGGAAAACCGAATCTATTCCTTTATTGTCTTACTCTAAAATAGAATTTCTAGAGCTCAGACAGAAATCACCCACACTTACCTCAAACTTCCTGTATAGCCTCTGTCGCAAGTTATACTTCGCCGGAATTTTGTGTTGTCGCCGGAATTCCACTGGAGAAGTGAAGATCACGACTGTCTGGTATAACCCTGTTGAATCCTTTCTTTAATATCTTGTAATCGTCCATTCATAATTTAAAACAAAGAGTTATAAATCAAACACAGACGAGTTATGTTTCTAGGTTACTTCGATGAAGAATATGAAGATTAAACAGTTTATATGTATAATTAAAATCGGATAAAATACCGGGTTAGACACACAGTCCAGTGGTGGACTGTGTGCACTTGAAACATATGGTCCCGGGTTCGAGTCTGTTTGTGTTCCGATCCCCTGAAATAACATACCCTTTTTATAAAAGCCAAATCCTGAAGCATGTGATAAGTGTATAAATATAATAAAAACTGGAATAATAACCAGGTTAGACACACAGTCCAGTGGTGGACTGTGTGCAAAAGCAATATGCACGTCGCGGGTTCGAGCCCGAGCTCTCACACCGGTTCGACAGTTAAATCCTTTTTAAAAATTGAATAATTTCTAAATAACTTAATTAGTATATAAGAATAATAAAATCAGAGATTATTTCGGGTTAGACACGTAGCTCAGTTGGTAGAGCTGCGTGCACGTATACGAGAGGTCACGAGTTCGAACCTCACTCAGCGAATAGAAAACACAGTCTGACCGGTCAAGACCCGGTCAACGGTCAACGGTCAAAAAGTCAACCTTTTTATTTCTTTTTATTTATTTATTTAATTGGAAAATTATTTAAAAATACTTAAAAATAAGATTATTAAAGTTAGAAAATTTCCTTAAACTCACAAAAAAATAAATCTAACAATCCTATTAAGAGCACTAATTAAAAATATTAATCTCAAATAAAATCTATTTATTTACCGAATCATTTCGTTATTGTTTAGGTTAGTTTTTCCCTCGTCGGTTGAATCATAATGTTCGTGCGCATTCATCGTCATCAAGGAACGCACCCACTGTGAGTGAATCCTTACAAATTCTCCTTTTTATTCATGTTTTGGGGTGTATCATGTGTCGCTTTAATTATTTCGTTTATTCAAACTTATGCTATTACCATTATATGACCTAAACTTGTGATGTAAATATTGTTTGTTGTGATGCGTGTTTTACATTCTTGTCAAGTTGCGTGCAAATCATTCATTAGGCCCATCAGTTCCTCGTGGGAGACGAGTTAAGCATCAGGTGCCTCATTAGATCGGCTCCGTTTGATTGAGCCTTGATCTCATTGTTCATCATTTGGTGTGTGTGCTTGTGCATTAATTGATATTATGTGTTTTGTGATTAAATTTACATTTACGTTTACTCATATGTGGTTATGCACCTTTTTATAACCAATATAATAAATTCGTTCAAATGTTTTCATAAGATTCACTCGCCAACTTATGTTGACCTAAAAACCCTATTTTTACACATGATACAGGTGATCCAGTTGAGAAAAGAAACACGTAGGATGGCCTAGAAGAATAAACAAGTTAATGCTTTGGAATGGACATTTAGTTTAGTTTCCCTTTGTAATTGTATGATTTTTTGTTTAATACTTTAGCTTGTAATGAAAGTGTATTTGAACATGTTATGCTTGTATGTCTATTGTAACTTCTTCTTTAAAGAGAAATAATAAATATGAAACTTTATAGTAAATGTCATGAGCTTTGATGAAAACCCAATCATGCCCCGGCTACCATTTCCGCTGCGGGTCAGGGTGTGACATGCTATACTTTACTAACAGGGGAACTGTATTGCCCTATACGCTTTCTATATGACTCCCAGACCTTTTCAAATCTATGGGAATCATATTGCCCCATACGCTTCCTGTTGGGGTCACTTTTCAGACTTTTTCAGTTCTGAACTACATGCATGTCAGAGAGTAGATACATCGTACCAATAGGAAGCGTAATTGCCCTATGCGATTCCTATTGGTGTCACATTTACTACGTTTAAACCCTATGGAAAGTGTATTGGGCTATACATTTCATATTGAGGGATGTACACAAATTTTGGGGATATCTACATGCCATCACCCTATAATATATAACAAAAATATTAAGCTTACTAGTAAAAACATACATTGAAGCCTACCTTAATAATTTTAATAACACTGTATGAATAAGGGTGGAAGGAATGCTCTCTAAATGAGGAGTGGTAAACTTTTTTCATAGCCAATAATATCATGACATGTCAACTCTCCTTTTCACTTCTCATTTTGCACTCAATCACTAGGGGTGCTTCACCCAAACAATTTTTTCTTTAAAAAGATAAATAAATGTATGATTGGTTGGAACCCACTCTCTCTCCCCTCTCTCATTGGTGACTAGTCACCGTTTCAACCCTTCACCACTCACCGATATTGTGATGGCTGCCCCTTGCCAATCGGGAAACATGGCTCACCGAAGGGGTCATCGATGGTGTCCCTTCCACCCTAAAGAAAAAGTGATCTTAAATAACTCAATTAGGGGCGTCTCTGTGAATTCATTTACTCTGTTTGAACTCGAAAAAATGTGCCCTTCCATAATGTTTTATTATTATTATTTTTTAAATCAAATGGATATTGGGCTCACTAAACCTAATGTCAATGGGCTAACTTCTGAACCATAAAAAATGTTTTGTAAATGGGACTATCTTGGAGTTGGTATCGGTATACTATTTAAGAAAATAGAAGTAATATCTATATATAGGGGAATGTTTAAATGAGAACGCCAAATATTGCGAGAACCATGAGAACGAATGAGAAAACCAATCAAAACCAAAAATTTTTTAATACAAACTTCAATATAATTAAAATACAACATAAAAAAAAAGAATTTACAACATCATATAATTCATTTCTTCTCTCAAAGTCATTCTTATTAGATTTTGTACACATGTGTAGATATAACAAATTTACACATGTGTAAATGACAAACTTACACATGTATAAATTTTCTTTATTTACGAATTCACGTACATTTAAACATGTAAATTAAATTTCTAACTTTATATTCGAATAATAATGATAAGTGTAGAGATTTTTTTTGAATTTGAAACATTTATGACTAAGTTCTTGCGGTTTTTTATTTGTTCTCACAATATTTAGCATTCTCATTTAAACCTTCCCTTATTTATATATATATATATATATAATTTTCTTTTCTAAAAACACATGCCCCTCAAAATCACAGACCCTATACGATTATTTTCCACACACCCGCATCACCGCACACGCTCACCTAACATTTATATTTTAAAAGGATGGGAAAGCAAATTACATTTTTCTAAAAACACGTCTATCACAACTCATAACGAATGACAAAACTATATTTACAGAAAATATAAAGGTAGTCTTTTATTTCAATCTCACAACCACATTGTTAGGGTCTTTGGTGATAAATTTCTTGGTACCCATGTTCTTTTTAAACTTTTCAACATATTATACAGTTCAATTAACAACTTTTGCTTCGATTTTTGTATTACATATAAAATTCACTCTGACAAAAACATAAAATACGCAAGTAACAAGTTATAGAGTTATATGTATCCGTTCTTTGTGTTTTTGAATCTTACCATATAGATGTGGTATGAGTTTTTGTTTCTTCTTTTTTTAGAAGCTTTGAATCACGTTAAAAGTCTAGTTGATTAACGAGCTAAAGTGCCAAGCCGCTTTAGCTCGGGTTGACGCTTGAAGTTAAGTGAGTCAGCTTAGCTCGTTTAATATTAACATACGAGAGAGTGCTCGGTAGTGACTGATCTAAAACAAAAAACTCAGTGGTATCCTAATTTTTTTTGGTTTAGGGGTATCATAATTTTGCCGTGGGTATCCGATATATGAAACGGGAAATATTTTTTTTGGGCACTAATTTGCACTTTGCTGACAAAGTTAGGGGTAGCCCATACTACCTCTAAGCTCTTCATAGACCCGTCTGTGATGCTAGAGCTGGTTTATAAAAAGCTCAAACCAACTTATGACTTCATTAGCCATCCCGTTTAAATAAAAGCTTATTTAAATTATCAAGGAAAAAAACAGTATTAAAATAAATCTCAGACGAACCATATTATGTGGATTTCTTTATATGGAAAAATGAGTTATAACATAAAAGAAAAGTTTATTTTGTCTATGACGAATTTGGATTGCTCACATACCACTGTAGTATTATCGTGTCACTAGTGAAACCATCTGATCATATCCATCTCCGTTCAGAAGGACAACCCAATAAATCTAGAAAAAACCTCTTGTGAGAATCGAACTCAGAACCTAATGGTCTCTAAGCCTTATCTCACCCTTAACATGTCACTAGACTATAATGCCGTAGGTAAACTTACGTTAGATCGAGTTTGGTTTTTTTTCTTTTTTATATAAATGAGTAATTTTAACCACGGGGTGTCAGCCCAGTGGCCAGCCTCACCCATTCCAGACGGGAGGACGCGGGTTCGAGTCCAGCTCGGCCCGAATAATCCTGCTGGGTAGTAACCGCCAGGCAGCTATGAGGCTAAGCTAGCTTGGAGAGGAAGAACCCTCCCGCGATTAGGGGTACCGTGCATTTACCTTTTTTTTCCCGAGTAATTTCAAACGTGATATCCGCGAAAGAGATTTTTAAATAATCCAATATTCAAATATGAATGGAATACGATCAATATATAAAGGGTGCATTAAATATGAACACTTTTCTAATCACATGCTAGAATATTATAATCACATAAGAGTTGTGACATGCGATTATCTATAATAGTCACATACTCACATTCTATAAGATAATCACATGATACATGAACCTAAAATATATGATTTAAAACATCATTTATATGCTCATTTTACATTTACCCCTTATATTTTTACTAATAAAATATGTAATCTAACACTTTGTTTTATAATTTTCATGTAGTGTATTTTATAGTTTTCTGAAAGTTATTGTAATATGTTAAATATTTAAATGGATTCACATAATTAAATATAATTCTTTTCAACATGTTTATCAAAATGATTGTAATTCTGTATTATAAAGTATTTTATAGTGTCTATACATAGGTGAAGATCATTTAGTAACCATCATTTATTGTGAGAATCGTAAGAATTAGTGTGAGCATAATTAAAACTACTTAAAAAAACTTAAAAACACACAATCTTTTTTTTTAATTTTCCATTAAAAATAGTAACATGTTATTTTATAAAAAAAATTGAATTTTTTATAAAAAAATTGAGATATAACTGTTAATGTAAAATTTTTAGCATTTAGTTTAGTGTTTAGCTATAGGGTTTATTTTTTAGCATTTAGATTGGGGATGAGGGTTTAGGTTTTCTTGGGGGGTGGGGTTGAGGGGTTTAGTTTTTTTTTAGGGGGGGGGGGGTTACGGTTTTTGGTGAGGTATATATATTTTTTTGGTGAGAGATGAGGGTGGGTGTTTAGGTTTTGGGTAGTGAGATTCATTGTTTGTTTTGAGTTTATTTTGATGTTGTTTGTAACACCCTACTTATTTCGGATAAAATTAGCAAGACTTTTAATGTTTAATTTAGTGGATACGATCAAAAGTATTTCCCATTGACATGGATGGATTTAAAAATCTTAAGTACACAGATTATTCACAAAACACTTTAACATTAGTTTGTTTCTTAGACAAGGAAAAGTAAAGCGGAAGCTAGAAATTCGGCGGTGTTCGGTTCTTCGTCTGTCTTGAACAACATTCATATGTCTTAAGGTTCACCTACAATATAAATTGTTTAATTATATAATTCATACAAGAAATACAAACATAACCGATTTATTAAAGCATGGCTTAAATGAACAAACCAAAATTTCACTTCAAGACCCACCGTAAGCTACGGTTAGCCACCGTAGCTTACGGTCAAGACCATTTTATCTTACAGTCAAAACCATCTGTTTTATGGTGATGACTTTTTGTTTATTAACAGCAGCAGCCCGCCGTAAGCTACGGTGGCTACCGTAGCTTATGGTGGCATGCTGCAGAATTCTCTCTCTTTTTTTGTCGTGAAATTCTCGAATCTCTTAAATCGCTTGTGCGTTTAACCTACCGTTTCTTCCTACGTGATCAATACAACATCTTCTACTTTATACACTCGTAGTACAAATATCCGGGCTAATCATATATTCAATTTCATAAGCCTTCGGCTTACTACCATTTACACAATTTTTGACCCGTTCGTGTTTTTTTGACAATTTATCACATTAAATCGTATTCTTTAACCGTAGAATCATCTTAATGATGTGCTTAATTTCTGGGAATGACTTTAGCTCATTTTTATATTTCAATCACTAAATTTATGTTTAAAATTCCAATTCTTCCCCTTATTCCAAGTTTGTATCCAGTATTTGTTCATACGCCTCGTAGCATATGTCTTAACTGAATTTTAACCTGTTTGATTTCTGTAACGATGTCCATCGTTTTATAAAATCAAACCTCTATTTTTTATTCATCGACCCGTTTGGCCGTTATAGCGAATTTCATTGCTTTAATCGACCAAACTAACATTTATCTTGTTATTTGACTTGTTTGATTAACCGAGCGAAATCCATCGCTTTTATTTCAACCCAAACAATTCATAATTAAAGATTCTCTATTCGATTCATTTGCGTGAAATCCATCATTTATAAATGAACCGAATATGCTTAGGATTATTTCATTTCTCAGCATATATTACTACTAATATTGTAGGTAAAGCCTTTCAAAACAATTAAATCACGTACCTTAGAGTTTTCCCATCAAATGCGTGTCCGTTCCGACTTTGTCGCTCGATGTTTCGTTCGACTTGCCTATAACATTTAACCCGATTTATGGTTTAGAATTTATAGTTTAACATATATATCATGTAGCTTATCGAAAAGCTCATTTACATGATTCTTTCCTATTTTCAACAATTCATGATCACTTAGGCATTACATCAAGCACCTTATAGGCGAGATTTTTATACTATTCTTATCAATTCCATGATTTAGTTATTAGTCACGTATTATCACCCATTTCAAATCTCTATGTCTAGAATATGCAATTAATATCTAGAACCTAACATATTAACATCAAGTACTAAAATCTCGCTATCACAATTCATGTGTTCATCATATTCATCAAAACCCATTTAGCACAAATATTGTTATTCATTCAAACACTTAAATCACAGCATTTGATCTCTAAATGTTCATCTAGGGTTTATTTCTAGACTTATATACATCTCAAATTCTGTCATGGCATTCACAATGATACTCAATTTAGAACTTATAGTGTTCATGAAATTTCACAATATCATCAAAATTCGACATACCTTACGATCCCCTTATCTAGATGATCGCTGATTTATATTCATGCACGAATTTTAGGTTCCTAATCGATCTTGATTTGATGATTTTAGTTTAGAGAAGGGTTTATCTCCTTCTTTCTTCTCCCTGGTCGCCCCCAAAACACATATTGTGTTCTTTGTTTAATTTTTTTTATTAAATTTAGTTTCCAACTTGCTAGATTCAGCCCCTCATGTTTCGTCTATTATGCAAAGACACCACCAAACTGTTTTTAGTAGATTTCCACAAGTAACTAATTTAATTTAGTTTTCTTTTTAAAAGGTTTTCCGTAAATTAAGTTAAATACCCGAGTTATTTATATAATTTAATATTTTCGGGGTGTTACATTGTTCACACTGGTTCTCGTATGGACCATACTCTCTCTCTCTTTCTATATATATATATATATATATATATATATATATAGGGTAGGATCAAGAGTGAATAACTCTATTAGAGCAAACTGTGCGAACTGATCTAGACCGTTGATCTGAGTCATCTTTAATTCTTTAACGGTGGCATGATCGTAAATAAGAATATACGTTTTTAAGTTAAAAATTAAAGGAAAAGGGTAAATTAGTAAATTAAAAAATTGGCAAATCTTTTTGAAATAGGAAAGAAAACTGTTTCACCCTTTAACCTTCCCCACGACCCCCCAAACTCGCGACATTCTGGTTTTTGAAGAAATCCAGCACCCTAATAGTTTCCTTTCACCGTATACTTCCCAACTAAGAATCGCCTTTTCCGCTTTGCAGTATTCAAGATCGGAAAGGAGTATTGGAGGGTTAAATTGAGCGGTAGAGTTGAGGTAATTGTAGTAGTTTCGCTTGGTTTTTTTGATGGTTTTTGTGCGATTGTATGTAATCATGTCATCGAATAATCTTAAAAGCATTCGCTTATTAGGGTTTGCACGTTGTCAAAAAGTATATAAACTTGCACAGTGAATGGTAAGGATTTGTTGTGTTATTCCGTAATCTTGTGAGTAATTTTAAAAGAATGCTGACCCCCAAAACCATTAATTTTTTGTATATGGCAATGTTGGTATTTGTATGTTTACTGGAATAGTTGATATCTGCCGGTCGACATGAAAATTCGTATAGTTCACAGGTGTATTGCTGTTATTATTGCGAAAAATTGAGCGAGTGGTTGTGTATTGTTTAGAGTTTATAGTCTGTTTTGTTTGATTTTTGGCCTTAATCTACAGTTTAGTATGTAAATTTTGCTGGTTGGGATATTAATAAGTTTGACTGTTGTGCAAAGATTTTTTTAGGTAATTCCGTCCGTTTGGGTAAACTGGGATGTTTGGGTGTTTTTTTGCCGCAATGAAGAATTGACATTCATTATCTAATAATCCAGTACACATGTGTATTTTGTTATTCTTTTTGTTTGTAGGGTCGGTTTCAATGTCTAGTATAGGTAGATGACATTGGTGATGTATAATTCTGTATTTTGAAAAAGTGGATTATTATGTTGTTGTTAAACACGAGGATGGCTGTTGGAATCAAGTACATGCGTAGTACACATATGTGTTATCTGTATGTTATAATTTGTTTGGGTCGGTTAAACGTGTTTGAAAAGTTTCAAGGTTTAGGATATTCACATGATATGTTTTTATTGTGTATAGAGTAAAAAATGGCAATATTGGTAAAATTGTTTATGATGTTTTTTGTTGGAGTTCATTAATAGTTAGAAATGCAGTTATTGTACTGCTGTTATTATTGTCAAAATTGAGCGAGTGGTTGTGTATTGTTTAGAGTTTATAGTCTGTTTTTGTTTGATTTTTGCCCTATTCTCCAGTGTAGTATGTAAATTTTGCCGGGTGGGGTATTTAAAAGTGTGACGTTTGTGCAAAGCTTTTTTAGATAATACCGGCCTTTTGGGTAAAAGGGAATGTTTGGGTGTTTTTTGACGCAATGAAAGCTTGGCATTAATAAACTAATAATCCAGTACACATGTGTATTTTGTTATTCTTTTCGTTTGTAGATTCGGTTTCAAGGTCTAGTATATGTAGATGATATAATTCTGTGTGTTTTGAGTGTCTGTTGCCGACATTGGTGATGTATAATTATGTATTTTGGAAAAGTGGATTATTATGTAGTTAAACAAGGATGATGGCTGTTGGAATCCAGTACTTGTGTAGTACACATTTGTGGATAATGGTTTGTCCACAAATGATATGTTTGATGATACACAATTTTTTGATAATACACAAGTGTATTGTATAAAACAATACACAAATATGTCTGATCCATATGTGTACTGAATACATTATAATTAATGTAAAGTAATAAGATTGTGTATCGAAGATAGAAAATACATGTGCCTACATGCAGTGTGTCGTTATAATATACGAGATATAATAAGATATGTTTTTGAACAGACAGTTTGTCTTTGAAACGGAATCGGGAGTTGGGCGGTACCATTTTCAAATGAAAGATCTTCAACCCAGCCAGTGGGTGAATAGTGCAGTTATAAATTGCTTCGCATCAATGCTCAACCATGAAAAGAGTCAATGAGTGGCTGGGGAAAATGTTTTTGTTGGTGCGGATAAAGAAAAAGGATTGAAGGCGCGTTTGTGTTGCCACACAGACTGTTTTGTAAGTGAATCGAGATTGAAATAAAACTTATATATATTTAAGTTGAAATCATAAATAAATGCTGATTGTTGTTTTGTGATTATTTAATACATCTTACAGCCAGAAGATACGTTGACTAATGAATCATATGGAGATGTTGAGCGTGTTGAAAAGTTTAGAAGTTCGTTGTCCTCGTTGTAGATAAGAAGACATCATTGATGAGTTTGTCCACATATTACGTAATCAGCTTCCCCATACTTGAGCATGGCCAGTTTTACCTTGTTTGCTTTGATCTTGTAAGGCCAGCAATAACGGTGATCGATAATATGTCTGCAATTGAAAGCCCAGTTCAACTCATGAATGATGAAAACTTTTTCAAGAAAAGCACTCTGTACAAAGTTGTAAGCCATTTCATTATGTTTTTTGTTTGTTTTTTTTAATTTTTGGTTTTCGAAAAAATGATATTTAAATTTTCGTCACTAAATTTGTTTTCAGAAAGACATTTTCCCCAAGTATTTGAAACTGGTGAATCACACAAAAGCAAGGCAGATTGAAAATGCAGTCCCGGAAAATATAGACTTTCCTTGGAAGAGTGTAGGGAACACGGTTGATTGTGGTGTGTTTGTTACGAGGCACATGGAAACTTGGTTTGGGGTCACTGATGGTAAGTGGGATTGTGGATTACCGCTAGGGCATGGACAGAAAAAGGCAACCTTGACAAAGCTACGCAAGAAATACGCCGTTAAGTTGGTGACTTCGATGGTAAACATCCACTGTGACCGTGTATTAGCTGAAGCAGAAGAGTTTGAAAAAGCCTTTTATTTCCGTTAGTGTATAGAAGTTGTTAGATTTATGATGGATAATGTTCGTATTAATGCCGGTAAACATATAATTAGTTAGACATCATGGATGATATGAATTACGTTGCTGCATCTGGTTTGCATTTACATTGGCGAGTATGCATCGCCATGGCATGTATTAATGACGAGTTATGATGCTATGGCTGGTATTTGTTATTTTGATACGTATGTGTATTGTCTTTGTTGATGCATCTTAATTGCATTATGCATTCTGTTGATGTTTACATTTATCAAAGCTCGTTACACACCCGACAATTCACGTGCATACATCATCGTGACTGTATAAATGATACATATGTAATGTGTCTAAAAAATAAATATTTAAACCGTCATTTAAGAGGAAGATCAAAACAGTTTTACAATCCTTTTCTGTTTATACTAGTATCGTACATACAATAACAACGTCTATCATTTTAAAAATATGAGGTAATATAATATGTGAAGTTAAAATACACAAACAAATAATGTATCGGTTGCATCTAACAATATAATTTAAATTTAAATATTAATATCATCATCATCGATGTCTTGCAAAAACGAATAAGTTCCTGTGTTGGTTCCATCATCGTACTCGTCTATGTCATCACCCTATTCGTTGCCATCTTCTTCAGTAGACGAATCATCCCTTGTGATGTTGCCTTTTTTGAGTGGACAATTTCTTTTATCATGCAACCTCATCCTCTTGCCATAGTAGTTGCATTTTCTTCTATGTTTTTTGTATTTTTTTGAAGCTTTCTCCCGTGGGCCAATTGGACGTTTGTACTTACCACATCCTTTGTTGTGTATTTTCCTAGGAGCCGTACATGATACCTCCTCAGGTTGAGTATGATCAAGAATTTCCTGGTAAACAAAAACCTTCTTTTTAAGTTCCGGATCTGCGGGCACATCTCTGAAAACCTTATCTTTCTGCAATTGTACTTGCTCATCTAATTCCTGTAATTTGTCAAGCCTACCACGAACTCTATCCCGACACATTTCCATATTGTCAAGGATTCTACGCCATATTCTTCCACTACGACTCTGATCTACAAATAACCTGTTTTCAACGTTATGTACACTGGTAGGCAAAGCGTCTCTCCTCCATCTTGGGTTAATATACGAACTTGGTATCTTATGTACGTTGTGGTGACCAAATACACAGAAAATATGACGACACATGCATTCACACGAAACATCGACATCTTGTTTATTAAAAATAACCTGCAATGTAATGATGCAAAAACGTATAAGTTGTGGGATATAGTGCGAGTAAAATTTATAAAAGTTTGTAAGATAACGCATATAATTACTGTATGTAAAATAACAAACCTTGAACTCGTTTATAACTTCTTTCATGTTGTCTTGGTGAGTAATAACAAAGCTGCTTTGTAGGTCCCCTAGTCCTTATGGATCTAGACAGAATCGTCTATCTAATCTAGAGTGCGGAATCCCCTAGATCAGATTTCACAGAAAACACAAACACGAACAAGAACACAAACACAATTCCTTCCAACTGTCTTCTATTGATTATCAAACACAATTGTTTTACAATCAATGAAGACTCTTCTCTCTAAACTCTCTGAAGCAATTCTCTCAGCAACTGAACAATAGAACCAGCAACCTTAACCCTAATCATAACCTCCCTATATATAGAGATAGGTTATGCTCATGGGCTAGGGTTTCCTACATGGACTGCTAATGGGTTTAAAGCCCAATTCGCCTACCATGCTCGCTTTAGTGTCTAGTTCAGCCCAATTACTCCTAATTAACTATTACAAAACTAACCCGCTAACCGTTTATCATTTTACTAATTACAAGATATCCAAAGACCAAATCTAAGCTGTTGTCATAAATATGCACCAACAAACTCCCCCTTGACAATAGCTTCATAAAATAACTTAGTCTTCAGTCTTCTCGCAATCTGCAACGTCTTTGAAAAATGTTGGTCTTTGGATAGCTTCAGCTTTAATAGCGTCTGTCAGCAACATGCTTACACCATCGGATACGGATCGTTTTGTGTAAATATCATTTGCATGACTTTCGATAGGCCAACTGGTTTTAAATTCAGGATTAGTGGTGTCTGTTTTATGTGTTAGTTCCCTCTGTTCGTTTCGTAACCCATCGACAGATGTGTCGTAGCACAACATGAACTGCACCAACGTATTATGAGAACTAGAATTAGATTTGAACAGGTGGTTTGCGCTTTCACACCTGGATGTGGTCTTCATCAACGTACATATAGGTAGCTCGCGTAAGTATGCCAGAATCCAACTGTGATGAATAGAATACATCTCAGACAACCATGAATGGTCTTCCAAACCGTATTCGGCAATTAGATTGTGCCATCTATTCTCAAATGTTTCTGGTTTATATAACCATTCCAAACGAGTTTGTGGAACTTCTGTTTTATTTCTGCATTCCTCTTGTCGTTCCCCTTGATCTACATGTAAAATTTAAAAATTAATTAGGCGTACACATGAGTACATATAAGTAATATCCAGGTACACATGTGTAATGAATAATAATAATTTTCAGACAGAATTCATACCTTCACCGGCAATTTCTGAATAATGTGACACATACACAACCTGTGAATCGACTTATCAAATACTTTTCCTACCGCTTGTTTCATGGCACAATCTTGATCAGTTAGGACTAAGATGGGTTGTTTACCGTTGTGTGCGTCAAGGAATTTTTGCAGCAGCCATGTGTAAGACTCGATGGTCTCATTATGCAACAACCAGCGCCGAAAATAGTTCATTTTTTGTGATGATCGACTCCGGTGAAAGGAACGAAAATCATATCGTACCTGTTTTGGCAAAAAATAGATTATTATGTACATTAGAATGAAATAATTGATTAGAAATTTAAAATAACACATACATATTTGTGTGATACGTTACGTTGAATGCAATAACATCACCAAATGAGTCGTAATTTGATTTAGAAACAACGTCACACCAAAAAATTAGCTAGAGTTCGGTATCAACCATATGTGTGTTAAAGGTGTAGTTTTCTTTGTTTCTACTACGTTCCTTGAATTTATCAAGAATCATCTGGGCGTCTCTGTCGCCTATAAAATCTCGAATATCATGCCCACAATTCTTGTAGTCGACAAGCGTACCATGCACGTTTTGATGACCACCTTTTAAAACTACATGTACTTTGTGAGACTTGGTAGGGCCAAGATTAGCGTTACGGCATTTTGCGATGAACTCTTGTGTTGAGAAGTCAAGCTTCCTCCGCTTCAAAGATAGATCAAGATTTTCGGGTGTTGTAAACCCATGGTTGTGTTGTTCCACAAAGTCATATATCTCGTACTCAGACGAGTTTTTTATACGGAGAAACTTAACACATGCCTTGCAATCTGTAACTTTAACATTCGAACAACTTTTTGGGGAACAAGAGTTGATTTGATCAGCGATTTTATCTTTCCGTTTAGGTTTGTTGGCTCTAGAACATAAGACATATCTCCTATTTGTCACAATAATGTCTCTTATTTTTTCCTTCTGCGAAGTACCAAGACGGGTTCCAAAACCGACAAGTTGTGCATACTCTTCATACATTGCAATAGCTTCTTCAATAGTACTAAATCTAGATTTAATAAATGGTTTGAATCCGGGAGGGACGGTTGATGTCCAATACCTAGTACCATTAGGAGTTTTGTATTCGTTGTTAGCAACTGATTCTGCACATGGTTAACATCCAAAAAAGTAAAAAGAGTTGATGAAAAAAATAAGATTACAACTTTGAGTAAAATTGGCTAAGGTAAAGAAAATTTAAAACAAGTTCATCACGGATTTTCCGCTTCAGTTCTGGATAAACTTTATACACATGTGTACTGTGATATTGATGTCATACAGTTCACAAGTGTAATTATCTTTGACATATCGACGAATACATCAATATTACTGGCACATGTGTAAAAATATACACATGTGTACTGTTCTGTAAAAGACTTGACAATTACTGGCTGGCATATACAAAACATATACATAACCTAACTGTACACATGTGTACTGTTCTGTAAATACTTGACAATTAAAGAAAACAACACAATCAGATATACAATACGGAAAAAACAGCAGGTATATGGCATATACAAAACTCATAGGTCACCTACATGTACACATGTGCATTTTTCTGTAGAGACTTACCAAATACATCAAACCAGCAATCAAAAATATCAAAAGGAAAAACAGCAAATATACTCATGTGTCCTGATCTGCATCAATATTACTACAACAGCATAACTACAAACCCAACATAGACCACTCGTATAAAAACATGCACTGAATTATCGCGTTTATGAACTTTCAGATCAATACATGAACGAATATAACAACAAACAAACCTGAACCAGCGAACAACTCTACATTTAAACCAGTATATAACATGTCGAACAGATCAATTTGACGAAAAAATCCAGAAATAACACGCACCTGGTCGATCCAATTGTCACACCCTGGATTTCCAACCCAATTCTATACACCGGTGAGCCCGGGTGGGGAGTATCGTGACGTTAGTTGATAACATCATTGTCAATTAAACACGGCACAACGGAAGTCTTGGAGTAAAATTACTATTACAAACCGAATGTTCGAAAATACAAAATAATATACAGGCTCGTAATAGAAGATCCACAGGCGAATCATAAATTGTACAAGGAAAGAATATAAAACAAACTTTGGGCAGATTTAGGATATGCAAGATCTTCTTATTTCACTAACGAGCACTTCCAGCCTATTTTCGTATTGTACCTGCAGTTTAGTCTTTTGAAAATATGTCAGCTTTCGCTGGTAAATACACCCAATGGACTCATTTTGAAAGCATTTCGAAAATGTTTTAAGTGCGTACCACCACAAAATCTTTTTATAACTTGGGTTAATTGACCGTCCAACCTTGTTAACAGATTTACATGTTTGTCCATACATACATGGCTTGGTACAGAGACCAAGACATGATTAACGTACACACCACTTTGGACTCACTTAGGAGTCAATTCCTCCCAACCTTGTGGGAATGCATTATTGAGCGTCTATCGGGTGTATGCCTACACCCGCGCTAAGGTCGTGGCCATTTCTATTGTAATGAGCCGAGGATATCCAGGACACGGTAGTTAACCCCGATGTTTAAGTTATCAAATAAAACTGACTAAAACAGAATATACGGATTTACTAGCCACAATCCGACCTTTGATTGATCCCATTTCCGACCAAGCGGTAATAATTTACCGTAACCCAAGCCCGTATAGGGGAAATAAGTCGAGAGTATTTACATGAGCTAATCTTCTTTTAATTTCAATAACTCAGCCGTATACAAAAGTACTTAGTGCAGATAGCATTTACCGGCAAGGCTCTAGTCTGGATTATGGCATAAGCTAACCAATTAAATACTAACGGTCTTTATTTATGTCATGGACTTAGACTAAGTAGTGTACATGATCAAAACGTATAACGCTTGATTAAACGATGATTGGATAGAATGTAGTTTAAACCCGAAAAGTACTTTGACTTGCATAATATGGGTAAACTATAAACATTCTGGATTTTGAGTTTAAAATGATAAGGTTAAACCCGTTTCGGTTGAATTTCGTAAACTTGTTACGTATAATCAACCGTACGCTTATAAGCGATAATGGGTAACCGGATAAGTCACTGACAAGTTCTATATGCCATTATACATTAGTTAAGTTGTAGTATCAGCAGAATATCAACTTATATGACCGTTAGGGTTTTAAAAAGAAATTATGCCTCATAAGGGCGTTTTGGTAATTTATACCGTATAAAAGGATCTTGAATATAATTTTAATCTTACAACTATAAGTATTCTGGAAAATAATTTATTTATGATATAATATCAGTAGGATATTAACTTTATGTGTAATTTATCTTTTATGCCCAAACTATGCACTGAAGGGGCATTTTGGTCATTTTACATATAGTTTATAAATTATTTGGGATTCTGAGTTCATAACATGTACCTACTGTAAATATATTTAAAATAAGTTTTAAATTCAATAGGTATCAAGTCTTGGTCAAATAATATGGTGTAAAACCATACTTTGCGCCGAATTGGCGCTTATGTCGAAAAATAATGTTTTATGCGATGTTTAATGAAAACTGTTATCCTGGTCAGTTTAAAATGTCTTAGATATGTTATTTAATATAACATATCAGTAGGTAAAAGATTTACTTTTTAAAGATTTGATTAAACCACTTTATGAGCCACAAGGTCTAAAATCGTCATTTATCGACATAGTTTAAGGACATGCTTGAAAACTTAGTTTTTAACTTGGTTTAACATCCCAAATAATCCTGCTTATAATATAATATCAGTAGGAAATTTATTTTCAAGTTCATTATCAATAAAACCTTGATTTATGCAAAAAGGACATTTTGGTCAAAATGACATAATTATGGAACTTGCGCAGAAACTTAGATTCTGATTATGATCATGTAAAATAACCTTAGAGGGTTATGCTACATTATATTATGATCATAATACAACTTTAGATCAGTAGCTAACTAATCTAAATCATGTCAGAATCGAAAGTCAAAGTAGAAGTCAAACTTCGCGACTTTCGGTTGCGAACCGACCCTAGAACTGAAATTGACGAGCCGAACATGTTCTTACATGTTCTAATAATTATTACCAACTTGCTTAAGTGTCAAAAAAGGTTTCATAACATACATAAGATCAATTTATGATTTTTCTGAAAAATGGCATGTTTGACTTTTTAATAACATAACTTTGACCCGTCAATTGGTCTAGCATATGGATTTTCTTTTTCTTTTTCTTGCCTCCTGGACATTTTAGTAACATAACAGCCCGACTCCAACGGGGATTTTGTGACCATAGAGAATGTTTAGATCGGAGAGACAGAACATGAAAACATCCATCGGGTCTAGAATGCGAATATCTTCGTTAGACACTAATCTGATCACTGCTTCTCCTGTCTTCCAATCGTAAAACCATTTCTTGAAGTTTGTAAGCATGACGGGCTGTTCAAGTGGAATTTTGACTTTTGTTTCGACCTTAGCAGGATCTATGACCCATGTAACCATTCCCTTTCCGGTGATGGGATCTTTTGTCGTCTTCGACACTCTTCTTCGGGGTCGTTGTGGCTTGAAGACTGTGAAACCCCGATTGCATTCTCTTAAAATGAGTCTTTCAAAGTCAGCTCCGATGCTACTATTGGTCGAGTTTATTAAGTCTAGCCTGCCCAGTTCTTGAATATCCCATCTCGGTAGGCTTTTCATATCAGCTCCGGTCTTGAAATGTTGAATGACTCCTCCTTGCCTTTTGACAATAAACATCCCTTTGAGATTACAGTACTTACAGCTTATAATTCTATCGGTGGTAACTTCAGATTTTTCAACAGTAACCACCTGATAGAAGTCTGGAAGTTTTTCCCTTTCTTTTCGAAACAATTCTGGATGCATTGGTGTTACTGAGTCACCATCCTCAGTTTCATAAACAATATCTTCCTCCAAGCCCCATTCAACAAATCTAGCTGGCATCTCATCCCTGTCTACCTCCTCTTCTTCGCTTTCGTCATCCTCAGTGACGTTTACGGCCGATTCTAAGCGCTTTTTCTTCTTTTCGGCGTCTTCAGCCCTTTGTCTTTCTTCTTCGGCCTTGAACTTCTCGTAGTCAAAGATGTCTGTGGAAGAGAACATCGGTGGTATGTCTACTTTGGTGCAAAGTTCTCTGATCATACGATACATCTTTTCCATCCCATCTTGCTGAAATCTCACGAATCTCGTTTGTTCTTTGACATATGCATGAAGTTCTTTGTTTTTCTTTTGTTGTTCCCTCAGCTTCTCATGAATAACATTCGTGTTGCTTACCTGATGTTTCAACAAACAGATCTCCTGAGCTGGTCCTTTCCCAATGTCTTTTGCCAGCTTATTATACCACTTCTGAAATGGACGTGGTCTTCGAGGAGCTTGTTGCGGCATCTGTCTTAGTTGTGCCTCTGTCGATGGTCCTTCCCCTGTTTTCTTACACTTCAGCGGGGGAGATAAACTTGGGGCTTCTGGATCAACAATCAACTGATCAACGAACTCGTCTAACTGCTCTTGCTCTGTAGTGACCGTTACCGGTGTTTCGGATTCTGTCATATGAAGTCTCTTTCTTCTAGTTTCTCTCTTCTCTCTTTCTTCGGCCTCATGAATCGCACGGAGATTATCAATATGCTCGCGATGTTCTCTGGTGCCTCCGGCCCTGAAGCTGCTTTCCATCAATCGTTCTTGAGAAGCAGTATCTTTCTGTTTCTTTGATGATTCCCCTTCCTTCATGATTTGCTTTCCTTTATTCTTTCTAACTAGCTGCTCGGTTTCCTCTTCTTCCTCTTCTACTTCCTCATCACCATCTCCCTGTCTCTTTTTCTTGACACGTTCTCTGTATTTCTCATAGGCTACCTTCACAACAGAGTATCTTTCTTCCCTATACATCTACTGATGGAGCATCACCCATTCTTCAGTTTTCAGTTCTGTAATCTGACGACCTGCTGGTAACTGAAACATGTACATATCACCATCATGAGGGAGACTTGGATGTTGGTCGTTGATGAGGAGCTGAACAAACCGTGGGTACATGGCCCATGTGGAGGAATTGGAGTTATCAACTATGCAGTAAAATATCAGACCGGAGATATTGAATGGCTGTTTTGTGCAAAGGTTGAGCATAGCAGCCGACCATTCTAAATTCAATCCATCATATCCTCCTTTTCTGTGCGCCAAGCTCATAGCAAATTGTCACACCCCGGATTTCCAATCCTGAAATCCAAACACCGGTGGGCCCGGGTGGGGAGTATCGTGACAACAGTTGATAACATCATAGTCAATTAAACACGACACAATGAAAGTCTTGAAGTAAAATTACTATTACAAACCGAAATGTTCGAAATCTAAAATAATATACAGGCTCGTAATAGAAGATCCACAGGCGGATCGTAAAATGTACAAGAAAGAATACAAAACAGACTTTAGGCAGATATAAGGATTTGCAAGATCCTCTTATTCTCTACTGAGCAGCTTCCGGCCTATTTCGTATTATACCTGCAGATTAGCCTTTGGAAGATACGTCAGCTTACGCTGGTAAATACACCCAACTGACTCATTTTGAAAACATTAAAAATGGTTTTAAGTGCAAATGGCACCAAAATCTTTTATTAACTTGGGAAAGTTAACCTTGCAATGGACCAAACGATGATAATTTACCGTATCCCAAGCCTGTATAGGGAAAATAAGTCAAGAGTATTTACCTGAGCTTGCCTTCTTCTTTTTTTTTAAATAACTCAGCCGTATACAAAAGTACCAAGTGCAGATAGCATTTATCGAGAAGGCTCTAGTCTGGATTATCGCATAAGCTAGCCAATTAAATACTAACGGTCTTATCAACCGAATAGTGTACATGATCATTACGTATAACGCTTGATTAAACGATGATAGGATAGAAGGTAGTTTAAACCCGACAAGTACCTTGACTTGTATAAAATGGGTGAACTATAAACATTCTGGATTTTGAACTTAAAATGATAAGGTTAAACCCGTTTCAGTTAATTTCCGAAAATGGTTACATATATGTAACCGTGCGCATATTAGCGATATCGGGTAACCAGATAAGTTATGGACAAGTTATATATGCCATTATACTTTAAATAAGTTAAGATATCAGTAGGATATCAACTTGTATGCCCATTAAGGTTTTAAAACGAAATTATGCCTTATAAGGGCGTTTTGGTAATTTCATTTCATATAGAAGGAACTTGAATATAATTTAAGTTTATGATCATGAGTATCCTGGGAAAATATATGATATTAGTAGGATATCAATTATATGTGCATTTTACTTTTTATGACCAAACTATGCACGGAAGGGGCATTTTGGTCATTTTACACATAGTTTATATTTGGGATTCTGAGTTTATAATAAGTACCTACTATAAATATGTTTAAAATAAGTTTTAAAATCAGTAGGTAATAAGTCTTGGTCCATTAGTATGGTTTAAAACCATACTATGCGCCGAAACGACGCTTATGTCGTAATATGGCGTCTTTAAGCGATGTTTATGAAAACTGATATTTGGATTAGATTAAAATGTTTAAATATGTTATTTAATATAACATATCAGTAGGTAAGTGATTTATCTTGAAAAGATTTGATTAAAACTATTTTATAAGCCACAGGGGCTAAAACCGTCATTTATCGACATAGTTTAAGGACTTGTTTAAAAACTCAATTTATAACTTGTTTAACATCCCAAATAATCCTACTTATAATATTACATCAGTAGAAATTCATATTTAAAGTTCATTACCAATTAAAACCTTGTTTTATGCAAAAAGGACATTTTGGTCAAAGATTGCATAATTATGGAACTTGCGCATAAACTTGGATTCTGATTATGATCATGTAATATAACCTCAGAGGGTTATGCTACATTGTATTATGATCATAATGCAACTTTAGACCAGTAGGTAACTAATCTAAATCGGGTCAGAATCGAAAGTCAAAGCAGAAGTCAAACTTCGCGACTTTCGGTTGCGAACCGACCCTAGAACTGAAATTGACGAGCCGAACATGTTCATACATGTTATAATAATTATTACCAACTTTTTTAAGTGTCAAAACAGGTGTTTTTAACATATATAAGATCAATTTATGATTTTTCCGAAAAATGGCCTGTTTGACTTTTTAATATCGTAACTTTGACACGTCATTGGTCTAGCAAACGTGATCTTCAGGAGGTGCCCTTTATAGGGACTAACACCTACCTTACTATGATCACTTAGCCATGTTCATCTCGAACAATGGCTGGACCAATGGTCTTAACCGAAAATCAAAGCGTCGCCGTAAAACGCTTGACTTTTGGCTATAAAATCCTATAAACGAAAATGCACAAGGAAGGAACACTTACCAGTGATTCCTAGATGCAGAAGAACTATGTTGGATTGCTTCTTTTAGTTAGGAACTTCCAGAGGAGGGAGAAGAGATGAAATGAGAAGGTGCAAGTTGGAATGGCGAACTAATGCACCTATTTATAGTTGGAGAGCTCAAAGGAGGTGAAGCCAGGTGTTTAGGGGTGTAAGAAGAAGCTTACAAGTGTCCCAAAACATGACATAGCAGTTTAGAGAAGCCATGGTTTCAGATTAAATGGTTTTGGAGTTTTGCTTGGAGACCAAATGAACTTTTTGCAACAAAGCCTGTCTTGCGGGGTGTGAGAGACACAGGCCGGGTCTCTCGCGGCCCGCGACCGCCCCTAATTCAGTTTCAAAATTTGACAGTTTGACCCCTAAACTATATAAAGCTTATAAAAACCTATTTATACACCTTTTTGGCCATTTTAGCCCTCCGTAGCCAATACTTGGCATACCCGGGATTATGCCCGGACATTGTCGAGCTCTTGGTTCGTTAAAAAGGTCACTCAGAGGTATAAATTAACATGTTGACACTTTTAATCCCTCCATTATCCAACTTTCAAAATTTACAAAATTGAACCCTCTCGTCCAACAGATGGCACGTATGAGAGTTAGGACTTCACAAAGGATCACTCAGAGGCTTATTACAAGCATGTTGATTCCGATGTCACTCAGAGGCTGGGCATGTTGACATATCAGTCACTCAGAGGCCAAGTTTCAAGCATGTTGACATATCAGTCACTCAGAGGCTAATGATTTAAGCATGTTGACATATCAGTCACTCAGAGGCTATTATTTATGCATGTTGACCTCGGTTCGTCACTCAGAGGCTCAACTTGAGCATGTTGACGCCTTTAGTCCTTATTGGTCTTTAATAGACTATATAAAAATATAACACGTGTCACTATACTATTGGACACGATTTTACAGGGTGTTACATCCTCACCCCCTTAAAAGAAATCTCGACCTCGAGATTTTATTTAAAAAGATGGGGGTATTTTTGTCGCATAGTGGACTCAACCTCCCATGTGTACCCAGGACCTCTAAAAGCGTCCAACTTAACCTTTACTATAGGTATCATCTTTCTTCGGAGCTTCTTAACCCGTCGATCCTCGATCGAAATTGTGCGACATTGCTAGCGACTCATCGGCTAGATATTTCTTAAGATCGGATATGTGGAATACATCACGGATTCCACTAAGCTCCTCTGGCAATCTGAGCTTATAGGCTACTGTGCCGACACATTCGACTATATCGAATGGTCCAATATATCTTGGACTTAACTTGCCCTTCTTTCCAAAACGCATCACACCTTTCCAGGGTGATACTTTTAGCATGACTTTGTCCCCTACTTAAAACTTAAGAGGTTTACGCCTCTTGTCAGCATAGCTCTTCTGCCTATCCCTGGCAGCTTTGAGACGATCACGGATTTGCACAATCTTTTCCATGGTCTCCAGGACAATCTCAGGTCCTGACATTTAGGCCTCCCTAACTTCTGCCCAGCATACGGGCGTTCTACATTTTCTCCCATATAAGGCCTCAAAAGGAGCAGCCTTAATGCTAGTATGAAAGTTATTATTGTAGGAGAATTCTATTAGGGGTAAGTGGTCATCCCAACTTCCGCCTAAATCAATCACACATGCCCTGAGCATGTCTTCTAGAGTCTGTATAGTACGTTCACTTTGACCATCAGTCTGCGGATGGTAAGCCGTACTAAAGTTTAGTCGTGTGCCTAAAGATTGTTGGAAACTTTTCCAAAAGTGAGATGTGTATCTAGTATCTCTATCAGATACAATAGATACTGGCACACCGTGTAGGGACACTATCTTATCCACATACAACTTAGCCAATTTATCTGAATTATACGTTTCTTTTATTGGCAAGAAGTGTGCTGACTTGGTCTTAGGTAATTTGGTAATCAAGTTCATAGTTACCATTTCCCATTTCCAAGTGGGAATTTCTAATTGTTGTAGTAGTCCTGACGGTTTCTGATTTTCAGCCTTAACTTGCGAACATGTCAGACACTTAGCTACATAAGTGGCTATGGACTTCTTCAAACCCATTCACCAATAATAATTCTTCAAATCTTGATACATCTTGTCACCACCCGGGTGAACAGGGTATCTTTAATTATGCGCTTCCTGGAGGATTAGATTCCTAAGTCCTCCAAAGATCGGAACCCAAATTCTATCATTAAATCTTAGGATTCCATCCTTTTCAGGCGTTAATTGATCAATGGTTCTTCCTTATCCCTCATTAGGGATGTTAGCCTCTAACAAGGCTTGCTTCTTCGCATCTAATAGCTTCTCACTCAAGCTATTTCTGAGCTCAATGCTCTTAGCGTTAATCCTTATAGGTTTAACCTTCTCCTTGCGACTTAAGGCATCGACAACTACATTTGCCTTGCCTGGATGGTAGCGAATCTCGCAATCATAATCATTAAGAGTTTCCATCCAACGGCGTTGTCGCATGTTCAATTCTTTCTGATTGAATATATGCTGGAGACTTTTATAGTCTGTGTATATAACACACTTTGTGCCATATAAGTAATATCTCCACAGTTTTAGTGCAAATACAACAGCACCCAATTCCAAATCGTGGGTGGCGTAATTCTTTTCATGCACCTTTAATTGTCGTGATGCATAGGCAATCACCTTGCCTTTTTGCATTAGCACACATCCCATGCCAGTGTGCGATGCATCACAGTAGACTACAAATTCCTCAATACCCTCCGGTGGAGATAACACAGGAGCGTTGCTCAACTTGTGTTTAAGAACCTCAAAAGATTCATGTTGCTTTGGACCCCAATTATACTTAATATTCTTACGGGTCAAATAAGTTAAAGGAGTGGCTATCCTTGAAAAGTTCTCAATGAACCTCCTATAGTAACCAGCCAGTCCTAAAAAACTACAAACTTCTGTTGGGGTCTTGGGCACTTCCAATTTATTATAGCCTCAATTTTGGCGGGATCCACTTGGATACCACGCTCACTTACCATGTGTCCAAGAAAATGGACTTCTCTAAGCCAAAATTCGCATTTAGAGAACTTCGCATAAAGTTTCTCCTGCCTTAATAATTCTAGGATGCACCAAAGATGTTTCTCGTGATCATCTTGATTACGAGAATAGATAAGTATGTCGTCTATGAAGACAATGACAAACTTATCCAAATATGGCTTGCAGACTATATTCACGAGATCCATGAATGCTGCTGGTGCATTTGTGAGCCCAAAAGGCATCACTAAGAATTCAAAATGACCATAGCGGGTCCTGAAGGCTGTCTTAGGAACATCTTCACTTCTAACCTTCAGTTGATGATATCCTGATCTCAAATCTATTTTAGAGAATTAACTAGCCCCTTGATGTTGGTCGAATAAATCATGGATCCTGGGGGAGAGGATATTAATTCTTAATGGTTAGCTTGTTCAGCTCCCGATAGTCGATGCACATTCGCATCGAACCGTCTTTCTTCTTTACAAACAGAATAGGAGCTCCCCAAGGTGAGGAACTAGGCTAAATATAGCCTTTTTCTAAAAGTTCATCTAATTGCGTCCTCAATTCCTTCATTTCCGTCAGTGCTAACCGATACAGAGCTCTAGCAACAGGTGCTGCTCCTGGTAGGATATCAATCCTAAACTCCACTTGCCTATCTGGAGGTAGGCCTGGTAATTCTTCAGGGAAAACATCGCGATACTCCGAGATAACTGGTTGATCTTCAAGGTTCGGGTTTGGTTCATTTATGGTAACTTGTGACATATATGACACAACATCTTCTCAAACACTTGGATGCCTTAAATAACGACACCTTGTCTGGCAATCCATAGTGTGAGTCTCCAAGGATGGTGATCATTTCACCAGATGGGGTCTTAATCTCGATGAGCTTTTTATCGCAGGCAATGCGGGCTTGGTTATGAGATAACCAATCCATGCCTAAGACAACATTGAACCCTGCCAATTTCATTGGAAAAAGAGAAATAGGGATGAAATGATTCTTAATGGATATAGAGCATCCATCAAGAATGGAAGAGCAGTTTCTATGGTTCCATCGGCGAGTTCTATCTCATAAATTTTATCTAGAGTTCTTATGGGTAAATTTAATAGTTTACTAAACTTATGATCAACAAATGATTTATCCGCACCCGAATCAAAAAGAACTCTAGCATAAATATCATTAATGGGGATAGTACCTGTTATGACGTTATTTTCATTAACAGCTTCCTTAGTAGTTAGCCGAAAGGCGCGTGCATTCCCTTTCTTGGCCTCTCCAGGCTTTGGATTATTATTCTTTAAACTCTTAGGGCAGTTAGTTGCAATGTGCCCTTTTTCGTTGCAGATATAGCATACAACATCCTTAAGATCTTTACAATCTAGGGTCTTATGCCTTCTCCTTTTACCTATGCCACAAGGTCTAGCTTGTGGATCAGAAGTACACTGTCCCCAGTGTTTGCGGTTGCAAGTCTTGCAAAATGGCATCACAGCCAACTTGCCTTGGTTTCCTTTGAACCCAAATCTCCCTTTATTTTTCTTATTGAACTTATGGGAGTTGTCATCTTCCCTCTTCCTTTTTCCGTCAGTTTTAGACTTAACTGACTTTTGTCTCACTAGATCAAGGGTGAGAGAAAGAGATAGGTCTATAGCAGACCTATAGGTAGTAGGCTATGTAGGCTTTACCATGCCCTTTATTTCAGGCGCTAACCCATTAATAAAACGCGCCATGCGTTTGGATTCAGTGGTAGTTAAATAGGAAACTAACCTAGATAGGGATTTGAAATCGGAAACAAATTTCCGACAATCTAGGTTTTTCATGGAAAGAGACAAGAAGTCTGTCTCTATTTTCTCCACCTCATGGGTTGGGCAGTAAGTTTCCTTTACAAGGTCCACAAACTTGGACCATCCCAGATTATACAGGTATACCTTACCTGTTGACTGAATCATGGCCTTCCACCATGTTAGGGCATCGCCCTTAAAGGACTGTGATACGTACTTGACCACATCCTTTTCAGCACAGCCGCTGATGTCTACTATAGTCTCCATCTCATCCAGCCACTTTAAGGCTTCTACGGCTCCTTTTTCCCCATTAAAGTCTCGGGGTTTACAGGAGACAAAGTATTTATAGGTACACCCGTCTTTAGTAGAACGGGACCTATTAGCAAAGTCTGCTATCCTTGGTTCACTCTTCGCATTTGAAGAGTGAACAGAGCTCTCTTTATGAGCTGAAGATGGTGGAATAGATAGGGGTCTAGAGCGAGTGGCACTCGGCTCTCTTAGCCTTTCTATGGCCTTACTCATGGCCCTTTCCACAGCCGCATCAATGCGAACTTGGAAATTATTATCATTATTTATGGCTATATTTTTGGCATCTTTGACGTTCCGATGGCTACTTGCCTCATTAGAATTAGCCATTCTTCAAAGCTTTGGTTCTATATACCAAATAAAATTTCTCTTAGCCATGGTATAATAACCATATCGGCTTTTAAACACTGGATATAAGAAAATCCACTGCCTATACTAGTGTGAATAACATCACAACTCTTAGGTTTAACATATCTATATTTGGCCTAGGTCTTAATAGGACCATCATAGGAAAATTACTATCTGGACATAGTCCATATATTATAGACAGGGGACCACAAAGTCACAACTGTCATTGTCATATTTGACAATTACATATATAGCACATAGGCTTGTCACTAACGGACATATAATAGGGCACATAGGCACTACATCACTAATGGATGTTTAGTCACCACACTAGTGATATTAGCCGGGATCACGGATAGATCACATAGGCTATATAGAATAGATTATAACCCGAAAGGGTAATACATCACTAATGGATGTTTTATTTATCATCGCACTGATGATATTAGCCGGGATCGAACAGATCACAAGGGCTATATTACCGGGATCAAATAGATCACAAGGGTTATATAAAATACATCTCCAATGGATGTTTAATCACCGCACGGGTGATATTAGCCGGTATCAAACAGATCACAAAGGCTATATAACCGGGATCAAATAGATCATAAGGGTTATATAAAATACATCTCTAATGGATGTTTAGTCACCGCCCTGGTGATATTAGCCGGGATCAAGCAGATCACAAGGGCTTTTTAGCCGGGATCACACAGATCACAAAGGCTATATAACCGGATTCAAATAGATCACAAGGGTTATATAAAATACATCTCTAATGGATGTTTAATCACCGCACTGGTGACTTTAGTCGGGATCAAACAGATCACAAAGGCTATATAACCGGGATCAAATAGATCACAAGGGTTATATAAAATACATCTCTAATGGATGTTTAATCACCGCACTGGTGATATTAGCCGGGAACAAAAAGATCACAAGGGCTTTTTAGCCGGGATCACACAGATCACAAAGGCTATATAACCGGGATCAAATAGATCACAAGGGTTATATAAGATACATCTACAATGGATGTTTAATCACCGCACTAGTGATTTTAGCCGGGATCAAACAGATCATAAAGGCTATTTAGCCGGGATCAAATAGATCACAAGGGCTATATATAAGGTTAGGACATAGTCCATTACCTTGAAGGTTAGTGTGATTCCTCAAGTCACACAACCAAGAGTATGCACATTATTTGAATGTTAACATAAGAGGATCTTAATGGTTGATTATAAGTCCCGGTCGCATTGACCTGAATGACTTGGAGGCTTGAACTTAGTCCGCCACCTCTAGATCAAGGGATAACTTCCCTTAACTATCATATATATATATATATATATATTTGGCTAAATATGTGGTCTGTGCCACTTGGCAAATGAAAACTATTAAGATCTTTTTGGAATTATATCGCAGAGCATAAATTCGAGTAAAATCGAGACACTCGTTTTCAAGAGGATGAATATATATATATATAATATATATATAATTCCAAAGTACTTCATTAAATTTGCATAAGAAATTACAATACTTGAAACAAATAAATGAAACTGATTGTCCATGCAAGGACTAAAAGAAACAAAATGTCCACGTAGGGACAAAAGAAATAACAATGTCCATGCAGGGACTACATATAATAGAAAAGACTTCACACGTCTTTCTTTCCCTTGACTAGCTTGGAGGGTTTCTTGAAGAACTTATTTGTCTTCTTCTCCGTTTTCTCCGCCTGCTGCTGCATCTCCTTCATTCTTTCTAAGGAATCATTAATGGCCTCTAGTGGTGGCGAAGGTTGTGGCATAACCGGATACTGGTACCCATAAGTTGTATATCCAGTCGGTGGATAAGTAGGTGGGAAAGGAGACGGGTAAAGTGCATTGTGCATAACCGCCTTCATGTACGGGTCTTGCGATCACGCTTGATAGTCTACCGGCGTAGACGGATTAAATAGATCATATCCAGACGTGTCTAGGTACGTGGGAATTGGGTTAGTATAACCCGTTGGTGGTGGTTGAACAGCAGGTGTTGGTGTTGGTGTTGGTTCCACTATAGGTGGAACATTAGAGGGTCCGCCCATTTGTGGGTCCTCTTGAATGGTGGGGTAAGAATTGGGCAAAGGTGGCGGCGACCCGACCTTTGTCCGGCACGTACTGACATACGTGCTCCACGCTTCCTCCTTGGTGGCTCAGGTGGTTGTTGAGGTTGGTCCACGGGTTCCATGTGGACATTTTCTTGAACTGGGGGTGGTTGAGAGTGATGGGAAGGTGTGTGGGCAAAGGTGAATTGATTCCAGTATTGGTCTCACTCGTTAGGACCTTGGTAGGGCGATCCGGCATATGAGTTTGAATCGCTCGAAATTTCAATGGGATGCACATTTGATCCCGATGGTGGCATCTCCGGGTCGGAGTTCTCGTCCATAGGATGTGGCTGGTCCAACTAATTTTGATCAGCTGGAGGTGTGTTTAAGTAATGGTTGGGGTTAAATTCTTCGTGGTAGGAGTGGTGAGAATGGGAATGGTGAGAACGGTAGGAGTGGTGTGAGTGGTAAAAATTTTGGGAATGTGAGGGCGAGTGTCTATTAGAGTTGGAACGTCTCGCTGGTTGCCATGGAGACGAATCTCCTGATTCTTGATATGCATCTGAGTTATGAGGTTGAGGAATACGCCCCGATGGTCCTCCCCTCATTTGACCTTTTCCTCGTCCACTTTGTCCTCGTACACGTGGCGGCATTTTCTTGTTTAGAAATTAATTTAAAAACAATACTAATAACTTAATAATGAAATGAGTAATCCTAGGTCAATGCCTAGACTCGGAAGTCTAAGGAATGTGCTCGTGTAAGTTTGAGACTAAACACAAAAGGCTAGTGTTTAATTCTCTCAAACGTTGGCTCTGATACCAATCCTATCACACCCCGGATTTCCAACCCTGGAATCCAAACACCGGTGGGCCCGGGTGGGGAGTATCGTGACAACAGTGATAACATCATAGTCAATTAAACATGACACAGCGAAAGTCTTGGAGTAAAATTACTAGTACAAACCAAAATGTTCGAAATCTAAAATAATATACAGGCTCGTAATAGAAGATCCACAGGCGGATCGTAAAATGTACAAGAAAGAATACAAAACAGACTTTAAGCAGATCTAAGGATTTGCAAGATCCTCTTATTCTCTACTGAGCAGCTTCCGGCCTATTTCGTATTATACCTGCAGATTAGCCTTTGGAAGATACGTCAGCTTACGCTGGTAAATACACCCAACTGACTCATTTTGAAAACACTAAAAATGGTTTTAAGTGCAAATGGCACCAAAATATTTTATTAACTTGGGAAAGTTAACCTTGCAATGGACCAAACGATGATAATTTACCGTATCCCAAGCCTGTATAGGGAAAATAAGTCAAGAGTATTTACCTGAGCTTGCCTTCTTTTTTTTTTAAATAACTCAGCCGTATATAAAAGTACCAAGTGCAGATAGCATTTATCGAGAAGGCTCTAGTCTGGATTATGGCATAAGCTAGCCAATTAAATACTAACGGTCTTATAAACCGAATAGTGTACATGATCATTACGTATAACGCTTGATTAAACGATGATCGGATAGAATGTAGTTTAAACCCGACAAATACCTTGACTTGTACAAAGCGGGTAAACTATAAACATTCTAGATTTTGAACTTAAATGATAAGGTTAAACCCGTTTCGGTTAATTTTCGAAAAATGGTTACATATCGTAACCGTGCGCATATTGGCGATATAAGGTAACCGGATAAGTTATGGACAAGTTATATATGCCATTATACTTTAAATAAGTTAAGATATCAGTAGGATATCAACTTGTATGTCCGTTAAGGTTTTAAAACGAAATTATGCCTTATAAGGGCGTTTTGGTAATTTCATATCATATAGAAGGAACTTGAATATAATTTAAGTTTATGATCATGAGTATTCTGGGAAAATAATTTATTTATGATATGATATTAGTAGGATATCAATTAAATGTGCATTTTACTTTTTATGACCAAACTATGCACCGAAGGGGCATTTTGGTCATTTTACCCATAGTTTATATTTGGGATTCTGAGTTTATAATAAGTACCTACTGTAAATATTTTTAAAATAAGTTTTAAAATCAGTAGGTAACAAATCTTGCTCCATTAATATGGTTTAAAACCATACTATGCGCCGAAACGACGCTTATGTCGTAATATGGCGTCTTTAAGCGATGTTTATGAAAACTGATATTTGGATTAGATTAAAATGTTTAAATATGTTATTTAATATAACATATCAGTAGGTAAGTGATTTATCTTGAAAAGATTTAAAACTATTTTATAAGCCACATGGGCTAAAACCGTCATTTATCGACATAGTTTAAGGACTTGTTTAAAAACTTAGTTTATAACTTGGTTTAACATCCCAAATAATCCTACTTATAATATTACATCAGTAGAAATTCATTTTTAAGTTCATTACCATTTAAAACCTTGTTTTATGCAAAAAGGATATTTTGGTCAAAGATGGCATAATTATGGAACTTGCGCATAAACTTGGATTCTGATTATGATCATGTAATATAACCAAAGAGGGTTATGCTACATTATATTATGATCATAATGCAACTTTAGACCAGTAGGTAACTAATCTAAATCTGGTCAGAATCGAAAGTCAAAGCAGAAGTCAAACTTCGCGACTTTCGGTTGCGAACCGACCCTAGAATTGAAATTGACGAGCCGAACATGTTCATACATGTTATAATAATTATTACCAACTTGTTTAAGTGTCAAAACAGGTTTTTTTAACATATATAAGATCAATTTATGATTTTTCCGAAAAATGGCCTGTTTCACTTTTTAATATCGTAACTTTGACCCGTCAATTGGTCTAGCAAACGTGATCTTCAGGAGGTGCCCTTTATAGGGACTAACACCTACCTTACTATGATCACTTATCCATGTTCATTTCGAACAATGGCTGGACCATAATCGTCTTAACCGAAAGTCAAAGCGTTTGCCGTAAAACGCTTGACTTTTGGCTATAAAAGCCTATAAACGAAAATGCACAAAGAAGGAACACTTACCAGTGATTCCTAGATGCAAAAGAACTATGTTGGATTGCTCCTTTTAGTTAGGAACTTCCAGAGGAGGGAGAAGAGATGAAATGAGAAGGTGCAAGTTGGAATGGTGAACTAATGCACCTATTTATAGTTGGAGAGCTCAAAGGAGGTGAAGCCAGGTGTTTAGGGGTGTAAGAAGAAGCTTACAAGTGTCCTAAAACGTGGCATAGCAGTTTAGAGAAGCCATGGTTTCGGATTAAATAGATTTGGAGTTTTGCTTGGAGACCAAATAAACTTTCTGCAGCAAAGCCTGTCTCGCGAGGCGCGAGAGACACATGCCGGGTCTCTCGCGGCCCGCGACCGCCCCTAATTCAGTTTCAAAATTTGACACTTTGACCCCTGAACTATATAAAGCTTATAAAAACCTATTTAAACACCTTTTTGGCACTTTTAGCCCTCCGTAGCCAATACTTGGCATGCCCGGGATTATGCCCGGACATTGTCGAGCTCTCGGTTCGTTAAAAAGGTCACTCAGAGGTATAAATTAACATGTTGACACTTTTAATCCCTCCATTATCCAACTTTCAAAATTTACAAAATTGAACCCTCTCGTCCAACAAATGGCACGTATGAGAGTTAGGACTTCACAAAGGATCACTCAGAGGCTTATTACAAGCATGTTGATTCCGATGTCACTCAGAGGCTGGGCATGTTGACATATCAGTCACTCAGAGGCCAAGTTTCAAGCATGTTGACATATCAGTCACTCAGAGGCTATTATTTATGCATGTTGACATCGGTTCGTCACTCAGAGGCTCAACTTGAGCATGTTGACGCCTTTAGTCCTTATTGGTCTTTAATAGACTATATAAAAATATAACACGTGTCACTATACTATTGGACATGATTTTACGGGGTGTTTCACAAATACATGAAGAATGAATCTCCAATCCTTGGTAAGCCCCTTTCTTTTGATCTCGTTCTTCTCTCTGAAATCTCCAACATACCTCATACCCTTAAAACCATCGAAGATGTCGTCCTTTTTAACCCTGAGCGGATCACTGTGCTTGTCTCCTAGACTAAGGACACTACGTACATTCTCCTTTGTTACTACGATCTTTTTGTTCCTCACTATAGCCGTGATTCTCTTAACTTCATTTACTGTTGACACCTTGGCGGTTTTCCAAAACTCTTCAATATGGATGTTGTAAATGATCGGATCGGCTTGAACAACATAGCTAATCCTGCTTGAGTTTATCCACTCCGCTACATCTTCGAAATCACTTGGTGGTGGAACCAGTTTGCACGGCTGATTATGCTTTCGTGTTTTATCCCATACGATTTCCTTCACCATTTCTGAAATCGAAAACGAGCTAAGTTAGATTTATGTACATAATTATATATATATATATATATATATATATAAATATATATAAGTATATAATAATAATAATAAAGAGATATATACAAAATACATTTATAAATCCGCTAATATTTACGCCGGGTAAAACCTACTAATTACGCCGGGTACATGACTATGCACGAGAATTTGATACAACTACGCTGATTAAGTAATATGTACGCTGCACAAGAGTAGCGGATTTAAGATTTTGACTCGAGAAGGAATCCCACGAAAATAATTATCTACGCTAGATTACCGGCGTAATTGTCAATTACGCCGGTTGATTGAACTCGCGTTCAAGACTTAAATCCGCTGCCTCAGGAGTTTGTCATAATTACGCCACATTCAAAATTATCTACGCTGCATTCATAATAAATACGCTGACTTCAAATTTTTCTTGATAAACCCATGAAAACCGGATTGAAGCCAGATTCAAATATATGTATGCAATGCAGACCGAAATCCAAGATTTAAAACATATTCAAACATAGACCAATGGACATTTGAATATCTAATCCATACCGATATCGACTCCTTTCAGATTCACCAGAAGAAGATTTAAATCAGAAAGCGGGTTGTTAGTTTTTCGGTTGAAGAAGATGATGAAGATTTGAGAAAGTTTTTGAAATTATTTGCAGAAAAATAGAACTGAAGTATATATACATACTTGCCTTCCAACGTATTTATTAAATACGCTGGAATATTGAATACGCCGCGTTGATATGTTTGTAAGATATCTTCATCTTTAAGAAAACTTAGAAACAAATACGCTCGAAAATTTTAACTTTCCTCGAAAAACGTGCCCCTTTTTGATTAAAAAATAGTGCAAGAATTTAAAATAAGCTTAAGAAAAATGAAAAATTGCAATCTGGATCCTAAAAGTTGTTTTTGGGTTCGGTAGGCTTCCTTTTTCACACAAAATTTATGCTAACTGACTTGAATCCTGTGACTTTCCTGCAAATATCATACTTGTAACACTTCGTTCGTTTTAGATAAAATATTAGATATATTAAATAATTAAGGCACAAGAAAAACTGTCAGTATGTTTGTCCTTTTAAATCCATGCACCTATCTTTCAACATGCGACCGGAGAGCCTTTTTATCATGTTGCGGTAATATTGACAAGAAATTCAATGTTCCCCCACTCATGCTGAAATAGTCAGAATGTTGTGCCCGTGAGTCCCACATCAGGACATACCCCGCGATCAAGGTATGCGCAAAGATTCCTCATAGCTGGTGAATATATTGACCTCATTCGTATTTGAAAGTTCAACGTTAGACAATTGGTGTTTAGGTCAGTACTTGCGTACAACAAAGAGACCAAGGTCTAACGATGGCTATGACAGATACCAAATGCGGTACATTTTAAGCACTTGAATGATTCTCAATGAGAGCTTCATTTGTGTAGGGCTTTGGCCGCAAAGGCTCTTTTTGAAAAGATATCATAATTGTGTCTAGGTCAGCATATATCTGGATGCAGCAGAAGAGCAACTATGATATCCCCGAATGATTAGTCAATATAAAGACCCAAAATCTCGGACGTTGGCAATCTATCAATGCAAGATTTAAGACCATTAAGCCATACGCCGCAACGTGTTACCCGCAAGTTGCACAACATTGTGGGTATTCAGATTCTTGTGTGATCATTAGAGTTTGTCTCCTTTTCGCAGTTTACTTCAAGGTATTGCTGAATCTACTGACACGTCGTTGCTTGAGGCTTTAATCTTTTTATGTTGTAAGATCAGGACAAAAGTGTTAGCAGTTTTTCTATCATTTCTCGTGCAGGTGCCAAAGAAAGGATTCTGTCTCAACTATATTTTCTAGAAAACTTCCCCCCTTAAAATTTTATTTTCGAGAATCCATTGCTTGAAAAGAAATTTTAACCTTGCAGAAAATCTTTTTGTTGGGCACAATTTATGAGATTGTTATTTATTATGAAAACCATCTTTTTAACACCAAAGGTCAATTCCACTCAAGGAAGTTCACCATTTCCAACCAGGTTACCAACTGGTTGAATCGAGCTTTATCGAAGGCTTTCTTAAATATATCAGCTTTTTGCTGCACTGAATCCACTGGCACCACTTGGATGTATCCTTTCTCGTACGCATCTCTGATTGCATGAATGCGAATTTCAATGTGTTTCGTTCGGGAGTGGTGGATATGATTCTTCACAATCCCCAGACACGCTTCATTGTCGATGAATATTGGAGTCTTCATGATGTTGATCCCATAATCCAGCAACTGATTCTGTATCCAAAGGACTTGTGAACAGCAACTGTAAGCTGACGTATATTCAGCCTGAGCGGTAGATGTAGAGACTGTTGTCTGCTTTTTGCTCTGCCACGAAATAAGACGATTTCCTAAGAATTGGCAGCCTCCTGATATAGATTTTCTGTCTACTTTGCAACCTACATGATCACTGTCAGAGTAAGCAATTAGATCAAAATTACTATCTTTAGGATACTACAAACCAAGCTTTAGAGTTCCTTTAAGATAGCGAAAGATTCTCTTGACGGCCGCATCATGCGATTCTTTGGGATCGTCTGAAAGCGGGCACAAAGACAGACATCCCACATTATGTCAGGCTTACTAGCGGTCAGATACATTAACGAGCCAATCATTGAGCGATAGAAAGAATTGTTCACTGGCTTTCATTGAAGATCTGAAGTGAGTTCCGTCTGAGCGGCAAAAGGAGTGCTGGTGGATTTGCAATCATTCATGTTGTACTTGGAAAGAATATCTCTGATATACTTAGCCTGATGAATGAGGATGCCATCTTTTCTTTTCTTCACTTCTAATCCTAAGAAAAACGTGAGTTCTCCCATCGTACTCATCTCGAACTTCTCTTTCATCACCTTCTCGAATTCTCTGCAAAGGGCTTCATAAGTCGACCCAAAAATGATATCGTCTACGCAGATTTGAACCAACATCACATCTTCTCCAATCCTTTTAGTGAAGAGAGTTATGTCAATTTTGCCTCTTGAGTATCCACACTCCAGAAGATATGTTGACAAAGTCTCGTACCATGCTCGAGGAGCTTGGTGAAGACCATATAGAGCTTTGTCAAGCTTGTTGTATTTTGTGGGGAAGTGAGGATCTTCAAAACCTTGAGGTTGATAGACATAGACTTCTTCTTTCACTTTCCTATACAGAAAAGCACTCTTTACATCCATTTGAAACACCTTAAAGTTTTTGAACGAAGCATAGGCTAAGAAGATTCTGATAGCTTCTAAGCGTGCAACCGTGTGCAAAAACTTCCTCGTAGTCAATCCCTCTTCTTGTCGAAACCCTTGAACTACTAATCTAGCCTTATTCTTGATAACAACACCACGATCGTCCATCTTGTTGCAAAACACCCACTTGGTACCAATTGGATACTTTCTGTCTGGTAGGTCAACGAGTTCCCAGACTTTAAGTTTCTGAAATTGGGCTAATTCTTCTTGCATAGCTTTGTACCCAACTTGAATCTTGAATAGCTTCTTCAATATCTCTTGGGACAGACTGCGAGAGAAAAGCTGCATACAGTCCTGTGTTGATGGTATGTGTTTGTCCGCGTGTTCGAACTCCATCTTCAATAGAACCGATGACATTTTCAATTGGATGGTTTCGATTGGTCTTGTACCCTGCATTGGTGTGAGATTCAACTTGTTGAGGCAGATTAGAAAAATGTTCATCGACGTAGATAATTGGAGTTTCGTCTTATTTGGGTGGTTCATCCACAGCCTGCTGTGAAGAAGAATCATCATGTGCGGATGCATTCTCAGCAGATGTGTCACCATTTACCTCGAACACCGGAAGAGTAGGAGAGGCAGAGGCAGGGGTGAAACGGGTTGTAAAAGGAGTAAAACCAATGTCTGAGGCATCAAACATGGTTCCAAGGGAGTTGATTCTGCTGGTTCAGTTTCAGTGATGGGTTCATCGATGCTGAAAGTGTTGAATATAATATCCACGTCATAAAACCAGTTCGGAGCGCTTCCAGTGTTAGTGGAGTTTCCTTCTTGAAAATCGACGTAGTACGATTCACTCACCATCTTGGTCCGTTTATGTAGACTCGATATGCCTTTTGAGAAGATGAATAGCCCATTAAGTAGCACATGTCACCGGCTGCTTCAAACTTGATGAGATTGTCTTCAGTGTTGAGAAGTGTGCATGAACACCCGAAAGGTCTGAAGAAATCTATCAGAGGCTTCCTTTTGAAAAGTAGTTCATAGGCTGTCTTTCCGTGAGGTTTGACGATAAGAACACGATTCAAAACATAGCATGCTGTGTTGACTGCTTCAGCCCAGAAGATTATGGGAAGCTTAGAGTTGACAAGCATAGTTCTTGCAGCTTCAATGAGAGTTCTGTTTTTGCGTTCTGCTACCCTGTTTTGCTGAGGAGTCCTGGCAGCGCTGTATTGGAGGCGAATTCCCTTATCTTCACAGAAGGAGACAAACGTATGATTTTTAAATTCAGTTCCGTTGTCGCTTCTGATGGAGTTGACTTTCAGCTTGATCACGTTTTCAATCATGGGAATGAAGCTCTTCAGAATGGATGCCGTTTCGCTTTTGGCTTCAAGAAAGAATACCCATGAAAACCGTGTGAAATCATCTGTAATCACCAAACATTTTGATCTTTTAGCTAAACTTTTAACGCTAATTGGGCCGAAAAGATCCATGTGAAGTAATTGCAGTAGGGCAGATATCGTATTCACTGCTTTGGACTTATGAGGCTTTTTATGTTGCTTTCCTTGGGCACATGCGATGCATGTAACATCCGTCAAAAAACGGATTTACAAAACCCGCTCCGTTTATTAACTGAACAGTCAGTTAAAATTTTCGTTGCGAATTAAATGCCCAAAATAATTTTAAACGATACATAATCGATTATTATATGGGAATATATAATTAGTTTTTGAAAAACTGTTAAAAATCGCAAAATAAAAATTCTTTGGTTCTGCCGGGTTTCGAACCCGGGTCAGTACCGGTCAGCAAGTCTTAACACCCAACACACAAACCACTGCGCCACTTGTATTATCTTTTAACTATTAAGATCATTTAATTCATAAGGTGTCTTTCCGAATTCAAAACCGGCGCCCAAAAGTTCAGTCGTAGGAAATCCCGGCAATCTCGCGAAACTTAACGTTTCTTTCAGTTATAACGTAAAACATAAACGCTAGATCGGTTATAACCGACGTCTGAGTCCGCGACCAAAGTTATAACTGCCGGAGAAATTCAAACCGACGAACCAAGTCGGAAATCAGACCAAATACATCGACGACTTGCCCTATAAGTACCCCCTCGAACCTCTGCAAACATTTTCGCTCAAAACCGCACCCTTTCTCGGCGAAAACTCACTCGCCGGAATCATTCTGTTCGTCGCCGGAAAACCGGTTTCCTCATTTCTGAGCCTTACTGAACCCTCTGAACTTATACCGAAGTCACCCACATACTTTGTAAGCTTTCTGGAGACTCGCTGCTGCAAGACACTCGTCGCCGGAAGGGATTGCTGTCGCCGGAGTTCTGCCGGAAAACAGAGGAAAGCTAGTCGGTATACCTCACGCCTAATTTCCTTTCTTTTTACTTACATCTCAGCTGTAGTTAACCTAAAACACTAAAGAATCCTGATTAAAACTTCGAACCAGATCGTCATTGTTCCTGGTTAAAACCTGAAGAAGAAGACGAACTATCGGTAACATATAAGTATAATATAAATCAAGAAATTACTCGGGTTAGACACACAGTTCAGCGGTGGACTGTGTGCACAATAAACACACAAAGGTCTCGAGTTCGATTCTTGTTCCACACACGCCGCCTTAATAAAAAAGTCCTTTTTTTGTTAACCGAACCGGAAGTCACACTGTTATATGTTAAGTATAGTAATAACCGGAATAATAACCAAGTTAGACAAACAGTCCAGTGGTGGACTGTGTGTATGTTTATATCACAGGTCACGAGTTCGAGTCCGGGCTACTGCACCGACTCGGACAATTATCTATTTTTTTAAAATAAGACAGAAAAGGAAATGATCAGTTTGTGTTTAAGTATAATAAAAATCAGTTAAGTTAACAAGTTGGACAAACAGTCCAGCGGTGGACTGTGTGTTAGTATAAGCCACAGGTCCCGGGTTCGAGACCTGTGGAGTTCACCGTCCGATTCAATTAAATCGTTTTTAAAATAAAAGGATTTTCTGTTTAAATTAATTAATATATAAATATAATTAAAAACAGATATATGACGGGTTAGACACGTAGCTCAGTTGGTAGAGCTGCGTGCACGCGTACGGGAGGTCTCGGGTTCGAGCCTCACCCAGCGCACTTATATTCGCATTCGAACCGGTCAACGGTCAAGTCAACGGTCAAAGTCAAAGTCAACTGTAGCAAAAAAATCAAATTTTTTTATTATTTTTATTTATTTATTTTAATTAAAAATCAATTAAAAATACTTAAAAATAACATTTTTAAGGTTAGAAAATAGCCTTAAACTCACAAAAATACACCCAACAATCCTACTAAAATAGATTAATAAAATCCGTTTACTTACCAAACCATAATGCGATTTATCTAGGTTAATCTCACTCGTGGTTAAAACCACTTCGCGTGCATTCAACATCATCAACCGAACGCACCCACTGTGAGTAAATCTTACAACTCTCCTTTTTAATTACACGTTTTGGGGTGTGTCATGTGTCTCAAATAATTAACTCGTTTATTTAAATTTGTGCCATACCATATCATGACCTAAACTTAGATTGTTTATATTGTTGTGATTACTTATTTCATTTTGTCAAATTATATGAAATTCATTCATTAAGCCCATCAGTTCCTCGCGGGAGACGAGTTGAACAACGCGTGCCTCAAAACCAATTCATTATTGTTCATGTGTGTATCATTGAGTTTATATTGTTTGTAGTTGTGTAATTCATATATTCATGTTTATGCAATTCATTCATTAGGCCCATCAGTTCCTCGTGAGAGACGAGTAGAGCAACGCGTGCCTCTAAATGTTCCATTATTGTTCATGTGTGATTTATTTAATATCTAATGATTGTTGAATAAGTTTACATCTATTTTTACTCATGTTTGGTTGTGCACATATTTCATAATCAATTTACTAAACTTGTTCAAATGTTTTTCCATAGGATTCACTCGCCAACTTTATGTTGATCCAAACCTTTTTACACATGATACAGGTGAACAGGTTGAAGCAAAGAAAACATAGGAAATGCCTTAGAAGAGAACAAAGAAGCTTAGATTGATAGTTAGAATATGTTGTAACATTTATTGTAAATTTCCATTAAATTGTATTTAATGAATATGAAACGCATAATAAATGTCATGAGCTTTGATGATAACCCAATCATGCCCCGATCACCTTTTCCGCTGCGGGTCGGGGTGTGACAATGCACTTTTCTGAAAAAGGAAAATCTTTCATAGGTAAACCTCTTACTAGATTTAATTTAGAGAGTTTATTTATGTTCTTAAAATTCACATGCTCCAAACGCCTGTGCCACAACAATGATTCCGATTCAGATGCTTTTGACATAAGACATGTCATTTGCTCATTTGATTTGGCATTCTTCATATTTAGCACGTAGGTGTTGTTTTGACGGGGAGCTCTAAGCATGATCATTTCTTTAGGGACGGAGTAACCGGGTTTGAGGAATAAGCACTCCGTGTCATTGAACAACACCGCAATTCCTTTGTCACAGACTTGTGAAACACTCATGAGAATGTAACACAATTCTGGAACATAGTTCACATTCTCCAAAGTGAGTGCTTCTGACACGATGTCACCCATTCCAACGATTTTTCCTCCCTTTTCATCTCTGGCAAAGGATACAAAGTCACCATCAATAACTCGAAAGTTTGTAAGCAGATCCTTTAACCCGGTCATGTGCCTAGAGCAACCGCTGTCAACATGCCAGATATATTCCATGAGCATCCGAAGCCATTTCTGAATTTTATTCTGTTATACAACAACAACAATAACAACAAAAATATGTACATATTAGCTAGCTATTGGAACCCAGACTTGCTTTACATTAGTTCTGTCATGATTTTGAGCAATAGAATTTTCTTTTCTTTTCCAAAAACAAGTTGAGTCAACAATGCATTTTACTGATTTCTTTAAATTGTCAAATTGATTAGTAAAGCTTTTATCGAGATCTTGTCTAGGTTTAGAAAATTTCTGCTTTTGCAATGTTTCGCCGTATGTCCTAAATGACCATAGTGAAAACATTGCTTTTGACTCAATCTTTTCTTCCTGGGTGTTGAGTGTGAAGATGATGTATGTGATTAGAATCTGGAGCATCTTGAGGAGTTTGATGATGTAACGTGGCTTGAATCTTTTCCTTTCTTCAGTTTCTCCTCCAAATGATGTTTATCTTCAATGTCGACTTCACTGTGCTCACTGTCTGATGAGGAGTTTGATTCTTGACTTTCATCTGACCTTTCTCCATCACTTTCTGAAGTTGTTGTGGTTGAATCTTCAGTGAAGTCTCTATCAGTCTCTGATGTACCTACAACTGATGGAATTAATTCTGGAATTTCCTCTGTAAGGAATTTTCCAAAACTGTTTTTCTTTAACTCTGGCACAAATACAGGAGATTCAAGCATAACATTTTCATCATTAAGGACAAAGTTTAGGTCATGACCCCCAACCTTAGCAAGCCCTTGGTTGTGAGCCTTAAGTGTAGCCACATGGCCATTACAGTCATCCCAAATATTCAATTTATGCATAAGGCCGTTACAATCATCCATCCTAGATAAACTATTACAGTTATCTCGAATAGAAATTTTGTTTGTCTTATCACAATTCCAGGCGAACCAGTTAACAGTTGAATAACTGTCGCCTGAATAGCCTACTCCTATTTATATCCCTCAACAATCATCTTCCCCATCGCACACATCTTCCTTACTCTCGCACAGATCTGCATTACTTTCAGAAAGGTTAGTGTTGTTTTCGGATTTATAAAAAATACTTTGATCCAAAAGATCATTTTTATTGATTAAGTCGTTTTTAGGATGAGGAGATGGCATAGGAACATAGTTTTTGCTGTGCGAAGGAGGAAATAATTTTCTTTCGTTTCCGAATTTATCTTTGTATCCAATTCCATCCTTTATGAATGCCGGTCGTTCGCAGTTTACAATATCAACAAGTGCTTTTTGACTAATTTTCCATTTATCAATAATGATTTGTAACTTATTGTTTTCATTTTGAGATTTTTCTAGTTTTTCGGTCAAATCATTTATGATAAAATCTTTTCTGAAAACAAATTCTTTTAAAGTCTGCATTTCAGCTATTGTTGAATTCAACTTTCACTGATATGCAGCCTCATTTTCTTTTAATTCTTGATTATTTTCAAAACTTTTTTTTTCTTTAATTATATCACGGTTGAGTAATTTGTAGTGTGCCATGAAGTTCAAACACGGTTTGGAGCACAACTTTGCTTTAAATTCATATGGAATGCTGTTTACCAAATCCTTATCCTCGGCTTCTGATTTCACGGCGGTAGTGGATATTCCAACCGCTTCATTCTTGCTGGTATTGACGACTTCTTGAACTGCAGGCTTTGACTCATTCATTTTAGCTTTCTGTTGTCTCTTCTCTGAGGCAGGAGTGATGATGCTTTTCAAGCCAGGGTCATCTTTTGGAATCTTGGAGATTTTTTTTCAACACCATTTGAAGCAGACGTGGCAGAGACAATGGTGATATTTTCCATGAGGGCCTTGTTTACTTCTCCCTTTGCCTCAGCTATCTTCTCCGACCAGTCATAATCCTCCACAACTAAAGCCTTAGGATTATTGTCAGCAACGTTGTCATTTCCCTCAATGGCAATTGGCCTCCTTGTCTGGTTGATTTCTGGAAAATTCTTGTTCTTCAGCAACGGACACTCTCTTTTGAAATGACCCAAGTTTTGCAGTTATAGCACCTAAGCTTGGACTTGTCAAATCCAGCCTTTCCAAGGGCCAACCTCTTTCCCGTTTTATCTTGGAATTTCTTCAGCCGTAGAGTGATCATTGCCATCTACCACTTCAGATCCATCTCCTCCATGTCGTCAGGATCTACTTGATACATGTCCTCAGCTGTGAGGAAATCTCTCTTCAATTCTCCTGACATAAGCCTCTCATAGCTGCTTAAGAAAGTGTTAAATAGAGCGACATGTTCTGTGGATATTTGAAGTGCTTGAGTGTCGCTGGCCACGGTGGTCTTCTCGGAGGATGACGAGGCCTTCATAGAGTTCGCGGAAGCATTCGAATAGGATTCGACATCACTTTGGGAATTTAATCCACATGAGGTGACAGGAGCAGGAAATGACATATTCTTGGGAACCGAGGTTGCAGCAGCTTGCTAAGACGTCTTCTGAGAATATCTAGTTTGATTCATCTCTCGTTTGACAATGTCCATTTTAAAGGCTTTTAAGGTGTTAATCAATTCCGAGAGTGTGACCGGAGTTGAGCTGGTGAGAAAATTTCTCTTAGTCATCATGCATTGAAGACTCCATTCTTTTGGTAGAGAATCTAGCAGCTTCTTGATTGATGCATAATTTGCAACTGGGTTTCCCACTTTCTTCATCTTGGTCAACACCCCTAGAAATCGACTTATGTGGTCTGAAAAGCTTTCGCCATGGATACTTCCAAACATATCATATTCTTTCTGCACCATGTCTCGTTTGTTCTCCATGAGTTCCTCATTACCTTCATAATGGTCGATTAGAGCCAACCACAGTTCATGTGCCGAGGTGTATTCTTCAAACAGGTTGTTATCATCCTTCAACAGAGTCATAGTAAGAGCAGCGTGAGCCCTCCGGTCACATTGAATGAGCGTCCTGTCTTCATCTGTAAATGTTGAAGAATCTTCATTGATAGTACGGACGTTGTCACGTATTATCATAAGAACATGTGGGCCCACAGTGACTGACATCCATTGAGTATAATCGGTATACTCAAAAAAAGATTTGATCCTGTTTTTCCAACTGCTGAAATCTTCCGAACCTTTCAAATTTGGTGGCCTTGTAGCAGTTCCAGTTCCAAGTTCGGCTTGGGAAACCGGATTGAGTTGATTCGGTGACATGATGGATGATCGGTGATTAAATACGCTGGGTTTTGTTGAATCAGAGAACAATTACGCTGCAAAGAGAAGATAATTACGCTGGCTAGGAGGTAAATACGCTGGACCAGAGATCAAATTCGCTGCACTTGGAAACAATTACGCTGATGGGGATCGGCGACTTTGTCCTGCAAAATGCTAAATCCGCTGGATGTTTGAAAAAAAGCAAAGGTTTAGTTAATTTTGCTGAACACTGTGATAAAATCGCTGAGGATTTGTATCACTGATTTCGAAGTCGCCTTCGATTAATTTCGCTAGTACTATTTCGCTGAAATTCTGCAAATCCGCTGATTTAAGACCAGTGTATTTGTTAAATACGCAAAATTCAAGTTAATTACGCTAGCTTCAAAAATAATTACGCCACCTTCAAATATATCTACGCTAGCTTCAACATTAAATACGCCCAGAAGGGTTTTAGTACGAGCAAAAACCCTCTAATCACCAAAAAAACGACCCAAAATTCATGTTTTTTTGCAGCTAAATGACCAAACTGAGTACCAAAATACTGATTAACAACAACCCAAAGATTAAACGCATCAGATCAAGCCATTTTAATCCCAAAAAATTGAAAAACCATAAAACTTTGAAAACTTTGTAAAACCTTTAAAACTTGACAAATCTTAACAAAAACTCAAACAATCAAGAGCACAAAGGCTCTGATACCAAATTGTGAGTCCCAAAATGTATCCGGATCACAGTGGTTAATTGTTATCACCCAAACAACTATGGATTAGTTGTTTGAATGTGCTAATACTAAGAAAAACCAAGCAAAGAAGATGAAGAATCTTGTATGGATCAACTATACATTTTGTCACCTCCTGGGTGAACTGGGTATCTCTTTTTATGTGCTTCCTGGAGGATTAGATCTCTAAGTCCTCCAAAGATTGGAACCCAGATCCTTCCATTAAATCTAAGGATTCCATATTTCCCAGGCATTAATTGATCAATAGTTCCGCCCAATCCTTCATTAAGAGCATTAGCTTCTAATAGAGCTTGTCTTTGCGCATCTAATAGCTTCTCATTTAAGCTATTTTTGAGCTCAATGCTCTTGGCGTTAATCCTTATAGGTTTAACCCGTTCCTTGCGATTTAAGACATCTGTGAGTCCCAAAACGTATTCGGATCACAGTGGTTGATTGTTATCACCCAAACAACTATGGATTAGTTGTTTGAATGTGCTAATACTAAGAAAAACCAAGTAAAGAAGATGAAGAAGCTCGTATGGATCAAACAACTAGTGTTGTATATAAAATCCCAATAACATGTAATCAATAACAGCACCTGGATATTCGGATGCAAGCACAATAGCAAAAATCACAACACAAGAAGATCACCAAAATCTATCCAAGAAACTTGGACATACATTCATTGATCATCATATATATACAAAACGACTACCCAGTGTATTTATTAAATACACTGGGTTGCTAAATACGCCGCGTACATATAAGTTTCACCATATTGCACTTTTGACCCTTTAACTTTGTCTAACCATTACAAACTAGCTCAAACTATGGATAATCAAGCACCAATGGTCTCAAAAGTTCTAACAGCATCAACAACTACATTTTCCTTGCCTGGATGGTAGCGAATCTCGCAATCATAATCATTAAGTGTTTCCATCCATCGGCGTTGTCGCATGTTCAATTCTATCTGATTGAACAGGTGCTGGAGACTTTTATGGTCTGTGTGATAATACATTTTGTACCATATAAGTAATGTCTCCATAGTTTTAGTGCAAATACATTGGCACCCAATTCCAAATCATGGGTGGTGTAATTCCTTTCGTGCACCTTTAACTGTCGTGATGCATAGGCAATTACTTTGCCTTTTTGCATTAGTACACAGCCCATGCCAAGGTGCGATGCATCATAGTAGACAACAAAGTCTTCAATACCCTCAGGTAGGGATAACACAGGAGCATTGCTCAACTTGTGTTTAAGAATCTCAAAGGATTCTTGTTATTTTGGACCCCAATTATATTTAACATTCTTACGGGTCAAGGTAGTTAAAGGAGTGGCTATTCTTGAAAAGTTCTCAATGAACCTCCTATAGTATCCAGCCAATCCTAGGAAACTACGAACCTCTGATGCGGTCTTGGGTACTTCCCAATTTATTATGGCTTCTATTTTGGCGGGATTCACTTGGATACCACGCTCACTTACCATATGTCCAAGAAATTGGACTTTTCTAAGCCAAAACTCACATTTAGAGAATTTAGCATAAAGCTTCTCTTGCCTTAATAATTCAAAGATGCACCATAGATGTTTCTCGTGATCTGCTTGATTACGAGGGTAGATAAGTATGTCGTCTATGAAGACAATGACAAACTTATCCAAATATGGTTTGCAGACTCTATTCATGAGATCCATGAGTGTTGCAGATGCATTTGTGAGCCCAAAAGGCATTACCAAGAATTCAAAATGACCGTATCGGGTCCTGAAGGCAGTCTGAGGAACATCTTCACTTCTAACCTTCAGCTGATGATATCCTGATCTCAGATCGATCTTGGAGAAATAACTAGCTCCTTGAAGTTGGTCGAATAAATCGTCGATCCTGGGCAGAGGATATCTATTCTTGATTGTTAACTTGTTTAACTCTCGGTAATCGATGCACATTCGCATCAAACAGTCTTTCTTCTTTACAAAGAGGATAGGATCTCCCCAAGGCGAGGAACTAGGCTGAATAAAGCCTTTCTCCAAGAGTTCGTCTAGCTGCGTCCTCAATTCCTTCATTTCTGTTGGTGCTAGCCTATATGGAGCTCTAGCTACGGGTGCTGATCCTGGTATAATATCAATCCTAAACTCCACTTGTCCGTCTGGAGGTAGACATGGTAATTCTTCTGGGAATACATCGGAATACTCTGAGATAACTGGTAAATCTTCAATATTTGGCTTAGGCTCGTTTATGGTGACTTATGCCATGTAGATGACACTGCCTCTTTTCAAACACTTGGACGCCTTAAATAACGACACCTTGTCTGGCAATCCATAGTGTGAGTCTCTGGGGATGGTGATCATTTCACCTGATGGGGTCTTAATCTCGATGAGCTTCTTATCGCATGCAATGTGGGCTTGGTTATAAGATAACCAGTCCATGCCTAAGACAACATCGAACCCCACCAATTTCATTGGTAGAAAAGAGATAGGGATGGAATGATTCTTAATGGATATAGAACATCCATCACGAATGGAAGATGCTGTCTTTAACGTTCCGTCAGCGAGTTCTATCTCATAAGTTTTATCTAGAGTTCTTATGGACAAGTTTAATAGGTTTACTAAACTTATGGTCAACAAATGATTTATCTGCACCTGAATCGAAAAGAACTCTAGCGTAAATGTTGTTAATGAGGAAATGCACCTGTTATGACATTGTTGTCATTAACGGCCTCACTGGCATTCATTTGAAAGGCACGGGCATTCCCTTTCTTGGCCTCTCCAGGCTTTGCATCATTGTTTTTGGGGTTCTTGGGGGAATTGTACGTTATATGCCCTTTTTCATTGCAGTTGTAGCAAACTGCATCCTTAAGATCCTTGCAATCTAAGATCTTATGCCGTTTTCTTTTGTAGATACCACAAGGTTTGGTTTGTGGATTTATACTATACTGTCCCCAATGCTTATATTTACAGTTTTTGCACAGAATTTTGTCATTTGACGCGTGCTGGTTCTTCTTGAACCCAAAATTTCCTTTCTTTTTGAACCTTTGGGAGTTATTGTCCTCCCGTTTCCTCTTTCCGTCAGTTTCAGTCCTAACTGACCTTTGTCTTACCAAATCAAGGGTGAGGGAAAGAGATAGGTCTACAACGGACCTATAGGTACTGGGCTGAGCAGCCTTTACCTGCCCTTTATTTCGGGTGCCAACCCATTTATAAAACGCGCAATACGTTTGGATTCGAGGGTGATCAAATAGGAAACTAACCTAGATAGGGAGTTTAAGTCAGAAGGGTACTTCTGACAATCTAGGTTTTTATTGAAAGAGACAAAAAGTCTGTCTCTAATTTCTCCACCTCATGAGGTGGGCAGTAAATTTCCTTAACAAGGTCCACAAATTTGGACCATCCCAAATTGTACAGGTGGATTTTACCTGTAGATTGGATCATTGCTTTCCACCATATTAGGGCATCGCCCTTAAAGGACTGTGATACATACTTGACCACATCCTTATCAGCACAACCGCTGATATCTATAATCGTCTCCATCTCATCAAGCCATTTCAAGGCTTCTACAACTCCTTTCTCCTTGTTAAAGTCTTGGGGCTTACAGGAGACAAAGTATTTGTAGGTACACCCGTCCTTAAGAGAATGGGTCCTATCAGCAAATTCCAGTTTCTTTGGTTCACTATTCGCATTTGATGAGTGAGCTGAGCTCTCCTTATGAGCTGAAGATGGTGGAATAGATAAGGGTCTAGAGCGATCGACTCTCTAAGCTTTTCTATGGCCTTTCCCATGGCCTTTTTGATAGCCGCGTCAATGCGAGCTTGAAAATTATCATTATCGATATCTCAGTTTTCGGCTTTGTTAGAATCAACATTCCCGTGGATACTTTGTGCTTCATTTGAGTTAGCCATCTAATAAAACTTTATTTAGCCATAGTATATCAACCATATCGCTTCCAACATTGGATATAACAATCCATTGTTGTACTAGTGTGAATAACATCACAACTCTTAGGCTTAATATATCTATATTTGGCCTAGGTCTTAATAGGACCATCATAGGCAAATTTACAATCTGGACGTAGTCCATATATTATTAGACAGTGGATCGTAATGTCACAACTGTCATTGCCATTCAGACAATTATATAGTTCATATGTTTGTCACTAATGGACATAATAATTGGGCACATTGGCCGGTCATATTGGACATAATATATATGGCATATTAGCCTGTCACTTAGGACATATTACATATGGCATAACAGCCTGTCACCCTGCACATAATTTAGGCACATTGGCCTGTCACCTTGGACATAGATTGGGCACATTGACCTGTCACCTTGAACATAGATTTGGGCACATTGGCCTACATCATAATAGATGTAATTCATGGCATATCAGCCTGTCCCATTGGACTTAAATTGGGCACATTGGCCTACATCATAACAGATGTAATTCATGGCATATCAGCCTGTCCCATTGGACATAAATTGGGCACATTGGCCTACATCATAACAGATGTAATTCATGGCATATCAGCGTGTCCCATTGGACATAAATTGGGCACACTGGACTACATCATAATAGATGTAATTCATGGCATATCAGCCGGTCACATTGGACATAAATTGGGCACATTGGCCTATCACATTGATGGCTAGTGTGGTTCCTCAAGTCACACTTCCAGGACTATGAACATTTCTTAATGTTATAATAAGAGTACCTTAATGATTGATTAATGGTCCCGGTCACCTTCAACCTTAACGACCTTGGAGGTTTTGAACTAGTCCCCACCTCTGGATAAAAGGATAACTTCCCTTAACTATCCTGATAGAAGACCCCTTCGTACTTAACTATCGTTTCTTGGAAACATGTGGTCTATGCCACTTAGCATAATCAAATTCATTAAGATCTTTTTGGAATTTTATCGCAGAGCATAAATTTCGAGTAAAATCGAGGCGTTCGTTTGAAGAGGATGAATATATATATATATATATATATATATATAAAATTCCAAATTACTTCATTAAATCTCAAATAGAAATTACAATACTAGAAATATTGAAATGAATTGTCCATGCAAGGACTTTAAAGAAATTAAAATGTCCGCGCAGGGACTTAAGAAATAACAATGTCCTCGCAGGAACTACATATAATTAGAAGAGACTTCACTCGTCCTTCTTTCCTTTGACCAACTTGGAGTGTTTCTTGAAGAACTTATTTGTCTTCTTCTCTGTTTTCTCCGCTTGCTGCTGCATTTCTTTCATCCGTTCCAAGGCCTCATTAATGGCCTCGAATGGCGGCGGAGGTTGTGGTTGTGACTATGGCATAATCGGATACTGGTATCCATAAGTTGGATATCCAGTAGGTGGATAAGCAGGTGGGAAAGGAGACGAGTAAAGTGCATTGTGCATAACTGCTTGCATATAGGGGTCCTGCGACCATGCTTGATAGTCTACTGGTGTAGATGGGTTAAAAGGATCATATCCAGACATGTCTGGATATGTGGGGATTGGGTTAGTATAACCCAATGGTGGTGGTTGAACCATAGGTGTTGGTGTTGGTTCCACTACGGGTGAGGTGTTAGAGGGTCCACCCATTTGTGGGTCCTCTTGAATTGTGGGGTAGGGATTGGCAAATGTGGCAGCGATCCCGACCTTTTTCCGGCACGTACCGACATACGTGTTCCACGCAATCTCCTTGGTGGTTCAGGTGGTGGTTGAGGTTGGTCCACCGGTTCCATGTGGACATCTTCTTGAACAGGAGGTGGTTGAGAGTGATGGGAAGGTGTGTTGTCGAAGGTAAATTGGTTCCAGTATTGGTCCCACTCATTAGGACCTTGGTAGGGCGATCCGGCATAAGAGTTCGAATTGCTTGAAATTTCTATAGGATGCGTATTCGATCCCGATGGCGGCATCTCCGGGTCGGAGTCCTCGTCCATAGCGTTTGGCTGGTCCAACTTAATTTGATCGGCTGGAGGCGTGTTAAAGTAGTAGTTAGGGTTAAATTCTTCATAATAAGAGTGTGAATGAGAATGGTGCGAATGGTGTGAATGATAGGATTGGTGAGTGGTAAGAATTTTGGGAATGTGGGAGCGAGTGTCTATGAGAGATAGAAAGTCTCACTGGTTGCCAAGGAATGAATCTCCTAATTCTTGGTAAGCATCTAAGTTGTGAGGTTGAGGGGGAATGCGCCCCGATGGTCCTCCCCTCATTGGATCTTTTCCTCTCCCACTTTGTCCTCGTACACGTGGCGGCATTTTCCTTTTTAAAAATAAATTCAAAAACAATACTAATATCTTAATAATGAAATGTGTAAATCCTAGGTCAATGCCTAGACTCGGAAGTCTAAGGAATGTGCTCGTGTAAGTTTAAGATTAAACACAAAAGGCTAGTGTTTAATTCTCTCAAACGTTGGCTCTGATACTAACCTGTCACACCCTGGATTTCCAACCCAAATCCATACACCGGTGGGCCCGGGTTGGGAGTATTGTGACGTTAGTTGATAACATCATTGTCAATTAAACACGGCACAGCAGAAGTCTTGGAGTTAAATTACTATTACAAACCGAATGGTCGAAAAACAAAATAATATACAGACTCGTAATAGAAGATCCACAGGCGGATCATAAAATGTACAAAGAAAGAATATAAAACAGACTTTAGGGCAGATCTAAGGATTTGCAAGATCCTCTTATTTCACTACCGAGCAGCTTCCAGCCTATTTCGTATTGTACCTGCAGCTTAGTCTTTTGAAAATACGTCAGCTTTCGCTGGTAAATACACCCGACTATGGTCGAAATACAAAATAATATACAGGCTCGTAATAGAAGATCCACAGGCGGATCATAAAACGTACAAAGAAAGAATATAAAACAGACTTTAGGTCAAATCTAAGGATTTGCAAGATCCTCTTATTTCACTACCGAGCACTTCATGCCTATTTTCATAGTGTACCTGGAGTTTAGTGTTTTGAAAATACGTCAGCTTTCCCTGGTAAATACACCCAACTGACTCATTTTGAAAACATTTCGAAAATGTTTTAAGTGTGTATCAGCATAAAATCTTTTTATAACTTGGGTTAATTGACCGTCCACCTTGTTAACAGATTTACATGTTTGTCCATACATACAGGGCCCGGTACGGAGACCGAGCCTTGATTAACGTAAACACCACTTTGGATTCACGAAGGAGTCAATTCCTCCCAACCTTGTGGGAATGCATTATTGAGCGTCTATCGGGTGTATGCCTACACCCGCGCTAAGGTCGTGGCCATTTCTATTGTAATGAGCCGAGGATATCCAGGACACGGTAGTTAACCCCCGATGTTTAAGTTATCAGACAAAACTGATTAAAATAGAATATGCGAATTTACTAGCCACAATCCGGTATTTGATTGATCTCATTTCCGACCAAGCGGTAATAATTTAACGTAACCCAAGCCCATATAGGGGAAATAAGTCGAGAGTATTTACCTCAGCTAATCTTCTTTTGATTTCAATAACTCAGCCGTATACAAAAGTACTTAGTGCAGATAGCATTTATCGGCAAGGCTCTAGTCTGGATTATGGCATAAGCTAACCAATTAAATACTAACGGTCTTTATTTAAGTCATGGACTTAGACCGAGTAGTGTACATGATCAAAACGTATAATGCTCGATTAAACGATGATGGATAGAATGTAGTTTAAACCCGACAAGTACTTTGACTTGTATAACATGGGTAAACTATAAACATTCTGGATTTTGAGTTTAAAATGATAAGGTTAAACCCTTTTCGGTTGAATTTCGTAAACTAGTTACGTATAATCAACCGTACGCTTATAAGCGATAATCGGTAACCGGATAAGTCACGGACAAGTTTTATATGGCATTATACTTTAATTAAGTTGTAATATCAGTAGGATATCAACTTATATGCCCGTTAGGGTTTTAAAACGAAATTATGCCTCATAAGGGCGTTTTGGTAATTTATACCATATCAAAGGAACTTGAATATTTTTAATGTTATAATTACAAATATTCTGGAAAAATAATTTATTTATGATATAATATCAGTAGGATATTAACTTTATGTGTAATTTATCTTTTATGACCAAACTATGCACCAAAGGGGCATTTTGGTCATTTTACACATAATTTATAAATTATTTGGGATTCTGAGTTCATAACATGTACCTACTGTAAATATGTTTAAAATAAGTTTTAAAATAAGTAGGTATCAAGTCTTGGTCAAATAACATGGTGTAAAACCATACTATGTGCTGAATTGGCGCTTATGTCGAAAAATGACGTTTTATGCGATGTTTAATGAAAATGGTCATAGGGTCGGTTTAAAATGTCTTAGATATGTTATTTAATATAAAATATCAGTAGGTAAAAGATTTACTTTTTAAAGATTTGATTAAAACCACTTTATAAGCCACAAGAGCTAAAATCGTCATTTATCGACATAGTTTAAGGACCTGCTTGAAAACTTAGTTTATAACTTGGTTTAACATCCCAAATAATCCTACTTATAATATTATATCAGTAGGAAATTTATTTTCAAGTTCATTATCATTAAAACCTTGATTTATGCAAAAAGGGCATTTTGGTCAAAAATGGCATAATTATGGAACTTGCGCACAAACTTAGATTCTGATTATGATCATGTAATATAACCTCAGAGGGTTATGCTACATTGTATTATGATCATAATGCAACTTTAGATCAGTAGCTAACTAATCTAAATAGGGTCAGAATCCAAAGTCAAAGCAGAAGTCAAACTTCGCGACTTTCGGTTGCGAACTGACCCTAGAAACTGAAATTGACGAGCCGAACATGTTCTTACATGTTCTAATAATTATTACCAACTTTTTTAAGTGTCAAAACAGGTTTCATAACATACATAAGATCAATTTATGATTTTTTCTGAAAAATGGCATGTTTGACTTTTTAATAACATAACTTTGACCCGTCAAATGGTCTAGCAAACGTGATCTTCAGGAGGTGCCCTTTATAGGGACTAACACATACCTTATTACAATCACTTAGCCATGTTCTGTCACACACCGACCCGCAGCGGAAATAAAAGTCGGGGCATAATTAGGTTATCACCAAAGCTCATGACATTTAATAATAGGTTTCATATTTATTAAATTGAAATTAAAACTTCAAATATTCAACCACAAGAAAAAAACATACAAGTTCAAGAAAATATTGTTCTAAACAAAATATATTTTATTAAACTTCTAAGGCCGTTTCTATGTGTTCCTCTCCTCAACCTGTTCACCTGTAGCATGCGTAAAAACAAAGGTTTGGGTCAACAAAAGTTGGCGAGTGAATCTAAGTAAACAATATTAACAATTGGTATATTAGTTATTAAATAAAAATTTGTGCATGAATCATTAATGAACATATGCATATATATAAACAATCACAAACCACATAATATCCATGATGAACACATAACATGATGAATGATGAACTTGAGATCAAGGCTCAATCAAACGGAGCCGATCTAATGAGGCACCTGATGCTCAACTCGTATCCTACGAGGAACTGATGGGCCTAATGAATGATTGCACTGAAATGTTAAAATGTAACCACACAAACAAATATGCACATTTGATCATATAATGATATTAGCACAAGTGTTTGATTAATTAAAACAAGTACGACACATGATACACTCCAAAATATGAATAAAAAGGGAATTTGTAAGGATTCACTCACAGTGGGTGCGTTCCTTGATGATAATGAATGCGCACGAATTGAGGATTTGATCGACGAACGAATACTTACCTAAAATAATAATACGATAATTCGATAAATATAACCAAATTAATATTTTGATTTAATACTTTTGTTAGATTTTGTGGTTTTTATTGAGTTTTTAAAACCTTCGTAATTGTATTTTTAAATATTTTAATTGAATTTTAACTAATATAATATATATATATATAAGTAATAGAAATAAATAAAATAAAATAAAATTATATATTAAAAAAATATTGTCAGGTCTGACAGGACCTGACCGGTTCTTGTGCGATATTGGATGCGTGTGATGGGATTTGAACCTGAGACCTTCCGTTCACGTGCACGCAACTCTTCCAACTGAGCTACGTGTCTAACCCGTTAGAATCAAGATTTTTATTATACTTATACTCTTGTTAGCTTTATTCAGAAATAAATAAATTTAAAAAGATTTTTAGACCAACCGAACCGGCAAGCATACTAAAACTCAAACTCGCGCCCTTAACATGATTTGCACCCAGCCCAACCAACTTGGCTGGGTGTCTAACCCATTTGAATTAAGATTTATATTAAACTTAAGTACTATCTGAGGGGTGTTCTGTTAAACTAAAAAAAGTGTTTTGTTATTGCTGGAACCGGATACATACACGAATCGAACCCAAGACCTGTGTTTTGAAATTGCACATAGTCCACCACTAGACTATGTGTCTAACCCACTTATAAGCCCACATTTAATTATATATATGAACTGATTAACTTCATCTTCTTCACTTAAAATAACCCAGGTTCTGAATTCCGACATGTACATATGACAAATCTGATTTTCCCGATTACGAATAAAATAAATAAAACATGGACATAGGTAGTAGGGTTTTAAAGATTCATACCACTCGGTAGATGGGAATCCCGGTTTTCCGATGAATAATTCCGGCGAAGGTGGATGAATTTTTCCGACGAATAGAGATTTGAGCGGAAAGAACAGGGGTATTTATAGATTAATGATTCTGTCCTGCTTCAGTTTCAGATCCGATCAAGATTTATTTTTTTACTTTTAACCGAAATTACACTCGGTGATCTTGCATAACGGCTTGATTAATGATTAAAAACGTCGGTTATGATTGATTAACCGCATAACAGTCAACAAGATTTAGCTTTGAATCAAGAGCGGTTATGATTCTAATCTTGCAGATTTAAATGTTTTCCTAACATAACTGTTAAATGTTTTCAATTTTAGCACTAATGTGCGTGTAGTGCAATGGTGTTTGATGTGTCTGTATGTGCGGAAGACCCGGGTTCGATTCCGGTTTTTCCCATTTTTTTCTTTAATTTTTGATTTATTATATTAAGGATTAATTTAACTTTTTTATTGTTTTATTTATTTATTATAGCTTAAATTCTAACAACATTTGTGAATTGTGACAAATTAAAATAATCGGCACTAATGAATACACGACGAAACATATAACCAACACTCAATTAGAAACGGTGCTGGTTTTTTGAAACCTGTTTTACACAATTGTTACATGTTCATTTCGAACAATGGCTGGACCATAATGGTCTTAACCGAAAGTCAAAGCGTTTTCCGTAAAACGCTTGACTTTTGGCTATAAAAGCCTATAAACGAAAATGCACAAGGAAGGAACCCTTACCAGTCATTCCTTGGGTGCAAAAAAACTATGTTGGATGCTCTTTTCAGTTAGGAATTTCCAGAGGAGGGAGAAGAGTGAATGAATGAGAAAGGTGTAAGTTGAAATGGTGAACTTGAGCACCTATTTATAGTTGGAGAACTCAAAGGAGGTGATGCTAGATGTTTAGGGGTGTAAGAGGAAGCTTACAAGTGTCCTAAAACGTGGCATAGCAGTTTGGGAAGCCATAGATTCGTTTTAATAGTTTTGGAGCTTTGTTTGGTAGCCAAGCAAAACTTTCTACAGCAGAGGCTATCTCGCGCCCCGCGAGAGACCCGGTCTCTCGCGGCCCGCGACCGCCCTATGACTAGTTTCAAATTTTGACACTTTAACCCCTGAACTTAATAAAGCTTCTAAAAACCTTCTAAAACACCCTTTTGTCATATTTAGCCCTCCGTAGCCATTATTTGGCGTTCCCGGGATTATGCCCGGACATTGTCGAGCTCTAGGTTCGTTAAAAGGTCACTCAGAGGTATAAATTAACATGTTGACACTTTTACTCCCCCTATTATCCAACTTTCATATATTTACGGAATTGAACCCTCTCGTCCAACAAATGGAACATATGACAGTTAGGACTTCATAAAGGACCACTCAGAGGCTTATTATAATCATGTTGATTTCCATGTCACTCAGAGACTGGGCATGTTGACATATCAGTCACTCAGAGGCCAAGTTTTAAGCATGTTGACATATCAGTCACTCAGAGGCTAATGATTTAAGCATGTTGACATATCAGTCACTCAGAGGCTGTTATTTATGCATGTTGAGATCGGACCGTCACTCAGAGGCTCAGTTTGAGCATGTTGACGCCTTTAGTCCTTATTGGTCTTTAGTAGACTATATTTAAAATACAACACGTGTTACTATACTATTGGACACCATTTTACAGGGTGTTACACCAATGTCGTAACGAAAACATTACCAACAGGCAGATCGTTGACTTCATCATCGTTCACGACTGTCTTGTTCGTATTTGTTATATGTTCATCCATAATAAGAAAACAATAAGAACGAAAAGGTGTAACAATATGCGGATTAACAAATTGTTCGAACGAATTGGTAAAAAATCTAGGAATTATCAAAGTTTTCGAAAGATATGGATTGTAAGAATAAGAACGAAAGGTGTAACAATATTCGGATTAACAAACTGTTCGAACTAATTGGAAAAATCTGGGAATTCTCAAAGTTTTCGAAAGATATGTTTTGTAACTGAAGATCAATATAAAAGATTATAAAAAGTTATTTTGATTTGATTAGATCTACAATTTAGGAAACAATGTAACTATCATGTTCAAATTTTGTTTAAAAAAATGAAAAAAATAAAATAATAAGTTAAATTACCATCCTATCCTTGATAATTACTAAAGAGATCAATGATCCAGATTAGTTCACACAGTTCACTATGAAAAAATTGTTCACAAAAGATACTTCATAATACACTCACTAAAACACATGTTTAAAACTTATTAGTGTATTTTATAATCCTACTAGATTATCATCCCGTGTGTTATACGGATTGAATAATGAAAATTGAATGTTTGTAGAGCACAATAAAATAACTAAGTGTATCTGATAATTATCTCATAGTTATTAAATACCCAACCCATTTATAAATTGCTTAACATTTGAATTATATTTAAAGTATGGGTCAATTTTTTGTCACGTAATTATAAAAATACCATTATCATTATAAATCTAATTTAATAAAAAGTTACAAAATATGTTTTTATAAGTTTAGTTAAAAAATATCGTTATCTTTAAAAAAAGTTGAAAAATAAATTTGGATTACTACCGGACCACTGGAGTATCACTATACCACCAGCGGAACCACCCTGATCATCTTCATCTCCATTTATGAGGAAATTCAATAAATCTGGGAAAAAACCCCCTTATAGGAATCGAACCCAAAACTTAATGTTTCCTTTAAAATTTACAAACTAACGACGTACTGGTTAAGTGTTGTCTATAAATAAGTTATTTTTGTATGATTTAGTTAGAAACCACACACAACACAATAAGTTGTTTGCTTATATTTAGTTGATAAGAACCGTATTTTAAGATAAAAGACCTTATTCCACGTATCATCATCTTTTACCCTTTAAAAAATTTTGGTTTTCCTTATACGATCACATGGAAGGAGGGGGCAGAGATATTAAATCTTCATCATATCTTATGGATGAGGCAGAGATATTGAATCTTTAAATTGAAAAAAAGAAATTGTACGTTGCTGATTGAAGTTGGCTTTAAATCTTGATCATATCATATGGACGAGGCATACAGGAGCAGATTTAGGTGTTGTGGTTGGTGAACGGATGCACCCCTTAAACAAATTTTTTTAATATATTTTATATGTAAAAATCTCGATCGCACCTATTAAAAGCACCTATTGAAAACTTGGTTGAAACCTTCATTCGCACCATAAAAAATAATTCATGCATTCGCGCCACTGGCTGCAAAGATTATTAACCAAAGATTATTAACCAAAGATATTAAATCTTTAAGTTGGAAAAAAGAAAGCTTATATTGCTGATTGAATTGGCTGAGCTATATGATAACGAATAATATCAAATATTAAATATGATACAAATTATCAACATATTTTTAATATAAAAAGGTATATATGATTAGCTAATTAGCTTATTAAAATTTTTTATTTGTACCGATCTTTTATGGTATGTTATTAGATAGATTTTGTTGATTAGCATATTAACTTATTAATTTCTTTTTACTAAACTTTTATGGTATATTATTAGATATTTGTTTTAAATAATAATAATATCAAGATTTTAAAATTCTGAAACTATCGATATAGATTTCTTAAAGAATAATATAATATTGACACATGACATTTTTTTAAAGTATTTTATTAAATTTAGAACTCGGTACCTTCTAACTTAAGCAAGAAGGTGTATATGAGAACTACAATGACTTATTATTCAAAAGTTTTTGTCTCCTTAAAAGCTTCATCTATATTACATGTTAACTCTATATAAATTACAAGTAATATTACCCAATTGTTCAAATACAAATATTTTATTTGGAAACACAATACTCAAATGTTCAAATACAAATATTTTATTTGGAAACACAATATTATTAGCAATGTTGTTATATGTTTTGTCTTTGGCACATATAACAACATGCCATGACGTCCAATAGCATATGGAGTGCCATCCAAAGCATCCATTGAAATCTAAACTCACAAGCTTCAACACAGTGGTATACAACTTGTCATATGTTATATGTGTTATAAATTTCCAATTGAATAAAAGATGGATCGAGATCAGGCTTATATGTGTTCACCCATATTCTTAATGTATTGAATTCAATGTTGGGACTTGGGGATAGAGTGATGCTAAAGGGTCCCCATGGAAGGGCATTATCTGATTTCGTTAGAGTGGGGGGCTAAGTCCAAGGTTTATTGGACCATTTCAAATATAGGTTAGAGGATGGAAGTTGCATATAGACTTAACTTGCCAGAAGAAGAACTGAGCGGGATGCATCTGGCTTTACAAATGTTAAATTTTCGTAAATGTTTAGCTAACTAGTAAATTGCACCGCACGTTGTCGCGGCGTTGGAAATTTTTTATATCAAAACGTAGACCAACCGAAAACGTACATAAAAATAAACACTAAAACGTATAATATTTGACTCGACTCATTTCCGGGGAAAAAATAAAATTTACGTCAAAACATAGGCCATCCGAAAACATATATAATAATAAGCATAAGAAAAAGTTATATTTGACCCGAACGTAAATCAACTTTAATTTATACTGATACATACATTACAAATTCTTTAGAAAGTCAAGGGGTTGTATATGTCAATGCTTAAAGTTGAGGAATAAAAGTATATAAAAATAAAAAAAACTAAAAAAAAAGTCAAAGTGTACTGTTTACTAAAGTTGATAATTTTTTTATTATATAGAAAGTTGATAATTTTATTATATATAATATATAATGAAGCTGCAATGTACCACTTGTTGATTTAATGTATCCTACTATTGAATGGGGCTACTCTTGTGGCTATCCTCGATTGTGCAAATTAAGCATTTGTTGAAGCACAAGTTAAGATTGGGGCTACACCTGAAGCACACAATAGGGGCTACACTTGTGGCTATCCTCGATTGACAAGAAAACAGAATAGACAATAAATCGATCTCATACGTAAAAGTAAGTAAAAAAGAGATAAGAAGCCACTGGGGAGTCAACTAAGGAAATGAGAGATATTAACCAGCCTTTTTTTGGCATGTCATAAGTTTCGAGGACTACACCTAATGTAAGAGGGTAGACTTGTAATATGTAAAAAATAACTATGAATTTGGATAGTTGGATCTTGGAATGAAATCCAATTTAAGAAAAATGGTTATGTTAAGGGCATTATGGAATTTGTACAAGAAGAAACTATTATTGAAGGGGGGCATGGCCCCATCCTCATTCTTCATCGTTTCCATTTTTAGAGTAGTAAGGAGAATTAAAGAGATAAAATAATCGGGCTCACATATTTAACCACCATTTCGAGTTGTTTCTGAAACATAGTCTACAAATACAAGTCAACACCATCACCAGGAATCGAAGGAGGCATGTTATGTTTATCTAATCCCCACACATATATATATATATATATATCCACTTGGCTTTGGTTAATGTATGATTTGGTTAAGGACAAATAAAGTTTGAGTATAGGGTTTATGATTTGACTTTAATTATACATGTTTTTTTATGTATATTTACCTCATTAATATGTACTTTTGAGACTTTATTACGAGAAAATACTACCTAAATTGTTTATTTGAAGATCCAAAAGTGAAAAATGATGAAAAATGGATTAAAAGTGCAACATTCTTCATGCATGTCCATGCACATTATTGTTGTAACACTCCATTTTGTAGAAAAAAATGAAAATATATAAAATAAATAATATTTCATATATTGTCGAACGGGTAAGTACTAAGTAAGATTGTCATTTGAAATATGAGATATTTAGACGAGTATTTAGTATTATAATATAGCATTTAATAATAATAATAATAATAATAATAATAATAATAATAATAATATATCTGACCCTACCCGTTTTAACTTTTAACTAAACTTAGGTTAACACGTAGAGAAATATAAGATTGTCTTAATAGTATATTCATAGTTTTGTGAAACGCTGCATTTCAAAAGTTATAAAAGAAAAATGAGAGGAGTTGAATTAGTTATAATAATTAAATAATAATATAAAGAGTAAACTATAATGCGTTCATGTGGTAAACCCCAAATGGCACGTTGAGTCCCTATTTCCCAAAAAGGAACACTGTACGTGGTTGTCGATTTGGATCAATAATGTCCCTTTTAACAGAATCTGTTAGTTAACAGATAGTTGACCAGGGTAATATTATCTTTTAAAATGAAATTCGAAAGGCAATTGTGTTTTTGCATTATTATTATAGATTTAAAACCGCTATCCAGATCGTGTATACATCACCACGGCCTACACACCTCCCACCACCACCGCCTTCATCTTCATCGTCTTCATATCTCAAACATAACCTGTGAAACCAAGAATCATTCAATAATTGTCAACTAACCTTCACACCATAACAATTCCTCTTCAAAGTTCATCAATTTCCATTTCAATTCCTCTCAAAACTCTTAAATTGAGAGAAACAAACATGGGGTTCCAATTCAAATAGTAACAGGGAGCTCCGATTAGCCACATGGTGGCGGTTTCTGATGAAAAACTTAAACCTAGAACTATGTTGGATCTGAGTGTGTTTTGTGTGTGTTTTTCTTTGTAAAATAGTTAATCAAATTTGGAAATTAGACAGTAATATCTAAACACGTCAACCAATCACAGATGAACAGGGAATGATTGCAAATGATTCGTTATGGAATTCAATTGATGTAATACAATCATATAATTACACAATACTCCCTCCCACTAGGTGAACACACTCTCACTACATTTTATGCTATAGGTTCTTAGTGTTAACCAACTACAAAGGCAATCAAACTATATATATATGTGTGTGTGTGTGTGTGTAGGAGGTGTGAACTGCTGGTGACGTCATCATGAAAGCAACCTTTAACAATTTCATTGAATGTGAATAGGAGAGAACAACTGTATTTTCACAGAACTACTGGTTGGAAACTAGCATTTCTGGAAATCCAAAACCTCCATCTTTGACTTGATGACTAGTCTTTGGGTCTTCAGCCTTTGACTTTGGTTGATCTTGACTATTGACCAACAATTTGACCATAAGCACTTGTTCTTCTATACTGTTCTTTGAAGGCAATAGTTTGATATGGCAGTAGTTTGATGCAGCAGTAGTTGGGGCAACTATTTTGTGAAGCTTTCAAGGGAAGAGAAACTGTTGGACTTAGATATTGTTTTTAACTTATTCAGGAAAGGATAATGGATCCTTTAGGTTTTGGCTTTTATCATCAGCAGATTTTATATAACCCAACAGTTTCCCCCTAGATCTGTTGATGCCAAAACTCACTAATTTGTGCCTATCTTATATTCTCTTATTTTGTTGATGAAGAGTCCTTTGAAAAGATTTGTTGAAGTTATGAACAAGGATAATTCCTTTATCTTCATCATAGCCAACCATCTTTGACTTTATAAAGAAAGGTTCCCTATCTTCAAACCTTTTAATCTGTAAGTAGCTTCTTGTCTCTAAGTCTCTAAGTTAGGGAAGATTAGAAAATGCTACCCTTTGGATCTCTGAAGATCGGCATGCACTCCTTTCTTCTGAGAGGTGTGGGATTATTAAACATCATCCTTTGGAGATTCCTCCAAAGCTACTGTGTATGTGCCCACCTTTTGATCTTTATCAGTTGTAAACACATGTGGTGTTTTGCATACATGTCACAAGTAGTGCCTTCTCTTCTTCATCAAGATCCACAATCCACTTAGCACAACCATGCTTTGCCTTTATTGTTCAAGTAATTCTTCATGATTCTTGGATTGTAAGAGAAGATTTCCTGTGGCTTGAAAGGTTCTACAACATACTCCTTTTTTCAGCAAGGTAGATCTTTGTATTCTCCTAATTTAGCCTAGGTGGAAAACTTTCTGAATTTCTTTTTCTTGCATCCATATATTCCATGAATTCCTTTAACACAATTGTGTCCTCTCACCTTATTATAGAGCTTTTTGCAGCCCATTCAACCATTATAAGCTCTTGCTTCATTTTGAAGATCTTTGCAACCTCTTCTGGTGTTGGCTTTCTTTTACTGCCAAGATTCCACTTTGGAGGTGTGATCTTTATTGTTGGGTTAGCCAACATCTTCTTCACCCTAGCCACTTCTCCTAATAGATTTTTTGTGCTTCTCAGTTTTGGAACACATAAAAATTCTTGATAGGATATGGAGCATTCTTCTTGAGCCATTCAATGCTTTCTTATTTTGAAGCCTTGAATGGAGGAATCTTGGAGAGTTCTTAGGATTTTTAAAACATGTGTTGTTCATAGTTTCTGATCTCCCTCATCCTCCTAACCATGATGTATTGAGCTTTCCTGTAGGTCATCTTCCCTTGATTCTCTGTGAATTCTTTGACAAGTTCTTCTTCCATTTTCTTCATAGTTGAGCTTTTCATCAATCTTTAGAAGAGGTATCTGTTGCCTTGAAGCAATGAATCCAGAAGGAATAGGCTCTTCAACAAATGGCTTTGTGAAAACTGTTGTTATTGCTGTTTGTACATCTTCAGGGTCATAAAACAGGACCAACTTCCTTCTCTTTGTAGGTTGGCTTGTTGTTTCTTGAGGAACTACTGGTTTGTTGCCTTCTGCTTGTTTTGATGAAACTACTGGTTTTTTGCTAGATAGTTTAGCAACAATTTTGGCAATAGTTGGTTTAGCCCTAGACTGTGTCTTTAATGTTGATCTTGTTGATGCTTGAGTATAAGATGGATGAGGACTAACAGTTTTGCCTGGTCCAGCTATTTGAGTTTACACTCTAGGTGTCTGACCTGAACTAGTTGTTTGTCTTTTAGGACCAATGATTTGTTCTTGGACAACTTCTGGTTGAATTTGTTGAACTTGTCTTCTCTTGGCTTCCAACTTCTGAATAGTTTTGGCTTTCTGAATCACAGTTGGTGGCCTCATATCAATGTTTGCAGCTTTTGTAATCTTGGGATCTGGTCTTGTAGCTCTTTCTTCTACTCTTTGTTTTTCTATTTTCTCTTTACTAATGCAGCACTTAGACCCCTTTGATCTTGGTTAAACTTTTTGATCTTTCTACAAGATCAACATCTCCTTTATCAACTCCTTTATGCTTCTCAACCATGGCCTTGGCTTTAGCTTCATTAGCTCTCTTTTGTACCCTTATTTTCCCAGCCTTATCATACCAATCTTCTTATCCCCCTTTTCGGCATCGGTATCATGCCTCTACATAAATTGGTGTAACCAGGGCCTAGGAGTAGAAGAGCCAAAGAGTTTGGCATCAAATGTGATGAGGTAATCCTGGAACATGGGTTCTAAGATATCATTAAAGGTGTTTTTGAGCTCCCCTGTTGGTAATAATGAGGTGGCTAAAACCTCACAAGCAGTTTCGTTTTGTGTGGCTGGTAGTTGAATTAAGAGTGAGCTAAGTATTTGGGTGAGCTCCACTTGTGAGGAGGCCAACTTTGGGTAATTTCATGTTTAAGTTGGACTTTAGCTAGGGGCATCTTAGTGACCAAATCCTTGAGTTTGGAGACTACAACACCCAGTTTTTCTGTCAAATCATTACACTACTGGTTTTGGTCATCATCCAACTTAATGAACTCATATGCACCCCCACTTGTGGTGGTTGTATAAGTAGGTATTTATAGCTTTTTAGTCACAGAGATACCTTCTGATGCCCTCTTTTCTTTGTACTTGGAAATCTAGTAGTTTGGCTATCAAATACTTTAGCAACATGGAGTAACTTTGTTGTTGTTGCCTACATGATGGTCTTAGTTATGTTCTCACTGTCTTCTTGAAAACCAATGGGTTGTTCAATAATAGTTTAAACCACCACTACAATCGCCTCACCAGGATTTACCTGAGAGGGATGAGCCTCTTCCACATGTGGGTAAGGATCAAATTCCATATGTACCAGGGCTATGTTCTGGGGCTTCATCTTTGTGATTTGTGGTTGAGATGTGCCCTTTTGTGGTACAATGGATAATATGCCTTCATGAGTCTTTGTACAAAAGTGCTAGTTAGGCCGGCTTGACTGGTTAGAGGCACTAGAGATTGTAGTGAAGAAGTAACTATAGTCTCTGGATGAATTTGTGTTTCAGCCTGACTCTCAAAGACCTCAACTTCCTTAGTAGTCATTGTTTTGGTTTTCTTTGAGGGGGTGGCTGAGGATTTTGACTTAGAGGCTTTTGAAGTCTTTTGGCTAAAGACTTCTTACCATTTTTGGTGGTCGTTGTTGTGGGTTTCTCAGGGATGGGTTGTTCCCTTTGATCAGCAGGAGCAGGGGCTCAGTTTTTGTTGTTTTTCAACTACTGGCTGTGAAAGGTCACTACCTTGCACAAACTCAGCTTATAGTTCAACAACTTTTGGCTCAGTTTTATCATTTTCAATTCTTGTAAAAGTTTGAGCTAAAATAGATTTAATGGGAAGGATTTCACCCCTCTTAGAGGCTTTTGAAGTCTTTTGGCTGAAGACTTCTTCCCCTTTTTGGTGGTCGTTGTTGTAGGTTTCTCAGGGATGGGTTGTTCCCTTTGGTCAGCAGGAGCAAGGGCTCAGTTTGTTGTTTTTCAACTGCTGGCGGTGAAAGTCACTACCTTGCACAAACTCAGCTTATAGTTCAACAACTTTTGGCTCAGTTTTATCATTTCCCATTCTTGTAAAAGTTTGAGCTAAAAGAGATTTAATGGGAAGGATTCCACCCCTCTTGTAGAGCTCATTTAACAATTCTATCTCTAGAAATTGCCATAATAAGCTTGGGGTACATCAAAAACTTTGAAGTTGAGTTAGCATTTGAAACTAGTTCTTTAAAAATTTGGTTTCAAAGATTAAATTTCATTTCAGTCAAGATGGAGTATGCAATATACTATGTTGACTGTGGAACTTCGTTCCAAGAACCTGATTTACCCGACAAGCATTGCATGAGTGTGTGAAAGAGAAATTTGAGAGAATGGCTACAAGATTTCTTCTCATAGGTTGCATATTTAGTGTTTCCATAATATCCTTATTTAATAAACTCTAAATCTATTTCAGATTTTGAAAATTTATCAACCCCTTCAGCATCCTTGAGTGGTAGTCGGTGTGTTAGGATCTCTTGGGTTATAGCTATGGTGATATTACCAATGTTTGCAGTGATGGACAACATTTTACCTTTATCATTTTGAGTTAGTTGTGTTGTATTCCAAAAGTCATGCAGCGTGGTTTTGTAAATGGTTGGATTTATTGTGAGTGTATGATAGAAAAGGGATTTTCACAATAAGGTCTATCATGTGGTGATATTGTGGATGACACTTCTCGTTAGTTAAATAAGAAAGAAGGTCGTGAGTGGGACGGGAAGGGAGGTTCGCCATGATTAAGATGATTGAAATTTGATGATGGAGACTGAAATTGAAGTTTACGATTTGTAATTGATCACATGAGTGTTTGAAGGTGGCTAAAAGAATCCCAGATTGATCTGAAAGTTTATTTATAGGGAGTGAATAACGCTCATGTGAAATGGTTGGATTTTGGAGAACCAATAGTTTTGTGCAATATGTACAAAAGAGAGAAAGGAAGTAGTTTTTTTATTGGATAACACTTCAATGGTGAGATTTTGGAACCCATACCTTATGACTAGCAGGCCTAGTTCCATCACAACTTGATTGGTCAATTTGACCACTATTTTGACTCATTGCCAACTTTTGTACCATTTTAGCAAGTTCTTTATGGTTCTCTACCAGTGCCTTTAGCTCAGCACCCTGATCAGACCTCCTTTGCTTGTACTGACTAAGGGTAAAATGGGAATTCTTCTGCTTTGCTTTTCATGAAAGTTTCTAGATTCTGAATCTTGCATTTCTCTTAAGCTAAGACAATGTAACAATCTTCAGTATTATGATTAGTTTTCTCATAAATAGTGCAAAATAATGTGCCTTTAGTGCCTTTGCCCCTTTTTGAGCCAAATTTTGATTTGGTTTTCAATTTTTGGTTAGGGCCAACAATGCAATTTTGGACAAAATTGCTGGTGGGTTAGAAGTTAGTGTCATTTTCCCATCAGAACTCACAAAGGTTACTGGTTTGAAATTCTTATCAACACATGTTTCACCAGACCATTTTGTGTTGCGTTGATTAATGAATTTGTAAGAAGAACCACACTCAGTGTTTACAATCTCTTTTTTAACTGATGAATTGGATTCATTGACACGGACTTGAGTTTTAGGAGTGTAATCACTTTGTCCTTATGTGTGTATACCCCAGACCAAGTTTCACATTGCTGATTTAGCAAACTTTCAAAACCCTTACATGACTCAACCCATTTTTGGCAATTAACTTGTGGTGATTCAAGTTGTTCTTCACAAGATTGATATCTCTCTTAAATCTATTGAAATTAAATTCAAAAATAGAGTATAGGTAACAAATTGTTGATCTAATTGGTCTAATTCTTGTTAATGTCCTTGACCACTCAGTCAATTATCAATTTGAGCTAGATTATCTTCTAAACAAATGGTGAAGTCAATTTAGTGAAACTTGCTTTGACACCATTTGTTGGATCCAAGTGTGTGTTGTGTGTATTTTTCTTTGTAAAACAGTTAATCAAATATGGAAATTCTATCAAACACTAATATTGAAACACATCAACCAATCATTATTGAACAAGGAATGATTGAAAATGATTCATTATGGAAGTCAATTGACGTAATACAACCATACAAGTACAAAGTACTCCCCCTCACCAAGTGAACACACTCTCACCAAGTTTTTATGCTCTAGGCTCTTAGTGTTAATCAATTACAAAGACAATTAAACTATATATATATATATATATATATATATAGGGGGTGTGAACTGCTGGTGACGTCATCAAGAAAGCGACCTTCAACAACTTCCTTAAATGATGTAACTGCCCGAAGTTGTGGAACTGATAGATTGTTACACTGTTACATTGAACCGTTGCTTCTTTTGTGAATAGGAGATAACAATTGGATTTTCTCAGAACTATTGGTCAGCTTTTCTGGAAATCCAGAACTTCCATCTTTGAGTTGTTGACTGGTCTTTGGGTCTTCAGCCTTTGACTTTGGTTGACACTGAATAGGAGAGAACAATTGGATTTTCTCAGAACTACTGGTTCAGCATTTCTTGAAATCCAGAACTTCCATCTTTGAGTTGTTGACTGGTCTTTGGGTCTTCAGCCTTTGACTTTGGTTGACATTGACTGTTGACTTGTTGACCAACAGTTTGACAATTAGTACTTCTTCTTCTATTCTTTTCTTTGAAGGCTGATGCAATAGTAGTTGGGGCAACTGTTTTGTAAAGCTTTTAAAGGGAGAGAAAATGATGGACTTGGAGATTGTATTTTAACTTATTCAGGCAAGGATGATGGATCCTTTGGGTTTTGGCTTTCATCGTTAGAAGATCTTATATAACTCAACAAACTTTATTCACATCTAATTGATCAAGTATCCAGTCATCTATGGTTGAAATCTCTAATGAAATTAGAGGAACAGAAACTCCGTTGGAGAAAGAGCAATGTCCATTTTTCGGGTGAAGTCGATTTCCGTCGTTGAAGATGAAGCTAATCGGAGTGGACAATCTATGTTTTCGAGTATTAAGCATAAGTTTATAAAACCTAATAGTGTTGAGAAGACTCGTGATAGGTAATTATTGTTGTTTAACCTAGATTTTTTTTATATTGAATGTACAGATCATAATACGGTTAAGTTTAGTTAATTCTCTATTGAGTAGATATTATGATTTGTTACTTAAGTTGTGGTTTGATTTCTAGGTGAATGCATAAGCATTTATCTATAATTTGTACTTGTTTGTGTATGTTATATACAATTATTGTGATTATAGTGTTTTAAGAGTGTGAAATATAAAAATCAGTGCATATGAGTTCAGCGGGTGCAATGACAATAGGTGAAAGCTAACTTTGTACCTAATACAATAATACAGTAGTGCTATTGCAATCATTGTACATGCGAGAGTGTTTGGGATGTGGGAAGATCGACAATTTGCATTCTTTGTGATAGGCTTTATATCGTGAGGAAGAAGAAGGTCATTTCTTGTTTTCACTTTTGGTCCCTGGGGGTATTAAGGTCATTTCACCACTTTTGTAACATTGGGGTAACGACATGGACTTTATTGATCCGTATCGAATACCATGGGGACTGGAGTGTTCAATTTTGGGAAATAGGGACTCAATGTGTCATTTGGGGTTTACCATAAGGACACAAATTGTAGTTTACTCTAATATAAATTATAACTTAGAAACGGACCTTATGTATATCAAGCAAGCTACTAGGCTAGCTTAACAATCCTATCCCACATGGACAGAAATAAAAAAAATTGAGTTGCTTAATTAGTCTATAAATAGAATACAATAGTTTCATTTAGAGTATCATTTTTAATAGGAACGCTTTAGTATTGAGAATCTTGAGTACACAGTACCCATTTTGGGTGTTGCTAGTAGTCGTTTTTGGAGTACAAGTATGGAGACTCTACATCAACTTGCCATATATAGTTTTAAGGTGTGTTCTCCTTTAAGTTTATGTCTAATAATTTATTATTAGTATTAGTTTCAGTTTTATTATTTTTAGGTATTAGGGTGATTGTCAGGGGCGGGTGTTGGGTAGCCTAGCCTTAGTTAGGCATGGAATGATCAATTATGTTTAAATAAGGCAGCGTTAACCAATTTCCAACCATGGTAATGACAAGTTAGGTGTACTGCTACTTAACCTAGGATTATGTAATTGTGTCAGGACACTGAGATATTACCAATTGTACTAGTAGTTGTTAAAAATTGTTAAACATGTGAGTTATCATGTTTATCTATAAAACTGTGATTGTACGCTCGTTCTGTTTAAAATGGTAATTATACAAGAATGTTGTAATGTACAAGTATCGGTAAGGGTATATTGGGATCCTTATATGCTTAATGGGATGTGTCAAAACTGGCTGAAAAGATGATTGAGTTCCTCATATGCATCACAACACTACCATACCTATGTGGTGGCCTGGGGTGTCTTACAAGCCCATTCCTAGTAGTTGTGAAAAGGTCATGAATGGCACGGTTGCCCTTAGCCCAAAATATCTCAATGCATATTGCATGCATGTCAATTGTGTTTTGTAAACTATATAAATTGAGCTCACTAACATATAGATGACTTCGTTTGAGTATACATATCACATGTAATCTGTGAGACAATTTTAGGAAAAGAGAGAAGACAACTGAGACTTGAAGACGTAGATGCTGAATATTGTATATAAATAATGTTATGTACTAAGATAATATAAGTTGTAATGAAAGTTCAGTTTGCTTCGTACTAAGTGTATCAATTATGCATAATCACCTGAGTTATGGTTGGGGTGTTGCAATGATGCACGACCGAGCCACCTTCTAGAAAAGCAGACCGATTTGGAGGGAAAGCAAAAAAGTACATGCACGCGTGTGCATACTATGGTGCATGGTCGTGCCCACATAAAAGACAAACAGACAAGACAATATTGAAGACAAGAACTACGCCAGCTTAGGGACCTGTTGGGACACGTGTCATACGCACGCTCGTGCATGTGTAGGCACACCTGTGCATCATACCTGCACATTGAAAAAAATGACAACATCTAGAAGAATCTACAACAAAAAATATTAGCATGGTCGTGCCCACCTAGTGCACAGTCGTGTACCCCTGCTTCCAGCACCACTATAAATAAAAGCCTTCCCTAATCATTTCAATCATGCCTTTTAATGTCTCACACGTGTCCGTTTGGGGACTTGTTCCAGAGCACCATGGGACCGTTTTGAGGGCCATAACCCTTTTGAATGTCAAGATGATCCATGGATCTTGGTGTATTGATACCCAAGTATGCCATTCTTTTTATTCTTCCTATGTCTCCTTGCTTGGAAGAGGAGAGGTTGATCCTTAGGGAAAGCATTCATACCGACATAAATCTTTTCAAAGAAAGAGATCCAACATTCTATCTTTGGCCTCCCAATCAATAATAAGGCATAGGTAGTTAGTTCACTAAAATATGTAATAAATGAAAGTTGAGAGACACACTAACACTTGAGCTTAATCATCATTCAGGATTGGTAGTCGGCTTGGATAAAATTGATAAGATCTTCATATGGTTGTAATCTCTATGCCTATTCAAACTCTTGGATTAGTTAATCTTATTTAATCTAGTATCTTATTTTCTCAAGTATGTTTATCTTTTACTAATTCTTGGTTTGTTATCTCTTGTGACAAGATCATTTGGCTACTTTAAAATAAATTGACTTAACAACTTAATTTAACTAAATTAATCTAATCTAAGTTAACTTGACCGGGTGTGCGTACAACTTCTGGTACCCTTAATCAGATTTAGTGTAAGCTTCTAGTTTTGAACCATATCTTATTATGGGGTTTCTGGTATTAAATTAAATTCGGGTAACAAGCCTCTGGTATCGAACCCGATCTTGGGGTATTAAAAGGCTTCTGATATTAGATCGGCATCCTTTGGAGGCTTCTAGTAATACACCAGATCCAATTGGGGGGTAAAAGTTAAGAAAGGTTAATTAATGGGGGTTGGGTAGTCCGAAAAATAGTGAAATTGACGAGATTGTTACTAAGTACTTATATCTCTATTGAACCCTAAAAAGGGACCACAATTATAGAGATGCGCGAAGTAACAAGATCAAAAGAAGATCTACCTTTTTTATTGGGTAACTTAATTGTTGATCCCAGATTTATCAAACAATGAATAAAACAATTAATGATTTCAATAAAACAATATTTTAACCGATTTGTTTTATGCAGAAGTTGAAATCAATACATGCAATCTTGGAGATATAGAATTTTTATGGTTTTATTTAGTTTATAAAAATTTTACAATAAAGAATTATAGAACAGACTCAAAAATTCAACCAAGGTGGAACAGTTAGTGTTCCAAGTGTTTTGATGGATGAGAGAAAAGATTTTGCACTAACTGAATGCTCTCTTAAAATCAATTGCATTCTACCTTCGGTGGTATTGCTATTTATAGGATAAAGATTCAAGCATTTAGGATAAATAAACTAATTGTTTATCTATCCAAGTTGTCAAATTGCTCTCTATCCCTTTGGAGTTCGTGCTACTTACGTTGACTTCCTTTGCTTCTAGAAGGCTTACACTTGGAGTCTTCCATCAGTGAGGTTCCATGTAACTGATTGATTTTACTTCAAGTTTCTCGTATTTTGATTGATGGCTTTAACCTTAGTTCAGCAACCGATGTCTTTTGATTATTACTGAAGTCTCTAAAGCTTCTCCTCTAAGTCTGACAATTCCTTCATCGTCTGAAATTATTGTTAGATGTATGAAGATAAGTTGCAGTCTCAGTCACCTGATCCTTTGGTTCAATCGTTTGATATTGCTTTTTCAATGCCTCAACTAAAGTTCTTCTACATTGGATGTATGCTTCTGGAGAACTTCAGTTGCGGCAGACGCTTCATCAGATGACTTGTTTTGTCACTAATCGCTCCTCAGCTTCTTACTTTCTTCTTGAAGTTTTCTTTTTGACACTTACATAATAACGGACTAACAATCTCTCCCTAAATGTTGTAAAAGAAATAATGTAGTAGATTTTTTAAATAGCAAATAGAAAATAGATCTAAAGAGTTACATTATAATATTCTGTGCCTAGTATGGGGTGAATGTGTAGTTCAAAGTCTTATCGTATGCTCTTGTTGCATTCCTTCCATAGTTGCTTCATCTGTTCTCTGAAAGCCATCCATAAGTCTGTATAATCCAGAGTCTTCAACCTTAAGTCTCTTGGATTCAGATTTCCAACATTTTCTATTTGTCTTTGATGTGCTTCAGGGTTTCATTTGAATATTTCTTGATATCTTCTTTCACGTACATTCTTTGTTTTCGTCTTTTGGTCAGAATCCTTCATATATTTTCCCAGATTTTCCATATATCATTTCTTTGAGTGGTATGTCGTGTGGAGGGGTTGGTGAGTTCAAAATTATGTGCTGCAAACCCTAGAAACATCTTTTTTCCCCGCATCAATGATCCTTCATATGGCTCTTCGACACTTGAGTGCTTTGGATCATTGTGGTGTAGTTCACTAAGCTGATAATAAGTGAATTTGCCAGTCTTGCCATCTTCTTTTTCAACTGAACATTTGTTGGATTTAATTTGAAATAGTTCCCCTTTTGTGATCTTTTTGTTACCTTTTGTATTTCTATTATACGAATTGGATTGTATAATGGATAGGGTTTGCATACCGTGTTGGACACTACTTGTTAAGACACAAACACGAAACAAATAAACACGAACACCACACAAAATTTTATCGTGTTAGTTTTTCCAAGCACGAACCTGATAATAAACAGGAAACAGGAACACGACCTATTAAGACACAAAAAAACTTACAAGCATATCCTACAACCTGCTAAGACACAAAAATGACATGTTTAGACACAAACACGACCTGTTAAGACACGAACTCGCCTTGGAGGGTTGGAGTGTGGAGTCTAGGGCCGACATATTGTGTTAGACACGACTTGTACACGATAAGGCACGAGCACGAAATAGGTAAACACGAACACAAAACAAAAATTAACAGGTCTTATCGTGTCGACATTTTCAGACACGAAACCTGTCAAGGGACAGACAAAAACCTTTTAAGGTCGTTTCGTATCGTATCGTGTCCGTGTCTAAAATTATCAGCCCCTAATAATGGAGATATTTTCTCATTCCATTTGTTATTGTTAGTATAAAAGAACACAGTTTATAATATGGATTGCAATTATTAGTTGAGAATCTTTTAAGTTAGTTTGTAATTGCCTTCATAAAGTTTGTTGGACCAACTTATTACATGCTTGTCCGGATTTGATTATTATAATACTATAGTTTTGTTTATAACTAAATATAAACAAATGACTATAATCTAAAACTTTTGTTGCACCTAGCAAAGGTTATTGTTTGATTAAACGATCAACAAAAATAAATCAAGAAGGAGTTTATTACGAGGGTGTTGGATATATTTTTCAAAGAGAAGTATATGATATTAATAATTACAGTTATATAATTAAAGTTTAATATAAAATTAATAACTTATTTATATCTTTCATACATCATTAATATACACATAAAGTTTGATGTAATGGTTGCAATGAGACCTTAATTACAAAAGTTTGGGGGCCAAATTCTCCTTGTGGATTTACATGGCGAATACGTGGACACATAGTTAACCAACCACAATATAAGGTTGCCTTTTTTCTAATTAATTTTTAGTTTTCTCTTAAATAGTAATTATACACCTTGAATTATATCTATTTGAACAAAATATCATTTTTTTTCAGTAAAATATATTTTCAGATTTTGTCAATCGAGGTATTTTATTCTGAATTTTAATATTTCATTGATTGATTATTATGTTTACATAAAACATTTGGTATTTTATTGTAAGATAAAATGTTTAAAAACATTGGGGAGCTACATATACGATGTCGGTGACAACTGATATCATTTTTTTTTCCTATTTCGTTTCGGACATATAATATAGTTAAATTTTGCATGACACTAATCATTTTCTACAACTAATACCACTGATTTTATAGAATGAAAAATTAATGCCACTTTCATTAATTTTATGAAAAAATAATATATATATGTGTACTTTACTAAATAAAAAAAATATACAAACATTTTACCAAATAAAAAACTATAGTTTACAAACTAAGCCTAATTTCTTAGTTTTAATTTAAACATAACGCATTTTAAGGAATTGAAAATCCATTTTCTTTATTTACCCAATTTTCTCAGTTATTAAACTAATAAAAAAAACCCGCCCAATTTTTTTTCTTTTTGTTTAAAAGGTGTGAATTATTCGCGAATGTTGGGAAATCTAGCATACGTTGTTTTAACCGAGTTCGCGCTAGAGAGCCCCCTTGCACAATAGATCCTCGATTTAAACCCCTCAATGAAAAATCGTTATCACAAAGACTCGAACTTGAGACCTGGAGAGTAAAATTCACCCGGGCCCACAATAGGTGAATTTTAAATACCTCTGACCACTACTAGAGCACTAGTGATGGTTAAAAAGAAAATGATTGATTGAACATTTGTAAATGGTGATTGACTGTTGACTATCGAGCATTGTAGTCAATCAAGCTATGGTTGATTGAACATTTGAACAAGGGTTGAAATTTAACGATCGATTAATTAAGCGATTAGCCAATTAAATCTTGAACATAAGTAAAGGTTGGTTATTACTTATATTATTCTTAAAGCGTAAATTGATATTAGAATTGCTAATATGATTGTACACTTGGTTGTCAATAGATGTCTTTATATGATTGCATTTTTATTATTAGTTGATGATTTAGGTTTTTATAGTTTGGTAATTAATTTTAATGAAATTTTTATTTTGGTATTGTTTTTTATTATATGACACGACTAAACCAGGAAATTTTGACTTCGGGTTGTTTTAATCCGAGAACCAAAAAAATAGTTGATACCATAGAAAAAAAAGATTTATGGCTCCGCGACTAAGTAAAATGAAATTATGTTAGATATTTTACTTGAAAAATATATTACTTATTGGTATGTATTAGTGTTTACTAGGTAGTGTCTTTGAGTTGACAGATTAAAATAACTCGAACACAATTACCTTAAAAGAATCCAAACATAAAACAATCCTATAAATCATATTAAACACTAATGACACACATATTCACGGGTTAACAACAATCCATCTCATTTAACACAACAATCGTATAAAAGTTTTGCTTGTTTATAAATTAAAGTTAAAATTTTAATAAAAAATATATAAATGTATATACAAAATGACTTTTTTAAAATAGGGCCCGTCTGATCAACCTAAATCTGGCCCGTTTAGTTACACTGGTTTGTAGGTTCGATCCAAATAAACCAAATATAGTAATCAATGATAAGAAAAATGGAGTGTTTAGGATCAATTTATCTCTTGATGCTTTGTTAACTAAATCTTACTATGTGCTAACAAGGGCTCGACTGTCAGACGAGGAGATGTGTGTCTTAATGCATAAGGTTGTGTTGTACCTGGGTCGTGATCCTAGCACACTCAACATATCAATCAATATGGAAATGCCACTAAAAGTCGGATCAAACCGTAATGGTATCGCCCAATCAGCAAAGAAAGTAGATACAACTATGATTTAGAATTAGTTAATTAAATAGTTTAAGGGGTTTAAATTACTTGTCACTGTGATTCCCTCGGTGAGTTTTCAATTCCCCTAAGGTAGTTTCTTTATAAAAAAAAACCAAGTCCTTTGTGTTCTAGTACTAGCGTCATGCAAAGGCAAGAGCTTACCAACCCGAAGTCCCATTCCAAAACCTTTAACCTCCTTTCAGAGCATCATCGTGTTTTAACTCTAGACATGGAAACACGAACGACCCAATCTAATAGTGACGCAATTTATTGATAGTTTTTAAGGGTTAAGCCGAAAGACTAATGACCCAAGCTAATGTCGACATTAATATTTCACTCACTTTCAATAAACTAGTAATTAACCAGTGGTATTAACACACACACCCCCCTTATTCATCCATTGTTTGCCTTAATTAACTCCATATCAAGGGGTAAGTTTCCACCAAACACCATCAAGAAATCTAGCCAGGAATGGCCACGGAACTAGTTTTCATCAAACTTGGAAGGGTTATATTAATTATCAAAATCTTGATTACACTAATAATTCTTGTGTTTTTTTTAGTAATTGCAATGATTATAGTGATTACAATGATTAGAGATAGTGGGTAGAAGAAAAATGTGTTGTGGAGAAGAGAAGAGATAATGAACAAGCCAAAATTGTGAAAATCGCCTTGTATTTATAAGTTGCTAGAGGCCCAGACTCGGGGCATGCCTGGAAGGCACGAACCATGACCATGTCTGGCCTATTAACCTTTTGTAGCAAGTTACGCGATACATGGGGAGTGTCTGGCATATACGAGTGGTGGTCAACTTTGTGGGTCCCATTAATATCCCAAATCTATTATAAGTCAACTTTTGTCATTTTGTGTCGAGATACGAGGCGTGCCTTTAGGGCATCAGGCATGTTTGGACTTGTCTTATATGGGCTTCGTTCTGTGGTCTTCTTGAGCTGCTGGCAGTTTTCCGATTCCGAGACATGGGGTGTGTCTAGTGAGACATGGGACGTATATGGACAACTTTTCTTCATTTCTTTAATTTTTCTCCTGGTTTCGCTTCCTTCGTTCAACTTGGGTTCGTTTTATCCTGAAAATAAAAAATAAACCAAACTAAGCCTATTTTAAATATATCTGTAACAATACTTAATAAAAAACGGGTGGAAATTGATATAAAAACATGTGCAGTTTTACTTATATTAGTTAACCACTACCAAAATGAGATCCCCTTACTAGTATATGAGTTATCACACATCATGAGTGTACTAATAGGCTTCACACCACAAGATTAAAGACCCAAACTAAAGAAAAAATGCCATTACCATGTCTGGCCTATTGACCTTTTGTAGCAAGTTACGCGATACATGGGGAGTGTCTGGCACATACGGGTGGTGGTCAACTTTGTGGGTCCCACTAATATCCCAAATCTATTATAAGTCAACTTTTGTCATTTTGTGTCGAGATACGAGGCGTGCCTTTAGGGCATCAGGCATGTTTGGACTTGTCTTATATGGGCTTCGTCTGTGGTCTTCTTGAGTTGCTGGCAGTTTTCCGATTCCGAGACATGGGGTGTGTCTAGTGAGACATGGGACGTATATGGACAAATTTTCTTCATTTCTTTAATTTTTCTCCTGGTTTCGCTTCCTTCGTTCAACTTGGGTTCGTTTTATCCTAAAAATAAAAAAATAAACCAAACTAAGCCTATTTTAAATATATCTGTAACAACACTTAATAAAAAACAGGTGGAAATTGATATAAAAACATGTGCAGTTTTACTTATATTAGTTAACCACTACCAAAATGAGATCCCCTTACTAGTATATGAGTTATCACACATCATGAGTGTACTAATAGGCTTCACTCCACAAGATCAAAGACCCAAACTAAAGAAAAAATGCCATTAGCAAAGAAGAAAGGTAGAAAGAATTGTTAAAAACATAACACACCACTTTGTCAAAATTGAAACATTTAATTCATACTAAGCTTCATCTTCAACCTAAACAATACAAGAAATTAGCCAAAAATGGCCATACAAACTTGGTCAAAACTAATGTCCATGGAAAGGATCATGATGAACAAGTATAAGAATCAACAACTTCGTGAAGATTGATGATTACAAGTTTCTCTCCCTCTCTATTTCTCTCTTAAACTAAGCTATTACAAGTGATTAGGTAGAGTGATCCCAAACTTCAAGGTGGAAATGGTGGACTCTCTCGATTAGAGAGTATGTGTGAGTGAAATTGGGAGAGAATGGTGTAGAATGGGATGGTGAAAATGGGTTACAAGGCTGCTATTTATAGGCTGATCATGACCAGGTGTGCACAGTCGTGCCTAAGGTGGCATGGTAGTGCATAGTAATTTTCCCAAACAGAATCTTGTCCTTTTTGTATGGGCATACGTGGTGCCAATGGTGGTTGATGTATTGTAAAATACATCTATTTATCGTGTAGAGTTTGTACATATTTCGTATTCATTTGTTTCGTTTTTAGGTAGATTAGTTTCTTTTGATAGTTTGTTCTTGTACAGGTCCCAGTTGCTGAAAAGTGAAGAAAATGGCCAAATCAGCAATAAAAAAGCGAACAACGGGAATCGGGTCAAGTCGTAGCTGAACGGGAAAGCAAAACGAAGATTTCTAGAAAATATGGCCCGTCGTGCTACGCGAAGGATAAAGAAGGAACCCTAAGCGTAGCGTCTAGCTATTTTATATTGTTTTCTAAAATTTGACGCGCCGCGTCATGCATAGCTAGAATGTTATACCCGTCGCATAACGCGACGGGGTCTTAGTTCCTGGCAGAGTTGTTGTTGGTGCTCGATTGCTGCTGAACATGTATAAAGCATCATTATCTTTAGAATCAAAACTCGTTACGAATTAGCAGCAACTTGGACGAAAGTTTGGAGCAATTTGGAGCGTTTTCGAGTTCTTGAAGCAACCGGTTGAAGACTTGAAGCATAGGAAAGCATTTGGGTCGTGTTTAACCATTCGGATTCCATATTTTCTTTGTTTTCTTGTTTTAAAACCATGTTCCTTGTTCTTAAAGATACTTGTTTATTTGTTTCAATGACTATGATTGGCTGGATCTTTTATACTAATTAGATTGGATGAATGGTTTTGTAAAGTTTTGATTTTTTTACGGATTATTAGTTATTTATGGATTATTTGCGAAAGTAGTCGACTCGGTTATTGTTTTGATGTATATGCATGCTTAAAAGTGTTTGATTGTCTTTTATTGCTTCGCATGAGTCTTGTTGAATGTCTTCCACATAATGGGTTCATGCTAGATTATAATTAATTTTGTGATCTTTAAGGTTAATTGGCCAATACACCTTAGAATCGGTAATTAAATAAGTTTAAGTGTTCTACTAACTTCAATAGCTGTGAGGTGCGAGGATATTGTTAGGTCTAAGTCATTAAATTGCTAGGCAGGAGCTTCGTGACCAGTCTGAACTAATTTACCTTTTGACCGTTGTCTAACAAGTCTAATCACGAGCCCGAGTCTATCCTAGGTTTATAGCCTGTGAGGGAGTAAATCGAATTAGGGTACTTTCGTAAACCATTAGATAGCATGTGAGGGAGTCTAACCAACCGGTGTCCGTAACAGCCTCTAGAGTGCCATAAGTGTCTTCTTGAGAAGGGTCGGGGGTCTTGTTAGGTATTTTGACATGTATAGCATTAGAAGATCCGGTTCCATAATAACTAATATGCTAATAATATCGTTACCATGCAAACCAGGATTCCAGTCTAGGTAGTTGTTCCACCATCTGAGTAAAACCCAAGTTTAGTTCGTGTTTAGTCAACTTAGTTAATTAGTTTTTATTAATTTGCAATTCTTAGGATATTTAGAACCCCCCCCCCCCCACCAGCAAATATAAAAATGGTTAGTGTCAGTGTCAGTCTAGGTCTAGATAGAGTCGTTAACGTAGTTAAATAGAGTTTCGTGGGTTCGATATCCGGACTTACTTAGCTTTACTAGAGTCGATCGGTTCACTTGCTGGTTAGTAGTTTAGTCGAGTTCAGAGAGTCTAAGTATTACGTTCAGTCTAGATTTAGGTTAATTTTAGTTGTTTTTATTAAACTACTTTTAGTACATCAGTGGTGCACTGTCGTGCCTAGCTAGTTGTTCCGACAGAACCTCTACTCCTTGTAATTTTGGTACTAAATTATCTTTGGTTCGTTATAGGCACGCTCGTGCATATAGTGGTGCACGTTCGTGCGTGAATAGGAGTCCAGACATGGGCTTCAGTTGGTGCCAGTTTGTTAAAGATCGAAGCTTCTAAGGTTTGTCTTATTCACCTATGCTTGTGCCTAGTTGGGCACGGGCGTGCCTTTACGCATTGTTTGACTTTTTATTGACCATTTGGGTTGACTTGTTGACTTTTGTTGATAGGTTCAAGATGCACGGTCGTGCTTGTTTGTGTCTTTGCGGCTTTCATCATAATTCCAGATTTTTGCCTCATTTTTCCTTAAACATATGCAATAATCAAATAAAAACGATTTAGGTAGTGTTTACACTGATGAATTAAAAAGTACCATAAAATGTGGGTACATATCCATATAAAATATGTATAATTGATGACACATCAGGTAACTATGTGTTTAAATGGAATATTGGATCCCTAAAAAGGTGAATATTTTTTGAGAGCTCTTATGAAGAGAATACTGACCCTAGATGCTCTTCAAAAAAGGCGAGTCCTTGTTGACTCGACTATATGTCATTTGTGTGATTTCAAGGCAGAATCAGTTGGGTGTATTTTGATCTCATGCCACATTACTGCCCAGATTTGGCACTTCATCAGTTCATAGTGCAGAATCCTTCAAATCTTCTCCTTCACGAACTCAGATCTTTCGGATTTCCATAATCTCCTTCCATAGAGAAGCCTATGCAAAAAATAATTATTCAAGGTATTATTTTGATCTCTTGTTGGTGTATCTGGCTCGCTAGAAATGATTCTCTTTTCTCCGGTAAGGCTATGATGGCGGAAAAGCTCAATCATGATATTAAGTCGACAAGTTATCCGTGGAATGTCGATCAGAAATTGATCTAATTTTACTTCTTCAAATTCTCAAATTTGAATTAGCGGTGTAGTTTTTCCTTTGAAATCCAGGTTGCCTTGTTTTGTTTGCCCTTTAACATCTTTTTTGTGTGGTTTTTTAAAAATTTTGTTGTTAAAAATTATTTTTTACTACACAAGAACTTTTGGTTTTGTTCTGTATTAATTTCCTCCTACTTTACCAATGAGCTGGTGGATGAGTGGTAAGAGAGAGACCTGATGTTCTAAGTGACGGAGGTTCAATTTCTGCCCTTCCCATTAGTTTTCTGTGATACCTGGTGATGATGGGAGACTATGCGGAGATCACTAGTTTTACCTCATCGCTGTAACATTTGTCAAAAACGGGTTTCCAAAACCCGCTCCGTTTTGTAATCGAATATCAAGTTATAAATGTCACGTTGTATATTTATGATTATTTTGATTTTTAATGATACATAATTAATAAACAAACTAAACTATAAAAATTATATTTGATAAAAAGTGAAAACAAAATAAATAAAAATGAAATGTTGCTGCTGGGGATCGAACCCGGGTCAGCCGGAACCGAAATCCAAAGACTTAACACACACACACATCACCACTCCGCCACTTGTTGTTTTCTGTCAACTTAGGGAAACAAATAACTCTTATACACAAACCTAGTTTAAACCGGTTGCGCCAACTGAGAAACCGAAATCGGCAATTCAACCGTCTAATCGTTTGATTAATCGCACATTCAGGTTTATAACCGATGCACCGACGATTTTTAATCAATTCAGATTGAATGAACTTCAATTTTGATCATCATCAGTTTTTATAACCGAAAATAATCAAAGTCCAAATTACTTCAATTCAAGACCCCTCTCGCGACTCAGAAACATCATACCAACTTTCCATTTCATTTTCGTCACACATTCGGTTCACCAGAAAGCTTAAATCAACTCGCCGGAAAATTCTGCAAGTTCGCCGGAAAACCGTATTTGTCCTCAAATCGGTAAGTTCTTCAATACCATCATAGTCTAACAGTTGTTAAGCTATTTCTAACTCAAACCTTCCACTTGAGATCGAATTCAGGCATTGTTGTCAGATAATTTCAGTTCGCCGGAAAAGTTCTGAAAATCTCTATTTTCATCTGAGAATCGGTAAGGGCATTCAAACCCTCTGTTAACATTTGTTGATCACTTCAATTTCACGATTAGCTAATCAAAACGGTTAATTGTCTTGTTCAGTTGAAGAGCACAAAAACAGAGACCGACACATTGCCGGAATTCTGAAATAAACCGTTCATCGGTATGTTCACTTCTAATTATCGTTTCTGCCATTTCATATTAGATTGTACAATGTTTATCAATCGAACTACACAAGATATAACGGTATAACCTACTGCCTGTAAAATTCAACGAAGAAGATGACTGTGATAACACTATAAGTATAATTAAAATTGGTATTTTAAACGGGTTAGACACACAATCCAGCGGTGGACTGTGTGCAAATAATACGCACACGTCACCAGTTCGATCCCTGATACACGCACCCTCTATTTAATAAAATGCCTTTTTGATTAAAGCTGAACCGGGTTAACCCCGTTAGTTGTTAAGTATAATAAAAACCGAGATATTAACCAGGTTAGACACACAGTCCAGCGGTGGACTGTGTGCAACACTAAGTCGCACGTCACGCGTTCGAATCTGGTTAACGGCACCGGTTCGATGATTTAAAATCTTTTTCTAAAAACAAATGAATTTTGAATAAATCGAATTAGTATATAAATATAATTAAAAACAAGATTATTTCGAGTTAGACACGTAGCTCAGTTGGTAGAGCTGCGTGCACGCGTACGGGAGGTCTCGGGTTCGAGTCTCACCCAGCGCATATATGCACACTGACCGAACCGGTCAACAAGTCAAGGTCAACGGTCAACGCAAAATAAACAATTTTTTTTATATTTTTATTATTTAATTTAATTTAAAAATCAATTAAAAATACTTAAAAATAACATTTTCAAAGATAGAAAATATCCTTAAACTCACAAAAATATATGTAAAATTCCATTAAAATCCTTAATAAAATCCACTCATTTACTATATTTTTCCGTTATTATTTAGGTTAGTAATTCTCGTTGTTCAACTCTCCCGACTCGTGCGCATCTCATCATCTCCATTCAAACGCACCCAATGTGAGTGAATCTTACAAATTCCCCGTTTTAATCACGTTTTGGGGTGTATCATGTGTCTTGCTATATATTATATTTAAATCATTGTGCATACATCATATCATGAACATGTGTATTCAGTTTGTTTCAACTGTTGTGTGGTTATCGTTAGATGCAATTTATTATTTTCAGTACATGCAATTTCATAGGCCGCCGCTCCCCATTATATTATGAGCGTTGAGCATGTTCCCCATTACATTATGAGCGTGAACCTGGCGTGCCCACATACGATCGGCTCCGTTTGATTGAGCCTTGATCGCACAGACATTTTCATTTTCAGTACATGCAATACGATCGGCTCCGTTTGATTGAGCCTTGATCGCACAGTTTCATTCGTGTTATTTATCGTATGATGTTGGTATGTTAATGTATGCTATCATGTGTTATTGTATGTTATAGTTGTGATTGCTATTGCTACTGCTTGGTTATTTACATTTGCTCATTTATGATTATGCACAATTTTTCATTGATAAACTAACAAGAAAATCAATAACAAATGTTTATCTAACAAGGTTCACTCGCCAACTTATGTTGACCCAAAAACCCCCATTTTTACACATGATACAGGTGAACCAGCAGCAGCCAGAAACACATAGGATTGGACTAGAAGAATAAAATGATTTAGAGTTTGGGATTGTTATGTTTGGTTTATTTTCTTTGTATTGTATGGACATGTTTGGATATTTGGAAATGTAACTTTGACTTTAATAAATATGAAACATATTAGTAAATATCATGAGCTTTGGTGATAACCCAATTATGCCCCGATTCTTATTCCGCTGTGGGTCGGGGTGTGATAGATTGGTATCAGAGCCATGACTATAGGGATATAGGATAGGTTATTAGACCCTTAGAGCCTATACTATAGTTGATTAGAAACTTATAAGATTTTTGTGTGTTACATGCCAAATTTCATGATGTTTATATGTTTTATGTTAAATGTTACATTCAATATTATGCAAGCATGTTCATGAGTATGTATTATCATATAATGTCTATCATGAATCATATACTCATAACATATCACATCCATGAAAGCACACACCACATCATGATTGCTTTTACAATGATTTTTGTGTTTTCAAATCTCATCAAAGTGAGTTCTCATGACGGGCATGTAGTAACTGGAAGGGTACCAGTACCCGTAGTCGGAACGTCCTGTCTAGGCTGGCATTCGTATAAATCCAAAATAAAGGACCAGTTTGCCTACCTGGGGACTAACGATGAGAGTACGAATTACCTATTAGGCCAAAGCATGCTATACCAAACGTCGTGTGAGCTAACCCCACTTTGAGTTGTCATTGTGTCTACACCTGGACACGTTCCGACCAAACATCTCATGAACATATTTTGTGGTTTGCATTGGGTGATGCGAGTGTTAAATTGCCAATACTAATGTGAATCCTACCAAGCCCATAGTCATGGGGGCCCACATGACTATATAGGTGAAGGTATGGGGGACATTTGAGGCCCAACATGAGCAAACCCAAGACATCCTATGGATGTAGTTGCATTATTGATATTTATGTTATTTTCATTTTCTTAAAGACACATGACACCTAAAAAGACACCATAAACTCACAATCTTCTCATGTATGTTCCTGTAGATGTCGTCCAGACAACAACGAAGGGGTAAAAGATCAGGAAGGTCTCAGGAACGCTTGGCCACACAAATCGCGAAACAAATGGCCACGATACTGCCTGACATTGTGGTCCAAGTACAACAAGCCCTCGCTACAAATCCTACTAACCCTCCCCAACAACATGACCAGAACATCGACAACCCTCCTACCAGCAAGTGCTCATACAAACATTTCAAATCTTGTGATCCTCCTAAATTTGAGGGGACCGAAGGTGTCACTTCTCTCCTCCACTGGTTCGAGGAAATGGAAAACACCTTCCTCAACTGCGATTGTCCTGAGGATCGCAAGGTTCGATACGCCACCGGGAGACTATTTGGGGTAGCTCTCACTTGGTGGAATACTGAAAAAGGGAAGAGGGGAACTGAAGATGCAATGGCCTTAACTTGGGAGGAGTTAAGGGAAATCATGACTAGGCGTTTCTGTCCTATAAGTGAAATTAAAAAGTTGGAGGACGAATTTCATTCTTTAAAACAGAAGGAGGGGGATCACACCACCTATAACAAGTGGTTCTTGGAGTTGAACCAAATGGTTCCAAATTTGTTTACCCCAACTTATCGTTTGATCGAGCATTATATTCGAGGACTTCCCTCGAAAATCCAAGATTCAGTCCTCAGCGTTTCACCGGTAACACTTGAAGCTGCTATGGAGCTAGCGACTGAACTGACCGAGAATCGAATTCGCAACGGGAAGTTTAAAGAAGAGAAAAAGAAAGCCCCTGTTGAGGGTCAAACTTCAAACCATTCCATCTCCTCCTCTAAGTTTGCTAACAAGAGGAAGCGCAACACCATAAATTTCGCCGTTACACAAACCAACCTCCCAATTCCTGCTGCACCCATTACCCAAGTCGCTCCTTCACCTGCACCATACAAGAGACCCTACTCTGGCCCGTTACCAAAATGTAACCGTTGCCAATATCACCATTCTCCTGATTATCCTTGCCAGCATTGCACCGGCTGTGGTCGCGCGGGTCATACTGTTCAAACCTACCGCATGCCCCAGCGAACGAACCGCCACCAACCTTTAACCCAAACCCACCAACAATTGATGGGTCAAGCCCAACAACCCCTACTATTACCACCCACCCAACATTTAGCCCAGACATATTACCAACCCAATTATCCTATGGGTCAACCTATGCGGGCTTGCTACAATTGCGGAGACCCAAGCCATTTCAGAAGCACTTGTCCAAGGTTGGTAAACATTATTCATGCTCAGGCTCAAGCCAACCCGGTGAATCAAGCGAACCAAGCTCCTCCACCTGCAAGAGGAAGAGCTTTCAATATCAACGCTAATCAGGCTAGGGCCGACGGCAATGTGGTTAACGGTACGTTCCTTATAAATGGTAGATATGCATCTATGTTATTTGATACTGGTGCGGATAGAAGTTTTGTGTCTTTAGAATTTGAACCTATCTTAAACCAAAATCGGGATAAGCTCACGGAATCCATAACAGTAGAAGTTGCTGACGGGAAACCAGTTTCATTAAACTCTATTATACGCAACTGTACACTCACCCTAAACGACCACGATTTCTCAGTCGACCTTATTCCTATGAAGCTGGGAAGTTTTGATATCATAATCGGTATAGACTGGCTTAGTCAACATCAGGCAGAACTTGTATGTCGCGAAAATTTTATACGTATTCCTCTTTCAAACGGTCAGACTCTTCGAATCTTTGGAGAAACCTCGTCGAAAGGGCTCAGCTTAATGTCTTGTCTTCAAGCTCAAAAATATCTTCGGAAGAATTATGTCGCGTTTTTAGCTCATATCATCAAAAAGGGAACCATGGAGAAGAAACTTGAAGACATTCCAGTAGTAAAAGATTTCCCGCGAGTTTTTCCTGACGACATTTCAGGACTTCCTCCAGTTATAGAAGTCGAATTCCGTATTGATCTTATTCCTGGTGCTACACCAGTTGCAAAGTCTCCTTATAGGTTAGCCCCCTCTGAAATGCAAGAGCTAGCCAGTCAATTACAAGAGTTGACTGACAAGGGATTCATACGTCCTAGCTCATCGCCTTGGGGTGCACCTGTCCTTTTTGTAAAGAAGAAATATGGATCGTTTCGTATGTGCATCGACTACAGAGAGCTCAACAAATTAACAATCAAGAATCGCTATCCCTTACCTCGCATTGATGATCTTCTTGACCAACTTCAAGGTGCCAACTGCTTTTCAAAAATCGACCTTCGATCTGGCTATCATCAACTTAGAGTACATGAAGAAGACGTCCCAAAGACTGCTTTCCGAACTCGTTATGGCCATTATGAATTCATGGTCATGCCATTTGGTTTAACCAACGCTCCAGCTGTCTTCGTGGACCTAATGAACAGAGTCTGCAAACCTTATCTTGATCGATTTGTTATAGTCTTCATCGACGACATTCTTATATATTCAAAGTCTAAATCTGATCATGAGCGTCATCTTCGACTCATCCTTACACTTCTAGAGAATGAAAAGCTTTACGCCAAATTCTCCAAATGCGAATTATGGTTAAAAGAGGTGCAATTCCTCGGACATGTAGTCAATGACAAGGGAATACATGTCGACCCCTCAAAGATCAAAGCGGTACAAGAATGGCAAGTTCCACGTACCCCAACTGAAGTAAGATCTTTTCTTGGTTTGGCTGGTTATTATCGTCGTTTCATTTCAAACTTCTCTCGCATTGTTGTACCACTCACGGCTTTAACTCATAAGGGAAAACCTTTCATATGGGGACCCAAGCAAGAAGAAGCCTTCCAAACCCTTAAACAAAAACTCTGTGATGCACCAATCCTCACTCTTCCTGAAGGTTGTGATGATTTCGTGGTCTATTGCTACGCGTCAGGGCAAGGATTAGGTTGCGTTCTAATGCAAAGAGGAAAAGTTATAGCTTATGCTTCGAGACAACTCAAAACGCATGAGAAGAACTACACCACCCATGACCTAGAACTTGGAGCCGTTGTGTTCGCTCTTAAGATATGGAGGCATTATCTCTATGGTACTAAGTGTGAAATATACACTGACCACAAGAGTCTTCAACATATCTTCAATCAAAAGGAGTTAAACATGAGGCAACGAAGATGGGTCGAACTTCTAAATGATTACGACTGTGAAATTCGATACCACCCTGGCAAAGCAAATGTGGTGGCTGATGCACTTAGTCGAAAGGGTTATGCGAACTCCATTCGTCTTCTATGTTCGCAAATTATAACCTACATTAAAGATCGAATTCGAGAAGCCCAACATGTTTCAGTAACGGAAGATGATGTACGAAAGGAGATGTCCTGTGGAGCTGAACTTAAAATTTAAACTAAATCTGACGGTATTCTGTACTACCTAGATCGTATCTGGATTCCTAACCACAAAAATCTTCGTGAAATTCTTATGAAGGAAGCTCACAAAACGCGATACTCTATACACCCAGGAGCCGATAAGATGTATCAAGACCTACGATATACCTATTGGTGGCCTGGAATGAAAAAGGATATTGCTGTTTTTGTTTCCAAGTGCCTTACATGTTCCAAGGTGAAAGCTGAACACCAAAGACCCTCAGGACTTCTGGTCCAACCTGAAATACCTGTATGGAAGTGGGAAAATATAACCATGGATTTCATTACCGGGTTACCTCGCACTTCTGGTGGGTATGACACTATATGGGTAATAATTGACCGACTTACAAAATCAGCTCACTTTATTCCTATCCGCGAAGATTTCAAGAACGAAAAGCTTGCTCGTATATATATCAGCGAAATCGTAAGCCGACATGGGGTACCGTTAAGCATTATTTCTGATCGTGATGGTCGTTTCACTTCACGAACATGGCAAGCAGTACAAGCCGCTATGGGTACGCGATTAGATCTCAGTACCGCCTATCATCCTCAAACTGATGGTCAATCTGAACGCACCATTCAAACTCTTGAAGATATGCTACGAGCATGTGTTATAGACTTCAAGGGAAATTGGGACGCTCATCTACCATTAGTTGAATTTTCGTACAACAACAGCTATCATTCAAGTATCGGCATGGCACCTTTTGAAGCTTTATATGGTCGTAAGTGCCGATCTCCGGTATGTTGGCACGAAATTGGGGAAGCTCAAATCACTGGTCCAGAATTGATCCAAGAAACCACAGACAAGATCCATCAAATCCGGAACAATCTTCTAGCGGCCCAAAGTCGTCAAAAGAGTTATACAGATAAACGACGGAAGCCTTTAGAGTTTAACATTGGTGATCATGTACTTCTAAAAGTATCACTGTTGAAGGGAGTAGTTCGTTTTGGTCAAAAGGGCAAGCTAGCACCACGCTACGTAGGACCTTTCAAAATACTCGAAAGAGTAGGACCTGCAGCATACAAGCTTGATCTACCAGAAGAACTCAACAGGATTCATCCCACATTCCACGTATCAAACTTGAAGAAGTGCCTTGCTGATGAAAACCTCCACATTCCGCTGGAAGATATTCAGATTGATGAATCTATGCATTTTATTGAAAGACCTGTAGAGATCATCGACTTCAGAGAAAAACGTCTACGACGAAGTCGCATTCCAATTGCTAGGGTACGCTGGGAGTCGAAACGGGGACCTGAGTTTACTTGGGAACGTGAAGACTCAATGCGCGAAAAATACCCACATCTTTTTCCTACTACTACTTAAATTTCGGGACGAAATTCCTAAAAGTAGGGGATACTGTAACATTTGTCAAAAACGGGTTTCCAAAACCCGCTCCGTTTTGTAATCGAATATCAAGTTATAAATGTCACATTGTATATTTATGATTATTTTGATTTTTAATGATACATAATTAATAAACAAACTAAACTATAAAAATTATATTTGATAAAAAGTGAAAACAAAATAAATAAAAATGAAATGTTTCTGCCGGGGATCGAACCCGGGTCAGCCGGAACCGAAATCCAAAGACTTAACACACACACACATCACCACTCCGCCACTTGTTGTTTTCTGTCAACTTAGGGAAACAAATAACTCTTATACACAAACCTAGTTTAAACCGGTTGCGCCAACTGAGAAACCGAAATCGGCAATTCAACCGTCTAATCGTTTGATTAATCGCACATTCAGGTTTATAACCGATGCACCGACGATTTTTAATCAATTCAGATTGAATGAACTTCAATTTTGATCATCATCGGTTTTTATAACCGAAAATAATCAAAGTCCAAATTACTTCAATTCAAGACCCCTCCGCGACTCAGAAACATCATACCAACTTTCCATTTCATTTTCGTCACACATTCGGTTTACCAGAAAGCTTAAATCAACTCGCCGGAAAATTCTGCAAGTTCGCCGGAAAACCGTATTTGTCCTCAAATCGGTAAGTTCTTCAATACCATCATAGTCTAACAGTTGTTAAGCTATTTCTAACTCAAACCTTCCACTTGAGATCGAATTCAGGCACTGTTATCAGATAATTTCAGTTCGCCGGAAAAGTTCTGAAAATCTCTATTTTCATCTGAGAATCGGTAAGGGCATTCAAACCCTCTGTTAACATTTGTTGATCACTTCAATTTCACGATTAGCTAATCAAAACGGTTAATTGTCTTGTTCAGTTGAAGAGCACAAAATCAGAGACCGACACATTGCCGAAATTCTGAAATAAACCGTTCATCGGTATGTTCACTTCTAATTATCGTTTCTGCCATTTCATATTAGATTGTACAATGTTTATCAATCGAACTACACAAGATATAACGGTATAACCTACTGCCTGTAAAATTCAACGAAGAAGATGACTGTGATAACACTATAAGTATAATTAAAATTGGTATTTTAAACGGGTTAGACACACAGTCCAGCGGTGGACTGTGTGCAAATAATACGCACACGTCACGAGTTCGATCCCTGATACACGCACCCTCTATGTAATAAAATGCCTTTTTGATTAAAGCTGAACCGGGTTAACCCCGTTAGTTGTTAAGTATAATAAAAACCGAGATATTAACCAGGTTAGACACACAGTCCAGCGGTGGACTGTGTGCAACACTAAGTCGCACGTCACGCGTTCGAGTCTGGTTAACGGCACCGGTTCGATGATTTAAAATCTTTTTCTAAAAACAAATGAATTTTGAATAAATCGAATTAGTATATAAATATAATTAAAAACAAGATTATTTCGGGTTAGACACGTAGCTCAGTTGGTAGAGCTGCGTGCACGCGTACGGGAGGTCTCGGGTTCGAGTCTCACCCAGCGCATATATGCACACTGACCGAACCTGTCAACAAGTCAACGCTCAACGGTCAACGGTCAACACAAAATAAACAATTTTTTTTATATTTTTATTTATTTAATTTAATTTAAAAATCAATTAAAAATACTTAAAAATAACATTTTCAAAGATAGAAAATAGCCTTAAACTCACAAAAATATATCTAAAAATTCCATTAAAATCCTTAATAAAATCCACTCATTTACTATATTTTTCCGTTATTATTTTGGTTAGTAATTCTCGTTTTTCAACTCTCCCGACTCGTGCGCATCTCATCATCTCCATTCAAACGCACCCAATATGAGTGAATCTTACAAATTCCCCGTTTTAATCACGTTTTGGGGTGTATCATGTGTCTTGCTATATATTATATTTAAATCATTGTGCATACATCATATCATTAACATGTGTATTCAGTTTGTTTCAACTGTTGTGTGGTTATCGTTAGATGCAATTTATTACTTTCAACTGTTATGCCACGTTTTGGGACACTTGTAAGCTTCTTCTTACACCCCTAAACACCTGGCTTCACCTCTTTTGAGCTCTCCAAGTATAAATAAGTGTTCAAGTGTTTCATTCCAACTTACACCTTTCTTATTCATACTCTTCTCCCTCCTCTCAAAGTTCCTAGCTAAAAGGAGCATCCAACATAGTTCTATTGCACCTTAGGAATCACTTGTAAGTGTTCCTTCTTTGTGCATTTTCATTTATAGGCTTTTATAGCCAAAAGTCAAGCGTTTTATGGAAAACGCTTTGACTTTCGGTTAAGACCATTATGGTCCAGACATTGTTCGTAATGAACATGGCTAAGTGATCGTAAGAAGGTAGATGTTAATCCCTATAAAGGGCACCTAAAGATCACGTTTGCTAGACCAATTGACGGGTCAAAGTTATGATATTAAAAAGTCAAACAGGCCATTTTTTGGAAAAATTATAAAAAGATCTTAAATATGTTATGAAACCTGTTTTGACACTTAAACAAGTTGGTAATAATTATTAGAACATGTAAGAACATGTTCGGCTCGTAAATTTCAGTTCTAGAGTCTGTTCGCAACAGAAAGTCGCGAAGTTTGACTTCTGCTTTGACTTTCAATTCTGACCCGATTTAGATTAGTTAGATACTGATCTGAAGTTGCATTATGATCATAATATAATGTAGCATAACCCTCTGAGGTTATATTACATGATCATAATCAGAATCTAAGTTTATGCGCAAGTTCCATAATTATGCCACTCTTGACTAAAATGTCATTTTTGCATAAAACAAGGTTTTAAATAATAATGAACTTGAAAATGAGTTTCCTACTGATGTAATATTATAAGTAGGATTATTTGGGATGATAAACCAAGTTATAAACTAAGTTTTCAAGCAAATCCTTAAACTATGTCGATAAATGACGGTTTTAGCCCTTGTGGCTCATAAAATGATTTTAATCAATCTTTTCAAGGTAAATTATTTACCTACTGATATTTTATATTAAAATAACATATTCTAAACATTTTAATCGGACCCTAATGTCAGTTTTCATTAAACATCGCATAAAACGTCATTTTACGACATAAGCGCCATTTCGGCGCATAGTATGGTTTTAAACCATATTATTAACCAATACTTGATACCTACGGATTTTAAAACTTATTTTAAATATATTTACAGTAGGTACATGTTATAAACTCAGAATCCCAAATAATTTATAAACTATGTGTAAAATGACCAAAATGCCCATTCGGTGCATAGTTTGGTCATAAAAGATAAATTACACATATAATTAGTATCCTACTGATATTATGTCATAAATAAATTATTTTTCCAGAATACTCATGATTATAAACTTAAAATATGTTCAAGTTCCTTTTATATGGTATATAATTACCGAAATGCCCTTATGAGGCATAGTTTCATTTTAAAACCTTAACGGGCATTAACCAAAACGGGTTTAACCTTGTCATTTATGATTCAAAATCCAGAATGTATATAGTTTACCATATTATACAAGTCAATGTACTTGTCGGTTTAAACTACATTCTATCCGATCATCGTTTAATCAAGCGTTATACGTATTGATCATGTACACTATTCGGTTTATAAGACCGTTAGTATTTAATTAGCTAGCTTATGCCATAATCCAGACTAGTGCCTTGCCGGTAAATGCTATATGCACTTGGTACTTTTGTATACGGCTGAGTTATTTAAAAATAAAAGAAGAAGACTAGATCGGGTAAATACTCTCGACTTATTTTCCCTATATGGGCTTGGGATACGGTAAATTATTACCGCTTGGTCCGAAATGGGGTCAATCGAATGCCCGTTTGTGGCTAGTAAACCCACATATTCCATTTTAATCAGTTTTGTTTGATAACTTAAACATCGGGGGTTGAATTACCGTGTTTGTGGCTAGCCTTGCCGCCATTTGCCCAACACTCACCTACACACACTCAAAGTTCTTATCATTCTTACCATTCACACCACTCCCACCATTCTCATCATTCTTACCATGATGAGTTCAACCCAAATTGTAACACCCCAAAATGCGTAAATGAGATTAATTTGTGTTATGTAATTAAAGAGATATTAGAGCACATTAGTATGGTTACCATTTTAGATAAAGTTATACAATATTACTTTATAATTCGTTGTGAATTATTTATAAGGGGAAAAGATGATTTGCTGAGTATCAGCATATTGTAACGGAATGTATTTTAGTAATGTATGTCGATAAATATGACGGGCTCGGTTCAGGGATATACGGCTACCTCATATTGTGACTCGCCATAACTTGACAAAGCATTGTCGTAAAAAGCAAACATGTGGGGAGGATTATGTAAATATCCAAAATTTCAATATATATAAGCCCCTTATGGCTCATTTGGGTAGATTTTTCTCTCAAGTTAGAGAGAGAAATAAGAGAGAGAGTGTGAGAACTAGAGAAAGAGGGGTGGCCGGCGGTGGCGGTTAGCGGCGATTCGCGGTGGCCGGTGGTGGCTGGAGGTGGTCGGAGTTGGGGGTTACAACCTGGAACCAATTATCGATGCTACGAATGTAATGGTAAGCTCCGATTTCTCTAAATCCTTGCTTAAAGTCATTAAAATTGTATAAATCATATATGTCCAGAATGTTATCCTATAAGCCAGTTACAAAGAACCGATGATCCGCGAAATCCGACAGTTGAAACGTCTTGATTTTTTTATATATGGTTTACAACATATAGATAATCATTTTGAACGGTGGAAATAAGAAATAGCGTTGTTTATGTGTGACTTTGAAACCCATTTTTAAAGCAGTTCGTATTCCCGTTTTAGTTAAAATGCAACTTAGTATAATCGATTTTCCCGAAGATCCGACTGTTGGATTGAGCTGAAATTTTGACTGTAGCTTTCTGACATACGGATATTTAATACCTCCGAAGGAAATTCCGATCAGAGGTTAGGAACTAATGTTTTGAAAGCAAACAGTTTATAATAAATTTCTTATACGAAAATTAGGAAGTTGATGGTGTTGAATGGATGGTCTAATGGTATTGCATGTGCTATCTACGACTAGAGAAATGTTCATGATGCTTGATGTTGTGAACAAGGAAGGTAGGTATAAATTACTTGTACATTGTGCTTTAGATATGGTTCGTACGGCAAGTGTTCGATAAAATGTCTAGTAGATGATTGTAAATGAATTTGCATGTAACCACTTGACGAACATGAATGGAATGTAAAATATGATGTAATTTGTGATTTTAGTATGAATTGGTTGAATATGTGCATTAAAAGCTTGTAATAGGAGCTTAGTACGTGGTATGTCCGCCATATGTTTAAATGTATGCTTGATGTAATTCAATAAATGAAATTGTGTTAGTTATGGGATATTCGAACTTACTAGCAAGTAATCATGTTAGAACATGTTGAAATGACACCATGAATATGAAATGAATTTAATTTAGAATGTGTGTATATGCTAATAATGTGGTAACCATAATGACATGAAAGTATAGGATCATGTCAAAATGGGTGGAAGCATGGAAGGCTAACAGAAAGGATGTGAGGAAGCAAGTACGAAACGGACGCTTAATGTAAGTGATTTTCGGAATCACTTCTTCTTCTATAGATAAAGTTGTTATGTTGAATACAGGGAATCGTGTAAGAAATGATGGGTAAGGGTAAGGATTATGGTACGTATTATTGTGGTAAGTCATAGGAAGTTATCTATGTTCGAAATTTGAAGTGAACGGGTCAAAATGTAGAAAGTATGTGTCGGGTGTGGGTTTTGGATGTTATGGTATGGGAACATGTAAGAATGTTTAAGTAATCATAGTACTAAGGCAAGCATTGTTGTAGCGGCCATAAATAGTTAGCTATGTCGGAAATAACTTAGTGTAATCAAACGGGTCAAAATCAAGAAAGTCTGATAGAAGTATAGATTTGATTATGAGGACATGGGGTTAAGTCTTAAAATGATACAGAATGTTATGGGATGATATGGGACGTTATGGGTCAGTTCGGGTTGGAACGGGAACCGGAAACGGTTGTGTAAGCTTAAACAAGGAAAAACAGCGTCGTCAGCACAGAGGGGGCGTCGCCGACGACCTCCCTAGCCGTCGCCGATGCTGCCCGTTTTCCGACGCTCTAATCAACTGTCTACGCTAATGTGGACCCGACGTAACTACTCAGGAGGCGTCGCCGACGCTGTAGTCAGGCGTCGCCGACGCTCCTCACAAATTTGACATGCTGTTTTTGTTAGTTATTCACACCGTGAGCTCCATACCTTCTAAAACTTGTTCCGTAACCCTTAATGAACCCCGAAATATGAAAATAACTAATAGGGAGTTATGTAAACTTATTGAGCTATGATGATGCGTTATCGGGGATGATTAAGTATGTAAGCATGTATGTGTACGAGGTACTTACATGTTAGTGGTGGAATCCACAGGTAAGAAAGAATAGGAATAAGCATGCGCCTAGGTTAGTATGGATGAGACTTATACGTAAGGTAGATTGTGACGATGAAATGTTAGTATGAATTTATGGAAATGTAAGTTGTACGTAAGAGCTTGGATATGGAAGTATCTTTGTATATATGTATAAATGGCTGCAATACTTTTGAGTATTAATGTCACGAATGTTGTTTCTCAAGATGAAATGTAAGTGCATGTATACTATTGTTGGGCTTATAAAGATTTGATGTTGGGATGCAAGATTTTACCTGGAAAGATAACCGTGATGATTACCATAAGAAGAAAGAATGTGGCGTGGTCATTTAATTATGTATAGTTAGTATGTGTATAATGTCACCAAATATCAATGATGCGGTTGTATGTGGTGATTGCAGGTTGCACGGAATTATCATCACCATGGAGTGTAAGCGGTGGATGATCGAGTCAAAGTACGTGGTTTGTATGGGGGCGAGGTCATATATTTTATAAACGCAGATTACATTTTATCCTTTAGTTAAGAATGAAGCACACCATATTGTAAAAGGGACTATTCCAATGGTTTCTAGTATGTTAAAATGTTTAAAAAATTAGTTCACATTTCCGCTGCGTATTTTTCGTTAAAACATGTTAGGGTGTTTCACAAACCAATACCTAAATACCCCTCCAGCTGATCAGAATCAGTTGAATCAGCCTAACCTATGGACGAGGACTCCGACCCGGAGATGCTGCCATCAGGATCGAATGCGCATCCTATCGAAATTTCTAGTGATTCCAACTCTTACGCTGGATCACCTTATCAAGGTCCTAATGAGTGGGACCAATAATTTACTTTTGCAAATACTCCTTCCCACCATTCACAACCACCTCCCGTGCAAGAAGATGTCCACATGGAACACGTGGACCAACCCCAACATCCACTGAGCCGCCAAGGAGGAAACGTGGAACACGTATGTCGGTACGTGCGGACCAACGGTCGGGTTCGCTACCACCTTTGCCCAAATCTTACCCCACCATTCAAGAGGACCCACAAATGGGTGGACCCTCCAATGTTTCGCCTTTGGTGGAACCGACGCCAACATCAGTGGTTCAACAACCACCATCGGGTTATAACAACCCAATCCCAACGTATCCGGATAACACTGGATACGATCCTTTTAACCCAACTACCCCTATCGATTACCAAACACTTTCGCATGATCCTTACATGCAAGCAATCATGCATAATGCACTTTACCCGTCTCCTTTCCTACCTACTTATCCACCGATTGGATATCCAACTTATGGGTACCAGTATCCGGTTATGTCACAACTACAACCACAACCTCCACCGCCACTAGAGGCCATTAATGAGGCCTTAGAAAGAATGAAAAAAATGCAGCAGCAGGCGGAGAAAACGGAGAAGAAGACAAACAAGTTCTTCTAGAAACTCTCCAAGTTGGTCAAGGGAAAGAAGGACGAGTGAAGTCTCTTCTAATTATATGTATTCCCTGCGAGGACATTGTTATTTCTTTAGTCCCTGCGTGGACATTTTATTTCTTTTAGTCCTTGCATGGACAATCAGTTTCTTTATTTATTTCAAGTATTGTACTTTCTATATATGTATTCATCCTCTTCAAGCGATCATCTCGATTTTACTCGAATTTTTTATCAGCTATATAATTCCAAAAAGATCTTAATGGTTTTGATTTAGCCGAGTGGCACAGACCACACATATTGACAATGTATATATATATATATATATATGATAGTTAAGAACGGAAGGGTCTTCTGTCATGATAGTTAAGGGAAGTTATCCTTCTATCTAGAGGTGGTGTATAGGTTCAAGCCTCCAAGTCATTAACGTCAATGCGACCGGGACTTATAATCAACCATTAAGATCCTCTTATGTTAACATTCTAGTAATGTGCATACTCTTGGTTGTGTGACTTGAGGAATCACACTAACCTTCCAGGTAATGGACTATGTCCTAACCTTATATAGCCCTTGTGATCTGTTTGATCCCGGCTAGATATCACTAGTGCGGTGATGAATAAAACATCCATTAGAGATGTATTTTATATAGCTCTTGTGATCTGTTTGATCCCGGCTAGATATCACCAGTGCGGTGATGAATAAAACATCCATTAGATATGTATTTTATATAGCCCTTGTGATCTGTTTGATCCCGGCTAGATATCACCAGTGCAGTGATGAATAAGATATCCATTAGAGATGTATTTTATATAGCCCTTGTGATCTGTTTGATCCCGGCTAGATATCACCAGTGCAGTGATGAATAAGACATCCATTAGAGATGTATTTTATATAGCCCTTCTGATCTATTTAATCCCGGCTAAATATCACCAGTGCGGTGATGAATAAGACATCCATTAGAGATGTATTTTATATAGCCCTTGTGATCTATTTGATCCCAGCTAATATCATCAGTGCGATGATAAATAAAACGTCCATTAGTGATGTATTACCCTTTCGGGATTATGATTTATTTTATGTAGCCCATGTGATCTATTTGATCCCGGCTAATATCATCAGTGCGATGATAAATAAAACATCCATTAGTGATGTATTCCCTTTCGGCTTATAATTTATTTTATATAGCCCATGTGATCTGTTTGATCCCGGCTAATGACACGAGTGTGGTGATAAATAAAACATCCATTAGTGATGTAGTGCCTATGTGCCCTATTTTACATCCATTTGAGATACAGGCCTATGTGCCATATTTTATGTCCATTAGTGACAGGCCTATGTGCCATAACTTTATGTGCAATAGTGACAGGCCTATGTGCCATATTTGATGTCCAATAGTGACAGGCCTATATGCCATATTTTAAATGTCCTTTTTGACAAGCCTATGTGCTAAAAAATCGTCAAATATGACAATGACAGTTGTGACATTGCGATCCCCTGTCTAGTAATAAATGGACTATGTCCAGATTGTAATTTGCCTTTGATGGTCTTTTTGGAGACCTAGGCCAAATATAGTTATATTAAGCCTAAGAGTTGTGATGTTATTTACACTAGTGTAGGCAATGGATTTTTCTTATATCCAATGTTTAAAAGCCGATATGGTTATTATACCATGGCTAAGAGAAATTTTATTTGGTATTATAGAACCAAAGCTTTGAAGTATGGCTAATTCTAATGAGGCACAAAGTAGCCATTGGAACGTCAACTCTAAGGACGCTGAAAATATAGCCATAGATAATAATGATATCCAAGCGCGCATTGATGTGGCTGTGGAAAAGGCCATGGGTAAGGCCATAGAGAAGTTAAGAGAGTCGAGTGCTACTCGCTCTAAACCACTGTTGATTACCCCATCCTCAGCTCATAAAGAGAGCTATGTTCACTCATCAAATGCGAAAAGTGAACCAAGGAGGATAGACTTTGCTGATAGGTCCCGTTCTGCTAAAGAAAGGTGTACCTACAAATACTCCGTCTCCTGTAAGCCCCGAGACTTTAGTGGGGAAAAAGGAGCTGTGAAAACCCTTAAGTGGCTAGATGAGATGGAAACTATAGTAGATATCAGCGGTTGTGCTGAAAAGGATGTGGTCAAGTATGTATCACAATCCTTTAAGGGCGATGCCCTAACATGGTGGAAGGCAATGATTCAGTCAACAGGTAGAGTATACCTGTATAATCTGGGATGGTCTAAATTTATGGACCTTATTAAGGAAACCTACTGCCCACCCCATGAGGTAGAGAAAATAGAGACAGACTTCTTGTCTCTATCAATGAAAAACCTAGATTGTCGGAAGTATGTTTCCGATTTCAATTCTCTATCTAGGTTAGTTTCCTATCTAATCACCCCAGAATCCAAACGCATTGCGCGTTTCATCAATGGATTAGCGCCCGAGATTAAGGGCATGGTAAAGGCTGCTCAGCCTAATACCTATAGGTCTGCTGTAGACCTATCTCTCTCTCTCTCTCTCTCTCTCTCATACCCTTGATTTAGTAAGGCAGAAGTCAGTTAAGCCAGAAACTGATGGAAAAAGAAAGAGAGAAGATGACAACTCCCATAAGTTTAATAAGAAAAATAAAGGGAGATTCGTGTTCAAAGGGAACCAAGGCAAGTCGCCTGTGACGCCATTTTGCAAGACTTGCAACCGCAGACACTCAGGACAGTGTAATTCTGATTCACAAGCTAGAGCTTGTGGTATTTGTAAAAGCAGAGGGCATAAGACCCTATATTGTAAAGATCTTAAGGATGTTGTATGTTACATCTGCAATGAAAAAGGGCACATTGCAACTAACTGCCCTAAGAATTCAAAGAATAATAATCCGAAGCCTGGAGAGGCCAAGAAGGGGAACGCACGCGCTTTTCGACTGACTGCTAGGGAAGCTGTTAATGACAATAACGTCATAACAGGTACTTCCCCATTAATGATATTTATGCTAGAGTTATTTTCGATTCAGGTGCGGATAAATCATTTGTTGATCATAAGTTTAGTAAACTATTAAATTTACCCATAAGAACTCTAGATAAAATTTATGAGAAAGAAGCCGATGGAACCTTAGAAACTGCTTCTTCCATTCTTGATGGATGCTCTATATCCATTAAGAATCATTCCATCCCTATCTCTCTTTTGCCAATGAAATTGGTGGGGTTCGATGTTGTCTTCGGTATGGATTGGTTATCTTATAACCAAGCCCGTATTGCCTGCGATAAAAAGCTCATTGAAATTAAAACCCCATCTAGTGAAATGATCACCATTCCCGGAGACTCGCACTATGGATTGCCAGACAAGGTGTCGTTATTTAAGGCATCCAAGTGTTTGAGGAAAGGTTGTGTCATCTATATGGCACAAGTCACCATAAATGAACCTAAGCCGAACCTTGAAGATCAACCAGTTATCTCGGAGTATCCCGATGTTTTCCCTGAAGAATTACCAGGCCTACCTCCGGATAGACAATAGAGTTCAGAATCGACATCATACCAGGATCAGCACCCGTAGCTAGAGCTCCATATAGACTAGCTCCAACCGAAATGAATGAGTTAAGAGTTCAATCAGAAGAACTCTTAGAGAAAGGCTTTATCCAACCTAGTTCCTCGCTTTGGGGAGCTCCTATCCTCTTTGTTAAAAAGACAGACGGGTTCGATGCGAATGTGCATTGACTACCGTGAGCTGAACAAGTTAACAATTAATAATAGATATCCTCTACCCAGGGTCGATGATTTGTTCGACGAACTTCAAGGGGCTAGTTATTTCTCCAAGATTGATCTAAGATCTGGATATCATCAGCTGAAGGTTAGAAGTGAATATGTTCCTAAAACTGCCTTCAGGACCCGATATGGTCACTTTGAATTCTTAGTGATGCCTTTTGGGCTCACAAATGCACCAGCAGCATTCATGGATCTCATGAATAGAGTCTACAAACCGTATTTAGATAAGTTTGTCATTGTCTTCATTAACGACATACTTATTTATTCTCGTAATCAAGCTGATCACGAGAAACATGTTCGATGCATCCTAGAATTATTAAGACAAGAGAAACTTTATGCAAAGTTCTCTAAATGTGAATTTTGGCTTAGAGAAGTCCAATTTCTTGGATATATGGTAAGTGAGCATGGTATCCAAGTGGATCCTGCCAAAATTGAGGCCATAATAAATTGGGAAGTTCCCAACACTCCGTCTGAGATTCGTAGTTTCTTAGGACTGGCTGGTTATTATAGAAGGTTCATAGAGAACTTCTCAAGAATAGCCACTCCTTTGACTACCCTGACCTGTAAGAATGTTAAATTAATTGGGGTCTAAAGCAACAAGAATCTTTTGAGATTTTGAAACACAAGTTGAGCAATGCTCCTGTGTTATCTCTACCTGAGGGTATTGAGAATTTTGTTGTTTATCGTGATGCTTCGTACACCGGCATGGGTTGTGTGCTAATACAAGATGGCAAGGTAATTGCCTATGCATCACGACAATTAAAGGTGCATGAAAGGAATTACACCACCCATGATTTGGAACTGGTACTGTTGTATTTGCACTAAAACTATGGAGACATTACTTGTATGGTACGAAATGTGTTATATACACTGACCATAAAAGTCTCCAGCACCTGTTCAATCAGAAAGAGTTGAACATGCGACAACGTTGTTGGATGGAAACTCTTAATGATTATGATTGCGAGATCCGCTACCATCCCGGCAAGGCAAATGTGGTTGCTGACGCCTTATGTCGCAAGGAAAGGGTTAAACCTATTAGGATTAACGCCAAGAGCATTGAGCTTAGAAATAGCTTGAGTGAGAAGCTATTAGATGCGCAAAAGCAAGCCCTATTAGAGGCTAATATTCCTAATGAGGGATTAGGCGGAACTGTTGATCAGTTAACACCTGGATAGGATGGGATCCTAAGATTTAATGATAGAATTTGGGTTCCGATCTTTGGAGAACTTAGGGATCTAATCCTCCAGGAAGCGCATAATTCAAAATACTCTGTTCACCCAGTTGGTGACAAGATGTATCAAGATTTAAAGAAGAATTATTGGTGGATGGGTTTGAAAAAATCCATAGCCACCTATGTAGCTAAATGTCTGACGTATTCGCAAATTAAGGACGAACATCAGAAACAGTCAGGACTTCTACACCAACTTGAGATTCCCACTTAGAAATGGGAAATGGTAACAATGGACTTGATTACCAAGTTACCTAAGACCAAATGTGGTAATGACACGATTTGGGTCATCGTTGATAGGCAGACTAAGTCAGCGCATTTCTTGCCAATTAAAAAGACTTATAGTTCTGACAAATTGGCTAAGTTGTATGTGGACAAGATTGTGTCCCTACACGGTGTGCCAGTATCTATAGTATCTGATAGAGATACTAGATACACATCTCACTTTTGGAAAAGTTTCCAACAATCGTTAGGCACACGATTAAATTTTAGTATGGCTTACCATCCGCAAACTGATGGTCAAAGTGAGCGTACTATTCAAACTTCGGAAGACATACTTCGGGCATGTGTGATTGATTTGGGTGGAAGCTGGGATGACCACTTACCCCTAATAGAATTCTCCTACAATAATAGCTATCATACTAGCATCAAGGCTGCTCCTTTTGAGGCCTTGTATAGGAGAAAATGTAGAACGCCCGTATGCTGGGCAGAAGTTGGGAAGCCCAACTATCAGGACCTGAGATTGTCCTGGAGACCACGGAAAAGATTGTGCAAATCCGTGATCGTCTCAAAGCTGCTAGGGATAGGCAGAAAAGTTATGTTGACAAGAGGTGTAAACCTCTTCAGTTCCAAGTAGGGGACAAAGTCATGCTGAAAGTATCACCCTGGAAAGGTGTGATGCGTTTTGGAAAGAAGGTCAAGTTGAGCCCAAGATATATAGGACCCTTCGAGATAATCGAACGTGTCGGCACTGTAGCTTATAATCTCAGGTTGCCAGTGGAGCTTAGTGGAATTCATGATGTATTCCACATATCTAACCTTAAGAAATGTCTAGCCAATGAGTCACTAGAAATGTCGCACGAAGATGTGCAAATAGATGAAAACCTGAGGTTCATTGAGAAACCAATTTCGATCGAGGATCGACAGGTTAAGAAGCTCCGAAGAAAAATGATACCTATAGTAAAGGTTAAATGGGACGCTTTTGGAGGTCCCGAGTATACATGGGAGGTTGAGTCCACTATGCGAAAAAAGTACCCCCATCTTTTTGAATAAATCTCGAGGTTGAGATTTCTTTTAAGGGGGTGAGGATGTAACACCTTGTAAAATCGTGTCCAATAATATAGTGACACGTGTTATATTTTTAAATATAGTCTATTAAAGACCAATAAGGACTAAAGGCGTCAACATGCTCAAATTGAGCCTCTGAGTGACGAACCGATGTCAACATGCATAAATAACAGCCTCTAATTGACTGATGTGTCAACATGCTTAAATCATTAGCCTCTGAGTGACTGATATGTCAACATGCTTGAAATTTGGCCTCTGAGTGACCGTTGTGTCAACATGCCTAGCCACTGAGTGACAGTGGAATCAACATACTTATACTAAGCCTCTGAGTGATCCTTTACGTAGTCCTAACTCTCATATGTCCTGTTTATTGGACGAGAGTAATTAAATCCAATATTATTTGAAAGTTGGATATTGGAAGGATTAAAAGTGTCAACATGTTAATTCTTGCCTCTGAGTGACCTTTTAACGAACCGAGAGCTCGACAATATCCGGGCATAATCCCGGGTATGCCAAGTATTGGCTACGGAGGGCTAAAAGTGTCAAAAGGGTGTTTTAGAAGACTTTTATAAGCTTTAATAAGTTAAGGGGTTAAAAGTGTCAAACTCTGAAACTGGCCAAGGGGCAGTCGTGGGCCGCGAGAGACCAGGCCTGGGTTTCTCGCGGGGCGCGAGAAAGGCTCTGCAGCAGAAAGTTTTGCTTGGTCTCCAAACAAAACTCCAAAACCATTAATTCAAAACTATGGCTTCTCCAAACTGTTATGCCACGTTTTGGGACACTTGTAAGCTTCTTCTTACACCCCTAAACACCTGGCTTCACCTCTTTTGAGCTCTCCAACTATAAATAGGTGTTCAAGTGTTTCATTCCAACTTTCACCTTTATTATTCATACTCTTCTCCCTCCTCTAGAAGTTCCTAGCTAAAAGGAGCATCCAACATAGTTCTTTTGCACCTTAGGAATCACTGGTAAGTGTTCCTTCTTTGGGCATTTTCGTTTATAGGCTTTTATAGCCAAAAGTCAAGCGTTTTATGGAAAACGCTTTGACTTTCGGTTAAGACCATTATGGTCCAGCCATTGTTCGTAATGAACATGGCTAAGCGATCGTAAGAAGGTAGGTGTTAATCTCTATAAAGGGCACCTCCTGAAGATCACGTTTGCTAGACCAATTGACGGGTCAAAGTTATGATATTAAAAAGTCAAACATGCCATTTTTCGGAAAAATCATAAAAAGATCTTAAATATGTTATGAAACCTGTTTTGACACTTAAACAAGTTGGTAATAATTATTAGAACATGTAAGAACATGTTCGGCTCGTCAATTTCAGTTCTAGAGTCGGTTCGCAACCGAAAGTCGTGAAGTTTGACTTCTGCTTTGACTTTCAATTCTGACCCGATTTAGATTAGTTAGATACTGATCTAAAGTTGCATTATGATCATAATATAATGTAGCATAGCCCTCTGAGGTTATATTACATGATCATAATCAGAATCTAAGTTTATGTGCAAGTTCCATAATTATGCCACTCTTGACTAAAATGCCCTTTTTGCATAAAACAAGGTTTTAAATAATAATGAACTTGAAAATGAGTTTCCTACTGATGTAATATTATAAGTAGGATTATTTGGGATGATAAACCAAGTTATAAACTAAGTTTTCAAGCAAATCCTTAAACTATGTCCATAAATGACTGTTTTGCCCTTGTGGCTCATAAAATGATTTTAATCAATCTTTTCAAGGTAAATCATTTACCTACTGATATTTTATATTAAAATAACCTATTCTAAACATTTTAATCTAACCCTAATGTCAGTTTTCATTAAACATCGCATAAAACGTCATTTTACGACATAAGCGCCATTTCGGTGCATAGTATGGTTTTAAACCATATTATTAACCAAGACTTGATACCTACTGATTTTAAAACTTATTTTAAATATATTTACAGTAGGTACATGTTATAAACTCAGAATCCCAAATAATTTATAAACTATGTGTAAAATGACCAAAATGCCCATTCGGTGCATAGTTTGGTCATAAAAGATAAATTACACATATAATTAGTATCCTGCTGATATTATATCATAAATAAAATATTTTTCCAGAATACTCATGATTTATGTTCAAGTTCCTTTTTATACGGTATATAATTACCGAAATGCCCTTATGAGGCATAGTTTCATTTTAAAACCTTAACGGGCATAGAAGTTGATATCCTACTGATATCTTAACTTATTTAAAATATAATGGCATATAGAACTTGTCCATAACTTATCCGGTTACCCGATATCGCTTATATGCGCACATTTACGTATATATAACTATTTTACGGAAATTAACCAAAACGGGTTTAACCTTGTCATTTATGATTCAAAATCCAGAATGTATATAGTTTACCCATATTATACAAGTCAATGTACTTATCGGTTTAAACTACATTCTATCCGATCATCGTTTAATCAAGCGTTATACGTATTGATCATGTACACTATTCGGTTTATAAGACCGTTAGTATTTAATTGGCTAGCTTATGCCATAATCCAGACTAGAGCCTTGCCGGTAAATGCTATATGCACTTGGTACTTTTGTATACGGCTGAGTTATTTAAAAATAAAAGAAGAAGACTAGCTCGGGTAAATACTCTCAACTTATTTTCCCTATATGGGCTTGGGATACGGTAAATTATTACCGCTTGGTCCGAAATGGGGTCAATCGAATGCCCGTTTGTGGCTAGTAAACCCGCATATTCCATTTTAATCAGTTTTGTTTGATAAGTTAAACATCAAAGGTTAAATTACCGTGTCCTGGATATCCTTGGCTCAATACATTAGTTATTGGCCACGACCTTAGCACGGGGTGTAGGCATACACCTTTTGATGCTCATATGCATAATGCCCAAGACGTTGGGGATAACTCCTTTGTGAGTTCCTGAGTGGTGTGTATTTAATTATGTCTCGGTTTCTGTCCCAGGACCTATATGTATTGACAAACATGTGAATCTGATACAAGGTTGAATTTCAACTTTCCCAAGTTAATAAAAGATTTTGTGCCGTTTTGCACTTAAAACCATTTTTAAAGTTTTCAAAATGAGTCAGTTGGGTGTATTTACGAGCGTAAGCTGACGTATCGTCTAAAAGCTAAACTGCATGTACAATACGAAATAGGCCGGAAGCTGCTCGGTAGTGAATAAGAGGATCTTGCAAATCCTTAGATCTGTCTAAAGTCTGTTTTATATTCTTTCTTGTACAATTTATGATCCGCCTGTGGATCTTCTATTACAAGCATGTATATTATTTTATATTTCGAACATTCGGTTTGTAATAGTAATTTTACTCCAAGACTTCCGTTGTGCTAATGTTTAATTGACAATGATGTTATCAACTTACGTCACGATACTCCCATTCGGGCCCACCGGTGTATGGATTTCGGATTGGAAATCCGGGGTGTGACAGTTTACCCTGGTTTGAAGACGAGTATATTCCGATGTGATAAATTTCGCCAATAGCCCAGTTAAAGGATTTATCGGTTATTAAAAAAAGGATTTTCCCCTACTCTATTAACCAATTCATTTGACTTATTGGAATTAAATTATTTCTTTTTTGGAAAGTCATTCCACAATATTTTGACCCAAGAAAACTCGACCATTTTTATAAAAAATATGAACTGTTTTACAGAAATATTCATAGCCTTAATATTATTTTATTATATACATCCATTGCCTTTTAGGGGCTTTTCAACTCTGGGTAGGAATTTTTGTTGCTGCTAGAGAAGCTTATTGCGATCACAGTGGAATTATATTTGTTTTCATTGCTATGGCCTTTGACTTTTGCTTTGGCATCTCTCCTCACATATATTCATGAACATCTAGAAGATAGTGGATACATGCCAGTTGTTCTTTTAGCATTTCTATGTTGGATTAAATATTATGTATTATAATAATGACACACTTTTAAGTTCATTGCATGCAATTTAACAAATGTAAATGGCGTGTACAATATTTATATTTATGTACCTAAAATAATTTATATATTTTCATGTACCTAAAATAATTTACAACTTCTTTTGCAAAAATAAAAATAAAAAGTAAAAACGGATTCTATGGTACACACCTTGAAAAGAAAAGTGTATTTGGGTTAAAAGTAAATTTAAAGGTAAAAAAAATAACCCTCAAATTGCATCTACTTTAAGTAAGGTTTTGATGTCCTTTTCTCCATTAGATGTTATCAAAATCTATCATGAAATACATGAATCTATGTCTTCAACCTCACTTTATATCAACTTTTAGAATAAGAAAAATAAAATAGAACACTTGATACATTTATCATGTTAGTTTTTTTTCCTTAAATTAAATCAGCAATAAAAGTTAAAGCATACACTATAAAATATCTAACCTATTTTCTTTTGGTTTGAAGGTAAGAATATGAAGTTTAAGGGCATCTTAGTCAAAGATTTTTATCTAACTGTATTTATCTTGTAAAGTAAGTTTGGTATACCAAATTTGTGACAGAATTACTCAAGAATTAAGGGTCTGCCGACATATTAACATTTTAATCAATCAAATTTTCTATTTTTTTAATGATCAACGAAATAAAAGTTCAGTTAACTGGGGTAACACAATGACAAAAGGCGATCCATACATCCACGACCGCATATAACGCTGAGTATCCCAAGCCCACCATTTTGAGTTCAGGGAAAAACCCACCGCCCAAAGGCATAATGTGGTAAAACCCAGTTGGAATTGAATTCGAACTTAAGACCTATAGTCCACAAACCCAAATCTTCACCTCCTCTTCAACACTAATTGAACTATAGCTCATTCGCATTTAAATTATTTATTTTTTGGAACGACGACTTTCTTGTATTAGGCTACCGCACTCCCCAAATTAGAGAGCCATGTTGCCTCACCCCGGCAAGACTATGTTGTCTTAACCAGGCTATGCTGGCTTTAGAGTTTGGCTTGGGCGTTCCCTGGGAAACCATACCGGCAGTTGCCACTTGACAGTTGTTGTGTCACCACAAGAGCAGAACTCTCTAGCATAACACACAGTGAGACACTTTTGTAAAGAGGCTAGACTTTGTCTATGATTGTCTAATTGATCAAAGTAACACACATAAAGATTAAACTTAAGTTTTTATTAAAAGACCTAAAACTTCCTACCACTAGGCCAAGTAATGTTGCAGGTGGATGTTATTTAAATTCCCTATTAACAAGAGTATCTAACATTTAGTCTTAATATAATATTTTAATCACCTTAAATATACATATACATAAAGTTTAGCATATATATATATATATATATATATATATATATACCATTACTATTTTAAGAGTGAATTTCAAATTTTGTCCTTTATCTTTATACTTCTTTTCACGTGGTGTTCTTTTTCTTTAAAATTGATAGGTTTTGTACTTTATGTTTTCAAATCTTGCACGTTATGTCCTTTGAGTGTAACTCTGTTACTTTTTTATGTTAAATCAGATCACTCAAGGACAATTAAGTCTTTTACTAATTATTTATAAAAACAAGTTAATAAATAAAACAAAAACAAATTTAAAATTAATATTAATATTACTATATATAATAAAAAACTAAAAACACTCTTTCTTATCTTTTCTCCCTCTCAACCACAACTCGCGTCTTCGACTACCTATTGCCACCACCACCCATTCCTGTCACCACCACCCACCCTTACAACCAGGCACCACCACTTGGCCACCGCCACCGCCACCACCAGTTCACCGCCATCAGCCGAACAACACATTACAGCTCACACCCTCTCCCCAATTTAAAAACCCACAAACCCCCAATTTCAAAATCTTAATTCAAACCCACCTCAATTATCTCAGGCCAAAATTAGATGTGGCTACTCACAAACGGTCGTCGTATTAAACCCTGAAATAGGATTCATTTCATTAAATTCCGAAAACATATTGTTCGAATTCAACGGCCAAAAGTATTTGTGAATAATTTGTTCTAGATCAATCGTCAATCGAAGAGTATGTGATATACGTTAAATTATATATATTTAAGTCCCCCATTTTACTCCTGTTTTATGCGTTTTTTTACTAAAATTTGTTTAGGTACTTAAACGGGCACTTTTGTATTTTCAGGTCTTAAACGGCGTGCCACAGACAAAGTCAGAGAAAAAGTGGCATTTACAAGCATTCCGGATGAATTCTGCAGAATCTGTTGAAGTAACAGCTCACGCACGGCCGCGCAAACCATTGGCACGACCGTGCGCGACTCGCCATCTTGGGAGCACTGGAAGTGCACAAGGCAGTGCAGTTGATTTCTCGGCATGCACGGCCGTGCGACCCAGGTGCACTCCCGTGCACTACCTGAACACTAATCAATAGACTGTTTGAAGACCACGCACGGCCGTGCGACCCATCTGCACGACCATGCACATCTGAAGTTTTGCCGCCCCAATCGTCCACTTGTCTGGCCCATACCTTGCAGCTGACGTCACGCTGATTCCACGGGCGTGCACTTTATGTGCACGGCCGTGTGGATATGAATTTCTCTATAAAACAGTGCAGACGCTACTGATCAAATTGTTGGGTAATTTTTCGTGCTTCTGGGCGATTTCTGGGGTCCGAGAGCTACTTGTTTTGGTCGATTTCAAGCCTCAAAGTTGTAAGAGGCTCATCTATCATCCAATCCATCAAATCCTTGCTTGTTTATGGTTTGATTTCTTGTTCTTAACATACATTTTAAGCACATTTGCAAGCATTGAGCTGATGTTTATGTATTGTTATCATGAATGCTATTAAGATACTTGTTCTATGAACAATATTTAGTTTGTAATCTTGTTTGAATGAAGCTCTAGCAACTTTTTCATGTTTGAATCTTGATGATCATATGGCAAACTTGGTTCATTGGTGTTGGATTCTTGATTGTGGTTGTTTATCTTGGATGATTAATAAATGGTTAGTTAGGATAAGTTGGCAAAACCCCTTAATTACTCATTTGTTAGTAAACTGTTAACTTGTTAATGTGTTTACACCATGAAACTAGAAATGGGTATTGGTTTAATAAAGATAAATCTAATTTTGATCAAGAATGTTTTCTTACACGTAAGGGCTCTAACGGGTTAGATGGTGTTATTGCGAGTTCTTGACATGGGTCATAATCTTTATTTAGTATTTTTGGTTAAAATGGCTAACTTAGTATATTTATGTTCAAGACTTGCAAAATGGATAGGTTTGTGATATGATCTACTTTATGCTTGTCTCGGTGGTTGTATTGTGTTATCGGTATTCTTTCCTTGATTAAGTGAGGTCAGAAAACTCTTAACAGATGACTAACTTATTTTTAAAATATTCGCATGAAAACATATCAATAGTTCGCTAATGAATATTTTTAGGTGGTTAAAGTGTGTTTATCGCGTTAACTTTCCGAAGGATTATCATGTTAGGATTCCCGAAAGGGATACTAATTGTCTTTATAATTGGAATATTGATCAAATGCCTTTGCGACATTTCCAACTTAGTTAACATGCTTAGGTTGTTTATAAAACAAGACAAAAGAAAAAAGAAATTATGCTTTTCTATTTGGAGTCTTTTTGTTTTAAAATATATTTTTAGATAATTTTAGTAAAAACTCATTCACATATCTTTTACCGGTATACTAATGACAACGGTTCAGTACATAAGCGTCTGCCGGCGTCCATGGATCGATATCTGGTTCTTAACCATACTTTACTACATATACGATAGGGTACATTTGTCCTTTTGTGTGTGTTTTAATGTTAAGGTATAAATCATTTTTATAAATATTAAAACAGAGTTCGTGTGTAAAATTAATTGTAAAAATATGTATATATACGCACACGTCAGTATGTGAGCCGACTAGCCGGGTTTGTTGGATCTTGACACCTACCCGTTGCAACCACCATCACCACCACCACACATCCGATCTCCACCACCAAACAACCGCAAGAACAAGTTGGAGTATTTTGCCAGAACAAATAATGTTCGAACACCTCCAGATTTGTCCGTCGTTCACCCGCCTCCTCGCCACCACCGCACCCCTTTAACCATATTTGAATGAGGTGACTGCTAACATGTGATTAGGTGGGCGACTGGTAAGGTTTTGGGTTTGGGCTTGTAATAGCATGTCGTTTAATGGAGGATTGGTGCTTTGGTGGAGTTTCCTGTGAGAGAGAGAAGGGGAAGAGAGTTTAGTGAGAGAAAGGACTTGACAAATGGAGAGAGAGTTTTGGGTTTATTTATATTCTAATTTTTCTAATTAACATATATTTTAATTAAATAGACAAAATTACAAAAGTAACCTCATGTGACAAGCACATGATCTTTTTTAACGTTAAAAATTAACTAAGTTAAGTTCAAAAGACATAACATGCAAAATTTAAAAACATAAAATATAAAACTTAGCATTTTTAAAGGTAGCGGACACATTTTAATCACCTTAAATATAAAACTAACTCAATTAAAATTCAAAAGACATCACCTGAAAAAAAGTATAAAAATAAAGAACCAAATTTAAAACTCACTCTTATTTTAATCACCTTAAATATACGTATACATAAAGTTTAGCTGACACATTTTTTTATACTTTTTTGCTATTATTATATCTTATTATCGTGGATCCAAGTCCCCCCTCTCTTTTTCCTCATTATTACTATATCGTTGTGGGTGGTTGGTATGTTTCGATTGTTGATTGGGTTTCGTTTCTAATTCAAGCACCCATAATTAGTTGGGGTTTGGTCCATTAATTTGATTAATTATCATTCATATCCTTCTTATGGATTATTAAATACTTATTTCAGATAAATTAACATATTTGATCTTATACATAAACTAATAATACAAATGTAGCATTTCTTAATCAAATAAAATGAAATATAGTTATTTCATCAGTATTTATAGCAAACTTAATGGCTAAATTCGTAAACTTAAAAATAAAACTTTCTAAAGATAGAATTTTAATTTATGCATTTTTATCTATTTGCTCTTATGAGATTACTTTTATTATACGAAAAACGTGGTCAAATTTTATATGGTTAAGACTAAAGAAACCCATTTGGGTTCCAATCTGTTTTTATATTCAGAAATAGAACACTTAAATCATTTTTATAATGGCATTGTAGAATGCATTTTTTTTAATCCCGGTTTTCAATGTGAAAGTTATTTTTAATTATTGAAGAAGAAAGATTAAACAAAAAATTAAAAATCCAAAAAAGTATTCATATGGTTTATAATTAATTGTTCTTACTTAATTTTTTCCATCATTTTTAGGTGAACGATGGGTCCACTTCGAATAACTTTCATCTAATAGTATTTTGGATGATAAATTACATAAATCATCTAATAACAAAAAAAAACATTCATACACGTTGAATCGCCTGCATAGAGAAAAAAAATATTTGATTTGATTTTATAGCGTCGGTTTTCTAACATATAGTAATATATAAAACAGTTTTTCAACAATTACAAGTTTTTTTACTCTCAGTCATAAGTAACTTCTATTTGATTATAAAATTGTCACCGACTCATCAATTTAACTTTTTGAGTTACATATAAGATAACTTTTGCATAGCTAAACTATAATGCAATATTGTTTTTACCGAACCTGAACAAAATCGATACCTCTATTGATTTTTATATTTTCTTAGTTTTAATACAAGTCAGTTTTATTTTTTTCACCACATACAGAAAGAGTAACATATCACAACGTAATTTTATAAGTCACAACCTTTTTATTTTTATTTTTTTATTAAATAGATACTATTATAATATGTTATTTTATGTTCTGTACAGGTATACCAAAGTCCAGCCACATTATCTGACAAAATTCCACTAGTTATTATAAACATTTGGTCCATTTACATTGAAATAAAAGCCAATAAACCACCATCAAGGAAAAACACTCTTCCACACTTTCTCAATATATTTTACTGGATTCTTATGGAAATTTTGTTTGACAAGTGCAAAAGGTAAATACAAGGTTATAACCCTGTAATCATCAAAATTTTCTAAACATTTACACATATATATTTTTTTTCAATTTTTGGGATTTTTACAATATATATATATATATATATATTAATGGTAACGTCTCCTTCTACTCTTAATAAGTTCTCCCTCGTTGTAGGTTCATGGTATTTTCCTTCTTCCACCATGAATATCAACTTTTTCACACGTTACAAAGTAATATATACTTTTTTAACGGTAAATTTGGGTTACTAACGGATTACTATAGTATTATCATACCACAAGCAGAACCATCCAAGCATATTCATCTCCACTAGGTTATTATGCATATACACTAATTCAGGAGAAAACCTAATAAATCTGGAAAACTCCCCTCCCCCTTGGGAACCGAACCCATAACCTAATGTACTAAGCGTTGTCTCACCCTAAAATGTCAATAGACTATAATGCCATAGACAATATATGTATATATTGATGGCCTGGTAGCAAAATAATAAGTAAAGCTATATAAAAGTCTTTAAATTAAAATTTACACTATTTATAAATATTCATAAAATTATATAAAATATGGAAACTTATAAAAAATTTTGATTCGTACAAACTTATTAAAGTATAAAATTTGTTTTATTTTTAATTGCGTGGTATTTAAACATTAATGAATTTATATTTTATGATACCAAAAGATAATAGTTTTTCATAACATATAATTTGGTTCTGAAAATATTTCATATTTGTAAACTTTGGTGAAGTTTGAATGGAATAACGTTTGTTAACGATGATATACATACGACTGAGAAAATATTTTTGTTGAAGAGTTTGTGTGTTGTTAATGTGATTAGTGACCTTATAAGTTTGTAAAAATTTTAGATAATCTACATTGCTGATGCTTTTACGTGACGTAACAAAATTTGATAATATTTAACCAAGAAAAAGAACTGTAAAATTCAACAATATATTATAATCGTTATTAGTGCTCTAGTGGTAGTCACAGGTATTTAAGTTTCACCTATGGTATGTCTGGGTGAGTTTTCTTCTTCAGGTCTTAAGTTTGAATTCTGGGTAATAAGGGTTTCTTATTGAGGAGTTTAAATTAGAGATCTATTGTGCAAAAAGGCTTTCTAGTACAGACTCGATTAAGACAACGTATGCTAGACCTCCCAACATTCACAAATAATTCAAGATCTTTAAAAAAAATTACACAATTTCGTATGTGAGGTAAAGTCTTGAAGAAAGTGGAGACGTTCCATAGATACTCTGAACCATGCATGGGACAAAGTCATTCACCACATTTATTCGTTTTGTTTGTGGATATTATATATATAATTAAAGCTGTACTCTCCTCTATTTTAAATATAATTTTAATTAATTAATTATTATAATGATGGAACAACTTTTCGGTCATATAGTATATTATTTTAAGTATCTATTAAAGTTTAAAGTAAGTGTATATTTTTGTTTAGAAATTTTGTTATCTGAACTCGGGAGTGATTATAAGAAAAACTCTTTATTCGTAAGAAAATTTTAATATCGGGGATGGATTATAAGAAATCTTTTTATTAGTAAGAAAAACTTATTAAATAATATATTTGTGTTGAAAGTTTTTGGGTTTTGTTAATTTTCAAAGGTTAGGATTTAACTTTAACATTTAGTTTTTAAGGTCTAGGATTTAGGTTTTTTTAAAGATTATGGTTTATTTTTGAGGGTTTAAAATTTAGGGTTGAGTAATGATTAAATAGAGTTCTCTAATGATACCTCCCCATGTGTACTTTATTATGTATAATACATTTGAGAAGAATAAAATTATTATTTATATTGATTTTCAAGAGTTTACAAGGTTAAATTGTCTTTTTTAAGGCTGGATGTGTATAAAAGTTGATTTTCTAGTGGTAAATGCAAATCAGATGTATATTCCATATTTTTTATAAATCATCATATTTGTTTGATGTTTTATTAGTTTTTCTTTTCTAAAAAAAATAACATCATAACGATAATGTTTTTTTATTCTTAATATGAGTATGATATTATCATATAAAAAAATACGTGTTTTAAGTTTATTATGCCTTCAAATCCACTAATTAATTGTTTAAATGTTTTGTATTTCACTAATTAATTGTTCAAATGTTTTGTATTTCACTAATTAATTGTTCAAATGTTTGTATTTCACTAATTAATTGTTCAAATGTTTTATCACTGCCTATATTAGTATGTTTTGTTATCCGTTACATCATGCGCACACACCATGCGTATTTGATTTTTTTAAAGATGAATTAACATCTTATGTTGTATCTCACACTTATGCAAGTTGAACAGATATGAAAAGAAAATCATTAGTTTTACCATTGGATAGTTCGATTATTAAAGTGTTTTTGGCTTTTTTTCTCCTTGCAACTACATTTATTGAATAAAATCAAATGTCAATGAACCGACATTAGTGTAGTGGGTCGAATAAAGTAAAATTAACCAGCAATGACAAAAATGACCCTATAATGTAAAACACATACCACAATTTAAGCAACATTATCTCGGAAATTAAAATATACATTTTCAATTGCAATAGTTTTTTTTTAACGAGAAATACAACAATTCAGACGGAAACTCAATAAACATGAGAAAACCTTTTTGTGGGAATCGAACCTCATGACCTAATGGTCATAAGCCTTAGGCTACTCGGTATGGGTGATGACCCTCCTTGGAGGACGACCATCCACGTCAGCGCCACGTCATAGTCCTAATGCCCCTCCAAGAATGGAACCAAGGAAATGAGTGATAGCCTTACCCCACCTAGTTAATTTATTTTTCTTTCTAATATAAAATAAATCATTAATATTAAAAACCACACATTACATAACCTAAAAAATAAAAAATAACTTAAAAAAAAACATAGCATAAAAAAATACAAATCCTAATAACTCCATTTTTCGCGATCTTTTCGTTATTTTTTAAATTGCTCAATCTTCTTCCGGATACGAGTTTATGTCGCTCGTCATTATCTCCCACTCTTTGTATTCATTCTTTTCACTCTTCAATCGAACCATTTCTTCCATCTCATGTTTCTTCGCATGTGCCTTTTTGGTCGTGACTTCGATGTACACTTTGAACTAGGTCATAAACTCGTCCATTTTGGAACCGTCCCCCGTTGCGGCTTGTTTTTTTTCAGTCACCGCCTTTTTGGATTTGTCCCTGCCCGGGGGACGTTCCTCCTCTCGAACCCCATACTCTTCTTCGTCAAATCCGGGCTCGTCATTTATATTTATTTGGCATCGTGCGTCCAAGCCCCCCGCACTATAACTACCGGTTTCCGAAGTTTTTGTTCGTTTAGCCATTGCAACCTCATTTGGAACCAACGCCCACTTGTTACTGGTTCGCAAAACTTCCCAAGCCCGTACATGTGGGAAAACGACCCGATGCGAATCTTCATGTTTATGCATCGCCTCTTTAAAAACATCTTCGTCACTCCTCCCACTACGACGATTAACACTAGTATATAACTTATTATATATCGCCGAAAAGCGGTTCACGAACGGATGCATCTTTCGCCACTTCAAAGAGATGGAATCGATATCGCGATAATTACCTTCTTCCATAATCGCTAGAAACTTTGATAATATTTCTTTCCAAAACCGATCGCCGGTATGGTTGTTACCTGTATTTTTAGAATGTAACAGAAGTATATATTAAAAAAAATGTAAAATTTATATATTTTTAGTATAAAATTTATATATTTTTACATACCGATAATGGGGCTTTTGATGTGCTAATCCACGCCCTCGCTAACGCCTCCTCCTCGATCTTTGTCCAAGGTTTTGCCTTGGCTTTCGAAGGTTGATCTTTGTCACCCATCACTTGCTTCCCTTTATTCCGTTTCGAGGATTGTGGTTGTGGTTGGGGAGACTCCGGAACATATTCTTCAATGTCATCTTCTACGGGTTGTTGTTAGGGAGACTCCAGTGTTGGCGAAGGTTGTGGTTGAGATTGAAATTGCGAGTCGAATGGGTTTTCCATCATCATTTGTTGTAACGATTGTATTTGTTGTATTGATTGGAGTTGGCTCATTTGAGAGAAAGTGTCGGGGTTTGTTGAAAACCCGAGAAAGTGTTGTAAGAAAATTGCGAGGATGACCAACGCGGTTTCATCGTTGGATAGTAGCTGGGTACTGAGAAAATGTTCCGGTTTGGGTTCGTGTTTGGATTCGGGTTGTATAGATCCATGGCAAAAGTAGAAGAATTTTATAAAAAGTAGAAGAATTGTATAAAGTTGAGAGATATAATTTGTTGAAGTGTGTAAAAAATAGGGTGATTTTGGTATATTTGTAGGTAAAATTATTGTTTTTAAGAAAAATTGATTTTTTTTTAAATTATAGCCGTTGAACGGCAATATTTTTGTCTTTATATGCTTCGTCGCCAACGTCTCCTCCTGGACGATCAGGACGCCGCCGGCCCAGTGGAAATGGTGTTGGGGGGCGTCATCAAGCCAGGTCCGGCCTAGACGACCCCACACACCGAGTAGCCTTATCCAACCCTGAAAACGCCACTAGCGTATAATGAAATGGGATTTCAATTGTAATAATCATATCTTAAATATTAAATCTTAAGCAATCAAATCTTAAATTATTATATCTTAAATACTTAAATTATCTAAATACAATCATCATGTTATCCAGAATCAATTAATTTTAATAATTAGTATTAATTATTAACAACAAAGTAGATATATATTTGATCTTCGATCATGGACTTCAAAAAGAGGAAAAAGATCACATTATATAAGGCACCAAGATATAATAGATGTAGATTAATGGTTTTTTTTTTCAGTTTGACTTATTTATAACAATTACTAAACTTTAGTTTTACTGGCATGTAAAACCACCATATAAAAATCAATTTAATTCGATCAGTTATGCCTAAATAAATTGATTTATGGGCCTTAATATTTTTCCTGCCGATTTTTGGCACTAATTATAGCATAAATGTCGTGGTCACTGAATTTTAATAATCCCTCCTTATGAAGCATAGAAATGCATTGATCGTTCACATGTCCAAGTTGATAATGTCATAAGTAATCTTGACTATAACTATTCCTAATGAACTTGACATTTATATTATATTATATTATCATAAAATTAAATGATTGAAGGTTTGGGATGCAACTTGCTCAAACATAAAACATTTCACACAATAAATGGAACCAACTTTATAACTGTAAACAAACATATAAACATCATCCTCTGATAAATCATAAAAAAATATGTTTAAAAAGTAGGAACAATATAACCAAGTTATAAAGGGGTGTTTAGAATAAATTCAAAATTTGACTCGATTCAAATTCGATTATCAATGTTCGAAATCGAGTCCAGTGATTTTTTTTAAATATAAGTTTATATCTCACTACTAAATCATACTTGCCAAGTTACATCAAAACAAAAGAAAGACAGGCAACAAGTTGCGCCGCCACCCCTTTCTGAATTGCAAACCCTAATATACCGAAGACAAAACCTTGCCCCCTGGGGCTGAACAATTGCTCTAGATGAACCGTTGGACCCTGATTAAGAAGTGGATAGCTTTCGACGCTAGGGGGCCAAATGTGTCCAGTAATCGAATACGAATTTAAGATTTTCAATTCGGTTCGATTCGAAATTCGAATTCAATTTATATATAGTTTTTTTAATACCTTGATTAAGAATTGGATAGCTTATGGCGCTAGGGAGCCAAATGTGTCCAGTAATCGAATACGAATTTAAGATTTTCAATTCGGTTCTATTCGAAATTCGAATTCAATTTATATATAGTTTTTTAGTATATATACATACACATATAATTTCTAAATTTGAGCCAACGTATGAATTTCATCCATAAGTGATAAATTTATTATTCATAAATTACCAAACCTAATGACAAATAGGCCACACTATTTATTTCTAAATTAATACCCAACTTAAATTGTTACCGGTAACCAACTTATCTTCTATATTTTAGTGTTTTGACATGTTGATAGTTAATTAATTTTACATATTATTGTATCTTATGTTAAATATAATAACTCTGTAGTAGTTTAAAATCTGAAAGTAAAATAATTTATTGTTTAGGGTGAATTTGAATTAAAACGAATTTATTCGAATTCAAATAAAAAAATTAAATTCAAAAATTGGATTCGATTAATTCGAAAATTCGTTATTCAATTCGCTTTTAACACCCCTATACTAACAAAGTGAAACCTTGAGGACAAAGCTATTTCATATAACCCGATCGATTCTTCAACAACCTATATTTCATTTTGATACAAGTATATACTTTGTATCCTGTATCTAATATCCATGTTTAAAGGAGTTTAATGAACTTCAAATTTTATAACATTCATGAAATGCTAGGCTTGCCAAATTCTTCCTATATGGTATTAGGGTCGCTATAACTTCTAGTGAATAGGCACGATAAATGTTGGTATCGGTCAATATATTGAAAGTAAATATTTTTAAATTATCTGGCGTGCGGCGGTTAATTACATGATAATTCTAAGTTAGCTTTCCAATAGTTTGTGGTTTAAGTAAGTTGGAACCAGGAATTGATGTGGCATCCAACCGGTTTTCGCCTTCTCGATACAAGATCTTTTTTGCATACACAATTTTGTGCAAGGTTTGATCCTTAAAAAGAGGATTATCAATCGATTATTACAGTGGCTTGTTGGTGTCTTTGGATAGTTCGAAACAACTTACTTTTCAAGAATGTGCCAGTTAAGGTTGATAGCATATGTGGAGAGATCAAGCCATACAATTTTCTTTGGACTAAGAATAGAATACAAAAAATTGCATTTGAATTCGCCTAGTTAGAAGTCTTTTGATATACAAGTGTCTTTTGTTGTTTGTTGTTTGCTGCTCTTACTGGTGGCTTGTTAGCAGGGTTGTACCTTTTCTTATAAAAGTTACCGTTAAAATAAGTTCTTTTACTTAACCAAGTGGCACCGGCACATTAACTAATAGGGGTGAGCACACCTTAACCATTAACCGATATTAATCGTTAATCGAATTGTCACTGAACTGAATTAACCGATAATCGAGATTAATCGACGGTTATAGTAAAGGTTTTGTGATTAATTGATAAATCAATTATGGTTACGATTAAGAGTGTCCTATAACCGAACATTAACTAAACCGAAATGATACATCAGGAATGTTATCACAACGCCCGCAAATATGTGTGTTTTAGATGTAATGACATCGAGGTCCAATATGATGGAATTTACAAATTTGAAGGAATTAAATATCATGCTAAACATTCTCACACCATAAGTGAACTTTATAACTGATTAATCGAAATTGAAGTTCGGTTATGATTATGGTTTTGAAAATCCTATAACCAAGACTAACAATTATGGTTATGATTATGGTTAAGAGTAAAAACCGAACCCACCCACCATTTAAGACCCCTATTAACTAATACTTGGTGAGTAGTCTTTGTTTTTGGAATAGTTGGCGGCGACATTTATGTCACTTATTTATAAAATAGGGGTATTAAACAATGGGGATCACAAAATTAGTCAATATTTTATAAAAATAAACATATTAGATATTTCATTTTGGAATTTCCATCTTGATTAATTAAGGGTGAGTATAGACATTGAAGTATTTTTCTTTATATTAATGTCAACCTTCTCATAATCTAACCAAGGTTGTTTCTCTTAAAATTATTTTTTGTTGATTATCAACCAAAGTTTTCTACTCTGCTAGACGATAGTGACAAGGATTATAGTATTGGAATTTTGCTTCCTTTCATGAGTTCGACAATACCAATATGAAGGACTTAAACGGTTAATTATGAAAGTATAAGGGTGGTTCTGTTTTGATATCATGAGTTAGCTTAGAGGAGATCAAATAATAATAATTAGTTTTATTATTATGAATTTAATAGATAATAATAACTAGTTTATTATTTAAATTAATGTTAATCTAATATTAATATTCAAATTAGAGGCATTTGAATTATGGTAGGTTTAGATGAAGTGGATAGATATGATAGACGAATATGAGTAGAGTAGTATAATTAGGCTTGTAAACGAACTGAACGTTCAGCAAATAATTCGTGAATTATTTGGCGGGAAGTTCGTTTATGTTCGTTCGTTTATTAAATGAACGAACACGAACAAGAAATTCCGTTCGCTAAGCTAAACGAACAAATATTAACAGAAGATGCGCTCGTTCTTTTACGTTCGCGAACTTTCAGTAATGTGTTCATTTATGTTCACTCGTTTGTGTTTATTGGTGTTTGTTCATGACTTTGAAGTTTTTTTCTTATATTTTTATTTTATTGTTTTTGTTTTTTAAATTTTGAAATCCTAGTTATACCATATGCCTTCGCCAACATCTCTTATTTGAGTATTTCTATTTTAGTCTGTGTTAACGCTTGAAAAGCTTATTAATTTATCTGTTAGTTATGTTTATGACAATTATGTCAGCTATGTTCGAATAATTATGTTAAATATTTGTTTATTTTTTGTGGATTCTTCTTAATCTAAATGATAAGAAATGCATATTTAAAAATAAAATGAATGTTCGTTTGTGTATGTTTATGTTCATGGACAATTTTTTGGTGTTTTTTTTGTCCGTTTACGTTTGGTATGTGTTCGTGAACAGTTCATGAACATGATCATTTCCCTAATGAACGAAAATTTGTGGATAGTTCATGAACATGTTGATTCCTGAGCGAACACGAACAAACACGAAAAGGTCTTGTTCATGTTCGTTTAGTTCGTTTACAGCCCTAAGTATAATTCTATAGTATTGGTTGTAACGATTAGTTTTATTTACTATTTAAAAAGGTATGTATTTCCTTTTGAATGTGTGAGTTCGTAAGTTTGGTATATTTTAATAAATGAGAAGTTTGTTTCTTTTTCCTTTTCCTTGGTGCATTCTGAATACATCGAACATCAAGTTTTATTTTATAGTCTCAATTTGGAGCTTGAACAACATTTTTTCGTTTGAGTTATGTGTTCTTGATTCACTTATATAAACAATCTCAGATTTAACAATAATTTGCCTTTATAAATTGTACAACTTAGACACACCGGTTTAAGACACGTCACCTATTCATGCAAGACGTTTCCAAAACTAATGCCTAAACAATATCAAACGAGTTTATGGTAAAATTAACTTTATCCTTTCGTCTAAACTTTTAAAAACCCGAAAAAGGGATTTATACATCATAGTATGTTAAAGATTACTTGAATGTAATTATGAACCAATGGAATTTGATAGGAGTTGGTAGGGGAACAAAGGGAAGAAAGTGGCAAACGAGGTTTTCTCCTTTTTACATTAGATGTTAAATCCTTTCTTACTACAAATGTGTTTATACAATTTTCCTTAGCCTTAAAATAGTTATAAATAAACAAAGAAATACAAATTAGATATTTCCTAAGGGTTTCAACCATGTTACATGTTAACAATTGGCTTTGATCTTAAGTTAGAAAGTGGTTAGCAAATAACTAATAACAAAAGTGGGTTTTTGTTATAAGAATGACAAATTGGTAATGATTTAGGAAGCACTCGTGGTCAGTGTTGTAGTAATCGCTAGTCGGGCGGCAGAGTGGGAACTAGGGATTAATCGTGAATTAATCGGCACCTAATCGGGATTTTTACAATCATGCTCGTGGTGTGTGAGAAAATATGGTGAAAATCGTACTATAACAAGACTCTTAACCTTAATGAAGTACATAGCAAACACATTTGAGCTTAGTAACAAAAATCCACTTTTGAGCAAAACTACAAAAGAAAACTTTAGTGAGATGCCATGACTAACATCTTGAGGCTTATATATATATATATATATATATATATATATATATATATATATATATATATATATGGAGAAAACGCTAAGGAATTTGTTGTACATAGATGCATAGATTTATTGTAAATTCTCTTTTTTGATATTATGTTTCAATAAGTTAGATCCATTGTATCTTCATATCTAGTGGAGCTTATAGTTGAAATAAGAAGTTTTTCTTTTCTTTTAGCATTAGCTAGTGCTTTTATTATATTTCAAGTATAAATACACTGTACGGCAGTTTTTATTTGTTTGGAAATATAGTTAAAAATTATGGAAAGCTTAAACCTAAATACCATGGATTTTTCTTTCAAACAATGCTAGAAAAGGTAGCTTCTTACCAAATCAGGCCTATATCATGCAGAAAACATCATAAATAAAATTTTGGGATAAAGTAATCGGTTAAAATCGTTTTTGCTTTATGATAGCATATTTACGATTCTTACACCTCTATATCTTATTTTCACACCTTGTTTCACTCTATCTCTATATATCTATGTATAAATAGAAAGAGATAAAGAGGATCATATGAATATTAACTCCCTACTAGAAAGAGAAGAGGTGTTACCAAAAAAAATTAAATATACGTTTATACATGCTTAGGAAAGTTGACTAATCACGAATGTACTGCGTTAAATCCCACATACACCTCAGTATACGTTGTTATCGGGGCGACAGAAAGAGATGCTAAGGGCTTAGGCATGAGTACCACATCGGGCTTAATGAGGAGAAGCATAGGGGTTTGAATTATGTTATAGCCAAAGAAAAACCTCCGATTAAAGAGGGGTGTAAATCATCAATTACTACCATCCCAATCATAAGGCTATGAGGTGTGGTTTATTATACATGAAATCCCCACCGATCACCCACAACCTCCACCTTCCTCTCCATCTCATCGAAAGGTGATGGCTTCCCTTCACCGAACCAATCTACATAAGGGAGAGAGTAACAGAAGAGAGAGAGAGAGTGTAGAGTGTAGTCAGGGAGAATTCCGAAACCCATCGATATCGAAGAGGGGGCGGTGTTCTCCTTCAACGCCGACTAGCTCTCCCCAAACCACACCCCATAGCCTAATTCAAATTAGCAAATAATAAACGGAACATACATAAGGGAAAATATTAAAGTCGTTTAATAGATATTTTAAAAGTAAAAAAAAAACATCAATAAGCTACTATTTTATTTCATTATAATAAACTAACAGGTAAGTTAAAGGAATTGCCAAATCAGTCGAACGAATCTAAAATGGAAGAAAAAGTTAAAACTGATATGATAGATTTAATATTAAAAATTAGTTCAAATATGATGGTACAAAAGTCGCACTAAATCATATTTCATATTATATAAAGTTTAAATTTAAATTATAATATTACAATTTCATCATCTTAATGCCACACCGATGCGACGGCGAGTGTCCGTCCCATCCACCCAAAACTAATCCCACCCGCTTCCTCCTTCGCCGTATAACCCACCGAGTTCACCTTCCCAAGCAACGACTCGGCCCTGAGTTGACTCATTGGTTTCAACTCGAACCCAGCCATACTCATCCGGGCCCGCCATTTCCCAAAAACCTCACATCTCTCAACCCTGTTTTTCCCTTCACACGCAACCGAGTTCGTCATTTTCCGACTCAGTCCCTCCTCGATCTTGACTCGGTCCGAGTTATCCCTCCCCATGGTCGAGTCAAGCGACTCCATCAACGCCCCATAATACGCCGACACTTGACTCACCCGCGTCTCAAACGACGCCGTATTCGCGTTCAACTCCTGCTCCACCACCGTCACCAACGCCGGTGACAACCCTTTCACGCGCCGTAACACCTCGTCTCTTACATTCTCCGTACTCACACTCTCATCTGGCAACTTGTACAACTTAAAAGCCAAATTCACCACCAAAGCTTCCTCACTCTCCACCCTCAACGACGTCGCGTTGAAATCAGATAAACTCAAATTCCAGACGTCATAACAAAAACACACACCCAACTTATCAGCAACGGATTTTAACCCATCACCAACAAATACCAACCGTTCACGACCCCCGATGTCAAAATCGGCAAACGTCGTGAGCCTTATCGAAATATTAACCCTCGCGTCGGCTTCACGCGCGGCTGCAACATCCTGTAGCAAGTAAATATACTGATTCCCCTTGCCGATATCAAAATCCACAATATGTATCTTTTTATTTTTGGTCTTCTCGGCCATGGCAAGGTCAAGGATTGCGGCATTAGCCGCCATAAAAGCCAACTTAAAACACAAAGAGTTTTCATAAAGCAAGTGTGTCGATACAATGTGATCTTTTCCGTACAACTCCGACGAGTCGGATGACGTCATGTTCAGGCGTGATCGGAGTGCTGACGTCATGTAGAAACTCAACCGTTGCACCGGCGTACCGACGGCGTTCGACACCTGGCTAATCCGGTTGATTATTTCAACAGCGGCGTCGGTTTTTCCGTCGGCGATGGCTCCGGCGGCGTCGGAAAACAGCTGTGTTGGACAAACTCCGCTGGCTGGTGACGCCGATGACGATGCGCAGGAAGAGGACGACGACGACGTCGGAGACGGAGAAACTACGTTCTCCGGTTTAACCACCGGCGCCAGAGTTATAATATTCCGATAGGTTTCCGACCACTCGCTGTTAGTAACGCCGGAGACGTTATTTTCTCCGTCTTCATCGTCTAACAAAAGCTCTTTCTCCAACTCTTGTAACCGTTTCATCATCTTACCTTCCGTTTCGTTACTTGCCGGCGTTAGTTTCACCGGTAACGTAACACGCGGATAACCGTTACGAGTGTGGGTTTGAGTGTTCACGCCGTTAAAACTTCCGTTACCCAGATTAAACGGTTGTTGCATAACAGGCACACCGTACCTAGGCGCACACGCAGACGACGTCGTATGATTATTACTAACAATATTATTAATATTATAACCAGACGACGTCGTATTATTTGAAACTGACGAAATCGTTGAAACCTCGGGGGATGTCGGAAAATCTATAAGAGAAATTAGAGAAACCGGAGAAGCATACGACGTCGTATTATTATTATTGTAACTCCGGTGCTTCACGTTTCTCAAGAAGAACGCCGCTTGTTGCTGGAGTTGCTGATGGTGTTGAAACTCAGCCAGAGATCGTTTTCCGATCAAGTCCGGTCGCCGGAGACCGATATTTGAAGAGGAATCCGAGAGAATTCCGGCGAGTGGTGACCGGTAACCGTTGGGTACAACGTTGTTGTTGAAATTTGTCAAGGGGATGGATCTTCCGGTGGTATTGTGGTGGAGGTAATCTGGGTGGCCACCGGGGAAGCCTGACGACATGGTTGCCGGAGTTATAATTCCGGCGAGTGAGATTATTGTTACTATTATATTAATATGGAAGAGTTGGGTGGTGAAAGAGAGTAGGCATTTGAGGGGAATTTTTGGAAATGAGAGAGTGTTTCGTGAAAGGAAAATTGGATTGATTCTGGGTTTTGATTATTAAGGTGGTGGTGGGGGGGGTGTTTAGAGAGAGAAAGTTGTTCTAGTGAGAGAGAGAAAGAGGTTCTGTTTCCAACTGGCTTGTGGTTGCTTTCTTTAGATGACAAGCGCTAGGTGTGCAATAGCTGTTTGTACTGTACAATCTTCTACTTCGTTTTTATCATTACTACCTCTATTTAAATTAGTTTTTTGTTGGCAAAAAATAGTTATTATAAGGTTTGTTTGGTATGAATGTATGATTATAGATTTTGATTTATAGCTAAGCCTATCTTGGTTTTATAATAATAATATTAATAATAATAAAACACTTCTCTCCAGAGAGTATTCATATTCCTTTCATTAAATTTACGTGAAAGGTGATCTTTATGTAATAACAATAATAATAAAACACTTATGTTCAGAGAGTATTCATATTCTTTCCATCAAATTTATGTGAGGGTGGTCTTTATGTTATAAAACGTGGTTGTAAGTGAAGAAGAGATAAAGTATTACTGTTTATCTGTGGTTTTAAGTAAAGAAGAGAAAAGTGTTATTGTTTATTTGCATGTTTAAGGAACAATGTCACCGTTTATAATTTTTTAATATATTTTAAAAGTGGTTATAATTACAGAAGAGAGAAATTGTAAAGATAAACGTAAAAACAATGTTATGTAACTGAAATGAAATAAAAACTTTAATTATTTTTAGTGTAACTATATGGTAGATATGATGGAAGGTGTGTGAATGCTCTAGTATTAAAACAATTTAAATAACAAATTTACATTACGTTTTTTTTACAGAACAAGAAAGTTGCTTTTCATTGAAGTGTATATTATTTAAGAAGGCATAGTTAATTAATTTTCTTTTTTGGAGTTGGTAAATTCAAAATCACACTACGAGAATTAGGTATTTGAAGTATTTTAAAGTGATAAAGTAAATAAATAAACGTGTAATTTTAACATAGTTGTTAAACATTTGAATTGTTTAGATGGAAATAAACAGTTGTAAATTTAGGTAATCTATATTTAAATAGTTAAATATTAATTTTATCCTGTGATGTGAATGTAATTTTAAAAGATGCAATTCGTACTATTTAGTGATAGATTAGGTATGATGAAAATGTTTTAAAAGTTATTTTAAAAGCGTTCAATATATTGTAGGTTTATTTAAATAAAAGATATTACTTTATTTTTGAATCAAAATCAAAATCAAAATATCCGATTTTGATTCTTCATAACAATCCAGGGACCTTTTCTATATGATTTTTCAATTGAGAATCCAGAGCAATAAATTAGATATTGATTATTAAAGTTAGTGTTAATTATAAAACTCCTATTCAAAAAGACATTAATGACAATGATGTGAAGTTTATATTTGTAGAAAATAAAAGGGGCTTCAAATGTTGTGAATTTTGGTTAAAGACTAACATATTATTAAGCCACGCGTAGTGGATTAACGTCTCATAGTGTCCTTTAACAATCTCTCTCTCGCGGCATTATGGAACATGGTTGTGATACGTATAGCGACGCCATAGTGGTTTCTCTCTCACACACATATATATACATACATACATGTATATGTCTAATTGAAGAGGTATAACCCTACTATACACTCAAGTTATATAACCCCCTATAAAACCATACGGTGTGAAGGAGCTTGAAGTTAGGGTATTATGCGACACGTGGACCACGCATCAGAATGGTGCGTTGTGTTAAAACGGACAGTGTAGCCCGGGGCGTGGAAACGTGGCTTTTTTTCGACTCGTGTCACACACCTTTTGTATTATTTTATAATTAAACTTATATAAAAATATTGAAACTTATAATTGTATTACTAATAATTAAACAAATACATAACACTAAAATAAAAAAAATTACATAAAAGAAATATACGAAACTAAAAAACACATAATATAAATAAAAAATCTAATGATTTCCCACGCTGACCGGTGCTTGAATTCACGGTAGTGCACGTGCCTATAGTTGATGAGAGCCACTTGAATGATGTCGTTCTCCCCAAGATCACCACCCTCGAGCTCCACAGCAGTGTGGATCGTCTTGAATCTTTCGCAATTAAGACGGATCGTCCTAAAACGAGACGAGAGGGAGTTGACGATTCTGTTGTTATCACCGATATAGGCTTGAAAGTGTTGTCGGATTGTCCTCCCAAAAGGACCGCTCGAGTTCCTACCCGGCGTGTGGTGGCTCAAAGCTTCGACCCACGACTCGCAAAGTGCAATATTTTCTTCTTCGGTCCACACAATGTGTAACGACTCGTATTCCTGTACTTTTCCTATTTAGAAAGTATTTCTGAAATTCTATTTTTGGAAACTTGTAATCATATTCGTATCTTTCATTTTCAACCTTTGTACTCTGATATTATGATCGTAATGGAAACTCATTTGATACTTACACATGCTATATACTTAAACTATACATTACAATCTTGAATACATAATTATATGCAAGGGATTCATACTTAGAATATTCAAGTACTCAGTTTTACGTGCGATTACACTGATACATCATTCATGTATGCTCAAAATACTTAAAACCGACCTAAACACGTAAAAACCAGCCTCAACTGACCCCTTCATACGAAGTTGAACATGCCTCGCACGAAGCGGAGTTGGCAGCCGATTTTCCTATAAATACAGACGCACTTCACCACATCCAACTTTCCGTTCACTCTCACTCTCACTCTCGAATTTCTTGATCCTCAGCAGAACTATCTTCTTCTAAGCAAGTTTAACTCACTAACATTTTGCAATTATATAACTTCTTCTTTTACTACTTTTCTTTGAACCAAGTGTTGTAAGCTAACCTAGTTCATCATCTAGGATTGGATTAGTGTTCTAAGCTAGTGAGAACGTTGGGAGCTTTGGCTACCCGAATTAAGTTCCACACATCACCTGAACATTTTGCATTTACTTTCTATACGTTCATGACCAACCGGGTCATTGCAACTTTGTGCTTTGGTGAATCATATAACGAGATTTGACATCTCCATGCTTGACATCTATGACCAACTTGAATATCTATATATTTAACTACACCTAATTTCCGTATCTTCCTAATAAACCGGTCGAAACATATAATTAATCGCTTTCTGATTAAGTATTGTGGTCCTAGACTGTTCAGCCTCATTGCCAATACCCTGTTCACGAAAATCAGCGTCGAAACGGGTGCAAAATGAGCTAGAACGTCACAAAACAGACCCTTCGCACGAAGTGGACTGTCACTTCGCACGAAGTGCACTATCACTTCGCACGAAGTGGTCACCTCGTACGAAGTGGCATTTTTCCAGTTTTCTTTCCGTACTTCCTGCTTCAGAATCTGGACACTCATGCCCACCTGTTTATCCCATGTAGGGTAACTTCGGGTTACATAACTTGAACACTCTACGCACATAATACTAGGAAGCTCGTAAAATTGTGAGTATACGCGAACCCATTTTACTTTTACACATTTGGGTGCAGTACATGTACTATATCAACTCGCACAAACATGCTTATTCATAAATCACAAAACAATCTTTATACATGCTCTTTGTGTTAAACTTGAAATCACACATGCTTACACTTGATTTCTCATACTCAGTCATTAACTTTGATCAAGCCTCCCTTAACATGTACAGCACTATAGGAGTAACGCACCGCCCGTATTCGTAAGGTCATGTTAAGTTAAACACATACGGTCTTTTCATTGCTATGATTAGATTACGCTAGCGTAACCTTTGATTGACTAGTATATTCTTATGCTCGTATATTGCATGTTAGCCTCGAGAATAGACATTGATGCATAAGGATTCGTTTAAAACTTTATACTATGTTATTTATTCAAACTTGTATGCTCGTCAATGCCTTGTGTATTGAACTATACTTTAACATGTATTGCAGGTTGATATTGATGATGAAACTCATGGAATTAAGTAGGACGACTTAGATACTCACCTAAAATGCATTAGAAAGTTGTTGTATTTTGTATTTGTTTTTTTTATGATGTTGTATTCACATTTAAGACTATGTACTTGCTATCCAATCAATTAAATGAAATCTTGTTATTTAAAATACTTGTCATATTTTAGCGTTATGAAGTCTCGAGCAATCTCGTTCGTCCCGCCCGGATGTTTCCGCTATCGGTTGGGATGTGACACAACGGCTGTCATCTCCTTGGGTTTTTTTGGGTGAAGTGGAATGGCATTGAGAGTTTGTAGAAATTTTGGAGAAGTGGTGGAGTTTATAATTTAAAAATGAAGAAGTGGGTTGTATTTTATAGTGTAAAATTAGACTTTTAAAAAGGGTAATTTTTTAAAATATTTTAAAAGTTAACCGTTGGGGTTAAACGGCTAACATTCACGTGCCAAGTCGACGTCAAAATCTCTTCCACGCCGGTAGAGATTCCCCCGCCTAATCAATAACGTTGTGGTAAACGCCGTTGACGGGATGGTGTGAATGGCTTTAAGCAGCAGCAACGCCATTTTTGAACGCCCACACCGTGTGGTCTAACCCTCATTTCTTACATATTTATCACGTGTCATATAACCCTCATTTCTTATATGGTATTATTATTATTATTATTATTATTATTATTATTATTATTATTATTATTATTATTATTATTGTGAACCAGATTAAAAGAAAATGTAATCTATTTCTTATAAATAGTGGTGAGCAAGTTATTGTTCTAGAACTTCGTCGAAACCTTAAACCCGAACCTAAACCACAATGATCAGAAATCTTTTACCTTGAAATGGTCGGTTCGCAAGTTTAATAATTCACCAATAGAAAGGGGTTTTGGTTCGATTCCGGTTCCGGCTTACAAATATTAAATTAGAACCACCGGAACTTTGGATAAACAATCATCAAACTTTCATCGTGTGAATAGCATTTTGAGATGCCCAAAAATTAAGAACTTTTTTTAGTTTAATGCATAAGGTACAACCCAAAATTAAGGGTATATTAGTCTTTAAACACTAATTACACTTTAATCGTCTTATTTTAGTTACACTTTGATTCTAGCATCTTTAACCAAATTATTGATAATTAGTTAGTATTACATGTTATCCCATTACTAAAAAAACTAATTATCCCTACAATTTTAAACGAACATAACTTCTTGTACGTTAATATTATTTAAAAAAAATTACACCAGAATAACAAGCATTTTATTCTCTTTAATTAGGATATAGTATAGCTAGAGTTTTTTAATTAAAAAATTGATATGTTACATAATTAACAATGTCTAGGAGTGAATAATAATTGAATCGTTAATCGAAAGCTAAATGAAACCAAACTGAAATAAACCAAAAACTAAATTAACTGGAAACTGATTCGTCGAAAACTGAATTAACAAAAACCGGTTATCAGTTTTTGTAGCCTCGTTTATCCAAAATTAACCGAACCAAACCAAATATTCGTATTTTTATATATTTATAGCTTATATACATCCGGTTCATGCATTTCATATTTTTACCACCATTTCATGTATTTATATTTTCATTTCATTCGTTTACACCACAATTTCATGTTCTTATATGCAAAAGTTTTAACACAAGTTTAGTTTTGACTATTAACTGAAATTAAACGAACCAAATAAAAAACCGTTAATCCAACTTAATAAACCAAATTTATTAACCAAAAAGCTATAGATTAATAAAATAGAATAATCGATAACTTTAGTTCACTAAACCTGAACTATACACACAACAACAAAATAGACTAACTCAAAACTTCACTTATCACGTATATCTAAAAAATAATGATACAGTAAATTTTACAAGGCTTGGAAGACAAGCAACTTGTACATGTCTCAAGTAGATGAACACCGCTTCTAGTGAATTGAATGAATTAAATGAGTAGGGAGATCAAAGTTGCACTAATTCAAGAATCTAAAAAATAACGATCATCACTTAATTAGTAAGAAATAATTTCAGTGTGGGAAATATATCCTTTTCTACAATTCTAACTTGCGTTTATTCCGAAAGGAAAGTGAAATCCAGATGTTCGGGATCCCACTGAGTTATGAGAACTAAGATAACTCTTACGTTTTGTGTGAGTTTTGTTACATACTTTGCACACACGCAGATTAAAATATTACAAAAGTAGTTGTAAAAAATATTCGAAGCGCCGTTTTTAGCATTTTTACACTGCTGTAAAAAAATTGCTGACATCAACATGAATCCACATTTACACCAACTGTAAGGATTTTTTAAGGGTGGTGTAAATCAACAAAACGGTTTTCTTCTTTTGAAGAGTTGAGTTTTTAGGATTTTTGTTACATAAAATTTTTTAAAGTTCTCACAACTCGTAGGAGTGTTCATTTTACCCTACATATATTTAAAAAAAATAATTAAAGTCCCATATTTATAATGTTTGGTTCAAGATCCACATAGAACCCATTTAAGTAATTAGTATTGAAATCTAATACCGATAGTCCATTGTCTAATACTTCAATAGTCCAATGTTCATTTGAGTAATTGAGTCAAAATGTCAAATACGAAAATATGAAGTATCAATTGGTTCTCAAGTCTCAACCCGCCATTCAATTTAGAAGTACAAAATTCTAATCAACCCCCATCCCCCCATTATCATTATTCTTCAATTTCTCCATAACCACTCGCCGGGGTTGCCTCAATTGGTTCATTCGATTTTGAACTTTCAATTGAACAAGGGTCTGCTTCAGTCGGTCGCTGATACATCTTCCCGCTTTAATCTCGATAGAACCAGTTAAGTGTTTATTATTCCTTGTTATTTGTTACATTTATATTGTTATGTGCTAAATTTTACATGTTTTTTAATTGGAAAAAACCATATAGATGAACACAACACTTTACTTTAAAAAGTCACACACCATCGTCATTTTCTCGTTCTGTGATGCTTAATACCCGCTCCGCGTTCGCTCAATAAATTATCATATCGAAAGACGCTCGTTTGAATTTGGCTCGGTTGAAAAAACGCTCGGTTCGGTTCGGTTTGTAAATGAAATGAGTACAAGCAAAGGTCTACTCTGTTCAACTCGTTAATAACCCTATAACACACAATGCTAATCCCATAGCAGTCGAGTGGATTAATGATTGTGAGGGGTGTGAGTATTATAGTCAAACCTAGGGCTGTTCATTAGCCGAGCCGAGCCGAGCCAGGGCAAGCTCGGGCTCGGCTCGTTTATAAGTGGAATCGGCTAGACTCGACTCAAATTTCTAACCAAGCTGAAAATCTCAGGTCAAGCTCGGCTTGGTTTTTACGGCTCGGCTCGGCTAAAGCTCGAATTTAAAAAAAGTTAGGAACTATTTATACAAAGTACAAACATCTGTTGGCAATTAAGGCTGACATCACCCAATAGCGACATCTAACATTTTTAACAGAAAAGATTTCACATATGTTAGAAACATCTGATGGAATTTAACGACTGTTTTAAGTCTACTAAAATCTATTTAAACATACAATGTTACATTGAAACGTCTATTCTTTAAACCTCTATTGGATTGATCCAAACATTTGTTCTTGCCTAAATAGATGTTTGTTCTTCTATATCAGTGCTTTGTCTTTAACAGGGTTTGAACATTGAACAAACTTTTCTTCTTCTTCAACAGTGGTTTCACGTCTTCAACAGATCTTTGAAGTCTTCAAACATGTGTTCTGTTAGAGTTCAAGATTCACTATCTTAGGAGGATATGTACATCATAACTTGTTTATTTATTGATCAGGATAACATATTTTAGCTTTTGCAATCATTTGTTCTTTGTAGGTTCAACAATCTCCCCTAGAACAGATGATGCCAAAACTTATCTTTATTTGATCAAATTTTATTCCTCATCAACTACTCTCCAATTTGCCCTTTGAATTGTAATTCAAATTTCATTGAGAAGTTATCTTCTAGGCCCCTTTCGAGTTTGAGACCCAATAGGTCTAATAGGTCTTCATTCTTAAGGCCGTAGGCACTATTCATGGAAAAATTATTATCTCCTATAGCCCTGAGCAATGTCAATTCATGGCTAGTCTTGTCAGACTTCCATTTTCGAATTTTGAGGCTAGATGGATTTCCTGGGCCAAAAGTTATTTGTGATGAGTTTGGTGAAGGAGGTCTTCCCAAGATTTTTCCAATGATATCTTTAGGATTTGTATCTGGATGACCATATATCAATTCATTTATGATGCCTTATTTTCTATCATAATCTTGATACATCTTCATGTCTTCTTCTGACATCTTTTTTTGCCTTTTAAGGTAGCTTCTCCCAACTATGGTGATGTTCTTTGCAGAAGGAAGTTCAGAAGGATCAACAAGAGTCTTGATAGAGAAATCAACTTGATCATAATCTGGCTTTCTTAGGATTGAGAAATCGTTTTCTCTTAGGATTTTAAGCTTTTTGTAGTTCAGTGATTGTTGGCTCATCCCATTTGGCCATTGATCTCATTGTTTCAAAATTGGCTGCAACCATTTCTTCCTTCATCCTCTTCATATTTAGGACCTTTTTGTCATTAGGCCTATTGCTTGGTTTCCAGTTGGGAGGTGTAGGCTTGAGCTCCGGATTGAGTTTCAACTTTACTATCCCCAATATTTTATCTAGTAAGGCTTCAGTTGGCCATCTTGAAAATTGAGCTTTGGCTGCTTTTTATGGCTTGCTCTTCATGATATGGTTCAAATAATCTTCTCCCAATGTCACTTTTAGATCAGGATCAGTGATTGGAGTATGAGAGGGATTATTGCACACATCTTTTAAATAATCTTCAAGAGTATTCACCTTTAGAGTTCTTCAAACAAGATTTAGTTGTGCATGTTTACCATCATTTCCTCTACTTCTCTCTGCAACTATTTTCTCAGCTTACTTTAACTTTAGCTCTAAATATTCTTTGACATTTGTGAGCTTTGAAAAGTTTTAAAGAAATGGGAAGTTAAATTGGCTTGCATCAGATGTTGAGTAGAAGGACTGTATTTCTTGTGATACAGTGGTTAATTCAAGTGGGTGTGCAATGTTATTAAGGTTGTGGTTGTTGATGGGATTGATGTAACGCCCCGACCGCGTGGAATATGCAGAGGAAACGTCTAGGAGCCACATTACAAGATTTTTCGTAATACATAGCACTATTAAAATTTAAATATTGTATTTACATGTTTCTCAAAATGTCATATAATAATTTGTTTTTTTTATTAAAGTAGACTAAGACAAAAAAAAAAGTCTCCATCCTATGAAAATCAAGCTTGGAAACATCAAATACTAGCACTTGAAACATGTTTTAAAATAAAGGGTCAACTACGAATAGTTGGCGAGTATACATAGGATTTGCATAAATCAAATGATTTAAGCAATTAGCATGGCGCTATAATCAACTACTATCGGCTTGATCAAAGTTAATGATTGTACTATGTTTAACGTGAGTTTCTAAAGTAATGTTTAAGACAAGATGTATAAAGATAAAAGTTATGCTATAAATAGTTACAAATGTTAAAGTAAAAATGTTTCACCCAAAAGTTTAAAGAAAGTGGCTATGTAACTGGCCTTGATGATTGATGATGATGGTCAAAACTACAGATATTTACAAATCGTTCAGTTTTGACCTTTAGTTTAGTTTTAAACGGTTAAGGGTCCAAACGGAAGTATTTTTAAGCGTATAATATATCCTTGAAATTGTTTTTCGATGTACTTAATCATGATGTGGTTAAGTTTTGACCAAGTTATGGTTATTCAAAGTGAACACAGAGTCTATCCAAAACCGGAAAAACACTTATATGTTCCCGTTGGTAGTTTTATTATATGAAAAAAATATGAGTTCGGAGGGAAATTAAGCTATGACACTAAAAGCTAAGGAAATAAATAAAGAAAGGATAGTTACTAGCTTCAAAGGACTTATTTAAAAAGACTAGAAGAAGAGCTCCGAAGGTAAAGACCCATGAGCTCATATAAGACTTTATGTTTTGAGTTTTTTGGTGTGAGTGATATGGTGACCAAAGGAGGGTGTTTATAGCAAAGGAGGGTTAAAGAAATCAAGACACATGTCCCAAGGGCTCTTAGAGATGGATTAGTGTCCCCCTTATGTGTCAAGACTAGAATAAGTGTAGCAAGGATGAAGCTAGGTGGCAAATCATGGGTAAGACAAGTGTTCATGGGTGTCTTAGAAGATGATTAGTATCCTATGATGTGTTTAGAGCTTGAATATGATTAGGACAAGTGTCCATGAGTGTTTTAGGAATGATTAGTGTCTTGCTAGGTGGCATAACATGGTAGCTTAAGGTTTTTTGTATTTTTAGTCCCAATACTTTGAGTTTTGGTGTTTTAACGATGTAATTTCTCAATTAAATTTAGGAAGGTTTCAAGACATGTGATACTTAGATATGTCCCGGTAATGACGCTAAGGTAAAATTATAACGTTCATATTAACGAATATTAGTACGAAAGTTAAAGGCTCAAAATTCTCGCGGGGGTTACAATTAATAATGGAAGTGATGTGGGACTGGACGTTGATGTGGTTGTGGTAGTTTGTTGAAGTGATGATGTGGCTCTAGTTGGAGATTGAACAAGGATGCCAATGAAATGTGTGTGGAAAAGAACAAGAAGGTGTCAAAATCAACATCAATGATGAGGGTTGATAATAATGACGAGATGGTGGACAACATTGATGGTTTGTGTTACAAAGAAGTGTTAGTACAAAGTTAAAAGTGCACATGTGTAGCATTATGTATGAACATGATATAACATGTTTGGTACAAGAAGTTTATGATTTGAATGATGATGTATGCATATATGCATATTTTGGTTAATTTTATCTGGTTGTTGATGGTTTGGTTATATTTGTCATTTTATGATGTAATATATTGTTTGGTATGGTATGAACGTTGGTGATGCACATGTGCATAGTTTGAAATATTATATATATATATATATATATTGGTAATGTATCACAGATGGTAGTGTAGATGGTAATGTATTGCGGATGGTAGAGTAGATGGAAGAGAAATTGTATAGGTGTTATCAAGAAATATGACATATGCACATGCGCATCAGTATTTGTTATTCGGATTAAAAAAATAACAAAAAGTTGTTAAAAAGTGGTGTATTGCGGATGGTAGTGTAGAGGGAAGGGAAATTATATAATATTGGTAATGTATTACGGATTGTATTGTAAATGGAAGGAAAATTGTATAGTTGTTGTCAAGACATATGAAATATGCGCATGTACATCAGTGATTGTTATTCCGATTAAAAAAATTTCAAAAAAAATTATAAATCAAATGTTACGATTTTTAATGGAAAAAGTTTTTACAAAAAAATTGTGTGTTTTTAAAGTAGCTTTGGTTGTGTTCACGCTGGTTCTCGTGGTTCTCACAATAAATGGTGGATCCTAAATGATCTTCACCCTATTATATATATATATATATATATATATATAACCCTCTTAAATAAGAAAACCCAGGAAACCTTATTTGTGTGGGCAAGATTGTTCCACATCATCAATTACAAACACATGCTTAAAGGGCATTTGTGTCTTTTTGTCCATCCTTATACCATACAAACTCTCACACTATCCCATGTTTCAAATCGTACCTCACCCTCTCACCGGCTTATTTCTTTGTTTTTCTCTAACAAACAACAAGAAGCTCTTTCTTTTTTGAAATCACTAGATCTAGATCTTGATCTCATCCCTTTCTAGTGAAGCCACTAGATCTAAAGATTGAAGCCACCATCGAAGCTCTCAAAGAGAAGGAAGTATGGTTTTTGTTTAATCACATCTTTGTTTATGTGTTTAGAGAAAGAAAATTAAGGCTTTGGAGGGAGAAACAAGAATTTTCATCTTGTTCACCTAGACGGCAAGAACACACGCACACGTGTGTGAGAGAGAAATCGGTTTAAAGATCTTACTTTTGTTATTTATGTAATTTGTTTAGATTTATACTTTGTATAATGTTTGGTAGATTTAAAATCAGAGCTTAGTTTGTTTATTTTATTTTTTAAATCAAGATCTAGAAGAAATTTTTGAGTGCCGTATTTCTCTCTTCAAAGTATATTTATATTTCTCTCTTCAAAATAAATAGATATTTTTTACGAAGATTAATGTTGAATTTCTAAATTGTTTTTCCATCGATTCTGAGTTGATGATTACTTTTAGTTAGATTTTTTTTTGTGTGTGTGTGGGGGGGGGGGGGGGGGGGGGTTGAGCTGGGTTTTTTGGAGTTTATGGAATTGGATTTGGTTTAATTTATTTTCTGGTTTTGTTTAAATTCGCTATCACCATTGATGGTAGATAATTAGTTTGAAAATCCATAATTGTTACGGTGTATGTTTCAAATTTCTTTGTTGGTTTATTTGTTTATGAATACATTCATTCGGATATCACATTTTCATTACCTTTAGAAAGTCTATAATTTTATCTGACTATCTCGTTTATTTTACAAATAGAAAGTCGTGTTTTCTACTGGCATAATTAGCTACATATGTTACATTTATGTCAGCTACATTTATGTGAAGAATATATTGATATTTTTTTATGAAGATTATTGTTGAATTTCTAAACTATTTGTCTAGAGTATATTGATATTATTTTATGAAGACTAATGTTAAAACTTCTAAATTGTTTGTCCATCGGTTAATGTTTAATTTCTAAACTGTTTGTCCTATATCTTGTAACACGTGTTACACTACGAGGTTACATATGTTGCATATAGGGTGTTACATGTGTTACACCCAGTGGGTTAGACAAGTATACCCATTTCATATGTTATCTGCATTTACAGCCTCTTGTCTAACACATGAGTATACACTTGTTAATGTGGTTTTTAGATTATCGCATGCCTAATTTCTACAAATGATCAGCAACACCCGCTTTGGATCTCTGTTATAAGACTCCTGTTGGCACCAAATATAGGATACCTAATGTCGATGAAATGTTATCTATATACGGTCTGAATATGTAATGAAGGAATTGTTATACATCTCAACAGTCTTTTTGTAACAAAGTGGTTGTACATGTGTTACAACATCAATGGTACACATGACTATGCATGTTAAATGTGTTACATTGCTAAAGACAACTCTAGCTACACATGTAACTAGCACAATGTTACGTACATACGCTCTGAACTTGATAATTTGTCTCTCCTTAGACTCGCAGGCGATTGAAGAACAAACAATAAAGTAGCAATCGTTCAACAATCATCATTATATATTTCGGAGAAATCCTTCCATTTTGTTCTTCCCATGTATAAGACTTGTGGCTACCAAGTTGGGTTCAATGTAAAAAATATATGTTCATGTAGTTTTTTTTATCTATTAGTAACATTGCTAATAACAACTCTAGGTACATATGTAACTAGCGAAATTTACATGTGTCCCGTTTGAGTATGTGATGAAGGAATTGTTATGTTAAAGACGAAGATGATTATTAAGAAATGAACATAATTAGCTTTTAGGTTTAAATATGTAATTTGGTTTGTGGGTTTGTTTACCAATTCAATATCTAACATATACAGGAAACATGTTTGTAACATGTGTTACACTAGAGGGTAACATGTGTATAGCCACATTACACATGTTATATATAGTTGTTACATGTGTCACAACGTATAGGTTAGACATGAGTATACAAGTTACACGTGTTACATATAGTTGTTACATGTTACAACTTTAGGGTTACACGAGTATACACAATACACATTAGTACATATATGGAGGAGTTGGGTGATATTGTGTTGACTTTGGGAGCTGAGTGGAATTTCTTGTTCAATCACTTCCGTTGACTTTATAGTTGAGTGAAATTTCTTGGTACCATAATTCGTATGAAGGGGAGCATTCCTCTGGTTTAGAGTGGTCAAATGATGATTGTCAAATGGAAATAAGTTGGTATTGTTTAAGATTATAATATTTTTTAGATTGTAATGTTTTAAGAAGATTGTAGTGTGTTAGATGGTTTGATTTTATAATTAATGAACTTGCATTTGTTTTCACAGTTTGGCATGCATTATGCACATTTTTAGTCTTCTACATCACAGTTTCACTAGATAAGTTAAACTTAACAATCTATTTACACGATTGGCTTTGAAGTGTGAAGTTTTTGTCTCACCTATTCATGATATTCAATCAAAGGCTGATATAGAGTTTGTAAAGTTTTTCTCATCCTAGGTGTGGATATAAAAGTTATATTTTTGCTACCTAGCTATGTAACAACCATTGTTACATATGTAAAGTGCCTTGTTAACACATGTCAGTAGCTGACACGTTTAATAGTAGTTTATTATCTTTCATTTAACAGGTTACATATATGGTTGTTACATATGTAACAATTCTCTTTTTTTAACATATGTAACGATCATTGTTCAGTAACAGGTTACATAAGCTTGTCCTAATGTTCAGTAACAGGTGTAACAATAATTGTGAATACACATGTAACATGTATGCAATTTGCCCGCTTTTCTAATATATTTTCAACCAATGGACTCATTTTTTATAGTATTCTGCCCGCTTTTCCAAGTGCACTTTTGTTATTATTTCAAACAGTACTTCCTTTTTTTCATTCAACGGGCTCGTTTTTTAGACAAATAGCTAGCTTTTCCGAGTGCAATTTTTCTATCCTTTTAACCACTAAAACAAAAAAACAAAACAAAATCTCACATATAGTATAATAATACCATAAAACAGTCACAAAATTACTTCTATTCATATTTTATTTATTTTTAATTATAGAAAAGATATCAAATCTCATCCATTTAGTGGAAAAACCTAAATTATGTAAATAATCCTATTACATTAAACAACTTTGGGAATTAATCTACCATGTTTATAAAAAGTGTAAAACTCACATGAGAACTTAACAAACCCCCAAAGAAAAAACCCATGAAACCTAACAGTAATATATTTAAACATGCTTCTCTTTCACACATTTGTGTGTTCATGGTGTTCCAACAACTTTCTCTATCTAATAACAACAATTTGTTTCTTTCTCTAAAACAACAACTTTCTTTTACACACACATGAGTTCAAAGCTTTTAATTTCTACAGAAGTAGAGGGAGATGATGGATAGGAAGAACCGACTGATTTCAAACCTGATTCTCTCTCACACACTTGTGCATGTGTTCTTGGTGTTCTTGATGAACACGATGGAGATTCTTGTTTCTCTTTCATAACCAGCAACTTTTTCTCTCTAAAAAAATGTTTCTCTTTCTAAAACAACAAATTTCTCTCACACACATGGAGAGATGAAATGGGGGTGATGATGGTTTTGATATTTTGAATTTTGAAACAAGAAGAGAGAGAATGAGAGATATTTAATAGCATTTTAATTTACTTTGTGGCATGTTCTTTGACACAAATACCCATTTGGCCACTAAACAAAACAAAGAAAATAATATATTTAAATCAAATTAGGCATTCTTTGACCCGATTTTCTACACTTGTTAGGTTAAGGATATATATTTTTTTCATAATATAAACACATATATAGTTTAAAAATTACCTATATACATATGTGTATAATTCAAAATTGACAATATACATGTATATGAATATATGCAAAAAAAACTTTTTTTGCTTGGAGAAATGTGTGGTCTAGGCTTTTCAAGTTTCTTAAATAGAGTGGTCTTCTCTTAAGATTTCTACCATATATATATATCAGTTTATTGAAGAACACAAAAAAGTGGAGAATCGAGGAACAATACATTAACTTGTTAAATACATTATAACAATTCTATTTAAAAGATTTAAAATTATTTTTTAAATATTTTTCGAAGCTTTTGTATATAAAGATGTGTAGAAGCTATTTCAATAAAAAAATCATTTTTGTAAAAAGAAATTGACCTTTTACTGTTTTTTTAATTTATTTTATAGTTTTGGTTTTCTTTATTAAAAAGAGTTCTAAATGTATTTATATGCAATAGCTCTGAAAAACATTTAAAAAAAATATTTTTAACATGTTAAATGAATGGTCCTCACTTTTTTAGTGTTCACCAATAAACCTTCTCTATATAGGGATGGGTGAAATAAGAACTACCTTTAGATGTGAGAACCGTAGGAAGCATTATCCACACTAGATCTCTCATGTATGAGTGGTTGAGATTGAATTATTTAAGTTTGATTTGTCTTGTAGTGGTTTTATTGTTAAAAAAGAATAAATAGTATAAGAATGGTACTTTAGAAAATTTGATTTGTGTACTATTCATGTCAACTTATCAAATTGACAATCAAACATCATAGATTACATCACTTTTTATATCGACATTAATTAACTTTATCTATTAAAAAAAGAATTAATTATAACATATGATTTTTATACAAAAAAATCACACTACATGTATAAAAAGAAAACATCTTTAATCTTTGATCTTGATCTTCATTTTTTGTTCGTTATCCTTGTCTTTTGAACGTAAAAGTCTTAACACCTACGAAAATCAAAGAAAAAACAGAGTGTTTACATTCCACAAACATTTAGAGAAGCTCGACCCGGCGATCAGAGGCGTAAAATCTCCGTGCCAAGAAGTTACTTTTAAGGGGGCATACGAATTCCACGGGTATTCCACGTTCCATCCGTGTCCATCTCCAATTGTGCGAGCTCCGGCTGCACGACCTGCACTAAGAACTCGACTCCGTACTTGTTTTCTGAGCTCCACTCGTCATGTTCTTATTAATACCCAAAGCCTTCTCGATGGACACCTGGAAACGAGTGTTTAATTGGGACTAATTTTCTATTATTAGGCGACTTATGCATAGAAGTGATGACCAAAATGTTGTTATTTCTTTTTGTGTTTTACTGATTCCCACAAATGTTTTGTATAGTTTATTCACTTCATTATAATTATAAAATAGTGAAAAACGAACTCAAGTTCTTTTAAACATAATTTTAATGATCCATGCAATTCAGATAGATAATTTTAATATATTTTAAATAATCATAAATTAAAGTTAAATAAACATATTTTATCAATATTAAAAAGGAAAAGGTGGCTTGAAGTTTGGATCCAAATTCTTTTGTGCACGCAACATCCCCTTCAACTATTCTACCCGCTACAATAGCAGTCAACATCATATTTCTCTTCCCTAAATTAAAGTTAAACAAATTAAGTTACAGGCTTTAATAAAAAAAATATATATGTCGTAACCTGCTTGTAAATATATAAACGGTAAAATGTTTACTTATTTAACAAATGAAAATGGAACATTTTTTTCTTTCTAGTTGAATAAATGAAGAATGAATGTAGTAAACTTTTGACGTTGTTAAGGTTTGCTCATTTCTTCGATCTTTTAGTTTTTAGAAAGAATAAACTATGCTTTTCGTATCTAAGGTTTATTTCAAACATTAAGTTTCGTCCACTTTAACACTATATATCTTTGGCGTTTCAAGTTTTAACACTTTTATTCCAATTTACTAATTTTGTTAATTTTTTTTGATTAGTTCTTGTCAAATAAGCAAAATACTCTTGGTGATTATAAAAATAATTAATATTTTGACCATTTTACAAGAATTAACAAAAAGAAAATAATAATAATAACAAATTTAGTAAATTAGATTTAAAGTCTTTAGACTTGAATATTTGGAACAAAGAGTGTTAAAGTGAATAAAACCTGATGTTAAACAAAAACCCGAGACAAAAACTCTACTTTACTCTTTTAAAAAAATGTGTATAGTCTTTTAAAAAAGATGTGTATTCTAGTAAGGTAATTAAATGAGTTTAAATATGCAAGTTTCTGGTAGTTACTCTTTAATATTAAAAGTTGATGATGGCATTGGCATGAAGGTCTTTTACATGTTTGAAAAATTGGTACGTTTTTTTATGAAACTTTTTTTTTTTATTTTAGTTCTTTAAATATGTAATTTATAGAAACTAATGGGTATATAGTCGTTACATGTAAAAAAGAAATTCAAACAGATATATTAAACTTAAGACTTTTTTTACTGTCTTATATCTTCTGATATTTTATTTTCTAGAGATTTTTAACTTTTACGTCAACATAGAAGACCATTTATTCTATTTTTTCTAATTATTTGGTTTTTGAGTTTTCTCAAACTCACATTTGTTAAAACTAACACCCTATAATTTCTGTATACATAAACCACTTAGTAGCTAACTGTTGAAAGTAGTGGCGAAACTTAAGATATTATACGGGGTGTCGAAAACGTATATAACGAAAAATTTCTATAGAATCGGGGGGTCAAAAACGTATATACCCAAATTTTCTATACGAAAGCTACATATATAACACTAGTGAGCAAAAAGTTCGGGCTCAAGCGCCCCGGCCCCTTCTAACCTTCGCCCCTGGTTGAAAGAATAAAGGATCTTTTTTTTTAACCACCTCAAGTTACGTAAAACGAAGGGCTTTACCTTCAATAATATAACTAACACCAAAAATTCTCTTGAATGTAGTTACTTATACGGATTAGATTTACCATCACTAAACCTAATTGCAAGCAAAAGTTTTACAAACAGTTCTACCAATTATTTACCCATAATGGTTACCTTTCAAAAATAATGTTACCCATAATGGTCACGAAATACTAAATCCATACATATGTAGGTGATACCAAGTTTATCAAAACTGCATAATCAAATTAAGTTAATTAAGTGAAGTATAGCATTAAATCAACATAAGGGTATTCCTCATGGTATCATTTCAACTAGTAATACAAATATACCGCATAGTAATAGAGTAGGAAATGGAAACAAATACAGAAGAAAACATAATCAAAGCATGAACGGAAAGAATAACTTTGTTAACGTAGAACATACGAAACAATAAAATGAGCAGTTTTGTTCTACAGATTTTCACCCTTATCAATCCATAAGGAAGTGTTGGTCAATTCTTTAGAGAAACTGATAAAAACAATAAGATGAAACATGTGTACCTGATTTAGCGAATTGCAGTGATGGAGGCTAAAATGTTCTTGATTAATCCGGTTACCGTATAGGCATACAATTATGATGGCTAAGATGATCTTGAAGATCACGTTTTAGAGGAGGGGGGGGGGGGATTTAGATGATGGTGTTACGTGTGTAGTTGACTTATCATATTAAGTCTTTAATATAGCATTTATATGGAGTTATTAAAGTATGATTCGAAGATAAAATTTCAACCACATTGTGACAATTGCGTTGTGATTAGCTAGATATTATGTCATTATAACTTACGTTATTTTAGCAGTTCTTTATGACTCCTCCATGAGACAGTTCTGTCTGCTGACATAAGGATATACCTTGAAATTGACATTTTGTTACCTTTGAATATAACAAAGTTAGAGTAATCAACCGGCTTGAGTTTTCGCTTCTTTTTTGAATTATAGTCTCTCTCGTTTCTTAAAGATGTTGTAAGTTGCTTCACAAGAATCTAGACCGGGTTCAGCAATATTTAAACGAGTATAGACTTGAACTTACATAAGGGTTCTATTTAACGAAGCGTAAGGAAATCAACTCATTTATTCTTTTATCCTCTAAAAGGGAGCAACATTGTTTTTTTTGCATGTGTAAGGACCCGCTTTAAAGTAAAGCTTATGTAACGAAAATTAATGTCTCGTTGGGTCTATCTCAATATATGTTGATATCTATCATGTAAGAGATATATCTGATATTCATCATATCAAAGTATGTCTGAACAAAGCTTTGACTTATATAATATATACTTGTTAAAAGAACGTCATCTATATAAGGAAAAGTTTACATTAGTTGCTCCCACCCATCTTGAGCTAGGTGCATTAATCTACTTGATTTTTGATGAAATAATTACATTAAGATTTCATCACATTTTGTTGTTTGTTTCAACCCATACATGGATTTCATTGACTTACAAAGTAAGTGTTTTTGATTTTTAGTTTAGAACTTTCAGGTTGTTTAGGGAAACTTGTATTAATGTCCCTCTAATGTGGCTTTAACCATTATAAGGTATTAGAATAGTAATGATCCTCAAAGAAACTTTTGTAAAAAGGTATAATGATTCTTTGATAATTTATTCCTTCTTGAGTGTAACCTTTAGTAATTAATCGCGCTTCTGATCATAAAATCATTTTTTCTAAAAATAGTTTTATTCTATTTAAAAGATTGATTGATGCTAACAACTTAATTAGAAGAGGTAAGATCAGTAAACTTTCCAACATCCATTTCAACTTCAGTAAGAGAGGATACATAATCATCAAAGTTAGTAGGCTTTTAAATGTAGATGACCTACTGAGTTGATTATTGGTTTTATTAGAAGTTTCAGTTTTATGGATTAGCTTTTGGTTAGACTGCTATCACTTTCAGGTATATTAGGAGAAACATTAGATTCTAAATGTGTAAGAGTCGGTGCAACATGATGTACAAGAGGTGTAATCAGAGTTAATTAAAAATAAAATTTAATGTGTCTCCCCCCCGGTCTCTTATACTTCCGACAAGTCATGATAAGGACTTTTACTGCTCTCACTGACCTCATAATCCTTTAGGAATTCAATATGCTTAAGGTTATCATTAGAAGTTAGATTCTAGTAGAGAAACAAGTTAATGTTGTTACTCGCATTAGTTTCTATAAGAAATCTAAGTGTGCCCACATTTAAGCAATAATGAAACTTTTGTAAGAGTAGCATTATGTTTTAAGGAGACAACTTGTGATGGAGCAGTGTATTGTAAAAGAGGTGCAAATTAAGGTAATATTAAGTTTTCGCTCCCCCGCCTCTTCCAACTCTTGCTAGTTAGGATTAAGACACTTAGTGCTCCCGCTAACCTTTTAGATCTCTAAGAATGCTACAAGATGTAACACTCCAACCAACGGTGGAATATGCCGGAGCGTATAGATTGTCCATAACTCATGATCTTAATTAAAGTTACTTTATGTAATTAAACCAAATTCCACATTCATGTATAGAACATATAGTTTGCAAAGAACATAAACATAAAAAATTATCATGATTTATTTAAACTAGGTCTATAACATCCTATGTGTAACTTGAAAAGAATTTCAAATTGTATTTTTGTATAAAGAGAAAGCGTCAACTAAAAAGTTGGTGAGTAAACATACATATATATATAGGGGATGGATCATGAGAAAACTCATTTTAATGAGAAAACTAAAAAACTCCAAAAAAGAAAAGCTTCAAAACCACCAATGTTTTGTTTTTTTAAACATTTTTTTACTGTAAATCTATATTTTAAAATGATTTTTTATAATAGTATTACACATGTGTAACATTACGAAAAAATCTAAACCCCCACCTCTCAAAACCTAAACCCCACCCCAAAACCCTAACCCCACCCACACCCCCAAAACCTAAACCACCCCTCCAAAAAGCCTAAAAACTAAATCCTAATCTTATACTTCCCAAAAACCTACCCCCCCCCCCCCTCCCACCACACACAAATAAAAACTAAACTATAAACCTAAACTCCTCAAAAGCCAAACACTAAGGCTAAATATGTGTAATACTAATTTGTTTTTTTTCAAGTTTCTTTTAATCATAAAAATGCTAGATTTACAGCAAAAAATGTAAAAAAATGGCATGTTATTTAAGCTTATTCTGATGTTTTACAGTTTTATCACATTTAATCCTCTCCCTATATATATATAAGAATGAATTTATCATTCACATGTCAATGGTAGAATTCAACCATGTATGAATAATAAGTGCGATGATCTAATTTTTGTTGACTATGTAAGCTTAGATTGAATTAGGTTTCGATACCAAACAATTCGGACGGTGTCAACGAATAACGTTATTATCTTTACCTTAGGATTATGTAGTTAATGATCAATGCTATAATGTAGAATGTATGTATGAATATAGAAAATTAGAATCACAACCTCATAGTTTAACATATAGCATAGAATCAAACACATAGGCATAGAATGAATTGCATGGTTTATGTAAAAAGACTTAGAATTTGAATAAGGTATACATGTTACATCTCAAAATGAAAAAGTGAAAAGGTACGATGAATACTCAAAGTTTGTGAAGATTATCAAATGCAACTAACACAAGTCGTAGTGGTTTGGATAATCCCAAAAATCTCCCTAATTGTATGTATGATACTAGTATGAATAATAAAATAAAATGAATTCGACTGATTTGGAGATTTCTAGGTTCATATGGGTTTAGGGATTTAATCTAGGATTCTAAAAGTGGCAAATAGATAAATAGTATAAAGAGTTTATAAATACCACTTATAATAATGATAATTTGTATTTATATAAAGCGGAAAAGATAAATATTGTTTGTACGAATATGACTCGATTGAAAGAACTAATATGTTTACATTATTTACCATAAAATAAATATATAGGGTTGTAGTTAGACCTACTATGTTGTATGGAATAGATCGTTGGGCATCAGAAGACAAATGTGCGTACGATGGAAGTAGCAAAGATGAGGATGTTAAGATGGATGTGTGGTCATACAAGGCTAGGTCGGATAAGAAATAAGGTTCTTAGGGAAAGGTTAGGACTAGCTCGTATATCAGATAAGATACAAGAGGGGAGATTGAGATGGTTTGGACATGTAAAGAGGAGACAGGCGACAACGCGAGTTAGAGTAGTGGGATCCTTGACTATGGAGGGGATGAGGAGTAGAGTTGGGCCCAACATTACTTGGGAAGAGTGGATTAGGCTTGATTGGTGGTTATAACTATTTGAGGACAAGGTACATGACAGGGGTCTATGAAGACATAGGATTAAGGTTAAAGATTTTTAAAAGAGGGGGGTTCCCCTAAGTTGATCGATTTGTAGGGGCTTAGAGTTCCTATTCTGCATGTGATTATCTTTCTACATCTATGGCTATATGTGGTCTTATGACTTCCCTATATGTTCCTACTTTACTATTTTCCCATCCACATCTTTGTATCTGTTATTTGGTCGTTGTCTATGCCTATCTCTTAAGGCATATTGTTTTTCTTTTATGTTGGGGGTTTCTTTGGAAGCGGCCTCTTTGTCCTTAGGGATATAGGTAAGTTTTGTTTACATACTACCCTCCCCATACCCTACCAGTAGCTTTGCTATTTGAGAGATTTACTAGGTATGATTGTTGTTGTTTACCATAAAATAAACATATATTTTAATATACTAATTAGATTATAGTGTAACTATTATAGAATGAAAAAATGATTATTTATTATTTTACCCATTTGAGTCTTCTATTAGTCGAGTTAGAATATATAACAAGACTAATAACATAAAATGTCAAGTAAAGTTTACACACACAATTCATCAAGTCTATTAAGACCGCAGGTGAGTTAGTCAAACCGAAGGGTATAACCACGAGCTCCTAGTGACCGTATCTAGTACGAAAAGCGGCTTTTGGAATGTCCTCTTCGAGGACTCAGATTTGATGACAACCCGAAGATCGATCTTTAAGAAACAGTCATGCCTTAAAGTGATTAAAGAGGTCGTCGATGCGAGGGAGGGGATAACGATTCTTAATAGTGAGTTTGTTAAGTTTATGATAATCGATGCACATTCCAAAGAAACCATCATTCTATTTGACAAAAAGGACCCGAGCGCCCTAAGGAAAACTACTAGGGTGTATGAAGCCTTTATCAAGTAATTCTTGAAATTGGTTTGACAGCTCTTGCATCTCTCAAGGTGTGAGATGGTACGGGGATTTAGCAACGCGTGTAGCACCGGGTACGAGGTCAATGCGAAAGTTAACGGAACGAGGAGGAGGAGGACCGGGTAGGTCTTCGGGGAAAACATTGGAAAGTCACAAACGATGAGAACAATACTCACGCGTTTTCCCCTATCCTTTTTTCCATAATGTCTGCTAGAAAAGAAAAGTACTCTTTCTGTCGGTACTTGTTCGCTTGAGTGCATGACTTGAGACCCTTTGAGGGTTTCTCGCCATAGATGCGCAAGGTTTCACCGGATGGAATTGGGAGGCGAATAAACGTTTCGAAACAAAGGACTTCGGCACAGAATTTTTGAAGCCAATCCATTCCTACTATATTGTCAAAGCTACTAATTGAATGGGTATGAGTTCGATTGGGTATTCGTATTCGTTGAGATTTAGGGTACAATCACTAATAACGGAATCAACGAATATGGATTTTCCATTGGCAACTTGTATGTTAAAAGATTTTGGTAGCTTAGACCATGTACATTTAAATAATAGTTCGAATTCAACGGTACAAAAATTTTATCCGCACCGGTATCAAATAGCATAGAAGCACATAATCCATTTACGAGAAACGTACCGTTCACGACATTGTTATCATTCTGCGCCTGGTTAGTGTTGATGTTGTGTAACACCTTGTAAAATTCGTGTTCAGTAATAAACCGACAAGTGTATATACCCTTAAAAAATAATAATATAGATAAATAAATAAAATAAATAAATACAAAATATAAATACCTCAAATAAGTTAGCCACTCTACTCCTTAGACGTATAAAAAAAAATTTTAAACTGGCAGTAGCCTACGGTCCCGGACCGTAACCTACGGTCCGGACTTTCTAGTTAGAATTTAAACCTAACCGTAAGCTACGGTTTGGCAACCGTAGCCTACGGCGAAGCCTTAGAACTTCAGTTTTGAACCATATAAACTTTCAACTAATAACCCTAAGGTCCCTAGACTTTATTATAACCTTTTCCTTGCACATTTAAGTCATTTTTCGACCCGAATGACTCCCGGTTAAGGTAATTTCTTGTGATTCACCATTCTTGAGTATCACACATCTTCACCAAACCTTAAACCTTACTCGATTGGGTGATTTAACCCATTAAACCATAAATGTTTGTATCTTTCGCGTTTAAGCTAGTAAACGCTTATAAGTCACAAGAACACCTCGTGTGACACCCGTTAACGTTCGGTTGTTCGTTCTCTTCTTTAATACATCTCGTGTTGAACGAATAGACCAAGTTGTATCATTATGTCATTGGATATAAGTCAAGGGACAATTCATGACAATCCACAAAACTAAATTTGAGGGACTAAAAGTGTCAAAACTCCAAATTTCTGTCAAGATGCCACCTCTCCTGTAATTTGCCACACTCTTGCAGTTCTTGACACCTTGCTAGACACTTGTGATGATCCTAGAACACTTCTAACACCTGGCCTCATCTTCACACACCCTCTTGCACTATAAATAGCAACACAAGCTCACTCATTTCCTTGCTCATTCACTTCTTCTCCTCTCTATTACACTCTTGGAAGTTCCTGTTCAATCAGAAGGAATTGAACATGCGACTACGGCGTTGGATGGAAACACTTAATGATTATGATTGCGAGATTCGCTACCATCCCGGCAAGGCAAATGTAGTCGCTGATGCCTTAAGTCGCAAGGAAAGGGTTAAGCCCATAAGGATTAACGTCAAGAGCATCGAGCTCAGAACTAGCTTGAATGAGAAACTATTAGACGCGCAAAAGCAAGCCCTGCTAGAGGCTAATATTCCTAATGAGGGATTAGGCAGAACTGTTGATCAGATAACGCCCGGAAGAGACGGAATCCTTCAATTTAATGACAGAATCTGGGTTCCAATGTTTGGAGGACTTAGAGATCTAATCCTCCAGGAGGCGCATAATTCAAGATACTCAGTTTACCCAGGTGGTGACAAGATGTATCAAGATATGAAGAAGAATTATTGGTGGATGGGTTTGAAGAAATCCATAGCCACTTATGTAGCTAAGTGTTTGACGTGTTCGCAAGTTAAGGCCGAACATCAGAAACCGTCAGGACTTCTACAACAACTTGAGATTTCCACTTGGAAATAGGAAATGGTAACTATGGATTTGATTACCAAGTTACCTAAGACCAAACGTGGTAATAACACGATTTGGGTCATTGTAGATAGACTGACTAAGTCAGCACATTTCTTGCCAATTAAAGAGACTTATAGCTCTGACAAGTTAGCTAAGTTGTATGTGGACAAGATTGTGTCCCTACACGGTGTGCCGGTATCTATTGTATCTGATAGAGATACTAGATACACTTCTCACTTTTGGAAAAGTTTCCAATAATCGTTAGGCACACGATTAAACTTTACTACGGCTTACCATCCGCAGACTGATGGTCAAAGTGAGCGTACTATTCAAACTTTGGAAGACATGCTTCGGGCATGTGTGATTGATTTAGGTGGAAGTTGGGATGACAATTTACCCCTAATAGAATTCTCCTACAATAATAGCTATCATACAAGCATCAAGGCTGTTCCTTTTGAGGCCTTGTATGGGGAGAAAATGTAGAACGCCCGTGTGTTGGGCAGAAGTTGGGGAAGCCCAACTATCAGGACCGGAGATTGTTCTGGAGACCACGGAAAAGATTGTGCAAATCCGTGATCATCTCAAAGCTGCCAGAGATAGGCAGAAGAGTTATGCAGACAAGAGGCGAAAACCTCTTAAGTTCCAAATAGGGGACAAAGTATTAATACAGGTATCACCCTGAAAAGGTGTGATGTGCTTCGGAAAGAAGGGTAAGCTGAGCCCGAGATATATTGGACCATTCGAGGTAATCGAATGTGTCGGTTCTGTAGCTTATAAGCTCAAACTGCCTGAGGAGCTCAGTGGAATCCATGACGTGTTCCACATATCAAATTTAAAGAAATGTCTAGCCGATGAGTCGCTAGCAATGTCACATCAAGATGTGCAAATTGATAAAAACCTGAGGTTCATTGAGAAACCCATTGCGATCGAGGATCGACGGGTTAAAAAGCTCCGAAGGAAGTTTATACCTATTGTAAAGGTTAAGTGGGATGCCCGTCGTGGCCCCGAGTATACATGGGAGGTTGAGTCCACTATGCGACAAAAGTACCCCCATCTTTTTGAATAAAATATCGAGGTTGAGATTTCTTTTAAGGGGTGAGGATGTAACACCACGTAAAATTCTTGTTCAGTAATAAACCGACACGTGTATATACCCTTAAAAATATAATATAGATAAATAAATAAAATAAATAAATAAAATAAATAAATAAAAAATATAAATACCTCAAATAAGTTAGCCACTCTACTCCTTAGACATATCCAAATTTTTTTTTTAAAACTGACAGTAGCCTATGGTCCGGGACCGTAACCTACGGTCCAGACTTTCTGGTTAGAATTTAAACCTAACCGTAAGCTACGGTTTGGCAACCGTAGCCTACGGCGAAGCCTTAGAACTTCAGTTTTGAACCATATAAACTTTCAACTAATAACCCTAAGGTCCATAGACTTTATTATAACCTTTTCCTTGCATATTTAAGTCATTTTTCGACCCGAATGACTCCCGTTTAAGGTAATATCTTGTGATTCACCATTCTTGAGTATCACACATCTTCACCAAACCTTAAACCTTACTAGATTGGGTGATTTAACCCATTAAACCATAAGTGTTCGTATCTTTCATGTTTAAACTAGTAAACACTTATAAGTCATAAGAACACCTAGTGTGACACCCGTTAACGTTCGGTTGTTCGTACTCTTCTTCAATACATCTCGTGTTGAACGAATAGACCAAGTTTTATCATTATGTCATTGGATATAAGTCAATGGATAATTCATGACAATCCACAAAACTAAATTTGAGGGACTAAAAGTGTCAAAACTCCAAAATTCGGTCAAGATGCCACCTCTCCTGCAATTTGCCACACTCTTGCAGTTCTTGACACCTTGCTAGACACTTGTGATGATCCTAGAACACCTCTAACACCTGGCTTCATCTTCACACACCCTCTTGCACTATAAATAACAACTCAAGCTCACTATTTCCTTGCTCATTCACTTCTTCTCCTCTCTATTACACTCTTGGAAGTTCCTGACCATTTGGGAGCTTCCCTTTGAGTTCTAAGTTTCTCTTGGATCACTTGTAAGCGCTCCATCTCTGCTCTTTTCTTTTTATAGGCTTTTAATAGCCACAAGTCAAGCATTTTCGACAAATGCCTTGACTTTCGGTTAAGACCATTATGGTCCAGCCATTGTTCGAAATGAACATGGCTAAGTGATCGTAATTAGGTAGGTGTTAATCCCTTAAAAGGGCACCACCTAAGTATCACGTTTACTAGGTCAATTGACGGGTCAAAGCTATTGTTTTAAAAAGTCAAACGGGTCAGATTTCATAAAAATCATAATCTGAGTTTATACATGTTATAAATATATTTTTGACACTTAAACAAGTTGTTAATAATTATTAGAACATGTGGGAACATGTTCGATCCGTCAATTTCAGTCCTAGAGTCGGGTCGCAACCGAAAGTCATGAAGTTTGACTTATGCTTTGACTTTCGATTCTGACTCGACTTAGATTAGTTAACTTATGAATTAAGGTCACATCATGATCGTAATACATTGTAGCATAACCCTCTGAGGTTATATTACTTGATTATAATCATAATCTGCGTTTATGCACAAGTTCCGTAAAATGTCAATCTTTGACTAAAATGCCCTTTTTACATAAAACGAGGTTTAATCAATAATGAACTTGCAAATGAAATACCTACTGATATGTTATTGTAATTAACATATTATGATGTTAATATTCTGATCATAAACTGTTTTTTAGTATAATATCGCAAACTATACTTTTAAATGACTAAAATGCCCTTTCGGTGCATAGTTTGGTCTTAAACCATAAACCACGCTTATGTGTGCTATCTTACTGATATTATATCATAAATTAAGTATTTTTCCAGAATGTTTATGATCATAACATCAGAATACAGGCTCCTTTTATACGACATATAATTACCAAAACGACCTTATGAGGCATAATTTCGTTTCAAAACTTTTTCGGGCATATAAGTTGATATCCTACTGATATTACAACTTATTTAAAATGACATATAGAACTTGTTCATGACTCATCCGGTTACCCGATATCGCTTATATGCATACGGTTAAATATATGTAACTAGTTTACGAAAATTAACCAAAACGGGTTTAACCTTATCATTTTAATCTCAAATTCCAGAATGTTAATTGTTTACCCATATTATACAAGTCTTAAGTACTTGTTGGGTTTAAACTACATTCTATCCGGTCATCACTTAATCTAGCGTATCATACCGATTTTGATCCTTAAAGCTAGTCGGTCTAAGTCTATGACTTAAATAAAGACCGTTAGTATTCTAATTTGTTAGCTTATGCCATAATCCAGAATAGAGCCTTCCAGTAAATGCTATCTGCACTTATTTCATTTTGAGTACGGCTGAAATATTAAATCTTGCATTTTTAAATCAAGACTAGCTCAGGTAAATACTCTTGACTTATTTTCCCTATACGGGCTTGGGTTATGGTAAATTATTACCGCTTGGTCGGAAATAGGATCAATCGAATGCTGGATTGCGGCTAGTAAATCCGCATATTCTGTTTTAATCAGTTTTGTTTGATAACTTAAACATTGGGGTTAACGACCGTGTCCTGGATATCCTTGGCTCATTACATTAGATAATGGCCACGACCAAAGCACGGGGTGTATGCATACACCCGACATATGCGAATGCTAAAATTATTTTTACCCACAAGTTGGGGATAACTCCTTCGTGGGTTCATAAGTGGTGTGTACGTTAATCATGTCTCGGTCTCTGTACTGGGCCCCATGTGTATTGACAAACATGTAAAGTTGTTACAAGGTTACAAAGCTGACTTTCCCAAGTTATAAAAGATTTGTGCCCTGTGCACTTAAATCAAATTTTTAAAATGTTTTCAAAATGAGTCAGTCGGGTGTATTTACCAGCGAAAGATGACGTATTTTCAAAAGACTAAGCTTGTAGGTACAATACGAAATAGGTTGGAAGCTGCTCGGTAGTGATATAAGAGGATCTTGCAAATCCTTAGATCTGCCCTAAAGTCTGTTATACATTTTTGTACATTTTACGATCCGCCCGTGGATCTTTCGTCACAAGCCGTCTGTATATTATTTTGTACTTTGAACATCTCAGTTTGTATTAGTAATTTAAATCCAAGACTTCCGCTGTGCTATGTTTAATTGACTATGATGATATCAACTTACGTCACGATATTCCCCACCCGGGCTTATCGGTGTTTGGTTGGAAATTCGGGGTGTGACAGGTTGGTATCAGAGCCAACGTTTGAGAGAATTAAACACTAGCCTTCTGGTGTTTAATCTCAAACTTACACAAACACATTCCTTAGACTTCCGAGTCTAGGCTTTGACCTAGGATTACTCATTTCATTATTAAGTTATTAGTATTGTTTTGATTTGATTTCTAAACAGGAAATGCCGCCAAGAGTTCAAGGACGCGGAAATGGACCTATGAGGGGAGGACCATCCGGCCATGTCCCTTCACATCCACATCACCCGAACCCTTATGAAGATTCGGGAGATTCATGGCCATTTGCCCAACACTCACCTACACATACTCAAAGTTCTTATGATTCTTACCATTCACACCACTCCCACCATTCTCATCATTCTTACCATGATGAGTTCAACCCAAACCAATTCCTAAATACCCCTCCAGCTGATCAGAATCAGTTGAATCAACCTAACCATATGGACGAGGACTCCGACCCAGAGATGCCGCCATCAGGATCGAACGCGCATCCTATCAAAATTTCTAGTGATTCCAACTCCTATGTTGGATCACCATATCAAGGTCCTAATGAGTGGGAGCAATACTGGGGTCAATTTACTTTTGCAAATACTCCTTCCTACCATTCACAACCACCTCTCGTACAAGAAGATGTCCACATAGAACCCGTGGACCAACCCCAACATCCACCTGAGCCACCAAGGAGGAAACGTGGAGCACGTATGTCGGTACGTGCGGGTCAACGGTCGGGTTCGCTACCACCTTTGCCCAAATCTTACCCCACCATTCAAGAGGACCCACAAATGGGTGGACCCTCAAATGCTTCACCTGTGGTGGAACCTACACCATCACCTATGGTTCAACCACCACCATCGGGTTATAATAACCCAACCCCAACGTATCCGAATAACACTGGGTACGATCCTTTTAACCCGATTACCCCTATTGATTACCAAACACTATCACATGACCCTTATATGCAAGCGGCCATGCATAATGCACTATACCCATCTCCTTTCCCACCTGCTTATCCATACCCAAGTTATGGGTACCAATATCCTGTTGTACCTCAACCACAACCACAACCTCCACCACCTCTTGAGGCCTTCGAGCGAATGAAGGAAATGCAACAACAAGCGGAGAAGACGGAGAAGAAGATGAACAAGTCTTCAAGAAACTCTCCAAACTGGTTAAGGGAAAGAAGGACGACTAAAGTCTCTTCTATTATATGTAGTCCCTGCGTGGACATTGTTATTTCTTAATCCCTGCGTGGACAAGTTATTTCTTTTAGTCCTTGCATGGACAACTAGTTTTATTTATCTATTTCAAGTATTGTACTTTCTATTATCATTTAATGAAATATTTTGGAATTATATATATGTGTACTCATCCTCTTCAAGCATCGTCTCGATTATACTCGAAATTTATGATCAGCTATATAATTCCAAAAGATCTTAATGGTTTTGATTAGCCAAGTGGCATAAACCACATATTTGGCCAAATGTATAAATGATAGTTAAGTACGAAGGGGTCTTCTATCATGATAGTTAAGGGAAGTTATCCTTCTATCCAGAGGTAGTGGACTTAAGTTCAAGCCTCCAAGTCATTAAGGTCAATGCGACCGAGACTATTATTCAACCATTAAGATACTCTTATGTTAACATTCAAGAATGTTCATACTCTTGGTAGTGTGACTTGAGGAATCACACTAGCCTTCTAGGTAATGGACTATGTCCTAACCTTATATGTCTATGTGATCAAATTTGATCCTGGCTAATATCATCAGTACGATGATTAAACATCCATTAGTGATGTATTGCCCTTGGGGCTATAATTAAACATCCATTAGTGATGTATTGCCCTTGGGGCTATGATTAAACATCCATTAGTGATGTAGTGCCAATTTGCCATATTTTATGTCTATTAGTGAAGGCCAATGTGCCAAATTTTATGTCCATAGTGACAGGCCAATGTGCCATATTTTATGTCCATTAGTGACAGGCCAATGAGTCATATTTTATGTCCATTAGTGACAGGCCAATGTGCCATATTTTTATGTCCATTAGTGACATGCCAATGTGCCATATTTTATGTCCATTAATGACAGGCCTGTGTGCCATAATCAAATGTCCTTTGTGACAAGCCTATGTGCTATATACAATTGTCCAAGTGACAATGACAATTGTGACATTACGATCCGCTGTCTAATAATATATGGACTATGTCCAAATCGTAATTTGCCTTTGATGGTCCTTTTGAGACCTAGGCCAAATATAGATAACATTCATTTAAAATGTTAAGCCTGACAGTTGTGATTCCATGCACACTAGTTCAAATAGGCAATGGATTTATATATCCAAACTTTATAGCCTATATGGTTATTAATACCATGGCTCATATAAAATTTTATTTAGTATATAGTACCCAAACATCAGAGATGGCTAACTCAGATGAGGCGCAAAGTAATCGCCGTAATCATAGTGCTGACAAAGCTGAAAATATAGCCATCAATAATGATGATTTCCAAGCTCGCATTGATGCAGCTGTCGGAAAAGACATGGAAAAATCCATGGAGAAATTTAAGGAAGTGAGCGCTACTCGCTCCAAACCTTTATCTATTCTACCATCATCAGCTCGAAAGGAGAGCCCTGTCCACTCTTCAAATGCGAAGAGTGAACCAAAGAAACTAGAATTTAATGATAGATTCTGTTCTTCTAAAGACAGATGTACCTATAAATACTTTCTCTCCTGCAAGCCCCGAGATTTTAATGGAGAAAAAGGGGCTATAGAAGCTTTGAGATGGCTCGATGAGATGGAAACTATTGTAGATATCAGCGGTTGTGCTGATAAGGATGTGATTGTATCCCAATCCTTCAAGGGCGATGCCCTAATATGGTGGAAGGCCATGGTCCAGTCAACAGGAAAAGTACACTTGTATAACTTGGGATGTACCAAGTTTGTGGACCTTGTTAAAGAAACGTACTGCCCACCTCATGAGATGGAGAAGATAGAGACAGATTTTCTGACTCTTAGAATGAAAAATCTGGACTGTCGGAAGTATGTTACCGAATTTAATTCCTTATCCAGATTAGTATCTTATCTGATTTCACCTGAACCCAAACGCATCACGCGTTTTATAAATGGGTTAGCGCCTGAGATAAAAGGCATGGTGAAGGCTGCTCGACCTACTACTTATAGGTCTGCTGTAGACCTATCTCTCTCACTCAACTTGGATTTGGTGAGACAAAAGTCAGTCAAGATTGAGACTGACGGGAAGAGGAAGAGAGAGGATGGTAACTCCCAAAGATTTAATAAAATGAATAATGGGAGATTTGAGTTAAAAAAGAACCAAGATAAGTCGGGTGTGACGCCGACATGTAAGACCTGCAACCGAAGACACTGGGGACAGTGTAATTCTGATCCACACGCTAAACCATGTGGTATCTGTAAAAGAAAAGGGCATAAGACCCTAGAATGCAAGGATCTTAAGGATGCAGTATGCTATGTTTGCAACGAAAAAGGGCATATTAAGACTAACTGCCCTAAGAATCTAAAGAATACTAATCCGAAGCCTGGAGAGGCCAAGAAAGGGAATGCTCGTGCTTTCTAATTGACTGCTAAGGAAGCTGTTAATGACAATAACGTCATAACAGTTACTTTCCCCATTAATGATATTTATGCTAGAGTTCTCTTTGATTCGGGTGCGGATAAATCTTTTGTTGATCAAAAGTTTAGTAAATTATTAAACTTACCCATAAGAACTCTAGATAAAACTTATGAGATAGAACTTGCCGATGGAACCTTGGAAACCACAACTTCCATTCTTGATGGATGCTCTATATCCATTAAGAATCATTCCATCCCTATCTCTCTTTTGCCAATGAAATTGGCGGGGTTCGATGTAGTCTTAGGCATGGATTGGTTATCTCATAACCAAGCCCGCATTGCCTGTGATAAGAAACTCATTGAAATTAAAACCCCATCTGGTGAAATGCTCACCATCTTTGGAGACTCACACTACGGATTGCCAGACAAGGTGTCGTTATTTAAGGTATCCGAGAGTTTGAGAAAAGGTTGTGTCATCTACATGGCACAAGTCACCATAAATGAGCCTAAATCCGATATCCAAGACCTTCCAGTTATCTCAGAGTATTCCGATGTTTTCCCAGAAGAATTACCAGGCCTACCTCCAGACAGACAAGTGGAGTTCAGGATTGACATTATACCAGGATCAGCACTAGTAGCTAGAGCTCCATATAGGCTAGCACCAACAGAAATGAAGGAATTAAGGACGCAGCTAGACGAACTCTTGGAGAAAGGCTTTATTCAACCTAGTTACTCGCCTTGGGGAGCTCCAATCCTCTTCGTTAAGAAGAAAGACGGATCATTGCGGATGTGATCGACTATCGGGAATTGAACAAGTTAACAATTAAGAATAGATATCCTCTGCCCAGGATCGATGATTTATTCGACCAACTTCAAGGGGCTAGTTATTTCACTAAGATTGATCTGAGATCTGGATATCACCAGCTGAAGGTTAGAAGTGAAGATGTTCCTAAAACTGCCTTCAGGACCCGATATGGGCATTTTGAATTCCTGGTGATGCCTTTTGGGCTCACCAACGCACCAGCAGCATTCATGGATCTCATGAATAGAGTCTACAAACCATGTCTGGATAAGTTTGTCATTGTCTTCATAGACGATATGCTTATCTATTCTCGTAATCAAGCTGATCACGAGAAACATCTTCAGTGCATCCTAGAATTATTAAGGCAGGAGAAGCTTTATGCTAAGTTCTCTAAGTGCGAGTTTTGGCTTAGAGAAGTCCAGATTCTTGGACAGGTTGTAACTGAGCGTGGTATCCAAGTGGATCCCGCCAAGATAGAAGCCATAATGAATTGGGAAGTTCCCAAGACTCCATCAGAAATTCATAGTTTCTTAGGATTGGCTGGTTATTATAGGAGGTTCATCGAGAACTTCTCAAGAATAGCCACTCCTTTGACTACCTTGACCCGTAAGAATGTTAAATTCGTTTGGGGTCCAAAACAACAAGAATCTTTTGAGATTCTAAAACACAAGTTGAGCAATGCTCCTGTGTTATCTCTACCTGGGGGTATTGAGAACTTTTTTGTTTACTGTGATGCCTCGCACATTGGCATGGGCTGTGTGCTAATGCAAAATGGCAAAGTAATTGCCTATGCATCACGAAAACTAAAGGTGCATGAAAAGAATTATACCACCCACGACTTGGAATTGGGTGCCGTTGTATTTGCACTAAAACTGTGGAGACATTACTTATATGGCACAAAGTGTATTATATACAATGACCATAAAAGTCTCCAACACCTGTTCAATCAGAAGGAATTGAACATGCGACAACGCCGTTGGATGGAAACACTTAATGATTATGATTGCGAGATTCGCTATCATCCCGGCAAGGCAAATGTAGTCGCTGATGCCTTAAGTCGCAAGGAAAGGGTTAAGCCCATAAGGATTAACGTCAAGAGCATCGAGCTCAGAAATAGCTTGAATGAGAAACTATTAGATGCGCAAAAGCAAGCCCTGTTAGAGGCTAATATTCCTAATGAGGGATTAGGCAGAACTGTTGATCAGTTAACGCCTGGAAGAGACGGAATCCTTCGATTTAATGACAGAATCTGGGTTCCAATGTTTAGAGGACTTAGAGATCTAATCCTCCAGGAGGCGCATAATTCAAGATACTCAGTTTACCCAGGTGGTGACAAGATGTATCAAGATTTGAAGAAGAATTATTGGTGGATGGGTTTGAAGAAATCCATAGCCACTTATGTAGCTAAGTGTTTGACGTGTTCGCAAGTTAAGGCCGAATATCAGAAACCGTCAGGACTTCTACAACAACATGAGATTTCCAGTTGGAAATGGGAAATGGTAACTATGGATTTGATTACCAAGTTACCTAAGACCAAACGTGGTAATAACACGATATGGGTCATTGTAGATAGACTGACTAAGTCAGCACATTTCTTGCCAATTAAAGAGACTTATAGCTCTGACAAGTTGGCTAAGTTGTATGTGGACAAGATTGTGTCCCTACACGGTGTGCCGGTATCTATTGTATCTGATAGAGATACTAGATACACTTCTCACTTTTAGAAAAGTTTCCAACAATCGTTAGGCACACGATTAAACTTTAGTACGGCTTACCATCCGCAGACTGATGGTCAAAGTGAGCGTACTATTCAAACTTTGGAAGACATGCTACGGGCATGTGTGATTGATTTAGGTGGAAGTTGGGATGACCATTTACCCCTAATGAAATTCTCCTACAATAATAGCTATCATACAAGCATCAAGGCTGCTCCTTTTGAGGCCTTGTATGGGAGAAAATGTAGAACGCCCGTGTGTTGGGCAGAAGTTGGGGAAGCCCAACTAGCAGGACCGGAGATTGTTCTGGAGACCACGGAAAAGATTGTGCAAATCCGTTATCATCTCAAAGCTGCCAGAGATAGGCAGAAGAGTTATGCAGACAAGAGGCGAAAACCTCTTAAGTTCCAAATAGGGGACAAAGTATTAAAACAGGTATCACCCTGAAAAGGTGTGATGTGCTTCGGAAAGAAGGGCAAGCTGAGCCCGAGATATATTGGACCATTCGAGGTAATCGAATGTGTCGGTTCTGTAGCTTATAAGCTCAAACTGCCTTAGGAGCTCAGTGGAATCCATGATGTGTTCCACATATCAAATTTAAAGAAATGTCTAGCCGATAAGTCGCTAGCAATGTCACATCAAGATGTGCAAATTGATAAAAACCTGAGGTTCATTGAGAAACCCATTGCGATCGAGGATCGATGGGTTAAAAAGCTCCGAAGGAAGTTTATACCTATTGTAAAGGTTAAGTGGGATGCCCGTCGTGGCCCCGAGTATACATGGGAGGTTGAGTCCACTATGCGACAAAAGTACCCCCATCTTTTTGAATAAAATCTCGAGGTTGAGATTTCTTTTAAGGGGTGAGGATGTAACACCGCGTAAAATTCGTGTTCAGTAATAAACCGACACGTGTATATACCCTTAAAAATATAATATAGATAAATAAATAAAATAAATAAATAAAATAAATAAATAAAAAATATAAATACCTCAAATAAGTTAGCCACTCTACTCCTTAGACATATCCAAAATTTTTTTTTAAAACTAACAGTAGCCTATGGTCCGGGACCGTAACCTACGGTCCAGACTTTCTGGTTAGAATTTAAACCTAACCGTAAGCTAAGGTTTGGCAACCATAGCCTACGGCGAAGCCTTAGAACTTCAGTTTTGAACCATATAAACTTTCAACTAATAACCCTAAGGTCCATAGACTTTATTATAACCTTTTCCTTCCATGTTTAAGTCATTTTTCGACCCGAATGACTCCCGGTTAAGGTAATATCTTGTGATTCACCATTCTTGAGTATCACACATCTTCACCAAACCTTAAACCTTACTAGATTGGGTGATTTAACCCATTAAACCATAAGTGTTCGTATCTTTCGCGTTTAAGCTAGTAAACGCTTATAAGTCATAAGAACACCTAGTGTGACACCCGTTAACGTTCGGTTGTTCGTACTCTTCTTCAATACATCTCGTGTTGAACGAATAGACCAAGTTGTATCATTATGTCATTGGATATAAGTCAATGGACAATTCATGACAATCCACAAAACTAAATTTGAGGGACTAAAAGTGTCAAAACTCCAAAATTCGGTCAAGATGCCACCTCTCCTGCAATTTGCCACACTCTTGCAGTTCTTGACACCTTGCTAGACACTTGTGATGATCCTAGAACACCTCTAACACCTGGCTTCATCTTCACACATCCTCTTGCACTATAAATAGCAACTCAAGCTCACTCATTTCCTTGCTCATTCACTTCTTCTCCTCTCTATTACACTCTTGGAAGTTCCTGACCATTTGGGAGCTTCCCTTTGAGTTCTAAGTTTCTCTTGGATCACTTGTAAGTGCTCCATATCTGCTCTTTTCTTTTTATAGGCTTTTAATAGCCAAAAGTCAAGCATTTTCGACAAATGCCTTGACTTTCGGTTAAGACCATTATGGTCCAGCCATTGTTCGAAATGAACATGGCTAAGTGATCGTAATTAGGTAAGTGTTAATCCCTTAAAAGGGCACCACCTAAGGATCACGTTTACTAGGTCAATTGACGGGTCAAAGTTATTGTTTTAAAAAGTCAAACGGGTAAGATTTCATAAAAATCATAATCTGAGTTTATACATGTTATAAATATATTTTTGACACTTAAACAATTTGTTAATAATTATTAGAACATGTGGGAACATGTTCGATCCGTCAATTTCAGTCCTAGAGTCGGTTCGCAACCGAAAGTCATGAAGTTTGACTTCTGCTTTGACTTTCGATTTTGACTCGACTTAGATTTGTTAACTTATGAATTAAGGTCACATCATGATTGTAATACATTGTAGCATAACCCTCTGAGGTTATATTACTTGATCATAATCATAATCTGCGTTTATGCACAAGTTCCGTAAAATGTCAATCTTTGACTAAAATGCCCTTTTTACATAAAACGAGGTTTTAATCAATAATGAACTTGCAAATGAAATACCTACTGATATGTTAATGTAATTAACATATTATGATGTTAATATTCTGATCATAAACTGTTTTTAGTATAATATCGCAAACTATACTTTTAAATGACCAAAATGCCCTTTCGGTGCATAGTTTGATCTTAAACCATAAAACCACGCTTATGTGTGCTATCTTACTGATATTATATCATAAATTAAGTATTTTTCCAGAATGTTTATGATCATAACATCAGAATACATGCAGGTTCCTTTTATACGACATATAATTACCAAAACGCCCTTATGAGGCATAATTTCGTTTCAAAACCTTTTCGGGCAGGTTCCTTTTATACGACATATAAGTTGATATCCTACTGATATTACAACTTATTTAAAATGACATATAGAACTTGTTCATGACTCATCCGGTTACCGATATCGCTTATATGCATACGGTTAAATATATGTAACTAGTTTACGAAAATTAATCGAAACGGGTTTAACCTTATCATTTCAATCTCAAATTCCAGAATGTTAATTGTTTACCCATATTATACAAGTCTTAAGTACTTGTTGGGTTTAAACTACATTCTATCCGGTCATCGCTTAATCTAGCGTATCATACCGATTTTGATCCTTAAAGCTAGTCGGTCTAAGTCTATAACTTAAATAAAGACCGTTAGCATTCTGATTGGTTAGCTTATGCCATAATCCAGACTAGAGCCTTACAGTAAATGCTATCTGCACTTATTTCATTTTGAGTACGGCTGAAATATTAAATCTTGCATTTTTAAATCAAGACTAGCTCAGGTAAATACTCTTGACTTATTTTCCCTATACGGGCTTGGGTTATGGTAAATTATTACTGCTTGGTCGGAAATGAGTTCAATCGAATGCCGGATTATGGCTAGTAATCCGCATATGCTGTTTTAATCAGTTTTGTTTGATAACTTAACATTGGGGGTTAACGACCGTGTCCTGGATATCCTTGGCTCATTACATAAGATAATGGCCACAACCAAAGCACGGGGTGTAGGCATACACACGACAGATGCGAATGCTAAAATTATTTTTACCCACAAGTTGGGGATAACTCCTTCGTGGGTTCATAAGTGGTGTGTACGTTAATCATGTCTCGGTCTCTGTACTGGGCCCCATATGTATTGACAAACATGTAAAGCTGTTACAAGGTTACAAAGCTGACTTTCCCAAGTTATAAAAGATTTGTGTCCTGTGCACTTAAATCAAATTTTTAAAATGTTTTCAAAATGAGTCAGTCGGGTGTATTTACCAGCGAAAGTTGACGTATTTTCAAAAGACTAAGCTTGCAGGTACAATACGAAATAGGCTGGAAGCTGCTCGGTAGTGATATAAGAGGATCTTGCAAATCCTTAGATCTGCCCTAAAGTCTGTTATACATTTTTGTACATTTTTCGATCCGCCTGTGGATCTTTCGTTACAAGCCGTCTGTACATTATTTTGTACTTTGAACATTTCGGTTTGTAATAGTAATTTAAATCCAAGACTTCCGATGTGCTATGTTTAATTGACTTTGATGATATCAACTTACGTCACGATATTCTCCACCCGGGCCCACCGGTGTTTGGTTGGAAATTCGGTGTGTGACATGTTGAAAGCGCATCCACGAGCCGCTTGAGCTTAAGTGTTGCGTTGGGGGCATTGCTTGCTGAGATGAGTGAGATCGCCACATTTATAACAAGCTCGTACATTTTTCATCGGTCGTTGATTTTGGTTCTAGGCTTGGTTTTGGTTTTGATTGCCTTGTTGAGCACTCCTTTAGCATTGGTTGGTGAAATGCCTGAACCGATTGCAATTGGTGCAGTGGTAGTTGGGTGATGATAGTAACACTTATCACACTTAGGAAAGGTCCCAGCGTAAGGCTTTTTGGTTAGCTCGGGGTTTGGGTTGGTGAGTTGTTGTTGTTGGGGTTACCACAACAAAATTTGGGCTTGATTGCTTGCGCTTCTTGCTGTTGGATTTGTCGTTGTTTTTGGAGGGAGTGTTGGTTTCCTTGGGTTCGATAGTAGGTTCGGTGATGGCTTGGGTTGTGGTTTTGATGGAACCCTTGGGTTTCAAGTCTCCATCTTCCACGTGGTTGTGGTGAATTTGGCGGCTAACCAATATGTCTTTTCGAGAATGTCGGGTTCGGCGGCATCCACGGCATCGCGGACGGCCGTTGGAAGACCTAAGGTGTATTTCTCGATGGCTCGTTTAAGGTATTAACTTGGTTGGGACACATGACACTCAGTTGTTTAAAACGCGTGGTGTTGGTTGCATTATCACCCTCGATTTGCTTGAGGGTCCAAAACTCGTTTTCGAGTCTTTGTAACTCATACAACGGACAAAATTCCGCTATCATAAGTTATTTTACCTCATCCCAAGGTAAGGCATAAGTGGTGTCGTCGCCACGAGTGTTCCATTCGGCGGTCCACCAATCAAGCGCTCTAGTTTGGAAGAGTGACCTCACTGGAGTCAACCATCGGAGCATCACCGTCGCCTCGTCGTTGCACGTGAAACGGGTTGGGCTACAGGATTTGAATTGCTTGAAATGAAGGTGCTCTTTGGTGGGTCAACCTTAGAGTCAACCGGGGCGTTTGGGCTTGAGTTGGTTCGAATTTGGTTGACGATATTGGGTATGACCTTGGCCATTTGCTTGGTCATAAACGCCTTCATCTTGTTGTTCGTGCTCTACTTTGAGCTCCTTTTTGAGTTCGAGTGATGACTTAAAGACATCAATAAGATTGAGTACAGGAATCAATGAGACTTGTTCATATGGATTTTTGAATAAGTTTTGCACAATTAGCATGGTAGTATGTCACATAATACATAGGTGTCAAGTTGAACGCATAAGCATAGCATGAATGTACTTTGAATATAACCTAACAATGTTTGAGAGTGAAATGAGGTTGTAGAAAGTGAAAATATGTTAGGGAAGGCTTGGATTTATAGTGGGGAAGTAGGGTTTAAGTCATAATTAAGTTAGAAGGTGATTGGAGGAGAAGGGATGTGGCAAAAGTGGTTGAAAATGGTGAATTCGGACTTAATTCGCGATCTGTCCAAGTTTCTGCCTGTCAGACATGTTTACGGACCATATGGACTATGTCTTATGGTGCGTAAGGCATGTCAGATTTCAGGTTTTGCATTTTTAGCTCTTTTTGTTTGGTTACTTGTCCATTTATGCAATATTCCTAATATATTAAGTGTTTTTAGGTCCTTTAAAGCATGTATAAGCATGTTTATAGTATGAATGAGTATGTATAATATTCCGAACATATTAGAACCATAAAGTATGATTCGGTTTCGTATATGAGACACGTTTTCGAGATTGATTTAGTATCAAGTATGTACAAATAAACAAGTGTGAATGAAAATGTATTTCCATTATGATCAAAATATCGAGATTACAAAGATTGAAACGAAATACGAATACAATCTTTCTAAAATTAGAAAGTATAAAAATATGGAACGTTACATAAGGAGGCTATTTATAGTGAATGATGGATGCCCACAGCTTGGACAAGTGTCCTTAGAGGTCTAGGAATATGATGAGTGTCCCTTGAGGTGTCTTAACTAGAAGAAAAGGGGGCAATGAAGGTGCAAGGTGTCAAATGGTGAAGAAAGCTGCTGCCATCGATTTTTCTACAATGCAAGCACCCCTTGTTGACCTGTCACACCCCAACCGATGGCGGAATCATCGGGGCAGGCGTAAATTGATTGATCGAGACTTCATAACGCTAAACTTGTGACAATTAATTAAACACTAAATTTGCATTTCATTTCTACCATTTCAAGTACAAGGTCTTTGGAAATAAATAAAACACTGAATTCAAATAAAAATACAACATATCAATTAGAAACACGACCCTACGTAAATCTAAATTAAGATGAGTTTCTAAGTCCATCCTACTAGATTCCACGCATTGTCATCATCATCAACCTGCAATACATGTTAATATATTGTTCAACATGCAAGGCATTGGCGAGTATACAAGTCTGACTAATAGCATAATGTAAACATTTAACAAATCATCAAGCATAAATGTTAACTTGAAACTAACATGGCAAAACTATCATGCAATTATACGTGTCAACCCAAAGTTTGCCACTAGCGTAATCTAATAATAGCAATGAATAGACCGTTTTTTACTTAACATGACCTCACAAATACGGACTGTGCGTTACTCCTATAGCGCTATACATGTTAAGGGGGGCTTGATCGAAGTTAATGACAAGGTATGAGCATAGCAAGTATAAGCATGTATGAATCTAAGTTTAGCATAATAAGCTTGTATAAAGGATTGTTTTGTGATTTAATCGTAAGCATGTTTATGTGATTTCGATAAAGTACATGTAGTGCACCCAAAGTGTTAAAAGTAAAACGGGGTCGAGTATACTTACGGTTTTGCAAGCTTCCTAGAAATCCGCGAGTTGTTGAGTTGTAGTGTTGAGGTGATGAACACCGGAGTTACCCTACAATAGGTAAACAGAGGTGCGTGAATAGACTGTATTTGGTGAAAGACTTAGATTTGGAGTCGAAAAATACGGAAAGAAAACGTAGAATGCTCCACTTCGTGCGAAGTGGGCTGACCACTTCGTGCGAGGTTATCTGCACTTCGTACGAAGTGATTGTCCGCTTCGTGCGAAGTGACAGTTCGAAAGTGTTTTAACTCTTTTTGCACCCGTTTCGACAATCGTTTCTATGAACGGGGATTCTGACCACGAGGCAGAACAGTCTAGGACCATAATACTTAAACAGAAAGCAATTAATATTCTGTTCCGAATAGTTTATTAAGAAAATACGAAAGTTATGTATAGTTTATGTATATTTTAGTCAAGTTCGTCATAGAAGTCAAGCATCGGGGTGCTAACACCTCACTAAATGATGCACCAAATCACAAGGTTGCAACAACCATGTTGGTCATGAATAACAGAATGTAAATTTAACTATACAAATGGCCAAGTATGATTAACCCAGGTGAACCATTCCCGACATGGAAACAGTTAACTAAGTGTCAGAGGCCAGATGGGGTTAGGTAACTTTGGTGCTAGCAAACCACTTGAATGACATATAATGGACAAACGAGGTAGTGGAACTAATTCGGAAGCCAAGGCTTCTATTGTTCACACTACTACCAACATAAGCCTAATCATATAAAGGATGATTGGCTTGGTGGCATTCAACATTTGAAGATGCATGCATTAGAAAGAGTAGAAGAAGTCATTAAAAGTAAGTGAAAAAGAGTGAGTTTGAACTCACTTAGAAGGCTTGAGAAACCTTCTGTTATGAATCTGATCGTTTGGAGAGAAATCAATAAGTTTGAGAGTGTTTGCGGAGTGAGCAAAGGGTTTAAGAGTGGAATGGAGTGCGTTTTTATAGGAAACAGGTGCAGTTCGTACGAGTTGGGCACCACTTCGTACGAGATAACCTCACTTCGTGCGGAGCAGACTTGTTCGGGTCGTTTTTTCGCGTGTTTTAGCCGTTTAAGTATTTTAAGCATACGATAGGGTTGTATAAGTATAATGCACATAAAATTGAGTATTCGAGTATTCCAAGTATAAGTTTCTAGCATATAATTACGTATTCAATATTGTAACGTATATTTTAAGTATGTAACTTGTGTAAGTATCACATAAGTTTTCCGTTATGATCATAATCTCAGAGTACAAGGGTTGGAAATGAAAGATACGAATATGATACAAGTTGCCAAAAATAGAAATATGATAACACTTTCTAAATAAGGAAGTACATAAACACGGAGCGTTACATGACCGGAGGTCATTTCCCATACGGTCCGCATGGAACCTCAGCGCAATAGAATTTGGGTTTTTGGCAGTTTTAGCTCCTCAACTACTTATTTTTTGCTTTTTGATGATTTAACCCCTCTTTTTCAACATAGAGAATTATGTGGATGGTTTTTAGACATGTGTCACTTTAGGATTAGATCGATAATATTATGGTTGTTACAGATCTGGGCCTATTCTCGTGATTTGGGTAATGCCAGAAGCCCAACAACTTTTGGATCTTCTAAGAGCGTTACAGGAGGTGGTTTTGTTCCAAAAGCTGACTTGTTGGGCTTGGAAAAGGTGTTGAATCTAAGTCGTTAACAGTTGCAGGTATAAGGGCCTTAACTCATGACTCAAAATATAACTCCATTGACAGCTGGGAGCTATGGAACAAGTGGGTCACACCAAAAATAAATATTTTCTGTTGGAAAGCGTCGTTAGATCGGATTCCTTTGAAAATGGGGTTGGCGCATAGAGGTGTTTGGCTAGATAACACCATGTGTTCGAGATGCGAGATTTGAGAAGAATCAACGAATCATGTGTTATGGGATTGCCTTTATACTAAATCAGTTTGTTGGTCCATTTTTGTTTGGCTAAAGATCCCGTTTTCGAACCAAGCGACTTGCATTCAGGAGGTTACGGGTGTGGCATAGACAATGCATGACTCTAAAATGTGAAAGAAATTAATCGGCACAATTCTACAAGTGGCGAGGTGGGAGATTTGGAAGGCTAGGAACGCAAAAGTGTTCAATGATCGGCAAATTCACTTCAACAAAACGATAGTGGTAGATCTAACACGTGTAATTTTAAGTGGGAGAGGTGATGTGATTCAATATTCACGATGTTATTGCATAATTTGGATCTCAATTTTTTGCTGACCCAGTTTTTCTATATTTATATATAAAGTTTTACCATTAAACAAATAAACTTTGACCTAATTACCCATGGGCACACTAGATTCAAACGTTCCAAAAGAATCTTCGATTGGAGGCTTTGAATTGTTTAAGGTAGAAAAGAAAATTTCAACAGAGAAACATGGGACCCAAAACGGCGCAAGCCCTCGTACATCATCACATCGTCATCTAGGATGAATTTTGACCGTAGGATGAACACACATTGCAACCAAATCTCCTCACATTTTCATTTTAATTTATTTTGTATTTTTCAAAGTATCGTAACTTGTTCTAATGTCTCTGTAAACAGATTATGTTTTGTTATCTGGAGTTTATGACGAAATAATCAATTTCCAAATATAATATATATTCAAACACTATATACTGTGACAGTTATTTTGGTTGACATAATATATACATTCAAACACTATATTACTAAAACAAATATTTTGGTTGACAACTCAATGAATTGTCTTACTAGGTTTAAAATTTGTAAATTATACTATAAGGTTTAATATTTGTGAATTATCAAGGTTTAATAGAAAATAATATTAAATAGTAAGTAATAAAAATTTACAAAATATTGATATTTTGAGATAATATATCAATTAAGAGTTAACTTTTTAAATTAAGAAATTGAATATGAAAGGGTTAAATGAGGAGAAGAGAGAGAAAGAATATTGGTCTCAAGCAATTGTAAAATGCAGCACAACCAATTAGTTATTTATTAGGTGTAATTACAGAAAAGTTGACCTTTGTATATACACGTAAATGTATATAAATAAAAAATATGCTAATTATTACAAAATATCAAACATGGAAATTTTCATCACCCAATATCACTTAACTATTTTTTTTTCGTTTTTAAATTCAGTTGTATTTAGAATTTCAACTTAATTACTTATCAAAACTATATTTACTAAACATAAACTTGTATTCCAAGTTATTATTGACAAATACAATAAACATATGTATTTATTCTTCATTGTTATTAGGTACTCAAAGTGCGTAATATATTTTATAGGAACACCCTCTAAGTATATGTGTAACATGCTAATGTTACCGGGAAATAGTTAATTTTGAATACAACATTGTATTTAAAAGAATTTATATCATATTGTTGTCCAAAAAATAAAACGTAATAATATATTTATAATTTTTTTAAAGGTAGCGAACAAAAAATATATAAAAAATCAAAATTAAATGGTAACTTATATATTATTAAAAAAAACCACTATTAAAATACATACTTCCGCATTGAGAAATAGAATTAAAAGAACTAAAAAGATTTAAAAAAAATACAATAGCCACATAAGTTCAAGTTTGTAGCATACTAGTTGATGCCCTATCTGCGTTGTGGGGCGGTATGCCAAATATTTATTAACCAATTAAAAAACACTATCATAATTTTGTTAGAAGAAAACACCTAAAACGATGGCAAGACTGTAATTTTGAGCTTGGCGTAAAACTGTAATTTGTCAGGACTAATTAGCGATTGTTAGGCAGCTCCTTGACATGAAAAAAATCGAGTCAACCAATTAAAACAAAACACTTTTATAGTTTTGCTAAAAAATTAAAATGATGGCAATAATGTAATTTTGAACTGAGGGCAAAATTTGCCAAAGCTAAAGCGATGGTGATAAACGATAGCAATGCTGTAACTTTAACTGGGGGCAAAATTGTAATTTTGGGCTTGGGTAAAAGCCTAAATTGCCAAAAGTTAAAGCGATGGCAATACTGTAATTTTTAATCACAGGCAAAAATCGTAACTTTAAGCTGTGGACATATTCGTAATATTAAGCTGGGGGTAAAATCGTAATATACCAATTTTAAACTGGGGGTAAAATCATAATATACCCGGACCAATGGGGGTGTGTTAGGTAACAGCATGACACTATTCCTCCACATTGTTTTTGTATTGTACTATATTTTACCCCGCCTGCATTGCAGGGTACTAAGCCGAATATGTCTCTCTCATAGCATGTACATCTATGTTTCGGTTACCTGTACATAATATTCATAAAAAGATCTTAAAAAAATTACGTCGAGTAAACCAATTAAAACAAAACACTACTATACTTTTGCTAAAAAAACTAAAACGATGGAAAAACTATAATTTTAAATTGGGACAAAATTGTAATTTTTCAAGACAAAAGAACGTGTGCCAGCCAACCGCCTGACACGAATAAAAATTACACTGAGTTAAATAATTAAAACAAAAACTACCATAGTTTTGAAAAAAAAACTACCATAATTTTATAAAAAATATTAAAACAATGACATGACTTTAATTATACACCGGGGCAAAATCATAAAAATTACACTGAGTCAACTAATTAAAACAAACACTACCATAGTTTTGCAAACAAAAAAAAAAAGAAAACACTATCATAGTTTTGTAATAAAAAAGAACACTGAAAGGATGACATGACTGTAATTATACATCGGTGTAAAATCGTAATTTGACAAGGAAACAATAAAAGTGATGGCAAAACTGTAAATTTAAACTGGGGGCAAAATCATAATTTGGCTAGGAGTTTGAAAAAAGAAAACCAATAATAAAACTATAAATTTAAATGAGGCAAAATCATAATTTAACTGAACCAAATAAAAAATATTAAGCAGCTGCTTGATACTATTTTCTTTCGTAATATTATTTCCCTCCATGCTATTTATATGTATATAAAACGTAAATGTAAATATAATTATACAAATATTTCAAAAGAATAAAGTCACATTTAAACAAAAAAAAAGTGATGGGTTTGGTAGACGTGTCAAGATGGGGCATATTCATTTAAGGCGAGAGATTCTTACAATAAAAAATTCATTAATTATTTATACGAGTTTGATAATGATAAATTTAAAAGATGTGATATCAAATCATATATCTTGATTACACTAAAAATAGCTTGTGTATTTTGTATACATGTAGGATGACTTTTTTTCGTTTTCTCACAAATCATGAGTTTGATATTAGTATGTTGATGCGTATTAGACTATGTATAGTTGGGTGTGAAGGAATTGCCAATTCACCCTTTTAACGATTTAACACTTTTACGTAATTTTAAAATGGGATGCAAAAGGCACTTCGTGAGTGTAACGACAAGCGCTAATGGCATCAATATGTGATTTCTTTTAGTCAATAAAATGGCTCCACTAGTGTCTTAGCCAATACATACAATATTAGTATTAGTATTAGGTATAATTCTTAGTTTGTTAAAAAATATGCTAATTAAATACTATTTCTTGTTGTTTGTTCTGGTTTTATATAATGTTATTATATGAGAAAAATTAGAAATATGAAACTTAAAACTTACCATATTAGTATATTTTTCTATTATCTGAAAATAATAGATAAATAAATAAATATTTATTAATATGATTATGATAAAGTAACATGTATAATTCAGGTGATTAGTGGGGTGTCACATAATGCTTTAATCATCTTATACCTGGTAGTTAATGATTCTAAAGAGCATTCTTGACCACATTAGAATCATAACGGCCATTTAAAGAAATCTATAATAGTTAATGCTCTTTAAGAGCATTCACAATCTGTCCCCTAAATTACTTGATGGAGTTTTTTATTTTATGAAAAGTGATTGTAGGTGGTTGGAAGTGGTTGGGAGTAGAGCAGAGAAAAAAATTATTGTTTATCTGTAAATTTGAGTAGACACTTTTCACCATTTATAATTTTTTAATATATTTTTTGAAGTGGTTTAAGTAGAGGATAGGGAAAAGGTAATGATAAAAGTATATAAAGTATGATTTTAATGAAAGTAGAAAGAATATAGTTGTTTATAGTGAAATTATAGAGTAAAAATGATTAAATTGATATGAATGCTCTAGTGTATAACACCCTAAAAATATTAAATTATATAAATAATCAGCTGCATTTAGCCTAGTTAATGGAACCCTTTTAAAAATGGATGGACTGCAACGTCCCAAATATATATAAAATATTTATTAATATTTAGCTCAATGGTAAATATTATACACATAATTATTTTAAGAAATTTAAAACTTAATTAGTTACTTGTTAATAACTAATAAAGTTTTTTGGATGGTGCATTTGTATAACAAACAAAATATAGGGGACTGAATTTGGACACATGGTAAATTGATAGATATAAATAAGAAATTAAAACTTAAAACACACACAGTCGACCAGACAAGAAGAAGAAAGGGAGAAATCTTAGAAACCCTAATATTCATCAGTTCCTCAAAATCAAAAGAGAAATTGGGTCTGAAATTCTTGCATGAACATAAATTAGCAATCACTTAGACAAAGGAATCACAAGGTATGTCAAAATTTGATGATTGATAATGTTATGGAACTATGTAAGCATCTTAAGTTCTACATTGAGTATAATTGTGAATACTATGATAGAAATTGTGGTGTATATGAGTTAAGGAACAAGTCCTTGATGAAGAATTATTGATCAAATGTTATGATTCTAATGTTTGGGTGATTAACAATATTTTTGCTAAATGGGTTTTTTATGAATTTGATGAACACATGAATTATGATAGTGAGGATTGTAGTAATGATGCTAATATGCTAGGTTCTAGATGTTGATTTCGCATTCTAGACATAGAGACTTGAAAAGATGTTATTACATGGTTGATAGCAAAGTTGTAGTCTTGATATGAGTAGTGTAGTGTCTAGCCATAAGGTTCTTGATGTTATGCCTAAATGATTATAAATTGTTAAAGAGCATGAAAGAATATATAAATGAGAATTTGACAAGTTACATGTCTCATATGTAGTATGATGAGTCTAAACAATGAATCAGATTAAATTTTATAGGCAAATTAGGTGAAACCACAAGTGACCAAGCGGGGTGGATACACGATTGAAGGGAAAAATTTAAGGTACGTGGCTTTGTGTTTCGTAGGAATTCATTAATACATTTGTATTTAATATATGTTGATAAACTAAGCAATACTCGTGAAATTTGGTTCATTTGTAAGTAATGGATTTTGCACGAATGAATCAAATGGATAAATAGTGAAGACTGACGTGTTTGGTAGTTCATAAGTGATGGATTTCACACGAACAACTAAACGGGTCAAACAACATGATAAAAGAAAGTTTGGTCGAATAAAGCGATGGATTTCGCTAAACTAACCAAACCGGTCAAAATAATGTATTAGATAAAGGTTTGGTCGAAGAAAGTGTTGGACTTCGCTAAAGAAACCAAACGGGTCAAAATAAGGGAATAAATAAAGGTTTGGTTAAATAAAGCGATGGATTTTGCTAAAGTAACCAAACGGGTCAAAATAATGATTGGATAAAAGTTTGGTTAAATAAAGCGATGGACTTCGCTAAAGTAACCAAACTGGTCAAAATAATGATTGGATAAAGGTTTGGTCGAATAAAGCGATGAATTTCGCTAAAGTAACCAAACGGGTCAAAATAATGATTGGATAAAGGTTTGGTTAAATAAAGCGATGGATTTCGCTAAACTAACCAAACGGGTCAAAATAATAATTTTGGTCGAATAAAGCGATGGATCTCGCTAAACTAACCAAACGGGTCAAAATAGTGAATTAGATAAAGGTTTGGTCGAAGAAAGCGATGGATTTCGCTAAAGTAAACAAACGGGTCGAAATAATGATTGGATAAAGGTTTGGTCGAATAAAGCAATGGATTTCGTTAAACTAACCAAACGGGTCAAAATAATGTATTAGATAAAGGTTTGGTCGAAGAAAGCAATGGACTTCGCTAAAGAAACTAAACGGGTCAAAATAAGGGAATAAATAAATTTGGTGGAATAAAACGATGGATCTCGCTAAAACAACTAAACACCCAAAATGAAATTTAAAAGAATACAAGAAAGAATATATCAACCTTTATTTTGGTTTAATTATGGTTGAAGGGTAAAATCGAAAGAAAAAGTAAATATATACGTAAAAACTGAACAATGGATGTGCAAATTATAAGTGTTTATTATGAAACGTGAAGATACTTATATGCATAGTAAATCTGTACGAAAAAGATGTGCTTAGTAAGTTCGTTGGCTAAAATTTGGCAAATCGGCCAAATTACGAAATATATATAAAAATATAATTTGGATGGTGTAACATTTGTAATGACGGCATTACATGAAAGAAAACTAAGAATATCATTTTGCGGACAATCTTCTGTAAGCCTTAAGTCATACGCTGATATACGGAACTCGAAACGGGTCGAACAGACGAACGGACAAAACAGCAGCAACAATTCTGCAGTAGGTGTCGTCGGCGACGCCACCTTTGGTCATCGCCGCCGCATTGCATTTGTCCCAACGCCTTATGCTACTGTCTACGACAGACTTGACCATATGCAGGTTTCTACATGGCGTCGCCGACGCGGCTTAATGCAGTCGCCGACGCCACTCAGTAATCTTAGAACTTAAAATTTATTATTTAATTAAATTGTTATGATATATTTTCTTCATTGAAATGTATCACTAATAAGTTATAAAATTTTCAGTTTTAAAGGGATCGCAAGTAAGTTTGGATGAAGATCAAGCTATGTCAAAGAACCGAACATGTCCGAATTCCAAGCTTACGTTTTTATTTATCTAGTTATGTATTAACAGTTATCGTAAGATGTAAAGTGTTTATAAATACTTTTAATAACTTAACTATTTTGGAATATTATATGAAGCAGTAAAACATATTTATATATGTAAAAAAAGATAGGTATTAGATAGTGCCCTTTCAATCAATACTTTCCGTTTTGTTTTCTTTTCATTTGACGTATCGTAAAAATACCTCTACCTTTTCATGCATGTATAATGCCCATATAATGCCACATTACACATGAACTTATATGTAAATTGAAATAAAAAAAATCAAATTCATCTGTGGCGTTATTTTTCAAGGAGTTGAGACTTGAGAAAGCCCATATGGAACCAATGTTTTAAAATCGGTTTAAATCGGCTAGTTGAACCGGTTAAACCGGATGCCAGATGTTTGGCTGGCTCAAATCATACTGGTAAACTAAGGAAACGGCAAAAAAGTTGTACCGCCTGTAAAGTGTAAAACTTAGCACCCACAATTGACAATCCACATTGATCAAATTTCTTCCTAACTTAAAAATAGAAAATCATTAGGTTTTTCAAATTAAGTTATTCACCGATCATTTAGGTTTACCTTCTTTTACTTTTGTTCAATTATTCATGTTGTTAATTGTTATAGTGTTTTCTAATTGCTATACAATGGGTATTTAACCATGAACTTTTGGATAATTTTTGTATTATAGATTAACTTTTAAAAAAAAATATTATAGAATGATGTAGTTTTTATTATTTTTAAGTTGAATTAAATTTTATGAATTTATAGAATTAATTAGTCAATATTGTTGAACCACCTGATACAATCCAATTCAGCTGATTAAACTTTTTCCAAATGTAACTCGAAATAATTAAAATACCAATTTTTAAAGATTACAGGGAACCAACTTGTCAGTTTATCAAATCCCCATCCGTCCGTTTTTGTTCACATGTCACGCGCCGATGCTTTTCATTTGGGAGTCTCACGCATATATTTAAATGTTCGTTTGGTTGTATCTTAAAAATCTACCCACCCACTTATCATTTTAATATTGCATTTTAGTTTTTAAAAATGATTTTTTTTATAAATAAATATTAAAGAATAAAGGTGGGAGTTGACTACAAAATGTATCTTTACTACAAAGTGTAAAAAGTCATAAAACACCTTATGGTTAACCATAAAACACATTTAAAACCTACAAATAACAAAGTGAAGATTACTAAAACGTCATATGTATGAGTTTTGTGTTGTGTTTTTTATGACAAAGTTTTAATTATCGAATGACTAATATTAGTGTGTTTTATGTTGATTATCATATTGTGTTTTATATACATAGTTCTATGATTGTGTGTTTGAAGTTTTTATGAACTGTTAGGGTTTGCATATTGTGTTTTAGTAATATTCACTCTGTTATTTTTGGTTTTGAGTGTGTTTTATGGCTAAAATTATTGTATTTTATGACTTTGTACATTATATAGGAAAAATAGACTTTGTAGACGAACCCACGCTAAAGAATAAAGAGGAAAGTTTTATAAACTAATATATTACTTTTTTATTCATTTCAATAGGATGAACCATACCCAAGCCGTTCACACGTGTTTTCAAGAACGAAGAGAGAATATATACGAGGTGGTTACAACTTACAAGCAATATTTTTTAGAAAGTATTTATTAATTAATAAAATGAAATGTAAATAGTTTATATGTATAAAAAGTAATATCTTGTCTTTTAATTTAAACTTGTAAATTAACTTCATTATTATTACATGCATATAACAAAAGTTTGTGTACAAAGTTTCTTTTGAACAATAAAACAGAAAAGAAACAAAGCCAAAGAAACAAAAATCTAACCCAAATCAAAACTCACTCAGCTCATAAACAGAAGCAAAGCATGTACCTTCACATCATTCATATATTGTGTGAAAAGATTTCGGTTAAACTTGGTTGGTCCGTCTTTCTTTTTTTTTCTTCTTGTCATCTTTGTTCGTAACCCCCTTTCCTCTCTAAATCGTCTGGCAAAGTCCTGTAGAATAGATTGTCAGCATTTGAATACGCATGGTAAGTTAAAAAAATGGGAAAAAAAACTAAAACAAGTGTCTTGTAATCTCCAGAAACAAAAACCCACAAAAAATTGTGACCAAAACAAAAGGAGAAAAAAAACTTTAGCTAAAGTATTTCTTTTAACATAAAAAACAATATATATAAATTTGTGGTTTCTTAAATAAGTTTTAAACTCAACCATCTTTAATATACTTTATTAATTGTTAAAATTAAAAATTAGATGAGAAAATTCAAATAAGTATAGTTACAATAAACGGATTATGTTTAATTGGTTTTGATGTATGAGTAAAGTTCTCATACAAATAATTTTAATGTACTAAACGTATGAAAGACATGAAAAAGTAAAAGAAATGCGATGCCATTTTCGTAATTATTTGCTCGTAGGGTAATTATCAAAACTACTCTACAAGTGTATCAAAATTACCCTACATCAAAATTACTCTACAACTGTATCAAAGTTACTCTCCAAGTTTATCAAACAACATACAATTCAAAATTACTCTACAAAATCATTTATAGAGTAATTATGATACTCTACAAAATTACCTTCAAGATCAAAATTATCATAAAAGATCATTTGTAGAATAATTATGATACTTTACAAAATTACTCTATAAGATTAAAGTTACGCTATAAGAACATTTTACAAAATTACTCTACAAAACAAAATTACTCTACAAGATCATTTGTAGAGTAATTTTGATAATTACTCTACGAGTAAATAATTACGAAAATACCACCACGTTTTTCAACAAAACCTTCAGTTTGTATGTTTTGTACGTTAAAGTTATTTGTATTTGATCTTTTGTTTTTGATACGTAGTTTGATACACTGGTAGTCAAAAACTAAATTGTTTGCGATACATGTATTTGTGAAAGTGCATCAAAACGACTACTACATTTACTAGACTAATGGGTCTTCATGCACACACATAAATAAAAAGAACATAAACAAAAAGAAGTGATAAGTACATCAATTCTTCATGTGAACATGTACTAACCAATTCTTCACACAAACATTTTGTAATATGTCAAACCAACATACATCAAATTTTCATATAAACATCGATTGGACAATTCTTCATTATGCATCCATGATATTTATCACCAATTCATGATCCATTTTACATTCTAAAATTATAAGTAGATAAAGCCCTAAGTAATTAATGGTTCAAACATACAAACTAAAACATACAAACTAATGTAAACATTCTTAACGTGAGCTCAATATACACAGTTATTTACAATTAACAAGGATAATAAATATAGCTAACTATAAACGAATGTATTATAGTTAGAAGAACAGAAAAAATAGTTTGTTTGTTTGTTTTTTCTTTTTTTTTTTACTTTTTATGTAGCTAATAGTTATGTCGATACTAGCGAATTTCACAATAAGCAACTGTAACATCTTAGATACCAAATATATATCGTCATAAAAGTGGAATGGACCACTTTTTAGAAATATTAGACACATGTATTTGATCTTAACAAACAAAACGCAATAATCAATAGAAATTATAGAATAACTATAAGCTACAACTATGAGTCTGTGATCATTCACAACTAGTTATATACCTGTTCGGTGGACGGACATTTTAATAGTATAATGATATAAGTACTTTATTGTTTAGATTCCAAAAAAAATCGTTGTTTAAGACCAAAAAAACATGTGAGATTTTTTAATCAAAAGCATAGCAAAGCATCAATCTTTACATTAGCCATCAACTACTAAATTATAAGAACATATATAAGTTGGTGACTACATAATGTCAAGTAACAATCATGTGAATTAGCTAAATAAGAGCCATAATGTCTCTTCGAAGTATATTGTTTTGGCTGTCCTTTCAGCTTCAACCTCAAATGCTTTCTCATGTTTCTCAGTTCCAGCAATTAGTTTGTCAATCTATGTCTCAGGTCTTTTAGACAACTTCTATAATTAAATTTCTCCTTGATTTTCAACATGTTCATGACCTATGATTTAGGTCAAATGAAAAAGAGGTCAACTCCAATCTACATAGCAGGTATATTTTGGCCATGGCTCTCCATTAGATATATGTATATAATCCATACAAAATGGAAATAAAAAGTATAGAGAGATGAACACTTGAACACAAATTTTTTAAACAATAACCTCAACTGTCAACTTTATGCAGAAATAAAAGAAAGAACATCGTAAGTTTATTAATTGAGAGCTTTCAAAAGCTAGGTTGCTCACCCATTGTCCAAACAATATAATACTTAAAGTTTTGGCAGAGTGACATGTAATTAAAGTTGTAGATAATTCAACAACTGAAATGGTATCAAGTATTGGACTTAAAAGATCTTGGATTACCTCCATGTAAAGTTGTAGATAATTCAAGAAATCTAAATAACAGGCTTAGTTTCATTGTTGTATTTCATGTGTAAGGACATAGGTACCTGCAAGTATGAAACCATGATAGAATCTGAATCGAGACAGATTAGCAAGTATATCCTCCATTGCAATGACCATGATTTCACATGCTGATGTGTCTTCATCACCTAATCGTTCTAGAGTAAAAGCCTTCCCGGTTCTAATAACTAGCCATCTTTATCTTCTGTCTAAACCTATATAAATATTAGTGGTAATCACATTCCTAGATTTCATTCGATGTAATAGCTTGTCAGAAACTGCAATCCACCACATCGGTACAGATGTGGCGGCAACATAGTCAAAATCCAATAGTAATAGTGGTAATGCTGACAACTTAAATTCTACTAAATCCTAACAGCTACATAAGTAAACATTACATCATAAGAAATTGAATTCCAGTTAAAGATTGCATAACAGATGCTCATCTAGAATTAGTGGATAGCTAACCACTTACCTCAAACTCATTAAACGCTAGAGAAGGCTTCAATTTTGCTAGCAAAACAGAAAAATCGGTAGTTGTACCTGTTCGATTGATTAAGTAAGAAAACAAAAACCAAAATTGGTAGATAATTGGAGGTAAACAACTATTTGGTTTACGATCCTAACACTAACATGGAGAATTATGATGAAATTAGCTCAGTGCTTTAAAAAAGTCATACTAACTTAATAAAGTCAGTTGACTTTGTATTCTTTTATAGTGGAATACAATCAATCAATCATCAGCAGCCTTCTAATAAAATTCCTAATAATCAAAATCCAAAAAGCATTTAGATTTAGAAAGGGTTTGATTACTCCATGTCTTAAGGCCAATATCAAGCCCATGATGGCACAATTGATGCCATAACAAACCTACATCATCCTATAACCCTGTAACGTGAAAAAATAAAGACAAAGAAGCTCAAAATTTTGTTTACCACATCTCTAGGAAAAGGACTAAGCCCAGACATCAAGCATTGGTTCAACTCATCACTCCCTGACCCATCTGCAGGAAAATAACTCAACCCACATAATCATAATCCTGGTCTTCAAAACGACTATAGTCCCTATCTGAATAAGAATTTCTTGAAATGTAAAAACAAATAAGACAAGTTTACGGATTATGTCGTGTAGATTAATCAAATATAAACACCAATTACATAGATTAATACGATTAGAAAATACCTTGATCGGTGAGGTCATCAAAGAAGGCGAGATCGAAGTCTTTATAGCATACATCGTTTATCTTCTTTTGGCGTAGAATTTCAATAATTGATCTCGTCAGAGTAGCGACAAGTAGAACTCTGAACACGAATCCACCACCGACTTTCATTATTTTTTCCTGGATGAAATCTCCCTCCACTTTCCAGCCCTTCATCTTTCTTGTCATTCGCTATACCTTCAACATAATTCTTTTCCTCTTGTATTGGAAATTTAGAAAATTGTATAAGATTATTGGCCCCTTCATCTTGAGCACGCTTTAACCCGATGCATATTACCCTAAAATTTAAAATAAATATATCAACATTTTACACGTCATTTTGAGTACTTAAATACACAATCATAATTCCATCATACCATGATATATCTACCTTCTACACACCAGCTAAGACTAAGACTGATGCATCACAACAAGTGAAAATGCAATATAAAACTTCCAACCAGCAACAGGCCATCATTTACCCTATAATGAAATGATAATATTAAAACCTCCAACCAGCAACAAGCCAACCATTTTAGTATCGGCAGTGAACTGGTCGTCTCTTCACCGGCGGTACTCTTAGGTCTTTCTTCGGTTGTATTTTTGTATAGCGGGTGAAGAAATGATCAAGTGGAGTTTGGGAAAAGAGGAATCTTGGAGAAGATGCAATGAGATGAAGAAATGGATGAATTTCTAGTAGATTGAGTCGAGTATTTATACTTATCGCATTTAATGCAATGGGGAAGCGTGACGCCCCGAGCACCCAGAGACGAAACCATAGCTGACACGTGGAAGGCAAGTGGGAGTCTGACGGGCGCCACGCGTGCGTGGCCGGTACTTTTCTGCAGTTCATTAATGAAAAAGCAGCTGACACTGTTGACAGCTTACCACAGCCGTCAGAGGTCACTTCCATCCCGATTTTTCTCAACAACTTGCTTACAGCCTGTCAGCTTTATGAAAACTCAAATTTTAAAGACCTTATCTTGAGTAATGGTTTTCATCCACTCAAAGGTTTTCTTTCGTTTCTTCCTCACAAAGGTCTAACGATTTATGTCCGCGCATTTGTGATTTTTATTATAGTCCAGCGCTCCACCTACTTGCTAAGTTGCGCATAGGAGCACCACTGGACTTAGGGGACTTGGAGGGGTATGGTCCCAAAAACCCTGCGCCGACGCATGATACCATACCCTCAGAATGACAATAGGTCGCTTGATTAACCTTGCGCACCTTGTGCAATGTTGAGTCAGCCCTGAAGACAACAGGTTGCTTGACAAACCTTGCACTCCTCGCGCAACGGCAAGTTAGACCTAAAAACGTAGATCCTATATCCTGCGCTAATTAAGTAAGTTAGCTTCTACCTGCGCATCCGACCATACTCCAAAAAATGCTTAGCTGTGACTTCTCAAACCTTGCGCCGACTACATAGCCCTTTCGGGAGTCGCACACAAGGCCGAGACTAAGGCGAGAGCAACTCGTAGTCTTGAAAAAAGAACTTGATTCCTACAAGTTCATGCTGGCCAAAAAGCGCTGATAAGGTCGCACAGTAAGAAGAAGCGCAAAGAGGCATCAAACAAGTACAAAAGGTACAAGTGGCAGAACGGTGACTCAATAGGCGCTTCATATGTTGTACTGGGCCACGTTGCACGATGAACAGTCGTGCAAGAGATAAAAAGTACGCAAGGACGTACACGTGGCACCAGCCAGCTCATGCCAACCACTGTCACATGACCTCCACTAACGGTTGATGATAGATCAGACAACAAGGACAATTTCCAGGACACATGGCTCCATCCACTGTGCACCAAACGGCATTCTTGCAAGGGATCACTAATGGTCGTGGCATAAGGGATAGAATGGATATTCCTGATTGTCGTTTCTAGGCCCAAGGCCCATCAACCCATCTCCTACACAAATCTCTCCAGCTATAAAGAAAGGACTTCACCTCCAGGTTTAGGAATCATCATCGCTCTTATTCACTCACTCATTACATACATTATCTTCGACGAGTCACTGTACTTATTCTCAGGCCAGAGTGTGGTCACGGAGAGAATCCCCCCACTCCCCGTGGCGAGACTAACGGTGGTCTTCAGTTTTGCAGTGAGTCTGGACGAAGATCTTTATATCGACGGTCAAACAGGAGATAAACCTTTGCATGTAGAAACCTTTTACACGTACCTAGATCTATTCGGATATATTGTGGTTCGGTGTTTCTTCATTGGCGCCATCCGATTTTCCCTTTCTTAATCTTCTTCTCTTGTTTGTTTTTCCAATTCCATTTTCCATGGCTGATGGTCCGTCGAGTATAGCACGAGGTCCTCGAGCCGAGGGCAAGAACACAATTCATGTTTCTCAGGTCGATGGACAAGTGGAAGAAGGATTCTCCGAGAATGGTGATGTCCGTCACGATTCCGGTCGTTTGAACATTCTAGTAACTCCGAGGGTTCAAGCTGAAACTACTTTTGTTCTAATTACATCAATATTACCTCCTGGCGAGACTCCGATGTCATGGTATGTTAAATCTCAAACCACTTTAAATGCCGTTTATGCGCAACTTTGCACGCAAATCAATGCATCGGCTGCACCAGTGCAATTGCCTACGGCTCACATGCATATTTCGCCTGCACCACGAGTATCGAGTTACGATTCGCTGGCTAGAGAACATGTACCATCACACATCTCTACAAGAGAAACAGAAGAGCATTCTCAGTCTAGACCAAGATACGAGTCAAATACTCAGAGGCGAGCATCGATTCATTCTGGCTTGGGCCTGTGCCCATCCCAGGGGCGGGACACCCAGCGCGAAGAATTTGACAAAACATATGACGAAGGTGATAGCGCTAGCGTGTTTCACCGATTGCCAAAAGACCACGTTGCGTACAATCCTAAGTCATGTGCTATATACAATCAGCAGGCCGAACATGATTACAATTTGATCTATAGGTCGGCCGAAGCAGCAGAACATTCCAAGTTTGTGAAGGAAATTGCATTGGCTCCACTCGAACGCGCAAAGTTACCTTCCAATGTGGGAAAATTTAATGGAATGACGGATCCAGATGATCACATGCGCTTATTTACCGGCATGGGACTTATTGGAGGATGGACGTTGCCTATGTGGTGTCATTTGTTTGTTCAAACCCTCACAGGCGCTGCACGCTTATGGTTTGACAATCTGCCAACGGGTAAATTTACTTCCTAGAGTGATCTTAAGGATAAGTTTGTGAGTCCCAAATCAGATTCGGATCACAGTGGTTGATTGTTATCACCCAAACAACTATATATTAGTTGCTTGATTGTGTAAAAGTTAAGAAAAACCAAAAGATGAAGATGAAGATTCTTGAATGGATCAAACAACAAGTGTTGTATATGGAATCCCAAATGATATATTCACTGAATGCACCTGGATATTTCAGATTAAGCACAAGAACAACAAGCACAACACAAGATCAATCACCAAAATCTGTCCAAGAACCTTGGACTAGGGTTTCATTGATATTCATATATATACACCCTGATTACCCAGCGTATTTATTAAATATGCTGGGATATAAATACGCCGCCCTGTTACAAGTTTCACAAAATACACATTTGGCCCTTCTATATTTGCTAACTATTACAAAACCAGCTCTAACTAATATACTCAAGTATACACGGTCTCAAAACGTCCTAACAATATACCCCTAGATTGTTGCGTACTTTAGAGTCTTCAATCCTGGTCTTGAGCTTCAGGGCTTGCGGCAACTTCTTGAATGTTTGTTGGTGGTGCAGATAAGTTTAGAGTAGCTTCACTGGTTGTTGGTTGGTCCTCTATAGTGACTTCATATGTGGATGAAGTCGGAGGTGGTGGAATAACTTGAATATCCGAATCAGGGGATGGATCTTTGTGTTGCGGAGAAGATGATCTTGGCTTAGTAGCTTTCTTCTTTCTAGATTCACCTTTTTCTTTCTGAGCTTCCATCCTAAGCATAATTTCCATTACTTCAATCTTTGTGCTCGTGCTCGTGCTCGCTTGATTGCTCTTTGGAACAACATTCCTTCCTCAAGATATTCGTTTCCTGCTCCAACATTTATCTTGTTTCCATAGAGAACATTTAGATCAGAAAGACAAAACATGAAAACATCCATTGGATCCAAAATACGGATATCTTCGTTAGAGTTGGATTAGATAACCGCTTCACCGGTTTTACCATCATAAAACCATTTCTTAAAGTTGGTGAGGGTCACAGGCTGTTCCGGAGGAAGTTTCACCCTAGTCACCACTTTTGCTGGATTGATTACCCAAGTTATCTTTCCTCTTTCCAGTGAGTGGGTCTTTAGTGGTTTTTGATACGCGTCTTCTTGGGCGTTGAGGTTTGAAAACTGTAAATTCACGCATGCATTCTCTATGTATTAATCTTTCAAGGTCGCCGCCAATGTTGTTGTTTGTGGGATTTATCAGATCATGGTTATTTAGCTCTCAGATGTCGCAAGTGGGTAGACTTTGCAATCATTTCCATTTCGGAAATATTGGATTACACCACCCCTTCGCTTCACTAGAAACCATCCTGTCAGATTACAGTATTTCCAGCTAATGATTTTATATGTGACCTCGGTATTCTCAACAGTGATGACTTGATAAAAATCTGGCATTTTTGCTCTCTATTTCTTGAACCATTCTGGATGTTGAGGCTCGAATTCATCTCCACCACCAGTCTCATATAACACAACATCCTCCAAACCCCATTCAAGAAATTTTTCCGGCATCTCGGTTTTGTCAACTTCTTCTTCTTCTTCTTCTTCTTCTTCACTATCTTCACCAAAACTAACATCGACAGCAGATTCAAGTTGTTTCTTTTTCTTTTCTGCAATGTCATCCTTTCGTTTATGTTCTCTTTCTCTAAAGATGTCAAAACTGAAGATATCTTCGCTTGAATACTTTGGTTTCCGATTTACTGAGGCATACAGATCCTGCACTAGCTCATGCAATTTCTCTAACCCCTCTTGTTGAAATCTGATAAATTCTGATTGTTTAGAGACATAGGAGTGCAGTTCTTTGTTCTTCTTTCTCTGCTCCTTTAGCTTTCTTTTGAGCACATTAGTATCGTTTACTTGATTCTTCAATAAACCAAATTCCTTTGCAAGAAACAGACCGATTTCTTTGGATAGGCGATCATACATATCTTGAAGGTCGAGGTCTTGAAGGATCTCTTTGAGGAAGGGGTTGAACAGATGAGGAGGGCTTGGGTGGAACATTTTTGGAGAGTCCCTCACCTGTTTTCGTTTCTTGGGTGCAGGAATCTTGCTTGGAGTGGGCTCCAAGGGATCGGTTGAAAGCCCTTCCACGAAGCGATCTAACTGCTCCTGTTCTGAAGTAACCACGACAGGTGTTTCTGACTCTGTCATCTCCCTCCTTTTCATTCTCCGTTCCCGTTTTTCATCCTCCCCGACAGCATGAATGGCCTGCATCCTTTCAATTTCCTCTCTTGTTGATCCAGCACGAATACTGTCACCCATAATTCGTTCTGGATTATAGGGATCTTTCTTGCTTCTTTTCATTGAGGTTTCTTCTTCAACCACTTTCTTCCCTTTGTCTTTACGTTTGCGTATAAGTGGTATTTCCTCTTCTATTTCAGCTTCTTCTTCAACATCAACAGGTTTGTCTTGACCTTCTCTACCCTGCCTCACCCTTTCCCGGTACTTATTGTATGCAGGCAGAACAATGGGAAATCTCTCTTCTCGATACATCCAATTAAGCAGCATTACCCACTTATTTGTTTTCAACTCCGTAATTTGTCTTCCTTTGGGGAGCTGAAATTGATATAGATTTCCATCATGTGGTAAGTTCTGGTGCTAATCATCAATGAACAACTGTACAAATCTTGGGTACATGGCCTATGCACCTTTGTTTACATTGTCTATCATGCAGTAAAAAATTAGGCCAGAGATGTTGAAGGGCTGATTTGTACATAAATTTAACATTATCGCAGACCACTCTAAATTTAAACCATCGTATCCACCTTTTCTGTGACAGATGCTCATACAGAATGTGTGAAGGTTGAACCTCCAATCCTTTGTAAGACCAGACTTTTTGATCTCGTTCTTGTTTCGAAAGTCTCCAAGTAGTTCATTCCACGGAATCCTTCTAGCACTGCTTCTTTACCTAGCTTTATCGGTCACTGGCTCTATCTCCAAGGCTGAGAACTTTTCGAATTCGCTCTTCTGTCACCTTTATCTCTTTGTTACGTACCGTCATGGTGATGTGCTTGACTTGGTTCAGAGTTCTCACTCTTGCGGTTCACCAGAACTCTTCTATGTGAATAGAGTAGATCTTTGGATTAGCTTGAACAGCATAACTTATTTTGCTTCTTGATAACCAGTCCATTACGTTTTCAAAATTAGGCTCAGGAGGAACTAGAGTAATAGGCTGATTGTGCTTTCTCGTGCCATCCCAGACTAGTTGTTGAGCCATTCTGAAACGTGAAAACGAGCCAAGTTAGATAAAATATTTACTAATTACACTAAATAAATAAAGGAAAATATATACATATATATATACCCACATATTACGCTAAGTATATGGGATAAATACGCGAGGGGGGGGGGTTAATGCGCCGGTAACATGATTCGCATAAACGCCTGGCGAAATAAAATATATACGCCTGTTATAGTTTATTTACGCTGATCATAGTTAGCGGTCTTAAGTATAGACAGCGTAGATGTTTATCTACACAAGCTTGACCGGCGTATTTGTCAAATACGCCGGTTGCTTGAACTTGCGTTCAAGACTTAAATTCGCCATCCGTTATCTGAGAGAATTACGCTATCTTCAAAATAAATGCGCCATATTCAAGATAAATACGCTAGACTAAAAATTTTCTTGATAAACCCCATGAACCCACTAAGAACACAGATTCGATCAAGTTCAGTAACTTTGTATCGACTCTGTACGAGGCTTATAATGTTTAATCAAAGGACAATCAGAACTTCAAGTCTAAGAAGTTTGAAAACAAATACGCTCGAAAATCTCAAACTTTCTCGAAAAATGTGCCCTTTTTGGTTAAAAGTAGTGCAAAAAATTCAAAATATGATCAAGAGAAACACAAAATTGCAACTTGAACTCTGAAAATCATTTTTAGAGGTACAAAGCTTCCTTTTTCACAAGATTCTTACTGATTTGGATTCCATGACATTTCTACAAAAGATCACACTAGCAACACTTTGTTAGTTTATGATGAAATAAATAATGTTTGAATAATCAAGGCACAAGAAAAACTATCAGTATGTTTGTCCCTTTAAATCCATGCACCCTTCTTTTAACATGTTTTCAGAAAACGTTTTGTCATGTTGTGGTAATATTGACAAGAATTTCGATGTCCCCCACTCAGGCTAGACTGTTAGAATGTTGTGCTCGTGAGTCCCACATTAGGACATACCCCCGTGATCAAGGTATGCACAAAGATTCCTCATAGCGGCTGAGTATATTGACTTCATTCGTTTTTGAAATTTCAACGATAGACAATTGGTGATCAGGTCAGTATTTCGTACAACAAAGAGACCAAATGTAACATCCGTCAAAAACGGATTTACCAAACCCGCTCCGTTTATCAACCGAACAGTCAGTCAAAAATTTCATTGCGAATTAAATGCCCAAAATATTTTTAAAAGATCCGTAATCAATTATTATACGGGAAAATATATTTAGTTTTTGAAAAACTGTTGAAAATCGCAAAATAAAAATGAAAGTACTCTGCCGGGTTTCGAACCCGGGTCTGTACCGAATCAGTTCAGCGACTTATCTCACACACACAAACCACTGCGCCACTTGCTTTGTTTGTTAAATAATGAAATCATTTAATTCATAAAGTAACGTTACGAATTCAAAACCGGCGCCCAAACGGTTCAGTCGTCGGAATCTCGGAAATCTCGCGAGTTTTAACACCACTTTCAGTTATAACGTAAACCATTAACCAGACATCGGTTATAACCGATGTTTGAAGTCCGCGACCAAAACCATAACCGCCGGGAAATTTAAATCAGTGAACACAGTCGGAAATCAGACCAGATCCTTCAACGTTTTGCCTTATAAATTCACCCACAAACGACTGCAAACCTTTTCGCTCAAAAACACACCTCTTCTCGGCGTAATTCCACTCGCCGGAATTTCCTGCTCATCGCCGGAAAACCGGTTTCTCCATCCCTGAGCCTCACTGAGCCTCTGAGCTTATACCGGAGATACCCACACCCTTTGTAAGCTTCCTGGAGACTCGCTGCTATAAGGAACACGTCGCCAGAGGTGAATTCTGTCGCCGGAGTTTCTGCCGGAAAACAGAGGGTCCAGTCGGTATACCTCTTTCGCTTATTTTCTTTATCTTTTCACCTTTATCTTACCTTAATGGACTGTAAAACACTAATAAACTGATAAAAATCTTGAACCAGTCGATTTCCGATTTCTGGTTCAAACTTGACGAGGAAGACGATGTTTTTATGTATCATATAAGTATAATATAAATCAGGATTTTACTCGGGTTAGACACACAGTCCAGCGGTGGACTGTGTGCACGTTAAACATGCAAAGGTCTCGAGTTCGATTCCCGTCTCACACACGCTGCCTTAATAAAAATCTTTTTTTTTGTTAAACTGAACCGGAGTCGTCACAGTTATATGTTAAGTATATTAATAACCGGAATAATAACCAAGTTAGACACACAGTCCAGCGGTGGACTGTGTGTTTGTTTATATCACAGGTCACGAGTTCGAGTCCGGTCTTCAGCACCGACTCGGACAATTATCTCTTCTTTTTAAATAAGGCAGAAAAGGAAATAACTAATTAGTATTTAAGTATAATAAAAATCGAATTATATAACATGTTGAACACACAGTCCAGCGGTGGACTGTGTGTTAGATTAAACCACAGGTCCCGGGTTCGAGACCTGTGGAGCGCACCGCCGAATTGACTTAAAACTATTTTTGAAATAAAATGATTTTCGGTTTAAACTAATTAATATATATATATAATTAAAATCAGATTTATAACGGGTTAGACACGTAGCTCAGTTGGTAGAGCTGCGTGCACGCGTACGGGAGGTCTCGGGTTCGAGCCTCACTCAGCGCACTTGTATTCCGAATTAACCGGTCAACGGTCAGAAAAAAATAAATTTTTTTATTATTTTTATTTAATTATTTTAATTAAAAATCAATTAAAAATACTTAAAAATAACATTTTTAAGATTAGAAAATAGCCTCAAACTCACAAAAATACACCCAACAATCCTACTAAAATAGATTAATAAAATCCGTTTACTTACCAAACCATAATGCGATTTATCTAGGTTAAATCTCACTCGTGGTTAAAACCACTTCGCGTGCATTCAACGTCATCAACCGAACGCACCCACTGTGAGTGAATCTTACAATTCCCCCTTTTAAATTACACGTTTTGGGGTGTGTCATGTGTTATGAAAATAATTAATTTATTTATTTAAACTTGTGCCATACCACATCATGACTTAAACTTAGATTGTTTTTATTGTTGTGATTTACTTATATTCCTTTTGTCAAATTATATGAAACTCATACATTAAGCCCATCAGTTCCTCGTGGGAGACGAGTAGAACATCGCGTGCTTCACATCAAATTCATTATTGTTCATGTGTGTATCATTGAGTTTATATTGTTTGTAGTTGTGTCATTCATATTATCATGTTTATGCAATTCATTCATCAGGCCCCTCAGTTCCTCGTGAGAGACGAGTTGAGCATCGCGTGCCTCTAATTGTTCCATTATTGTTCATGAGTGTTTCATTTAATATCTTATGATTGTTGATTAAGATACATCTAATTTTACTCATGTTTGGTTGTGCACATATTTCATAATCAATTCAAATAAATTTGTTCAAATGTTTTCCATAGGATTCACTCGCCAACATTATGTTGATCCAAAAACCTTTTTACACATGATACAGGTGAACAGGTTGAAGCAAGGAAAACATAGGATATGCCTTAGAAGAGAACAAAGAAGTTTAGATTGTTAGTTAGATCATGATGTAACATTTATTGTAAATTTCCATTTAATTTGTATTAATGAATATGAAACGCTTAATAAATGTCATGAGCTTTGATGATAACCCAATCATGCCCCGATCACCTTTTCCGCTGCGGGTCGGGGTGTGACAGATTGGTATCAGAGCCATGACTATAGGGATACAGGATAGGTTATTAACCCTTAGAGCCTATACTATAGTTTGCCTAAATTTTAATTGATTAGGTGGTTACATACAAACTTGTGATATTTATTTGTTTCATATTTGTTTACATTCATAGTCAAACATACATGCTTATATACATATTCATTATACATATATACATATTCATTATACATATATCGATGTTCATGTGTTCAATTTATTTTCATACTCTCATTATCCAAAGATTTTGTGCAATTTTCAAATCTCATCAAAGTAAGTTCTGCGACGGGCATGTAGTAACTGGAAGGGTACAAGTACCGGTAGTCGGAACGTCCTGTCTAGGCTGGCATTCGTATAAATCCAATATAACGGACCAGTTTGCCTACCTGGGGACCAACGATGAGAGTACGAAGGACCTATTAGGCCAAAGCATGCCACACCAAACGTCGTTCGAACTAACCTACTTTGAGGTGTCACCGTGTCTACACCTGGACACATTCCGAATATCACACGTTGTATACATATTTCTCGATTTTCTCCGGGTTTTTGTGTACGCAACCTGGCAGAGACCGTGCGAACCATATGAAAAACCGGTATTCATGGGGGCCCACATGATTACACAGGTAAAGTATGGCGGCATGAAGGGCCTAACAGCGAGCAAAGCCCAAGACATCCAATGGATGTAGTAATTTATTTATCTATAATTATTTTATGAATGTTCATTCCTAATGCGACCCATGAACCCAAAAGCATCCAACTCATACTCTTGTCATGTATTCCTTGTAGATGTCTTCTAACCTCGCCAGTAGGAAGACGAGAGCAAGAAAAGCCCGCGAGCGCATGGCTGCCTTAATCGCTCAACAAATGGCTGCTGTAATACCCAATATTGTAACCTAAGTTCAACAAGCACTCACCAATAATCCTGTCAATCAAGCAAACCAAAACATTTTCAACTCTTCCCCAAATACCACTAAATGCACCTACAAGCATTTCAAATCATGCGACCCTCCGAAATACAAAGGGACTGAAGGCGTCACCGCTCTCCTCCATTGGTTTGAAGAAATGGAGAACACATTTCTAAATTGCGATTGCCCTGACGATCGCAAAGTGCGATATGCTACCGGTCGATTATATGGGATAGCACTTACTTGGTGGAACACAGAGAAGGCCAAACGAGGTGTGGAAGATGCTATGACCTTAACTTGGAATGAATTGAAGGAAATCATGACCAGACGATTTTGCCCAAGGAGCGAAATCAAGAAGTTAGAAGATGAATTTTACTCATTGAAGCAAATGGAAGGAGACCACATCACCTACAACAAAAGGTTCCTTGAATTACATCAAATAGTTCCCAACATGTTCACTCCCCTCTACCGTTTGATCGAGCACTACATTCGTGGTCTTCCGTCAAAGATTCAAGACCCTGTAATAAGTGCCAAGCCTGCAACTTTGGAAGCAACAATGGAGCTAGCAACAGAGCTCACCGAGAACCGAATCCGAAACAAAGACTTCAAGGAAGAGAAGAAGAAGGATAAAGAATCAACTGAAACCTCCGACTCCACTCAAACCGAATCCCCTTCTCAACCCAATCCTAAGAGAAGAAGAGTCGGGCGACTTTTCGCTGCGACTCAACGAAATCAACCAGTTTTACATGCCATACCCATTCGAGCTATCCCAATCACCCAAGTGGCACCCATCTCAGCTTACCCAAATAAGAAACCATATCTTGGACCTCACCCTCGATGCAACAACTGTTTTTATCACCATCCCCTTACTTTACCTTGCCGGCTATGTACAACTTGTGGACGCTATGGTCATTTGAGCAATGTTTGTCGCACCTTTCAAGACCAAACCTTTTCCCCTACTCAAAACATGGCCCAAACTTATCACCAACCCCATTACCCCATGTTCCCATATGCTCGAGCTTGTTTCAATTGTGGCGACCCTACCCACTTTAGAAACACATGCCCTCAATTGGTTAACGTTATCAACACTCAAGCCCAATCAAACCCAGTTAACCAAGTAAACCAAGGAAACCCAACCCCTATGCCACCAGCAAGAGGAAGAGTCTTCAATATCAACGCCAATCCTGTCGAAGATAATGACGGCCCAAACGAAGATACTCAGCTAGTCCTCTTCACCGAAGATCCAGATTCAACCCCTATCGTTTAGTTTGATGTTTTTCCATGTGTAGACTGTTAGAGAAATTATTGGATATTATATATTATATATTGTTTTCAGTATATGCTTTTGCCGAGGCCGTGGCTCCCCATCCATCAAGGTTGAGTTGGATCCCCATTTTATTATGTGGTTGATCTTGGCGTGCCCGCACGATCGGCTCCGTTTGTTTGAGCCTTGATCGGTCATTTCCTTTTTACATTTCAATACATGCAATACGCTCGGCTCCGTTTGATTGAGCCTAGAGCGCACATTTCAATTTACATCTCCAGTTCATGCAATACGTTCGGCTCCGTTTGATTGAGCCTTGAGCGCACATACAATTTCATTATCAGTATCTTGTGGTTGTGGTGTTTGTAGTAGAGTCGCATCGAACTAACCATAACTTGCGGATAAAGTCAATGAAAATTTGACAAGGATATGGTGGATACGCCGATGGTACTTCCTATATATAAGTATTCTTGTCAAATGATCGGAGGCATTATCAGGCGGTTATGAGAGGTTCCATGCATAGGCTGATTGTGTGATGGTTGTTTAGATTAAGTTGTTCAATTTCAGTACATGCAATACGCTCATCTCCACCCGATTGAGCCTTGAGCACACAATTTCAATTTCAGTACATTCAATACGTTCGGCTCCGTTTGATTGAGCCTTGAGCGCACATACAATTTCATTATCAGTATCTTGTGGTTGTGGTGTTTGTAGTAGAGTCGCATCGAACTAACCATAACTTGCGGATAAAGTCAATGAAAATTTGACAAGGATATGGTGGATACGCCGATGGTACTTCCTATATATAAGTATTCTTGTCAAATGATCGGAGGCATTATCAGGCGGTTATGAGAGGTTCCATGCATAGGCTGATTGTGTGATGGTTGTTTAGATTAAGTTGTTCAATTTCAGTACATGCAATACGCTCGGCTCCACCCGATTGAGCCTTGAGCACACAATTTCAATTTCAGTACATTCAATACGTTCGGCTCCGTTTGATTGAGCCTTGAGCGCACATCCATTTCATTTTCAGTACATGCAATACGATCGGCTCCGTTCGATTGAGCCTTGATCGCACAGATATATTTCATTTCAGTATTTTATGTTTGTTGTATTGGTTGTAGAGTTATAGGACTAATCATAATTCACTGATAAAACCAATGAAAATTTGACAAGAATATGGTGGATACGCCGCTGGTACTTCCTATATATAAGTATTCTTGTCAAAGGATCAGAGGCATTATCGGACGGTTATGAGAAGTTCTATGTAGGATTTATTAGTTCTTGGTAACCAATCATAACTTGTGGATAAAACTAATGAAAATTTGGCAAGAATATGGTGGATACGCCGCTGGTACTTCCTATATATAAGTATTCTTGCCAAAGGATCAGAGGCATTATCAGGCGGTTATGAGAAGTTCCATGTAGGATTTAGTATTGCCTTGGTTGGAATTTGTGTTACATTTATATCATCATGTTATTTAAAGAGATTGGATTGTGATCCATTTCTACATAAACTAACCTCTCCATCATAACAATCGAGAGAGGAACTTCCATCATTCAAACATATATGCTATCAGAATGTGGATTCAAATATTTGCTGTTGTGTTTATTCATGTTCAAATATTTGCTGATGTGTTTATTCATGTTCAAATATTTGCTGTTGTGTTTATTCATGTTCAAATATTTGCTGATGTGTTTATTCATGTTCAAATATTTGCTGATGTGTTTATTCATGTTCAAATATTTGCTGATGTGTTTATTCATGTTCGAATATTAGCTGTTGTGTTTACTTATATTCAAATATCAGTTGTTGTGTTTTTAATTATGTTCCATATAGATTGTAGTGTTAGAAGTTTTGTCTTAGGACATAACCATAATTTTCCCAAACGTATCTAAACTCTTATGCATGATATCATTTTTAGCAAATCATTCCTGTTTATCAATACTTATACAGTAGGCAACAAAAAGCGATTCCTGAATAGGGTACTTAACCCTTACAAGGAACGTTACCGCCTCGAACAAAAACTTAAACCTTTATTTTTCTAAGCATACAACTGTCAAACAAAACATCATCATTCTTTTAGTCAAATATATCACAATTTAAATTTCGGGACGAAATTTCTAAAAAGCAGGGGATACTGTAACATCCGTCAAAAACGGATTTACCAAACCCGCTCCGTTTATCAACCGAACAGTCAGTCAAAAATTTCATTGCGAATTAAATGCCCAAAATATTTTTAAACGATCCGTAATCAATTATTATACGGGAAAATATATTTAGTTTTTGAAAAACTGTTGAAAATCGCAAAATAAAAATGAAAGTACTCTGCCGGGTTTCGAACCCGGGTCTGTACCGAATCAGTTCAGCGACTTATCTCAAACACACAAACCACTGCGCCACTTGCTTTGTTTGTTAAATAATGAAATCATTTAATTCATAAAGTAACGTTACGAATTCAAAACCGGCGCCCAAACGGTTCAGTCGTCGGAATCCCGGAAATCTCGCGAGTTTTAACACCACTTTCAGTTATAACGTAAACCATTAACCAGACATCGGTTATAACCGATGTTTGAAGTCCGCGACCAAAACCATAACCGCCGGGAAATTTAAATCAGTGAACACAGTCGGAAATCAGACCAGATCCTTCAACGTTTTGCCTTATAAATTCACCCACAAACGACTGCAAACCTTTTCGCTCAAAAACACACCTCTTCTCGGCGTAATTCCACTCGCCGGAATTTCCCTGCTCATCGCCGGAAAACCGGTTTCTCCATCCCTGAGCCTCACTGAGCCTCTGAGCTTATACCGGAGATACCCACACCCTTTGTAAGCTTCCTGGAGACTCGCTGCTATAAGGAACACGTCGCCGGAGGTGAATTCTGTCGCCGGAGTTTCTGCCGGAAAACAGAGGGTCCAGTCAGTATACCTCTTTCGCTTATTTTCTTTATCTTTTCACCTTTATCTTACCTTAATGGACTGTAAAACTCTAATAAACTGATAAAAATCTTGAACCAGTCGATTTCTGATTTCTGGTTCAAACTTGACGAGGAAGACGATGTTTTTATGTATCATATAAGTATAATATAAATCAGGATTTTACTCGGGTTAGACACACAGTCCAGCGGTGGACTGTGTGCACGTTAAACATGCAAAGGTCTCGAGTTCGATTCCCGTCTCACACACGCTGCCTTAATAAAAATCTTTTTTTTGTTAAACTGAACCGGAGTCGTCACATTTATATGTTAAGTATATTAATAACCGGAATAATAACCAAGTTAGACACACAGTCCAGCGGTGGACTGTGTGTTTGTTTATATCACAGGTCACGAGTTCGAGTCCGGTCTTCAGCACCGACTCGGACAATTATCTCTTCTTTTTAAATAAGGCAGAAAAGGAAATAACTAATTAGTATTTAAGTATAATAAAAATCGAATTATATAACATGTTGAACACACAGTCCAGCGGTGGACTGTGTGTTAGATTAAACCACAGGTCCCGGGTTCGAGACCTGTGGAGCGCACCGCCGAATTGACTTAAAACTATTTTTGAAATAAAATGATTTTCGGTTTAAACTAATTAATATATATATATAATTAAAATCAGATTTATAACAGGTTAGACACGTAGCTCAGTTGGTAGAGCTGCGTGCACGCGTACGGGAGGTCTCGGGTTCGAGCCTCACTCAGCGCACTTGTATTCCGAATTAACCGGTCAACGGTCAGGTCAAACGGTCAACGGTCAGAAAAAAATAAATTTTTTTATTATTTTTATTTAATTATTTTAATTAAAAATCAATTAAAAATACTTAAAAATAACATTTTTAAGATTAGAAAATAGCCTCAAACTCACAAAAATACACCCAACAATCCTACTAAAATAGATTAATAAAATCCGTTTACTTACCAAACCATAATGCGATTTATCTAGGTTAAATCTCACTCGTGGTTAAAACCACTTCGCGTGCATTCAACGTCATCAACCGAACGCACCCACTGTGAGTGAATCTTACAATTCCCCCTTTTAAATTACACGTTTTGGGGTGTGTCATGTGTTATGAAAATAATTAATTTATTTATTTAAACTTGTGCCATACCACATCATGACTTAAACTTAGATTGTTTTTATTGTTGTGATTTACTTATATTCCTTTTGTCAAATTATATGAAACTCATACATTAAGCCCATCAGTTCCTCGTGGGAGACGAGTAGAACATCGCGTGCTTCACATCAAATTCATTATTGTTCATGTGTGTATCATTGAGTTTATATTGTTTGTAGTTGTGTCATTCATATTATCATGTTTATGCAATTCATTCATCAGGCCCCTCAGTTCCTCGTGAGAGACGAGTTGAGCATCGCGTGCCTCTAATTGTTCCATTATTGTTCATGAGTGTTTCATTTAATATCTTATGATTGTTGATTAAGATACATCTAATTTTACTCATGTTTGGTTGTGCACATATTTCATAATCAATTCAAATAAATTTGTTCAAATGTTTTCCATAGGATTCACTCGCCAACATTATGTTGATCCAAAAACCTTTTTACACATGATACAGGTGAACAGGTTGAAGCAAGGAAAACATAGGATATGCCTTAGAAGAGAACAAAGAAGTTTAGATTGTTAGTTAGATCATGATGTAACATTTATTGTAAATTTCCATTTAATTTGTATTAATGAATATGAAACGCTTAATAAATGTCATGAGCTTTGATGATAACCCAATCATGCCCCGATCACCTTTTCCGCTGCGGGTCGGGGTGTGACACCAAAGTCTAACGAGGGCTATGAAAGATACCTTAGAGGTACGATTTATGCTCTTGAATGACTTTAATGAGAGCTTCATCTGTTTAAGGTTTTGGCAGCATTGGCTCTTTTGAAAAGATATCATAATTGTGTCTAGGTCAGCATATATCTGGATGCAGCATAAGAGAAACTATGATATCCCCGAATGATTAGTCAATATAAAGACCCAAAATCTCAGACTTTGGCAATCTATGAACGCAAGATTTAAGACCATTAAGCCATACGCCGCAACGTGTTATCCGCAAGTTGCACAAAATTGTGGGTATCTAGAATTCTTGTGTAATCATTAACTTTTGTCGCCTACCCGTAGTTTACTCAAAGGTATTGCTGAATCTACTGACATGTCGTTCTTGGTACCTCAATCGAGTTCTGTTTTAAAAACAAACAAAGTGTCAGCAGTTTTATATCATTTCTTAAGCAGGTGCCAAACAAAGGATTATACTTTAAAGATATTTTCTGGAAAACTCCCCCCCCTTAAAATTTGATTTTCGAGAGTCCAAAGCTTGAAAAGGAAACTTAAAAAAAAGAAAATCTTTTTGTTGGGCACATTTAATAAGATTATTCATTTTTTTAGTCATTTCCACTTAAGGAAATTGTCCATTTCCAACCAGGTTACCAACTGGTGGAAGCGGGTTTTATCGAAGGCTTTCGTGAAAATATCAGCTTTTTGTTGCATGGTATCCATCGGCACCACTTGAATATATCCTTTCTCATACGCATCTCTGATCGCATGAATGCGAATCTCGATGTGTTTTGTTCTGGAGTGGTGGATAGGGTTCTACATAATTCCTAGACACGCCTCGTTGTTGATGAATATGGGAGTCTTCATAATGTTGATTCCCTAATCCAGCAACTGATTTTGTATCCAAAGAATTTGTGAGCAGCAACTGTAAGCTGCCGCATATTTGGCTTGAGCAGTAGATGTGGAAACTGTTGTCTGCTTCTTGCTCTACCATGACGATTTCCTAAGAATTGACATCCTCTGGAGACAGACTTTCTTTCAACTTTGCAACCTGCATGATCACTGTTAGATAAGCAATTAAATAAAAATTACTATCTTTAGGGTACCACAGTCCAAGCTTGGGTGTTCCTTTTAGATAGCGAAAAATTCTTTTAACAACAGCTTCATGAGATTCTTTTGGATCCGTCTGAAATCGTGCGCGGAGACATATTGCCCACATAATGTCAGGCCTACTTACGGTTAGATACATCAACGAGCCGATCATTGAGCGATAGAAAGACTTGTTCACTGGTTTTCCTTGAAGATCAGATTTAAGTTCTGTCTGAGCTACAAATGGTGTGCTGGCAGTTTTGCAGTCGTTCATGCAGTACTTGGAGAGAATATCCCTGATGTATTTAGATTGATGAATGAGGATGCCATCTTCTCTCTGCTTCACTTATAATCCCAAGAAAAACGTAAGTTCTCCCGTCATGCTCATCTCGAATTTTTCCTTCATAACTTTCTCGAACTCCTTGCAAAGAGCTTCATCAGTTGACCCAAAGATAATATCGTCTACGTAGATCTGTACCAACATTACATTATCTCCTATTCTTTTTGTGAAGAGAGTCATGTCAATTTTACCTCTTGAGTACCCACAATCCAGAAGATACGTCGACAAAGTCTCATACCATGCTCGAGGAGCCTTCTGAAGACCATAGAGAGCTTTGTCAAGCTTATAGTATTGTGCAGGAAAGTGAGGATTTTCAAAACCTGGAGGTTGACAAACATAGACTTCTTCCTTCACTTTCCCATATAGAAATGCACTCTTTACATCCATCTGAAACAACTTAAAGTTTTTGAACGAAGCATAGGCTAGGAAGATTCTGATAGCTTCCAAATGAGCAACCGGTGCAAAAACTTCCTCATAGTCAATCCCTTCCTCCTGTCGAAAACCTTGAACTACCAATCTTGATTTATTCTTGATGACTACACCCTGATCGTCCATTTTGTTACGAAATACACACTTGGTGCCAATGGGATACTTTCCATATGGTAAATCAATGAGTTCCCAGACTTTAAGCTTCCGAAATTGAGCTAATTTCTTCTTGTATTACTTGTACCCAGCTAGAATCTTGGACGGCTACTTCAATATCTCTTGGGACAGACTGCGAGAGAAAAGCTGCATACAATCCAGTGTTGATGGTATGTGTTTGACCGCGAGTTCGAACTCCATCTTCCATGGAACCATTGACATTTTCAATTGGATGATTTCGATTTGTCTTGTATCCTGCATTGGTGTGAGTCTCAACTTGTTGAGGCAGATTGGTAAAGTGTTTGTCGACGTATATAATTGGAGGTTCGTCTTCTTTAGGTGGTTCATCCACAATTGGCTGTGAAGAAGAATCATCACATGCAGATGCATTCTTAGCCGAAGTGTCACTATCTACTTCGATAACATGAAGGATTGGATCGGCAGAGACTAGGGTGAAACGAGTTGTAAAAGGAGTGAAACCAATGTCTGAAGGGTCAAACAATGGCTGTAATGGGGTTGATTCTGCAGGCTCGGATTAAGTGAGTGGTTCATCAATGTCGAAAGTGTTGAATACAACGTCTACATTGTAAAACCAGTTTGGAGCGCTTCCAGTGTTGGTGGAGTTTCCTTCTTGAAAGTCGACGTAGTATGATTCAATCACCATCTTGGTTCGTTTGTTGTAGACTCGATATGCCTTTTGAGAAGATGAGTAGCCCATGAAGTAGCACACATCACCGACTGCTTCAAACTTGATAAGATTGTCTTCAGTGTTGAGGAGTGTACAGGATCATCCGAACCGTCTAAAGAAATCTATCAGAGCGTCCTTTTGAAAAGAAGTTCATAAGGTGTTTTTCCATGAGGTTTAACGATGAGAACTCGATTCAAAACATAGCATGCTGGGTTGACTGCTTCAGCCCAGAAGATGATGGGGAGCTTGGAGTCAACAAGCATAGTTCAAGCAGCTTCAATGAGGGTTTGGTTCTTTTGTTCTGCTAATCCATTTTCTGAGGAGTTCTGGCTGCACTGTATTGAAGGCGTATTCCCTTTTCTTCACAGAAGGAGACATACGTATGATTTTTGAATTCTGTCCGGTTGTCGCTTCTTACGGATTTGACCTTCAGCTTGATTACATTTTCAATCATGGGAATGAAGTTCTTGAGAGTGGATGTTGTTTCGCTTTTGGCTTCAAGGAAATACACCCATGAAATACGTGAGAAATCATCTGTAATCACCAAGCAATAGGATCTTTTAGCTAAACTTTTAACACTTATAGAGCCAAAAAGATCCATGTGCAGTAATTGCAGTGGGGCAGATATCATATTCACTGCTTTGGATTTATGCGGTTTTTTGTGTTGTTTGCCTTGGGCGCATGCGATACATTTTTCTGAAAAGGAAATTCTTTTATAGGTAATCCTCTTACTAAATTTAATTTAGAAAGCTTATTTATATTTTTGAAGTTCACATGCCCAACCGCCTATGCCAAAGCAGTGATTCCGATTCTGATGCTTTTGAGATAAGACATGTCATTTGCTCATTGGATTTAGCATTTTTCATATTGAGAACGTAGGTATTGTTTTGACAAGGAGCCCTGAGCATGATCATTTCGGCAGGGACAGAGTATTCGGGCTTGAGGAATAAGCATTCCATGTCGTTGAACAATATTGAAATCCCTTTGTCACAAACTTGTGATACGGTCATGAGATTGTAACATAATTCTGGAACATAGTTTACATTCTCTAGAGTAAGTGCTTCAGACACGACGTCACCCATTTCAACAATTTTCCCTCCCTTTTCATCTCCAGCAAAGGATACGAAATCACCATCGATAACTGGAAAGTTTTTCAGGAGATCCTTCAAGCCGGTCATATGCCTTGAGCATCCACTGCCAACATGCCAAATGTATTCCATGAGCATCCGAAGCCATTTTTGTAGTTTATTCTATTATACAACAACAACAAAAATATGTACAAGTTAGTTAGAGTTTGGAACCCAGACTTGCTTCACTACTGATCTATCATGATTTTGAGCAAGAGTGTTATCTTTCCTTTTCCAAAAACAAGTTGAATTAACTATGCATTTTACTGATTTCTTCAGATTGTCAAATTGATCTGTGAACTTTTTTACGAGATCTTGTTTTGGTTTAGAAAATTTATTGCTTTTGCAATGTTTCGCAGTATGTCCTAAATGAACACAACGAATGCATTGCTTGCAATTTGATCTTTTCTTTCTGGTTGCCGCGTGTGAAGATGTTGTATGTGATGAGAGTGTGGAGCTGCTTGAAGATTTTGATGACAGAGCGCGGCTTGACTTATTGACTTTCTTCATTTTCTTGTCTCGACGATTTTCATCCTCAATGCTGTCTTCACTGACCTCACTATCTGATGACGAGATTGATTCTCGATTGTCACTTGACGTTTCTTCATCACTTTCTGAAGTTGTTGTACTTGAGTCATCTCAATTGCTGACTTCAGTGGAATCTTTATCAGTCTCTGATGTACCTGTACATGATGGAACAAACTCGGGAATTTCCTCTGTAAGGAACTTTCTGAATCTGTTTTTCTTCAATTCTGGGACAAATACATGAGATTCAAGCATAACATTTTCATCATTAAAAACAGAATTCAAGTCATGACTTTTAACCACAGCAGGCACTTGGTTGTCAGTCTTAAATGTAGGCACATGGCTATTACAGTCATCCTGAATGTTAAATTTAGACATAAAGCCAATACAGTCATCCATCCTAGTCAAACTATTACAGTTATCCTGAATAGAAGTACCGTTTGATTTGTTACAGTTCCAGGCAAACCAGTTAACTGTTGAATAACTGTCTCCTGAGTAACCAATTCCTATTTTCGAACCTCCACAGTCATCATCCTCATCGTACACATCTTCTTTACGCTTACACAGTTCTGCATTGCTTTTAGAAATGTTAGTATTGATTTTATTTTTGTAAAAGTCATTTTGATCAGACATATCATGTTTTTCGGTTAAGTCATTTTTAAGATCAGGAGATGGCATAGGTACATAGTTTTTGCTGTGAGGAGGAGGAAAGATCTTTCTCTCGTTCCCAGCTTATCCTTGTATCCAATTCCATCCTTTATGAATGTCGGTCGTTGGCAATTTACAATATCAGCCAGTGCCTTTTGACTAATTTTCTATTTATCAATAATGATTTGCAATTTGTTATTTTCATTTTGAGATTTTTTCTAACTTTTCGGTTAAATCATTTATGATAAAATCTTTTCTAAAAACAAATTCTTTTAAAGTCTGCATTTCAGCCACAATTGAGTTCAACTTTCTTTGATACGCAACTTCATTTTCTTTTAATTCTTGATTAATTTTCAAAACTTTTTCTTATATTATATCACGTTTGAGTGATTTGTACTGTGCCACGACGTTCAAACATGGTTTGGAGCACAGTTTTGCTTTAAATTCATACGGTATGCTATTTACCGAATCCTTATCATCTTTGTCTTTTGGAGACTCTGCTTTCATGGCGGCTGATTGCTTCTTGGGCTGTCAGTTTTGAATCAGTCTTCTTAGCCTTCTGCTTTCCCTTTTCTGAGGTTGGTTCAGTGGGATTGATTATGCTCTTTAAACCCTTGTCATCTTTGGGAATTCTAGTTGTTTGCTTCTCCGCACAGTTTGATGAAGACGTGACCGATGCAGCAGAGATTTTTGCCATGAGAGCTTTGTTGACTTCTCCTTTAGCTGCTATTTCTTCAGCCCAGTCGTAGTCTTCCACTACTAAAGCTTTTGGGTTATTATCAGCAACACTATCGCTCCCTTCGATAACTATTGGCCTTCTTGTAGGGACGAGTTCAGCATTTTCATTCTTTAGCAGTGGGCATTCCCTTTTGAAGTGACCCAGATTCTTGCTTGTAGCATCTCAGTTTAGATTTGTCAAAACCGGCTTTTCCCAGAGCTAGCCTTTTTCCTATTTTGTCTTGAAACTTATTCAATCGGAGGGTGATCATCGCCATTTGCCACTTCAATTCCATTTCCTCCATATCATCCGGATCTACCTGATACATGTTTTCTACAGTGAGAAAATCTCTTTTCAGCTCACCTGACATGAGAGCTTCATAGCTGCTCAGAAATGTGTTAAACAACACAACATGTTCGGTGGATATCTTGAGAGCTTGAACATCTCTGGCCACAGTAGTCTTCTCGTTAGATGATGGGGCCTTAGCAGAGCTTGCAGAAGCATTAGGATAAGATACGGCAGCACCTTGAGAATTCGAACCACAGGAGGTTATGGGAGCAAGAAAAGCCATGTTTTTGGGAGTAGAAGTTGCAGCAGCGGATTGAGTAATTTTCTGAGAGAACCCTGCTTGGTTCATTTCTCTCTTGAGTGCATCCATTTTAAAAGCTTTCAGAGTGTTGATCAGTTCTGATAGAGTGACAGGAGTAGTGCTGGTCAGGAAGGTTCTTTTGATCATCATACACTAAAGGCTCCATTCTTTTGGGAGAGAGTCCAGAAGCTTCTTGATGGAGGCATAATTTGCAATAGGATAGCCTACTTTCTTCATTTTTGTCAGCACTCCCAGAAATCGACTGATATGATCTGATAAGCTTTCACCACGAACACTCCCGAACATGTCGTATTCTTTCTGAATCATATCTCTTTTGTTATCCATCATCTCCTCATTTCCTTCATAATGGTCAATAAGAGCCAACCATAGTTCTTGAGCCGAAGTGTACTCCTCAAGCAGATTGTTGTCATCCTTGGATAGAGTCATTGTTAGAGCAGCATGAGCCCTACGATCATGTTGGATGAGAGTTCTGTCTTCTTTGGTGAATGTTGAAGGGTCTTCACTGATCGTTCGAACATCGTCGCGAATTATCATAGGAACGTGTGGACCCACCGTGATTGACATCCATTGAGTATAGTCAGTATACTCGAAGAACGCTTTGATTCGATTCTTCCAACTACTGAAGTCCTCAGATCCTTTCAATTTGGGAGGTCTCGTAGTTGTTCCTGTCTCCAATCGGCCTGGGCTATTGGGTTTGAGAGACATCTTGGTTGATTGGAGAATAAATATGCTGGAATGTAGAGATCAGATGACAATTACGCTGCAATAAAATCAATTACGCTGGAGATTCTTGGCGATTTTATCCTGCGAAAATAGCTAAATCCGCTGAAACATGCAAAACAAACATAAGTTTGGCTAAGTCGCCGATCACCGTGATAAAATCGCTGAGGATTTTTATCACTGACTTCGAAGTCGCCTTCGATTAAATACGCTGACACTATATCGCCAGAAATCAACAAATCCGCTAGTGTTATCCCGGCGTATTTGTTAATTACGCGATCTTCAAGAATAAAAACGTTGTATTCAAGTTTATCTACGTTGCCTTAAAAAATAAATACGCCCAGATGGGTTTAAGTACGAACAAAAACCATCTAATCACTCAAAAACGACTCAAACCCATGTTTCTTTGCACCAAAATGACCCAAATGTTTACAAAAACACTGATTAACAACAACCCAATGATTAAACACAACAGATCAAACCAAAAATTGAAACTTTGAAAACTTTTGAAAAACCTTCAAAACTTGAAGAATCTTAACAAAAACTCATACAATCAAGAGCACAAAGGCTCTGATACCAAATTGTGAGTCCCAAATCAGATTCGGATCACAGTGGTTGATTGTTATCACCCGAACAACTATAGATTAGTTGCTTGAATGTGTAAAAGTTAAGAAAAACCCAAAGATGAAGATGAAGATTCTTGAATGGATCAAACAACAAGTGTTGTATATGGAATCCCAAATGATATATTCACTGAATGAACCTGGATATTTCGGATTAAGTACCAGAACAACAAGCACAACACAAGATCAATCACCAAAATCTGTCCAAGAACCTTTGACTAGGGTTTCATTGATATTCATATATATACACCCTGATTACCCAGCGTATTTATTAAATACGCTGGGATATTAAGTACGCCGCCCTGTTACAAGATTCACAAAATACACATTTGGCCCCTCTAGATTTGCTAACTATTACAAAACCAGCTCTAACTAATATACTCAAGTATCAACGGTCTCAAAACGTCCTAACAAAGTTCCTGACCCACTTCAGCCAGTAGTGGCGATATGTCAGAGACTCTTCAGACGTTATGAATATCTGGTGGAGGGATGATGAAAGTTTGGAAGATTTCATCACGCGCTACAACAAAGAGGTCTTAGAGATCGGTGATGTGCATGACGACCTGATTCGCGCACAGTTCAAATACGCCGTTTGGTGTGATGAGATGATAAAGGTTTTGTCAGGAACTGCTGGGCTCCCAAAAATTTGGGAAAAACTTATGGCGGTAGCCAAATTTTACGCTCAAACTGAGAACGCAATTTGAATTCCAACAGACCTCCCATGCCTCAATATCGTCTGCAAGATATGAGCAGAAGTTTCGGTAAGAAAAACAAGAAGAACTGGAAAGAGTCGAACTAGAACTCTTCTCTTTATTCGCCAATCGACGTTGTGCAACAATAAAGAAAATTACTACTCAAAAGGCGATAAAACAAGATAATCGAGGCAGGCAGTGGACACCATTAACAAAGACCCCAGCGGAAGTACTCAGCATTGAGGATCATTAGTTTAAACAGCCACCGCCGATGAAAAATAAAAAGGTCAGGATCCTAACCATTTTTGCGATTATCACAAGGATACTGGGCATACCACCGACAACTGCATAAGCTTGCGCACCGAGATAGAGAAAGCATTGAAGAGTGGGAAGCTCACTCGGTGAAGAAGGCCCGATTAATAAGAAAATGAAACAAGCTTTTGTTCATATGGTGCAAGGTGGTCCAGCGCGCAAACGTTATCATCAGAAAAGTTGTATGCCATATTGGCGCGAGCAGCAAGTAATTTTTCCCGTACTTCCCGGCGGTCATCAAGAAGAAAGACCGGTAGTGAGAACTGGCATTTTTGGCCATTATCGCACCGATTGCATGTTCATTGATCCGGGAAGTTCTATGGATATCATTTATGAGCAGCTAGTCCCGGAGAACAAAGCGCACTTAGAACCGGTTGATTTCCCATTAACCGGTTTCTGTAATGTAGCCGTTTTTCTCTCGGGTAGATCTCCTTCCCAGTCCCTCTTTCAGACGGGAAACATTCGCGCACGGTTCCGGTCAATTTTATGGTGATGCCTGCAACAACTCGCCATGATGTATTACTCGGTCGTCGCGCAAAAAGGAATTTCAATACATCAACTCCTCATGCTGCATGCGGTTTTCCAACAGAAACCGGTGTGGCAATCATGAATTCAAGAAAAGAAGTTCATAGATGAGGAACCACCGGTGAAAGTTGCGAAGTCATCCTCGGATGGTGAACTAGAAAAGTGGGTACTCAACAACAAATACCCAGAGCAAAGGGTGTTGTTAGGTCCCGCCATGACCCCCACAGTGAAGGCGCAACTTAAACAAATTCTTTTTTGCAATATGGATACTTTTGCTTGGTCACTGGCGGACATGACGGGGGTATCCAGGGACATCGTCGAGCATGCGCTAGAGACATTTCCATCCATCGAGCCAATTGTACAAAAGAAGCACAATTTTGGTACAGAGAAAACTCCCGCAATGAATGAACAAGTTTGAGAGCTCCTCAAAGCTGGTATTCTGAGAGAGGTGCACTATCAAACGTGGGTAGCAAATCTAGTTATGGTCCAAAAACACAACGGTGGATGGCGCATGTGTGTTGATTTCAAAGATTTGAACAAGGCATGCCCAAAATATTGTTACTCTTTGCCAGAGATCGATAAAAAGGTGGACATCCTCACTTCTTTTCGTTGGAATGTTTACTTGATTAGTACAAGGGCTATCACCAGATTCAAATGAAAAAAGAAGACGAGGATAAAACAGCGTTCCGCTCAGACAAGGGGATCTTTTGTTATACAAAAATGCCCTTTGGGTTGCGCAATGCGGGAGCCACCTATCAATACTTAATGGATCATGTTTTTGGTGATAACATAGGCGTGACTGTGGAAGTATACATCGATGACCTGGTCATTATGAGTCCAGTTGAGGAGATGATGTTGACAAATATTCAAAAAACTTTCGCGTCCCTGCGCAAGGTTAATTTGAAATTGAATCCTGAAATATGTTTGTTCGGGATGGAGAAAGGGAAATTCTTGGGGTTTATCGTTACACGCGATGGCTTTAAGGTAAACCCCGAGAAAGTCGAAGCAATCCAGCGTATGCCTTCACCTCAGCCATTAAAGAAATGCAACGGTTGGCAAATCACGCAACGAACCATTGATTTTATATCTTTCTGCATCAAACATTGTTGTTGGTGTATCTTGCTTGTAGAACGAGCAGGGGTCCAAACTCCAATTTACTATGTCAGCAAGATGCTAACCGATCTAGAAACACCATAGTCGATGATGGAAAAACTTTCCTTAGTATTGATTCATGCATTACGTCGGTTGCGCAGGTATTTTTCTAACCATGTGATCATAGTTCTTAAGAACTACCATCTGGGTCAAGTCTTATCTAAACCTGACATCTTCGGCAGTTTAGCGAAGTGGGCGATCGAATTAGAGGGGCACAATATTGTTTATAAACCATGTCCAGCTATTAAAGGCCAGATATTAGCCGACCTCATTACGAGGTTCCAAGCAACAAGGTGCAAGAGTGTGAGGCTGTTCAAAATCCAATGCCTGTTGTGGATGATCGTGTATGGACCCTCCACATCGATGGCGCATCCAATGATGGTCTTCGTTTAATAAGCCCTGATAATCAGGAATTTACTTACGCTATCAGGTTGAATTTCAAGAGCACCAATAATCAAGCCGAATATGAAGCGTTTCTCGGAGGCCTTCGGTTAGCAATCAAAATGGGCGTTAAGAATTTGGACACGTCGATTCTCTTTTGGTTGCTAGGCAAATCAATGGCCTTTATGATGCGAAAGGCGAGATGATGGCCATGTACCTCGTACAGGGGCAGTCTTTGACTAACAAATTCCACACTTTCAAAGTGACCCACATCAATCAAAGTGAAAACAAACATGCGGATGCGTTTAGTAAACTGGTGGCAACCAGCTTCAAACATCTTGCAAAAGAAGTGCGCATCGAAGTGCTAAAAAACCCTTCTATACCGTTACGTCAATTCAATGTGATAGAAATGGGAAATCCTTCTTGGATGTCTCCTATCATCATGTTCTTACAATCTGGGGTGCTCATAGAGAACAAGGCGGAGGCAAGGAAAGTCCAAAACAAAGCGCTAAATTATGAAATGGCAGACGAAATACTTTACCGGAAGTCATATCTTGGACCACTCCATCGCTGCGTTGACCCACAGGATATGTAGTACTTGATCCACGAGATTCATGAAGGGTTATATGGAATTCGTGCTGGCCCACGCATGGTAGTCGCAAAAATCATGAATGTTGGATACTATTGGCCAGGCATGCACTTAGATGCAGTCAAAACGCTGAGGAAGTGCGCATCATGTCAGCGACACGCTCCCAAAACATTGCGCTCCAAAAACCCTTTGAACCCAGTGACAACAGCGTGGCCTTTTCAGCAGTGGGCAAATGATATGGTGGGACCTTTTCCCGATGCTCCAGGTGCCATAAAGTTTATAATCATAGACGTCGATTATTTCACCAAGTGGGTAGAGGCCAAGCCACTCGCATCAACCACTGCAACAGTAGTTCGTAAATTCATTTGGGAGCACATTATCTGCCGTTTTAGTCTACCTCTGCGCATTGTCAGTGATAATGGCCCCAATTTTGCCTCAGAAGATTTACAACAATGGATGACCGAAATGCACATTGAGCACGTGTTTACTTCGGTCACACACCCCCAAGGCAACGGCCAAGTTGAGAGTATCAACAAAAGTATAGTTGAAGGAATCAAGACAAGATTAGGGACGGTGCAGAGTGGTTCAGTTGATGAGTTACCAAGTATCCTTTGGGTTCATCGAACCATGCCAAAAACTAGCACAGGCGAAACATCTTTAGCCTTGTTTATGAGACTGAAGCAGCAATCCCAGCGGAGATCGGTCTCACATCACCGCGCATAATAGCTATCCAAACCGAGAACAACGACGAAGCGCGCAGGCTTGATTTGGACCTCCTTGAAGAAAAACGTGAAAACGCCACAATCAATGAGGCAAGGTATAAATCAAGCTCGGAAAACACTATAATGCGCGAGCCCGCATATGTACTTTTCTTCTTGGAGACTTCGTACAAAGAGATAATGAAGCGTCTAACACTGAGCGCCCAGGGAAGCTCGCGAATAAATGGGAAGGCCCATATGTAATCGAAGAAGTCTTAGGAAAAGGGGCATACACCCTTAAACATTTGGATGACACAAGCGTTCCTAGGACTTGGAACGCGCAACAATTACGACGATGCTATATGTAATCTTAGCATCTTTACACGCACTGGCCCTGCACCTTATCTTTAATACGCAAAACCCTTGTCATCTTTTTCACGTTTTTCTTCAAGGAGGTCCAAATCAAGTCTCATGAAAAAAAGGTTACAGTACAATTACTTATTTATGTCTTGTTACAAATGCGCAAAACCCCTTTGAGTATACGCAAAAACACTACGGTATAACACAAGTCTCATGAACAAAATCCATCTCAAGGTCAGCCGCCAACCATTGGTGCGGATAGGGTTGTGACTAGTTCACACATGAGCTTATTACCAATTTTATTTTCTTTACATACACAACTTGTTATTTAAAGCATGCCTACATCAGATCGGAAAAGTCAAACTTCGTCACATTGTCATCAACAACAAACACATGATACACAGTTACATAAATGTGATTACAACTGAGTTTATCTCCTCACAGCTGTCCTAAACACAACACGCGAAAGGAACTCATATCCTATTCCTCCACCTCTTCAACTTCGATGCTTCATTGTGGAAGATGTCTTTCAAGCACTCAATGTAATCATCATGTTGTAGCGCCTCACTCACCAGGTCCATCACTGGTAGTTGTAGACGGTCATACTCCTGCTTCGCCTTAGTAAAGGCAGCATTAGTATGACCCCATGAGTAGCGGAGTGGCTGGTGTCCCAGGCTACGTCTAAAGCACGGCTTACGTGATGAGCACATTCCGCGTAGCCCTATGCATTGCCATCATGACGCATCGTGGCCATCAGCTTAGCCACGACGCTGTCTAACTCCACCGAGTTAAGGATGAAATTCGCAATCTGTGCAGCACAAGTAAATGGAATGACAATCCTGCTAAACGGTTGATCAAAATAAAAAAAAGTTCACTTACATTCACAACTCCATGCTGTTGCATCCAGAGCGTATTGTTCGCCAACGGCTAGACCATATTTTCTGTCGTGGCGCATGCCGCCTCTGAATCTTCAAGTTTTTGTTCCGCAAGCTCGGCATGTTTTTTCTCTGTCCCAACCTTCACCTTAGAGAGTCATCTTTTCTCGATCCTCCAGGTGTTGGCACTGCAACTCAGCCTTCTCAACATTGGCGGCTTGGAGATCTTTCTTTGTAATTTCAAGAGCCGCCTTAGTTTCCTCCTGATTATGCAACAAGGATGTAAGTTCGGCTATCTCTTGATTTTTTAAAATAAGAATGGCAGAAAATTCAACCTCTTTCTGTTCACTACGCTCCCGATGAGACCTCGCCTCTTCGGCGGCAACTGTAGCCTCCTCTTTCTCCTTCATTAAGCATTCTACCTCAGCGCCCAAATTTACAACCTCATTCCTCAACAATATCTTCTCATTATTGTGTCTCTCACAGGCTTCCTTCCACAACTGTGCTCCTTCGCAAACGTGGCGGTGGCAGCCACTGTCTTTTTTTTCCACCCCCAACACCGGCCATTCCTCTGTTTTCTGCGCCTCAGCAAATTTAACATTCTCGGTTTCAAATTCATGTCTTTGCGCAACTATTTAGGCCCGCTCAAGCGTCGTCTCTTTTTTCGAAGCTTCAAACTTTTCCTTGTCTTTATGCATACTGCGCCACTCATGGATAATCTTGTGGGTGTTGGAGGCGGAGTTGGCTGCTAATTGTAGACACGCGCGGTAAGTTTGCTCATATTTTGTTCGCCGCGCGCTCTCACTTCCGCCGGTGGAAAAGCACCCTTAAACCACTCTCGGCACACCTGCCAGTGGCTAAATTTTTCTCCTGCTTCAACTTCCAAACCGGTGTATGAATATCAGCAGCCATCTTTTCTGAGTAAGATCGATAGTAATAGTCACCCGGTGTTTCATCGGGACGAATCGGGGACCCTTCGTCAGATGGGAGATCCCCTAATCCTCCAACGTCCCCCACACCCCCCCCCGGCTGGATGAGTTTCTGGAGGAGCATTATCTTTGGGAACATCCTCAACAAGTGTTTCTTTGGTTTCCCTAGTCATAGTTTTTCCTTCCGGCACCACTGCCTCTTCAACATCTACGCTTGCCTCTGCTACCCTGGCAGCTGACTTACCACCCTTGGCACACGGCGCCTTCGCAGCTTCACAAATTAGTGGTGGCATTGGTGCAGCCTCTACAGGCACGGTAGAAACGGATGGCATAAAAATTGGGATTTCATCTTTCCCTGTATAACAAAGGCGCATAAACGGTTAAACAGGAAGAACAAAATATGGAGCGGGAGATATGGTTTTACCTGGTGAAAATTTGGCCGCAAGCGCATCAAGATTATCGCGCTTGCCTATGGTTCTCTTTCGCGCGACCTTCTTAAGTGGTTGCATAACGGTATAGCCCTTTGGGAGAGCTCTTTTCTCGGGTTTTCTCTTCAGTGGTTCCGGACTCGAGTCCAGGCAATTGGATCATCGGGGTTTGCGGTTGGTATCTCCCAGCATCTTGAGGCTCAGGTTTGGGTTTCCTCAAGCCTATAGGCGCAAGGCTTCTAACGAATCAGACACCACTACATAGTCAACCCAAGTGTCAGGCACATAACACGTACCTTTGGGTGGATCCGCCTTTGGTACAACAGGCTTCTTGGCTACGCCTGCACTAGTCCTTGCGCGTTTTTTCTTCTTGGAATCCAGGCCAACGCCCAGGTTCAGCAAAGCACCTACATCATTGCGCAACATACAGTAAACAATCTGAAAGATGTGTAGATAATGAGCAGTTAACACTTACCACTTCCCGTTGAGGGAGCTGATAGATCTTCATCCCGAGGCAACTCGAAGTTCTCATGTATCTAGGAATACCACGCCGGTTACTCCGGTTTAAGCGGAACATTCTTCATCTGCCCATTTTCTCTTTGGTACGCTGCAATGTATAGCGTAACCCCTACAAAAAGCGTATGGTTTAGTAATAATTGGCAAGGAGAAGTGACAAAATAATAGAACTTACTATTTTCTCCTTCCATGTAAACCGGCTTCTCACGGCGATCAGAGTTTCACAGCAGACTCATCCCCACGACAATCAAAGTTCTCTCCGGTAGCTGAACGGCCGGGATCTCTTGAATATCCTGATACCATGATTCATGGTCAGGAATCTCCACTGGAATATCTTCAGCACCGCCGAAGTGCATCTTCAGAGGAATGACCCCAGCCTTGATGTAGAAAAACTTTTGTTTCCAATCATGATAGGATTTAGGCGGTGTATGCAAGATTTTCTTCGCCTGGATGCGGTGTTGGAACGAATAAAACCCTAGCGAGCAATGAAGTTGATAAAAAAACCCAGAACCAGTTTACGGTTGGTGGATGTCCATCGAACGACATAGAAATTCAAAATGCTTATCCGGACCATCCCCATGCGGTTCAGCTGGGATATGTGGAATCGGTAGACATCAACGACGTCCAAGAAAAATTTTGAGGCCGGCAACCGAAAGTTCCCATCGACGACATGATCAAAGAATAGAGTGATGTAACCTGATGGGGCATCCGCAACAATACCCCCTTCGGCAGGATATCAGGCACCCCGTTGTCCGGGGAATCGGAAATCGGCGGCAAGTTTCCTAAAGCTATTTTCCAACCATTTTAGTTCGGCAGTGATGTAGGTCCCCTAATCCGTATGGATCGTCTATCCAACCTAGAGTGCGGAATCCCCTAGATCAGATTTCACAGAAAACCGAACAAGAACAACAACACAAACGATTACCTTTAAACTGTCTTCTATTGATTATCTAACACAAGTGTTTACAATCAATTCAAGACTCTCTTTCTCAACTTTCTCTGAAGTAATTAGCTAATCCACCAATCACCTGAACAAGCAACCTTAACCCTAATGACAACCTCCCTATATATAGAGACAGGTTATGCAACTGGGCTAGGGTTTCACCATATGGGCTGCTATTGGGTCTAGGCCCAAATCGCCTACCATATGCTATATGGTGTCTGGTTTAGCCAATTACTTCTAATTAACTATTACAAAACTAAACCTGCTAACCGTTTATCATTTTACTAATTACAAGATATCCAAAGACCAAATCTAAGCTGTTGTCATAAATATGCACCAACAAACTCCCCCTTAACGATAGCTTCATTAAACAACTTTTTCTTCAGTCATCTTGCAATCTTTAACTTCTTTGAAAAACGTTGGTCTTTGGATAGCTTCAGCTTTAATAGCTTCTGTCAGCAACAGACTCCCCTAAGCTGATGTATCCAATCACGATGCTTCCAATCAAACTCCTCTTCACTAAAGTTCTCAGCAACACACTGCTACAATCTGTATACTATAAAACAAACATCTCGAGAAACCATAAGAATTTTTCAACACAAGTTAAACAAATTCTTATTGTTCAAGAGATAGTAAAACTATATCACAGATTAAGCCCTTCTCAACTCAAAACACATACATAAACTTTTAAGCACACAGAACCTGCAACACACCCACTTGGTGCCTATTTCCTTCTCTCCTTCAGGCATAACTAGCTCCCAAACCTTCAACTTCTTAAGCTGAGCTAGTTCCTCTTGCATAGCTTCAACCCAACAATTATCTTTTAGCGCCATGTGAACATTCTTCGGATCCTCTTGGGCAATAAAGCAGCTATACAAACACTCATGTATCACCCCTGTCTTCTGAATCAAAGTAAACAAACAGGAACCTTCGATCACACCTCTTCTTGTCTGAACACCTGCAGCAGCATCACCAATGATGTTCTCAACTGGATCACAAAGCGAAAATTTGAGTATAGCGAACCAACCTTTGAAATTTTGATGAAATGACTATTCGAAGTGAAGACATTGATAGTCTCCGCATATCAAGTTAACCACATGCGTAACAAACAAAGCATGCGTATCATGTAAATCTGTCAAGAAATGATGCAATATGCGTTTGCTAATCAAGAAAGGATTTTCCGTGACACAATGACCGTTATGAGGAGTAGGGGTATGCAAACCTACTCAGTATATGCAAAGTTGAAATTCCAACAGAAGGAATTCGAGGACTTTACCTGGTATTTACTATGATGACTTATTGTTTCTTGACATTACCACTGAATGTCGTACATGGCGTAATCGCCATTAATGAAGTAGAGGGAAATGCAATGACATGTGACTTCTTTTGTAGCGCCCATTTGTTGTGATTACCAGTTAATAAGTACTGACTGTTATGAAATCTCGTTTGAACGTACCTCAGCGTTGTTCGTGTCGCTTACAGGACCACGTGATAAATTATCGCATTCTGGTCGGTAGTTCTCCCGCTGACGGGATTAGCATCGTTGTCGTAATGTCGTGCTTTCTCAACATCCGTTATCGTATCGGTTAAGTTTCATGTATTTTTGCGCACTAGTGTTTTCGTTTTGCATAGGCTACCTGCTCGGGTAAATAAAATAACAGCGACAACATATGTAATGTGTTTGCTCGAGTTAATAATCGTGGTTCCTACTTGCTGACCTTCAATGTTGACATAATTTTTCCAAAGGTCCTAATGTATGTTGCCAAAACTCTCAAAGTTTTGCCTACGGTATGCAATGTTTTCGTGTACCGTGTACCAAACACAACACTAGTGTATGATTAAAATCATAATATTGACTTAATGTTTTCGGCCATGGTTGGAACCCATATTCGAGTGCTAGGCGTTCTGTACGTATTTAAGTCTTAATGATCTACTGTCCCCAAAAGAACGTGAGGTTAAAGCCTAGGTATCTCCACAGAAATCCATCTGTTATCATATCCAGGTTTGATACCTAATTCGCTAGAACCTATAGCTCTGATACCACTCTAGTATCAGAGCGGGGGTTGATACCTAGTTCGCTAGAACCTATGGCTCTGATACCACTCTGTTATCAGAGCCAAATTTGATACCTAATTCGCTAAAACTTATAGCTCTGATACCACTCTGTCACACCCCCCATGTTGTCCTTTTTCCATCAGAGCCGGGTGTGAACCGAATGGCATCTTCATCGCATACCGGAAGCAGACGTGATGGCTAAGATTTCTAGAAACTGAACGCCCGCTAACCTACTTGAATCCCCATGGGTTCCACTATTCCAACTGTGCCATACTTGGAATCATAACCTGAGAAAGAACATGCGAAAAATCAACATAAAGTTGGTGAGTTCATAGTTTGTCTGTTTTTTTTTTGTTTCAGATGAATCATAAAACATTTGAAAGTCTTGCATTTGAAAAACCGGTTTGTTGGATCATAGTATCCCAAAGCATTTGAAATATCATGTCTGTATAACAGTATCGAAATGTTTTCCATGTTGTTTGCAAATCCATGCATGTAACTGTTATGTTTATAAACCGGTGATAAAATGTTTTCTATCGTATCTGTAAATAAACCGGCATGGAAATGTTTTCTGTTATTTTTGTAAACCGCTGTTGAAATCGTAGTATGTAGTTTTCCTATGGAATCTAAGGATCTGTCAATGTGTAGCTAATACACCGACCTATGTGCAATAAGTAAGTAACCAAACCGAGACTTCTTTGACATTTTGGGATCACAAAAGCACTCCTAACCGGTTATTATACCAGGAGTGGAGTGTGTCTCAAACTCGATAGATCTACACCTTTTGCACCTTGGTCACTACGTGATTAATGGTTATTATTGTTATTTCCCTACTTACGCACAGTGATATGATATAATCTAATCCCATAGCTACATACCAATTGTTATAAATCTGTGTTATTGGGCCTAGCCCCTGTTCTTTTGTGATTTTGGGCCTAGCCCATGTCCTTTTGTGATTTCTGGGCCTAGCCCAAGTTCTTTTGTCGTTCGGCCTAGCCCATGTTTTCTTGTAATTTTGGGCCTAGCCCATGTTCTTTTGTAAAATTGGGGCCTTGCCCCCTAGTTGTGACTATGACAATCCCGTCACCAGTCATAAAACTCATGCATGTTTCGAAAAGCTTTGTACAGCTGTGAAAATCGGTAAGTTTAGTATAAACCTTTCGTAAACCATTTGTGTTCACTGAAATCTGTTTGTAACATGGTTTAGAAATATATGATTTTCGTTTATCGAAACGTTATGTTCTTTTGCAAAACTTGCATGTCTTTCCACCCCCGAAAACATTTATAAAAATGTAAAACGGTAAAAAGTGGGGGTTATGAAGTCACCTGTTGTCCTTGTGCAAAGCTAGCTTAATGTGATTTCCGTAGTGTTGTCTCCACAACTTGACTTGCTAGCATGCAATCTAGTGTATTCCTAAAATGGAATAACATGTAAGTTTCTAAGATGACGTAGCTATACTACGTGATACCGAGCTCTACCGAATCGTTACTCATACGATTCTATGAAATTATTATTGACTTAACTCGGTTAACCAACCTATGATTTTCTTAGAATTGTCTTAGTCTTTGAACGACTTGAAATATAGGTTTATATCGAAACATAACTATATTTCATGAAAATGATATTTAGTCGTTATGTACGTTGACGGATAATATTACGACTCTTCGTAGTTTTCGTAAGATATAATGTATATATACTCGAAGATATATCCGTATTGATAATACATTTTGTGTTCGCGCAATAGTCTTGCGGTATCGTGTCGTACCTCGGTTAGACGTTTGAATCGAATAAAAACGATATACTATTGTTATAATATCATTCGAAAGTATTCGTACGTGTTCGTATCGTCGACGTTAGAAATAAATATAGCTATATTTATTTATAAATATATTTGACGCCTCGCCATTCGTATATATATAATATTCTTGCTATACGATTTCCGAATGTCTGTCGTTTGAAATAATACGCGCCTTGTATTCGTTTTGAAAAAAGCGTGCGGAATATTGGCGTTTCGAAATAGATATAAACAATATACTTATTTTATGCCATCGTTTGAATAATTTTATCGAGGTTTGAAATCAACTTTTCGAATTCGGCTTTGAGTTAAACATAAATAAATATTATTTATTGTCACACCCCGACCCACAGCGGAATAAGAGTCGGGGCATAATTGGGTTATCACCAAAGCTCATGATGTTTACTAATATGTTTCATATTTATTAAATTCAAAATTACAACTTCAATATTCCAAACAAGTTCATACATTTACAAGGAAAAAGTAACTAAATAAGCAATCCAAAGCCTAAACCGATTTATTCTTCTAAGTCGTCCTATATGTTTCTTGCTGCAATTGGATCACCTGTATCATGTGTAAAAATGGGGGTTTTTGGGTCAACAAAAGTTGGCGAGTGAACCTTGTTAGAAAACATTTATTATTGAATTCTTGTTATATTTAATATGGAAAAATTGTGCAATAATCATATGTGAGCAAACGTAAATAAACATTCAATAACAAACCACCTTGCATGAGTATATGACATGAATGATAATGTATATGTTGGCAACTTCACGTTCCGCTCATAGGTAATGGGGAACGGACGGCCTATGATGATGTATGTGCGATCAATGCTCAATCAAATGGAGCCGATCGTATGTTGGCAACGCCACGTTCCGCTCATAGGTAATGGGGAACGGTTCCGCTCTTAGGTAATGGGGAACAGACGGCCTATGATGATGTATGTACTGAAAATGATAAATTTAATCTAAACATTAACCACACAAACAATTGATACATATTGGATACACATTTGATCATGGATTTGATGGATGCACAAGTGTTTAAATGTAATATAAATAAGACACATGATACACCCCAAAAAGTGATTAAAACGGGGAATTTGTAGAGATTCACTCACATTGGGTGCGTTCGTTTGATGATGTTGAATGCGCACGAGTTTAGAGGGTTGATCGACGAGGAATAACTAACCTAAATAATAACGAAAAGGTACGGTAAATAAGTGGATTTTATTAACAATTTTAATAGGGTTTTTAGATTTATTTTTGTGAGTTTAAGGTCATTTTCTAACTTTAAAAATATTATTTTTAAGTATTTTTAATTGATTTTTAAATTAAATAAATAAATAAAAATATAAAAAAAAATGTTGACTTTTTGGGTTGACCGTTGACCATTGACTTTGACTGCTGACCGGTTCGGACTTGGTGTTTGTTTGCACTGAGTGAGGTTCGAACTTGTGACCTCCCGTACGCGTGCACGCAGCTCTACCAACTGAGCTACGTGTCTAACCCGAAATATTCTAAGTTTTAATTATATATATATACTAGTTAAATGTTTAATTTATTCGGTTTATATTAAAAGAATTTAAATAGTTGAACCGGTTGCAGGGAAACCGGATCGAACTCGGGTCAACTTATAGTTTTTATTAATCTTAAAAACATCCTGGGTCCTACTCTGATTCTGTAACAAAAAATTTGGTTTTAATTCGGAAAGCCGGTGCGTTTGTAGATTCGAACTCGGGACGTGCGCTATGTGTTTGAACACAGTCCACCGCTGGACTGTGTGTCTAACCCGGTTTAATATCTTGTTTTAATTAAACTTATACATTAGGTTCGAATTCATCTTCTTCGTTCAAAGACACAGACAACTGATGTTCGACAGTTCTTGTTTAATTCGATTAACGAAAATTATAAATAATTGAAATGCAGTGGATAGAGAAAGTTTTGGAAATGAATGTACCGGAAAGATGATTTTTCTCAGAAATCCGGCAAAGTCGTCGGCTCTGTTTTATGAATTCCGTCTGAGCGGACCAATTAACAGTTTTGATTAACTAATTGTGAAAATAAATGACTAAACAAGAATTATCAGAGAGTTTAGATGTTTGTACCGATTCACAACGCGATTTCGGAATTTTCAGAGATTTTCCGGCGGGGGCAGATTATCCGACAACGTCGTCTGGGACCGATTCTGATTGATGTATTTGAGTTAGTAAAAGTCTAACAATGGATAGAAGATGAAAGAATTGAGAAATTTACCGATTCGATGAATGTCACGGGTTTCCGGCCAAAGTCGGCGATATCAGAAAAACGTTTTCGACGAACAGAAATTAATGCGAAAGTGAAATTGAAGGTTCTGTGAGTGTTTCCGAATTATGAGACGATGATATTGTTAGAGTAAATCAGGAAGTAAATGATTTCGATTTTCAACTCCAAAAATCATATGAATCGAAGAAATTGAAGGCTGAATTGATTAGAACGTGGGCAGCAATTGATTTATCGGTTATAATCAGTAACTCACGATCACTCAAACGTCTGGATAGCTGAAAGCCGATTATCGATTTCAGTTTTGGCGCAAACAGATGAATTCACGGGTAACTTAAGTTTTATATGATTCCTTGTTTACACAAAAGAACCAAGTGGCGGAGTGGTTAAGTTGTTTGTGTGTTAAGTGAGCCGGCTGACCCGGGTTCGAAACCCGGCAGCGGCTTTTATTTTTTTCTTCGACCGATTTTATGGTTTATTAATTATAGTTTATAAATTCTAATATATTTATTAATTATGTATTGTTTAAAATTAAAAAATAGCATTAAATAAGCTACGAAAACTTGAACTGACTATTCGATTAATAAACGAAGCGGGTTTTGAAAACCCGTTTTTCGACGGATGTTACAGTATCCCCTACTTTTAGAAATTTCGTCCCGAAATTTAAGTAGTAGTGGTAGCAGGAAAAAGATGCGGGTATTTTTCGCGCATTGAGTCTTCACGTTCCCAAGTAAACTCAGGTCCTCGTTTCGATTCCCCGCGTACCCTAACAATTGGAATACGACTCCGTCTTAAACGTTTTTCTCCGAAGTCCATGATCTCTACTGGTCTTTCAATGAAGTGCATTGATTCATCGATCTGAATATCTTCCAGGGGAATATGGAGGTTTTCATCGGCGAGGCACTTCTTCAAGTTTGATACGTGGAATGTGGGGTGAATTCTGTTGAGTTCTTCTGGTAAGTCAAGCTTGTATGCTACCGGTCCTACTCTTTCGAGTATCTTTAAAGGTCCTACGTAGCGTGGTGCTAGCTTGCCCTTCTGGCCAAAACGAACTACTCCCTTCCACGGTGATACTTTTAAAAGTACATGATCACCAATGTTAAACTCCAAGGGCTTTCGTCGTTTGTCTGCATAACTCTTTTGACGACTTTGTGCCGCTAGAAGATTGTTTCGAATTTTATGGATCTTGTCTGTGGTTTCTTGAATCAATTCTGGACCGGTGATTTGAGCTTCTCCAATTTCGAGCCAACATACTGGAGATCGGCACTTACGACCATATAAAGCTTTGAAAGGTGCCATGCCGATACTTGAATGATAGCTGTTGTTGTACGAAAACTCAACTAATGGTAGATGAGAGTCCCAATTCCCTTTGAAGTCTATGACACATGCTCGAAGCATATCTTCAAGAGTTTGGATGGTGCGTTCAGATTATCCATCAGTTTGAGGATGATAAGCGGTACTGAGGTCTAATCGTGTACCCAAAGCGGCTTGTACAGCTTGCCATGTTCGTGAAGTGAAACGACCATCACGATCTGAAATAATGCTTAACGGTACACCATGACGGCTTACGATCTCGCTGATGTAGATACGAGCTAACTTCTCCTTCTTGAAGTCCTCGCGGATCGGAATGAAGTGAGCTGATTTTGTAAGACGATCAATGATTACCCATATAGTGTCATACCCACTGGAGGTGCGAGGTAACCCGGTAATGAAATCCATAGTTATGTTTTCCCACTTCCATACAGGTATTTCGGGTTGGACTAGAAGTCCTGAGGGTCTTTGATGTTCAGCTTTTACTTTGGAACATATAAGGCACTTGGAAATAAAAACAGCAATATCCTTTTTCATTCCCGGCCACCAGTAGGTGTATCGAAGGTCTTGATACATCTTGTCGACTCCTGGTTGTATAGAGTATCGTGTTTTGTGCGCCTCATTCATAAGGAAATCACGAAGGTTATTGTGATCGGGAATCCATATGCGATCTAGATAGTACAGAATACCGTCGGATTTAGTTTCAATTTTAAGTTCAGCTCCACAAGACAGCTCCTTGCGTACGTCGTTTTCCGTTACTGAAACATGTTGGGCTTCTCGGATTTGATCTTTGATGTCGGTTATGATTTGCGAACATAGAAGACGAATGGATTTCGCATAACTCTTTCGACTGAGCGCATCGGCCACCACGTTTGCCTTGCCAGGATTATACCGAATTTCACAGTCGTAGTCATTAAGAAGTTCGACCCATCTTCGTTGCCTCATGTTCAACTCCTTTTGATTGAAGATATGTTGGAGACTCTTGTGGTCAGTGTATATTTCACACTTAGTACCGTAGAGGTAATGTCTCCATATCTTAAAAGCAAACACAACGGCTCCAAGTTCCAGGTCATGGGTGGTGTAGTTCTTCTCATGAATTTTGAGTTGTCTAGAAGCATAAGCTATCACTTTTCCTCTTTGCATCAGTACACAGCCTAATCCTTGCCCTGATGCGTCGCAATAAACCACGAAGTCATCACAACCTTCAGGAAGTGTGAGGATAGGTGCGTCACAGAGTTTTTGTTTAAGGGTTTGGAAGGCTTCTTCTTGTTTGGGTCCCCATACGAAGGGTTTTCATTTATGAGTCAAAGCCGTGAGTGGTACAGCAATACGGGAGAAATTTGCAATGAAACGGCGATAATAACCAGCCAAACAAAGAAATGATCTTACTTCGGTAGGTGTACGTGGCGCTTGCCATTCTTGTACTGCCTTGATTTTTGAGGGATCAACATGAATTCCCTTGTCATTGACGACGTGTCCAAGGAATTGTACTTCCCTTAACCAGAATTCACATTTCGAAAACTTAGCGTACAGCTTTTCTGTCCTTAAGAGTGTAAGGATGAGTCGAAGGTGCCGTTCATGATCAAACTTAGACTTTGAGTAGATGGATGTCGTCGATGAAGACTATGACAAAACGGTCGAGATAAGGTTTGCAGACTCTGTTCATTAGATCCATGAAGACAGCTGGGGCGTTGGTTAAACCAAATGGCATGACCATGAATTCGTAATGACCATAACGAGTTCGGAAGGCGGTCTTTGGGACGTCTTCTTCATGTACTCTGAGTTGATGATAACCAGAACGAAGGTCGATTTTTGAAAAACAGGTGGCGCCTTGAAGTTGGTCAAGAAGATCATCGATGCGAGGTAATGGGTAGCGGTTCTTAACCGTTAACTTGTTGAGTTCTCTGTAGTCGATACACATGCGAAACGTTCCATCTTTCTTCTTCACAAAAAGGACAGGTGCACCCCAAGGCGATCAGCTAGGACGTATGAATCCTTTGTCAGTCAGCTCTTGCAATTGACTGGCCAGCTCTTGCATCTCGGATGGGGCTAACCTATAAGGAGATTTTGCAACTGGTGTAGCTCCAGGTATAAGATCAATGCGGAATTCGACTTCTCTCACGGGAGGAAGTCCTGAAATGTCGTCAGGAAAAACTTGCGGAAAATCTTTTACTACTGGGATGTCTTCGAGTTTCTTCTCCTTGGTTCTCTTTTTGACGACATGAGTTAGGAATGCGACATAATTCTTGCGGAGATATTTTCGGGCTTGAAGACAGGACATTAATTTGAGTCCTTTCGAAGGGGTTTCTCCAAAGATTCGTAGAGTCTGACCGTTTGCAAGAGGAATGCGAATGAACTTTTCGCGGCATACAACTTCAGCATGATGTTGGCTGAGCCAGTCTATCCCAATTATAATGTCGAAACTTCCCAACTTCATAGGAATGAGGTCAACTGAAAAATCATGATCGTTTAGGGTGAGAGTACAATTGCGTATAATAGAGTTTAATGAGACCGATTTTCCGTCAGCAACTTCTACCGTTATGGATTCCATGAGTTTATCACGAGTTTGGTTGAGGATGGGTTCAAATTCTAAGGACACAAAACTCTTATCCACGCCAGTATCAAATAACATGGATGCATAACTACCATTGATGAGAAACGTACCGTTAACCACATTGTTGTCAGCCCTAGCTTGATTTGCGTTGATGTTGAAAGCTCTTCCTCTTGCAGGTGGAGGAGCTTGGTTAGCCTGGTTTACTGGATTAGCTTGAGCTTGGGCATGGATGATTTTCACCAAGCGTGGACAGGTGTTCTTGAAGTGATTCGGGTCTACACAGTTGTAACAAGCCCGCATAGGTTGCATCATGAGATAGTTGGGTTGGTAGTAGGATTGGGCTACATGTTGGGTAGGTGGTAGTAGTAAAGGTTGTTGGGCTTGACCCACTATCTGATGGTGGTTCGTTCGCTGAAGCGCGCGACAGGTTTGAATGGTGTGACCTGCGCGGCCACAGGCAGTGCAATGTTGGCAGGGATGATCAGGAAAGTGATGGTATTGGCAACGGTTGCATTTTGGGTAGGGGCCGGAGTATGGCTTTTTATATGGTGCAGGTGAGGGGGCAACTTGAGTGATGGGTGCAGTAGGGGTAGGGAAATTTGTTTGTGTGACAGCAAAGTTTCTGGTGTTTCGTTTCCTCTTACTAGCAAACTTTGAGAAGGAGGTGGAATGGTTTGAAGTTTGGCCCTCAATGGGGGCTTTCTTTTTCTCGTCCTTAAATTTGCCGTTACGGATACGATTCTCGGTAAGCTCAGTAGCTAGTTCCATAGCAGCTTCAAGTGTTGCAGGCGAAGTACTTAGAACTGAGTCTTGAATTTTCGAGGGGAGGCCTCGAATATAGTGTTCGACTAAGCGGTATACTGGGGTGAACAAGTTGGGGATCATTTGGTTCAACTCTAGAAACCTTTTGTTGTAGGAAGTATGATCTCCTTCCTTTTGCTTTAATGAGTGGAATTCATCCTCTAACTTTTTGATCTCGCTTCTTGGACAGAAGCGTCTCGTCATGATTTCCCTTAACTCCTCCCATGTTAAGGCCATTGCATCTTCGATTCCTCTCTTACCTTTTTCTGTATTCCACTAGGTAAGAGCTACTCCAAATAGTCTCCCGGTTGCGTAACGTACCTTGCGATCCTCGGGACAATCGCAATTGAGGAAAGTGTTTTCCATTTCCTCAAACCAGTGGAGGAGAGCAGTGACACCTTCGGTCCCTTCAAATTTCGGAGGATCGCAAGACTTGAAGTGTTTGTAAGAGAACTTTTTGGAGGGAGGGTTGTCGACGTTCTAGTCTTCTTGATGGGGAGGATTGATGGGATTTGCGGCGAGAGCTTGTTGGACTTGAATTACGATGTCAGGAAGCACCGAGGCCATTTGTTTTGCGATTTGGGTGGCCAAGCGTTCGTTTGACCTTCCTAACCTTCTACCTCCACGTTGCTGCCTAGCCGACATCTACAGGAACATACATAAGAAGATTGGGAGTTTAAGGAGTCTTTTTAGGTGTCATGTGTCGTTTTAAAAAAAATAACATAAACATCAATAATGTAACTACATCCATAGGATGTCTTGGGTTTGCTCATGTTTGGGCCTCCAATGTCCCCCATACCATCACCTATATAGTCATGTGGGCCCCCGTGACTATTGGTTTAGTAGGATTCACATTGGTGTTGGCGGTTTAACACTCGCATCACCCGAATGAAAACCATGAAATATGTTTGCGAGATGTATGGTCGGAGGGTGTCCAGGTGTAGACACAATGACAACTCAAAGTGGGGTTAGCTCACACGACGTTTGGTATAGCATGCTTTGGCCTAATAGCTCCTTCGTACTCTCATCGTTAGTCCCCAGGTAGGCAAACTGGTCCTTTATTTTGGATTTATACGAATGCCAAGCCTAGACAGGACGTTCCGACTACCGGTACTTGTACCCTTCCAGTTACTACATGCCCGTCATGAGAACTCACTTTGATGTGATTTGAAAAAAAAAATACAAAAATCGTTGCAAAAATCATGGAAATTGTGTGGTGTGTGCTCTCATGGATATGATATGTTATGAGGATATGATTCATGATGAGCATTGTATAGTAATATGTACTTATGAACATGCTTGCATAACATTGAATGTAACAATAAACATAAAGCATATAAAAATCATGAATTTTGTATGTAACACATAAACAATTTAAATAATTCTATTCAACTATAGTATAGGCTCTAAGGGTCTAATAAAATATCCTATATCCCTATAGTCATGGCTCTGATACCAATCTGTCACACCCCCCGACCCGCAGCGGAATAAGAGTCGAGGCATAATTGGGTTATCACCAAAGCTCATGATGTTTACTAATATGTTTCATATTTATTAAATTCAAAATTACAACTTTAATATTCCAAACGAGTTCATACATTTACAAGGAAAAAGTAACTAAATAAGCAATCCAAAGCCTAAACCGATTTATTCTTCTAAGTCGTCCTATATGTTTCTTGCTGCAACTGGATCACCTGTATCATGTGTAAAAATGGGGTTTTTGGGTCAACAAAAGTTGGCGAGTGAACCTTGTTAGAAAACATTTATTATTGATTTCTTGTTATATTTAATATGGAAAAATTGTGCAATAATCATATGTGAGCAAACGTAAATAAACATTCAATAACAAACCACCTTGCATGAGTATATGACATGAATGATAATGTATATGTTGGCAACTTCACGTTCCGCTCATAGGTAATGGGGAACGGACGGCCTATGATGATGTATGTGCGATCAAGGCTCAATCAAATGGAGCCGATCGTATGTTGGCAACGCCACGTTCCGCTCATAGGTAATGGGGAACGGTTCCGCTCATAGGTAATGGGGAACAGACGGCCTATGATGATGTATGTACTGAAAATGATAAATTTAATCTAAACATTAACCACACAAACAATTGATACATATTGGATACACATTTGATCATGGATTTGATGGATGCACAAGTGTTTAAATGTAATATAAATAAGACACATGATACACCCCAAAAAGTGATTAAAACGGCTAATTTGTAGAGATTCACTCACATTGGGTGCGTTCGTTTGATGATGTTGAATGCGCACGAGTTTAGAGGGTTGATCGACGAGGAATACTACCCTAAATAATAACGAAAAGGTACGGTAAATAAGTGGATTTTATTAACAATTTTAATAGGGTTTTTAGATTTATTTTTGTGAGTTTAAGGTCATTTTCTAACTTTAAAAATATTATTTTTAAGTATTTTTAATTGATTTTTAAATTAAATAAATAAATAAAAATATAAAAAAAATGTTGACTTTTTGGGTTGACCGTTGACCATTGACTTTGACTGCTGACCGGTTCGGACTTGGTGTTTGTTTGCACTGAGTGAGGTTCGAACTTGTGACCTCCCGTACGCGTGCACGCAGCTCTACCAACTGAGCTACGTGTCTAACCCGAAATATTCTAAGTTTTAATTATATATATATACTAGTTAAATGTTTAATTTATTCGGTTTATATTAAAAGAATTTAAATAGTTGAACCGGTTGCAGGGAAACCGGATCGAACTCGGGTCCCTTGGTTTGTAAGCGCACAGCCCAACCAGTTGGGCTGTATGTTTTATCTGTTAAACTTATCGTTTTTATTAATCTTAAAAACATCCTGGGTCCTACTCTGATTCTGTAACAAAAAATTTGGTTTTAATTCGGAAAGCCGGTGCGTTTGTAGATTCGAACTCGGGACGTGCGCTATGTGTTTGCACACAGTCCACCGCTGGACTGTGTGTCTAACCCGGTTTAATATCTTGTTTTAATTAAACTTATACATTAGGTTCGAATTCATCTTCTTCGTTCAAAGACACAGACAACTGATGTTCGACAGTTCTTGTTTTATTCGATTAACGAAAATTATAAATAATTGAAATGCAATGGATAGAGAAAGTTTTGGAAATGAATGTACCGGAAAGATGATTTTTCTCAGAAATCCGGCAAAGTCGTCGGCTCTGTTTTATGAATTCCGTCTGAGCAGACCAAATAACAGTTTTGATTAACTAATTGTGAAAATAAATGACTAAACAAGAATTATCAGAGAGTTTAGATGTTTGTACCGATTCACAGCGCGATTTCGGAATTTTCAGAGATTTTCCGGCGGGTGCAGATTATCCGACAACGTCGTCTGGGACCGATTCTGATTGATGTATTTGAGTTAGTAAAAGTCTAACAATGGATAGAAGATGAAAGAATTGAGAAATTTACCGATTCGATGAATGTCACGGGTTTCCGGCCAAAGTCGGCGATATCAGAAAAACGTTTTCGACGAACAGAAATTAATGCGAAAGTGAAATTGAAGGTTCTGTGAGTGTTTCCGAATTATGAGACGATGATATTGTTAGAGTAAATCAGGAAGTAAATGATTTCGATTTTCAACTCCAAAAATCATATGAATCGAAGAAATTGAAGGCTGAATTGATTAGAACGTGGGCAGCAATTGATTTATCGGTTATAATCAGTAACTCACGATCACTCAAACGTCTGGATAGCTGAAAGCCGATTATCGATTTCAGTTTTGGCGCAAACAGATGAATTCACGGGTAACTTAAGTTTTATATGATTCCTTGTTTACACAAAAGAACCAAGTGGCGGAGTGGTTAAGTTGTTTGTGTGTTAAGTGAGCCGGCTGACCCGGGTTCGAAACCCGGCAGCGGCTTTTATTTTTTTCTTCGACCGATTTTATGGTTTATTAATTATAGTTTATAAATTCTAATATATTTATTAATTATGTATTGTTTAAAATTAAAAATAGCATTAAATAAGCAACGAAAACTTGAACTGACTATTCGATTAATAAACGAAGCGGGTTTTGAAAACCCGTTTTTCGACGGATGTTACATTTATCTTGTAGTCGATTGTCGAACGTTTGTTATTCTTGAATTCGCGCTCATTGAAATGTTGTCAGATCGAGATTTGAACATTTTAATTAGCGTCGACAAAATAAATATATACTTATTTTATAATAATTGGATGAATTCGGACGTTTTATCTTTGAATTGTGTCCCGTTTTCGTTTTACGGATTTTACAAAAATCGGGCAGAGTTTCCTCTGTTTTTGGACGATCCAGACAACACAAGTTGTCGATTTATTTATCAAAACACAACCTGCAATATATACAATCAAACAATATATAAATTTTTTCGTCGTTTTCAATATTTAGTTTCGCCGATTTAGTTTTTTCCGATTTATATATTTAACTAACGTCGGTTTGATTTTTAATTAATGACTGTTACGCGAATTGTGTACGTCGGCTTGATTATTATTATAATTTTGACGATATGTATTCGTTAACGGATCGGTTTGAGCTCGGTTTATGCGATAATTATTAACAATATTTATAAACTATATAATTTAACTTCGTGTCGTAATTAAATTTTTACCGAGTCGTGGGTTGACCCGTTGACCGGGTTTGACCAGGTTTGACTTATGTTGACTGGGTTTGACCAGTTGACTCTCGTTGACTGACCGATCCGAACCGAACCGAGACTGAACCTGAAACAAAAACGTATCAGAACCGAAAATAAACCCGAATCGAAATGAAATTGAAATTTCAAATCTGAACCGGACTGATCTCAAACCAAAACTGCAAACTTGAACCCGTATCCGAGCCACATTTGAACAACCCAAAAACTGCTGCGACCCTTTTCGAACCCAAACCGAGACTCGAGTGGACCAAACCAGAATGCCCCGCCAGCACTGCCGCCGCCATTACTGGCGAGCCGGAGAACCGGAGCCGCCACAATCGCTACTGTTCTTTGCCACAGAGACCTACCGCCGCCACTGCGCCGCGGACACCGGCGAGCCGCCGCGGTATCTTGACCCAACCCCAAACCGACCGCAACTGGATCGAACCAAAACCGTGAATCCTTGTCCAACGTAAACCCAAGCTAACCTGAAAAGAAACCAAAATAACCACCACTACCGTTGCCGTTCATCGTCGCCGGCGGCTGGCCCTAGCGCCGCCGTCTGCGACACTGCTGCGCGGCGGCTTCCGCCGCACCTGCTACACCTCTGCCGCCTTTTTATCCTCCTCGAAACAACCACCCATCACCACTGTCGCGACACCACGCCAAAATCCGTCGCGAAAATCCGCCGCCGCCCAGTCGCCGTCTAGCCCCCAATCGAGCCTCAAAACTCGCGCCAACGTGCCGCCGCCGGTGGCCGCCGCCGCTGCGTCTTTTTCTCGATCTCTCTCTCTCATCGCTGTATGTATGTATGCGGTGTGTGTGTGAGGACGAACAGAGGAGAGAGGTGGGGTGTCGTGGGTGTGCGGCAACCGGAGAAGAAGACCGGCGCCGGCCGGAGCTAGATCCGGTGACCGGATTTTAGACGGGAGCGAGAAGCAGAGGTTTTCTTGTTGTTGGCTAGGGTTTCAAAACAAAAATGAGGGGATTTGTGAGTTTAATATGCTTATATAGTTAGGGTTTTTAACGGGTTGGGTCGGGCCTAAGGCCCGTTAGCGCGTATTCGAGCCCAAACACGTATCTGAAGCCCATTTTTGAACCCGAGCATTATGTTATGTCTTAATGCGTTCAAAAACACGAAAATGTTGTCTTTAGTCGACCGGTTAACGCGAAGGTTTGTCGGTTTCGTTAAAAGTTGCGTAAGATCTCTACGATCGCCATCTATATTCTGTTTTTCGATCCAAGTGTTGTTATTTATCGAAATCTATACGTTTAGACTCGAAAACTTATTAAATTATATCGGAGGTCGGGTTTTGACGCGTAATCCGTTCGTTGCGTTAAAAATCGCGTAATTGCCCTTTTTGTCGTTTCTGATCTGTTTTTCGTTCTGGTTTCTTCCGTGAGCGTTAAAATTTGAAAACGAAGCCTAATATATCTTAATATATTAATATTTAGACGTACCACTAGTCCGTGGCTTCCATTTCGTTGTCGGTGCGTTCCTGTTTTCCGCGTAACTTCCGTGTTGTGCTTTGCGACGTTCAACGATCCATATTTATCGTATAATCATAATTGTATGATAAATACAAGTATAAAATTCGTATTTTTAGACGTTGTAAGTATTTGTACGGCATTCGTTCGCTTAACGTTCAAATTCGCGTTAAAGTTCTCGATTGTCGTCATATTGCGTAACGTAAAGCAAGTAGACGTTCCTAGGCTTTCCAAAGGCCTAATCGAGTTAATTTACGTCTAATTACGCTAATTATGATAATATTATTTTTCATTACGTGCTCAATTACGACTGGAAATTGCCGGTTGTCACATTCTCCCCTTGTTATGAAAATTTCAACCTCGAAATTTAAGTTATGTTATCTCCTTAGATTTTTGTCATGCGTAGTAAGTTTAAAAAATACCCAGGTAAATAGCCATGTAATCGCATCGAGACTTGTCTGTATTATATGAATACAATGATATACTGCAACAACATGAACCCACTGGTTCAACTGAATCTATTTTTAGAATCGATGCCAAGTGAACGAAACGTAATGACATAGTCACCAATGTGACTGAATTTACATGGGTCATACAACTGAGAATCTCGACAATAAATTTCCAAGACGTTCACAATTTGTAAATGAATTTCATAAACAATAGAAATTTCTACCAACGGAAACTAGCGTTGGTTGTTGGATTGGTGAGACTTTGAATTAACAAGCTCACCTGAATTAGAAACATGAAGATGATTTATTAACTTTTCGAACCATAAGTTAACACTATTGAATTGCAAGGATACACCGAATTACAACCGAAGTTAGTGTATCTTTGTCTTAATACATAATTGCATTAAGACCACTTCCATAATTAGCCCAAGCTACAAGTTTATACCGACGCCACAAGGCGTCATAGCTATTGAAATAATTCAATAATGATGGTGACCGAACAAAATCACCATGTTTACAATTAAATGAAAGGTTCAATCAAGTAAGTCTGAATATTTGTTCCAAATAAATCCCATAGTATTTTCAACTGGAAATGAAAGAACAGATAAATATAATTTTCGGTCGCTAGTGGAAGAACAATAAATATCCCAAAGATTCATCAGCCACAGGAGCATCCATCCAATATCCATCACTCCTAACAGGAATCTTGGATCTCAGACCTGTTGTTGGAAATGATCTTTGATTTCCGTTCCTTCTTTGGTCCTGAGGTTTCCTAAACATGTTTGGACTTTGTGACCTTTGGAAATTTTGAAAATGATTTCCTGAATTTTGATGGTAATAATTTCTAAGCCATTGTTATAAAAATTTCGACTACCAACATTTTGATATTGAGTTTGATATTGACCTTGACTTCTGAAGTTACTAGATCGACCATTAAAGTTATTCATTCTTGGTGAAATACTTCTAGGTCTCTCATATCTGCCTGATGTAGATTCAGGCTGAAATCTTTGTTGATTTCTTTGAAAACAAGGAACTTGGTGAGTTCCTTTTTCAGCCTTATCTACACTAGCAGCAACACTTTGTTGCTTGGAAATAGATATCTTTGGTGAGTTAGTAACCTTCTTCTCACCATCACCAAGTTTTTCTGGTGATTTTTCTCTCTGTCTCTCACTCACATGTGCTTTATTCTTTTTGTTAGGACAGCGGCTAGCTACATGTCCCTTTTCGTGACATTTGAAGCAGGATCTTCTAGCTGAGGACTTCTTAGTTGAAGTCTCTGGTTGAGATTCATCAGGTGACGATGATGATGATGCCTTTGAAGGATCTTGTTTAGTTTGCTTAATTTCTGATTTTTCTTTGTTTTTATTTTTGGCAAACTGCACATTTGACTCTTTTGTAATAACAGTGACCTCTTCTATCATATCACTCCCTTTAACAAAATAAACCTTTTAACAAAAATATGTTTTCTATTTATAGGGTGTGTATTCTTAGTTTTCAAAACTGGTTCCTTGTTATTATCCTTCTTGGCATTCTCAGTCACATCAACATCCCCTGATGTAGAACTACCAGGTGTAGTTGACACAAAGTCTGTAAGCTCTTCTTCATTTGGCAAGAAAGAATAGTCATGACCAAGAGGTGGTGGAACTTCATTTAAACCTTTGAAGCCCACACTTGTCTTGTCATTACTTTTCTTCAAGCCATTCATCATATGTTTCATAACAAAAGATGAATCTCTGAATTGATTCAATTTCTTTTAAAGTTCACAAATTTTAAGTTGTGCTTCAGACAGCATTTTTCAGAAATTTATTTTGTTTTTTCACTCATCGTATCATGAGCTAAGTCAATAATTTGAAGCTTTTCATTAAGCTTACAGGTTAGAATATTGATTCCTTCTTCATAACCTTTAATTTTCTTCAAATATAATGACTCATTTCGTTTTACGAAAAAGTTTGATTCCTTTAGGTTTGAGAGCTCATTTACCAGACTTTGGTTTTGTTTTGTTAACGTGTAAACTTCACTTTGCAGTTCACAACATCTTAAGCAAACAGAAATACCAGAGTTAGAATGTACCTCTCCTGTTGATTTTGCTTAGATCAACCATGAAAGCAGCAAAATCAGCAGCCATCTTCTTCTCTGTAGCATTCTGTTCTCCCTCACCTTTTTTAGCTACCGTCTCTCGCTCTACCTCAGCATCAACCTTCACTTCCTCATTATCAACTGGGACTATCTCAGCCATGAACGCCTGTGTGGCACTGTCATCACCCTCTAGATGAACACTCCAATCATAAGAACCTTCTCTAGCAGTAGAGATCAAGGCCTTTGATCCAGTGTTAGTTGATACATTCCTGTTGCTTGAACCATGACCATGAAAATCTTGAAAAGATGAGCTAGAACGAGTTTCAGACTTAGGTCTTTGACACTCTCTAGCAAAGTGTCCGTAATTTTGACAATTGTAACACTTCACTTTAGACTTGTCAAAACCCACATTCTTTCCAACAAATTTCATTCCCGTCCTATTCATGAATCTCTTCACTCTTCTAGAGATCATGGCCATCTGCCATTGTAAATCCATCTCTTCTAGGTCATCAGGGTCAATCTGATCATAATCTTCATCAAACGTAGCAGGATCAGATATTCTTCCCTAAATGTAGTTCTCGTAGGAAGCAACGAAAGAAGCAAGCAATGTCAGATGATCTTCAGCACTTTTGACACTCAGAGACATAGACCTAGTATTGCTATTAATATTACTTGATTGTTGTCTCTTTGCCCCTGACGAGCCTCCTGAAGCAGCTACAAAACATACTTCACCCTCGGTATTTGTCACAATCTGCTCATTTTCACATGAAAGAAACGCAGTTGCAGTATCACTTGAAGCACTGTTGGAAGATGAAGGTGTAAGCCCTTTATAAATCTCCGGATCTTGAACCTGATCATATCCAGTTTCCTTCTTCTTCATATTGAGCTCATAAGCTCTTAATTTCCCAACAACCTCTTCCAAGTCTTTATCTTCATAGTCAGCTTCACCCTTTATCATCAAAGTATAAATATCCCATTTGGTAGGTAAAATATCTAGCAACTTATCGTTTATCTCCACATTCGTGTATCCCTCTATGTCATAATTGTCCATTTCTGACATCAAATGATAATATCTCGTGATAATATCTTCAAGGGACTCATTCCTCATGCCTTTAAATACAATAAACTGTTTCTTCAGCAGATCAACCTTGTTTTTTTTCACATCTGGATTGCCCTCATACCTCTTCTCTAGGGCATCCCACATTTCTTTCGATGTAGTATAATGCTTGAATGTATGTTTGATGCCATCAGGTATGGCATCTTTATTGCAGCTAAGGCCTTCTTCTCAGACTCATACAGTCTCTTTTCAGCTTCTGACATATTCACATAAGTAGTGACACGTTGTCTGCCCTCAAAGTCATGAGTGGGATTAACGCACCCATCTTGAATACAGATCCGCATCCGTGTGTCCTGATATTCAATGAACGACTGAAACCTATCCTTCCATGTAAGGATATTATCCACGTTCAGCATTTTTGGAGGTTTGTTAGTCATGCCTGCCTCGTGCTCCATTCTTAACAATTCATTTAAGTTAGACATATTCGAAATTTTTACCGAACTGGCTCGTTAAAAACGTTAAAAATTTGTCCGAAATTAGTGGTCACCAAATTATACCGTTAAACTCATCTCGACGATACAAATCCAATGATGTATAATGTCCGATAGTGATTTTTTTGTCCTAAACACGAGTCTAACTGTGCAATCCGTTTGTCAAGATTGTTTATGGATTAAGTTCTATGTCCGAAAACGTTTAACTTCGGTTACGTCAGCTGATTAACTTTCCACCTTCTATATCCTAACTCGGAACAGTGCTGGATCCAAAACAGTAACTCGGATAGTCAATCTGAGATGGAAACTCGGAACACTGATCCGAATTGCTGATCCAAGATAATGATTCAGAACAGTGATCCGAGATGCAATCCGAGATGGACTGTTCTAAATCCGAGATGCAATCCGAGAAGGACTTTTCTGATCCGAAATGCAACTCTGATGATCCGAAATGCATTTTTCTGATCCGAAATTCAAGCCTTAAATCTGAAAAGCTTCACTTTTTATCCGAGATGCAAGTCTTCTATCCGAAATCCCAGGTGTTTATCCGAAACAGCAGCAAAACCCTAGAACAGCCGTAAAAAACTTTAAAACAGCCGTCAATACTTCGAACCAGCCCCCCAAAACGTCCAAAATTCCAACTTTTTCTGCTGAATCGATTCTGAACCAAGAAAAAACAAGAGCCGAATGCTCTGATACCAATTGTAGGTCCCCTAATCCGTATGGATCGTCTATCCAACCTAGAGTGCGGAATCCCCTAGATCAGATTTCACCGAAAACCGAACAAGAACAAGAACACAAACGATCACTTTCAAACTGTCTTCTATTGATTATCTAACACAAGTGTTTACAATCAATTCAAGTCTCGCTCTCTCTCTCTCAACTTTCTCTGAAGTAATTAGCTAATCCACCAATCAACTGAACAAGCAACCTTAACCCTAATGACAACCTCCCTATATATAGAGACAGGTTATGCAACTAGGCTAGGGTTTCACCATATGGACTGCTATTGGGTCTAGGCCAAATTCGCCTACCATATGCTATATGGTGTCTGGTTTAGCCCAATTACTTCTAATTAACTATTACAAAACTAAACCCGCTAACCATGTATCATTTTACTAATTACAAGATATCCAAAGACCAAATCTAAGTTGTTGTCATAAATATGCACCAACAAGTGAACTAGTCGTCTCTTCACTGGTGGTACTATTAGGTCTCTCTTCGGTTGTCATTTTTGAATAGCGGGTGAAGAAATGATCAAGTGGAGTTTGGGAAAAGAGGAATCTTGGAGAAGATGCAATGAGATACAGAAATGGATGAATTGTCACACCCTGACCCGCAGCGGAAATGGTAGTCGGGGCATAATTGGGTTATCATCAAAGCTCATGACATTTACTATAGAGTTTCATATTTATTATTTCTCTTTAAAGAAGAAGTTATAATAAACATACAAGCACAACCTGTTCAAATACATTTTCATTCGAATTACAAATAAAGTATCCATTAAACAAAAATCATACAATTACAAAGGAAAACTAAACTAAATGTACATTCCAAAGCATTAACTTGTTTATTCTTCTAGGCCATCCTACGTGTTTCTTTTCTCAACTGGATCACCTGTATCACGTGTAAAAATAGGGTTTTTGGGTCAACAAAAGTTGGCGAGTGAATCTTATGAAAACATTTGAACGAATTTATTATATTGGTTATAAAAAGGTGCATAACCACATATGAGTAAACGTAAATGTAAATTTGATCACAAAACACATAATATCAATTAATGCACAAGCACACACACCAAATGATGAACAATGAGATCAAGGCTCAATCAAACGGAGCCGATCTAATGAGGCACGCGATGTTCAACTCGTCTCCCACGAGTAACTGATGGGCCTAATGAATGATTTGCACGCAACTTGACAAAATGTAAACACGCATCACAACAAACAATATTTACATCACAAGTTTAGGTCATATAATGGTAATAGCACAAGTTTGAATAAACGAAATAATTTAAAGCGACACATGATACACCCCAAAACATGAATAAAATGGGAATTTGTAAGGATTCACTCACAGTGGGTGCGTTCCTTCATGACAATGAATGCGCACGAATATTATGATTCCATCGACGAGGGAAAAACTAACCTAAAATAATAACGAAATGATTCGGTAAATAAATGGATTTTATTTGAGATTAATATTTTTAATTAGTACTCTTAATGGGATTTTTAGATTTATTTTTGTGAGTTTAAGGAAATTTTCTAACTTTAAAAATCTTATTTTTAAGTATTTTTAAATAATTTTCTAATTAAATAAATAAATAAAAAGAAATAAAAATTTTGACTTTTTTGACCGTTGACCGTTGACCGGTCGGACTGTGTTTTTATATGCGCTGAGTGAGGTTCGAACTTGTGACCTCTCGTATACGTGCACGCAGCTCTACCAACTGAGCTACGTGTCTAACCCGAAATATTCTCTGTTTTAATTATATTTATATACTAATTAATTTTAAACTTATTTGGTTTTTTTATTAAAAATGATTTATATGGCCGAACCGGTTGCAGGGACCCGGAGTCGAACTCGGGTCCTTCGGTTCGAGTGCGCACAGCCCAACCAGTTGGGCTGTGTGTCAAATCTGTTTAACTTATGGATTATATTGTTCTTATAAACAACCTGTGACTTGTTCTGATTCAGTTCTAAAAATGTTGGTTTTAATTCTGAAAGTCGGTACGTGTGCGATTCGAACTCGAGACGTGTGTATTGTTTGTGCACACAGTCCACCGCTGGACTGTGTGTCTAACCCATTCGAATATCCAGTTTTAATTATATTTATACATATACTCGACTTCATCTTCTTCGTTTAAAAACACAGATCAGTGAAGTCCGACTATTCGGTTTAAATCGGACATCAAAACTTATAATTGGTTGGAATGAAATAGATAAAGAAGATTACGGAATAAAATGTACCAAAACATAATGTTTTCTCAGATTTCCGGCAAGAGTCGTCGGCTCTGATTGGTGACTTCCGGCTGAGTGAATTGTTTAACAGTTTAGATAATGGTGTTATGAAATTAAGTTACTGAGCAAGAGATATCAAGAGGGTTTAGATGATTATACCGATCGACAGTGAGACTCCGGTTTTTCAGTGATTTTCCGGTGAGTGCGGGAATTTCCGGCAACGTTGTCTGAGACAGATTCTGGTTGAACGATTTAGGTTAATACATGCCGAGTAATGGATTACATACAAAAGAGTCGAGAATTTTACCGATTTGAAGTAAGTCTTGGTTTTTCGGTGAAAGTCCGGCGAATGCAATATCTCCGGCGACGTGTTTTGGGATGAATAAAGCTTCGGAAACGATCGTGGTTCTGAGCGAAAGGATTTCCAGAGTGTTCAAGTGGGTATTTATAGTGGAAACAGGCTGAATTGGGTCAAGGTTCGCGATTGGAGATTTCCGTCGGCTATGACGGAAATTGACTGCCGGCAATGGTTATAACCGACGTCGACATCAATTTGTGCGGTTCAGTCAAAAGGAATTTGGCCAAAATCGCTGATTGCCGGATTTTCCGGTGATTGCGAGTTCTGGCGCGTTGATTACCGGATTTGACTTTCAGTTTTATTATATATGTTATTTGGGTTAGTGTTTATCACAAAAACAGTGTGTGGCGGAGCGGTGTGTTGTGTGTTTGGGTTTGTGGGTGACCCGGGTTCGAAACCCGGCGTCTCCATTTATTTTTTTTATTCATTATTTATTAGTAATTATAAATTATGGTTTTTAAATTCTAATATATTTATTAATTATGTATCGTTTAAAATTAATATCAACCATAAATACGCAACGAAGTTTGTAACTGGATATTTGATTGATAAACGAAGCGGGTTTTGAAAACCGTTTTTCGACGAATGTTACATGAATTTCTAGTAGATTGAGTCGAGTATTTATACTTATCGCATTTAATGCAATGGGGAAAGATGACGCCCCCGAGCACCCAGAGACGAAACCACAGCTGACACGTGGAAGGAAAGTGGGAGTATGAGGGGCGCCATGCACGCGTGGCCGGTACTTTTTTGCAGTTCATTAATGAAAAAGCAGCTGACATGTTGGCAGCTTACCACAGCCGTCAGAGGTCACTTCCATCCTGATTTTTCTCAACAACTTGCTTACAGCCTGTCAGTTTTATGAAAACTCAAATTTCAAAGACCTCATCTTGAGCAATGGTTTTCATCCACTCAAAGGTTTTCTTTCGTTTTTTCCTCACCAAGGTCTTACGATTTACGTCCGCGCATACTTGATTTTTTTATAGTCCAACCCTCCACCTACTTGCTAAGTTGCGCATAGGAGCACCACTGGACTTGGGGGACTTGGAGCGGTATGGTCCCAAAAACCCTGCGCCGGCACAGGATACCATACCCTCAGAATGACAACAGGTCGCTTGATTAACCTTGCGCACCTTGCGCAACGGTGAGTCAGCCCTAAAGACAGCAGGTTGCTTGACAAACCTTGCACTCCTCGCGCAACAGCAAGTTAGACCTAAAAACGCAGATCCTATATCTTGTGCAAATTAAGTAAGTTAGCTTCTACCTGCACATCCGACCATACTCCAATAAACGCTTAGCGGTGACTTCTCAAACCTTGCGCCGACTACATAGCCCTTTCGGGAGTCGCACACAAGGCCAAGACTAAGGCGAGAGCAACTCGTAGTCTTGAAAAAAGAACTTGGTTCCTACAAGTTCACACTAGCCAAAAAGCGCTGATAAGGTCGCGCAGTAAGGAGAAGCGCAAAGAAGCATCGAACAAGTACAAAAGGTACCAGTTCTAGAACGGTGACTCACTAGGCGCTCGACAGGTTGTACTGGGCCACGTTGCACGATGAACAGTCATGCAAGAATCAAAATGTACGCAAGGACATACACGTGGCACCAGCCAGCTCATGCCAACCACTGTCACACGATCTCCACTAACAGTTGATGACAGACCAGACAACAAGGACAATTGCCGGGACACGTGGCTCCATCTACTGTGCACCAAACGCCATTCCTACAAGGGATCACTAATGGTCATGGCAGAAGGGACATAATGGATATTCCAGATTGTCGTTTCTAGCCCCAAGGCCCATCAACCCATCTCCTGCACGAATCCCTCCGACTATAAAGGAAGGACTTTACCTCCAGGTTTAGGAATCATCATCGCTCTTATTCGCTCACTCAGTACGTACATTATCTTCGACGAGTCATTGTACTTATTCTCACGCCGGAGTGTGGTCACGTAGAGAATCCCTCCACTCCCCGTGGTGAGATTAACGGTGGTCTTCAGTTTTGTAGTGAGTCTGGACGAAGATCTTTGTATCGACGGTCAAACAGGAGATAAACCTTTGCATGCAGAAACTTTTACACGTACCTAGATCTATTCGGATATATTTTGGTTTGGTATTTCTTCAATTGTTAATAATCAATTATGTGCATTAAACTCAGTAATTAACGCCATATTCCATGATCTTACAGCAACAGAGGTAGTTTGATACATACTCTTCTAAAGAATGAACTCCTTCAGAGATGTCTGAGTTCAAAATCGTTATTATGTCTCACTTTACCCTGTGAAAAATCTGCAACATACAACTCACAGAAAGAAAGAAAAAAAGTGGCTTACTTTCAACTTTACATATGTGTGTTTAGTAAAATAAACAAAAGGTATACGGGGAAGACTAGTTTACATACTCTTCTTATTTCCAAGAGTCGATAACTCCCAATCTAGAATACCAACCACTCTATCATGTATTTAAGAAAATTCTACATATTATTAAATATTAACAAAAATATAAATGAGTTGAGTTCAACATAAAATTTAAATTACAAACCTTACTAGGATGGAAAACTAAGTTATCCATTCAAAAATCCCGATGGGCAAGACCTGTCGTGCTTTAATAAGAATCTTCGGAAGCCAATCAATCAATTTTAACATTTTAGAGTTACTTTCATATTCTCCTTCACCTCCTCCTATCATAAAATCGACAGATAAATATATAATTAAGAATAACGCCCTTACGATCCAAAGCCTGATATGTAGCTATTTCCAACAAAATAAAAGTCTCAAATTTCTGATTTGAGATCAAACAAAAGTGAAAGCATAAACGATATCAATTCAATCTCCGGCTTCTAATCAATCCATTTCTGTTTGGAGGACATCGGGTGTATAGATCTCATTTGTATAAAGGAGGTAGGCGACGTGGGGAGGAGAAAAAAGGGACGGCGCTAACTGAAGGGAGAGCGTAAAACTACCTACAACTGCTGCTTCTGGAAGAAAAAATTGATTTTAAATGGATATGATTAAAAGTTAGGCATTTTGAATGGTCAAGATTAACCCAAAATTCAGTTGAGATTAGTGGGAACATTTTGAATGGTCAAATATATAAAATATGTGATTATATTCGTATGAGATGTTGATATACATATAGGAAAGTTTTACCTCTATCGGAAAGTTTATGTACAAAGTTTCTTTTGAACAATAAAAAGAAACATAAAGGAAAACAAAGCCAAAGAAACAAAAATCAAAACTCGCACAGTTCAGAAAATTATAAAAACATAAGAAAGCATATACCTTCACATCCTTCAGAGATTGCATGAATCGATTTCGCTTAAACTTCGTTGGTCCCTTTTTCTCTTTTTTTTCTCCCTATCACCTTTGTTCGTAACCCCCATTCCTCTCTAAATCGTCGACAAGGCCCTTTGTTCGTAACCCCTTTTCTCTCGGAATTATCGGCAAGGTCATGTAGGATGGATTGAATATTGTAGGCATTTGAATAAGCGTGGTTAGTTAAAAAAATAAGAAATAAAAACCTAAAACAAGGGTCTTGTAATCTTCAAAACAAAAACCCACCAAAAATTTTTCTCTTTTTTTCTCCCTATAACCTTTGTTCGTAACCCCTTTTCCTCTCTGAATCGTCGACAAGGTCCTTTGTTCGTAACCCCCTTTTCTCTCGGAATTATCGGCAAGGTCATGTAGGATGGATTGAATATTGTAGGCATTTGAATAAGCGTGGTTAGTTAAAAAAAATAAGAAATAAAAACCTAAAACAAGGGTCTTGTAATCTTCAAAAACAAAAACCCACCAAAAATTGTGGCCTTTCTCTTTTTTTCTCCCTATCACCTTTGTTCGTAACCCCTTTTCCTCTCTGAATCGTCGACAAGGTCCTTTGTTCGTAACCCCCTTTTCTCTCGGAATTATCGGCAAGGTCATGTAGGATGGATTGAATACTATAGGCATTTGAATAAGCGTGGTTAGTTAGAAAATAAGAAATAAAAACCTAAAACAAGGGTCTTGTAATCTTCAAAAACAAAAACCCACAAAAATTGTGGCCTTTCTCTTTTTTTCTCCCTATCACCTTTGTTCGTAACCCCTTTTTCTCTCTGAATCGTCGACAAGGTCCTTTGTTCATAACCCCATTTTCTCTCGGAATTATCGGCAAGGTCATGTAGGATGGATTGAATACTGTAGGCATTTGAATAAGCGTGGTTAGTTAAAAAAATAAGAAATAAAAACCTAAAATAAGGGTCTTGTAATCTTCAAAAACAAAAACCCACCAAAAATTGTGGCCTTTCTCTTTTTTTCTCCCTATCACCTTTGTTCGTAACCCCTTTTCCTCTCTGAATCGTCGACAAGGTCCTTTGTTCGTAACCCCCTTTTCTCTCGGAATTATCGGCAAGGTCATGTAGGATGGATTGAATATTGTAGGCATTTGAATAAGCATGGTTAGTTAAAAAAAATAAGAAATAAAAACCTAAAACAAGGGTCTTGTAATCTTCAAAAACAAAAACCCTCCAAAAATTTTTCTCTTTTTTTCTCCCTATCACCTTTGTTCGTAACCCCTTTTCCTCTCTGAATCGTCGACAAGGTCCTTTGTTCGTAACCCCCTTTTCTCTCGGAATTATTGGCAAGGTCATGTAGGATGGATTGAATATTGTAGGCATTTGAATAAGCGTGGTTAGTTAAAAAAATATGAAATAAAAACCTAAAACAAGGGTCTTGTAATCTTCAAAAACAAAAACCCACCAAAAATTGTGGCCTTTCTCTTTTTTTCTCCCTATCACCTTTGTTCGTAACCCCTTTTCCTCTCTGAATCGCCGACAAGGTCCTTTGTTCGTAACCCCCTTTTCTCTCGGAATTATCGGCAAGGTCATGTAGGATGGATTGAATACTGTAGGCATTTGAATAAGCGTGGTTAGTTAGAAAATAAGAAATAAAAACCTAAAACAAGGGTCTTGTAATCTTCAAAAACAAAAACCCACCAAAATTGTGGCCTTTCTCTTTTTTTCTCCCTATCACCTTTGTTCGTAACCCCTTTTCCTCTCTGAATCGTCGACAAGGTCCTTTGTTCGTAACCCCATTTTCTCTCGGAATTATCGGCAAGGTCATGTAGGATGGATTGAATACTGTAGGCATTTGAATAAGCGTGGTTAGTTAAAAAAAATAAGAAATAAAAACCTAAAATAAGGGTCTTGTAATCTTCAAAAACAAAAACCCACCAAAAATTGTGGCCTTTCTCTTTTTTTCTCCCTATCACCTTTGTTCGTCACCCCTTTTCCTCTCTGAATCGTCGACAAGGTCCTTTGTTCGTAACCCCCTTTTCTCTCGGAATTATCGGCAAGGTCATGTAGGATGGATTGAATACTGTAGGCATTTGAATAAGCGTGGTTAGTTAAAAAAATAAGAAATAAAAACCTAAAACAAGGGTCTTGTAATCTTCAAAAACAAAAACCCACCAAAAATTGTGGCCTTTCTCTTTTTTTCACACTACCACCTTTGTTCGTAACCCCTTTTCCTCTCTGAATCGTCGACAAGGTCCTTTGTTCGTAACCCCCTTTCTCTCGGAATTATTGGCAAGGTCATGTAGGATGGATTGAATACTGTAGGCATTTGAATACGCACAGTAAGTTAAAAAAAGTAAGACATAAATACCTAAAACAAGGGTCTTATAACCTCCAAAAACAAAAACCCACCCAAAATTGTGGCCAAAACAAAAAGGAGAAAAAACTTTAGCTAAAGAAGTTCTTTTTAATAAAAAAAACAATATAACTAAATTTGTGGTTTTCTAAATAAATTTTAAACTCAACAATCTTTTGTAATATACTTTATTAATTGTTAAAAATAAAAAATAGATCAGAAAATTCAAATAAGTATAGTTATACGAAAGGGATTATGTTTAATTGGTTTTGATGCTTAGTTTGACACACTGGTATATCAAAACTTAAAATGCATAGAAAGCAAGGTTAAGGACTAACCTTGCACCCTCAAGGGCACCGCGGCGCCGTTTGAGGGTTGGGGAACATCTCAAAACCTAAGTTGTTTGCAATACATGTATTTGTGAAAGTGCATCAAAAGTACTACTACACGTGATAAGTAAATCAATTCTTCACACAAACATTTTGTAATATGTCAAACCAACATAAATAAAATTTTCATATGAACTTCGATTGGACAATTCTTCATAATCCATCCATGATATTTATCACCAAGTCATGATCCCTTTTACATTCTAAAATTATAAGTAGATAAAGCTTCAAGTAAATTAATGGTTCAAACATACAAACTAATGTAAACATTTTTCATTCTTAACGTGAGCTCAATATACACATTTCTTTACAATTAACAAGGATAATAAATATAACTAACTATAAACGAACGTATTATAGTTAAAAGAACAGAAAAAATAGTTTGTTTTTTTTTGTTACTTTTTATGTAGCAAATAATAATTGACGATACTAGTGAATTTCACAAATAAGTGGAATGGACCACTATAAGAAATGTAAGACATGTGTATTTGACCTTAACAAACAAAACGCAATAATCAATAGAAATTATAACATAACTACATCAGTTATGTGTCTATGATCATTACAATATGCGATGATATTCTTATGAAATGTTGATATACATATAGGAAAGTTTTACCTCTATCGGATGGAGTACCACTAATTATGATGATTGACATTGGAATATAATAACAATAAATATCAATTTTCAAATATAGGGACGAAGGCTTGTGGTTGAAGGTAGGGCAGTAGCCAACGAGAAGAGAGGGTATTAGAAAATATTCGTAGGGGTAATGTTTTATGAAAAAAAGGTTATGAAATCGAAAAAATTCAAATTTTTCAAAAATTTATACTACCGTCGGAGCGCCAAGAGATAGCTGAGGCGACCCCTTCCCCTAAGGTAGGTCTGCCCCTGGGCACCAAGCAAGCAATAAGCAACTAAATGGCTTAGGGTATCTAGTGTAATGTGTCCTAGATGGCCTAAAACAAATTGGTATGTGGCTATATAAACCACTTATTTTATTAATATTTATTCATTTAGTAAATTAATATAAAATTTGGATGGACTTAAATGAAAGAAACTAAACAAACAAACCTTAACCAAAGAACAAAACACATAGCGTAAATAAATGGATGAAACATTGGGTGGGTGTTGTTAATACAACAAGATTATGGTTGGTTAAAAGGTCCTAGATCTGTCTCATCTATAAGCTTCCTTAGGTATCTGCAAACAAAGAAGCATTGTTAGTCTTAACGTAGGAGGTGGCCTCCTTTGTTTGGACTCCGGTGTAAGAATTAATAAGGAGTTCTCGAGAGTTGACAAGTTTAGAGAGAAAAGTATAGAGAGTTATAGAGAGAGAGAGAGAGAAATAGAGTGAGAGTGAGAGTGTGAATACCTTTATGAGTTGTGAGGAGTGCCCTTTATATAGGTTGGGTTTCTTGTCTAGTGAGCAGCCTCCTTTACAACTCATCTTCCCATTCTGATAAGTCTTATCATCCAAGGTGTTACTTGTATAGGTTGCCTTGTCTTTTTGGTGAAAGTCAGTGTTTGTGTATCTCAAGAATACTTTTACATGCTTTTTAATAATGCTACATCAAGTTGACTTTGCAGTCTTGAAAAATTAAGGTGTATACAGTAGTTAAGCTTCCGGCTGCTTGCCACTTGTGTTCCTGCTTCCTGTTTATCACTTCCAACTTCGGTGAGTGGGAGCTTCCAGACACCCATGTTATCATCCCCCAATCATAAGTATATATAGCATAGGTGTGGGTGCTTATGATTTAATAAAGTCCACAAGGATCTAAGTTCTGATGATAAGTTGTAGTAGTATCTATAGAAGTTATGTTTTTGGGAAGCTAGATGCTTTACAGCATGGGCCTGAAGTTTTGTTACAGAAGTTAGAAGTTGTTAGGTCGATGTGAGGAAGCTATAAGCTTGAATTATTTTGGGGCCCGACCATTAGCTAGAAGCTTCATGTGAAAAGCTAATAGCTGAAAGCTACTATGTGCAAAAAATGTTATGCAAATTTCTTTGTCTCTTTAATTGATTTATTTCCTCTCATGTCTTCTATATATCACTTGCATTAGACGGTTTTGATGTAACTAATGGGAGTCCTCAGTAGGGGGTATGATTACCCTATGCTTCCAGCTGTCCAACGGTTTAATCCCAGCATTCCACATGTCTATGATATTTTTGAGACTCAAAATTCGAATTTAACTCTCCTTTATAACCGTGTAACTGCCCTAATTATCCATGTTTCACTCATTTTCTTTGCAAAATCCTCTAGTTTTTCCGGTGACTTTTTATTTTCCAGAGATCCCGTGCTTCTATAAATCGGTAAGTCCTTCCTACTTCTAGGTCGTAGTTTGTCATGGCCACTAGTTCAAAAAATGATATTGGCATTCAGTTTAGCAAGTTGTCCCAAGCCGACATTGATAAGTTATGTTCTGGTCATGGAATCGACCAATCTTTGAGTCTTGTAGTTCCTGGTGACAAAGTTCCGACAAGCAAGTACCTCAAAGGTAAGATCATTTTGTATACTAGTATTTTAGGGATCTAACCTTTAATATCCTTTTTTGAACTTTTTCTTAGAGGTTCTCAAGTATTATCACTTGTCTCTCGGTCAGATGGCTCCCACAGGGGTTGCTAGCATCATGCATTTTGAAATAACATGTCATTGTCTTAGTTATGAACCGTCCATTCAGATGTTCTGTCGGTTCTTTCATCTTGCCAGTAATGGGAGTTGGTTTACCATAGAGAAAACCCAATGGGATGAAGCGTTGATAACCAAGATTGTTGGTTTTTCGTCTTCGTGGAATGATCTGTTTTTTTTTTGTCTCCAATGCTTTGATTCCTTTTGCCACATCTTCCTGTAAGTTTGACTCTACCTGTAATGAGAAAGAGCCTAAGCCTTTAGAGCTTGAATCGGAGTTATTGTTGAAGCTTCGTGCTTCTCCCTCTTAGCTTCGAGCTTATTCCAAAGAGTATCTTATGTTGTTAGGGATTAGTGCTACTGGCTTGATTTGTCAACCAAGCCTCTTTTGTTGTTGATAAGAATGGTATGCCCTTTTTGGTTTGCTTTTGTTATTGTTATCACGATTTCTGGTTTCTAATGTGTTTTCTCGTATGTATTTTTTTTTGTAGAAATGAGTGCTTTAGATTTCATTTTGCTTGATGATTTATCTGATGTTGAAATGGTGCCTAAAAAGGTACCAGGAAGGTCGCCCTTCTGTTACTTATCGTACTACATGTTCGTTTCTTTGGAGATTTTATAAGTGTTCTGACCCAGCCCCACCTAAAGGCTTCGGAAGTCAAGAAGCCTTCTCGTCCTCCCCAAAGGTTGACTAGAGCAACTGTTTTTAGTCAAGTGTCTTAATCCTCCGATCCTATTTCACTTGATAGTGGGAAGGAAAGTGAAGCAAATTTGATAGCGACCATACTGGGGTTGATATGGTTAAGGCGAAAATAACTCAAAGTGGTGTACACATTACTAAGATGGAAGATAAGTCTGCCCCTCTTAGTAAGGTTAGCATGGAATATGTGCTTAAGAAGCTAAATGAAGGGAAGAGGACAGTTGGTGGGAAGAACGGAGGTAATTACATGGGGCCTAAGTTTGAGAAGTAAGTGGAGAAGGGTGTCTTCTCAGTTTTGGGAGCATCTCGAGAAGAGTATTAAAGATGACGTTTCAAAGTCTATTCAGTGTGAAGGTAAGAATGTGGTTGATAAGGGGAAGTCTGTGGTTGAGAAGCTTATGTCTAGTGAAGCTTCTGATGCTGAGGTTGAGATCTTTGTTCCGAAGTGGAAGGTTCGTCCTACTGATACTACTCAGGATGGAGTCGCTTGTCAAGAGCTCATAACGTTTAATGTTCCGTACTTTTGTATCTTCTAATTTTAGAAACTTGTAACCGTATTCCATTTCAATCATTGTAATCCGAGACTTCGATCAAAATGGATATTCATGTTTTTATGTATACATGTTACATTCATACGTACTTGTTATTCAATCAATCAACAAATACGTGTTTATACACGAAACCGAGACTTGAAATACTATTGAAATATCAACCATACATGCATCATACTTATACCATACTCAAATACACATTGAATACTCAAAAACAAGTCAATGGCATAAAATAACCTAAAAACCAAGTGCAGGGGATGAAAGGGAACAAAACCAAAAGTTTTGGAAAAGTTACCTTGTCGCGCCACGCCACGGGAGAGTTTTTGCCCGTCGCATGGCTTAACGAGCATCAAGTCACAGCAAAGTATTTTAGCCAATCGGGTTTCACCCTTATCATCTTCTAACCTCTTTAAGACACAAACCCTAATTTACCATATAAAACCAAGCCTCCTCTAACATGTTTTCACTTTCCACAACTCCATATCATTCTCAAACACTCTAAATCTTTAAGAATCTTTGCAACTTTGAGCAGAAGTTCTAAGTGTTCAAGTGAGCTTTCAACTCACTTCCTTCTTCATTTCTTCTTGTTCTCTTCTTCCATTCCATTTGGAAAACCTCTAGGAATGTTTCCATAAGTTTACCATGGTAAACTAAGTTTGAACATCACCATATTTGAGGTCAAAGTGAGATTAAAAATATGTTTTGTTAAACTTTCAACTTACTTCAACTTTTACTTGTCTTTCTTGGATGAACTTATACCAAACCTTGTCCCCAACTAATCTAGATGTTGAGGGGCTTGAGTTGAGGTGTTCTTCCAAAAACTTTCAGGTTAAAACACCTCCTAATCAATCAACCTAAGTCACTAAACAACTTCCAAGTAACAAAGTGAACAAGACTACACCAAGTCTCCGAATCTATCCATGTTTGGAATGCACTTGTCTAGTCAAGTCACTTGGTTGTTTAAGTGATTTAGATGAATTAGTTATCTAAGTAGTTTCCTAGAAATCTAAATGAATCAACCACACCTCATCTTCAACATTTGCCATGCTGGATATGTACACATCTTGGTTGCTCTCATTTGGATACTTAGCAAATTTAATTACCTGTAAATGTTGTTCTTATTCTTGACCCACCTAAATCATCAACTAAGTTGATGATTTTGTGCTTTGGTGAATCCATATAATGAGATTAAATGGATGGAATTCATCCTACCTCCTTGCATGACCATTACATGGTACTCTATAATCCTTAGGACGATTATACATACTATATAACTATAATATATATACAACAAACCAAATCTTAACATCAACCAAACTCATGGTTGAATGTTATGCATTATGGTGAACATTATTTTGGATTAAGATTCCTCATATTTGGATTTCCAATGGGCGAAATAGTGCCCATGAAAAACACATAAACATGGTATCCAATTCGAGTGTTTTAACAAGATAACTTTTTATGTAATTTCATACTAAGTTACAATTTTGCATACAAATTCCTAATCCAACCCGTCATACTTATACGCCTTGTTTATCCTTGAAGGTTAACTCGGCGTTCCCAAACCCTCAAACACATCAACTCACTTACGTGGAACTTCTACGCAAATCGTGAGTATACATGACCCCTTTTATTTTAGTACACTTTAGGTGCAATATATATAAATTATCAAACTCACACTTACACAATCAATCACATGATTCAATCAACCAATCCATTTATACACGCTAAAGTGTTATACTCTATAATACTTACATGCTAAAAGTCATTCTTGCAAATTTTCTTATTAACTTCATGAGCCAACCTTAACATGTATAGCGCTATAGGAGTAGCACACCGCCCTTAGGAAGGGTCTACGTTAAGAAATCAATTTTTTACAGTCTTGTTCACTTCGCTGATAAGATTACGTAGTGTGGACACAATTGGTTTGACATATATTTGTTGCATGCTAGTTTATGTAATTTATGACTTAGTATACATTTTATGCCATGTTTAGATTGAGTCGAACTTCTATATGTATGCTAGTAGACAAACTTGTATGCTCACTCATGCTTTATGTGTTGACCATGACTCTAATATATATAGCAGGAAATTGATAATTGAGACGTTTCAAGAAAATCTATTAGGATGGACTTAGAAACGCACTATTTAAATTTATATATTTGCTTTCATGTTAGTCATGTTATGTTTCACTTGTTGTATTTCTTGTTTCCAAACAATGTACCTTGATTTTTAGTAATGAAATGAAAGTTATTTATTTAATTATTGCCACATTTGCAAGTTGTGAAGTCTCGAACAATCTTGTTTTGTCTTACTCTGATGTTTTTGTCATCGGTTGGGGTGTGACATAACGAACCTTGCTACCCACTGAGAGGCAAACTTTACAGTAGGCTCCTAATGAGGAGATTATGAGGAATATTGTTCTCAATGTTTCCTGTTTGGTAATGATTCTTTCTTAGGGTGTTGATTGGTGGAATAGGTTGGTTTATGATTCTAACAATGTGAAAGCTACTCATCAGAAGACTAAGGTTGAGACTGAAGAGGTGAAGAAGGAAACTACTGACTTGAAGGCTAGGGGGAGGCCCTTATTCACCAGCTTGCCGTTTCTCGCACCCGCGTTAATGAGGAGATTAAGAAGCTTGAGTGTCATTTCAAAGACTTGTATGATTTTCAGGCAAAACTTACCGAGGAGAAATCTGAGTTTGGTGTGGAGAAGGGCAAGATCAACAAGGAGAAGGTTGTCGATGAAGCAGTGATGAAAGAGCTGAGGCAACAAGTAGATGTGCTTGTTGAAGAGAAGAAGTGGTTGATTGAACGTGGAATTTATCATGCAATTACTTACCTTCTTCATAGCCAGGAGTTCAATGCCCCGCTTGTCGAGATATATTCCAAGGCAATGACTCATGATCGTCATACATGTTTGGCTTATGGTTTCAAGGGTGTTGGGAGAGGTGAAGTGCTGGAAGACCTTCCTGTCTATAGGCTTAAATCTGGGAAAGAGTTTGTTGATGTTATTAAAGATATAGAGTCGATATCCTTTCCGTGAGGGTTGAGATGACCCCCCCCCCCCCAACCCACTGCTGAAGATCCTCCTGATGACTTTGTTCTGGATGGCCAGTTTTTTGGCATACATGATGAAGGTGGTTCTGGTAGAGAAGTGGAAGGTTTTGGCTCCTTGATGTTTGATGCCTTAACTTGTGGTTCTTAAATAACTTTCTTTTGTGGTTGTAGCCTTTTGTTGCCTCTTAAAGGCAATATGTATGGACCTTTGTTATTAAAGGAATAGAAGCTTACCCCTATGGGGGTTTTAGCTTCTTATGTTACATATACTTTTGCCTTTGTTACATGTCTATTATTTTCTCTATCTGTATTGCATTGTCTTAACTTGTAAACTAAAACTAGGGGCTCAACCTTTTTTTCTTGAGTAGATACAACGTCGGATCGGATCTCATGGAGCTTGTTTAGAGGAGCTCACCTTTAAAATAGGACAACAACTTTGTTTGACAAAAGATGTTATGGATGTTTCATTAAACTCATATAACCAATTACATATCATTCATAATACATTTCAAGTTGATATTTTAGATGTCAAATGGTTGAAATGCCTTATTCTAAAAAAGTTAAAACATTAAATAAAAAGTGGGGTCCACCCATATCCTTTGACTTTCTTCGGCCATGATTCTGACCACTGTCGTCGGAGACCTGCAACTCGCCAGTCATTCACTTCGCCACCACCGTTAACCCTGCCACCATCATTGCCTAGTATCTGCAAGAAACTTGAACCCACAGTTGCATTACCTCCACCTCACATAGCTTACTTCAATAACCATTCAGATGAATTCTTTTGTCGTTATTTTCCATTTATTCTTGACGAGTAACACACTGTCAAATACATTCTTTTTTATTAAAAATTTATTGATTGAATTTAAGGAACATGGCTTGGGGAAGAATCAACACCAAAAGCCTCGAACAATAACACCTTACCTGACAACGAGTAAATGAATCAAACCCAAAAATAACCAAATCCCCGAACCACCACCGTAAAATCCCACCTTCGATCTCCATCGTCGACGGTTGCAACAATGGTCGGAGTGTCACTTAGCGGGGCAACTATGGAGCTCTACTAAAAACCGTTGAAGAAGCAGAAGAACACGCAAAACTCGCCATATACACCGATCCAAAATGGTAATTGTTCATTTTTTAACACCCATGGACTTTAAATCGAGATCAAAACCTAAACAACAGGGTAGATTCGTTCCAAACCAACTAGACCTAGAAAGATATACAGATTTCAAACAAGTTTAGCGATGAGTGATGGTATTTTGACTCGAGATCGGTGACAGAAGGTGCACAATCCAGCAAATCCTGTGACAACCATGCCACTACCGGTATACCAAAAAAGCTACAAGTTTTGGCGATTTGCAGCGACTTGTGATGGAGGAGAAGATTTGGTTCCTTGGAATGTAGGTGAGGAGGGTGGCGGGACCAGCTGCAAAGTTGTAAAGGCGGCGTTGGGTGGTTTTTATTGCTAGAGAAGTAGAGAGCCGAGGGGTTGTGTCACGGGGAAGGGAAAGGGGGTAGAGGGTGGGGTTAGGTTAGATTTTTATATTTAAATAAATACTAACGAGTGTTTTAGTCAGTTGACATCCACTTAACTGAGAAAACTAACCCTCATCCACGTCAGGGTTTGAGAAACAGTGTGCAAAAGTTGGAGCTATAGCTGTAATATATAAAGTTAAGGACTATAGGTGAAATTTGGACAAACCATAGAGACTATCCGGTCATTTTTCTCAAAGCAAAATGTAGCATTTTTATTGGTTGAAATTTCTTCTTTTTCTTCCTACAAAGAATATCTTCTTGTTTGAACACAAAATTTATAGGTACACCATTGTTTCTAATAGGTTTTGATCAGTGGTGGACCCATGATTTTTTTTTGGTGCCGTATTTTTTAAAGATTTTAGACCCGTAGCTATATTAAAAAAATTTTGGTTCATAGCGGGTCGTATTGGGCCGGGTAATGTAAAACAAGTAAACATAAACAAACAAAGTTTTATAGCGGGTCGGATCGGGTCGGGTCATGTAAAACAAGTAAACATAAACAAACAAAGTTTCATAGCGGGTCAGGTTGGTTCAATTTCAATTTTCAAACAATCAAACCCTAGTTCCTGACTTCCTATCATATTAATAAATAAAGTTTCAAGTAAAACAAGTAAACATCATAAAAAACCATCAGAAGTAAGTAACGTAACAACAAAAATGCATCAAAGTTCAAAAAAACATACATTGGTCTTTAATTAGAAGAAGAAAAAAAGTGGTTCAACCCCTTTCCTCTTAAGAAATCGCGACATAACTTCCATATTCATGGTTCCTATCACAATCAAATTGATCCATAAGTTCATCACTCCATAACATAATGTTTCAATTTTAATTTTCAACTATCTAAGCCCTAGAAATCGTGTGTAATCACCCTAAAAATCATCCAGACAACATAATCACCCTAAAAAAACATCTAAACAACCATAAACAACATCAACACACAGGAAATTTTAAACCTATTTAAGAATTTTATTACCCTTTTCTCCTATAACATCAACGAAAATCATAAAAAAACATAAAAACTTACCCTTTATCGATTCTGGTTGGTTTGGTGTCGGACGGCGGTGGCGGAAGGCTGCTGATGATGTATTGTTATGGGTTGTGGCTGCTGTTGTGTTCTCGGTTTGTCACACCCCAACCAATGGTGGAAACATCGGGATACGACGAACAAATTGCTCAAAACTTCATAACGCTATGTGACAATATAGATTAAATTCAAATTTCATTCAAGACAAAATTATCATACAAAAATTCAAATAGTAGTCAACAATTGTTTCAAAACGACATAATATTAAAATAGATAAATTAATCTAGGCGTGTATCTAAGCAATCCTACTAGATTTCTTGCATCATCAACTTTCCTGCAACATGTATTAAAGCGTAGATCAATACAAAAGTATTGGCGAGCATACAAGTTTGAAACTAATTATAAGTATAAAAGTTTGTTTTGATTGTGACAAGTATATATTCAAGTCGAATCGCACGAATATGTAGACCACTTTCGCATAACAATATCATATAACCGAATTCCTTGACTAGCATAACGATATCATGAGAATACAAGTCAAAACTAATAAGCATAAACAAACTCAAGCATAACAAGTAGCATGTATAGACGAGTTTAAACTAACACATATAACTCACATAAGCGTAACCGATGACACATTTGGTATCGTGAACACATTTAATTTTGTTTAAATAAATTTTGTAATTTATACATGTTGCACCCCAAAATACATTAAAGTGTAAAAATGGGGTCGAGTATGCTCATGTTTTGCGAAGCTTCCCTTAGAAATCCCGAGAGGAGTTGATGAGTGGAAGATGGGATATCGGGGTCACCAAGGTATATAAATATTAGGGGTTGCCGACATGTTATTATATTAAACATACACTTGTTTTAAATTTATATCTTCATTTTCCTCTTGATACGTTCTTTAGCGTAGCGAATAATTAGTGGATATATGCGTATATATAGCTTGGCATAAACATAGCGGACATATTTACATTTCGACGAAAAGCATATAGTTTCTTTATATATATATATATATATATATATATATATATATATATATATATATATATATATTGGCGAAGAAGCATGTTAGTCATGTATATATATCCATATATATTGAAATCCATAATGGATATACATATTATGACGAAAGATGTATTAGGTATATATATATATATATATTGATGAAAAACGGGCAGAGTTTCCCCTGTTTTAGGATCGTCCCGACAACATAAGTTGTCGATATCTTATCAAAACTCAACATTTATTCCAAACATTATACGTATATACCTTATCGTTCCATTTATTTCAAATTCGGTTCTACGAATAATAATAATTAAAAGAAAACATGATAGAAATAAAAATAAAATCTATAAAACATAACTCGTATTAAGATACTTTTACCGAGTTTCGCATTGGCTGAGCCGGATATGATGTTGACTGTTTTACCGAACTAGGCTAGTTCTGCCGTTGACCAGTTTGACCGAACCCGAACACGAACCCGTCGAACCAAACCAAGGCAGACCCGATTCTAAACCGTGACCCGAAGCTTGAACCGAAAAAGAACTGAAAAACCCGTGTTGTCTGTTTGACCGGGTTTGACTGAACCCCAAACAAAACCGAGCCGGAGCCGGGACTCGTGACCGAACCATCTTGAAGTCGAGACTGAAACCCAAACCCAAGACTTAGCCAAACAACCCGAAGCAGACTGACCTGAACTGGAACTAAACCGAACTAAGACCAAATCCGACTCGAACTAGGGCTGCACCGACCCGAAGGTCTTCGCCATGCTGCCGCTTACAGCTGGAGCCGCCGCCGTCGTACCTCGACGCTCCTGTCGCCGCCGAAACTTACTCTCCAGCTCCATCCCTCTCTCCCTCTCTCTCTCTGCCTTGCGACGTCACCACAGTGGTGGTCGAATTTACGAATGAGTTGGTGTGAGGGAGGTGGTTGAGTGGTGAGGGTGACGGGGAACTGTCGGCGGCGGCCGGCCGGAGAGGCGGCACCGGTGATCTGGGTGAGAGGGTGGCAGGGGTTTAGTGTTTGGTGCTAGGGTTTTCTTATGAGGGTGAAGGGGGAGTTAAGGAGTTCATAAAACCTAGGGTTTTGAGTGGACTGGGCCCTAGGCCCGTTAGCGAGTGTGGAAATTTCTTACGGCCTAAAATTCGTTTCTGAAACACGTTTTCATAACCGATTTTTTTTATCGAAAAGTTAAAAATACATAAAAGCTTGTTAGAAGTCGGTTTTGACGTTTTTGTTTGCTTATTGCGTTAAAATTACGCAAGAAGTGGCGTTTGTCGTCTTTTACTCTGATTTTCGACTGTGAGTAAAAAAAATAGGGAAATGCCGCTTATTTCTAAAGAGTATAAATCAACAGAAATACGAGGCGTTACAGTCTCCCCTACTTTAGGGAATTTCGTCCCGAAATTCATTAGAGGAAGGCTTAGGAAAGAAATAATCACCTTTCGAAGTATGCGGGTATAACTGTGAATTAGGTGGTGAGTGATTAAGGTTTGTATTAAACATAGCAGTGAAACACCGAATTTCTCATAGCACGTTTTATGAAACGTTGGTAATATGGCATTAACATTTATATATAGGAAGTACCAGCGGCGTATCCACCATGTTCATACCATATTACGTTTGTTTCGCTAATCAATGCCATGTTACGTTCTGTGTCACGAACAGGGTTTATTAGCGTATTACGAGTGAGAATGATAGCATATAGAAATATAAGCCTATAAGTATGATTGTAATTAAGTATGAATGAGTATAGTGTATAAGTGTAAGTGTGCGTATATGCACATTCGTGTACAATACAAATGACATATTTTAGTTAACCAAGATTAACGGATTACTGGCATGTGAATAAACAGGTCAAACCATCGTGTACCGCAATGTAGACTACCCATCATTGTTAAAACGAAGAGGGTGTAAAATAGTTTACTTAACATGACCTCAAGAATACAGGCGGGCGTCACTCCTATAGCGCTACACAAGCGCTATACATGTTAAGGTGTGGCTTGATCAAAGTTAATGACGAGTCTACCACATAAACATGTGAATAAACAAGATAAACCATCGTGTACGCAATGTTGACTAGTCAATGTTGTCGAAACATAGTGTAAAATAGTTTACTTAGTATGAAATAGTTTACTTAACATGACCCCAAGTCTCAAGGGCGGTGTGCTACTCCTATAGCACTACGCATAGTGCTATACATGTTAAGGTGTGGTTATATAACGAGTTTATCACATATAACGTTCCAGTAATCCCAAATCAAGTATGATGTTTAGTATGCACCTATAGAATCGTTGTGTAATAGATTTAGTATAAATGCGAAGTTTGTTATGCATAAATTTGATTTTAGTATAGTGTGATATTGAAAAAAAATGAAGGAATAAGAATTATATAACATAAAATGTAAGATAGCATAAAAGAGAGGCTTGTTAAAATGTTGGAGTGTTTCGGTTTTAGAAACTTCGACTATTCCAAAGTGACTCGTAAGTCCTTTCGAATTAGGGAGACATGATTTGGCCTAATAGGTATAATACTCTCGTCGCCAAGCGATTAACGGTACTTTACCCTTCCAGTTAGTACATGTCCCTAATTTGATCGAAAAATACGAAACTTTGGCGAGATTGAAAATTGAGGAGCAGAACCAGTCATCAAGGTGTGGATGTCAATCCTGGCTTGACAATTTCGTCCCCAAATTGTGGTTTATTGAACGTATCAAGATATAATCTTGATTCGTCAATAAGGATCCACTAGATTATGAAATGAAACTCCCATCAAGATATGGATATCACTCCTGACTTGATGGTGAATTTCGTGCGAAATAACATGTAAAGCGGATTGAAACTCGTCACCAATGGCGGGAATCACCCCTGTATTGATGAGTTATTTCGATTGTGGAACAAGAATATACTCAAAAGCGTGTGTTGTGTTTCATGTCTTAGGAAAGACATATTGTAAGTTTTAGGATCAAAAGAGGGAGGAGCATGATAGAAAGAATAAGAATTTAGACAAGTATCACAAATGGTCAAGAGTATGGTACTTAAACTATAGACTAGGTCGAACATCGCAATTCTACCTAATTCCCTATAGTTATGGCTCTGATACCAATCTGTCACACCCCAACCGATGGCAGAAACATCGGGATGAGACGAACAAATTGCTCAAAACTTCATAACGCTATGTGACAATATAGATTAAATTCAATTTCATTCAAGACTAAATAGTCATACAAAAATTCCAAACAGTAGTTAACAATTGTTTCAAAACGACATAACATTAAAATAGATAAATTAATCTAGGCGTGTATCTAAGCAATCCTACTAGATTTCTTGCATCATCAACTTTCCTGCAACATGTATTAAAGCGTAAATCAATACAAAAGTATTGGCGAGCATACAAGTTTGAAATTAATTATAAGTATAAAAGTTTGTTTTGATTGTGAAAAGTATATATTCAAGTCGAATCGCAAGAATATGTAGACCACTTTCGCATAACAATAGCATATAATCGAATTCCTTGACTAGCATAATGATATCATAAGAATACAAGTCAAAACTAATAAGCATAAACAAACACATATAACTCACATAAGCGTAACCGATGGCACATTTGGTATTGTGAACACATTTAATTTTGTTTAAAATAAATTTTGTAATTTATACATGTTGCACCCCAAAATGCATTAAAGTGTAAAAAGGGGGTCGAGTATGCTCACGTTTTGCGAAGCTTCCCTTGGAAATCCCGAGAGGAGTTGATGAGTGGAAGATGGGATATCGGGGTCACCTCGCATGATTAAAGAAAGGTATATAAATATTAGGGGTTGCCGACATGTTATTATATTAAACATACACTTGTTTTTATTTTATATCTTCATTTTCCTCTTGATACGTTCTTTAGCGTAGCGAATAATTAGTGGATATATGCGTATATATAGCTTGACATAAACATAGCGGACATATTTACATTTCGACGAAAAGCATATAGTTTCTTTTATATATATATATATATATATTTTGGCGAAGAAGCATGTTAGTCATGTATATATATCCATATATATTGAAATCCATAATAGATATACATATTATGACGAAAGATGTATTAGGTCTATATATATATATATATATATATATATATATATATATATATATATATATTGATGAAAAACGGACAGAGTTTCCCCTGTTAGGATCGTCCTGACAACACAAGTTGTCGATATCTTGTCAAAACTCAACATTTATTCCAAACATTATACGTATATACCTTATCATTCCATTTATTTCAAATTCGATTCTACGAATAATAATAATTAAAGAAAACACATGATAGAAATAAAAATAAAATCTATAAAACATAACTCCTATCAAGATACTTTTACCGAGTTTCGCATTGGCTGAGCTGGATATGATGTTGACTGTTTGACCCGAACTAGGCCAGTTCTGCCGTTGACCAGTTTGACCGAACCCGAACACGAACCCGTCGAACCAAACCAAGGCAGACCCGATTCTAAACCGTGACCCGAAGTTTGAACCGAAACAGAACTGAAAAACCCGTGTTGTCTATTTGACCGGGTTTGACTGAACCTCAAACAAAACCGAGCCGGAGCCGGGACTCGTGACTGAACCATCTTGAAGTCGAGACTGAAACCCAAACCCAAGACTTAGCCAAACAACCCGAAGCAAGACTGACCTGAACCGGAACTAAACCGAACTAAGACCAAATCCAACTCGAACTAGGGCTGCACCGACCCGAAGGTCTTCGCCATGCCGCCGCTTGCTGGAGTCGCCGCCGTCGTAGCTCGACGCTGCTGTCGCCACCGCAACTTACTCTCCAACTCCATCCCTCTCTCTCTCTGCTTTGCGCTGCCACCACAGTGGTGGCCGGCTTTTCAAACGAGTTGGTGTGAGGAGGTGGTTGAGTGGTGAGGGTGACGGAGAACCGTCGTCGGCGGCCGGCCGCAGAGACGGCGCCGGTGATCTGGGTGAGAGGGTGGCAGGGGTTTAGTGTTTGGTGCTAGGGTTTTCTTATGAGGGTGAAGGGGGGTTAAGGAGTTTATAAAACCTAGGGTTTTGAGTGGACTGGGCCCTAGACCCGTTAGCGAGTGTGGAAATTTCTTACGGCCCAAAATTCGTTTCTGAAACACGTTTTCATAACTGATTTTTTTATCGAAAAGTTAAAAATACATAAAAGCTTGTTAGAAGTCGGTTTTGACGTTTTCGTTTGCTTATTGCGTTAAAATTACGCAAGAAGCGGCGTTTGTCGTCTTTTACTCTGATTTTCGACTGTGAGTAAAAAAAAATAGGGAAACGACGCTTATTTCTAAAGAGTATAAATCAACAGAAATACGAGGCGTTACACGGTTCTCCTGTGATCGCTGGTAGACGACCAAAAGAGGGAGGGCGGGAGGAATATTAAGGGACGAGTGGGCTTATTTTAATTGTTATAGGTTGGGTTTGCTTAGTGAGCTTGGATTAAAGGGCTAGTTATGTTAGATGAAATAGTGGGTTAAGGAATTGGGTATTTGGGTTAAGTTGGGTAGTATAAGTTTATGTAATTTAGGTAGTTTTTTTAAGTCAGAGTTTACTAAAAAAATTTAAAATATCGAAGGGGTGCGGACAAAAAAATCCAAGGGGTGCGGACTAAGAATTCCAGGGGGTGCGGACGAGATTTTCGACGAAAAATAGCATTAAATTTTTTTTCCGAGGGTGCGCCCGCCCACCTTGGGTTGGGGGTGGGTCCGCCCCTGGTTTTGATGCACACATCAACAAAAAGAAACTATAAGAAAATCAAATCTATATTATAAGCAATGGCGCAGCTTTGAAGGGGGTGGGGCGTCTGATACCCCAAACTTTTCGCTCAGTAGTGTTATGTATGTATGTTTCGGGTATAGAAATTTTTAGGTATAGACATTTTTGACCCTTCGGTTTTATAATTTTTAAGATATAATTTTAGGTCCCGTGACTTCTGACTCAGTTGAAAATCTCAAGTTTCGCCACTGGTTATAAGTAAATCATTTCTTCATGAGAACATGTACTAACCAATTCTTCACCCAAACATTTTGTAATATGTCAAACTGACATAAATAAAGTTTTCATATGAACATCGATTGGACAATACGTCACTATCCATCCATGATATTTATCACCAATTCATGATCCGTTTTACATTCTGAACATGGGATCAATGTATACATGTCCTTACAATTAATAGGGAAAATAAATATTAGTAACTATAAGCGGACAACAAGTATTATAGTTAAAAGAATAGAAAAGTTAGTTTATTTTTTTTTCTTTTTTAGTGGCTGATAGTAATGAAAACTAACTAGAAAATCCTAAATAAGCAGCTCTAATTCGGTACCAAATGTACGTCGTCTCCAAAGTGGAATGGACCACACTATGAGAAATATTAGACATGTGCATATGACCTTAACAAACAAAATGCAATAGTCAATAAAGTTTATAGAATAACTAAGTTATCAACTATGAGTCTATGATCATTGAAAATATGCGATGATACTCTTATGAAATGTTGATATACGTATAGGAAAGTTTGACCTCTATCGGATAGAGCACCACAAGTTATGATGATCGACATTGAAGTATAAGAACATTAAGTTATCAGTTTTCAAGACGATTGGAGTGTTGGATGTTTCGAAGGCTTGTCGTCGAAGGTAGGGCAGCAACCAATGAGTTAATGAGAAGAGGCGGGCACCAAGCAATGAAAATGTGAACGATAAGCAACGTGTTAACTTAGAGCATTCACATTTGATCCTCTATATTTGTGCGAGTGTATCCTCTATATTATATAGAGTGGTTGTGAGTGGATAAGACAGAAAATGTTACTGTCCATCAATAAATTTAGTGAAAACATTGTTTACTCTCTATAATTTTATAAAACGCTTGTGGGTGGAGAAAAGACAATGATAAAAGTATAAGAAATATAATTTAATTGATAGAGAGAAAGAGAGAGAGAGAGAGAAAAAGGTAGTTATTCTGAGAATAATTATAGATATGGAGATGAATAATCAATTATGAGAGCATTCACAATCCGTCCCCTAAATTATGTTAGGAGCTTTTATATTATGAAAAGTGATTGTATGTGGTTAGAAACTTAGAAGGGGCTGTAAGTAGAGGTGAGAGAAAATGTTACTGTTCATCTATAAGTTTAGGAGGCATATTGTTCATGTTTAGACCATGTACAAACAGAACTAACCGTAAGAACAGATTTGAGCCATTGATAATTTAAATCAAGGGTTGGTATTGATTAGAAATAAAACCCCTATAGTTAATAATTAATACTATCAAGTTATGGGTATTTTAGTCATTTCCTATAAAAAACTAATTCCACCAAGGCTTTTTTTAAACTAAAATAACTTTTATATATTTCATTATTTTTTGGAAAAAAAATATACCATAAAATCAAGTATTTTTTATCTTTAATAAGAGTAACATATTGCTATATTTTTTTATTTATAAACGTGACTTTTAAAAAGGTTACAAAAAAGTGTTTTATATTTTGCTAGTTATGTAGTTGGAATGTGCTAATATTAAAAATGTATTGTGTTGATTTTAAATCTATATGTAAGTTCTTATTTTATTGTGTAATTTTTATGTGTTGTTATTATTATTATTTTATGTTGTTATTAGAGCCTATTTAGAAATAAAATTGTTTTCTACTAGTTATGTAATAGTGTTTGTTATTTAAAAATTTAAAACAAAAACATGAAATTGTGCTAGTACGTAACAGTATGTGTTGTTTATAAAAGTTTAAAAAATAAAATTGTTCTAGTTATGTAATAACATCTGTTGAACGACTCCGATTTGTAAAGATTTTGCTGATTGTTGGAAACTTGAAATCAGGTACAGCTCTCAATTTGCAAGTCTTGATTTTTTTTAAATTATTTTTTAGAGTTTTTGAGGGAAGTTGTTTTGGGTATAGCTTTTTGTTGAGATTGATGAAATCGAAAGTTAGAATTTCATTTTTTATGTGAGATTTGGTGAATCGATAATCGATAAATCGATTGGTGCTAAAACGAGAGTGCTGATAATGTCCGTTCATTGAAAGGTCGTTTTTTATTGTGCTAATGTTGTTTATGTTGGTGTTTGTCACACCCCGACCCGCAGCGGAATAAGAGTCGGGGCATAATTGGGTTATCACCAAAGCTCATGATATTTACTAATATGTTTCATATTTATTAAATTCAAAATTTACATCCTCAATATTCCAAACATGTTCATACAATTACAAAGAAAGATAATCAACTAAACAATCCAAAGTCTAAACCGGTTTATTCTTCTAAGCCATCCTATATGTTTCTTGCTGCAGCTGAATCACCTGTATCATGTGTAAAAATGGGGGTTTTTGGGTCAACATAAGTTGGCGAGTGAACCTTGTTAGAAAACATTTATTATTGATTTCTTTTTATATTTATTATGGAAAATTGTGCAATAATCATATGTGAGCAAACGTAAATAAACATACAATAACAATAACAATAACAATAACAAACAACCTTGCATGAATATATAACATGAATGATACTGTATATGTTGGCAACGTCACGTTCACGCTCATAGGTAATGGGGAACGGACGGCCTATGATAAATGTATGTGCGATCAAGGCTCAATCAAACGGAGCTGATCGTATGTTGGCAACGCCTCGTTCACGCTCATATGTAATGGGGAACAGCTCAACGCTCATATGTAATGGGGAGCGGCGGCCTATGATAATGTATGTACTGAAAATGATAAATTTCATCTAAACATTAACCACACAAACAGTTGATACATATTGAATACACATTTGATCATGAATATGATGGATGCACAATAGTTTAAATGTAATAAATAATAAGACACATGATACACCCAAAAAACGTGATTAAAACGGGGAATTTGTAGAGATTCACTCACATTGGGTGCGTTCGGTTGAAGTTGTTGAAATGCGCACGAGTTTAGAGGATTGATCGACGAGAATTAACTAACCTAAATAATAACGAAAAGGTATGGTAAATGAGTGGATTTTATAATAATTTTAATAAGATTTTTAGATATATTTTTGTGAGTTTAAGGCTATTTTCTAACTTTAAAAACATTATTTTTAAGTATTTTAATTGATTTTTAAATTAAATAAATAAATAAAATATAAAAAATGTTGACTTTTGAGTTGACCATTGACTGTGACTGTTGACTGTTTGACCGGTTCGCTAGTGTGCAAGTATGCGCCGGGTAAGGCTCGAACCCGAGACCTCCCGTACGCGTGCACGCAGCTCTACCAACTGAGCTACGTGTCTAACCCGAAATATTTCTGTTTTTAATTATATTTATACACTATTTAATTTAATCAGAAATCTTTTATTTTTAAAAAGGATTCAATTACATCTGACCGGTGCACGCAACAGGTCTCGAACCCGGGACCTGTGGTTTAGTGTTGCACACAGTCCACCGCTGGACTGTGTGTCTAACCTGGTTAATATACTGATTTTTATTAAACTTAACATCTCTCTGTGAGTTGATCCGGTTCAGTTAAAAAGGAAACATCTTTATTACAGAGAATGAGATTGTGTCAAGGATCGAACTCGCGACGTGTGATAAATGTTTGCACACAGTCCACCGCTAGACTGTGTGTCTAACCCGAGATATAATCCAATTTATGTTAAACTTATATACAAACTAACTTCATCTTCTTTGTTACAATAACACAGACAACGATTACCCTACTGATCTTGTTTAATTCGATTGACAAACATTTAATTGATTAAAATGAAATGGACAGGGAAGATTTTGGGAGTAAACATACCGGAAAAATGATCTTTCTCAGAACTCCGGCGAAGTCGTCGGCTCTGTTTTTATGAACTTCGTCTCAGCGGATCAATTAACAGTTTTGATTAGCTAGTTGTGGAATTGAAGTACTGAACAAGAGTTATCAGAAGGTTTAAAAGATTATACCGTTTCACAGCGCAATCTAGGAATTTTCAGAAGTTTTCCGGCGAGTGCTGATTATCCGATATCGTCGCCTGGAACTGATTCTGATTGAAGGGTTTGAGTTAGTAAAAGCCTAACAACTGATAGAAGATAGAAGAATTGAGAAACTTACCGTTTTGATGAAAGACACAGTTTTCCGGCGAAAGTCCGGCGAGTTCAAAAAGCGATTCCGACGATCAGAAATTAGAGTAAAAGTGAAATTAGAAGTTCTGGGAATGTTATTGAGTCGCGAGATGAGGTTATTGATGGAGTAATTCAGAAAGTGAATGTTTTCGGTTATTAAAACCGAACATCACATGAATTCAAGTTCATTAACGACTGAATTGATTAAGAATGTCGGTTTATCGGTTATAATCAAGAATCCGCGAGCACTCAACAGTCCTTGGACGTTTGGAAGCCGATATCGGTTTCAGTTTGGCGCAAACAGGTTGATTCACGGTTGTGCTTATGATTTAATTGTTTCCTAGATTTCACAAAGTCAGATAGTGGCGGAGTGGTTATATGTTTGGTTATTAAAGTTTCCGGCTGACCCGGGTTCGAAACCCGGCAGCCCATTTTTATTTTTAACCGTTTCATTTTTATTTTTTTAACAATTTTAATTGCCATGATCTAAAATGTTTTAGTTATGTATTGTTTAAAATTAACATAGGCATTAAATGAGCAACAAAAATATAAAACTGATTATTCGATTAATAAACGAAGCGGGTTTGAAAAACCCGTTTTTCGACAAATGTTACAGTGTTATCGTCGGATGCCCTGACAGTGGTGTTAAGAGAGTGCTAATGTTGTTATTTGATTGTGCTAATGTCGTTGATAATGGAAGTTTATTATTTTTATTGAAACGAGAATGCTAATAATGTGGATGGTTTTATGTTATGCTAATGTTGTTTTTGATAGTGCTAAGGTCGTTTATAATGGAAGTTCCTTTTTTATTGAAACGAGAGTGCTAATAATGGAAGTTCCTTTTTTGATTGTGCTAATGTCGTTTATGTGAGTGTGCTTACGTTTTTTTTTGTTCGTGGTTCCTGCAGATTGGTTTGACCTGGATATGTTACAAAATTCAAATTTTGGTTTAAATTAATTTGTGTGGATTTAGGGATATTTTGACAATTAATTTTAATTAGTTATGAATAAATAGGGTCAAAAGTTCTAAATTACCTCTAAACTAATTTTTAATTGAAGGACACTTGCCATTTATATATTGGTTCTTATAAACATAATAGGTTGTATTAGATATCATACATATTGTTATCCTCTATAATTGTTTAATATATTTTGAATTTGAATGTGGTTGTAGGTAGAGTAGAGAGAAAAGGTAATTATAAAAATATAAAAAATATTATTTAATTAAATTAAAAGAGAAAAGATGATTATTTTTAATGAAATTATAGGGTAAAAAAATGGAAGAGATATGAATGCTGTAAATACTCATCAAATTGGTCTATGGCCATCAAAATTACCTATTTTATTAATATTTGTTTGATTTAGTAGATTAATATGAATATGAATATGGATGTACTTAAATGAAAAGGACTAAACAAACAAACCTTAAGGAAAGAACAAAACACATAGCGTATATAAGAGTTAAATGCTTGGTTGGTCCCTGTGGTTTGCAAATCTTGCAGACTTGGTCCCAGTGGTTCACTAATTACACACTTGGTCCCAGTAGTTTCAAATTTTGCACTCGGGTGGTCCTTACCACTAACCTTTGTTAGATTTATCAGTTAAGTATATGCAAAATTACTATATTACCCTCGGATGTGAACCAAACCGGAAATCTGGACTGAACCGGGGTTCGCCGTCGCGAGCTGCGCCGCTGCAGCTCCCCTCTCTCTGACTGTCTCTCTCTCTCTCCTGCAGTCTCTCTCTCACCTGTATGCTGTTGTGGGTTGAATTTTCAAGAGGAGAGGTAGGTTGCAGGGTGGTGTCGCCGGAAGAACATGGGTGTCGGTGTAAGTGGTATATAGTCGGAGGGGATGACCGGAGAAGGGACCGCCGGTACTAACACCCGAACCGAACAATACAGCCGCCGCCACTCTCTCTCTCTCGCCGGATCTGTCTGCGTGTTTATACTCTCTCTCTCTCGCCGGATCTGTCTGCGTGTTTATACTAATTGTTTCCGAATATATATCTCGGTCGCTTCTTCGGCTTACGTGGCAGATCTCACCGTCGCCGGAAACTGCTTTCATTTCCTCTTTTGAGAATCGCGTCCTTCATCTTCCCAACATCCGTTTGAAAATCGAACATCAACTTTTCTCTAGTCACCTTGTTCTCACCGTCGCCGGAAACCGTATTCCCCGACACACCTCCACCGCCTCTGGAATACTCCGCCGATCGTCTCCGATCAACTGCCGACACGCCATCTTTCGAATCAACCTTTATACAGCGTAACAGCTTCTGATTCCCCCACTTTAAGTACAACAGATCGAAATTATGCAGAGGCTTCAATATCTCCATATGTTCATTCGAGGGTAATATAGTAATTTTGCATATACTTAACTGAGAAATCTAACAAAGGTTAGTGGTAAGGACCACCCGAGTGTAAAATTTGAAACTACTGGGATCAAGTGTGTAATTAGTGAACCACTGGGACCAAGTCTGCAAGATTTGCAAACCACAGGGACCAACCAAGCATTTAACTCGTATATAAATGAGCAAAACACAATCGTTGGTTGTTGCAATTAGATGTTAATATTGTTCATCTATTAATAAACTAACTTTTTACCAATGGATCACCAAAATTTCAAATCATTAACAACTCTACTCATACTTGTTTTTTTTTTTTTTTTTATTTAACAAATACTATCTATCCTTGAGAAAATGTGTATGTATGTGATAAAGTATTTAAACTTTATTGTGTTATTTAAGTAATAAATTAGTTTTAGTAGCCATCCAAGTATAAATTTGGCTTTCATGACAAAAAAAGTAACTTTCCCAAACTTTAAATGCCATTCTACAGTTGTAAAAATAGAAAACATGTTATGAGTATATTCATAGATGTTTTTGTACTACAGACATTTGAAAAGTTTTTATTTTTAGTGAATTTACCAAAGCATGACTATTCATATAGTACTAGTATATTGAAATGGAAAAACAATATTTATTCAAAAGTATACACTTTATTCATTTCAAATTTATTTACTATATAACTAGCCTTGTTTGGATTATAATTATAAAATGAAATAATCATAACATGTAACAGTTGCTTTGAAACTGAATTTTATGAATGCCAATTGTATATATCTAATAATCTACCTCAAGTTAAATTGACTTGATAAGTAGTAAATTTGGCCAATTTTTATTTAGAGAATCTCCAAAATGGTGGTCCGGAGGGTGGTTTGCTGAGCGGACCAAGAGTGAAACGGACTTTCTTGTCGGAGGAGGTGGTATGGTGGTGGGTGGTTTGCTTGAGCGGACGAGGTTATGTGGTAATTGTAGGGATCATCCACTCACAAAACATCTTATTTTTTGTTTTTTAGAGTCTTGAAGTGGGGTGTGATGTGGAGGTTTGGAATAGTTTATTTTTGTGGAAAAAAGTGAAGTTTAGAATGGTGGTGATTTGAAATGATATGCATGCTAAGTAGACAATCTGGAATTTGGACCAAGTTTATTGTTGTAGATGCTCGTACTTTAGTTAAATGAATTCATAAATAGAAGTGATGATGAAATGTCTTGAGAGTATTTACTAAATTACAAGCAAATACTATTTAGGTTGTCAATTATAGAAACTAATGGGTTTTTCCATGCATGCTGCGGGAACTAGGTTGGTATCGGTTTGTTCGTTTTAATACCGGTAATCGTTTTAGTAACTAATAGAGAAAACTAAAAATATAGTCGTGATAAGCTTCAAAGGATATCGACAAATGTTATACATCAATCAAAAAGCATAACGAACACCGGTTCTGATACTACCGATATCGGTACGATGTTGTTCAATCTAAATCTGTTAGATTCGACACGTATTGAAACTTATATAGTTTACGATAAAAAATACTTTTTTTAATATTGTTTGGGCACTCATATAGTTTACAATACGAAAAAATACGTTGTTTTAAATATATAAAATAAACATAGTTGTGGAGTTAGATATAAAAGAAAACGTTAGCATAAGAAAGTTATTAAAAAATCAAACACTAAATGATGAATAACATATTATAAAAAAAATAAAAAAGAATACTTAAAAAGTTCTTATCACTATTCATAACCAATTCAAATTAATATTATAATATGTAAATATGTATAATATGTATAATTAATAATAATAATAATAATAATAATAATATGTGTAACAACTCTTACAAACATTCAGTATTTTCTAAAGTATATGTAATATCTAAAATTTATTATATAATAGTTAATAATTTCAAATTATTTATGCTGATTGTTTAATTGTGTCTAATAATTTATAAATTCACTAAAGTAAATATAACATAATTTGTGTTTAATGAATTGAGGAAAACTCATGGATAATCAGCTTTATCGTTCCTAACCCATCTTAACTTCGCTTCCTAATTTTAATTCATATATGATTTGTGTATGTTTTTATGATATTTGTTGCATCTATATATTGATATAGAGATCAGCAAGACGCTGGAAAAAAGTTCGAAATACAATCAAAACAAACAACACCACAATAGATTGATAACACAAAAACGATCCACGACGCTTCCTCTTTGATGTTCTCTACCATTCTATCAACAGTAGCCAAAGCGATCACATGAACTAACTTCTTTCATTTCTTTGCTCCCGGACTCGGGCTCAAGGTTTTGAAAATCTCCGAAAGCTTGGTGATGTTAGGAGGAAGCCAGAGTCGAATTCAGCTGAAAATATTCCACCAAACACTTCTTGCTAAAACGCAAGAAACAACAATATGATCCGAATCTTCTATCTTTTATAAATGAAACAACTTATTAATATGTTATATAAAGTTCTATTTATTGTTATAGAACTTTATATCTTCTATATATTATGCTATATCTTATGTTATAAAGTTCTATAACCATGAATAGTCTTGTTCAACTCACTATAAATCTATAACAATAAACCGCAAACAAGATTGTCCAAACAAATGACTACTTCAATTGGGTCGGGTTACACTAGAGGTGCACAAAAAAACCGTACAGGTAACCAGACCCAGTAAAAAAACCCGGAACCGGGTATTCTATACCCAAAACCAGAACCGACCCATAGGGTATAGGTAGGATATGCATTTTGCTCTCAATGCCTGGAATCGGAACCGATCATATACCCGATTAATACCTGAAACCGGACAAGGACCGGAACCGATTATACCTGGCTACTAATATCTTTCTTTTAAATTTATGTTAGTGCATTTATTTTAGTTTTCTTACATTTTACAGCGTATATTTAATACTAATAAACAAAACTACAAGAAAATAGGGTATAAAACGCAATAAAGTATTAAAAAATCCAAAAATATAGAACTAAAAAACTCGGAAATAGGGTATAAAAAACCTAAAAATAAGGTATTTTATTACCCGGTTTATTAAGAACCGGAACCGAACCCAACCCGAAACCGGACACATAGGGTATGTTTTTTTTGTTAAATAACCGGAACCGAACCAGTTATAGTATTAACCGGTTTCAACCCTTAAAACAAGAAACCGAAACCGCTTCCATAACCGGAACCGGTTATTAAAAATGCCCGGTTTGTCCACCTCTAGGTTACACTAGTAAAGATAGTCAATTTATGGCCGCAATGAACTTCATTAAACCGAGCTAAAACCAGATACGCTAAAATAGATCTAAATTATGATCCAAGTACATCAATCTACATCTCAAACAAAAGTCAAATCCCACAAATTCATTAAAAATACAACCTTATAACAGTGAGCAAAATAAATGCAGCATTAAAGTCGGAATCTATGATGCGGGTTTTTGTTTCTTGGGTACACGATAAGCTCCAACCACACAAGCGTGATCTCGTTCAAAGGGTTCGAGAGTCACTTGCTCCATAGGTTTGAATTGCTCTGCCTGAAGCTTCTTAACTTCTGAAGCAAATACAGCCTCTGCTGGAACTGTAGAATCTATACAGTTTGCCTATTGAATTTGAGACAAATGTTTAATAATAAGACTTTAAAAAATAACTAAAGGAGTGTGAATACAGGATGGATCCAAAAGCGCAAACCTTAATCGAGATAACAAAATAGCCGCCGGTTTTCAAGAAATAAGATGCATTGAGTGCTAAAATCCTAGCCTGCAAAATATAGAGGGTTTTCATATTGTTCCATGATGTGAAAATTCTTATAAATAATTAAATAGCTATATTAAACAATGTATAAACAAAGCAAGTATGGAACTTAGCAACAACTTAAGTGACTCTTTTTCACATTTACAAAGTTCACTTTGAATCATGTATAAAAAATTACAACAAAACAATAGTGAAACTTAATAGTTGTGTAGTAAAGACAAAATAAGATTGACCGTCTTTTAGTAAAACACTAAAAATCCAATATAATCATGCGGTGAAAAAGAAAGTAAATTTGTTAAAATATAATTAAAAACCTATGTTAACCAATGTTTTAAAAACCGGTTCAAACCGGCCGGTTGTACTGGTTAAACCGTCCAGTAGAATCGGTTAAACCGCGCGGTACACCAGGTTGAATCACCAGATACACCCGGTTATAAACCGTTTCTGAGCCAAATCCAGTACAGTATAAAAACCAGATTTTAAAACATTGACGGTAACATAACATCAAAAAACAATTAAAAAGTGATCAATAGGAAAAAAATCATCAGAAACTCGGTTTTGCATCATCCAGGTTGTCCTGAAGGGGAATCCGAGTGGTTCATCATATGATACAATGCAAGAACTAACATAAAAAATTGCTAAAATTTTGAGAACGTATTAATTAACATGTTATGGTAGAACAAGAGCACTAGAAATAAAAATGTCACATACAAAGCATCAAAAAATAATTAAAAATAACAAAGCAATAGCAAAAAAACAAGCATACTGAAGAGGAATCTGAGTAGCTCATCATATAAAACAATGCAAAATATAACAAAAGGAACCTAAAAATGGGGAGAAATGTATAAAACAAGTTAAGATGTAACAAAACAACTAGAAATAACAGTGTTAGCATACAATGTCTCAAAAAACAATTATAAACTAACAAATCATTTAGCAAGACCATCAGAAACTCAGTTTTAGCATCATCCATGATGTCCTGAAGGGGAATCCGAGTAGCTCATCATATGATAGAATGCAAAAATGAACAAAAAAATATGCTAAAACTTGGAAACAATACAATTAACAAGATGCAACAAAAACACATGAATAAACAGTTGATAACTTGATATAGATCTTAAAAACAAACACCTGATCAGGTTGAGCAACATCAGAAAATATGACATCAACCATAGCAACAAGCATCCTGTATTTAGCTGGATGTCTAGCATCTTCAATAATCGGAATAACATTTGTACGCTTTTTCGCCATGTTAACCAAATCTCTTCCACTTCTATGAGAAAACTCAACAGCATAGACAACTCCAGTCTTAACAAAACCAACATTATAACCATAAGTAACACACAAATTTCTATAAAAAAAATCAAACAAACTGCTGAAAAAACTTCTTACTGGTCCAACAAGATCAGAGACGTGTGAAACAGTGGTTCCAGATGCAGCCCCAAGATAAAGCACACGAGATCCAGGTTTCTGAACACAAAATTTAAAACATGAAGCCCAATGTTAAATCGTGTAAACATTCCAAACAACTTTTGAGCAACTAGAGATAAGTTCAAAAAAACTCAAACCAAGCTGAGTTAGTCTAACAATAAGCTTATTTAACTAACACGCCTATCGAGAACCTACCATTTGCAAATACTTTATATGATAAACTAAAAATAATTTATATGACAAACTATAAATAAAATTTTATCTTGTTTCTAATTTTGTATTTGTATTTCTTTCTGATAAAAAATAACTACATAATATACATCATGAAAAGTTTAAATACAAAAGGCTCTTAACGAGATACGTTACGCGATCACCAATATAACGAGTGTAATTACGCAAATAACATGCATATTTAAGGTCAACCCAACTCATGCGTAATCATGCAAATAACGTGTGTATTTAGGGTTTAACCCAACCATGCGTAATTATGCAAATAAGTGAATAACATGCATAATGATGTATTATAACATGCGCAATTATGCAAATAACATGTGTAAGTATGTATTATAACATGCGCAATTATGCAAATAATGTCCGTAATTACGTATTATAACTTGCGTAATTATGCAAAGTTTATTACTTTGTCAACAGATTTGATTAATCAGTTATAGACAAACACCTTACCATCCAAATATTGTCAACTCCACCAAGAATTGCAGCAGCCAACTTTGACCTAAAAGGGTTCCACACTCTGTACTCAACCTTTGTTCCATCTTCATTCTAAACTCAAAATTTTTTTTTTATCAAATTCACTCATTCATATTTTCTTACAAAATCTAAATATAAACACAACATAACAACTACCTGAACAGATATCCTCTTCTCATTATACACAGCTTCACCAGGCACCATATTCTTAGTGCAAAGAGCATCCTCCTTACCTTTAGCAATAAACACACCTTCATGTCTATGCTGTTCAACAATAACCTTACTTCCACCTTTCATTCCCCCACCTCTCCCACCACGTCCTCCTCTTCCGCCGCCGCGGCCTCTCCCGCCGCTCCTTCCGCCACCGCCTCTGCCGCCGCCTCTTCCGCCACTCCTCCCGCCGCTGAATCCTCCTCCCCTGCCCCCGCCGTCGCCTCGGCCGCCCCTAAATCCGCCACCGCGACCTGTAAATAAACATAATAAATTCGTTTATATAAAGATCAATTCATCAATTTGTGCAAATGAATGGATTTTTTTGATGAATTGGGTGTAGGAAACATACCTCCTCTGATTGGAGCTCTCATTTTTGCGTTGAATTAGTGGATTTTTGCAGGTTTAGTGGCTAGGGTTTGCTAGGGTTTATGAGTGAAGTAGTGACTAGAGGCGTTTTATAAGAATTAGGGTTAGGGTTTTCGGTTACACATGAATATTATGGTTTAGCATGAATATTTTTTTTAAGTTTTTGGGCTAATAAATATGGGCCAAATAAAATGGGTTTGTCTTTGAATATACAGTAATACTTAGCCCACTAGCCCAATCAAGTTAGATTTTAGAATAATTTGAGTTTTTTTTATGAAATTTTCAAATTTTAATGTATCTTTAAATTTATGAGTGTATAGCAGTGATCTAAGACCAAACCCAATGCAATGTATTTGAGTTGCATTTGTGACATTAATGATGAGTTGGAGGAGAAAGTATAAAAGTTCTTGGCTAAGTACAAACATTTGTGGAGAGAGAATAAGGTTTGTGAATAGTGAGGTCTTAAATGAATAAAGAGACAGAGGAAAGAGAATGAAAAATGAGATGATGTGGCAAAATTTTTTACCAAAATTATACCCTTGCATTGGAGAGTTAGAATTAAGTTCTACTAGTTGGATTACTAACCAAAATAAAAACTATAGGCTTTGAACAACTGAAAGCATTTACTTACAAATGTGAAGTGTTTATTAGCTTTGTTAGCTTCCAAAAAAGTTAGAAATAGGTTAAGATTGATTGCAACTAGTTTGTTAGCTTCCAACAAGTTAGAAATAGGTTAGATTGATTGCAATTAACAACCTTCAAACCTTGAACAAACCAAGAATATGGTTTTCACTTTAGATTTTGTGAATGTATATGTTTCTCTCCTTAAAACGTTATGAAGTATTTTACAATGGACTGACGTGTGAACCTAGCCAGGGTCGTCTCCGAAAATCATAGAAAAAAAATTGTGATGGGCGAGATAAAAAAATCCAGACAAATTGAAAAAATTGGGCCACAGAATCACAAATTCAAAATTCTGAAAAGGTTCAAAAACGTTTTAGGTTTATAAATCTAACCCTTTAAGATTTTTTTAACATACAGATTATATATATATATATATATATATATATAAAGAATTTTAAATTTTTTTCGGCCATATTTCAATTTGGGCCCAAAGCAGTCGCCCACTCGGCACTTGCCCTGGGCCAGCCCTAAACCTAGTCGATCTCTTAATTCTCTATGGAATCATGTCTAATAACATGCCACCACCATCCTTTCCCATTAACTTTTACTTTAAGACAATTAATAGACAAAGTAGGGTTTAGTCGAAGGCTAACTCCATAGTTTGGCGTTTGTTGACCAAATAGTCTTTATTTGATATAAAACAATTATGTAATCTTGGAAACTAATAATACAAAGCTAAGTTATAAACTGTTGATGCCAATTCTTTTTGATGGATGAAGTTTGTGTTTATGTAGAACTATATACTGATGTATTGCAAGTTTTGAAGAATATAAGGGGTGCAAACAAGCCGAGCGGCTCACGAGCTACTTGAGAAAAAGCTCGAAACGAGCCGAGCTTGAGCCTAAAATAAAGCTCGTTTGTTTATCGAGCCTGAGCTAGAGCTTCGCATGTGAAGCTCGTCGAGCCTTAGTGTAAACGAGTCAAGTCGAGCCGAGCTTATTTAAACTTCTTTACAAGCCGACCTAGAACCTAAAAATAAGTTTTTTTAGTAAACGAGTCCAAGCTTCATTTATCGAGCTCGCGAGGCTAAAAAATCTATTATTTATATTATTTTTATTTAATATATTAATTAATAGATAATAAACGAGCCTAGCGCGAGCTCGAGCTTGAGAAAAATACCAACGAGACGAGCTCGAACTTTGAAAACAAAGCTCGAATCGAGCCGAGCTCGAGCCCAAGCGCTTTGGCTCGGCTTGTTTGCACCCCTAAATATAAGTTACAGGGTACAAGTACTTTGATGATGATACACATGGTGATGCTTATAGTATGATGCTTATGGGAACATTATAATGATGGTGTACTAATGAAGACCAAAGTTACACATGATAAAGTAACTTGCGATAAAGATCAAGTTGTTGATAGTTAACTTCAGATTGATGGACCGTCATCACCAATGAAGATGTGCATACCCTAATGAAAACTCAAAAGATATAATTAACATAATATTTGATTAAAACAAATTAACTATGCAATCTTATTCATCAAAGGGTTTGTTGCCTAACTGTATCAATGTATGAAGAAAGTATGTCTCTCCCAATTAGATTGAGGGTTCAAGTCCTATTATAAACAAATGTGTAAATTTAATAGTAGAATTATAAGGATGTATGAATTAGGCGGTTTAAAACTAAACAAAAAAATGCAAGCTTATTCAATATATATGTTGTAGAATAACAACCTACTAACAACCAGTATACTAACATAAGCAAGAAAGTATAGAGAGAAAGATCGAATAGAGAATTCTTATTCATTGAGTTGTAAACATGCAATACAAAGAACCTCTATGTATAGTGTTCTTACATTAATACAAAAGACACGAAGAGACGGGAGTTAGAATGTGGATATTCACCATATATATAGTTTATTTATAACACTCCCCCTTGACTATCCACGTGATAAAAGAAAACAATGTATTATACGCTTGGTGATGCTGCCTCGTTAAAAACCTTGCTAGGAAAACTCAGTGAGACAAAACCTAAGCTAAGGGAAAAAGAGTGCGGCCCGTATTTTCTCCCCCTATAATTTTGGATCATGTATGTTGCCTCATTAAAAACCTTACTAAGAAAACCCATTGGGATAAAACTTGGTTAAGGGAAAAAGAGTGCAACTTGTATAATGCTCCTCCTCATTTTTACATGTATCCTATAAGTGGCTCGTGTCGGGCTTTTTTGAAAGTTGCTCAAAACTTTGTAATCCATTGATGTGCAGCTTGATATGCCGCTTGATCCATTAATGGGAAATCCTTTAATGAACATTAATGTATGATCTTCATGTGAAACTTTAATTACTTTCTCTTGTAAGTAGATAGCATAATATCCATGAATGTGTTTTGCTACATTCTCTGCATTTACAAAACTAACCAAACTTGTTGATAGGTTAGTAAAATGTGAATCCATATCTTTTGTACCTTAAGGGTATAAAAATATATGTTTCCCCATTACATTACATTATCTCCTCACTGTACACGAGTTATATCTTGTCAATGAATTTCTTGACATATGCCCATGTATATATACTAGCAAGATATATTAATATAATTCGAATTTAACTATGGTACTTCTAGACCAAGGATATCTGCTTCTTTGATTAGAGATGATAAGAGTCATTTTCTATATCAACTATTTAGACATCATTAAATGTGCTTATACAATAAGCTTCGTGCATATGAAAATGTCCATCAATTTTTAGATGTATTATGATTGATGAATAATAATACAAATGTCTATTCTTCATATTGAGCCATAAGTTTGCAAATTCTTAGTTTAAAATTTTGAGCCCATTTTAATATACCATCTTTAACGACATTATCAACATATATAATAATATGTGTAAACCTCATGCTGTTCTTTTAATGCGAACAAATGGATCAACTACACCATATGTATAATTTTTTTAAGATTATCACTGAGTCGATTATACACATTTGACTCAACTATTTTAGTCTATAGATCTTATAAACTTTGTAGAACATTTCATGAGGTTTTTATATCAATGCTTTGGAATTTACAATCCATCACAGACTTGTTACTTTCTTGGCCAATTTGTATATGTATGCACTTTTCAAGAGTTTTACCACATAAATTTTCTCATTTAACATTTATATCCATGTGTTCAAAATCTATATTGTACCAACTCTATGTTTATTGAAATATCACAATCACAAGATACAATTTCTTCTATGTATATTTATTGGTGCACAAGAATTGTATTGTATGATGTTACATATTACCTTTTAAGCACTCAACTACTTTATGATCCTCATGAGGAGTTGCAAATATATACCACAAACATAACGTATTAAGATCTGAATTTTATATAACAATTATAATGTTTTCGAGAACTTAATTTACATGATTTTGGAAAATTCTAATCCTTCATGGACTTTTCATGTAAACTATCAGTATAACAATATTCATTCGACCCGCATATCAATTATGTTTATGAATTACCAGACTATTAAAATATTGGAAAATTATGGCATTCACCACTTTAGAATGTGCATCTTTATAATCAATAATGGGTTTTTGCGAAAATGCTTATGCCACCAGTTTTCCCTTATCTCACTTATTTGATTTTCACATTAATCACATAAAAGAACCAATTGTACCCATCATATATTACAACTTCATTTGTATGGACTGTTGGTACATAAACTTTCCATTTCATTAGAGAACTCAACTCTGTCTTAATTGCGTCTTTCCATTTTTATTTTTTAGCCAATCATTTATATGTTTTCATTCGTAGGCAGATCTTAAACCTTGATCATCATCATTTCATTATTTCAAGCGCTATATTATATACAAAAGTATAACGACGTCGATTTTGTTTCGATTCCATACACTTCTAGACATGATATAACTTACTAAGAGCTCTTTATTTTCAGGTACCTGAGGTTCTTCTGGAACCATCATGTCTAATGTCTCTTCAAGAGACCTTTTTACTATAGCCTCGACTTGACCATCTTCTTCATTACTTGCTCCAATTTTTCAAGAAATTTTTTACTTTTTGGAATCGACTAGTCTACCATGCTTCAGGCGTGGAATAAACTCATTACTAATATATGGTTTGTCCTTCTAGGACAATTAACTTAATAGAAGCATTAGCAGTTGACTATGTGACTTACTTAGTAAATGTATTTAGGTCAGTGAACATGTTTGGCAATTGATTCTTTAATCTAGGTAAACGAATTATCTTTAGAACTTCTTGTTCACACAATTTAGTTTGAGGATCAATGATAATTCATGCGTACTCATTCCTTTTTCAACTGCCATTACTCTCCTTCTAATGTTGGGAATGTTAATCCATTGAGATGGATAACATTTGATTGAGCCTTAACCAAGTATCTCATTAATACTCTATACATAAACATATATTCCCAACCACCTTTTAGGTCCCGTCTTTGTGCGTTTTGGTGAATCAAATATGTCGCACAACCAAAATCTTTGGGACATCTTTGGTCACAGACCAAAAACCAACTATATGGGGAGAAAGTATAACTTGTTGGCATGATTTAAATTAATGTTGTACATGTAAAATCACATGTACCCAAATGAACTGTTGCTCTTATGATCATTTTCTTTCAATCGGTTGTGGATATTTATTGATCATCTCAACAAATCCATTCTTAGATGAACATAAGCTATACGAAGTTCGATAGTTATTCCAATAATCATTATAATTTATAACTTGGAAACTAAACTCATTGTTATTACCAAAGCAAGTATACAAATCTGGAATAATATGCTTGCTATCACATTAACTAAGCCACAATCACACAAACTTTAGGTTCTGGATATGATAATCATTATAGACGATGCATCAATTTAAAACACTAACTGATATCATTTTGGCATATTCATATCCTTTAATCATTTTTGGAATATTAAAGATTCACACCCCAACTTAGTTGGTAATCAAATTCACTTGAGAGCAAACATTGCATGCACTCATCAAGAATAATCTTGTAGTTCTTCATTAAATTTCACATCATTATTGACTCGGTGTGGTCTAACCGATGATGCCAATTAATAAAATAATCATGATTCATAAAATTTTGGTTTATGATCAATATCATAAGATATGTTATCACTACAAACTATCATGTTATATTACTTTGTTTCCTTTTTCACATTTTGTTCTTATAATCACTCCTACAATTTCCCACTTCTAGTGGTCAATCTCATTATGACCATTATTACAGTTTTGATAGTTGATCTCATTATTAACTTGGCTATCTTACAACTTCTGATAGCTGGATGTCATTAGTAACATGATCATCGTTATAAGTTTCTCAATTACCTCCATGATCTCAACATTTTTAAAGATCTTTATAATCACATGATCCTGGCATTTTCAAAGATCTTTATAACCACATTCCTTGATGGAATGGTGTAAACCAAATAAGTTTCATGGTATATCATCATTTTCTCGGACAAACAGATATGATATCATTTCAAAGCTGTTATACTTGTTCTACACTATTGCTACTTTAGCATATTTGAGATTGATAGATAAAAATCGTTTTATCCGATTGTACCTTGTAAACATTCTTCTCTTTGCATAACACCATAGAGAAGTAATTAAATGTCCGAGTCATATAAGGTCTAACATCTTATAACCTTCTACAAACTCCATATGAGATTTAGGGAGTATGACATCTCGAGTGTGATGTCAACACTTTTTATTCTCTTTCATGAGAGATATTAAATTATTTTAGATGATCGATTGAATACTACCAATGAATATATGATAACAAATCAAATACACAATATAAAATGAAGTCGAATTAATAATACTTGACATCATAATATGTGATCACATAAAACAATTTAGTATTATCATAATATGTGACTATATAAAACAAGTTGGTATTAAAACTTTATGATATATTTGTTTTCATCACCCTTAAAACCAAATATTTAAATTATATGTAACCAATTAATATTTTCATTTCTGATAACATCATTTAAAGGTAGAGAATTCATTAATTCTATTGTATTCATGGTCCAATCCTTTCAATCAAAATCGGCCACAAGACCAAAATTGTTTGTACAAAATAGTACTTGTATGAAATACAGTTTCATATCTTGAGTTAAAATATTAATAAACATTACCGGTTAATCTTGAACTTGTAGTAGTACCATATTTTTAAAGCGCTATACCATAAAAACCCTTTGTATTTCTTAGATTTTGTGTAGTATTTATAATTATACAAACCACACGTTGGAGCACATATCTAAGATACTTAATAGTATTCTTTATAACATAAAATGTATTTTTATATAATTCAAGCTTCATAATATTCTTTGGAACATCGAATGTATATTTATATAATTCAAGCAGAAACATAAAAAGTATCTTAGCACTACATGAAACAACTAAAAATTTCATGTTAACTATTACTATTTCATGATCCCTTAAATAGCATTTGAATTTCAATTTTATTTATCAAGACTTATAAATTTTTAAAATGATGTGAAAACAATAATTACCATTTAAGAAATACAACTTTCTTGAAAATTATTTACATTTCAAACCCATTTGTAAGGATTATAAAACTAAATTGAAAACAAACTTGCACTTGATGACTAAATTAATTTATATATAAGATAATTAGTTTGCCTTTAATTAGAAACAAGATGGGGACCTTTTTGTTTTTCCTTAGTGATGCAATAGAGTCTTCTTGAATCTTTTTTAATTAAATTAAATACAAATATATGTGACTTGCTTCACTTGTATTTTCCCATCTAGTAGTTGCTAATTTAGAGATGGGCGGACCAAACGCCATCACCCATAAATCATCTTGCCAAGATTATTAGGGTATTAAAGAAAATATAACAATTGATATTTAGTAATAGATGAGAAACAGTCGGGAAGTATTAAAACTTATAGCACTTTTATATTTCAAGTAATTAATTCAAATCTGAAATTAATACGCATTAAGGAAGTTACAATACTATAGATCACTAGTGTTATCAAAACTGATTAAAAACTCGACGCTTAGTCATAATCATATTTTAATGTGCTAGAGTAATAATAATAAGTGTTCATAAATCAAATTAAATAATCATGAGTAAAAATACATTTTTAATTAAAAAACATCATATTATTATTTGACAAAATCTAAACAACGAAAACATTCATGTGAAATTTTCGTTAAATACAAAACTACTTTTCGTTGCTACTTTATTTTCATAATAAAGTTATGAATTAAGATTTATTCAACTTTATGCTAAAGCTTTATTAATTAGTTGACAAAATCTAAACAACGAAAATATTCATGTGAAATTTTCATTAAATACAAAACTAATTTCCGTTGCTACTTTATTTTCATAATAAAGTTATGAATCAAGATTTATTCAACTTTATGCTAAAACTTTATTAATTAGTTGGGCCAGAAAATAGGTTTACACTTTTTAGCAATTTTAAAACAATTTGGGCCTGGTCCAACAATTAGAATTTAATAAATTACCATCTTTTGTTAATTAATCAGATTCGCCGGAAGACAAAACGCAAAATCAAAAGAATCTAAAACGCTTAGGAATATAAAGGTTACCTTTTGACATTGGGACCCAGATGGTAATTATTGGTCAAAGCAGAGCAGCGACTGTTTAAAACGAAAGAACATGTCTAAAATTATGTGATTGTGGTTCTGGAAGCTATGGTCTTTAGAGAGAGCATTTTCGTGCTGATAACGTGTTGTAGAACAACGACCTACTAACAACCAGTATACTAACATAAACAAGAACAAGTATAGAGAAAAAAATAGAATAGAGAATTCTTATTCATTGAGTTGTAAACATACAATACAAAGAACTTCTATATATAGTGTTCTTACATTAATACAAAAGACACAGAGAGATGAGAGTTAGAATGTGGATAGTCACCATAATATAGTTTATTTATAACAATGTATAAATACCAGGTTAGAAGCCTCTGTATTACACGGATTGATTAAAGATATTTTTATACACTAAGTAATAAAAAATTATATCTTAAAAACCCGGTATAGTTGAATAAACACGTGTATTACACGGCTTGAATAAATATAATGTAATCAGTTAACAATAAAAGTTGTCAAGATACGTTTTTGGAAAAACAAGAACTTTGATGTATTATTATCGAACAAATGTCATAAAAAACCAACATACTTTCCATTGTTTCTCATAAAAGTCATTCCACTTTTTACGCACTTAAATTATTTTTTATTTCATAAAAGTTCCTCCACATAAAAAACCAACGTACTTTCTTTTTTGTCTCAAAGAATTCCCCTAATCTCTTTTTATACATAAAAACAACTTACTTTCTATTCTTGTATCATACAAGTCCCTTAAAATATTAAACTTTGACAAAAATCTATTATTAGGTTATAAACTTGTGTATTAAAAAAATTATAACATTTTACTTTGTTTTTTAATTTATTAATAGGTTAAAAACGTGTGTGTTACACATGGTTGGATCAATAAAATATTAAATAATTACTATTAATAAGTGTAAAAAATAAAAATAAAAGTAGTTAAGAAAATAAATATTAAATAAATAAGAGATAAGCAAAATAATTAAATATAGATAAAGATTATATTAGAAGATAAATATAAATATATAGATATAGATATAGTTATAGATAAATGTTGACTTAAATATGGGATAACTTGATAAATTATTTTAAAACTTGTAATTTTAAGGATAAAAATAAACAGAGATATATGACGGGAAAACTAAAAAGTAGACGCCTCTCGTATCGACACGTGTCCATCAATTGGTTTCTTTTATTATATGTATAGATTACTCATGTTTCATGGATTTAAGATAGCTAAGTTTTAGCTTAGAAATTGTATACAAATTCAACGTAAGAGTAGACAAATATACGCCTTAGACAAGTTATCGAGTTCGCAATTGTGTGAATTCCCGGTGATTTGGGTTCTTGAGTTTTTCGATCAGTGAACATAATATTAGACTGAATTCACGATCCAACAAAAACTCCATAACTATTCCTTCATACATACAAAGGAGCTTTCCTTTATTAACAATAATAACTAGGTTAGAAATCCTATGTATTACACATGTTGAAAAAAAAATATTAAATAGTTAGTAATAATGATTTATGAGTTATAAAACGATATCTTGTGTGAGATGTAAGCACGATTTTAGAGAGAGAGGATGAAATTGTGGTGAGGGGGGAAGAGTAGGTTGGTAGTTTATAGGTGATTAGGATTAAGATTAGTTAATAATCTTGAGAACTAAGTTATTGTATTAGACTTGATTTTTAAAAGTTCAAATTTCAAACAAGAGATTTGTATGGGACGGACAAGTAGGGCTATTCTAGGTGATTAAGAGGTGGAATTTTGAATTTTGAGTAGGGTGTTACAAATTAGATTGATGCATACTTGGAATAGGAGTGACCACCATCTGAATAAAAGGCAAGGCTGTGCTATAAAACCCAGTAGAACCCAAATGACATATTAATCAACATCATTAGACACTAGCAATCCACTGTTCTCAACCTTATAAGAACCTTTATCAGTAATCTCATAGTTGATCAAAATCCTAATGATAAACCCTTATATAAAATCCTAGAAGCCAAACTCTAAATCCTTAAAACTAAACCTAAGCCTGTATGCTATAACATATACATATATATATATATACATATATATATATATACATATATATATATATATATATAGAAACATGATCAGGATAAAATGATTGAAAACGGTGAGAACGGATCCTGGTCAAACACGTGGTAGGGGCGCTAAATGATATGCAGGGGCAGGATTGTCATTGTTTATGTTCCCCTAAATCGTGTTATATGCAACAAATATGACGTTTTGTGCTTTATGCTTGTTTCAATGGCGTTTTTTTCAAAGTAATATTTGGGTTTATGTTTTAATGGCCTTCTTCATAAATCACTTTTTGTGCATAACATGTGATTTGAAAGGTACATAACAAACTATAGAAGATCGCACACACACATAAACGCCAAAGAAAAAGAAAACTTTTCAGTAAATAAAATGGGTGAGAATAACTCAATAAGATTTTGCTCAATGAGATGGATAAAATCCTCACTTAAGAATTTTGTCCAACACATTGAGTGAAATTTTATTGAGAACAAAACTGAATCTCCAAGAAACGAGGTTTGCCATGTGTAGTTTTTGAACTTTCTGGCGTTTTAAATTGAATGGTATTTATAAATGATGGCGTTTGTTTATATAAGATGCTTTTGGCGCGTAGTTTAAGCGGGAATTTATTATAATAAATGTTAGTAAAAAAGTTTTCGTCGTTTCAGTTACTGTTTGTTCATCCTTATCTGTTAAAGCTGTAAGGTGTCCCATCATCAAGTTTGGCATTTTGTATGAATGACATTTTAGAAAGATGGCAAAATACAACTAAGTAACTTTTTGTAAAATAAAGTTATCGCGTTTGGAAACATACATAATTTATTTGTGCATAACATGTGATTAAAGGAAATTATTATAGTTTTTGTGTTTGGGGTTTGTGACATTTTAGCGTTTTATAACTAATTAGGGACATAAAGTATTTTATAGCGGAAAAGTACACAACAAACCACAAAAAATGACACAAAAAAAGAAAAAAAATAAAACTCCTCATCTAATTTCTCATCCAAATCTTCACTATCATCGGTCTCTTCTTCTCATCCAAATCTTCACTGTCATCAGTCTTTTCTTCTTGAAGATTTTGTCCCCAGAACCTTTGAATTCATTAGATAAATGTCGATTCCTACATGGCTGGACGCCCGGCTTTAGACGAAGCTGATTCGTGGTTTTTTGTTGTTGTTGTTAAACCCTCGTTTCTTCGTCTTCATCTTGCTCTTCATCGTTATCTTCATCCCACTCTTCATCGTTATCTTCTCATCCAAAGCTTCACTATCATCAGTCTCTTCTTCACTGAAGATTTTTGTTCATGTCATTCAGCAAAATGTTATTGAGTTAATCCTCACTTTAAGAATGTTGTCCAACCCATTAAGTGAAACTTTATTGAGAACAAAACTGTATCTCCAAGAAACGACGTTTGCCATCTGTGATTTTTGAACTTTTTGACGTTATAAATTGGATGGTATTTAGTAAAATATGGCGTTTGTTTTTTGTGTGATCAATGAAAGGTACTGAGAAGTTATTTGTGTAGATGTTTTTAGCATGTTATTTAGCGTGAATCTTTTATAGTAAATGTTAGTAAAAAGTTCCCGTCGTTTCAGTTACTGTTTGTTCAGCTTTTATCTGTTAAAGCTGTAAGGCGTCCCATCATTAAGTTTGGTGTTTTGTATGAATGGGGCGTTTTAGATAAAGATTGCAAAATATAACTAATTAACTTTTTAAGGCAAAATAATGTTTCATCAGTCTCTTCTCCTTGAAGATTTTGAAACCTCCATATGAACATGTCATTCAACAACGGAAAGTTTAGGTCATGTCTGTGTTCAAACATGTTGCGTTGTTTAACTCCTCTAGGAACCCACGACTCTGTTTGGTCATAATGTTTTCAACCGTGTAGTCTTCCTGCTACCCGTTGTCACATACAATAGTCACTACGTCAGTGTCTTCATCAATATGGCGTTTCAGATAAATATGGCGTTTCATCTGGAAGGGACTGGTGTGTACGGCTTGTTGTTTAAGGCGGGAATTTTAATGGAGTTTTACTCATAAGTTGGCGTTTTGTATTATAGCAGTAAAAAGACCTTTTTACCCTTAATGAAGCGTGTGCACGTAATAAAGTTGATATTATTTACGAAACGCCATCGTGTTAATCTAATCCATAGATTATTTTGATCCAACAGACGAGTGGCGTTCTCACCGTTTTCACACTTATAGGCGTTTTCCCTAAATCCGGCCCCTATATATATAGGGTTCACTAGTTCCAATACCACTGGAATGAGTCTAATCGGAGTTTGTTTGAGTCGGTTCGTTACTTTTTTAGTTTTCCTCATTGAACTCAACCCTATATATATATATATAATATATATATATATATATATATATATATATATATATATATATATATATAATACATAACAATCTTAACATAGAAAGTGTAGGAAACTAAGTCAAATGAACTTCGATTGACCTCATTCCAGCGGCGTTGGAATCGTCTCGTCAAATCCTATTCAAATATATACAAGGTTAGCTTTTCACGTTTAGAGTTTAACTTTTAGGATTTAGCTTTAGATTTTAGCTTTAAGATTTCACATTAAGGTCTAGCATTAGTATTTAGGGTTTAGCTTTAGGGTTTAGCTTAGTTTTCAGCCTTTAGGGTTTATAGTTTAGATTTTAGAGGTTAGCATATGGTTTAGTCTTATGGTTTAGAATTAGGGTTTAGCTTTGGGGTTAAGGAGTTAGGGTTTCTGGTTAGGTTTTGACAAGATGGATCCAATGTCGCTAAAATGAGCTCAATCAGAGTTCGTTTGACCTGATTTCCTACACTTTCTAGGTTAAGGACATTTTGTACCCTATACACACACACGGAGTTAACAACAACAACAACAATAATAATAAGAAATCTTGTGTTTAAATTAATTAAATTTATATTAATTTAGTTAATTCGTCATGAAGTTGCAAATGGTGTTACATAACTAACATTTCATTGCGTTTTTCTAACTAAAGTTTCTATTTAAGAAAACTTTAGGTGTTTTTGGATATAACTAAGTATTAGTAATATTTATTTGTATGTATTAGTATTGTTGGATGAAATGTTCAACTTTGGATAATTACTAATTGTTCGCTATTAAGTGCTAAAAGCTTGCACGAATAGCTATGTGAATCTAGGGTTTTGGATCATAATTCGTACTAAATCAAGGAATTATGTCTAATGTTTCACAATGTAGCCTCACATTACTTTTCAAGTAGAGGTCAAAGTCAACTTGGCTTAGTGACAGTTGTCACAGTTACGACCTGCTCTCTTGATAAAGTTCTATGCTCGATACATGATTAGAGCCATCTATCAATGTATATTCAACTCTTGAATATCATCATGGTTAATCTGGTTGATATCTCCAACATGCATATTTGGAGGAGTCCCTTTAACAACAACAAATGTTTCATAGCTGCTGAGAATAATTGCAAATAGTGTCATATGCTCCTTTGGCATTAGCACACCACCATTCACATTACTTGAACTTTTATCATTGAGTTTAAACTTAATGCATACTTTGAATCGGAATAACCATGGTTTGAACAAAAGGCATTGGATATGTGTTTTAGAACCTAGTAGAACTCGAAATTGCAGATAAATCAACATCCTCAGACACTAGCAATGCACCGTTCTCAATCTTATTCTTCATCTCATTTACGAGATGGGCAGTCAACGACAGACATAAGCTTTAACGTCCTGTTCCCTGTGCTAATGTCATTATCATAGTTCAGAAGATTAGTCAAATTTGTAAACTAAGACATCTTGGTGATTGATAATTATCAAAGCAATGAACCATAGAAGATTGCACGGAGAAGTAACACTTTACGCTCAGAGTTGCGTGAGACTGAACAAAACACTTTCGCTTCATAAGCACTTTATGCTAAACAATTACGCGCTGATGCAAATTTAACTTTGCGCTTTGACTTTGCATGGTGCAAAATTCAAATGGAAAGAGTAATAGTTCCTAAAGGGTGAACCCTACGCTTGGGTGAAGTAAAAGCGCAAAGAAAACTTACCTTACTTTTAGTTGAACAGTACACGTGTATCTACCATGTGAATCCTAAACATGGACCCTTGTTGCTCGAGCAAACCACTTTCGCACGCGTAAACCTCCTTTACGTGTACTCAACCACACGTGAACAGTTCTTTAACGCGAAACCTAAGCTGAACACATCAAACTACATTTTTGATAGTATAAATCAAATTCAACCGATGGATTGTTCCTAAAACATAAATCGATAAATCTGAAACTCATAATTCCAAATTACACACGTAAACACTTACGACCCAGTTTGCAGAAAAACGTGAAAACCAACGAAAAACACAATTTCATTGCCGAATGCAAATTCTGTATGAGACTGTGGGTGTTAAATCCATCCAATACTGCTTGAAATCGCCTCGAAATTGAGCACACAACTCTGATACCAATTGTAGGTTCCTCTACAATCGATCCCGATGGATTCAAACTCAACTGAATATGTGTGAGAGACAGAATACGAACACACACTTACACACAAAGAGTAAATATCTATGGTGTATATTCGCAAAGAAACATACACAATTACAATGGCAAAGTTAACAAAACGGACCAACTAATGACCTATTTATACCCACGGGTGAACACTAAGTTCCGCGAAGCTTTTCGCGTACTCAATGTTCTATGTCACACGAAGAGTCTCAAGGTCTAAGTGTGGCATTACATACACAAACTCAAAAAGACATTTGCAATCCATTTTTGGTTTTTCAATACCTTGTAGGGAAGTTGAGAGAGCGAGAGGTGATGGATGCTACTTAAAAAAACGACGAAAACTCATCCTGTGATTATTGATTGATCACTGATGGGTCGCACAAGTCCCATAACCAAAAGGAAAAAATAGTAATTTAATATTGTCTATAACTTGTCAGAAATTAGCAGATCCAAAAAGTATAAAAAAGTGTAAGGTTTTCATTGAGATAGATAATACATAAACAATTAGCGATGCACCTCACAAAATCTAAAAGTTTTCATCAATAAACCGTCGTCTAATACCGACAGATCTCACATACTCCCAAAAAAAATTATTGAATTTTTTTTGATGATCATGGTCACAATTGATCATGAATAGTCAATCATGTATGTAATTGGTGTAATATAGCGATACTTGGTTGATAATGACCATAATTCATCAAATATAACATACTTTGTCATAAAAAAGGTTAATTTTTTTTCAAGCATGATCATAAGTGGTCAAATATGACCACATCTTTGATTATAGTTATATTTTGTCGCACATACTTATAGCTGCTCACATATGGTCAAACATAGTCATAAACGATCATACTTGATCAAATGTAGTCATACTATGTTAAACATAACTCAGTTAATAATATAATATGATCTATTACGGCATATCATGAACACTAAGAGTTATATTGTTTTTTAAGATCCGATACGACTCATTAAGACATGTATAACCCATTATAATTCACGAGATATGATAAGACTTATGTAACACCCCAAATTTTTGTAAATTAAATGGATTTGGATTTGTAATAAAAAGACACATCTTGGAATACAATTGTAAGAAAAAAAAAAGGATTTTAAGGGCATTATGATGAGTGTACTATAAACCTAAAGTAAAGGATGGAGAGCATGAGTAACCTCCTCATTTGCACCCTGATATGCACCAAATACAATATATAAATTATATCAAATAAGGTATAAAATAAACTCTTTTATGTACTAATGTTGGAAAAAGTGTATTTCTTTGTATATTTTTATTTTCAGGATTAAAAGAGCTTAAATAAACAAAAGGAACAAATTAACAACAAAAACCAACATAAATACAAAAGAAGAGAAGTTGAGACATCATACCGGCCCTCCGAGCTTCACCCTAATACAAAAAATAACAAATCAGAAGACAAGCACGGGGCTGTGCCACCAAGGCATGGGGCCGTGCCCCACTCTAGATTCCATGAAGAAAGGACAAACAAAAGCAGACAAGAGACATGGGGTCGTGTCCCATAGACAGGGGCCCTGGTCAACTCCCAGATATGCAAAATCTTCAATAGTACAACAAGTAAAAGGCCACAGGGCTGTGCCTCTGACACACAGAGCCGTATGAGCATACAAACTGACACAACTCATTAAATAAAGACAGAGAGGAAGGAGACACGGGGTCGTGTGAGGAGTCTGTTTCCAGCTATAAATAGGGGTGTTTGGTTCAATTGCAATCAATCCCTTGGCAAACCACTTCTCTCACACCTGCCACCACTCCACCACCACAATACCACCATCATCCACCACATTCATCTATCATCCATCTTTAAAGTGTGTAGTAGTCTCGGGATCCAAGATTGATCGTAAGAGTTTTTGTCAAACAAAGGCCATGCTTGGCTAATCTCTTACATCACTTGTTGAAGACAAGTCTTTTATGTATTAGTTTTGATTTCCAAGCTTTATTTAACTTTTTAATTAGGTACATATGGATGACTTTAATAACTAGTTTTTATATTGAAAGTGAACTTTATTCTATCATCTCTTCATGTTTTGTTGATTCCATCGTTCGTGTGTTTACGGTCTATATAAAACGCGTTAACTTACTGGAAGGGGGTTAGAATGGTGGTTTGGGTAAAATTCTTGCCTCGTTCAGTGTATAGATCCTGCGAGGACTTGGTTCAAGCTTATTAGGACTTCTCTTGAGACAGTTAGCATCAAATTGGCAGAAGTTAGAGCGGCTTGAACCCATTATAAATAGACTACTATTAAAACTTTAAACCGGCCTTCTGGGACTGTATCCCTGCTAACTCAGACAAATATGGCCAAGAGTAGCATTTCCTCCGAAAGAAGGACATGCCACATTTTGCAATAACCTACTTAATTATCTTTCAATATTACGGTCTTGCGGGATTGTATCCCTGCTGACTCAGACCAATATGGCTGATCGTAGCGTTGCCTCCAAAAGAGGGACAGACCACTATAACTAAGATAATCTCTTAAAACATCCAAAGTGCGAAAATCATCAAAGGATACGTAAAAGATAAGTCAGAACAAAGTGATTCTATCTTGCCTATTTGTTTCTTTTTTTATTTTTAATTACTATACATCTTTTTTCTTAAAAATTTGGTTAGATTAGATGTTGACGATATTCCGGTATTAAAAGCTCTTGTGTCCTTGGACGACCTCGGTATCTTACCATCACTATACTACGCCAAAGATGGGTGCACTTGCCCTAGCGTGTTGTAGAGAGTGATAGTGTTATATCGTGTTTTATAAAATTAAAGCTTGATGAACGAGTAAAGTGCTAAAAATATATTAAAAATCATAACACCCTCCACTCACGTCACACCCCTTCATTTTCTTTCTAGAGTGAGAAAGAGAGAATCTGATTGGTGAAGAAACACTATTTGTTCTCGTGTGGATCCAAGGAACATTCATGGTTTCAAGCTTTCATCATCTACAAGCATTCAAGGTGTGTGCGAGCTATTTTCTAATTGGTTCTCGAAGATTACAAGCTCAGGTTGTGGTTTTGCGAAAAAAGAAAACGAGTAAGTGTCACAACAAAGTTCGCATGTTTACATTTGTTTATTCTCGAAATGGTTACATATGAAGGTTTTGATGCTTTTCAAACCATAAAGTTAGAATCTTGACATGATCTGGTTCAGCTGCCATTTTTAAGGTTTTTACGAAAAAGGTAACTTTTCGCATGTTAGTTTTCGCATAAAATTCTGTATGGTAGATCATGTATGGTACTTTTCATATAGTAGACCTCGTGTTGTATTATTGCATAATTTGTGTTCGTATGATAGTTCTTGCATGATAGATAGTTTTTGTTAGGAGTGTTCAACGGATCGAATATCGATCTTTTGAATTAATCGAATCGAATTTTTGGGATTTCTTTCTTTTTTACCTGAATTCGTATTCGATTCGAATCTGATTAAGGTACGATTTGTTCGATTTAGTTTATTCCCAATTCGAATCAAATTTGAATAAATTCGATTTAGTCCAATTCACCCTAAATAATAAATTGTTTACTTTAACTTTCTAAAACTACTACAAACTAATTATAAGGGTTTTTTAGAGTTAGACCTAAATTTAGAAGGTTTACTCCATATGTGTGTGTATATATATATATATAATATTCATGTATATATAAATATAAAAAGATATATATGTATGATTTTAATTCGAGTTTGACTACTTGACTCAAATTCGAACGAATTATACTCGAATATTGTAACACCGAATTTGAAGCATGATAATCTAACTCGAATCAAACAAATACTGAACACCCCTAGTTTTCATAAGATAATTGATATGTGCAAAACTTAACATATATTTTATATTAATTGGAGTGCATTTGGTCATTTTCTTGTATAAATTTAGTAAATAACTCGTTTATTTGTTTAGTTTTGATTTTCAAGGTTAAAAATGCTTAAAACGACAAAAGAACCAAATTTACGGCAAAAAACAAGACTTTTGCAAGAAAACAAAGAAGTCACCCGCCCCCGCGCTTCATCCACATGCCCCCGTGCTTGTTCCCTCCAAAAAGACAAAAGTAGTCATTTAATATAGGGTTGTGCTTGATCAAACATGCCTCCGTATCTCCCTATTCCAGATAAGATAAAATAGGCCACCACGCACGGGAGGCAACCCGAGGTACATATTCTTTGTTTTTTGTCTTTGTTTTTTGTGTGTTTCATAACCATTGGAACAACCAAGTGTGTGGAAGTGACATAGACATTCCAGGTTATGAGTATTGAATTAATACGCATCACTGTTTGATGGGGTGTAAGCTTAATCATGTCCATGTGCTCTTTCCGTTTTCTTTGTGGTTGTATGGTTATGAAATTTGGTGGTGTGAAATAATTATTTGTGTTGGGAATGATTTATTTTGTTATTTTAGTTGTGTGAGTCTGGGTTGGTGGGGAGTAGTCTCTTTAAGTCTTGGTTGGATTAATATGCTAACCGCATCCCTACGAATATGATCATTTTTGAAGAATCGTACAATGGGGGAAAATGTATTACAAGTGTGGGGATGGCGATAGCTAAGTAAAGAAAAATTCTTGAAAACATGTCCTCGAAATTAAAACATGTCCTCAAGCGGGTTCAATGTGCTTGAAATTGGGTTTTTGATGTTAATCATTAACAGTTTACCTGCTAGAGCGAAGTTATTTAGTCCTTGATCATGATTAAAACTCTTTGAGTTTTAGGATAAAGGTATTCTCAGTTAGTGTTTTCAAGGAATTATATATGTAAAATTTCCTAACTTGGGGTAACAAGCTAGAAGTAGACATGTTTTCATGTTGATAGCGGTATCATTTCGTTTGATGAGATTTTGAGCCTTTAAATTTCTTGACATTATATCTGTTTCTTCGGTAACTTGATTGTTTATTTGTTTGAGAGTATGCCACTATATTGCTTTGTTTTAGAACTTGATTGATTTGGTACATGCTAAAATTATGAACTGAACAATTGCACATTGATGATAAATGCGACTTTAGGATTCTTTTTCTTTTGACACCTTGTTGAGTTGTTTGCCTATCACTAGAGTATACCCTTAGTAGCCCATTTTGAGCCATTTTAACCATTTGTTTGGGACCCAATTCAACCAATTTAGATCTTTAACCATTTTACAAAGTCATTAGCAAAATCAGTAGTTGAGTGTATTATATATATATATATATATATATATATATACGAAAAAAGAAAAAAAATCAGAAAATATAGCCAATTAAATGGTTCAAATAACCGAAATAGGAGGCTAGAAAAAAATATGTAGAGATATAGGTCAAAATTACCAAAGTGTTGAAGTTAGTTGAGAATACGGATTTACTAACGGTTTGGATATTATCCCCTTTTAGCCAATTAAACAGCCAAAATTCCTTACCTTTAGCCTAAGCCCAAAACCCTTAAGACCTTTTGATGTGTGCATTATTTATGTGAACCGATGGAAGTGTGATTGCCTTTCAAGACTATGCTAACAAAGCTTTTATGCTTTCGTTTTGAGTTTGTTATACACTATTGAATTTGTAAGTAGTTTTCTTTAAAACTAAGAGGAATGAAACATTGTGAGTGGTGTGAGAACGTGTGTAAACTTGAAGCTTAGTTTAATTTGGTTAGGTATATTCTTTGAATTTAAAAGAGACATCAAATTTACTTACTGAGATCATAAACCTAATGGATATGTCAGTCTTGTGAGTTTAGGTATGACTTTGGACCATGGATGAGAGTTGGTAAGGGGATTATGAAGTGTATTTGTTAGTGGTGGTTCGATGGTTACAAGAGAGCTTTGCTTGGGGGCAAGCAAAGGGTTAATGTGGGGATGTAATGGTATTTAACAGTGTTTTAAAGTGTTTAACTATGAGGTTTTACATGATTATGTATATGAAATAATTAATTTTGAGTTGGTTTGATTTGCAGGTATCCGAAACTTAACAAATTGTTTTTAGAGCTGAACGAAGGGTTTTTGGGAAGCATTATGGAGCATAGGAAACATATACGCAAGTTGGGAAATGAAAACAAAAGAAATTAGAAGATTAAGTCATCAGCACAAGGTGGCCCTGATTTCAACGCACATCTGATGGAAATTGGTCCCAACGCCACATTGCGTTAGTTTTGGCACCAACTAGCGCCGGGCCCATATTTGACTCGCAAATTTCATGTTTTTGCACCCTATATAAGGATAAACGTTCCCCAAATGCAAATATCATCAAACCTAACCATCTTTCACTTCCCAAGGATAAATTTTGGAGTTCCCAACCTCTACCTGTTCAATTCTTTCATGCAATCAAGATCCAGAACGTCAATTGAAGATTCAATGACGTATATGATCGACTAAACCACCCGTGATCATCTCAGGAGCTAGGGTTTCTGTTAGTAATCATGTCAACCGACTCTTACATATGTTTGGATTTGGATTTTGTCTAATCATTAGGCTAGTTGAATCTTTATGTTTATTTGTTTTGATTAAACAATTTATTGGATTATAAAGATACACTCGTTATCATCAGTTATTTAGTTTTGTGCATCAATAATTGTGATTTGATTCTAAGTTATCATTGTTTATTTTATCTTTAACCATTGAATTTGATTGTGTTTTTGATACCTAGGATTGGTAATTAATTAGGCTACTATTCAGTTGCATCAATCTTTTGGCTTCAATCATGGATCATTGCAACCAAATATATTGTCTGTTACTTATATATCAAAACAAGTAGGTTAACAAATCATGTTTATGTGATTTCCAATTGGTAATAACTAGGTTATTCAATTTTCTTCACAACCAGAAAACATGAAGATTGACCCTTTGTTTTCATATCTGTTTACAACCAAAGCAATTAACTTGCTTTTAAAACAACATTCTCAAACAAACAAAAGACAATAGATTTAGAATTAGTTAATCAACGAAAACAATGAACTTTAACACTTTCCACTAATTCCCCGTGGATTTGACACCCTACTTTGCTCTTTACTGGTAAAGGTGAATAAGACACACTTTTTAAAATTGATTTTGACTGAACTTACGAAATCGATTAAACCGCTAGATGGTAATGGGGCGCAGTTGGGTAATCCCAGCCCCATGCCAATTATAAATACTTGTCCCAACCTGGCGCAAAACCCATTGGATATCTATAAGGTAATTGTCCGTCAGGTATTGGGTATACCTATGGATTTCAAGTAAACTTGTTAATTTATTAAAGGGACATTGGACTTAAATAACCCCAACTTTTACCAATTGACCGATAACACTCCCAACTTTTGATTTGTACACCAACACTCTCGTCTTTCAACTTATTGGCCGATAAAATTCACTAACTAACTGAACCCTAACCCAGTTAGCTGATGTTAGCTCCCACATTATCAAAAATGTCATGTCAACTGCCACATCGGCTTCCATGTCACCAAGAAATGCCACATCAGCTGTCATGTCATATGCCATGTTTGTAAAAAGGGCCACATCAGCAACAACTAGCTGGGTTAAGGTTCAGTTAGTTAGTGTTATCAACCAATAAGTTGAAAGTTGAGAGTGTTGGTTTACAAATCGAAAGTTGAGAGTGTTATTGGCCAATTAGTGAAAGTTGGGCTATTTAAATCAAATATCCCTTCATTAAATATACCCGTTGGGTATAATACCAAACTGACCCGAAACCCATTGCATATCTATCATGTAACTATGAAATGATTACATTTCCAAAGCTGTTTTCGGAAATAACCATGAGCTCAGTAAAATGTTTTATCAGAATGGATCATACATATGCGTCTTTTCGAGAATACTAATTCTTGGTGCATATGAATTAAACTAGTCATACATCTTCAGAGTATCAGTATGCAATCTTTTTGTGTGTTAATTAAATTATAATCCAAGAAACAAGAACAGAAATATATAATGTAATATACAAAGAAAAATATAGTAATCTAATATAGGTAAGATTACATGCTTTCTTTTATAAACAAATGATAAAGAAACATATAACAAAATTTATTCATATTGTGTGATAGTATATAAATATGTAATAAAAAAACAAATTATCATATATACATTTTTATTTAAAAAAATATTGTTCGTGTCCAATTGATTTCCAAAACTTTTTAATTTAAATAATTTTGGATTGATCTAACAAGTATATAAATATAATAAAAATCAGGATTCTAAGACACGTAGCTCAGTTGAAAGAGCTGCGTGCACGAGAGGTCTCCGGTTCAAATCTCACCCACGATGCAAATATCACTAGAAAATCGGTCAGGCCGCCCCCTTGTCAGATCTAACAAGGGTTTTTATTTTTTTAAATTTTCTAATTTTATTTTTATTTTAAATAATAATGTTGGTATATTTATTTTATTGAAAGTTTATTTAAAAACACTCAAAAACATGATTTTGGAGGCTATTATAATAATAATAATAATAATAATAATAATAATAATAATAATAATAATAATAATAATAATAATAATAATAATAATAATAACCTTAACATTTACCAAAAAGTATTCAATCAAGATAATAATTTGTTTATATTTATCGAATTATCGCGATATTATTTTTAGGTTAGTATTCTCGCGTCGGTCAAATCCTCAACTCGTGCGCATTCAATATCAATCAAGGAAACGCACCCACTGTGAGTGAATCCTTTCAAAATTCATTTTTTATTCATGTTTCGGGGTGTATCATGTGTCGTTTATTCATTTCGTTTATTTAAACATTTGTGCTATTACCATTATATGATCTAACGTGGGTTGTAAATGTTATTTGTTGTATTGCGTGTTTACATTTTCATCAAGTTGCGTGCAAATCATTCATTAGGCCTATCAGCTCCTCGTTGGAGACGAGTTGAGCATCAGGTGCCTCATTAGATCGGCTTCGTTTGATTGAGCCCTGATCTCATTGTTCATCATCTGATATGTGTGTGTGCATTAATTAATATTATGTGTTTTGTGGTTAAATTTACATATACGTATACTCATATTTGGTTATGCACATTTTTATTCAAATAACCAATATAACTAATGCGTTCAAATGCTTTTATAAGATTCACTCACCAACTTTTGTTGACCCAAAGACCATTTTTTTACACATGATACAGGGATCAGGTTGAAGCAAGGAACACATGAGAATTTGTCTTAGAAGAAAAACAAAGATTTCATAAATGTTGTGTTTAGAACATGTTATGCTTGTATGTTTGATGAAATTTATGTTTTAATTTGGAAATAATAAATATGAAACCTTGTAGTAAATGTCATGAGCTTTGATGAAAACCCAATTATGCCTCGACTTTTATTTCCGCTGCGGGTCAGGGTGTGACAGACAACGCAACAAGGATAGATGTAGTTAACATGACTTTCAACTTGATCTGGTTCCTGTTTAGGGTGTATATGAGTAATGGGATTTAAGAGTTCTTGAAGTGATGAACTTGTGTGTTGGGTTATGTAAGATCTACTGATGATGAAAGCCAAAATCCAAGAGAACCATCATCCCTGCTTGAAGAAATAAATTAAAATACAATCATAAATACAACAGTTTCTCTCCTCATGGAAGTATCTCAAAACAACTGCCCCAACTACTACTGCCTTCAAAGATCAGAGTATAGAAGAACATGTGCTGATTGTCAAAGTGTTGGTCAACAAATCAACATTCAAAGTTAAAGACTGAAGACTAGAAGAGCAAGTTAACAAGTCAAAGACAAAAGTTCTGGATTTACAGAAGTGCTGGTTCTCAACCAATAGTTATGTGAAATCCAGTAGTTCACTCTATCTCATATTAGAAGCAGTAGTTCAATGCAACAGTGTAACTATCTAGCAGTTTTGATAACTTCTAGCACTTACATCATTTAATAAGTTGTTAAGGGTCGCTTTCATGGTGACGTCACTAGTAGTTCACTCCTGCTATATATAGTTCTTCATTGTAATTGTAATAGTAAATACTTAGAGCCTAAGCGCATAAGAACTAAGTGAGAGAGTATTCACATGGTGAGGGGAAGTACATATTGTATCTTGTGATTGTATTACATCATATGATGTGTTTGTTTATCAGTGTTTGATTGAATTTTCAATTTGATTAACTGTTTTATCAGAAAAAAGAAACACACTACACACATTCTCAGATCCAATAATTATAATTATAGGAGAGAGGGGAGGACGAAAGCTTGTGATGTTATGTAATGAGTCTAAACTTTTACCCTCTCTAATGATCTCCTTAAATACACTCAAAGGGAAACATTTATTAATCAGTAAGGGTAATAAGGTCCATCAACAATTATCAACTAATATTATCGGGTATAGTAATTTATTTTGATCTAATACAATATAAATGATTTTGATGGCTATGTTATTAAATATAATTAATATAGTTGATCTAGCATTCTCCCACTTAGCTAGGTAAATCATTTATTATGAGCATTAGATAAGCCTGATCAGGAGTTGATACTTATTTTAGCTTTAAATAAAAAAACATAACGGAGAAATACAACCGTTGAGTCATCATTCAACTCAAGACCCCCATCAATCATACTACAATCTCAATTTAAAACTTAATTGTTATGATCAAAACTTTCAAGTAGCCTCTTAAATTGTCTATTAGTCATTATACATGCATAACATATTTAAAGACATACAAATTCTATACGGCTGAGGAAAAATCAATAATTAATCACTCATAGTACGGCATGTAGTTGTACATGGTCATTAGTTAAAACCCGTCGTTACTATAAGCGCTTTTAATAAGACTTATGGGTAATAAATCTATAGTTAGGATTCTTAAGCATATCATGAATGTGTTCGATACAAAGATTTAGTTTTCTCAATTCGTTCATAAAGCTATACTTAATTTCGTATCAAAATTTAATGAAGCACATCTTGAACGTAGTGTTCGAGGAGACATGGTAGCTGACTCTATCACATATGTTATTTCATGAAGTTAATAAACTTATGAATCAACTGATAAATTTTCAACAATATCTAGTGACCATTGCTTAGCAACATATTACGTCATTATAACTTAGGTTTTTATTATCAGTTCATTATGACTCCTCCATGAGATAGGTTTTGTCTGCTGACATAAGGATAAACCCGATCATCTTTGAATATTATAAAGGTAGCGTAATAAACCGGTATGACTTCTCACTTCTTCTTTAAATTATAGTCTCTCGTTTCGTTTAAAGCTAATTTACTACTCTATTAGATGCTTTATAGTAATCTAGACTGGTCTAGTGTGTTGCAATTTGAGTAATATCTAAATGAGTATAGACTTAAACATACATAAGGGTTCTAATTAATGGAGCATAAGGAAATAATTTCATTGATATTATTACCCTCGAAAGGAGAACAATATTTTTTGTTACATGTTTAAGGACTCATTTGAGGTAAAACTTATGGAACAAAACTATTGTCCCATTGGGTCTATCTCGGTATGTTATGACATCTACCATATAAGAGATATCTCTGAGATCTATTATATCAAAGTAAGTATAAACAATGCTTTAACTTATGTAACATATAATTTATAAAGACAAGTTTGTTTAAGTTGCTCACAAAATTTTATGGAAACAGAAAATCTTTTTCTCTTAAAATTTCAGTCTCTCAAAACAAACTTATGAAACATTATAAAGAAAAGTTTATTTAAGTTCTCCCAAAACTTTATGAAAACCGAAAATCTTTTTCTATTGAAGTTTAAGTTCTCTCAAAACAAACTTATGGAACATAAAATTTAAAACGTGAACCCCCATTAATAAGAATTGTTTTTTTTTAAATCTAAATTATCTACAAACTCTGAACTTTGATAAGGATGAAAATAATTCGAAAATTAATAGAACTGATTTAGTAACATATGCTTTGATACTACATGTTGATCAATATTGTACGAACGTAATGGAAAACATGATTAGAGTATACCTAATAAGCCAGCAACCCCAACAGAGATAGATGTAGACGACATGATTGCCAGCTTGATTTGGTTTCTATTTATGGTATATATGAGTATGAGATTTAGGAGTTCTTGATGTGAACTCGTTATTACTTGAGAGAAAGAGACGTAGGAGTTATGTAATAAGTAACACTTTCCCCTCTCTAAAGATCTCCTTAAATACACTTAAGAGAAAATATTTATTAGTTAGTAAGGGTATATAGTTCATCAGTAATACCTAATAATATTATGAGGTATAATTATATTATTTTGATCTAAATATAATATTAATGATTATAATAGGTTTCTTTGAACGGCGAGAATCTTTTACAGTTGAGAGAGAGATCCCACACCCTCCCAAACAGAGGGCTCTAACCCCACTCTAGCTAGACTATGTTGTCTTAACCGGGTCCAAGCTGGCGTTAGAGTTTGGCTAACGATGTTCCCCGGGAAACCATACCACCCACCACCAGTGGCAGGGGCTTGCGCCGCCATAAGAAAGAATCTCTCTAGCGTAACGCATAGTGGACTAAACCAGGGTGGCTCGGGCTTGACCTAAGGTCTGGGAGAACTAGCTTTCATTGCCTTTATCCACCAAATATGGCACTAGTGGGGATTAAACTTGAGTCTCCAAGAAGAACCAAAGTCTTTCTAACCACTAGACCATAACATGATTAAATATAATTAATACATTATTATTATATATTATATATTTAATATATGAACTTTTAGCTACAGTAATTTTTGTCCTTTTCTAATTTTTGTCTTTTATGAATTTTTTTTATCTTTTTTTCTTTTCTATTTTTTGGGTTTTCTTTTTCTTTTATAAGTTTCAATTGAACCCGGTGTGGTACATGCAACAAAAAAACGGTTTAATACTGACCGAACAACGTCAGTATCGAAATTTATATGCATTTTTATTTTTTTCAGTCGATGTAAGCACATCTTGGTATTTTTTTGGTCGTATAATGACTTTTTTTTGTCTCTCTTTCGGTAAGTATCAGTATCTCAATGAATTGAACCAATATCAAACGAATTACCTGCTATTAACGTTATTTTTATTATTACGTCTACATTTTTAATATTACTTCTACATTTTCATTAAAAATTGGGTCGCCCCTATCAAACGAATTACCTGCTATTAATGTTATTTTTATTATTACGTCTACATTTTTACTATTACGTCTACATTTTTACTATTACGTTTACATTTTCATTAAAAATTGGGTCGCCCCGCTACAGAGCGCGGGTATAACCCACTAGTTTAATTAATAAATAACTAAAAGAATATATAATCAAAAGAAAAGGAAATATGCTAAGTGGAGAAAAGTAGGGGGAAGTGGAGTTTCACGCGAAAAGAAAGCAGGAGAAAAGAAATTTAAAAATGAATGAAGAAGAAGACAGTTTGAAATATTGTATGAGTAGACGTGTAATTGACTCAAAAACTTCTTCTTCTTGTAAGCTAAACGAGATAGGTTTATTTAAAACTTGAAATGATCACAACCTCAAGCTCGAATGTAAGCTAGATTTTATTTAATTAATGAGCTTGAGTTTTAGTTCGAGTTTTATATACCACGTTTTACTAAGCTTACACACCTAAACAAATTTATTGTTTATATAAAAAAACACATATATCCTACTATAAGCTTGTAAAATTTCATATGTTTTCAAAACACAAATTTTCAATATGTAATAAACAATATCCTTTAAACATTATTTGAGAAAATATAATATTTTAGAAGTTTAAAGGACTATACATGTTATTGCCTCTTTAAATAAATAGATTTTCATATAACAATAAATATTATAATTAGATAATAAATTTTATTACATATTAACTAAATAATATATATTTGTTGGACATAAAATTTATAAATTGGAATATATGCATATAGATGCATATAGAGGGGTTATTTTGAAAACTTTAAATATTATGAAAACGAGAACTTAAGAAAAACTGATCAAAATTAAAATTTTATTATACTACCGTTATTGTAAAACTATAAATAAATATCACTTTTGTGCATAGGGTGTTATACCTTATGTTTTTTAGGTTTTCAAAACAAAAATTAATTTTTTAACTTTATCCAAAAGCTTTTTATATTTTGCAATTTGAACCCATAAAAATTTCATTTTAACTTTTCACTCAAAACTTTTCATTATTTTTGATTTAACCTCACAACATTTTTATCTTCAACTTTGGTCCACTATACTTTTCATCTTTAGCAAATTTTTGTTTTACGTTTCGCTCTAAATTTGCGAGTTAACACGGCGCAACGTGCGTGTGTGGTTCAACGTTTATTTTTGTTTCGTTCAAAATTCTGCGAGTTAACACGGCACAACTTGTATGTGCGGTTCATTGATTTTACATTTATTTTTTCGTTTGATAAGTTTGTCGCAACACACGGGTCCTGGATCGACTCAGTGTTGGTAGTCGATGGCAGTGGTGTGACATTAATGCCATTTTGCATAGTTTTACGCCCCCGCCGCAACGCGAGAGAGCTGAATTCTAGTTATTATGAAAATACAACATTAGAAAAAGGATTTTTCTTTTCAATTAATTCATCCCCTCTCTAAATTACTCTTGATCAACTTTTTACACGCGTGTAAATGATAAAATATACGCATACATAAATGGCAAACTTACACATGTATAATTTTCTTTTGAATACGTAATTTTTTTATGTTGAATTTAATAGATAAGTGTAACTTTTTTGAATTTGAATGTTTTTTACCAAGTGGTCACGGTCTCACATTTGAACCTCACCTTATATGCAGTGGCGGATCCATGATTGTTTTGCTATGGGTTCACATTTTTTTCATAGTACTGAATAGTGAAATTGTGGGTCAGCTCGGTTCGGGTGGGTCGGACCCGGTATTTCATGGTTCAACTGAAGTTGTAGCTAATTAATCAGTTCATAAAAGAGTAAATTGCACAAAACATCCTTTATGTTTCCTCAAACTTGCAGGTTCCAGCTTTAATGTTTAAAAGTTGCTAAAAACAACCTTTAAGTTTATTTTTGTTGCGGGTTCAATCCTTTACAGCTAACTACGTTATTTTCTTCAGTTAAGTTCCCTCACATGATCAACCAAAATGACGAATATACCCTCACATGTTATGCATGTGAGGGAACTTAACTGAAGAAAATAACGTGGTTAGCTGTAAAGGATCGACCCCGCAACAAAAATAAACTTAAAGGCTGTTTTTAGCAACTTTTAAACATTAAGGCTGGAACCTGCAAGTTTGAGAAACATAAAGGATGTTTTGTGCAATTTACTCTTCATAAAATAAATTTTTCATAATCCTTTGTACGATGTTGTTTTAACTACTATAGTGCACTTAAAATTAATTAAATTATATAATATTGATATAACTAATAGTTACTATCATAATCTAATCAAGTTCAAAAAGATTTTATGAAAATGCATACCTTAAATCCTCACTTTAGATGAGAAAAACCATATCAGTGAAGTTATTTGTTCATGATTTTCCGTTTCCTCAATTCATCCCAACTTTAGAAATATATCCAAAAAGTTTTTCTTTTTTTTTATAGTTTACCCAATTTTTCCTGTTAGATGTTAATTTACTTTAAAAAAAGCATGTAGTATTTACTTGTTAGAAATAATAAAATAAAAAATTCACAATTGAATTATATATGCTCAGATTGTTATTTGAACTTTGAAGTTATGTTTTACGTGATTATGTTTATGGTTTGTATATTTGGTCGACCATGACCATATTAAACAATTGATTTCACAGTGAAAACTCCAAACCCTGGAATACAAAAATAGAGAAAGCTTTAGCTTTATAGCCTACTGATATTTTAGGGGCGAGATAATGCTTTATGACCAATAGGTCCTAGGTTCGATTCCCACAAGGGGGGTTTTTCCCATATTTATTGGTTTTCCTCTTGAATTGGTGTATAGGCATTATGTCTAGTGGAGATTGATATGATCAGATGGTTCCGCTGGTGGGCTAAAAAAAGAGAGAAAGCTTTACAAAAAATGAAAGCAACGAGAATCGAACAATGCTCCGCGTGATAGGAACCAAAGAGCTTTTCCACCGCAGCTGTGTCTCACTTTTCATATGGGTTCATCTTTTAATTTATATATTGGTTCAATTCAGGTTTTTACATATATTTCCATTAAAATTCCGAAACTTAATGGGTTTGTGTAAACCCGTAACGGTGCATGTAGGTCCGCCTCTGCTTATATGCACTCGAGCTTGAAAAATTATTAACGAACAAAGCTTGAGCCTTTAATATACTATAAGCTCGAAACATGTTGAACTTAAGCTCTCGAAAATTACACCTTTAGTTGTTATCCACAGTTCTGAATCTCTTAGTTTCTCATGGTCTACTCTCTTTTTGATCTGTGTCACATTCTGTCTCTTTTTCACTCTCCTCGCTGACTTTCTTGTGACGGTTAATTATGTGTAAAGAGTCCAATCGGTGGTCCTTGCATATCAGGTCCTAGTTTTTTGTTGTAGCCCAATATCTATGTTGTACGAGTCTCTCATGCTCAAAATAGACACGTTTTATATATCAAATTGTATTCCTGAGTTATAGATCAAAGTTTGTATAGTGTTGTAAAAATTGTGAATAGGCGGCGATTAATCGCTAGTCGGCCAGTAACCGAGTAATTTTTCGTTAATCAGTCCATTAATCGCTAGTCAGGCCTAGTCGGCCAGGCAAAAATCGACGATTCCGACTAGATTTCGGTAAAAAAAACTGTATGTTCTGGTCAAAACCTCTAAATTCCAGCCAGTTTCCTACCAAACTATGTGAATTCCAACAATTAATCTGTTATACTTAAAAAAAATAGTTGAATAAGAGTTAAAACTAGCTATTTAAAATATTTACCTATAAAAATATGTATATATATACATAAAACTGAAAATTACATATAAAAACCCGATCCAATTAATCCCGAATAGTCGCTAGTCCTCACCTCACCGGCCGACTAGCGACTAGCGAGTTCTCCAACCTTGATTTTAGTGTGATAAATGACATGCTTAAACACATTTTAAAGTTTTGGACAATTCATCATTGAACTTGATTACAACTACATTTTTATCTAGTTTCTGTTATAATGTTACATCAGCCATTTTAGTTGTGGTTTTACCAAACCCAGAAGAATATCATAATATCTCATGCTCAAAATAAAATGATCAAAGTGCATCCCTAACATGTGTTTCTTATTTTCCGTTCATAAATAACATATTATTAACCTACCCAAATCCATAAATGTGGTGCTATAAATGCACACCAACACCCCAAATGCACCTAAATACACATTTATACAATATCTCAGGTATACCGTATATGAGACTCAAAACTACCACCAAACCTAACACCACACCCAATCAACGTGTTTTGCTAAAATTCATCAAAATGAAAAACAAAACAAAAAAAATTTTGTTTTAACAAGAGTAGTTTTTTAACCTAGTGATACGAACAAATACAAACAATTTTCAACAGGCAAATAAAACCAATTATCAGAGTAATTATATTTGAACTAAAGTATAATTATTATACTACAACAAAATGAACCTAATACTCTAGCTCAATCATGATTACTACACTTATTCGTACCATTCACACGTTAACCCATATTTGTACCGGATGTCACCCATGTATATGCTAGAAAGGTGCCCGTGTGATGTAGTAGGAAACATATAGATTGCAAGGGTGTGCATAGTTGGGCCGGTTTAGTTATTATCCTCAGTTGAAGTTGAAATTGAAGTCATCCGTAAAATATATAAACTGGAGGTATAAAAGCTAGAAATATATGAAAATATGAATGGCTTGGTTTGGTTCGGTTAATTTTGGTTAAACGATGGTACAAAAAAAACCGATATTCGGTTTTTGGTTAATCAGTTTTCAGTTAATTCAGTTTTTAGTTGATTTTAGTTCAATTTCGTTTGTTTTCGGTTCGATTTCAGTTAACGATTCAGTTATTACTTAGCCCTAGACATTGTTAATCACGTAACATATCAATATTTAATTAAAAAGCTATAATAATACTGTACTCAAATTAAAGAGAATAAAATACTCATTTTTATGGTGCCTTCTAATTTTTTATTAGCGTACGAAAAAAGTTATAGTCATTTAAAAATAGTGGATATAGTTAGTTTTTACAAGAGGGATAAAATGAATCTACTAATTAATTAACCATAACTTAGGTAAAGATGAGTGTAAAATGTAATTAAGATGAGGGCATTAAAGTGAAGTTATTGTTTCAAAAAAGAATTTACCATTATTTTAAGGTTGTACATTATGCATTAAATTAAAAAAACCTTCTTTTGAGAATCTTAAAATGTATTATAATATAGTATCTATAAACATATAAACACACACATACAGTACTGTTAAATGTCTAAGGAGGACAAAATTGCGACTCTACATAATTTGAAGCATGTTGTTGACTTTTAAACCAACTTCTTTCATGATTTTTAAATGGTTATAGCTTTTTCATATGATATTTTTATTAAATTACACCAAATAAACTATCATTTTAATATTTTTGATTTAGGTATGAGATTGCTATAGTCTATTTTAATTAAAACTAGAAAAAATAAAATATTACGTGATTACTAGTGTTTGTATTTCCGGTGCATCGCACAGGCACTACTCTAGAGTGTGTGTCTTTGTGTTTGTGTGTGTGAACGGTCAAATGATAAGTCATAAATATCATGAGGGTGGGAGAGGCACCTTTCGGTCTATCACACTCACTTACCTAATCACCATTTAACACATCATTTTATCACATTTCATCACAATTTTACTATCATACTTGCAATATCCATCATATTCCATCAATATGTTTTTTTTTTCTTTATAAAAAAACAAAAAAAAAACCAACATTTTTCAATTAAAATAAAAATATGAGAAACAAATAAATAAAATTTTTATTTAACTTACATTAAAAGAGGTACTGTAAAAATTAAAGTAGATAACCTAAACGTTGCAAATAAAAAAAAAAACAGGCTAAAAGTTATCAGTCCAATTCTACTTCCTACAAATTTTTTGTTTGCTATCTATAAGAATCAACTTCTATGGTTCAGGGGAGTTTTCTTGCGGTTCACGATAACTTTGAAATCCTTATTTTTCTTCATTTTCTACAAGTGTTTCATGTATTTATCACATTTTTTTTTGTTGACTTTTTTCTCTTTTCTCTTTTTTATACTTTTACTTCTTGACTTTCAATAATAATAATTATAACTTCTTAACTTTCTAAAAACTTTGTAATCGTGTTTTACGTATTTATTTTTATGGATGTGTTGTTATAAATTCAAATTGATTTACGTTTAGATGCAAATTTTTCTCGGTGATAACTTGGGTCAAAGATAATATGTTCTTATGCTTATTGTTATTAACTTTTGATGTAAATTTTATTTTTTCCAGAAACAATTTGAGCCTATTATAATACGTTTTTCATTAAACGATATAAATTCGAGTTAATTTACATTTGGACACTCCCACAACACGCCATAACTATTTTCTTACGTTCTTATTTTTATGCATGTGCGGGTATAAATTCAAATTCGTTTACGATTCGACGTAAATTTTCTTCGAAAATATGCCGGGTCAAATATATTTCGTTTCCCTGCTTATATTTATGTACGCATTCAGTTGTTCTACGTTTTGACTTAAATTACGATAAGCAAATTGTGTGAATAATTCTTTCATCATATTGACTCTTTTTTTGTTTCTTTCTTGATATTTTTATGGACTTTATTATTTTTATTTTTTTTACTTTTCTTTATGTTTAGTGTTTTTGTTTTAGGTTCCCTTTTCATTAAAGTTATACTTAAGATAGCGTTTACAGAACTGAAAAAAATAGATATCGACTGAAATAGATATTCTGAGGATATTCATATTTATTCCGGTTCCTATATTGAACCAAAATAGATATCGACCGAAACCTTACATTGTAGTGTAGGTAACTATTTTCTTACGTTCTTATTTTTATGCGTGTGCGGGTATAAATTCAAATTCGTTTACGATTCGACGTAAATTTTCTTCGGAAATATGACGGGTCAAATATATTTCGTTCCCTGCTTATATTTATGTACGCATTCAGTTGTTCTACGTTTTGACTTAAATTACAATAAGCAAATTGTGTGAATAATGCTTTCATCATATTGACTCTTTTTTTGTTTCTTTCTTGATATTTTTATGGACTTTATTATTTTTTTTTTTTTACTTTTCTTTATGTTTAGTGTTTTTGTTTTAGGTTCCCTTTTCATTAAAGTTATACTTAAGATAGCGTTTACAGAACTGAAAAAAATAGATATCGACCGAAATAGATATTCTTAGAATATTCTTTTGAGCATATTTATTCCGGTTCCTATATTGAACCAAAATAGATGTCGACCGAAACCTTACATTGTATTGTAGGTAACTATTTTCTTACGTTCTTATTTTTATGCGTGTGCGGGTATAAATTCAAATTCGTTTACGATTCGACGTAAATTTTCTTCGGAAATATGCCAGGTCAAATATATTTCGTTTCCCTGCTTATATTTATGTACGCATTCAGTTGTTCTACGTTTTGACTTAAATTACGATAAGCAAATTGTGTGAATAATGCTTTCATCATATTGACTCTTTTTTTGTTTCTTTCTTGATATTTTTATGGACTTTATTATTTTTATTTTTTTTACTTTTCTTTATGTTTAGTGTTTTTGTTTTAGGTTCCCTTTTCATTAAAGTTATACTTAAGATAGCGTTTACAGAACTGAAAAAAATAGATATCGACCGAAATAGATATTCTTAGGATATTCTTTTGAGCATATTTATTCCGGTTCCTATATTGAACCAAAATAGATATCGACCGAAACCTTACATTGTATTGTAGGTAACTATTTTCTTACGTTCTTATTTTTATGCGTGTGCGGGTATAAATTCAAATTCGTTTACGATTCGACGTAAATTTTCTCCGGAAATATGCCAGGTCAAATATATTTCGTTTCCCTGCTTATATTTATGTACGCATTCAGTTGTTCTACGTTTTGACTTAAATTACGATAAGCAAATTGTGTGAATAATACTTTCATCATATTGACTCTTTTTTTGTTTCTTTCTTGATATTTTTATGGACTTTATTATTTTTATTTTTTTTACTTTTCTTTATGTTTAGTGTTTTTGTTTTAGGTTCCCTTTTCATTAAAGTTATACTTAAGATAGCGTTTACAGAACTGAAAAAAATAGATATCGACCGAAATAGATATTCTTAGGATATTCTTTTGAGCATATTTATTCCGGTTCCTATATTGAACCAAAATAGATATCGATCGAAACCTTACATTGTAGTGTAGGTAATCTTACTAGTTCCTAAGGGAAGGTTCATGGAATTCTTTTAGTATTTTAAATTATATATTAGAATGATCTTTAATATGTAAAAAATTCAAAAAGTATTATATAAAAAGTAAGTTTTTATATGTAAAATATGTGATTAATCGGTTCCCTTTTTATGGTTTCTCCAATAAACCCAATCTTATTTATATTTTTTAACGATAAATTTGGATCACTAATGGACTACTGGAGTGTCACCACCTGATCATATTTATCTCCACTAGATATAATGCATATACATCAATTCAGTAGGAAACTCAATAAATATGAGAAAAGCCCTCATTACAGGAATCGAACGCAAGATCTATCGGTACCAAAGACTTATCCTACCACTAATATGCCACTACGCTATAAAACAACCCAACTTACATATCTCGACAAAATTTCATGTCCAACTCGAGTCTTCAAGTTTCCCTTTTTAAAACATGATCTTCCAATATTCACGCTCTCAACCACTAACTCTTAGTGATCTTTTAAAACGTACGACCTTCCATAAAAGTCTTTTCATAATATGGCCTTTCTTCGACTCAATTATTAACCAACAATTACAGAATTTCCCCATAATATTGATTTTTTTCGTCTTTAAAAAAATCTAATTTCACCATTTATTCCGAAATTATTTCTTTTTGTGGAGGTTAATATTATAAAAGCAGCACACGTTCTCGTTCTATTACGATAAAAATTACTCAACATATTTTGCTTATTAAAAAGCCCCCAACCACATCAAAAAACTACTAAAAGTCTCTTGACGTGGTTTCACTATCTTTACATTCATACAATTGTCTAGAATTCACGTACTTGTAAAAAAATAAAAACTTACTAGTTATCTCTTGGTAGTGACATTCAAATTTTTGCACCACAAATTTAAATAATTTTATTTTGACCAATTGCCAGTTTAACATGTTATTATATGTTAAATACTTTATCACAAAGTACATGTATAGTAGACGAGTATTGGAAGTTTAATATGATAAAATTAGGTTGACAAAGTTTTTCATGCTTTTTTTTACAACTGTAAGAACTTTATTATGACATGATTATATTGTGAGAATTTTTCATTAACAATGAGAATATGGAGGCTTTTTTGAAAATATAGGGACAATATTGAAAAAGATAAGAAAGTATCTTACTTGTTTTATGATATTATTAATTATCAATAAGCACAAAAATTTATAATAATTGTTTATTTAAAAAAAAAAACTTGAAATATTTAGAAGCCAAAAGGTGGGGTATACACAAGTGGGGTTTGGTAGGTTCAAGATCTTGTGGTGTTTCTATGATCTGCTTGTCTTACATCTTGTTATTGAAGATGGGGTCTTTGTAATATCATTAAGAATGCATTTGTTTTTAGGCTAAATTTTATTTATTGTATCGATCTATAACCAGTTTATACGTCTCGAGTAGTTTAGTAGTATAAGAAACATCCTCGTTACCTAAGTTACTGCTTTCCTACTAAATAATTAGATACATAAGCATGACTTTTTTTAAAACACATAATCTCATCCCAATTGTCCCCGACGGTTTATAGGGTTTAATAATGTTCATTGCATGGGGGTCGGCTCAATTATTTTGTGTCTACAATCAATTATAAATTTGGGCTTTTGTGGAATTTTTTTTTTTTTCTGTGACCCTAATAAATGAATATTTTAGGGTTGTTTAATTTCATGTAAGTTCAAAAGCAATGAACTCCTCAAATATGCTTTATATTAATGATGGAATTACCACAGAATTGTATGAAAACAATACCTTGAGAACTCAGAAGAGTTCGTTTTCCAAAACCTTGCTGAAAACGCTGCGGAAGGTTAATTCACTTGATAGAGGCTCCTGCCTTTTAGTGGAAGGTCTTGGGTTCTAAGGGATTCCTTGATTCGGGTCGAAGAAGCCAATCCCAAACAAGAAGTAGATTATGATTTATTTGGTGTAATTTAAGTGTGCGTAAGCGTTGCCATTAAAAAAAGCGTTCTTCCTTTGTATCACATGATATCCGGTTAATGAATATCTTGCCAAGACCGGCTGCATTTTCTATAAGCGAAAATCGAACAACCTGCCACATAACTTTCAATAAATTCAGACAACACATAGCACAGGTTTCAATCAAAACATAGGACACCAAACCTTTCTAGAAGCCTAAAAAAAATTAAACTTGAGGCCTTTTGATATGAAACGCCCCTATCCTAGAGGTCTCATATATTGAATTTACACAATGCAACACAGTTCTTAAACTAGAAAATTCTTTCATCATACACAGTGGAAAACGTTCAAACATACCAACAAGTCGACTACATAATTCTTTAACAAAATATAGGTATTTATAATCAAAACATAGATGCTATAAACAAAACATATACAAAACGGGATGCCAGTCTCTACGTAGGGTAGCCTTAAAATCCAAGCCTTCTTTGCGTTTTTACCGTCCATCATAACTAATTTTAACCCGATGTGTATACTAAAAATCAACTATGTTGAGTGAGTTCTATATACGTTACCATTAGCAAAGTACCAGGCATCATAACATAAGTCTAACATGACATAACATAATGTAACATGCATAACATATCATACATAACATAACAGCCTTCCATACCGTTGGCCATCACTAACGTCCTTTTACCAATCATATAATTGTGGACCATCGACAAGCCACAAAGGCATTGTCCTGTAGCATGTTCATGTCGTTAGCCGTCACTAACGTTTGTCCCTGCCGTTAGTTGTTTTGGACGTCCCATCACACCCTTAGTCATAGCTAGCTTCCCATTGTATCATTAGTTGTAGCGAACATCCAGTCATGTCATAACACATACCATTAGTTGCCACTAACGTTCATTCTTATCCTATCACATATTTGTACCATTAGCCAACACTAACTTTCGTTCATGTTGTCATAACGATAACCTATTCTAAGCTTTATCTTAAACAACATTAACTTTCGTTAGGTTTATATTTCAGTTCAACATTATACAATAAAAACGCTTTTATCGTAATTGAAAACATTACTCACAACATCCAGCCCAAATGGTAACACTTTCCTTTAACAAGACTTTTTAGTTTCATAAACATGCTTTACCATGAACACCTTAATGAGTTTAGGCACCACTCCAAAACAATCTAAAATGGGGGTCTAGAAACTCATTTGTGATATTATGATAATATGATTCAATTCAATGTATGTTGGATGATCCTGGCGCTTGGACACTAAGTCAATCTGGTCAAAGGTATTTGCTACATGATCGATCTATAGTTTTCATACATACTACCTTGTGAAATCTATTTATTTAAAACTATTTATAAGAAACTATTTACCATGGGAGAACTATCATACGGGAACTGAGTAGTATACGAAAACTATACCATTCGTGCGAAGTCCAAACTATTCGTTGAAAACCCTAGAAAGTTGTCATGGTGGCTGATATGTTGCAACTCTGCAAACACATCAAAATACAAACTTTAGGCATCCAAATGCCTCAAAATAAACGTCTAACAGGATCCGAAGCATAACTGAAAACCGTATGTGAATACGCAACCTTTATATTTAAACCTTTACCTTTAGATTTGTTGGACCGAAATATGAGCTAAATTATAAACTTCCTCTTTTAGCTTGAAAACCACCTTATGAACACTAGCGGATGACATACTCACGGCCAACCGTGATATCCCTTTGCGAAAACCATGAAGTATTTAATGATTCAAGCTTGGAAATGTAGACTTTCTCTTACAATAAACAACTTTTATTTCAAAAGTTTTAAGAACCGGCATAAAACTATTTGCAACCTGATGTCATGATTTGAAATAATAATTAATCAGTACAAGTATCACCACATAAGTTTTTATGAAACATCCTCAACAAAAAGATATTTGCTATGTTTAAGGATTTAAGCTATTAAAAACTAACAGACTCTAAAGTTAAGTGAAATGTTAGCAAAAGAAACATAAAAGTCCTATTAGAAATTTGCTATCATAATAACCATAATGCAAAATTCTCTTTAGGTGTTCATGGCTTAACGAACATGGTAGCTTTAGTGTGAAAATTATTTAAAAGTGATGATCACCTAAAGTAAAAGTGGTATTTTCGACTCGTTTCACTTGTAGATTAAACAAAAAGAGTGTAATGTCTAATTCCAACTTATAAAGTCATACCGTCATACCAAATGTTTACTAGTTTTGACCAATTATCCAGCCCGTTCATTTTCCTTCACTTAAATAACCCTTATGCTTCATTACACTTTCTATTTATGCCAATAACTTCGTGTAAACAGTGTTGTGATCATAGTTTAATAAACAACAAAAAAAACACGTGTGGCATGATGATTTCACCTTAAAAAAGTAACATGTTCGTTTTTTTAATAAAAAGAACTTATGGTTTACTGAGTTTGACACACTAGCATTGGTAAGCTAAATAGCCCATATGATTTTCCCATGAAGGCATGCTATATCTACAAATTATAAGAGCATTGAAATGAAACACACTCACATACAATGACTAGTGAGGAAAAAGCCAAATAGAGAAACATCGCCAAGCCCATCATGGCAACATAAATGGTGTTAAAAAAAGATAGTGGCTCGAAGCTTATTTGGATTTAGTTTAGAAAAAGCTCGTTTAATATGGTTTGGTTTGAAACTAAGTCAGATTTTAGAAGTGAGACTAGCTCAGCTCGGCTCGTAATGAGCCGGATTGACTCGGTTTGGCTCGCTTAATAACTCGGCTCGACTTAGCTCAAATTATTTTACTTTTAATATATTCTATTATTATATATATTATAATATTTAACAAAACTTATAATTATTTACATGTATTTAATAGTGTAATTTGATATCTATAACATATTTGAAGGTTATTTACCATGTTAATGAACTTAAATTGTATTTATTGAAATTTTAACTTTATTTTCTATTGTCATACTTGATTTAGGCTTGTAATGTATTAAATTGAGCTTATTTTGAATATGTTCTTATGAACTATTAAATAATATTCTAGACTACTGAATTTTGGGAGCTTATGTATTAACTTTTCTTTTTAAAATCGAGCCAAATCAAGCCGAGTCAAGGTTAGATTTTCAGCTCGGTTTTAAATCCGAGCCGAGTCAGCTCGGTTTATAATTAAGCCTGAGCTTACTCTAGCTTAGCTCGGTTCGGCTCGTGAACAGCCTAGCATCATATACATATATAGTTAGGATCGTGAAAGAAGTAGTAGGCTAATTGAGAAACTTGAGAAACATTCTGGACCACACATTTTCCCTAAGCAAAAATGCAAAAAACAATGTTAAAAACACATTTTTTTTGAAAAATCGGAGCTTTTTCTATACGGTTTTTTTTGTTAGGAATTTATACACGTGTATATTGTCAATCTTTTAACTATACCTATGTAAATAGTGTCAATCTTTTAACTATACATATATGTATATACATGTTTAAAATTGAAAAATAGGTGTTGTAAATCTATGATTGAGGTGAATGATTTAGTTTTTGTCACACCCCGACCCGCAGCGGAATAAGAGTCGGGGCATAATTGGGTTATCACCAAAGCTCATGACATTTACTAATATGTTTCATATTTATTAAAGTCAAAGTTACATTCAAAATAATCCAAACATGTCCATACAATACAAAGAAATAACCAAACAAAATAGTTCTAAGCTCTAAATCATTTTATTCTTCTAGTCCAATCCTAAGTGTTTCTGGCTGCAGCTGGTTCACCTGTATCATGTGTAAAAATGGGGGTCTTTGGGTCAACATAAGTTGGCGAGTGAACCTTGTTAGATAAACATTTATTATTGATTCACTTGTTAGTTTATCAATGAAAAATTGTGCATAATCATAAATGAGCAAATGTAAAAAAACTCAAGCAGTGGCAAATAGCAATCACAACTATAACATACAATAACATATGATAGCATACATTAACATACCACCATAATACAATAAATAACATAATTGAAACTGTGCGATCAAGGCTCAATCAAACGGAGCCGATCGTATTGCATGTACTGAAAATGTAAAATGTCTATGCGATCAAGGCTCAATCAAACGGAGCCGATCGTATGTGGGCACGCCAGGTTCAACCTCATAATGAAATGGGGAACATGCTCAACGCTCATAATGTAATGGGGAGCGGCGGCCTATGAAATTGCATGTACTGAAAATAATAAATTGCATCCAACAATAATTACACAACAGTTGAAACAAACTGAATACACATGTTCATGATATGATGTATGCACAATGGTTTAATTATAATATATATATAACAAGACACATGATACACCCCAAAACGTGATTAAAACGGGGAATTTGTAAAGATTCACTCACATTGGGTGCGTTGGATTGGAGATGGTGAGACGCGCACGAATTGGATGAGTGAAACAACGGGAAATACTAACCTAAATAATAACGAAAAAAAATATTAAATGAGTGGATTTTATTAAGGATTTTAATGAAACTTTTAGTTATATTTTTGTGAGTTTAAGGCTATTTTCTATCTTTAAAAATGTTATTTTTAAGTATTTTTAATTGATTTTTAAATTAAATTAAATAAATAAAAATATATAAAAAAATTGTTTATTTTGCGTTGACCGTTGACCGTTGACTTGTTGACCGGTTCGGTCAGTGGAATTGTTTGCGCCGGGTGAGGCTCGAACCCGAGACCTCCCGTACGCGTGCACGCAGCTCTACCAACTGAGCTACGTGTCTAACCCGAAATAATCTTGTTTTTAATTATATTTATATACTAATTCGGTTTAACCAAAATTCTTTTAATTTCAAAAACATTTTAATTCAACGAACCGGTGCCAGTATCAGGTTTCGAACTCGCGACGTGTGACTTAGTGTTGCACATAGTCCACCGCTGGACTGTGTGTCTAACCTGGTTATTATCTCGGTTTTTATTATACTTAACAACTAACGGAGTTAACCCGGTTCAGTTTTAAACAAAAAGGCATTTTATTACATAAGGAGTGCGTGTATCAGGAATCGAACTTGTGACATGCGACTATGTTTTGCACACAGTCCACCGCTGGACTGTGTGTCTAACCCGTTCATATTACTGATTTTAAATAAACTTATAACTTAACTAACTTCGTCTTCTACATTCAGATTACAGTCAACTGATTCACTAATCCGTTTCTTGTTTTTACGATTAACAAACATTCTTAATGCTAAAATGAAATGGCAGAGACGGTAATTAGGGGTGAACATACCGATGAACGGTTTATTTCAGAATTCCGGCAATGTGTCGGTCCCTGTTTTTATGCTCTTCAACTGAACAAGACAATTAACCGTTTTTATTAGCTAATCGTGAAATTGAAGTGATCAGCAAATGTTAACAGAGGGTTTGAATTCCCTTACCGATTCTCAGATGAATATAGAGATTTTCAGAATCTTTCCGGCGAACTGAAATTAGCTGAATACAGTGCCTGAATTCAATTTCAATTGAGAGGTTTAAGTTAGAAATAGCCTAACAATTGTTGAACTACAATGTTATTGAAAGATTTACCGTTTGAGGATGAATACGGTTTTCCGGCGAATTTTGCAGAAAATTCCGGCGAGTTGATTTAAGCGTTCTGACGAACTGAAAGTGTGACGAAAGTGAAATGGAATGTTGGTATGATGTTTCTGAGTCGCGAGAGGGGTCTGGAGTTGAAGTAATCTGGACTTGATTCTTTTCGGTTATAAAAACCGATAATAATGAAAATTGATGTTCAATCACTTCCGAATTGATTAACATCATCGGTTCATCGGTTATAAACGTGAATGTGCGAGTAATCAAACGATTTGACGATTGAATTGCCGATTTCCGTTTCTCAGTTGGCGCAACCGGTTTAACCGAGTTTGTGTATAAATGTTATTTGTTTCCTAGAGATAACAGAAAATAACAAGTGGCGGAGTGGTGATGTGAGTGTGTGTTAAGTCGTTGGAGTTGTAAACCAGCTGACCCGGGTTCGAGTCCCGGCAGCAACATTTCTTTTTTATTTATTTTGTTTTCACTATTTATCAATTATAATTTTTATAGTTTAGTTTGTTTATTAATTATGTATCATTAAAAACCAAAATAACCATAAATACACAACGTGACATTTATAACTTGATATTCGATTACAAAACGGAGTGGGTTTGGAAACCCGTTTTGACAAATGTTACAGTTTTAGCATTAGTTTTAGTGTTTAATATTAGTATTTAGGGTTTAGCTTTACGGTTTAGCATTAGTTTAGCTTTAGGGTTTAGGATTAGTTTGTGTTTAGTATTAGCATTAGGGTTTAGCTTTAGGATTTAGCATGGGTTTAGCTCTAGGGGTTAGGGTTTAGTTTTAGGTTTTAACATAGGGTTTATGCTTTAGCTTTAGTGTTTAGGGTCTAGAGATTTTTTGCTTGGAGAAATGTGTGGTCCAGATGACTTATCAAGTTTCTCAAATAGGGTGTTATTCTCTTAGAATCCCTACCCTATATATATATATATATATATGATAAGGATCCGTTAGGAACCACCCTTTATTGCGAGAACCGCGAGAACCAGTGTGAACACATGGCATTTTTGCAATTATATTATGTTTATAGAAAACACGCGTTCTTTTTTTTTCTTATGTTGTTGTCCGTTTTAGGGTTTCAAGAGTTCACCGGTTCACGGTAAATCGGATGAGAGGCATTCACGGTGGTTTCATGGCGGCGGAGAGCCGTGCACGGGGTTTTCGCTGCAGACTTATAGCCAGTGTTCACAAATTTCATGGCGGTTGCAGTCGGCACAGTGTTCACCGGCAGCATATGGCGTCTTCTGATTCATCACGTGTCGATCCTCATATATCTGATGATCCTCTGCATACATTGTCTGAATGTCATTATCATACAAAATCTGATGCCGACTTTGGTGGTCCATCTGTTGTCAATCCCGTTAACAGTCACAGAATTACGTCTAAAGCAGTTGAAAGTCGATATACCGTTCAAGGATTTGAAATTCAGACTCTTAACTCTATGTCTTCATCAGACAGTGTTATCTTATATGATAATGTTAATGTATCTGATCGCTCATTATCTTGTGACACTACTTTGACTGGTACAACACCTACAAATACAGAACTTCAGCCTGATTCTGGTTTTGATGATGATGATGACGGTGTTGATCTCAATGATACCGATGATGAATATCCTGATGATGATTCTGAACACCCTGGATACGTACAAGAACCTAAGCCAACTCTTAGACGTTCAACCAGGCGTCGTAAATCGTAAATTGACCAATCCAAATTTATGATTCTTGAATTAACTATTTATGACGATAAACAAATTCCAATCAGTAGTCGTTTGATTATGTTTTTTAGTTGTTTGATGTGGATTACCAAACTTGCATTTCGATTATGTTTTTTAGTTGTTTTGATGTGCAGTACCAAACTTAACGTATTGACAAAAAGATGCACATATGCATACATGTTTTTCTGTTTAACTTAACATAGTCATTGATATGAAAAAGAAAAGATGCACATGCGCAATATACGTTTCCTAATAATGCTCATATGCACCATACATTTTTTAACAACATACAAGCATCGCTTTGATATGTATATACATACATTGCTTTAATATACATAATGCATCCTTTGATATACATAATACATCGACATATGATTACTATTTTGAATAATGCACATGTGCATACATACATAATTTATCCGATACGAATATAGCCATTTGTGATACATTTCATAATACAAAATTGTACATTGAATTAATTTATACATATGTGCCTACCCACCATTTCATTTTCTAAACAACATAATATATCTTGTATTAACAAACATACCTACATGTAAAACGTTGTAACAATATATGCACATGTGCATACCCAACATTCCATTTAATAAACAACATGATACATCATATATCACTAAGCATATCAATTTGTAACATGTTATATATTAATATCATACCTGAACAGTCAAATACATGTTCATCCAAACCACCACTTTGTAAATTTACCATATTCATGCACATGTGCATAAAGCATCAGCCAGGTGTAAACTCCTAATTACAACTATTGTCAACCAAATATACCCATGCCACATCAGTTAGCCACTTACTATTGCCTAAACAAAAACAGAAAAAACACAAACACTATAAGTTTCATTTTCATAAATCACCCACATATAACATCCATAACATCATACTTTCTGGTCCTTTTCCATTTGCTACTCACATCCCAGCATTCCTCTTGCTTCAACGCCTCTTCGTCTAACTTCTGCTTAACTCTTTTATCTGTGAATCCATGTATTGTTTCTTTGGCGGTCTTCATAATAGATCCTTTGTACACGTTTGCCTGTGATAACAACAATTTTGTTGCTATCTTCATTCTCACGTTCTTCAGTTGCATATCCTAATTATCTTTACGTGTACTAAAACCGCAATCAAAACTCACACCGTAGTCATTGAAATTATCAGTTGTTGCCCATTCCAACTTCTTTCTCGACATCGTTGCATTCTTCATGCGCGTCGCCATCGGATGTTTGACCACAAAATGTGCCAGTTAGGCTATCAGTTTTTAGCTGCAACATACTTCCAAACCCCATGTTTTTCACTGCATCCTTATGTTTTTTGGACAATGCGTCTAACCCCATCAAAAGTTGATGTGGTGATAAATGTGTCCGTATCGATCATCAATTGACCGCTCTCGCAACTTTTTTACTTTGTGTCTTTTTAGCTCTTGATGATATAATTCCTTTCTTTGAATCTGTTTATTAACGCAAGACGATGCGCATGTGCAAACATAAGAATATATGTTATAAAATGTTTGTACATAATAATGCACATGTGCATTTGAAAGTTTGATTAATTATTTTAAATAACACGTGCCATCAACATCATTGTTATCCACCTTATCATCTTTTGCTATGATTTTTGATTTTACCAACCTTCTGTTCTTCATCATACGTACTCCATCAAAACCTTTAGTTGTTGTTTTGTCGTGTTTCCGTTTGCTCGTCCTTCTGTTGACATTCTTATCCTTTTGCACCTTTAGCATGCCTGCATTCATAAATTTAATGTGTTTGCATAAATTATAACATTTAAAAAACAAAAATAATTTTAAGTGTCACACCCCGACCCGCAGCGGAATAAGAGTCGGGGCATAATTGGGTTATCACCAAAGCTCATGATATTTACTAATATGTTTCATATTTATTAAATTCAAAATTACATCCTCAATATTCTAAACATGTTCATACAAATACAAAGAAAGATAATCAACTAAAAAATCCAAAGTCTAAACCAGTTTATTCTTCTAAGCCATCCTATGTGTTTCTTGCTGCAGCTGGATCACCTGTATCATGTGTAAAAATGGGGGATTTTGGGTCAACATAAGTTGGCGAGTGAACCTTGTTAGAAAAACATTTATTATTGATCTCTTGTTATCTTTATCAGGAAAAATTGTGTAATAATCATATGTGAGCAAACGTAATTAAATCATACAATAACAATAACAACAACAAACAATAACTTACAATAACATACAATAACAAACCAACTTGCATGAATATAACACATGAATGAAACTGTATATGTTGGCAACGTCACGTTCACGCTCATAATGTAATGGGGAACGGACGGCCTATGATGAATGTCTGTGCGATCAAGGCTCAATCAAACGGAGCCGATCGTATGTTGGCAACGCCTGGTTCACGCTCATAATGTAATGGGGAACAGCTCAACGCTCATAATGTAATGGGGAGCGGCGGCCTATGATAATGTATGTACTGAAAAATGATAAATATAATCTAAACAATAACCACACAACCAGTTAATACATGTTGAATACACATTTGTTCATGGATATGATAGATGCACAATAGTTTAAATGTGATAAATAATAAGACACATGATACACCCCAAAAACGTGATTTAAAACGGGGAATTTGTCGAGATTCACTCACTTTGGGTGCGTTCGGTTGAAGATGATGAAATGCGCACGAGTTTAGAGGATTGATCGACGAGAATTAACTAACCTAAATAACAACGAAAGGTATGGTAAATGAGTGGATTTTATTAATAATTTTAATAGGATTTTTAGATATATTTTTGTGAGTTTTAAGGCTATTTTCTATCTTTAAAAACATTATTTTTAAGTATTTTTAATTGATTTTTAAATTAAATAAATAAATAAAAAATATATAAAAATGTTGACTTTTGCGTTGACCTTTGACCATTGACCATGACTGTTGACTGTTTGACCGGTTCATGTGTGCGTCGGGTAAGGCTCGAACCCGAGACCTCCCGTACGCGTGCACGCAGCTCTACCAACTGAGCTACGTGTCTAACCCGAAATATTTCTGTTTTTAATTATATTTATATACTGTTTTAATTTATTCAAAATTCGTTTATTTTTAAAAAGGATTTTAATTATCGAACCGGTGCCGTCAACAGGTCTCGAACCCGTGTGATTTAGTGTTGCACACAGTCCACCGCTGGACTGTGTGTCTAACTTGGTTAATATACTGATTTTTATTATACTTAACATCTAATTGCGAGTGGATCCGGTTCAGTTTAAAAAAATGAACATTTTTATTACAGAGAATGTGCGTGTGTCAAGGATCGAACTCGGGACGTATGCGTATTGTTTGCACACAGTCCACCGCTGGACTGTGTGTCTAACCCGTTTATAATACCGATTTTAATTAATCTTATAATCATAATAGACTTCATCTTCTTCGTTCAAATCACAGACAACGGTTAAGCCAACTGTTTCTTGTTTAATTCGGTAATGAACATTATAAGAAATTGAAAGGTAATGAACGGAGAGGGTTTGGGGAAAGGATGTACCGAACAGGTGTCTTTCACAGAACTCCGGCAATGATTCGTCGGCTCTGTTTTGTGAACTTCGGCTGTTAGGATCAATTAACTGTTTTGATTGATTAGATATGAAATTGAACTACTGAGCAACGATTATCAGTAGGTTTAAATGATCGTACCGGCTCACGGCGTGATTCTGGAAATTTCAGAAGTTTTTCGGCGAAAGCAGAATTTCCGACAACGTCGTCTGGGATTGATTCTGGGTGATGGATTGATGTTAGTAATGGTCTATCAATGGAATGGAACAGAAAGAGTCGAGGTATTTACCGTTTTGAGGTGAGTCTCGGTTTTCCGGCGACTTGCAGAGAATTCCGCCTACTTTTAGAAATTTCGTCCCGAAATTTAAGTAGTAGTAGTAGGAAAAAGATACGGGTATTTTTCGCGCATTGAGTCTTCACGTTCCCAAGTAAACTCAGGTCCCCGTTTTGACTCCCAGCGTACCCTAACAATTGGAATACGATTCCGTCTTAAACGTTTTTCTCCGAAGTCCATGATCTCTACTGGTCTTACAATGAAATGCATAGATTCATCAATCTGAATATCTTCTAGAGGAATATGGAGGTTCTCGTCGGCGAGGCACTTCTTCAAGTTTGATACGTGGAATGTGGGTGAATTCTGTTGAGTTCTTCTGGTAGATCAAGCTTATATGCTACAGGTCCTACTCTTTCGAGTATATTGAAAGGTCCTACGTAGCGTGGTGCTAGCTTGCCTTTCTGTCCAAAACGAACTACTCCCTTCCACGGTGATACTTTTAAAAGTACATGATCACCAATGTTAAACTCCAAAGGCTTTCGTCGTTTATCTGCATAACTCTTTTGACGACTTTGAGCCGCTAGAATATTGTTTCGAATTTGATGGATCTTGTCTGTGGTTTCTTGAATCAATTCTGGACCAGTGATTTGAGCTTCCCCAATTTCGTGCCAACATACTGGAGATCGGCACTTACGACCATATAAAGCTTGAAAAGGTGCCATGCCGATACTTGAATGATAGCTGTTGTTGTACGAAAATTCAACTAATGGTAGATGAGCGTCCCAATTTCCCTTGAAGTCTATGACACATGCTCGAAGCATATCTTCAAGAGTTTGTATGGTGCGTTCAGATTGTCCATCAGTTTGAGGATGATAAGCGGTACTGAGGTCTAATCGTGTACCCAAAGCGGCTTGAACGGCTTGCCATGTTCGTGAAGTGAAATGTCCATCACGATCTGAAATAATGATTAACGGTACACCATGACGGCTTACGATTTCGCTGATGTAGATACGAGCTAACTTCTCGTTCTTGAAATCTTCGCGGATTGGGATAAAGTGAGCTGATTTTGTAAGACGATCAATGATTACCCATATAGTGTCATACCCACCAGAAGTGCGAGGTAACCCGGTAATGAAGTCCATGGTTATGTTTTCCCACTTCCATATGTGTATTTCAGGTTGGACCAGAAGTCCTGAGGGTCTTTGATGTTCAGCTTTCACCTTGGAACATGTAAGGCACTTGGAAACAAAAACAGCAATATCCTTTTTCATTCCAGGCCACCAGTAGGTGTATCGAAGGTCTTGATCCATTTTGTCGGCTCCTGGGTGTATAGAGTATCGTGTTTTGTGTGCCTCATTCATAAGGAATTCACGAAGGTTGTTGTGGTCAGGAATCCATATGCGATCTAGATAGTACAGAATACCGTCAGATTTAGTTTCAATTGTAAGTTCAGCTCCACAGGACAGCTCCTTTCGTACGTCGTCTACTGTTATTGAAACATGTTGGGCTTCTCGAATTTGATCTTTGATGTCGGTTATGATTTGCGAACATAGAAGACGAATGGAGTTCGCATAACCCTTTCGACTGAGTGCATCAACCACCACATTTGCCTTGCAAGGGTGATACCGAATTTCACAGTCGTAGTCATTAAGAAGTTCGACCCATCTTCGTTGCCTCATGTTTAACACCTTTTGGTTGAAGATATGTTGAAGACTCTTGTAGTCAGTGTATATTTCACACTTAGTACCGTAGAGATAATGTCTCCATATCTTAAGAGCGAACACAACGGCTCCAAGTTCTAGGTCGTGGGTGGTGTAGTTCTTCTCATGAGTTTTGAGTTGTCTAGAAGCATAAGCTATCACCTTTCCTCTTTGCATTAGAACACAGCCTAGTCCTTGCCCTGACGCGTCGCAATAAACCACGAAGTCATCACAACCTTCAGGAAGAGTGAGGATAGGTGCATCACAGAGTTTTTGTTTAAGGGTCTGGAAGGCTTCTTCTTGTTTGGGTCCCCAAATGAAGGGTTTCCCTTTATGAGTTAAAGCCGTGAGTGGTACAGCAATGCGGGAGAAATTTGAAATGAAACGGCGATAATAACCAGCCAAACCAAGGAATGATCTTACTTCAGTTGGTGTACGTGGCTCTTGCCATTCTTGTACTGCTTTGATCTTTGAGGGGTCGACGTGTATTCCCTTGTCATTGACGACATGTCCAAGGAATTGTACCTCTTTTAACCAGAATTCGCATTTGGAGAATTTGGCGTAGAGCTTTTCATTCTCTAAGAGTGTAAGGATGAGTCGAAGGTGCCGTTCATGATCAGACTTAGACTTTGAGTAAATAAGGATGTCGTCGATGAAGACTATAACAAAGCGATCAAGATAGGGTTTGCAGACTCTGTTCATTAGATCCATGAAGACAGCTGGAGCGTTGGTTAAACCAAATGCATGACCATGAATTCATAATGACCATAACGAGTTCGGGAGGCGGTCTTTGGGACGTCTTCTTCATGTACTCTGAGTTGATGATAACCAGAACGAAGGTCGATTTTTGAAAAACAGCTAGCGCCTTGAAATTGGTCAAGAAGATCATCAATGCGAGGTAATGGATAGCGGTTCTTGACCGTTAACTTGTTGAGTTCAGTCGATGCACATGCGAAACGTTCCATCTTTCTTCTTCACAAAAAGGACAGGTGCACCCCAAGGTGAGGAGCTAGGACGTATGAATCCTTTGTCAGTCAACTCTTGCAATTGACTGGCTAGCTCTTGCATTTCGGAGGGGGCTAACCTATAAGGAGACTTTGCAACTGGTGTAGCACCAGGTATAAGATCAATGCGGAATTCGACTTCTCTCACGGGAGGAAGTCCTGAGATGTCGTCAGGAAAAACTTGCGGAAAATCTTTTACTATTGGGATGTCTTCAAGTTTCTTCTCCATGGTTCCCTTTTTGACGACATGAGTTAGAAATGCGACATAATTCTTGCGGAGATATTTTCGAGCTTGAAGACAGGACATTAATCTGGGTCCTTTCGATGGGGTTTCTCCAAAGATTCGTAGAGTCTGACCGTTTGTAAGAGGAATGCGTATAAACTTTTCGCGGCATACGACTTCAGCCTGATGTTGACTGAGCCAGTCCATACCAATTATAATGTCAAAGCTTCCCAACTTCATAGGAATGAGGTCAACTGGAAAATCATGATCGTTTAAGGTGAGAGTACAATTGCGTATAATAGAGTTTAATGAGACCGGTTTTCCGTCAGTAACTTCTACTGTTATGGATTCCATGAGCTTAACACGAGTTTGGTTGAGGATGGGTTCAAATTCTAAGGACACAAAACTTTTATCCGCGCCAGTATCAAACAACATGGATGCATAACTACCATTGATAAGAAATGTACCGTTAACCACATTGCTGTCAGCTCTAGCCTGATTAGCGTTGATGTTGAAAGCTCTTCCTCTTGCAGGTGGAGGAGCTTGGTTAGCCTGATTCACCGGATTTGCTTGGGCTTGAGCATGTATAATGTTTACCAAACGTGGACAAGTGTTTCTAAAGTGGCTTGGGTCTCCACAATTGTAGCAAGCCTGCATAGGTTGCACCATGGGGTAGTTGGGTTGGTAGTAGGATTGGGCTAAATGTTGGGTAGGTGGTAGTAGTAGAGGTTGTTGGGCTTGACCCATTATTTGATGGTGGGTTTGGGTTGAGGGCTGGTGGCGGTTCGTCCGCTGAGGTATGCGACAGGTTTGAACGGTGTGACCTGCGCGACCACAGCCGGTGCAATGTTGGCAGGGATGATCAGGAAAATGATGGTATTGGCAACGGTTGCATTTTGGGAATGGGCCAGAGTATGGCCTTTTATATGGTGCAGGTGAGGGGGCAACTTGGGTAATGGGTGCAGCAGGGATAGGGAAATTCGTTTGTGTGACAGCAAAGTTTCTGGTGTTACGCTTCCTCTTGTTAGCAAACTTAGAGGAGGAGGTGGAATGGTTTGAAGTTTGGCCCTCAACGGGGGCTTTCTTTTTCTCATCTTTAAATTTACCGTTGCGAATTCGATTCTCGGTAAGCTCAGTAGCTAGTTCCATAGTAGCTTCAAGTGTGCTGGCGAAGTGCTGAGAACCGAGTCTTGAATTTTCGAGGGAAGACCTCGAATATAGTGCTCGACTAAGCGGTAAACTGGGGTGAACAAGTTAGGGACCATTTGGTTCAACTCTAAGAACCTCTTGTTGTAGGAAGTATGATCTCCCTCCTTTTGCTTCAATGAATGAAATTCATCCTCTAACTTTTTAATCTCACTTCTAGGGCAGAAGCGTCTCGTCATGATTTCCCTTAACTCCTCCAACGTTAAGGCCATTGCATCCTCGATTCCTCTCTTACCCTTTTCAGTATTCCACCAGGTAAGAGCTACCCCAAATAGTCTCCCAGTTGCGTATCATACCTTGCGATCCTCGGGACAATCGCAGTTGAGGAAGGTGTTTTCCATTTCCTCAAACCAGTGGAGGAGAGCAGTGACACCTTCGGTCCCTTCAAATTTCGGAGGATCGCAAGACTTGAAATGTTTATATGAGCACTTTTTGGTATGAGGGTTGCCGATGTCTGGTCTTCTTGCTGGGGAGGATTGGTGGGATTTGTGGCGAGAGCTTGTTGTACTTGAACCACAATGTTAGGAAGCACCGCGGCCATTTGTTTTGCGATTTGAGTGGCCAAGCGTTCGTGTGACCTTCTTGATCTTCTACCCCCTCGTTGTTGCCTAGCCGACATCTACAAGAAATACATAAGAAGATTGTGAGTTTATACATAAGAAGATTGTGAGTTTATGGAGTCTTTTTAGGTGTCATGTGTCTTAAAGAAAATAAAAACAACATAAATATCAATAATGCAACTACATCCGTAGGATGTCTTGGGTTTGCTCATGTTGGGCCTCAAATGTCCCCCATACCTTCACCTGTATAGTCATGTGGGCCCCCATGACTATTGGCTTGGTAGGATTCACATTAGTATTGGCGGTTTAACACTCGCATCACCCGAATGAAAACCATGAAATATGTTTACGAGATGTATGGTCGGAAGGTGTCCAGGTGTAGACACAATGACAACTCAAAGTGGGGTTAGCTCACACGACGTTTGGTATAGCATGCTTTGGCCTAATAGGTACTTCGTACTCTCATCGTTAGTCCCCAGGTAGGCAAACTGGTCCTTTATTTTGGATTTATACGAATGCCAAGCCTAGACAGGACGTTCCGACTACCGGTACTTGTACCCTTCCAGTTACTACATGCCCGTCACAAGAACTCACTTTGATGTGATTTGAAAATACAAAAATCATTGCAAAAACAATCATATAAATGATGTGGTGTGTGCTCTCATTGATATGATATGTTATGAGAATATAATTCATGATAGGCATTATATAATAATATGTACTTATGAACATGCTTGCATAACATTGAGTGTAACATTAAACATAAAACATATAAACATCATGAATTTTGCATGTAACACACAAAAATTAAAAATTCTAATCAACTATAGTATAGGCTCTAAGGGTCTAATAAGCTATCCTATATCCCTATAGTCATGGCTCTGATACCAATCTGTCACACCCCGACCCGCAGCGGAATAAGAGTCGGGGCATAATTGGTTATCACCAAAGCTCATGATATTTACTAATATGTTTCATATTTATTAAATTCAAAATTACATCCTCAATATTCCAAACATGTTCATACAAATACAAAGAAAGATAATCAACTAAACAATCCAAAGTCTAAACCAGTTTATTCTTCTAAGCCATCCTATGTGTTTCTTGCTGCAGCTGGATCACCTGTATCATGTGTAAAAATGGGGGATTTTGGGTCAACATAAGTTGGCGAGTGAACCTTGTTAGAAAAACATTTATTATTGATCTCTTGTTATCTTTATCAGGAAAAATTGTGTAATAATCATATGTGAGCAAACGTAATTAAATCATACAATAACAATAACAACAACAAACAATAACTTACAATAACATACAATAACAAACCAACTTGCATGAATATAACACATGAATGAAACTGTATATGTTGGCAACGTCACGTTCACGCTCATAATGTAATGGGGAACGGACGGCCTATGATGAATGTCTGTGCGATCAAGGCTCAATCAAACGGAGCCGATCGTATGTTGGCAACGCCTGGTTCACGCTCATAATGTAATGGGGAACAGCTCAACGCTCATAATGTAATGGGGAGCGGCGGCCTATGATAATGTATGTACTGAAAAATGATAAATATAATCTAAACAATAACCACACAACCAGTTAATACATGTTGAATACACATTTGTTCATGGATATGATAGATGCACAATAGTTTAAATGTGATAAATAATAAGACACATGATACACCCCAAAAACGTGATTTAAAACGGGGAATTTGTCGAGATTCACTCACTTTGGGTGCGTTCGGTTGAAGATGATGAAATGCGCACGAGTTTAGAGGATTGATCGACGAGAATTAACTAACCTAAATAACAACGAAAGGTATGGTAAATGAGTGGATTTTATTAATAATTTTAATAGGATTTTTAGATATATTTTTGTGAGTTTTAAGGCTATTTTCTATCTTTAAAAACATTATTTTTAAGTATTTTTAATTGATTTTTAAATTAAATAAATAAATAAAAAATATATAAAAATGTTGACTTTTGCGTTGACCTTTGACCATTGACCATGACTGTTGACTGTTTGACCGGTTCATGTGTGCGTCGGGTAAGGCTCGAACCCGAGACCTCCCGTACGCGTGCACGCAGCTCTACCAACTGAGCTACGTGTCTAACCCGAAATATTTCTGTTTTTAATTATATTTATATACTGTTTTAATTTATTCAAAATTCGTTTATTTTTAAAAAGGATTTTAATTATCGAACCGGTGCCGTCAACAGGTCTCGAACCCGTGTGATTTAGTGTTGCACACAGTCCACCGCTGGACTGTGTGTCTAACTTGGTTAATATACTGATTTTTATTATACTTAACATCTAATTGCGAGTGGATCCGGTTCAGTTTAAAAAAATGAACATTTTTATTACAGAGAATGTGCGTGTGTCAAGGATCGAACTCGGGACGTATGCGTATTGTTTGCACACAGTCCACCGCTGGACTGTGTGTCTAACCCGTTTATAATACCGATTTTAATTAATCTTATAATCATAATAGACTTCATCTTCTTCGTTCAAATCACAGACAACGGTTAAGCCAACTGTTTCTTGTTTAATTCGGTAATGAACATTATAAGAAATTGAAAGGTAATGAACGGAGAGGGTTTGGGGAAAGGATGTACCGAACAGGTGTCTTTCACAGAACTCCGGCAATGATTCGTCGGCTCTGTTTTGTGAACTTCGGCTGTTAGGATCAATTAACTGTTTTGATTGATTAGATATGAAATTGAACTACTGAGCAACGATTATCAGTAGGTTTAAATGATCGTACCGGCTCACGGCGTGATTCTGGAAATTTCAGAAGTTTTCTGGCGAAAGCAGAATTTCCGACAACGTCGTCTGGGATTGATTCTGGGTGATGGATTGATGTTAGTAATGGTCTATCATAGGAATGGAACAGAAAGAGTCGAGGTATTTACCGTTTTGAGGTGAGTCTCGGTTTTCCGGCGACTTGCAGAGAATTCCGGCGATGATCAGAAAGTAATTCCGACGACCAGAAAATAGAGTAAACGTGAAATTAGAAGCTCTGGGAATGTAATTGAATCGTGAGATGAGGATTTTGTTGAAGTAATTCCATAAATGAATGTTTTCGGTTAAAAAAACCAAACATCACCTGAATTCAAGTTCATTAACGACTGAATTGATTTAAAAAGTCGGTTTATCGGTTATGATCAAGATTCCGCGAGCACTCAAACGTCTTGGACGGTTTGAAAGCCGATATCGGTTTCAGTTGGCGCAACAGGTTGATTCTCAGTTGAACATATGATTTAATTGCTTCCTAGAATTCACAAAAAGATCAAGTGGCGGAGTGGTTATATGTGCGCGAGTTAAGGCTTTGACTCACCGGCTGACCCGGGTTCGAATCCCGGCAGCCGGTTTTTATTTATTTATTTATTTTCACTTTTTATTAATTATAGTTTTTAAATTCTAATTTATTTATTAATTATGCATCGCTTAAAACTAAAATTAAACATAAATACGCAACGAAATATATATAACTTGATATTCGATTACAAACGAAGCGGGTTTGGAAAAACCCGTTTTTTGACAAATGTTACATTAAGGATTCACATGTGCATAAACTCAGATTTCATCATTAAAAAAATAATATTAACAATAAATAATCAACAGATTCTAACCTTTTTGTTTAACATTCGTGTATTCGTCTTCCGTTGCATCTCCGGCATTCTTTTCGACCCTTCATCCCTTGACTTTAGGACAAATGTTACTTTTTTTATTTTTTTTCCATCGATGATCTACAATGAGCATGTGTATCAACTTTAATTTTTGATCAACATTCAAAATATGCACACGCATACATGTGCATAAACATTAAATACCTTAATAACATATGCTGACAAATTATGCACATGTAACATATTCTGTCTAGCTATGCACATGTGCATAACTATATATCACATAATTATACCTTATTAATATATTCTAACAAGAAATACACATTCACATAATTGTATATCACACCAGAAAACACTAAAATAAAACTAAATCCCTCAAAAAACACCAAAATAAAACTAAAAACGATTATAGATCATTGATGCACACGTGAGGCTCCTATTCAAAGTCATATGCATCAACATTATCTACCTTGTTAACCGATTATTGCAAACTATGCACACGTACATATTAACCTATTATAACAATTTATGCACATGTGCATAACTATATAGATCACAAATTTACTTTATTATCCTGTTATGTGTAAGCATATTCTGTCAAAAAATATGCACATGTGTATAACTATATAGATCACAAAATTACCTTATTATCCTGTTCTGTGTAAGCCTATTATGTCAAAAAATATGCACATGTGCATATCTATATAGATCACAACATTACCTATTATCCTATTCCGTGTAAACATATACTGTCAAAATATGCGCATGTGCATAACCATAACTATGCACATGTGCATTAACATGACATAACTTATCAACAGTTATAATTCAGTAAAAAGACCCTAACATTTACCAAATCAAATTTCGTGTTGCCAATCATATCTAACACTATTCACATAACATTATTCAGTAAGAAAAACTACATAAAAAACACATAACTACTACATTACATATAGTTCTATCACGACATTTGCCCCTATTCACTCAAAAATCATATATATAACACAATTTTCAATAATGCAGATATGAAACGACTATTAAGTTTCATAATCACATAATAACATATCTGAATCGACGATTAAGAGTTGTATTATCATATACGACTACAAAACAAAGTGTATGAACTTACAAATTCACATAACGGTGCAACGGTGAATCGCGAGTCCGTTAGACGACGTGTGTTCTTCAGATTATCGTTTTGCCCTAATTTCGAATTGACGACGAATGCGCGATCGATGATTATGTTCTTATTGCACGAAAATCGATCATACGACAAATTTTGATAACGAACTGCTGATGTTGTGGAGCGTCGAACTTGATTTTGTATGAATCGCTATGATGGATTGCACGAATTGATGATGCTTGTGGGATTGTCGGGCGTGATTAATTGATAGAGTGTGATTTATTTTTTGTTTGAAGTCCAATATTAGAGGATGCAGGAGAGGAGCAGTTAATTTAAAGGTTTAATGTATTTACAATAATGCCCCCTATTCACAATGGTTCTCGCAATAAAGGTGGTTCTCTAATGAATCCTCCCTATAGATATATATATGTATATATATATATATATATATATATATATATGTATCAATATATGTTGTAAATAGAAAATAAGTATAAATAATAGTTTTAATATTACTGATACTATCGGAACAACATCAGTACGTACCAAATAACATCGATATAGTTTTTTTATTATTAGCGTAATCATTTTCTTATTATCATGTACGATTCGATAAAGTTCTATTCAAACGGGTCATATATAGTTGATTTTTTTATTATCACATACCGAACATATACCAACCAAACTGTATTGGTAACGGTATCGTATTCGGTTTTATAGTTTTCTCAACGTAGCGGTATAAAATTCATTGAACCCAAAGTTATATTTGCAATAAAGTATTTTTTGGTATCGTAAACTATATCGAGTGTCTATACGAAACTCGTATCGTAACTGACCGGTACCGACCGAACAACACCGGTATCGGTATAGGTATTCGTTTTTATTGTTTTCGGTCGATGTACAAGACGTGTCGATTGGAAACGATTGCTATACCAAGTGGAGATATCATACTTGTACCGTAATAAACCAAAACGATAATCAGCAAAGGCCGGCAACGAAACGCTTGTGAATCCCATTATATTTTATATATGTAATTGGAAATTGGGTATGAATAGTGGTTTTGATTTTAAAATGATACATATAGCTTTTAATATTATAAACTTTATTATTATATTTATTTTAAGTTTTAATATTTTTTTCCTTTTATAAAACCATATTTCCTTTCCCATTTGTTTTTTGTTTTTAATAATTCTTTTTTGTTTTTAAATTGTACTTCCTTTATCAATTAGTTTTACGTCTCTTTAATAACTTTTGTTCGTTAATTTTTTTCCCTTGTATCAGTTTTGTTAAAAACGAAGTTGTATTTAAAATTGAGTATTTATTTGGTATCGTAAAATGGTACGATAATAAACTAAACCGATTATACTGGTTTGGCTTTCTAAACAATATTCATTTTCAAATAACGTTAGTTTTACATTATTATTTGTTCTGTTTTGGCACAATATGCAACGCCAACAAGTATAATTGGAAAGTGCTCATAAATAGAAAATTGATTTTTATAATAATATATGTAGTTTTTTTTTCATACTTTTATGATTTCAGTATTACAAGAAATTAATATTATATTTACATTAACCTTTAACAAATTTCTTTAATTTTAGCTTTTAATGTTTTTTCTTTTTTAGTATTACTAATACCGTCTGAACAATATCAATACTATACCGTACCGTATAACATTGGTATAGTTTTTTTATTATTAGCATCATTATTTGCTTATTATTAAGTCCAATTCAATAAAGTTCTATTCGAACAATCCATATATAGTTGATTTATTATATCATCACAAACCGAACATAAACTGACCAAACACCATTGGTAACGGTACTGTATTCGTTTTTATAGTTTTCTTGACGTGCCTCTATAAAATTCATTGAACAGAAAGTTATATACCCAATAAAGTATATTTTTGGTATCGTAAGTAATATTGAGTGTCTGTACAATACTGGTATTGTCACGAACCGATACCGACCAACAACACCGATACCGATGCATGTATTCGTTTTTATTGTTTTTAATCGATGTAAAACACGTGTAGATTGGCAGCGATTGTTATGCCGAGAGGTATTACAGGTACTACAATGAGCCAGACTGATAATGACCAAAGGCCCGCAGCGAAGCATACGAGAATATTACTTTAAAATATATATATATATGGAAAAGAAAAAAGGGTAAATGCACGGTACCCCCTGACCGCGGGAGGGTTCTCTCTCCCCAAGCTAGCTTAGCCCCATAGCTGCCTGGCCGTTACTACCCAGCAGGATTATTCGGGCCGAGTTGGACTCGAATCCGCGTCCTCCCGTTTGGAATGGGTGAGGCTGGCCACTGGGCTTACACCCCGTGGTTCTCTCTCTCTCTCTCTATATATATATATATATATATATTTATATTTATATATATATAGTGGAGAGTTCAAATGAGAAGAAAAATTTTATTAGAATAAAAAGAATAACTTTTCAACTAATAGAAATTCTCTATTTACTTCATTTAATGTGTGTATTTAATATTATGAAAAATGGTATATAGGTAAATCTATAATTGTCATTAATTAGCTAATTAATTAAACTTGTAACTTGTTTTTTAATATACTTTTACAAGATAAAATAATTTATGGTGAATGACAATTTTCGACATGTGTAGAATTAATTTTAGTATGTATAGGATGAATTTGAAATGTGTTGGGTAAATTCCGATAAGTATAAGATATATGTATGATAAATTTTGAAATGTGTAGGATATTATGTTTTTGTTTTATTAATAAGAGATAATATAATTAATGAGAGGAACTATAAACTATTTAATGTTTTACCATTATGCATTTTCTTCTTTTTCTTCTCACATTAAATTTCTTCTCCAATGAACATTCTCCCCACACACACACACACACACATATATATATATATATATATATATATATGATTGGAAAGTGGATATTAATAGTGTTTTTTTATAATGATATATAGTTTTTGAATATTTTATTATTTAATATTATGACAGTTTATTATTGTGTTTATTTTAAGTTTTAATAGTTTTTTTTTTCCTTTTTTTAAAACCATATTTCCTTTCCCATTTGTTTTTTGTTATAATAATTCCTTTTTTGTTTTAACAATTTCTTTTTTGTTTTTTAAATTATATTTCCTTTATCAATTAATTTCATATCTTTAATAACTTTTGTACGTCAATTTTTTCCCTGGACATTATCATATAAGTTTTTGTTAGAAACGAAGTTGTATTCAAAATTGAGTATTTATTTGGTATCATAAAATGCTGCGATAATAAATTGAACCGATTCTAATGGTTTGCCATTCTAAACAACATTATTCATTTTCAAATAATGTTTGTTTTACATTATCATTTATTCCGTTTTGCCGGAACACGAATTTCAACAAGTATAATTGGAAAGTGATCATGAATAGAAATTTGATTTTTATAATAATATATAGTTTTTTCTGTACTTTTATCATTTCATTATTACAATAGATTATTTTTATATTTACTTTAACATTAAACATATTTCTTTAGTTTTAACTTTTAATGATTTTCTTTTATTAATATTACTAATTCTGTATGAACAACATTGGTAGCGTATCGTATAACATTGGTATAGTTTTTTTTCTATTATTAGCGTAATCATGTGTTTATTATTATGTACAATTCGATAAAAGTTCTATTCGAATGAGTAATATATAGTTGATTTTTTTATCATCACAAACCGAACATATACCGACCAAACAACATTGGTAACCATACCGTATTCGTTTTTATAGTTTTCTCGACGTGTCGGTATAAAATTAATTGAACATAAAGTTTATTTGCAATAAAGTACTTTTGGGGATCGTAACAGACTGATACTGACCGAACAACACTGGTATCGGTACATGTATTCGCTTTTATTGTTTTTTTCAATTGATGTAAAACATGTATCTATTGGTAACGATTGTTATGCCGAGTGCTGGTATGGGTATCGTGATGAACTAGACCGATAACGATCGAAGGCACGCAACGAAACGCACAGTAATCACACAAGTTTATATATAAGAGCGAGCCCTGATTGGTGTTAATCATATCACTCATTTTGTTGACAATTTTTGTATCTTAAGTTACTCTGGATGCAACCCGCTATATCCAAAGTACCAAAATCACACCAAACAATAAGGATCTTACACAACAGTTTTTATTAAATCTCACCCAAAATATCTAAATTCATAAACATTTGATTAAACTACTCTTTGTCGACTCAGGATGTTTAGACTTGCAAAATGTTCCACAAGATAAGTCTAAAATGTAAACTTGCATCTTGCAATTCCGAAACGACGTATCCTTAATAACTGGATCAGATGGAGGATCCCTTATATAGACCAGTGATATTTACATGTTCGTTATCTTTTAATATTATCTAGTGCAATAAAATGAAACGCATACATTAAACTTCTAATATGTAAGACCCATATTGTATTTCCTTATGATTATACTTTATACAAAAGATTTACATTAATAACTTATAATGTAAAAGAAACAGCCCTTTTTTAAAAAGGAGGTCAAAAACGAAATTTCCATATTATTGTACGGAGAAGGTCATAGCATAACTTTGTTGTTTTTTTTTAAAAAAAAAAAAGAAAAACACACTTAGGGGCATTAAGCCTACCATTACAACCCCTTTTTTTATTTATAAACACATGGTTTACAAAAGATACGGAAACTAAATCTTCATCGTGTTCGGTTCCTTTTTGTTGGCTTGATCATCATCCAAGAGTGCTTGCAATTACCTTAAACTGGAAATTTGCAATTAATTAGCATTATAATGAATAATGGAAAGTACGACATAAGTAATTTAACAAAATAAAAAAAATCAGAAAAAACAGTTTCTAAGGTGGCGTCGGCGACAACATTTAGCCGTGTCGGCGACGCCGTGTGTTTCTTCGCGTCGGGACAAAACTGCCGTAGGCAGTAATATTGAGCGTCGGACACCTGCGTCGGTGACACCACATGCTGCAACAGTTTTGCTGATGTGTTGTTTTGTTTATTCGTTCGACCCGTTTCAAGTCCCGTAGATTAAAACACGACTCGGGATTTGCAGAGATACTTCCGTAAAACACGATTCCTGTTTTCACTCCTATATTACTTTTGTTACGAGAGTTTATATCTAATACGCTTCATCGGAAACATAATCACGCATAACTATTTAATAGGATTATTTACAGATCTACCCCTTAAGACTATTTAACCCATACCCTTATGGATGGGATCTCTCTTGATATATGATGACATATTCCCGGCGTCCTTATCTTACTTACCTCGCGCTTCCATCCCGGCTGCGCTTTTAAAACATTTGACCCTTTTAGAGATCTAAGTGCATAGACTTAGATCATTTATAAAATATTAGTTGGGATTACACACATCCACACACATCCCTTCTACCCTTTCCGGGTTTGTTACTTTCAACATTCACACTTCTCTTACTGAGTTGCGTGCTTAATCGAATCATTACCCGTCACCCGGGCTTAACATTTATGGAATGAGTGCTCCCGTTACCCGGTTTGCCTTATCCTTATTTGACCCGTTTGGTTTTCCTTTAGCGAAATCTATCGCTTTTATATCACCAAACTTTTATCATTTATTTAGTTTGACTCGTTTGAATGTTTTAGTGAAATCATCACTTTCAAACATTCAAAAATTCAAACCTTTCATAAAAATCAATCATAGGTTAATACAAATCAAATAAAGAGATTTCATGAAACATAAAGCTATGTATCTTAAAGCTTTCCCTTCAATCCTGTGTTCGCACCAGCTTGACTTTCTGACGCTTCACTTGTGTTGCCTAAAGTTTACAAGCCAAATGTCATTAGGACTTCTCGGCTCATAACTAAGGCATGTAAATTTGCCAAATATACTATTTCATGTTTCTATCAACATTTTTCGTTCATTAAATAAAGTTGGCAATTCGTTTAGGTGTTTCATCAAGCACCTTATGTGCATATATTTTAGCTAGCCATTTTAGTTCTATTAAACCTTGGCTAGTCAAGAATCTCAACCTAATAAGTTTCGATTACTCTTCGTAATTCTCATTAACTTGCAAATTTCGATCAACTCATGTCACTGCCTTCATTATTTAACAAACATTTGGGTTTTTTCATACTAAAGTCAAAACCCACTTGCTCATACAAACATACTAATCTCAACATCTAATTCTTATAAATTCGTCGACTGTTTTCAGTTAGTATTATGATCCTATACTTAGATTATACCTCTCTTAGGTCACAATATCAATCAATTGTTCAAGAACTTTAATAATCCAAGTTTTACCCAAAGATTCAAGTATTACAAAAAATCAAAATTACAACTTACCTTGTGTTAAAAAAGTATGGATGATAATGTTCTTGACACATGCATAAACAAGAGTCCCAATCCACCCTCCAATTTGATCAATTTAGTGGATGAATGTTTGGGTGTTCTTTCTCCTCTTCTCTGGTCGCACACACACATACATGCACATAAGTATGTGATGTGTCTTTGTTTTGATTTTTAATATAACAAGTTTCACCTACTTGACCAATTTAGTCCCTCATGTTCAGTTTGTTATAAAGAGGACCATAATTCATGATTTTTATTATTTAGCAACTTACCATTTACTAGGTTAAACCCCTAGTTATATATATGATTTGATATTTTGGGGTGTTACTAGTCTACCCCCCTTAAAAAGGGTTTCGTCCTTGAAACTTGAATACGTACCAAATAAGGAAGGGTATAATATTTTCATCTCTTCTTCGGACTCGCAAGTGGTGTCCGATCCGTTCCGATGCTCCCATTTGATCTTTACTTGGCTAATTTCTTTGTTTCTTAAGCCTTTGATTTTTCGATCAAGAATTGCAATAGGCCTTGCCACATAACTAAGTTTATCGTCTACTTCTATTTCGTCGTAACGAACGTAAGCTGTTCCATCGGCCAAACACTTTCGGAGATGTGAAACATGGAATGTGTTTTGTATCCCGCTCAGTTCTTCTGGTAGTTCTAGTCGATAAGCTACTTTGTAACATCCATCAAAAAACGGATTTACCAAACCCGCTCCGTTTATCAACCGAACAGTCAGTCAAAAATTTCGTTGCGAATTAAATGCCCAAAATATTTTTAAACGATCCGTAATCAATTATTATACAAGAATATATATTTAGTTTTTGAAAAACTGTCAAAAATCGCAAAATAAAAATGATTTGCTTCTGCCGGGTTTCGAACCCGGGTCTGTACCGAATCAGTTCAGCGACTTATCTCACACACATAAACCACTGCGCCACTTGTTCTGTTTGATGAATAATAGAATCATTTAATTGATAAAGTGACTTTACGAATTCAAAACCGGCGCCCAAACAATTCAGTCGTCGGAATCCCGAAAATCTCGCGAGTCTTAAACTACAATTTACGTTATAACGTAAACTATTAACCAGACATCGGTTATAACCGATGTTTGAAGTCCGCGACCAAAATCATAACTGCCGGAAAATTTAAAAAAACGAACACAGTCCGAAATCAGACCAAATACATCTCGTTTTTCCCCTATAAATTCACCCTCAACCCACTGCAAACTTTTTCGCTCAAAACCACACTTTTCCTCGGCGTAATTCCACTCGCCGGAACTCATCTGTTCGTCGCCGGAAAACCGGTTTCCCCATTCCCGAGCCTTACTGAACCTTCTAAGTTTATACCGAAGTCACCCTTACTTTTTCCAAGCTTTCCGGAGACTCGCTGCTGCAAGACACCTGACGCCGGAGTTGATTGCTGTCGCCGGAGTTCTGCCAGAAAACAGAGGGTCCAGTCGGTATACCTCTTTCGCTTATTTTCTTTATCTTTTCACCTTTATCTTACCTTAATGGACTGTAAAACACTAATAAACTGATAAAAATCTTGAACCAGTCGATTTCCGATTTCTGGTTCAAACTTGACAAGGAAGACAATGTTTTTATGTATCATATAAGTTTAATATAAATCATGAAATTAATCGGGTTAGACACACAGTCCAGCGGTGGACTGTGTGCACATATAAAACGCAAAAGGTCTCGAGTTCGATTCCCGTCTCACACACGCTGCCTTAATAAAAATCTTTTTTTGTTAAACTGAACCGGAGTCGTCACAGTTATATGTTAAGTATATTAATAACCGGAATAATAACCAAGTTAGACACACAGTCCAGCGGTGGACTGTGTGTTTGTTTATATCACAGGTCACGAGTTCGAGTCCGGTCTTCAGCACCGACTCGGACAATTATCTCTTCTTTTTAAATAAGGCAGAAAAGGAAATAACTAATTAGTATTTAAGTATAATAAAAATCGAATGATATAACATGTTGAACACACAGTCCAGCGGTGGACTGTGTGTTGGATTAAACCACAGGTCCCGGGTTCGAGACCTGTGGGGTGCATGTCCGATTCGCTTAAAACTGTTTTTAAAATAAAATGATTTTCGATTTAAACTAATTAGTATATATATATAATTAAAATCAGATTTATAACGGGTTAGACACGTAGCTCAGTTGGTAGAGCTGCGTGCACGCGTACGGGAGGTCTCGGGTTCGAGCCTCACTCAGCGCACAATAATATGCCATCGAACCGGTCAACGGTCAACGGGCCGGTCAACGGTCAGAAAAAAATAAATTTTTTTATTATTTTTATTTAATTATTTTAATTAAAAATCAATTATAAATACTTAAAAATAACATTTTTAAGGTTAGAAAATAGCCTCAAACTCACAAAAATACACCCAACAATCCTACTAAAATAGTTTAATAAAATCCGTTTACTTACCAAACCATAATCCGATTTATCTAGGTTAAATCTCACTCGTGGTTAAAACCACTTCGCGTGCATTCAACGTCATCAACCGAACGCACCCACGGTGAGTGAATCTTACAATTCCCCCTTTTAAATTACACGTTTTGGGGTGTGTCATGTGTTATGAAAATAATTAATTTATTTATTTAAACTTGTGCCATACCACATCATGACTTAAACTTAGATTGTTTCTATTGTTGTGATTTACTTATATTCCTTTTGTCAATTTACATGAAACTCATACATTAAGCCCATCAGTTCCTCGTGGAAGACGAGCTGAACAACGCGTGCTACAAATCAAATTCATTATTGTTTATGTGTATATCATTGAGTTTGTATTGTTTGAAGTTGTGTCATTCATATTATCATGGTTATGCAATTCATTCATTAGGCCCCTCAGTTCCTCGTGAGAGACGAGTTGAGCATCGCGTGCCTTTAATTGTTCCATTATTGTTCATGAGTGTTTCATTTAACATCTTATGATTGTTGATTAAGTTACATCTATTTTTACTCATGTTTGGTTGTGCACATATTTCATAATCAAGTTAAATAAATTGTTCAAATGTTTTCCATAGGATTCACTCGCCAACATTATGTTGATCCAAAAACCCTTTTACACATGATACAGGTGAACAGGTTGAAGCAAGGAAAACATAGGATATGCCTTAGAAGAGAATCAAGAAGTTTAGATTGTTAGTTAGAACAGTTGTAACCTTTATTGTAAATTTCCATTTAATTTGTATTAATGAATATGAAACGCTTAATAAATGTCATGAGCTTTGATGATAACCCAATCATGCCCCGATCACCTTATCCGCTGCGGGTCGGGGTGTGACAGATTGGTATCAGAGCCATGACTATAGGGATATAGGATATGTTATTAGACCCTTAGAGCCTATACTATAGTCTGCCTAATTTTTAATTGATTAGATGGTTACATACAAACTTGTGATATTTATTTGTTTCATATTTGTTTACATTTCAGTCAAACATACATGCTTATATACATATTCATCATACATATATACATATTCATTATACATAGATCGATGTTCATGTATTCAATTTATTTTCATACTCTCATTATCCAAAGATTTTGTGCAATTTTCAAATCTCATCAAAGTAAGTTCTGCGACGGGCATGTAGTAACTGGAAGGGTACAAGTACCGGTAGTCGGAACGTCCTGTCTAGGCTGGCATTCGTATAAATCCAATATAACGGACCAGTTTGCCTACCTGGGGACCAACGATGAGAGTACGAAGGACCTATTAGGCCAAAGCATGCCACACCAAACGTCGTTCGAACTAACCCTACTTTGAGGTGTCGCCGTGTCTACACCTGGACACATTCCGAATATCACACGTTGTATACATATTTCTCGATTTTCTCCGGGTTTTTGTGTACGCAACCAGGCAGAAACCGTGCGAACCATATGAAAAACCGGTATTCATGGGGCCCACATGATTACACAGGTAAAGTATGGCGGCATGAAGGGCCTAACAGCGAGCAAAGCCCAAGACATCCAATGGATGTAGTAATTTATTTATCTATAATTATTTTATGAATGTTCATTCTTAATGCGACCCATGAACCCAAAAGCATCCAACTCATACTCTTGTCATGTATTTCTTGTAGAAGTCTTCTAACCTCGCCCGTTGGAAGACGAGAACAAGAAAAGCCCGCGAGCGCATGGCTGCCTTAATCGCTCAACAGATGGCTGCCGTAATACCCAATATTGTAATCCAAGTTCAACAAGCACTTACCAATAATCCTGTCAATCAAGCAAACCAAAACATTTTCAACTCTCCCCCAAATACCACTAAATGCACCTACAAGCATTTCAAATCATGCGACCCTCCGAAATACAAAGGGACTGAAGGCGTCACCGCTCTCCTCCATTGGTTTGAAGAAATGGAGAATACTTTTCTAAATTGCGATTGCCCTGATGATCGCAAAGTGCGTTATGCTACCTGTTGACTATATGGGATAGCACTTACTTGGTGGAACACGGAGAAGGCCAAACGAGGTGTGGAAGATGCTATGACCTTAACTTGGAACGAATTGAAGGAAATCATGACCAGACGTTTTTGCCCAAGGAGCGAAATCAAGAAGTTAGAAGATGAATTTTACTCATTGAAGCAAATGGAAGGAGACCACATCACCTACAACAAAAGATTCCTCGAGTTACATCAAATGGTTCCCAACATGTTCACTCCCCTCTACCGTTTGATCGAGCACTACATTCGTGGTCTTCCGTCAAAGATTCAAGACCCTGTGATAAGTACCAAGCCTGCAACTTTGGAAGCAGCAATGGAGCTAGCAACAGAGCTCACCGAGAACCGAATCCGAAACAAAGACTTCAAGGAGGAGAAGAAGAAGGATAAAGAATCGACTGAAACCTCCGACTCCACTCAAACTGAATCCCCTTCTCAACCCAATCCTAAGAGAAGAAGAGTCGGGCGACTTTTCGCTGCGACCCAACGAAATCAACCAGTTTTACACGCCATAAACCCATCCGAGCTATCCCAATCACCCAAGTGGCACCCAACTCAGCTTACCCAGATAAGAAACCATATCTTGGACCTCACCCTCGATGCAACAACTGTTTTTATCACCATCCCCATACCCTACCTTGTCGTCTATGTGCAACTTGTGGACGCTATGGTCATTTGAGCAATGTTTGTCGCACCTTTCAAAACCAAACCTTTTCCCCTACTCAAAACATGACCCAAACTTATTACCAACCCCAATACCCCATGTTCCCATATGCTCGAGCTTGTTTCAATTGTGGCGACCCTACCCACTTTAGAAACACATGCCCTCAATTGGTTAACGTTATCAACACTCAAGCCCAATCAAACCCAGTTAACCAAGTAAACCAAGAAAACCCAACCACTATGCCACCAGCAAGAGGAAGAGTCTTCAATATCAACGCCAATCCTGTCGAAGATAATGACGGCCCAGATGAAGATACTCAACTAGTCCTCTTCGCCGAAGATCCAGATTCAACTCCTATCGGTTAGTTTCATGTGTTTCTTTATCACTTGTGTAGACTGTTAGAGTAATTATGGTATATTATATATTATATATTGTTTTCAGTATATGCTTTTGCTGAGGCCGCAGCTCCCCATCCATCGAGGTTGAGTTTGATCCCCATTTTATTATGCGGTTGATCAGGGCGTGCCCGCACGATCGGCTCCGTTTGTTTGAGCCTTGATCGGTTATTTCATTTTACATTTCAATACATGCAATACGCTCGGCTCCGTTTGATTGAGCCTTGAGCGCACATTTCAATTTACATTTCCAGTTCATCCAATACATTCGGCTCCGTTAGATTTAGCCTTGAGCGCACATACAATTTCATTATCAGTATCTTGTGGTTGTGGTGTTTGTAGTAGAGTCGCATCGAACCAACCATAATTTGCGGATAAAGTCAATGAACATTTGATAAGGATATGGTGGATACGCCGATGGTACTTCCTATATATAAGTATTCTTGTCAAATGATCGGAGGCATTATCAGGCGGTTATGAGAGGTTCCATGCATAGGATGATTGTGTGATGGTTGTTTAGATTAAGTTGTTCAATTTCAGTACATTCAATACGTTCGGCTCCGTTTGATTGAGCCTTAAGCGCACATACAATTTCATTCAATACGTTCGGCTCCGTTTGATTGAGCTTTGAGCGCACAGACAATTTCATTATCAGTATCTTGTGGTTGTGGTGTTTGTAGTAGAGTCGCATCGAACTAACCATAACTTGCGGATAAAGTCAATGAAAATTTGACAAGGATATGGTGGATACGCCGCTGGTACTTCCTATACATAAGTATTCTTGTCAAATGATCGGAGGCATTATCAGGCGGTTATGAGAGGTTCCATGCATAGGCTGTTTGTGTGGTTAAGTTATTCATTTTCAGTACATGCAATACGCTCGGCTCCACCCGATTGAGCCTTGAGCACACAATTTCAATACATTCAATACGTTCGGCTCCGTTTGATTGAGCCTTGAGCGCACATCCAATTCATTTTCAGTACATGCAATACGATCGGCTCCGTTCGATTGAGCCTTGATCGCACAGATATATTTCATTTCAGTATTTTATGTTTGTTGTATTGGTTGTAGAGTTATAGGACTAATCATAATTCACTGATAAAACCAATGAAAATTTGACAAGAATATGGTGGATACGCCGCTGGTACTTCCTATATATAAGTATTCTTGTCAAAGGATCAGAGGCATTATCGGACGGTTATGAGAAGTTCTATGTAGGATTTATTAGTTTCTTGGTAACCAATCATAACTTGTGGATAAAACTAATGAAAATTTGGCAAGAATATGGTGGATACGCCGCTGGTACTTCCTATATATAAGTATTCTTGCCAAAGGATCAGAGGCATTATCAGGCGGTTATGAGAAGTTCCATGTAGGATTTAGTATTGCCTTGGCTGGAATTTGTGTTACATTTATATCATCATGTTATTTAAAGAGATTGGATTGTGATCCATTTCTACATAAACTAACCTCTCCATCATAACAAACGAGAGAGGAACTTCCATCATTCAAACATATATGCTATCAGAATGTGGATTCAAATATTTGCTGTTGTGTTTATTCATGTTCAACTATTTGCTGTTGTGTTTATTCATGTTCAAATATTTGCTGATGTGTTTATTCATGTTCAAATATTTGCTGATGTGTTTAAACATGTTCGAATATTAGCTGTTGTGTTTATTTATGTTCAAATATCAGCTGTTGTGTTTTATTTATGTTCCATATAGGTGGTAGTGTTAGAAGTTTTGCCTTAGGATATAACCATACTTTCCCAAACGTATCTAAACTCTTATGCATGATATCATTTTTAGCAAATCATTTCTGCTTATCAATACTTAAACAGTAGGCAACAAAAAGCGATTCCTGAATAGGGTACTTAACCCTTACAAGGAACGTTACCCGCCTCGGACAAAAATCTAAGCCCTTATTTTTCTAAGTATACAACTGTCAAACAAAACACCATCATTCTGTTAGTCAAATATATCACAATTTAAATTTCGGGACGAAATTTCTAAAAAGCAGGAGATACTGTAACATCCGTAAAAAAATGGATTTACCAAACCCGCTCCGTTTATCAACCGAACAGTCAGTCAAAAATTTCGTTGCGAATTAAATGCCCAAAATATTTTTAAACGATCCGTAATCAATTATTATACAAGAATATATATTTAGTTTTTGAAAAACTGTCAAAAATCGCAAAATAAAAATGATTTGCTTCTGCCGGGTTTCGAACCCGGGTCTGTACCGAATCAGTTCAGCGACTTATCTCACACACATAAACCACTGTGCCACTTGTTCTGTTTGATGAATAATAGAATCATTTAATTGATAAAGTGACTTTACGAATTCAAAACCGGCGCCCAAACAATTCAGTCGTCGGAATCCCGGAAATCTCGCGAGTCTTAAACTACAATTTACGTTATAACGTAAACTATTAACCAGACACGGTTATAACCGATGTTTGAAGTCCGCGACCAAAATCATAACTGCCGGAAAATTTAAATAAACGAATACAGTCCGAAATCAGACCAAATACATCTCGTTTTTCCCCTATAAATTCACCCTCAACCCACTGCAAACTTTTTCGCTCAAAACCACACTTTTCCTCGGCGTAATTCCACTCGCCGGAACTCAACTGTTCGTCGCCGGAAAACCGGTTTCCCCATTCCCGAGCCTTACTGAACCTTCTAAGTTTATACCGAAGTCACCCTTACTTTTTCCAAGCTTTCCGGAGACTCGCTGCTGCAAGACACCTGACGCCGGAGTTGATTGCTGTCGCCGGAGTTCTGCCGGAAAACAGAGGGTCCAGTCGGTATACCTCTTTCGCTTATTTTCTTTATCTTTTCACCTTTATCTTACCTTAATGGACTGTAAAACACTAATAAACTGATAAAAATCTTGAACCAGTCGATTTCCGATTTCTGGTTCAAACTTGACAAGGAAGACAATGTTTTTATGTATCATATAAGTTTAATATAAATCATGAAATTAATCGGGTTAGACACACAGTCCAGCGGTGGACTGTGTGCACATATAAAACGCAAAAGGTCTCGAGTTCGATTCCCGTCTCACACACGCTGCCTTAATAAAAATCTTTTTTTGTTAAACTGAACCGGAGTCGTCACAGTTATATGTTAAGTATATTAATAACCGGAATAATAACCAAGTTAGACACACAGTCCAGCGGTGGACTGTGTGTTTGTTTATATCACAGGTCACGAGTTCGAGTCCGGTCTTCAGCACCGACTCAGACAATTATCTCTTCTTTTTAAATAAGGCAGAAAAGGAAATAACTAATTAGTATTTAAGTATAATAAAAATCGAATGATATAACATGTTGAACACACAGTCCAGCGGTGGACTGTGTGTTGGATTAAACCACAGGTCCCGGGTTCGAGACCTGTGGGGTGCATGTCCGATTCGCTTAAAACTGTTTTTAAAATAAAATGATTTTCGATTTAAACTAATTAGTATATATATATAATTAAAATCAGATTTATAACGGGTTAGACACGTAGCTCAGTTGGTAGAGCCGCGTGCACGCGTACGGGAGGTCTCGGGTTCGAGCCTCACTCAGCGCACAATAATATGCCATCGAACCGGTCAACGGTCAGGTCAACGGTCAACGGGCCGGTCAACGGTCAGAAAAAAATAAATTTTTTTATTATTTTTATTTAATTATTTTAATTAAAAATCAATTATAAATACTTAAAAATAACATTTTTAAGGTTAGAAAATAGCCTCAAACTCACAAAAATACACCCAACAATCCTACTAAAATAGTTTAATAAAATCCGTTTACTTACCAAACCATAATGCGATTTATCTAGGTTAAATCTCACTCGTGGTTAAAACCACTTCGCGTGCATTCAACGTCATCAACCGAACGCACCCACGGTGAGTGAATATTACAATTCCCCCTTTTAAATTACACGTTTTGGGGTGTGTCATGTGTTATGAAAATAATTAATTTATTTATTTAAACTTGTGCCATACCACATCATGACTTAAACTTAGATTGTTTCTATTGTTGTGATTTACTTATATTCCTTTTGTCAATTTACATGAAACTCATACATTAAGCCCATCAGTTCCTCGTGGAAGACGAGTTGAACAACGCGTGCTACAAATCAAATTCATTATTGTTTATGTGTATATCATTGAGTTTGTATTGTTTGAAGTTGTGTCATTCATATTATCATGGTTATGCAATTCATTCATTAGGCCCCTCAGTTCCTCGTGAGAGACGAGTTGAGCATCGCGTGCCTTTAATTGTTCCATTATTGTTCATGAGTGTTTCATTTAACATCTTATGATTGTTGATTAAGTTACATCTATTTTTACTCATGTTTGGTTGTGCACATATTTCATAATCAAGTTAAATAAATTGTTCAAATGTTTTCCATAGGATTCACTCGCCAACATTATGTTGATCCAAAAACCCTTTTACACATGATACAGGTGAACAGGTTGAAGCAAGGAAAACATAGGATATGCCTTAGAAGAGAATCAAGAAGTTTAGATTGTTAGTTAGAACAGTTGTAACCTTTATTGTAAATTTCCATTTAATTTGTATTAATGAATATGAAACGCTTAATAAATGTCATGAGCTTTGATGATAACCCAATCATGCCCCGATCACCTTATCCGCTGCGGGTCGGGGTGTGACATACTTTACCCACCCGATCAATAATTTTAAAAGGCCTAATAAACCTCGAACTCAACTTTCCTCTTTTCCTAAATCGGATGATTCCTTTCCATGAAGACACTTTAAGCATTACCCTATCACCAATTTGAAACTCAATAGGCCTTCGTCTTTTATAGGCATAAGACCTCTACCGATCTTGGGCTGCTTTTAGATGAGCTCGCGTCGGCTTTCTCGTTTGTGGCTCTAATCACATCCGTGTGATTAGGTTCACGAGGGCCTACTTCACCCCAACACACTGGGTTTCAGCATTTCCTACCATAGAGCATTTCATACGGAGTCATACCAATACTTGAATGGTAACTATTGTTGTATGAAAATTCAACCAATGGTAGGTAAGCATCCCAACTACCGCCAAAGTCGATAATACATGCCCGAAGCATGTCCTTGATGTATGGGGTGAAATCCGGGTGATAATGGTTACAAATTGAGTGTCTTAGTTAGTTTTTGGCTGTTATGTGCATTGAATGAGATAACTACGAGAATTGGTTGCTTTGCAGGATAACTGGTTAAATCAGACGTGTTAAGGCAGTTAGAGATGACGTGGAAGACCCGAGATACAGTTACGCAGCAATAAGCACCAAACGGGAGTTATACGGGCCAGGAATAATGTTGAGTCACACTAAAAATGGATACCACGAGAGGTCCGTAGGTGTATTGGTAAATTGGTGAAAGTAAAAATGAATAGGAGCAATGACTGAATTCCCGCTGTAGCCTACGGTTCGCTGACCGTAGGTTACGGTTGGTTGAAACCAACAAGAAAAATCCAGCAGGTCTGGACCGTAGGTTACGGTCATATACCGTAGCTTACGGTCCCTTTTACAACAATTGACATAACCTTGTAACCGTAGCCTACGGTCTTGTACTGTAGCCTACGATTGGGAGAGAAATAGACAAAACTCTTAGACCGTAGCTTACGGTCATATACCGTAGCTTACGATCAAGTTTGAGAAAAATTCGTTGGAGTTGTTGCTGCAGCCATAAAAAGGGGATTAGGTCAATTCTGGAAAATTATCAAGGAGAGGAACGGAAAACCCAGAGCTAGGGCTTCAAAGTTGGTAACTTTTTCACCTACAATCATTAGAATTCCACACCGATCATCAACAAGATCAAGATGCCAGCTTATTACCCAATCTTTGCAGCCTCTAACCGAACAATGAATGGCTAGTTTTTTGTTATGATTCCTCCGGATGGAGGAATAATGTAAGTCGGATATTGAGTATGTTTTGCTAATCATTGGGATTTTGTGATCTAAGCATTCGATGCTTTTCACTATGCATTTGATTATTTCCATTGTAAACATTTACTTTTTGTTCATCCTTGATTTGCATCCATTCAATTCCCGAGAGTTATTGAAATTGGGATCTATTTGGTTAAGGATTAGGATTGGTTAATTGTAAATGATGCCTGTGTGATAACCTTTCATTAATTGTTAATCTGAGTACTTAGTCACGTAACATCACAATGGGTAATGCAGTCAATATTCAATCTCAATGGTTAGAATAAACGTATGATAATAGTTGACTATCATTCCAAAGTTCAGGGGAATCATCGTTCTCTCTATTGAATTAAAATCCAAATTATTGTGTTTATTTTAGTATCATAAATTTAAAGTTCAAGTTCAGTGTTTATTGTGCTAAATATTTAGACTCTGGCAATATAACGCTTTCCACAAGACTCCCTTGGTTCGATACCCGACTTATCCTATCTACGTAGTTTATTTCGGTTTTTGATTGACACAAACGACAGTCCGCCTAAATGCAAAAGTAGACTTTTTGGTGCTTGATTATGTCTCTTCGGACCAAATCAATCAACCAAATGTCATTTTGGGTCGACCTTTCTTAGCCACAGCACATGCACTAATCGATTGCCGAACTCGCGCTGTCGATATGACGTTTGGCAATAGGAAGGTCCGTTTAAATGTGTTCTCTAATGTTTCTGACATGTTTCCCAGTGATGAATGTTTCATGGCAGATATCATCGATGGATGTTCTCTTCACTTAGAAGAGGAGACATCCGATCTATGTTTGTTGTGTGACAGGGCAGAACAACATCAGATACAGGATTTAGAAGAGGAAATGCAGAAATTGGAGGTGGCAGCAATGCAAGAAAGAAGGCCTCCATGGACTCATCAAGTGGATAGTCTTCCGGCCGAAATTTCATCGGGACTGAAACCATCCCTAATCAGTCCGCCAAAGGTTGAGCTTAAAGAGTTACCACAACATCTCAAATCTGCCTTCCTGGGAGAGGATCAGACTCTTCCCGTCATCATCGCTGCCAATTTAGCAGAAGAATAGGAGGAAGCATTGCTGAGACATATAAAGCGGCAATTGGTTGGACTCTCGCAGATCTAAAAGGTATAAGCCCTTCTATTGTAATGCACAAGATAATAATTGATGCAGATGCAAAGCCCGCACGGGATACACAGAGACGGTTGAATCCAAACATACGAGAGGTGGTGAAGAAGGAAGTTATTAAATGGCTAGATGCCGTCATTATATATCCAATCTCCGACATTGCATGGGTAACCTAACCCAAACGGTGCCCAAGAAAGCAGGGATCCAAATATTTCAAGGCGAAAACGGTGAGCAGATCACCACTCGGCCGGTAACTGGGTGGCGCGTGTGCATTGATTATAGGAAACTTAATGCCGCCACACCAAAGGATCACTTTCCTTTGCCTTTCATTGATCAGATTGTTGAAAAATTGTCAGGTCAGAAATTTTATTGCTTTTTAGATGGTTACTCAGGGTACAATCAAATCGCCATACATCCTGACCACCAAGAAAAGACTACATTCACATGCCCATATGGTACTTTTGCATTTAGGCGGATGCCGTAGGTTCATCAAGGGTTTTAGTGTAAGATCCGTCAAAAACCGGGTTAACCAAACCCGCTTCGTTTATTAACCGAACATCCAGTTAAAAATTTCGTTGCGTATTTAATGCTCAAATTAATTTTATACAATACATAATTAATAAATATATTAGAATTTAAAATCTAGAATTGAAAATTTATAATAAATAACGAAATAAAAATAATATGCTGATGTCGGGTTTCGAACCCGGGTCAGCCGGGTAAACCTCAAAGTCTTAACACACACACATTCCACCACTCCGCCACTTGTGTTACTTGTTGATTTATTGAAACAATTAATACGTATAATAAAACTGGAAGTCGAATTCGGTCACTCAGCGCGCCCAAGTCACTCTCGCCGGAAATCACGACGAATTCGTCAATCATTGACGTTTTCTTTTGACGTAACGGATGCATTTACAGCAACGTCGGTTATAACCGAAAACTCAATCAATTTCACTCTTAAACCGAAAATTTCATAATCGGAAACTTGAAATCTCTTATACATAAAAAAATACCTTCAGTCAGGAAAACCCAAGTCACTTATTCACTCGAATCAACTCTCAACACACTCGTAAACCCCTCTACAAGTCCCTATTCAGCAAAAACAGCTCGCCGGAATTCTCTGCAAATCTCCGGAAAACCGAACCCCTTCATCTCTGTTGCCTTACTTTATAAACAGAACATCTAGAGCTCATACCGAAGTCACTCACACTCGCCTCAAACTTTCTGAAGATCCTCTGCCGCAAGATACACGTCGCCGGAATAACCTGCTGTCATCGGAATCTCGCCGGAGAAACAGGGGATCTCTGTTCGGTATATCATACACCTAATCTCTCACATTTTTATTAATCTCATATGTAATTAATTACAAATTCACTAAAGAAGTTGATGAATGTGTCAAAACAGTCGGGATTGGTTTCTGGGTAAAGTTTAACGAAGAAGATGAAGCTTCCGTTATATATATATTTAATATAAAACAAGTTATATAAACGGGTTAGACACACAGTCAAGCGGTGGACTGTGTGCAAACGATTAACACACGTCCCGAGTTTGATCCTTGACACAATCACATTCTCTTTAATAAAAATGTTCCTTTTTAAACTGAACCGGATCCACACGCAGTTAGATGTTAAGTTTAATACCGGAATAATAACCAAGATAGACACACAGTCCAGTGGTGGACTGTGTGCGATTTTAAATCATACGTCGCGGGTTCGAGTCCAGGCTACCGCACCGGTTCTGGCAATTATCAAAGTTTTTATATAAGGACAGAAATGAATTTATCTAGTTTGTATATAAGTATAATTAAAAACAGGAATATTTCGGGTTAGACACGTAGCTCAATTGGTAGAGCTGCGTGCACGCGTACGGGAGGTCACCGGTTCGAGTCTCACTCAGCGCATATCATATACACGACCGAACTGGTCAACGGTCAACTGGTCAAAAAGTCAAAATTTTTATTTTCTTTTATTTATTTATTTTATTTAAAAATCAATTAAAAATACTTAAAAATAATATTTTTAAAGTTAGAAAATTTCCTTGAACTCACAAAAATAAACCAAACAATTCCATTGACAACGCTAATTAAAAATACTAATCTCAAATAAGAGTTTATTTATTTATCGAACTATTATGTTATTATTTAGGTTAGTTCTCTTGCCGATTAAATCCGAATTCGTGCGCATTTATCATCAATCCAAGAAACGCATCCACTGTGAGTGAATTCTTACAAATTCCCCTTTTTATTCATGTTTTGGGGTGTATCATGTGTCGCTTAAACTAATTCGTTTATTCAAACTCGTGCTACACCATATTATGATCTAAACCTAGAATGTAAATATTGATTGTTGTTATGTATTACATATTGTCAAGTTGTATGCAAATTATTTGTTAGGCCCATCAGTTCCTCGTGGGAGACGAGTTGAACAACGCGTGCCTTAAAACTCATTCATTAGGCCCATCAGTTCGTAGAACAACGCGTGCCTCAAAACTCATTCATTAGGCCCATCAGCTCCTCGTGGGAGACGAGTTGAACAACGCGTGCCTCAAAACAAGCTATTGTTGTATGTGTGTGCAATATTTAATATTAAGTGTTTTGTGAATAAATTTACATTTACATTTACTCATATGTGGTTATGCACTTTATTTTATAATCAATTCAATAAAAACGTTTAAATGTTTTAGTAGGATTCACTCGCCAACTTTTTGTTGATCCAAAAACCATTTTTACACATGATATAGGTGGACAGGATGAAGCAAGGAACACATAGGAAAGTGCCTTAGAAGAAAAATAATGAAGCCTAGAAAGATGTATAGAACATGTTGAACTTGTATGATATGATTGTACGATCTCCTTTAAATTGTAATAATAAATATGAAACATTATAATAAATGTCATGAGCTTTGATGAAAACCCAATCATGCCCCGATCACCTTTTCCGCTGCGGGTCGGGGTGTGACAGATTGGTATCAGAGCTTTTGACTATAGGGATATAGGATAGGTTATTAGACCCTTAGAGCCTATACTATAGTTGATTAGATTTTAATTGTTTATGTGGTTACATGCAAACTCATGATGTTTATTTCTTTCATATTTATTACATACACAAATGCATGCAAACACTTCCAATATTACATTTTGTGATACATAGTGAATTATACTTACAGTCAAACATACATAATTACATACACATTCATCATACATATTTCAATGTTCACATATTCAAATCATCTTCATACTTCCGTATTCAAGATTTTTTCGCATTTTTCATTTTTCAAATCTCATCAAAGTGAGTTCTGCTACGGGCATGTAGTAACTGTAAGGGTACCAGTACCGGTAGTCGGAACGTCCTGTCTAGGTTGGCATTCGTATAAATCCAATATAACGGACCAGTTTGCCTACCTGGGGACTAACGATGAGAGTACGAAGGACCTATTAGGCCAAAGCATGCCACACCAAACGTCGTTCGAACTAACCCCACTTTGAGGTGTCACCGTGTCCACACCTGGATACATTCCAAATATCATACGTTACATACATATATCTCGATTTTCTCCGGGTTTTAGTGTACGTAACCAGGCTAACACATGCGAACCATATGAAAAACCCGGTAATCATGGGGGCCCACATGATTACGAAGGTGAAGTATGGCGGCATGCAAAGCCCAATTACGAGCAAAGCCCAAGACATCCTATGGATGTAGTAGATTTATTATTCTATATTTATTTTATGATTGTTCATTCCTAAATACGACACATGATCCCTAAAACATCCAACTCATACTCTTGATATGTATTCCTTGTAGATGTCTTCTAGTCTCGCTCGTAGGAAGATGAGATCAGGAAAAGCCCGCGAGCGCATGGCTGCCCAAATCGCTCAACAAATGGCTGCCGTAATACCCAACATTGTAGTTCAATTTCAACAAGCCCTTACCGCTAATCCCGTCAACCCAGTCAACCAAGAAGATCAAAATGTTATCAACCCTCCCCCAATTACCACTAAATGCACCTTCAAGCATTTCAAATCCTGCGACCCTCCAAAATACGAAGGGACTGAAGGTGTCACCGCTCTCCTCCATTGGTTTGAAGAAATGGAAAACACTTTTCTAAATTGCGATTGCCCCGATAATCGCAAAGTGCGATATGCTACTGGTCGTTTACTTGGAATAGCACTTACATGGTGGAATACAGAGAAGGCCAAACGAGGTGTTGAGGATGCTATGACTTTGACTTGGGAAGATTTGAAGGAAATCATGACAAGACGGTTTTGCCCAAGAAGCGAAATCAAGAAATTGGAGCATGAGTTCTATTCTTTGAAATAAAAGGAAGGCGACCACACCACATACAACAAGAGATTCCTCGAGTTAAATCAAATGGTTCCCAACTTGTTCACTCCTCTTTACCGTTTGATCGAGCACTACATCCGAGGTCTTCCTTCAAAAATTCAAGACTCGGTAATAAGTACCACACCTGCAACTTTGGAAGCAGCAATGGAGTTAGCTACAGAGCTCACCGAGAACCGCATACGGAATAAAGACTTCAAGAGGAGAAGAAGAAGGATAAAGCATCAACTGAAACCTCAAACTCCACCCAAACCGAATCCCCTTCTCAACCCATTTCTAAGAGAAAACGAGATGGGCAACTTTTCGCTGTCACCCAACGTAATCAACCAGCCTCACAAGCCGTACCCCTCCAAGCTATCCCAATCACTCAAGTAGCACCCAACTCAACTTACCCAAATAAGAAACCTTACCTTGGACCTCACCCTCAATGTAACACCTGTTTTTATCACCATCCATCTACCTTACCTTGTCGACTATGTGCGAATTGTGGACGCTATGGTCATTTGAGCAAGGTTTGCCGCACCCCTCAAAACCAAACCTCACCCCCTACTCAAAACATGATCCAAACATATCAACAACCCCAATACCCCATGTTCCCATATGTTCGAGTTTGTTTTAATTGTGGCGACCCTACCCACTTTAGAAACACGTGCCCTCGATTGGTTAACATCATAAACGCCCAAGCTCAAGCAAACCTACTTAACCAAGCAAATCAAGGAAACCTAATCACTAGGCCACCAGCAAGAGGAAGAGTTTACAACATCAACGCCAATCCTGTTGAAGATAATGACGGCCCAAACGAACCACCCAACTAGTCTCCTTCACCAAAAATCAAGATTCAACTCCAACCGCTTAGTTTTTATGTTTTACTTTATGTTATCTCAATTTTCATGTATCTCAATTACAAATTGGAAATTTATCCAAGAATCTTAATGCGAATTACTATTTCAGTTTTGTTTTATACTCATTGATTGAACATTCATATCATCATACCTCACGATGTATCTCAGTCTCATCATTTAAAGAAGTTGAGCTGTGTCTCACTTCTACATGGACTAACCTCTCCATCATAACAAACGAGAGAGGTACTGTCATCATTCAAACATGTATACTATCAGAATTAAGACTCAAGCTTTGGTTGTTGTGTTTGTTATGTTTTAGAGTCACATAGGACTAATCATAACTTACTGATAAAACCAATGAAAATTTGACAAGAATATGGTGGATACGCCGCTGGTACTTCCTATATATAAGTATTCTTGTCAAAAGATCAGAGGCATTGTCAGGCGGTTATGAGAAGTTCCATGTAGGATTTAGTAATGTCATGGTTGAAGTTTGTTTTATACTCACTGATTTAGCATTCATATCATCTCATCATTTAAAGAAATTGGACTGTGTTCCATTTCTACATAGACTAACCTCTCCATCATAACAAACGAGAGAGGTACTGTCACCATTCAAACATGTATACTATCAGAATTAGGACTCATGCTTTGGTTGTTGTGTTTGTTTATGTTCTAGAGTCACATCATAGAACCAATCATAACTTACTGATAAAACCAATGAAAATTTGACAAGAATATGGTGGATACACCACTGGTACTTGCTACATATAAGTATTCTTGCCAAAGGATCAGAGGCATTGTCAGGCGGTTATGAGAAGTTCCATGTAGGTTTTAGTAGTAAAAGTTTTGTTTTAGGATATAACCTTATCTTTCCAAGCGTATCAAAACTCTTGCGCATGAAATCATACTTAGTCAATCAACTCTGTTTATCAATATTCATTATCATAGGCATCAAAAAGCGATTCCTGTAGCAGGGTACTCAACCCTTACAAGGAACGTTACCGCCTCAAGCAAAATTTAAACTCTTACTCCCTTCTAAGTATGTAATTGTCAAATTAAAACACCATCCTTTTGAGTCAAACATGCCACTACTTGAATTTCGGGACGAAATTTCTAAAAGTAGGGGATACTGTAACATCCGTAAAAAACCGGGTTAACCAAACCCGCTTCGTTTATTAACCGAACATCCAGTTAAAAGTTTCGTTGCGTATTTAATGCTCAAATTAATTTTATACAATAAATAATTAATAAATATATTAGAATTTAAAATCTATAATTGAAAATTTATAATAAATAACGAAATAAAAATAATATGTTGATGCCGGGTTTCGAACCCGGGTCAGCGGGTAAACCTCAAAGTCTTAACACACACACATTCCACCACTCCGCCACTTGTGTTACTTGTTAATTTATTGAAACAATTAATACATATAATAAAACTGGAAGTCGAATTCGGTCACTCAGCGCGCCCAAGTCACTCTCGCCGGAAATCCCGACGAATTCGTCAATCATTGACGTTTTCTTTTGACATAACGGATGCATTTACAGCAACGTCGGTTATAACCGAAAACTCAATCAATTTCACTCTTAAACCGAAAATTTCATAATCGGAAACTTGAAATCTCTTATACATAAAAAAAATACCTTCCGTCAGGAAAACCCAACTCACTTATTCACTCGAATCAACTCTCAACACACTCGTAAACCCCTCTACAAGTCCCTATTCAGCAAAAACAACTCGCCGGAATTCTCTGCAAATCGCCGAAAAACCGAACCCCTTCATCTCTGTTGCCTTACTTTATAAACAGAACATCTAGAGCTCATACCGAAGTCACTCACACTCGCCTCAAACTTTCTGAAGATCCTCTGCCGTAAGATACACGTCGCCGGAATAACCTGCTGTCATCGGAATCTCGCCGAAGAAACAGGGGATCTCTGCTCGGTATATCATACACCTAATCTCTCTCATTTTTATTAATCTCATATGTAATTAATTACAAATTCACTAAAGAAGTTGATGAATGTGTCGAAACAGTCGGGATTGGTTTCTGGGTAAAGTTTAACGAAGAAGATGAAGCTTCGGTTATATATATATTTAATATAAAACAAGTTATATAAACAGGTTAGACACACAGTCCAGTTGTGCACTGTGTGCAAACGATTAACACACGTCCTGAGTTCGATCCTTGACACAATCACATTCTCTGTAATAAAAATGTTCCTTTTTAAACTGAACCGAATCCACACACAGTTAGATGTTCAGTTTAATGAAACCGGAATAATAACCAAGATAGACACACAGTCCAATGGTGGACTGTGTGCGATTTTAAATCATACGTCGCGGGTTCGAGTCCAGGCTACCGCACCGGTTCTAGCAATTATCAAAGTTTTTATATAAGGACAGAAATGAATTTATCTAGTTTGTATATAAGTATAATTAAAAACAGGAATATTTCGGGTTAGACACGTAGCTCAGTTGGTAGAGCTGCGTGCACGCGTACGGGAGGTCACCAATTCGAGTCTCACCCAGCGTATATCATATACACGACCGAACTGGTCAACGGTCAACTGGTCAAAAAGTCAAAATTTTTATTTTCTTTTATTTATTTATTTTATTTAAAAATCAATTAAAAATACTTAAAAATAATATTTTTAAAGTTAGAAAATTTCCTTGAACTCACAAAAATAAACCGAACAATTCCATTGACAACGCTAATTAAAAATAGTAATCTCAAATAAGAGTTTATTTATTTATCGAACTATTATGTTATTATTTAGGTTAGTTCCCTTGCCGATTAAATCTGAATTCGTGCGCATTTATCATCAATCCAAGAAACGCATCCACTGTGAGTGAATTCTTACAAATTCCCCTTTTTATTAATGTTTTGGGGTGTATCATGTGTCGCTTAAACTAATTCGTTTATTCAAACTCGTGCTACACCATATTATGATCTAAACCTAGAATGTAAATATTGATTGTTGTTATGTATTACATATTGTCAAGTTGTATGCAAATTATTTGTTAGGCCCATCGGTTCCTCGTGGGAGACGAGTTGAACAACGCGTGCCTTAAAACTCATTCATTAGGCCCATCAGTTCGTAGAACAACGCGTGCCTCAAAACTCATTCATTAGGCCCATCAGTTCCTCGTGGGAGACGAGTTGAACAACGCATGCCTCAAAACAAGCTATTGTTGTATGTGTGTGCAATATTTAATATTAAGTGTTTTGTGAATAAATTTACATTTACATTTACTCATATGTGGTTATGCACTTTATTTTATAATCAATTCAATAAAAACGTTTAAATGTTTTAATAGGATTCACTCGCCAACTTTTTGTTGATCCAAAAACCATTTTTACACATGATACAGGTGGACAGGATGAAGCAAGGAACACATAGGAAAGTGCCTTAGAAGAAAAATAATGAAGCCTAGAAAGATGTATAGAACATGTTGAACTTGTATGATATGATTGTACGATCTCCTTTAAATTGTAATAATAAATATGAACATTATAATAAATGTCATGAGCTTTGATGAAAACCCAATCATGCCCCGATCACCTTTTCCGCTGCGGGTCGGGGTGTGACATTTAGTGTCATCACCAAACCACTGTGTAATCTACTTTTAAAAGATGTTCCTTTCGAGTTCAATGATGAGTGTGTTCAAGTGTTTAAGATTTTAAAGGACCAATTGGTACAAGCCCCAATATTGCAATCACCGGACTGGACAAAACCTTTTGAAATAATGTGTGATGCAAGTGAATTTGCAATCGGGGCCGTACTAGGGCAGCGAGTAGACAAGAAACCGGTTGTCATCTACTATACGAGCAAAACTCTCTCCGATGCTAAACTTAATTACACTACAACGGAGAAAGAGTTGCTCGCCGTTGTCTATGCACTGGACAAGTTCCAGTCATATATTTGGGGAAGTAAAGTACTCGTTTACTCTGATCATAGCGCAGTTAAATATTTAATGGAAAAGAAGGATGCGAAACCGAGGCTGATCCGTTGGATCCTTCTACTACAAGAATTTGATCTAGAGATTCGAGACAAAAAGGGGTGTGAAAATGTGGTCGCGGACCACCTGTCACGATTACCGCCAGAGTGCGAGGATGTCACACCTGCAATCAATGGACAATTCCTGGATGAGTTTATTATGTCTGTCAGTTCTGAACCATGGTACGCTAATTTTGCTAATTATATTGTTTCAGGTACGATACCGGAAGCACAGCAACAGTTAACGCATTCGTGGGGGGTCTTTGATGACGAGACACAAGTTTTTGTTGATAGCCGCCAACCGTCCGACTATCGGCAGTGGGAGATGTCACAGCATGCCATCTTTGATCAAGGATCCAGGCAAGATATCGTGCAAGAACGTGAGCATCAGGAGCTGATGGATTATTTGGCGCAAACGGAGCGGATGCGCCATCTTGAGTCACAGATGGAATTAAATATGCGGGCATATGATGAGAACCAAACCCGACGCCATCTGGATTACTACCAAGGGTTCCATGTAACATTTATGAAAAACGGGTTCAAAACCCGCTTCGTTTAATAATCAAATATTCGGTTAAAAGTTCGTTGCGTATTGATTGTGCCGACTATTTTAAACATCTCATAATTAATAAATATTATAGAATTTAAAAACCATAATTAATAAATAATAATAATAAGTAAAATAAACTCAAAAATAAATAATAGAGTCGCCGGGTCTCGAACCCGGGTCTCCCGGACTCACACACACTCATAACACCACTACTCCACACCCATTTTAGTGTCATAAAACCAAAACTAATAATATTTAAAAAGGGTCAAACACCAAACCTGCAAAATCAAGTCGCACATTTGAAACCGCCGGCGAAGCTAAAATCTCGGAATCAGTCTCTATATTCGTTCAAATAAAAACGTTGTAACCGACTAGTAACCGATGATGTTTAATTCGATAAATCAAAACCGAATTCAATCATTATTTTGAAAACCGATTTCAATCAATTCCTTTGAAACCGAAACAATACTCCTATCGTGGCTATATAAACAGGCTGAACACCAGACACTTCATCTGTTTGAACATCTCTCGAAACTTTTAACGTTGGCAAATAAAGAACCTCGGATATTCAGTCGCCGGAAAGTATCACCGAAAAACCGAAGCTTTACTTCTAATCGGTATAATTCTCAACTCTTTCTGCATGTATTAATCTTTATCAGTCAACCAGATTTTGTTTCAAACAATTTTCAGTCGAGTTACAGGTTCTGTGTTTTTTTTAAAAGTGAAGAAGATGAAGTTTAAGATGTACACTAATATATTTAAAATCGGGTATTTAACCGGGTTAGACACACAGTCCAGCGGTGGACTGTGTGCAATTACAAAGCACACGCCCCGAGTTCGAATCACACATGTTTCCGACTTTCTGAAATAAAACCAACAATTTTAAACTTATTCAGATCAATTCACAGCATATATATATAATTAATATAATCCAGTGTTTATACAGATTAGACACATAGCCCAACTGGTTGGGCTGTGTGCACTCGAACCGAAGGTCCCGAGTTCGATTCCGGGTTCTGTAACCGGTTTCGGCCATATTAAATCATTTTTAATAAAAACTAAATAAGGTTAAAGTTAGTTAGTATATATATATAATTAAAACAGAGAATATTTCGGGTTAGACACGTAGCTCAGTTGGTAGAGCTGCGTGCACGTATACGAGAGGTCCCGAGTTCGAACCTCACTCGCCGCCTGGAATTCATGTTGTCTGACCGGTCAGACCCGATCAGACCTGACAAAGTCAAACCACTTTTTTTATTTTTGTTTTCTTATTTTCTTTTTATTAAATTGAAAAATTATTTAAAAACACTTAAAAATAAAGATTTTGAAGGTTAAAAATTTGCATTAAACTCACAAAAATAAATCTAAAAATGTCATTAAAGAGCACCAATTAAAAATAATATCTCAAATAAAATTTATTTATTTATCGAATCATGTCGTTATTATTTAGGTTAGTTTTCCCTCGTCGGTTGAATCATAAATTCGTGCGCATTCATCGTCATCAAGAAACGCATCCACTGTGAGTGAATCTCTACCAATTCCCCGTTTTAATCATGTTTTGAGGTGTATCATGTGTCGTACTATTCTTTTATTTTATTTAAACACTTGTGCATACATCATATCCGTGATCAAATGTGTATTGATTGTTGTGTGAATTATATGTAGATTGAATTTATCATTTCAATGCACACATTTCACTAGGCCCATCAGTTCCCCGTGGGATACGGGTTGAGCATCAGGAGCCTCATTAGATCGGCTCCGTTTGATTGAGCCTTGATCTCAAATACATCATCATTTCATGTCATATACTCATCCAAAGTGGTTTGTGATTGTTTACATATATGTTTGCTCACATGTGATTAATGCACGAATTTTCTTTATTAAATAAAACAAGAAATTAGTTAAAATATTTTATCAAGGTTCACTCGCCAACTTTTGTGGACCCAAAATCTCCCCCGCTTTACACATGATACAGGTGATCCAGCTGAGACAGGAAACACTTAGGATGGCCTAGAAGAATAAACAAGTTTATGCTTTGGAATAAATATATAGTTTCATTTTTTTTGTAATTGTATGAATTTTTTTTTTGATATTTAAGTTTGTAATTTGAATTTAATAAATATGAAACATCTTAGTAAATATCATGAGCTTTGATGATAACCCAATTATGCCCCGACTTTTATTCCTCTGCGGGTCGGGGTGTGACAAATTGGTATCAGAGCTTGTGACTATAGGGATATAGGATAGGTTATTAGACCCTTAGAGCCTATACTATAGTTGATTAAATTTTAATTGTTTATGCATTACATGCAAAATTCATGATGTTTATATGTTTCATGTTTATTTTCACACCCAATGTTATGCAAGCACGCTCACAAATACATGTTATTATGCAATGCTCATCATAAATCATATCCTCATAACATATCATATATATGAGAGCACACACCTCACAATTTCCATGATTTTTGCAATGATTTTTGTATTTTTCAAATCACATCAGAGTGAGTTCTCATGACGGGCATGTAGTAACTGGAAGGGTACGAGTACCGGTAGTCGGAACGTCCTGTCTAGGCTTGGCATTCGTATAAATCCAAAATAAAGGACCTGTTTGCCTACCTGGGGACTAACGATGAGAGTACGAAGGACCTATTAGGCCAAAGCATGCTATACCAAACGTCGTGTGAGCTAACTCCACTTTGAGTTGTCATTGTGTCTACACCTGGACACCCTCCTACCATACATCTCGCAATCATATTTTACGATTTTCATTCGGGTGGTGCGAGTGTTAACCCGCTGACACCAATGTGAATCCTACCAAGCCCAATAGTCATGGGGGCCCACATGACTACACAGGCAATGGTATGGGGGACATTGGAGGCCCAAAAATGAGCAAACCCAAGACATCCTATGGATGTAGTTAAATTATTGTCAGTTATGTTGTTTTTCATTCTTTTTACGACACATGTCACCTAGAAAATTCTTAAACTCACAATCTTCCTATATATGTTCCTGTAGATGTCGGCTAGGCAACTACGTGGAGGTAGAAAGTCAGGAAAGTCAAGCGAACGCTTGGCCACACAAATTGCTAAACAAATGGCCGCAGTACTTCCTGACATCGTGCTTCAAATTCAACAAGCTCTCACCGCTAATCACATCAACCCTCCCAACCAAGAAGACCAGAGCGTCGTCAACCCTCCTTCCAAAACCCCCAAGTGCACCTACAAACACTTCAAATCCTACGATCCCTCAAAATATGAAGGGACCAAAGGTGTTACCGCCCTCCTTCACTGGTTTGAAGAATGGAAAACACTTTCCTCAATTGCGATTGTCCCGAGGACCGTAAGGTAAGTTACCCTACTAGAAGACTGTTTAGGGTAGCCCTTACCTGGTGGAACACGGAAAAGGGTAAGCGAGGAGTTGAAGATGCCATGGCCTTAACATGGGAAGAGTTAAGGGAACTCATGACAAGACGCTTCTATCCAAGAAGCGAAATCAAAAAGCTGGAAGACGAATTCCACGCACTGAAACAAAAGGAAGGAGACCACACTTCATATAATAAGAGATTTCTCGAGTTGAACCAGATGATCCCAAATTTGTTCACCCCCTTGTACCGCTTAGTTGAACATTACATTCGAGGCCTCCCCTCGAAAATTCAAGATTCGGTTTTAAGCACATCGCCTGCAACACTTGAAGCCGCAATGGAGTTAGCTACAGAACTCACTGAAAATCGCATTCGAAACGGCAAGTTCAAAGACGAGAAGAAGAAAGCACCCATTGAGACCCCAACTCCAAACCACCCAGTCTCATCCTCGAAGTTTGCTGGTAAGAGGAAGCAAAATGGCAAGAATTTTGCTGTCACTCAAACCAACCCTCCTATCACTGTTGCACCAATCACCCAAATTGTTCCTCCAGCTGCACCATTCAAAAAGCCATATACTGGCCCACACCCAAAATGTAACCGCTGTCAATACCATCACCCTCCCGAAAATCCCTGCCAACATTGCACAAGTTGTGGCCGTGCGGGTCACACCATCCAAACCTGCCGTACCCTTCAACGAATGAACCGAAATCAACCTCCAACCCAAACCCAAAATCAGAAAGTGGGCCAAACCCAACAACCCTTACTTCTACCACCTTCACAACACGTAACCCAACCTTTGTAACATCTGTCGAAAAACGGGTTTTCAAAACCCGCTTCGTTTATTAATCGAATCGTCAGTTTTAAATTTTCGTTGCTTATTTATGACTTATTTTAATTTTAAACGATACATAATTAATAAACAAATTAGAATTTGTAAACTATAATCGTTAAAAAGTAAAAAAATAAAATAATTAAAAAGAAAAACCGGCTGCCGGGATTCAAACCCGGGACAGCCGGGAACCTCAAAGCTTTAACTCTCACACATCCAACCACTCCGCCATTGTGCCTTTTGATGATATATCAAAACAATTAATTCCAATAACAAAACTCGATTTCAAAAACAGTCAACGGCGCGCCCATTTCGCAGTCGCTGGAATTTCCGACGACTTCGCCAATTATTGTCGGTTTCTTGTGACTTAACGTGCGTATTAACACCTACATCGGTTATAACCGATGTCCAGTTCCGCGACATCAGTCATAACCGCCGGAGAATAGTTGACCAACGAATCAAGACAGAAATCGGACACAATTCATCGATATTCTTTCCTATAAATACACACCCTAGCCTCTGGTAATCTTTTCGCTCAAAATCGCACCAATTCTCGAAGCAATTTCACTCGCCGGAACTTTTCTGCCATCACCGGACTTTCGCCAGAAAACCGAGACTCACATCAACACGGTAAATACCCCGACTCTTTCTGTTTCATTCCATTGTTAGACCCTTACTAACATCAATCCATCACCCATAATCAATCCCAGACGACGTTGCCGGATATTCTGTACTCACCGGAAAATCGCTGGAATTTCCGAACTCACGCTGTTAATCGGTATGATCAACTAAACCTCCTATTAATCATGGTTTAGTAACTCAATTTCATATCTAATCAATCAAAATTGGTAATTGATCCGATCAGACAAAGTTCACAAACAGAGTCGACGAATCCTTGCCGGAGTTCTGAGAAAGACATCTGATTCGGTACATTTTTTCCCCAAACCCTCTCTGTCCATTGCATTTCAATCGCTGATAACTTCCGTTAATCGAATTAAACATGAAACAGTTGATTAATCATTGTCTGTGTTCTTGAGCGAAGAAGACGAAGTCGTTTATGTTTATAAGATTAATTAAAATCAATATTATGAACGGGTTAGACACACAGTCCAGCGGTGGACTGTGTGCAAACAATACACATACGTCTCGAGTTCGATTTCCTATCACGACCCTATCCTCAGAAATAAAAATGTTTTTTTTAAAACCGAACCGGGTTAACTCACAGTAAGATGTTAAGTATAATAAAAACCGGAATATTTACCAGGTTAGACACACAGTCCAGCGGTGGACTGTGTGCCAAACTAAACCACAGGTCCCGGGTTCGAGACCTGTGGAGATCACCGGTTTGATACAATTAAATCCTTTTTAAATAAATGATTTTCAGTTTAAGTTAAATAGTATATAAATATAATTAAAAACAGAAATATTTCGGGTTAGACACGTAGCTCAGTTGGTAGAGCTGCGTGCACGCGTACGGGAGGTCACGGGTTCGAGTCTCACTCAGTGCAATAATATTCACGACCGAACCGGTCAACGGTCAACAGTCATGGTCAACGGTCAAAAGTCAACATTTTTTATTATTTTTATTTATTTATTTAATTTAAAAATCAATTAAAAATACTTAAAAATGACGTTTTTAAAGTTAGAAAATAGCCTTAAACTCACAAAAATATATCCAAAAATCCTATTAAAGTTGTTAATAAAATCCACTTATTTACCGTACCTTTTCGTTATTAATTAGGTTAGTTATTCCTCGTCGATCAATCCTCTAAACTCGTGCGCATTCAACATCATCAGCCGAACGCACCCAATGTGAGTGAATCTCTACCAATTCCCCGTTTTAATCACATTTTGGGGTGTATCATGTGTCGCTATTTATTTATTTCAATTAAACACTTGTGCATTCATCATATTCATGATCAAATGTGTTGCCAATATATATCTATTGTTTGTGTGGTTAATGTTTAGATTAAAGTTATCATTTTCAGTACATACATTATCATAGGCCGCCGCTCCCCATTACCTATGAGCGTGAGCTGTTCCCCATTACCTATGAGCGTGAACGAGGCGTTGCCAACATAAGATCGGCTCCGTTTGATTGAGCCTTGATCTCACAAACATCATCATAGGCCGTCCGTTCCCCATTACCTATGAGCGTGAACGAGACGTTGCCAACATATACATTGTCATTCATATCATATACTCATGCAAGGTGGTTTGTGATTGTTTGTTTACATACGTTTGTTCATATATGATTATTGCACAATTTTTCCATAGTAAATAAAACAAGGAATCAATAACAAATGTTTTTTAACAAGGTTCACTCGCCAACTTTTGTTGACCCAAAATTCCCCATTTTTACACATGATACAGGTGATCAAGTTGAAGCAAGAAACATATAGGGCGGCCTAGAAGAATAAACCAGTTTAGATTTTGGATTGTTTTAGTTAATTTTTCCTTTCCTTGTATTGTATGAATTTGACTTGAAACTTTGAGATGTAATTTGAATTTAATAAATATGAAACATATTAGTAAACATCATGAGCTTTGGTGATAACCCAATTATGCCCCGACTCTTATTCCGCTGCGGGTCGGGGTGTGACAGATTGGTATCAGAGCCATGACTATAGGGATATAGGATAGGTTATTAGACCCTTAGAGCCTATACTATAGTTGATTAGAATTTTTAGATTGTTTGTGTGTTACATGCAAAATTCATGATGTTTATATGCTTTATGTTTATTGTTACATTCAATGTTATGCAAGCATGTTCATAAATACATACTATTATACAATGCTTATCATGAATCATATTCTCATAACATATCATATCCATGGGAGCACACACCTCACAATTCATATGATTTTTACAACGATTTTTGTATTTTCAAATCACATCAAAGTGAGTTCTCATGACGGGCATGTAGTAACTGGAAGGGTACGAGTACCGGTAGTCGCAACGTCCTGTCTAGGCTTGGCATTCGTATAAATCCAAAATAAAGGACCAGTTTGCCTACCTGGGGACTAACGATGAGAGTACGAAGGACCTATTAGGCCAAAGCATGCTATACCAAACGTCGTGTGACCTAACACCACTTTGAATTGTCATTGTGTCTACACCTGGACACCCTCCGACCATACATCTCGCAAACATATTTCATGGTTTTCATTCGGGTGATGCGAGTGTTAAACCGCCAATACCAATGTGAATCCAACTAAGCCAATAGTCATGGGGGCCCACATGACTATACAGGCGATGGTATGGGGGACATTGGAGGCCCAAACATGAGCAAACCCAAGACATCCTATGGATGTAGTGCATTATTGATGATTATGTTATTTTATTATTTTAAACGACACATGACACCTAAACACTCCTTAAACTCACCATCTTCCTATGTATATTCCTGTAGATGTCGGCTAGGCAGCTACGTGGAGGTCGAAAGTCGGGAAGGTCAAACGAACGTTTGGCCACTCAAATTGCAAAACAAATGGCCGCGGTGCTTCCTGATATTGTAATTCAAGTCCAACAAGCTCTCACCGCGAATCCTATCAACCCACCCAATCAAGAGGATCAAAACATCGACAACCCTCCCACCAAGAAGTGCTCCTACAAACACTTCAAATCTTGCGATCCCCCAAAGTATGAAGGGACCGAAGGTGTCACCGCTCTCCTCCACTGGTTTGAGGAAATGGAAAACACCTTCCTCAATTGCGATTGTCCCGAGGATTGCAAGGTACGTTACGCAACCGGGAGATTATTTGGGTAGCCCTGACCTGGTGGAACACCGAGAAGGGTAAGAGAGGAGTTGAAGACGCTATGGCCTTAACGTGGGAAGAGTTAAGGGAAATAATGACAAAACGCTTCTGCCCAAGAAGCGAACTCAAGAAGTTGGAAGATGAATTCCACTCGCTGAAGCAAAAGGAAGGAGACCATACTTCCTACAACAAAAGATTTCTTGAGCTGAACAAGATGGTTCCTAACTTGTTCACCCCAGTGTACCGCTTGGTTGAACACTACATTCGAGGCATCCCCTCGAAAATTCAAGACTCAGTTCTCAGTACTTCGCCTGCAACTCTCGAAGCTGCTATGGAATTAGCCACCGAACTTACAGAGAATCGCATCAGAAACGGTAAATTCAAGGAGGAGAAAAAGAAAGCCCCCGTTGAGGTCCAAACTTCAAACCATTCCACCTCCTCCTCAAAGTTTTCTAACAAGAGGAAACGAAATACCAGAAACTTTGCTGTCACCCAAACAAATTTCCCTATCCCTGCTGCACCCATCACTCAAGTTGCCCCTTCACCCGCACCATACCAAAGGCCATACTCCGGCCCCTACCCAAAATGCACCCGTTGCCAATACCATCACTCCCCCGAACACCCCTGTCAATATTGCACCAGCTGTGGCCGTGCAGGTCACACCATCCAAACTTGCCGCTCGCTGCAGCGAATGAACCGTAACCAACCCACAACCCACAACCCAAACCCACCATCAAATAATGGGTCAAGCCTAACAACCCCTACTACTACCACCTACACAACATACGGCCCAAACCTACTACCAACCCAACTACCCCATGATGCAACCCATGCGGGCTTGCTACAACTGTGGAGACCCAAACCACTTTAAAAATACTTGTCCACGCTTAGTGAACATCATACATGCTCAAGCTCAAGCAAATCCGGTGAATCAAGCTAACCAAGCTCCTCCACCTGCTAGAGGAAGAGCTTTCAACATCAACGCCAATCAAGCTAGGGCCGACAACAACGTGGTTAATGGTACGTTTCTCATCAATGGTAGTTATGCATCCATGTTATTTGATACTGGCGCGGATAAGAGTTTTGTGTCCTTAGAATTTGAACCCATCCTCAACCAAACCCGTGATAAACTCATGGAATCCATAACGGTGGAAGTAGCTGATGGAAAACCGGTCTCATTAAACTCCATTATCCGAAACTGTACTCTCACTCTAAACGATCACGATTTTCCAGTTTACCTCATTCCTATGAAGTTGGGAAGTTTTGACATTATAATCGGCATGGACTGGCTCAGCCAACATCATGCTGAAGTAGTATGCCGCGAAAAGTTCATTCGCATTCCTCTTGCAGACGGTCAGACTCTACGGATCTTTGGAGAAACCCCTTCGAAAGGACTCAAACTGATGTCCTGTCTTCAAGCCCGAAAATATCTTCGCAAGAATTATATCGCATTTCTAACTCACGTCGTCAAGAAGGGAAATAAGGAGAAGAAACTCGAAGACATACCTGTAGTAAAAGATTTTCCGCAAGTTTTTCCTAACGACATCTCAGGACTTCCTCCCATGAGAGAAGTCGAATTCCGCATTGATCTTATACCTAGAGTTACACCCGTCGCGAAATATCCTTATAGGTTAGCCCCATCCGAAATGCAAGAGCTGGCCAGTCAACTGCAAGAGCTGACTGACAAAGGATTCATACGTCCTAGCTCATCGCCTTGGGGTGCACCTGTTCTGTTTGTAAAGAAGAAAGTTGGAACGTTTCGCATGTGTATTGATTACAGAGAACTCAACAAATTAACGGTCAAGAATCGCTACCCATTACCACGCATCGACGATCTACTAGACCAACTCCAGGGTGCCACCTGTTTTTCAAAGATCGACCTTCGTTCTGGTTATCATCAATTCAGAGTACATGAAGAAGACGTCCCAAAGAACGCCTTCCAAACTCGTTATGGTCATTATGAATTCATGGTCATGCCATTTGGTTTAACCAACGCCCCAGCTGTCTTCATGGATCTAATGAACAGAGTCTGCAAACCCTATCTCGATCGTTTTGTTATAGTCTTCATCGACGACATTCTCATTTACTCAAAGTCCAAAACTGATCATGAACGACATCTTCGACTCATCCTCACACTCTTAAGAACCGAAAAGCTCTACGCTAAATTCTCCAAATGCGAATTCTGGTTAAGAGAAGTACAATTCCTTGGACATGTCGTCAATGACAAGGGAATACATGTCGACCCCTCAAAGATCAAAGCAGTACAGGAATGGCAAGCGCCACGTACCCCTACTGAAGTAAGATCATTTCTTGGTTTGGCGGGTTACTATCGCCATTTCATTTCAAATTTCTCTCGTATCGCTGTACCACTCACGGCTTTGACACATAAAGGGAAACCCTTCATATGGGGACCTAAACAAGAAGAAGCCTTCCAAACCCTTAAGCAAAAGCTCTGTGACGCACCTATCCTCACACTCCCCGAAGGTTGCGATGACTTTGTAATATATTGCGACGCATCAGGGCAGGGACTAGGCTGTGTATTAATGCAAAGAGGAAAAGTGATAGCTTATGCTTCTAGGCAACTCAAAATTCATGAGAAGAACTACACCACCCACGACCTAGAACTTGGAGCCGTTGTGTTCGCTCTTAAGATATGGAGACATTACCTCTACGGTACCAAGTGTGAAATATACACTGACCACAAGAGCCTCCAACATATCTTCAACCAAAAGGAGTTAAACATGAGGCAACGGAGATGGGTCGAACTTCTTAATGACTACGACTGTGAAATTCGGTATCATACTGGCAAAGCAAACGTGGTGGTCGATGCGCTCAGTCGAAAGGGTTATGCGAACTCCATTCGTCTTCTATGTTCGCAAATCATAACCGACATCAAAGATCAAATCCGAGAAGCCCAACATGTTTCAGTAACGGAAAACGACATACGCAATGAGTTATCTTGTGGAGCAGAACTTAAACTCGAAACAAATTTCTGACGGCATTCTGTACTATCTAGATCACATATGGATTCCCGATCACAATAACCTTCGTGATTTCCTTATGAATGAGGCGCACAAAACACGGTACTCTGTACACCCAGGAGCCGACAAGATGTATCAAGACCTTCGATACACCAACTGGTGGCCTGGCATGAAGAAGGATATCGCTGTTTTTGTTTCCAAGTGCCTTACATTTTCCAAAGTTAAAGCTGAACATCAAAGACCCTCAGGACTTCTAGTCCAACCTGAAATACCTGTATGGAAGTGGGAAAACATAACCATGGACTTCATTACCGGGTTACCTCGAACCTCCGGTGGGTATGACACTATATGGGTAATCATTGATCGTCTTACAAAATCAGCTCACTTCATTCCGATCCGCGAGGATTTCAAGAACGAGAAGTTAGCTCGTATATCGTAAGCCGTCATGGTGTACCGTTAAGCATTATTTCAGATCGTGATGGTCGTTTCACTTCACGAACATGGCAAGCCGTACAAGCCGCTTTGGGTACACGATTAGACCTCAGTACCGCTTATCATCCTCAAACTGATGGACAATCTGAACGCACCATCCAAACTCTTGAAGATATGCTCCGAGCATGTGTCATAGACTTCAAGGGAAATTGGGACGCTCATCTACCATTAGTTGAATTTTCGTACAACAACAGCTAACATTCAAGTATCGGCATGGCACCTTTCGAAGCGTTATATGGTCGTAAGTGCCGATCTCCAGTATGTTGGCACGAAATTGGAGAAGCTCAAATCACCGGTCCAGAATTGATTCAAGAAACCACAGACAAGATCCATCAAATTCGAAACAATCTTCTAGCGGCACAAAGTCGTCAAAAGAGTTATGCAGACAAACGACGAAAGCCTTTGGAGTTTAACATTAGTGATCATGTACTTTTAAAAGTATCACCGTGGAAGGGAGTAGTTCGTTTTGGCCAGAAGGGCAAGCTAGCACCACACTACGTAGGACCTTTCAAGATACTCGAAAGAGTAGGACCTGTAGCATACAAGCTTGAACTACCAGAAGAACTCAACAGAATTCACCCCACATTCCACGTATCAAACTTAAAGAAGTGTCTCGCCGATGAAAACCTCCATATTCCCAAGTCTAAATCCGATCATGAGCGACACCTTCGACTCATCCTTACACTCTTAAGGACTGAAAAGCTTTACGCTAAGTTCTCAAAATGCGAATTCTGGTTAGGAGAAGTACAATTCCTTGGACATGTCGTCAATGACAAGGGAATTCATGTCGATCCTTCAAAAATCAAGGCAGTACAGGAATGGCAAGCGCCACGTACCCCTACCGAAGTTAGGTCATTTCTTGGTGTACCACTCACGGCCTTGACTCATAAAGGAAAACCCTTCATATGGGGACCTAAGCAAGAGGAGGCCTTCCAAACTCTAAAGCAAAAACTTTGTGACGCACCTATCCTCACACTCCCTGAGGGTTGCGATGACTTTGTGGTATATTGCGATGCATCAGGGCAAGGGCTAAGCTGTGTATTGATGCAACATCCGTCGAAAAACGGGTTTTCAAAACACGCTTCGTTTATTAATCGAATAATCAGATTCAATTTTTCGTTACTTATTTAATGCCCATTTTAATTTTAAACAATATATAACTAATAAACAAATTAGAATATGGAAACTTAAATTGTTAAAAAGTAAAAATAAAGTGAATAAAAAAGAAATCAGGCTGCCGGGTTTCGAACCCAGGTCAGCCGGAAGGTTTAATCAGCAAACACTTAACCACTCCGCCACTTGATCGTTTGTGTAAACAAGGAAACGAATAATACTTAACTCTACCTGTGAAATCATCTGTTTGCGCCAAAACTGAAACCGTTTCATCGGCTTTCAACGGTTCAGACTGTTGAGTGTTTCGCCATTACTGATTATAACCGATAAACCCACGTTCTTAATCAATTCAGTCTTTATTGAACTTGATTCATATGATTTTCGGGTTTAATAACCGAAATCATTTACTTCCTGATTTTCACCGGTAATATCAGTATCTCACAACTCAGAAACACTCACAGAACCTCCAATTTCACTTTCGCTCTATTTTCTGTTCGTCAGAAACGCTTTCTGAAATCGCCGGACTTTCGCCGGAAAACCGTGACATTCATCGAATCGGTAAATTTCTCAATTCTTTCATCTTCTATCCATTGTTAGACTTTTACTAACTCAAATCCTTCAATCAGACCGCTCCCAGACGACGTTGTCGGATTTTCAGCACTCGTCGGAAAATTTCTGGAAATTCCGAAATCACGTTGTGAATCGGTATGAACATCTAAACTCTCTGATAATTCTTGTTTAGTCATTCAATTTCACAATTAGTTAATTAAAACTGTTAATTGGTCCGCTCAGACGGAGTTCATAAAACAGAGCCGACGACTTTGCCGGAGTTCTGAGAAAAATCATCTTTCCGGTACATTCATTCCCAAAACCTTCTCTATCCATTTCATTTTAATCATTTATATGTATTAATCAAGAACAGTAGAATAAATCGTTGTCTGTGTTGTTTTAACGAAGAAGATGAAGTTTAGGCTGTGTATATATTTAATATAAATCGGGTTATATCTCAGGTTAGACACATAGTCCAGCGGTGGACTGTGTGCATTTAAAACATAGAGATACCGAGTTCGAGTCTGTCCTTATTCCGATTCGTCACAATATTCAGACTTTTTATAAAACCCAAATACGGAAACCTCCAGTTAGTATATAAGTGAAATAAAAACAAGTATTTTAACCAGGTTAGACACATAGTCCAGCGGTGGACTGTGTGCAACGTTAAACAACAGGTCCCGGGTTCGAGACCTGTTATGCACACCGGTTCGATATAATTAAAATCCTTTTTAAAATAAATGAATTTTGAATAAATTAAATAGTATATAAATATAATTAAAAACAGAAATATTTCGGGTTAGACACGTAGCTCAGTTGGTAGAGCTGCGTGCACGTATACGAGAGGTCACAAGTTCGAACCTCACTCAGGTGCAAACAAATACAAGACCGAACCGGTCAACAGTCAATGGTCAACGGTCAACCCAAAGAAAAACAACATTTTTTTTATATTTTTATTTATTTATTTAATTTAAAAATCAATTAAAAATACTTAAAAATAATATTTTTAAAGTTAGAAAATGACCTTAAACTCACAAAAAAATATATCTAAAAATCCTATTAAAATTTTTAATAAAATCCACTTATTTACCATACCTTTTCGTTATTATTTAGGTTAGTTATTCCTCGTCGATCAACCCTCTAAACTCGTGCGCATTCAACATCATCAAACGAACGCACCCAACGTGAGTGAATCTCTACAAATTCCCCGTTTTAATCACATTTTGGGGTGTATCATGTGTCTTATTATTTATTACATTTAAACACTTGTGCATCCATCATATCCATGATCAAATGTGTATTCAATATGTATCAACTGTTTGTGTGGTTAACGTTTAGATTAAATTTATCATTTTCAGTACATACATCATCATAGGCCGTCGTTCCCCATTACCTATGAGCGTGAACCGTTCCCCATTACCTATGAGCGTGAACGAGGCGTTGCCAACATACGATTGGCTCCGTTTGATTGAGCCTTGATCACACATACATCATCATAGGCCGTCCGTTCCCCATTACCTATGAGCGGAACGTGACGTTGCCAACATATACATTATCATTCATGTCATATACTCATGCAAGGTGGTTTGTTATTGTTATTGTTAATGTATGTTTATTTACGTTTGCTCACATATGATATATTGCACCATTTTTTTCATATTAAATATAACAAGAAATCAATAATAAATGTTTTCTAACAAGGTTCACTCGCCAACTTTTGTTGACCCAAAAACCCCCATTTTTACACATGATACAGGTGATCCAGTTGCAGCAAGAAACATATAGGACGGCTTAGAAGAATAAATCGGTTTAGGTTTTGGATTGTTTGTTTAGTTACTTTTTCCTTGTAATTGTATGAACTTGTTTGGAATATTGAAGTTGTAATTTTGAATTTAATAAATATGAAACATATTAGTAAACATCATGAGCTTTGGTGATAACCCAATTATGCCCCGACTCTTATTCCGCTGCGGGTCGGGGTGTGACATATGCCTCTAGGCAACTCAAGATTCATGAGAAAAATTACACCACCCACGACCTGGAACTTGGAGCCGTTGTGTTCGCTCTCATGATATAGAGACATTACCTCTATGGTACCAAGTGTGAAATATACACTGACCACAAGAGTCTCCAACATATCTTCAACCAGAAAGAGTTGAATATGAGGCAACGAAGATGGGTCGAACTTTTCAACGACTACGACTGTGAAATTCGGTATCATCCTGGCAAGGCAAACGTGGTGGCCGATGCGCTCAGTCGAAAAGGTTATGCGAACTCCATTCGTCTTCTATGTTCGCAAATCATAACCGACATCAAAGATCGAATTCGGGCAGCTCAACATGTTTCTGTAACAGAAAATGACGTACGCGATGAGCTGTCATGTGGAGCTGAACTCAAAATCGAAACCAAATCCGACAGTATTCTATACTATTTAAACCGCATATGGATTCCTGATCGCGATAACCTTCGTGATTTCCTCATGAATGAGGCGCACAAAACACGATACTCTATACACCCAGGAGCCGACAAGATGTATCAACACCTACGATACACCTACTAGTGGCCTGGCATGAAAAAGGATATCGCTGTTTTTGTTTCCAAGTGCCTTACCTGTTCCAAAGTAAAAGCTGAACATCAAAGACCTTCAGGACTTCTAGTCCAACCCGAAATACCTGTATGGAAGTGGGAAAACATAACCATGGATTTCATTACCGGGTTACCTCGCACCTCCAGTGGGTATGACACCATATGGGTAATAATCGATCGTCTTACAAAGTCATCTCATTTCATTCCGATTCGCGAGGACTTCATGAACGAGAAGTTAGCTCGTATCTACATCAGTGAGATCGTAAGCCGTCATGGTGTACCATTAAGCATCTTTTCAGACCGTGATGGTCGTTTCACTTCACAAACATGGCGAGCCGTACAAACCGCTTTGGGTACACGATTAGACCTCAGTACCGCTTTTCATCCTCAAACTGATGGTCAATCTGAACGCACCATCCAAACCCTTGAAGACATGCTGCGAGCATGTGTCATAGACTTCAAAGGGAACTGGGACGCTCACCTACCATTAGTTGAATTTTCGTACAACAATAGCTATCATTCAAGTATCGGCATGGCTCCTTTCGAAGCTTTATATGGTCGTAAGTGCCGATCTCCAGTATGTTGGCACGAAATTGGGGAAGCGCAAATCACCAGACCAGAATTAATTCAAGAAACAACTGACAAGATCCTTCAAATTCGAAACAATCTTCTAGCGGCTCAAAGTCGTCAAAAGAGTTATGCTGACAAACGACGCAAGCCCTTGGAGTTCGACATTGGTGATCAAGTACTTTTAAAAGTATCACCGTGGAAGGGAGTGGTTCGTTTTGGCCAGAAGGGCAAGCTAGCACCACGCTACGTAGGACCTTTCAAGATACTCGAGAGAGTAGGTCCTGTAGCATACAAGCTTGACCTACCAAAAGAGCTCAACAGAATTCATCTCACATTCCACGTATCAAACTTGAAAAAGTGCCTCGCCGATGAAAACCTCCATATTCCTCTAGAAGACATTCAAGTCGATGAATCGATGCACTTCGTTGAAAGACCAGTAGAAATCATGGATTTCGGAGAGAAGCGTTTAAGGCGAAGTCGTATTCCAATTGTCAGGGTACGTTGGGAGTCAAAACGAGGACCCGAGTTTACTTGGGAACGTGAAGACTCAATGCGCGAAAAATACCCGCATCTTTTTCCGGTTACCACTACTACTTAAATTTCGGGACGAAATTCCTAAAAGTAGGGGATACTGTAACATTTATGAAAAACGGGTTCAAAACCCGCTTCGTTTAATAATCAAATATTCGGTTAAAAGTTCGTTGTGTATTGATTGTGCCGACTATTTTAAACATCTCATAATTAATAAATATTATAGAATTTAAAACCCATAATTAATAAATAATAATAAGTAAAATAAACTCAAAAATAAATAATAGAGTCGCCGGGTCTCGAACCCGGGTCTCCCGGACTCACACACACTCATAACACCACTACTCCACACCCATTTTAGTGTCATAAAACCAAAACTAATAATATTTAAAAAGGGTCAAACACCAAACCTGCAAAATCAAGTCGCACATTTGAAACCACCGGCGAAGCTAAAATCTCGGAATCAGTCTCTATATTCGTTCAAATAAAAACGTTGTAACCGACTAGTAACCGATGATGTTTAATTCGATAAATCAAAACCAAATTCAATCATTGTTTTGAAAACCGATTTCAATCAATTCCTTTGAAACCGAAACAATACTCCTATCGTGGCTATATAAACAGACTGAACACCAGACACTTCATCTGTTTGAACATCTCTCGAAACTTTTAATGTTGGCAAATAAAGAACCTCGGATATTCAGTCGCCGGAAAGTATCATCGGAAAACCGAAGCTTTACTTCTAATCGGTATAATTCTCAACTCTTTCTGTAATCTACTATTCAGCATGTATTAATCTTAATCAGTCAACCAGATTTTGTTTCAAACAATTTTCGGTCGAGTTACAGGTTCTGTGTTTTTTTTAAAAGTGAAGAAGATGAAGTTTAAGATGTATACTAATATAATTAAAATCGGGTATTTAACCGGGTTAGACACACAGTCCAGCGGTGGACTGTGTGCAATTACAAAGCACACGCCCCGAGTTCGAATCACACATGTTTCCGACTTTCTGAAATAAAACCAACATTTTTAAACTTATTCATATCAATTCACAGCATATATATATAATTAATATAATCCAGTGTTTATACAGATTAGACACATAGCCCAACTGGTTGGGCTGTGTGCACTCGAACCGAAGGTCCCGAGTTCGATTCCGGGTTTTGTAACCGGTTTCGGCCATATTAAATCATTTTTAATAAAAACTAAATAAGGTTAAAGTTAGTTAGTATATATATATAATTAAAACAGAGATTATTTCGGGTTAGACACGTAGCTCAGTTGGTAGAGCTGCGTGCACGTATACGAGAGGTCCTGAGTTCAAACCTCACTCGCCGCCTGGAATTCATGCTGTCTGACCGGTCAGACCTGACAAAGTCAAACCATTTTTTTTATTTTTGTTTTCTTATTTTCTTTTTATTAAATTGAAAAATTATTTAAAAACACTTAAAAATAAAGATTTTGAGGGTTAAAAATTTGCATTAAACTCACAAAAATAAATCTAAAAATGTCATTAAAGAGCACCAATTAAAAATAATAATCTCAAATAAAATTTATTTATTTATCAAATCATGTCGTTATTATTTAGGTTAGTTTTCCCTCGTCGATTGAATCATAAATTCGTGTGCATTCATCGTCATCAAGAAACGTATCCACTGTGAGTGAATCTCTACCAATTCCCCGTTTTAATCATGTTTTGGGGCGTATCATGTGTCGTACTATTCTTTTATTTTATTTAAACACTTGTACATACATCATATCCGTGATCAAATGTGTATTGATTGTTGTGTGAATTATATGTAGATTGAATTTATCATTTTAGTTCACGCATTTCATTAGGCCCATCAGTTCCCCGTGGGATACGGGTTGAGCATCAGGAGCCTCATTAGATCGGCTCTGTTTGATTGAGCCTTGATCTCAAATACATCATCATTTCATGTCATATACTCATCCAAAGTGGTTTGTGCTTGTTTACATATATGTTTGCTCACATGTGATTAATGCACGAATTTTCTTTATTAAATAAAACAAGAAATTAGTTAAAATATTTTATTAAGGTTCACTCGCCAACTTTTGTTGACCCAAAATCTCCCCCGTTTTACATATGATACAGGTGATCCAGCTGAGACAGGAAACATTTGGGATGGCCTAGAAGAATAAACAAGTTTATGCTTTGGAATATATATATAGTTTCATTTTTCTTTGTAATTGTATGAATTTTGTTTTTGGATATTTAAGTTTGTAATTTGAATTTAATAAATATGAAACATCTTAGTAAATATCATGAGCTATGGTGATAACCCAATTATGCCCCGACTTTTATTCCGCTGCGGGTCGGGGTGTGACATTCCATATGTGGAAAATCCACCATACGTGGATTACAGCCAGGAGCCACCTTATCAGCCTGGAATGACCCGACATCCGATGCCGCAAGTCCACGGATCCATGTGGTTACCGCGAGAGTACACAGCGCCACACGTCCAAAGTTCATACCCATATCAGCCGCCGCCTTATGAATATTCCCAGCAGCAGCAGGAGCCCCAGTCATCACAACAGCAACAAGATCGTCCGGAGGGAGGATTAGCGGACATTTTCGACATGAACGTGTTCTATGAGCATTTGGGTGGCTACTATGGACATCCGCCAGGCCCGTCGTATCAATGAGCATTCGCTGATCAGTTGCATCGATCAGGTCCATGTGCTCTACTCTATCTATCTGTTTGTTATTTCCAGTTTAAGACAATTTTATTTTGTGTTAATTCGTGGTGTGATGTATTTAGGATGGTTTGTAATGGGTTGAACATGTTTTAATCGTTGTTTGGGTAATGGTTGGTATTCTCGGGCTAATTTTAAAGTCCATACATTGGGGACAATGTATCCCAAGTGTGGGGAAGTGGGAAGCTCGAGAGGAGATAGTTGGGGGAAACGCTGAAAAGCTTGAAATAATGAAGTTGATAGAAAATTGGGAGTTTTTTTAAAAAAAATTCAAATTTTTATCACCTTCAGTATGCTAATTGGTATGAAAACTTACGATTTCAAACTTAATTGGGTCTCTTTTGGTAGTAATTGCAGGGTATCCCTTTAAGTTTCATGAGAATAGGTCTGACAGGGTTACCCGATATTGAAGTGGAAAGATATGTATGTATAAGGTAACATGTTTTAATTGCTATTATTGTCGGCAACCGTTTATCTTTTTGTTTTCTTGTGAGGTTTGAGCCATAAATGTGATACGATATCAAGATGAATCAATTGTTGAGAGAGGCCGATATGACATTCTGCATTAGAACTTGTGTAATTTGATACATGTTGAAATTGTGCGGTGACATGGGCGGATGAACAACGAAGGCATTAGGAATTATATATATTGTAGCAGAGGTGCAGTGTATGAAGATTAGTTTTAATGGCTCAAGTGGATCCACCCGTCAGTTGTTCAAAAAAAAAAAAAAAAAAAACAAACCGAAAACCCTTGGGAAACAAGAATAAAAGAAGAAGGGGAACAATAACCCGAAGGTGCGGGTAGAGAACCAAGTGTGTATACGTGAAGAAGCTGTAAGAGTTAGTGTTCATGCTTTAAAGGCTACTAATATGTATCATGTCATTCGTACAATGTAAGCGTGATTGTTACACAAGTTTATAATTGAAGAAGTCATAATTGGCTATGAGCGAATATACACTAGCACATCACATGCTAGCCAATTGCTGAACCGAGTGGAGGGTACATTGTGAGGGGCAAGTAGCATGTGTTTAAATTATAAGCATGTTAGTTTAATACAGACAAGCCTTGCGTTTGAATTGTGTTAACCGTGTCAGGCTGTAAATCTTGATTGTGTTAGTCTATGGGATGATTACGGTTTAGAGAATTGAATTGAATGGACCAATTAAGAGAGTTGTTGTGTTGTTATTGTGGTGAGTAATATACAGTTGGTTTGCTTGGGGACAATCAAAGGTAAGTGTGGGAATGTGATGTATGGGGTGAAATCCGAGTGATAATGGTTACAAATTGCGTGTCTTAGTTAGTTTTTGGCTGTTATGTGCACTGAATGAGATAACTACGAGAATTGGTTGCTTTGCAGGATAACTGGTTAAATCGGACGTGTTAAGGCAGTTAGAGATGACGTGGAAGACCCGAGATACAGTTACGCAGCAATAAGCATCAAACGGGAGTTATACAGGCCAGGAATAATGTTGAGTTACACTAAAAATGGATACCACGAGAGGTCCGGGGGTGTATTGGTAAATTGGTGAAAGTAACAATGAATAGGAGCAATGACTGAATTCCCGTCGTAGCCTACGGTTCGTTGACCGTAGGTTACGGTTGGTTGAAACCAACAAGAAAAATCCAGCAGGTCTGGACCGTAGGTTACGGTCATATACCGTAGCTTACGATCCCTTTTACAACAATTGACAAAACCTTGTAACCGTAGCCTTCTTGTACCGTAGCCTACGGTTGGGAGAGAAATAGACAAAACTCTTAGACCGTAGCTTAGGGTCATATACCGTAGCTTACGGTCAAGTTTGAGAAAAATTCGTTGGAGTTGTTGCTGCAGCCATAAAAAGGGGATTAGGTCAATTCTGGAAAATTATCAAGGAGAGGAACGAAAAACCCAAAGCTAGGGCTTCAAAGTTGGTAACTTTTTCACCTACAATCATCAGAATTCCACACCGATCATCAACAAGATCAAGATGCCAGCTTATTACCCAATCTTTGCAGCCTCTAACCGAACAATGAGTGGCTAGTTTTTTGTTATGATTCCTCCGGATGGAGGAATGATGTAAGTCGGATATTGAGTATGTTTTGCTAATCATTGGATTGTGTGATCTAAGCATTCGATGCTTTTCACTATGCATTTGATTATTTTCATTGTCAACATTTACTTTTTGTTCATCCTTGATTTGCATCCATTCAATTCACGAGAGTTCTTTGGTTAATTGTAAATGATGCCTATGTGATAACCTTTCATTAATTGTTAATCTGAGTACTTAGTCACGTAACATCACAATGGGTAATGCAGTCAATATTCAATCTCAATGGTTAGAATAACGTATGATAATAGTTGACTATCATTCCAAAGTTTAAAGGAATCATCGTTCTCTCTATTGAATTAAAATCCAAATTATTGTGTTTATTTTAGTATCATAAATTTAAAGTTCAAGATCAGTGTTTATTGTGCTAAATATTTAGACTCTGGCAATATAACGCTTTCCACAAGACTCCCTTGGTTCGACACCCGACTTATCCTATCTACGTAGTTTATTTCGGTTTTTGATTGACACAAACGACAGTCCATCAGTCCTCTAATGTTTGAATTGTTCGTTCGCTTTATCCGTCAGCTTGGGGGTGATACGTCGTACTGATCAACAGCTTAGTACCTATTTGCTTTGAAAATCACGCCAGAAATTTGAAGTGAACATAGTATCTCTATCGGACACGACATATACCGGCATTCCATGGGGAGCTACAATCTCGTTCATATACACTTCCGACATCTTTTCATAAGTATAGGTTTCACGAATAGGAATGAAATGGAATACTTTTTGTCAACCTATCCACAACTACCCATATGACATCAAACCTACGAGCCGTTCTGGTTAACTTGGTAAGCAGGTCCATGGTAATATATTCCCACTTCCAAACCGGTATGTCTAATGGTTGGAGCTTGCCATAAGGCTTTTGATGCTCCTCTTTGACTTGTAGACAAGTCATACACTTCTCCACATATTAACAATGTCCCTTTTCATTCCCGACCACCAATTACTTTGTTTCAAATCTTGGTACATTTTGGTTGCTCCCAGATGGACCGAATAGCGGGACTTATGAGCCTCGTCAAGTAGAAGATCCTTAACATCGCATGTGTTGGGACCCAAATTCTACCGAATCGGGATTTAAACCCATTGTCACCTTCTACAATATCCTTCACTAAACCCTTTGTACGTTATTTTCTCCAAATTCTATTGAAGTTCTTTTCTTTTGTCTTGGTTGGATATTGGAATAATTTCACAAACGTAGATCAAGTAAGGTAGATCCCATTGGTGGATAGTATCCACTTTGGTATTGTCGCCCGTTTACATGAATATCGGACACCTAGGTGCAGTTCCAAGTTGCTTGCTAGTAAATATTGGAGAACCAATGTGGGGTAGCCTACTTGGTAGAGGCACATGTCTCTTAAAGGAGAGGTCACAGGTTTAAACCTGGGCAATGGAGTAATTTATTGGTGTAAAGTAGACGAATAATATTTTCCGTTAAAAAAAATAAATATTAGAGCATGTTGGAGAACATTGATGTTTTATTTGAGCCACAAGGACCAAGGAACACATGTCAAAACCACAATTCATTTGAAGCCATCGCTTCAAACATTATCAATGGGTATTGGTGATCACATCTCATATATTGGCCTCACAGATAGTGTGGACACATTCTCCAAACGATATGTGCATAGTCGATGCTATCAAGCATCCTCGGGAGGTCATGTTTTTCTTCATATATCTGGGTTGTACAAAAGTGCAATGTCGTGTCTTGTCGGTCTACGTAAGAAGCCTTTACCGTATAAATCAATTGTGGCCCTACTAAAACATTCTAGGCATTCACGTGAAGTCCTATTGGGCATACATAAATACTCAACGTATTCGTCGGAAGGATTACCGATTGTAAGCTGTTTAACTACTTATTTACATTTTTGTAACACCCTGAAACTCTTTATAATCCTCCTGTACAGACCCTCCTAAAACCATTCAAATCTATCTTCTATATTTCCAACAATTTTAAAATAATGCCTTTGACATGAGGATCCTTGATTGAAACGTAACTTTATCGTATTTAGTGTTATCGATGAAATAAACTTCCATAAGAATCTTGAGAGTTTTTTTCACGATCACATGTCACATATTTTCTTTTTTGATGTTGGTTTGCCTTCAACTTCGTCTTGAATAACAAAATCCGAGAGAAATTATAGGCTACTAGAGACTCCCTCATTCAACTTGAACTCATATGATAAACCGAGTGGAACTAATAACTTACGATTCATCTTGTTGTACAAATATGTAATGAGAGAACGGAATGGGTATTTTTGATGTAAAAAATGAACGGTGATGAGTTAATTTTATAGTTTAAAAATTATTTTTTAATACCTTAACATTTAAGTGGCTGCTTCAATATTTAATTTCATGTTACACTATCCATTTCTACAACCCGATACACTGGCGGTGGTGTTGGCGTGTTACCCAAGCTAACCGAGGGTGTCCCAACTGCCTTAAGACTTAAGAGTGTAAAATTATGTTTTCATGTTTAAATTTACAATTTGCCTGACATAGTTTATTATGTATTACTATATGCTATACTTATAGTTGCGTTATTTTAGGTCTTAATCTTCTATTAAAAGGGAGATCTACCCTACGGCCTGCTAACATTTTTGTTTTCTGATAGGAAGTAGAGAAGCACGCGTGCATCGATTTGACATGTGTCCTCTCCCCTTTTGCGGCGGGCCAAGCCATACCCAAGGCGGAGGTGGGCTAAGTAATTAAGCACGAAAAAGCTTGCATCGAGAATCAACGTGTGTTCGTCCTGCTCGCTTTCGATACCTTTGGCGCTCTCGCTCCTGATGCGGTGCAGTTCTCAAGCGGGTTCAGCAGGTTGTAAGTAGTAACACCGCATATGTTAAGGGGCAGAATGTTATGTTTAATAGGGTACGGTTTGCTATTTAGAAGGGAATAGCGGCACAACTTGTTGTCTGTCTACCTGCCATTAGTCTGTAATCGTTTCTGTTTTAATATGATATAATTCGATGAGAACAAAAAATTAGAGGAATTATTTTGTTCTCAATAATCGCTTCAATCTAATCGTTTACCTATTAATTTTAATACTTTTAGTATAATAAACTATGTTTTCTTATTAATATAAGAGTAAATTAAAGTTTGTGTCCTTCACTTACAAGTCATTTTGTGGGCTGTATCATTTAATATTAATAAATGATAAATAATTACACCGGATGATTTTTTTTTTTGGAAAATTGTCACGCTTTATGTCATTTTCAGTAACCGATGTTAATTTTCTCTAGGTTTTTTTTGGAAAATGATAAATATGATCTTCCAAGAATTCTTTTGTTTTCTATTTTCTTTTTTCTTACTTTCATTTTTTATTTTTTATTGTTTTTACTTTATAGTTTTCTTTAAAAATTTATTAATTAACTATCCTACTTATTTATTTTTTTAAAATATTTTTATTTCTAATTTATTCATTGCTCTTTGTTTAATCATATTACATTATCTCATTTATTAATTATTATATTTGTAACAAATTAATTAATCATTTTATGGAGGTAAATAAGCCTAGCAGAGCTAAACCTGGCCTTACGTACGCTAGATCTTGGCTAATTTAACTAAGGAGATATTGAACTTGGCTCATAGTAGTTCAATGATTTGATTGATAAATACACAAAAAAGTTCTTAATTATTAAGTTATCTTACAAAATTGATAAATATAGTATTTTGTATTTGTTTTGTTGATTTGTGGTGATTCATGTTTATTCTTCGATAGTATAAACGACAATGCACATGTTAACACAACAAATATACATTATACAATGCCTATAAGAATCTTCAGAATATTTATTATTTTACAATTTCTTTTTGTTTATTTATCTATTAAATCATTTGCAAACTCGTTATCCGAGCTCAAATTTTTAAAGTAAAATGAGCCAATATTGAGCATGCACAAATTCGATTAGACTTGTTTAGACCCTTAAAATGATGTGTTAACTTGTTTGAAATAATATGATGATAAATAAATTAAATAAATAATTTAATCAAACAAACAACAATTAATAAACCATATAACTTTTTATAAGATAAATAAGTGGATTAGTTAATTAATAAATTCAAAAAGAAAACTTTAGAATAAAAGTAAAAGAAAGAAAAAAAATAATATAAAAGCAAAAAATAGTAAAAGTTACATATTGTTCTTTGATTGCAGGGCATAGTTGTTATTTAAAAAAGTAATTAAAAAATTTAACATTAGTTGATGGAAGGAACATAAATCGTAACAACTTCTCAAATAAAGGATAATCAGTCTAATTTATAAGGTTAAAGAATACAACTTTTAATCTGATGTGATAACTTCTCAAATAAAGGATAACTAGTCTCATTTATAAGATTAAAAGACACAACTTGTAATCTTAACACATAATTAAAATACATAGTGTAATTTACTATACTAACATAGTAGATTTACTAGATAAATAAATTTACTATTGTGTAACTTATTATATAACTAGTATTAAGTCACATGCGTTGTAGGGTAGGAGAGTAAAACCGTACTAGCGTCGTGGGTTGAGAGGGGGGGGGGGGGGGGGGGTTAAATTGTGCTAAGTAGTAAACGAAAATTTACTAAATGACAAAGAACTAAATGATAACCGAGTATTGTATATGGGTTGTAGACAAAAATTCACTCAATGACAAAGCTAGGTGAAAACAGTGTTTTCAGCACTACGAGCAGGGCCGGCCCGTTAGGCTTATCCTAAGGACTAGAGCCACAAAAAACAAGGGTCTCTAATTTTTTTCTTTCTTTTCATATATTAGACTTGGTTTTAGCATGTTCGAACACCGTTTCTAGGCCCTTGATTTAGGATTTTAGTCAGGAGTCTACACTGTCCGCGCACGCCTCATTCTAGAATCCAAAAGCAGCGCATCAGCACACCAACCGTCATTACTTGCGGTGTCTTTTGAGTAACCTATGTAAAATTGATCGCGGATGTGTAAAATTAGGGCCAACATTAGGAAAAATCATCGTTATTGTTATTGAATGTCCCAATTCTCAATCTTAATAGGGCCCTGACTTTGTAGTTCGCCTGGGGACTCAAAAAACGTTGGAACAACCATGACTACAAGGTTGAGGCGTAAACGTGTTAGGTAATTATTTAAAGTTGACTAAATGACAATAGAGTAAAACATAAGAGCGTAAACTAAAACTCACTAAATGACAAAATAGGTGTAAATGAAATTTCAATAAATGACAAAGCACTATAGTACAGAGGGTGTAAATAAATTAGCTAAACCGGGTTCACACGAGTTTTCATCCTATTGTGTGTCACGTCAGAAAGTTCTGCTTTTGTGGTGGTACAACGACTGTCAAGTTACAACCAGCGGTATTGCTTCCTCGGGGAATGCCCAAGCCAAACTCTAAAACCAGCATGAGCTTGGTTAAGATAATATAGTATGGTCAGAGTGGGGCAACGATGCTCTCCAATTTAAGGAGTGTAGTGGCCAAAAACAAGTAAGTTGTCACTCTAAAGTAAACAAAACAATGAGTGGCAACATATTAAAGTACAAAAAGCGTAAACGAAAAATCAATAAATGACAAAAGACACTTAAAGTCGAGAGATTTACTATTTATATCTATTTTCTAAATTAATATGCATATACGTATAGAGAATCACCACGAGTTGCGAGAACTGTGAGAACTTTTTGTTTCCGCGCAAGTTGGACCAAATTTTTTTTGTACAACGGTAGATAAAAATATTATAAATACATCTGTAAAAAATAGTAAAAAACAATTGTCGAGTCGGTAATTTTGATTGATGCAAGTTTTTATTATGTGCTAGCTTAAATTTTGCATTAATATAAATGTTTTTCTACGCCTCATGTAAATGTGGGTATGCAGCATTTTTTTTATTTTTTTGACTAAAACAAGTGATCTTTTTTATGACTTTTGAGAAACAATTTCAGAAAAACCTTTTTGATGACATAGTTTTCACGGTTCTTACAACTCAAGTTGGTTCTTATTTTAATCCATCCCTATATATATATATATATATGCAACATTTTTTTATTTTTTTGGCTGAAACAAGTGATCTTTTTATGACTTTTGAGAAAAAAATTCAGAAAAACCTTTTTGATGACATAGTTTTCACAGTTCTCACATCTCAAGTTGGTTCTCATTTTAACCCATCCCTATATATATATATATATATATATAGGGGTTCGGTAACGTACAATTGGCCTTAGTGTACGATGTGTACGAGATGAGAATATAACATGAGGTTTTTGTTTACACCATGCCGATTTATGGGTTTATAACATGCGGATTATGGGTTTATATCATGCGGGTTTCTGGGTTTATGTACAGGTTTTATGGGTTTATAACGTGCGGGTTTATGGTTCATAACATGCGGGTTTTCGTTTTGGCGGATTCAAACATGCGGAACTTACATTGTGTACGCATCGTACGTTAAGGCCAATTGTACGGTACACTTTCTCTCTCTATATATATTATAGTTTATAATAAGTTTAATAAAGTAGTAGTAAATATATTAACCGAAAGTAAAACTTAAAAAAAATATGAAAAACCGTAGCATGTGTCTTTAATCAATTGAAAACCCACGTCGAACATTTGAAATAACATATAAACCATATTAACAATTTCTTCTTATGTGGTTAAGAATTCTAGTCACATTGTTGATATTTATATATCTTTAAGAATAGGATTAAAGGATGCGTCATTTCCACGATATAAAGTTTTAAGCATAGTTTAATTATGTAATCGGTCGAAAGATAAGGAGTTATGCACGTTGATTAATTTAAATAGTGGTAGGTTGTTAGTTGTAACTTTAATATTTTTAAGCTGGATATGAACACCATTGGATGATCCTACCCAGCAACTTGTAACCAATTGCTTGTGTTTTTGTTTCTTATTTTACGTGTTATGTCAATTATTAGTCAATTATTACAACTGTTTAAAATTAAAAAGTAAAAAAAGTTATTTTTTTCTGTCTTAAAATGCACTAACTTATTTATTAGAATATCTTGAACTCCTCATTTGTGAGGCCATGGATGTCTAAAGTGATGATAATGTTAAAATATTGGGAAATTTGTAAAGGATTTCGAATCGTAGAGAAAGCAACTGTTTTTATATGATAAGTTAAATATGATATCTAATGTGACGTGTTTAAGAATGTTAACATTGTGAATGCAAAAACATTAAATTACGGGTAAAGTTATCTTATAAAGTTTTCTAAATCTAGAAAGTGTTCAAAGACATGATAGACGCAAAATATAATACAATGCTAAGAAATATGACATAATTTCGAGGAAAAAAGACACAATGGTTCGAAAAGAACACACTGACCGAAAGAAAAACATAATGACAAATAAAAAGACACAGTGATCAAAACAAAAATTCTGAAATCTACAAGTTAAAAATCAAAAAGCGAAAACCTAAAAATTAAGATCATAGAGTTCGACAAGACGTTTCAATGCCGCTAGAATGAGTTCAATCGGAGTTCGTTTGATATTTTCCTACGACTTCCTATTTTTAGGATACTATGTATTTGGATGTTCCCTTAAAAGGGTTGAGTTATCCTGCACAGTCTTCTAAATCTAGGAAAAATACAAAAACACAATGGATCGCATAAATAACACAATGCGGAGAAAAAAAGACACAATGATGAAAACAAACACAATGCTAGATAAAAAGGCATAATGATTTGAAATAGAAATTCTAAAATCTTCAAGAAAAAAATCCAAAAGCAAAAACCTAAAATCTGATATCGTAGAGTTCAAATAGACGGTTACAATGCCACTAGAATGAGTTCAATCGGAGTCCGTTTGATGTCGTTCCTATGACTTTCTAATTTTAGGAGACCATGTATTTGAACCCTATCCTTGGAACAAATAAGAAAATAATATGGGGATCACGGTTTCAGTATCGCATTTGGAAAGGATCGTTGGATCTTGATGAACCCTTGTGTACTAGATTTTCTTGTCTATATAATCTGGAAGTTACTAAAAATGTGCAGGTTGTGGCAGATTGGTGAAGGACAATGGAGTGACAACAATGTAGTTTAACTGGAACAGACACCAGCTACCGAGTCATTTGAAGGCGCTGACTTCCGAGCTGATGTTGGTGAATTTAAGGGATGGAGATGACACTTGGGCTTGGAGTCTTGATGCAACAGGCTTATTCACAGTCAACAACCTTAGAAGACAAATGCAACGGCCGGAAGCATGGGCGAGGTAGCGTGTTTTGTACGGAACAATTGGTCTCCTATAAAAGTTTAATTTTTTTGGTATGGTTGATCAATATGGGCCGGGTTCCGTGTATGGTTGCCTTATGTCGAAGAAACATAATCTTGGATTCCAATATATGTAAGTTTTGTGTGGAACATAAGGAATCCGTGGAACACCTCTTCGTAGGATGTCAGTTCGCTTTGGCTGTGTAGGACTACATCGCTTCATGGTGTAGGCGTTCTAGGATGATAACTTTCAACGTGAAAGACGATACATTTCCATATTAATGCTTGCGGGTCACATGACTGCAAAAAGATGATTCATCTGATTGTTCTGGTCGGTTTTTTTTTTGGGGGGGGGGGGGGGATACGGAGCTGTAGGAACAAGATAATATTCAGAAGGTGCGAAGCAGGAGATCCGAAATCCGAGTTACTTATGGTTTAAAAATCGTGCCAAAAGACAATAAATGACATGGGAACAATGGTGCAACATGGAGGTTTCTTTTATGAGATTGTAATTTTAATTAACGTTTCTTGGTGTGGACTACCAGTTGTTAGTCCAAGCTTAATAAAATTTGTTGGCCTCTAGAAGAAACGCACTTACTCTTAGGTTGGAGTTTGAAAAAAAAAAGTTCGAATTTAAAAGAAAAAAAAATAGAGTTAGTAGGAATGGAAATCACAACTTATATGATAGAAGTTGGACCATAAACAAACTAAGCTACATGCTTTTTCTTATTTATAACTAGTTAGAAATATTACCTGCCGCAATGTAACGGGTGGCAGTTTATATATATAATATGTAGTCGAAGACATACGGTTTTTTCTTCCATCCACATCATGCAACCTACCTAGCTATGTTATACAAAAGTTTCTCCGGTGGGTATGTTGCGTAGCTATATTATATACCAAAGTTTGTCAAGTGGGTATGTTGGCGAGTTATATTACTAACAATCAGCCTGTTAGTCAGATAACTCGACCCAAAAGTTATATTCTGATATGTTCTGCTATTGTGGGTGTATTGTTGCTGCCATGTCTTCTAAGTATTTGTCATTTCCAAAAGGTGTGTTCTATCATATTATGCCCTGCGCCGTCTCTTCGTAGGACGGCTAGAGTCCGGAGTAGGAAAGAAAAAAGAACAGATTAGTATAGTTTTTCTAAACATGTAAATGCTACATCGACGAATGAGTTAGTTGTTTCCAACTCTAATTATACGTCAACCGTTTTATATGGTGATGATGTGTTAATCTGCGTAAAAATGGCGAACATTTTATGCACCAGATGCAATATAAAACAATAATCCATAACCTACTATCAAACATTGTGCATAAAAAAGAGGTTTTTTATTCTAAATGAGCTCCTTATGACAATTTTAAATGATACAAACTCAATCAGTGGCTAAGCTTGAGATTTTTGACCGGGGGGTCGGAAGGCACCGGACCTAAAATTATACCTCAAAAATTATAAAAGAGGAGGGGGTTGAAAACGTATATACCTAAAAAATTATATATGAAAACTACATACCGGACACTACTGAGTGAAAATTTAGAGGGTCTGGCGCCCCCGGGCCCCCACTAAGCTACGCCCTTGAAATCAATATCCTTACAATATCATAATTTAATAAGGCATATCAACATGTTTTTTTATTTAAATATCCAAGATAAAAAGAGAGCATAAACTTTTTTTTAAGAACTTGCCTGATGTGGTGTTTTGTAGGGTAGAATTTTTTTTATGAATCTCGTTTTAGTCAGTATCATACTTCATTAACCTCGAGCCAATAATCTGCATATTTCAGACGGTTAAAAGATAACAAAAGATAAGTCAAGGATACATGTCGATGTCAATAAACCCATAACAATATTTAACTAAGAACAACAAAATAGCAAGTCCATCACTATATTTTATAAGAAATTGTATGCACATTTAGCAACTTGCAAGCTAAGAACTTAGCCATCCTTATAATCAGTGAAAAGTACCCAATTAGCAAAAGAATACAATTATATATAACACAACCGGTTCCATTATGAAAAGAACATCACAAACCATCAAGTTGCATAGATTTAGAGGCTCAGAGGGTATAAATGAAGGAGATAACCATGGTTGTATTGGAGGTTGCAGGTGAACATCCACCGTCTCTCAAACACGCCATGCCACGATTAAATCCTAAACTCGGTTTACACTTTACACTCATACAATCATCATCGCCTAACTTAGTAACCTAAATGCCAAACAATGGTTGCATAACATCAATGCCAAAAAGAGAATCACAGAGCAAAAGCATGTAGCTTCATTAATATACTTTGTTTACAGAAACCCTAACCAACAAAGATAAATCATAAGCGACTTAGGGTTTCCACATTCAAATGAAGAACTTCTAAGATAAAGACACCCATTGTAACAGCCAAGCGTAACCGCACCATGATATTGTCCGCTTTGGCAGCCAGCACGTCCTCAGCGCCCGCCCCTCATGGTTTTTAAAACGCGTCATGATGGTGAAGGTTTCAAGCCCCATATAAGGGCGCCCGCCCCTTACGGTTTTTAAAATGCGTCATGATGGTGAAGGTTTCAAGCTCCTTATAAGGAAGCCTTCGTTCCCCCTCACAACCGATGTGGGATATCACAATCCACCCCCTTAAGGGGTCCAGTGTCCTCGCGGGACATGGCATCACCGGTCCGACCCTAGCTCTGATACCATTTGTAACAGCCTAGCGTAACCGCACCATGATATTGTCCGCTTTGGCAGCCAACACGCCTTCAGCGCCCGCCCCTCATGATTTTTAAAAAGCGTCATGATGGTGAATGTTTCACGCCCCTTGTAAGGAAGTTTTCGTTCCCCTTCTAATCTGATGTGGGATATCACACCCATCGTTATCGATATCAATAAAATCAGCTATCACCCCATCACCCATTAAAGTCAGTTAGAGTCTCAGCATAGGAACCCTAGCCATCATCGACATCTAAAAATAGAAACCCAAAATAGCCACAGTCAACAACAATAATAAAGAAGATGACCACAGAGACGAAATAATAGCCGCTACTGTAGGCGCCCTAGAAGGGGCGCCGACAACAACCAACGTCTCAGGATAGGAAACCCTAATCATTATTGAGTGGACATAGTGAAAACCCCCAAAAAAGAGATAGCATGGGATGACCTAGGGTTCAGACTACAAACGTGGTGCTTCAAATCCAGATGCTATGCCACAATCGGGGATTTCGACAAATGCCGTAGGCACCCTTGGACCGACGAATACCGCTGGTGATGGTGGCTCTCTAACCTATGAACCAACAGAATGCCGGCGACGATGACTTTCTACTCTCTTTATAGATTCTCACTTCTCTCTGACACGCCTCTAGGTCCTCCCTAAAATTCAAGAGTAAAGAGAATTAAAGGCAGATATAGGTCAAGAAAATCGAAAAATAGAATTGTTCCTAGGAGTCGACATAAATAGTGGGGAAGATGGTAGATGTATAGACACACATATGAAGCAGACCTACAAAATCCTTTTTTTTATTTGAAAAACACCCAAAGCCAAAGCACAACCATCCTCAGTTGAAAGTTGTTGCTTATTTATAATATAATATAATGTATAATAATATAATTTAAGACTTGCTGAAAATTAGAACTAATAATATTAGAGAAAACACACTTGCTGAAAATGATAAAACAAAAAAGAGATAGTGCATGCCACTTGGCACCGAACCATTAAGTAGGTGTATTTTTGCACAACAGTATTAAACAGTGTTTGATTTAATATAAAGGGTGGGGTTCGGCTACAAAGTCCATTTTTCCTACAAAGTGTATAAAGTCATAAAACATCACAATTTCATTCATAAAACACATCAAAACCCACAAATAACAAAGTGAAGATCACTAAAACAGAATATCCAAACCCTAACAGCCCATGAAAACTTCAAACACACCATCGTAATATAAAACACAACATGATAATCTACATAAAACACACTAATGTTAGTCCTTCAATAATCAAAACCTTTTCATCCAAAACACAACATAAAACCTACAAATATGGCATTTTAGTAATCTTCACTTTGTTATTTGTGGGTTTTGAGTGTGTTTTATGGTTGACATTATGGTGTTTTATGACTTTTTACGCTTTGTAGGAAAAATGGATTTTGTAGCCAACTCTCGATTAGGTTCAAGAGTGAACACTAGTGTATTTGCGAACCGAGCGAACTAATCCTAGTCGTACAGGTGTGTAAATTAAAGGCCAGGATTTGATGATAAAATACACTAGTGTAATTTAAGATTTGACGATGAAATCCTGGCCAAGATTTGTTCACTCAGTTCACAAATACACTAGTGTTCACCCTAGAATTCCCCCATATATATATATAGTGAAAGTGTATTGTACAATTTTGCTTAATTACGCCGATGATATTATAACATGCGTGATTATTTTTATAACATGCGTGATGTAAAATTTGTCAAAAACGGGTTTCCAAAACCCGCTCCGTTTTGTAATCGAATATCAAGTTATAATGTCACGTTGTGTATTTATGGTTATTTTGATTTTTAATGATACATAATTAATAAACAAACTAAACTATAAAAATTATTTTTGATAAAAAGTGAAAACAAAATAAATAAAAATAAAATGTTGCTGCCGGGACTCGAACCCGGGTCAGCCGGAATCTAAATCCAAAGACTTAACACACACCCACATCACCACTCCGCGACTTGTTGTTTTCTGTCATCTCTAGGAAACAAATAACTCTTATACACAAATATAGTTAAACCGGTTGCGCCAACTGAGAAACCGAAATCGGCAATTCAACCATCTAATCGTTTGATTAATCGCACATTCAGGTTTATAACCGATGCACCGACGATTTTAATCAATTCGGATTTGAATGAACTTCAATTTTTTATCATCATCGGTTTTTATAACCGAAAATAATCAAAGTCCAAATTACTTCAATCAAGACCCCTCTCTCGACTCAGAAACATCCTACAAACTTTCCTTTTCACTTTCGTCACACATTCGGTCCATCAGAAAGCTTAAATCAACTCGCCGGAAAATTCTGCAAGTTCGCCGGAAAACCGTATTTGTCCTCAAATCGGTAAGTTCTTCAATACCATCGTAGTCTAACAGTTATTAAGCTATTTCTAACTCAAACCTTCCACTTGAGATCGAATTCAGGCACCGTTATCAGATAATTCCAGATCGCCGGAAAATTTCTGGAAATCGTTATCTTCGTCTGTGAAACGGTAAGGACCTTTAAACACACTTTTAGCGTTTGTTTATCACTTCAATTCCACGATTGGCTAATCAAAACGGTGAATTGTTTTGTTCAGTTGAGGTGCACAAAAACAGAGCCGACGCATTGCCGGAAATTCTGTGATAAATCATTCCTACGGTATGTTACTTCCAACACCGTCTCTGCCATTTCATTTTAGCCTTAAGAATGATTGTTAATCGTAAAAACAAGAAAACGGATTAGTAACACCGTCGACTGTAATTTGAGTGAAGAAGACGAAGATAGTTAAGTTATAAGTATAATTATAATTGGTATTTTAAACGGGTTAGACACACAGTCCAGCGGTGGACTGTGTGCAAAATATACGCGCATGTCACGAGTTCGATCCCTGATACACGCACTCCCTATGTAATAAAATGTCTTTTTGTTTAAAACTGAACCGGGTTAACTCCGTTAGTTGTTAAGTATAATAAAAACCGAGATATTAACCAGGTTAGACACACAGTCCAGCGGTGGACTGTGTGCAACACTAAGTCGCACGTCACGCGTTCGAAACCTGTTACTGGCACCGGTTGAACGAATTAAAATGTTTTTGAAATTAAAAGAATTTTGGTTAAATCGAATTAGTATATAAATATAATTAAAAACAAGATTATTTCGGGTTAGACACGTAGCTCAGTTGGTAGAGCTGCGTGCACGCGTACGGGAGGTCTCGGGTTCGAGTCTCACCCAGCGCATTCATGCACACTGACCGAACCGGTCAACAGGTCAACAAGTCAACGGTCAACGGTCAACGTAAAAATAAACAATTTTTTTATATTTTTATTTATTTAATTTAATTTAAAAATCAATTAAAAATACTGAAAAATAATATTTTTAAAGATAGAAAATAGCCTTAAACTCACAAAAATATATCTAAAAATTCCATTAAAATCCTTAATAAAATCCACTCATTTATTATATTTTTCCGTTATTATTTAGGTTAGTAATTCTCGTTGTTCAACTCTCCCGACTCGTGCGCATCTCATCATCTCCATTCAAACGCACCCAATGTGAGTGAATCTTTACAAATTCCCCGTTCTAATCACGTTTTGGGGTGTATCATGTGTCTTGCTATATATTATATTTAAATCATTGTGCATACATGAACATGTGTATTCAGTTTGTTTCAACTGTTGTGTGGTTATCGTTAGATGCAATTTATTATTTTCAGTACATGCAATTTCATAGGCCGCCGCTCCCCATTACATTATGAGCGTTGAGCATGTTCCCCATTACATTATGAGCGTGAACCTGGCGTGCCCACATACGATCGGCTCCGTTTGATTGAGCCTTGATCGCACAAACATTTTTCATTTTCAGTACATGCAATACGATCGGCTCCGTTTGATTGAGCCTTGATCGCACAGTTTCATTCATGTTATTTATCGTATGATGTTGGTATGTTAATGTATGCTATCTTGTGTTATTGTATGTTATAGTTGTGATTGCTATTGCTACTGCTTGGTTATTTACATTTGCTCATTTATGATTATGCACAATTTTTCATTGATAAACTAATAAGTACATCAATAATAAATGTTTATCTAACAAGGTTCACTCGCCAACTTATGTTGACCCCAAAAACCCCCATCTTTACATATGATACAGGTGAACCAGCTGCAGCAAGAAACACTTAGGATTGGACTAGAAGAATAAAATGATTTAGAGTTTGGGATTGTTTTGTTTGGTTTATTTTTCTTTGTATTGTATGGACATGTTTGGATATTTGGAAATGTAACTTTGACTTTAATAAATATGAAACATATTAGTAAATATCATGAGCTTTGGTGATAACCCAATTATGCCCCGACTCTTATTCCGCTGCGGGTCGGGGTGTGACAGATTGGTATCAGAGCCATGACTATAGGGATATAGGATAGGTTATTAGACCCTTAGAGCCTATACTATAGTTGATTAGAAATTTTTAAGATTTTTGTGTGTTACATGCCAAATTTCATGATGTTTATATGTTTTATGTTAAATGTTACATTCAATGTTATGCAAGCATGTTCATAAGTATATATTATCATATAATGCCTATTATGAATCATATTCTCATAACACATCATATCCATGAAAGCACACACCACATCATGATTGTTTTTACAATGATTTTTGTGTTTTCAAATCTCATCAAAGTGAGTTCTCATGACGGGCATGTAGTAACTGGAAGTGTACCAGTACCGGTAGTCGGAACGTCCTGTCTAGGCTGGCATTCGTATAAATCCAAAATAAAGGACCAGTTTGCCTACCTGGGGACTAACGATGAGAGTACGAAGTACCTATTAGGCCAAAGCATGCTATACCAAACGTCGTGTGAGCTAACCCCACTTTGAGTTGTCATTGTGTGTACACCTGGACACATTCCGACCATACATCTCGTAAACATATTTTGTGGTTTGCATTCGGGTGATGCAAGTGTTAAATCGCCAATACTAATGTGAATCCTACCAAGCCAATAGCCATGGGGGCCCACATGACTATATAGGTGAAGGTATGGGGGACATTTGAGGCCCAACATGAGCAAACCCAAGACATCCTATGGATGTAGTTGCATTATTGATATTTATGTTATTTTCATTTTCTTAAAGACACATGACACCTAAAAAGACACCATAAACTCACAATCCTCTTATGTATGTTCCTGTAGATGTCGTCCAGACAACAACGAAGGGGTAAAAGATCAGGAAGGTCTCAGGAACGCTTGGCCACACAAATCGCGAAACAAATGGCCACGATACTGCCTGACATTGTGGTCCAAGTACAACAAGCCCTCGCTACAAATCCTACTAACCCTCCCCAACAAGACGACCAGAACATCGGCAACCCTCCTACCAGCAAGTGCTCATATAAACATTTCAAGTCTTGTGATCCTCCTAAATTTGAAGGGATCGAAGGTGTCACTGCTCTCCTCCACTGGTTTGAGGAGATGGAAAACACCTTTCTCAACTGTGATTGTCCTGAGGATCGCAAGGTTCGATACGCCACCGGGAGACTATTTGGGGTAGCTCTCACTTGGTGGAATACTGAAAAAGGGAAGAGGGGAATTGATGATGCAATGGCCTTAACTTGGGAGGAGTTAAGGGAAATCATGACTAGGCGTTTCTGTCCTAGGAGTGAAATCAAAAAGTTGGAGGACGAATTTCATTCTTTAAAACAGAAGAAGGGGGATCACACCACCTATAACAAGAGGTTCTTGGAGTTGACCAAATGGTTCCAAATTTGTTTACCCCAACTTATCGTTTGATCGAACATTATATTCGAGGACTTCCCTCGAAAATTCAAGATTCAGTTCTAAGCATTTCACCGGTAACACTTGAAGCTGCTATGGAGCTAGCAACTGAACTGACCGAGAACCGAATTCGCAACGGGAAGTTTAAAGAAGAGAAAAAGAAAGCCCCTGTTGAGGGTCAAACTTCAAACCATTCCATCTCCTCCTCTAAGTTTGCTAACAAGAGGAAGCGCAACACCAGAAACTTCGCCGTTACACAAACCAACCTCCCAATTCCTGCTGCACCCATTACCCAAGTCGCTCTTTCACCTGCACCATACAAAAGACCCTACTCTGGCCCGTTACCAAAATGCAACCGTTGCCAATATCACCATTCTCCTGATTATCCTTGCCAGCATTGCACCGGCTGTGGTCGCGCAGGACATACTGTTCAAACTTGCCGCATGCCCCAGCGAACGAACCGCCACCAGCCTTCAACCCAAACCCACCAACAATTAATGGGTCAAGCCCAACCACCCCTACAATATCCACCCGCCCAACATTTAGCCCAAACATATTACCAACCCAATTATCCTATGGGTCAACCTATGCGGGCTTGCTACAATTGCGGAGACCCAAGCCATTTCAGAAACACTTGTCCAAGGTTGGTAAACATTATCCATGCTCAGGCCCAAGCCAACCCGGTGAATCAAGCGAACCAAGCTCCTCCACCTGCAAGAGGAAGAGCTTTCAATATCAACGCTAATCAGGCTAGAGCTGACGGCAATGTGGTTAACGGTACGTTCCTTATAAATGGTAGATATGTATCTATGTTATTTGATACTGGTGCGGATAGAAGTTTTGTATCCTTAGAATTTGAACCTATCTTAAACCAAAATCGGGATAAGCTCACGGAATCCATAACGGTGGAAGTTGCTGACGGGAAACCAGCTTCATTAAACTCTGTTATACGCAACTGTACACTCACCTTAAACGACCATGATTTCTCAGTCGACCTTATTCCTATGAAGCTGGGAAGTTTTGATATCATAATTGGTATGGACTGGCTCAGTCAACATCAGGCAGAAGTTATATGTCGCGAAAAAATTATACGTATTCCTCTTTCAAACGGTCAGACTCTTCGAATCCTTGGAGAAACCTCGTCGAAGGGGCTCAGCTTAATGTCTTGTCTTCAAGCCCAAAAATATCTTCGCAAAAATTATGTCGCGTTTTTAGCTCATATCATCAAAAAGGGAACCATGGAGAAGAAACTTGAAGACATTTCAGTAGTAAAAGATTTCCCGCGAGTTTTTCCTGACGACATTTCAGGACTCCCTCCAGTTAGAGAAGTCGAATTCCGTATTGATCTTATACCTGGTGCTACACCAGTTGCAAAGTCTCCTTATAGGTTAACCCCCTCTGAAATGCAAGAGCTAGCCAGTCAATTACAAGAGTTGACTGACAAGGGATTCATACGTCCTAGCTCATCGCCTTGGGGTGCACCTGTCCTTTTTGTAAAGAAGAAAGATGGATCGTTTCGTATGTGCATCGACTACAGAGAGCTCAACAAATTAACAATCAAGAATCGCTATCCTTTACCTCGCATTGATGATCTTCTTGACCAACTTCAAGGTGCCAACTGCTTTTCAAAAATCGACCTTCGATCTGGCTATCATCAACTTAGAGTACATGAAGAAGACGTCCCAAAGACTGCTTTCCGAACTCGTTATGGCTATTATGAATTCATGGTCATGCCATTTGGTTTAACCAACGCACCAGCTGTCTTCATGGACCTAATGAACAGAGTCTGCAAACCTTATCTTGATCGATTTGTTATAGTCTTCATCGACGACATTCTTATTTATTCAAAGTCTAAATCTGATCATGAGCGTCATCTTCGACTCATCCTTACACTTCTAGAGAATGAAAAGCTTTACACCAAATTCTCCAAATACGAATTCTGGTTAAAAGAGGTGCAATTCCTCGGACATGTAGTCAATAACAAGGGAATACATGTCGACCCCTCAAAGATCAAAGCGGTACAAGAATGGCAAGCTCCACGTACACCAACTGAAGTAAGATCTTTTCTTGGTTTGGCTGGCTATTATCGTCGATTCATTTCAAACTTCTCTCGCATTGCTGTACCACTCACGGCTTTAACTCATAAGGGAAAACCTTTCATATGGGGACCCAAGCAAGAAGAAGCCTTCCAAACCCTTAAACAAAAACTCTGTGATGCACCAATCCTCACTCTTCCTGAAGGTTGTGATGATTTCGTGGTCTATTGCGACGCGTCAGGGCAAGGATTAGGTTGCGTTCTAATGCAAAGAGGAAAAGTTATAGCTTATGCTTCGAGACAACTCAAAACGCATGAGAAGAACTACACCACCCATGACCTAGAACTTGGAGCCGTTGTGTTCGCTCTTAAGATATGGAGACATTATCTCTATGGTACTAAGTGTGAAATATACACTGACTACAAGAGTCTTCAACATATCTTCAATCAAAAGGAGTTAAACATGAGGCAACGAAGATGGATCGAACTTCTAAATGATTACGACTGCGAAATTCGGTACCACCCTGGCAAAGCAAATGTGGTGGCTGATGCACTTAGTCGAAAGGGTTATGCGAACTCCATTCGTCTTCTATGTTCGCAAATCATAACTGACATTAAAGATCAAATTCGAGAAGCCCAACATGTTTCAGTAACGGAAGATGATGTACGAAAGGAGATGTCCTGTGGAGCTGAACTTAAAATTGAAACTAAATCTGACGGTATTCTGTACTACCTAGATCGTATCTGGATTCCTAACCACAACAATCTTCGTGAAATTCTTATGAATGAAGCTCACAAAACGCGATACTCTATACACCCAGGAGCCGATAAGATGTATCAAGACCTACGATATACCTATTGGTGGCCTGGAATGAAAAAGGATATTGCTGTTTTTGTTTCTAAGTGCCTTACATGTTCCAAGGTGAAAGCTGAACACCAAAGACCCTCAGGACTTCTGGTCCAACCTAAAATACCTGTATGGAAGTGGGAAAATATAACCATGGACTTCATTACCGGGTTACCTCGCACTTCTGGTGGGTACGACACTATATGGGTAATAATTGACGACTTACAAAATCAGCTCACTTTATTCCTATCCGCGAAGATTTCAAGAACGAAAAGCTTGCTCGTATTTATATCAGCGAAATCGTAAGCCGACATGGGGTACCGTTAAGCATTATTTCTGATCGTGATGGTCGTTTCACTTCACGAACATGGCAAGCAGTACAAGCCGCTATGGGTACGCGATTAGATCTCAGTACCGCCTATCACCCTCAAACTGATGGACAATCTGAACGCACCATTCAAACTCTTGAAGATATGCTTCGAGCATGTGTCATAGACTTCAAGGGAAATTGGGACGCGCATCTACCATTAGTTGAATTTTCGTACAACAACAGCTATTATTCAAGTATCGGCATGGCACCTTTTGAAGCCTCATATGGTCGTAAGTGCCGATCTCCAGTATGTTGGCACGAAATTGGGGAAGCTCAAATCACTGGTCCAGAATTGATCCAAGAAACCACAGACAAGATCCATCAAATCCGAAACAATCTTCTAGCGGCCCAAAGTCGTCAAAAGAGTTATGCAGATAAACGACGGAAGCCTTTAGAGTTTAACATTGGTGATCATGTACTTCTAAAAGTATCACCGTGGAAGGGAGTAGTTCGTTTTGGTCAAAAGGGCAAGCTAGCACCACGCTACGTAGGACCTTTCAAGATACTCGAAAGAGTAGGTCCTGTAGCATACAAGCTTGATCTACCAGAAGAACTCAACAGGATTCATCCCACATTCCACGTATCAAACTTGAAGAAGTGCCTCGCTGATGAAAACCTCCACATTCCTCTGGAAGATATTCAGATTGATGAATCTATGCATTTTATTGAAAGACCAGTAGAGATCATGGACTTCGGGGAGAAACGTTTACGACGGAGTCGCATTCCAATTGTTAGGGTACGCTGGGAGTCGAAACGGGGACCTGAGTTTACTTGGGAACGTGAAGACTCAATGCGCGAAAAATACCCGCATCTTTTTCCTACTACTTCTACTACTTAAAATTTCGGGACGAAATTCCTAAAAGTAGGGGATACTGTAACATTTGTCAAAAACGGGTTTCCAAAACCCGCTCCGTTTTGTAATCGAATATCAAGTTATAAATGTCACGTTGTGTATTTATGGTTATTTTGATTTTTAATGATACATAATTAATAAACAAACTAAACTATAAAAATTATTTTTGATAAAAAGTGAACAAAATAAATAAAAATAAAATGTTGCTGCCGGGACTCGAACCCGGGTCAGCCGGAATCTAAATCCAAAGACTTAACACACACCCACATCACCACTCCGCCACTTGTTGTTTTCTGTCATCTCTAGGAAACAAATAACTCTTATACACAAATATAGTTAAACCGGTTGCGCCAACTGAGAAACCGAAATCGGCAATTCAACCGTCTAATCGTTTGATTAATCGCACATTCAGGTTTATAACCGATGCACCGACGATTTTAATCAATTCGGATTTGAATGAACTTCAATTTTTTATCATCATCGGTTTTTATAACCGAAAATAATCAAAGTCCAAATTACTTCAATCAAGACCCATCTCTCGACTCAGAAACATCCTACAAACTTTCCTTTTCACTTTCGTCACACATTCGGTCCATCAGAAAGCTTAAATCAACTCGCCGGAAAATTCTGCAAGTTCGCCGGAAAACCGTATTTGTCCTCAAATCGGTAAGTTCTTCAATACCATCGTAGTCTAACAGTTATTAAGCTATTTCTAACTCAAACCTTCCACTTGAGATCGAATTCAGGCACCGTTATCAGATAATTCCAGATCGCTGGAAAATTTCTGGAAATCGTTATCTTCGTCTGTGAAACGGTAAGGACCTTCAAACACACTTTTAGCGTTGGTTTATCACTTCAATTCCACGATTGGCTAATCAAAACGGTGAATTGTTTTGTTCAGTTGAGGTGCACAAAAACAGAGCCGACGCATTGCCGGAAATTCTGTGATAAATCATTCCTACGGTATGTTACTTCCAACACCGTCTCTGCCATTTCATTTTAGCCTTAAGAATGATTGTTAATCGTAAAAACAAGAAAACGGATTAGTAACACCGTCGACTGTAATTTGAGTGAAGAAGACGAAGATAGTTAAGTTATAAGTATAATTAAAATTGGTATTTTAAACGGGTTAGACACACAGTCCAGCGGTGGACTGTGTGCAAAATATACGCGCATGTCACGAGTTCGATCCCTGATACACGCACTCCCTATGTAATAAAATGCCTTTTTGTTTAAAACTGAACCGGGTTAACTCCGTTAGTTGTTAAGTATAATAAAAACCAAGATATTAACTAGGTTAGACACACAGTCCAGCGGTGGACTGTGTGCAACAATAAGTCGCACGTCACGCGTTCGAAACCTGTTACTGGCACGGTTGAACGAATTAAAATGTTTTTTAAATTAAAAGAATTTTGGTTAAATCGAATTAGTATATAAATATAATTAAAAACAAGATTATTTCGGGTTAGACACGTAGCTCAGTTGGTAGAGCTGCGTGCACACGTACGGGAGGTCTCGGGTTCGAGTCTCACCCAGCGCATTCATGCACACTGACCGAACCGGTCAACAGGTCAACAAGTCAACGGTCAACGGTCAACGTAAAAATAAACAATTTTTTTATATTTTTATTTATTTAATTTAATTTAAAAATCAATTAAAAATACTGAAAAATAATATTTTTAAAGATAGAAAATAGCCTTAAACTCACAAAAATATATCTAAAAATTCCATTAAAATCCTTAATAAAATCCACTCATTTATTATATTTTTCCGTTATTATTTAGGTTAGTAATTCTCGTTGTTCAACTCTCCCGACTCGTGCGCATCTCATCATCTCCATTCAAACGCACCCAATGTGAGTGAATCTTTACAAATTCCCCGTTCTAATCACGTTTTGGGGTGTATCATGTGACTTGCTATATATTATATTTAAATCATTGTGCATACATGAACATGTGTATTCAGTTTGTTTCAACTGTTGTGTGGTTATCGTTAGATGCAATTTATTATTTTCAGTACATGCAATTTCATAGGCCGCCGCTCCCCATTACATTATGAGCGTTGAGCATGTTCCCCATTACATTATGAGCGTGAACCTGGCGTGCCCACATACGATCGGCTCCGTTTGATTGAGCCTTGATCGCACAGACATTTTTCATTTTCAGTACATGCAATACGATCGGCTCCGTTTGATTGAGCCTTGATCGCACAGTTTCATTCATGTTATTTATCGTATGATGTTGGTATGTTAATGTATGCTATCATGTGTTATTGTATGTTATAGTTGTGATTGCTATTGCTACTGCTTGGTTATTTACATTTGCTCATTTATGATTATGCACAATTTTTCATTGATAAACTAATAAGTACATCAATAATAAATGTTTATCTAACAAGGTTCACTCGCCAACTTATGTTGACCCACAAAACCCCCATCTTTACACATGATACAGGTGAACCAGCTGCAGCAAGAAACACTTAGGATTGGACTAGAAGAATAAAATGATTTAGAGTTTGGGATTGTTTTGTTTGGTTTATTTTTCTTTGTATTGTATGGACATGTTTGGATATTTGGAAATGTAACTTTGACTTTAATAAATATGAAACATATTAGTAAATATCATGAGCTTTGGTGATAACCCAGTTATGCCGCGACTCTTATTCCGCTGCAGGTCGGGGTGTGACACGTGATAAGGTTTTTTACCCATTCGTTATTTCTCATTTTGTACATGTGTGATTATGTTCATACGTGATTAGGGTTTTGAGTTTTATAACATGCGTAATTTCATCTCGTATACATCGTACGTTAAGGAATTTTGTCCGGTAACCAACCCTATATATATATCATGAGAGTTGGCTACAAAGTCCATTTTTCCTACAAAGTGTAAAAAGTCATAAATCACCATAATGTCAACCATAAAAACACACTCAAAACCCACAAATAACATAGTGAAGATTACCAAAACACCATATTGTGGGTTTTGTTTTGGGTTTCGGATGATAAGGCTTTGATTATCAAATGACTAACATTAGTGTGTTTTATGTTCATTATCATGTTGTATTTTATATTCATAGTTGTACGATTGTGTATTTGAAGTTTTAAGGACTATTAGGGGTTTGAATATTGTGTTTTAGTAATCTTCACTATGTTATTTGTGAGTTTTGAGTGTGTTTTATGGCTGAAATTGTGGGGATTTATGAATTTGTACACTTTGTAGGAAAAGTAGATGTTGCAGCCGAACCCACCTTATATATATAACAATTTTGGTATTGACATGTGAATTGGTGTTAACGTACAGTAAGGGTAATATTGTCAAAAAGTCCATGCATATGCCACTCACATGCCAAATACTATCCACATGCAAATCACATGCATATTCCACCATCTTTTTTAAACTCCCGTAATTTTTTTATACATGATTATTTTTTTTAAAAAAATGACACCTTAAAATCGAGAGTTTTATTATCTTTCCAACGAGTATACTATTGCTATACTTTTAAAATAAAAAATGACATAAACTGTGTGTTCAAATAAAACGCCATAAAACACCAGTTAAAAAAAACGTAATGAAAATACCCAGTTGAAAACGCCATAAAACACTTAGTTTAGAAAAAAAAACCATGAAAACATAGTTGAAAACGTTATAAAAAAACCCAGTTCAGAAAACGCCGTAAAAAACTAGTTGACAACGCAATAAAAACACACACTTCGAAAAAAACGCCATAAAAACCCAATTGAAAACGCTTAGAAAACAAAGTTCGAAACGCCATAAAAACCCAGTTCATTTTTTTTCGAAAAATATATCCATAGTATACTCGTTGGAAAAATAAAAAACGCTGAATTTTATGGTGTAACTATTAAAAAAAATAATCATGTATAAAATAGTTATTGGCGTTTAAATATGATGGGGAAATGACATGTGCACCCTTGTTTTAATCTTCCTATTTTACCACTCAAGGTAGTTCTAAGGTTCCCATTATTTATAAAAATGCCACCGCATCAATTTTAGCCACAAATCACAAAGAGCTTTTGGTTGAGAATTGTTTTTACGGTTTTCACACTTTAAACTATTTTTTTCTGATGCCAATAATATAATATAATATAATATAATATTTTAGGTTAAATTAAACTATATTGATTCAATCTCATATTATTTAAGAAGAAATACCAAAGTTATGTGTTCCAATTTTATTTGCCATTCAATTAGGGCTGTAAACGAGCCTAGTTGAATTAGGGTGGGATCAGGCTTGGCACGTTTAAAAATTGAATCGAGGTGAGCTGGCTCGTTTAAAACCAAGCTGACTTCGAGCCGAGCTTTCTTTGAACTTTTTTAAGCGAACTTTGAGCGAGCCTCGAGCGAGCCTCGAGCGACGGACTTTTTAAACAGAACAGTAATTTTCGGCGAACTATAAAATGAAGAAGAAAAGATTTATTGTTACTTACCTTAATCTATATCTTGTAAATCAATATTAATAATTAAAACTATAGCGTAACAATGTATTTCTTTCGATAAAAAAGTAACCATATTACTAATTAAACAAAATTGCTTAGATATATTAGAATATGTGTATATAAACACACGCTCACACACATAATTTGGGGTTTAATTTAAACGTTCCAAATGAGCGAACCAACAAGCTAACTAATGAGCGAGCCACGAACCGCACCTAACTTGGCTCGGGCTCGGCTTGTTTACAAACTGAGCCGAGCTGAGCCAGCTCGTTTAAAACTAAGCTAACTTCGAGCCGAGTTTTTTTCAAACTTTTTTCGAGCGAACTTCAAGCGAGCCTTGAGCCACGGATTTTTTAAACAGTCTATGTAATTCACTTCACCAAGTGACGAAAAGGCAGTGAAACAACCAGTAGTTTTTCTGGTTTGTTTATAAACACTATTGATCGATGACGGGTCTCTTTAAATGGTTTAATTATGGTTTGGTCCCAAAAAAGGCCAGGGGACCTCATGAACCATCGAAGCATCCAACGAATATCCTTACTACCTATAATATTGGATGGTGTTTTGCTTCACATAAGTTTTTTTAACTAAATTTCTATAAAGTGATAGATGTGTATATATATATTTATGGTTGTGATACATGTGGTTGGCAAAACAATGCTTGCAATTTTTTGATGGTGGTAGAGAGAGCATTGATGGAACTGGCCCAATAATTTAAGGGTATCTAAATTTTTTTTTACTGTGTAATCATATAATGATAAAAGAACGTTAATAAAAAAAAGTTTTAGGACTTAGGCTATGTTTATCAATTGGGCGTCTTTCAATTATATTATATTTTTCAATTATATTATACCTAATTTGGGTTTAATTATTATACAAATTTGGTGTTGTAAAAGGTTCCGGCTTATAGAATTTAGAATTTTAATTAAAATATCCCATTGTATTGTAAACTATGAAAACATAAAAATAAAGTTTATCAATATATAATTCATGTCCAATAAACTTTTATTTAATCTTGATTATTATTTGTACATAAAACACTAATAATACCGTACTTTTACTTTTTAAATACAAAAACTAAAAAGGTCTTTCCATCAAGATTTTAAATATTATTCTGAAGTATGATATTTGTTTGCTAATCAATCAATCAAGCTAATAAGATTTAAGTTTATAGTTACATATAAAGTATTATCAAATAATAACTTTTATAATAAAAATTGATTTTAGGCAAAAGAAAAAAAGTATTCAGAAAAATTAAACGTTGAACTTGTTGTCGAGATAGTTGCAATAAAGTCCAAAGTCGAGGTGGTCAAGTTTGGTGGTCGGCACTCAATTATTTAATAATAAATGTTATATAAAAATATTTTTATAAACAGATATTAACTATAATCATTTTCTAATGCTAGTAACCTTAAGTAATCAACCTTAAACATATATAAAGTTTATAAAACATTCTATCTCAATCATTTTTTATAAATAAATTATGGTAAGTTTCATACCCGTTTATCTTCTGGGTGTTATCCAAACAATGGATTATTACATGGGAGATTATGACTACTATTATTATAATGATTACGAGGAACCATATTGTAACATTTGCGGTGAATCTCATTCGGTACAACATTGTTATCTCTTTCACCCATCAACCTCATACACAACATATGAGGAACCAATGTTTGAGCTCCTAAAATCAAGCTTTGATTGAGACACTCCACTGTTTGAAACATACGAGACACCACGCACAATCGTGCCCGAAGCCGAAAGCCTCATACAAAGACTTAAGAACTTAGAACGCTTGATCAAGCGATCTCGTGCAAAAGAAGTGACCATTTGTACCGAGGAGGTAATCGAAGAAGAGGTAAAACCTCAAAAGCCGAAAGAAGAGGAACCACTCAAATAAAAGCCTACACATGAAGATGAAAAAACCGAACCAAGTCACACGGAAGGTAAGTATACAAAGATAAATTTCGAAGAGGAACAACAAGACCTCCAAGATATATATATTTTACAGCCTTTTGTTGAAAATCAGTACCATCTCATGCTAAGTTTTTGAAAGAGTTAAATACTAATCCTAACATCAAAGAAATGACAAGTATTAATTTAACTAAATATCAAACTTCACTAATACAAGATGAACAACTTGAACTAAACATAAAACCGGAAAAACATTTTATTCAAAACCTCTATAATAGTAACATTTCAATAGACAAAGATCTTTGTGTTATATAATGCCTAGCTATGTATTTGAAAGATTAGGTATTGGTGATGTCCTTCCGATCAAAATTGCTATCCTCTTGGCTAATCGAAAAACTAAAAATGCTACGGGAGTGGTTGAAAACATTCTCATTCAAATGCAACAAACGGTTGTACCAACCGACTACGTTATCTTAGATGATGCTCCCCTCGCGTTGGGATAACCATTCATAAAAACCCATCAAGCTTTGCTCAAACAAAAACACAAAAAGCTTCCTACTAAACTGAGGGCCAACAAACGAAGCTTTAATCTCAATATGAAATATCCAATAAGCAATGATGACCCCTTATTGAAAGATGAGCTAGAATCACCAGATACGGTGGGTCTAGCCAAGGACACTTATAAACGTGGTGCACCGTGGAGGCATTTCATGGATTATAAATTAATAAAAGTAGTTTAGTATACTTGTTCAACTTTCAAAAGTATGGCTTCTTTTATTTTGAAAGGACAATCATGTAAGATTTAGTTTAGTTCTTAGTTAATACTTTTATATTTAAGTTTATAAATTAGTAGGCATAATAAACACTCAAATAAGGATTGGAGATGGCAAAGGGAGGTTGAAAACAGGGACCCCATGCACGTAAACCAGAGCCTCCCGCTTCAAAAACTACACTATAGAGTCTGCAGCATGAGGTCGTGCCCACTAGGCACGCCCCCGTGCCCAAATGTCTGATGCCAAAATATTCTGCAGAAAAGGTGGCACGGGCCGTGCCCACCAGGCACGCCCCCGTGTCCACCATACTGGAAGTTTTTTGTTACACTTTGTTACTAGCACTTTGGCTATGGGACCGTGTCCACCTGGCACGCCCCCGTGCCTAGTGACCAGTAACCTTAAAAATGGTTATTTTCCCCACTTTTTGCACATTGGATCCAAACAAATCCTATTTGGGATACATTACGGGCAATGTGTAATTTAAGTGTGGGGGGAAGTTAACATCTTGAATCTTTTGTCCTAAAATAAGTCTTACACAAAATTCACCTTGGAAAACGCCAATCACCCCAAGTATTTTCAATTCTTTTTTCATTTTTTTACTTATTTTGGTTTAGTTTGGGAAGAATAAGTTCTAAAAATTATGTTTTTACTAATTTACACCTGACAACATCATAATAAAAAAAGCCAATTAAGAAAATTATTAAAAACAGGCATAACAAATCTTTGTAAAATTTGATTATATACACTTTTACACTATACCTTTTTTTCTCACAAAAATTGAGTTTTTAGCCTTTACCGAGCATACAAATACATACCTATACTAATTGCTCAATTTTTCATTTCTTGTGTGAATAGCCCGTTTGGTTCTTACAAATCTAGAACTTGCTAAAACAATACGTTCCCAATCGTTACCAACACAAATCCAAGTAAGTAAATGATGGAGGCATTAGGACTATAACCCATTTTTCATTCTAAACCTTTATTTTTCTTTTCATCCTTTACCAAAAATATCCCCTAGTTAAACCCCTCTGAGTCTTAATCCTTTCGTTTCTAAACCCGCAAAAATATAAACTTTTGAAAAAAAAAGCCAACCACCCACATCCGAAAAAACTTTTATTTGTACACCCTTTATTTTGGTGAAAAGTTTGGTTATAAAATTACAAAGAATGGCTTAGCTTCAACTTTAGTTAAGAAAAAAACCATTTGCTAAAGTTTTTTTTGTTAAGCCGCAAAGGATTTCTCCAAAAACTGACACTTTTTACGCTTTTCACCATTTTTCTTAAAAACACCTACCCTTTTAAAGTCCTCTTGATATTTACAAGGATTAAACGTCAAAAATGAGTATGTTTGATTGTTTATCAAGCCTATAGTAGGAATAAGCTCCACATTGGGTCCGAGCGCTTTCACTTAAAATCTTCGGCCGAATGTTGAGTAACCACTTGCGAGGTTTGTAAATTTGTATATAACTAAATGGAATTTTAGAAAGGCATGTTATGCCCAAAACAATTATTTTTCTTAAAATATGTTTTAAATAAATCATGACGAATAAGATTGTAAATAAAAACAAAATAAATTTTGAACTTGGACTCTTGACACTCTAAAGATAAACCCAAAGCTTCTCTTCTACCAATTTCGTTTGGGTGTGTAAGCCACATTATAAAGTTTTGCTTGAGCACAAACAAAGATTTAAGTGTGGGGGTATTTAATGTGCGCAAAATGCAACATATAAATTACATCAAACAAAGCATAAATCAACCCTTTTTCGGTACTAATGTTGGAAAAATCACGTTTCTTTGATTACTTTTAAATTACAGGATCAAATGAGTTTAAACAAATAAAAGGAACAAATTAACAGCATAAATCAACACAATTACAAAGAAGAAGGATTGACACGACCTGCCAAACGTACCATCCACATCCAAAACAACAAAAATAACGAAGACAGAAGCTTAGGCACGGGGCCATGCCCACCAGGCATGGGGCCGTGCTCAGTCAAGATTCTCTAAAGAAAAGATAACAGCAACATACAAACCAACACGGGGCCGTGACAACCCAACATGGGCCATGGTCAACTCTAAGATTCGCAGAATCTGCAATAGTATAACAAGTACACTGACCATGGCGTCGTGCTATGACACCACGGGTCGTGTTAGTACAAGACCCGACATCTGCAGTTAATGTAGGGAGAGAAAAAGATGACCACGGGGCTATGCCAGGTGGGCATTAGGGGGCGTGCCTGCCCTCTATTTCCAGCTATAAATAAAGGTGCTTGGTTCAAGAGATAGGCATCCCTTGGCAAACCACTTCCCCCATACTTGCCATCAGTCCACCACCACTACAACACCAACACCTACCACCATCATCCATATTTCATCCTTTAGAGTCTGTAGTAGTCTCGGGATCAATGATTGATTGTAAGAGTTCTTGTCAAACAAAGGCCAAAGTTGGCTAAATCTCTTACATCACTTGGTGAAGATGAATCTTTTATGTATTACTTTTGATTTCCAATCTTTGGCAACTTTTTATTTTGGTTTGTATTAATGACTTTAATAACTAGTTTTTTGTATTGAAAGTGAACTTTGGTTAAACATTTCTTCATGTTTTGTTGATTCACTCATTCGTGTCTTTACGGTCTATATAAAGCGCGTTAACTGCCTGGAAGGGGGTTAGAAGGGTGTTTGGGTAAAGTTCTTGCCTCGTTCAGTGTATAGATCCTGCGAGGACTTGGTTCAAGCTTTTTAGGACTCCCCTTGAGGGAGATAGCATCAAATCGGGGAAAGTAAGAACGGCTTGAACCCCTTATAAATAAACTAGTATTAAAACTTTATTCGGCCTTGTAGGACTGTATCCCTGCTGACTCAGACCAATATGGCCGAGGGTAACGTCGCCTTCACAAGAGGGGTCTTCCACTTTTCGCATTAATAACTTATTTAATTATCTTCGAATATTTCGGCCTTGCGGGACTGTATCCCTACTGAGTCAGACCAATATGGCCGAGAGTAATGTCGCCTTCACAAGTGGGGCCTACCACTATAAATAAGATAATCTCTTAAAAATCCCAAAGTGCGGAAATCATCAAAGGATACGTAAAAGTGGAGTCGGAACCAAGTGATTCTTTCTTGTCTATTTTTTATTTATTTCTTTACGTTCTTTCATTTAGTTCTTATCTTTTAATAATTTTGAAAATTTAATCAAAATTTGGTTCGATTAGACGTTAAGGATAAGCCGGTATTAAAAGCTCTTGTGTCCTTGGACGACCTCAGTATCTTACCATCACTATACTACGTCTACGATGGGTGCACTTGCCCTAACGTGTGTAGAATGATAGTATTGTATTGTGTTTTATAAATTTAAAGCTTGATCCACGAGTAAAAAGTGCTTAAAATATAACAAAAATTATAACCACACTCGACCATGTCAGCGACTCTTTTTCCGAATCATGTACGTAAGTTAAATAAGCCTGCACCCATGTTGTATGAGCCTACGGGCTTCCATCATTGAGTATATTATGGGGTTGCAACTCTTCTCCCCATAAATAATGACATGCCTTCCGCTTGGAGATGTAGTTGTATATCCTTATGCAAGCATATCACTTTAGCATGGTGACGAGACAACCAATCCATCCCAATCACCACTTGGATTTCCCCAATTGACATGGGTATCAAATCAACCAAGTAGTCCTCACCATCAATGTTTAGTTTGCAATCCCGACACATATCACAAAAAATAAAACTTTTATTATTACCTATTTCTACTTCCATAGGAATAGGTAATTTTGTAAATGTAAACAAAGGATGTTGAATAAATCTATGTGAAACAAAAGATTTATTTGCACCTGTATCAAATAATACGTGCGGGTATGGAATTTACGGTAATGTACCTGAAACTAAATCGGGATCGATTTTCGCCTCTGTTGCGGTTATGTGGAAAGATCTTGCCCGTGTTTTTGAGGCTTCATTCTTCACATCGGTCACTTCTTTCTTTCCTACCAATTCCGGGCATTCGGATTTCTTATGACCCGGTTGGTAACATTTAAAGCATACCGATACTTTGGTAGGGCAATTTGAGGGTGCATGTCCCGTCTTTCCACACATTGCACATGGTTTATTTTTTAGAAGCACTCGCCTCGATAGGAGCATCCGCAAATCTTGCAACTAGGCGATCCCCCTTTCACATTTCCTTTCTTTGGAGATTTGTTCATCTTTTGTTTTTTTGTAGGGCTTGGTTTCACATCCAACGACCTCCTTTCTCCTCTTTCCACTTCCTTCTTTAAGTCTATCTCACATTCGTGGGCGTGGTTAATAATCTCTATGAGATTTTCATATTTTGAGGGAGTCATAAACTCCCGGTATTCCGCACTCAACACGTTGTAATAATGATTGGGTCAACATCTCCGTTATAAATCAGGGGTTTGCATGACATAAACTTGTTATAAGGATAAGCTTTCTTCTCTTTATGCTTGTCTCTTTCTTGATTGAAACTTATTTTCAGTTCATTTATCTTTTCCTCAACAGTCGTAAGTATTGTGTTAGCCTTTCCATGAACTCTGGTAGGCTAGCTTCAAGAGCTTTTCCGACTTACTCAAAAATCTTTTCTCTTATCTGTTCGGCAATTAAAGGTACCGTGTTATTACCGTTTCCACTCGAAATCATCTTATCTGAAACTTTAATGATAAATTGATGAGCATTTCATCTCATTATTCAAAAAATTATTATATGAGAATTTATCCTCTTCGTTTGTTACTACACCTAGTGTATCTTTCTTCTTCGGTGTGGCCAAGTATATAAATAGCTTAACCATTTATGCTTAGTGTATTTTCCCGGGTTCGAGTGTATTAACTATGAAACACATAGTCACGTACATTATATCTTCCCTTTCAAGCGCATGCCCGTCCTGGCTTGGCCACTTGATGCTTCACCCAAATTGCCTATAGAGTTCAATCCGATTTATTATTTAGAACTCTTAGTACGTCATGTGACACGCAACATGTCAAAATTTCAATTACATGGTACTTCATATTTTTCAACAATCCATATTCACTTTGGCATTTTATCAAACACCTTATAAGACATGGATTTTTATGCTACTTCTAGTAACTCAATTAAACATCACTCAACCATATATATTCTCATCTTATCAAATCAATGTGCACAATCGTGATTAAATTACATCAAATTTCAGTTTATTATACTTCTAATGCATAAATTAACCATCATAATTCTTGTCTTCCTTACTTTTACTAAAACCCATTTACATACACAAGGCTATTAATCCAAATACTTGATTATCATACTTGTTTCACAATTTCATATCAAGGTTATTCTCTAAACATGTACACACTTTCAGTTTCACCATAAATTCTACAATCCATTCAAAAATTGCAAGTTTTGGTGTTCATCTACATTCTCTACTTCATCTAGCACAAAAATTCAACATACCTCTTGATCTCCTAGCTTGGATGATTAAAACTTCAGTTCATGCACAAGATTTACACACTTGAGCCTTCCACGTTTAGAGATTTTGAGGATTAGGTTAACATGGGTTTTCCCCCTCTTTCTTTGCTACCGATCGACACACACACACATATTGTGTGTATTGTGTTTTATTTTCATAATAAAACCAAGTTTCCAGTTTTTCCCTTTGGTCCCATCAAGTTTGGGGTTTTATTTTAAAGGGGTTATTAGTTGAGATTCAACTAAATTTTAATTATTTTTATTAACTAGGTTAAATTTCTCTAATTACATGCTTCTACAAGTTATCATTCGGTAAATATTTGATATTAACCATCAAGTGTCCTGTTGGACAATTAATTGGGCACATTGGCCTACATCATATTAGATGTATATAGCATATCAGCCTGTCCCGCTGGACAATTAATTGGGCACATAGGCCTACATCATATCAGATGTATATGGTATATCAGCCTGTCCAGCTGGACAATTAGTTGGGCACATTAGCCTACATCATATCAGATGTATTAATTGGGCACATTGGCCTACATCATATCAGATGTATATGGCATATCAGCCTGTCCCGCTGGACAATTAGTTGGGCATATTGGCCTACATCATATCAGATGTATATGGCATATCAGCCTGTCCCGTTGGACAATTAATTGGGCACATTGGCCTACATCATATCAGATGTATATGGCATATCAGCCTGTCCCGTTTGACAATTAATTGGGCACATTGGCCTACATCATTTCAGATGTATATGGTATATCAGCCTGTTCCGTTGGACAATTAATTGGGCACATTGGCCTAATGGCTAGTGTGGTTCCTCAAGTCACACTACCAAGAGTATGAACACTTCTTAATGTTACATAAGAGTACCTTAATGATTGATTAATGGTCCCGGTCACCTTCGACCTTAACGACCTTGGAGGTTTGGACCTAGTCCCTTACTCCTGAATAGAAGGATAACTTCCCTTAACTATCCTGATAGAAGACCCCTTCGTACTTAACAATCATTTCTTGGCCAATGTGTGGTCTACGCCACTTGGCATAATCAATCTATTAAGGTCATTTTGGAATTATATAGCAGAGCATAAATTTCGAATAAAATCGAGACGCTCGTTTTCAAGAGGATGATTTACATATATTTATAATTCCAAAAGTACTTCATTAAATTCCAAATTAGAAATTACAATACTAGAAAAATGAAATAAACTTGTCCATGCAAGGACTTAACGGAATAAAAATGTCCACGCAGGGACTAAAAGAAATAACAATGTCCTCACAGGGACTACATATATTTAGAAGGGACTTCACTCGTCCTTCTTTCCCTTAACTAATTTGGAGAGTTTCTTGAAGAACTTATTTGTCTTCTTCTCCGTTTTCTCCGCCTGCTGCTACATTGCTTTCATTCTTTCCAAGGCCTCATTAATGGCCTCAAGTGGTGGCGGAGGTTGTGGTTGAGGTTGTGGCATAACCGGATATTGGTACCCATAAGTTGGATATCCAGTCGGTGGATAAGTAGGTGGGAAAGGAGACGGGTAAAGTGCATTGTGCATAACTGCTTGCATATAATAAATATGAAACTTTATAGTAAATGTCATGAGCTTTGATGAAAACCCAATCATGCCCCGACTACCATTTCCGCTGCGGGTCAGGGTGTGACAGATTGGTATCAGACCCAGGTTTGACTATAGGGATATAGGATAGGTTATTAGACCCTTAGAGCCTATACTATAGTTGATTAGATTTTAATTGTTTATGTGGTTATGCACCTTTTTATAACCAATATAATAAATTCGTTCAAATGTTTTCATAAGATTCACTCGCCAACTTTTGTTGACCTAAAACCTTATTTTTACACATGATACAGGTGGACAGGTTGAAGCAAGGAACACATAGGAAATTGCCTTAGAAGAAAAATAAAGAAGTCATGAAAAATGTATTTGAACATGTTGTGCTTGTATGTTTATTGTAACTTCTTCTTTAAAAAGAAATAATAAATATGAAACTTTATAGTAAATGTCATGAGCTTTGATGAAAACCCAATCATGCCCCGACTACCATTTCCGCTGCGGGTCAGGGTGTCACACCCCGACCCGCAGCGGAATAAAAGTCGGGGCATAATTGGGTTATCACCAAAGCTCATGATATTTACTAAGATGTTTCATATTTATTAAATTCAAATTACAAACTTTAATATCCATAAACAAAATTCATACAATTACAAAGGAAAATGAAACTATATATTTATTCCAAAGCATAAACTTGTTTATTCTTTTAGGCCATCCTAAGTGTTTCCTGTCTCGGCTGGATCACCTGTATCATGTGTAAAACAGGGGAGATTTTGGGTCAACAAAAGTTGGCGAGTGAACCTTGATAAAACATTTTAACTAATTTCTTATTTTATTTATTAAAGAAACTTCGTGCATTAATCACATGTGAGCAAACATATATATGTAAACAATCACAAACCACTTTGGACGAGTATATGACATGAATGATGATGTATTTGAGATCAAGGCTTAATCAAACGGAGCAGATCTAAGGAGGCTCCTGATGCTCAACCCGTATCCCACGGGGAACTGATGGGCCTAATGAAATGCGTGCACTGAAATGATAAATTTAATCGACATATAATTCACACAACAATCAATCACATTTGATCACGGATATGATGTATGCACAAGTGTTTAAATAAAATAAAAGAATAGTACGACACATGATACACCCCAAAACATGATTAAAACGGGGAATTGGTAGAGATTCACTCACAGTGGGTGCGTTCCTTGATAATGATGAATGCGCACGAATTTATGATTTAACCGACGAGGGAAAACTAACCTAAATAATGACGAAACAATTCGATAAAATAAATAATTTTATTTGAGATTAATATTTTTAATTAGTGCTCTTGATGAGATTTTTAGATTTATTTTTATGAGTTTATTGCAAATTTTAACCTTAGGAATCTTATTTTTAAGTATTTTTAAATAATTTTTCAATTTTAATAAGTAAAAATAAGAAAACAGATTTTGTTAAAAATATGTTGACCTTGTCAGGTCTGACCGGGTCTGACCGGTCGGATAGCATGAAATTTAGGCGGCGAGTGAGGTTCGAACCCGTGACCTCCCGTATACGTGCACGCAGCTCTACCAACTAAGCTACGTGTCTAACCCGAAATATTCTCTGTTTTAATTATATATATATATATATACTAACTAGCTTTAACCTTATTTAGTTTTTATTAAAAAGGTTTTAATATGGCCGAAACTGGTTACAGAACCCGGACTCGAACTCGGAATCTATGGTTCGAGTGCACACAGCCCAACCAGTTGGGCTGTGTGTCTAATCTGCATAGACACTGGATTAAAATTAATTTTATATATATGCTACGAGTTGATCTGATTAAGTTTTTTAAAAAGTGTTGGTTTTATTTCAGAAAATCAGAAACATGTGCAACTCGAACTCGAGACGTGTGCTTTGTAATTGCACACAGTCCACCGCTGGACTGTGTGTCTAACCCGGTTAAATACCCGTTTTTATTTATATTAAAACACTAACTTAACTTCATCTTCTTCACCATTCAAAAATCCCGACAATGATTCTGACTGAATAAACTGATTAAACAGCTTTGATTACTGTTTGAGCTAATAATTTACTAAACAAGAGATAGCAAGGAGGTTTAGATGATTATACCGGTTTGGAGAACTACGGTTTTCTGATTAGAAATTCCGGCGATATTCCGGCGAGTGCGAAAATCTCCGGCAACATGCTTTGAAAGGAATAAAGCTTCAGGAAGAGATTGCGGTTCTGAGCGAAACGTTTACAAGGAATTGGGGGATATTTATAAGGTGGACAGGCTTGCTCAGTTTCGATTTAGAGGCCAAAATTCACGGTCAATGATTTCAATTCTCAAAAGAAACGGTTTTGAATCAACTGAGTGTTAAGCAACGGTTATAACTGATGTCGATCAGTTTACGCGTTTCAGTCAAGGGAAGGTAGCAACGTTTGCGGAGTCTTAGTTTTTGCCGGCGATTTCGGGTTCTGAGTTTTCTGATTTACAGGTTTTGATTTTTGCTTTTACCATAAGTGTTATTTGTTTAAGTATTAAACACAAAAATGTGTGTGGCGGAGTGGTGTGATGTGTGTGTGTCTACGCGGTAGACCCGGGTTCGAGACCCGGCTACCCTGTTTTGTTTATTTGTTTTTAATTTGATTTACTTATTATTATTATTTATTAATTATGGTTTTTAAATTCTATAATATTTATTTATAATGAAATATTTAAAATAATCGGCACAATAAATACGCAACGAACTTTTAACCGAATATTTGATTATTAAACGAAGCGGGTTTTGAACCCGTTTTTCATAAATGTTACAGTATCCCCTACTTTTAGGAATTTCGTCCCGAAATTTAAGGAGTAGTGGTAACCGGAAAAAGATGCGGGTATTTTTTCGCGCATTGAGTCTTCACGTTCCCAAGTAAACTCGGGTCCTCGCTTTGACTCCCAACGTACCCTGACAATTGGAATACGACTTCGCCTTAAACGCTTCTCTCCGAAATCCATGATTTCCACTGGTCTTTCAACGAAGTGCATCGATTTATCGACTTGAATGTCTTCTAGGGGAATATGGAGGTTTTCATCGGCGAGGCACTTTTTCAAGTTTTATACGTGGAATGTGGGATGAATTCTGTTGAGCACTTCTGGTAGGTCAAGCTTGTATGCTACAGGACCTACTCTTTCGAGTATCTTGAAAGGTCCTACGTAGCGTGGTGCTAGCTTGCCCTTCTGGCCAAAACGAACCACTCCCTTCCACGGTGATACTTTTAAAAGTACTTGATCACCAATGTCAAACTCCAAGGGCTTTCGTCGTTTGTCAGCATAACTCTTTTGACGACTTTGAGCCGCTAGAAGATTGTTTCGAATTTGAAGGATCTTGTCGGTTGTCTCTTGAATTAATTCTGGTCCGGTGATTTGCGCTTTTCGTGCCAACATACTGGAGATCGGCACTTACGACCATATAAAGCTTCGAAAGGAGCCATACCGATACTTGAATGATAGCTATTGTTGTACGAAAACTCGACTAACGGTAGGTGAGCGTCCCAGTTCCCTTTGAAGTCTATGACACATGCTCGTAGCATGTCTTCAAGGGTTTGGATGGTGCGTTCAGATTGACCATCAGTTTGAGGATGAAAAGCGGTACTGAGGTCTAATCGTGTACCCAAAGCGGTTTGTACGGCTCGCCATGTTCGTGAAGTGAAACGACCATCACGGTCTGAAATGATGCTTAATGGTACACCATGACGGCTTACGATCTCGCTGATGCAGATACGAGCTAACTTCTCGCTCTTGAAGTCCTCGCGAATCGGAATGAAGTGAGATGACTTTGTAAGACGATCGATTATTACCCATATGGTGTCATACCCACTGGAGGTGCAAGGTAACCCGGTAATGAAATCCATGGTTATGTTTTCCCACTTCCATACAGGTATTTCGGGTTGGACTAGAAGTCCTGAAGGTCTTTGATGTTCAGCTTTTACTTTGGAACAGGTAAGGCACTTTGAAACAAAAACAGTGATATCCTTTTTCATGCCAGGCCACCAGTAGGTGTATCGTAGGTCTTGATACATCTTGTCGGCTCCTGGGTGTACAGAGTATCGTGTTTTGTGCGCCTCATTTATGAGGAAATCACGAAGGTTATCGCGATCAGGAATCCATATGCGGTTTAAATAGTATAGAATACCGTCGGATTTGGTTTCGATTTTTAGTTCAGCTCCACATGACAGCTCATCGCGTACGTCATTTTCTGTTACAGAAACATGTTGAGCTGCCCGGATTCGATCTTTGATGTCGGTTATGATTTGCGAACATAGAAGACGAATGGAGTTCGCATAACCTTTTCGACTGAGCGCATCGGCCACCACGTTTGCCTTGCCAGGATGATACCGAATTTCACAGTCGTAGTCATTGAGAAGTTCGACCCATCTTCGTTGCCTCATATTCAACTCTTTCTGGCTGAGATATGTTGGAGACTCTTGTGGTCAGTGTATATTTCACACTTGGTACCGTAGAGGTAATGTCTCCATATCTTGAGAGCGAACACAACGGCTCCAAGTTCTAGGTCGTGGGTGGTGTAATTTTTCTCATGAACTTTGAGTTGCCTAAAGGTATAGGCTATCACTTTTCCTCTTTGCATCAATACACAGCCTAGTCCTTGCCCTGACGCGTCGCAATAAACCACGAAGTCATCGCAACCCTCAGGGAGTGTGAGGATAGGTGCGTCACAAAGTTTTTGCTTTAGAGTTTGGAAGGCTTCCTCTTGCTTAGGTCCCCATATGAAGGGTTTTCCTTTATGAGTCAAGTTCGTGAGTGGTACAGCAATACGGGAAAAATTGGCAATGAAGCGTCGATAGTAACCAGCCAAACCAAGAAATGACCTAACTTCGGTAGGGGTACGTGGTGCTTGCCATTCCTGTACTGCCTTGATTTTTGAAGGATCGACATGAATTCCCTTGTCATTGACGACATGTCCAAGGAATTGTACTTCTCCTAACCAGAATTCGCATTTTGAGAACTTAGCGTAAAGCTTTTCAGTCCTTAAGAGTGTAAGGATGAGTCGAAGGTGTCGCTCATGATCGGATTTAGACTTGGAGTAGATAAGGATGTCGTCGATGAAGACTATGACGAAACGGTCGAGGTAGGGTTTGCATACCCTATTCATTAAATCCATGAAGACGGCGGGGGCGTTGGTTAAACCGAAGGGCATGACCATGAACTCGTAATGACCATAACGAGTCCGGAAGGCGGTTTTTGGGATATCTTCTTCGTGCACTCTGAGCTGATGATAACCAGAACGAAGGTCGATTTTTGAAAAGCAGATGGCGCCTTGAAGTTGGTCTAGGAGGTCATCAATGCGAGGCAGTGGATAGCGATTTTTAACCGTTAACTTGTTGAGTTCTCTATAATCAATGCACATGCGAAACGTTCCATCTTTCTTCTTCACAAAAAGGACAGGTGCACCCCAAGGCGATGAGCTAGGACGTATGAATCCTTTGTCAGTCAGCTCTTGCAGTTGACTGGCCAGTTCTTGCATCTCGGATGGGGCTAACCTATAAGGAGATTTTGCGACTGGCGTAGCGCCAGGTACAAGATCGATGCGAAATTCGACTTCTCTCACAGGAGGAAGTCCTGAAATGTCGTCGGGAAAAACTTGTGGGAATTCCTTCACAATTGGGATATCTTCGAGTTTCCTCTCCTTGTTTCCCTTCTTGACGATGTGAGTTAGGAATGCGACATAGTTCTTGCGAAGATAACTTTGGGCTTGAAGGCATGAGATCAATTTGAGTCCTTTCGAAGGGGTTTCCCCAAAAATACGTAGTGTGTGACCGTCTGCAAGAGGTATGCGAATGAATTTTTCGTGGCACACCACCTCAGCGTGATGCTGGCTGAGCCAGTCCATACTGATTATAACATCGAAACTTCCCAACTTCATAGGGATGAGGTCAATTGGAAAATCGTGATCGTTTAGGGTGAGAGTACAATTGCGTATAATAGATTTTAATGAAGTGGGTTTTCCATCAGCAACTTCCACCGTTACAGATTCCATGAGATTAACACGAGGTTGGTCGAGGATAGGTTCGAATTCTAAGGACACAAAGCTCTTATCCGCACCAGTATCGAATAATATGGATGCATAACTATCATTGATGAGAAACGTACCGTTGACCACGTTGTTGTCAGTCCTGGCTTGGTTGGCATTGATATTGAAAGCTCTTCCTCTGGCAGGTGGTGAGCTTGGTTAGCTTGGTTTACCGGATTCGCTTGAGCTTGGGCATGGATGATGTTCACTAGGCGTAGACAAGTGTTCCTGAAGTGGTTTGGGTCCCCACAATTGAAACAGGCTCGCATGGGTTGCATCATGGGGTAGATGGGTTGATAGTAAGGTTGAGCTGCGTGTTGTGCAGGTGGTAGAAGTAAGGGTGGTTGAGCTTGGCCCACTATCTGATTTTGGGTTTGGGTTGGAGGTTGATTGCGGTTCATTCGTTGAAGGGTACGGCAGGTTTGGATGGTGTGACCTGCACGGCCACAACTTGTGCAATGTTGGCACGGGTTTTCAGGAGGGTGATGGTATTGACAGCGGTTGCACTTTGGGTGTGGGCCAGTGTATGGCTTTTTGAATGGTGCAGCTGGAGGAGCAATTTGGGTGATTGGTGCAGCAGTGATAGGAGGGTTGGTTTGAGTGACAGCAAAATTCTTGCTATTTCGCCTCCTCTTACCAGCAAACTTCGAGGATGAGATGAGGTGGTTTGGAGTTGGGGTCTCAATGGGTGCTTTCTTCTTCTCATCTTTGAATTTTCCGTTTCGAATGCGATTCTCAGTGAGTTCTGTAGCTAACTCAATTGCGGCTTCAAGTGTTGCAGGCGAAGTGCCTAAAACCGAATCTTGGATTTCGAGGGGAGGCCTCGAATGTAGTGTTCGACTAAGCGGTACAAGGGGGTGAACAAATTGGGGATCATCTGGTTCAACTCGAGAAATCTCTTATTATATGAAGTGTGGTCTCCTTCCTTTTGTTTCAGTGCGTGGAATTCGTCTTCCAGCTTTTTGATTTCGCTTCTTGGATAGAAGCGTCTTGTCATGAGTTCCCTTAACTCTTCCCATGTTAAAGCCATGGCATCTTCAACTCCTCGCTTACCCTTTTCCGTGTTCCACCAGGTAAGGGCTACCCCAAACAGTCTTCCAGTCGCGTAACATACCTTACGGTCCTCGGGACAATCGCAATTGAGGAAAGTGTTTTCCATTTCTTCAAACCAGTGAAGGAGGGCGGTAACACCTTCGGTCCCTTCATATTTTGGGGGATCGCAAGATTTGAAGTGTTTGTAGGTGCACTTGGGGGTTTTGGAAGGAGGGTTGGCGACGCTCTGGTCTTCTTGGTTGGGAGGGTTGATGGGATTAGCGGTGAGAGCTTGTTGAACTTGAAGCACGATGTCAGGAAGCACTGCGGCCATTTGTTTAGCAATTTGTGTGGCCAAGCGTTCGCTTGACTTTCCTGACTTTCTACCTCCACATAGTTGCCTAGCCGACATCTACAGGAACATATATAGGAAGATTGTGAGTTTAAGAATTTCCTAGGTGTCATGTGTCGTAAAAAAAAGAATGAAAACAACATAACTGAAAATAATTTAACTACATCCATAGGATGTCTTGGGTTTGCTCATGTTTGGGCCTCCAAATGTCCCCCATACCATTGCCTGTGTAGTCATGTGGGCCCCCATGACTATTGGGCTTGGTAGGATTCACATTGGTGTCGGCGGGTTAAAACTCGCACCACCAAATGAAAATCATAAAATATGATTGCGAGATGTATGGTAGGAGGGTGTCCAGGTGTTGACACAATGACAACTCAAAGTGGGGTTAACTCACACGATGTTTGGTGTAGCATGCTTTGGCCTAATAGGTCCTTCGTACTCTCATCGTTAGTCCCCAGGTAGGCAAACTGGTCCTTTATTTTGGATTTATACGAATGCCAAGCCTAGACAGGACGTTCCAACTACCGGTACTTGTACCCTTCCAGTTACTACATGCCCGTCATGAGAACTCACTTTGATGTGATTTGAAAAATACGAAAATCATTGCAAAAATCATGGAAATCGTGAGGTGTGTGCTCTCGTAGATATGATATGTTATGAGGATATGAATTATGATGAGCATTGCATAATAACATGTATTTGTGAGCGTGCTTGAGTGTGAAAATAAACATGAAACATATAAACATCATGAATTTTGCATGTAACGCATAAACAATTAAAATTTACTCAACTATAGTATAGGCTCTAAGGGTCTAATAACCTATCTTATATCCCTTTAGTCACAAGCTCTGATACCAATCTGTCACACCCCGACCCGCAGCGGAATAAAAGTCGGGGCATAATTGGGTTATCACCAAAGCTCTTGATATTTACTAAGATGTTTCATATTTATTAAATTCAAATTACAAACTTAAATATCCAAAAACAAAATTCATACAATTACAAAGGAAAATGAAACTATTTTTTTATTCCAAAGCATAAACTTGTTTATTCTTCTAGGCCATCCTAAGTGTTTCCTGTCTTGGCTGGATCACCTGTATCATGTGTAAAACAGGGGAGATTTTGGGCCAACAAAAGTTGGCGAGTGAACCTTGATAAAACATTTTAACTAATTTCTTATTTTATTTATTAAAGAAAATTCGTGCATTAATCACATGTGAGCAAACATATATATGTAAACAATCACAAACCACTTTGGACGAGTATATGACATGAATGATGACGTATTTGAGATCAAGGCTCAATCAAACGGAGCCGATCTAATAAGGCTCCTGATGCTCAACCCGTATCCCACGGGGAACTGATGGGCCTAATGAAATGCGTGCACTGTAATGATAAATTTAATCGACATATAATTCACACAACAATCAATCACATTTGATCACGGATATGATGTATGCACAAGTGTTTAAATAAAATAAAAGAATAGTATGACACATGATACACCCCAAAACATGATTAAAACGGGGAATTGGTAGAGATTCACTCACAGTGGGTGCGTTCCTTGATAATGATGAATGCGCACGAATTTATGATTCAACCGACGAGGGAAAACTAACCTAAATAATGACGAAACAATTCGATAAAATAAATAATTTTATTTGAGATTAATATTTTTAATTAGTGCTCTTGATGAGATTTTTAGATTTATTTTTATGAGTTTATTGCAAATTTTTAACCATAGGAATCTTATTTTAAGTATTTTTAAATAATTTTTCAATTTTAATAAGTAAAAATAAGAAAACAGATTTTTTTAAAAATATGTTGACCTTGTCAGGTCTGACCGGGTCTGACCGGTCGGATAGCATGAAATTCAGGCGGCAAGTGAGGTTCGAACCCGTGACCTCCCGTATACGTGCACGCAGCTCTACCAACTAAGCTACGTGTCTAACCCGAAATATTCTCTGTTTTAATTATATATATATATATACTAACTAGCTTTAACCTTATTTAGTTTTTATTAAAAAGGTTTTAATATGGCCGAAACTGGTTACAGAACCCGGACTCGAACTCGGGATCTATGGTTCGAGTGCACACAGCCCAACCAGTTGGGCTGTGTGTCTAATCTGCATAGACACTGGATTAAAATTAATTTTATATATATGCTACGAGTTGATCTGATTAAGTTTTTTAAAAAGTGTTGGTTTTATTTCAGAAAATCAGAAACATGTGCAACTCGAACTCGAGACGTGTGCTTTGTAATTGCACACAGTCCACCGCTGGACTGTGTGTCTAACCCGGTTAAATACCCGTTTTTATTTATATTAAAACACTAACTTAACTTCATCTTCTTCACCATTCAAAAATCCCGACAATGATTCCGACTGAATAAACTGATTAAAGAGCTTTGATTACTGTTTGAGCTAATAATTTACTAAACAAGAGATAGCAAGGAGGTTTAGATGATTATACCGGTTTGGAGAACTACGGTTTTCTGATTAGAAATTCCGGCGATATTCCGGCGAGTGCGAAAATCTCTGACAACATGCTTTGAAAGGAATAAAGCTTCCGGAAGAGAGTGCGGTTCTGAGCGAAACGTTTACAAGGAATTGGGTGGGTATTTATAAGGTGGACAGGCTTGCTCGGTTTCGATTTAGAGGCCAAAATTCACGGTCAATGATTTCAATTCTCAAAAGAAACGGTTTTGACTCAACTGAGTGTTAAGAAACGGTTATAACTGATGTCGAAATCATGATACGCGTTTCAGTCAAGGGAAGGTAGCAACATTTGCGGAGTCTTAGTTTTTGCCGGCGATTTCGGGTTCTGAGTTTTCTGATTTACAGGTTTTGATTTTTGGTTTTACCATAAGTGTTATTTGTTTAAGTATTAAACACAAAAATGTGTGTGGCGGAGTGGTGTGATGTGTGTGTGTCTACGCGGTAGACCCGGGTTCGAGACCCGGCTACCCTGTTTTGTTTATTTGTTTTTAATTTGATTTACTTATTATTATTATTTATTAATTATGGTTTTTAAATTCTATAATATTTATTTATAATGAAATATTTAAAATAATCGGCACAATAAATACGCAACGAACTTTTAACCGAATATTTGATTATTAAACGAAGCGGGTTTTGAACCCATTTTTTCATAATGTTACAATCCAGTCGGTGGATAAGTTGGTGGGAAAGGAGATGGGTAAAGTGCATTGTGCATAACTGCTTGCATATATGGGTCTTGCGACCATGCTTGATAGTCTACCGGTGTAGACGGGTTATAAGGATCATATCCAGACGTGTCTGGATATGTAGGGATTGGGTTAGTTTAACCCGATGGTGGTGGTTGAACAGCAGGTGTTGGTGTTGGTTCCACTATAGGTGAAACATTAGAATTGTCCACCCATTTGTGGGTCCTTGTGAATTGTGGGGTAGGAATTGGGCAAAGGTGGCAGCGATCTCGACCTTTGTCCGGCACATACCGACATACGTGCTCCATGCTTCCTTCTGGGTGGTTCAGGTGGTGGTTGAGGTTGGTCCACCGGTTCCATGTGGACATCTTCTTAAACAGGAGGTGGTTGAGAGTGATGGGAAGGTGTGTGGGCAAAGGTGAATTGGTTCCAGTATTGGTCCCACTCATTAGAACCTTGGTAGGGCGATCCGGCATATGAGTTTGAATCGCTCGAAATTTCAATGGGATGCACATTTGATCTCGACGGCGGCATTACCGGGTCGGAGTCCTCGTCCATAGGGTGTGGTTGGTCCAACTGATTTTGATCAGCTGGAGGTGTGTTGAAATAATGGTTGGGGTTAAATTCTTCATGGTAAGAGTGTGAACGGGAATGGTGGGTATGGTGTGAATGGTGTGAGTGGTAGGAATGGTAAGAATTTTGGGAATGTGAGGGCGAGTGTCTATTAGAGACAGAACGTCTCGCTGGTTGCCAAGGAGACGAATCTCCTGATTCTTGGTAAGCATCTGAATTATGAGGTTGAGGGGGAATGCGCCCCGATGGTCCTCCCCTCATTGGACCTTTTCCTCTTCCACTTTGTCCTCTCACACGTGGCGGCATTTTCCTGTTAAAGCCCAATTCAAAAACAATACTAATAACTTAATAATGAAATGAGTAATCCTAGGTCAATGCCTAGACTCAGAAGTCCAAGGAATGTGCACGTGTAAGTTTGAGATTAAACACAAGAAGGATAGTGTTTAATTATTTCAAACATTGGCTCTGATACCAACCTTGTCACACCCCGGATTTCCTATCCAAAATCCATACACTTGTGGGCCCGGGTAGGGAGTATCGTGACGTCAGTTGATAATCATCATGGTCAGATAAACACGGCACAACGGAAGTCTTGGAGTAAAATTACTATTACAAACCGAATGTTCGAAAATACAAAATAATATACAAGCTTGTAATAGAAGATCCACAGGCGGATCATAAATTGTACATAGAAAGAATACAAAACGGACTCTATGCAGATTTAGGATTTACAAGATCCTCTATCACTACCGAGCACCTCTGGCCTATTTTCGTATTGTACCTGCAGTTTAGTCTTTTTAAAATACGTCAGCTTTCACTGGTAAATACACCCAACCAACTCGTTTTGAAAACATTCCAAAAATGTTTTAAGTGCGTATCAGCACAAAATCTTTTTATAACTTGGGTTAATTGACCGTCCAACCTTGTTAACAGATTTTCATGTTTGTCATACATGCGCGGCTCGGTACCTTGACCGAGACACAATTAACGTACTCACCACTTTGGATTCACGAAGGAGTCAATTCCTCCCAACCTTGTGGTAATGCATAATTGAACGTCTATCGGGTGTATGCCTACACCTGCGCTAAGGTCATGGCCATTTCTATTGTAATGAGCTGAGGATATCAAGGACACGATAGTTAACCCCCGATGTTTAATTTATAAAAAAAACTGATTAAAACAGAATATGCGGATTTCTATTCTGAACCGACGTTCGATTAATCCCATTCCCGTCCAAGCGGTAATAATTTACTGTAACCCAAGCCCGTATAGGAGAAATAAGTCGAGAGTATTTACCTGAGCTAGTCTTCTTCTAATTTTTAATAACTCAGCCGTACACAAAAAGGACTAAGTGCATATAGCATTTACCAGCAAGTCTTTAGTCTGGATTATGGCATAAACTAACCAATTAAATGCTAACGGTCTTCATTTAAGTCATAGACTTAGACCGACTGGCGTACTTGATCAAAACGCATGACGCTAGATTAAACGATGATTGGATAGAATGTAGTTTAATCCACCAAGTATCTTGACTTGTATAATATGGGTAAACTATAAACATTCTGGATTTTGAAACTTAAATGACAAGGTTAAACCCGCTTCGGTTAATTTTTGTAAAATAGTTACATACGCGTAACTGTGCGCATATTAGCGATATCGGGTAACCGGATAAGTTATGGACAAGTTCTATATGCCATTATACTTAAATAAGTTAAGATATCAGTAGGATATCAACTTGTATGCCCGTCAAGGTTTTAAAATGAAATTATGTCTTATAAGGGCGTTTTGGTAATTCTATATCATATAAAAGGAACTTGAATATAATTTAATGTTATGATTTTAAGTATTCTGGAAAAATACTTTATTTATGATATGATATCAGTAGGATACCAATTATATATGTAATTTATCTTTTATGACCAAACTACGCCCCGAAGGGGCATTTTGGTCATTTTACACATAGTTTATAAATTATTTGGGATTATGAGTTTATAATATGTATCTACTGTAAATATGTTTAAAATAAGTTTTAAAATCAGTAGGTAACAAGTCTTGGTCCATTAATATGGTTTAAAACCATACTGTGCTGAAACGGCGCTTATGTCGTAATATGACGTCTTTAAGTGATGTTTATGAAAACTGATGTTAAAGTTGGATTTAAAATGTTTAAATTATGTTATTTAGTATAACGTATCAGTAGGTAAATGATTTACCTTGAAAAGATTTGATTAAAACTATTTTATAAGCCACATGGGCTAAAATTGTCAATTATCGACATAGTTGAAGGACCTGCTTGAAAACTCAGTTTATAACTTGGTTTAACATTCCAAAATAATCCTACTTATAATATTACATCAGTAGAAACTCATTTTTAAGTTCATTACTATTTAAAACCTTGTTTTATGCAAAAAGGACACTTTGGTCAAAGATGGCATACTTATGGAACTTGCGCATAAACTTAGATTCTGGTTATGATCATGTAATATAAACTCAGAGGGTTATGCTACATCATATTATGATCATAATGCAACTTTAGATCAGTAGGTAACTAATCTAAATCGGGTCAGAATCGAAAGTCAAAGCAGAAGTCAAACTTCGCGACTTTCGGTTGTGAACCGACCCTAGAACTGAAATTGACGAGCCGAACATGTTCTAATAATTATTACCAACTTGTTTAAGTGTCAAAACAGATTTCATAACATATATAAGATCAATTTATGATTTTTTCGAAAAATGGCATGTTTGACTTTTTATTTTCATAACTTTGACCCGTCAATTGGTCTAGCAAACGTGATCTTCAGGAAGTGCCCTTTATAGGGATTAACACCCACCTTATTACGATCACTTAGCCATGTTCATTTCGAACAATGGCTGGACCATAATGGTATTAACCTAAAGTCAAAGCGTTTTTCGAAAAACGCTTGACTTTTGGCTATAAAAGCCTATAAACGAAAATGCAAGAGAAAGGAACACTTACAAGAGGTTTCTACAATGCAAGATAACTAAGTTGGATTCTCCTTTCAGCTAGGAACTTCCAGAGGAGGGAGAAGAGTGATTTAATGAGAAAGGTGCAAGTTGGAATGAGAACTTATGCTCCTATTTATAGTTGGAGAGCTCAAAGGAGGTGAAGCCAAGTGTTTAGGGGTGTAAGAAGAAGCATACAAGTATCCCAAAAAGTGGCATAGCTTATTACAAGTCCATGGTTTCGAATTTAAATGGTTTCGGAGCTTTGCTTGGAGACCAAACAAAACTTTCTGCAGCAGACACTCTCTGGCGGACCGCAAGAGGCACAAGCCCTGCCTCTCGCGCCCCGGGAGCGCTCCAAAGGCAGTTTCAAACTTTGACACTTTAGCCCCTTAACTTGTAAAAGCTTATAAAAACCTTTTTTAAACACCTTTTTGGCACTTTTAGCCCTCCGTAGCCAATACTTGGCATACCTGGGATTATGCCCAGACATTGTCGAGCTCTTGGTTCGTTAAAAGGTCACTCAGAGGTATAAATTAACTTGTTGACACTTTTAATCCCTCCATCATCCAACATTCACATATTTACAAAATTGAACCCTCTCGTCCAACAAATGGCACGTATGAGAGTTAGGACTTCACAAAGGATCACTTAGAGGCTTATTATAAGCATGTTGATTCCGATGTCATTCAGAGGCTAGGCATGTTGACATATCAGTCACTCAGAGGCCAAATTTCAAGCATGTTGACATATCAGTCACTCTGAGGCTAATGATTTAAGCATGTTGACATATCAGTCACTCAGAGGCTGTTATTTATGCATGTTGACATCGGACCGTCACTCAGAGGCTCAGTTTGAGCATGTTGACGCCTTTAGTCCTTATTGGTCTTTAACAGACTTTATTTAAAAATACATGTGTCACTATAATATTGGACACGATTTTACAGGGTGTTACATTAACAATACCACAAGAATACAAGCGGTGCGTTAATCCTATAGTGCTATAATTGTTATGGTAGGCTTGCTAAGTTAATGAGCATATAGAACACAAGAATAAACATAGCATGTAACAACAAGAATAAAACAAGTATCATGTTTTAACGGATAGAGTGTGTATATACACAAGTTTAATCGTGAATGTGTAGTTTATGATATTGTATACATGTTGCACCCAAAGTGTGTAAAACGCTAAATGGGATCGAGTGTACTCACGGTTTGCATAGAAAGTCCACGAATGTGACTTTGACAAGTCTTAAGTTTGGAACACCGAGTTACCCTAAGATGGGAAACGAAGGTGTGTCAGTTGCGGATTCGATTGTTGGATTGGATTTAGATTTTTTTTCTCGGGAACAATTTATAAGTTATAGTACCATGTAAAGAAAAAGGTACCATGAGAATGGTCATGCAAGGAGGTAGGATGATTAGCATCCATTAAACCTCATTATATGATTCATCAAAGCACAAAATCATCAACTTTGTTGATGATTTTGGTTGGTCATGAATGTGAATATAAGAACATAAAACTACTAGATCTAAAAACAACTAAATGAGCTAGCTAGATGCGTGCATCCCAAACATGGAGAGTGTTTGGGGACGTGACGTAGCCTTGTCCCCTTGTTTGGAAATTGTTTTAAGATGTAGTGGTATGAAGCTAAGCTAATAATCAAACAAGTGAGGCAGTGTAACATAGTTGAAAAGCCAAGGCTTCCATGGTTCACACCTAGCTCAAAACAAGTCTTTTAACAAAGTTGAAAGCTTGGTTGAGCTTGAACACTTTTGAAGTCACTTGGGACTTTAGGGTAGAATTTAAGGAGGTTTTAAGCCTCATTTTTTGCTAAAATTAACCAAAGCACAAACCCACAACTATGATTAGTAGGGAGCAAGGTGGGTATAAGATTCCATCAAGTTTTAAGCAAGATAAACAAGAAATAAAAATATGAAACAAAGCAGAATTTTAAGGCTACTTTGGACCTCAAATGTGGTGATGTTACACCTTAATTTTCATTACAAACTTATGGAAACCTTGCTAGAGGTTGTCCAAGTAGTTTGAAAGAAGAAAAGGAGAAGAAAGATGAAGAAAAGTGAGTTAGAAACTCACTAGAGCTCTTGCAACTTTCTGCCCACTTTTGTAATGTTCTTAGAAAATTTGTAGAAGATTTGGAGGACTAGAGAGTGATTAGAGGGAGTGTAAAGTGTATAGGTGGTGTGGAGAAGGCTTATTTATAGTGGGGTTATTAGGTTTTGGTTATTAATGGTGTTGGTTGGGAGTTGGTGGTTATAAAGTGGGAGTAAAGGCTGAAAATAGTGAGTTTCTAAGGCAATTCTGCCAGTTCTAGCGATCTGGGACGATCATGCCAATCTTGAGCATGGTCGTGCGGGTCATGAGCATAGTCATGCGGGTCATGAGCATGGTCGTGCGGGTCATGTGGGCCATGAGCATGATCATGCCTCCCAACAGAATTTTCCCAAATTTGTAGTTTGACCCCCCAGAGTTTGATAATTCCATTATTTTACGCTTGAAACTAATAATTAAGCATGTTTTCATGTATTTTAGTGTGCATGAGCTTGCTTATAAGTATGGTGATAGAGTAAAATGTGTATAATTGAATGTCTGATGATTGTATATGATTTGGTTTCTCACATAAGCATGTAAGTGGTGGTGTGCAGCGCATAAAAGGGTATGATTGTAACATGAATATACATAAAAATGCAATTTCATTATAATCTAAGTCTCGAATTTCAATTGGCTGAAAGGAATAAGAAGTACAAGTTTCCAGAAATAGAATGTGAATACAAGACTCTCTATAAATATAAATACGACAATACGAGTCGTTACAACTTGCCCGTGTCAAGTACAAATCTTTTCGAATTTTTGAAAGCTGTCTTTTTATGTCGTTTTCGGGAGGCACGACCAATGTTCAACTCCTGCGAGCCCAGGGAGATCTTCGGATGTCAACTTGAGAACTTTTTATCATTTTTCGTGAGGCACCGCCCGTGCCTGGGAAGTTTCGGGTCTAGAAAAAACATTTTTATCATTTTCTGTAGGAGGCACGACTCGTGTCTTGCAAATTTGACCATGAACCATTTTTTAGTTTCATCTTGTTCAGATACTCAAGAATTATATATTATGGTCCGCGTAACACATTTCCTAGTTCGAGGTATGCTTCTATGAACTTTTGGGCTTTTTTAACCACACCGTTGTATTTTAGTTGGCTAAGGGGACACCACCTTGTCTTGTCTTGAGGAGATCACTATTTTTTATGACTTAAGGATTATGCACGGGGTGTGCCATTCGGGAACAACTCGTGTGTTGTGCGGTCACTTGACATTTTCTTGATTTTTTTTTATTTCTTGCTTATTTTATCATTTTGTGGCCTGACTGTCTTAAAAATGTAAAGTAAACAAATTTTGAACTAATATACTAATAAAAAATCTTAAAATAAGTTTTTAAATAATGGGAAAAATATGAATAATTATGTGCACAACAGTCATCTATCACAAATTATCCAAACGATCATGCAATTAAAAAAAGATATTTAGGACCAAAACAAATAAAAGATCATTCAAAGTCGTTAAATATAGAGGTAAATAGGCTTGTACTTTATGTGAATTTATGGCACATCACCCTTTCAGGCCTTTATCAAAGATGGCCCCTTCCAAATCAATTAATATATTATATACACTCATGTATACTGGACCATAAACAATTATCGACGTGTAGCAGTTTTGATTATCGTAGTTCTAGTATGATACTACACTAGATATATCTTATGACGCCTACAAGATCATTAACTTAAAAAACAAGTTAGTTTTTAACAAAATATATACCGAATTGTTGAAAAAATATCAGCATAAAAACCTAAAGAACACAGGTTTTCGGATAAAACCCAAATTAGCAAAAAAAAAAAGAAAAAACAAATAAATAGATTAAAGGTGTATATCTTATATAGTTTAAGGGGTAAAATGAAACTTAAATAAAAAAATAATAAATTTATTTTTTGGATGGAAATCGAAACTTGTAGAATTTATTATAGATATTAAAACGTTGAACCAAAATAGACATCAAAACGTTAAACCACGTCCACCCTTGGGTGTTAGCTTTCCAAATCTAGAAAGAAAAACAAAAGTTACGTAAAAAATTGATGTCGAAACGAGATAAGAAAAAAACAACTTTTAACACGACTATATAAGTAAGCCGCACGTTTAAGTAAACACGTCCAAATGTAAAAGTTAGATTAAGTTATAATTAAAAAATATATAAAAAAAAGACTTAAATGTATTAGAAAAACAAAGAAATAAAAGAAAAACATATGAAAAAGAAAAAGATGATTATATTAAAGGGTGTTGGAATAGTATGCCCAAGTAACGACATTCGACAACACTTGGCATCACTGCTACCAAGGTAGAATCTAAAAGGTTTATCATTGGATAAAGAATCTAACATGTAATGCGTTTAGTGATGATGATAATTAGAGAATTAGGTGTTGATTGTTATTATTTGAAAAATGATGATAGTTAACGGGTTAAACATTGAATACAAAATAAGTGTTTTTAATTAATGTTAATCGGTGCTTAGTTGCTAGATTAGGAATTGTTTTGAATATAGAGAGAATATATGATTTTATGTTCCGGGGCTGAAATTGTAAGTAAAGCCTTGGGGTATTTTAGTCTTTTCACTGAATTACAAACGATTAGTTAGTGGAAAGGACATGATTGCGAGCAATCGACAACAATAAAGACTAAAGGGCTCATTCTTTCAATTGAAGACTAAACATACAAGTATAAACTCAAGAGACTGAAATTGTACTTTACTCAAACTACTATTATTTGGACATTTTATGTAACACTAAAATTACAGCCGTCAAAGTGATAATTATTATATTTAGAACAAAAGTTTACATAATAAGCTACTATTATATGAACATTTTGTTTTTACTTGAACATCATGTTACCTTTGTTGTATTTTTCTTTTGAACGGCTAACGAATCCTTCAAATAAGCTAGTGATGAAATTCACCACATCAAGACACACTCGCCTCTGAACCGAAAAAATCTTCATCTAGAGCCGAAGCCCATGATCACTCGCCGAAGGTACGACAGTGCGGTGAGGTAAAACCCACTCAGTTTAAGGATTGAATTAGCGATCGCCGCCTACTCGCCTAGTCTCCCATCATCACCAAGTGCCGTCAAAACTAAATGGTGAGAGCATGAATCAAAACTGTGTCATTTGGAACACTAGGTCTCTCCTTACCACTTCACCACCAGATCATCGTTGTGAAAGAGATATGGGAACAGGGAACACGTCATCCCTTATGTGGCATTGCACATGGCCAAAAAGGAATACTGAAAACCTGAAAGGACTAAATGTGCGTAAACCTAAGTTTACTATCCAAAAAGGAATACTGAAAACCTAAAAGGACTAAATGTGGGCAAACCTAAGTTTACTAGAATAAGTGATTTTACGTATAATCTTGATCGAGTTGTTTAGGATCAAATCATGTTCAAATAAGTTGTTGATAATAAGTTCATTATGTAACCTTATAAAGTTATATATATATATATATATATATATATATATATATATATATATATATATATATATATATATATATGATATAATGTTGTTATATGTTATGCATTAAGCATATAAATTATATGACACACGAACATAATGCTCTAAAGACATATGAAAAAGTGCCATCCACAAATACCACCAGCTCTAAACTTTTAATCACACTTGTTTCAAGACAATGGTATATGATTAATTATTCATTACCCTTTCTATAATAGATATCTCCCTAAACATCTCACAGAGTGTTCAAACATTTTGCTACTAGATCGATATTTAAAGTGATCAATCAAACATTTTTTGGTTGTAATCATGCATTTTCATCAAATGATTCCGTTTGAATCAACCAAGGGCCGATAGCTACCAAGCTCTTAATGAATAAGGGAATATATCTCATCTTCTTTACACATGTCTAGCAATATATTTCATATTGTATCCAACAATGACCCATATAAATGTATTCTAAAAAGTTTAATGCTAAACTAAGTCCAAGCACAACATTCAGTAATATATATCTTAAGTCAAAGGATACAAAGACACTATTATTTTTGGTTTCAGTTATTTCTAGATGGTACAAAGAGTACTGATGGTGGGGTTTGTGATGGCAATAGAGTATGACGTTGGTGGTGGTCAGTGGCGGAGGTAGTGTTATAGTAGGGTTAGTACGGGTTACGGCTCAAACTCGTATTCGTAGTGTAAAAATACCCTTTAATTGTGTAAATTTTTTACTTTTTTGGGTTTCATACAAAAGATACCCCTGATCCCAAATTTTGCTTTTGAATATCCTAAAATTTTTGGATTAGATCTGCCATTCGTAGTGGTTGTGCTGATGGTGACGAAGACGGCGGTGAGTGAGTCAGCCAATGATTTGAAATCTTTATGGTTGAATACATTTCTTTGTTTGAAATAATTCGTTGGAATTCTTTCTTATTCCAACTTACTTCATTCTTCAATACACATGTTTCTCACTATATCGAAATTTCAATTCCTACGAATATGTTCGATTAAAACATTGAGAAATATAGATGCATATAATTATTCTTATATGTAGTAAACTAGCAAGAATAACCTTATTTTAAACAAGTTTGCTTGCAAATTGTTAGATTTCAGGATTAGACTTTTACCTTTTGGATACAAAAACTACAAAGTTTTCTTTATCAAACATATAAAAGAAAGTAACTTCTAGTGTTATATTTGATTTATAACCGATCAAACTAACCAGATTAAAGTTTATAGTTAGATATAATAGGGTAAAGCGTTTAAAAAAATTAATTAAACATAGGCATATATGATTCAAAAAAAAAAGGTGGAACTTGTTGTCGGGATAGTTGCAATAAAATCCAAACTCGTAGTGGTCAACTTTGGTGTTTGGCACTCGATTATTCTTATAATAACGATATATAATAATACTTTTATAGACAGATATTTGTTACAAGTTATAATATTTTCTAGTGCTAGTAACACCAAGTTACAACGTTAGACTATTAACGTAACACATTACACATATAAAGTTTATAAATAATTATTAATTAATCTACATAATTACAAGAATATTTAAGATCCAAGTATATGGATTTTTAAAATAATAACGACATAGTTTTCGAATGTAATGTGTATCTGTTTAACCTGGCTTTTTCCTGTTCGTAAAAAGACATAATATGTATTATAATCAATCTCTAGATAACAGTCTCTTTCACATAGATTTACAGAAAGAGACACATATCCATGTAATTTGTATTTTTTTTTAAGTGTCAAGGGAGTATGTAACTAGTAAATGAATCCTAGTTTGATATGATTATCGTCTATTCTAAGATCAGTTTGTTATTTCAATAGTTTGTTAGTTTCCGTCACGCAAACTCAGCCACTCCGGATCAGCTAATTGTAGTTGGGAACCTCGGAAAACTATGATCAACACACATACTGATTAGTGCCAAGAGTTAAGCATCTTCTAACACCGAGAGTTTAGAAACATTCTTAGAACCTATTCACTAACTTTCTTAGAACCTACCCACTAGCTAACTAACTAACTAACAAATCATTGAATATTAACCGCACGTTGTTAATATGAGTAAAACTTGAGTAATGATTTATTTGAACAGTTGAATTTTTCGTACACTAACCTTTTATGTGGTACCAAATCTTCTAATACACTAGGATCGTTCCCAAAATATTTCGAAAAATTCTTTTACCTTTAGGATGGTTAACGGCAAGTGTGAATAAGCACTTACATTATCGGTTCACCACTTTCATTAACTAGACGTTTTTCCTTAACTACACCTTACTTAGGTTTAAATATGGGTCTTCTCCGAAGAGTCTTATGTCTTTTACCACTAAGCTACAGCCCAAACGACACAGGTCACCACTTAAAGTAATGTTATGCACTTAGGTGGATTCCAAGTCCAATATATTGGTATCAATTTGCATTATTATAAACACAACACAAGTCTAATGTTATATTATTATTTCTAATGGCATAAAAGATTAACATTTCACCAAAGAAAGGATCGCAAAAAATTCGATACCCTAGAAATACTCCAAAGAAAAAAAAAAAAAAACATAGAGACACCAGACAAAAACCATGCTCCCACCAGTCAAAAATTACCATGAAGAGCGCCTTAACGAATCATGGGGGATAAGTAGAAGGAAACGGGAACTTCTGATGTGGAGGGCTAGATCCGACACCAAACCGACCTTCAACTTCATGGTGTTAGAAACTTTTTTTTTATATTATGAATGGGCCAAGCATTGTGGTTGCTTATGTGCTTCTTACCTTTTGCATTCTCACCCTCAATACCATCTCTATTTTATATTGTAAGATATCCAATATAAAATCATATTTACATAGCTTTATAAATTAACACATTACACTTGTTGAAAACTAGACCAGGGGAAATAGGTTTTCTTAAAATTTCTTTGTAAAACACTTTGATTTTTAAGAATTGTACACTTTTTTGAGTCCATTGAGATACCTACAAACAATAAATAATAATAATATATGCAAGTATGTAAGAAGTTAAGGGAATGAATGACAAAACTAATTCATAGAGGTTTAATATTAACTAATCTCTCTATGTCTTCTACTCAATCCTCCGATCGAGAGTTTCCTTACTAGTCGTCTCCCTTAATCTGGTAGGGTTGCCCGTTACACAATCGTCTCACTAAACAATGGTAGTATCACCTTGTACAAACGTATTACTCTTTATAAGGAAGTGATCAACTTTTACGTGTCACTAATCTCAAGTGGTAGTGATCATCACTTTCTCTAATTATTAAACAAGCATAGTGATGCCCCTTAAGGATACAAATTAATAAGCTCTCAATACATAAGAATGAATAATTGCTTAGTTGTGGAACAACTCTTCTTTTTGTACATTCTCTTGATCTTGACTCTCTCATTGATTTGATGTGGAAATATCAAGCGAACTAAAGAGATATATCTTAGAAATTATTTAGAAATTATAGAACAAAAGGGATGAGTGTAAAATGTTTGGGTTGACTTTTATTTATAGGCAAAGCTCAACAAATAAAGAAAACTAGTTAGACAACCCGAAGGTCAATCTCATGATTGGTACTATCGACCATGGACAGTCAGGTTTTGTCTTTGAATAGTTTTCTATCTCCTAAACGTTGTGCAACGATTATAAACAACTACCAACACCTTTTCCATGCTCATATCTCTGACTTTTGACTTATCAAATCAACCATACCCAACCTATCAACTTAGATGTATACTTTTTTCAAACTTGGGTTGTGATTTGATAAATCATGATGCTTTCTTTCCATTTTGGTAATGTTTTGTCCCATATCATGATAACAACCCTTAAATGGAAAGAAACCAACTAGTTACATGTAAATTCAAAATTTAAGTCCCTCCAATTGATAATCTACTTGTTCAGCTCAATTGAGACCTTTCTTATTGTGAATTTTTATGTGAATTTTTTTTATTTTACCTTTGTTTAAATTCATTTTCTCTATAATTACCAATCAATTCTAAAGCTTTGATTCTTTATAGTTGTCTTTCATTCTTAATCTTTATATATTCAAGTCTTCATCAACATAGGCCATTGATTTTTCACCTTTGATTATAATAATATGTAGCACTTGATGAATATAGTATTTTATGGATATTGCACTTGATAATTTGTTGAACTTCTTCACTCTTACCTTGTTGATCATGATCAATACTTGACTATTAAATACTAATCTATCTTGTTATACTTCTTCACTATTCCTGAGACTTGGATTAAGTGTTTAGATACATGCATGCATGTGGTATATGTATATTAACTACCCATAACCTAACAACACAAGTTCCTAATTTCAATAATATCAAAGCTGAAGATCATTTGTGTTTCTTGAATGTTATTATTAGCACTAAACACATTATTAAATGTTATCATTAGCTCTGTTGAAGCAAAGCACTGTTTATGAAGAACAAACATATGTTGTGACCAAATAGTTATTTGATACAAGCCAATAGCAGTTTAAAGAACAGAGGTTTTATTCAATGTAACAATATTTTCCTTATAGCAAATGTTTAATGTAATAGCTCAGATGTTAGATTCTGTTGGTGCATGTTATGTATGTTCGTCAATGTGCGAATAGGCTAGATAGAGCGTGTGTTGAATATTTTATAGTTTAGTGACGAACACGTTACTTTGGAGAGGATGAAATACATCATACGGATGTAGTACATCCGAACGGAGGTATACATCTGTACGGACTAAGCTAGTCCGTACGAAGGTAGTCACCCTCGCACAAAGGTAAGTTACCTTCATACGAAGGTATACATCCTCACCAAACCAGTGTCTATATATAGTGTCGTGTGTTCGTTAGCTGATAAGTTTTTGTAGATCCTAGAGGGGAAATACTTGAGAAATTTTGTTTCTCCAGCTTGTAAATGATGTATACTCTTTCGGTATGAATGAATCATTCGACTTATGATTATTCTTCTAACGAATTAGTTCTATTCTACCCAAACTACCGTTTAAACCCACAGGATCATGAACTTTCAATTGGTATTAGAGCTACGGTACCGGTTCAATCGATCTAACAGTTGATTGAATCACACACGCTCATAAATTATGGACATTTAGGGGTTTTTAGACGTAAATCATTAAATAAACGAACAATCCATGGACAAAAGTTAAAATTGAAACCATAGGATTGTTTAGAAATGAATTTCGACAAAGTCTGCGAAAGAATCATCATGAAAGTCGAAGAAATAAAGATTTTAGATCGAAAAATGTGATCAACAGTGTTCGAATGAATGAGCTTTCATCCGCACGAAAGACTCTAGTTCGCACGAACTAAGCATCATTCGTTTTAAAATCATCTCCTTCACACAAATGAACCTACTTCATCCGCGCGAATGAGTAAATTCCTAAAAAAGGCATTTTTTTATTGTAGTGACGAGACGAGTGTCCAGAAAAAAATTGATGATTGAAATTTTTCGACATTTTAACGACATATACGTATTGTTTGGGGACACCGTCGGGGGCTGCAACGAATAGATTTGATGATGAGATCACAGAGAGTGAAGATAATCGGGTAGTCACGGATACATATGCAGAATGATTATTATTTGGTATAGTAACTATTAATGGGCCTTAAAAAATCCGCATTGATGAAAAACGCACTTTTGTGGACCAAAATGACACATTTTTCGCATAGTAGATTTTTACAGTGAATAGAGTGGACTGAATTTGCCAAGTTTGAGGGGGATATTCAGTGATAAGTTTTAGGGAGGTCAGAATTTGCAAAAATGCAGAGGAATAAAAATTTCATTAGAATATATTGAAATTCCGGCATTTTTGAAATTCAGATGTGCAACAGTATTCGGGTGGTTCCGACATCAGATTGTCCGGAGGTGCATAAGATCTAGATCCGGTAGTTCGTGATCATATGAAGTTCATATTATTCAGATCGTGACCAGATTGATGTCTTAGTGTTTGAGTCCTGAGTCTTCGTTAAGCCGGACTGCATGATTAGCGTAAGGAGTTCCATCAGTATTGTCGATACTTAAAAGATATCACAATTGTGTGATAATCTAAAGTGTCAAATTGGTTAATCTTCAAGCAAATGAATTGTTTTTCGGACTAACCTTGGGGAATGATGATGTTTGTTGATTAAGTTGATGCCGGGTCTAACGGAGAAGACTATATCTGTTATCGTGACTGAAGAGGAAGAATGTGCATATAATTGTGAAAAGAGGTTTCTTAGATCTGAATGTGTTACCAGATGATTTGTTATTCGATGAAGATTTGTTGATTGTGGAGATTATAGTTTACGCTAATCAATTATTCGGGAGTGTACTTAAAGATGATTATAGAAAACGGGATTTCAGATTTTCATTGGTATTCACATACTTGAAGTTTATCAGTGTAGTGATTCAAAGTTTATATCAATTGTCGATTGGGTTTTTGAAGATTAAGAGATTCAGCTAAAGTGTTAAATTAAAAACCGAACACGAATGTGGTTATAGTCGCAATAGAGAAGCTATATTGATTAGTTTCAAGTTGGTGATTATTTGTGAAGATTAAAGTTAAGCAAATCAGTGGAGGTCGAGAACCGTGCAAACAAAGACCTGAAGATTCATTTAAGGTGGAATTTGTTTATAATGAAGATAATGCAAGCCCGAATCATCAATCAAGGGGAATTATCTGAAGATTTCAAATTCTTGATTGAAATTGCAGAATATTCAAACACGGCTCTTATATTTGAATATTAAGATTTCAAGGAGGAATTTGTTGGTGCATATTATGTATGTCCGCTACTGTGCGAAGAGGCTAGATATAACGTGTGTTGAATATTGTATAGTTTAGTGACGAACACGTGACTTTGGAGAGGATGAAGTACATCCATACGGATGTAGTACATCCACACGGAGGTATACATCCGTACGGACTAAGCTAGTCCGCACGAAGGTAGTCACCCTTGCACGAAAGTAACTTAAATTCGTACGAAGGTATACATCCTCACCAAAACAGCGACTATTTATAGTGTCATGTGTTTGCTAGTTGATAAGTTTTTGGAGATCCCAAAGGGGAAATGCTAGAGAAATTTTGTTTCTCCAGCATTTAAATGATGTATACTCTTTCGGTATGAATGAAATTATTCTTCTACCGAATTAGTTCTATTCTACCCAAACTTTCATCTAAACCCTCAGGATCATGACTTTCAGATTCCCGCAGATGTTTGTTAACGTCTGTGGATTCTTTTTTTGTTAGGAATGTTAGATGTCACTATCAGGGTGACGTCAACTGATTGCAAACAGAGCTTTCGTACTTGTATAAATAGATCTCATGTGTTAGAGATCTATTTGATCACACACATTCTTTTTGTACGAACCACAAAACTAGTGAGTAGTCTGAGGGGAAGTTTGTACATTCATTATAGTGTAATTGAAATCATTTGGAATTCAATAGATAAAAGTTTTAATGTCACTTCCTGCTTGTTTGTTTATCTTATTTGCATTACAATTTACAAATTGTTTGTTCTTCGTTACTTAATCTTACAAGTATAACAAACGTAGATCAAAGAACTTCCATCTAACTTTTTAGTTTTATAAATTTGAACCTACACCACTTTAGTAGAAAATAAATACTATAACACTAGATCAGTAGATCACATGTACTTATACTACAATCTATCTATAAGTTTACACATATAATAAAGAAAACTTAATAAACTAGGACATTTTTTAATCCCATACCGGGTTTCATACCAAATAACTATCTTAATACTTGACCCAAATGTTTTAGGTATTCCCAGACCATTTCTTAATGAAAGTTAATAATGTTTATATTATTAATGCAAAATATATTATAAATGTATTCATTTATTTGTTTGAATGGTGAATGTTATTCTAATACTTTCTTAAATTAGACCAAATTAATAATGCTAGAAACTGAAACTTGATCTACTCCCAAGAGGGAAGAGCCATTACCTTGCTTTATAAACAAACCTAACTAACATGAACATGACCATATTCATTTCGTGCTCGTTCTATAACCCAAATGAACACGAACATATAATTGAACACATTGTTTTTCTTCATGAATGAACTAATATAAATGGATGTTTATGGCCATATATAAACGAACAAAATGTGAGTTCATTTTCCTTCGTTTAATTAAACAAGCAAATTTTTTTGTTTATGCTCTTTCATTTATTAAATAGATGAACATAACAAATTTCTCATTGTTTAGGTCACAAACAATTTATAAACGTTCGGTTCATTTATTTATATGCCTACCTTACCACTTAGCCAAAACTGCAATGGATTTATTTTTTTTAAACGACGAATTTCTTTAATTCTATCGTTTTTGAGACTTGAACCCAATTCCTTACTCTTTTAAAATATTTAAAAACTTTGTCTTTAACAATAAACTACTACACATTCCTAATAGATTAATTTACTTAGATGAGACCTAATTTTCGTCCGTACATCTCATAATTTAACGAATTCCATTATAAGTATGGCCAATAAGAGGTAGCTAGCAGTCATATAAAGTAGATGGAGAGATCCCATAGCTAGCTACTTGATTATTAATCACATTTTTATTTGATATAGTGTAAAGATGATGAAGAAACCACCAATGGTTCTTTATTTTAAATGCACAATTCACTTCACTTTCTCAAACTCATGCCTACATAAGCTTGTTCATATTTTGCTATCAATTATACCACCTTTTCCCATGCATCTTACTTTAAACTGAACACTCGAGTTCTATTATTCACTTCAAATAATATCTCAATATATAACCCGGATCTATTTGCCAGCATGCAGTAGTCTATCTATCGATCTTTTGGTATGTGTATTCTTTCTAAACTTTTATAATATTCCCCTAGTGATGAAAAACAAATGCTGAGATGGACACACTGGGGTCCACATAAGCTTTGTTGCGTGTATTTCCAATTTAAAGTTTGCTCATAAATCTGAATGATTTATGTGTAATATTTATGATTATAAGATATATTTTGTTTTGTTAAACGATTTTACCTGTTTACCTTATTAAAACTAACAGATAGATATAAGAATTATTTTGTTTTGTTAAATTTGTTTTACCTGTTTACCTTATTAAAACTAACAGATAGATACGTTTTTAGATTTTAACTACACATATGATAATAAACTTTTATAGACTTAATTTATCTTTTAAATCTAAATGCATATCACTCAAGAACATAACTTACTTCATAAACGTTTACTTTAAGTATTATATTCGAATCGAATCTAGTTTTCTATTAGTTAGCGAAATACTAATGAAGTCTGATGAGTTCTACGATAACAAATTCTCATGGTTAAAGCAAACTATCTTTGAAATCAAACTAACATTATTCAAGAAAATCTTCACTCGAATTCAGCGCTCTACAACTTTGAATTTAATTTTGTAATCTTGCTATGTTTTTCATAATTCGTAAATCAAAAAACATGTTTTTTTAATTGTAAATGTTACTCTACATACTCATTTTTATCTAGGGGTGTTCTTTTTAACCGAAAACCGAACCCGACCCTAGATGATCCGACCTGAAAAACTAGCTTACCCGATTAACCCGAACCCGATAAGCGGTTATACCGAACCCGAATATAGTTTATTGGGTGTGTTTGGATTAGAAATCTATGTTTCGCGTTCACCCCGAATAACCCGAGGAATTCAGACATAGAATTAAAATGTGATTTTCCAATTTACCGTTTCCTTAATTCCCTCCTACTTCCTAGGTAAAATTTTATCATTTCTTAATCATTTTCTATTTCATCCGTATCTTCTTAATGACATGTTTTGATGTGTTATGTGTATGTCAAGTATTCAACAAACCCAAGTCTACATTACATATCCCTTTTGCAACCCAAATATAGACAGACAAACCCTTCTAAACGAATAGAATAACACCTCCTTTTTAGCCGATTATCTTACCCGAAACCCGATCTAACCCGACCCGATAAAATCTGAACCATTTAACCCGAACACCGAAGAACCCGAACCTAGAAAGGGTTGGTTATCGGGTTATATATTAGCTTTGAAAACCCAAAAAACCCAACCCGGAAAACCCGAAACCCAATTAAAAAACCTGAAAAACACCCCTATTTTTATCTAGATTTGAATCTGAAATCTTTCCTCCAAAAAAATAAGTATTTTTATCTCCAAAAGTTAAATTAGTCAAGTAGAAATCTTCATTAGAATTCAATGCTCTACACCTTTGAACTTAATTTGTAAGCTTATTCTGTTGCTTATTCGTGATTTGTAAATTTGTAAGTATTCTTGAATGATTAATAATGCCAATATGTGTTTAAAGTTGATGTTCTTTCTTTGGTCCATTCTAGAAAACATAAACAATTTTATAAAGCTAACACAATCTAACAAATATCCGTGTAACACTATCATTTGAGATAATAGTTGTTTAAAACAATATGATAACACAAGCAATAATAATAATTTTAAAATAAATAATATTTAATATGATTGAAGAAACCACAATCGGGTGAAGCATTATCCTTCATACAATTTTTTTGAGCGGGTGAATTTATTAAAACAAGCACACAAGCTAAAGGCTATACAGAATAAGAGAAATACATAAAATTATAGAAAACTAAACGAGCACCAATCCGACCAATTTAGAACATGCATTTTTCCTCGGTTTTTCACCAAAGGAAATTAGTGGCCTTGATTTCAACTATCAGTTTGGAGATATCCACCCGAAGACTAGAGAAGATCACGTCATTTCGAGTTTCCAAATACTCCAGCAGGAGATTAGGACAATGGCATGGACGATTTTCTTCAGAGGATCCGAGCCAGTGATGTCGCGATCGCGAAGATGGGTGGGCTTTTGATCCATCACGACACCGTATGCCAAACAACAGAGCTTACCATACATGAAGTGAAGATATGTTCAGTCGATTCTTCCTTTTCACCACAGAACGAACAGGATAGGGATGACATGGTTACGTTTCTTCTTGATAAGTCGACCCTAGTTGGTAGACGATCCAAGTTTAATCTCCATTCAAAGATTGTTGACTTTGCGAGGTACTCAACCATTCCGTTCGAAATTCTCCATGTCTGAGGAATGTGCATCATTAATCAAAAGCCTTTTAACCGATTTTACCAAAAATACCCCTTAAGAATCCAACGACCACTTCCAACTATCCTTGACATCGGACAACTAGTATTGCAAGATAATACTCGTGATGTCAGCGAACTCATCTTGTTCCTGCTGTGAATGAGCTTCTTTGTGCCAGCACCACGTAGCGTTACTAACTACCCGAACTGTTGATTCTATCCCATACACTACAACCTTTGAATTTTTCCAGCGAGTAAAGTGCAGGGAATCTATATTTTAATGGCGTATCCAGGGCCCAAACATCGGTCCAGAATTGCGTGTCAACACCATTCCCCACTTTGCTATTAATAAGGTTAAAGAGATGGATATTTTTAACTCGGAGTGTTGCTTCTTTCATAATGATATTGTTCCATACGCCCGAAAGACCTTTTTTAATGAAGAAAATTGCCTTGTTTTGGGTTAAAATGAAAACAAGAGACGACCCACCTCCAAAGTCTATTGGGCTCTGTTTTATACCTCCATGCCCATTTTCCCAAGAGACTACAATTCGTGCTTTCCAATGAACCCAGTCCAAGCCCCCCGTTTTTTACTGGTTGCGTCGCAATATCCCAACGTACCCAATGCATCTTTTTCCTTGCATCTGTATCACCCCATAGAAACTTTCTTCTGATTTTTTCGAGTTTGTTAATTACTAACCCGGGTGCTTGATATATCGAGAAGTAGTACACAGGTAGGGAATCAAGTACCGCTTTGATGAGTGTAGTTCTACCTTTGATGGATAAAATAGTTGCCTTCCAAAGTGATAGTCGGGATTCAAAGGATTCGATGACCGGGACCCAATTGCTATATCGATTCATTTTGCCACCCACCTTTAGTCCAAGATACATGAATGGTAATGAGCCGGCCTTACACCCTGGAAGATTTGACATATGGTTGCATTCATCCATAGTTATACCTACACCATAGAGGCACAACTTGTTGAGCTTTATTTTTAGTCCCGAAACTAGGAAAAACATCTCATAAGCCGTCTAATGTTAAGTATGGTGTTTTCCTCCCAAGAGCATGACGTCATCCGCAAAGACTAGATGTGATACTTTTGGTCCAATATTAGGTAGAGATATCCTTCTAATGAAACCTGCCGAAATTGCACTAGTCATGAAGCTAGAAAGAGCTTCCATGGCTAGAATGAAGATGAAGGGTGAGAGTGGGTCTCTTTGCCTAACTCTCGTAAAGCATTGGAATTCCTCCGTAGGGGAACCATTTACCAACACCGAGGAGCGGGATGAGACCAATATACCACGAATCCAACACCTCCAAGATTCAGGGAAGTTCATTTGGTGGAACACTGAGTCGATGAAATCCAATTGATCGTATCAAAAGCCTTTTCAAATCAATATTGAATAAAAAAATCTTGAGATTTCGAGCGTTCTGCCCATGAAATAATTTCGATAGTTATGAGGGGCCTATTTAGGATGTTCCTATTCGAGAGATAAGCCGATTGTTCTTCCGATACAACCGATCCGATTAATGATTTGAGACGATTAGCTAGTACCTTTGAGATGACTTTGTTGATGCAACCAATGAGATTGATAGGACGAAAGTCTTTGAGGTTTTCCGGATCATTTACTTTAAGAATTAGGGTGATAAAAGAAGAGTTGCATCCTTTTGATATTCTCCTAGTGCTATGAAAGCGAGACATAATTTTGTATAAATCATCCCCCAGTAAATCCCAATAATGCTTTATAAAAGTAAAGTTGAATTCGTCCGGTCTCGGTGCTTTGTCTCCGCCACAATCCCAAACTGCATTTTTCACTTCATTAAAGGAAGGAAAACGGTATAGTAAGAGACATACCTTGGTCATCAGTGAGTTTCTTGATATGAGAGCAAGTGAATAACGGTCTTGAGTAAATCGGCTCCAAAAATTTTCCTTCGAAGAAATTGCAGACTTCCTCTTTGATCCGGGAGGGATCGATGCACCATACCCCATCAATCCATAGGCCGCTAAGCCTACTTATCACTACTCTATTGTTGATGCAAGCATTAAAGAAGGCTGAGTTCCCGTCCCCATCGATGGCCCACCTGACTCGGGAATTTTGTCCTAGTTCACTTAACTTATTATCGTTAATCTCGGCCACCTTGCTTTTATGTTCAATGTATGCCATCGCCTCTGATTCAGAAAGATCCTTGATCTCGCTCAATAGATCTAGCTTTTCTAGCTCTTCGGCTGAAGTGTATAGACTTTCTTCTTCTGTTTTTTGTAACTTTGTTCCATTCTTTAACCGCCCTTTTGATACATCTGAGTTTTTCTGCCGGGATAACATCTGGAGGTCCTACAAAAGAAAAGGAACTCACAAAGGAATGAACGTCTGTGTCAAGACCTGGTTTAGTAAGCCATGCCTTAAAGAATTTAAAGGGTATGTGATCAAAGTCAGTTGGAGTAGTAACTAAGACCAAGGGACAGTGGTCCGTGTTTCCTCGGGAGAGCCGTAAAGGCTGCTATCGGCCAGCGACTCTAAAACTTGTCACAAACTAACATTCGGTCCAATCTACTTAGCTTGTTCCCACCATCCAACCACCTTGTAAATTTAAACCCATTCAGATGGTATTCGATCAAATTTGACTCGTATATGAATGTGTTGAAGTCCACGGTTGGCGTTGGATCAAACGTGCAGTTTCTTCTCTCTTCAGCCGATCTAACTTGGTTAATATCACCAAGTAGGATCCAATAACCCCCTCGCGAAGCCTTAAGTTCTTTGATTTTTTCCCACAACACCCTTTTAGATGAGGGCGTCTGAGGGCCGTAGATGTTTACCACATGAATCTGTTCACTAAGACCCTTGATGTTTCCACATAATAATAGAAAGTGTATGTCTATTACCGTATCCATTCTGGTGAAAATACTAGGGTCCCATAGACAAGCCAAGCCTCTCGACCTACTTCTGAGTTAATCCAATCTACTTCTAAAGGTAGGTTACCCCAGAATCTGCTAAAGTTTATTATGGATCCATCTTCATACATCGTTTCTTGAATTGCAATGAAGCCAATCCGGTGTTCTCTCTAAAGCCTTTTTATCCAATTGGCTTTGTGAGCATTACCCACCCCCTGATGTTAATAGTAAGATAATTCATTGGGCCACAAATTTTTCACTATCATCCCTAACCATACCTTCAAACTGAGCTGAGAAATTGTCGACATGCGTACCTGTCGTTGGGCCTACAAGAATAGTTGCATTGACTTCGGAGGAGACTTTTGTTTCAACTGGTACAGCAATCGGATCAACCGACGCCGTCATAGAGGGGCCATGGTCTGTATCTGGGTTTCCCCTCTTACCACGAGATAATGGAACCGATGAAGTATGGACCGAATTATGCCTCGATGAAGCATTATCATCGATGATTGTAAACGATGCGGGTGCAGGAGTATCCTATCGTAGTGTGGTGGTGGGTTGTGGGCGAAGGAAATCAGGGTATGGTGGGAGAGGGAAGTCAAACAATGCCTGGGTCGTCACTAATAGTCCAACACCCTTGTCATCTGGGCCCTTAGTTGCCGGTTGTCTCGGACTGGATATTGGCCCAATAGACTGGCCATTAGGCTTTTTTTTGCATGGCTCACTTCCCGATCTTCTGAGAATGGCAGGCCCGATTTTTTGTGCTCTGGGACTGCCTGAGCTGGCAGTAATAAAGACAGGGTTGACAGACTGGCCCATGCCTGACACAACATTCGAAAAGTTTCCTTGGGAAAAGTATCTGCCGCCTCATGATTATCACCCCCATGCACGTATCGGGATCCATGTGTGACTGTTCGTTTACCTCAGGAAACTCACCGTCTTCTCTTACCTTGTCCAAGTCACCGGAGGTCTCAAGTGTGTCATTTCGACTGTTGCACCCCTATCAATGTCAACCGTGGTATCCGATTACGGTCTTTTAGGCCACCCTGTGCTTCCAGTGAGGAAGTTAGGGACCCAATCCTTGATAACCTCCGTAATTCAATTGCATATATAAGACTATACATTGTTGATGAATGGAGGGGTGTCACAACACCCAATTTATGGGCTCAACACCACCCACTCCGTTAATGATTTTAGTTAATGGAGCTTTAGTTAATGGGTTGGTTTGCACCGTGAATGAGAAGAAGGTAGGGATGATGGTGGGTCCACCCCAATCCAAAGCAATCACATCCTTTTATTTTGTTTTGTTTTTTAATTTAGTGAATTTACAACACATTATTAATGTATTTAATTAATGATCACGTGATTATGATAGTGTAACAATAGGTTTAATTAATCCACAACATATAGCCTAACTCACTCTCTCTTAGATCTATATATATATATATGACAACACTTTGTTTTATTTAAAGATGCATTTTTAACAAGCTTTTGGATGTTTGAATAAGTAGTTTCCAGTTTATTCGTAAAAACTATGTGTTAAATTTAGTCGCTCGTATTTTGCTAAAGAAAAACAAAGCTTAGGTACATTAATATAATTAACATATAAAAAGAGTATAGGGACTTAACCGTATTGATACGAAAGTATAAGGGCTATAGAAATTATATATCTATAAGAATGTGACCCCATTTATGTGAGAGTGTGTATGAGTGTTTTTTCTTCTTTTCTTTATTATTATTACAAATTCCCTTTCAAAAATATTTTGTAAGAAACTTTAATATTATATATTAGAAGTTTTTGTTAAAGTTAAGTTAAGCAACTAGTTATTTAAACGTTCATGTTTATTTTTTAAAGAACAAACATGAATAAAAAACCTAGTTATTTTAACGTTCATGTTTGCTTTTTTATTTGGTTATAGTTAAACAAACGAACACAGACACGCCTCATATGTGTCAGTTTAGTTCGTTTACAAGGACGACAACGACGTGAAAACAAAATATTTAAGAAGGATCTATGTAAGCATATTAAGAAAGAAAACTATAGGGACCTAACCATATTAATATGAAAGTATAAGGGTTTCTTTTTCTTTAGAGCATTCACATCCTTTCCACCAAATTACGTGAGAGAGTCTTCCATATTATAAATAGTGCTTATAAGGAGTTGTGAGTGGATATGAAAAAACATTGTTCAACATAAATTTTTTAATATTTTTAGAAAGTGGTTGTGAGTAGACGAGAGAGAAAAAATAATAATAAAGGTGTAGAAAATATTGTTTAATAGAAAAGAAGAGAGAAATACAATAATTTTTATTACAATTATAAAGATGAAAATGACGAATATGACGTGAACGCTTTTAAAACCAAAGAATGTGACCCCATAGTATGGGGACCTAACTGTATTAATACGAATCTATAAGGGTTCCTTTTTCTTTAAAACCTAAGAATGTGACCGCATTTATGCGAGCAGTGTGAATTGGCTTTTCTTTTTCTATCGGTAACAAATTCCCTTCCAAAAACTAAGTGGTAAGAAACTCTAAAATTATATATATATATATATATATATATATATATATATATATATATATATATATTAGATTACTTTGTGTAAGTTATAACCAACTTCTGCTTTATTATATTGGCTTGATGAGTTTTTCCGAAAAATGGCCGTTATTCTCGTACAACTAGTGAATTGTTCATAAGCTGGTTAGTGAAAATTTCATTTACACAAATTTGTTAAAACTGAAAGCATGCCTCATTCGTTATTTACGTTCATAAATCTTTTAGTTCATGTGTATTCGTTCATTTACATTCATTTATGATTGTTCATTTACGTTGGTTCATACATTTATCTTCGTTTACACATTGACTGCAACATATATTATTGTTAAGAATTTCATGGATTTTGTTTGTTATTGACGTAGTCATGAAAAGCTGTCAATCTGTTTGCTTCACCATCTGTCCATGTGTCTCTCTCTTTTACCTACAAAACACATGGTGACTAATCTTCTGAGGTCCACCTTTCAAATCTCAAGAACTTCGAACCATAAATTGTCTCTATACACAAATTCTTCTTTATTAGTCTTCTTCTTTGACTGATTAGGTTCACACCTTTCTGCTCCATCAACCAAGCTTCTTCAAGGTCTGTAATAGTTTTACGTTCTTTCGATCATAATCGATCAAATTGAAAATATTCAGTTTAGTGTGATCCTATTCTGAATGTTTTTTTTGTTCGTAGATTACGTTGATCGACGTTGATTTTGTGTTCCGGAGATGTTCGAAGTGCATTGATCTTAATATGTGATAGTAATTATGGATTGCACTCCTTGTCTTTGCACCATGTGATGCTTATTGTTTTGTGAATATGTTGAAAAGTTGCTAATAATTAGTGGCTAAATTTGATTGGTTGTGATGCATTATTTACCAATAATTTCTTAATGGTTCATTTGTATGATGTTAGGTGATTCTTTTCTCATGTGAAGAGAAGATTATTGTTTAAGGATTATTGACATTTGCAAGAGAATTTGTGTTGAATAATTGTGGAAATTTAGCTTTTGTTCTAACCATGGCTATGGCTCCTACTATCAAAGTGGTTCTAGGCTCTATTGCTTTTGGTGTATTTTGGGTTTTGGCTGTTTTTCCTGCTGTCCCTTTCATGCCCATTGGAAGAACAGCAGGATCACTTCTTGGTGCCATGCTCATGGTTCTTTTCCAAGTCTTAACGCCTGATCAAGCGTATGAATCTATCGATCTCCCAATTCTTGGTCTTCTGTTTGGGACAATGGTTGTAAGTGTTTATCTTGAGAGAGCTGATATGTTCAAGTACTTAGGTAAGTTGCTATCATGGAAAAGCCAAGGACCTAAAGATTTGCTTTGTCGAATCTGCTTAATCTCGGCAATTTCGAGTGCTTTTTTCACTAACGACACATCATGTGTTGTGTTAACTGAGTTTGTACTCAAAATTGCTAGGCAACAAAACCTCCCACCCCATCCTTTCCTACTAGCACTTGCTTCAAGTGCCAATATTGGATCGGCTGCTACACCGATTGGTAATCCTCAAAATTTGGTTATAGCAGTTCAAAGCAAGATACCATTTGGGAAATTCTTGTTTGGGATTGTGGCAGCAATGCTGGTGGGCATTTGTGTAAATGCTTTGATTCTTTTATGCATGTTTTGGAAGGTGTTATCTGTTCAGAAAGATGAAGAAGAACCTCCAATGGAGGTAACCCCTGAAGAAGATGTGAATTCGCATAGGTTTTCGCCGGCTACAATGTCACATCTTACATCAGAAAATTCTCCTGATCTTAATGCTTATCATGAAGCCATGATTAGTCACAGCCTGCCAAGTGTTAGTGGACACATAGATGCTAATACTCTTAGGAATCGCGTAGTTGGTTCTGGTGACAATGAAATTTTAAAAGACGCAAATGGCACGAAAGATGTTTTGGAAAATGGATCATTGCCGAACGATGAAAAAGTTGTTTCAAAGGCTCCATCCATGAACGGGTTCGCGAAAGAGAGTTCTGATTTGGGTATAGAGGATATTGATGAGAAGTCTGCTAAATGGAAGTTGATATTATGGAAGATGGGAGTTTATGTTATTACAGTGGGAATGTTGGTTTCTTTTTTGGCTGAACTAAACATGTCATGGACTGCCATTACAGCTGCAATGGCTCTTGTGGTTCTTGATTTCAAGGATGCTAGACCATGCTTAGAAAAGGTATACCTCTATTCAAACACATGGATTCTAAAAGTGGCATTAGAGTTGGTCACAAACAGTTTTTGTTGAATAGATTTTCCATAAATGTGTTTAACTATGATAAACAAATATATTAGAGTTTAGTAATAACAATAAAATATTCTAATAGATTTTATGCAACACGAAAAACTACTTTATGCCATTTTGCTAGCTTCTTTTTCTAATTAAACCATTCTTTTTGCTTATTCCATTTCCACCTACTATATATTAAATAACCACCTACACAATGATGTGACACTTTCGTTTATTATTTTTCCTTAACTTTTATTTGAAGTGCTATTAATATATATTCGTTACATTTAAATTTAAATATACGTTTGCACATGCTTATTTTATCTTACTTTTATTTTGACATAAGTTTTATCATAACCAAACTAGTATTTCATATACCATATTTGTTAGTCTTCATTTACACTTTAATTTATATTGATGAAAGGAGACTTTTCTCATAAGTTTAGTCTTTATCTTTTGAGGAGGTTATGGCATTGGTAGGTATCAAAATTAAATGCATCATGTACATAAATTGACATAGAATTTAATAAAATTTCTGAAATACGTTAGATTTATGTTACACTTGGATCTTTATATTTCTTGTTATATAATATTCTATATACGGAATATATACTTTTATAAGATATAAATAGAAAGCTTTTTCAAAATAATAAATGCATTATGTAACCCAACTGAGTTGTTTTCTCTCTGTATTAATTTTGTAGTAAAAACTAAGACTTCTATTCATATTATCACCCAGGTTTCTTATTCACTACTGGTATTCTTTTGCGGGATGTTTGTCACCGTCGAAGGCTTCAATAGAACAGGAATCCCGAGTGCAATATGGGACTTTATGGAACCTTATGCTGAAATTGATAAAGTTAGTGGCGTGGCGATTCTTGCAATTGTGATAGTTGTTCTATCAAATCTGGCTTCCAATGTGCCAACAGGTACTCATTCCATCAGGATCCTACACTAACATCATATAGGATGTTTGGGATTGTTTATTTGAAAAATGTTTATCTAAAAACAGTGTTTATTCCTTTCAAAACAAATAAATAGCAATCCCGAATATCCCAATTTTGACACTTATTCACAAAATCAAAACTTTGGGTCTATACTCTCAGAGATATGCAGGTGGTGGGGCACGTAGCATGTATCTCTAAAAAAATATGTATGCTTCACCAAATGACAATTGATGAGATCATGCAGCATCTTCATTATATATTATATATTACATATTATATATTATATACTATATATAATATATGATAATAAAAGTAACAGTAATAAACAAATATATTACATTATTTTCTAGTCAGCATAATGTTTCACAAATGGCAAATGTTTAAATGGTGATTAATCTCATAAGACGATTGTTTCAGAAAAAATCCAGTTTGTTATAGTAAATCATTTAAGTTTTATAATGTTACCCATATACAATTAATCATTTTTAAGGCATAATTTTATTTTGTTATATTACAGTAAGTTATTTTAATAAAAGAAGTTTATTTAGAATTTTTATTTTATTTTTCAGTATTGTTGCTTGGCTCAAGGGTAGCAGCAGCGGCTGCGACTATATCACCGGAAAAAGAGAAAAAAGCATGGCTGATATTGGCCTGGGTGAGCACTGTAGCCGGGAATCTGTCGCTACTCGGGTCAGCCGCTAACCTGATCGTCTGTGAACAAGCTCGCAGGGCTCAACACTGTGGCTACAATCTTACGTTTTGGGCTCATCTTAAGTTTGGTGTTCCTTCTACCATTATAGTTACAGCTATTGGCTTGACACTTATTAGGGCATAAGTATAATTAAGATCAAGATTTTCAGCATTTCCGGTCACTTCTCAAGAAGGATCACCAGAATTGTGTTATATGTATTTGGTTTTAAAGTATGTGTAAGATTGAATCAGTTAAGAAATGAATGAAGTTCGTAACTTGGAACAAACCATGGGGTGGGTCCGTGTAATTCATCCGGAGTTGTTTTTTAGTAGATAACTAGTGGAACTACCCGTGCTCTGGGGTCAGTAGTCGGTATCATTTCATAACAATCAAGTAAAAAACTAAATAGATTATATGAAGTCTAAGAGTGAAAATGAAAAATAAAAAATACAAAATAAAAGATATAAAACTTTTGGCAGCAACCACTGTTCACAAAGTTTTCATTTTTATAGTTAGTTGTCGGTAGTCGGCATCATTTCATAAGAATCAAATTAGTAAAAAACTAAATAGATTATAAGTATATATATGATATGAAGTCTAAGAGGTGAAAATGAAAAAATAAAAGATATATTTGGCAGCAGCCACTGTTCACAAAGTTTTAATTTTTTATAGTTAGTTAATTAATAATTAATAATTAGTTAATTAATTAATTAATAATTAATTAATTAATAATAATGTATAGTTAGTTAATAATTAATTAATTAATTAATTAACAATAGTTAATTAATTAATTAATAAATAATAATAATAATTGTTTTAGATAGGATTCGGTAATTGGATATGAAAAAAACGTAGCATAACCAGAGCCAAAGGTCCAAATCAAATAGTACCAGAAATACAAGGGTGGTACTCGGATCTTTAAAGGAGTGGTTGGAGGATATTAATATATGAATAATAATAGTTTTGTTAATTTAGGGGATTTATAATTTGAATTGGTTTTAGGTTACCTACCTTGTTATCCAAGTTATTAGGGTTATAAACAGTCGGGTACATGGATTAGTTAATTTTGTCTGTGTTTGTTAGCATTAGCAACATGTTTGGGAGGAGCCTTGAATAAATGAATGTGAATACCGCTTTCTTGTAAGGTGATTTTTAATTAATCACACAATATGTATGGAGCAACCGATCAGTTTCGAAGTTAATAGTCTACTTCGCTACGTGTGCAAGCTAAAGAAAGCATTATACGGGCTTAGTAAATTACGATGAGCGTAGTATGGTAAAAGCGGCGAGTTCCTTGAGCTTAGTGAGTACACTAGCACACTAACTGATGCAAGCTTGTTTGTTAATATATTCAAAATGAATGTGGCAGTCATCTTAGTTTTATGTAGATGAATTAATTATTTCCGAGAATTGGAAGAAGGAAACTGACCAACTATGAGTCAACCAGAGTACCCACTTCAATACTAAAGATTTGGATCGACTCAGGCACTTATTAGGCCTGCAGATTAAGTATTGTAGCTTAGGCCTGGCTCCACGCCATTAAGAGTATACCATTAATCTATTTTAAAGATTCGATCCGTTGTACTCAAAGATAGTGATGACGCAGATGAATATTTGGAAAAAGATAATTAGCTCGAAAACCCAACCTAGTATCGAAAAATTGTTGGTAATTATTAGTGTTGGTTAGAATTGATAGCGACAGTTATGGGAGAGTCTGCTGGTGCCAAGGTTTGTGACTGTAGTTATGCAATTTTGTGTCTAAGACAAGTATTGGCAAAGATACATAGATTAGAGAAGATAATAAATAGCGAACTTAAGTGCTTAGTGTAGTTAAGTGATTAGCATAGTTAGTTTCTAGTGCACTTAAGTGCTTAGGTGCCTAGCAAAGTTTGTTTAGTGCACTTAGTGGTGTTGTCAATAAATACATGTGTTGTTTTCATTTTAAGCATTTGAGAGGTCAGAAACTGTGCATATAGGAAATTGTGTGTTTAGGACTTAGTGTCTAGATTGTCTAGAGAGAGAAGTAGAATGTGTACTCTTTCGGTGTATATGTAACCCGTGTTGATTACAATGAAAGTGTTTTCTACTTCTTTTATCTCTCTATATATGCTTCCGTCTCATTCAAGAGTGATGTGTTTGATATTTGCTATTGATCCTAGAGGGGTCCCGAGGACTTATAGGTGGTATCATAACATGGTGCTTGATTCTAGATGGACTAACCACCTTCTAAATCACCATTAGGTGTTTATTTCTCCTAAACACCTCAGAGACGTCAAATTAGATTATTTTATCAATTTAGGGTTGTAGGATCTTTTCTAATAAAAAGAATATTAGAAGCGTTTGTTTGAGTTCTGAACATCATATTCGTGTTCATATCTGTAAACAGTCATGTTATCGTACTTAATTTCCAACAACTGTTAGTTTAATGCACTTAGTGTCAGTATTTGCCGTTTTAGCAAAGTTGGGAGACTAACACACTTACAAGCTTAGCGAAGTTGTAGATGTTATCGAACTTGTTGGATAGCATGGTTAACTGAGTGTTAGTGTAGTTATTATGCAATGTATTTAAGTCTTAACGTATAGTTAAACTAGTGCAGTAAACCCAAAATTAAAAAAAATTTGGAAAAATTTTCTTGATTGAATTTCTTTTGAGAATATTTGGAATAATGTGTTTAGGAAAAAATTGGTGATGGTATTTTTCGAAAATATTTTTGGGATAGAACTTACGTTAATTAAGGGACCACGAAAATATTGGTGTAACATTTGCAATTTTTGGGTATTAAATCAATGATATTTTTGTATGCAATTCGATTCATCATTAATAAATACGTGTTTATTTTACGATATGGTAGTTATTTCCATGTAAAGTTAATCATGTTGAACTCGTAAGTATAACATTCTAAATCTCATGATCGCGAATCAAGATGCCCTAGACCATCTAAATATTTAATTCAATTAATTAATTAAATTAAATCCATAGTTTTGGATTTTTTTCAACTTAAAACCAAAGTATTTAAAACCTAATAAATTAATTAAATAGTTGATTCTATGTTTTACTATTTAGTGTATATCTATAGTGTATGGTAAAATGGAAAGTCCTACGAATTCGAAGAATTTAGAGAACTTAGTCTTATAAAAGTTTTTTCAATTTTTTTTTACCAAAAATTCTAAAAACAAAACTTTTCCAAAAATAAAAAAAAGAATGTTTTGTTGATTTACACCGTCCGTAAAAAAATCCTTACGGTTGGTGTAAATACTAATTCATGCTAATGTCAGCAGCTTTTTATAGCAGCGTAAAAAAACTGAAAACGCCGCTTTGAAAACAAACACATCTTTTTTCTTAAAATTTAATTTACGTTTACTAAAATCATTGGTAACTAATCTACTATTCTTCATCATTATCTTGAAAATATCAATAGAGAACTCATAACCTTCAACACAACACCCAAACAACCTCACTACCGTTTCTTTCCCTACGTCTCTCAGGTTATCATCCACCAATTATCATGGTTGTAAAAAAAACCAAATCAAGACACTTTACACATACTCGATATCTACAAAGATTATAGGTGGATCTCACTCTTCATCTCACCCGAAACCACGAATGCCAATGGCTCCACCACTCCCCACGAAGACTTCCAAAACTAGATTCGACAAGACTGCCTTGTGTTTGGAAGTCCCACCCATCAAATCATACTCGTTATCATAATTACCTTTCTTAAAGTCTGGAACACTCTCGATACCACTTAGGCCTAATCATCGCATGCTCATATTAAGCAACTTCAACAATGCCTAACCAATGGTCCAACTAAAGCAAAATCTAGTTCAACTATACTCTTCAAAATATCGTAATTTACATTATTATATAAGGAACACACTATGTCAAACATCCACAAAAATTTTCTAAGTGTTCCAAACTCCATTGTTAGCAATAAACATTCTAGACATGACTAATACAAATATATGTTTTGCTCGAAACATGAAGAACTAAGAGGACCGCTCAATGCAAATTATAAGTACGGGTGCACACGTAATTGTAAATTGCCTTGCATGGAAGTACTAGGGAAAGCTATTACGTGAACCCCTCTGTATGTATAGGAACATTAATTTCCAGTGGTTTTTTTGTAAATGGAAAGTTGACAACGTAGTACGAGCATGGTGGATACGCCGATGGTACTCCTTATATATAAATTGTCAAATGTGTCGTTGATCAGGCCATAAGAACATATTAGAGTCGGACTTAATGAAACTAAATATCCTTATCCTTTCCAGACGAACATTGTAAAACCCTGTCTTATTATATTGAAATTTCTATAAAAATTTCGCATTTAAATGAGTAAATGCGAATATACATCATTACAAATCTTCGAGTTTATTAAAACTTTATTCTATATATAACATTTTGACAAGTCGTTACTGATTAGTTCCATAGTCTTGAAACCAAATGCGGAGGCTTGGTCTTTAATCGTATTCGGTTCTTCATCGGCCTTGGTCGTCATCCGGAAGTGCTTGTGATTACCCTGAACTGGAAATTTGCTAAATATTAGTATTATAGCAAATTACCAAAAAATACAACTTAACAAGCTAGTCAAATAAATCACACCGAAATTTTAAATTTTAAGGTGGCGACGGCACCTTGCCGCGTCGACGACGCCTCTTGTAAACTAGCGTCGGAACTTTACTGCTGTAGGCAGTAGGTTAACACGTCGCAACAAAGACATTGCGTCGGCGACGGCCGAGTGTGCCGTCGGCGACGATATCTTCTGCAGCAGTTTTGCTGCAGATTTGGTTAATCTTCCGTTCGACCGGTTTCAAGTCCCGAACCTTTAAAACACAACTCGGAACTTATGATGACACGTCCGTAAAACATTATTTCCTGTTTTATTCAACGGTTGCTAACCGTGGGTTACGGCTGGCCATCGTAGCTTAATATGGCCGTCGTAAGAACTTTTCTATTTTTTTTGCCGTTTTTGTTACGAAACTTTCGTAACTTATTAAATCTATATCCGTTTCTCATGAAACTTGTTTCTAAATAACCATAAAATGTTTTTTTTTACATATTTAACCCGAAATCCTTGATCCAGGTACTTATTTCTTATGAATTATGCCTTTATTCTGATTTATGCTCAACATTTCCGATTTTGCCCTTTAACCCCATTTTAATCAAACTATACTTATACGCATCCATTTTGGTATAACACTCCATTATTACCCGTATAGTTGCCATAGCGAAATACATCGCTTTATTCAACTAAACCTTTATATATTAATTTTTTGACCCGTTTGGTTGTTTTAGCGTAATTCAACGCTTATTTCAACCAAACTTTCTATTTTATCATTTCCACACTAAGATGTCTATCTAATTCCCACCACAACATTATTTGTAATGGATTTATTATCAAAATTTTATTTTATCCAATTTCCACCCTTTGGTTCGACAGTTTACGGAAAAGACCATTTATAAGGCATTAAACCAAAAAGGCTTATGCTTTTCTCTTTTACGTTACCATAAGGGTCTATTATATTATAAAACTAAATTTTAAACTAATATTAGGTCGTTTACTCATTTCATCACTCGAGGGCATTTTGGTCAACTTAGTCTCTTCTTTTAGGACGAAGGACTTACTATATCATGATTTGACCAAAAATGAACATTTAACTATAGTCTATTTAAAATCATTATGTTCTTGAGAGCATAATGTCTACGAATTAGATTAATAGATTTACCTTACCTTAGGTAATCTATTGTTCATACATAACTCGTTTACCTCTCAACGAACCGCAAGTCCTCTTTGAGAGTTTGACCCATTACACGTACCTAGCTCGGCTCATACTATTGATCCGTTCTAATATCATGCTCTATTTATTCTATGATCACAAAATTTAACAAGCAATATTAGTCATCACTGTCAAATGGTGATAATATCACCATTTTACCCTTTCGGTCTAAATGACCATTTGTCATTATGAGATGGCACTTATTTGCCATCTCACCTATTTAACCCATTTTATTTTACACTGTAAGATCATATTGCTTAAAAATCGTTTCTTAATTCGCTTGACCCATTATGACTTACGCCATATGGTATCTTTTTCAGAACTTCTTATTTATTCGTCATCACATGACTAATTTACTGTTTTACCCTTTTTACCATAAATCATGGTTTAATACCATATTCACTTGTTCCACCCCGTATCTATCTGTGTTGGAACTTTATATTTTGAAATCTCGTCCCGAATACCCAAAACGCTTGTTCAACTACATAAGTAAATCTACTATATTAAAGATGTAAGCTTTACTTACCTTGAAGTCCGATTATGCCTTTTTCTGCGTATTCGATTCGTTGACCCGCTTCTCTCCAAGCTTCCTCCTAGCTTGTCAAGCGTCAAACTACCTTTTTATCATTTCGCAAGATGGTTAGATTGCCATTATTTATCAAGACCATTCAATCTTACGGACTTTATATCAAAATCACCATTTGATCTTATTATAGGTTGGTTTGACTTTTAAAAGTCAACTGCCTATTAACTCATACAAACCCACGAACAAGTTTAACAACTCATTTAGGCATTTTGTTAATTACCTGGTAAGCGCTATTCTTATGCCACCATTAAAGTTACGTTTTCCAAACCAAGTTCACATGATTGCTAATATCAAATTAACATAGTTTCTACATACAACTAGTAGACAACATGATCTCAAATACTCATTAATATTGACTTAACATCAATTTCATCATATCATACAAAACTCATTTCAAGTCATGTATGAGCACTTATTCGAACCTCTAAATGTTCAAATATCTTACACATACATACAAGTATGATGATCATGAACACTTATGTATCGTCTATTTCATCACATAATCAAAACCCACTTCAACATCTATTTGTTAATCACTAACAAGTAATCCTTCATCAAAGTGTGCGTAATTTCTTTAAGTTTAACGAAATCAAGCATACACATACACTTATTTTCATCTTTGGATCATCATCCAACAACCTAATTGCAAGTAATCTACTTGTCTCAAATTACAACTTTCATCAATCTAAGTTTTGAGACATACCTCATGATCCCCTCGTTTAGGTGATCGTTTATATGCGTTCATCATTGATTTGATGTTAGAATTGACCTTCAATTTGTTGATTCTTGAATGAACTAGGGTTTTCCTAGTCTTCACCTCCTGATGATCGACCAACACACATTTACTATGTGTGTTGTGTCTTAATTTCGGTGTTTTAAAACACAAGTTCCTTTTTGTGACAACTTTAGTCCCTCAAGTTTAGTTTCGATTAAATATCAAGCTACAACTCATTGTGTTATCACTTATATACATGTTATTAACTAGGTTAATTTGTTCCTAGTTATTTTGTTTACGGGTTCACTTTTACCACTAACGGTCTTTTACCCGCTCTATAATATAAATGCGGTTTTATTACCAAACCCGTTTTTGGTTTGTTACAAATCTACCCCCCTTAAAGAGGTTTCTTCCCGAAACCTTTCTTACGTAGTTCTTCGGGTTCAATGTGATGGACTTGGTTTCATTTTCGTCTAAGCGTTGCTCAAATTTTTACTTATTCAAAATCTTACCAGGAAGGTATGGTAGTGCTTTTTTTTTAAACTTATGTCAATTGCTCGTATTGAGGAATTGACAATCTAGCATTTCTTCTTTACTATTTTTTTATTTTATGCGGGGAATCGTAACCGGTTCCATCGCTTAGTCTAAATAACCCTTAAGCCCCTTTCACTTAGCCTTGTAGGCTATTTCTTTAGGCTTTCACCCTATTCTTTCCTTTTACATAGCCTCCTAAGGTGAGATCTTTAATGCATCATTCCTCTTGATTCATGACCCAAGGTCATTTTGACTCTGTAGATCATTACACTATTCGTAATCTAAAGGTCGTGGTGATCCTTTAGATCATCATTTTGCCCGTGTCGTTCTCTAAATATATATTTGGTGTCAATGCACCTCTGTTATACTTGAAAGGAAAATTATTTACGTTGTCTTTTCTATGTTGCTAAATCATGGCTCCCTTTTACCATGAAGGCTAATTTATTTTACTTCAATTGTGGCCCTCAGACCATGTTTGATTCGGTTTGTTAACATTTTCGTTTTCTATGACTCCGCGAGTCATTTATGAATCAATTTCATTTGTCGGATCTATTAGTTGCTTCATCTCTATTGGGTGATGATTATTTACGTCTAAACTTGGTGTAAGAACCGGCGTTGACCACTCATCACCACCGAGTCATAACTACCATCTTTAGTGGCAACCACAACATTTTGTGTATGTTGCTCCAATCATTTATTCATATTAGACACTGTCTGTTGGTAGCCGTGCGCGTCAGCGCGATCGTAGTCCATGACTAGATCGTTTTTTGTTTGGACAATTCTTCTGACTCTATGACTTCATATGCCATTTATGCATCGGTTTATCTCACATTTACCGTTATCCGGTTTAAGCCTATATCGTTTTACAACCCATTGCTCGAATTCTTTATCTTAGTGTTTTAACGCTCCCGTTATTCACTTTGCGTTTTCATTTGTATTCTTTCACGACCCATTTTATGCGTTCATTACTATTTCACGCTCCAATTATTCGGTTTGTGTCTACAGTATATTTAATCATGTCCCATTACCCGGGCTCATTATTCTTTTGTTTTAACGTTTCCGTTACCCGGTTTACGTTTACTTTTAAATTCAATCACTATACTTCGTTTGACTTGTTTGTCTAGCTCGTGTGAAGTCCATCACTTATGAGCGATCGAATCTAATTCTTTATTTAACCCGTTTGACTTGTTCTTGCGAGATTCATCACCTATGAACTGTCAAACTTTATTCATTATCTGACCCGTTTGACTTGTTTGTGTGAAATACATCACTTTTGAACAATCAAACTTTATTCTTTATCGGACCCGTTTGACTTGTTCGTATGAAATCCATCACTTTTGAACAATCAAACTTTATTCTTTATCTGACCCGCTTGACTTGTTCGTGTGAAATCCATCACTTTTGAACAGTCAAACTTTATTCATTATTGGACCATCCTTGATGGCCTCATAGACCATGAATGGTGATTATAATCATCATTTCTTTCTTTTCCCTTTTTATGTTTTCTACGATCATAGTCAACGACTTTGATCATTTTCCGTGTGGGCACTACTTCCGTTTCTATGACCTCGCGGGTCATTTATAATTGGGTTTTACGTGCCCTTTTATCAACCATGGTTCTTTTGTCCATCATGACTCATTCCACGAATTTCCTTGGGTTATTTATTTCTATGTGCGCTGTATATCGCTTTTAAGGTTCTCACAAAAACCATTTATACAAGTACACTTGTAAGTTTCTTGACCCCAATGATCTTTTAACTTTTCCTATTCACCTCATTTCTACCACATTGAATGTATACGTGTTTATTATAACAAGTTCATGGTATCATGTGTTAATCATTTACTTGGCCAGAGTAAGCGATCAACACATGGTACACATGACCTTATTATAACTAACACATTACTTCCCATGTAAGTAAATCCTTAGTTCATGTCCATATTTCTGATTTATTTGGTAAAACTTTGTTTAATTGTTATTTAACAATTATTAGTTTTTACCTTTCTTATCTCAAAACATATAGAATGTTTTTTTTATAAGATTTATATATAACCACATTTATCCATGTGATCGTTACTTTTCCTCAATAGGATCTTATTTAAAATTTCTACTTGGATGGTCGATTCCATTCAAGTTAATAAATCTGAATCTTTCAAGTCATGTATGAGCACTTATTCGAACCTCTAAATGTTCAAATATCTTACACATACATACAAGTATGATGATCATGAACACTTATGTATCGTCTATTTCATCACATAATCAAAACCCACTTCAACATCTATTTGTTAATCACTAACAAGTAATCCTTCATCAAAGTGTGCATAATTTCTTTAAGTCTAACAAAATCAAGCATACACATACACTTATTTTCATCTTTGGATCATCATCCAACAACCTAATTGCAAGTAATCTACTTGTCTCAAATTACAACTTTCATCAATCTAAGTTTTGAGACATACCTCATGATCCCCTCATTTAGGTGATCGTTTATATGCGTTTATGCATTGATTTGGAATTGACCTTCCATTTGTTGATTCTTGAATGAACTAGGGTTTTCCTAGTCTTCACCTCCTGATGATCAACCAACACACATTTACTATGTGTGTTGTGTCTTAATTTTGGTGTTTAAAACACAAGTTCCTTTTTGTGGCAACTTTAGTCCCTCAAGTTTAGTTTCGATTAAATATCAAGCTACAACTCATTGTGTTATCACTTATATACATGTTATTAACTAGGTTAATTTGTTCCTAGTTATTTTGTTTACGGGTTCACTTTTACCACTAACGGTCTTTTACCCGCTCTATAATATAAACGTGGTTTTATTTACGAACCTGTTTTTAGAGTGTTACAAATATAGTCTCCTTTGTTTGAATTTCAGGACATTATTGCTGTAAGTAGGGGGTTATAACATATGTGAATTTTGGGTTTTAAAACAATGATCAATTTTGTATATAATTAGATTTGTTAATACATGTGTATTTATTTTACGATATGCAAGTTATTTCTATGCAAAGTTGATCATGTGATGCCTGTATGTATAATATTCTAAATCTCATAATCGTGAATTGGAATGCCTTAAATAATCTAAAAATCTAATTTAATTAATTAGTTAGTTAATTAATTAAATTAAGTTTTAAATTAAATCCATCGTGAATTGGAATGCCTTAAATAATCTAAAAATCTAATTTAATTAATTAGTTAGTTAATTAATTAAATTAAGTTTTTAAATTAAATCCATAGTTTTTTAGATTTTCTCAATTTAAACCCAAAAATATTTAGAACCCGATGAATTTATTAAATAGTTGATTCAAATGTTTTAGCATATATATATATATATATATATATATATATATATATATATTGGAAGTTCAAATGAGAATAAAAATTTTGTAAGAATAAAAAGAATAACTTTTAAACCAGTAGAAATTCTCCATTTACTTTATTTAATGTGTGTATTTAATATTATGAAAAAGAGCATATATGTAAATCTATAATTGTCATTAATTAGCTAATTAACTAAACTTGTAACTCATTTTTTTCATATACTCTTTCAAGATAAAACAATTTATGATGTAGGACAATTTTCGACATATGTAGGATAAATTTTAGTATGTGTAAGATAAATTTTGAAATATGTAGGGTAAATTTACATGTGTGTAGTGTAAATTCCGGTAAATATAAGACATATGTATGATAAATTTTGAAATGTGTAGGATAAAATGTTTTTACTTTATTAATGAGAGATAACATAATTAATGAGAGTAGTTATAAACAATTTAATGTTTTACCATTATACCCTTTCTTCTTTTTCTTCTCAAATAAAGTTTCTTCTTAAATGAACCTTCCCATATATATATATATATATATATATATATATATAGGGTGAGATTATTGTAAGATAATATAAAAGTGTGAGAAAAATAAGAAAGAATCTAACAATTAGATATTTAATCTAATGGTTGAGATCATAGTGGCAATTTTGTAAATAGTGTTGACTATTAAACTAATTAATTTTCTAGATTAAAGGTATAAAGGTAAATTTAACATTTTTAAATTAAGAAACTAACATTAATGCATATGCAAGTTCCCCCCTTCTTTTTTAGACGCCAATAACTTTTTATACGTAACTCTTTTTTTAAAAAAATTACACCATAATAACGAGTGTTTTTTTTATCTTTTATATGAGTACCATATTGATATGCTTATGTAGAGAAAAAAAAATTACGTCTCACTTGAATATTTTAGTCCATGATATTTTTTTCTATGTTCGTACAATGGTGTTTTAATTTTAGGGTGTTATTTCTGTTGTATTTCTGTTCTTCGTAAGATGTATGTCTTTAATATACATGCTGTGGTGTTTTTATGAGTTAGGGTATTATTTCTATTTTTATATATTTAAGGTGTTATTTCTGTTTTGATTCTTATTAAAGTGTTGACTGGTGTTATATTTAGGGTGTTATTTGTGTTTTGATTCTGATTAAAGTATTGTGTTTTGAAATTGATTTATTAGGGTGTTATTTCTGTTATATTTAATGTTAGAGTGTTCTTTATAAGATGTGTGCCTACAATATAACTGCTGTGGTGTTTTTATGAGTTATGGTGTCCAAGCGAGACATAATTTTTTTCTCTACATAAGTATATCAATATGGTACTCATATTAAAGATAAAAAACACTCGTTATTATGGTGTAATTAAAAAAAGGAGTTACGTATAAAAGATATTAACGTTTAAAAAGAAGGGGAACTTACATGTGTGTTAATGTTAGTTTCTTAATTTAAAAATTTTAAATTTAATTATATTTTATTAGTTAAATTTCACTTATACCCTTAAACTAACAAAATAAAAAGGGACACATGTCACCTCTAGAATCTTTCTTATCCTTCTCACACTTTTAAATTTTCTTACATGAATCTCTACCTATATATATATATATATATATATATATATTACATCTAATAGTGGAGAGTTCAAATGAGAAGAAAAATTTTGTAAGAATAAAAAGAATAACTTTTAAGCCAATAGAAATTCTCCGTTAACTTCATTTAATGTGTGTATTTAATGTTAAAAGGGCATATATGTAAATCTATAATTGTCATTAATTAGCTAATTAATTAAAATTGTAACTCAATTTTTTCATATACTCTTTCAAGATAAAATAATTTATGGTGTAGGACAATTTTTGACACGTGTAAAATAAAATTTAGTATGTGTAGAATAAATTTTGAAATGTGTAGGGTAAATTTACATGTGTGTAGAGTAAATTCCGGTAAATGTAAGACATATGTAGGATAAATTTTGAAATGTGTAGGATAAAATGTTTTTACTTTATTAATGAGAGATAACATAATTAATGAGAGGAGTTATAAACTATTTAATGTTTTATCATTATGCCCTTTCTTATTTTTTTTCTCACATTAAATTTTTTCTTAGATGAACTTTCCCCACATCTAATATTATATTAATAAAAAACCAACTGATATTAACTCTTCGAATATAACTTTGACCCAGATATATAAAGGCTCAATCTATTCACATACCTCTGCTGCCTATTTGGACACCCTTGAGCCCTAGACGGGTCGTTTAGGGCTAGACGTCCCGTATAGCACTGATTTTGAGAAGTCAGCAGGTACCTGGCAGGGCGCATAAATTTTAGTGTTTAGACGGGGCATCTGGACCTAGACGACCCGTCTAGGAACTTGTGTTCATTTTGGTTGGAAAATGGGTGTTTTGGTGGGTAGATAGGTGGTTGTTGTAGTTTGAAAAAATAGTGTTTTGGTGGGGTAAATTGGTTGTTGCTGGAGGTTGAAATTTTTTTGAGGTGTAATTTTAGGTTTTTAAAAAGTTTTGTTTATTGTATAAAAAGTGAGTTATCTTTTTCAATTGCTTATATATTTAATTGTTTTTACATTATATTTTAACATTTTAAGATAAATGCAACAAGTGTATGTTGTTTTCGTATTACATTTCAATGTCGATTTAACACAAACAATCATCAAGTAATCGAATAACTGAAAACAAAGTTAAATATAACATAAATTTGTACAACCATAACAATATTTATCTGTACAGCTGAAAACTAAATACAAAATGTCTATGCATACGAGTCGGAATCTGGCTGCTGCGGCTGTTGCTGCTGATGTGGTGCTCGAGGTGGTGGGAGCGGTATGGGAGGTAACCCGTCTCTCTCACATCTATCATGCATCTCCCGAACCACCCAGCCCATGAGATCCATAAGCATGTCGACGTCGGCTCGTAAGCGCGGGTATGCCGCACCCCCTGGGGCATGACCTGGAAGGACGTGCTGCGGAAACTGAGACGCCCCGTGAGGTGGTGGTGGCGGTGGCGGTGCTGGTCCATCAACATCAACCGGAAGGTCCTGGACTACCGCTGTCTCATCTGCCGGCGGATGGACTGGAGTGAAGTGATCGGGCAGCGGCTCCGGAATCCAAGGCTCACCTTTGCCACTTTTAAACCGCTCGCCGAGCATGTCGAACCTCTTCACCAGCCTCATCCCGCATAAGGTCTGAAAACCCATCCGCGTGGACGGTATGGCCGGCTGCAAGTGCGGGTCTGACTCCGGCATAAGACCCAACGACCAGGCAATGACGATGACGTACGCCCCGCCGTACAAAAAGCCGCGCTCCTGCTGGTGGTGGGCGGAGGCGAAGTACTGGGCGAGACCGTGCGCAAGTGTGCACAGCCTCCTGTACAAAAGGCAATAGAAAAAAAACAAGTCGGTGCTCGTACACCACTAATGACTTTGTCCGCGAGCGGTAATAGACGTAGCGAGCATCCGATATAGATACCTGCACATTATGTTAGCGAAAAACAAAAATTAATTAATAGCAACAATAATCAAACAATTAATGTAATAAACGTACGTACCTGTACAGTGGGTCGGCAATGTGAGAAATCATCCCCTTCGCCCTGACATGGTCCCAAGTGTCAGGGCCTGCGACCACCTCCCAAAAGCCCAAAAGAGTGGCTCTATCCACCACCACAAGCCCCTCCGTATATACATCGGTGACAATCTCCTCCTGCAGGTATATGCCGCTATGAATGGCAAACTCTACAAGCGTCATCGAATGCCACACACCGGCCAACCTAAATGAAACATCCAGTGGAGGGGGAGGACCCTGTGGCTGGGGAGGCGGCTGGTCGACCCGTTGAGGGTGGAACGTGAAGGTGGACAGAAACTCGATGAGCAGCTCCCTGTAAGTCAGCGTGCCGGCCAGGTCAAACAGTCGGTGCCACGGGGAATCAACGGGAATGAAGAATCGAAGTCTAGGCGTCTCCCCAATCGCCTCGATCACGTCCCAATCGACCGCTGAGTGCGATCAGACCTGCATCCGGCGTAGCTTGCCGCAAAATCAGGCAGCCTCGTGTCGGGCGGGAACTCAAGGTATGGGTGGCCGTGGAGCGGATCCACCGGCGCTGCCGGGGCCCCTCGCGGACCATGCAGATGTGGGTCCTCGTGTATCGGATCTCCAATCTCGTCCATGACTAATCTGCGATTGTATAATACAATTTAACACGAATAAAACAATAATTATAAAAGAAAAAAATAATTTTCAAGGTCGTCTACCGGGGTCGTCTAGGTCTAGACGCCCCGTCTTGTTCATTAGAAATCCCAAATACATCACCAAAACAGCGCATTTACCCCAAAATCTTTGAAATTCACAAACAATCTACATTCTAAATACATAACACATTAAAGTTTATTGAAGTATAGTTGAAAATACTCACCGGAGAAGGTTGATTTCGCAAAAATACGGCCCGGAATACGGTAGAATACGGCAGGATACGTATGTGTGTGTGGGGTTGAGTGTGTTTGTGTCGTCTGTCTCTGATCGTCTTGGCATTCAGACCCATACGAGGCTTAGATGAGTCGTCTAGGCCTAGACGACCCGTATGGAATAAACGGTAAATTACCATTTAACCAGCTGAGTCAGCATGGTTAATTATCATTTTGGCCCTGAATTAGGCATAGACGGGAAGCAGTTCAGGGGTAAAATGGTAATTTACATTTTCAATTAAAAATTCAAAAAATTTCAGGGATAAAGATCCCGCCCATACTGTACATCGCATCTAGGTCTAGACGACCCGTTTAGACCCTGACATTATACCCATTTTGCCCCTGGTTTTGGCCTAGACGGCCAAGAAACCGGAGGTAGAATTGTCTTCTTGCTAGGCCAAGACGGGGCGTCTAGCTCTACACGACCCGTATATATACATTTAATTTTTTTTTTGTCTAACTAATAGTATTTTATTTTACTTAATTTAAACTTTGATTTAAGCCGACATTCTACCAATACACCAAAGGTACAACAAATAAACCATACAAAGTCTATCTAAAAACCGACAAACTCCAGGTATTGACAAACATACGGCAATTATACTCTCCGAGCTCGCACGTCCCACCGTCGCCACCGGCAGTATCGACAGTTCGTCATCTGCCGGTGCCGACGGTGGGACGTGAGAGCTCGGAGAGTATAATTGCTGGTCAATGTCAATACCCAGAGTTTGTTGGTTTTTAGATGGGCATTGTATGGTTTTTTTAAACCGTACAAAGCCTATTTAAAAACCAACAAACTCCGGGTATTGACCATCAATTATACTCTCCGAGCTCTCCCGTCCCACCGTCGCAACCGGCAGTATCGACATTTCGTCATCTGCCGGTGCCGACGGTTAGACGTGAGAGCTCGGAGAGTATAATTGTTGTTGTTTGTCAAGACCCGTGGTTTGTTGGTTTTTAGATGGGATTTGTATCTAAAAACCAACAAACTCGGGTATTGACAAACAGACGGTAATCATACTATCCGAGCTCTCACGTCCAACTGTCGCCGCGGGCAGTATTGACATTTCGTCATATGCCGGTGCCGATGGTTGGACGTGATAGCTCGGAGAGTATCATTACCGTCTGTTTGTCAATCCCCGGAGTTTGTTGGTTTTTAGATTCAAAGGTTTGTATGGTTTAATTGTTGTGACTTGGGTGTACTGAAGGAATGTCGGCTTATATCAAAGTTCCAATTAAGTAAATAAAATCCTATTAATTATACCAAAAGTTTTTTATTGTATTAAAAAAATCTTTGTATTATTTATACAATAAATCGTATTAAACATAAAAAAAATCGAGCCATTGTTCTTCCTTTCTTGACCGTGGTTGACCAAGACTGATCATCAGATGATAACTGAGACTCGTTAGGTGCTGTAGAAACACCTGAAATAAGTTCAAGAACATATCACTATGTTAAACCACAACACACTCTATTACACAAACAAAACCATATATATATTTAAAAAATGACAGTATTTCTCATTTACCTGCATTTACTCCTCGAGTTTCCCTTCGGTTACAGTCTTCGATTCAGCACAAGACACTCTTTGACGTGTAGTCGATTGAGATACAAATTTGCACGCTGGAAAACGTCCCTTCAATACTTTTTTCCCAAATATATAAGGCTGATCTCCATCGGGTAAATATGTATTATACTCACTGTGAAACCTCAGGCGCTTTTCAAACCATCTCCGCGAGATACGGATTGCCTGCGTATGGGGGTGCCTCACCACCATATCCTCCACCATCACGCATAATGTCTTGTACACTAGACACAACCTCCTCTTGCTCGTTAGAATTGGGAACACCGCTCTCCCCCTAACAACGATATCACCATTAGTAAATAATTAAAACAACAACTAGTTTACCGTAATAACTGTTACCGTATTGGTTTCAGGCACCCATGACTCGGCAGAATACGCCCCAAAGAAATAGTTGTCGTCCCAGTTTAATGACATTTCACCACCTTTGAATGATATCAGATGAAGTAATACAAGCCAAAGTTCATGACAAAGAGAATTCCGACAACGAATTGAAAGTTTTATGCGACATCAAATGCTCTCCATGGGTCTATTTAACAAAGAAATAGACGCCCCGTCTAAAGCCTAGGCGGAGAGAATGATATCAGATTGAATGATATAAGCCAAAGAAGAAGACGAAGAGAATTCCGACGACGGAATGAAATTTTTTTACGGAATCAAATGCTCTGCATGGTTCTATTTAAGAAGGATATATACGCCCCGTCTAGGCCTAGACGGGGGGTCTCACTTTGCAACTTGACTGACATGCATGCAGAACACAAACTTCAAGACGGCTAGTCTAGACCTAGACGTCCCGTCTTGGCCTGGTCGTCTTTGACATCCGTCTATTGCTAGACGCCCCGTCTGATGTGACTGATTTGACGTTGTACGGTGCAGGAATGTGGTCAGAGAAAAAATAACCAAGACGCCCCGTCTAGATCTAGACGACCCGTCTAAAGGATGTCTAAATAGGCAAGTAAGTGTGTGAATATGTAGACCCTATATAAATAGACTACATATTTAATATTCATATAACATTTAAAAGAATAATAGTAATAAATTTACATACAAAAAGTGAATCGTAACGTACTTGCGAATTATTATACCTCAATTATGGTTTCCCTTTTTATATAATCCTCAACATTTTTATATATATTACAACTATTAATATTATGATATTATTAATATTAAATATTAAAGTATTATGGTAACAAGTTTTTAAACTCACAATATCATCATAGAGATATAATTATAATAATTTTATATTATTATTTATGAGATTAATCTCTATCTGTATCTGTATTGTATTCAAACCCCAATTCTAAAACTATAAATAGAGTTCTCCATACTGATTATTTTTCACACAAAAAATAAAAAATCCTCGTTTAACTCTCAAGCAGTTCAAAGTAAGATCTATTTTTCTCCTTTTTAATTATGTTTTTCAATTTTTGTTCTTATTCTTATAGTTTAATTCTTATTTTTGTAATTTAGATTATAATTTGTGTTATTACATTATTGTTTTTTCCTTTTATGCTCTTCAAATTTGTGAAGTTCATAATGTTATATCACTCCTTATAAATAATCATGAACCTCTCATAAGATTAAAAACACAAAAGATGATGATGTCTTCAATAACAATCATCACTTTTACTCATGGCGATGATCTTTTCCTTCAATAACATTAATCATCTTAAAATATGATCACCACATAGTCTATCACTTACAAATTTATTCAAACATGTTATGTCTCCTCACCGTAATCTTATTGAAATCACTGAAATCACTGCGCTCATCTCACAACAACTAGCATCGGTGAATCCAACCTGCTCACTACCCCTCCTTCGTTTCTTCAATATTCTTTTCTAAAATCATTGATAACTAATATATTGTTCTTCATCATCATCTTGAAAGATACCAATAGTGAACCCCTAGCCATCAACATAACACTAGGGAAACGTGTTGTGTGAGTCCCTCTAAAGTGTTGGAACATTAATCTCTAGTGGTTTTTTTTTGTAAATGGAAAGTTGACAAGAAGTACGAGCATGATAGATACACCGATGGTACTCCCTATATATAAGTGCTCTTCCTACATTGTCAAATGTGTCGTTGATCAGACCATAAGGACATATTAGAGTCAGACCTAACGAAACTCAAATATCTTTTTCTTTTCCAGACGAACATTGTCTCCTTTGTTAAATTTCAGGACAATATTACTTTAAGTAGGGGTGGTTATAAAGTCTGTGAATTTTGGATTTTAAAATAATGATCAATTTTATATATAATTCGATTTGCTAACATGTGTGTTTATTTTACGATATGCTAGTTATTTCTATGAAAAGTTGTATGATACCCTTTAAGTAAAACACTCTAAATGTCACAATCATGAACCAGGATGCCCTAAACGATCTAAAAAGCTAATTTAATTAACTAATCAAATTAAATCTTTAAATTAAATCCAAAGTTTTTGGATCTTTTTAATTTAAACCCTTAAGTATGATAAATTAATTAAATACTTAATTCAAATGTTTTAGCATATATATATATATATATATATATATATATATATATATATATATATATATATATGGCTCGGTTCAAATGAGAACCACTACGAGTTGTGATAACCATGAGAACTTTTTCTTCCCACGTGAGTTGTGTCAAAAAATTTATGCACAAACGTAGATGAAAATATTATAAACAGATATGTAAAAAAAAGTAAAAAAATGTCGAGTTGGTAGTTTTAACTGATGCAAGTTTTTTTACGTGCTATTGTAAATTTTGTACCAAGATAAATATTTTTTACGGCTCATGTAAATGTGGGTATGCGGCATTTCTTTTTGCTAAAACAAGTGATTTTGTATGACTTTTGAGAAAAAAAATTCGGAAAAACCTTTTGGATGGCATAGTTCTCACGATTCTCACAGTTTAAGGTGATTCTCATTTTAACTCATCCTTATATTAATAAAAAACTAAATGATATCTAGCTCTTTGAAGACAACTTTGACCCAGATATGTAGTATATATATGATATTAATATAACATCTAAAATAATAATAATAATAATAATAATAATAATAATAATAATAATAATAAATAATTTACGTACAAAAAGTGAATCATAACTTACGGATTAGGATACCTCAATTATGGTTTCCTTTTCTATATGGTATAGGTTCATGTGAGAAAATTTAAAAGTGTGAGAATGGTAAAAAGGAATATGATTGTGTCATGTGTCTTTTTTTTTTTTTGAATTTTTAGGGTATAATGGTAATTTCCCTAATAAAATCTATTCTTGGTAATTATACTTTATAACCGTAAACCAGCTATTTTTGGAGATATTCAATTCGATTTGCACAAGATGTTGATAAAATCGCAGGGTTCATATTTGTTTTAAAATTCATCAATATTCGATTGAAATTCATACGTGATTGTCGATCCAACCTCGATAACATATACCCGGATAAATCGATTTTTATGTCTTCTATTGAAAACGCTGCATTCATATGGAGAATCATGGATCAGGTATGTTTTTTAGGGTAATTGTCTGTACTAGATCGCGGGTTGTTCCATACTTATTTTTTATTGTCATCAGAATGAATATAACTGTTCTAAATGGCGTATCCATAGGAATAGAGTGCAGGGTGTTATTTGTTCATGTATCGTATTGTGTTTTCTTTATTCAGTTTATCGATTATCTGCATAAACACTCTTTGGAAACCGTGTGTGTATGTGCTTATAATATGTGGTGTTATTTCTTTATAGGAATTCATGGTGTATTTTTTTATATCATGTGGTGTTATTTATGTTATAACCAATTTTTCCTTCACGGTGTTTATTAACGGGCTAAATGTGCTGATACAGTTGTGTTCCTTCATTGTGTTATTTAATACAGTTGTGTTCATTCATTGTGTTTTGTAATACTTGTGTTCTGTTCATGGTTTTTTTAATACAAATGTGGTCCTGCATGGTGTTTTTTAAAATACAGTTGTTTTCCTTTATGGTGTTATATGTTGTTTTTTACCTGTTATATGTGGTGTTTTTACGGTGTTATTTAATACAGTTGTGTTCCTTCATGGTGTTCAATACATACAGTTTGTATTCCTTCATGGTGTTTTAATACATACAGTTGTATTCCTTCATATTGTTTCTTAACGGGATATTTCTGCTGGTTTTTAATACATACAGTTGTGGTCTTATTTATGTTAGATGTGGTGTTATTTTGTAGGGTCTCATAATTCCTAGCATGTTGGGCGTCCACGCTTGTCTCCTAATTATGGTAAGAGTGACTTTTTTACCTGAGGTGGAATATTCGCTTAGGCCGAGAGAGAAGATGACGTTCGACACACTGAATAATGCGTTCCTCTTTTATCAAAGTACGCGATGGCTGCAGGCTTTACCGCTAGAAAGTCTTCCCAATATAAGCTGGGGGATGTTGTTAAATCCAAATACTTTGTTTGCTCAAAGGAAGGGACCAAACCTTTTAAGGTGATCAATTCTTCTAAAGTGGTCGACACCTCAAATATAGGCTCAAAAAGGAAATCTACTCGTCGGGTCCCTTCTATTAGGACTGGTTGCAAAGCACGTATGTGCCTAAAGCTTAACGAGATGAATCTATATGAGGTATACTATTTCAAGGAGGACCATAACTAGTCTTTTTTTGCTGACGAGGATAGGTATTTACTCCCCGTAAACCGAGGATTAAATTATACTCAAGAGCAAGCGGTTAATTCTTTGAGTGCGATAGATATTGGACCTGTGAAAGCATTTAATATTATGAGGACATTTTATGGTGGTTTTGACAAGGTTGGGGCAACCAAATCCGATTTCAAGATTTTTAAGCGAGATATAAACAGGTACATATCTGAGTTTGATATTGATATGATGATTAAACGGTTATTGAGAAAGAAAGAGTATATGCCAAACTTTTCAATGGAGTATACAACCTCTTAAGATGGTATATTAAGGGCTTTGTTCTGGGCAGACGAGGAGGCCAAGCGGAATTATTCATTTTTCGGTGACGTTGTGTCATTTGATGCAACATATCGGCGTAACAAGTTTGTTTACTAATCAATTTTGTTGTTTGTTTTTCTTAAATTCGTTTTTAGCATAATATAAAAGATACTTATATGGTGTTTTTTTGTGTTTAAGTACAAGATGATGTTCGTACCATTTACCGGTATTGACAACCATAATCGTAACGTTACACTTGGAGCCGCTATAATAGGAAACGAAACCGCTGAAACATATAGTTGGTTGCTTAGGGTTTTTTGTGAATCTTTTGGTCATGCTTCTCTGGTGGTTGTGACTGACCAAGACTCAGCCATGAAGAAGGCTATTGAAGATACATGGCCTGAGAGTAGACATACGTTATGCATGTGCCATATAATGGACAAGCTTACTGTTAAGGTGTTTTTGCTTATTCAATCTATTAATTTTTTTTTTCATTTTGTTGTGTTGTATTTATTTTTTTTTCTATTTTTTTTCAATGGTGTTTTAGGTTGGCCCTACGATTTGCAATAGTACAAATTTCAGGAAGAGGTTGTGTTCTATTGTGTGGACCGATTCTATACTGCCCGAGAAGTTTGAAAGCGAATGGGGTACCATAATGAATGATTTTAATCTTTCTGGGCATGAATGGTTACAGTCTATTTATCAAATGTAACACCCCAAAAACGGGTTTGGTAATCAAACCACGTTAAAATTAAAGAACAGGTAAAGAACCGTTAGCGGTGAAAGTTAAACTATAACAAAATGACTAGGAACAAATTAACCTAGTTAATAACATGTATACAAGTAACAAGACAATGAGTTGTAGTCTTATATAATCAAAAACTAAACTTGAGGGACTAAAGTTGCCATAAAAGGAACTTGTGTTTTAAAACACCAAAATTAAGACACAACACACATGGTAAATGTGTGTTGGTCGATCATCAGGAGGTGAAGACTAGGGAAACCCTAGTTCAATCAAGAATCAACAAATTGAAAGCCAATTCTAACCCCAAATCAGTGCATGAACGCATATAAACGATCACCTAATCGAGGGGATCATAAGGTATGTCTCAAAACTTAGATTTGGTAAAAATCATAACTTGAGATATGTTGATTACTTGCAATTAGATAGTTGGATTATGATCCAAAGATGAAATTAAGTGTATGTGTATGATTGATTTCGTTAAACTTAAAGAAATCATGCACAATTTGATGTAAGATTTCTTGTTAGTGATTAACAAGTAAATAATAAAATGGGTTCTTAACTATATGATGAAATTAATAATGTAGGAATGTTTATGATCATCATACTTGTATGCTTGTGTAAGATACTCGAACAAATTAGAGATTCGAGTAAGTAATTATACATGACTTGAAATAAGTTTTGTATGATATGATGAAATAGATGTTAAGTTAATGTTAATAGATGTTAAATTGGTAATATTAGGTATTCGGATGAATGTCTAATAATATGATGAAATGGATTGCTACATAAAGATGAAAACTTAGCTAACGGATAAATTAGCATTGTTGATCAAAAGCTAAGTTAACTTGATGTTAACAATCGCTTGAATTTGTTTAAGTGAAAGAAACGACATGAACTTGGTTTGGAAAACGTAGCTATAATGGTGTCCTAAGAATAGCGCTTACCGGGTAATTAACGAAATACTTAAATGAGTTGTTAAACTTATCCGTGAGTTTGTATGTGTAAATGGGCAGTTGACTTTTAAGAGTCAAACTGATCTATAATAAGATCAAATGACAAATTTGATATAAAATCCATAAGGTGGAATAGTCGTTTTAAATGATGACTAACCTAACCATCTTGCGAGTGATAAATGATAGTTTGACGCTTGACAAGCTAGGTGGAGGCTTGGGAAGAAGCGCGTCAAACGGATCAAGTACGTGGAAAGAGCATAATTGGATTTCAAGGTAAGTAAAGCTTACATCCTTAATATAGAAAATCTACTTATGTAATTGACTAAGAATAAGTGATTTGGTAATCGGAATGAGATATGAAATGCAAGGTTCCAACTTGAATCGATATGGGCCGGAACAAGTGAAAATGGTAATAAACCATATTTGATGGTAAAAAGCGTAAATGAGTAATTTAGTCATGTAATGACAAATAAACAAGGAATTCGAAAAAGTTACCTTATGGTGGAAGCCATAAGAAATAAAAGAGTAAAATGGTAATTTAGTCACGAGTTGACAAATAAATATTAAATTTTGATATAGACACCCTATGGCGTATGCCATAACGGATCGAATGAATTGAGATACAAATTTACGTTATATGATCATGTGGTGTAAACTGAAACGCATACATGATGAGAGGGTAAATAAATACCATCTCGTAATTATAAAATGGTCATTTAGACCAAACGGATCAAATGGTGATGATATCACCATTTGACAATAATATCTAATGAATGCTTGTCGAGTTTTTGTAATCACAGGGAAATGGCGTTTGGTTCGCATCGCTATTAATTAGTAACTAGTAGTGCAAAGTAATTAAACGGGTCCATGCTATGACCCGAGCCAGGTATGTGTAACGGGTCAAACTCTCAACCAAGACTAAAAGGTCCGATGAGAGTTAAATGAGTCATAAATGAAAAAGGGATTACCTAAGGTAAGGTAAATCCAATAATCTAATCTGTAATCATTATGTTCTTAAGAACATAATGATTTTACATAGATTATGGTTAAATGTTCGTTTTGGTCAAAACATAATATTGTAAGTCCTTCGTCGTAAAGAAGGGTCTAAGTTGACCAAAATGCCCTCGAATGATATAATAGGTAAACGACTCTAATATTTGTTTAAAATGAGTTTTATAATACGATAGACCTCTTTGGTAATGTAAAGGCGAAAAGCATAAGCCGTTTTGGCTTAATGCCTCATATTAGATCTTTTTCGTAAAAACGCCAAACCGAAGGGTCGAATTTAAAATTTAGCATTTTTATAACCAATCCACCACAATGTATAGTTGTGGTGGAATGTAAATAGATAGTTTGGTGGGAAAACGAGAAACAAAGTAAGAGGAAGTGAGATTTAAGTTTATACACTTAAATCACTTAATGGGTCAAAATGAATAAACGATAAATCAAGAGTGAATGTGTAAATCATAAGAAATAAGAATCTGGGTCAAGGATTTCGGGTAAAATATGTAAGAAAATATTCTACGGATATTTAGAAACAAGTTTCGGGTAAAACGGAGAAGAATTGAGTGAGTTACGGAAAATATCGTAACTAAAACTACAAATAAGAGAAAAGATGCAGCAGCCCACCGCAAGCTACGGTGGCCTGCCGTAGCTTACGGTAGGCAGCTGCTGATTGAAATTGAAAGTCTTAGCCATAAGACAGTGAGCTAGGACCGTAATGCTGGACCGTAAGCTAGGGTCTGAAATAAATTTTTTGTTTTTATTGTTTTAGGACTTCATGTTTACTCTGTTATGTTATAATTTATTTATAACTAATGTATTTCATAAATTATGAAATATAGGTGATGTTTGAGAGCACCGGAGGTGGATCAAGCTATATGAAGAACCGAACACGATCAAAGTTCAAGCTTCCGCACTTGGTTTTGATTATAATAAAACTAACCAACGGTAACATGTTAAATTGTTTAAAGATGTTGAAAAAGTTTTAATAAACTCGTACCATGGAAGAAGGTTTGATCCTATTCATGGAGATTCCATAAATATCCCATTCCAAATATGGAAACAATTGCGATGTGTATTGGCATTCACACATCAAAATGCGAAATTTTAATAGAAATTCAATAAATTAAGATAAGGTCTTACAAGTTGGTAATCAGAGCTCAAGGTTAATGATCAAATGTGTTCGGTTCGACGCTTGGTCGCATGATCCGGTAAGTTATTATAAATTTAGTGGTCTAACATAGTTAAAGTGCTGTTAATAACACATAGGGTTATCGTGTGAACGCACGTTAACTAAAATAAAATGATAAAGACCGATACAGCTAGTGAATTACTTGTGTTAACAAGTATTCTAGATAGCCTTGTACTATACTAAGGGCGCTTATTAATTTTCAATGTTACTAATCAATGTAAACGTTTTGGTTAAAGGATGCTTGCATCTGAAGATGGCGGGAATCTAATGATCTGCCGATGCGATGACAAAATGGTCTGAAGTATGACAAGTAGAGCATACTCGTTAAGGACCTAAACTAAATAATGATATTAAATAAAGGTGGAACGGCAATGAAAGCTAATGAAGAAAATATCACACAGGTGCACACTTTAAATTATTGCATAACTAGTAGTATACAACATATACGTAATGAACAACGGTTGTATACAGGACTAAAGCATGGGAAAACCGGAAGGGATACCCATCCATGATGATGTTCCCAAGAGAAATTGGGCGGGTGATACTCATTATTCACAAATCGTGAATAATAAAATATAAAAGAGTACATATCTAAAATCTTGGTTTGGGTGACCATCCAAGTAGAAATTTTCAATAAGATCCTATTGAGGAAAAGTAACAATCACATGAATAAATGTGGTTATATAAAAAATTTATAAAAAGGAAAAACATTCCATACATTTTGAGTTAGTAAAGGTAAAAACTAATATTTATTAAATGATAATTAAACAAAGTTTTACCAAATAAATCAGAAATATGGACATGAACCGAGGATTTACTTACATGGGAGGTAATGTGTTAGTTATAATAAGGTCATGTGTACCATGTGTTGATCGCTTACTCTGGCCAAGTAAATGATAAACACATGATACCATGAACTTGTTATAATAAACACATATGCATTCAAAGTGGTAAAATCGAGGTGAATGGGAAAAGTTAAAAGATCATTGGGGTCAAGAAACTTACAAGTGTACTTGTATAAATGGTTTTTGTGAGAACCTTAAAAGCGATATACAGCGCACATAGAAATAAATGACCCAAGGAAACCATGGTTGAAAAAAAGGGCACGAAAACCAAGGTATAAATGACCCGCGAGGTCATAGAAATGGAGGTAGCGCCCACACGAGAAGTGATCAAAGTCAATGACTATGATCATAGAAAAGATAAAAGGAGAAAAGAAAGAAATAATAATGATAATCATCACTCATGGTCCGTGAGCCCATAAAGAATGATTAGAAAAGAATAAAGTTTTACTGTTCGGAATTGATGGATTTCACATGAACAAGTCAAACGGGAGGATAAATTTTGACTGTTCAGAAGTGATGGATTTCACACGAACAAGTCAAATGGATTAGAAAAAAAGTTTGACTGTTCAGAAGTGATGGATTTCACATGAACAAGTTAAACGGAAGGATAAAGTTTGACTGTTCAGAAGTGATGGATTTCACACAAACAAGTCAAATGGATTAGAAAAAGAATAAAGTTTGACTGTTCAGAAGTGATGGATTTCACATGAACAAGTCAAACGGAAGGATAAAGTTTGACCGTTCAGAAGTGATGGATTTCAAATGAACAAGTCAAATGGATTAGAAAAAGAATAAAGTTTGACTGTTCAGAAATGATGGATTTCACATGAACAAGTCAAACGGAAGGATAAAGTTTGACTGTTCAGAAGTGATGGATTTCACACGAACAAGTCAAACGGATTAGAAAAAGAATAAAGTTTGATTGTTCAAAAGTGATGTATTTCACACGAACAGGTCAAAAGGGTCAGATAATGAATAAAGTTTGACAGTTCATAAGTGATGAAACTCACAAGAACAAGTCAAACGGGTTAAATAAAGAATTAGATTCGATCGCTCATAAGTGATGGACTTCACACGAGCAAGCCAAACGAGTCAAAAAGTATAGTGATAGAATTTAAAAGTAAACGCAAACCGGGTAACGGAAGCGTTAAAGCAAAATATTAATGAGCCCGGGTGATGGGACGTGATTAAATATATTGTAGATGCAAACCGAAAACGGGAGCGTGAATAGAAATAAACCCATAAAATGGGTCGTGAATGAATATAAATGAAGACGCAAAACGGACAACGGGAACGTTAAAACATTAAGATAAAGAACCCAGGTAATGGGGTGTAAAGAAAATATAGGCTTAAACCGGATAACAGTAAACGTAAGGCAAACCGACGCATAAATGACATATGAAGTCGTAGAGTCGGAAGAGTTGTCCGAACGAAAATTGATCTATTCATGGACTACGATCGCCTAGGCGCGCGCGGCTATCAACAGACAGTGTCTGATCTGAATAAATGTTCGGGGCAACATACACAAAATGTTGTGGCTGCCACTAAGGATGGTAGTTGTGACTCGGTGGTGACAAGTCGTCAACGCTAGTTGACATTGCGCCAGGTTTAGACGCAAATGATCATCACCCAATGGAGATGAAATGACTAGTAGATCCGACAAGTGAAAGTGATTCATAAATGACTCGCGGAGTCATAGAAAACGAAAATGTTAATAAACCGGATCAAACATGGCCTGAGGACCATAATTGAAGTAAAATAAATTAGCCTTCATGGTAAAAGGGAGCCATGATTTGGCGGAAAAAGCAAGGACAACGTAAATAATTTTTCCTTTCAAGTACAAAAGAGGTGCATTGACACCAAATATATTTAAAGAACGACACGGGAAAAAAAGATGATCTAAAGGATCACCACGACCTTCGGGTTACGAATAGTGTAATAATCTACAAGGTCAAAATGACCTTGGGATCACGAATGAAGAGGAATGATGCTTTAAAGGACCTCACCTTAAGAGGCTAAGTAAAAGAAAATTTTTGAAAACGAAAAGGATAGATATAAAATTTAACATCACGGTCAATATATATATATATATATATTGACCTTGATTGCATATATATATATATATATAAATATATAACATGGTATACGATTACCTTGTGACACGAGCTATGAGACTAGGGTCTCGAAAGTTAGTAAAAGCCTTGCGAAGGCAATATAAGTGTACCTAAGTTTTGAGGTATAAGGTAACCGGTGACTAATAAGTCTAACCAACAAGATCGGTCAAAATAAAAATTAAATTTAAAACTTGTTGAATGCGCTTATCAATATAAGATTTGCGTGGAATAAGTATGTTGACAGGTACATATGACCGAGTGGGCAAATGGCGACTCGATTGAGTAAAGAAAAAGGAATACAAGATGAAAGTAATGGCACATGAGGCCTTACACATGAAGAGCGCATGCAACTTGGAACCTAAAAGGAACCGCCATACCTTCCTGGTAAGGTTTTGAATAATTAAAATACGAGCAATACTCAGGTGAAAACAAAACCAAGTCCATTTGGTCAAACCCAAGGAACTACGTAAGAAACGTTTCGAGGACGAAACCACTTTAAGGAGGTAGATTTGTAACACTCCAAAAACGGGTTTGGTAATCAAACCACGTTAATATAAAGAACGGGTAAAGAACCGTTAGCGGTGAAAGTTAAACTATAACAAAATGACTAGGAACAAATTAACCTAGTTAATGACATGTATACAAGTAACAAGACAATGAGTTGTAGTCTTATATAATCAAAAACTAAACTTGAGGGACTAAAGTTGCCATAAAAGGAACTTGTGTTTTAAAACACCAAAATTAAGACACAACACACATGGTAAATGTGTGTTGGTCGATCATCAGGAGGCAAAGACTAGTGAAACCCTATTTCAATCAAGAATCAACAAATTGAAAGCCAATTCTAACCCCAAATCAGTGCATGAACGCATATAAACGATCACCTAATCGAGGGGATCATAAGGTATGTCTTAAAACTTAGATTTGGTAAAAATCATAACTTGAGACATGTTGATTACTTGCAATTAGATAGTTGGATTATGATCCAAAGATGAAATTAAGTGTATGTGTATAATTGATTTCGTTAAACTTAAAGAAATCATGCACAATTTGATGTAAGATTTCTTGTTAGTGATTAACAAGTAAATAATAAAATGGGTTCTTGACTATATGATGAAATTAATAATGTAGGAATGTTTATGATCATCATACTTGTATTCTTGTGTTAGATACTCAAACAAATTAGAGATTCGAGTAAGTAATCATACATGACTTGAAATGAGTTTTGTATGATATGATGAAATAGATGTTAAGTTAATGTTAATAGATGTTAAATTGGTAATATTAGGTATTCAGATGAATGTGTAATAATATGATGAAATGGATTGCTACATAAAGATGAAAACCTAGCTAACGGATAAATTAGCATTGTTGATCAAAAGCTAAGTTAACTTGATGTTAACAATCGCTTGAATTTATTTAAGTGAAAGAAACGATATGAACTTGGTTTAGAAAACATAGCTATAATGGTGTCCTAAGAATAGCGCTTACCGGGTAATTAACGAAATACTTAAATGAGTTGTTAAACTTATCCGTGAGTTTGTATGTGTAAATGGGCAGTTGACTTTTAAGAGTCAAACTGATCTATAATAAGATCAAATGACAAATTTGATATAAAATCCATAAGGTGGAATAGTCGTTTTAAATGATGACTAACCTAACCATCTTGCGAATGATAAATGATAGTTTGACGCTTGATAAGCTAGGTGGAGGCTTGGGAAGCAGCGGGTCAAACGGATCAAGTACGCGGAAAGAGCGTAATTGGATTTCAAGGTAAGTAAAGCCTACATCCTTAATATATAAAATCTACTTATGTAATTGAATAAGAATAAATGATTTGGTAATCGGAATGAGATATGAAATGCAAGTTTCCAACTTGAATCGATATGGGCCGGAACAAGTGAAAATGGTAATAAACCATATTTGATGGTAAAAAGCGTAAATCAGTAATTTAGTCATGTAATGACAAATAAACAAGGAATTCAGAAAAGTTACCTTATGGTGGAAGCCATAAGAAATAAAAGAGTAAAATGGTAATTCAGTCACGAGTTGACAAATAAATATTAAATTTTGATATAGACACCCTATGACGTATGCCATAACAGATCGAATGAATAGAGAAACAAATTTAAGTAATATGATCATGTGGTGCAAACTGAAACGCATACATGATGAGATGGTAAATAAATACCATCTCGTAATGATAAAACGGTCATTTAGACCAAACGAATCAAATGGTGATGATATCACCATTTGACAATAATATCCAATGAACGCTTGTCGATTTTTTGTAATCACATGGAAATGGCGTTTGGTTCGCATCGCTATTAATTAGTAACTAGTAGTGCAAAGTAATTAAACGGGTCCATGCTATGACCCGAGCCAGGTATGTGTAACGTGTCAAACTCTCAACCAAGACTAAAAGGTCCGATGAGAGTTAAATGAGTCATAAATGAAAAAGGGATTACCTAAGGTAAGGTAAATCCAATAATCCAATCTGTAATCATTATGTTCTTAAGAACATAATGATTTTACATAGATTATGGTTAAATGTTCGTTTTGGTCAAAACATAATATTGTAAGTCCTTCGTCGTAAAGAAGGGTCTAAGTTGACCAAAATTCCCTCGAATGATATAATAGGTAAACGACTCTAATATTTGTTTAAAATGAGTTTTATAATACGATAGACCTCTTTGGTAATGTAAAGGCGAAAAGCATAAGCCGTTTTGGCTTAATGCCTCATATTAGATCTTTTTCGTAAAAACGCCAAACCGAAGGGTCGAATTTAAAATTTAGCATTTTTATAACCAATCCACCAAAATGTATAGTTGTGGTGGAATGTAAATAGATATTTTGGTGGGAAAACGAGAAACAAAGTAAGAGAAAGTGAGATTTAAGTTTGTACACTTAAATCACTTAATGGGTCAAAATGAATATACGCATAAATCAAGAGTGAATGCGTAATTCATAAGAAATAAGAATCTGGGTCAATGATTTCCGGTAAAATATGTAAGAAAATATTCTATGGATATTTAGAAACAAGTTTCGGGTAAAACGGAGAAGAATTGATTGAGTTACGGAAAATGTCGTAACTAAAACTACAAATAAGAGAAAAGATGCAGCACCCCACCTTAAGCTACGGTGGCCTACCGTAGCTTACGGTAGGCAGCTGCTGATTGAAATTGAAAGTCTTAGCCATAAGACAGTGAGCTAAGACCGTAATGCTGGACCGTAAGCTACGGTGGCCACCGTAGCTTACGGTGGGGTCTGAAATAAAGTTTTTGTTTTTATTGTTTTAAGACTTCACGTTTATTTGGTTATGTCATAATTTATTTATAACTAATGTATTTCATAAAATATGAAATATAGGTGATGTTTGAGAGCACCGGAGCTGGATCAAGCTATATGAAGAACCGAACACGATCAAAGTTCAAGCTTCCGCACTTGGTTTTGATTATGATAAAACTAACCAATGATAATATGTTAAATTGTTTAAAGATGTTGAAAAAGTTTTAATAAACTCGTAAATATGAGTGACGTGTATTCGCATTCAAATATCAAAATGCGAAATTTTAATAGAAATTCAATAAATTAAGATAAGGTCTTACATCAGATAAGGGGTAGTTGGATACCGGCGTATTATCGTGACGAGTACATGTCTGGGTTCATGCGTACATCATCTCGTTCAGAGTGAGAGAACCATTTTTTGGACAGTTTTGCAGCCCGGAGTGTACCCTTGTCGAATTTTTGGGCCATTTTGATTCTGCAGTTGAAGCTCAAAGACATGAGCATAGGAAGAACGACCATGACACTAGAAACACGGTTGCTGATATATGGGCTGTAGACTTTTCTTTGGAGGAAGAAGACGCGAGGTTATACACATGCACAATTTTTTATGTCCAGTTGGAGATACAAAATGGTATTCATAGATGTGCTATTGGAAAGTGGGAAACTATCGATGACTTCGTCAAATGTTTTGTGAAGGATTGGGAACAACCATGCACCACTTTCTTCGAGGTATACAATAGACTTTATTTTTCTTTGTTTTGTTTACATTTTACTTTAAATATACTTGGATCCGACACATGAATTAGTATGGTGTCATTTGCTTAATCAAATTTTTTGTAAGGATTTATATGTTTTTGTTGTGCCTTATAGGTAATGGTGCGGGAGGTCGACATGACTATATACTGTACATGCAAAAGATTCGAACAGTTTGGGCTGTTGTGCTTACACATATTCTGCGTGCTTATGATGCTTGACGTGATGGAATTCCCTCAACGATATAAACTTAGACGTTGGACGAGGGAGGCTGTTACCAATAGTTCTCCTGGTGTTAATTTTGGTATGAATGAGGACGAAGATCGGTTTAACGAAGTAAACCGGGTTGTACGTGAGATAACACAATACACAGAGTCGGTTATTAACAAACTTGTTACCAATTCGATGCATTGTGCTCATTTAGGGATAATGTGGTTAAGTTCTTCGATTCAGCTGACGAGGCCGTCGGGAGTACAGCTCGTAAGAGTCGTAGGGAAAGGTTTGCTAAAATAACTGGCAATACCCAACCATCTACAGTTACTGTTCGTGTCCCTGTTGGAACTAGATTTAAAGGTATGGGTAAGCCGAAACGGATGAAATCTAAACGTGAAATTGCAAGAAGCCAAACGGGTAATAAGAGACATCGTTGTCAAAATTGCTTTAGGTACGGTCATAACAGACGTACCTGTAAACAGCCTAAAAGGAAACAAGAAGACGCTAGTTCTAAGGAAGATGGGGGGAAGAGGTGGTCAAATCTGACGAGGATGAAGCAAACGAGGATGAAGCAGACGAGGACGAAGCTGACGATTAGGGAGTGTCGGATAAGTCATTTTTATTTTTGTGTTTGTTCACAGTGGTTTTTGGTTGAATGGTTATACTTCAATTTTTAAGTTGAAACATTATACACTTGTTTTAGGTTCTGAATTGATGATTTTTTTATGGCCAAATTTTTAAAAGGGTACATATTGCATATTGGTATAACAAATTTTTTTGTTAATGTATATAAATGTTTTATGTTTTTTTATATATCGTATGGTGTTTCGTCAATTGGTTATTATGTTGTTCCTTTTATTTTTAAAAAGAGGTTTAGCCAACTGAATAGGTTTATGTCATGAGTTATAACAATTTATATGGTTTTATTATGTTGTCGTATTTGTAACAGTGTTTTGTTTTCAAGCATATATTTTCGTGACATTCGCTAATTCCGTCTGACATGAACGATATAAAACTAGTTTATTGTAGCAAATATTAGAGAAAGTAATCAAAAAGAAAAATAACAACAAAACACAAAAGAAATGATCAAATTTCACACCATTTTTTCTAACCCGAAAAAACCCCATAAAATGTTCATACGTCACACAATTGTTTATAGAAACCAAATTGTAAATGGACCAACTGGATTAACTTGTTTGAAACCTACATTATACCATCCAACCTGCGACAAATTCTTTGTATTGCATTTTCCTCGAGCTTCAATCTTTCGTCCTCGTCTAAACAAGCAAACTCTCTAACTTCTGTCTCAACCCCTCGTACTGAGTTCACCTCACTAAGAAGCATTTTTGATACATACTTCTTGTGTAGATCGGTGATTTCCCTTCTTTAGTTATCTAATACTTCCCCTTTTGCGTTCCTCTCTGACGATAGTCCAGATTTCCAATCTTTCACGCTTGTTCCTATATAAGTCAAAAGACATGTGTTCTCGTAAGCAGATACAATAATGCGCATCCACGGATATGTTTCTAAATTTTACCGGGGAACCTTCTAGCTTACCGTTGTAGGTCTCCATATGCCGCATTAAGAAAATTTCGCAGTCGGTACCATTAAATAGGGTCTGCCATGGGAATTCCATTCTTACGGGTTTGGTAACTCTTAGTTTATCAGCTACCACTGGCTGTATACGGCTTAGAAACCCACAAAAGGCACTTATCTGAAATAATACATCCGATAGTACATTATTGTTCGTTTTTTATATATATAAATATATTTTTGTATATTTCTGAGCTGTACGTACCATTTTTTCGACCGTCCCTCCGTATCTTTCTTCTAAACCAGCGTCACCCTCTATGTTGTCAATGATTATTATTTGGGTCGTTGACAAGTTGAGAAAAAGCAGAAAGTAGTGCTCCCCATTCAAGATAGGGATGTACACCCTCTAGAAACTTTTAAATGTCTTTATTCCCGTACCATCTAGTATATACTTCATGTTCTCTGAAAACCTTGTTATTCGGTCTTTTTCTGGCAAGTCGAACTTCTTTTCAAGCTGCATATGTTTATTTTAAAAAAATAAAGTTAGAAGATATTGTGTTATTTCAGATCCAATAACCGAGTTTACATACCGTTATAACAGAATAACACCATTAGTTCATTTAGGCTTTATCTAAAGGGAGTCATATAATTTATACAATATGCAGGCCTACGACTGTCTTACCAATGATTTAACTATTTCATTTCATTATCCAATAAAACTGATAACCTGTAAACTGACTAAATGCAAACATTTTTTCACTTGTCCAATCTATTTAACGATATGGTGTTATTTCAGCTTCAAAATGATTTTTCCCCAATAACCTAATACTTTTGAACAAAATTGAAAACTATGTTCTTACCAATGATTTAACTATTTCATGTTCATTATGCTATAAATATGATAACCTGTAAACTGACTAAATTCAAACATTTTTTCACTGGTCTAATACATTTAACGATATGGTGATATTCAGCTCTAAAACAAAATGTTATTTCAGTTTACAATAACCGAGTTTACATACTTTTATTACAGAACAGCACTATTAGTTCATTTAGGCTTTATCTAAAGGGAGTCATATAATTTAAACAATATGCAGGCCTAGGTCTGTCTCACCAATGATTTAACTATTTCATGTTCATTATGCTATAAAACTGATAACCTCTAAACTGACTAAATGCAAACATTTTTTCACTGGTCCAATATGTTTTTCAAGATAATTCTTTTGGACTTTCATTACAGCGTACAATATTCAATAAAGAACACATACCAACATTCCAGCATTGCAGAACAACTTTGGGGCTGTTCCCATTTCCTCAGTCTCTCCTCGTAGTTCAATACTACAGCCCATGCACTGATGACATCAATATGTACCGTGATGCCCGGTACCATCGATTCAAACGGTGACCTCATCACCGAAACTTGACCATTATTGCTGAAAATTACATCCCTACAACACCAGATAATTATTTTAAATATATAATGTTAATGAAAATGTATAATTGTACGATGGATATGTACCACGCGTTACGCACCCCGCAGAAAATACACCGTGGTACTACTTCTTCTGACTTCTCTCGTCCGGCCCGCAACGAAACTATGTGGCTGACATATGGTGACCGTAGCGTTGGTGGCAAAAATATTGTCCTTTTTGGGCGTGGTGTTTTTTCGTGCATCGCAGATCGGCCCCCCTCAACACCTTTATCATGATCCCAAACACTGTCAAGTTTTTTTGACAGGTTCACTGCTTCAAGACCTGATACATTGAACCGTGGTTAGGGTGTCTTTGCTGTATCCACTGCGTCTATCGCTGCCTCTACCTCTGACACAAATGATGACGTCATTGGTGAAAAGGGAGATTTTTTTGTGACATAGTTTCATGTTTTCTCGTATTTGGAGTAGTGTTATTACTGGTTAATGTTACACTACCTTCATCACGGTTGACATCTTGCATGCTCGCCTCATCCACTTGTAGATGTTTCAACTTCATTCTATTCCATGTCAATGCTTTTTCCTTCAACTTCTCACTTTTGGGATACAATGTACACGATTCCGTAATCGTCTCATTTATGCTACGAACGCATTCTTCAAAATCACGGAACAACTTATCCAAAATGTTGCATTTATCCTGTTTCAAAATCCGGTTAAACAACATATTTTGGTAAAACAATATATACTGTATCAGTCTGTTTACAACCTATTGTTTATTTACCTCATCAGATTCTCTTGCAGATGCGGATGGGGGCGATTGTGTGTCCCCGTACTGCGACACCATCGGCACACGAAACGCTCCATCTGGACCTATAAGCATGGCACACGTTTGGGTGTCAGTTTGCGTCAGAAAGTAGTCTGTACAATGCTTGTATATACCAAGGTGTTCGTCATCATCTTCAATAGTTGTAGTACCTTTAATCACGTTTTTCTTTTCCCTTCCACTGATCTCGTCTGATCCACGTTTCCTTTTTCCCCTTTCTTGCTGAATCAACATCCTCGCTTGAAATCTTTTTACGCTCCATCTCTGAAGCCAACTCCTCAAACAAGTCATCAGTTGCTAATCCAATCAGAGCCGAACCATGTGTTGCAGGTATCTTTTTTTTCTCTATTGCATAGGCCATCTGTCAAGTTTCATTGAAAGAGGTTTAGTACAGTTTATACAATTATTAAATGCATGATTTTCTGTTGTTTATGTTTTATTTAGTATTAAATTACCGTCAGCAAAAGCATTGGGCCCCTGAAATGATCCTCGTCACCCTGCCACGATCTCTTCATACGATTGAGGCACGCAACCATGTAAGCACACCAATCAAAACTTGATATTTCAACTTCTGGTTTTAGGCACGAAAGATATAGGACATTAACCGAGTTGTTGCTCGTCGTTTCTCCCAGAAATGAAAAGTATAAAACTATGAAATTCAGAACAAATAACCGTTCATAGTCGTCTATGCTCAATATAAGTTGCAATGGAGACAATCTTTTTCCTTGTACATCTTTAAATTGACCCCTAAATTCCTTCATAACTTCACCACTCCTCTTGTTTGCCTTCGGCTGTTCAACCAGCACATTTTCCCCACGAGGCAACTTGAATATGCGGTATACAAGGTCTGCAGTAATGGGTATTAGACTGGTGTTTCCTATATTCAAGACGCACGCATCTGGGTCGTAATTCGTGACCAACCAGTGTGCGATTGCGGTAGGGACACCAGTAACTTGATGGCTGAAAATTGAGCCAAATCCGATCTTGTAAACCTTTTCTCGTTGTTTCGCACATTGTCGATCGAAACTTTTGGCCTGATTTTTGTTCCCGTATAGGGCTTGTAAGGTTGTGAGTGTATTTGCCATTTTGTATGAATCTGTGACAACCGGCAATTCCGGTGGTAATTAAGCGCTTATCAAATGTTAATACCGTTAAATTAGCGTAATTCGATGTAAATTAACTCGATCAGGCCTTTGGAAAGCCTAGGGACGCCTACGTGCTTCACATTACGCGATATGACGACAATCGAGAATAATAAACGCGAATTTGAACGATAAGCGAACTGATGCCGAACAAATACTGACAACATCTAAAAATATGAATTTTGTACTTTTAATTGTAGTACAGTTATAATTATGCGATAAAATTGGATTGTTGAACGTCGCAAAGCACAACGTGGAAGATAGGCGGAAATCGAGACGCACCGACAACGAAACGGAAGCCACGGACTAGAGATACTCTAAATAATAATATATTACGATATATTTGGCTTCGTTTTCAAATTTTAACACTTACAGAGGAAACCAGAACGAAAAACGGATCAGAAACGACAAACAGCGCAATTACGCGATTTTTAACGCAACGAACGGATTACGCGTCAAAACCCGATTCCCGATATAATTTAATACGCTTTCGAGTATGAATAAGTAAAATTTTGATAAATAACAACACACGGATCGAAAAACAGACTATAAATGGCGACCGTAAAAATTTACGCAATTTTGGCGCAAACAACGAGCGGGCGCGCCAAACACCAACCTCCGACAAAATTTTAAATATTTTGAATGCTAAATAAACATGTTACGATAATTCACGAGGTTCGGGAGTAGAATCAGGCCGTAGATATGTGTTTGGGCCCTAAAAACGTTAACGGGCTTTGGACCCGACCCATTTAATTAAAACCCTAACTATAAATACTTTCTAAACCCTAGTCTTCTTCATTTTACAAACACACACACTCACCTGCCTCTCTTCTCCCTCCCCTGCTCTGATCGCCGGAGTCCGGCGAAGGCACCGGCCGGCGCCGGTTACCTTCTCTGACACACACACACACCGAAACCCCATTCCCTTCTCCTTTTTATACACACACACCGCATATATATACGTACAGAGAGAGAAAACAACGTAGAGAGAGAGAGAGAGAGTAACCGGAGAGAGAGAGATGATCGGCGGCAGCGCCGCTGCGCTGACGGCAGCGGCGTGGGGTTTCAACAGCGGTGGTTCTCCGTCGCGTAACCGGCGAATTGCGGCGGTGGATTTTGGTGTGGTGTCGCGACAGGGGTGCCGGGTGGTTGTTCGGTTTGGGTTTTCAGGTTGGGGGTTATGACTGGCGACGGCAACCGGCGGCAAATGGATTCCGGAAAGCGGTGGTGATGGTGATCGACAGTGGCTACGGTTCGAGTTCGGGTCTTGTTCGGGTAGAGTTCAGCTTGGGATTAACTCGAGTCAGTTTCGGGTTATGTCTCGGTTCGGTTACGGTTCAACTCGGTCCAAACCGGTGGGTCAACTGCGGTCAAAACCGAGTCGACTCAGTCAACGGTTGGGTCAACTCAGTCAACAACAGTCAACACGGGTCAACGGCTCAGTTTGGTTGGTTCGGGTTTTGGTTGTTTTGGTTCACTTTCGGCTCGGATTCTAGTCGAACCAATTTTCGGTTCAGTTTAAATGTTTAAGTGTATGTTTCAGGTTCGGTTCAGTGTTCGGCTCGATGCGGTCAACAAAAGTCAGCGGGTCAAATCCGGTCCACACGAGTCAACCCAGTCAAACCTGGTCAAACCCGGTCAACGGGTCAACCCACAACTCGGTAAAAATTAATTACGATGCATTTAATTATAATAATTTATAATTATTATTAAAAATATAATCGTCGTGAAACCGTGCTCGACCCGACCCGTTAACAATTCGACATCGCCAAAAAGTTTAAAAATAACAACTAAGTAGAACGCTATCTTTGGATAATCATTAAATTAAAACCGAGCTGTCGTTAATTACATAAATTGGAAATTAAATCGGCGAAACTTAGTATTGAAAACGACGAAAAATTTTATATATATTGCTGAATTCGGAAACTATATTTCAAATGTCGATAAACTATTCGAACGATGTATAAAATAAGTATATTGTTATTATTTATTTCGAAACGCCAAATTTCCGAACGCTTTTACAAGATGAATACAAAGTGAGTAGTGTTTCAAACGACGAAATTCGGAAATCGTATATCAAAGACATCTCGAATTCTGCAATCGTATAACATGAATATAATTATATATATTCGAACGTCGAGATTTTTAATACTTTCGTAAAATAGATATAGTTATATTTATTTCAAACGTTAACGACGCGAGCACGTACGAATACTTTCGAATGATAATATAACAATAGTATATTGTTTATATTCGATTCAAACGTCTAACGAAGTGCGACACGATACGCCAGACTCTTGCGCGAATACGAAATGTATTATTTATACGGATATATAGACAAGTATATATACATTATATCTTACGAAAACTACGAAGAGTCGTACTAACTATCCGTCGATGTACGCGACAATAAATACGATTTCATGAAATATAATTATGTTTTATATAAACATATATTTCAAGTCGCTCGAAAACTGAGACAATTCTAAGAAAATCATAGGTTGGTTAACCGAGTTAAGACAATAACACATTCATAGAATCGTAAGAGTAACGATTCGGTAGAGCTCGGTATCACGTAGTGTAGCCACGTCATTCTTAGAAACTTACGAGTTATTCCGTTTTAGGAATACACTAGATTGCATGCTAGCAAGTCAAGTTGTGGAGACAACACTACGGAAATACCATTTAAGCTAGCTTTGCACTGGATTATCCAGGTGAGTTCATAACCCCCACTTTTTACCATTTTACATTTTTATAAATGTTTTCGGGGTGTGAAAGACATGCAAGTTTTGCAAAAGAACACAACGTTTCGATAAACGAAAATCATATGTTTCTAAACCATGTTACAAATAGATTTCAATGAACACAAATGGTTTACGAAAAGTTTATACTAAACTTACCGATTTTCACAGCTATTTAGTGCTTTTCGAAACATGCATGAGTTTTATGACTAGTGACGGGATTGTCATAGTCACAACTAGGGGTGAGGCCCCAAAACGTTACAAAATAACATGGGCTAGGCCCAGGGACAAAATAACATGGGCTAGGCCCAGGGACAAAATCACAAAAGAACATGGGCTAGGCCCAAAATCACTAAAGGACATGGGCTAGGCCCAATAACACAAACATTTGGTATGTAGCTATGGGATTAGATTATAACAAGATCACTTTGCGTAAGTAGGGAAATAACAATAGTAACCATTAATCACGTAGTGACCAAGGTGCAAAAGGTGTAGATCTATCGAGTTTGAGACACGCTCCACTCCTGGTATGATAACCGGTTAGGAGTGCTTTTATGATCCCAAAATGTCAAAGAAGTCTCGGTTTGGTTACTTACTTATGGCACATAGGTCGGTGTATTAGCTACACACTGACAGATCCTTAGATTCCATAGGAAAACTACATACTGCGATTTCAGCACCGGTTTACAAATAACAGAGAACATTTCAATACCGCTTTATTTACAGATACGCTTGAAATCATTTTATCACCGGTTTATAAACATAACAGTTATATGCATGGGTTTGCAAACAACATGGAAAACATTTCGATACTGTTATACAGATATGATATTTCAAATGCTTTGGGATACTATGATCCCACAAACCGGTTTTTCGAATGCAAGACTTTCAAATGTTTTATGATTCATTTGAAACAAAAACAGACAAACTATGAACTCACCAATTTTATGTTGATTTTTCGTATGTTCTTTCTCAGGTTATGATTACAAGTAAGGTACGGTTGGAATAGTGGAACCCATGGGGATTCGAGTACTTAGCGGGCGTTCACCTTTTTAGAAGTCTTAGCACTCTCGTCACTTCCGATGTGCAATGAAGATACCAGTTTAGTTCACACCCAGCTCTGATGGTTTTATGGAGGTGTGACAGAGTGGTATCAGAGCTATAGGTTCTAGAGAATTAGGTATCAAATCTGGCTATGATAACAGATAGGTTTCTGTGGAGATACCTAGGCTTTAACCTAACGTTCTTTTGGGGACATTAGATCAATAAGGCTTGAATACATACAGAACGCCTAGCACTCGAATATGGGTTCCGACCGTGGCCGAAAACAGTAAGTCAACATTATGATTTTAATCATACACTAGTGTTGTATTTGATATACGGTACACGAAAACATTACATACCGTAAGCAAAACTTGAGAGTTTTGACAACATGCATTTAGGACCTTTGGAAAATCATGTAAATATCCACTAAAGGTCAGCACGTAGGAACCACGATTATTAACTCGGACAAGCACATTACATATATTGTCGCTACTATTTATTTACCCGAGCAGGTAGCCTACGCAAAACGAAACACTAGTGCGCAAATATACATGAAACTTAAACGATACGACAACGGATGTTGAAGTACATCACATACAACTTTCAAGCCGTGACCTTGAAGAAGCACGACATTACGACAACGATGCTAATCCCATCAGCGGGAGAACTACCGACTAGAATGCGGTAATTTGTTACGTGGTCCTGTAAGCGACACGAAACACGCTGAGGTACATCCAAACGAGATTACATAACAGTCGGTACTCATTACAATGGTAATCGCGACCATTGGCGCTTCAAAAGAAGTCACATGTCCTCGCATTCTCCCTACTTCATTAATGACGATTAGGCCATATACTACATTCGACTGTAATGTCACGAAACAATAAGTCATCACAAGAAATACCAGGTAAAGTCCTCGAATTCTGTATGTTGAAATTTCAACTTTTCATATAATGAGTAGGTTTGCATACCTCTACTCCTCATAACGGTCATTGTGTGACGGAAATTCTTTCTTGATTAGCGAACGCATATTGCATCATTTCTTGACAGATTTTTACATGATACACATGCTTTGTTTGTTATGCATGTGGTTAACTTGATACATAGAGACCATCGGGGTCTTCACTTTGAATAGTCATTTCATCAAAATTTCAAAGGTTGCTTCGCTATATTCAAATTTTCGCTTTGTGATCTAAATGACCTGCATTATTGCAAGTGCTGACTCCTTGATATCGAGTCAACGAATTTCTTGAAATTCATTTTCTTTCCAAGTTACATACATGGGTTCTTTGTTGCAACCATATCAAAACTCCTTGGTCAAATCATGTATTCATTGTTGGATTATGTCAAATCAAGTTCAGTTGTTTGAACTTGCTCACTGTATACAAAGTTCAATTCAAGGATTGCATATGATGGATTGAAGCCGTCATATTCAAAGTAATATTAACAAGCAATTCATTTGTTCCGAACCATAGTAGACTGGTTCTGTCTGCACCCTTATTAATTCATTTATTGGTTACGACACCTTGTGGTGGCATTTCGCTAGTTGAAGCTTGCGCTGACATCGCTTTCACAACTCACGTATGGATTTAATTAATTATTTATTTATTCATTTTTAAATCCCTTGTTGGATCATTTTCTTAAAATATTCTTAATACAATCGTGTATTAAGAAAAGGGTACGCAAATTTATGATCTATTTCAGTGTACCTCGTAACGGTTCTTTCATCATCGGTCGAAAATTTTGGGATAGCTATTGTTCTTCCACGATCGACCGGAAAGCATATTTATTTGTTCTTTCATTTTCAGTTGAAAATCCTATGAGATTTATTTGGGATAGATATTCAGATTTACTTCTTTAAACTTTTCATCTGATTGCAAACACGGTGAAATTGTTCAGTCACCGCTGTTATTGAATTATTTCATTGGCTATGACGCCTTGTGGCGTCGGTATAAACTTGTAGCTTAGGCTAATCATTGAAAGTGGTCTTAATGCAACTATGTATTAAGACAATGGCACATATGTCGGTGTATTAGCTACACACTGACAGATCCTTAGATTCCACAGGAAAACTACATACTGCGATTTCAACACCGGTTTACAAATAACAGAGAACATTTCAATATCGGTTTATTTACAAATACGCTTGAAATCATTTTATAACCGGTTTATAAACATAACAGTTATATGCATGGGTTTGCAAACAACATGGAAAACATTTCGATACGATTATACAGACATGATATTTCAAATGCTTTGGGATACTATGATCCCACAAACTAGTTTTTCGAATGCAAAACTTTCAAATGTTTTATGATTCATTTGAAACAAAAACAAACAAACTATGAACTCGCCAACTTTATGTTGATTTTTCGCATGTTCTTTCTTAGGTTATGATTACAAGTATGGCACGGTTGGAATAGTGGAACCCATGGGGATTCGAGTAGTTAGCGGGCGTTCATTTACTAGAAACCTTAGCCACCACGTCTGCTTCCGCTTTGCGATGAAGATGCCATTCAGTTCACGCCCCAGCTCTGATGTGAAAAAGGACAACATGGGGGGTGTGACAGAATCGGCGATTTTTTGGCTAGCAACTTCCTTTGTTTTCCTGGTGGGGTGTGAATAAAGTCATCATCTGGGTCGGACGATGGCTTTGAAATCACCTTCTCAGGCTTCTTTATTGTTAACTTTGATTCTACATTAAACAAACAAAGTATTAGTAATACCGCACAGTATAGACATTTAGCTCATTATAATGTTCAAGGATAAAATGCATACCGATTGTGTTAGTTCCTGTAACCAACCATCTCGCAGTCGATTTGAATTGCTTCCCTAGTAGTGGCACTATTTTCGTTGTGTTTGGTTCTGGCTGTCGCGGCATTTCCCTGGCGGGGGCTCCTTGTTTATCATTTCCCTCTCCGTCTGAATCCGAACACACGATAGCAGTCTCTTGTGTGTTCTTGTATTTGGAATGGTACATTTTTGTTCGTAGCCGATGGCTTTTCCTAACTGCATAGTACACACGTGCAACAAAATGTATTATAACCATAGTTAGTAAAACGAATGTTGATATACCAAATGTCATATAACACTTGGTAAGAGACCAAATCACGACTAAAAAAAATAAAAAACTCTTTGAAGACACCCCACCGTAGTGTTGTATGAATGACTACAAATCACTACCCCTATCTGGTAAGCGATGACAGGAACGGCTGCAGAACCCAAAACCCAACCAAACAGACAAACACCAACTACTGGAATGCAGAACCCAAAACCAACCAAATAGACAAACCCTAAGTTTTGTTATGCATTTTCTTTTTTCAATTAATACACTTATTACAAACCCTATAGATGGTAATTAACACCAAAGAATACAGTATCTACTCGGATAACACCACATCACCTTTGATGAATGCATACATCTTATTAAATAAGTACCTCATAGTAATGTCTAACAAACAAACACCATACATAAATAACACCACATAATGGAACAAAAGACCCCTTCAATTCCTATAAAGAAATAACACCACATATGTAAGCACATACCCACGCGGTTCCAAAAGAGTGTTTGTAAATAACAACATAAATACAGATAATGGACAAATAACACCCTGCACTCCTTTTCAAGCTGCATATGTTTTATACCAAATTTATATATATAATACAAGTTATCGAAAGAAATGTCATATAACACCAGGTAAGAGACTAAATCACGATTAAAAACAAAAATAAAAAACTGCTTTGAAGACACCCCATCATAGTGTTGTATGAATGACTGCAAATCACTAACTAACACCCCTATCTGGTAAGCTATGACAGGAACGGCTGCATAACCCAAAACCAACCAAACAAAAAAACACCAATTACTGGCATGCAGAACCCAAAACCAACCAAACAGACAAACCCTAAGTTTTGTGATGCATTTTCTTTTTTCAATTAATACAACTTATTACAAACCCTATAGATGGTAATTAACACCAAAAAATACAGTAAGAGACCACCGTGTTTGCTTTGGAGGAGGAAGCCGTGAGGTTATACAACCGTTTGATGAACGCATACATGTCATTAAAACACCACATGCATACATATCATTAAATAAGTCCCTCATAGTAATATCTAACAAACAAACACCATACATAAATAACACCACATAATGAAAAAAAGACACCTTCAATTCCTATAAAGAAATAACACCACATATTGTAAACACATACCCACACGGGTTCCAAAAGAGTGTTTGTAGATAACAACATAAATGTATTCAATGGACAAATAACACCCTGCACTCCCACGTTATTCATTCCTAAACATACGATTTTAAAACAGGGTTATTCAATCATAAAGATACGCCAAGTATTAGAATGCAACAAACTCATTGAAGACACCCACAGAAGTGTTGTTGAACAAACACAACTCATCAAAGAACACCACAGCATATGTAAAAGCATAATTGCCCGTGAATAACACCCTAATATGTAAACACAAACATAAACTAAAAACCTAACTAACCATTAATAAAATAAGTTGTAAACCATGAGTTACAGACTACAGGATTAACAGTATAAGTCTTTTAATAACACCATAACAGTTAAAAACACCACATACATTTAAAAACACCCTAAAATTCTTAAAGACACCATAAAATCCTTAAAGCCACCATAAAGCAGAAACCTTAAACCATACATTGCAGATTTGTTTTTTTAATGAATATGGCTTAAATCGAACTCCATTGATAAAAATAAAACCAAAACCTTAATAACTAATTGAAAAACACCAAAATAGCTTTATTAGGTTGAAATTAAGCAACTTATCAAAAAACTCTAATCATACCAACTAAAGGAATCAGCAATATCTCAATACAATGTTTAAATACGACTAAAAACACTCTGTTTTCGTAGCATATTACATACTTGTATGTGATTTTGCAGGTTTCCCCATCGACGGAGTCTTCGTAGTCTTCTCCTTCTTCCAGTCGCAAATAAACGGTACCTTAATTTTCTTCATTTGTGGACTGTGATTTTGTGATTACAACTGATTTGAAGATTGATATTGAAGATTGTTATCCTGAATAACCTTCGTAATTTTCGAAGTATTGATTGTGATTGTTGGGGAGTTGATTCGGTTTCTATTTGAACGTGGGTAAAAGGTCTAAAACACCCCTGAACGATCCAATCAGTATTAATTGTTTGACACTTTATTTACAATAATGCCACTATGATCTTAATCATTAGATTTTTAATCTAATGGTTGATATTTTTCTTACCCTTCTCACACTTTTAAATTTTCTCACAATAACCTCACCCTATATATATATATATATATATATATATATATTATTGTTCTCTAAATTTTTATTATTATTTAGAGATTATCTCAATCTCTATTATATTTAAACTCTAATTCCTAAGTTATAAATACAACTTTTCACTCTATTCTTTTTCACACTAAAAATCAAGAATCCTTCTTAGTTTTCAAGAAGTTCAAAGTAAGATCTCCTTTTCTCTCTTTAGTTTATGTTTTTCATTTTTTTATTCTTATTCTTATAGTTTAATTCTTATTTTTGTAATTTAGATTATAAGTTATGTTTTTATATTCATGTTCTTTATTATTATAATCTTATAATAATTATGAACCCCTCATTAGATTAAAAACATAAAACATGATATTGAGAAGGATGGTAACATCAAGAGGCTTAAAAAACATTAAGAATATGTTGTGTGATCTACAACGTATTCAGAAAGAAAGTAGATGACACACTTAATCAAGCAGAAAAAGAATTTATCAACCTGGTTAAAACTTTGAAAAATACTAACCATCATTTAGAAGTCACTATTTTCAATAAATAAAAAGCCGTTAATTCTTATCTTGATGAAATCACCGCTTTAAAAGAACAAATGGCACAAATTAAGCTTAAATCAAAAATATTGTGAGAAAGTTAAAAAGTTACACAATGTCATCACACATGCTAGATCACATAATACCAAAACCTATAAAAAGTGAAAGCGATGAGGATGAATATGAAAATGATTATCTTGGTATCAGGTAAAATAAGGTTCCTCCTCGAATAAAAAAGAATTTTACAAAACTACTGGAGGATGTTGGAGAAGCTATCAATATTGTGATAACAACACTATTGGTAGTTGACTCAATTGAATTTTTATTGGAAACCATCGATATCAGAAGACAATTTTGAATGTTGTGATGAGTCTATATGTGTGCCTTTGGTCCAAAAGGTGTTTGATAGAGAAGTTGTTGACATAGAAAATGTTTTTAACAGTGAGAAGAAGCTTAAGTTTAAAAATAAGATGCCAATATTCCAACAGCAAACCACATTCTATGTGACCCAAAGAGCATGGTTTTGATGTATCAAATGAAAGGGTCTGGCAAGATTTATTCAGATCTTGATTTTACGATAGCGAATGTGAATGTTTCCTTGATCACGAGAAAGTTTAAGGTTGTTCAATGGTTAGATGTTAACCACAAGATTGAGAAAAAGATAGTGTCAAAACATGAGCCTAGTAGTTCAAATACTAGGAAAACCTAGTCTAAGAGGTTTGCTGAAACTAGCTACTACCAAGCTGAAAATGCATAGACAAATCAATTTAGATATAATCAGAAGGCTAGACAGAATCAATATAGGGATTACCAGAACTGTCACACCCCAACTGATGGCGGAAACATCGGAGCAGGACGAAAACAAGATTGCAAGAGACTTCATAACACTAATTGTGACAATATTTAATAATTCAAAATTTCATTGATACTAGAATGATACTATATTGTCTTGAAAAGAAATACAACCAGTAAAGAAACAACAAGAAAGCAAAGTACATAGATTTAAATCTATGTGTTTTTCTAATTCACCCTAAATATATTTCTTCATCGACATCAACTAGTTTCCTGTAACGTGTATTAAAATAATGATCAACAAAAAGTTGGCGAGTATACAAGTTTTATTACATAGTATGATAGTGAAAAAGTTGTCTCATATCCAACATGGTAATTTGCATATATTATTACTATCATACTAACATGTGTTAACTATATATCAAACCCAAGTTTAACGCAATCGTGCATACCATTGTGGCCGAAACGACAAGGTTGTAAAATAGTTTACTTAACAATAGGGCGATGCGTTAATCCTATAGCGCTATAATTATTAAGGGGGGCTAGTAAAGTTAATGAGCATATAGGCACAAGTATACATACCATGCGATAAAAAGAATAATACAAGTATCATGTTTAAATGGATAGAGTGTGATTATAACAGTTTAACATGGTTTGTGATTTTTGTATAAGTGTACATGTTGCACCCAAAGTGAATAAAACGGAAAATGGAATCGAGTATACTCACGGTTTTGCGTAGTAAATTCCGCGTACGTGAGCTTGAAGCGATGGAGAGTCGAGAACACCGAGATTACCCTATATGGGGAAACGAAGGTGTGTCAGTATATGGAATTTGTGGAGAGTTCAGATTCGAATTCGAAGTATAGAAAAGTATGTATACAAAAAATAAGTATTCCTAAACTCTTGTTTTTGACACTATTATTTTCATGTGATTTCATGGGTTGAAACTTGCCCATTGGAATCGTAACGAGAGGTTTAAAACATAGATAATATAACCTATATTCATGACTGTTGGTGCATAATGTCTATTGCCTACGTCTAGGATGTGTCTGTAATGTATATAGGGCTTACATGTCTTTATTTATATGAAAAATGTAATTTATATATGTTTTGCACATGGTTCGTATGAGCGAACAAGTGGCTCGTACGAGTGACTCCCAGTCACTCGTACGAAGCACATACTTGTACGAATCATAGTTTCTATTTAGCATGCACTCCAGTACGAGTCATGTCGACCTATAAATAGAGGAGTGTTGTGTTAGAGCTTAGTAGTGATTGTTAGTTAGTACGATGAAGCCCTGCTAGTTTGTTTACTCGCGTCTGTACTTGAACGTCATTTAATACAACAAAAGCAGTTAAACAGTAAGTATTATCTTATTCGTTTTGTCTACCTCTCTAGCAATGAATTCCACCTCTGCTAGTTGAGTGAGATCAGGTCGGTTGCTCATTTCGGGAGCATGATCCCCGTTCACAATGACGTGTAACCATAATCCAATTATCATCAAGAATTCGGTTATGTATATATTATATAGTATATCTTATAATAAGTTCATCATATATTATCATAGAATTCATGGAAGTCAAGCATGGAGGTATGAACACCTCTTTGTATGATTCACCAACGCACAAAGTTTACCAACTTAGTTGGTAAACCCAGTTGGTCGTGAATGAAAATAAAATACAACTATCTGTGAACATACTAAGTAGCCAAATAAGGCAACCCAGGCGTGTCATACACAACATGGCAAATGTTGGAGGCGAGGCGGGGTTAACTTACTTTAGGACTAGCAAACTACTTAGTGAAGATGAATAAAATCATCAAGTGAGGTGGTGGAATGAGTTTGGATAGCCAAGGCTTCCTTGTTTCACACCTTTAAAACACAAGTCTAACCATATGAACTATGGTAGAGTTGGATGGTTTTATCACGTGTGGGTTGTCTAAACCCTATCAAAATACAAGGTTTATAAGGTTCTTGTGTAACAGCCCAGCATAATCGCACCATGATATTGTCCGTTTTGGCAGCCAGCACGCCTCAGCACCTGCCCCTCACGGTTTTTAAAACGCGTCATGCTGGTGAAGGTATCCAACCCCTCATAAGGAAGCCTTTGTTCCCCTTCACAACCGATGTGGGATATCACAATCCACCCCCTTAATAGGTCCAGCGTCCTCGCGGGACCTGGCACCATTGGTCCGGCCCTGGCTCTGATACCATATGTCACCACCAGCTCATAGGCACCATCTGTCACACCAGCTCATAGGCGGAAGCGCATGATGTGATATGATTGATTCTCATTGCATACAACATAAGTGAACGTACTAAATGAATAAAACAAACTCCAAATGCCATTACTGATATTGTTTCAAAATGCAACATAAGGTGAGTACTCAGTTTACAAACCATGAGATGAGGTTAAATTGTCAAGGTGTTACATAACCAAATGCAAATTTTTAAATACTAAGGTTTTGACCTTTATATCACCGCAGGTAGGCGGGATATACTGGGCAAATCCTTCAAAAGATGGCATTGGAAAATTGATTCTTTTTTTCTTGACTGAACTCCTTGCAAAGATCCGCTAATTACCTGAAATACATGTTAAGTTGAAAATCAACAAAAATTGGCGAGTTCATGTGTTTTAACTGTATGAGTTGAATCCATAAAATGTATGAAATATTTGTATCAAAACCCAGTATGTAAAGCGTCATTAAAATCATGATCATTAATGTTTTGCAAGGACACAAATATGTGTGACGATATAGGAAGCATCCAAACCTAGCGATTTCTGTCGATTAACCTCGACTGGGACGACAAATGCACTCTTTCGTGTGGGTCCATGACCAAGAGTAGGGCTCGCCAACACCCGCTAGATCTAACCTTTGTGTCGTGGTCTTAAACAAGATTAAGGGTGCTTATGTTCCCCCTATTCGCACATGATCTATCATACCATAGACATGTATTTCCCCCTGATAGTTGTAAAACTGTAAAACATTTAAGATAAAAGGGGGACATGAACTCACTGCTTTGCTTTCTACTCTCACTGATTAACTCAAATACCTTTCCTTAGGTTTGTATCACCACCTACAAATGCATTAGGTTTTGTTAGACACTTTGGTCTTTGAATGATTCATGTTCATGTTTCTTGTCTTAAGTATTTGTTAAGACTTGTTTAGTGTTTTGTTTCACTTAGATGCATTTTTAGTGTACGATAAGTATTTGTTAAGACTTGTTTAGTGTTTTGTTTCACTTAGATGCATTTTTAGTGTACGATGCCCACTGAGATGCGTCTTCGGTGTATGATGTCAGCTGAGGTATATTTCGGTGCATGATGTCAGCTGCAATGTCAGCTGCAAGTGTTAGCCTCCGTGCCTCGCACGAGTAAGATGTATACATAAGCTCGTGATTTTTATTAGGCCAAACAAATCCATATGAAACAGTTGTAAGCATTTGATTATTTTGGACTCTTCAATGGGTTTGTGTGAAACTTTGTGTTGTTTTCGTTTTAAACAGGAGGCATGGTGTTCATCACATTTAAATTGTTTGGTTGGTAAAGCTCTGACAAGCTTTTCTTTGTCATAGTGTTAATTGTTTTTAAATTAACATGTCCTAACCTTCTATAAGATAATTTTGTTTCTTTTGTTGAGGCAACAGAAAATAGGCAAACATTGGTTTTTGGGTTTTCTTTAGACATATCTACCAGATAAACATTGCCACTTCTATGAGCAACAGGTTGTAGTACTTTCAGCTATAATTTTGTCTATCTTTTTTACAACCTCGGGTCCAACAATTTTAGAAGTTGTCTTGGTAAAAAATGAGTCATAGCCTTTATCACTCATTTATGAGACACTGAGTAAATTGAATTTTAAATTGTCTATCAGATTGACATTTTCAAATTTTAGCTTTCCAGCTTGGACAATCCCTAACCCATCACCTTTCCTTCAGAATTATTTCCAAAGGAAATTTCACCACCTCCATGAGTGTGGATGTTTGTCAGTAGAGCTTTGCATCCAGTCATATGTTTGGACCCTCCACTATCTACATACCATAGGCTATCTAGGCATGTAGATACTTCCAATTTGGTGGCTATAAATGCACATTTGCAATTTTTCTCATCTTCAGTTGTATTCCAAGGATCATTGTTTTTTACAACTTTATCATTACCCTTTTCACAAACTGTTGTTTGTATTGGGTTAGATATACCTTCAATATTTTGAATGTCAAAAGTTTTCTGGTTGTTTTTAACAATTTCTTTGGTTACACGAAATTTCTCTTTCAACTCATCCCATATCTCTTTTGCACTATTACAGTGTAATAGATCTGCATAGATCTCGTTTGGTAGAGCCTTGGCAATGATAATGAGTACTTTGGTATCTATCTCAAACTTTTTGAAATCAAGCATAGAGTAATCTTCCGGTTTCTTAGGCTCATTAACACAAGGATTTTCGACACAAGGTGTTATTGGAATATGTGGTTCGTACATTACTGACCTCCAATATCCTATGTTTTGTTGAGCAAGATAGTGTACTATTTATCATTGCCAAATATTGTAATTTGATCTGTCAAGCATCGGTGGTTTCTATCACAACCAGAGATAAGGGAATCATAGTTTTTTGCGACATTCTCTTTTAATCTTTTTAAAAGAATAATAGAGTATTATGTAAGACACTTTTGAGTTCTACACTTTTCTACCCTGAGCTACGAATAGTCAATGGATCTTTGTGAGCTGATCTTTGTGTGTTAAACTGATTATGAAATCAAGTTTAACGTGACAAGACTCTGATACCAATTCTTAAGATCTGAGTTTGATATATGTAAACACATATTGATTATCACAATACAATTTACAAATAGAGAGATATTATCATGAACTGTTTTTTTTTTCAATTGATTCAAATGATTCAAAGGTTTATAGTAATGATTCTACAATCTACCCCTCAGCCAATCACTCACTAGAGCTATTCGTACAAAAGAGAATGTGTGTGAAGTAATAAATAGATCACTAGCAGGTGTGATCTATTTATACCAAGTACTAAAACTCTGTTCGTGATATGCTGACATCACCCTGGTAGTGACATCTAACATTCCTAACAGAAAAAATTCCACAAATGTTTGCAAACATCGCAAATCCTAACATCTGATCTAGGCTAATCTAAACACTGATAAGGTAAATATTGTTACATTGAGATACCAGTGTCTAAGCTATCCCCCATTGCAGTTGTACAAACATCTGTTTGGCCATACAGGTATTTGGTCTTCTTCATCAGCCCTTTGGCTTGATCAGGGCTTTGGTCTTCAACAGTCTTTAGCTTCAACAAATGTGGGTACTCTTGAACAGCGGTTCCAAGTCTTGAACAGCGGTTCCAAGTCTTGAACAGCGGTTCCAAGTCTTGAACAGATGTTGGCCTTGCTCTTAAACAAATGTTGTCACACCCTCAAATTCTAGATGCGAGGTTTTACCGCGAGGCGTGTGATCGACCAGGATCTAGCCACTAATCATGTTGAACCAACCATTTAAAATAATAAATGCATCACTATCAACATGATTAGCGATAAGGTTTTAATTTGTTCAAAAGACAGTTTGTGTTGCAACGGAAAATAAAATTAAAACCAACAGAAATTTAAAGCTTCAAGTTAAGTAAATTGTCAAAACAATACGTTTAAATGAACCACCCACTCCGGCCGATTGCAATGCCCGTCCAAAGCTGTACCTACTTACCTGCAAAGCATGCAACTACGTGTTAATAATAAAGTTGGCGAATTCACAAAATCTAAGTCTAGTAAAAGTAAAGTTCACAACGTTTTGATTTAAGTATGACTCGAGTAGATAACCCTCATCATATGACTAAACTGTGTACCGAATGATGACATTTCGTTTGTGCGCTCAATAATGTCTATCAACATTAAAGCAAGAGTGAAGGTTAGAAGTTCACGCCCGGCCTCCAGCATGGTGTGAGGTTTGTCAGACCTAATAGCGCTATCAACTAATACCCCGCGTATGCCTACCCGGAAATCTAATCGGTAAAATTTAGGGACTTTCATGATAGAGTTTTCATTTAGTCTAAGTGTACTATCCATCTCCAGTGGATAGCATGTTTCAGTGGTCCACACAAGGGACGCGCGCGTAGCCCAAACCAGGGATACCGTAAAAAGTGTTGTCCCAAAAAAGGACGCAAGCTTTTAGAAAAGAGTTGTGAACTCACCTTAGTTTGCTCGGTAGTAAACTTGAAAGGAAATAAGGAAATTCAATCTCCTCCTGATATGTTTACCATTTCAATTAGTTTAATTTATGAATCCTACACGTAGTCTAACACATAGTCACCGAATCACATTGTCATACAAATTACACGTTTAAGTAAGTTTGGGCATATGATCTTCTAATTCCGTATAACGCATTCATAGATACCCATTAACATTTCTAATAACATACAACACTTTGTTGTAACATATTATCATATTTAACACGTTCACAAATATTTTTAGCTTAATGCAGTTTCATATCAGTTTTCAGGCAGTTTTTGGGAATTTATTTATAATACTAAACAAACTTATAAAATTATGATATTTTAACACCGCGTTCCATTTAGTTCCCGAATACCTGTGTATTTTTTTCATAACTTGAATCTTTACACAAAAATCACAAAAAATCATTCCCTACACCTAGGTCTGATCTACAACTTTGTGATGACAGTTTACACCAAAAATCATTTAAAAATCCTCGTTTCTCCTTTTTACGAAATTCTAGTTGGAGATTTTCATGATCTCCTAGAACTTCCTACAGTAAAACTTTGAGATCATAAATCAATTACTACATTGAATTATGACATTCATAATGGGCTGAAAATTCTGATGAAAAACGCAGCCTCAACCTTTGACACAAAATAAATCATTTAAAATAACAAACGACATCGAAAAAATGCGATTCCAGTTGGGTTTGAATGGTATTTCCTGAAAGTTCATCATGGACTGAAGAAACAATGGATTTCGTTAAGTTTTGACCTTTTTACAGCCAACAAAAGTCGGCTGTAAAGATTTGGACAGAATCTGTTTACTTTAAGCTCTTCCCAAAAACGTGTTTATGATCTTGTTTACCCCAAATCCGACGCGTACATCATGCATAACCCCAAATACATCAGATTAAACAACCAAGTATCATCAATATCAAGTTATAATCAAAACCCTAATGTTTAATTCATGAGAAACATCAAAATTGATCAAGAAAACTTACATGTAAGCGTTAAAGGGTATTGCAAGCGATCAAGCAAGCCACCTTTTGAAAGATCCAAGTAACAAATCAAAGTGAAATGGTGTTTTAAATGCAAAATTTCAAAATTATGGTGGAGGTGGGGCTGGCATATGTATTTTGGGGATTTAGGGTTAGGTTATGTATTTTTTTTAACTAATTAAAACCCATGGGTGGGCCTTTTGGTGGGCTTTTATAACTTTTGGTTGCCCTTTCTAGCTAACACAAGCTCACTAAACTATTTTTACTAATTTTTAGTAGTTCAAGTCTATAAAAATAAAACCCACTAGTTTGTTTATAAAAATAAATATTTTTATAACGCTAGATCACACAAAAATGCACATTGTTCGCAATTATGAGAAACAACTAACAAGTAGTCCATGTAATCAAATAACATATAATTCCACTCAATTATATTATTATTTTTATGTTTGCAATACTATATCCGTGTTTCACCAACGTTCGGGGTTAGACTTATGTGCAGTTTGTTAATTCGGTTGATTCGCCGAATTATTGTTACGTGAGTGTTCATGTACTAACTGACACACTTAACCAACCAATATGAAGTGAAATGCTATAATGAATGTTTTAAGTCATGTTAAAGATAACAGAGTTGTGCTAACGGAGTTAACCTGAAAAATCTTAGTTGTCACAGATGTTCTGATTTGGTGTTCAAGATTCACTATCTTTGGGGAGAGAATTACTTCATCCACTGTTTATTTCTTGATCAGGAGATCATGTTTTGGCTTTTGGATATCATTTGTACTTTTATAGGTCCAACAAGTTTAGAGTGAGAAAGATGAAATGGGTGGTGGGTCCCACATAAAATTTAAATATTAATTATATTCTTTTAACCTTTTAGTTATTAATTTAACACTAAGGGTATTTAGGTCATTTCACACACACTTGACTAATAAAACTAACCCTCATCTGCTTTAAGGACTGTCCGAGAACGAATGTGCAAAAGTTGGGGACTATAGCTGTAATTTTAGAAGTCTAAGGACTATAGGTGAAAACGGAGCAAACCACATGGACTATCCGGACATTTTTCTCTTAATTAAATCATGCTTTTTTAATCTAAATATTTGAATCATCATCAAGTCTCGCAAGAATTCCACATCTTCACGAAGATTCACCCGAGTAATTGACAGATAACATATATAGAGTTTAGTTCACGTACAAATATGTAACGTACAAAATGTACGAAAGGAATGAAAAGGTAAAAAAACGCGATACCATTTTCGTAATTATTTTACTCGTAGGGTAATTATCAAAATTACTCTGTAAATGATCTTATAGAGTAATTTTGTAAAATGATCTTATAGGGTAATTATCAAAATTACTCTAAAAGTGTATCAAAATTACTCTACAAGTTTATGAAACAACATACAATTCAAAATTACCTTACAAATTATTTGTAGAGTAATTATGATACTCTACAAAATTACCCTACAAGATAATTTGTGGAATAATTACGATACTCTAAAAAATTAGCGTACAAGATCAAAATTACCTTACAAGATCATTTTACAAAAGTATTCTACAAGATCAAAATTACCATACAAGATCATTGGTAGGGTAATTTTGATAATTATTCTACGAGTTACTTAATTACAAAAATGTCAGCGCGTTTTTACAGGAAAACCTTCCTGTCGTACGTTTTGTGCGTTAAAGGTATTTGTATTTGATCTTTTATCAACATATATATATATATATATATATATATATATAGGGGCAGTATTTAGGGAAAATGCCTATAATTGTGAAAACAATGAGAACGCCCCTCATCCGTTGGATCCAAACAATCTATGGATTAGATTGGCGCGGTGGCGTTTTCGTAAATAACTTCAACTTTATTCCGTGGACACGCTTCATTAAAGGTAAAAGGGTCTTTTGACTGCTCTAATACAAAACGCCAAACTCATAAATAAAACGTCAATAAAATTCCCACCTTAAACTACGAGAAATACACATAGTCCCTTCCAGATGAAACGTCATCTTCTCTAAAACGTCATTCATACAAAACGTCAAACTTAATGATGAAACGCGTTACAGCTTTAATAGAGTAACTAAAATGATGGAAACTTTATTACTAACATTTATTATAAGAAATCTCCGCCTAAACTACGCGCCAAAAACATCTTATATAAACAACGTCATAGTCCCTTCCATTGATCACACTAAAAGCAAACGCCATATTTTACTAAACACCATTCAATTTAAAACATCAAAAAGTTAAAAAAAAAACACAGATAGGATATTCACTTTGGTTCTCAATTTATTCATAATCGTCTTTGATAACAGAAGAAGAATCTTTGTAAGAACAGTTAACGCCATACTGAACTTGGACAAACAAGTTCAGAGGGGAAAACGCCATTGGCGAAATATATAAAATAGAAAATGTCTCCTTAAAAACATTATCGATGAAAACGCTATTAATTGAAAATAAACAATAGGAATAATTGATGCTACTTTATTAATAAAACATATTATTAAAAACGCCATTAGTTGAATGATAAACAATATGAAGAACTGATGTTACTGTCTTCCTAAAACATGTTAATGAAAACTCCATACAATGAATAATCAACAAATAGTAAGAACTGATGTTTACAAATTAACGCCAGTATTCACAACTAATCAGATGTACGTAACCAGGTGTAAAACGCCATTGATCGTAAACAATAAGCATATATTAGATCCCAAACGACAATTAACATTAATAATGAAAACGCCAAATATTGAATATAGGAAGAACATCATTAAAATATAAACGTCATTTTCAAATATTACTTTGAAAAACAAACATCATTGAAACAAGCATAAAGAATGAAACGCCATATCTGTTACATGATTGCTAGAACACATATGAAAACACCATTAAAAATTACTTTGTAGAACGGAATCCACGTTAGACGCCATAGATCTTGGAATATTGGAGAGGAGGTAACTGCTTATAAGCTTTCTTAGAACAAACTAATCAACCAACAAATTATTAAACAATTACCAACCCATATCAGTGTAATTGCTTATACACGTTAGCGATTTTCTTAATACACTTTTTATGTGGTACAAAACACTTAAGGTGATATCTTTACCATAGGATGGTTTACATATATAATATAAATGGTCGGTTTTAATTAAAAAGCACTTACACAAATCAAGTTCCAATCACCTTGTAACAAGCTGGTACATAAAACACTTTATTGATATTATGCGCTTAGTTGTAATCTAAGTTTTTTGCACTGATTAACTAACATGATGCATGAGTATTATATATATTATATATAATAACAATCAAAAGTCACATACACAGTAACTATAATACTATTTTTTTCAGTTTATTTTTCATTCATAATTGGTTGTAATTTAGTGTTCAATCCCTCAAGCTGCAACTTTTTTTTCTAATTTAAAATTTCATCATTTCTTAATTTTCTTTTATTATTTCTTATCAGATTTAACCTATTTACATTTACATACATATTTATATTTAATTCTTAAATTAGTTGTAATTATAAATGTTATTTTTTTTATGTAAATTAACTTTTTATATTAAACTATAATACTATTTTATTCAATTTATTTTTACTTCCTAATTGGTTATAAAGAAAGGTTTTAGTGTTTGATTGTAACTTTTTTTTGGCTAATTTAAAATTTCATCACTTCTTAATTTTCTTTTACTATTTCTTATCAGATTTAACCTATTTATATTTACATACACATTGAAATTTAATTCCTAAATTAAGTTGTAACTATAGATGTTATCTTTTATATGGAAATTTTAATTGTTTTATAATTTATAATATAAATTTTGTTAAAAATAGAGTTGTATTAGAGTAAAGTTTTATGTAGCAAGTTAAAGTGATTGTCCATACTGTACCGGTATTGTGACAAATAGAATTGATACCTTCGTAACAATACGATACTATGAATGTTTTTTTAGCTTACAACTAAATCCATTTTTATGGTTTACGATACTCGTTTTTTTGGTTTCCGATCAATATAAGACACGTGTTGATATCATTTTTGTCATATCACAACTTCTTTTGGTGTACCATTACCATAACAAAACAAACGATGTCGATCGAATTTTTCGTCACAACGCTTGGGGAAAATTTACTGGTTATATACACTAAAAGAAACTTGGCTTTTCTCGACTAACCCTTTGCGACGAAATTTTTTGTCGCAACGGATAGACCTACAATGAGTACACTTGGCCACTACAAAGTTTCAAATAATTTTCATTTTTCGGATGCTTGACAAAATTTGGTCTCTATAAGGTTTGGTTGGATGGAGGAAAATTTTTGGGGAAATTATGTATCAACAAAATTTTGTCTCCATAGATAAAAACATTTTATTTTCCATTTTCATTATTAATCCAAGATTTATGAAAAATGGAAAAAAATAACTAGCAACTAAATTGTTTCATTTTTAATATGTGAGATTTGCGACACCCCTATGCGACTAAATTCCGTCGCTACAGGTGCACCTATAGCGATGATATCTATTGTGACGAAGTTGTTGACCTTATACGAGGAGCTATAGAGACGAAGCAATTGCCACAATAAAGATAGCCTCGACAAAATCTTGTCGCAAAAGGCTTTTTTATTTTGTCGCTAAAAGTGTTATTTCTTGTAGTGATACTTATAATTATAATTTTGTGATATGTTTATCATCACCCTTTTTTAACCGATGTATCTTGAAATAAAAATAAAAAACAAAACATTATTCTTGTAAATAATCTTTACAGATCTTTATTCTTTACACATTAACACAGCATAATTAACTAGAAATGGATTTCCTTTGTAAGCCTTAAAATCACTTCAACTTACAATCTATCTATGAAAAATAATAAATTTATTAGATCTGGACAATAAAACTATGAGAAAATCAGGTATTCGCTGACAAAACATATTGACGACCAAAACTGTGGTGGCAAAAACCTCCGTGGTAATGTTTTATTAAAATTTTGAGACCGATATATGATGAGGATATAATGTAGTTTAATCTTATAAGCATTATCATTTATGTAATATAATTTGGAAGTGGCCAATGAGCTGTAGCTCAACTGGCACTGGAAGGGAAGTGCAGTTTCGGGGTTGAAGGCCATAGGTCTCAAGTACTAATCCAATCTCAACTGGGTTTTACTGTAGTGGGCCTTCGGATGGCGAATAGTGGGCTCAGGCTACCAACATTGCCTGCAATCGCGGGCGTACAGGGTTGCTTTTTGCCATTGGGTTACACCTGGTAGTCGGGCTTTTATTCGTTGGCCGTTCAAAAAATTAAATAAAATTTAGAAGTAAATGCCCCAATTAGAGGGGGATCAAGACTATAAATAAGGAAAGATACAAAGAGTGAGTAAATCACAAATAAGTACAATACTAAAAGCAACTTGTCACATTATAAACTAACATCCCTCCTCAAGCGAAAGGGTGGCAGCCCAAGACGTAGCTGTAAGCGAAAGAATTCAAATTGGGAACGAAGAAGACTCTTAGTAGAAACATCAGCCACCTCCTGAAGCTTGGTCAAAACAAACATCGTATGGAATTTTCCAAATGAGACAAGTTCACGAATGAATGGTAGTCTAAATCAATATGTTTGTCCCGTTTGTGAACAATCAGACTCAAAGTGACGAAGAGAGCACTTTGATTATCACAAAGTCGATCCAGGGAAGAGCTTGTAGTTCACGAAGTAAGAGAGTAACCCAGATAATCTCAGCTGCAGCAGATGCCATAACATGATTTTCAGACTCACAAGTGGATTGGGAAACCGTTGGTTGCTTCTTAGCACTCTAGGATACCAAATCCCTGCCAAGAAAGGATGACCGTATGTAGAACGACACATTTAAAGACAACGTGCCTAATCTGGATCAGAGTATCCCAAAGCAGACGTATGTGTAGGTTTGGTAAAGCTGAGACCGTATGCCAAAGAGCCATTAACATGTCGAAGAATCTGTTTGACATGTTGGTAATGAAGACCCGTTGGGGATTGGAGAAACTGGCTCACCTGGTTCACAACGTATGAGATATCAAGACGAGGGATCGTTAAATATACCTGCCTTAGAACAAGTCACCATGGGATAGTTGAAGGTATAGAGACCGATGACCAATGGTGGCAGTCTGTTGAGAAGTAGCATCGGTATGGGGTTCAAGGACATCGTTGGTGGCATTAGTGTGGGTTAAAGGCCCAGACAGTGGTGGAAGCAACCAAATAGGCATGGGAGGGTCCATGAAATACATCGTGACAGGTTCCAACATTGTTGAGCAGAGAAAGAGGGGGCCCATTGGAGGCTGGTTGGGACATTCGAGGAAAGAGGAGGATCATCCAAAAAACTATAGGCCCATTGGGCGCAACTGGGTCATTGGAGGAAAGAGGACAATCATCCAAAAATCAAGAAAGGGGAGCATGTTTTCGTCATCAGTTGAGCAACCTATGGTAACAACAATTCATCAAATCTTGCTTGGCGAATAACATAGGTGCGGGATGTAACCAGATCTAGGCACCAATACCATTTATATTGAGATGAGTAGCCCAAGAAAATGCAAGGAAGAGTCCGTGGTTATAACTTGTGACGTGCATAATCACGTAAATACGGGTATACTCGACATGCAAAAGCACAAATATTGCTATAGAAGACTTGCGTGAGAACAAAACTTCAATGGTGACTAACCATCCAAAGTCGGAGTGGGAAGCTTACTGATAGTATTAGTATAAATAGCTGATGGCAATGCATCAACCCAACAGGAAGAACATGCCCGTTATATAACATTGCCAAACCTGGTTCACCACTTGACGAAGCTTCTGTTGAAGTCCACTGTTTTGTTGAGGAGTGTACGAACAAGATTGAAGCTTGATTTTTGGACACTATACTTATAAATCATGTTCATGTGTATTGTATTTTAAAATTTTTGGGATCAAGTTTCTCACTTAAAATCAATATCCAGTCTTTCAAAAGTGTGTTACAAGTTGGCGAACTACTTTGTGTTACTTCGGCATTCCCCGAACAGTCTACCTGATATTTATGGGGTTTATGCATGTAAGATTGTAAGGATATAATGGCCCAAGTGATTTTATGACAATGTAAATATAAGAATAATGAGTTATATAATAAGGAAAACACTACTTCTGTAGGATAGATCAATATTACACTATATAACATATTTGAATGTAACGTGTAACAATCTTAGATTCTTTGATCATTATATATTGAATTAAAAACTTCCAGTTTAGCGTGCTATTCTGAATATGGTTTTTCCCCTTAACTTTCTTTTACGTTCAATGATGTTCTAAGTGCATTGATCATAATCCGTAATAGTAATTATGGTAACGTGCGCCCCATGTGTTTGATAAAAAAAAACTTATGTATATGCATATTGAACAATGTGACGCTTATTACTTTGTTAATATATTCAAATGTTTCTAAATTTGAGTGGTTGTGATACATAATCTACCAACAATTTAACTGTTCATTTGTATATGGTAGGGTGATTCGTCCCTCATCTGAAGACCGGTGTCTATTGATCATTGACAAGAGAATTGGGTTTTGAGTTACTGGCTATGAATCCTACTGCCAAGGTGGATCTGGGCTCTATTGCTTTTGCTGTATTTTGGGTTTTGGCTGTTTTTCCTGCTGTTCCCTTTATGCCTATTGGAAGAACAGCAGGGTCACTACTTGGTGCCATGCTCATGGTTCTTTTTCAAGTTTAAAGCCTGATCAAGCATATGATTCTATCAATCTTCCAATTCTCGGTCTTCTGTTTGGTACAATGGTAGTAGGTATTTATCTCGAAAGAGCTGATATGTTCAAATATTTAGGCAAGTTGCTTACATGGAAAAGCCAAGGACCTAAATATTTGCTTTGTCGAGTTTGCTTAGTTTCGGCAGTTTCTAGAGCTTTTTCCACCAATGACACGTCATGTGTTGTGTTAACGGAGTTTGTACTCAAAATTGCGAGACAACAAAACCTCCCACCCCGTCCTTTTCCTACTAGCACTTGCTTCCAGTTCAAATATTGGGTCAGCTGCTACACCGATTAGTAACCCTCAAAATTTGGTTATAGCAGTTCAAAGCAAGATACCATTTGGGAAATTCTTGTTGGGGATTGTGTTAGCAACGTTTGTGGGTGGTTGTGTCAATGCGTTGATTCTGTTATGCATGTTTTGGAAGGTGTTATCTGTTCAGAAAGATGAAGAAGAACCTCCCATAGAAGTAACCCTTGAAGAAGATGTGAATTCGCATAGGTTTTCACCGGCTACAATGTCACATCTTACATCTCAAGATCTCAATGCTTATCATGAAGCCATAAATAGTCATACCTTTCCAGGTCGTAGTGGACACATAGACGTTAATGCTCTTAGGAATCGTGTAGTTGGTTCTGGTGACAGTGAATTTTCTAAAGATGCAAATGATATGGATCATTGCAGAAGAAGGATGAACAAGTTGTTTCAAGCGCTTCATCCATCAACGGGTTCGCGAAAGAAAGTTCTGATTTGGGTTTGGAGGAAACTGATGAGAAGTCTGCTAAATGGAAGTTGATATTATGGAAGATAGGAGTTTATGTTGTTACAGTGGGAATGTTGGTATGTTCCCTAATGGAATTAGACATGTCATGGACCGCCATTACAGCTGCAATGGCGCTTGTGGTTCTTGATTTCAAGGATGCTAGACCATGCTTAGAAAAGGTATACCTCTGAAAGATCCAAGATTTATGTCCATTCCATCTTTATATTCCTTGTTTTAAATTTAATATATAATATTCGGTACAGCAAATAAACTCTTAAGCAAAAACTAACACTTGCATTCATTTTATCATCCAGGTTTCTTACTCACTGTTGATATTCTTTTGCGGGATGTTTGTGACCGTTGAAAGCTTCAATAGAACAGGATTCCAAGTGTGATATGGAAATTTGTGGAACCTTATGCCCAAATTGATAAAGTTAGCGGTTGTCGCGGTTCTTGCTATTGTGATAGTTGTTTTATCAAATCTTGCTTCAAATGTGCCAACAGGTACTCTTTCCATCTTCTACTAACTTAAAAATGTATGTGCTCTCATTTAGCGGCGTTTGTGATTGCTTATTTGAAAGCGTTTAACAAACAAACAAACATAGAGTATTATCCCACTTATAGCAGAGGTATTGGTAGGTATATCCTAGGGATAGAGAGTGTTTTTGAAAGTGTTTATATGTTTCTTTATATTTAAGTGCTTATTCTTTCTAAATGACATAGATAATGAGTTCATCTTTTTATTTTTATTTTAACTTTCAGTACTATTGCTTGGATCAAGGGTGGCAGCAGCGGCTGCTACTATATCATGCGAAAAGGAGAAAAAAGCATGTCTAATATTGGCTTGGGTGAGCACTGTAGTCGGGAATCTCTCACTAATCGGGTCAGCCGCTAACCTGATTATGTGTGAACAAGCTCGTCGGTCTCAAAACTACGGCTACAATCTTAAGTTTTGGAATCACCTTAAATTTGGTGTTATTTCCACCATTGCAGTTACAACTGTTGGCTTGCCACTTATTATGTTTATGGCACAAGTAAAGATTACCACACTTGTGTTTAAAGCATGTGTAAGATTGTTATCAATCAAGAAAAGTTATTAGGCTTCTTTCAATCATTCTTCAGATGGGTTGGTCATTTATTTACGTTTTGTTTATCGCTAAGTTTGGAATTATGTCTGTAAACTAGATCTCTTGCAACTGTTTGAGAATTTGATGTCATTGAGACAGTGACGGATCTATCCCAAAAACTAAGGGCTATCCCAAAAAAGTTTTGGATAAAGAGTATCCTTTATATAAAAAATATAAAAATGTTACACTACATAGACAAAGTTGAAGTATATTTTCACACTACCAAGACGGAGTTGATGGTGCTTGTACACTACCTCCGCCCTTAATCCAGACAAAGGTCTAAAACTGAACCATTCTATACAGATACCCAAAGCAATACGATTACCCTAGCTTAGATCATGGGTAACCAATATTTCTAGAGGTGTGATAGACTCAAGGTGAATTGAATGGTACCAGTGTGATTTCCATAACAAAATAGAAAACAATAACAATACAATTATGCTATAATTAACTTGCATTGAGATGATTGAGACATTTAGTCATGCTAAATTATCTCACGATAACAATTACGCTAGAAACCCCTTTACATAACATTTGAACGAAAAATATTCATTCGACCTATGTTTACGATCACGTACAATCATAAAATGAGACATAGGTTAGTGAATGTTTATAGCTTTAAGGAAGGATGAATGCATGTACAATATATTGTGGGTAGTGGGTATATATTCAGTTAAAACTTGTGTGTGTATAATATAATTTTTAATATCTTTGGTATAATATATCAGAAATAAATTATGTTCTAAATTATTGATAAAACTTACATTTTTTTATCTGTTGGCACGTGTTTAAATTAACTATTATAAAAATCAAATGCCATACATTACTGGAACAGGGTCAAAAAAGTACAATTTATAAGTTTTCAATGTCTAACTAGTGTTTGGAACCCACGTTACGACGAGCATAAAACCGTCATAAACCGTAAAAAATAGTATGGTCAATACGTCTTTGTAAATGCGTATTAAAAGAGGCGTTCATAACTATACGAACATACTTGAATTTATGTCAACGCACGTCTATATTATAAAACTAGAATTACTACCCCGCAATACGACGAAGATTGGTTACATATATAATATTAGATTCATTCATATCGCCTAGTCTACCTACTATGTCTGCACAAAATCTTGTTGTATTAATTTGTTTACAACTTACCTATAATGCATTTGAAAAGATTACAACAAAATTTAAGTAATTACAACATTCTATGCTTATAGTATAACAACTTAATGAAGTTACTAAATGCGCAATATAGTCTTTCTACATGAATATTAAATTGATCTAGGGCTTTAATGAATTAATTCAAACATTCAGTATATATTGCAAAGTTCTTGCAATTTGAGGGTTTAAAGGGACAATTTTTGGTATTTAATAACAATATTTATTTAATAACCAGTTTATTATGATTTTAGACTATTTAATAGAACACTTTTTATTTACCATTTCATTATTACATAGTTTATTTAATAACCAATTTATTAATGTTTTAAGCTTTGTTTACAACATATCTTGTTTATTGATAATTTGAATATCCTTATCAAATATCATTAGCTTAAATCATGTCTACTTTTTTACTTTCGACAACACCACATATATTTAGTCACTGCTATCGTCGGTTTTCGCTCGTAGTGTTAAATTTTACCTAAAATTTTCGTAAAAAATATTTTTTTAATGTAAAATATTATATTTTTAAGAGTTCGGCCCCTTACATTTTGGATTTTAAGAGCCCGGCCCCGACAAGTTATCGTTCAAACTCCGCCACTGTATTTTGCCACATGTAAAAATGGTTCTTTTAGAAACAATCAAACTTTGCATCGTTCACTCACAGTCTCGACTATTAAATAAGTTTAAATAGTAGGGTGATTAAATAAAATTTAGAATTTAATCGAATTTGATATAAATAATTTATATCAATTTATTTAAGTTATTTATCCAGTTTAAATTTATAATGATAATGTATTATAAATTTAACAACATGAGATTTATTATGCTAATGTATTATACAACAAATATATAATTATGTAAACAAAAAATATAATATATTATATATGTAGTTGTTGTTCGGATATCCATATTTAAACCGTGTTTGTATAAACAACAAATATAACATATTATATATATTTGCTGTTCGGATAATGGAGATAAAATTTAAATCGTAATTAAATAAGCAAATCCTTGATATTGAAACAAAATTTAAGTTAAAAAAAATTGAAGTTGATGAAGAGAATGTCATGTGATATTATTTGGAGTCTTTTATTATAATATATTATATATGTCTTTTATTATAAGAAGGAGAGGGCCTTCACTTCCTCCACAATATGCGAGACCGATGGGTTACAGCCATGATTAACGCATCATTCCTCAACCGCCACACACTCCAGAATGTTGTTAAGACGACAGCATGAAGGGTCTTTTTTCCTGCAGTTGAGAGACCTGAAACAGGTGCAGATCAAGCAGGTCTTTTACTGCAAAAGCGTAGATCGGCTGGATGTGACACCACTGAGCGATAACTTGCCAAATAGTTTGTGTAAATTGGCAAGACGTAAAAAGGTGAGTGACAGTTTCATCCACCAAACCGCAAAGACGACACATATGATTCTGGACCATAATGTTTCTGCAAAGAAGCGCCTCAACCGTAGGCAACCGATCGTGGTACACCATCCATGCCACGAAACTCACTTTTTTAGGAACCTAATTGTTACAAGAGAACAAAGGAATAGGCTGAGTATTTAGGTTTTCCCCCATGAGACTCTTCAGACTTTTCACAGAAAACGTAAACCGAAGTTTCTAGAGTCCATTTCCATGAATCGTTTCTTTGGAATAAGGACTTGGAGTTGATGTCTGAGACCAAACGCTACAGCCCCGAAGACTCCGCTGTCGAAAGCGTCCTCGTCGCCCATCCCCATGAGAAAACTAACACGACGTGCCCTAACGACACTCGGTCAGCCACGACGCAAGCTTTGACCCGCTCGATGGCAAAAAGGTCCGGATACACATTGCAGAGAGGCTCTGGACCAGACCAAATGTCCAGCCAAAACAGAATATTCAAACTGTTCCAAGGATCTTGTTTATCAAGTTCTCGATAGCAATATCCCTTTTACTCAGATCGTCTTGAATGTGCAGGATTTGCTTCCATGGCCCTGGATTTGAAAGCAGTCTAGTCACAAAAGACCAAGCCCTTGACCCGCTATGAATAACCCAAATTACTTTCCCCCAAAGTGCCATTTGTTTCGTCTTGAACCTCCACCACCACTACGCCAGCAAAGCGATGTTGGTATCCATGAGCAATCCCAAAACCATACCGCCTTTTTCAACCAGAAGAGAGACATTCTTCCAAGCCATCCAACTCATTTTATCATTCTCCTCACATCCTCTCCAAAAGAAGGTCCGTCTCAACCGCTCTAGCGTATTAATCACTTGAACGGGTGCTTTATATAGAGAGAAAAAGTAAGTCGGAAGGGCATTGAGGGCCGACTTTAGAAGAGTTATTCTTCCTCCTACCGAGAATTGACGGGCCTTCCAAATTGACAACCGAGACCGAAATCTCTCCACCATCGGGTCCCAACTTTTAATGAGTATCATGTTACCCCCACCGGTAAGCCAGGATGTATAAAAGGAAATCTACCCACTTTGTAACCAGACACCCCGGCCATGGCATTCATTTCGGCTTGGTTAACACCGATACCGAAAAGGTAGCTTTTTTGAAGGTTTATTTTTAGCCCCGACACAATCTAAGAATGTGCTTAAGCATAAGCACATTCGTAGATGTCCATTCCCCCATAAATATGGCATCATCCGCAAAGAGAAGATAAGATATGCATGGCCCGTTGGAAGACAAATTAATCCTATTAAAATGTTGTTGTCACAAGCCTTCCTCGTTATTCCTGACAACGCTTCCATGGACATAATAAAAATACAGGGTGAAATAGGGTCCCCTTGTTTCAACCCCCGCGAGCACACAAATTTGCTAGTTGGCGACCCATTTAAGAGAATCGAGGATCAAGCCATACCAATGATGGCCGAGATCCATTTACACCACTTGATAGGAAACCCCATTTGCTCAGGGACAGATAACAAGAAATCTCAACTCAAGGAATCATGGCCTTCGCAATATCGACCTATAATAACATACCTTTACGTTTGGTTCTCTTCATCCAAGCGATAATTTCGTTGATCATCAAGGGCCCATCGATGATGTTCTGGTTGGATAAGAAGGCCATTTGTTCATCCAAGATTCATTTTCTAAGGTGAGATTAGCTCACTTAGTAACTAGAGACACATGTCTTTTAAAAGGTAGACCCTATGTTCAAATATAGGCAAATGAATAATTTAAAGTTATAGGTGTAAAGTAGAGTAGGGATAATAATTGTCATAAAAAATGTAGAAATCATTTAAAACCTACTACTTTATTGTTTATATTTAATTCTAATTTTACAACTAAAAATTCAATTTATTCAAAGTTATATATTACTAAGTAGCATGGTTGCAAAAATCCCGACTAGGCGATTAATCACATTTAATCCCAATTAATTCCGATTAATTCCAATTAATCGCTAGCCCCCACCCCGCCGCACGACTAGTGTATCATGTTAATTAGTAACATTGTTGTGTTATGTTGGTTTGTACAACTTGCTTTTATGGTGTTCTTTTTTATTGGTTCATACTTTATGTTTTTGGCTTTGTACCTAAAGTGGGTATATAATGTCGTGTTTATTTGTCCTTAGCCTCATTTGGAAGCTATTGTGCTCTATAACCAGCATTGCCTAAACACTCCCCCGTCGCATATGGCGGTGAGGGTTTCCCGATCGTCGATTCCATCGCAAAACTCTGTCTCTTTCCTCTTATTTTAGGTAAATGGTTACCTTATACAATGTTTTGGCCACTGACTTCTAGGGTTTTAACCCTTTTTGGGGATCGGTTAGTCTGATTTATTTTTATGTTTCATCTACTTTTTTATGTGCATTCAACGATTATTGAGTGCATGCTGTGATTTTAAGATGTAAAGTGGTCACCGCTACGATGTTTTGATGTTGCTATTATCCTTTATGGTTAAGGCATAAGGCATGTTGTTCTATTGTTGAGGTTGTTTGGGATGGTGAAAGTGTTATGTACCACTAGTGTTGATGAACAAGAAATGGTTAGATATGCTTGCTTTTTACGACTGGTTTATTTTGTTTGTCTTTTAGTATCGATGAAGATGAATCGTTGTTGTTCATCCGAGATTTTTGTAGTGAAGATGAAACTGTTATATCCACTTGGTTTTTCTAATTGCTTTAGTTTGTTTGTCTTTTGGTCTTGATGAAGATGAAACTTTGATGTTCATCCAAGATTTTTGTAGTGATACATATTTTTGGTAATGAATGGTTGTTTTGCTAAGTTAATTGTTACTTTGGGGTCTCGATGAAGATGAGTTGTAGCTCATGTGAGAAAAATGGCTATGATGGTGTCTCTGTTTTGGCGCGCTAGTGTTTACTGCAGCCATTAGGAGGCTAATGCAACGCTTTTTATCAATGAACCGTTACTTTAAGTTTTATGAAGATGGCTACTTGATGATCTGAAAGTAATGGCTATGATGGTACTTCTTATGTGGTGTGGCACTGTGTATTGCAGCCATACGAAGGTTCTGAGCTTGGATTTTTTTTAAGAATGACGGTTTATAGATAATCAGTCAGCAACATAGGTGTGCTATTTTGGTTGTACCATATGCTTATTGTTTGTATGTGTTTTATTGGTTTGTACTTTGTGTTACTGGCTTTGTACCTATTTAGGTACTTAGACTTGGTTTCTTTGTTATCTGCTTTATTTGGAAGCTAGAATCCATCTGTGAGGGTGGTTGTAATCTGGCTAGATAGTATTTGTTGCAACTATGTCGTACCTATGAGCCTTGATTTAAAAAAATGGTGAATCGAGTTGTCGCTAATTGATAATATATATATATATATATATATATATATATATAAGTTGTTAATCATACGATTACCGCATGACGTGTAAATTGGCGATGATGTTTAATGTCTGGGCTTGCAATACTGAGATAGCTTAATACAAGCAACCGGTGAACCCTAGATTTCTAAGCTTATAAATTCATATTTATGTCACACCCCAGATTTCCAACCTAAATCCATACACCGGTGGGCCTGGGTGGGGAGTATTGTGACGTCAGTTGATAATATCATAGTCAATTAAACACAGCACAGCGGAAGTCTTGGAGTAAAATTTCTATTACAAACCAAATGTTCGAAAATACAAAATAATATACATGCTCATAATAGAAGATCCACAGGCGGATCATAAAATGTACAAAGAAAGAATATAAAACAGACTTTAGGGCAGATCTAAGGATTTGCAAGATCCACTTAATCACTACCGAGCAGCTTACGGCTTATTTCGTATTGTACCTGCAATTTAGTCTTTGGACGATACATCAGCTTTCGCTGGTAAATACACCCAACTGACTCATTTTGAAAACATTTTAAAATGATTTTAAGTGCACAGGGCACAAAATCTTTTATAACTTGGGAAAGTTACTTTGTAACCTTGTTAACAGATTCACATGTTTATCCATACATCTAGGGCCCAATACAGAGACCGAGACATGATTAAATACACACCACTTAAAACTCACAGAGGAGTTATCCCCAGCGTCTTGGGTAATTTGCATTTGAGCGTATGTCAGGTGTATGCCTACACCCCACGCTAAGGTCGTGGCCATTAACTAATCTAATAATTATTACCAACTTATTAAAGTGTGAAAACAGGTTTCATAACATATATAAGATCAATTTATGATTTTTCCGAAAAATGGCCTATTTGACTTTCTAATAACATAACTTTGACCTGTCAATTGGTCTAGCAAACGTGATATTCAGGAGGTGCCCTTTATAGGGATTAACACCTACCTTATTACGATCACTTAGCCTTGTTCATTTCCAACAATGGCTGGACCATAATGGTCTTAACCAAAAGTCAAAGCGTTTTCTGTAAAACGCTTGACTTTTGGCTATAAAAGCCTATAAACAAAAATGCAAGAGCAAGGAACACTTACAAGAGGTTCTTAGAATGCAAGAGAACTAAGTTGGATGCTCCTTTCAGCTAGGAACTTCCAGAGGAGGGAGAAGAGTGTATGAATGAGAAAGGTGCAAGTTGAAATGGTGAACTTAAGCACCTATTTATAGTTGGAGAACTCAAAGGAGGTGATGACAGATGTTTAGGGGTGTAAGAGGAAGCTTACAAGTGTCCCAAAATGTGGCATAGAAGTTTGGGAAGCCATAGTTTCGATTAAATGGTTTTTGGAGTTTTGTTAGGCAGCCAAGCAAAACTTTCTACAACAGAGCCTTTCTCGCGCCCCGCGAGAGACCCAGGCCTGGTCTCTCACGTGCCGCGACCGCCCTATGGCCATTTTCAAATTTTGACACTTTAACCCCTTAACTATTAAAGCTTTTAAAAACCTTCTAAAACACTTTTTTGGCATATTTAGCCCTCCGTAGCCAATACTTGGCATACCCGGGATTATGCCCGGACATTGTCGAGCTCTCGGTTCGTTAAAAGGTTACTCAGAGGTATAAATTAACTTGTTGACACTTTTAATCCCTCCATTATCCAACTTTCACATATTTATAGAATTAAACCCTCTCGTCCAACAAATGGCACGTATGAGAGTTAGGACTTCGTAAAGGATCACTCAGAGGCTTATTATAAGCATGTTGACTCCAATGTCACTCAGAGGCTGGGCATGTTGACATATCAGTCACTCAGAGGCCAAGTTTTAAGCATGTTGACATACCAGTCACTCTGAGGCTAATGATTTAAGCATGTTGACATATCAGTCATTCGGAGGCTGTTATTTATGCATGTTGACATCGGACCGTCACTCAGAGGCTCAGTTGAGCATGTTGACGCCTTTAGTCCTTATTGGTCTTTAAGAGGCTATATTTAAAATACAACATGTGTCACTATACTATTGGACATGATTTTACAGGGTGTTACATCCTCACCCCCTTAAAAAATCTCGACCTCGAGATTTTATTCAAAAGGATGGGGGTATTTTTGTCGCATAGTGGACTTAACCTCCCATGTATACTCGGGACCTCTAAAAGCGTCTCACTTAACCTTTACTATAGGTATCATTTTCCTTCGGAGCTTCTTAACCTGTCGATCCTCGATCGAAATTGGTTTCTCAATGAACCTCGGGTTTTCATCAATTTGCACATCCTTATGTGACATTGCTAGCGACTCATCAGCTAGACATTTCTTAAGATTACTGATGTGGAACACATTATGGATTCCACTTAGCTCCTCTGGCAATCTGAGCTTATAAGCTACAATGCCGACACATTCGACTATCTCGAATGGTCCAATATATCTTGGGCTCAACTTACCTTTCTTTCCGAAGCGCATCACGCCTTTCCATGGTGATACTTTTAACATGACTTTGTCCCCTACTTGGAACTTAAGAGGTTTACGCCTCTTGTCAGCGTAGCTCTCCTGCCTATCTCTAGCAGCTTTGAGACGATCACGGATTTGCACAATCTTTTCCGTGGTCTCCAGGACAATCTCTGGTCCTGATAGTTGGGCTTCCCCAACTTCTGTCCAGCACACGGGCATTCTACATTTTCTCCCATATAAGGCTTCAAAGGGGGCAGCCTTGATGCTCGTATGATAACTATTATTGTAGGAGAATTCTATTAGGGTAAATGGTCATCCCAACTTCCACCTAAATCAATCACACATGCCCGGAAGCATGTCTTCCAGTGTCTGGATAGTACGCTCACTTTGACCATCAGTATGCGGATGGTATGCCGTACTAAAGTTCAATCGTGTGCCTAAAGATTGTAGAAAACTTTTCCAAAAGTGAGAGGTATATCTAGTATCTCTATCAGATACAATAGATACCAGCACACCATGTAGGGACACAATCTTGTCCACATACAACTTAGCCAATTTGTTTGAATTATGCGTTTCCTTTATTGGCAAGAAGTGTGCTGACTTGGTCAGCCTATCCACTATGACCCAAATAGTGTCGTTTCCACTTTTGGTCTTGGGTAACTTGGTAATCAAGTCTATAGTTACCATTTCCCATTTCCATGTGGGAATTTCCAATTGTTGTAGAAGTCCTGACGGCTTTTGATGTTCGGTCTTAACTTGCGAACATGTCAGACACTTAGCTACATAAGTGGCTATGGATTTCTTCAAACCCATCCACCAATAATTATTCTTTAGATCTTGATACATCTTGTCACCTCCCGGGCGGACTGATTATCTGGAATTGTGCGCTTCTTGGAGGATTAGATTTCTAAGTCCTCCAAGGATTGGAACCCAAATTCTATCATTAAATCTAAGGATTCCATCCTTTCCAAGTGCTAACTGATTGACAGCGCCGCTCAATTCTTCATTAGGAGCATTAGCTTCTAATAGGGCTTGCTTTTACGCATCTAATAGCTTCACATTCAAGCTACTTCTGAGCTCAATGCTCTTGGCGTCAATCCTTATAGGTTTAACATGTTCCTTGCGACTCAAGGCACCGGCAACTACATTTGCCTTGCCTGGATGGTAGCGAATCACGCAATCATAGTCATTAAGTGTTTCCATCCATCGGCATTGTCGCATGTTCAATTCTTTCTGATTGAACAGATGCTGGAGACTTATATGGTCTGTGTATATAATACACTTTGTGCCATACAAGTAACGTCTCCACAGTTTTAGTGCAAATACAACGGCACGCAGTTCCAAATCATGGGTGGTGTAGTTCCTTTCGTGCACCTTTAACTGTCGTGATGCATAGGCAATCACTTTGCCTTTTTGCATTAGCACACTGCCCATGCCAGTGTGCGATGCATCACAGTAGACTACAAAATCTTCAACACCCTCTGGCAGGGATAACACAGGAGCATATCTCAACTTGTGTTTAAGAACCTCAAAAGATTCTTGTTGCTTTGGACCCCAATTATACTTAACATTCTTACGGGTCAAAGTAGTTAAAGGAGTGGCTATTCTTGAAAAGTTCTCAGTGAACCTCCTATAATAACCAGCCAGTCCTAGGAAACTACGAATCTCTGTTGGGGTCTTGGGTACTTCCCAATTCATTATGGCCTCAATTTTGGTGGGATCCACTTGGATGCCATGCTCACTTACCATGTGTCCAAGAAATTGAACCTCTCTAAGCCAAAACTCACACTTAGAGAATTTAGCATAAAACTTCTCTTGCCTTAGCATTTCTAACATGCACCTAAGATGTTTCTCGTGATCAGCTTGATTACGAGAGTAGATAAGTATGTCGTCTATAAAGACAATGACAAACTTATCCAAATATGGCTTGCAGACTCTATTCATGAGATCCATGAATGCTGCTGGTGCATTTGTGAGCCCAAAAGGCATCACCAAAAATTCAAGGTGACCATAGCGAGTCCTAAAGGCTGTTTTGGGAACATCCTCGTTCCTAACTTTCAATTGATGATATCCGGATCTCAAATCGATCTTGGAGAAGTAACTAGCCCTTGAAGTTGGTCGAATAAATCATCGATCCTGGGCAAAGGATATCTATTCTTGATTGTTAACTTGTTCAGCTCTCGGTAGTCGATGCACATTCGCATCGAACCGTCTTTCTTCTTTACAAACAGAATAGGAGCTTCCCAAGGCAAGGAACTAGGCTGAATAAAGCCTTTCTCCAAGAGTTCGTCTAGCTGCGTCCTCAATTCCTTTATTTCCGTTGGTGCTAGCCTATATGGAGCTCTAGCTACGGGTGCTGCCCCTGGTATAATACCAATCTTTACTCCACTTGCCTGTCTGGAGGTAGGCCTGGTAATTCTTCTGGGAATACATCGGGATACTCTGAGATGACTGAGGTCTTCCATATTTGGCTTAGGCTCGTTTATAGTGACTTGTGCCATGTACATGACACAACCTTTTCTCAAACACTTAGATGCCTTAAATAATGATACCTTGTCTGGGAGTCCATAGTGTGAGTCTCCGAGGATGGTGATCATTTCACCGATGGGGTTTTAATTTCGATGAGTTTCTTATCACAGGCGATGCGGGCTTGGTTATGAGATAACCAATCCATGTCTAAGACAACATCGAACCCCGCCAATTTCATTGGCAGAAGAGAGATAAGGATGGAATGATTTTTAATGGATATTGAGCATCCATCAAGAATGGAAGATGTTTTTTCTAAACTTCCATTAGCAAGTTCTATCTCATAAGTTTTATCTAGAGTTCTTAAGGGCAGGTTTAATAGTTTACCAAATTTACGATCAACAAAAGATCTATCCGCACCTGAATCAAAAAGAACTCTAGCATAAATATTGTTAATGAGGAATGTACCTGTTATGACATTGTCATCATTAACAGCCTCTCTTGCAGTTATTTGAAAGGCACGAGCATTCCCCTTCTTGGCCTCTCCAGGCTTTGCATTATTATTCTTAAGAACCTTAGGGCAGTTAATCTTAATATGCCCTTTTTCATTGCAGACGTAGCAGACGGCATCCTTAAGATCCTTACATTCTAGGGTCTTATGCCCTTTTCTTTTACAAATGCCACTGGGTTTGGCCTGTGAACCAAAATTACACTGTCCCCAGTGTATGCGGTTGCAAGTTTTGCATGTTGGCATCACAGCCATTTTGCCTTGGTTCCCTTTAAACCCAAATCTCCCTTTATTTTTCTTATTAAACTTATGGGAGTTGTCATCTTCCCTCTTTCTTTTCCAATCAGTTTCAGACTTAACTGACTTTTACCTCACCAAATCCAAGGTGAGGGAGAGAGAGGTCAACAGCAGACCTATGGGTTAGCGCCCGAAAACCCATTTATAAAACGCACAATGCGTTTGGGCTCCGGGGTAATCAAATAGGAAACGAACCTAGATAGGGAATTGAAATCAGAAACATATTTCCGACAGGTTTTTCATGGAAAGAGACAAAAAGTCTATCTCTAATTTCTCCACCTCCTGGGGTGGGCAGTATGTTTCCTTAACAAGGTCCACAAATTTGGACCATCCCAAATTATACAGGTGTACTTTACATGTAGATCGGATCATGGCTTTCCACCAGATTAGGGCATCGCCCTTAAAGGACTGTGATACATACTTGACCACATCCTTATCAGCACAGTTGCTGATATCTACGATTGTCTACATCTCGTCAAGCCACTTTAAGGCTTCTACAGCTCCTTTCTCCCCGTTAAAGTCTCGGGGCTTGCATGAGACGAAATACTTATAGGTACATCCTTCTTTAACAGAACGGGTCCTTTCAAAAAATCTATTTTCCTTGGTTCACTCTTCGCATTCGAAGAGTGAACGGAGCTCTCCTTATGAGCTGAAGATGGTGAAATAGATAAGGGTCTAGAGCGAGTAGCACTCGACTCTCTAAGCTTTTCTATGGCCTTTCCCATGGACTTTTCAACTGTCGTGTCAATGCGAGCTTGAAAATTATCATTATTAATGGCTCTGTTTTCAGCATTATTAGCTTCCACATTCCGGTGGCTACTTTGTGCCTCATTCGAGTTAGTCATCTTTAAGCCTTGGGTTCTATACACCAATAAAGCTTCACTTAGCCATGGTAGTCAACCATATTTGTCTTAAAACATTGGATATAACAATCCATTGCCTATTCTAGTGTGAATAACATCACAACTCTTAGGCTTAACATAACTATATTTGGCCTAGGTCTTAATAGGACCATCAAAGGCAAATTACAATTTGGACATAGTCCATATATTATTGGACAGTGGATCGCATTGTCACAACTGTCATTGTCATAATTTGACAATTTTATTTAGCTCATAGGCTTGCCTCGAAGGACATAAAATATGGCACGTAGGTCTATCACTAATGGACATAATATATGGCACACAGGCCTATCACTGATGGACATAAAATATGGCACATAGGCCTGTCACTAATGGACATAAGATATGGCCCATAGGCCTCTCACTAATGGACATAAAATATGGCACATAGGCCTATCACTGATGGACATAAGATATGGCACATAGGCCTGTCACTAATGGACATGAAATATAGCCCGTAGGCACTACATCTCTAATGGATGTTTGAATCATAGCCCCAAGGGCAATACATCACTAGTGGATGTTTAATCATAGCCCCAAGGGCAATACATCACTAATGGATGTTAAATCATAGCCCCGAGGGCAATACATCACTAATGGATGTTTAATCATAGCCCTAAGGGCAATACATCACTAATGGATGTTTAATCATAGCCCCAAGGGCAATACATCACTAATGGATGTTAAATCATAGCCCAAGGGCAATACATCACTATTGGATGTTTAATCATAGCCCCAAGGGCAATACATCACTAATGGATGTTTAATCATAGCCCCAAGGGCAATACATCACTAATGGATGATTAATCATAGCCCCAAGGGCAATACATCTCTAATGGATGTTAAATCATAGCCCCAAGGGCAATACATCACTAATGGATGTTTTAATCATAGCCCCAAGGGCAATACATCACTAATGGATGTTTAATCATAGCCCCAAGGGCAATACATCACTAATGGATGTTTAATCATAGCCCCAAGGGCAAATCATAATTAATGGATGTTTATTATCATCGCACTTATGATATTAGCCGGGATCAATTTTGATCACATAGGCTATATAAGGTCAGGACATAGTCCTTTACCTTGAAGGCTAGTGTGATTCCTCAAGTCACACTCTCAAAATTTTATTAACATTTCTGAATGTTAACATAAGAATACCTTAATGGTTTATTAATAGTCCCAGTCGCACTGACCTTAACGACTTCGAGGCTTGAACTTAAGTCCACCACCTCTGGATAGAAGGATAACTTCCCTTAACTATCCTGATAGAAGACCCCTTCGTACTTAACTATCATTTATAATTTGGCCAAATGTGTGGTCTATGCCACTTGGCTAATCAAAACCATTAAGATCTTTTTGGAATGATATTGCAGAGCATAAATTTCGAGTAAAATCGAGACGCTCGTTTGAAGAGGATGAATACATATATATAATTCCAAAATACCTCATTAAATTTCAAATTAGAAACTACAATACTAGAAAAATGAAATAAACTGTACATGCAAGGACTTTAAAGAAATAAAAATTTCCACGCAGGGACTAAAGAAATAACAATGTCCTCGCAGGGACTACATATAATTGGAAGAGACTTCACTCGTCATTCTTCCTTTGACCAACTTAGAGAGTTTCTTGAAGAACTTGTTTGTCTTCTTCTCCATTTTTTTCCACCTACTGTTGCATTTCTTTCATTCGTTCCAAGGCCTCATTAATGGACTCAAGTGGCGGCGGAGGTTGTGGTTGTGGCATAACCGGATACTGGTACTCATAAGTTGGATATCCAGACGGTGGATAAGCAGGTGGGAAAGGAGACGGGTAAAGTGCATTGTGCATAACTGCTTGCATATATGGGTCTTGCGACCATGCTTGATAGTCTATTGGTGTAGACGGGTTAAAAGGATCATATCCAGACATATCTGGATATGTGGGGATTGGGTTACTATAACCCGATGGTGGTGGTTGAACTGTAGGTGTTAGTGTTGGTTCCACCACAGGTGAGGTGTTAGAGGGTCCACCTATTTGTGGGTACTCTTGAATTGTGGGGTAGGAACTGGGCAAAGGTGGCAGCAATCCCGACCTTTGTCCTGCACGTACCGACATACGTGCTCCACGCTTCCTCCTTGGTGGTTCGGGTTATGGTTGTGGTTGGTCCACCGGTTCCATGTGGACATCTTCTTGTATTGGGGGTGGTTGAGAGTGATGAGAAGGAGTGTGGGCGAAGGTGAATTGATTCCAATATTGGTCCCATTCATTAGGACCTTGGTAAGGCGATCCGGCGTAAGAGTTCGAATCGCTTGAATTTTCTGTAGGATGTGTATTCGATCCTGACGGTGGCATCTCTGGGTCGGAGTCCTCGTCCATAGGGTTTGGCTGGTCCAACTGATTTTGATCGGCTGGAGGTGTGTTAAAATAGTGGTTAGGGTTAAATTCTTCATGATAGGAATGATGAGAATTGTGAGAATGGTGTGAATGATAGGAGTGGTGAGAGTGATAAGAATTTTGGGAATGTGTGGGCGAGTGTCTATGAGAATGTCCCGCTGGTTGCCAAGGAGACGAATCTCCTGATTCTTGATAGGCATCTGAGTTATGAGGTTGAGGATGGATGCGCCCCGATGGTCCTCCTCTCATTGGACCTTTTCCTCTCCCACTTTGTCCTCTCACACGTGGCGGCATTTTCCTGTGAAAAATCAATTTAATAACAATACTAATAACTTAATAATGAAATGGGTAAATCCTATGTCAATGCCTAGACTCGGAAGTCTAAGGAATGTGCTCGTGTAAGTTTGAGATTAAACACAAGAAGGGTAGTGTTTAATTCTCTCAAACGTTGGCTCTGATACCAACCTTGTCACACCCTGGATTTCCAACCCAAATCCATACACCGGTGGGCCCGGGTGGGGAGTATTGTGACGTTAGTTGATAATATCACAGTCAATTAAACACGGCACAGTGAAAGTCTTGGAGTAAAATTACTATTACAAACTAAATGTTCGGAAATACAAAATAATATATAGGCTCGTAATAGAAGATCCACAGGCGGATCATGAAATGTACAAAGAAAGAATATAAAACAGACTTTAGGGCATATCTAAGGATTTGCAAGATCCTCTTAATCACTACCGAGCAGCTTCCGGCCTATTTTGTATTGTACCTGCAATTTAGTCTTTGGACGATACGTCAACTTTCGCTGGTAAATACACCCAACTGACTCATTTATAAAACATTTTAAAATGATTTTAAGTGTACAGGGCACAAAATATTTTATAACTTGGGAAAGTTACTTTGTAACCTTGTTAACAGATTTACATGTTTGTCCATACATCCAAGGCCCAATACAGAGACCGGGACATGATTAAATACACACCACTTAGAACTCACAGAGGAGTTATCCCCAACGTCTTGGGTAATTTGCATTTGAGCGTCTGTCAGGTGTATACCTACACCCTACGCTAAGGTCATGGCCATTAACTAATCTAATGAGCCGAGGATATCCAGGACACGGTAATTTAACCCCTGATGTTTAAGTTATCAAAAAAACTGATTAAAACAGAATATACGGATTTACTAGCCACAATCCGGCATTCGATTGATCCCATTTCTGACCAAGCGGTAATAGTTTACCATATCCCAAGCCCGTATAGGGAAAATAAGTCAAGAGTATTTACCTGAGCTAGTCTTCTTTTAATTTCAATAACTCAGCCGTATACAAAAGTACTTAAGTGCAGATAGCATTTACCGGCAAGGCTCTAGTCTGGATTATGGCATAAGCTAACCAATTAATACTAACGGTCTTTATTTAAGTCATAGACTTAGACCGAGTAGTGTACATGATCAAAACGTGTAACGCTTGATTAAATGATGATTGGATAGAATGTAGTTTAAACCCGACAAGTACTTTGACTTGCATAATATGGGTAAACAATTAACATTCTGGATTTTGAGATTAAACTGATAAGGTTAAACCCGTTTTGGTTTAATTATGTAATCTAGTTACGTATAACCAACCGTACGCTTATCAGCGATAATGGGTAACCGGATAAGTCATGGAAAATTTTATATGCCATTATATTTTAAATAAGTTAAAATATCAGTAGGATATCAGCTTATATGCCCGTTAAGGTTTTAAAACGAAACTAGGCCTCAAAAGGGCATTTCGGTAATTTCATACCGTATAAAAGAAACTTGAATTTAATTTAATGTTATAATTATAAGTATTCTGTTAAAATAATTTATTTATAATATAATATCAGTAGGATGTCAATTATATGTGTAAATTATCTTTTATGACCGAACTATGCACCGAAGGGGCATTTTGGTCATTTTACACAAAGTTTATAAATTCTTTGGGATTCTGAGTTTATAACATGTACCTACTGTAAATATGTTTAAAATAAGTTTTGAAATCAGTAGGTAACAAGTCTTGGTAAATTAATATGGTTTAAAAACCATATATGCGCCGAAACGGTCTAGCAAACATAACTTTGACCTGTCAATTGGTCTAGCAAACATGATCTTCAGGAGGTGCCCTTTATAGGGATTAACACCTACCTTATTACGATCACTTAGCCATGTTCATTTCGAACAATGGCTGGACCATAATGGTCTTAACCGAAAGTCAAATCGTTTTTCGTAAAACGCTTGACTTTTGGCTATAAAAGCCTATAAACAAAAATGCAAGAGCAAGGAACACTTACAAGAGGTTCCTAGAATGTAAGAGAACTAAGTTGAATGCTCCTTTCAGCTATGAACTTCCAGAGGAGGGAGAAGAGTGTATGAATGAGAAAGGTGCAAGTTGAAATGGTGAACTTAAGCACCTATTTATAGTTGGAGAACTCAAAGGAGGTGATGCTAGGTGTGTAGGGGTGTAAGAGGAAGCTTAAAAGTGTCCCAAAACGTGGCATAGAAGTTTGGGAAGCCATAGTTTCGATTAAATGGTTTTTGGAGTTTTGTTTGGCAGCCAAGCAAAACTTTCTGCAACAGAGCCTTTCTAGCACCCTGCGAGAGACCTAGGCCTGGTCTCTCACGGCCCGCGACCGCTCTATGGCCATTTTCAAATTTTGACACTTTAACCCCCTTAACTATTAAAGCTTTTAAAAACCTTCTAAAACACCTTTTTGGCATATTTAGCCTTCCGTAGCCAATACTTGGCATACCCGGGATTATGCCCGGACATTGTCGAGCTCTCGGTTCGTTAAAAGGTCACTCAGAGGTATAAATTAACATGTTGACACTTTTAATCCCTCAATTATCCAGCTTTCACATATTTACAGAATTGAACCCTCTCGTCCAACAAATGGCACGTATGAGTGTTAGGACTTCGTAAAGGATCACTCAGAGGCTTATTATAAGCATGTTGACTCCAATGTCACTCAGAGGCTGGGCATGTTGACATATCAGTCACTCAGAGGCCAAGTTTTAAGCATGTTGACATATCAGTCACTCAGAGGCTAATGATTTAAGCATGTTGACATATCAGTCATTCAGAGGCTGTTATTTATGCGTGTTGACATCGGACCATCACTCAGAGGCTCAGTTGAGCATGTTGACGCTTTTAGTCCTTATTGGTCTTTAATAGACTATATTTAAAATACAACACATGTCACTATACTATTGGACACGATTTTACAGGGTGTTACAATTTACAACTTGGTTATGTGCATTAATGTTAGTTCATATACTATTACACGTATCCTTATATATATATTTGGTTGTCATATGTGATTTTTATTCAGGTTTACGACTTTATTGGCAATGACGAATCGAGCATCAATAAAGCCTACGACTATAGTGATATATACAAGCCTCTTTGTACCGCCTTGAGAAACAATATGAGTTTATTTTATTTGTTGTTGTTTTATTAAAAAAAGGTTTCTATTTATTTGTAAATTGATAGGTTTGCAATGTCTTCTTCCAACAAAGACTTGAATGGTTTCCGACAACTTAGGCGTGTTTTAGAAGATGTGGTGGAGTCGGATCGTAGGATTAACGAGAAGCTTGAAGAGCTAACCGAGCGTGTCACTGAGCTTCATACTAATGAATTTCTTCATCGTATTTTTGCTTCCTTTGTCCCATACAATGCAACATTGTATTTAGACTCTTTGGTAGATTGCAACTACAATTCGCTTAGAGCTCCAAAGTTATTGCTCATCCATTGAGAGTGAAGACATATCCAATTTTGCAATTGAGAATCATCTTAATTGGTTTAGAAGCTAGCATCCACGTAACAACTTATCAACTCCTCTTCCACATTTCCATATATCATTAATGTATCCTTAGTCCTCTGTAATGTTTAAGGATAATCTTGATTTTAGTTTAATGGTCTTTGCCAAGATTTTTTTAGAAATGCTTGTCATGCTTAATGCATACAACACACCTAGTCTAGTATATAGCATGACATACATGATATATGCAATTTCTGAAATATATGAAACCTATTTCATCCTGTTAATCTCCTTCCCCGTGATAGAAAAATAAGACGTCCTAAGATTGGTACCATGTGCCATGGCAAACCACACTAGGAATCTTGCATTGAAATATGATTAATACTTATCAACATATTCACTTTGACTTAAGTCAATGAGTTGTTTTAATCTGTCTATGTTGATAATTATTCCTAAAATACATGTGGTTTCGCAAAGATCCTTAATTAAAAATTAGCTCAAAATTTTAAGACTTAACATCTTTTAAAGTTGCAATATTCTTTCCAAAGAGTAATATGTTGTAAGCATAAGATCGTATAAGCAACTATGCTCCTACTAGTTTTCTTGCAAACACATAATTCATCTTCGTTGTTAATATAATGGATTTCTAAATTTTCTCAACCAAGTGAAAATTCCAAGATTTAGAAGCTTTCTTTAATTCATGAGTACATTTTTTAAGCTTGCTTACTTAATCTATACGCTTTGGATCGACTAAACATTTGGGTTGAACGATATAAACAACTTCACTTAGATGTCAAAAAGAAAAGTTGTTTTGACATCCGTTTTCCATATCTTATAGTTATGGTATACAACTTTGGCAATAAGTATCCTAATGGAATTAAGCATGGTTATTAGAGAGACAAGGGTTTCTAGAAGTCAGTTCCTTAAGTCCGAGTAAAACTCTTTGCTACTAATCGTGCTTTAAAAGGGTTAAATTTCCATCCATGTTTGACACATGTTCCGAAGGACACATGCTTTATATATGTAAGATACCCATATTTGTGTATGCTTGACCTAAATTATGATAGGAATAGATAATAATTGACAAAGTGTTCATGATTTGTGGGTTCTACTGAAAAGGAGAAAATTTGGATGGAATTAAGCATCTCGGAATGATAAACAAAGAAGAACAAGAAAAGAGGATAGAGTACGACCCATATGCCCTTTAAGAGGGTACAGCCTGTTATCGTACCCTCACCATGTGTAGAAACCACGATGGTGACTTCATGTTGGGGAGAAACCAAGGAGTAAACAAAAAAATATACTAGTATATTGAACTATTTAAAGATACATTGTTTTCGACTCATCCAAACAAACAAAAATAAAACACTTGTGCAAAACAATACAAAATAAATAATAACTTGTTAATTAATATCTAGGCATCCTATATGATCTTGTCCCGATTTCCTAAGCTTGATTACCTAAAACGTGTAGAAAATTTGTTAACTAAAAATAGTTGGTGTGAAACATAGGTTTTTAATAGTAAAGCATGATAAAAATACGTTTATACAATTCATAATGATTATTTGTAACATACATTACAAAAACAATCACAAGACTTATGATGATCATAACAAAAACCAATGATATGATAGTTTGAGGCACACCCCCCCCCCCATCGGGTGTCCTATGATGTATGACAACGGGTTTCACTCTTATAGGCCCATAATGCACTAACGGTTGGCTCTTACGAGCTAATGATTGTGTAAGAACACACACAATCAACCCTAATGATACGATAACTTGAGGCACACCCTCACCAGGTGTCCTATGATGTATGATAAAAGTGGCACAAAAGAATACTTGTGACACAAAAGAATACTTGTGCCACACCCCATCGAGTGTCCAATGATGAAATCTTATTGAGTTATTTAGAATAATATTACATCTATGAAATCATCGTTATGGAAGATTGTATTAAAGAATATGATATAGGTTTGTACATGTTCCACCCCGAAAAATATAGAAAAGTGGCAACGATCTCACCTTGGTGATTAATGATGCTTGTGTGTTCTCAATGATTACAAGTAAACCATAATAATTTAAAGATGGCTAATTAGAGTTTTGAATGTGTTATGATGTTGTTATTATGTTTTATTGGTTACGAGATTCATTGATTAATAGCAAACTGGTTAGTTTTTAGAAAGTATAATTGTTAACACCTTTCTGTGTCTTTGTATTTACGTTTTAAAAAAGTAAACGACGACAATCAAAGATGAAAATTTACAGTCTACTAAATTAGAATGTGTTTTACAACTTTCATTCAGGAATTTTTTCTGTTTGGAATCGAAAGTGGTTAAAACCATTGATCTTTACAGCTCATTCAGTTTTGCGCTTCAGTTTTTTGTTTTAAATGTTTGGTGGTCCAAACGGAAATATTTTGAAGTATGCCATATATTTCTAAAACAATATTTTAATTTATTTAATCATGAATAAAAATTTTACTTGATTTGGTTAAGTTATGGTCGTTCAATGTTCAACACAAAAATCTATCTAAAACAGGATGGTTATGTGTTCCCGTTAATCATTTCTAGGGTTTTTATGCATAAATTAAAAAACACATATTTTAACAATTTGATGACTACATATTGAAAATGTAGTATCATGGTTTAGGGTTTTATCATCTAAGAAAAGTCTAAGCACAATAGGGTACTTGGAAGGATTCACTAGAATGATAAAAATAATATAATAAGAATGAAAAGAGAAACGAAAATCGAATGTAGTATAACTTACTTGGATGCTTCCAAACCAAAACTTCAAAAAGTGGGGATGGGGAGGATGACTTGGGGCAAGGATTGGGTGTGATTTTGAGTTGCAAAAGTGTGAAGAAAAGGGTTAATGGGGATTATATATATAGGGAGGCAAGAAGGGGTTTATTTATAGTAACTCCTTGGAGAGGAATTTAGGGTTTAGGGACCTTTAGGGGTCCTTGTTGTAACTCTAATCAGGTCTAGTGAGGGTGTATTTCTATCAAAATTGATATTTTAAGGGTTAGGATTGATAGGTGTTGATATGTTACACAATTCCCCAAATATTGGGATAATTGACGTTACACGATTTATGTTTTAATGCTAGAAATTGGAGATTTATTGTTTAAATAATGGTTTGAATCCTTGTTATATTGATTCACAAATGTTATTATTAAATTGTTATGGATTTAATGCGTACGTGTGATATATAAAAGTATGCTTAAACGGTTGAAATACAAGTATTTACTAATAATGTTACATGTGTTACATATGTCACATTATGTTGAAATTATGTAACTACTAAATGAATCACACTAAATAATGATTGAATTGATAATGTTTCACATACATAAAGACTTCTAAATGGTTCTCATCAATAAGATGCATGATCGACTAAACATGAAAAACTGGAAATGTTACACCATACACATGTATGGGACAAAACAAGTCGCACTAGAAGAAAAGTCAAAACCTTGAGTGAGACTAGATTAAAGAAGGTATGAGTCGTATGATGTTAATGAGCGTATGACATGTACGCTCGTCAAAACCCTAGTTATGCAACCTATATGTACCTGGACACTAGGAAACCCTAGAGAGAGACTTTTGACTACTGAAAAGGCTATCAGAGGGTTGTTTGAAGAAAGAACACACGAAAAACGAGAAGATTGAAGATCTAAATTTGTGGGAAGCGAAAGATGAGCTCCTAGGTTCATCGTTCTTGTTTCTCCATCCCTAAACTTGTATTTGATGATGATTTTGTTCTTGCTATGCTTTTGTTCATCATGTTTGGTTAAACACCTTTATAATTGTCAGGGTGCGATGATTTGTGGAATGATTTGATGTTTGATTTGTTTTTGGTATGATTTTAGTAACTTTTTATGGATTCAATCTTATGGTGTGTACACGTACATGTTGAGTATTGATTGTGATATTTTGTCATGTGGTTGGATTGATCTTTCTATGAGGTTATGCATGTTAGATTTGATTTCTTCCATCTCTAGGTTATATTGACGTCCATTAACTTAGCGCTTAAAACCTTAATCGGTAAGACATCACTAAACAACATAATTGGTAAGACGTGTAGGCTACCTATAGGAAGGATTTGATTAAAAAAATTTGGAAACTAGTTTAGGTTTTCTATTAGATCGATCTTGATTTGTTCGCAAGTCGCTATGTTCGTAGATTGGTCTCAAACCCAATCAAGAAACCATAATCCATAAGAACCCATGGTAATTCTAGCTTTACCTAACTAGGTCTTGAGATTTGTCTATAGCTTACACTCCTGGTTTGGTTGAATTAACCTGAGTTGATATTAAATTATTAATCCATCTTAGATTGTGTTTGTTGTCCTAAAGTTAGATCTTGAAATAGTTCCATAGACTCATCATCCGCTTATATCATTTTCTACGATGGTTCAATTCCGGATGGTTATTTTCTTCTTACCCCTAGATATCTTCTTATAATATTCAATTGGATTCTTAGTATTCGTATCTATATTCTTAGCTTAAACCATCTTTGCTACATAGATTACATATTGATTGATAAGCCTAGTATTAGAAGCTACCATGTCCAAATGATGAACTCGGTAAACTTATATGAGCAATACTATACAAATGATAGGTACACTTGAATTTTCACATGTGTAGTTAGAATTTTTAGATATTTACTTTTCAAACTAGTTTGTGCATCCTGATAATATTATTGTTACTTTTTGCACACGTCAATGTTCTTCTTGAAAACCACTTACCCCCCCCCCCCCACAACCTTGTTGTAGGAGGAAGATTACTTAGTTCTAATACTTCATTATCATACATTAAATGCATCTCAATGCCCATGGCTTCGATCAATTTATAATATTCAACATCTAAACACTAAAGTAGCAAATTTTTAGTTAGTGGGTTCGCATTGATCCACGAAATAATCTTGAACTTCAAACATGAGAATACCATATATCTCAAGTTTATTTTGACCAACCCTCAAGATCTAAAAAATCTTTAGGTTAATATGATACCTAAACGTCTATAAGCCCATGCTCATTTATTTCTTATGGATTAGTAGTCACATTCTTAGCTACAACAAGTTCTTGTATTTATTAAAGTTACAAATATTTCCACTTGTCCCTATTGAAAGAAATTCTTCTTTTAAAGAGACACCTTGTGATTGATAAATTTTTTTCTTGCCATCATTATAGAAATAATATACTTTTGTTTCTTAGGGCATCCAATGAAAATGCACATTTTGCATCTTAAGTACAACCACGTAACTAATTGTTACACAATAGACCCTTGACAATACTATAGTTACATAATAGACGTTCAACTTATTATCTCTAATTGACTTGTAACAAAGGGTTTCCTATGCTTACCAGCGTAGTTCTTCTATCGGCCATGCGTTGCCCTCAATCTATCCTTAATTTACATAAGTATTTTAGTGGTTTATAGCACCATCTCAGGACTCAATAATTGGTGATTTTCCACGTTAGACCAAAACAATGGTGTTTTGCATTTTCACACCCGGACCAGGCCTCAAATAGTGCAACTTATAATGTTCGTGTGATAACTATTATTAAAAGAAAACTCCATTAATGGTAGATGGTTATCCCAACTTCCATCAAATATGATCACACATGCATGCCCTGAGCATATCCTCTAGTGTTTGAATAGTACACTCGTTTTGCCCATCGGTCTAGCGGTGATAAGTAGTACTTAAGTTTAGACGAATGTCTATTGCTTGTGAAAGCTCTGTTAGGATTGTGCCATGAAAGAGCGATCTCGATTTGACACAATAAAAAATAGCATCCCATATCCAAACATAATCTCATCTATATAAATCTTTGCTAACTGAACTATATCAATGCTTTCTTTGATCGATATGATATGTTCAGACTTGGTCATTCATTCAGGAAACATTAGTGATAAAATCCATCATTATGAGCTCCCATTTCCCTAATGGCAAGTCCATCTACTACTAGTAGCCATATGTTTTGGTGTTTAGCCTTGACATGTAAACACGTCAAGCACCACACGACATATGCAATTATCGATTTTTTTGATTCTGCGTCATTGCTAATTACCCTTTAAATTGTTATACATTTTGTCGCTTCCGGTATAACACTGTCACACTCCAACCGATGGCGGAAACATCGGAGTGAGACGAAATAGATTGCTCGAGACATCATAACACTATTTGCGACAATATTAGAATCAAAACTCATTTCATTTCATAAATCAAATAGTCAATTACAACATAAATCCAAATACAACAAATTCGACAATATTACAACATAAAAACCTAACATTCTAGGTGCGTTTCTATGGCGTCTCTACTAAGTTTTCGTCATGTTCAACATCCTTATCCTGCAACATGTTAAAGTATAAATCAACACAAAAGCGTTGGCGAGTACACAAGTTTTAAATTACATAGCATAAGTATAGAAGAGATTGCTCAAATCCCACATGGCTATTATATACCAGGTAAGCTAGCATGCAATACTAAATGTCAAACTCAAGTGTCCACAAGAATTAAGTGTCCCTCGCCACAAAAGTAACGAGACTATTTATGAATAAGAATAAGCTTAACAATACCCCGACGGGCGGCGTGCTACTCCTATAGCGCTATATATGTTAAGTTTAGGCTAGCTAAGTTAATGACAAGAAGCATTTATGTATCTAAGCATAACAATAAGTATGTATAACGGATTGAGTGTATAAAGTATATTGTGTGTATTGGTGTATTTTGTAAGTTAACATGTTACAACTCAAATTGTGTAAAAGGAAAATGGGTCAAGTGTACTCACGGTTTTGCAAGCTTCCACTTGGTAATTTCGTGAAGAGTGTTGAAGGATGGGACACCGAGTTATCCTACATAAGGAAAACGTAGGCGTGTAAGTATTTGGATGATAACGGAGGATTAGAAATTTAAATACACCAAAGTATGTATACGAAAAAATAATCATCTAGACTTAATACTCGTTTTTGACACTATGAATCCCATTTAGGTCGATGTGTTTTCATGGGTTAAGATATCCATTAGAATCATAACGAGAAGTTAAGTACTTAGGTGATGTAACTTAGTACCATGGCGGACACTCATTCGATTATCATCAAGGTTTCGGTTAGTGTATATATGTATATATACATATTATATAGTATACGTAATAAGAAGATCATATTTATCATGGAAGTTCATAGAAGTCATGCATGGAGGTGGGAGGATAACCTTCCTTTAACGTCTTTCGTATTGTTCACCAATGCACAAGTTGTCACAAGAACAACAGGGATGGCCATGAATAAGTTAAAATGAAAATAAAAGTTGTAGAATATTGAAAATCATCAAGTGAGGTAGTAGATTGTAGGTAGGATAGCCAAGACGTCCAAGTAATCACACACTACCAACCAAGTCTTGTTACAAGAACAAGCTTGGAAGGATACAACACTTGTGGGTTAACACCCTATTAAAACGGAAAGTTTCTTACACTTGTGACAACAAATATGGTGACGTTCCATATCATGGAAAACCTATGAAAACACTCCTAGAGGTGTTCCAAGTTTTAAGAAGAAAGAAAGAGTAAAGAAGTGAAGTAGAGGTGAGTTAGAACTCACTGTGAAAGTCCTAAACTTTCTGGTTAGGAGCTGAGTTTAGAGATGATATTAGTGTTTGTGAGGTACAAAGTGAGTGAAGATTAAGGTGGGTTTTATAGTTGAGGTTAGGGGTGAGTTAGGTGGGAATTTAATGCAAGAAACACACTAAACTAACACACTTTTGCCCAATCCACGAGTTGATTACAACTTTCTGCGGATTGTGCCCTCTGGCGGGCCGCGAGAGACTTAGAGTAAGACGATCGCGGGGCGCGAGAGGCTCCGGGCCAGAAACTTCTTTGATTTTTGTCATTTTTAGTCCCTGAACTTGGTTTTTCCTTTATTTCAAGCTAAAACTTGGTGTTTTGTCATATTTTTAGGTGTTTAACATATATGTAGGTATAATTTGAGTATCGAGTATGTATGTATGAGTATTTGTACATATAACAAGTATCGGTTTGAATGTAAACATGTGTTAAACGATGAATGCATGTAAGACAGGTTTATATCAAGTATGAATTTTATTACGATCAAAGTCTCGGATTACAAGATTGGGAAAAGAAATACGAATGCGATACGAATACAAGTTTCCATAAATTAAAATACGATTACACTTTCTAATTAAGAAAAGTACGAAAAGCGAGGCGTTACAAACACTCCATTTATTTAAATAAAAAATAAAGGATATATTGTAACACCCTGTAAAATCGTGTCCAATAGTATAGTGACACATGTTGTATTTTAAATATAGTCTATTAAAGACCAATAAGGACTAAGGGCACCAACATGCACAAATAGAGCCTCTGAGTGACAGTCTGATGTCAACATGCATAAATAACAGCCTTTGAGTGACTGATATGTCAACATGCTTGAAATTTGGCCTCTGAGTGACTGAACGTCAACATGCCCAGCCTCTGAGTGACATCGGAGTCAACATGCTTATAATAAGCCTCTGAGTGATCCTTTGTGAAGTCCTAACTCTCATACGTGCCATTTGTTGGACGAGAGGGTTCAATTTTTGTAATATGTGAAAGTTGGATGATGGAGGGATTAAAAGTGTCAACATGTTAATTCTACCTCTGATTGACCTTTTAAATGAATCAATAATGTCCGGACATAATCCCGGGTATGCCAAATATTGGCTACGGAGGGCTAAAAGTGCCAAAAAGGTGTTTTAGAGAGGTTTAATGGGTTTTAAAAGTTAAGGGGCTAAAATGTCAAATTTTGAAACTGGCCATGCGGCGGTCGTGGGCCGCGAGAGACCAGACCTGGGTCTCTCGCGGGGCGCGAGAAGCCCTCTGCTGCAGAATATTTGTTTGGCAGCCAAGCAAATCTCCAAAAACCATTTACTCGAAACCATGGCTTCCCAAACTGCTATGCCACGTTTTGGGACACTTATAAGCTTCCTCTTACACCCCTAAACACCTAGCTTCACCTCCTTTGAGCTCTCCAACTATAAATAGGTGCTTAAGTTTACCATCCCAACTTGCACCTTTCTCATTTATTCACTCTTTTCCCTCCTTTGGAAGTTCCTAGCTAAAAGGAGCATCCAACATAGTTCTTTTGCACCTTAGGAATCACTGGTAAGTGTTCCTTCTTTGTGCATTTTCGTTTATAAGCTTTTATAGCCAAAAGTCAAGCGTTTTACGGAAAACGCTTTGACTTTCGATTAAGACCATTATGGTCCAACCATTGTTCGAAATGAACATGGCTAAGTGATTGTAATAAGGTAGGTGTTAGTCCCGATAAAGGGCACCTCCTGAAGATCATGTTTGCTAGACCAATTGACGGGTCAAAGTTAAGTTATTAAAAAGCCAAACAGGCCATTTTTTTGAAAAATCATAAATTGATCTTATATATGTTATAAAACCTGTTTTGACACTTAAACAACATGGTAATAATTATTAGAACATGCAAGAACATGTTCGGCTCATCCATGTTCTAGGGTCGGTTCGCAACCGAAAGTCGCAAAGTTTGACTTCTGCTTTGACTTTCGATTCTGACCCGATTTAGATTAGTTACCTACTGATCTAAAGTTGAATTATGATCATAATATAATGTAGCATAACCCTCTGAGGTTATATTACATGATCATAATCAGAATCCAAGTTTATGCGCAAGTTCCATAATTATGCCATCTTTGACCAAAATGCCCTTTTTGCATAAAACAAGGTTTCAAATAGTAATGAACTTGAAAATGAGTTTCCTACTGATGTAATATTATAATTATAAGTAGGATTATTTGGGATGTTAAACCAAGTTATAAATTGAGTTTGCAAGCAAGTCCTTAAACTATGTCGATAAATGACGATTTTAGCCCCTATGGCTCATAAAATGGTTTTAATCAAATATTTTCAAGGTATATCATTTACCTACTGATATGTTACATTAAATAACATATTTAGAACATTTTAATCTGACCTTAACATCAGTTTTCATAAACATCGCTTAAAGACGTCACTTTACGACATAAGCGCCGTTTCGGCGCATAGTATGGTTTTAAACCATATTATTGATCAAGACTTGATACCTACTGATTTTCAAACTTATTTTAAACATATTTACAGTAGGTACATGTTATAAACTCATAATCCCAAATAATTCATAAACTATGTGTAATGACCAAAATGCCCCTTCGGTGCATAGTTTGGTCATTAAAGGTGAATTACACATGTAATTGGTATCCTACTAATAGTATATCATAAATAAAATATTTTTCTAGAATACTTATGATGATAAACTTAAAATATATTCAAGTTCCTTTTATACGGTGTATAATTACCGAAATGCCCTTATGAGGCATAATTTCGTTTTAAAACCTTAACGGGCATATAAGTTAATATCCTATTGATATCTTAACTTATTTAAAATATAATGGCATATCGAACTTGTCCATGACTTAACTGGTTACCCGATATCGCTAATATGCGCACGGTTACGTATATGTAACAATTTTTCAGAAATTAACCGAAACGGGTTTAACCTTGTCATTTAAGTCTCAAAATCCAGAATGTTTATAGTTTATCCATATTATACAAGTCAAGGTACTTGTTGGGATCAAACTACATTCTATCCAATCATCGTTTAATCTAGCGTCATACGTTTTGATCAAGTACGCTGGTCGGTCTAAGTCTATGACTTAAATAAGACTATTAGTATTTAATTGGTTAGTTTATGCCATAATCCAGACTAGAGACTTGCAGGTAAATGCTATCTGCACTTAGTCCTTTTTGTGTACGGCTGAGTTTTTAAAAATTTATAGAAGACTAGCTCAGGTAAATACTCTCGACCTATTTCCCCTATACGGGCTTGGGTTACGATAAATTATTACCGCTTAGTCGGAAATGGGATTCAATCGAACGCCGGTTCGGGGATAGTAAATCCGCATATTCTGTTTTAATCAGTTTCGTGTGATAATTTAAACATCGGGGGTTAACTACCGTGTCCTGGATATCCTCGGTTCATTACAATAGAAATGGCCACGACCTTAGCGCGGGTGTAGGCATACATTCGGTTTGTAATAGTAATTTTACTCCAAGACTTCCGTTGTGCCGTGTTTAATTGACTATGATGATTATCAAGTGACGTCACGATACTCCCCACCCGGGCCAACCGGTGTATGGATTTCGGATTGGAAAACAGGGGTGTGACAGGTTGGTATCAGAGCCAACGTTTGAGAGAATGAAACACTAGCCTTTTGTGTTTAATCTCAAACTTACACGAGCACATTCCTTAGACTTCCGAGTCTAGGCATTGACCTAGGATTACTCATTTCATTATTAAGATATTAGTATGTTTTGAATTGATTTTTAACAGGAAAATGCCGCCACGTGTACGAGGACAAAGTGGAAGAGGAAAAGGTCCAATGAGGGGAGGACCATCGGGACGCATCCCTCCTCAACCTCACAACTCAGATGCTTACCAAGAATCAGGAGATTCATCTCATTGGCAACCAGCGAGACGTTCAGTTTCTAATAGACACTCGCCCTCACATTCCCAAAATTCTTACCACTCTCACCACTCTTATCATTCACACCATTCTCACCATTCTCATTCTCATCACTCTTACCATGAAGAATTTAACCCTAACCATTACTTTAACACACCTCCAGCGGATCAAAATCAGTTGGACCAGCCAAACCCTATGGACGAGGACTCCAACCCAGAGATGCCGCCGTCGGGAATAAATATGGATCCCATTGAAATTTCAAGCGATCCAAACTCATATGCCGGATCGCTGCCACCTTTGCCCAACTCCTACCCCATAATTCAAGAGGACCCACAAATGGGTGGACCCTCTAATGTTTCACCTATAGTGGAACCAACACCAACACCTGTTGTCCAACCACCACCATCGGGTTATACTAACCCAATCCCCACATATCCAGACACGTCTGGATATGATCCATTTAAGCCATCTACACTGGTAGACTATCAAGCATGGTCGCAAGACCCCTACATGCAGGCAGTTATGCACAACACACTTTACCCATTTCCTTTCCCACCTACTTATCCACCGACTGGATATCCAACTTATGGATACCAGTATCCGGTTATGCCACAACCACAACCTCCACTACCACTTGAGGCCATTAATCAGGCCTTGGAATGAATGAAAGAAATGCAATAACAAGCGGAGAAAACGGAGAAGAAGACAAACAAGTTCTTCAAGAAACTCTCCAAATTGGTCAAGGTAAAGAATGACGAGTGAAGTCTCTTCTAATTATATGTAGTCCCTGCGAGGACATTGTTGTTTCTTTAGTCCTTGCGTGGACATTTTATTTCCTTTAAGTCCTTGCATGGACAAGTTTATTTCATTTTTCTAGTATTGTAATTTCTAATTTAGAAATTAATGAAGTACTTTTAGAATTATATATATGTAAATCATCCTCTTGAAAACGGGTGTCTCGATTTTATTCGAAATTTATGCTCTGCTATATAATTCCAAAAGATCTTAATGGATTGATTATGCCAAGTGGCGTAGACCACATATTGGCCAAGAAATGATAGTTAAGTACGAAGGGGTCTTCTATCAGGATAGTTAAGGGAAATTATTCTTCTATCCAGGGGTAAGGGACTAGGTCCAAACCTCCAAGGTCGTTAAGGTCGAAGGTGACCGGGACCATTATACTTTTATGCAACATTAAGTAATGTTCATACTTTTGGTAGTGTGACTTGAGGAACCACACTAGCCATCTAAGGCTGATATACCATATACATCTGATATGATGTAGGCCAATGACCCCAATTATTGTCCGACGGGACAGGCTGATATGCCATATACATCTGATATGATGTAGGCCAATGTGCCCAATTATTGTCCAACGGGACAGGTTGATATGCCATATACATCTGATATGATGTAGGCCAATGTGCCCAATTTATGTCCAACGGGACAGGCTGATATGCCATATACATCTGATAAGATGTAGGCCAATGTGCCTAATTTATGTCCAACGGGACAGGCTGATATGCCATATACATCTGATATGATGTAGGCCAATGTGCCCAATTTATGTCCGAAGGAACAGGCTGATATGCCATATACATCTAATATGATGTAGGCCAATGTGCCCAACTTATGTCCAATGTAACAGGCTGATATGCCATATGTATTATGTCCTAAGTGACAGGCTGATATGCCATATATATATATATATATATATATATATATATAAGGTCCAATGTGACTGGCCAATGTGCCCAATTATTATGTCCATTAGGGACAAGCCCATGAGCTTTATAATTGTCAATTATGACAATGACAGTTGTGACATTGCGATCCACTATCCAGTAATATATGGACTACGTCCAAATTGTAATTTGCCTATGATGGTCCTATTAAGACCTAGGCCAAATATAGTTATGTTAAGCCTAAGAGTTGTGATGTTATTCACACTAGTATAGGCAATGGATTGTTATATCCAATGATGAAAGCCGATATGGCTGTTATACCATGGCTAAATGAAGTTTTATTGGTATATAGAACCCAAGACTTAAAATATGGCTAACTCAAATGAAGCATAAAATAGCCACAGGAATGTAGAATCTAACAAAGCTGAAAACAAAGATATTAATGATGATAATTTTCAAGCTCGCATTGATGCGGCTGTCGAAAAGACCATGGGAAAAAGCTAAGAGAGTCGAGTGCCACTAGCTCTAGACCCTTATCTATTCCACCATCTTCAGCTCATAGGGAGAGCTCCGTTCACTCTTCAAATGCGAAGAGTGAACCAAAGAAAATAGATCTTACTGAAAAGTTCCGGTTTATCAAAGACGGATGTACCTATAAGTATTTTGTCTCTTGTAAACCCCGAGACTTTAACAAGGAGAGAGGAGCTGTAGAAGCCTTAAAGTGGCTAGACGAGATGGAGACGATAGTAGATATCAGCAACTGTGCTGATAAGGATGTGGTCAAGTATGTATCACAATCCTTCAAAGGCGATGCCCTAATATGGTGGAAGGCCATGATCTAGTCTACAGGAAAAGTACACCTGTATAATTTGGGATGGTCCAAATTTGTGGACCTTGTAAAGGAAACTTACTACCCACCTCATGAGGTGGAGAAGTTAGAGACAGACTTTTTGTCTCTTTTAATGAAAAACCTAGATTGTCGGAAGTACGTTTCTGACTTTAACTCCCTATCTAGGTTAGTTTCCTATTAATCACCCTCGAATCCAAACGCATTGCGCATTTCATAAATGAGTTGGCGCCCGAAATAAAGGGCATGGTAAAGGCTGCTCAGCCTAGTACCTATAGGTCCGCTGTAGACCTATCTCTTTCCCTCACCCTTGATCTGGTAAGACAAAGGTAAGTTAGGACTGAAACTGACGGAAAGAGGAAACGGGAGGATAATAACTCCCAAAGATTTAAAAAGAAAGGAAATTTGGGGTTCAAGAAGAACCAGCATGCGTCTAATGACAAACCCCTATGCAAGAATTGTAAATATAGGCATTGGGGACCGTGTAGTATAAATCCACAAACCAAACCCTGTGGTATCTGCAAAAGAAGAGGACCTTAGATTGCAAGGATCTTAAGGATGCAGTTTACTATAACTGCAATGAAAAAGGGCATATAACGTACAATTGCCCCAAGAAACCCAAAAGTAATGATGCAAAGCTTGGAGAGGCCAAGAAAGGGAATGCTCGTGCTTTTCAAATAAATGCAAGAGAAGCTGTTAATGACGACAATGTCATAACAGGTACTTTCCCATTAATGATATTTATGCTAGAGTTCTTTTTTATTCGGGTGCAGATAGATCTTTTGTTAATCATAAGTTTAGTAAACTATTAAACCTGCCCATAAGAACTCTAGATAAAACTTATGAGAAAGAACTTGTTGATGGAACGATAGAATCCACATCTTCCATTCTTGATGGATGCTCTATATCCATTAAGAATCATTCCATCCCTATCTCTCTTCTGCCAATGAAATTGGCAGGGTTTGATATTGTCTTAGTCATGGATTTGTTATCCCATAACCAAGCCCGCATTGTCTGTGATAAAAAGCTCATCGAAATTAAAACCCCATCTGGTAAAATGATCACCATCCCCGGAGACTCACACTATGGACTGCCAGACAAGGTGTCGTTATTTAAGGCATCCAAGTGTTTGAGAAGAGGCTGTGTTATCTACATGGCACAAGTAACCATCAATGAACCTAAGCCGAATCTTGAAGATCAACCAATTATCTCGGAGTATCCCGATGTTTTCCCTGAGGAATTACCAGGCCTACCTCCAGATAGACAAGTGGAGTTCAAGATTGATATTATACCAGGATCAGCACCCGTAGCTAGAGCTCCATATAGGCTAGCACCAACCGAGTTGAAGGAATTGAGGACACAGCTAGACGAACTTTTGGAGAAAGGCTATATTCAGCCCAGTTCCTCACCTTGGGGAGCTCCTATCCTCTTTGTTAAAAAGAAAGAAGGTTCGATGCGGATGTGCATTGACTACCGTGAGCTGAACAAGTTAACAATTAAGAATAGATATCCTCTGCCCATGATCGACAATTTGTTTGACCAACTTCAAGGGGCTAGTTATTTCTCCAAGATTGATTTGATTTCAGGATATCATCAATTGAAGGTTAGGAGTGAATATGTTCCTACGACAGCCTTCAGGACCCGCTATGGTCATTTTGAATTCCTGGTGATGCTTTTTGGACTCACAAATGCACCAGCAGCATTCATGGATCTTATGAATAGAGTCTGCAAGCCATATTTGGATAAGTTTGTCATTGTCTTTATAGAAGACATTCTTATCTATTCTCGTAATCAAGCTGATCATGAGAAGCATCTTCGGTGCATCCTAGAATTATTAAGACAAGAGAAACTTTATGCAAAATTCTCTAAATGCGAATTTTGGCTTAGAGAAGTCCAATTCCTTGGACATATGGTAAGTGAGCGTGGTATCCAAGTGGATCCCGCTAAAATAGAAGCCATTTTAAATTGGGAAGTACCCAAAACCCCATCGGAAATTCGTAGTTTTCTAGGATTGGCCGGTTATTATAGGAGGTTCATTGAGAACTTTTCAAGAATAGCCACTCCTTTAACTACCTTAACCCGAAAGAATGTTAAGTATAATTCGGGTCCAAAGCAACAAGAATCTTTTGAGATTCTAAAACACAAGTTGAGCAATGCACCTGTGTTATCTCTACCTGAGGGTATTGAGAATTTTGTTGTTTATTGTGATGCATCACACACCGGTATGGGTTGTGTGCTAATGCAAAATGGCAAAGTAATTGCCTATGCATCACGACAACTAAATGTGCATGAAAGGAATTACACCACCCACGAATTGGAGTTGGGTGCCGTTGTATTTGCACTAAAACTGTGGAGACATTACTTGTATGGCAAAAAGTGTGTTATATACACTGACCGTAAAAGTCTCCAACATCTCTTCAATCAAAAAGAGTTGAACATGCGACAACGCCGATGGATGGAAATGCTTAATGATTATGATTGCGAAATTCGCTACCATCCAGGCAAGGCAAATGTAGTTGTCGACGCCTTAAGTCGCAAGGAAAGGGTTAAACCTATTAAGATTAACGCCAAGAGCATTGAGCTTAGAAATAGCTTAAGTGAGAAGCTATTTGGTGCGCAAAAACAAGCCCTGTTAGAGGCTAATATCCCTAATGAGGGATTAGGTGGAACTATTAATCAGTTAGCGCGTGGAGGACTTAGAGATCTAATCCTCCAAGAAGCGCAAAATTCAAGATACTCGGTTCACCTGGGTGGTGACAAGATGTATCAAGACTTGAAGAAGAATTATTGGTGGATGGGTTTGAAGAAATCCATAGCCACTTATGTAGCTAAGTGTCTGACGTGTTCGCAAGTTAAGGCCGAACATAAAAAACCGTCAGGACTTCTACAACAGCTTGAGATTCCCACCTGGAAATGGAAAATGGTAACTATGGACTTAATTACCAAGTTACCTAAGACCAAAAGTGGAAATGACACTATTTGGGTCATTGTAGACAGACTGACTAAGTCAGCTCATTTCTTGCCAATCAAAGAAATGTATAATTCAGATAAATTGGCTAAGTTGTATGTGGACAAGATTGTGTCCCTACATGGTGTGCCGGTATCTATTGTATCTGACAGAGATACTAGATACACATCTCACTTTTGGAAAAGTTTCCAACAATCATTAGGCACACGATTAAACTTTAGTACGGCTTACCATCCGCAGACTGATGTTCAAAGTCAGCGTACTATTCAAACTTTAGAAGACATGCTTCGGGCATGCGTGATTGATTAGGTGGAAGTGGGGATGACCACTTACCCCTAATAGAATTCTCCTACAATAACAGTTATCATACTAGCATCAAGGCTGCTCCTTTGAGGCCTTGTATGGGAGAAAGTGTCGAACGCTCGTATGTCGGGCAGAAGTTGGGGAAGCCCAACTATCAGGACCTGAGATTGTCCTGGAGACCACGGAAAAGATTGTGCAAATCCGTGATCGTCTCAAAGCTGCCAGAGATAGGCAGAAGAGCTATGCTGACAAGAGGCGTAAACCTCTTCAGTTCCAAGTAGAGGACAAAGTCATGCTGAAAGTATCACCCTGGAAAGTGTGATGCGTTTTGGAAAGAAGGGCAAGTTAAGCCCTAGATATATTGGACCATTCGAGATAGTCGAATGTGTTGGAACTATAGCTTATAAGCTCAGGTTGCTAGAAGAGCTTAGTGGAATCCATGATGTGTTCCACATCAGTAACCTTAAGAAATGTCTAGCCGATGAGTCGCTAGCAATGTCGCATAAAGATGTGCAAATAGATGAAAACCTGAGGTTTATTGAGAAACCAATATCGATCGAGGATCAACAGGTTAAGAAGCTCCGAAGAAAAATGATACCTGTAGTAAAGGTTAAGTGGGACGCTTTTAGAGGTCCCGGGTATACATGGGAGTTTGAGTCCACTATGCGACAAAAGTACCCGCATCTTTTTGAATAAAATCTCGAGGACGAGATTTCTTTTAAGGGGGTGAGGATGTAACACCTTGTAAAGACTAATAAGGACTAAGGGCGTCAACATGCTCAAATAGAGCCTCTGAGTGACAGTATGATGTCGACATGCATAAATAACAGCCTCGAGTGATTGATATGTCAACATGCTTGAAATTTGGCCTCTGGGTGACTGATACGTCAACATGCCCATCCTCTGAGTGACATCGGAGTCAACATGCTTATAATAAGCCTCTGAGTGATACTTTGTGAAGTCCTAACTCTCATACGTGCCATTTATTGGACGAGAGGGTTCAATTTTTGTAATATGTGAAAGTTGGATGATGGAGGGATTAAAAGTGTCAACATGTTAATTCTACCTCTGAGTGACATTTTAAATGAATCGGCAATGTCTGGACATAATCCCGGGTATGCCAGATATTGGCTACGGAGTGCTAAAAGTGCCAAAAAGGTGTTTTAGAGAGGTTTAATGGGTTTTAAAAGTTAAGGGGCTAAAATGTCAAATTTTGAAACTGGGCATGCGGCGGTCGCGGGCCACGAGAGATCAGACTTGGGTCTCTCGCGGGGCGCGAGAAGCCCTCTGTGGCAGAATATTTGTTTGGCAGCCAAGTAAAGCTCCAAAAACCATTTACTCGAAACCATGGCTTTCCAAACTGATATGCCACGTTTTAGGACACTTGTAAGCTTCCTCTTACACCCCTAAACACCTGGCTTCTCCTCCTTTGAGCTCTCCAACTATAAATAGGTGCTTAAGTTCACCATTCCAACTTGCACCTTTCTCATTTATTCACTCTTCTCCCTCCTCTGGAAGTTCCTAGCTAAAAGGAGTATCCAACATAGTTCTTTTGCACCTTAGGAATCACTGGTAAGTGTTCCTTCTTTGTGCATTTTCGTTTATAGGTTTTTATAGCAAAAAGTCAAGCGTTTTATGGAAAACGCTTTGACTTTCGATTAAGACCATTATGGTCCAACCATTGTTCGAAATGAACATGGCTAAGTGATCGTAATAAGGTAGGTGTTAGTCCCTATAAAGGGTACCTCCTGAAAATCACGTTTGCTAGACCAATTGACGGGTCAAAGTTAAGTTATTAAAAAGCCAAACAGGCCATTTTTCGGAAAAATCATAAATTGATCTTATATATGTTATAAAACCTGTTTTGACACTTAAACAACTTGGTAATAATTATTAAACATGTAAGAACATGCTCGGCTTGTCAATTTCGGTTCTAGGGTCGGTTCGCAACCGAAAGTCGCAAAGTTTGACTTCTGCTTTTACTTTAATTCTGACCCGATTTAGATTAGTTACCTACTGATCTAAAGTTGAATTATGATCATAATATAATGTAGCATAACCCTATGAGGTTATATTACATGATCATAATCCGAATCCAAGTTTATGCGCAAGTTCCATAATTATGCCATCTTTGACCAAAATGCCATTTTTGCATACAACAAGGTTTCAAATAGTAATGAACTTGAAAATGAGTTTCCTACTGATGTAATATTATAATTATAAGTATGATTATTTGGGATGTTTAACCAAGTTATAAACTGAGTTTGCAAGCAAGTCCTTAAACTATGTCGATAAATGACGATTTTAGCCCCGGTGGCTCATAAAATGGTGTTAATCAAATATTTTCAATATTAAATAACATATTTAAAACATTTTAATCTGACCTTAACATCAGTTTTCATAAACATCGCTTAAAGACGTCACTTTACGACATAAGCGCCGTTTCGGCGCATAGTATGGTTTTAAACCATATTATTGATCAAGACTTGATACCTACTGATTTTAAAACTTATTTAAACATATTTACAGTAGGTACATGTTATAAACTCAGAATCCCAAATAATTCATAAACTATGTGTAAAATGACCAAAATGCCCCTTCGGTGCATAGTTTGGTCATAAAAGGTGAATTACACGTGTAATTGGTATCCTACTAATATTATATCATAAATAAAATATTTTTCTAGAATACTTATGATGACAAACTTAAAATATATTCAAGTTCCTTTTATACGTGTATAATTACCGAAATGCCCTTATGAGGCATAATTTCGTTTTAAAACTTAACGGGCATATAAGTTAATATCCTATTGATATCATAACTTATTTAAAATATAATGGCATATAGAACTTGTCCATGACTTAACTGGTTACCCGATATCGCTAATATGCGCACGGTTACGTATATGTAACAATTTTTCAGAAATTAACCGAAACGGGTTTAACCTTGTCATTTAAGTCTCAAAATCCAGAATGTTTATAGTTTATCCATATTATACAAGTCAAGGTACTTGTTGGGATCAAACTACATTCTATCCAATCATCGTTTAATCTAACGTCATACGTTTTGATCAAGTACGCTAGTCGGTCTAAGTCTATGACTTAAATAAGACTATTAGCATTTAATTGGTTAGTTTATGCCATAATCCAGACTAGAGACTTGCGGGTAAATGCTATCTGCACTTAGTCCTTTTTGTGTATGGCTGAGTTATTAAAAATTTAAAGAAGACTAGCGGTAAATACTGTCGGAAATGGGATTCAATCGAACGCCGGTTTGGGGATAGTAAATCCGCATATTCTGTTTTAATCAGTTTCGTTTGATAATTTAAACATCGGGGGTTAACTACCGTGTCCTGGATATCCTCGGTTCATTACAATAGAAATGGCCACGACCTTAGCGCGGGTGTAGGCATACACCCTATAGACGCTCAATTATGCATTCCCACAAGGTTGGGAGGAATTGAATCTTTCGTGAGTCCAAAGTGGTGTGTACGTTAATTTTGTCTCGGTCTCCGTACTGGGCCCCGTATGTATGACAAACTGGTAAATCTGTTAACAAGGTTGGACGGTCAATTAACCCAAGTTATAAAATATTTTGTGCTGATACGCACTTAAAACATTTTTGGAATGTTTTCAAAATGAGTCAGTTGGGTGTATTTACCAGCGAAAGCTGACGTATTATCAAAAGACTAAACTACAGGTACAATACGAAAATAGGCCGAAGGTGCTCGGTAGTGATAGAGGATCTTGCAAATCCTAAATCTACCCAAAGTCTATTTTGTAGTCTTTCTTGTACAATTTACGATCCGCCTGTGGATCTTCTATTACGAGCCTGTATATTATTTTGTATTTTCAAATGTTCGGTTTGGAATAGTAATTTTACTCCAAGACTTCCGTTGTGTCATGTTTAATTGACTATGATGATTATCAACTGACGTCACGATACTCCCCACCCGGGCCCACCGGTGTATGGATTTTGGATTAGAAATCCGATGTGTGACATATACCAATTTCCATTTTATTGTATGGATTAAATTTAATTAAATTAATTGGGGGTTAGGGCCTCGATTAGGAAAATGTGTGGAAAGCCCCTAACGGGCAAATAAGACCATTCACATGAGAGTATTTAAAGAACAAGGCAACTCTAAAGCTTCATTTTGGGCTCTTCATCTCGGTCATTCTGGAGAAAGGAGAAAGTCTAGAGAGAAAGCCTGTTTAGTCCGGTTTTGAAAGGAGATCGAATGGAAACAAAGAGGAGCTGCTTATGGTTCGATTTTGAGCAGAAAGATAAGTATTTGAAGCTATTTCAGTGGTTAACAAAAAGCTTAAACTCATATTATGGGGTTTCGATCGATTCAAGGTTAGCTATATGTTAAAGGTGACATGTTATCTTGTGTTTATAGTCATTCAGGACCTATATGATGCTTGTGATACGTTTTGGGTCATAAAGTATCGATATTGGCAAAGATATGATGAGAGAGAAACACTGAGTCGCCATTAATGGCGATTAGGGTTGTTGTTTGAGGGTGCAACCTAGCGTGAGTGAAACCTATAATAAAAGGGCACAAAGTTGGTGAACGCAATCCTTGGGGCAAAACTCTTTGGAGTGCAACACTTAGGAGCGCAACCTTGTGGAAAGGAAGCTTGGTTTTGCCTATGGGGTCACATGCAACGCTAAGAGTGGGTGCATCCACGATGCGTCTATGGCTTGGCACACAACCTAGCATTATGTCAATTGCAAGTATGGTTCTGACATATAGTTGACCAGTTTCTCTTGTGATCTTTATCACATTAGCTAGGGGTCATGAAAGTACAATGCTCGGTAAGTACTTACCTGCTCAGGTGAGTTTCCAGACTCCTTTTTACTTTACTATTTTGGGGTGGTATGCATACTCGGTAAGGTTTCTTAATAGATTATTATGTTTAAAATGCGATAAAGTATGTTAAAGCTTGCTAAAGCAATTATAAAGTTTTAAAGTGTTAAAAAGTTAAAGCGATAATGTATAGGTTATCAAAGTATGCATGTTGCATTGGGTAAAGGTTAAAGGAGGCTTATTATGTCTAAAGTAACACCAGTGTCTAAAGTAACACAGAAGCCTCAACGGCATCAAAGGAATGTTGTGGCTATAAAGCGTCTAAAGTAATGATGATGCCTAAAGTAACACCGTGACTATGGATAAAGGGGTATTGCGTTTGTGGCTTGCTAGTGGTTGACCAACTGCATATAGTATACTTTCATATAATCGTTTATAATTACAGTTAACATTGTTTGTGATAAAGAACTATGCTTTTTGCTTATTGTAAAAGTTACATGATTATCACATGTGCTTCAATTGTTTATGTGCCTTATGTTAGTTAAGGTTTAAGGATGCCTAATACACTAGAAATCACTTAACGTAGTTGACTTTTAGTATGCACATCAGATCAATGGAAATTGGCTACTGGAGAGGATGGCACCCGTAAAGGCTTCTAGCTGACACTAGCCTCCTATTTTGTGTAAACTGATGTTTTCTTTTAAGATAGTAACTTGGCTTGTAATTGGATCTTATATTTATTAACTTTTTGTTGTGTGTAAATGAAATTTATGGTTTTGAACTATTTGCCAAAATATCAATCCAACAGCAGAAAAAAATGTTTGGGTTATTTCATCCCGAATGTATCATGTGCTTTGACTTATGGGCTTCTTTGAGAATCCTTTCTCATAAACCATCAAGCATGGAATCCAAATTATGTTACCCAAACATAGGATCTCATGTGCTCCTTTTACTAATTGATAAACCATTCCAGCCATTTCTTCACTTCCAAGGTTTTCTTCTTTTCTTGCTTCTAATTGCGCATCTTTGATTGCATTGATTATAGTTAAACTCTTATGTGTGGTGTTCAATGTATATATAGAACTATTACTACATGAACCATTTATTTCAATCTCATAGATTCCGTTATTAGATCATGCCTCAAAATAGAATACAACAAGCATATAAGTTAGAATGTTTCCATCATTGAATCCAAAAGACTAACGTTATTCATACAAGTGAGAAACTAAAATAATATTCATAATCAAACCATGAACATATTGTTAACTACAATCACTTGATAACAATATTGGATATTGTCCAATAACTTTAATCGTAACATTTGCTCCATTGCCAACATGAAGCTCCGAATCGCCTCCCCTTAGTTTTCTAACTTTTTAGTTCCAATAAATAATCGCAAATGTTAGTACTACACCTAGTGTCAAATACAAATGGGTTATTAGAGAAAGAAAATAATTCTATCATACATATGCGTAAAGTGCTAGCCTTACCAAATTTGCCCTTTTTCAACTTTGTAAGGTATGTCAGGCAGTTTTTCATCCAATGAATTGGCTACCCGCAATGGAAGCATTTGGGGTCCTTAGGGAGATTTTATGGGCTTTCACTACTTGTTTCGGAGCAACTAATTTTCCCATGATAACAACCGTGCCATTTAGCTTTGTATTTGGCTTCTTTATCTTCTCATCTTGAATCATCACCACCTTAGAAGTCTTACTGAATATGGTCATCTCGGCGATCTTAATCATAGAATGATACTCCCAAAGCAACCTCCCAACCACTCGTATTAAAGTTCATGATGAAATGATCAAATGATGATTTAAGTGGTGAGCTGAGGACTAAATTAGTCGCAAGGTCACTCCTTAAACGAGAACTTCTTTAAGACGATCGATGTAGCTATTCATTTTCAAGACGTGATAGCTAATTGAGTGCCCTGTGCTTCTAACAACTATAGAGAGCTTTTATGGCCTCGTATCACTTGTGACTTGCTTGATGTTAGAACATATTCTTTAGTAGCACAATCATGTTGTATGTCGTATGGAACTCAAAATCTCTTTGCAGACCTAACACCATATGTCACACCCCGACCCGCAGCGGAATAAAAGTCGAGGCATGATTGGGTTATCACCAAAGCTCATGATATTTACTAAGAAGTTTCATATTTATAAAATTACAAATTTAAATATCCAATAAACAAAATTCATACAAATACAAAAACAAAAAACAAATCTAAATGTTTATTCCGACGCAATAACTTGTTTATTCTTCTAGCCATCCTAAGTGTTTCTTTCCTCAACTGGATCACCTATATCATGTGTAAAACAGGGGAGATTTTGGGTCAACAAAAGTTGGCGAGTGAACCTTGATAAAACATTTTAAATAATTGCTTGTTTTATTTATTAAAGAAAATTCGTGCATAAATCACATGTGAGCAAATATATATATGTAAACAATCACAAACCACATTGAATGAATATATGACATGAATGATAATGTATTTGAGATCAAGGCTCAACCAAACGGAGCCGATCTAATGAGGCACCTGATGCTCAACCCGTATCCCACGAGGAACTGATAGGCCTAATGAAATGAGTGCACTGAAATGATAAATTAAATCCACATATAAACCACACAACAAGCAATTCACTTTGATCACAAAATGATATAAGCACAAGTGTTTAAATTAAATAAAGGAATGGTACGACACATGATACACCCCAAAACGTGATTAAAACGGGGAATTTGTAGAGATTCACTCATCTTGGGTGCGTATTCTTGAATGGTAAGGAGAGCGCACGAGTTGAAAAATTAATCAACGAGAAAGTACTAACCTAGAAACAACAACGCGATAACTTGATAAATAAGTAAACTATTATTTAGGTTATAACCTTTTGTTTAGGTTTTTAGATTATTTTTGTGAGTTTTAATGATATATTAAACCCTTGGGAAATATATATATATATTTTTAATTGATTTAAATTAATAGGCCAATAAAGTAAATATTATAACAAAATAAAAGATAAAATAATATAAAAAAAGATGTCAGACTGACAGGGCTTGTCAGTCGGCCGGTTTAATCGCTTTAAAGCATGCGTGCGGTGAGGCTCGAACTCGTGACCTCTCGGTTGCGTGCACGCAACTCTTCCAACTGAGCTACGTGTCTAACCCGTTAGATACTGGATTTTTATTATATTTATATACTTATTAAGAAATTCCTGATTTAATTTAATTAAAAAGGTTTTTAAAGCTAGTCGGTTTGCGTGAAGAGTGGGTTTCGAACCCGTGACCTGGAGCCGGTTGTGCACCCAGCCCTACCAGTTGGGCTGGGTGTCTAACCTGTATATTGTTGGACTGTTATTAACTTTAACAACTTACTGAAGGGTATATGGTTTAGTTTTTTTTTTTAAGGATTTTGTTATATCAGGGAATCGATGTGGTTGCAGGAATCGAACTCGGTATCACTAGTGTAAATTGCACATAGTCCACCACTGGACTGTGTGTCTAACCCGATTAAAACACCAAATTTTATTTCTCTTATAAACTTATCGACTTCATCTTCTCTATTTAAATAAACCCAAACTTTACCCGCCTGAAAACAATTCTTAATTCATTCTGTTTTATTAATCGATTGCATAGGATATTATTCACGAATGCTTAAAAAATTTGAAAGAAAAGCTACCGTTTGAACAAAACCGGCGGCGGATGGTGGTTCTGGCGACGTGCAGAACTCTGGCGACGTCCAGAACTCCGGCGACGGGCTGCGTCACTTGATCAAAGAGTAGAATAGATTTCGAGAGGAGATGAGCGAGTTCGATTGTGTGGTAATGACTAGTATTTATAGATGAAACAGGGAGGTTCGATTTCGTCAATTTGGAAGCAGTTACGGTGATTGATGATGACAGCCAAACTGATTTGGGGGTTGCCAAAATAGATCCCGAGCCAACTGTCGGAGGATTCAATTCAAAAAGGAAGGCGCGTCTTCGGTTGTGGCCATTGTTGCAGGTTCGATTTCAGATTCAACATAAAAGGTTTAGGTTTCAAATATATACACAACTTGTGTGTGTAGTTCAGTGGTATTTGTAGCGTGTGTGTGACTGGGGGAACCCGGGTTCGACTCTGGTTCACCCATTTATTTTTAAAACCGTTTTACCTTCTTTGTTTTTATTATTATAAATAATTATTAATTAGTTGATTTGTTTTTCTTGATTAATAGATTAAATATTTAAATTTTATTTATAAAATTTATTTTTTTAACATTTAATTTAACCATTATATATAAATAAATACTAAACACGAAAACAAATTATTATTTTTTTGGTAAAAGAGGCGGGCTTTCGAAACCCGATTTACACAAATGTTACTGTATCCCCTACTTTTAGAAATTTCGTCCCGAAATTTAAGTAGTAGTTTTAACCGGGAAAAGATGCGGGTACTTTTCGCGCATTGAGTCTTCATGTTCCCAAGTAAACTCAGGTCCTTGTTTTGACTCCCAACGTACCCTGACGATTGGAACGACTTCGCCTTAAGCGCTTCTCGCCGAAATCCATGATTTCTACTGGTCTTTCGACGAAGTGCATCGGTTCATCGACTTGAATGTCTTCTAGAGGAATATGGAGGTTTTCCTCGGCGAGGCACTTTTTCAAGTTTGATGTAACATTTGTCAAAAACGGGTTTCCAAAACCCGATCCGTTTTGTAATCGAATATCAAGTTATAAAAGTCACGTTGAATATTTACGATTATTTTGATTTAAAATGATACATAATTAATAAATAAACTAAACTATAAAAATTATATTTGATAAAAAGTTAAAACAAAATAAATAAATAAAATATGTTGCTGTCGGGACTCGAACCCGGGTTAGCCGGTTTACAACTCCAACGACCTAACACACACTCACATCACCACTCCGCCACTTGTTGTTTTCTGTTATCTCTAGGAAACAAATAACATTTATACACAAACTCGGTTAAACCGGTTGCGCCAACTGAGAAACGGAAATCGGCAAATCAATCGTCAAATCGCTTGATTACTCGCACATTCAGTTTATAACCGATGCACCGACGATTTTTAATCAAGTTGGAATTGATTGAACATCAATCCTCATCATTATCGGTTTTTATAACCGAAAAGTATCAAAGTCCCAATTACTTCAACTCCAGACCCCTCTCGCGACTCAGAAACATCATACAAACATTCCATTTCACTTTCGTCACATTTTCAGACCATCAGAACGCTTAAATCAGCTCGCCGGAATTTTCTGCAAATTTCGCCGGAAAACCGTATTCATCCTCAAACGGTAAATCTTTCAATATCATTGTAGTTCAACAATTGTTAGGCTATTTCTAACTTAAACCTCTCAATTAAAATCGAATTCAGGCGCTGTATTCAGCTAATTCCAGTTCGCCGGAAATTTCCTGAAAGTCTTTATTTCCGTCTGTGAAACGGTAAGGACCTTCAATCCCGCTGTTAACGTTTGTTTATCACTTCAATTCCACGATTGACTAATCAAAATGGTTACTTGTTTTGGTTCAGTTGAGGTGCACAAAAACAGAGCCGACGCATTTGCCGGAAATTCTGTGATATATCATTCCTACGGTATGTTACTTCCAACACCGTTTCTGTCATTTCATTTTAACCTTAAGAATGTTTGATAATCGTAAAAACAAGAAACGGATTAGTGATTCAGTCGACGGAAATTTGAATGAAGAAGACGAAGTTAATTAAGTTATAAGTTTATTTAAAACCAGTAAAATGAACGGGTTAGACACACAGTCCAGCGGTGGACTGTGTGCAAAACATATACGCATGTCCCGAGTTCGATCCCTGCTACACGCACTCCTTATGTAATAAAATGCCTTTTTGTTTAAAAACTAAACCGGGTTAACTCAGTTAGTTGTTAAGTATAATAAAAACCGAGATAATAACCAGGTTAGACACACAGTCCAGCGGTGGACTGTGTGCAACACTAAGTTACACGTCGCGCGTTCGAAACCCGTCACTGGCACCGGTTCGTTGAATTAAAATGTTTATGAAATTAAAAGAATTTTGGTTAAACCGAATTAGTATATAAATATAATTAAAAACAAGATTATTTCGGGTTAGACACGTAGCTCAGTTGGTAGAGCTGCGTGCACGCGAACGGGAGGTCTCGGGTTCGAGCCTCACCCGGCGCAAACTATTTCGCTGACCGAACCGGTCAACAAGTCAACAGGTCAACGGTCAACGGTCAACGCAAAATAAACAATTTTTTTTATATTTTTATTTATTTAATTTAATTTAAAAATCAATTAAAAATACTTAAAAATAACATTTTTAAAGATAGAAAATAGCCTTAAACTCACAAAAAATATATCGAAAAATTTCATTAAAATCCTTAATAAAATCCACTCATTTAATATATTTTTTCGTTATTATTTAGGTTAGTATTTCTCGTTGTTCCGCTCATCTAATTCGTGCGCATCTCACCGTCTCCAATCCAACGCACCCAATGTGAGTGAATCTTTACAAATTCCCCGTTTTAATCACGTTTTGGGGTGTATCATGTGTCTTGTTATATATATTATAATTAAACCATTGTGCATACATCATATCATGAACATGTGTATTCAGTTTGTTTCTGTTGTGTAGTTATTGTTGGATGCAATTTATTATTTTCAGTACATGCAATTTCATAGGCCGCCGCTCCCCATTACATTATGAGCGTTGAGCATGTTCCCCATTTCATTATGAGGTTGAACCTGGCGTGCCCACATACGATCGGCTCCGTTTGATTGAGCCTTGATCGCACAGACATTTTCATTTTCAGTACATGCAATACGATCGGCTCCGTTTGATTGAGCCTTGATCGCACAGTTCATTTATGTTATTTATCGTATGTTGTTGGTATGTTAATGTATGCTATCATATGTTATTGTATGTTATAGTTGTGATTGCTATTTGCCACTGCTTGATTATTTACCTTTGCTCATTTATGATTATGCACAATTTTTCATTGATAAACTAACAAGTAATTCATAAATAAATGTTTATCTAATAAGGTTCACTCGCCAACTTATGTTGACCCAAAAACCCCCATTTTTACACATGATACAGGTGAACCAGCAGCATCCAGAAACACTTAGGATTGGACTAGAAGAATAAAATGGTTTAGAGTTTGGGATTTGTTATGTTTGGTTTATTTTCTTTGTATTGTATGGACATGTTTGGATATTTGGAAATGTAACTTTGACTTTAATAAATATGAAACATATTAGTAAATATCATGAGCTTTGGTGATAACCCAATTATGCCCTGACTCTTATTCCGCTGCGGGTCGGGGTGTGACATATTGGTATCAGAGCCATGACTATAGGGATATAGGATAGGTTATTAGACCCTTAGAGCCTATACTATAGTTCATTAGAAACTTATAAGGTTTTTGTGTGTTACATGCCAAATTTCATGATGTTTATATGTTTTATGTTAAATGTTACATTCAATATTATGCAAGCATGTTCATAAGTATGTATTATCATATAATGCCTATCATGAATCATATACTCATAACATATCACATCCATGAAAGCACACACCACATCATGATTGCTTTTACAATGATTTTTTTGTTTTCAAATCTCATCAAAGTGAGTTCTCATGACGGGCATGTAGTAACTGGAAGGGTACCAGTACCGGTAGTCGGAACGTCCTGTCTAGGCTGGCATTCGTATAAATCCAAAATAAAGGACCAGTTTGCCTACCTGGGGACTAACGATGAGAGTACGAAGTACCTATTAGGCCAAAGCATGCTATACCAAACGTCGTGTGAGCTAACCCCACTTTGAGTTGTCATTGTGTCTACACCTGGACACGTTCCGACCAAACATCTCATGAACATATTTTGTGGTTTGCATTCGGGTGATTGCGAGTGTTAAATATGGGGGCCCACATGACTATGTAGGTGAAGGTATGGGGGACATTTGAGGCCCAACATGAGCGAACCCAAGACATCCTATGGATGTAGTTGCATTATTGATATTTATGTTATTTTCATTTTCTTAAAGACACATGACACCTAAAAAGACACCATAAACTCACAATCTTCTCATTGTATGATCCTGTAGATGTCGTCTAGACAGCAACGAAGGGATAAAAGATCAGGAAGGTCTCAGGAACGCTTGGCCACACAGATCGCGAAACAAATGGCCACGATACTGCCTGACATTGTGGTCCAAGTACAACAAGCCCTCGCTACAAATCCTACTAACCCTCCCCAACAACATGACCAGAACATCGACAACCCTCCTACCAGCAAGTGTTCATACAAACATTTCAAGTCTTGTGATCCTCCTAAATTTGAAGGGACCGAGGGTGTCACTGCTCTCCTACATTGGTTCGAGGAGATGGAAAATACCTTTCTAAACTGCGATTGTCCTGAGGATCGCAAGGTTCGATACGCTACCGGGAGATTATTTGGGGTAGCTCTCACTTGGTTGAATACTGAAAAAGGGAAGAGGGGAACTGAAGATGCAATGGTCTTAACTTGGGAGGAGTTAAGGGAAATCATGACTAGGCGTTTCTGTCATAGGAGTGAAATTAAAAAGCTGGAGGACGAATTTCATTCTCTAAAGCAAAAGGAGGGTGATCACACCACCTATAACAAGAGGTTCTTGGAGTTGAACCAAATGGTTCCAAATTTGTTCACCCCAACCTATCGTCTGATCGAGCATTATATTCGAGGACTTCCCTCGAAAATCCAAGATTCAGTTCTCAGCGTTTCACCAGTAACGCTTGAAGCTGCTATGGAGCTAGCAACTGAACTGACCGAGAACCGAATTCGCAACGGGAAGTTCAAAGAAGAGAAAAAGAAAGCCCCTGTTGAGGGTCAAACTTCAAACCATCCCATTTCTTCCTCTAAGTTTGCCAACAAGAGGAAGCGCAACACCAGAAATTTCGCTGTTACTCAAACCAACCTTCCAATTCCTGCTGCACCCATTACTCAAGTCACCCCTTCACCCGCACCATACAGAAGACCTTACACTGGCCCATTACCAAAATGTAACCGTTGCCAATATCACCATTCCCCTGATCATCCTTGCCAATATTGCACTGGCTACGGTCGCGCAGGTCATACTGTTCAAACCTGCCGCATGCCTCAACGAACGAACCGCCACCAACCTTTAACCCAAACCCACCAACAATTAATGGGTCAAGCCCAACAACCCCTACTATTACCACCCACCCAACATTTAGCCCAAACATATTACCAGCCCAATTATCCTATGGGTCAACCAATGAGGGCTTGCTACAATTGCGGTAACCCGAGCCATTTCAGAAACACTTGTCCAAGGTTGGTAAACATTATTCATGCTCAGGCCCAAGCCAACCCGGTGAATCAAGCAAACCAAGCTCCTCCACCTGCAAGAGGGAGAGCTTTCAATATCAACGCTAACCAGGCCAGAGCTGACGGCAATGTGGTTAACGGTACATTCCTTATAAATGGTAGATATGCATCTATGTTATTTGATACTGGTGCGGATAGAAGTTTTGTGTCTTTAGAATTTGAACCTATCTTAAGCAAAAATCGGGATAAGCTCACGGAATCCATAACGGTAGAAGTTGCGGACGGGAAACCAGTTTCATTAAACTCTATTATACGCAACTGTACACTCACCTTAAACGACCACGATTTCTCAGTCGACCTGATCCCTATGAAGCTGGGAAGTTTTGATATCATAATCGGTATGGATTGGCTCAGTCAACATCAGGCAGAAGTTGTATGTCGTGAAAAATTTATTCGTATTCCTCTTTCAAACGGTCAGACTCTTCGAATCATTGGAGAAACCTTGTCGAAAGGGCTCAGCTTAATGTCTTGTCTTCAAGCTCACAAATATCTTCGCAAGAATTATGTCACGTTTTTAGCTCATATCATCAAAAAGGGAACCATGGAGAAGAAACTTGAAGACATTCCTGTAGTAAAAGACTTCCCGCAAGTTTTTCCTGACGACATTTCAGGACTTCCTCCAGTTAGAGACGTCGAATTCCGTATTGATCTTATACCTGGTGCTACACCAGTTGAAAAGTCTCCTTATAGGTTAGCCCCCTCTGAAATGCAAGAGCTAGCCAGTTAATTACAAGAGTTGACTGACAAGGGATTCATACGTCCTAGCTCGTCGCCTTGGGGTGCACCTGTCCTTTTTTGTAAAGAAGAAAGATGGATCGTTTCGTATGTGCATCGACTAAAGAGAGCTCAACAAGTTAATAATCAAGAATCGCTATCCTTTACCTCGCATTGATGATCTTCTTGACCAACTACAAGGTGCCAGCTGCTTTTCAAAAATCGACCTTCGATCTGGCTATCATCAACTTAGAGTGCATGAAGAAGACGTCCCTAAGACTGCTTTTCGAACTCGTCATGGCCACTATGAATTCATGGTTATGCCATTTGGTTTAACCAACGCACCAGCTATCTTCATGGACCTAATGAACAGAGTCTGCAAACCTTATCTTGATCGATTTGTTATAGTCTTCATCGACGATATTCTTATTTATTCAAAATCTAAATCTGATCATGAGCGTCATCTTCGACTCATCCTTGCACTTCTAGAAAAGGAAAAGCTTTATGCCAAATTCTTCAAATGTGAATTCTGGTTAAAAGAGGTGCAATTACTCGGGCATGTAGTCAATGACAAGGGAATACATGTCGACCCTTCAAAGATCAAAGCGGTACAAGAATGGCAAGCTCCACGTACACCAACTGAAGTAAGATCTTTTCTTGGTCTAGCTGGCTATTATCGTCGGTTCATTTCGAACTTCTCTCGCATTGCTGTACCACTCACGGCTTTAACTCATAAGGGAAAACCTTTCATATGGGGACCCAAGCAGGAAGAAGCTTTCCAAACCCTTAAACAAAAACTTTGTGATGCACCAATCCTCACTCTTCCTGAAGGTTGTGATGATTTTGTGGTCTATTGCGACGCGTCAGGGCAAGGATTAGGCTGCGTTCTAATGCAAAGAGGAAAAGTTATAGCTTATGCTTCGAGACAACTCAAGACACATGAAAAGAATTACACCACTCATGACCTAGAACTTGGAGCCGTTGTGTTCGCTCTTAAGATATGGAGACATTATCTCTATGGTACTAAGTGTGAAATCTACACTGACCACAAGAGTCTTCAACATATCTTCAATCAAAAGGAGTTAAACATGAGGCAACGAAGATGGGTCGAACTTCTAAATGACTACGACTGTGAAATTAGATACCACCCTGGTAAAGCAAATATGGTGGCGGATGCACTTAGTCGAAAGGGTTATGCGAACTCCATTTGTCTTCTATGTTCGCAAATTATAACCGACATTAAAGATCAAATTCGAGAAGCCCAACACGTTTCAATAACAGAAGAAGATGTACGAAAGGAGATGTCCTGTGGAGCTGAGCTAAAAATTGAAACTAAATCTGACGGTATTCTGTACTACCTAGATCGTATCTGGATTCCTAACCACAACAATCTTCGTGAAATTCTTATGAATGAAGCTCACAAAACGCGATATTCTATACACCCAGAGCCGATAAGATGTATCAAGACCTACGATACACCTATTGGTGGCCTGGAATGAAGAAGGATATTGCCGTTTTTGTTTCCAAGTGCCTTACATGTTCCAAGGTGAAGGCTGAACACCAAAGACCCTCAGGTGTTCTGGTCCAACCGGAAATACCTGTATGGAAGTGGGAAAATATAACCATGGATTTCATTACCGGGTTACCTCGCACTTCTGGTGGGTATGACACTATATGGGTAATTATAGACCGACTTACAAAATCAGCTCACTTTATGCCTATCCGTGAAGATTTCAAGAACGAAAAGCTTGCCCGTATTTATATCAACGAAATCGTAAGCCAACATGGGGTACCGTTAAGCATTAATTCTGATCATGATGGTCGTTTCACTTCACGAACATGGCAAGCAGTACAATCCGCTATGGGTACGCGATTAGATCTCAGTACCGCCTATCATCCTCAAACTGATGGACAGTCTGAGCGCACCATTCAAACTCTTGAAGATATGCTTCGAGCATGTGTCATAGACTTCAAGGGAAATTGGGACGCCCACCTACCATTAGTTGAATTTTCATACAACAACAGCTATCATTCAAGCATCGGCATGGCACCTTTTGAAGCCTTATATGGTCGTAAGTGCCGATCCCCTGTATGTTGGCACGAAATTGGGGAAGCTCAAATCACTGGTCCAGAATTGATCCAAGAAACCACAGACAAGATCCATCAAATCTGAAACAATCTTCTAGCGGCTCAGAGTCGTCAAAAGAGTTATGCAGATAAACGACGGAAGCCTTTAGAGTTTAACATTGGTGATCATGTACTTCTAAAAGTATCACCGTGGAAGGGAGTAGTTCGTTTTGGTCAAAAAGGCAAGCTAGCACCACGCTACGTAGGACCTTTCAAGATACTCGAAAGAGTCGGACCTGTAGCATACAAGCTTGATCTACCAGAAGAACTCAACAGGATTCATCCCACGTTCCACGTATCAAACTTGAAGAAGTGCCTCGCTGATGAAAACCTCCACATTCCTCTGGAAGATATTCAGATTGATGAATCTATGCATTTCATTGAAAGACTAGTAGAGATCATGGACTTCAGAGAGAAACGTTTACGACGAAGTTGCATTCCAATTGTTAGGGTACGCTGGGAGTCGAAACGGGGACCTGAGTTTACTTGGGAACGTGAAGACTCAATGCGTGAAAAATACCCGCATCTTTTTCCTACTACTTCAACTACTTAAATTTCGGGACGAAATTCCTAAAAGTAGGGGATACTGTAACATTTGTCAAAAACGGGTTTCCAAAACCCGATCCGTTTTGTAATCGAATATCAAGTTATAAAAGTCACGATGAATATTTACGATTATTTTGATTTAAAATGATACATAATTAATAAATAAACTAAACTATAAAAATTATATTTGATAAAAAGTTAAAACAAAATAAATAAAAAAAATATGTTGCTGCCGGGACTCGAACCCGGGTCAGCCGGTTTACAACTCCAACGACTTAACACACACTCACATCACCACTCCGCCACTTGTTGTTTTCTGTTATCTCTAGGAAACAAATAACATTTATACACAAACTCGGTTAAACCGGTTGCGCCAACTGAGAAACGGAAATCGGCAAATCAATCGTCAAATCGCTTGATTACTCGCACATTCAGTTTATAACCGATGCACCGACGATTTTTAATCAAGTTGGAATTGATTGAACATCAATCCTCATCATTATCGGTTTTTATAACCGAAAAGTATCAAAGTCCCAATTACTTCAACTCCAGACCCCTCTCGCGACTCAGAAACATCATACCAACATTCAATTTCACTTTCGTCACATTTTCAGACCATCAGAACGCTTAAATCAGCTAGCCGGAATTTTCTGCAAATTTCGCCGGAAAACCGTATTCATCCTCAAACGGTAAATCTTTCAATATCATTGTAGTTCAACAATTGTTAGGCTATTTCTAACTTAAACCTCAATTGAAATCGAATTCAGGCGCTGTATTCAGCTAATTCCAGTTCGTCGGAAATTTCCTGAAAGTCTTTATTTCCGTCTGTGAAACGGTAAGGACCTTCAATCCCGCTGTTAACGTTTGTTTATCACTTCAATTCCACGATTGACTAATCAAAATGGTTAGTTTGTTTGGTTCAGTTGAGGTGCACAAAAACAGAGCCGACGCATTTGCCGGAAATTCTGTGATATATCATTCCTACGGTATGTTACTTCCAACACCGTTTCTGTCATTTCATTTTAACCTTAAGAATGTTTGATAATCGTAAAAACAAGAAACGGATTAGTGATTCAGTCGACGGAAATTTGAATGAAGAAGACGAAGTTAATTAAGTTATAAGTTTATTTAAAACCAGTAAAATGAACGGGTTAGACACACAGTCAAGCGGTGGACTGTGTGCAAAACATATACGCATGTCCCTAGTTCGATCCCTGCTACACGCACTCCTTATGTAATAAAATGCCTTTTTGTTTAAAAACTAAACCGGGTTAACTCAGTTAGTTGTTAAGTTAACTGAGATAATAACCAGGTTAGACACACAGTCCAGCGGTGGACTGTGTGCAACACTAAGTCACACGTTGCGCGTTCGAAACCCGTCACTGGCACCGTTTCGTTGAATTAAAATGTTTTTGAAATTAAAAGAATTTTGGTTAAACCGAATTAGTATATAAATATAATTAAAAACAAGATTATTTCGGGTTAGACACGTAGCTCGGTTGGTAGAGCTGCGTGCACGCGTACGGGAGGTCTCGGGTTCGAGCCTCACCCGGCGCAAACTATTTCGCTGACCGAACCGGTCAACGGTCAACGGTCAACGCAAAATAAACAATTTTTTTTATATTTTTATTTATTTAATTTAATTTAAAAATCAATTAAAAATACTTAAAAATAACATTTTTAAAGATAGAAAATAGCCTTAAACTCACAAAAATATATCTAAAAATTTCATTTAAATCCTTAATAAAATCCACTCATTTAATATATTTTTCCGTTATTATTTAGGTTAGTATTTCTCGTTGTTCCGCTCATCTAATTCGTGCGCATCTCACCTTCTCCAATCCAACGCACCCAATGTGAGTGAATCTTTACAAATTCCCCGTTTTAATCACGTTTTGAGGTGTATCATGTGTCTTGTTATATATATTATAATTAAACCATTGTGCATACATCATATCATGAACATGTGTATTCAGTTTGTTTCTGTTGTGTAGTTATTGTTGGATGCAATTTATTATTTTCAGTACATGCAATTTCATAGGCCGCCGCTCCCCATTACATTATGAGCATTGAGCATGTTCCCCATTTCATTATGAGGTTGAACCTGGCGTGCCCACATACGATCGGCTCCGTTTGATTGAGCCTTGATCGCACAGACATTTTCATTTTCAGTACATGCAATACGATCGGCTCCGTTTGATTGAGCCTTGATCGCACAGTTCATTTATGTTATTTATCGTATGTTGTTGGTATGTTAATGTATGCTATCATATGTTATAGTTGTGATTGCTATTTGCCACTGCTTGATTATTTACATTTGCTCATTTATGATTATGCATAATTTTTCATTGATAAACTAACAAGTAATTCATAAATAAATGTTTATCTAATAAGGTTCACTCGCCAACTTATGTTGACCCAAAAACCCCCATTTTTACACATGATACAGGTGAACCAGCAGCAGCCAAAAACACTTAGGATTGGACTAGAAGAATAAAATGGTTTAGAGTTTAGGATTTGTTATGTTTGGTTTATTTTCTTTGTATTGTATGGACATGTTTGGATATTTGGAAATGTAACTTTGACTTTAATAAATATGAAACATATTAGTAAATATCATGAGCTTTGGTGATAACCCAATTATGCCCTGACTCTTATTCCGCTGCGGGTCGGGGTGTGACATTTGATACGTGGAACGTGGGATGAATTCTGTTAAGCTCTTCTGGAAGGTCAAGCTTGTATGCTACAGGACCTACTCTTTCGAGTATCTTGAAAGGTCCTACATAGCGTAGTGCTAGCTTGGCCTTTTGGCCAAAACGAACCACTCCCTTCCATGGTGATACTTTCAAGAGTACTTGATCACCCACGCCAAATTCCAAAGGCTTTCGTCGTTTGTCAGCATAACTCTTTTGACGAATTTGAGCCGCTAGAAGATTGTTTCGAATTTAAGGATTTTGTCGGTTGTTTCTTGAATCAATTCAGGTCCGGTGATCTGCGCTTCACCAATTTCGTGCCAACATACTGGAGATCGGCATTTACAACCGTATAAAGCTTTGAAAGGAGCCATGCCGATACTTGAATGGTAACTATTGTTGTACGAAAACTCGACTAACGGTAGATGAGCGTCCCAGTTCCCTTTGAAGTCTATGACACATGCTCGAAGCATGTCTTCAAGGGTTTGGATGGTGCGTTCAGATTGACCATCAGTTTGAGGGTGAAAGGCGGTGCTAAGGTCTAACCGTGTACCCAAAGCGGTTTGTACGGCTCGCCATGTTCGTGAAGTGAAACGACCATCACGGTCTGAAATGATGCTTAACGGTACACCATGACGACTTACGATCTCGCTGATGTAGATACGAGCTAACTTCTCGTTCTTGAAGTCCTCGCGGATCGGAATGAAGTGAGCTGATTTCGTAAGACGATCAATGATTACCCATATGGTGTCATACCCACTGGAGGTGCGAGGTAACCCGGTAATGTAGTCCATGGTTATGTTTTCCCACTTCCATACAGGTATTTCGGGTTAGACTAGAAGTCCTAAAGGTCTTTGATGTTCAGCTTTCACTTTGGAACAGGTAAGTCACTTGGAAACAAAAACAGCGATGTCCTTTTTCATGCCAGGCCACCAGTAGGTGTATCGTAGGTCTTGATACATCTTATCGGCTCCTGGGTGTACAGAGTATCGTGTTTTGTGTGCCTCATTCATGAGGAAATCACGAAGGTTATCGCGATCAGGAATCTATATGCGGTTTAAATAGTATAGAATACCGTCGAATTTGGTTTCAATTTTGAGTTCAGCTCTACATGACAGCTCATCGCGTACATCATTTTCTGTTACAGAAACATGTTGAGCTGCCCGGATTCGATCTTTGATGTCGGTTATGATTTGCGAACATAGAAGACGAATAGAGTTCGCATATCCTTTTCGACTGAGCGCATCGGCCACCACGTTTGCCTTGCCAGGATGGTACCGAATTTCACAGTCGTAGTCGTTGACAAGTTCGACCCATCTTCTTTGCCTCATATTCAACTCTTTCTGGTTGAAGATATGTTGGAGACTCTTGTGGTCGGTGTATATTTCACACTTGGTACCGTAGAGGTAATTTCTCCATATCTTGAGAGCGAACACAATGGCTCCAAGTTCCAAGTCGTGGGTGGTGTAATTCTTCTCATGAACTTTGAGTTTCCTAGAGGCATAGGCTATCACTTTTCCTCTTTGCATCAATACACAGCCTAGTCCTTGCCCTGATGCATCGCAATAAACCACAAAGTCATCGCAACCCTCAGGGAGTGTAAGGATAGGTGCGTCACAAAGCCTTTGCTTTAAAGTTTGGAAGGCCTCCTCTTGCTTAGGTCCCCAAATGAAGGGTTTTCCTTTGTGAGTCAAGGTCGTGAGCGGTACGGCGATACGGGAAAAATTGGCAATGAAACGTCGGTAATAACCAGCCAAACCAAGAAATGACCTAACTTCGGTCAGGGGTACGTGGCGCTTGCCATTCCTGTACTGCCTTGATTTTTGAAGGATCGACATGAATCCCTTTGTCATTGACGACATGACCAAGGAATTGTACTTCTCCTAACCAGAATTCGCTTTTTGAGAATTTAGCGTAAAGCTTTTCAGTCCTTAAGAGTGTAAGTATGAGTCGAAGGTGTCGCTCATGATCAGATTTTGACTTGGAGTAGATAAGAATGTCGTCGATGAAGACTATGACGAAACGGTCAAGGTAGGGTTTGCATACTCTATTCATTAAATCCATGAAGACAGCGGGGGCGTTGGTTAAACCGAAGGGCATAACCATGAACTCGTAATGACCATAACGAGTTCGTAAGGCGGTTTTTGGGATATCTTCTTCTCGCACTCTAAGCTGATGATAACCAGAACGAAGGTCGATTTTGGAAAAAACAAGTGGCGCCTTGAAGTTGGTCTAGGAGGTCATCAATGTGAGGCAGTGGATAGCGATTCTTAACTGTCAACTTGTTGAGTTCTCTATAATCAATGCACATGCGAAACGTTCCATCTTTCTTCTTCACAAAAAGAACAGGCGCACCCCAAGGCGATGAGCTAGGACGTATGAATCCTTTGTCAGTCAACTCTTGCAGTTGACTGGCCAACTCTTGCATCTCGGATTAGGCTAACCTATAAGGAGATTTTGAGACCGGTGTAGCGCCAGGCACAAGATCGATGCGAAATTCGACTTCTCTCACCGGAGGGAGTCCTGAAACGTCGTCGGGAAAAACTTGTGGGAATTCTTTCACAATTGGAATATCTTCGAGCTTCCTCTCCTTGCCTCCCTTCTTGACGACGTGAGCTAGAAATGTGACGTAGTTCTTGCGAAGATAACTTCGGCCTTGAAGGCAGGACATCAATTTGAGTCCTTTCGAAGGGGTTTCCCCAAAGATACATAGTGTCTGACCGTCAGCGAGAGGAATACGAATGAATTTTTCGTGGCATACCACTTCAGCGTGATGCTGGCTGAGCCAGTCCATACCGATTATAACATCAAAACTTCCCAACTTCATAGGAATGAGGTCAATTGGGAAATCGTGATCGTTCAGGGTGAGAGTACAATCGCGTATAATAGAATTTAATGAAGTGGGTTTTCCGTCAGCAACTTCCACCGTCAGAGATTCAACGAGATTAACACGAGGTTGGTCGAGCATAGATTCGAATTCTAAGGACACAAAGCTCTTATCCGCACCAGTATCGAATAATATGGATGCATAACTACCATTTATGAGAAACGTACCGTTGACCACATTGTTGTCAGCCCTGGCTTGGTTGGCATTGATATTGAAAGCTCTTCCTCTAGCAGGTGGAGGGGCTTGGTTAGCTTGGTTTACCGGGTTTGCTTGAGCTTGGGCATGGATGATGTTCACCAGACGGGGGCAAGTGTTCCTGAAGTGGTTTGGGTCTCCACAATTGAAACAGGCTCGCATGGGTTGCATCATGGGGTAATTGGGTTGGTAGTAAGGTTGGGCTGAGAGTTGAGCAGGCGGTAGAAGTAAGGGTTGTTGGGCTTGGCCCACTATTTGATTTTGGGTTTGGGTTGGAGGTTAACTGCGGTTTAATCACTGAAGGATACGGCAGGTTTGGATGGTGTGACCCGCACGACCACAACTGGTGCAATGTTGGCAGGGGTTTTCAGGAGGGTGATGGTATTGACAACGGTTACACTTCGGGTGTGGGCCAGTGTATGGCCTTTTGAATGGTGCGGCTGGAGGGGCAACTTGGGTGATTGGTGCAGCAGTGATGGGAAGGTTGGTTTGGGTGACAGCAAAATTCTTGCCATTTCGCTTCATCTTACCAGCAAACTTCGAGGATGAAACTGGGTGGTTTGGAGTTGGGGTCTCAACGGGTGTTTTCTTCTTCTCATCCTTAAATTTGTCGTTTCGAATGCGATTTTCAGTGAGTTCCGTAGCTAACTCCATTGTGGCTTCAAGTGTTGCAGGCGAAGTGCTTAAAACCGAATCTTGGATTTTCGAGGGGAGGCCTCGAATGAAGTGTTCGACTAGATGGTATAATGGGGTGAACAGATTGGGGATCATCTGGTTCAACTCGAGAAATCTCTTATTGTATGAAGTGTGGTCTCCTTCCTTTTGTTTCAATGCGTGAAACTCGTCTTCTAGCTTTTTGATTTCGCTTCTTGGACAGAAGCGTCTCGTCATGATTTCCCTTAACTCTTCCCAGGTTAAGGCCAGGCATCTTCAACACCTCGCTTACCCTTTTCCATGTTCCACCAGGTAAGGGCTACCCCAAACAACCTTCCAGTCGCGTAACGTACCTTACGGTCCTCGGGACAGTCGCAATTGAGAAAGGTGTTTTCCATCTCCTCAAACCAGTGAAGAAGAGCGGTGACACCTTCAGTCCCTTCATATTTTGGGGGATCGCAGGATTTGAAGTGTTTGTAGGTGCATTTGGGGGTTTTGGGAGGAGGGTTGGCGACGCCTTGGTCTTCTTGGTTGGGAGGGTTGATGGGATTAGTGGTGAGGGCTTGTTGAACTTGTATCACGATGTCAGGAAGCAATGTGGCCATTTGTTTAGCAATTTGCGTGGCCAAGCGTTCGTTTGACTTTCCTGACCTTCTACTCCACGTAATTGCCTAGCCGACATCAGGAACATATGTAGGAAGATTGTGAGTTCAAGAATTTCCTAGGTGTCATGTGTCGTAAAAAGAACGAAAACAACATAACTGAAAATAATTTAACTACGTCCATAGGATGTCTTGGGTTTGCTCATGTGTGGGCCCCCAAGTGTCCCCCATACCATTGCCTGTGTAGTCATGTGGGCCCCCATGACTATTGAGCTTGGTAGGATTCACATTGGTGTCGGCGGGTTAACACTCGCACCACCCGAATGAAAATCGTAAAACATGATTGTGAGATGTATGGTAGGAGGGTGTCCAGGTGTAGACACAATGCTCAAAGTGGGGTTAGCTCACACAACGTTTGGTATAGCATGCTTTGGCCTAATAGGTCCTTCGTACTCTCATCGTTAGTCCCCAGGTAGGCAAACTGGTCCTGGGATTTACACGAATGCCAAGCCTAGACAGGATGTTCCGACTACCGGTACGCGTACCCTTCCAGTTACTACATGCCTGTCGTGAAAACTCACTTTGATGTGATTTGAAAAATACGAAATCATTGCAAAATCATGGAAATCGTGAGGTGTGTGCTTTCATAGATATGACATGTTATGAGGATATGAACTATGATGAGCATTGCATATTAACATGTACTTGTGAGTGTGCTTGCATAATATTGGGTGTGAAAATAAACATGAAACATATAAACATCATGAATTTTGCATGTAACACATAAACAATTAAAATTTAATCAACTATAGTATAGGCTCTAAGGGTCTAATAACCTATCATATATCCCTATAGCCACAAGCTCTGATACCAATCTGTCACACCCCGACCCGCAGCGGAATAAAAGTCGGGGCATGATTGGGTTATCACCAAAGCTCATGATATTTACTAAGAAGTTTCATATTTATAAAATTACAAATTTAAATATTCAATAAACAAAATTGATACAAATACAAAAAAAAAACAAAAAACAAATCTAAATGTTTATTCCAACGCAATAACTTGTTTATTCTTCTAGGCCATCCTAAGTGTTTCTTTCCTCAACTGGATCACCTGTATCATGTGTAAAACCGGGGAGATTTTGGGTCAACAAAAGTTGGCGAGTGAACCTTGATAAAACATTTTAAATAATTGCTTGTTTTATTTATTAAAGAAAATTCGTGCATAAATCACATGTGAGCAAATATATATATGTAAACAATCACAAACCACATTGAATGAATATATGACATGAATGATGATGTATTTGAGATCAAGGCTCAATCAAACGGAGCCGATCTAATGAGGCACCTGATGCTCAACCCGTATCCCACGAGGAACTGATGGGCCTAATGAAATGAGTGCACTGAAATGATAAATTAAATCCACATATAAACCACACAACAAGCAATTCACATTTGATCAAAAAATGATATAAGCACAAGTGTTTAAATTAAATAAAGGAATGGTACGACACATGATACACCCCAAAACGTGATTAAAACGGGGAATTTGTAGAGATTCACTCACCTTGGGTGCGTATTCTTGAATGGTAAGGAGAGCGCACGAGTTGAAAAATTAATCAACGAGAAAGTACTAACCTAGAAATAACAACGCGATAACTTAATAAATAAATAAACTATTATTTAGGTTATAACCTTTTGTTTAGGTTTTTAGATTATTTTTGTGAGTTTTAATGATATATTAAACCCTTGGGAAATATATATATATATTTTTAATTGATTTAAATTAATAGGCCAATAAAGTAAATATTATAACAAAATAAAAGATAAAATAATATAAAAAAAAGATGTCAGACTGACAGGGCTTATCAGTCGGCCGGTTTAATCGCTTTAAAGCATGCGTGCGGTGAGGCTCGAACTCGTGACCTCTCGGTTCCGTGCACGCAGCTCTTCCAACTGAGCTACGTGTCTAACCCGTTAGATACTGGATTTTTATTATATTTATATACTTATTAAGAAATTCCTGATTTAATTTAATTAAAAAGGTTTTTAAAGCTAGTCGGTTTGCGTGAAGAGTGGGTTTCGAACCCGTGACCTGGAGCCGGTTTTGCACCCAGCCTAACCAGTTGGGCTGGGTGTCTAACCTGTATATTGTTGGACTGTTATTAACTTTAACAACTTACTGAAGGGTATATGGTTTAGTTTTTTTTTTTTTAAAAAAGGATTTTGTTATATCAGGGAATCGATGTGGTTGCAGGAATCGAACTCGGTATCACTAGTGTAAATTGCACACAGTCCACCACTGGACTTTGTGTCTAACCCGATTAAACACCAAATTTTATTTCTCTTATAAACTTATCGACTTCATCTTCTCTATTTAAATAAACCCAAACTTTACCCGCCTGAAAACAATTCTTGATTCATACCGTTTTATTAATCGATTGCATAGGATATTATTCACGAATGCTTAAAAAAATTTTTGAAAGAAAAGCTACCGTTTGAACAAAACCGGCGGCGGATGGTGGTTCCGGCGACGTGCAGAACTCCGGCGATCGACAGAATTCGGCGACGGGCTGCGTCACTTGATCAAAGAGTAGAATAGATTTCGAGAGGAGATGAGCGTGTTCGATTGTGTGGTAATGACTAGTATTTATAGATGAAAACAGGGAGGTTCGATTTCGTCGATTTGGAAGCAGTTACGGTGATTGATGATGACAGCCAAACTGATTTGGGGGTTGCCAAAATTGATCCGAGCCAGCTGTCGGAGGATTCAATTCAAAAAGGAAGGCGCGTCTTCGGTTGTGGCCATTGTTGCAGGTTCGATTTCAGATTCAACATAAAAGGTTTAGTTTCAAATATTTACACAACTTGTGTGTGTAGTTCAGCGGTATTTGTAGCGTGTGTGTGACTGGGGGAACCCGGGTTCGACTCCCGGTTCACCCATTTATTTTTAAAACCGTTTTTCCTTGTTTGTTTTTATTATTATAAATATATTATTAATTAGTTGATTTGTTTTTGTTGATTAATAGATTAAATCTTTAAATTTTATTTATAATTTATTTTTTTTAAACATTTAATTTAACCATTATATATAAATAAATACTAAACACGAAAACAAATTATTTTTTTTATAAAAGAGGCGGGCTTTCGAAACCCGATTTACACAAATGTTACACCATAGTAGCCAACGCGAGGAAAGCCATGTCGGATGAATCATCCATGTGTTTTCCTCACATCCTTAACTTTTCATGATGCATTCGAAGTAAGAGTCTTGAGTATGTATTCCTCACAAATATACGTCTATTTGTCATATTTTAAAGCAATTCCAAAATTACGAAACCAATTAAGTTTATGTCTTATAAGAATCATTAAATAATTTGCAATCATCAACTCAGTTAACCCTTTATTGATTAAACACTAAAATCAACTTTCTAAATAGTAATTTTTCAGCAGTTGTTATTTAAACTTATAAAAAATACAATTGAAAGTTTACGTCATTGAGAATCATTATTTAATTTACAATCATCAACTTAACCATCTAGTGATTAAAGGCTAAAAAAATTTAATAGTAAACTTTTAGTAGTTAGTTATTTAAACTTACCCAAAATACAATTGAGTAACAACAAAACTGAATCTAACAAACATAAAACAAAAATAGCAAAGCATTTCTAGAAAACAAACATCAACTTTCCCATTACATTTCTTAGTCAAAACCACATTTAAATTAAACTTTTTAAAAACAGAATTAAGTAAAACCAAAAGTTAATCCAACAAACATAACAACAAAAATAAGAAAACATTTCTAGAAAAAAAACCATTGACTTTCCAATCACATTTCTTACTCAACTATATTTAACAACCACTTATTTAACCACACTAATTACATCACCAAAATCTTAGCTATTCTACATTTTCTTCTCTTATTGACTCCTATTTTAACCACACCAATTACATCATCAAAATCTTAGGTTTTTTAACGGTTAACAAATAATCTTGAGCATTCTTGGGGCACCTGTTGAACAAACGGAGTACTCTGAGAGTAACCCGAGTCATTCATCATCACTTCCGGGAAAACCCGATAACTCACTCGTCTGTAAACACAACGATGAAATTACTAATAAAATCCGTTTGGTTTAAAGATCAAACCCAAATTTACCTTAGTCTGCTATAATTACCGACCGATGCCTCTTAGTTCCACTACCACAAACGAGTCCACTCGCTTTCTCCTCCATTAAAACTAAAGTGAAAGCAAAACAGAGATCTCTCTCTCTCTCTCTCTCTCTCTCTCTAAGTTTATTCTCCAAGAACATCACTTCAAAACCTCACAATTTCACTAGATTTTCGATCATCTAGCTTAATTCAGACGTCAACTTATCACCGCTCTTCCTTCTCGCATTTCAACCGTCTGTTTGATGCTTCATCGTGTAAGCTTAGTTTTCGGTACTCAATCTGTGATTATTTTGTTCTGTTTGTTCTGTTCCTTCGATTAATAGTTTCACCTAGTGTAGATCTGTGTTCAAATGCTGTAATTTTGCACCGGTGTAGATCGAATTGATTGATTCATTCATTGCTACACCTAATCGGAAGTTGTGAATAATATTGTTTGTGTTGTTGAACATCAGTTGTTCTGTTAGGTTATGATAATATTGTGAATGTGATAATATGTTTGTTAGGGGTTGAATTGTGTTGGGTTTGGTTTGGTTTGGTTGTGGTGGAGAACTTTTGATTGATTACAGTTTTTGTGAGTGATGGATTGAGTTGAAGGTTGAACCCTAGGATTGAGTAAGAGATGAAATAGATGTGAATATGATGTAACTGTTTATGTGAATTTAGTTTTTGTTACTTTTAGAAGTTGAAATAGATGTAAATATGATCTTACTATTTATGTGCACGTATAATGTATATGTGTGGGTGCTCGGGGACAAAAGTGAAATTGCACTAACTTTAACGTTATTTCAGTAATTTCGTGAAAATAACGTTAAAAGTGGTGGACGGTTAATCATGCATCATGTAGTGGCGTTGATAGCCAAAAGACAAGGGGTACATGCACCAATCGGTCTTTGTCCCGATTGCTAAGCGTTATGTGCCCTATGTCCAAGACTCCAAGGCTTGATTCAAAACTACTATGGAGCCGGAGGTCTCACTGGAAGCAGCCTCTCTGTTCCTACGGGGTAGAGGTAAGGCTGTCTACAACTTTGCTATTGGTGAGATTTACTGAGTATGATGATGATGATTACTTTTAGAAGTTGCGTAAAGTTGTTTCTTCATGTTCATTTTGGGGCAAATGATTTAATGTTTTTAGTTTGTGTTTTGAGTGTTTTTATCTTGTATATGTGATGATTGATGATAATTATGTGGATAACAAAACTGTGTGATTGATCACAAGAGATTAAAATTAAATGCTCAAACGCTTACGCTACCAGTCTCAATACAAGCAATGGATCTGTTTTAGCAACTGTCTCAAGATTCATTTGTACATGGAATATGGTTTTGAGATAGTTCTTAACAAATGCTCAAACACTAGGGGCCCGTATTATACTCAAGTCACAAGTTTCTGATCGTTAGCAATAAAATGATCAGTTATTTTTCTATAGAACTTTTATTTCAAGTTTTCTGGAAGTTGAACTTACATTTTGCAGCCAATGTTTAACAAAAGTATGTATTTAATCTTTTGGTCATATCTTCATATTAACTAATTGAGCTATGTTTTGTAAATATTACAAATGATGAACCTTTTGCATTCAGAACACAGTTTGCGGAATACATTGAAACTGAATAATCTCATGTGAAGGAGTTCACCGATTGTTGGTGGATTTTAATTTGGGTTCCGTTTCTTCTGTGAAGTATCAGAAAATATGCGTTCGTGGTGGGGTAAGTCGTCATCAAAAGAAGCAAAGAAGAAGACAAACAAGGAAGGTATTATCAATACAATTAGAAAATTTAGAATCCCGTCTGATAAAAAGTCAACCAGCAGATCCAGTGGGTCAAGGAGAGGCTGCAGTGACACAGTTTCAGAGCTCGGGTCACTATCCAGGGTTGAGTCTAGGTCCGTTTCACCTTCCAAAGAATTCAAACTTGTAGCTAGATGTCAAAGTTTTCAAGAAAGACCACAGGCTCAACCACTTCCGCTTCCCATTCTTCACCAGGCCCGTGTGGCTCAAACTGAGTCGGGAATCATAGCATCTGGGAAGCCGAGACAGGAAAAGGGGTCCAAACCGTTACCGTATCTTCCACTCCCACATACCGGATACACACGGCCGAAGCCCGATGCTGCAGATTTCGATGGAGCGGAATCTGTTTTTAGTGAATGTTGTAGTGATAGTGATGATCCACCTGACTCGAGCCAGCTTAGCCCGTTGGCATCTGATTATGATACCGGAAGTCGAACGACAGCTGGCAGCCCTTCCAAGTAAGCTTATTTTATGTGAAATTTTAAAAATGGGGAAATCACACTTTTCGTCCTTTATGTTTATACCAAATTTCAGTGGATGCCCTTTACCTTTAAAATTGTCGGGAATCATCCTTTATGTTTTAAAAACATTGCACGGTCTATCATTTGACGCTAACCCAGTTGAAATTTTCAGTTAAGTCTGGTCATATAAGGGTAATTTAGTCTTTTTACGGTGTTTAAGAGAGAATGGGTGTTTATTTTCTTATCTTTTCTATTCTTTTTGTTTTATTTTTAATATATATATTTTAAATAATCGTCTAAAATGACTAAGTTGCCCAAACTAAACTGAAAATTATAACTAGGATAGCGTCAAAGGACAAACGGTGCAAGGTTTTTAAAACGTAAAGGATGATTCCTGACATTTTAAAAGTTAAGGACATCTACTGAAAGTTGGTATAAACATAAAGGACGAAAAGCGTAATTTGCTCTAAAAAATAGTATACATTAATGTGTTGATAAGATAACTTTTTTTTTTTGTTTTGCTGAAGTATGATTATGAAGAATCAGTTGCCAGCTATGAAAAATTACTCTCGAGATGTAGCAAAACCACAAGACCATGTTTTCGATAACCATACATCTTCTTCACCTTCTAGAAGAAAACCGTTAAGCAGTCACGTGCCTAATATTCCTGTCCCATACCATGGTGCAGTCTTCAGTGCTCCCGACAGCTCGATATCAAGCCCGTCTAGGAGCCCATTACGAGCATTTGGAACCGAACAAGTCATAAACTCTGCTTTCTTCAACACAAAGCCCAATCCCGAGTTCCCTTTCCTTGGATCGGGTCACTGTTCCAGTCCCGGGTCAGGCCAGAATTCGGGCCATAACTCTATGGGTGGTGACATGGCGGGCCTATTTTGGCAACCCAGCAGGGGTAGCCCGGAATATTCTCCACTTCCAAGTCCTAAGATGACGAGTCCAGGCCCAAGTTCTAGAATCCATAGTGGGGCGGTCACACCACTTCATCCAAGAGCCGGTGGTGCAGCCGAAGATGTGAAACAAAAAAGTCACCGGCTACCGCTTCCTCCGGTCACAATTTCGAATTCTCTACCTTTCTCTCAGTCGAATTCAGCAGCAACGTCGCCTTCTGTACCGCGAAGTCCTGGAAGGTCCGATAATTTACCGAGCCCAGTCTCGAGATGGAAGAAGGGGAAGCTGCTGGGTAGAGGCTCGTTTGGGCATGTTTATGTTGGCTTCAACAGGTATGAAATGGGCTGATTGTTGCTTCGTTTTTACTTTTAAGTACTTTGTGTTTTTGTTTTGTCTAGTTTGGGTGGGTCAGGTAACATGCCAGTTTTAAGTTCAGTTAAAATCGGTAACACTTTAATTTTTATAAATGATTTAATGTGTTATATACAATATACAATTACAAAGAGTAAAATGCCATTTTTGTCCCTGAGATTTCGTCAGTTTTGCGACTTTTGTCCAAAGGTTTGTTTTTTCGCATCCGGATCCAAAAGGTTTGAAATCTTGCTACTTTCATCCGGCTCATAATTTTTCTCTGTTAAGTCAGGGGTATTTCCGTTTTTTGCTGCTAACTTAAAGGGCAATTCAGTCTATGTAAAAAAGACCAAATTGCTCTTTAAGTTAACAAAAAAGACGGAAATACCCCTGACTTAACGGAGAAAAATAACGAGCCAAATGAACGTGGCAAGATTTCAAACCTTTTGGATCCAGATGCGAAAAACAAACCTTTGGACGAAATTCGCAGGGACGAAATGAACTTTTACTCCATTACAAAACTTAATTATTACAATTTTCAATGAAGCAATTTAGATGGCTTTACATTTTAGCTTAACTCATTTGATCTGATAGAAGAAATTTAACACAACCCAAGTGGAGCTATATGTATATATAAATGCTGGCTCTGGTTTGCATGGAACAACTACTTTAGGCAATCTACTGGTTTTATGACACTCAGTTTGATATCTTGGAACCACACTAACATATCTGATGATTGGATTTTTATATAATATCTATTTAGTGTTAATGTCTAACCTGTTATCTGGCATGTGTTGTTGGTGTAGTGATAGCGGTGAAATGTGTGCTATGAAGGAAGTTACGTTGTTTTCTGATGATGCAAAGTCAAAGGAAAGTGCAAAACAGTTGGGCCAAGTATGTATATTAACGAATCTATTTTTCATATCATTTCATGTTTACCTTTACTCACTGTAGTATTTTCTCAATTTTGCAGGAAGTTGCTTTATTGAGCCGGTTACGCCATCCGAATATTGTGGAATACTATGGCTCTGAAATGGCAAGTTTCTTACCTCATAACTTATGTGTAAAATCAGACCGCTTGTCATTTTTGTTCTTGTTTGTCACGTTAGAAAAAAAACACTAAAAGGTGAAATACCAAAAACGAATAAAAGTGGAGGGACTAAACATGTATATACCACAAGCAAAGTTAACTAATAAGTAGAAAGCTTTACAAAAATAGAGGGACTAAACATGTATATCAAGAAACCTAAAAGTTGAGGGACTAACATGTATAATAACGAAGTTAATGGTGTAAAAGTATAATGCAAAAGACTTAAAAAAAGAGGTTGCCATATGGCACCTTGTTATTAGACCATATTATTAGTCTGAGCCCACGGGCCTAGCTTAGGTTTCTAGGGTTTCATATATTTTCTATATAATGTAATCCTATTGAATCAATAAAGCATTGAGTCTTTCACAATTTTACATGGTATCAGAGCCAACCTAGGCTCTATATCGTTTCCGCCGCGTCACACATAAATAACAAAACCCTAGCCTTCACCACTTGATAAAAACCCTAGGCAGGGCGGCGTGCCGCCACTGTTGCCGCCGCCCTGTCCGGCTTGTTGTTTTTGTTTCTTTTCACGTTTATATTTTCTTATTTTCCGTTTGAAATAAAGTCTCGGCCTCGATTCAAGATTTCAGCCTTCTCACACGTGAGAATTTATTATTCCAATCGCCCACACATATGATGTTACGGCCTCATCTTGTTGATTCCGCTTCTCCCTCAAGTTGCTCCTTGTTGTCGCGCCGCCGCCGCTTAATGGACTACGGTCCCTCGCCGCGCCGCCTGCAGGACTACGATCTGCCGCCGCGCCGCTGTTTGCCGCCGCCGCCCTGCCGCATTGGATGCCTCTTTTAGGATTACGGGATCATTCAAAACTGTGGAGTCTCTTTGAAGATTATGGATCGCAATTAAGACCGCTCTTTTTCTTTATGTTTTTTTTTTCAGTCATAGCTTTTGGTTTCCTTCCGCTTTGACTGCGGGGGAGTATTAGACCATATTATTAGTCTGAGCCCACGGGCCTAGCTTAGGTTTCTAGGGTTTCATATATTTTCTATATAATGTAATCCTATTGAATCAATAAAGCATTGAGTCTTTCACAATTTTACCGGTACCAAAAGGTGGAAAAGCCAAGAGCAACATTGAAGCCGGAAAAGAGGGCTGTTTCGTCACCTTTGTATCTTAAATTAAATCAATCAAAGATGGATCGGTACCAAAAGGTGGAAAAGCCAAGAGCAGAGCAACCCATTGATGAAAATGAGATTCGAATCACTAGCCAGGGAAGGATGCGAAACTATATCACCTATGCCATCACTTTGCTTCAGGAAAAAGGATCATCAGAAATCGTGTTTAAAGCAATGGGCAGAGCAATCAATAAAACTGTAACGATTGTGGAGCTGATAAAGAGGAGAGTTGTTGGTCTTCATCAAATTACAACAATTGGGTCAACAGACATAACTGATACATGGGAACCGCTAGAGGAGGGATTACTACCTATAGAAACCTAAGCTAGGCCCGTGGGCTCAGACTAATAATATGGTCTAATACTTGTGATTGGATAGAATGAATAGTGAGACAAACTTACTTGCCTTTTAGTGTGTATATATATACAATATAATTTCTGTAGTGTAATAAATGATTTTTTATATCTCAGGTGGATGACAAACTTTATATTTATTTGGAATATGTATCGGGTGGTTCGATATATAAACTTCTTCAAGAATATGGACAATTTGGTGAGCTGGCAATTCGAAGTTATACCCAACAGATCTTGTCGGGGCTAGCATATTTGCATGCTAAGAATACTATTCATAGGTGAATAATTTAAAACATTTGAAGCAAATCCTTTCATATGTTCTTCAACATAACCAATATTTTGGGAATCTTGAAATTCATTTGCAGGGATATTAAAGGAGCAAATATTCTTGTTGACCCAAATGGCAGAGTTAAGTTGGCAGATTTCGGAATGGCAAAGCATGTAAGTTACTAAGTTTATGTTATCTGTTATCACGTAAGTTTAGTAACCGGTTACTGGTAAAAAATAATATATAATTAAACAAGAAATGAGTAATTATATGATGTTGAACATAAAAGATAACCAGGTGTAACATAAAGGGCTATAGAAACTAGTGAATGGATGTGGCTAGTACTGTTTGAAGTTGTATAAATAATAATAATAATAATAATATTAATAATAATACTAAGATAATGAGGTATTTGACTGTTTGACAAATTCTGATAACTAATCAAGTATCACCTAAAATATGACCACAAAAGATATTTTTGTGTATAAAAGAGATGTTTTGTGAAATGGAGTGAAGTATCTCACATGATCGTTATGTTGTCAGCTGGTTGGAAATTGAAAAACTGATTATTGTTTCTTCAAGTCGCATAGTCTCAATTAGCGGTGTGAATTTCTGACACGACACAAACCTAACACGGAATTTGCGCGTTTGAGTCAGTTTCAGGTTGAACCCGTTTAGCTAAACGGGTTGGTTTCGTGTCAACCTGATCGGGTTGGCGGGTTGACCCATTTAGTCCATCTATATTATGTTGTATTTTTTTTAAAATATGTTTTGTCATAAATTAAATTGGTTGGGTGTTTTATGGCATACTTGTAACTTAAAAAGAGAAATAGACATTAAATTTAATAATTAAAATGTAATTGTATTATATACATTTGTGTTTTTTGTAGTAAGATTTTAAATTTAATATATTATTTTGCGAATTTTTTTTTAAATTGGGTTGAAGGGTCGTGTTCGATTCAACCCACGAATATTCGAGTCGTGTTTGGGCTCATATGTATGACCCGATTTTCAGGTTTGGGTCGGGTTGAAACCACCAACCCACGAACACAATCCGTTTAGCACGCTTATAAGCCATCTGCTTTCCAATTGATGGGATTATGTTTCTTATTTATCGCCTTTTACTCCCATTAGTCAATAACATATATTATAAAAACATACAAACTAACTAGTGTTCATCAAGAATTTCTGATACTCTACAAACATTGCAGATCACAGGGCAGACATGCCCATTGTCATTCAAAGGAAGTCCTTACTGGATGGCACCTGAGGTTAGCATATCACTTTTTCTTGTCTCCAAAATTAAATAATATAAGTTTACTTTATCTAATTTAAATATTGTCAACACAGATCATCAAGAATAGCAACGGTTCCAACCTTGCAGTTGACATTTGGAGTCTCGGGTGTACGGTTCTCGAAATGGCAACAACAAAACCACCTTGGAGCCAGTATGAGGGGGTCAGAACGCACAACTTAATCTTGCTTCATTCACATGATCTATTAACGTTTTTTGTATATCTAAATTGTATAATATATTTTGGGTTATTATAGGTTGCAGCCTTGTTTAAGATTGGAAACAGTAAAGAACTCCCGGTTATTCCAGATCATCTCTCAGATGAAGGGAAGGATTTTGTACGGCAATGTCTACAGAGGAATCCACTTCATCGTCCTACAGCTGCTCAGTTGTTGGAACACAGTTTTGTAAAAAATGCTGCTCCGTTAGAAAGGCCGTTATCGTATACCGAGCCATCCGATCCACCTACAAATGGGGTAATAATATCTCTGCTATATTATATATTATGCTTACTTGCTTATGTTAGTTTTTTCGTTTTATGCATATGGTCTTCATTTACTTGAATGGCAATTTTAAGAGTAAAATGCCATTTTCATCCCTGAGGTTTGGCCAGTTTTGCGACTTTGGTCCAAAGGTTTGTCTTTCCGCATCTGGATCCAAAATATTTTAAATCTTGCCGTTTTCATCTGGGTCGATAACTCTATCCATTTTCTCCATTAAGTCGGTGGTATTTCCGTCTTTTTTGTTTAACTTAAAGGGTAATTCGGTCTTTTTCACGTTATGTCTATGGGTTAGCACTAAAAAGAAAGAGCGATTTGATTTATTGTAACCGTTGATTAATGTTTTTTCAGGGAACTGGTAGAAATCGACAAGCATTGGATTCCGATAGACTTGCTGCAACTCATTCGTTTAGAGTGCCAAGACCCGCCTTTATTTCCAGGTATGACTCCCCCTACACACTTGCACTGAAAGCAAATACGTCATTACTACGACGCTTATACGTCATTATGCTTGTAGTGATGTTCAAATTCCAAGGAATATATCGTGTCCCGTCTCACCAATCGGAAGCCCACTTGTACATTCAAGATCACCACAACACCTCAACGGAAGGATGTCCCCGTCACCCATATGTAGCCCACGAACCACTTCAGGCACATCAACTCCACTAACCAACATTAACGGTTCTAAAATCCAATTCCATCATGTTAACCAATCGGTTTACCTTCACGAGATTTCAAAACCCACCAACATATCTTATCGTGAGCCTGTCCCTGATATGTTCCGAGCCAAGCGGCAATTTGGTGGACACGCGGTATTGGCTGATTCTGTATCTCATCTACTTCTAAAGGACAAAGTCAACTTTAAACCATCTTTGGATTTGAATCCATTGTGAGGTGCTCTGCGTATATCATTCAAATTCATTTTAATTGCAAAATGTGGAAAAGAAAAGACACAAGTAAATCGGTCAATTATGTTTGGGGGTTTTAAGTTATGAAAAAGGCGGTAACGGGTAACTTATGATGGTATTAAACATGTTATATTATCATTAATTCGAATACAAGAGTAGGAATTAGGAGAATTAATTAGGGGTATTTTTGTTCTTGTGGAAAGCTGTACATAAAATGCAGAATCGGTATTGCATTTGGGTTTACTTGACACACTTTATACATGTGAACTGTATCTATATATATCTATAATAACTATAACTATATCTATTCATCTATTGGTGTGTATGATTTATATGCATCTACCTTGTACATTAGCATTTCATAGAACTGACATATTCAATCAGGAATTCTTTTGTATGCGTAGATGAGCATAGGGTAGGGATGAGATTGGAAATCGTACCTAACCAAATACGGTAGCCATATAGTTTTGATGCCGAAACTTTGCTAACACCAAACTGAATAACGTATTGTATTTGTTTGGTTGATACCGGTGTGATATGGTGGTGTTATATTCCGAACCGATAACGTAATGTATAGTACCAATATCGAAATTGAGCAAAATTGAAAATCGAATAATGTACAGGATATGTTTGGTTGGTATCAATACTTGGTATGAAATGTTACATCCCGACACATATGGTTAAATAAGTTATATTTATAAAACTGTAACTGTCTTTTCTTTATAAACATAAATGGGAAAAAATTAAAAGAGTACATAATGTAAGGTTAAATAAGTTTTGACTCTTTTTTCAAGACCATCTCTTAGTTTGATTTTACGGTTTGAATCATCTTTTAATTAAATTTCTTTAAAGATGATAAGTCTATACATGTATACATATTTCGTGAATTAAAATATTATATAAAATGTTCTATGGTCGGTTTGGTTTTGAGGGTCGGTTCCAAGTTTCAAACCGTCCTTCAAACTCTTAAACCTGATTTTCAAACCATGAATTGAACCGTAAAAATTTTAAATTGACTAAACCGACTGGTTTGGTTTGGGTTCTTTAGACAACTTCAACATTTAGGAAATTGTGGGTGTTAAACAAGTCGTGTTCGTAGGCTTAGTGTGCTTGTACCTAAGATAGGCGAGAACTATACATAAGTCATGTGCCGCTTTTGTTGGAGACGTGTCGGTGCACATCCAACCGGCCTTTTGCTTTGCTCGTCTTCTTCTTTGTTCTGCTCTGCTCATCGGTTGTTATGGTTCATGTGTCGGTTCTTCTGGTACTATCAGCAGACTATAAATGGTTACCACACTCTCCAAATCGGAGAGCCCTGTATTGCCCTACTTTAGCCAGGCTATGTTGTCTTAAATGGACCCATCCCTTATAATATAAAATAATATATATTTATCCCATTTAATTTTCAGCTAATTTGATTTTTTTTCGATAACTTGCGTCCTTTAGTTTAAAATAAAATGAATATTCAAATGTGTTTAAATTTTTTTCTCGACAGTCCAATATAAATATTGTTGTAACAAGAATTGTATTCAAAATAAAATATTTATTAGTATTGTAGGCTATTCGAGTGTCTGTAACATACTGGTACCACGATGGATTTCGACTGAACGTTGGTACCGGTATCGGTATTATCAAAACAAAGTACCGGTTTCCGTTTTTATAGTTTTCGATCGATGAAAAAAAATGTGTTGATATCCTTTTGTTTTAAAACATCATATCCTAAAATTATAAAAATAAACAAAGAATGATAGATAAGCACGTCGCAACGTTATATTTGAAATTTTATATATTATATTACTAATTTAATTACTAATTTAATGAAAAAGTAAATGACTTCACATTATAGTTTGGTTCGTAGTATATTATTATTATTATTATTTAGCCCATGGCTTTATAGCTTAGTAGTATTTTCGGGGTGGGATAAGGCTTTGGGATCAATAGGTCCTGGATTCGATTTCTAAATGGGGTTTTCCCATATTTATTGGGTTTCCTCCTGAATTGATATATTTATATGGTTCTGCTAGTGGCATGATGATATCCAAATTTGCCATTCAAAAAAAGTATATTATTACGCCTTGGTATCTATCTAGAAACACAACTTCCTGGTCAGCAAAGCCTGTCAGCCAAAACCGTGAGTGCCCGCAGTAGTGGCTGTTGCAGGTTGGTAATCTTCAGCGTGTCGGGTCAAAACACCACGTCACCATTTTTTTTCTATTCGCTACATTTTATTTTGTTTTTTGTTTTACATATTTATATTTTGCAGTTTTATGGTGGTCTTTACCGTTTGATTCATATGCAGATTCCCTGTCACAACGTACGGTCGGAAAATCTTAGTATATACTAAATTACATCATGTTAGCTATAATAAGGGTTTTTATATATTAAATTACATCATGTTAACTATAATAAGAGTTTTTTTTCTTTTTATTTTGGTCAACAAAAGTCTTTCCTTTTTCACTTTAACCACATGAAACCTAAAAATATTTTATTTTATTTTATAAATCAAATAAGATGTATAAATAATCCATATACTCAAATACTTTTTTTCTATGTAATAAATATGTTAAACAATTTATGTGTTATATTTTCTATATTTTTTTACTTTTAGAATAATTATAGTTTTATATGATTTTTTTAATAAATTTATTTATTGATTTTAATAAATTTGACATGCCATGGTTTTACTGGGTTTAATTTCAGATGTACGTTTTTTTTTGTGATTTGCGAATGTACCTTGCAGGTGTTTTTATCTACATTTTGACACGGGTGTTTTTATCTACATTTCCATGGTTTTACTCGAGTTTGATATACGGCGTAACGTACCAACCCAACGCGCGGGATATTTTGTTAGTTAAATTTAATATACATCATGAAAACACTGTAGCGGCTACAATCGTTTTATTTTAAGTTTAAAATTAACCATTACGCTATAAATAATACAATTCTTTAAACTTATATATTTTATTTCCTCTTATAACTTTCGTTGGTGAGTTTTTTTTTTTTTACAAAAACTAAGTACACGATGTAATGTTTTCTACATTTTTATTTTGCAGCTTTATACTCATCTTTATCTTTTGATACATACACGCATTCCTTGCCATGCCACGTGGTAGGGAAATCCTAGTTTTATATAATTACATTGTTCTTTGTCTTGTTGTGCACTTTTTATCATGACCTAGTTTATATAGTTACATTGTTCTTTGTCTTGTTGTGCACTCTTTATCATGATAAATGAGTCCTTTACGCCCTAAGTTTTCCTTGCGCCACTAACTACTTAGATATAGACATAACCTAATGTTTGCAATACGTATATTTACATGAATAACCTAGATTTTCATAACAGTGCCAATGGAGATCATGACAAAAGTTACGTTTAATCTTCCATATCAGATTAGTCTAAAGTTTTACGTTAATCTCAGTCAAAGTTATTGACATTAACTAAACAGGTATGTTGCCCATGGCATTATAGCCTAGTGGTATCTTAGGGGTGGTTCCGCTCGTGGCATGATGATATCAGTGATCCAAATTTGTCGTTCAAAAAAACTTAACACGTTTGTTGTAGATGACATAAAAAGAAAAAAGAAATACTATAAGTATCCATGAGAGGCTATAATTAACTTCTGAAAGGTTCCATTTTTGGCATGAAATTAATATGGTCATTTCTTAGTAATTATAAACCTTGCATGGAATGATGGAAGCCAAGCCAAATGGTCATTTATGCATTTATCTTAATCTACTGGGGCAAGTTTTGATGTTTACTTTATTAGATTGATGCTATATTCCCATAATCTCTTGGCCAACTCCATATCTTTAGCCACATCTGTTGTATTTGCCAAGTTGCTATCTGAAAAATATGCCCCACTTACTCCTTTCACTTGCTGGTGCAATGCTACATAACATGATGTCGCCCCTAATACCACACCAAATTGAACTTTAAAAACATGAAAGCATTCGCCTTCATAATTTCAAGAGTAAAATGCCATTTTCGTCAATGAGGTTTGGCAATTTTGCGACTTTCGTCCAAAGGTTTGTTTTCCCGCATCTGGATCCAAAAGGTTTAAAATCTTGCCATTTTCATCTGGCTCGTTAACTCCATCTATTTTTCTCCGTTAAGTCAGTGGTACTTGTGTCCTTTTTGTTAACTTAAAGGGCAATTCGGTCTTTTTACATAAAGTGAAAAGACTCAATTGCCTTCAAGTTAACAAAAACGACACAAATACGCCTAACTTAATGGAGAAAAATGGATGGAGTTAAAGAGACGGATGAAAATGGCAAGATTTCAAACCTTTTGGATCCAGATGCGGAAAAACAAACCTATGGACAAAAATCGCAAACTGGCCAAACCTCAGGGACTAAAATGGCATTTTACTCTATTTTCAAGCAAAAGAGACGGGCTGATTCTGGTTATGTTAAATAGATAAACTTTAACAGCTTGGTTGAAATGTAATGGATCATACAGGTTGAAAAAGATCAGTTTAGTATTTTAATAATAAAATTTTCCTACTTATATCATAATTAGTACATTAATAAATGGGACAATTGCATATATCCCCCTAGAAATCTATTTTATTGCATATTTACTCAACCAATAAATAATACTGCATATATCACCTCCCATAATGAAAAAAATTGCAAACATCCCCCTATAAATCATTTTTATTGCATATTTACCCAACCAACCAATAATATTGCATATATCCCCTCCCATAATGAAAAAATTGCAAATTTACCCATTATGATTTGTTTTAATAAAAATGTCTTATAGAATAACTATTTTACTCTTATTTCTATTAAAACCTTTAAAATTGTTCTATATTCATATTTATCCATTTTTAACTAGCTTTTTTTTTTTTTTTTACCAAATTGTGTTTTTTTATGGTTGGCTAATTAATTTTTTTAATCTTTTTTTCTTTTGCATTTTCACTAAGTTTCTCTTTATATTTTTTTTATGGTTGGCTAATTAGTTTTTTAGTTTTTTTTATTTTGCATTTTTACTAAGTTTCTCTTTTATATGTTTTTTCATTATATAAAAGACATCTTGTAAAATGTGAGAAAACCTAAAGACCCCAGTTGTCTTCTTTCCCATATCCAACCAGTGTCAAAACTCAAAGCCTAGAACAACAACACTTTCGTAAAAAGCAAAACACAATTTAGCTAAAAAAACTAGTTAAAAATGAATAAATATATAAATATAGAAAAATTTTAAAGGTTTTAAGAGAAACAAGGGTGAGATAGTCATTCTAGAATACATTTTAAGAAAACAAATTATAATGTGTAAATTTGCAATTTTTTTCACTAAAGAAGGGATACATGCAATTTTGTTTTTAGGTTGGGTAAATATGCAATTATAGAGGTTTATAAAGGGGAAATATACAATTCTCCCTTAATAAATTATTATGAAATTCACAAAAAAGAGACAAATGTTTGTGGGTCAACCCAACCTATTTTCTACCGGTATTAAATATTACCTGTTATGACACAAACCTTGTACCGACCCTCCCATTTTTGTCACCTCTAATACATAAAACGGGGTAAACACTAACCTGCTGAACATTTTTCAACAGAAGGTTGCTGAGCTTACTAACAAAACCTGCACTTTTAACATAGCAGTAAGGATGCATAAAGCAAGATTTCTAAGGTAACGTAAGCTTAAATAATTTTGTTTTATTTTCTGGCAAATATTCAAGAAGAATGACCTTCAGCAAAGCTTGGAGGAGTAAATATGTGGCGGAACAAGTTCGTTGAGACTACTCCGGGATGAAGAGAATTTGCAGTTATTTCTATCCCCTCTTCCTGTTCAACAACAGCGACATTTTTTATTTGTAATTATAGAGTTTCACTCTAAACTTCAACACGACTATCAGAAATGTTTTAAAATTCTGAAGTTAATAACCAGTTTGTTTGATTTCAAAAGTCGAAACGGGTTTCATGTGTAATAATTTATGTAATTTAAACTTATACCTTTAGCTGTCTTGTAAGCTCATTAGCATGCAGAATGTTGGCTAACTTTGATTGACCATATGCTTGATATTTACTATACCTGTACAACATCACCTAATCAAGTTTATTTACATATCAGTAAATAAGATCTTAGAGTTGAGTTCTTGCTTTAAAACTTACTGCTTTTCATCATTAATTTTGTCGAAACGAATTCCTTCAGGATAAGTAATCCTATGAGCCTCTGATGATACATTCACAATCCTTCCCTCTTTCTTACTTTTACGGGCTGTTTTCTACATATTGTCAAGCAACAGATGAGTCAGAAGAAAGTGACCTGCAAACACCATGGTTTAGCAAATATGTCACCTTAACGGAATGCACAAAAAAAAATAAAGGGTAAATTGACTTTCACGTCCTTTAAGTTTGAGCAAAATTACCAGTGTTGTCCTTTAACTAACAAAATTACACCGGATGTCCCTTATGTTACAGTTTCTCATCATGCAGTGTCCTTTCGCCCTAACCCAGGTAATTTTTTTTGTTAAATCTTAACGCATGCCACCAACATGAGGGCATAATGGTCATTTTCACTTAATAACTAAAACAAAAAAATAAATATTACCCGTGAAACTGAATATATATTTTAAGTGAAAAGGCCTATTATACCCTCATGTGAGTGGCACATGTTAAGAGTTAACATGAAAAATTAATTGGGTTAGGGCAAAAGGACACCACATGATGAGAAACTATAACATAAAGGACATCCAGTGTAATTTCGTTAGTTAAAGGACAGCGCCTGCAATTTTACTCAAACTGTGTAATTTCGTTAGTTAAAGGACAGCGCCTGCAATTTTACTCAAACTTAAAGGACGTAAAATATAATTTACCCTAATCCAAAGAAGACGCACATAAACATACCTAGATGATTGGTGGCAAACTGTAGTTCTATATTATCTTTGGAAAGCATGAATGGAGTCATCGTTATACCTGCATTATTTCTTTACAAAACCACCATTAACGAAAATAGAAAGCCTTGGCTTTTGCAAGCCAGAATAAACATGCAGTGTTGTATTTTCTTACATTAACAAGTTTAATGAGTGTCCGCGTGAGTTAAAATCGGAGGCGAATTTCCTAACTGATGCCATGGAATTAAGATCTAACTCGAATGCATCGACTTTGGCTGTTGGGATTTCTTTGACTATTGCTTCTTGAACCTGTTTGGCAGCAGCCATATTCCTTACACCCATCACCACATGAGCCCCACGAAGGGCTAAGACTCGTGCTGTCTCACTGCCAACGCCACTTGATCCTCCTGTGGTTGTTATGTGTTAGCAAAAGAAGATAACTTTCTAAACATTCGTCTTATAATGGCCTGCTTATTTTTTGTTTGTGAAAGTAAACCAGGTATTATATACTTCAAAACTGACAATATTGCTGATTGATTTCACTACTAGAATTGCCTGAATCAACCAAGGTTCCTATTTTAGAATGAATATATAATGTTCGTTTGGTTCATTTATGTTCATGAACATTTGTTTGCGCTCGTTTACGTTCGTTAAGTGTTCATGAACATGTTAATTTTCTTAATGAACGAACACGAACCAGACATTGTTCGTGTTCGTTGTGTTCGTTCGGTTCGTTTACAACCCTCCTGTTGATACTTGGAGGCTAAGAAAACAAGGGCTTTGCAAAATAGAGATGTGACTAGTGATAAATTGGTTGATAGTAGTCAGATTCAAAGAGTCAATGCATCAGCCCAAAGTCCTAAAGATGGATTGAAACATATCTAAAAGAGAAAAAAGTATAAAACATTATGGGATCCATCTACAAAAAAACATGTTAAGGGATTTCTGGTGAGGACGAAGAAGTCCAGTTTTGATTAGGCTACTTTAGAGGTTCCAATGTGAGTGTCATCAGTTCGAGGTAAAGCTCTTGTTCAATCCTCTAATTCATTTACTTTGCTAGATGAAGACTTCAATGAATGGGATGAGACGATGATGAATGGGATGAAAAGACTCAAATGTGTGCTACTGCTCAGTTCATGAAGTTGTAGATGCTTTTTGTATATGTGTTTATATGTATCTTTATTTGGTTCATGGATAGTAGTCAAAGACGCCAAAGGTAGGCGCCCAAGCGCCGCGAAACCGCCTTGCATGTGCAGCAAGGCATAAAAAACTGGTAAAAACAGGCCAAAATCTGCAACCGAAAATACCTGTCAGAAGCAGCCTAAACTAGTCTAAAGCAATCTGATCAAGCCAAAAAACCCAGTCTAAACTAGTGGCCTAAAACATGCCTAAAATGGTTAAAAACGGCCTGAAATACGCATGCGCCTTGTTAGTCTCGGGTGCACGCTTTTTAAATGCCTTGTGCCTAGGAGACAGACTCACCGTTCACACCTTAAGTGAGCCTGGGACGTTTGACCAGTACTACTATGGGTTCATGGTTTGTTTTAAAGTCTAGGATAGGGCTGGCTTGGTTTTTTTCTCTTTTCTTTATTTGTTGGGCACCGGCCATTATCCACAACAAATGACAGTAAGAGCATCTACAACAATGGACAAGTCCAAACTCCAGACTGCCCAGTCAGCATGCCACATCATCCCAAACCCCACTTTTTCCTCTAACAATAAACCATTTCAAACCTCCACTTTTTCCTCCAACAATAAACCATTCCAAACCTCCACTTTTTACACTAAAAAACAAAAAAAAAATGTATTGTGAATGGGTGGTCTCCACTCATTCCAAACCATACCCATCCGCTTGAGCAGACCACCTCCACCAACACGGTGGTTTGATTGAGTGGTGGTTGGGGCTAGCCGTCGGAGATGCTCTAAGTTCCGATGTTTAGCTCCAAAAGATGTTATATAATCAATACCAGTTTATATAATTAATGTAACCAAATTCTTTCTATTTTTTATTTCAAGGAAGCACCCAACTACATCGCATCCTACTATATATTATCCTGATCCAAACCACCAACTTGTCTACAACTTCCAGTGAAGTGTTACTTATAGACGTGCAATCATATGAAACGTTTTCTAATTTTTTTTGTCTGAATTTATTTGTTACAAACTTAGCAAAACCATATCTAGACTTCTAGTTAATGCTCTAACGGCAGATCATGTAGGTTTTCAATCCATTTTGTTGTTTCTGTACTACCTTTTTGCATTATTCAATTAAACTACCAACCATCACATCCATAGGGTTTATTATAATACCTTAATAAATCCGTACAACACAAATAGCATCATATTGACCATAATAATAATAATAATAATAATAATAATCATAATAATAATAAATAGTAACAAAAGCTCCGATAAAGCACAACAATTAACCATCAAAAACAGAACAGCACCTGTAACAATGGCGGTGAGTCCAGATGCGTCAATGCCATCGGTAACCTGCTCGGCGGTTGAATATTGTGAGAATCCAGAAGGTCCTGGCCTTGCAAACAACCACATGCTTTGAAAATCGGATCAATTAGATGTCGAAATGAGAAGCGATTTGGTAGCTTTTATCGTTGGAAATGGGGATTATTGTGAGTGTGATTTGAAAAAGTGAGCTGGTAGGTTAATGGAGTCGTCGCTACGTTATCACATTCCACACGCATCGGCCACCAACGCCGTATAACCACCATTTGCACACGAATGGCGTGACTTGTAACCTCCACATGAATAAAAACTTAACGACATTTACTGGGAAAAGGAACCAATTTGTAAATAGTCTCTAAGCCACCAAATATGTGTGTGCATACTAATAACACATTAAGGATTTTAAAGAAAAGGTTTCATCTATTGAAACCCGCGCTTCCGGCAAGAGGGTGTTGACGATAATATATTTGTTACATAATATATTGATAGGTTATCACATAGTATATAAATTTTAATCTAAATGATAGTAGAAATAAATAATTATTCTACAGCATGGTTAAGAAACAATCTAAGGTTAAAATTTAGCTTTAATATAAAGGACGGTAAAAATAAATAAGCAACACGATTAAGTTTAATAAAAAATAATTAAACTTATAAAAAGATAAAAGAACACCTTTTTGTTAAAAAGGAAATTAACTTTAAGGGACATACAATAACTTTATTAAAGTTTGGGGTTGAAACATAAATTATTTATAGAAAAATTTTATTAAACTTCTATATAATAGATATATTAAAAAAACACGGATGTATAGGTACATCGTTTATAAATTAATATTGGAGGTTAGATGTCGTTTAATAAGTTTATTAAAGTTTAAGGTTAGAAATTTTAATTAAATAAAAAAAGGTTAGAAATATAAATTAAATAAAAAATAATATCGTAGTTCTATAATTAAAAATTAAAAATAAGTTAAAGTCAAAGTGGACCAAATATATATTTATTAGTATATTTATTAGTGTTCACAAATTATTTTGTTATAATTAATATTTTGTATTAAATTCACTACAATAAGTGACAAAGCTCGAGATTTCCGACCGAGGGGTCGAAAACGTATATATCTAAAAAGTTATAAAACCGGGGGTTGAAAACGTATATACCTAAAAAAAAATTTATACGAAAACCACATAACAAACACTACTGACCGAAAAGTTCGGGGGTCGGGCACCTCCCTCGACCCCTTCTATCCTACACCCCACACTACAATGGCTAATGGCAATAATGTGTATTGTATGTCTCTCACTCAAGAGGTGTTAGCATTTGAGATCCTATTCACAACTTTATTCTTTATAAATTACATTAAAAAATTATTACTTTTCTCTTTCTTTTCAATTAAATAATGTTTTTCTATAGTTTTTTATTACATTTTCTTTTTTCTCTACTCATATTCATTTTCTAAAAATCAAAAATATATATATATATATATGAATAAACAGTGTTTTTCATATTTACAGATAAATAATAACATTTTCTCTCCATTGCACTTACAACCCCTTATAACTACTATTTATAATGTGAAGGATTCTCATACAAAATTTGATGGTAAGGATATGAATGCTCTTAGGCTATAGCCTCATTTCAAATTTGGAGTAGAGTAGAATTATTAGGGTCGTTCAAAAAAAACATAATAATTTTGTATAAATTCGATAAATAAAACAACGCTTTTTTGATTGTACATCTTTTATCTCTTCTGCTGCTACAGATGATATCTTTCATGCATTATTTATAGGCATTTATGTTTTCCTACTATTCTATGATTAAAATTTATTTTATAGTGAACGTGCCCCTAAAGAAATTCATGAGATCTTTTATATTTTGGCTATAAGAGTTGATGTGCCCATCTTTCTTCTTCTTGCACACACTTCGATTACTTAGATTCTATGATATTTGACTAAAATGTTAAAGTTTATCAGTGAGCGTGAAAGTGCTACTTTGAAATGATCAACACATGACCGGCGAACACACAAGTTTCATTTGGTTGATCAAAAGAATCAATGTGACTTGGAAAAATTAGGCATAATCGTCCATAAGGTCAATGTAACAAACATAGCAAGTTATTTCGCATTGGCATGGTATTTTGAATAAGCTTGATAGCCTTGTGGGGTAGTGTGAATGATCTTAAAGTCTTACTATGTGAATTTGTCAAGTTGGCCAACATATGATCATATTTTACATTTTACATACTCAAGTCCTTCACTAAGCTTATATGTAGACCAAGGTATAGGTGGGTAAACGAGCCAAGCCCTTTGTGAGTTACTCAAAAGTGGTTTGATATAAACTTACAACAAGCCAATTTTAAATGAGTTTGAGCCCAAAAAAATCATGTTTAATAAATGAGCTCAACCCCGAGTACTTCCACATTAGATCGAGTAATCGGGCTCTAGGTCAAGTACTTGGGTGATTGACTAAACCGCCCCTCTCCCCTTATAATCGTCTAGTTACATTATAATTGGTGGAGTTGATACGAAAAGGTTTCTAACCGATGGTATGAGATGTGATAAAAATGTGTCCATTTCAATGAAGTTGATGGTTCAAGCATCATGGAATGTAGATTTAAGAGTATAATTTTTTTAGAACGGCCAACGAATCATTCAAATAGGTTACTGGCGAAAATCATCACATTGGAATACACTCGCCTCCGAACCGGGGAAAACCCTCACCTAGGCCGAAGCCCGTGAACACTCGTCCGAAGACACGACTGCGCGATGAGGTAAAACCCGCTCAGTTTAAGGATCGATTTAAGAGTAGAATTAATAAGTTTTTCTGTAACCGGTTTTGGTTTTTAGTTTTTTATATTTCAGCTATATGAAAAAAGTTAGTACTTTTATTTTTTTAAAGTAAATTTTCTCTCTCATTTGTTATAATATTTTATTACTAAGATTTTCGTGACCGCTTTTCTTTATAAATTCGCTAATGATAATTCATCAATGCTATGAAATTAGTCTAACCATGTGTTACATTAACAGAATTTAATGAACCACTAACTACAGTACCCAGTAGCTATGGATCTGCTCCAAAAGCTACAGGGTATTGTTTGGGCGTAGGGAGTAGATTTGTGGAAATTGGTAAGTGGTGGCCCAGCTAATTTTACAGTATATGCGGTTAAACAATTATTTATTTCGGCTTGAAATTATAACGGTTTTTATAAAATGAGATGAAACGGATGGATACCTTTAAAGTGTAATGCTTTGGCAAGCGGAACTAGATAGACTCGCAACTAGGGTGGAATTGATGAAGAGATGTATGATCTTACAAGATATAAACTGTCCGTTGTATGGCAATTCTACGGAATCATCGGCCCATTTATTTACGGCTTGCATTTTTGCATTGGAGGTGTGGGATCGGGTTACGAACTGGCGTAGGTTACCTCCTTTCTATGTGTTTGAGGTTAGGGATTTACTCTCTTTAGCAAAAGGTTTGACGCTGCAGAAACATGAGACGAGGACGGTTCACGGGATTGTGTTAACGACTTTATGGTGTATTTTGATTTCCAGAAATGAGATGGTTTTTCAAAGGAAGAACGCTAAAGTGGTGAATGTTATCACAAAGATTAAAGCTACTTCGTTTTTTGGATTAGATATAGATCTAAAGTCAAATGTATAGAATGAAAGGATTGGTACAATTCCCCTCTTAAATTGATGTAATTTCTGATTTTCCTTGCGGTCTTTAATTTGAGGACCTGCTTATAGTTTGTTTGGTGAATGAAGTTTATTTTAAAAAAACAACACCCAGTAGCCGAATTAACTAATCAATTAAAAACATAAAAAGGTTTAACCAATTACAAACACGAAATTTTTTTTTACCAATCACAAAAATTTAAAACCGAAACATGGTTTCATCTTTATGTATGAACATAAGAAATCACATTCAAGAACACACAAGTATGAAATCAATTCAATACACTAATCATAATTACTCAAACCACTAACCACATTTTCTAGAGAGATCGGTTAAAGAATTTTTAAAAATTACTAATTAGTAGTTATAATAAAACTCAAAACCGAAACATGGTTTCATCCAAATATCCCATAATAGTATAATCCATATGAACACAAAAAAGTACATTTCAGAACACACAACCATGAATCTATGTATCTTTATCCTTAACATCATCATCATAGTACTTCTTAAAAGCTTTCGGCATATAAACCGGCAACAAAAACCCAAAAAGATTAAACCCCCAAAACACCAAATTTGCCAAACTCAACCATCTGCCACCCCCCTTCACCCCTTCACTCTTCACCCAATCAAAAACCGCATACATCCTCACCGCATTATACGCCACCGGCACAAACACCCTAACCGGCAGCGAAACCCCACCGGCAAACTTCACACCCTCCATCACCACTTGACAAGCCAACAAAAACAAGTGAGGAGCAGCCGGTGTCACACCTTCTGTATCACCGTTTAGCACCCCGTGAACGATGTAGGCCACGGGGAGAACAAGGCCCACGATGGCGCCCACGGAGACGTAGGCGGTGAGGAGGAGGAGGTGGGCGGCGAAGATGGGTGGTGGTGGGGTGGTGGAGAGGGTGGGGAAAGCGGTTTTGGAGAGGAAGAGGGTGTAGAAGAAGGAGAGGGGTATGAAGGTGAGGTGTTGGATGGGTACCATGCCGGAGGTGGCGAGGGTGACGGCGATCGCGGCGGAGGTGAGGTGTTGGAAGGAGAGGAGGGTGGAGGATGGTGGGGGTACGCCGCCGGACATGGTTGGTGGTGGATGTTGGAAGTGGGTGGTTTGGGATAATATGGGGTGGGTATATAGTTTGACACGTAAGAGATTGAAATATGAATATCGTATGTCTTGTTGATATTATCACTTGTGATTAATGTAAGAAAATGCATTTTTTTGGTCATGATTCATGGATGAGTTTGTAAAGTTTATGTATTTCTATATATTTTATTTAAGTGAATTAAATACAAAGTTGTTATATGAACAAAACCGAATATCCAAGTTTATTTAGGAGAATCATGGTGGGTTAAAAAAATTGGGGCTACCAAACTGTGTTAACAATCAAATCAAATCCATCACTTCATTAAAAACATTACATATTCTTTTTTTTAATTAAATAAGATTTTCTACGTTTTTATCGTTACCTATTTTCTTTCCTCAACTCACAATCACTTTCAAATTATATTAAAAAATTATAAAATAAACAGTATATACTTCAAATTTACTGATAAACAATATTTTTTTCTCTTTTTCTCTCTCTTTCACTTGTGACAATTTACAATGACTTTCACAAATATAGAAGTTACACTTACATAAGAGTATAAAAACACATATTTCTTTAGATTTTGTTACTGTTTTTAAACATTTCACATCCAACTCTTTAACTTTATCTATTTCTTACTCATAAAAACTTACTTTATTATTTTTTTCTCTTTTCTACTCACTCACAATAACAATACAGATTGTTGAATATGACCTTTTAAATATAACTTTACTTTCTTTAATTTTTTTTCTCTATTATAGAGATTCCAATGTGATGGTGTTTTTCTTGTTTTCTCAACTATTGTTTCTATATAATCGAGAATACAGGCTTCAATGTAAATGCTCTAAGAGGATTCACAATGGATCCTCTATATTTATTTGAGTGTAACATTTATATTTGTGAGAATCGTTGTAAATTGGTGTGAGTGGAGGAGAGAGAAAAAAAAGAGAAAGTTATTGTTCATTAGTAAATTTTGAAGAGATACTATTCACATCTATATTTCTTTAATATTTTTTGAAAGTAGTTACAAGTGAAGGAGAGAGAAAAGGTAATGATAAAAGTATAAAAAATATTATTCAATTAATAAAAAGAGAGAAAATATAGTATTTTTTAATGTAATTATAGATATAAACTAAGAGATTTGATTGTGAATGCTCTAAGTAGTTGTCCAAATTACTCCTCTCTTAAGAGTTGAAACTAGCTAAAAAATTAGAGATGTAAGACCATCATAATAGATGTATTTGTGTGTTTTTTTAAAGAGAGAGAAAGATAAGACGGAGAAAAAAGATGGTGATAAAGAAGAGAGAGTATGTATGTGTGAAAAAAATAAGGTATGTTAGTGACAGAGAAAAAAATAGTAATGTTTTTAAGCGATGTGAGTAGGACAAATGAGAGAAAGCATCTCATTGGTTGGACAAAGTTGACATGGCAACCAAAAACATCACCTAAATACATATCTGTTCATTATGTTGTATATGAAAATTTAAGGAAAAGAGTAAATTGCCATTTTAGTTCCCGATGTTTAACCTAAAATGTTACTTTAGTCAAAATAGTTTTTTTCTGTCATTTTAGTTCAAATAGTTTTTTTTTTCAACTATTTTAGGCCCTGACTTTTATCATTTTTATCCAACCCACCAACTCTATTAAAAAAAACCAATTAACTAAGGGGCATTTTGGTCAAATCATATTTTTCTTTCTTTTTTGAAGGTGAGATTGTATGGGGATAGTGGTATGTCGATTTATAGTGAAGATGATGGCGGTGGTTGCTTGTTTACGATGATGGCGGTAATGTTGGTTGATGATGTGGGTGGCGGAAAAGTGGTCGGTGGTGGTGGTGGTGGTGATGGTTGTGGGGTGGGTGGTAACGGTGCAGTCATGTGACAGCGATGATAAAAGGTTGTTATGGGGTGGATGGTGGGAGGTGGTGGATGAAAACGATAAAAAAATGACAAAAATAACATGAAAAAACTAATTGGACTAAAATAGCAGGGAAATTCACGCATTTTTATATAAGAAAAATATCATATATTATCTGTTTTCGTTCTTTCTTTCTTATCTTTTTACTCATAAAACTTTTTTCGTAGATGTTTTTCAAAAGAACCCTCACTCTTCACACCACATACTCTCTTACCCTCGCATCATCTTCATTCTTCCCACTATTATAAATACTTTTAGTTATTCATTGTTTTATTGTTTACTTTTTCATATAATTAACAAATTTTTTTGTTAATATGAAAGAATAGCATCCTCAACATAGCTTTTTCAAGACATCAATAGCCACTACTATTATATGAACTTTGAAAAAAAGAAAAGGTTGAACGCTATAAATATTTAAATGATTTGTCTTTTGGTTAAAATGGTTTTTCTTTAATATAAAAAAGTTAATTAGAGACATAGATTTCACTATTTAAATATAACATTATAGAGAAAACAACTCATTTTGTGAGTGTGTTTTAGAAGGATGAGCAGATAAAGCTTTAAACAGGACATTCTCCTTGTACTCAACCAACGAGGGCCTATATCCTTGACTTTTTCCTTCAAGGTCATGTTTCGCGATGCCATGTCATATGAGACCATGACGACATCTAGATAGAAGAATTTCTTCTTCAAATCTGTGTCCCTAGAACTAGAGAGCACCGATCGAAGGCAAGAAACATCCGTACCTCGACGATCAAAAGTAAAGAAAGGAACTTTCCATACTAAACAATTATAGAAGTTCTGAACACTAACATTTCCGGTAAATTTCCCAAACTTAACGACGCATACTCGAAATGCTGAAGTTTAACAAGACCTAGAGGGTGTACCTGCGATAGATGAATGGCATATTCATCCCGTACTTTTTTTGCAAAACCTCGTCATGGGTAGTCGGAAGTTGTAGAATTTGAAAAAGTCGGTGAATAGGGTGATCTTTCCCCCTGGCAGAGGAAAGGTGGCATCTTTCTCCGTTGGTAGCACTGGATCCCACTCAGGTTTAATCTCGTACTCCTTAATCAAATTGGCGAACTATGCTCTTCCTTATTTACAGAAAAGGGCATCTTCGTTCTTCGATTTATCGGACGATTTGGGTGCCATTGGTGTTAGGGTATGGTGGAGCACGACGATTGAGAATTTGGGAAAGGATTTTATGTCTAATCTCTCTCTCCAATTTATACTCACTAGGTGCTTCTTCAAATTTTAATTATTTATAAATCATTACATGAGTTTTGTATACCCCAAAGTGAATTTACATATCTATAATATTTTTGCACAAATATTAACGTATCAATTGTAATGTCTCGCTTTTCTTATTTTTCTTAATTAGAAAATGTAATCGTATTTCTATTAATAGAAACTTATATTTGTATCGCATTCGAATTTCATTTCCAACCTTGCAATCCGAGACTTTGACCGTTATAAAATTCATACTTAGTACATATTTGTCTTACATGCATTCGATCATTTAAATCCATGTTTACATACAAACAGAGATTTGTTATACATACAAATACTCATACATACACTCTCGATACTCAAATTATACTTACATACACGTTATACATTTAAAAACATGCTAAAACACAAAGCTTTAGCTTAAAATTGAGGAAAAACCAAGTTCAGGGGCCTGCAAAATCTGCCTAAATTAGTCTCTGGCGGGGCGCGAGAGACCTCAATCCGCAGAAAGTTGCTTCCAGCTCGCGGGTTGGCCTATTTTCTCCACCTTTTTCACACCCAATCACCTCTAAACCTCATTTAACACCAAACCTAACTCACCCACTATATAACAACCTCTCTAACCCTCACCATGGAACCAACCTATGGTTTTATCAAAAACCACTGTCCAACTTCAAAAGCAAAGAATACAATTTACAATGCACCCAAATGTTGCAAATTTATAGTTACTATAATTTTTACCCGCCGCGCGTTGCAGCAACGTCGAACCTTAAAGTAACTCGACTTTGTACCGTCAAATCCCGACTTGTTTCGGAACAAAACTTACTCCAAAATGTACAAATATTACAGATTTAGGATAATCAGACAAGCATTCATAGCAACTTCCTATGGTTGTATTAAAACATGATAAGCAGATAAACAGTTCTAATAGGCTATCCCAAACACCCTCTGAACAAGCTTCTAAGCATTATGGGAAACATAATCATACATATAATACTATCAATTGACATCATTGACTGAAGTTTCTCAACCCGAAACACTCCAGTATTTTATCAAGCCTCTCTTTTATGTTATCTCAATTTCTATGTATTTTAGTACTTGTTACCTCGTTCATTTCAAAACCGATGCACAATTTGCATGTCCCTCGCGATAAAAAACATTAATAATTCTCGTGAACCAATTAAAGTTATACTCCTTCACACATTCATACATGTTTATGCTTATAGAATACTTGTTATGCTTATGCCATCTATATGAACTCATACGTGTTATGTGATACTTATTTCACACCCCGGATTTCCAACCCGAAATCCATACACCGGTGGGCCCGGGTGGGGAGTATCGTGACGTCAGTTTATAATCATCATAGTCAATTAAACACGGCACAGCGGAAGTCTTGGAGTAAAATTACTATTACAAACCGAATGTTCGAAAATACAAAATAATATACAGGCTCGTAATAGAAGATCCACAGGCGGATCATAAATTGTACATGGAAAGAATATAAAACAGACCTTGGGCAGATTTAGGATTTGCAAGATCCTCTATCACTACCGAGCACCTCCGGCCTATTTCCGTATTGTACCTGCAGTTTAGTCTTTTGAAAATACATCAGCTTACGGTGGTAAATACACCCAACTGACTCATTTTGAAAACATTTCAAAAATGTTTTAAGTGCGTATCAGCACAAAATCTTTTTTTATAACTTGGGTTAATTGACCGTCCAACCTTGTTAACAGATTTACATGTTTGTCATACATACGGGGCTCGGTACAAAGACCGAGACACAATTAACGTACACACCACTTTGGACTCAAGAAGGAGTCAATTCCTCCCAACCTTGTGGGAATGCATAATTGAGTGTCTATCGGGTGTATGCCTACACCCGCGCTAAGGTCGTGGCCATTTCTATTGTAATGAGCCGAGGATATCCAGGACACGGTAGTTAACCCCCGATGTTTAAATTATCAAACAAAACTGATTAAACAGAATATGCGGATTTACTATCCCCGAACCGGCGTTCGATTGAATCCCATTTCCGACCAAGCGGTAATAATTTACCGTAACCCAAGCCCGTATAGGGGAAATAAGTCGATAGTATTTACCTGAGCTAGTCTTCTTTAATTTTTAATAACTCAGCCGTACACAAAAAGGACTAAGTGCAGATAGCATTTACCGGCAAGTCTCTAGTCTGGATTATGGCATAAACTAACCAATTAAACACTAACGGTCTAATTTAAGTCATAGACTTAGACCGACTATCGTGCTTGATCAAAACGTATGACGCTAGATTAAACGATGATTGGACAGAATGTAGTTTAATCCCAACAAGTACCTTGACTTGTATAATATGGGTAAACCATAAACATTCTGGATTTTGAGACTTAAATGACAAGGTTAAACCCGTTTCGATTAATTTCCGTAAAATAATTACATATATGTAACCGTGCGCATTTTATCGATATCGGGTAACCGAATAAGTCATGGATAAGTTCTATATGCCATTATACTTTAAATAAGTTAAGATATCAGTAGGATATCAACTTGTATGCCCGTTAAGGTTTTAAAACGAAATTATGCCTCATAAGGGCGTTTTGGTAATTCCATATCATATAAAAGGAACTTGAATATAATTTAATGTTATTGTAACATTCGTCGTAAAACGGGTTTCAAAACCCGCTTCGTTAAATAATCAAATATTCGGTTAAAAGTTCGTTGCGTATTTATTTTGACGGTTATCTTAAATATCTCCTAATTAATAAATATTTTAGAATTTAAAAACCATAAGTAATAAATAAAACAATAAGTAAGTTAAATTAATCTTTAATAATAAATCAAAAAGTAAAATAAAAATAAAAGGGGTAGCCGGGTCTCGAACCCGGGTCTCCCGCTTGTACACACACAAAACACACCACTGGTACACACACACAGTATGTTTTAGATTAGAAATAAATAACATTTATAGCTGAACAAACTGTGAAACCGCATCTTCAAACCATCATCCTCTGTAACCGCTGAATCAATGAAGATACGTTTTTGTCTTGGGTTGACTGGTATCATAAAACGCAAATCATAATTTCATAACCGTTTCATTCAATCACGAACTATTTCAATCAGTAGATATCGAACCCATGATTTGAGGATTTTTCTTTGAAACCGAAATACTGTGATTGACTGGTTACTCTATAAATACCAATCATTTCACCACAAACGAATTCGCTCATTCTCTCAACTCTCTCTCAATCATCACTCAAACTCGCTGAAAGATACTCTGCTTAAATAAACTTCGCCGGAAAAATTGGAACTCGCCGGAACAACCACCGGAGCCTCACCGAAACATTAAGCCGGTATAACTCTCACTCTTATTTCAATTCCCTCATGTCAATAATATCGTGTATAAACAGAAACAAACAAAACCAATTATATCAGTGAACGGTTGTTTTGTTATGAAGAAGATGAAGTTTGTTTAGTGTTTAAGTACAATTAAATATGGTGTTTTAATCAGGTTAGACACACAGTCCAGTGGTGGACTGTGTGCAATAACAAAGCACGCGTACCGGGTTTCGAGTCGCACATGTCTCCGATTTTCTGAAATAAAACCAACACTTTTTAAACTTATTCAGATCAACTCATAGCATGTATATAAATTTAATATATTTTAGTGTTAATACAGGTTAGACACCCAGCCCAACTGGTTGGGCTGTGTGCACGCGAATCGTAGGTCTCGAGTTCGAGCCGGGCAGTTGTAACCGGTTTTGGCCATATTAAATCCTTTTTAATAAAAACAAAATAAAGTTAAAGCAAGTTAGTATATATATATAATTAAAATAGAGTTTATTTCGGGTTAGACACGTAGCTCAGTTGGTAGAGATGCGTGCACGCATACGGGAGGTCACGAGTTCGAACCTCACACGCTGCCTACAATTAAACCGGTTGAACCGGCCGTTGACCAGTCAATCCTTAGAAAAAAGGGTATTTTTTAATTAAAAATCCTTTTTATTTTTCTTTGAAAATTAGTTAAAAATACCTCAAAATAAGGTTTTAAAGCCTAAAAATTTGCATTAAATTCACAAAAATAAATCTAAAAATCTCATTAAGAGCACTAATTAAAAATATTAATCTCAAATAAAATTTATTTTTTTATCGAATTATTTCGTTATGATTTAGGTTAGTTTTCCCTTGTCGGTTGAATCATAACTTCGTGCGCATTCATCATTATCAAGGAACGCACCCACGGTGAGTGAATCTCTACAAATTTCCCGTTTTAATCACGTTTTGGGGTGTATCATGTGTCGTACTATTCCTTTATTTTATCTAAACACTTGTGCTTATATCATTTTGTGATCTAATGTGTATTGGTTATTGTGTGATTTATATGTGGATTAAATTTATCATTTCAGTGCACGCATTTCATTAGGCGCATCAGTTCCCCGTGGGATACGGGTTGAGCATCAGGTGCCTCATTAGATCGGCTCCGTTTGATTGAGCCTTGATCTCAAATACATCATCATTCATGTCATATATTCATTCAATGTGATTTGTGATTGATTACATTTAAATATATATTTGTTCACATGTGATTTATGCACGAATTTTTCTTAACAAATAAAACATGCAATTATGAAAAATGTTTTATCAAGGTTCACTCGCCAACTTTTGTTCACCCAAAATTTTCCCCTGTTTTACACATGATACAGGTGATCCAGTTGAGGAAAGAAACACTTAGGATGGCCTAGAAGAATAAACAAGTTATTGCGTTGGAATAAACATTTAGATTTGGTTTCCTTTGTATTTGTATGAATTTTGTTTATTGGATAATTAAGTTGTAATTTGAATTTAATAAATATGAAACTTCTTAGTAAATATCATGAGCTTTGGTGATAACCCAATTATGCCCCGACTTTTATTCCGCTGCGGGTCGGGGTGTGACAATTATAGTATCAGAGCTTGTGGCTATAGGGATATAGGATAGGTTATTAGACCCTTAGAGTCTATACTATAGTTGATTAAATTTTAATTGTTTATGTCTTACATACAAAATTCATGATGTTTATATGTTTCATGTTTATTTTCACACCCAATATTATACAAGCACTCTCACAAGTACATGTTAATATGCAATGCTCATTATAGTTCATATCCTCATAACATGTCATATCTATGAAAGCACACACCTCACGATTTCCATGATTTTTACAATGACTTCGTATTTTTCAAATCACATCAAAGTGAGTTTTCACGACGGGCATGTAGTAACTGGAAGGGTACGAGTACCGGTAGTCGGAACGTCCTGTCTAGGCTTGGCATTCGTATAAATCCAAAATAAAGGACCAGTTTGCTTACCTGGGGACTAACGATGAGAGTACGAAGGACCTATTAGGCCAAAGCATGCTATACCAAACGTCGTGTGAGCTAACCCCACTTTGAGTTGTCATTGTGTCTACACCTGGACACCCTCCTACCATGCATTTCGCAATCATGTTTTACAATTTTCATTCGGGTGATGCGAGTGTTAACCCGCCGACACCAATGTGAATCCTACCAAGCCCAATAGTCATGGGGGCCCACATGACTACACAGGCAATGGTATGGGGGACACTTGGAGGCCCAAACATGAGCAAACCCAAGACATCCTATGGATGTAGTTAAATTATTTTCAGTTATGATTGTTTTCATTCTTTTTACGACACATGACACCTAGGAAATTCTTAAACTCACAATCTTCCTACATATGTTCCTGTAGATGTCGGCTAGGCAATCACGTGGAGGTAGAAGGTCAGGAAAGTCAAGCGAACGCTTGGCCACGCAAATTGCTAAACAAATGGCCGCATTACTTCCTGACATCGTGCTACAAGTTCAACAAGCCCTCACCACAAATCCCATTAATCCTCCCAACCAAGAAGACCAAAGCGTTGCCAATCCTCTTCCCAAAACCCCCCAAATGCACCTACAAACACTTCAAATCCTGCGATCCCCCAAAATATGAAGGGACTGAAGGTGTCACCGCTCTCTTTCACTGGTTTGAGGAGATGGAAAACACTTTCCTCAATTGCGACTGTCCCGAGGACCGTAAGGTACGTTACGCGACTGGAAGGTTGTTTGGGGTAGCCCTTACCTAGTGGAACACGGAAAAGGGTAAGTGAGGTGTTGAAGATGCCATGGCCTTAACATGGGAAGAGTTAAGGGAAATCATGACAAGACGTTTCTATCCAAGAAGCGAAATCAAAAAGCTAGAAGACGAGTTTCACGCGTTGAAACAAAAGGAAGGAGACCACACTTCATACAATAAGAGATTTCTCGAATTGAACCAGATGATCCCCAATTTGTTCACCCCCTTATATCGTTTAGTCGAACACTACATTCGAGGCCTTCCTTCGAAAATCCAAGATTCAGTTTTAAGCACTTCGCCTGCAACACTTGAAGCCGCAATGGAGTTAGCTATGGAACTCACTGAAAATCGCATTCGAAACGGAAAATTCAAGGAGGAGAAGAAGAAAACACCCATTGAGCCCCCAATTTCAAACCACCCGGGTTCATCCTCGAAGTTTGTTGGTAAGAGGAAGCGAAATGGCAAGAACTTTGCCGTCACCCAAACCAACCCTTCCATCACTGCTGCACCAATCACTCAAGTTGCCCCTCCAGCCGCACCGTTCAAAAGGCCATACACTGGCCCCACCCAAAGTGTAACCGTTGTCAATACCATCATCCTCCTGAAAACCCCTGCCAACATTGCACCAGCTGTGGTCGTGCAGGTCACACCATCCAAACCTGCCGTACCCTTCAACGATTAAACCGCAGTCAACCTCCAACCCAAACCCAAAATCAAATGGTGGGCCAAGCCCAACAACCCATACTTCTACCACCTGCACAACACGCAACCCAACCTTACTACCAACCCAACTACCCATGATGCAACCCATACGAGCCTGTTTCAATTGTGGGGACCCAAACCACTTCAGGAACACTTGTCCACGCCTAGTGAACATCATCCATGCCAAGCTCAAGCAAACCCGGTAAACCAAGCTAACCAAGCTCCTCCACCCGCCAGAGGAAGAGCTTTCAATATCAATGCCAACCAAGCCAGGGCTGACAACAATGTGGTCAACGGTACGTTTCTCATAAATGGTAGTTATGCATCCATATTATTCGATACTGGTGCGGATAAGAGCTTTGTGTCTTTAGAATTCGAATCTATCTTCGATCTACCTCGTGCTGATCTCGTTGAATCTCTGACGGTGGAAGTTGCTGACGGAAAACCCGTTTCATTAAATTCTATTATACGCTATTGTACTCTCACTCTAAACAATCACGATTTCTCAATTGACCTCATTCCTGTGAAGTTGGGAAGTTTCGATGTTATAATCGGTATGGACTGGCTCAGCCAGCATCACGCTGAAGTAGTGTGCCACGAAAAATTCATTCGCATTCCTCTTGCAGACGGTCAGACACTACGTATTTTTGGGGAAACCCCTTCGAAAGGACTCAAATTGATGTCCTGCCTTCAAGCCCGAAGTTATCTTCGCAAGAACTACGTCGTATTTCTAGCCCACGTCGTCAAGAAGGGAGACAAGGAGAGGAAGCTCGAAGATATTCCAATTGTGAAGGAATTCCCGCAAGTTTTTCCCGACGACGTTTCAGGACTTCCTCCTGTGAGAGAAGTCGAATTTCGAATCGATCTTGTGCCCGGTGCTACCCCGGTCGCAAAATCCCCTTATAGGTTAGCCCCATCCAAGATGCAAGAGTTGGCCAGTCAACTGCAAGAGTTGACCGACAAAGATTTATACGTCCTAGCTCGTCGCCTTGGGGTGCACCTGTTCTTTTTGTGAAGAAGAAAGATGGAACGTTTCGCATGTGTATTGATTACAGAGAACTCAACAAGTTGACGGTTAAGAATCGCTATCCACTGCTTTTCATCCTCAAACTGATGGTCAATCTGAACGCACCATCCAAACCCTTGAAGACATGCTGCGAGCATGTGTCATAGACTTCAAAGGGAACTGGTACGCTCACCTACCATTAGTTGAATTTTCGTACAACAATAGCTACCATTCAAGTATCGGCATGGCTCCTTTCGAGGCTTTATACGGTCGTAAATGCCGATCTCCAGTATGCTGGCACGAAATTGGTGAAACGTAAATCACCGGACCTGAATTAATTCAAGAAACAACCGACAAAATCATTCAAATTCGAAACAATCTTCTAGCAGCTCAAAGTCGTCAAAAAAGTTATGCTGACAAACGACGAAAGCTTTTGAAGTTTAACATTGGTGATCAAGTACTTTTAAAAGTATCACCGTGGAAGGGAGTGTTTCGTTTTGGCCAGAAGGGCAAGCTAGCACCACGCTACGTAGGACCTTTCAAGATACTTGAAAGAGTAGGTCCTGTAGCATACAAGCTTGACCTACCAGAAGAGCTTAACAGAATTCACCCCACATTCCACGTATCAAACTTGAAAAAGTGCCTCGCCGATGAAAACCTCCATATCCCTCTAGAAGACATTCAAATCGATGAATCGATGCACTTCGTTGAAAGACCTGTGGAAATCATGGATTTCGGTGAGAAGCGCTTAAGGCGAAGTCGTATTCCAATCGTCAGGGTACGTTGGGAGTTAAAACGAGGACCTGAGTTTACTTGGGAACGTGAAGACTCAATGTCCGAGAAATTACTTGGGAGTTAAAACGAGGACCCGCATCTTTTTCCGGTTACAACTACTACTTAAATTTCGGGACGAAATTTCTAAAAGTAGGGGATACTGTAACATTCTTCGTAAAACGGGTTTCAAAACCCGCTTCGTTAAATAATCAAATATTCGGTTAAAAGTTCGTTGCGTATTTATTTTGACGGTTATCTTAAATATCTCCTAATTAATAAATATTTTAGAATTTAAAAACCATAATTAATAAATAAAACAATAAGTAAGTTAACTTAATCTTTAATAATAAATCAAAAAGTAAAATAAAAATAAAAGGGGTAGCCGGGTCTCGAACCCGGGTCTCCCGCTTGTACACACACAAAACACACCACTGGTACACACACACAGTATGTTTTAGATTAGAAATAAATAACATTTATAGCTGAACAAACTGTGAAACCGCATCTTCAAACCATCATCCTCTGTAACCGCTGAATCAATGAAGATACGTTTTTGTCTTGGGTTGACTGGTATCATAAAACGCAAATCATAATTTCATAACCGTTTCATTCAATCACGAACTATTTCAATCAGTAGATATCGAACCCATGATTTGAGGATTTTTCTTTGAAACCGAAATACTGTGATTGACTGGTTACTCTATAATACCAATCATTTCACCACAAACGAATTCGCTCATTCTCTCAACTCTCTCTCAATCATCACTCAAACTTGCTGAAAGATACTCTGCTTAAATAAACTTCGCCGGAAAAATTGGAACTCGCCGGAACAACCACCGGAGCCTCACCGAAACATCAAGCCGGTATAACTCTCACTCTTATTTCAATTCCCTCATGTCAATAATATCGTGTATAAACAGAAACAAACAAAACCAATTATATCAGTGAACGATTGTTTTGTTATGAAGAAGATGAAGTTTGTTTAGCGTTTAAGCACAATTAAATATGGTGTTTTAATCGGGTTAGACACACAGTCCAGTGGTGGCCTGTGTGCAATAACAAAGCACACGTACTGGGTTTCGAGTCGCACATGTCTCCGATTTTCTGAAATAAAACCAACACTTTTTAAACTTATTCAGATCAACTCATAGCATGTATATAAATTTAATATATTTCAGTGTTAATACAGGTTAGACACCCAGCCCAACTGGTTGGGCTGTGTGCACGCGAATCGTAGGTCTCGAGTTCGAGCCGGGCAGTTGTAACGGTTTTGGCCATATTAAATCCTTTTTAATAAAAACAAAATAAAGTTAAAGCTAGTTAGTATATATATATATAATTAAAATAGAGTTTATTTCGGGTTAGACACGTAGCTCAGTTGGTAGAGCTGCGTGCACGCATACGGGAGGTCACGAGTTCGAACCTCACACGCTGCCTACAATTAAACCGGTTGAACCGGCCGTTGACCAATCAACCCTTAGAAAAAATGGTATTTTTTTAATTAAAAATCCTTTTTATTTTTCTTTGAAAATTAGTTAAAAATACCTCAAAATAAGGTTTTAAAGCCTAAAAATTTGCATTAAATTCACAAAAATAAATCTAAAAATCTCATTAAGAGGACTAATTAAAAATATTAATCTCAAATAAAATTTATTTATTTATCGAATTATTTCGTTATTATTTAGGTTAGTTTTCCCTTGTCGGTTGAATCATAACTTCGTGCGCATTCATCATTATCAAGGAACGCAACCACGGTGAGTGAATCTCTACAAATTCCCCGTTTTAATCACGTTTTGGGGTGTATCATGTGTCGTACTATTCCTTTATTTTATCTAAACACTTGTGCTTATATCATTTTGTGATCTAATGTGTATTGGTTATTGTGTGATTTATATGTGGACTAAATTTATCATTTCAGTGCACGCATTTCATTAGGCCCATCAGTTCCCCGTGGGATACGGGTTGAGCATTAGGTGCCTCATTAGATCAGCTCCGTTTGATTGAGCCTTGATCTCAAATACATCATCATTCATGTCATATATTCATTCAATGTGATTTGTGATTGATTACATTTAAATATATATTTGCTCACATGTGATTTATGCACGAATTTTCCTTAATAAATAAAACATGCAATTATGAAAAATGTTTTATTAAGCTTCACTCGCCAACTTTTGTTGACCCAAAATTTCCCCCTGTTTTACACATGATACAGGTGATCAAGTTGAGGAAAGAAACACTTAGGATGGCCTAGAAGAATAAACAAGTTATTGCGTTGGAATAAACATTTAGATTTGGTTTCCTTTGTATTTGTATGAATTTTGTTTATTGGATAATTAAGTTGTAATTTGAATTTAATAAATATGAAACTTCTTAGTAAATATAATGAGCTTTGGTGATTACCCAATTATGCCCCGACTTTTATTCCGCTGCGGGTCGGGGTGTGACAGTTATAGTTATAAGTATTCTGGAAAAATAATTTATTTATGATATAATATCAGTAGGATATCAATTATATGTGTAAATTATCTTTTATGACCAAACTGTGCACCGAAGGGGCATTTTGGTCATTTTACACATAGTTTATAATTTATTTGGGATTCTGAGTTTATAACATGTACCTATTGTAATTAAGTTTTAAAATAATCTTTAAAATCAGTAGGTGACAAGTCTTGGTTCATAAATATGGTTAAAAACCATATTATGCGCCGAAACGGCGCTTATGTCGTAATATGACGTCTTTAAGCGATGTTTAATGAAACCTAACATTAGGGTCAGATTAAAATGTCTTAAATAGTCTTAAATATGTTACTTAATATAACATATCAGTAGGTAATTGATTTACCTTGAAAATGTTTGATTAAAACCATTTTATAAGCCACATGGACTAAAATCGTCATTTATCGACATAGTTTTAGGACCTGCTTGAAAACTCAGTTTATGACTTGGTTTAACGTCCCAAATAATCCTACTTATAGTATATCATCAGTAGGAAACTCATTTTCAAGTTCAATACCATTTAAAACCTTGTTTTATACAAAAAGGACATTTTAGTCAAGAATGGGATAATTATGGAACTTGCACATAAACTTGGATTCTGATTATGATCATGTAATATAACCTAAGAGGGTTATGCTACATTATATTATGATCATGATGCAACTTTAGATCAGTATGTAACTAATCTAAATCGGGTCAGAATCGAAAGTCAAAGCAGAAGTCAAACTTCGCGACTTTTGGTTGCGAACCGATCCTAGAACTGAAATTGACGAGCCGAACATGTTCTAATAATTATTACCAACTTGTTTAAGTGTCAAAACAGGTTTCATAACATATATAAGATCATTTTATGATTTTTCCGAAAAATAGCCTGTTTGACTTTTCAATATCATAACTTTAACCCGTCAATTGTTCTAGCAAACGTGATCTTCAGGAGTTGCCCTTTATAGGGACTAACACCAACCTTATTACGATCACTTGGCCATGTTCATTTCAAACAATGGCTGGACCATAATGGTCTTAACCGAAAGTCAAAGCGTTTTCCGAAAAACGCTTGACTTTTTGGCTATAAAAGCCTATAAACGAAAATGCAAGAGCAAGGAACACTTACAAGGGGTTCCTACAATGCAAGAAAACTAAGTTGGATGCTCCTTTCAGCTAGGAACTTCCAGAGGAGGGAGAAGAGTGAATTAATGAGAAAGGTGCAAGTTGGAATGAAGCACTTGAACACCTATTTATAGTTGGAGATCTCAAAGGAGGTGAAGCCAGGTGTTTAGGGGTGTAAGAGGAAGCTTACAAGTGTCCCAAAATGTGGCATAGTAGTTTGGGAAGCCATGGTTTCGGTTTTAATGGTTTTGGAGTTTTGTTTGGGAGACAAGCAAAACTTTCTGCAGCAGATGTTCTATGGCGGGCCGCGAGAGTCACAGGCCCTGCCTCTCGCGCCCCGCGAGCGCCACAAAGGTAGTTTCAAAGTTTGACACTTTAGCCCCTTAACTTTAAAAGCTTCTAAAAACCTTTTTAAACACCTTTTTGACACTTTTAGCCCTCCGTAGCCAATACTTGGCATACCCGGGATTATGCCCGGACATTGTCGAGCTCTCGGTTCGTTAAAAGGTCACTCAGAGGTATAAATTAACATGTTGACACTTTTAATCCCTCCATCATCCAACTTTCACACATTTACAAAATTGAACCCTCTCGTCCAACAAATGGCATGTATGAGAGTTAGGCTTCACAAAGGATCACTCAGAGGCTTATTATAAGCATGTTGATTCCGATGTCACTCAGAGGCTGGGCATGTTGACATATCAGTCACTCAGAGGCCAAATTTCAAGCATGTTGACATATCAGTCACTCATAGGCTAATGATTTAAGCATGTTGACATATCAGTCACTCAGAGGCTGTTATTTATGCATGTTGACATCGGACCATCACTCAGAGGCTCAGTTTGAGTATGTTGACGCCTTTAGTCCTTATTGGTCTTTAACAGACTATATTTAAAATACAACACGTGTCATTATACTATTGGACACGATTTTACATGGTGTTACAACTTACATGCTCAAACATGCAAAAAAATGATTTTTATAACCACATTCTTATCAAGCCTCATCCTCTCCTCTATTTTCGATCACCTAGATGTCTTCTTCGCAATACTCAAATGGAAGGAAGAAGTCGAAGTCCAACTCCAACTCGATGTCCAAGATGGATTGTAAGAAGTTTTTGGCGAAACAAATGGCTAAGGTCATCCCTGACATCGTCAACAAAATCTAACCTCCACCAAACACCGAATCACCCCATGCCTCTGTCGACTCCAAGGTGGAAACACCTAAGTCGACTTGTTCTTGTAACCCCTACCCTTCACTGGTGATTCAATGGCTTGATGTCATTGATGTGACGTTCCTTCAAAGTGGTTGCCCTAACCACCTGCGTACCATCAACGCAACGGGTGTTTTCTGATCAAGAGCCCTTGATTGGTGGACCTCTGAGCGAACGCTCATGCCCTCCCTTGGGCCGACCTCAAGAAGTTGATGGAAGATGAGTTTTGCCCCCCGCACGAGCGTTAGAAGCTCGAGAATGAGTTCTGGAATCTAAAGCAAGTGGGGAGTGACAACCCTGGCCTCACAGCCCACTTTAAGCAACTGAGTACGATTTGCACTAGCTAAGTCGACACCGTTGACAAGGCTATCGCAAAGTACATTCGATGCCTCCAACCCTCGATTATGAACGTCATGGACTCCGCCTTACCCAAAACCCTCGAGGACTCCTACCACCTGGCCGCCAAACTCAATAACAACTGTGTTCTTCATGGAACCTCTGACAAGGTTTCATCAAAGAATGCTCACCAAGCCACCACCGATACCATCGATGAACCCACACCATCCAAATCACCAAGGAACAACAACAAGGGCAAGAATCGGAAGGCTTCAATCCAAAACTGTGCAGTAGTCACTCCGCTAAACCCTCAACCTATCCAACAACTTGCACCAACCAACCCTGAGCCTACTAAGAAGGCAAACACTAGGACTCATCCACAGTGTAAGGCATGCAAATACCATCATCCTGCCCATACACATGCTACCTATGCACGAATTGCAATAGGTTTGGGCATTTTGCCAACCAATGTAGTACCGGCCCAAAGCCACTAGCCAACCAGAACCAAACCGTTGCTATAACCTAAAACCCCGCACCAAACCAAGCCCAACCTCAAGCAGCCAATGGTCGAGCATGTTTTAAGTATGGCGATCCTAATCACCTCGCCAACGTCTGCTCACAACGCATCAACAACGACCAGCAGCAGCAACAAGCGCGTGGTAGAGCCTTCGTCATCATTACAGCTCAAGCCCAGAATGCCAACAACGTCATCAATGGTACGTTTCTCGTTAACAATGTCTATGCTTCGTGTGTATTTAATACTGGCGCCGATAAAAGTTTTGTATCCATTGAATTAGAACTTTTGTTAAAGTGTAGACATTCTAAGTTGCCCAAACCATTCGCAGTCGAAGTCGCTAACAGTAAGTCTGTCACTATCGATTCTGTCCTTTCTAAGTGTTCTTTAAATCTTAACGATCATACGTTTTCAATCGACCTCATACCCATGCAATTGGGTAGCTTCGACATCATAATAGGCATGGATTGGCTTAGGCGAGTTCGTGCTGAGGTCGTTTGTTCTGAAAAGTTTATTCATATTCCTCTTCCAAACGGTGATTCTTTACAAATCTGTGGCGAGAAACCTTCGAAGGGTCTTAAGCTGATGTCATGTATTCAAGCAAACAAGTACTTACGCAAGGAGTACTTCGCCTTTCTTGCCCACATTGTGGAAAACAAGGATAAGGGTCCAAGCGAGAGTGATGTTCCTGTTGTTTGCGATTTTCCTGATGTCTTCCCTGAGGATCTACCTGGACCTCCTCCTCCTCGTTCTATTGATTTTTGTATCGATCTCATTCCTAGCGCAACGCCTGTTACAAAGTCTCCATACCGTCTAGCACCCTTGAAAATGCAAGAGCTATCTAGCCAACTTCAAGAACTTATTGATAAAGGGTTTATATGCCTTAGTACTTCTCCTTGGGGTGCTCCTGTTCTGTTCGTAAAAAAGAAAGATGGAACCCTTCGGATGTGCATTGACTATCGTGAGCTCAACAAGCTTACAGTAAAAAAACGATATTTATTTTCTCGCATTGATGATCTCTTCGATCAACTTCAAGGCACGACTTGCTTTTCAAAAATCGACCTTTGTTCTGGTTATCATCAACTTTGAGTCCTTGAAGAGGATATTCCTAAAACCGCCTTTCGTATTAGATATGGTCACTACGAATTCGTAGTCATGCCATTCGGTCTTCATGGACTTGATGAATCTGGTGTTTGGATCGCTTTGTGATCGTGTTCATAGACGATATTTGTAAGTCCTAAAATCGGATCTAACAGGTATCGTAAACCTAATCAATTGCGGAAATACAGATTAGGAAGAAGAACAACTCTTGAATCAAAACTAACTTGCATACACCAGAATAGTGTCTGATACAAGTTTTTCAATTGTAACCCTCTAAACCCAAAACATTAACCTAATACATATATTTATACTAACCATCTAGTCCAACAATTACAACCCTAGGCCCATAAGGCACTAGGAAGCCCAAGACCCTCTAAAAGCCCAACTGTAGCACTAATGTGTAAACCTTCACTGGTATAAGCCCAACAATCTCCCCCCTAGGTTTACAACATTAGGCCCTTTAATCTTTAGGTCGTGCATCCACAACCAATCTTCCAGCAATGATTCCAGCCACAACAGCTGTCCAATCGTTAGCACACGCTTCATATAGCTCTGTTGTTCGAATCTGGTGTGAAGCAAGGACCTGCAGATCTTCATCGTGAAATATATGAATAAATTTACGAAGCAAACAAAAATGAAAGAAAGACAATAAACTAAACGAAAAGGAGCGAGCGACACTTGCATCTTATCCTTGAACTTCTACATGGTAAACGACTATAGCCAAATTTTCCAAGTGTGAATTTTGGTTAAAAGAATTTCAATTTCTCGGGTACGTTGTGAACAAGAAAGGTATATATGTGGATCATGACAAAATCAAAGCTGTCAAGAATGGGATTGCACCAAAGTCTCCATCTGAAATTCATTCATTCCTTGGATTAGCGGGTTATTATTGTCAATTCATCTCCAACTTTTCAGAGTCGTTGTCCCTCTCACCTCCTTGACTCAAAAGGATAAGCCCTTTGTTTGGGATTCCGAACAAGAGGAGTCTTTTCAAATGCTCAAGGACATGCTTTGCAGTGCTCATATGCTAGCTCTTCCTGATTTAACGACGATTTCATCGTGTATTACGATGCCTCTAATCAAGGTCTTGGTTGTGTCCTCATGCAACGAGGCAAGGTTATTGCGTACGCTTCAAGACAACTCAAAATCTATGAGAAAACTACACTACCCACGATCTTGAACTTGGTGCAGTTGTTTTTACGTTAAAGATTTGGCGACACTACCTTTATGGTACTAAGTGTGTTATATGCACCGATCATAAGAGCCTTCATCACATCTTCGACCAAAAGGAACTCAATATGCGTCAACATCGATGGGTGGAGTTGCTCAACGACTACGATTGCGAGATTCCTTACCATCCTGGTAAGGCGAACGTCATGGCCGATGCTCTTAGTAGTAAAACTCATGTGAAGAGTATTCATTGTTTTCAAATTTTGAATAACCTTAGTGAACGCATTCGTGACGCTCAATATTCGTCTGTTAACGAGAGTACCATGTACAACGAGATGAAGTGTGGTGCTGAAGATCAACTCGTATCCAAACTTGATGGTATCCTTTACTATCTCGATCGTGTCTGGATTCCAAATCGTGACAACCTTCATGACTTCTTGATGCAAGAAGCTCACAAATCCTGATATTCTATTCATCCTGACAATGATAAGATGTACCAAGACCTTCGTACGTCTTACTGGTGGCCTGGTATGAAGAAAGATATCGCTTCCTACGTTTCGAAATGCCTTACTTGTTCCAAGGTAAAGGCCGAACATCAACGTCCTCTGGCTTACTCGAACAACCAGAATTCCCTGTCTGGAAAGGGGAGAGCATAGCTATGGATTTCATCACTAAACTCCTTCGTAGTTTGTCGGGTCATATAGTATTTGGTAATCATTGACCGTTTGACCAAATCCACCCACTTCCTCCCATACGTGAAGACTACAAAGTCGAGAAATTAGCTCGTATCTACACGGATGAAGTCATTTGTCGTCATGTATCCCCATTGACATCATTGCTGACTGTCATGGTCGTTTCACCTCGCATCTCTGGCAAACCTTTCAAAAAGCTCTTGGTACTCATCTTAATCTTAGTACCGCTTTCCATCCTCAATCTGACGGTCAAACCAAGCGTACTATCCAAACTCTAGAAGATATGTTTCGATCTTGCGTAATCAATTTTGGTGGCAACTGGGATATGCACTTGCCTTTGGTTCGTACAATAACAGTTACCACACGAGTATTCAAATGGAATCTTTTGAGGCATTGTATGGTCGTAAGTGTCGTTTGCCTATTTATTGGCATGAAATCGAAGAAGCTCAAATCACCGATCCCGAGCTTATACAAGAGATGACAGACAAGATCTTGAAGATTCGAGACAACTTGCTCAAAGCTAGAAGCCGAAAGAAGAGTTACGTTGATAAACGATGCAAACCTTTGGAATTCAACGTTGATGTCTTTGTACTTCTCAAGGTATCCCCTTGGAAGGGTGTAGTTTGTTTTTGTAAGAAGGGAGAACTCGCTCCTCGCTACGTAGGTCCTTTCAAGATTCTCGAAAGGATTGGTAAGGTAGCGTATCGACTAGACCTACCTCAAGAGCTCAACAGCGTCCATCCTACGTTTCACGTCTCAAACTTGAAGAAATGCTTAGCTGAAGAAGGGCTCCAAGTCCCATTCGAATATCTTCAAATCAACGAGACTCTACACTTCCTGGAGAAACCTGTCGAGATCATGGATCGAGGCATCAAGCAATTGAGGCGCAGTGGAATTCCCATAGTCAAGGTTCGATGGGAGGTAAACGTGGGGCTGAATTTACTTGGGAACTCGAAAGTGATATGAAGACTAGGTATCCGCATCTGTTCGTTACACCTTCCTCTTGAATAAAATTCGGGACGAAATTTCCTAAAGGAGGGGAGACTGTAACGCCTCGCTTTTCGTATTTTCCTTAATTAGAAAGTGTAATCGTATTTCTATTAATGGAAACTTGTATTCGTATTGCATTCGTAATTCATTTCCAACCTTGCAATCCGAGACTTTGATCGTAATAAAATTCATACTTAATACATACTTGTCTTACATTAATTCAATCATTAAATACATGTTTACATACAAATCGATACTTGTTATACGTAGAAATACTCATACATACACTTTTGATACTCAAATTATACTTACATACATGTTATACAATTAAAAACATGCCAAAACACCAAGTTTTAGCTTAAAATGAAAAAAAAAAAACCGAGTTCAGGGACCAAATTGCAAAATCTACCTAAATTAGTCTCTGGCGGGGCGCGAGAGACAAAGCTCTGCCTCTCGTGGGGCGCGCGAGAGACCTCAATCCGCAGAAAGTTGCTTCCAGCTCGCGAGTTAGCCTATTTTCTCCACCTTTTCACACCCAATCACCTCTAAGCCTCATTTAACACCAAACCAAACTCACCCACCATATATACAACCTCCCTAATGTCACACCCCGACCCGCAGCGGAATAAGAGTCGGGGCATAATTGGGTTATCACCAAAGCTCATGATGTTTACTAAAATGTTTCATATTTATTAAATTCAAATTACAACTTAAATATCCAAATCAAATTCATACAATTACAAGGAAATGAAACTATGTAAATAATCCAAAGCTTAAACTGATTTATTCTTCTAGGCCTTCCTATGTGTTTCTTGCCTCAGCTGGATCACCTGTATCATGTGTAAAACGGGGGATATTTTGGGTCAACAAAAGTTGGCGAGTGAACCTTGATAAAACATTGTTATTGATTTCTTGTTTTATTTAATATGGAAAATTGGTGCAATAATCACATGTGAGCAAACATATATAAGTAAACAACACAAACCACTTGAATGAGTATATGAAATGAATGATGATGAATGTGAGATCAAGGCTCAATCAAACGGAGCCGATCTTATGAGGCACCTGATGCTCAACCCCGTCTCCCACGGGGAACTGATGGGCCTAATGATATGCGTGCATTGAAAATGATAAATCCAAACTACATATAATCCACACAACAATTGATACACATTTGATCACGGATATGATGCATGCACAAGTGTTTAAATATAATAAAGAATTAAACGACACATGATACACCCCAAAACATGATTAAAACGGGGAATTGATAGAGATTCACTCACGTTGGGTGCGTTCTTTGATGACGTTGGATGCGCACTAAATTTAGGATTTGATCGACGAGAGAAAAACTAACCTAAAATAATAACGAAATGATTCGGTAAATAAATGGATTTTATTTGGGATTAATATTTTTATTTATTACTCTTAATGGAATTTTTAGATTTATCTTTGTGAGTTTAAGGTAATTTTCTAAGTTTAAAAATCTATTTTTTTAAGTATTTTTAAATGATTTTTCAATTAAATAAATAAAATGGAAAATAAAAAAAAATGTTGACTTTGACCGTTGACAGTTGACCGGTCGGACTGTGTTTAATTATGCGCCGGGTGAGGTTCGAACTCGGGACCTCTCGTACACGTGCACGCAGCTCTACCAACTGAGCTACGTGTCTAACCCGAAATATTCTTTGTTTTAATTATATTTATATACTAATTAATTTTAAACTTATTTGGTTTTTATTAAAAATGATTTATATGGCCGAACCGGTTGCAGGGACCCGGAGTCGAACTCGGGTCCTTCGGTTCGAGTGCGCACTGCCCAACCAGTTGGGCTGTGTGTCAAATCTGTTTAACTTATGGATTATATTATTCTAATAAATATTCTGTGACTTGATCTGGTTAAGTTTTAAAAATGTTGGTTTTATTTCTGAAAATCGGTAACGTGTGCGATTCGAACCCGGGACGTGTGCATTGTTTGTACACACAGTCCACCGCTGGACTGTGTGTCTAACCCGTTCGAATATCCAGTTTTAATTATATTTATACCTATAATCGACTTCATCTTCTTCGTTTACAAAGACACAGAACAGTGAAGTCCGACTGTTCTGTTTAAATCGGTAATCGAAACTTATAATTGGTTGGAATGAAATGGATAAAGAGGATTACGGAATAAAATGTACCGAAACAGAATGTTTTTCTTAGATTTCCGGCAAGAGTCGTCAGCTCTGATTGGTGACTTCCGGCTGAGTGAATCGATTAACAGTTTTGATCAATGTGTTGTGCAATTAAGTTACTAAACAAGAGATATCAAAAGGGTTTAGATGATTGTACCGATCGACAGTGAGTCTTCGGATTTCCAGTGATTTTCCGGTGAGTGTTGGAATTTCCCGCAACGTTGTCTGAGACAGATTCTGGCTGAACGATTTAGGTTAATACATGCCGAATAATGGATTACAAACAAAAGAGTCGAGAATTTTACCGATTTGAAGTAAGTCTCGGTTTTCCGGTGAAAGTCCGGCGAATGCAGAATATCTCCGGCGACGTGTTTTGGGATGAATAAAGCTTCGGAAACGATCGTGGTTCTGAGCGAAAGGATTTCCAGAGTGTTTAAGTGGGTATTTATAGTGGAAGCAGGCTGAATTGGGTTTGAATTTAGTCTTGATTCGCGATTAAAGACTTTCCGGCGGTTATGACAGAGATTGATGGTTAGACATCGGTTATAACCGATGTTGAAGTCGGTTAACGTGTTTTAGTCAAAAGGAAAATGGCAAGAATTGCGGATTGCCTATTTTTCCGGTGACGACTAGTCTGGGCGCGCTGATTAATGGATTTGATTTTCGGGTTTTATTATAAGTCTTATTTGTTTCCTAGATTATCACAAAAGCTGTGCGCGGTGGAGCGGTGTGTTGTGTGTTTTGGCTTGTGGGTGACCCGGGTTCGAAACCCGGCGTCTACATTTATTTTTTATTCATTCTTTATTAGTAATTTTAAATTATTGTTTTTAAATTCTAATATATTTATTAATTATGTATTGTTTAAAATTAATATCAGCTATAAATACGCAACGAAATTTATAACTGGATCTTTGATTGATAAACGAAGCGGGTTTTGAAAACCCGTTTTTCGACGGATGTTACAGTATCCCCTACTTTTAGAAATTTCATCCCGAAATTTAAGTAGGAGTGGTAACAGGAAAAAGATGCGGGTATTTCTCGCGCATTGAGTCTTCACGTTCCCAAGTAAACTCAGGTCCTCGTTTCGACTCCCAACGTACCCTGACAATTGGAATACGACTTCGTCTTAAACGCTTCTCTCCGAAGTCCATGATTTCCACTGGTCTTTCAATGAAGTGCATAGATTCATCGATCTGAATGTCTTCTAGAGGAATATGGAGGTTTTCATCGGCGAGGCACTTCTTCAAGTTTGATACGTGGAATGTGGGATGAATTCTGTTGAGCTCTTCTGGTAGGTCAAGCTTGTATGCTATAGGACCTACTCGTTCGAGTATCTTGAAAGGTCCTACATAGCGTGGTGCTAGCTTGCCCTTCTGGCCAAAACGAACCACTCCCTTCCACGGTGATACTTTTAAAAGTACTTGATCCCCAATGTCAAACTCCAAGGGCTTTCGTCGTTTGTCTACATAACTCTTTTGACGACTTTGAGCCGCTAGAAGATTGTTTTGAATTTGAATGACCTTGTCGGTTGTTTCTTGAATTAACTCTAGACCGGTGATTTGTGATTCCCCAATTTCGTGCCAACATACTGGAGATCGGCACTTACGACCATATAAAGCTTCGAAAGGAGCCATGCCGATACTTGAATGAGAGCTATTGTTGTAAGAAAATTCAACTAATGGTAGATGAGCGTCCCAATTCCCTTTGAAGTCTATGACACATGCTCGAAGCATGTCTTCGAGAGTTTGGATGGTGCGTTCAGATTGTCCATCAGTTTGAGGATGAAAAGCGGTACTGAGGTCTAATCGTGTACCCAAGGTGGTTTGTACGGCTCGCCATGTTCGTGAAGTGAAACGACCATCACGGTCTGAAATGATGCTTAAAGGTACACAATGACGGCTTACGATCTCGCTGATGTATATACGAGCTAACTTCTCGTTTTTTAAGTCCTCTCGAATCGGTATGAAGTGAGCTGATTTTGTAAGACGATCAATGATTACCCATATGGTGTCATACCCACTAGAGGTGCGAGGTAACCCAGTAATGAAGTCCATGGTTATATTTTCCCACTTCCATACAGGTATTTCGGGTTGGACTAGGAGTCCTGAAGGTCTTTGATGTTAAGCCTTTACTTTGGAACAGGTAAGGCACTTGGAAACAAAAACAGCGATGTCCTTTTTCATGCTAGGCCACCAGTAGGTGTATCGTAGGTCTTGATACATCTTGTCGGCTCCTAGGTGTACAGAGTATCGTGTTTTGTGCGCCTCATTCATAAGGAAATCACGAAGGTTATCGCGATCGGGAATCCATATGCGATTTAAATAGTATAGAATACCGTCGGATTTGGTTTCGATTTTGAGTTCAGCACCACATGACAGCTCATCGCGTACGTCATTTTCTGTTACAGAAACATGTTGAGCTGCTCGGATTCGATCTTTGATGTCGGTTATGATTTGCGAACATAGAAGACGAATGGAGTTCGCATAACCTTTTCGACTGAGTGCATCAGCCACCACGTTTGCCTTGCCAGGATGATACCAAATTTCACAGTCGTAGTCATTAAGAAGTTCGACCCATCTTCGTTGCCTCATATTCAACTCATTTTGGTTGAAGATATGTTGGAGACTTTTGTGGTCAGTGTATATTTCACACTTGGTACCGTAGAGGTAATGTCTCCATATCTTGAGAGCGAACACAACGGCTCCAAGTTCCAGGTCGTGGGTGGTGTAATTCTTCTCGTGAACCTTGAGTTGCCTATAAGCATAGGCTATCACTTTTCCTCTTTGCATTAATACACAGCCTAGCCCTTGTCCCGATGCGTCACAATATACTACAAAGTCATCGCAACCTTCAGGGAGTGTGAGGATAGGTGCGTCACAAAGTTTTTGCTTTAGAGTTTGGAAGGCTTCTTCTTGTTTAGGTCCCCATATGAAGGGTTTTACATTATGAGTCAAAGCCGTGAGCAATACGGGAAAAATTGGCAATGAAGCGGCGATAGTAACCAGCCAAACCAAGAAATGATCTTACTTCGGTAGGGGTACGTGGCGCTTGCCATTCTTGCACTGCCTTGATTTTTGAAGGATCGACATGTATTCCCTTATCATTGACGACATGTCCAAGGAATTGTACTTCTCCTAACCAGAATTCGCATTTTGAGAATTTAGCGTAGAGCTTTTCAGTCCTTAAGAGTGTGAGGATGAGTCGAAGGTGTCGTTCATGATCGGATTTAGACTTGGAGTAGATAAGAATGTGGTCGATGAAGACTATGACAAAAAGGTCGAGGTAGGGTTTGCATACCCTATTCATTAGATCCATGAAAACAGCGGGGGCGTTGGTTAAACCGAATGGCATGACCATGAATTCGAATGACCATAACGAGTCCGGAAGGCGGTCTTTGGGATATCTTCTTCATGTACTCTGAGCTGATGATAACCAGAACGAAGATCGATTTTTGAAAAACAGGTAGCGCCTTGAAGTTGATCTAGGAGGTCATCGATGCGAGGTAGTGGATAGCGATTTTTAACCGTTAGCTTGTTGAGTTCTCTGTAGTCGATACACATGCGAAACGTTCCATCTTTCTTCTTCACAAAAAGAACAGGTGCACCCCAAGGTGAGGAGCTAGGACGTATGAATCACTTGTCAGTCAGCTCTTGCAGTTGACTGGCCAGCTCTTGCATTTCGGATGGGGCTAACCTATAAGGAGATTTTGCAACTGGTGTAGTGCCAGGTACAAGATCGATGCGGAATTCGACTTCTCTCACTAGAGGGAGTCCTGAAATGTCGTCGGGAAAGACTTGTGGAAATTCTTTCACAACTGGTATATCTTCGAGTTTCCTTTCCTTGTTTCCCTTTTTGACGACGTGAGTTAGGAATGCGACATAGTTCTTGCGGAGATATCTTCGGGCTTGAAGGCAGGACATTAGTTTGAGTCCTTTCGAAGGGGTTTCTCCAAAAATACGTAGAGTCTGACCGTCTGCAAGAGGAATGCGAATGAACTTTTCGCGGCACACTACTTCAGCGTGATGCTGGCTGAGCCAGTCCATACCGATTATAATATCGAAACTTCCCAACTTCATAGGAATGAGTCAACTGGAAAATCGTGATCGTTTAGAGTGAGTACAATTTCGTATAATAGAATTTAATGAAACGGGCTTTCCGTCAGCAACTTCCACCGTTAGAGATTCCATGAGATTATCACGAGTTTGGTTGAGGATAGGTTCGAATTCTAAGGACACAAAACTCTTATCCGCGCCAGTATCGAATAACATGGATGCATAACTACCATTGATGAGAAACGTACCGTTAACCACGTTGTTGTCAGCCCTAGCTTGGTTGGCATTGATGTTGAAAGCTCTTCCTCTGGCAGGTGGAGGAGCTTGGTTAGCTTGGTTTACTGGGTTCGCTTGAGCTTGGGCATGGATGATGTTCACCAAGCGTGGACAAGTGTTCCTGAAGTGGTTTGGGTCTCCACAGTTGTAACAAGCTCGCATGGGTTGCATTATAGGGTAGTTGGGTTGGTAGTAAGTTTGGGCTGCATGTGGTGCAGGTGGTAAAAATAGGGGTTGTTGGGCTTGACCCACTATCTGATGGTGGGTTTGGGTTGGGGGTTGATTGCGGTTCATTCGTTGAAGTGTGCGACAAGTTTGAATAGTGTGACCCGCACGGCCACAGCTGGTGCAATGTTGGCAAGGAGTTTCGGGAGGGTGGTGGTACTGACAACGGTTGCATTTTGGGTGTGGGCCGGTGTATGGCTTTTTAAATGGTTCAGCTGAGGGAGCAATTTGAGTGATTGGTGCAGCGGTGATAGGAGGGTTGGTTTGAGTGATAGCAAAATTCTTGCCATTTCGTTTCCTCTTACCAGCAAACCTTGAGGATGAGACTGAGTGGTTTGTAGTTGAGGTCTCTATGGTTGCTTTCTTCTTTTCATCCTTGAATTTGCAGTTTCGGATGCGATTCTCAGTGAGTTCGGTAGCTACTTCCATTGCGGCTTCAAGTGTTGCAGGCGAAGTGCTTAGAACCGAGTCTTGAATTTTCGAGGGAAGACCTCGAATGTAGTGTTCAACCAAGCGGTACACGGGGGTGAACAGATTAGGGATCATCTGATTTAGCTCGAGGAATCTTTTGTTATTGGAAGTGTGATCTCCTTCCTTTTGTTTTAACGCGTGGAATTCATCTTCCAACTTTTTGATTTCGCTTCTTGGACAGAAGCGTCTGGTCATGATTTCCATTAACTCTTCCCATGTTAAGGCCATGGCATCTTCAACTCCTCGTTTACCCTTTTCTGTGTTCCACCAGGTAAGGGCTACCCCAAACAGTCTTCCTGTTGCATAACGTACCTTGCGATCCTCGGGACAATCACAATTGAGGAAAGTGTTCTCCATTTCTTCAAACCAGTGAAGGAGAGCAGTAACACCTTCGGTCCCTTCATACTTTGGGGGATCGCAAGATTTGAAGTGTTTGTATGAGCACTTTTTGGAGGGAGGGTTGGCGATGCTCTGGTCTTCTTGATTGGGAGGGTTGATGGGATTTGCGGTGAGGGCTTGTTGAACTTGAATTACGATGTCAGGAAGCACTGCGGCCATTTGTTTAGCAATTTATGTGGCCAAGCGTTCGTTTGACCTTCCTGACTTTCTACCTCCACGTAGTTGCCTAGCCGACGTCTACAGGAACATACATAGGAAGATTGTGAGTTTAAGAAGTTTTTAGGTGTCATGTGTCGTTAAAAGAATAAAAATAACATAACTGTCAATAATGCAACTACATCCATAGGATGTCTTGGGTTTGCTCATGTTTGGGCCTCCAATGTCACCCATACCATTGCCTGTATAGTCATGTGGGCCCCCATGACTATTGGGCTTGGTAGGATTCACATTGGTGTTGGCGGATTAACACTCGCATCACCCGAATGAAAACCGTAAAATATGATTGCGAGATGTATGGTAGGAGGGTGTCCTGGTGTAGACACAATGACAACTCAAAGTGGGGTTAGCTCACACGACGTTTGGTATAGAATGCTTTGGCCTAATAGGTCCTTCGTACTCTCATCGTTAGTCCCCAGTTAGGCAAACTGGTCCTTTATTTTGGATTTATACGAATGCCAAGCCTAGACAGGACGTTCCGACTACCGGTACTCGTACCCTTCCAGTTACTACATGCCCGTCATGAGAACTCACTTTGATGTGATTTGAAAATACAAAAATCATGGGAATTGTGAGGTGTGTGCTCTCATGGATATAATATGTTATGAGGATATGATTTATGATGAGCATTGTATAATAACATGTATTTGTGAGCATGCTTGCATAACATTGAGTGTAAAAATAAACATAAAGCATATAAACATCATGAATTTTGTATGTAACGCATAAACAATTAAAAATTTCTAATCAACTATAGTATAGGCTCTAAGGGTCTAATAACCTACCCTATATCCCTATAGTCATGGCTCTGATACCAATCTGTCACACCCCGACCCGCAGCGGAATAAGAGTCGGGGCATAATTGGGTTATCACCAAAGCTCATGATGTTTACTAAAATGTTTCATATTTATTAAATTCAAATTACAACTTAAATATCCAAATCAAATTCATACAATTACAAGGAAATGAAACTATGTAAATAATCCAAAGCTTAAACTGATTTATTCTTCTAGGCCTTCCTATGTGTTTCTTGCCTCAGCTGGATCACCTGTATCATGTGTAAAACGGGGGATATTTTGGGTCAACAAAAGTTGGCGAGTGAACCTTGATAAAACATTGTTATTGATTTCTTGTTTTATTTAATATGGAAAATTGGTGCAATAATCACATGTGAGCAAACATATATAAGTAAACAACACAAACCACTTGAATGAGTATATGAAATGAATGATGATGAATGTGAGATCAAGGCTCAATCAAACGGAGCCGATCTTATGAGGCACCTGATGCTCAACCCCCGTCTCCCACGGGGAACTGATGGGCCTAATGATATGCGTGCACTGAAAATGATAAATCCAAACTACATATAATCCACACAACAATTGATACACATTTGATCACGGATATGATGCATGCACAAGTGTTTAAATATACTAAAGAATTAAACGACACATGATACACCCCAAAACATGATTAAAACGGGGAATTGATAGAGATTCACTCACGTTGGGTGCGTTCTTTGATGACGTTGGATGCGCACGAAATTTAGGATTTGATCGACGAGAGAAAAACTAACCTAAAATAATAACGAAATGATTCGGTAAATAAATGGATTTTATTTGGGATTAATATTTTTATTTATTACTCTTAATGGAATTTTTAGATTTATCTTTGTGAATTTAAGGTAATTTTCTAACTTTAAAAATCTATTTTTTTAAGTATTTTAAATGATTTTTCAATTAAATAAATAAAAAGGAAAATAAAAAAAATGTTGACTTTGACCGTTGACCGTTGACCGGTCGGACTGTGTTTAATTATGCGCCGGGTGAGGTTCGAACTCGGGACCTCTCGTACACGTGCACGCAGCTCTACCAACTGAGCTACGTGTCTAACCCGAAATATTCTCTGTTTTAATTATATTTATATACTAATTAATTTTAAACTTATTTGGTTTTTATTAAAAATGATTTATATGGCCGAACCGGTTGCAGGGACCCGGAGTCGAACTCGGGTCCTTCGGTTCGAGTGCGCACAGCCCAACCAGTTGGGCTGTGTGTCAAATCTGTTTAACTTATGGATTATATTATTCTTATAAACATTCTGTGACTTTATCTGGTTAAGTTTGAAAAATGTTGGTTTTATTTCTGAAAATCGGTAACGTGTGCGATTCGAACCCGGGACGTGTGCATTGTTTGTGCACACAGTCCACCGCTGGACTGTGTGTCTAACCCGTTCGAATATCCAGTTTTAAGTATATTTATACCTATAATCGACTTCATCTTCTTCGTTTACAAAGACACAGAACAGTGAAGTCCGACTGTTCTGTTTAAATCGGTCATCGAAACTTATAATTGGTTGGAATGAAATGGATAAAGAGGATTACGGAATAAAATGTACCGAAACAGAATGTTTTTCTCAGATTTCCGGCAAGATTCGTCGGCTCTGATTGGTGACTTCCGGCTGAGTGAATCGATTAACAGTTTTGATCAATGTGTTGTGCAATTAAGTTACTAAACAAGAGATATCAAAAGGGTTTAGATGATTGTACCGATCGACAGTGAGTCTTTGGATTTCCAGTGATTTTCCAGTGAGTGTTGCAATTTCCGGCAACGTTGTCTGAGACAGATTCTGGCTGAACGATTTAGGTTAATACATGCCGAATAATGGATTACAAACAAAAGAGTCGAGAATTTTACCGATTTGAAGTAAGTCTCGGTTTTCCGGTGAAAGTCCGGCGAATGCAGAATATCTCCGGCGACGTGTTTTGGGATGAATAAAGCTTCGGAAACGATCGTGGTTCTGAGCGAAATGATTTCCAGAGTGTTCAAGTGGGTATTTATAGTGGAAGCAGGATGAATTGGGTTTGAATTTAGTCTTGATTCGCGATTAAAGACTTTCCGACGGTTATGACCGAGATTGATGGTTAGACATCGGTTATAACCGATGTCGAAGTCGGTTAACGTGCTTTAGTCAAAAGGAAAATGGCAAGAATTGCGGATTGCCTATTTTTCCAGTGACGACTAGTCTGGGCGCGCTGATTACTGGATTTGATTTTCGGGTTTTATTATAAGTCTTATTTGTTTCCTTGATTATCACAAAAGCTGTGCGCGGTGGAGCGGTGTGTTGTGTGTTTTGGCTTGTGGGTGACCCGGGTTCGAAATCCGGCGTCTACATTTATTTTTTTATTCATTATTTATTAGTAATTTTAAATTATGGTTTTTAAATTCTAATATATTTATTAATTATGTATCGTTTAAAATTAATATCAACTATAAATACGCAATGAAATTTATAACTGGATCTTTGATTGATAAACGAAGCGGGTTTTGAAAACCGTTTTTCGACGGATGTTACACCTAACCCTCGTTTGCACTTTCCAAACACTTCTAAATCATCAAAACACTTTCAAATTCTCTGGAATTTCAAGAAAAAGGCAGATTTCTTTCAAGTGCAAAAGTGAGTTGAAACTCACTTTTCTTCATCAAATCTTTCTCTACAAAGCTTGGAACACCTCTAGATTGTTTCCACAGGTTTTCCATGGAAAACCAAAGTGGAACATCACCATTTTGAGGTCCAAACTTTCTGTTTTGGAAGAACTTTTGATAAACTTTACAAACTATGTTTTTCTTGACTTAATCTTGTCCCTACTTGTTCTTAAACCTATCCAAGGTTCTGAGACTTGTTAGGAATAGATTCTTATGAGTTTAAGAGGTGCAAACACCTCTAAAAATTATATTTTTGCAAGGGTTTATACAACCCACAAATGATGAAACTATCCGAGCTCGGCATGAAGTTGGTGGCAAGACTTGTGTTTTGGTATAGGTGTGAATACTTGGAAATCTTGGCTATCCTAACTTCATTCCACCACCTCACTTGATGTTTTTACCTTGCTATCTCAAGTAGTTTTATAGATTTAAAGTAACTTAACCCCATCTAGCCTCCGACACTTAGTTAACTCTTTCTATGTCGGGAATGACTCACCCGGGTTAAAGCTTACTTGGCTACTTAATATAGTAAGAAGTTGTACATTTTCTTTTCATTCATGACCATCCGAATCATCCTTGTGATGATTTGTGTATTGGTGAATCATACTATGAGGTTAATCCTCCATGCTTGACTTACATGACAATCTATGATACTCTTGATGGACTTAGCTTAAAATTATTATATAAACTATATAATATATATACATAACTGAATCCTTGATGATAATCGACATGGTTACTTGTCATGGTAATAGGTTATATTATCTAAGACTTGAACCTCTCGTTACAATTCTAATAGGCATTTAACCCATGAAATCACAACAACCCATACGGGATATATAGTGTCAAAAACGAGTGTTTAACGCTAGATAATTACTTTCTTGAATAAATACTTTTACATACCTTAAATTCCGAATCCGAATCCTCCGTTATTATCCAAATACTCACACACCTACATTTCCTCATATAGGATAACTCGGTGTTCCATCCTTCAAACTCTCCAACTCTTAACGGGATTACCAAAGAAAACTTTGCAAAACCGTGAGTACACTCGAAAACCCCTTTTTACGCTTTACACTTTTGGGTGCAATGTGTTTAACCTATCAAAATACACGCAAACACACTTATACTTTATGTAAACACAAACAATCCATTATACATGCTTAAACACGTGATACTTGATTTGTACTATTGGAGCATTTTTATGTGATTCGCTTGTCATTAACTTCGTACGAGCCTCCCCTTAACATGTATAGCACTATAGGAGTAACGCACTGCCCGTAGTCTTGTGGTCATGTTAAATCTTTAATTCTTGTGGTAATCATAGGGTTAACTTGTAAAATTGCATGCCTTGATACATTAACCTAGTTAACTATTTTTGCCATGTGGATTCGTTTAAATCTTTTCACGTACTTATGCTATATTAAACTTGTGTACTCGCCAATGCTTTTGTGTTGAACTATCATTTTAACATGTTGCAGGTTGATGATGTTGACATGGACGAAATCTAGTAGGGACGACTTAGAAACGTATCTAGGAATACTAGATTTTGATATTGTATTGTTGTTGAATTTTGTTGCACTTTAAAATTTCCGAATGTTGTATTTTGATTTCATTTGATGTGCTAGACAAGTTTTATCTGAAATCAGTTTTGAATTAAATATTATCACAATAGTGTTACGAAGTCTCGAGCAATCTCGTTCGTCTCACTCTGATGTTTCCGCCATCGGTTGGGGTGTGATATCAATGTAACATAATGAGCAGTAGATACATTTAATTGAAACATGTTATTAATTGTAATACAGTGCAATGGGTTCGTCATATGTTAGAACTAAAAATTTAACTTTTTAATAATTAATTAAAGAAATTTACCCTTTTTTATTAATTCATTAATTATCGATTCCAACTAATGCCAACCAGTGTAATACACATGTAATAATTAATTAAAAGGTTTATAGTTTATATTTTCTTTTTTTAATATTCACCTTTATAATATCCGGGTTTCCTAAAATGTTACATATCACTTAATTATATATTAGTAACAAAATACTAATCTACTTATTATTTATCAATCTCATAATAACTATAAGCAACAAATCAACAATATTATATTTCTTAAAAGTATTTGTTTACGAAAAAAATTATGTATTCAACTCATGTAATACACGGGGTTCTAACCTAGTCTAAATCTATATCTATATTTTATAATAAAGCTACGTGTCAAATATTAAAGTTATCTATTTTTTCGTTTTTTCGCATTTATGTTCTACTTAATTATAGAAAATTACTAAAGCCTTTATCTTCTACTTAATTATGGATAAATATTTTTAACTAAAGTTAATTGTTATATCATTATCTAAATAAAACATCAATATCCATTTACATCTACATAGATATATTTATATTTATCTATATCTGTAGAACTAAATCTAATCTAAACCTAATCTTCTAATCTAAATTCTAATAAAGGATCCCTAGTTAATGTTATATGGCATTCTCTCTTTTTACCTAAAAATATGTTTATATTTTTTTTACACTTTTTTGATAATAAATTAATACGCGAATATCACTTATCTTTATCAATGATAACAAAATTAATTAATAAATGATTCTAAATAATTAATTAGTTAAAAAGTTTAATTAGTTACAAATCATTACACGGGTTTGTGTAGCACCCGAAAGTTAATTTACATATTATATATATATATATAAAATATTTACGCAAAATATTAATGTATCAATATAACACAATGAGTAATTGATATGTTTAATTGAAATATGTTATTAATTGTCATAGGCTGCTGGAAAAGCGTCTACAACTACAACAAATCAACACACATATCATTATTTTTCTCTCTCTAGTAATACATTCCATGTTTCTCTGTATAAAATAACACTGTCAAAGAAGCGTAAACGGTCAAGCACCGATATTCGCCGGAAAAAGTGTACATTCTTTGAATATTAATGTAAGCACTTCAACTAATCAGCACACTCGATCGCATCTACAGCAAACCAATCAACAATTGTGAAAATTAAATCACCCTTTTTGGTTAAAGAATTAACATCACTATCATTATTGTCACTGAAGAAATGGAAATTATTATAATTACAAACCGAAGATAGATAGTACGGTACTCAGTTTTGAAGTTATTTTAAATCACCTTTTTTGAATTTAGCATGGTACTCGTTTGAGACTTTTAACGGTACCATACCAAACCAGTACCAACTGAACATACACGGTATGGTATTCATTTTTAGTTTTAACTAAATTTAACTATTGGTATTAATATGTTAGTAATGGCTACCCGGATTGGGTCGTCTTATGCTCGTTTGCCCACACATATACACGTTACATTAATAACAGCAAATTAAATAATTAATTAAGTTGTCGGGTTCGACTATAGCTTTGTGAGTGCAGTGGTCGACTGTCGCTCACAAAAGCAAGTAGGAAATGTGTAATAGAGATAAACGTGGCAATGTGTACAACCAATAACCCAAAACGTACAATACACAAAGCAAGAAATACCGTTAAAGCTATATGTACAACTGTAGACTGTATAAAGCAGTTGCAAGTTACATATATAGTTAAAAACTCACAACCACCGTCAATGCATTCAAACTGCAGCACCACTTAAGGCTAATTGAATACGAAAGCATAGTTAATGCGAAATTAACGTGTAGAGAGATAAAAATCAAGATGCATAACCGATGAAAACGTATGTAATTGAAAGCTATGGCTAGAATTATACCTAGAAAGAGACGAGTTGTCGACGATGATCCTGGATCTGTACTTAGCGGGAGTGATGAAGTCGACCGTGCATGTGCTTGTGGTTGGGTGAGACGAGTTGCCAGAACCATACAATCCTTTTTTTTCTTTTTTCTTTTTTTTAACACTCAAAGCCTATAGTACAACCAACCAAAGCCGAAAGTTGTTAGTTATATAATTTATAGTTATATAATTCTCTTTAAATAATGTGTTTAACCCGTTTAGTTTTAATTTAAGTTAATTTTCCTCTAATCACTTGCGTTCAGTAACTATTTTAAAAAAAGGTGAATATGCCGGTGTATTTAATATTTTTCTCGATGTTTCAGTAAAATTTTTGTTAAAAACAGAGTAGTATACAAAACTATTTTTTTAGTATCGTAAACTATAGTGACTGTCGGTGCTAGTTTTGAAACCATATTGGTCTCAATATCGGTATTATTGGAACCATACCGATATCCATCTTTATAAATATGTGTTAATATCTTTTTATGCATATCGCTACTTTATGTATTTTCTATTTTCTGTTTGATTGCTATACTGAATGCTAATGCTATACTGTAACAAATTGAACCGATATGCGCCGTATTTCGGTAGAAATTAGATGTTACAAAACTACAATTATAAAAATGGGATCCCTTTACGTCACAATATTTAGACACTGAAGGTAAGGTGGGACCCAAATGAACACACATGTAACAATCTATGGAAGGAGAATCCACTAACGCACTGAACGCGCAACTCACGTTCACGAACAAGTGAACAACATCCAAAACCACCGTAACAAACCAACCAATCCCAGCAACTACCGTGACTTCCACCACCGGCGACACACTAAATTACAAAAACACCCTTCCAAATCCAAATAACTAATGCACACATCATGTTCATATAAAGGACCGTACGTGTCAAAATCCCCATCATTTTTATCGCCCTTTCTCTCTCCTCATCTCGGAGCACTCATTACGCCCAATAATAATAACACTACACACACAACGAGCACGAAGAACAAGAGTGTTGTAATTAGGGCAATGCCTACTGCTTCTTCTTCACCTGAGATCGATAACAATGGCGCTTTGCGGAAGTTTAAGCTGAACGAAGCGTCGTTTCTGGCTTCTCTCATGCCGAAGAAGGAGACCGGTGCCGATCGCTTTGTTGAAGCGCATCCGGAGTACGATGGCCGCGGTGTTGTTGTTGCTATTTTCGGTAATTTTGTGACTGTTTTTGCGGTTTTGTGTTAGGTTTTGTTGTGTTTTGAGGTTTGGAATGATCGATGATTTGTAGTTTGAAGGTTTTGACCGACGTAATCTGTGAGTTTAGAAATAAATCGAGTGATTATGTGAAGATTTTTAGTTGTTATGTATGTTTATGTGTATGAGAATATGTATTTGATGTTTCTGAAGCTGATCTGGAGTACGATGGCCGCGGTGGCGTTGTGCTATTTTCGGTCATTTTGTGACTGTTTCTACGGTTTTGTGTTGGGTTTTGTTGTGTTTTGAGCTTTGGAATGATCGATGATTTGTAGTTTAAAGGTTTTGACCGAGCGTGGAGATGAGTCTGTAGGTTTAGAGCTGAATCGAGACTATGTGTGTTTAGAGTGTGTGAAGATGTTTAGTTGTTAGGCATGTTTATGTGTATAGAGTTTATATTCGATCGATTTGTTGAAGCTGATCTGGAGCACCGACACAGTGATTCAGTGAGCGCGGAGATGAATTTGTAGGTCTAGAACTGAATCAAGACTACAGATGTTTAGATTGTGTGAAGATATTTAGTTATTACATATGTTTATGTGTATGAGGGTATATATTTGATCGATTCGTGGAAGCTCATCTGGAGTACGATGGCCGTGGTGTTGTTGCTATCTTGGGTACTTCTATGACTGTCTATGTTTCGTATCTGTTTTCGGTATGTTTGATCTTCGAAATGAATGATGATTTGAAGGTTTTGACCGACATAGTGATTAGTGAGCGCGGAGACGAACCTGTAGGTCTAGAATTGAATCGAGAATATATGTGGTTAGATTGGGTGAAGATGTTTAGTTATTACGTATTTTTATGTGTATGAGAATATGTATTAGATCGATTTGTTGAAGACCGTCCGGAGTACGATTGCTGCTGTGTTGTTGCTATCTTTGTTATTTCTATGACTGTTCATGATTTCGTATTAGTTTTCGTTGTGTTTGAGCTCTGAAATGAACGATGAGTAGTAATTTGAAGGTATTGACTGACGTAGGGATTCAGTGAGCGTGGAGATGAATCTGTAGGTCTAGAACTGACTCGAGACTATCTCTGTTTGGACTTTGTGGAGATATCTTGTTATTACATATGTTTATGTGTGTTAAGAGTACATATTCGATTGTGAAGTGAATAAAATGAACATGTGATCGTGAAGTGAATAAACTGAAGAGGTGAATCAAAATCGTTGCATTTTGTGTTTAAATCAAGGATCAGCAAATCTGTTAGTTATATACGCAGTGATAACGAGGGTTAACTGAATTACTAATAGTTTAGTATATCTAAAACTGTTGAACTAACTGTCTACACCTATGACCAAACAAAAATCATCACTGTTGCTCTTCAATCGTCTGGTTTAGTTGTTTATTTGTAACATATGATATCCTGAATGATAACATGATCATGTATTAATTTTCGGCTTTCAGATTCTGGTGTTGATCCGGCTGCAGCAGGATTACAGGTGACCTCAGACGGGAAACCAAAAGTCCTAGATGTCATTGATTGGTATCCTTCAAAATCCGATCAGTTTTTGTTATTTTTCTTCCCTTGCGTTGGTGATATTATTTATACTTATATAAATATTTTTTGTTGCACCCTTTCTTTTCTCTCAGCACTGGGAGTGGTGATGTTGATACATCAACTGTTGTGAAGGCTGATGCAAATGGTTGTATTCGTGGTGCATCAGGTTTGTAGTTATATTATTTTAATTTTGAAGGTTGGTGTTGTATATAAACCATTTTTAAGATATTTGACTGATTCTTTTGAATTAATATGTTTTAGGGGCGTCTCTTACTATAAATTCTTCTTGGAAGAATCCTTCTGGGGAGTGGCGTGTGGGATACCACTTGATATATGAGCTTCTTACAGACACATTAGTATCTCGTTTGAAGGTAGGCCTTACTTGCTAGTGATCTGAGAGAACCATTCATACACTTTAAATAATGTAACTTTTTTCTTATATTTATCCGTGTGAAATTTGTGATCTGGAGCAGAAAGAAAGAAAGAAAAAGTGGGACGAGAAGAATCAGGAAACAATAGCTGAGGCTGTGAAGCAGCTTGAAGAGTTTGACAAGGTTGTTCTTGCTCCTATTAATTCATTATTTTGTTATCTGATAAATATTGTGCAAGTTTAATTGCGAATTTCAGTCTGTCCTGTCTCTGACAAGTTCCCTATCTTCAGAAGCACACAAAGGTTGAAGAGGCGAATCTGAAAAAGACTCGCGCAGACCTTCAAGATCGAGTTGATTATTTGAAGAAACAACCAGATGTTATTGCTATATCTTAGATTAAGAGTATCTTCCTTTTTTTGATGTATTAAAATTTATGTGCATCTGTGTTTGTATATGTTAGAGCTATGATGACAAGGGGCCTGTTATTGATGCTGTCGTATGGCATGATGGAGAAGTGTGGAGGGTGGCTCTTGACACGCAGAGTCTTGAGGATGACCCCGCGTGTGGGAAACTTGCGGATTTTGTTCCCTAACTAGTTTCAAGTATACTTACTTTTTTTTCTTCTCATGTTTATTATATTATGTGATATTGAATAATTATAATCAGATGTAATAAAAGGAGTTGCAAAAGAGTGTTTGGATGTGCTTTTACTGGTTGAAGCAGTAACTAGAGTTTGATAAAAAAATCGTGTTCGGAATTAATAGAGAAAATGACCAAAATGTGTTTTCTTTGGTGAAAGAAGGTAGAGGGTTTGTGAAATGATTCAAATAAAAATAGAAGTCTCTTGAAAGAGGTTAAGAGAAGGAGTGACTAAATAAGCTTACAATACTCCTCGATCAATCTTGTTGCCTGTTATCATAAACTGATTATTAAAATAATTAGAGAATCAGAAGCATAATTATTTATCCAACTTATAAGCTAATTATTACGCCACTGATCAGATAATCAGTTCCATATTGCAATCCAAACACCTTTGTTCTTGTTTATTGATACCACAGAGCTAATTCTGCAGGATCGAACGCAAATATGGTGTATTTAGCAAGTTGGATGCTTGTACATTCGTGACCAATGTTTATAGTGAAGGTAATATTTTGAGTATAGTAACCGACAGTTCGCCGCATGGCACTCACGTTGCTGGTATTACCACTGCTTTCCACCCTAAGGTATGACCTTAAATAATTATTATTCTGTTTTTAACTAATTCATGGATAAGCACTAAATTCTTTGTGTACTTACAGGAACCATTGCTTAATGGAGTTGCCCCTGGGGCACAGGTAGTTTCATGTAAGATAGGTGACTCACGCTTAGGTTCAATGGAAACTGGAACAGGCTTGACACGTGCATTAATTGCTGTTGTGGAGGTATCATCATTCATTCACAAATTCTTATCCAACTTTATGTATGTTATTTTACTCTTGTTTTGGACCTTTCCAGCACAAATGCGATGTTATCAACATGAGCTATGGAGAATATACGATGTTTCCGGATTATGGTCGCTTTGTGGAGCTTGTTGATGAGGTCATAACCTAAAAAACGATTAAATTTCTTGCCTGTGGGTTGGTTGGTTTGTTTATTTGTCATTTACATGAATACAGGTGGTAAATAAATACCGTGTAGTATTTGTTAGTAGTGCTGGCAACAATGGGCCTGCATTGACCACCCTGGGTGCACCAGGTGGCACCACATCAAGCATAATAGGCGTTGGTGCATATGTCTCTCCGGCTATGGCTGCTGGAGCTCATGCTTTAGTCGAGGCTCCTCCTGAAGGGCTTGAGTACACTTGGTAATGTGTTGTTTTCTTGGAAGCAATTATTGAATGTTATCTCAACCGTTTACTTGAAAGTAGGTCGATTTGGGTTATGTTTCAACTTCAACCGGTCAAGTGGTCCATAATAAATAACCTAACTAAAAATGAAACGGATTGAGCAGGTTAATCGGGTTGAAAGTTGCCCAAGTCTAAGCAGTTAATGCGGTAACAAATTGGATATCGGTCAAGGACCGATATTTGAGATATAGGTTATCACGGTGGGATATCGGTAATTTTAATATCATGTAGAATTTATATATATAGCAATTTAACACCAACTTCAGTATACCCTCCTACCACTAACAAATTAGCCTTTTGCAACTTGCAAAACACTAACACAATTGTAGCAAGTAGAAACTGATTAAGACTTAAAACACTAACAATTAACAATTAAGACTTAAAACACTAATAGCAGCAATAAGAAGAAAGACAAATGGTAGAACTAAGAAGAAAGGTAGTGATATCGGGAAAATTGGTGATATATCGGTCAATATCGCCAATAGTATCGGTACTGACATTTGACACCGATATTTTACATGGGGACTGATAACCAATATACTGGTGATATATCACCGATGTTAACTGCATAGGCTCAAGTGTCGATTGATTGTTATTAAACGCTTAAGTTGCATTTTTATAATACTGATGTCAACGCATTGATATTTAGTATATTACATATTTGTACATAGAAGAGTGTTCAGAGGTCAACTTGATCATTTTGCCCCGTTACACAACCCACCGTCTGACCTGATTTCCCACCTCTGGTTTTTATGAAATGTGAAATGGCAGGTCTAGTCGGGGACCCACTGCTGACGGGGATCTTGGTGTATATGTGAGTGCTCCTGGTGGGGCAGTGGCCCCTGTTCCTACATGGACTCTCCAGCGGCGTCAGCTCATGAATGGTACATCCATGTCATCACCATCTGCATGTGGTGGAGTCGCTTTGGTCATCAGTGCAATGAAGGTATGTATAACTACATAACTTTTTGCTGTTGTGAAGTCATATAAGTATGTATAAACATTATGCAGGCTGAGGGGATTCAAGTGAGTCCTTATAGTGTGAGGAAAGCCCTCGAGAATACTTGTACACCGATTGGCTCTTTGCCCGAAGATAAACTATCAAATGGACATGGCCTTATTCAAATTGACAAGTTAGATTTTGGTCTTCATATTTATTAATTATCTATAATTATCTGGGTGAAATTTCTTACAAGTAATTTCCTTACAGGGCCTTTGAGTATGCTCAGAAAGCAGCTGATTTGCCATGCATTTGGTATAAGATAAGCATCAGTCAGTCAGGAAAAACAAGTAGGTTCAGTTTCTCTCTTAAAATAATTGTATATCATCTCTTTCAATCAATCTTGATGATTCACTACTTGCAGCATCACCAACATTGCGAGGCATATACCTCAGAGAGGCTAGCTATTGCAATCAATCTACTGAGGTGACTGTTAGAAACACTTTACATCATCATCATGTAGTTTAAAATGAGCCATGGTTCACACATTTCTTCTATCGTAACAGTGGACAGTGCAAGTTGATCCACAATTTCATGAAGGTGCAAGTAATTTAGAACAGCTAGTCCCGTTTGAAGAGTGTATTGAATTACGTTCTAGTGGAAAGGAAGTCGTGAAAGCTCCAGATTATCTGCTTCTCACTTACAATGGCCGTAGCTTCAAGTAAGTAAATCAGCTGCTGTTTCTCTACTTCATTCCCGCTATGTATTTTGTTATTTCTGCTAATCTTTTCTTTTTCTTCATACCAGTGTGGTTGTAGATCCGACAAAGCTCAGTGACGGTTTACATTATTTTGAAGTGTATGGAATAGACTGTAATGCCCCTGGCGTGGTCCTCTTTTCCGAATTCCTGTTACTATAACAAAGCCAAAAATTGTGGAAACTCGGCCTCCACTCATTACATTCTCTGGATTATCTTTCCAGCCAGGTGGGTTTAATTTACATGTGCTGTGGGGTATGGGTGATTACTAATTACTGGTTTAACAGGCCATATTGTACGCAAATTCATTAAGGTGCCATATGGGGCTACATGGGTTGAAGCTGCCATGCGTACATCAGGGTTTGACACTCCAAGAAGATTCTACATTGACACTGTACAAATATCTCCATTGAAAAGGCCTATCAAGTGGGAAAGTAATGCCATATATTCATCTCCATCTACCAAGAGCTTCGTCTTTTCTGTGGAGGGTGGCCGGACGATGGAACTAGTGATAGCTCAATTCTGGTCTAGTGGTGTAGGAAGTAATGAACCTGCTATTGTGGAATTTGAGGTGACGTGTTTTGATTATGTTTCTCTCTTTTATTACTATTGTTTTCTTACTGAAAGTTGTTATTATGTTAATAATATATAGCTTGCATTCCATGGGATAGATGTTAGCAAAGATGAAGTGGTTCTTGATGGAAGTGAAGCTCCTGTTAGAATTGAAGCCCAATCGCTGTTATCATCTGAAAAATTTGCTCCTATCGCCAAGCTAAATAAGGTACGTACAACAGATTGCATTATCCAATGGCTAAGTAGGTAACTTAGCATGAGCTGCAAACATTGTTTTGTTCTTCAAAAATATAAGCCAGATATGAGTTAATGAGTTTCATATACATGGCTGTATGCATAAAAAGTACATTGACCTCTTTGTTTAGCTAACTTTTGATTCGACCTATTGGAGGGAATGAAACATAATCCTAATCAACCTCTAGTAGGTATCATTTTGTTCATTTGGATGTTTGGTATAATCCAAAACCGTCTTGCAGATTAGAGTTCCGTATCGTCCTGTTGATTCAAAGCTGAGTGCTCTTTCAGCAGACCGAGATAAATTACCCTCTGGAAAGCAGATACTTGCATTGACATTGACGTAGGTTTTGGTCCGTCTTCACCTAGTTATGTTCTTATATATATATTATTAATGTCTTCTCGCTTGTGCTGCAGTTACAAGTTCAAATTGGAAGATGCTGCTGAAGTAAAACCACAGATACCCTTGCTTAACAACCGTATCTATGATAACAAGTTTGAATCCCAGTTTTATATGATTTCAGATTCAAACAAGGTCTTTTTTTATAACATGCACATAATTCATGCTCTTGTTTTGCTTTACTTAATATCTTAATGTATTTCTTTTCCATTTATCGTACATAGCGCATATATGCAATGGGTGATGTCTACCCAGAGTATGCAAAATTGCCCAAAGGTGAATACACTTTACAACTGCACTTGAGGTATGGTTCCCTCCTCTTAAATGAATGTGTATAAAGTTAAATAGATTACTAGCAATTAATGAGTTGCTAATTTGTTGGATTTCAGGCATGAGAATGTGTCCTACTTGGAGAAGTTGAAGCAATTAGTGCTGTTCATTGAAAGAAAATTGGACAAGGTAGGGACGACTATTGTTTTCATTCATGCATTATCGTCTCATGTTTATTTTTGGTACTCAACTTTTGTATGTTTTTGGCTTTTAATGTTATAGTAGGCTGTGCAATTGAGCTTTTATACTCAACCAGATGGTCCAGTCACGGGTACTGGTAGTTACAGTTCGTCAACATTAGACCCTGGGTTTGTCCTTTCCCATCTTTCCCCCTTCATCTTCGTATGTTTAGCATTTAGTGACTTGTATTCTTTTAATCTTGTAGATCAAAAGAAGCCTTTTACATAGGACCTCCCACTAAGGACAAACTTCCAAAGGTAAGCTAGCAATTCACCCGATGTTTCTTTTTACCTTTATGTTATCAATATCAGATATATATTACAATACTTGATTTGTTACAGAACTCTCCTGAAGGTTCTGTACTAGTTGGAGCAATTTCATATGGTAAGCCTTCAACTGTGGTGTCGGATCAGGCAAATGACCCTGAAAAGAATCCGGCGTCGTATCAGATAACTTATCTAGTCCCACCAACTAAGGTTAGTTACAATCTTATACAATTAGACTTTTTTCTTTATCATATTAGTAACTTTTTATCTGTTTGACAGGCTGATGAGGATAAGGGAAAGAATTCCACTTCCAAGACCTCCACAAAAAGTGTGTCAGAGCATTTAGAGGAAGAGGTATTAATAAAATTTGAAACTTTTTTTTAATATTTTTGGTTCGTAAAGATATAATTTTACCGTATATGTGGTTGGCCAGGTTCGTGATGCGAAGATAAAGGTCCTTGCAAACCTAAAACAAGGCACTGAGGACGAACGAGCAGAATGGAAAAAATTATCCGTCTCACTCAAGGTTTTTTTTTTTGGTTGAGTTTGACTTTATAATAAGATAGACAGTCAGCAGTTACAGCAAATTTGCATTGACTTAATGTTTTTATGATATTGGCAGGCGGAATATCCGAATTACACTCCCTTGCTGGCCCAAATATTGGAGGGACTGATATCCCAGGAAGTGGAAGATAAAGCACACCATTATGAAGAGGTAACGAATGCAACGTTAACGTTCTATTTTATAAGAGGAGTATTTTCATGGTTTCGTTGTGGCTGGCAGATAATTGCTGCAGCAGATGAGGTTGCTGACAGTATCGACACAGAAGAGTTAGCAAAGTTTCTTTCCATCAATGGGGATCCTGAAGAAGAAGATTTCATGGTAATCATGACAAATTTTTGTATGTTCTTATTAACATAGGCGGGATATACCGTCGATATAATCTTTGGCATTTTTTTACAGGAAACCAAGAAGAAGATGGAGAAAAGACGTGACCTGCTGGTCGAAGCACTTTACCAAAAAGGTTTAGCTTTAGTGGAAGTTGCTTCCCTCAAGGTACCATTACATATGTTTGCAGCTGTTATTTTATAAAATTACTAGGTTATAGTCCCGGTTTGTATAATAAAAATGTGTAAATTAATTACATACAACATTAGAAAGTGAAAGTATAATTACAATTTTCAAATCTCTACACACTTCTTTGTACATGACGATTGTTATTTTGTTCGTACCATTATTTACATTATAAACAATGATTCAAATATGCTTATCAAAATTTAGAAAATATTTTTGTTATGTGTTTATCACAAATTAATAATATTAATATATTTTTAATACCTTGACTGCGCATAATACCATTTTTAGATATATTAGAGTTACCAAATATAGCAGTCATATATAGGGCTGCAAACGAAATGTGTTCGTGAACTGTTCACGAACACTTATCGAACGAGATTTTATGTTTGTGTTCGTTTGTTAAGGAAATGAACTTGTTGGTGTTTGTTTGTTAATTTAGGCAACGAACGTTGACGAACACAAATGGAAACAAACAAACACAAACAATCGAACAGAATATATAATACACCGACACTTATTAGATATTTAATTTGTCGGAATTTTGATATATGTAAATAAATATAAAACTAAAAACACAAGTGAAGACGTTACCGAACGTTCACGAACATAAACGAACGAACTCAACCTCTGTTCATGTTTGTTCATTTAACTAAACGAACGAAATTTCTTGTTCGTGTTCGTGTTCGTTTGTTTAATAAACGAACGAACACAAACGAACTTCCCCCGAAAGGTTCACGAACTGTACGCCGAACGTTTGGTTCGTTTGTAGCCCTAGTCATACATATGAGGAGAAGGTTTAAAAATTAAAATTAAAAAAAAGTTAAATCCAAATTAGCGAGAATTTAAGAGTGATGTTGAATAAGAGAATTCCTTTAGAATTAATTTAAAACATTTATTACAAGTAAGATAGAATATTTATATAAAAAAATAAACACTTTTAATACCTTAGAAAGTGTTTTTTTAAATAAATAATATACTTTAATTATAAAACAATCTTTGATGGCTTATGGGTTGTCAAGGCTTTTCCTTCAACTAAATTATCTATTTTTTATTCATATAATAATAAGAATAATAATAACAGTTAGGTTGAAAGAGAGAATGCCACGTGGCATTATCTAGAATCGTTTATTATAATAAATAGGTATTGCATTATGGGTGTTGTACAGGGTGAGATGGCTGCCCTGGCTGCTAACTTAGATGCAGAAGTTGTGGATAAACCTGGTGGTCAGTCGGTTTCCGTTGATCTGTTTGAAGAGACTTTCAAAGAGCTGCAGAAATGGGCCGACACTAAGTCATCCAAGTTTTCAACTATTTTGATGATACGCGAACGACATAGTGGACGACTTGGCACTGCACTCAAGGTACTGTTTTGTTTTGTTTATATACGCGCAAACATGTATTTATATATAAATGGGTGGCTGTGACATGACAGGTGGTGAATGGGATGATTGACGAAGATGCAAAGAAGAAGTTTTATGAAGACAGAATATCGTTGCTCGAGCAAAGTGGATGGGACCATCTTGTGGTGTATGAGAAACTATGGATGCTTGTACGCTTCCCGCCAACCCTCCCCCTCTTCTAGACTGCTTTCTTTCATACTTGTATTTCTTTAATAAATCATGTTGACTTTGTTTGATACAACATATCCATGGTAAAAAACTAATGAAAATAAAAATTGCATGCACCCCAACATATGCACTAGCAGCGCTACGTTTGCTTGCGGGGTGGCTAATGAGGGCAACTACAACTGTTCACACACTAGAATGATATTGATATAAACCAGCCATTGTATTTCAATAGAAAACGAGGTTAGCGAAAGTTTGGCATATAATACACCTATACACGTAACACGATCATTATGGGTAGTTTATATCATGAGTTAAAAGGTTGTTTCTGAGTTTAAAAAACGAATATCTTTTAGGTAGAAAATGCTGCGATTAAGCAAAGAAAGCATAAAGCTCCCAGTTATATTAAGTTAAACACATGTATACTATTTTCTAATATTACGCACATATATATACTATTTTTTAATATAATAGTAAAATATTTGGTTAACATGGTGAATATTATCATGCACAACTAACCTAATAGTATTATATTTTTTGGGTAAGTTGGCAAAATAGTAACCAAGTTTCAAATTTGTTCCACTAATGTAACTCATTTTTTCTCTAAAAGCACTCGACTTTCATTTTGTCTCTAAATAACATGTTAACAAGTTACGACTGGATGAAGTGTCAGGTAATTTTTTTTATTGAGGTGGATTTTCTAATTAAGCATTTCTGAAATAAAGACACTATAAAAACATTGCCAAAACATAGAATTTCCTAAAAGCTTCATTCAGTTGAATAATGAAAACCCATGTGTAGATATACATAACAATTGAATTATGAAAAACAAAGCAGGGTTGGTTGCTGTCTATCATCATACTTAAAACTTAAAAGTCATGAAATAGCATAATGGCATCATCAAGAATCATAAAAGAAGCTTCTAGAACCTTCCATTTTTCGTGCACTTGTTTGCGCTTTTTCAACGCTTCATCGCCTTCCTTTAAGCTTTTTCCCTTGAGCACCCGAAGCAACTGCAAACACATTTTAAAGAAAACGTAGCTTATTATCAATACCACCACCACCATTGTTATTTTTACAAATCAACAAAAGAAGTTGTGGAATACATACATCTTGTGCTCGATCAAGCTCATGTACAAGGCGAAGTTTTAAGTTGAGGGCAGCATGATACATGTCATCTAAAACTTGTTCCCAAACGGAACGTTTATTCAACTCCCACAACATAATCTCCATTTTCTGAGCTTCGTTTCCAACTCTCTGAAACGGATCAACAAAAGATGTTTTGAGGGCAGTGTTTTTTTCTGTATATCCATATTTAATAAGATTATACCATAGTTGTTAATGGCGAACAAATAGCGATAAGGTACCTATATGCTACATAGCGAATAGCGATAAATAGCGATACACTAGAAAAAAATTAAAAACTAATATGTATATTATATCAAAATTCCCTGGTATATATACTATTTTGCATGTATATTTAACAAAAACCTAAAATCCGGCTATTTTATAGCTATATTTAATTGCTATTTATATTAAACAAATAAATAAATAAATAAATTGTTGCTACTATCGCTACAACCCTAATAGCGAACCTAGACCTATGCGCTATAGCGATCGCTACGCTCGCTATTGACAACAAAAGATTATACAAACAGTATTCTTATTTAGAAACAGTATTATTACTACTACTACTACTACTACTACTACTACTACTACCATTATTATTATTATTAGTTATAAAGCTGTATAAGGGGTTTTAAGCGTCTGAAAACACTTCGGGTGACATTCAACCGGACTAATTTAGGCCAAGTTTCAAAATTTTACGAATAGATAAAATACAACCCGAAATGACAAAGCTTTAAGACGGTACCTCAAGATTCAAATAATCATCTTTCCATAGCTGAAAAAGAATCTTCAGTGCATCTTTCTTTTCAACAAATGTAGTGCTGGATATCTTTCAAAAGGTATAACAACAAACATAAGATTATTACAAAAAAGAAACATCATTAAACAAAAGATTCGACTACCTTATCTGTCTCAATACGCCGTTCACGTTCAGCTAGCAACCTGAATATCCTATAAGCCTCCCTTCCATATTTTTTCAGCACAATGGATTCAACCTACAAAACAAGAAACGCATAGGAGATTAAAAAATATATTTTCTTCCATTATAGAATAATATTAGAGAGAGCAAACCTCCTGGGCTTGAGCCTGATCAATGATTTTCTTCAAGTCTGTGCAAATAACAATATAGTCAAATCCAAATATATTAAAATAGTTCTTTTTTTAAATAATAGGTAGCATTTTCAACCGATTTACTTAAAATAAGTCAAGGTTACTGAGTCAAACTGAAAGTCAACTAAAAGGGGAACATGTCAAACAAATGTAAAATACTGTACCTATGCTATATGTTTCATCAATCCCGATTGTTGGAAGTTCGCAGCCCAATTGAACAAGGGCGGCCCGAACACGCTCTAAAGTCAAACTCCGACCTTCTTCGGTCTTCATTGCTTCCTCGTAGATGGTTTCCAAGAGAAGCGGAACTGTACATCATACAGATATATTACAATCGAACCGTACCAGTCAAAACACGTAAAAGGTAACCAACCTGTTTTTTCTGTTTTCACTCTAGTTTCGTCTTTTATACTTGCCTCAAATATTGCACTTAAGACGATGCCAGCTACACTATCCACACGTTCCGTCACATGGGAAACACATGACTGTAGACCACATATAATAAAAGAGTTAAAGACTATACATATGTACACACACAAGATATACGGAAAATGTGGGAGGAGAAAAACCTTATGGCGTAGACGCCGTACAAATTCCTCAAAATTGGCACGCCAAAGTATTTCTTTATGTTCATTTGTTGCCCAACTCTCTGTTTCAGGTTCTAGCTTACGCTGTAAAACACCGTATGTGTCAGGTGTTCATAAACTTAAAAAGATAACAATACACTTCTTTTTTCAAGTAGAGATGATGACGGACCTTTTCCCCAACAATGTCTGTAATGGAAGCTTTTTTGCTATCTTCATCGTCAAGGGGCCCATCGATCAATGTATCTGCCTCAACTAAAAATTGTTGTGATTCCATGGGAGCTGCGGCAGCTAATGCACGCGCCTCTAAGGTTTGTGTAGCATCAGCTATCTGAAAGAAGCAAATTCACTTGCATACAATTAAGTATGGTCAATGATGACACTAATAAAAAATAGAGAAATGGCATTTTCGTCCCTGAGGTTTGGCCAGTTTTGCAACTTTCGTCCAGAGGTTTGTTTTTCCGCATCTGGATTCAAAAGGTTTGAAATCTTGTCATTTTTATCCGTTAAGTCATGGGTATTTTCGTATTTTTTAAACTTAAGGGCAATCCGGTCTTTTTCACTTTATGTAATAGCATTTAGCATAATGTACAAGTATTCAGAACCCTTTAAGTTAACAAAAAAGACGAAAATAACCTTGACTTAACGGAGAAAAATGAATGGAGTTAACAAGCTGGATGAAAATGGCAAGATTTAAAGTCTTCTGGATCCTAATGCGGAAAAACAAACCTTAGGACGAAATACGCAAAACTGGCCAAACCTAGGGGACAAAAATGTCATTAAAAAAAAACCTTGTAATATGGCCAATAATGGATAGTGAACCAGTTGGTACCTTAGACTTAGCTCGTTTCTTTGCACCTTCCTCTAATGGTTCAAGAAACGGTTCATGCGCAGGGCACCTTTCAATGTAATGTGCCTCAGCAAGTTTACGGAAGTTTTCATGTACCACATTCGTAGCACTGCTATTTTCTGCACGGTAATGAAAAGTTTTAGCACGAGTGTTAAAACTATTGGAAACCTTGAAAAAAAGATTACAATGGGACTAACCTCCGCTTGCCTTATGTTTATCCTTATACCTATCCATATTTTGATTGAAGGATAACCTACCGTGTTGAAGCAACCCTTCGAAAATCTCTGCACACTGTCGGAAACAAATAAGTGAGGATGTACATAAAGGACAAAAAGAAGGAAGCCTGACTACTTACGTCTTGACCGAATTCATCTGAGACGATGGATAAGAACTTAGGAAACCTCATGTGGTGGATGATATTGTCAGGCAATGCCATATACTTAGTCATAATCTTTGGCGGTTCCCCAAATCCACCTGTACAAACATAACTATCATTCATTCATTTTACTACAACAACAACCATGCCCAGTAAGTCCCACGCATAGCATAACTATTTGTTGGAATTTATTCATTTTACTAAATGATCTTACACCCTGCTTGCTTCAGGTGTGCGGTTGTGCGCATATAATGTATATATGTGTGGGCCTTCAGGGGCAAAAGTGAAATTGCACTAAATTTAACGTTATTTTACTAATTTCATGAAAATAACGTTAAAAGCGGCGGACGGTTAATCATGCATCATGTGGTGGCGTTGATAGCCGAAAGACAAAAGGGTACATGCACTAATCGGCCTTTGTCCCGATTGCTGAGTGTTATGTGCCTCATGTCCAAGGCTTGATACAAAACTACTATCGAGCCGGGGGTCTCACTTGAAGCAGCCTCTCTATTCCTACGGGGTAGGGGTAAGGCTGTCTACATCTTACCCTCCTCAGACCTTGCCTTAGCTTTGTTATTGGTGGGACTTACCGAGTATGATAATGATGACTAAATGATTTAAAAAAAAAGAGTACCTGGTTGTTGAATGGTGAAGGCTTGAATACAATTATGATGAATTAACACAAGTAAAGCGTTGGTAACGTTCTGTTTAGTGAGTTCCGTGAAGCGTATGACTTCAATTTGTGATAATGGTCCTTTACGTAGTAGACATTCGCACACTTTCTGCAAACATCCGTGACTCAACGATAATTTTGTTGGAAAAATGTAATAAGAAGTTGAAGGTAATAGGTTTGATATGAACTTACATTGACGATATCACCGAAATAAGTGGAGATGATATGCGCCGCAAGTTTGATCCCATGTGGTGACGACATGTCCGACAATTCTGTATATGAAATAGAACACAGAAATTTGGTCTATTCATATATGTTTGATTACTAGTATCATAATACAAACATATCGAACGATTACGAAACCAGATCATAAAACAACAAACAGATAAAACCTGCGGTAACTAACAACAATGTTCTCATACAAGATAGAACTGCCCATCCTAGTGACCCCCTAGAGAGGGGTTTAAGATTCATTTGTATACCTATAAACTAAATTTATTTAATAATTTCATTATGACCCTAGAGATAGACAAAAAAAACCGGTTTGTAACCTGACCTAACCATAGTTATTAATGGCGAATAGCGTCAAACGGCGATAAGGTACCTATATGCTACATAGCGAATAGCGATAAATAGCGGGCGACTATTTTATAAATGGCGATACACTAGAAAAGAAAATTATTTTTTTATATGTATATTATATCAAAATACCCTCATATATACGCTATTTTACATGTATATTTAACAAAAACCTAAAGTCCAACTATTTTATAGCTATATTCAATTGCTATTTATATTAAAACAAAATTGTAGGTCGCTACCATTGCTATCTATCGCTACAGAGGCTATAGCAAGACTAGACCTATACGCTACACCATAGTTGTTAACGACAAAAAGCGATAAGGTACCTATATGCTACATAGTGAATAGCGATACATTAGAAAAAAAATTATATGTAAATGATATCAAAATACCCTGGTATGTATATATTATTTTACAAATACATTTAACAAAAACCTAAAATCCAGCTATTTGATAGCTATATTTAATTGCTATTTATATTAAAAAGACAAAAAAATAAACTGTCGCTATGATCGCTACAACCCTAATAGCAAGCCTAGACCAGTACGTTACGTAGGGCGCTATAGTGATCGCTACACTCGCTATTGGCAACTATGCACTACACTATTCCCACAGCGAGCGTAGCGATCGCTGTTGACCACTATGGACCCGACATGCACTACCAAAACGATTTCAACCTGACCCAAAAAACAATTTCTTTTTATTAGAATATCGGTTTTGGATACCAGTTTTGAGCCATCCCAAACCAAACCGATATGAATAGGGTTTGAATCATAGTCACATAATTCGCTGGTCATGGCACGATTTTCGTTTTGGTTCGTCCGATCCAATTCAAGATCCGGGTTCGTCCTAATAGAGAAGATATGGCGGCTAATCGAAGTTGCTGAATCGAAGCTTACCTGCTGATTGAACCTTACCTTCCCTGCGAATGAAAGAAGATCTGTCGGCTGTTTTTTAGGTTTGGAGCGAACAGGGGAGGAGATAGACAAGAGGACGGCTGCTTGGTTATTTTAATTTTAATTTTAATTTTAATTTTAATTTTAATACATATTATTAGCAATGTGGCTGATAAATAGGGTCATGCAAAAAAAATTAATCTGTTTTTTTACCTAACATAGTTAAATTATTTTAAGTTTTTTTATTTACTCTTTCTTTGTTGTTAACATGATTTTTATTTTTTACTTAGCATAGTTAAATTAGTTTGAGTTTTATTTACCTACTCTCTTTTTTGCTGTTAACATGCATTTCATGCCACGTGTTTTTTTCTTTTTCTAGATCAAACACATTTTTCTATCATCTTTCTTATTAGTTCTGGAATGTCATTTTATCATACCACCATCTGACCAACTCCTTCTGCTTTTTGCAAAACATGGCTTCCGTAAGCCACTTCCTTCTTCAGAGGAGGTTCTTATTTCTGTAAAGCGTTGTTTTTTCTTTTTATTACTGGAGCGTAACCTACTCATAATTTATCTACAAAAGTTTTAAATTTTTTGAAGCATGGATCCTTAGAGAAGCTAAAGACAAGCTGGAGAAGCGTGGTGAAGAGCTAACATGGAGATTAGACTTTTAAAAAGCATTTGAGGATACATCTTTTATATGTCCAACAGAGATTAACATGCTAATAGTAACAAAAAAAGTTATTTTTTAAACGTTTTATGTTACTTGCATGTCGATCTTGAAGAAGGAAAGGACAAGAAATCATAAAGTTGTGGAATGATATCCGAGAAATGCAAGAAAAAATGGAAGAGGTGTACGATCAAATTATTCATGAGAAAGAAGCAGCAATCTCGCTACTGAACAAGCTCCGCGTAATCAAAGAAGTACCAGATATTGATAAAATGAAAGTGGAGTAGTTGGAAAATCGTAATCATGAACGGGAGGTGTTGCCAAAATAATGAAGTTCCTATCAATATGTTTCAGTAGTTTTGGTTTTGTGGCTAAATAATTGATTCCAATATACATACTATATGTTTATTATGTGCAGATGAAATTGTAGAAATGAAGAAAATTGTTGAGTTGGAAGAATCACATGCTAATACCTCAGGGGGACTTCACGAGATCATTGAAAGGTAGCTAAAGGGCCTTAATATATACACACACATATAATTTATTAAATTATTAAAAATCTTAAATTTTTTTAAAAAAGCACAACCATGCATCCACACCCGTGCATGCTACACACACCTATATTTCAGTCAATAACTATTGCGTCAGGGGCGCAGCTTTGTAGGGGCTGGGGGCGCCCTACCCCCCGAACTTTTCGCTCAGTAGTGTCCGACCTGTAGTTTTCGTATAGAATTTTTTAGGCATATACGTTTTCGACCCCCTGGTTTATAATTTTATTAGGTATATACGTTTTCAAGCCCACGGTCGGAAATCTCAAGCTTCGCTACTGATTGGCGTGATCTTATGTCTCACATTTTTGTGCAGGCATAGCATAATAGTCTCAATCAGTGATGATTGATGAGTATTCATTCATTTGAATTAAGGTAATAACCGGTATGGGAAGAAATTGGTCGGGCCGAATGGACCTGAGACTCTTTGTCCAAAACTCGACGTGTTTTATAAACAATTAGCGTGTTTCATATTAATAAGAAGTTATATTTTTTTCACTAATAATATGATTTCTTAAGTAAAAACGATGTAAAGGGTTTTTTGTATTAGTAAAAAATTTAGGCAAACATTCATCCGTGTTTGACCCTTTTTCTTTTTAAGTACCCTTTTCTATTATTTCTTTTATTTTACCAATTCGGCATGTTAGCTTGCGGTTTATCAATTAAACAAGATTCTACAAAGTCATCAACATTGACAAATACTTAGTTTTTTTACATCTGAGGTTAGTAAGAAAAATACTAAAGTAGTGCAATGGATCGTTGTTGCAATATTTTAAAAGACAAAAATAAAAATGAGAAAAACTAGTTATATATTATATTAAAGAGAATAAGGTTCTGGAGTAGTATACTCTCATTGGTCCACGTCTCACTCTCTAATTAGTCCACGTAGTAGTAGTTTTTTCTACTATTTTTCTTTGCTAGCTCTCTCAGTTTCACACTCTGATCTATACAACTCGTTTTAACCTCTCAACGGGTTTCAATTACTTAATTTCACGTATCAAAAACCCCTAAGTTTATAATACATGTCGTTTCACCCCATTTTCTTTATATCCGTATAAAAGTAGCCTCCAAAGCAAAACCATCGTCAAAGTTGATGGTATTAACATTCCTAACATAAAATAGTACATATTTTCTTTTTACGTTTAAGGTTAGTCTTAGGTGTACATGAGACCTATATTATTGTCTTATTTCACATATAAAGCTCCTAAGCAACTATTAGTGACATCAAGTTGCCAAACCAGAAGCACCGTGACGGACTATTGTTGCAACTAAAGCGATAGAATGGATGTTGTTGCAATATTTACGATAACCATGAAAATATAAATATGGAGAAATTTGTGATATAAAACGTAAACGTATTGCTTAATATTAAAATAAAAGCATCCTTAGAGGTCGATGGATCAATCTTGGAAATAGCCTCGAACAGGATGAATTCACACGAGAGATTCTTTATCATTAAAAAAATTAAGACACATCATTCGATTAATTGTATGATAAAAGAATGCCAACAAAAGATATATGCAACATTACGTGCCATTTCAAGATTTAGAAACATACTTCAACAAAAAAGTGACTTTGACCGTTTGTGGTCAAACAATTCGTTCCAAGATATATAATTTTACATATAATCTAAGCAATTTTATAGTATGTGAACTTTCAAAGAAATATCCTCTGAATATGGACCACAAGTTTCAAGTCCCAACCGATACTCAAACGAATATAAAATTATGGCTGACTCGCATAACATTATTAGATCAAGAAAACTACACAAAAATTTGATTCTTATAATTCAGAATACCTAATACATGGTATTTATAAGCTAACCTATCACATTAGATTTATACTAGGATTGCTCATATAATTATTTTAAAGACATCCGAACCTGACTCGTTTAGTAAAGCAATTTAGGCAAACATTCATCCGTGTTTGACTCGTTTTCTTTTTAAGTACCCTTTTCTATTATTTCTTTTATTTTACCAATTCGGCATGTTAGCTTGCGGTTTATCAGTTAAAACAAGATTATACAAAGTCATCAACATTGACAAAAACTTAGTTTTTTTACATATGGGGTTAGTAAGAAAAATACTAAAGTAGTACAATGGCTCGTTGTTGCAATATTTTAAAAGACTAAAATAAAAATAAGAAAAACTAGTTATATATTATATTAAAGAGAATAAGGTTCTGGAGTAGTATACTCCTACTGGTCCACGTCTCACTCTCTAATTAGTCCACGTAGTAGTAATTTTTTCTACTATTTTTCTTTGCTAGCTCTCTCAGTTTCACACTCTGATCTATACAACTCGTTTTAACCTCTCAACGCGTTTCAATTACTTAATTTCACGTATCAAAAACCCCTAAGTTTATAATACATGTCGTTTCACCCCATTTTCTTTATATCCGTATAAAAGTAGCCTCCAAAGCAAAACCATCGTCAAAGTTGATGGTATCAACATTCCTAACATAAAATAGTACATATTTTCTTTTTACGTTTGAGGTTAGTCTTAGGTGTACATAGGCCTATATTGTTGTCTTATTTCACATATAAAGCTCCTAAGCAACTATTAGTGACATCAAGTTGCCAAACCAGAAGCACCGTGACGGACTATTGTTGCAACTAAAGCGATAGAATGGATGTTGTTGCAATATTTACGATAACTGTGAAAATATAAATATGGAGAAATTTGTGATATAAAACGTAAACGTATTGCTTTATATTAAAATAAAGCATCCTTAGAGGTCGATGGATCAATCTTGGAAATAGCCTCGAACAGGATGAATTCACACGAGAGATTCTTTATCGTTAAAAAAATTAAGATACATCATTCGATTAATTGTATGATAAAAGAATGCCAACAAAAGATATATGCAACATCACGTGCCATTTCAAGATTTAGAAACATACTTCAACAAAAAAGTGACTTTGACCGTTTGTGGTCAAACAATTCGTTCCAAGATATATAATTTGCATATAATCTAAGCAATTTTATAGTATGTGAACTTTCAAAGAAATATCCTCTGAATATTGACCACAAGTTTCAAGTCCCAACCGATACTCAAACGAATATAAAATTATGGCTGACTCGCATAACATTATTAGATCAAGAAAACTACACAAAAATTTGATTCTTATAATTCAGAATACCTAATACATGGTATTTATAAGCTAACCTATCACATTAGATTTATACTAGGATTGCTCATATAATTATCTTAAAGACATCCGAACCTGACTCGTTTAGTAAAACAATTTAGGCAAACATTCATCCGTGTTTGACCCGTTTTCTTTTTAAGTACCCTTTTCTATCATTTCTTTTATTTTACCAATTCGGCATGTTAGCTCGCGGTTTATCAGTTAAAACAAGATTATACAAAGTCATCAACATTGACAAAAACTTAGTTTTTTTACATCTGAGGTTAGTAAAAAAATACTAAAGTAGTACAATGGCTCGTTGTTGCAATATTTTAAAAGACTAAAATAAAAATAAGAAAAACTAGTTATATATTATATTAAAGAGAATAAGGTTCTGGAGTAGTATACTCCTATTGGTCCACGTCTCACTATCTATTTAGTCCACGTAGTAGTAATTTTTTCTACTATTTTTCTTTGCTAGCTCTCTCAGTTTCACACTCTGATCTATACAACTCGTTTTAACCTCTCAACGCGTTTCAATTACTTAATTTCACGTATCAAAAACCCCTAAGTTTATAATACATGTCGTTTCACCCCATTTTCTTTATATCCGTATAAAAGTAGCCTCCAAAGCAAAACCATCGTCAAAGTTGATGGTATAACATTCCTAACATAAAATAGTACATATTTTCTTTTTACGTTTGAGGTTAGTCTTAGGTGTACATGAGCCTATATTGTTGTCTTATTTCACATATAAAGCTCCTAAGCAACTATTAGTGACATCAAGTTGCCAAACCAGAAGCACCGTGACGGACTATTGTTGCAACTAAAGCGATAGAATGGATGTTGTTGCAATATTTACGATAACTGTGAAAATATAAATATGGAGAAATTTGTATATAAAAACGTAAACGTATTGCTTAATATTAAAATAAAAGCATCCTTAGAGGTCGATGGATCAATCTTGGAAATAGCCTCGAACAGGATGAATTCACACGAGAGATTCTTTATCGTTAAAAAAATTAAGATACATCATTCGATTAATTGTATGATAAAAGAATGCCAACAAAAGATATATGCAACATCACGTGCCATTTCAAGATTTAGAAACATACTTCAACAAAAAAGTGACTTTGACCGTTTGTGGTCAAACAATTCGTTCCAAGATATATAATTTACATATAATCTAAGCAATTTTATAGTATGTGAACTTTCAAAGAAATATCCTCTGAATATGGACCACAAGTTTCAAGTCCCAAGATACTCAAACGAATATAAAATTATGGCTGACTCGCATAACATTATTAGATCAAGAAAACTACACAAAAATTTGATTCTTATAATTCAGAATACCTAATACATGGTATTTATAAGCTAACCTATCACATTAGATTTATACTAGGATTGCTCATATAATTATCTTAAAGACATCCGAACCTGACTCGTTTAGTAAAACAATTTAGGCAAACATTCATCCGTGTTTGACCCGTTTTCTTTTTAAGTACCCTTTTCTATCATTTCTTTTATTTTACCAATTCGGCATGTTAGCTCGCGGTTTATCAGTTAAAACAAGATTATACAAAGTCATCAACATTGACAAAAACTTAGTTTTTTTACATCTGGGTTAGTAATAAAAATACTAAAGTAGTCAATGGCTCGTTGTTGCAATATTTTAAAAGACTAAAATAAAAATAAAAAAAACTAGTTATATATTATATTAAAGAGAATAAGGTTCTGGAGTGTATACTCCTATTGGTCCACGTCTCACTTATTTAGTCCACGTAGTAGTAATTTTTTCTACTATTTTTCTTTGCTAGCTCTCTCAGTTTCACACTTTGATCTATACAACTCGTTTTAACCTCTCAACGCGTTTCAATTACTTAATTTCACGTATCAAAAACCCCTAAGTTTATAATACATGTCGTTTCACCCCATTTTCTTTATATCCGTATAAAAGTAGCCTCCAAAGCTAAAACCATCGTCAAAGTTGATGGTATGAACATTCCTAACATAAAATAGTACATATTTTCTTTTTACGTTTGAGGTTAGTCTTAGGTGTACATGAGGCCTATATTGTTGTCTTATTTCACATATAAAGCTTAAGCAACTATTAGTGACATCAAGTTGCCAAACCAGAAGCACCGTGACGGACTATTGTTGCAACTAAAGCGATAGAATGGATGTTGTTGCAATATTTACGATAACTGTGAAAATATAAATATGGAGAAATTTGTAATATAAAACGTAAACGTATTGCTTAATATTAAAATAAAGCATCCTTAGAGGTCGATGGATAATCTTGGAAATAGCCTCGAACAGGATGAATTCACACGAGAGATTCTTTATCGTTTAAAAAAATTAAGACACATCATTCGATTAATTGTATGATAAAAGAATGCCAACAAAAGATATATGCAACATCACGTGCCATTTCAAGATTTAGAAACATACTTCAACAAAAAAGTGACTTTGACCGTTTGTGGTCAAACAATTCGTTCCAAGATATATAATTTTACATATAATCTAAGCAATTTTATAGTATGTGAACTTTCAAAGAAATAATCCTCTGAATATGGACCACAAGTTTCAAGTCCCAACGATACTCAAACGAATATAAAAATTATGGCTGACTCGCATAACATTATTAGATCAAGAAAACACAAAAATTTGATTCTTAAATTCAGAATACCTAATACATGGTATTTATAAGCTAACCTATCACATTAGATTTATACTAGGATTGCTCATATAATTATCTTAAAGACATCCGAACCTGACTCGTTTAGTAAAACAATTTAGGCAAACATTCATCCGTGTTTGACTCGTTTTCTTTTTAAGTACCCTTTTCTATTATTTCTTTTATTTTACCAATTCGGCATGTTAGCTGCGGTTTATCAGTTAAAACAAGATTATACAAAGCCATCAACATTGACAAAAACTTAGTTTTTTTTACATCTGGGGTTAGTAAGAAAAATACTAAAGTAGTGCAATGGCTCGTTGTTGCAATATTTTAAAAGACTAAAATAAAAATAAGAAAAACTAGTTATATATTATATTAAAGAGAATAAGGTTCTGGAGTAGGTATACTCCTATTGGTCCACGTCTCACTTATTTAGTCCACGTAGTAGTAGTTTTTTCTACTATTTTTCTTTGCTAGCTCTCTCAGTTTCACACTTGATCTATACAACTCGTTTTAACCTCTCAACGGGTTTCAATTACTTAATTTCACGTATCAAAAACCCCTAAGTTTATAATACATGTCGTTTCACCCCATTTTCTTTATATCCGTATAAAAGTAGCCTCCAAAGAAAACCATCGTCAAAGTTGATGGTATAACATTCCTAACATAAAATAGTACATATTTTCTTTTTACGTTTGAGGTTAGTCTTAGGTGTACATGAGCCTATATTATTGTCTTATTTCACATATAAAGCTCTAAGCAACTATTAGTGACATCAAGTTGCCAAACCAGAAGCACCGTGACGGACTATTGTTGCAACTAAAGCGATAGAATGGATGTTGTTGCAATATTTACGATAACCATGAAAATATAAATATGGAGAAATTTGTATATAAAACGTAAACGTATTGCTTAATATTAAAATAATAAGCATCCTTAGAGGTCGATGGATAATCTTGGAAATAGCCTCGAACAGGATGAATTCACACGAGAGATTCTTTATCGTTAAAAAAATTAAGATACATCATTCGATTAATTGTATGATAAAAGAATGCCAACAAAAGATATATGCAACATCACGTGCCATTTCAAGATTTAGAAACATACTTCAACAAAAAAGTGACTTTGACCGTTTGTGGTCAAACAATTCGTTCCAAGATATATAATTTTACATATAATCTAAGCAATTTTATAGTATGTGAACTTTCAAAGAAATATCCTCTGAATATGGACCACAAGTTTCAAGTCCCAACCGATACTCAAACGAATATAAAATTATGGCTGACTCGCATAACATTATTAGATCAAGAAAACTACACAAAAATTTGATTCTTATAATTCAGAATACCTAATACATGGTATTTATAAGCTAACCTATCACATTAGATTTATACTAGGATTGCTCATATAATTATTTAAAGACATCCGAACCTGACTCGTTTAGTAAAGCAATTTAGGCAAACATTCATCCGTGTTTGACCCGTTTTCTTTTTAAGTACCCTTTTCTATTATTTCTTTTATTTTACCAATTCGGCATGTTAGCTTGCGGTTTATCAGTTAAAACAAGATTATACAAAGTCATCAACATTGACAAAAACTTAGTTTTTTTTACATATGGGGTTAGTAAGAAAAATACTAAAGTAGTACAATGGCTCGTTGTTGCAATATTTTAAAAGACTAAAATAAAAATAAGAAAAACTAGTTATATATTATATTAAAGAGAATAAGGTTCTGGAGTAGTATACTCTACTGGTCCACGTCTCACTCTCTAATTAGTCCACGTAGTAGTATTTTTTCTACTATTTTTCTTTGCTAGCTCTCTCAGTTTCACACTCTGATCTATACAACTCGTTTTAACCTCTCAACGCGTTTCAATTACTCAATTTCACGTATCAAAAACCCCTAAGTTTATAATACATGTCGTTTCACCCCCATTTTCTTTATATCCGTATAAAAGTAGCCTCCAAAGCAAAATCATCGTCAAAGTTGATGGTATTAACATTCCTAACATAAAATAGTACATATTTTCTTTTTACGTTTGAGGTTAGTCTTAGGTGTACATGAGGCCTATATTTTGTCTTATTTCACATATAAAGCTCCTAAGCAACTATTAGTGACATCAAGTTGCCAAACCAAAGCACCGTGACGACTATTGTTGCAACTAAAGCGATAGAATGGATGTTGTTGCAATATTTACGATAACATGAAAATATAAATATGGAGAAATTTGTGAATATAAAACTAAACGTATTGCTTAATATTAAAATAAAAGCATCCTTAGAGGTCGATGGATCAATCTTGGAAATAGCCTTGAACAGGATGAATTCACACGAGAGATTCTTTATGTTAAAAAAATTAAGACACATCATTCGATTAATTGTATGATAAAAGAATGCCAACAAAAGATATATGCAACATCACGTGCCATTTCAAGATTTAGAAACATACTTCAACAAAAAAGTGACTTTGACCGTTTGTGGTCAAACAATTTGTTCCAAGATAATATATAATCTAAGCAATTTTATAGTATGTGAAACTTTCAAAAAATATCCTCTGAATATGGACCACAAGTTTCAAGTCCCAACCGATACTCAAACGAATATAAATTATGGCTGACTCGCATAACATTATTAGATCAAGAAAATACACAAAAATTTGATTCTTATAATTCAGAATACCTAATACATGGTATTTATAAGCTAACCTATCACATTAGATTTATACTAGGATTGCTCATATAATTATTTTAAAGACATCCGAACCTGACTCGTTTAGTAAAGCAATTTAGGCAAACATTCATCCGTGTTTGACCCGTTTTCTTTTTAAGTACCCTTTTCTATTATTTCTTTTATTTTACCAATTCGGCATGTTAGCTTGCGGTTTATCAGTTAAAACAAGATTATACAAAGTCATCAACATTGACAAAAACTTAGTTTTTTTACATATGGGGTTAGTAAGAAAAATACTAAAGTAGTACAATGGCTCGTTGTTGCAATATTTTAAAAGACTAAAATAAAAATAAGAAAAACTAGTTATATATTATATTAAAGAGAATAAGGTTCTGGAGTAGTATACTCCTACTGGTCCACGTCTCACTCTCTAATTAGTCCACGTAGTAGTAATTTTTTCTACTATTTTTCTTTGCTAGCTCTCTCAGTTTCACACTTGATCTATACAACTCGTTTTAACCTCTCAACGCGTTTCAATTACTCAATTTCACGTATCAAAAACCCCTAAGTTTATAATACATGTCGTTTCACCCCATTTTCTTTATATCCGTATAAAAGTAGCATCCAAAGCAAAATCATCGTCAAAGTTGATGGTATTAACATTCCTAACATAAAATAGTACATATTTTCTTTTTTACGTTTGAGGTTAGTCTTAGGTGTACATGAGGCCTATATTGTTGTCTTATTTCACATATAAAGCTCCTAAGCAACTATTAGTGACATCAAGTTGCCAAACCAAAAGCACCGTGACAGACTATTGTTGCAACTAAAGCGATAGAATGGATGTTGTTGCAATATTTACGATAACTGTGAAAATATAAATATGGAGAAATTTGTAATATAAAACATAAACGTATTGCTTAATATTAAAATAAAAGCATCCTTAGAGGTCGATGGATCAATCTTGGAAATAGCCTTGAACAGGATGAATTCACACGAGAGATTCTTTATTGTGAAAAAAATTAAGATACATCATTCGATTAATTGTATGATAAAAGAATGCCAACAAAAGATATATGCAACATCACGTGCCATTTCAAGATTTAGAAACATACTTCAACAAAAAAGTGACTTTGACCGTTTGTGGTCAAACAATTTGTTCCAAGATATATAATCTAAGCAATTTTATAGTATGTGAGCTTTCAAAAAATATCCTCTGAATATGGACCACAAGTTTCAAGTCCCAACCGATACTCAAACGAATATAAAATTATGGCTGACTCGCATAACATTATTAGATCAAGAAAACTACACAAAAATTTGATTCTTATAATTCAGAATACCTAATACATGGTATTTATAAGCTAACCTATCACATTAGATTTATACTAGGATTGCTCATATAATTATCTTAAAGACATCCGAACCTGACTCGTTTAGTAAAACAATTTAGGCAAACACTCATCCGTGTTTGACCCGTTTTCTTTTTAAGTACCCTTTTCTATTATTTCTTTTATTTTACCAATTCGGCATGTTAGCTTGCGGTTTATCAGTTAAAACAAGATTATACAAAGTCATCAACATTGACAAAAACTTAGTTTTTTTTACATCTGGGGTTAGTAAGAAAAATACTATAGTAGTGCAATGGCTCGTTGTTGCAATATTTTAAATGACTAAAATAAAAATAAGAAAAACTAGTTATATATTATATTAAAGAGAATAAGGTTCTGGAGTAGTATACTCCTATTGGTCCACGTCACACTCTCTAATTAGTCCACGTAGTAGTAATTTTTTCTACTCTTTTTCTTTGCTAGCTCTCAGAGTTTCACACTCTGATCTATACAACTCGTTTTAACCTCTCAACGCGTTTCAATTACTCAATTTCACGTATCAAAAACCCCTAAGTTTATAATACATGTCGTTTCACCCCATTTTCTTTATATCCGTATAAAAGTAGCATCCAAAGCAAAATCATCGTCAAAGTTGATGGTATTAACATTCCTAACATAAAATAGTACATATTTTCTTTTTACGTTTGAGGTTAGTCTTAGGTGTACATGAGGCCTATATTGTTGTCTTATTTCACATATAAAGCTCCTAAGCAACTATTAGTGACATCAAGTTGCCAAACCAGAAGCATCGTGACGGACTATTGTTGCAACTAAAGCGATAGAATGGATGTTGTTGCAATATTTACGATAACTGTGAAAATATAAATATGGAGAAATTTGTAATATAAAACGTAAACGTATTGCTTAATATTAAAATAAAAGCATCCTTAGAGGTCGATGGATCAATCTTGGAAATAGCCTCGAACAGGATGAATTCACACGAGAGATTCTTTATCGTTAAAAAAATTAAGATACATCATTCGATTAATTGTATGATAAAAGAATGCCAACAAAAGATATATGCAACATCACGTGCCATTTCAAGATTTAGAAACATACTTCAACAAAAAAAGTGACTTTGACCGTTTGTGGTCAAACAATTCGTTCCAAGATATATAATTTTACATATAATCTAAGCAATTTTATAGTATGTGAACTTTCAAAGAAATATCCTCTGAATATGGACCACAAGTTTCAAGTCCCAACCGATACTCAAACGAATATAAAATTATGGCTGACTCGCATAACATTATTAGATCAAGAAAACTACACAAAATTTGATTCTTATAATTCAGAATACCTAATACATGGTATTTATAAGCTAACCTATCACATTAGATTTATACTAGGATTGCTCATATAATTATCTTAAAGACATCCGAACCTGACTCGTTTAGTAAAACAATTTAGGCAAACATTCATCCGTGTTTGACCCGTTTTCTTTTTAAGTACCCTTTTCTATTATTTCTTTTATTTTACCAATTCGGCATGTTAGCTTGCGGTTTATCAGTTAAAACAAGATTATACAAAGTCATCAACATTGACAAAAACTTAGTTTTTTTACATCTGGGGTTAGTAAGAAAAATACTAAAGTAGTGCAATGGCTCGTTGTTGCAATATATTTAAAAGACTAAAATAAAAATAAGAAAAACTAGTTATATATTATATTAAAGAGAATAAGGTTCTGGAGTAGTATACTCCTATTGGTCCACGTCTCACTCTCTAATTAGTCCACGTAGTAGTAATTTTTTCTACTATTTTTCTTTGCTAGCTCTCTAAGTTTCACACTCTGATCTATACAACTCGTTTTAACCTCTCAACACGTTTCAATTACTTAATTTCACGTATCAAAGACCCTAAGTTTATAATACATGTCGTTTCACCCCATTTTCTTTATATCCGTATAAAAGTAGCCTCCAAAGCAAAACCATCGTCAAAGTTGATGGTATTAACATAAAATAGTACATATTTTTTCTTTTTACGTTTGAGGTTAGTCTTAGGTGTACATGAGGCTTATATTGTTGTCTTATTTCACATATAAAGCTCCTAAGCAACTATTAGTGACATCAAGTTGCCAAACCAGAAGCACCGTGACGGACTATTGTTGCAACTAAAGCGATAGAATGGATGTTGTTGCAATATTTACGATAACTGTGAAAATATAAATATGGAGAAATTTGTAATACACCATTTTCACAAGCTGTACCCCTCCAAGCTATCCCAATCACTCAAGTAGCAGCCAACTCTACTTACCCAAATAAGAAACCCTACATTGGACTTCACCCTCAATGCAACACCTGTTTTTATCACCATCCATCTACCGTACCTTGTCGACTGTGTGCAAATTGTGGGCGTTATGGTCATTGGAGCAAAACTTGTCGTGCCCCTCAAAACCAAGCTTCACCCCCTACTCAAAACATGATCCAAACATATCAACAACCCCAATACCCCATGTTTCCATATGTTCGTGCTTGTTTTAATTGTGGCGATCCTACCCACTTTAGAAACACGTGCCCTCCATTGGTTAACATCATAAACGCCCAGGCTCAAGCAAACCCAGTTAACCAAGCAAATCAAGCAAACCCAGCTCCACCACCAGCAAGAGGAAGAGCTTACAACATCAACGCCAATCCTGTTGAAGATAATAACGGCCCAAACGAATCACCCAACTAGCTTTCCCTCACCAAGAGTCAAGACTCAACTCCAATCGTCTAGTTTTAATGTTTTCTTTATGTTATCTCAATCTTTCCGTATCCCAATTGTAAATTGTGAATTTATGTATCCAAAAATTTTAATGTGAATTGATATTACAGTTTTGTTTTATACTCATTGATTTAACATTCATATCATCATACATCTCGACGTATCTCAATCTCATCATTTAAAGAAGTTGGGTTGTGTCTCACTTTTACATAGACTAACCCCTTCATCATAACAAACGAGAGAGGTACTGTCATCATTCAGTCATGTATCCTTTCAGAATTGAGACTCAAGCTTTGGTTGTTGTGTTTGTTTATGTTTTAGAGTCACATAGGACTTATCATAATTTACTGATAAAGCCAATGAAAATTTGACAAGAATATGGTGGATACGCCGCTGGTACTTCCTATATATAAGTATTCTTGGCAAAGGATCAAAAGCATTACCAGGAGGTTATGAGAAGTTCCGTGTAGGTTTAAATATCGTCATGGTTGAAGTTTTTGTTTTATGATACATACCTTATCATTTCAGACGTATCAATTCCCTCAAAACTCTTATGCATAAAATCATGCCTAGTCAATCAACTCAGTTTATCCATGTTCCGCATTCTTATACTTTAGGCATCAAAAAGCGATTCCTGTAGCAGGGTATTCAACCCTTACTAGGAACGTTACCGCCTCAAATAAGATTTAAACTCTCACCCTCTTTTAATTATGTAATCATCAAAATTAAAACATCCTCCCTTCAAGTCAAATATGCCACTACTACTTAAATTTCGGGACGAAATTTCTAAAAGTAAGGGATACTGTAACATCCGTCGAAAAACGGGTTTCCAAAACCCGCTTCGTTTATTAATCGAATATCCAGTTAAAAATTTTCGTTGCATATTTATTGCTCAAACTAATTTTAAACAATACATAATTAATGAATAAATTAGAATTTAAAATCTATAATTGAAAATTAATAATAAATAATGAATAAAAAAAGGAGACGCCGGGTTTCGAACCCAACAAACGCACAACACACCGCTCCGCCACTTGCCTTCTTTGTTAATATACTGAAACAAATAATACTTAAATTAAAACTCGAAATCAAAATCCGGAAATCAGCGCGCCTAATCCGCAGTCGCCGGAAAGACCGACGATTTCGCAAATCACGACCGTTTTTCTTTGACTGAAACGCTTGAACTAACTTCGACATCGGTTATAACCGATGTCTAACCCCCAATTCCAGTCGAAACCGCCGGAAAAGTTTTGACCACGAATCAAGACCAAATTCGGACCCAATACATGCTGTTTCTTCCCTATAAATACCCACCCAAACCTCTGGTAACCTTTTCGCTCAAAATCGCACAAACTCTCGAAGCTTTAGCACTCGCCGGAGATATTCTGCATTCGCCGGACTTTCACCGGAAAAACGAGACTTACTTCAAATCGGTAAAATTCTCGACTCTTTTGGTTGCAATCCATTATTAGGCAAGTAATAACATAAATCTTTCAATCAGAACCTGTCTCAGACAACGTCGCCGGGAATTCCTGCACTCACCGGAAAATCACTGAAAATTCTGAAGTCTCGCTGTGAATCGACGGAATTCACCAATCAGAGCCGACGCCTCTTGCCGGAAATCTGAGAAAAAGCATTCTGTTCGGTACCACATCCTTAAATCCTTTTCTGTTTAAATTATTTTCGTTATCAGTAATAATCAATCAACTAATTCAATAAGAATGATTGATTAAACAGTCGGGTTGATTCTCTGGTTTCATAAAACGAAGAAGATGAACAGCGAGTCGTTTATAAATATAATTAAAATCAGTAATTTAAATGGGTTAGACACACAGTCCAGCGGTGGACTGTGTGCATTTTACATACATGATACCGGGTTCGAGTCTGTTTGTGTTCCGACCCACTGAAAATAAATCCATTGTTTTTAGAACAAGTCATATAGCTTCACAGAAAGTTTTTAAATAAAATAAAGATCAAGAAAACTAACAGGTTAGACACACAGCCCAACTGGTTGGGCTGTGTGCACACGAACCGTAGGTTCCGAGTTCGAATCCTGCTTCTGTAACCGGTTCTGGCAATTATCAAAGCTTTTTAAATAGGAACAGAAATGAATTAATCTAATTTGTATATATATAATTAAAAACGAGATTATTTCGGGTTAGACACGTAGCTCAGTTGGTAGAGCTGCGTGCACGTATACGGGAGGTCACGAGTTCGAACCTCACTCAGAGCATACAATAAACACAGTTCGACCGGTCAACGGTCAACGGTCAACATGGTCAAAAGTCAACATTTTTTATTTCTTTTTTTAATTTATTTAATCAGAAAATTATTTAAAAATACTTAAAAATAATATTTTTAAAGTTAGAAAATGTCCTTAAACTCACAAAAATAAATCTAAAAATCCTATTAAGGTTATGAATTAAAATTATTAATCTCAAATAAAATCCATTTATTTACCGAACCATTTCGTTATTATTCTAGGTTAGTTCTCCTCGTCGATCAAATCCTAATATTCGTGCGCATTCATCGTCATCCAAGAAACGCACCCATTGTGAGTGAATCCTTACAAATTCCCCTTTTTATTCATGTTTTGGGGTGTATCATGTGTCGCTTAAATTATTCCATTTATTTAAACTCGTGCTATTACCATTATATGATCTAAACTCGAGATGTAAATATTGTTTGTTGTGATGCGTGTTTACATTCTGTCAAGTTGCGTGCAAATCATTCATTAGGCCCATCAGTTCCTCGTTGGAGACAGGTTGAGCATCAGGTGCCTCATTGTTCATCATTTGGTGTGTGCTTGTGCATTAATTGAGATTATGTGATTATGTTGTTGGTTGTGATGTGTGTTTATATTTTTGTCAAGTTGTGTGCAAATCATTCATTAGGCCCATCAGTTCTTCGTGGGAGACGAGTTGAACATCGCGTGCCTCATTCGATCGGCTCCGTTTGATTGAGCCTTGATCTCATTGTTCATCATTTGGTGTGTGCGTGTGCATTATTTGATATTATGTGTTTTGTGATTAAATTTACATTTACGTTTACTCATATTTGGTTATGCACAATTTTATTCAAATAACCAACATAACTAATCCTTTCAAATGTTTAAATAAGATTCACTCGCCAACTTTTTGTTGACCCAAAACCCTATTTTTACACATGTACAGGTGGACAGGTTGAAGCAAGGAACACGTAGGAAATTGCCTTAGAAGAAAAATAATGAAGTCTTGATAAATGTATAGAACATGTTATACTTGTATGTAGATTGTAATGTTCTCCTTCAAAAGGAAAAATAAATATGAAACTTAATAGTAAATGTCATGAGCTTTGATGAAAACCCAATCATGCCCCGATCACCATTTCCGCTGCGGGTCGGGGTGTGACAGATTGGTATCAGAGCTTTTGACTATAGGGATATAGGATAGGTTATTAGACCCTTAGAGCCTATACTATAGTTGATTAAATTTTAATTGCTTATGTGGTTAAATGCAAACTCATGATGTTTATTTGTTTCGTATTTATTACACACACAAACGCATGCAAACACTTTCACTATCATTTTGTGTGATACTTAATGAGTTATACTTATTGTCAAACATAGCAAGCTTACATATACATTCATCACGCCTATTTCAATGTTCACATATTCAAATCATCCTCATATTCCTTTATTCAAGATTTTGTCGCATTTTTCGTTTTTCAGTTTCATCAAAGTGAGTTCTACGACGTGCATGTAGTAACTGTAAGGGTACAAGTACCGGTAGTCGGAACATCCTGTCTAGGTTGGCATTCGTATAAATCCAATATAACGGACCAGTTTGCCTACCTGGGGACTAACGATGAGAGTACGAAGGACCTATTAGGCCAAAGCATGCCACACCAAACGTCGTTCGAACTAACCCCACTTTGAGGTGTCACCGTGTCCACACCTGGATGCACTCCGAATTTCATACGTTACATACATATTTCTCGATTTTCTCCGGGTTTTAGTGTACGTTACCAGGCTAACACATGCGAACCATATGAAAGACCCGGTAATCATGGGGGGCCCACATGATTACGAAGGTGAAGTATGGCGGCATGCAAGGCCCAATTACGAGCAAAGCCCAAGACATCCTATGGATGTAGTAAATTTATTATTCTTCATTTATTTTATGAATGTTCATTCCTAAATACGACATATGACCCCTAAAACGTCAAACTCATACTCTTGATACGTATTTCTTGTAGATGTCTTATAGCCTCTCTCGTAGAAAAATGAGATCAGGAAAAACCCGCGAGCGCATGGCTGCCCAAATCGCTCAACAAATGGCTGCCGTAATACCCAACATCGTAATTCAAGTACAACAGGCCCTTACCGCTAATCCCGTCAACCCAATCCACCAAGAAGATCAAAACATTGTCAATCCTCCCCCAAAAGCCACTAAATGCACCTTCAAGCATTTCAAATCCTGCGATCCTCCAAAATACGAAGGTACTGAAGGTGTCACCGCTCTCCTCCATTGGTTCGAGGAGATGGAAAACACTTATCTCAATTGCGACTGCCGCGATGACCGCAAGGTGCGATATGCTACCGGTCGTTTGTTTGGAGTAGCACCTACACGGTGGAATACAGAGAAGGCCAAGCGAGGTGCTGAAGATGTTATGACTTTGACTTGGGAAGAATTGAAGGAAATCATGACAAAACGGTTCTGTCCAAGAAGCGAAATCAAGAAATTGGAAGATGAGTTCTATTCTTTGAAACAAAAAGAGGGCGACCACACCACATACAACAAGAGATTCCTTGAGTTAAATCAAATGGTCCCCAACTTGTTCACTCCCCTCTACCGTTTGATCGAGCACTACATTCGAGGTCTTCTTTCAAAAATTCAAGACCCTGTAATAAGTACCACACCTGCAACTTTGGAAGCAGCAATGGAGTTAGCTACAGAGCTCACCGAAAACCGCATACGAAATAAAGACTTCACGGAGGAGAAGAAGAAGGATAAAGCATCAACCAAAACCTCCAACCCAACCCAGACCAAATCCCCTCCTCAAACCACTCTTAAGAGAAAACGAGATGGATAAAATTTCGCTATCACCCAAGGCAATCAACCAGTTTCACAAGCTGTACCCCTCCAAGCTATCCCAATCACTCAAGTAGCACCCAACTCTACTTACCCAAATAAGAAACCCTACATTGGACTTCACCCTCAATGCAACACCTGTTTTTATCACCATCCATCTACCGTACCTTGTCGACTGTGTGCAAATTGTGGGCGTTATGGTCATTGGAGCAAAACTTGTCGTGCCCCTCAAAACCAAGCTTCACCCCCTACTCAAAACATGATCCAAACATATCAACAACCCCAATACCCCATGTTTCCATATGTTCGAGCTTGTTTTAATTGTGGCGATCCTACCCACTTTAGAAACACGTGCCCTCCATTGGTTAACATCATAAACGCCCAGGCCCAGGCTCACCAATCAGAGCCGACGCCTCTTGCCGGAAATCTGAGAAAAAGCATTCTGTTCGGTACCACATCCTTAAATCCTTTTCTGTTTAAATTATTTTCGTTATCAGTAATAATCAATCAACTAATTCAATAAGAATGATTGATTAAACAGTCGGGTTGATTCTCTGGTTTCATAAAACGAAGAAGATGAACAGCGAGTCGTTTATAAATATAATTAAAATCAGTAATTTAAATGGGTTAGACACACAGTCCAGCGGTGGACTGTGTGCATTTTACATACATGATACCGGGTTCGAGTCTGTTTGTGTTCCGACCCACTGAAAATAAATCCATTGTTTTTAGAACAAGTCATATAGCTTCACAGAAAGTGTTTAAATAAAATAAAGATCAAGAAAACTAACAGGTTAGACACCACAGCCCAACTGGTTGGGCTGTGTGCACACGAACCGTAGGTTCCGAGTTCGAATCCTGCTTCTGTAACCGGTTCTGGCAATTATCAAAGCTTTTTAAATAGGAACAGAAATGAATTAATCTAATTTGTATATATATAATTAAAAACGAGATTATTTCGGGTTAGACACGTAGCTCAGTTGGTAGAGCTGCGTGCACGTATACGGGAGGTCACGAGTTCGAACCTCACTCAGAGCATACAATAAACACAGTTCGACCGGTCAACGGTCAACGGTCAACATGGTCAAAAGTCAACATTTTTTATTTCTTTTTTTAATTTATTTAATCAGAAAATTATTTAAAAATACTTAAAAATAATATTTTTAAAGTTAGAAAATGTCCTTAAACTCACAAAAATAAATCTAAAAATCCTATTAAGGTTATGAATTAAAATTATTAATCTCAAATAAAATCCATTTATTTACCGAACCATTTCGTTATTATTCTAGGTTAGTTCTCCTCGTCGATCAAATCCTAATATTCGTGCGCATTCATCGTCATCCAAGAAACGCACCCATTGTGAGTGAATCCTTACAAATTCCCCTTTTTATTCATGTTTTGGGGTGTATCATGTGTCGCTTAAATTATTCCATTTATTTAAACTCGTGCTATTACCATTATATGATCTAAACTCGAGATGTAAATATTGTTTGTTGTGATGCGTGTTTACATTCTGTCAAGTTGTGTGCAAATCATTCATTAGGCCCATCAGTTCCTCGTTGGAGACGGGTTGAGCATCAGGTGCCTCATTGTTCATCATTTGGTGTATGCTTGTGCATTAATTGAGATTTTGTGATTATGTTGTTGGTTGTGATGTGTGTTTATATTTTTGTCAAGTTGTGTGCAAATCATTCATTAGGCCCATCAGTTCCTCGTGGGAGACGAGTTGAACATCGCGTGCCTCATTCGATCGGCTCCGTTTGATTGAGCCTTGATCTAATTGTTCATCATTTGGTGTGTGCGTGTGCATTATTTGATATTATATGTTTTGTGATTAAATTTACGTTTACGTTTACTCATATTTGGTTATGCACAATTTTATTCAAATAACCAACATAACTAATCCTTTCAAATGTTTAAATAAGATTCACTCGCCAACTTTTTGTTGACCCAAAACCCTATTTTTACATATGATACAGGTGGACAGGTTGAAACAAGGAACACGTAGGAAATTGCCTTAGAAGAAAAATAATGAAGTCTTGATGAATGTAAAGAACATGTTGTACTTGTATGTAGATTGTAATGTTCTCCTTCAAAAGGAAATAATAAATATGAAACTTAATAGTAAATGTCATTAGCTTTGATGAAAACCTAATCATGCCCCGATCACCATTTCCGCTGCGGGTCGGGGTGTGACAAGTATACTCCTATTGATCCACGTCTCACTCTCTAATTAGTCCACGTTGTAGTAATTTTTTCTACTCTTTTTCTTTGCTAGCTCTCTCAGTTTCACACTCTGATCTATACAACTCGTTTTAACCTGTCAACGCGTTTCAATTACTTAATTTCACGTATCAAAAACCCCTAAGTTTATAATACGTGTCGTTTCACCCCATTTTCTTTATATCCGTATAAAAGTAGCCTCCAAAGCAAAACCATCATCAAAGTTGATGTTATTAACATTCCTAACATAAAATAGTACATATTTTCTTTTTACGTTTGAGGTTAGTCTTAGGTGTACATGAGGCCTATATTGTTGTCTTATTTCACATATAAAGCTCCTAAGCAACTATTAGTGACATCAAGTTGCCAAACCAGAAGCACCGTGACGGACTATTGTTGCAACTAAAGCGATAGAATGGATGTTGTTGCAATATATACGATAACTCTGAAAATATAAATATGGAGAAATTTGTAATATAAAACGTAAACGTATTGCTTAATATTAAAATAAAAGCATCCTTAGAGGTCGAAGGATCAATCTTGGAAATAGCCTCGAACAGGATGAATTCACACGAGAGATTCTTTATCGTTAAAAAAATTAAGATACATCATTCGATTAATTGTATGATAAAAGAATGCCAACAAAAGATATATATGCAACATCACGTGCCATTTCAAGATTTAGAAAAAAATACTTCAACAAAAAAGTGACTTTGACCGTTTGTGGTCAAACAATTCGTTCCAATATATATAATTTTACATATAATCTAAGCAATTTTATAGTATGTGAACTTTCAAAGAATATCCTCTGAATATGGACCACAAGTTTCAAGTCACAACCGATACTCAAACGAATATAAAATTATGGCTGACTCGCATAACATTATTAGATCAAGAAAACTACACAAAAATTTGATTCTTATAATTCAGAATACCTAATACATGGTATTTATAAGCTAACATATCACATTAGATTTATACTAGGATTGCTCATATAATTATCTTAAAGACATCCGAACCGACTCGTTTAGTAAAACAATTTAGGCAAACATTCATCCGTGTTTGACCCGTTTTCTTTTTAAGTACCCTTTTCTATTATTTCTTTTATTTTACCAATTCGGCATGTTAGCTTGTGGTTTATCAGTTAAACAAGATTCTACAAAGTCATCAACATTGATAAAAACTTAGTTTTTTTACATCTGGGTTAGTGAGAAAAATACGAAAGTAGTGCAATGGATCGTTGTTGCAATATTTTAAAAGACTAAAATAGAAATGAGAAAAACTAGTTATATATTATATTAAAGAGAATAAGGTTCTGGAGTAGTATACTCCCATTGGTCCACGTCTCACTCTCTAATTAGTCCACCTAGTAGTAATTTTTTCTACTCTTTTTCTTTGCTAGCTCTCTCAGTTTCACACTCTGATCTATACAACTCGTTTTAACCTCTCAACGCGTTTCAATTACTCAATTTCACGTATCAAAAACCCCTAAGTTTATAATACATGTCGTTTCACCCCATTTTCTTTATATCCGTATATAAGTAGCATCTAAAGCAAAACCATCGTCAAAGTAGATGGTATTAACATTCCTAACATAAAATAGTACATATTTTCTTTTTACGTTTGAGGTTAGTCTTAGGTGTACATGAGGCCTATATTGTTGTCTTATTTCACATATGAAGCTCCTAAGCAATTATTAGTGACATCAAGTTGCCAAACCAGAAGCACTGTGACAGACTATTGTTGCAACTAAAGCGATAGAATGGATGTGGTTGGAATATTTACGATAACTCTGCAAATATAAATATGGAGAAATTTGTAATATAAAACGTAAACGTATTGCTTAATATTAAAATAAAAGCATCCTTAGAGGTCGATGGATCAATCTTGGAAATAGCCTCGAACAGGATGAATTCACACGAGAGAGTCTTTGTTGTTAAAAAAATTAAGATACATCATTCGATTAATTGTATGATAAAAGAATGCCAACAAAAGATATATGCAACATCACGTGCCATTTCAAGATTTAGAAACATACTTCAACAAAAAAGTGACTTTGACCGTTTATGGTCAAACAGTTCGTTCGAAGATCTATAATTTTACATATAATCTAAGCAATTTTATAGTATGTGAACTTTCAAAGAAATATCCTCTGAATATGGACCACAAGTTTCAAGTCCCAATCGATACTCAAATGAATATAAAATTATGGCTGACTCGCATAACATTATTAGATCAAGAAAACTACACAAAAATTTGATTCTTATAATTCAGAATACCTAATACATGGTATTTATAAGCTAACCTATCACATTAGATTTATACTAGGATTGCTCATATAATTATCTTAAAGACATCCGAACCTGACTCGTTTAGTAAAACAATTTAGGCAAACATTCATCCGTGTTTGACTCGTTTTCTTTTTAAGTACCCTTTTCTATTATTTCTTTTATTTTACCAATTCGGCATGTTAGCTTGCGGTTTATCAGTTAAAACAAGATTATACAAAGCCATCAACATTGACAAAAACTTAGTTTTTTTTACATCTGGGGTTAGTAAGAAAAATACTAAAGTAGTGCAATGGCTCGTTGTTGCAATATTTTAAAAGACTAAAATAAAAATAAGAAAAACTAGTTATATATTATATTAAAGAGAATAAGGTTCTGGAGTAGTATACTCTCATTGGTCCACGTCTCACTCTCTAATTAGTCCACGTAGTAGTAGTTTTTTCTACTATTTTTCTTTGCTAGCTCTCTCAGTTTCACACTCTGATCTATACAACTCGTTTTAACCTCTCAACGGGTTTCAATTACTTAATTTCACGTATCAAAAACCCCTAAGTTTATAATACATGTCGTTTCACCCCATTTTCTTTATATCCGTATAAAAGTAGCCTCCAAAGCAAAACCATCGTCAAAGTTGATGGTATTAACATTCCTAACATAAAATAGTACATATTTTCTTTTTACGTTTGAGGTTAGTCTTAGGTGTACATGAGGCCTATATTGTTGTCTTATTTCACATATGAAGCTCCTAAGCAACTATTAGTGACATCAAGTGGCCAAACCAGAAGCACCGTGACGGACTATTGTTGCAACTAAAGCGATAGAATGGATGTTGTTGCAATATTTACGATAAGTCTGAAAATAGAAATATGGAGAAATTTGTAATATAGAACGTAAACGTATTGCTTAATATTAAAATAAAAGCATACTTAGAAGTCGATGGATCAATCTTGGAAATAGCCCCAAACAGGATGAATTCACACGAGTGATTCTTTGTCGTTAAAAAAATTAAGATACATCGTTCGATTAATCGTATGACAAAAGAATGCCAACAAAAGATATATGCAACATTACGTGCCATTTCAATATTTAGAAACATACTTCAATAAAAAAGTGACTTTGACCGTTTGTGGTCAAACAGTTTGTTCCAAGATATATAATTTGTACATATAATCTAAGCAATTTTATAGTATGTTAACTTTCAAAGAAATATCCTTAGAATATGGCGCACAAGTTTCAAGTCCCAACCGATACACAGACGAGGATAAAATTGTGGCTGACTCGCATAATATTATTATATCAAGAAAACTACACAAAAATTTGATTCTTATAATCCAGAATACCTAATACATGGTATTTTAAGCTAATCTATCATATTATTTATACTAGGTTGCTCATATACTTATCCTATAGACATCCAAACCTGACTAGTTTAGGATGCTAGATAATTATCCAACCAATTAACTAGGACATGATAAGTACATCTATTATATTATAATCAATTGTAATTTCGAAACATGATTGCCCTAATGAATAAAGACTTTGAGTCAAGGATTAAGGATTGTAAGTCAAGTTTTGAGATAGTTTCTTGACATTTAATAAAATTTGGGTGCTTAGCCAAGCTCTTACTGTTTTCCGTTTTCGTTCTTGTTCGATACTAATTCTAAGGTTGACATGTGAAGTAAATAAAAAGGTTAATAGTCGCTGCTCTTCCGATATGAATTGTTAAGCATAGCTTTTGTATTTTAGATTGCACACTACATTTAGGTGCAATTTGTTTTTTAAGAGGTAAAATGTCTGCAGTCTACGGACCACATCTATAAAAGAAGAGTTGGACCAAACCTCTGCAGTCTGCAAGAATAAGGCTGTTTGTTTTTTTAACATATGCAGACTTCTAAAATAAACTGGTGGTGGTGTACGAACAACGGTGGTGGCGGTGGCCGTGGGACGTGGACGTGGATGATGGGTGGTGGTGGTGGTGGATGGTGGTGATGGTGATGGACGATGGTGGTGTTTAACCCTCTACAGACCTTAAAAGATCTTAAAAGTGGCTGGTCCAAGTCGGCACCAAGAAGAGCCCGCACAACCATTTTTTTTAAAGAAACATCTTCAAAAAAACAAAGAGTCTGCATTTGGCAATGTTTACATGTGGTCCGTGCGGAGCAGACAGAAGAGCCTGTGCAATTTTTTTTAAGAAAACAAACACCACCTTAAAATAAGATGTAAACAAAAACTAATGATCATCTAAGAACACACTAACATTGAAAAACCTGATTAGTGTATTGGAAAACAAAGACTCAACTGAAATATAACTCAAGACAAATGTTTGACTCTTTTTTTTAAACTTTGTGATTAAGAAAGAGAAGTGTATCTTTAAGATTTAATAGTTAGCATTTATGAGAGATACACAGTGTTTGGACGCGTATAGGGTTAACACTACGCATGGGATAACAAGAATTCATGCGTTAATCGTAACAAATATGTTTAGAATACTTATGTATTATTGAAAAAGTATTTTTATAAGTTACAGTAACTTTCGGGTCATTAAAACGGTAAGAATCAGCAAGTAGATCAACTTACGCGATTCCAACGTGCAGAACATGCGTGCGCGACATTTAATGCTATATTAGCAAAATACTAATATTTTGAGCATAAAAATAATTATTTCAATTTATAAATTAATATGTATTGAAATTTTCGCGAGAAAACGAAATTCTGATGTAAGAACAAGCTAAAACGGAGTTGTGTACAGACAATAGTGGGCTGAAGAAGGATTGCTTGGCTGATTTGTTTTAAACTCACTCCACCAAACCCTGGGTATATACACCCCTATATACCTCCACATCCTTCATTCTTCACAAACACTTTCTCTCTCTACCTCCCTTCTCTCTAACCTCTCTCTACATTCTCTCTCTAGAACACAAGATCCGTCGACCAGAATTCAGCCATCACACGGCGGAGCCGTGGTGGTGATACGTGGTCGAAAACCGATGTTCCTATTAAGCTTAAGTTAATGTTTTACACAACTTTTAGTTTCGAATAGCCTACTTTTGATTAGATTTGTGTTTTACAGGTTTACGGAGTTTAAGGAGCTATTCGGGAGCGTTTCAGAGCATCGGGGTGGAAAACGGGTCAACCGGGAGTGAAAATGGAAAAATAGGAAAACATAATTTAGAGAGGCTGTTGCCGACGCCCCCTGGACCATCGATGACGCCCCTCAGATAGTCCCGTCGGCCAAAAATGTTCGTAGACAGGATTAGAGTGTCGGAGAAGAATCAGACCAACCGGAGGCCGTCGGCGACGCCACTCCTAGATGCTAGTCGCTGAAACTCTATTTTGAACGGGTTTTAATGTTTGTTTGACCCATTTGTGAAGGAGTTATGAATTGGAGAGCTTAAAAACACCTCTTGGGAGCCAAGAACAGGACACCTTTAATCTACAACCAATTCCAATCCATCTTATCACCTAATTGATCATCTTGGATCATAACCTTAACCTAATCATCATCTTCATCATCATCTATCCAATTCCATCCTCCATCCCAAACCCTAACCATCATCATCCTCACTTCCAAGGCTTCAAGATGATCATGATCAAGCTCCAATCTTCCGTTGATCAAGTTCCGTTCACCATGAGTGGCTAATTTCCGAAGGTTTCACCCCGGTGTAGGTTTTGTAAGTTCTAGGGTTTGACATTGTTTTGAGTTTTGATTTGTGACAAATCGTGATTTGATTTGAAAACCTATGATAACTGTCTCGCATTGGTATTGTATTTGTGAATTGTCGAATGAGTTATGAAATTTGACTTTGCGAAATGTTTATGTGTGATTATGCCTTGTCTAGGTTAGAGTTTACATGTTCTTGGTAATGAAGTGTATTGTAGTCAGTTGTCTATGACATTGATAGCTTTTGACACCTAAACCACGCGACACTAAGTTCGTTGATCATTGTTTGCAATTGAGTTAAACCTAAAACGTGTAGGAATCCTAGGATTTGCATTACCGAACCGGGTGTGAACCTTGTTTTACCTTTGTTTTAATCAATTAATATAGTTTCGTGCAATTGTTTTAAATTAGTAATTAACTAGTGAAACCAATTTTGTCGGATCATTCCGACATCCTTTTCAACCAAATCAAATTAGCTAATCGTATAGCAAGCTTCATAAAAAGTGACACTCTTATTATAAATCAATCACATCCAACCACAAATCACAAATTCTTCGTGGTTCGACCCCTTACTACCACTAACACATTGTTAAGGGTAATTTGGGCATATGAATATTATCTTTGACCGGGGCACGACTCTCCGATCAAATTTTGGCGCCGTTGCCCTGGAGTTTATGCGCTTTGTGTTTGGAATTGCTTGATTTTGTGATTAACTGTTTAAAGTGCTTATTTCTTATTATCGTCTTTGCTTTTGTGTTATACGGGTGTGTTACTTGTGCAGGTTACAGGTAGTGCATGCATACACGAAATTCCGGGAGGACCTCGCCATTAGTGTTCGAACCGGAAATTGAGCGGGTCGTTAGAAGAAACTTAGCCAACCGGTTAGAGGCAACTCTTGTCTCTAATCCACCCAATACCCACTCACCACCTACATCATCTTTTGGACCCATTCCAATGGATCCCCAAAACTCCAACCAACCCAACAACCAAAACCAATATCATGACTACCAACCTCAAAACCAAAATGCCCAAAACCGTCAATCAGGGGGTGGTAAAAACTCAAGACCACCAACACCACCATTTCAAAATCGTGGCCGAAATCAAAATAATAGCCAACGTACACCCACACCTCCACCTCAAAACCAAAACCAAAACCGACAAAACCCATTACCACCTAACCTCATCAACCGAAATGTTAACGCCAACCGTGGAGTTAACCAAAATCATGGCATTCCCACGAACGAAGCCCAATTTCTTGACCTTGACGAGTTAAGAAATGAAATTCTTGATGATGCACCATATAGTGTTCCCGGTTATCAATCACCGGAGCATATGAGCGTCCATTCGGAATACTCGGATGACGGCGGAAATTATAATGAGCGGTTCGAAGATGACGCTTGGGGGAACGAAAATGAATGGAATTTTTACCAAGCTCGGGGTTTTGATTATGAAGAGGATGGCTATCAAAATGCCAATTTTTTGGGGAACAACGAAGGATACGGTTATGATTATGGAAGAGGCAACGGCTATGGAAACAACCGTCAACCAAGAAACCACAATCAACGGAACCGGGATGACGGTAATTATAACAATAATCATAATGTTAACCGTAACCGGATGATAGAGGTGGTGATAGAAGAGGTAATTATCGGCCGATGAATCAAGAAGTTAATGGTCAGCGTCGTCCACAACAACAAGGCCCGCGAGGTGTTAATGGGCAATTTAGACTGGTGGTCACCGAAAATGACTCATCAATTCTGCCTACACCTCGAGGGAGAAGGTCATTAGAGTGCAAACCCAATTACATCAACATCCTACCTCATTTAAATGGTAGGACTAATGATGAACCATACACTCATTTGGCGGAATTTTCGACTATATGTGGCACGATCGGGGGCCACAATTTCAAGATCGAGGAGATGAAGCTTAGGCTATTTCAGTTTTCGTTGAAGGACAAGGCGAAACAATGGATCCTCATGCTTCCGGCGAATAGTATTCATAGTTGGGCGGAGATGCAACAAGTTTTTCTAGATGAGTACTATTCAAATGCAAAGACCGATGATGCAAGGGATGAAATTCGGTCATTTAGACAATATTTGGGAGAGTTGCTACATGAAGCGTTGACTTGTTTCAAAGAGTTGGTTCAGAAACGTCCACATCAATACCGAGGTGGGAACTCTTGAAGTGTTTTGTGAGAGGTTTGAATGCCAATGACCATAAGTACTTGCAATCGGCAAGTAATGGAACCTTGTTGAATAACTATGAAGAAGGCGATTGGGATTTCTTGGAAAGGATGAGTAAGAACTCCAAAGCGGTCGCCATGGCGGACCGATCTAAAAAGCATCCTATTTCTTGATCTCTTCCTGACCTTGATTCAAGTGCTAAGGATCGAATTGCTACTTTAGAACGGGTGTTGGCCCGTATAAAGAAGAAGGAGGTTGGTGCGGTTCAGTTTGCGGTGTGTGAGGATTGTGGAGATATTGGGCACCGGACCAAAGAGTGTCAAGTTAATATAGCACAAGCCACCGAGGAGGTGAATTAAGTGTTTGAGGAGCGGAAGCAATTTGATATGAACTCCAACACTTATCATCCAGGTTTAAGGAACCATCCTAACTTTAGGTATGGTGATCCTCGAATCAAATGAACCCGAATTTTCAGTCGGGTAACCAAGGTGGATCGTCATTTCAAAACCGCCAAAGTGGTAATCAAGGGGGTTACCAGTGGTCCAACTACAACCAAGGAAGTAACCAAGGATACAACAACCATGATAACAACAACTATCAAAGGGGTTATAACCAAGGTGGACATGGTGGTGGTAATTTGAACTCCCAATCGGGTAGTGATGACCCATTGAACTCCAAGCTTGACGTGATCATGAACGCGATTAGAGACTCGAATCAAGAGATCAAGACGGAGATGAAGAAGGAGTTTGAGGTGCGAGACAAGTCGTACAAAGCATTGGAGAAGCAAGTGGGTCAATTTGCCGAAGAAATGGCCCAACGCAAAGGAAGCGGTTGGAGACTTCCAAGTGACACAATGTAAACCCGAAGCATCAAAATTCAAGCACGAACAATGTGAAAAATGTGTACATTAGTGCGGTAAGTATTCTTCCATGTGATAAGGTTTATAGTGTTGAGGGCACTCCACTACCACAAGTTGTTGATGGTGTAGTAGAGTATTTTAATGATGAATACAAACATGGGCAGGAAACAATTTCACAATGAAAAATAGAAAAAGAAAAATTTAAAAAGTCTTTTTGTGAAAGTTGTTTGATTGATTTGCATGTTAGGGCCAATGATATGGGTGTCGAGTTTGAAAGCATCCATATCCATTGGCTCTATTAAAACCAATTAAGGCATCAACAGTGAAAAAAACCTCACCAAAGGACGAGAGGTGGGAAAATTTTAAACAAGCAAAAATCAATTTACCATTGCTTGATGCCATAATAAAGGATCCTGCTCATGTCGAATTTTTAAAAGAGTTAAGCACCGAAAAACGGCACAACAAACTACCCGAACCGGTTGACTTGGTATCTCATGTTTGTGCTGTTTTATCGAGTGCCTTCCCCCAAAAAGCTCAAGATCCGGGAGACCCTTTGATTCAAATCCAAATTGGTAAATTTAAAATTAAGAGGGCGCTCCTAGATCTTGGAGCTTGTGTAAGTATCTTGTCTGGGAGTCTATACAACCAATATGATTTTGGTCATTTGAAAAAGTTTGACACCCCCGTGGTGTTGGCTGATCAGACTCCCACACATCCAAGGGGGATGGTGGAAGATGTGATAGTGAAGGTTGAAGATTGCTATTACCCAGTTGACTTTTTGGTAGTTGACTATGTTGGGTGTGTTGAGGACACACAACCGATAGGCATACTGGGTAGACCATTCCTGGCAACTGCTAATGCTATAATAAATTGTACCACGGGAACGGTAAGCATGAAATTTGGGGACCGGGAACTAAATATGAATGTTTTTCCCAAATTTACTAACCCGCTAGGTGAGGATAAGTGTCCTAAGGTGGACATGAATTCGAACAAAAAGATGTGTGCTATGGTTGGTAGGTTTGGAGAAATAAAGAAGAAGCCGGTCAAGAAGAAGAAGGTGAAGAAGTCACATCAGGAGAAAACAGAAGAGGAGAGGTTGAGAAGGTTTGGTCCATTTAGAACCAAATGGTATGAATCGCCGGTGGGTGATATGGGAGAGTTTGTGGGCGACAAGCACTCCGTTCGACCACCATGAGGTGGTATCTCATTTGTTGTTGTATATTTTTGTGTAATTATTCATTTTGTGTTTTGTTTATTGTTAGTAGATATATGAAATTTGTGGGTGTGTTCCCTAGATAACCCTCACGAGACCTACTCGTCCTCCCGAGCTATTGTAAGGTTTAAAAGGACTTGTTGAATACGCTAAATGCAACCGTGATTCCTACGAAAGTGAGTTTAGGTTGTTGTTGTAAAAATTTTTTTCCACAAGAATCAAAGTTGAATAAATTATATGCCTCGGTAATTATCTTTATAAAAATGGTAGAACTAAGTAACTAACAAGTTTTGATGGTTGTGAGAAGCTTGCTTCTACACGAGGGTTGAGATTTGTAGGTACATTACGTTCGCGAGATGACCATTTTTGTTGAAGAATGAAGAGCACACGAGGTGAGCGAAAACCAGGTGCATACGTTCTTTTTAGCTTTGATTTTTAGTTAGTAATAAGTGGATTGTATTTTGTATTTTATTCTCCGGGGTGAAATTTTGGGAGGGTTAGTCGTGTCACATCCCTTGTGCGTTTTAAAAGCTCCGTTCTTACACATTGAGGACAATGTTCACCTCAAGTGTGGGGATGGGGAGAAAAGGTTTTTCAATTTTGACCTGTTCATTCATACACTATACATTGAGGACAATGTTGACCTCAAGTGTGGGGATGGGGGAAATTTTCAAATTTTTTTCAAAATGTCTTTGTTTAAAGCGGTCTAAAAAGCACAAGTAACTAAGTTAATGAGGGATGACACAACCCATGTGGTCTTTTGTCATGGTCAAGTTCAAATAAATAACATGACGGGTATTTAATGGGTGGTTGTTTGAGAATAATCCGCCTAAGAAACTTGCACTTTATACATATCGCATACCATACCCTTTATACGTGAGATTTTAAGCCACTTTTATACATCATATATGCTTATATTTCTTTGGTTGAGTGGACTATTAGTCATGTATTGTAGAACTTGAAACTTTTGATATGTTTGAGACCATAGACCGAATATGAGCACAAGAATGATTAAGGCAGTAGGTAAACCTTTTTACTTTACACCATTTATATATCCTTACCCAAAAATCAATCCCTTAGTCGCCAATTTTGATCCTAAGCCTTTCATTTGACCAATCCATTTAGCCCTTGACCTTTGAACCTTATATTTTAACCCGTGTGATGAAAACTTGATTTTAGGAAAAAAAAGAAAAAGAAAAAAAGAAAACAACAATTGAGAAAAGAAAAGAAAAATGCATGTATAGATAGTTATTGAATAAAAGGCGGAAAAACTTTTGCCTTGTAGTTATTGTTTCGTAGTCGATTATGCTAGTATAGTGTTTGTGTAATAAAATCGAGTTTTCATCACCTTAGCCACTTTCAAAGCATCCCATTCCATACCCTTAGCCTAGCCCCAGTACAACCTGTTCAAGACCTTTTGACTTGTGCTTGATATTTGTGTTTGGTGGTGGAGAATGATTGAGTTGCAAGCTTATTCGCGTATATGTTCTAATCGGCTTGTGTATTTACATCAAAAGTGCTAATATATTACTTATTAGCCAAATTATAACCCGAGTGGAGAGAACATTGTGAGGGATATGTATGAGTTGTGAGCTTCAAGGGCGGGTTAATCTTGGATAACCGTTTTTTGTATGTGTTAATCATATTAGCGTTAAATAATTGAAAATGATAAAAATTATGAACCGAGTATGACATTAGACCTTAACTCATGTCTCGAGAATGGGAAATGTGTTCTTTATTCGACTCACGTGAAAGTGAAAGACAAATTTGCTTGAGGGCAAGCAAAAGACAAGTGTTGGGGATGTGATACATGGTCGAAAACCGATGTTCCTAGTAAGCTTAAGTTAATGTTTTATGTAACTTTTAGTTTCGAATAGCCTACTTTTGATTAGATTTGTGTTTACAGGTTTACAGAGTTTAAGGAGCTATTCGGGAGCGTTTCAGAGCATCGGGGCAGAAAACGGGTCAACCGGGAGTGAAAAATGGAAAAACAGGAAAACATGATTTAGAGAGGCCGTCGCTGATGCCCCCCTGGGCCGTCGGCGACGCCCCTCAGATAGTCCCGTCGGCCAAAAATGTTCATAGACAGTGGATTAGAGCGTCGGAGAAGAATCAGACCAACCGGAGGCCGTCGGCGACGCCACTCCTAGATGCTAGTCGCTGAAACTCAATTTTGAACAGGGTTTAATGTTTGTTTGACCCATTTGTGAAGGAGTTATGAATTGGAGAGCTTAAAACACCTCTTGGGAGCCAAGAACAGGACACCTTTGATCTATAACCAATTCCAATCCATCCTATCACCCAATTGATCATCTTGGATCATAACCTTAACCTAATCATCATCTTCATCATCATCCATCCAATTCCATCCTCCATCCCAAACCCTAACCATCATCATCCTCACTTCCAAGGCTTCAAGATGATCATGATCAAGCTCCAATCTTCCGTTGATCAAGTTTCGTTCACCATGAGCAGCTAATTTCCGAAGGTTTCACCCCGGTGTAGGTTTTGTAAGTTCTAGGGTTTGATATTGTTTTGAGTTTTGATTTGTGACAAATTGTGATTTGATTTGAAAACCTATGATAATTGTCTCGCATTGGTATTGTATTTGTGAATTGTCGAATGAGTTATGAAAGTTGACTTTGCAAAATGTTTATGTGCGATTGTGCCTTGTCTAGGTTAGAGTTTACATGTACTTGGTAATGAAGTGTATTGTAGTTCGTTTCCTATGACGTTGATAACTTTTGACACCAATACCATGCGACACTAAATTCGTTGATCATTGTTTGCAATTGAGTTAAAACTAAAACGTGTAGGAATCCTAAACCACCGAAGCGATCCGAAATGAGCCTACCCCTGCTCGTACTGAATTTTAGAGACCTAGCGAATTTCGATCCCGTTTCATGTTCCTGTATCGGAGCGTACCACGAACCATGTGACTATGGTTTGAATATTTCTCATTCGAAGCGGTTAATGACCCTAATTGGGGGCGCTTTATTTGTAAATTTTGTTGCTTGAATTAAAAACTCAAGTTAACACAAACATCAAATAGGTGAATGATTATTATCCTACAAAGGGCTTGTTTACTGATGTATAAGTTTAGTGGGAACAAGTTGTTTGACGGTGTGGTCGGTGATAACAGCAGAACAATAATGTTTGCAAATTACAATGAAGAATTTTAGGGTTTATGAAGTGGATTAAGAAATTAGGGTTTTAAAAAACTAGTAATTAAAAAAAGACAAGGAAAGCTAACCTGGTGGGTGCATGAGACAAACTGGAGATGGTGAATTAGCGTGAACAATACAGTGGCGTCGATGATAATATTACCAGGCAGATCATATTTTCATGTTTTCTAATATTCTGTTTTCTCGTCTTTTTGTTTATTATTACTAAATATGCATTGTATAATGTAAAAAATAAATAAATGCACTAACATAATTTTAAAAGATAGATATTATAATCATGTATCAAGTATAGACAGGTATAATTGATTCTGGTTCCGGTCCTTTGTCCGATTTCGGGTATGATCCCTTCTGGTTCCAGGTATTGAGATCAAAATGCATACCTTATCGATATCCAACGGGTAGGGTCAGTTTCGGTGTCGAATACCCAGGTATTAAAAAAACCGGTCTCGGATTTTTATACCGGGTACATTTTTTTGCACCTCTAACCCATTACATTCTTTCCTTTATAAAACTAGGGTATAACTAACTAATTAGGGCTTATGTGCCAATTGTAAGCTACACAGGAACAAAAGCTCGAATTTATATATATTTATTTTGTATTCGTATCATAAGTTTTTGTTTATATGATAGTTAGGCTGCTGGGTGTGGTATAGCGCCCCCTTTCACCTCACTCTATTTGGCGCCCCATGGCGCCCCTCCCTTATTTCCTTAGCGCTATAGGGGACGTTATGGGCAATTTTATTTCCCCATTGGCGAGCGCTATACGCTGTGCATGTGGGGCCCATTCCATTTCCACCAATCAGATTCCCCTTTTTGATTATATTTTATATTGTTTAAGAGGGTTTTAAACTATTTCAAGAATGTTAAAGGAAGGGGCTTTAAAGCCCCCCATATGAGATGGCGCCTTGGTGGCGCTGACTAGGCATAATAAAACTCTTATGGGCTTTAAGCCACACCAAGCAGCCTTATTATACAAACTCTCCATCTATTTGCAAAACCCTCGGCTCAATAGAGAAAAGTGGCTGCCCACTAGTTTTCCAGCAAATTTAGTTTCCGTGATCCACAAAAAAGTGAAATAATTACAAATGGAGTTGAATGTCATTTTAGTCCTTGTGGTTTGGGTCATTTTGCCAGTTTAGACCAAAAAGGTTTCATCGTTGCAATTGAAATCCACTGGGTTAACTTCATCCATTATTTCTGTTAACGAGAATGGCAATTCGGTCATTTTGTGTGGTCGAATTACCCTTCTAGTTAACAAAAATACATATAAAATGACCGAATTGCCCTTCTCATTAACAGAAAAATGGGTGAACTTAACCCAGCAGACTAGAATGGCAACGGTGAAACCTTTTTGGACCCATAGGCAAAAGAATAAAACCTTTGGACTAAACTGACAAAATATCCCAAACCATAGGGACTAAAATGACATTTAACTCTTATAAATGCTTATAATTTAATTAAAACCAGGACGTCTCCATCGCCCGCTGTGACAAGGAATAACAACGACTAGCATGAAGCTGCAAAATATACATGTGTAAAACAATCAAAGATAAAATAACATGTAACAAATAGAAGAAAAAATGGTGATGGGGTGTAGTGACTCGAACGAACAAATAAAAAAACTAGTGTTAGTGACGTGGTGTTGTGCTTTATATCGCTTATTTACTTTTTTTCTAAAAAACCTAAAGAACGAAAGTTATAAGATGAAAATAACACTATTATATTAAAATCTATTGAAGAAGCACCGGTTGAACCTAGGGATATCCAGGGATATATAAGTCGCAACCAGGGTGTCTCTGCATAAATAGTTAACCTCTCACTTCGCCTTTGGGTTTGCAAGCTCACTCTGGATGACCTGCAAAACTAGCAACGCCATTAGTCTCGTCACGGGAAAAAGGTGGTTTTCTCCATGACCACACTCCAGTGAGAGAATAAGTACTTTGGGTCAGGAAAATAGATGGTTGTAGATGTAAGCGAGAGCTTATGTGTGTTTTAAGTGTTGTAGCAAGTATATGCCTCTGTAAAACGTGCCGTTACCTGGAGATCCGATACTTATTTATAGCCTAGAGAAGGTATGTTCAGGAGAAATGCTGGTGGGCCTTGGGCCCGGCCCATACAGCCAGAAACATCCATTTTGTCTCTCGGTGGCAGACATTAAATGCTCCCTGCAGGAGAATTAATGTTCTCTGTCGGGAGGTATGCTTTGTCGGGTGTAGGGTGGTGCCACGTGTAAAGTAGCCGTTTCTGGTGTCAGGCCTGTTGCTAGCCGAAATGGAGAAAGTGGAGCAGTCATTGGCAGAACAGTGGTTGGTGTATGGTCTGACACTTGCCTTATTGTCATGAGCGCTGTCACACGCAACCTGCCAAGTAACCTTTGGCACAGCTCTGCCATTCCGTACCCTGAGGTATGGTCAACATCTATTAGTGCTTACCCCTTCTGCGAGGCTATCAAGGTTTTTCCCGCCAGCGCAAGGTGTCAGGGGTGTATCCTTTTGTCTTGAGACTATGAGGCGCTTCTCATGTGTGTCTTGTCCTTGTAAGGTTTTGAGACTCGCAGCTTAGAGGAATGTTGTTGTGCGCAGGGTCTAGTAGCCTGCGCGCATGAGTCTAACTTGCCGTTGTGGCGAGTACACAAGGCTCGTTGTGTAACTTATAGAAGTTAGTCTAATTCACCATTGCGCTGAGTGCGCAAGGCTCATTGTGTGACCTATTGAATCCAAAGAAGGCGCACCATTGCACGTTGCGCGCATGGCTATCTTTGTGACATTTGGTCAAGGATATGGTCGCATGGGACCATACCTCCTCATCTATCCTACTTAATAAAGTTCATACCTAGGGGGCACATGGCATCCATCTAGGGCCTATATTTTCCTTTTCCCGCCTAAAAACACAAGAAATCCTTTTTGGGGTATCCGTTTTGGACTACCCACTTTACTAAAACAGGTCAAAAATCGTATTGGTATAAATAGGTTATACCCCAGATGAACAACACTTCTTTCTCGCATCTAGGGTTTCTCATGTTTCTCTCTCTCGCTCTATTCTCTTTGGATCATCGATTTCTTCATATCAAGATGCAAATCGAGGTTAGCTCATCAATATCTCGTTTAAACATACTGATTTTATTGTTCTGTAATTGTAAGTCTTCGTTTTTATTGTTCACTGATTTGATCTTGATTCGTCCTAACCCAGGGTTTGCCGATCTTCTATCTGTTTACTTCTTTTACACACGAATGACGTCCACATCAAGGTATGATTTTCGTGTTAGTGTTGTTTTTGAGCTTAAGGATTTGATATTGTGATTGATCATCGGATTATGATTGTTGTGTTTGTAATTTGTTGTTAGGCTAGATAAAATTGTGAAAATTTAGAAGTGTTTGGTTTTTTTTATTTCATTATGTTTTCGAATCTTTGCTCCATCTTTCTATTATTTTGTTTGAAGATTGGTTGAATATCATATGTGTTCTTTGAGTTTAATAATTTGATTCTTGATGTTTGACAATTAAATTTCGGATCATGATAATGGTTCGGTACCGTCTATCTGTTTTTTACAAAATTATTATTTCCTTATTTAGAGGATAGATAATAACTTGATTTTAAATTCAAAATTTGTTTTGTAGATAATATGGAAATCAACATTTAGAGTTAATAACATTAATTGGATTGCCTTTTTGGTGGGTTCAATGTACCTAGACATGTTAGTTGTTTAAAATTTAAAATTTTATATAGTAATTTTAAATTTAATTTTTTTTTGACTTATTTTGAAATAAAGTTACCTGAAAAAGAATTTGACTACATTCATATTTTTATAATTGCTAATTATCATAATTTTTAATAACCTCTAATAAATAATTATTGGTTTCCATATAACTAATTAGATTCAAGCTATCCAACAATCATTTTAAAAAAATACATTAGTTGTTATCATATATGCTTTAAATCATTAAAATAATAGATACATAATTGACTTTTGAACTTTCCATCTATTTTGAATGATTATGTCCCTCAAGATGCTAGCATTGGTATGTTTTCTAATATCATTTCAATTATTAGAAGTCAGTTTTAGGAATATACTAATATTCTTAAAAACATCAGAAAAATGTGTTTATAATATTTTTGACTGATAATAATAACTAAATATGAAGTTATTAAGATCCTTGACTGAGATGAATGTAGCTTATAATATTAACCCTGATTTTGGAAAATATAAATCATTAAGTGTACACTTTTGTTTGCCTTACATTGTTTTGGCTTAAGTGCATTTATCTTGGATTGTTTAAGAGTGAAATAGAAGTTGCAACACAAATTTTCTATGCAGTCTCTTATCATTTTCAAACTTAAATAGATCATTTAACATGAGATAATAATGAGAATAACACTTTAGGATGCTTGCATCAAGTTAATTGTCTATTAGGAAATACTTATGATGATACGAGAACAAGGATAATTAGAAATTACACTTTTAATCAATTTCTATACTTGAGCTCGAACACCGGCTTAAGCCATCTTTATTGTACTATTTCAGGTTGAGCACTACACACGTATGACATGAGGAACTCAGACGGCTCATGCCCACCCTCTCAACCTGAGCGGTGTTGTGGCTTTTGGTTTACATCCTGTTGACCAGGTAACTTCAATGATTTTTTTTTGTATTCATGAATGTATAATGGTCTGTTAACTCCAAAACATGTACATTAATGCTTGCCATAATTAGAGGACAACAATAGAGAAGAGTATGGGATTTATTCCGCATTGGGATGCCAGGTTTTTGATCCACATTCAGCTCCTAATTTCTCTGCTATTGCGGAATCATCAGTATTGGTGAAACTCACCCATTAGTTAAAAATATTAGAGCATTCTGATTAGTTGATAATTTTACTATTAGTTGGGAATTTTGTGAAAGGTTCCTGTAAAAAGTTTCATTAACGTCTAATTTATGTCGAGTAGACCTTGTTGTTGTGAGAATTCTTAATTCATGAGTTGTAGGGAGGGATTTGAGATTTACTCCAAATAGATAAAAACAACTTGAAGTATTTAAATTCATATTTTATACTCCTTTATACTTTATTTCTTTTCTAAATATTTACTACTTGAGGAGGCCATGAAAGTATTAAATTTTGTTAAAATGAAAGAAGAACTTGATTACGAGTTTGGATGTTTTTATGTATAAAAAATGTAGAATTATCTCCAGCTACAAATTTATGCTTTTCTAATTCGGTTGTTTGAAATTAATTCGGTTTGTTTATTGTAAAATGCTTTATAGTGGCAAAGTTTAACGAACAACGACAATGATGAGAAGCAGTGCATGTCACACGTGAGCTTCAAGTCAACTTACCTAATATACAATTGATGATTAGAAGTAATGCAACGGTTGATTAGCAAGGAAATAATGCAAGGATTGATTAGCAACCTCATTATACTTTCAAAAAAAGATAATTTATAATTGTTTTGTGTTTCGTATCTTCCCTCAATTTGAAACTTAACCTTATTATCTAGGTATCTATGTGTGGTTTAAGGTGTTTCAACTTAAAGTTAGTTTTGAAAAAGATGTAGACAAGGCAGAGTCAATGTGGGAGATACAACATCGACATGCTGCTGATAATATTTAAGCCATCTACGATGACATGGATGGATTATTTTAAAGGTTAGCACTACAAATTTTTCATTGCACATATACATCACCACGAGCACTTTTGCTTGCATAGAAAAATATTACCATGGATTTTGTTATCATAGAATTATAGGTGCATCATAATTTTTTTTTGTTTGTAGAAGGAAAAGCAGCATCCCGGGTGTATTTAAGTCTCCTAGTCTATCCATGTGAGTTCACGTTATTGTTTATTTTGTGTTTTCAAGACATGTGGATTATTGTTCCACTTAATGACTTTAATTAACAAATCTACAGTAATTTGTTTGCAGGAGGTAAAGTTGACATACAAAATTTATTTTTTCATGGCTTTATAGCCTAGTGGCATCTTGGGGGTGGATAAGACTTTGAGACCAATAAATCTTTGGTTCGATTCTCACAAGAGGGGGGGGGGGTCTCATATTTATGGGCTTCCTTCTGAATTAGTGTCTAGGCATTATACCTAGTGGAGATGGATATGATCGGATGATTCCGCTGGTAGCACGATGATCCGTCAGTTATCCAAATTTTGAAAAATTATTTCCTTTAATGTAATAACCACCATAATTGAATATGCATTTTACACAACTACTTTTTGTATTGTAATTTGTAAATAGCAATTATAATAAATTATATGATTTGTTTATAAGCGTTCTTATAGTTATTTTAAAGTGCTCGTTTGATCTTGCATGTGTTCAAAATTTACTAAATGAAAAATAGTTACAAATTTGGAAAGATACTAAATGAAAAATTCTTTATATTTAAGAATATAATTGGACAAAACCTACTCTAGTCTTTATATCATTTATGTATTACAAATTTGTTTCAAAACTAGCTAGTCATTTTAAAATCTAACAACTTAGATATTAAATAATATATATATATATATATTATTTGAATAAAATATTATCCACAGAATGAAACAATGGGAATAGTAGTGGATGGGTGGTAAGGCAAAAGAAGCTGCAAGACGATTTCTCATTCAACCTTTAAGACCTCTTCTTTCCCCGCAAATTTCTTTCATCATCTTATCATTTTCACTAAAACCTGCATTCTCTTTGTCATTGTTCATCATCCTCCACCACACCACCAACCATGGTATACATACATATATACATATATCTAATCCACATGAATAAATGCGTTCTTTCTTTCTTTCTTTCTTTTACGTTAATCATGCACATGCACGCATGCATGTTAATTATGTGTCCACTAAAACTTTTCTTGAAAAGGGGTACGTACATCAAAGGTGATCGTATAAAAAAGTTGGTTTGTGATCACCCTTTAATGTCGGTACCCCCTTCCAATAAAAAAATTCTTGGGCTTACGGTTTTTTTTTTATTATGTTGGATTTTGTTTGTGGAAATGAATAGGCGAACGCAGCGTCTGGAATGGCAGTGAATGATGAATGTAAGTTGAAGTTTACGGAGCTAAAATCGAAGAGGAACTATCGATTCATTGTCTTTAAGATCGAACAACAGCAAGTGGTTGTCGAGAAGGTTGGATCTCCTAATGATAGTTACGAGGATTTCACAAACTCTCTACCTGCTAATGAATGTCGTTATGCTGTCTTTGACTTTGACTTTACAACCGATGAGAATTGCCAGAAAAGCAAGATTTTCTTCATTGCTTGGTAACATGTTCAACTTTTTCTTTTTCATAAAATAAAATTATTATTCTTATGTTTATATATTTCTTAAAAAATAAATGGTTAAAATTAGGGCACCTGATACATCAAAGGTGAGGGAAAAAATGGTGTATGCAAGCTCTAAGGACCGATTCAAGAGAGAATTGGATGGAATCCAAGTCGAGTTGCAAGCCACTGACCCAAGTGAAATGAGCCTCGATATCGTAAAAGCACGAGCACTCTAATCACGACAAACGCTTCGTTTGATAAGTCCCCATACGTACGCTTGCTACATACGCATTATTATGTCCTTTATTTGCCTTGTTATTTTCCTGATAAAATTACATTCATCATTGTAGTTATAATGTAACATTACCATGCCTCATATTGTAATCTTGAAGAAATTTAATTTCATTTATCTAAAATGATTCTTTATTTATGCTCATGTAACTAAAAGGGATATTTTATCAATATATGACATATTAAGCAAATCTCGCATTACAAGTCCACAAGAGAGCTAGAGAGTTATTGATGTACCACTAACTCATATACTGATATGAATAAGAAGAAAGGTACACAACTAAGCTTACTCGGGTATGTAGCTTCCTCATGGGTAAGACGAATGTTACAACTTACAACGTCGTTATGATAAATTTGTATGATAATATGTTTCGATGCCATCGAAACCAAACATTTAGTAAATTTACCTAAAATTACATGCATTCGTAGATCGTGGCACCCAAGAACCGTGGTAGATGCTCTGTCATATACTCTTCTCTACAACTAAATCGGTGATGATATAATCATACAACACAAAATGAAAAAAAAAATAGTTGGCTTAGGGATTGTTATTTTGGTTTTCAAAATATCCTCTCTCCCATTTTTCGACTTGTAGTACCGAGTTTGTTTTTCTTCGAAGAAGAGATTTTAGGGCTTGAGGTTCATAAGGTGGTGGCATGGTGCATGGGCTCACCGGTGAAGGGCCTTTGATCATGGACTCCATCATGAACTGCTTCTCGAACCCCTCTGAAGAACACGCCATTGATTCTGAACATAGTTCGACTGCTTTTTCGGGTATTGTGGGCTTGTATTTTAAGAGTTTCGAGTATTCGGTTAGAAGATGGAACATGTAATCGTATACCTTGTCCATTCTCAGATCTTCTTGAATGAAATTGCTTGCCGCCTTACCTATCTCTTGCGCCTGCCACAAAATGTATATGGAAGTGTCACAAACTTGGCAAAACAAGTTGCTTGGATAACGGCTCAAAACGGGTTATTTTTATATTAAGATCTAAAGGGTGGGTCCAAAGTTGTTAATAGCGAATAGTGGTAAATAACGACAAGCTACCTATACGCTACGTAGCGATATCGATGAGATAGCGAGCGCTATTTGATGTTTAGCAATATCGATGAGATAGCGAGCGCTATTTGATGTTTAGCAATAACGTTTTAGAATTTGTTTTTTGTAAGGGTTTTATTCACGGATTTAAGGTTTTTTTGATGCAATTAGTGAAGATTACACCTGTTTGGTCGATTAAATTGCCTCAAAATTTGGTTTTTAATACTTAAAAAGATAAAAAAAACCCTAATTGTCACTATTTCACACTATTGAGCGTTAAACATCAGATAGTGATGATCCAGGGCTACGCTACACTATTCGCTATAGCGCTTGCTATCATCGGCTATTAACAACTATAGGTGGGTCCAAACTGAAACCACAACACTTTTGGTCTACTTTTGATATTTTGTAAATAAATGGGTTAAAATAGCCACTTCTGCGGGTCTGCATTTCTAGTTATCATAATATAAGTGAACAAAGGCAGTTATAGAACAGAGTTTCATAACAAAAATATTACCTTTTGCTTGTGACTGTTGCCCCAATCAACGGCAAACTTAATGGATCGGCACTTATCATCTTCTTTAATAGGCCAGTAGTGATGAACAGGCATCAACCCTCTTGTAAAGAAATCACAGTAACGCGGCTTCACCACGAAAGTCACAGAATCGCAAGCCAGAATGTATTTATCACTCACCGACCATGCAGATCCCTCGATATAAATCTTATACCTGCTTTAAAAAAAAAATAAAGTTCATAATTACATGATAAAATGATGAATATATGACATCATGAACAATTAGTCACAGATTTTCTTGCCTATGGACACACTGGCTAGCTAAATCTGATTGCTTGTAACCTTGCTGTGATTCTTTAAGCCAGTCCTGAAAAAAACAATAAATGAATTATTTTATATTTATGCATATAACTTCCTAAACCTTGTTAATTCACTGTAGATTATTTTTTAATTATATAGGTTATTAATTCTATTTCACATACTGCTTATGAAAAATACAAAATTTTGGACAAAAGTTTTCAAGGTAAACAGAGGCTGCAAGCGAACAGTTCGTGAACCGTTTGGCCGGAAATTTGTTTGTGTTCGTCGTTCGTTTATTAAAAAACGAACTCGAACAAGAAATTTCGTGAGTTTAGTCAAATGAACGAACTAGAACAGAGGCCGCATTCATTCATTTATGTTCGTGAACATTCAGTAATGTTTTCCTATATGTTCGATGGTTCATTAGTGTTTATTTTATTTTATTTAAATACTTCAAATTTCCAACAAGCAAAATAATTAATAAGTGTCAGTGTATTACATTTTCAGTTCGCTTGTTTGTGTTCGTTTGATTCCATTTGTGTTCATGAACATTAGTTTGTGTTCATCAACGTTCGTTGCCTAAAATTAACAAACGAACACAAACATAAAATGCCGTTCGGTGTCTTCATGAACAGTTGGTGAACACATATATCTCTTAACAAACGAACACGTTCATTCGGTTCATTTACAGTCCTAATTACAGAACCTAACCCATCATGTTTTGACCCGCCCAATTTGCCACCTATGGAAGTTACCAAGAAACGCTACCTGTGCATAGACACGCGCATTCCAGTCCTGCTTATCGGAAACGTTGCATTTAAGAAGATCCATTCGGGTTTCCGCAACGATCGGATTACCCTTCCAGTAAGCGTACGGTTCCCTATCTATCCATTTCGTCCTCGTGTTCCCTTCCTCTAACTCCTTCAGCAAAGATCCCCATGGCTTTATATTAATTTCCGGCCTACAATAATTTCAAGATTATTTACATTTGCATCAAATCAAACAGTTCAATAAAAGGAAAGAGTAAAATGTCATTTTCGTTCCTGAGGTTGGCCAATTTTGCGACTTTCATCCAAAGGTTTTTTTCGCAGCTGGATCCAGAAGGCTTGAAATCTTGCTATTTTCTTCAGGCCCGTTAACTCCATCCATTTTTCTCCATTAAGTCAGGGGTATTTTTGTCTTTTTTGTTAACCTAAAGGGCAATTTGGTCTTTTTCACTTAATGTACAAGCATTTAGCACAATGTACAAGTATTACCCTTTAAGTGAAAAAGACCGAATTGCTCTTTCAGTTAACAAAAAAGACGGAAATACCCCGGACTTAACGAAGAAAAATAGATGGAGTTAACGAGCTGGATGCAAATGACAAGATTTCAAACCTTTTAGATCCAGATACAAAAAAAAACCTTTGGACGAAAGTAGCAAAACTGGCTAAACCTCAGAGACAAAAATGACAATTTACTCAAAGGAAAAACATTCGGTAACGAACTTACCACCCCCAAAACGACCAATCCGGAAAAACAATATCCAAAGTAGAATCATCACTGCAGTAACGAAACAAAGGCGGTGGAGCAACGGCATTGGGCCTGCTATAGTACTTCTTCAAGATAACGGGCCAGTCAACACAGTCAAACATAAGGTCCAAATTCGGTACCTTCCCAGGATACCTTCGTAACAACTGCAAGATCCCCCATAGTGTAAACACATCTCTAGACTGAAATGATTTTTCATACGTCTCAACATAAGCCCGTCCGTTTAATATCACTAAACGAAAATTAGCTGTTCGTTTAGCACTTAACACCATTTCTTCGGTTATCCCTGTTTCCTTCCATGGTTTCAAATCTTCGTGAATCCAACGAAAGTACTCCGGGCAGTTTTGTGACGCATCCGATGTGTATTCGTCATCTTGTGGTTTGAATTTTTTCGGGTAGTAGTCTGCTGGACACGTTTTAGTTAGATTGCCCGATATACATTTTAACGGAATCTCTATTTTCTTCGAAGGCTTCTTGGCAATCACTTGAGTGATGGTAGGTTCAGTTTTTACTGTTTCGGTAGTTTGATCATTTTCAGACGTTTTTTTTCGTAATTCGTGATTCTACAGTGGGTTGAATGTACACTGTGTTGGTAGGGTCTAACGAACTCGAAGACGGGTTTTCAATTATCGTCTGCGACACGAAAATCAAACACGAAACAAATCAGACCCAAAGCAACAGTAGCAGATCATCCAGATTCTTTATGTTGCAATCCATTAGAATATCTGGCAAACACATTTATGATTCCAACAACTACATTTATGATGATGCATCATTTTTACATTATTACATACCTAAAATTATTTAAGAATCATGATCATAGTTGTTAACGGTGAATAGCGACACAAAGCGATAAGGTACCTATATGCTACATAGCGAATAGCGATAAATAGCGGGCACGAGAAAAAAAAAATTATATGTGTATTATATCAAAATATCCTGGTATATACACATGTATATTTAACAAAAACTTATAATCCAGCTATTTTATAGCTATATTTAAATCGTTATTTATATTTAAAAAAACCTAAATATCCCGCTATCCTTCAACCTATACGCTACGCTATTCGCTACAACGACCGCTATTGACAACTATGATCATAATCACTGTGAGTTTATTTTACATTTATAACTATTATATTATAATGCATCATGAAATTACAAACCAACTTTGACTAGTCAAACACCTAATAAACAATTAATTGAGACGATGATAATTGATGACTGTAAACTGTTATATAATTTTACAATCCACAAGAGACAAAACAGCAGGTAACAGAAACATCGGGTAGATCGGAGCCGCCCATCCGGAGGTGGGCCCACTGGTGGACACGTGTCAAGAATAAACATAACTTCATGAATTAAAGTACGTTGTGCGCACGTCACGGCGGATGCAACGTGGTTATTCATTTTTCCAAAGGAATCAAACAATGCTACGTCGTTTTGTCCCAACAACCTTGTCGTTTTCATCATTTAACAAAACAAATCTAGAAATAAAATAAAAGCCAACTTGATAACTTTTTTTCCCATCATTTAAAACCACTAGTGGAAATGTGGGAGTAATCTGGTTTTCCAGCAAATTTTTAGTCTGTATATTAACCAAAAAAAAGAAAAATAAACTAAAAATATGTTGAAAAGTGTTTTGTAACAATAAAAAAAATAAAAAAGTATAATACGTGTATCAATTTTGTTATATCGGTACTTTTTATAGTTTACGCTATCAAAAACGATACGGTATCAAAATGCCTAGTAAGGTTATTTGAAGTTAAAAACCGATACCGAAAACGTCAAAAGTTGATACCGAATATATTTTGTTTCAGGAAAATCGATACCAGTATTATTTGCTCATTCCTACCTTACTGTAAATATAACTCTGTTTTCAACTAACTTTATACTGCCACGGTTATGAAAAAAAATCAGCTATATTTTATTCGTTCAAATGAAACCTTTTCGAAAAGGTCAAAAGTTGATACCGAATATATTTCGTTTCAGGAAAATCGATATCGGTACTAGTACTATTTGCTCATTCCTACCTTGCTGTAAATATAACTCGTTTTCAACTAACTTTATACTGCCACGGTTACGAAAAAAAATCAACTATATTTTATTCGTTTAAATGAAACTTTTTCAAATTATAGATAAAAGTAGCACGTTGTAATGGTGTATTCGGTTTCCAGTAAAATTTATACATCATGTAGGAATTTCGAAACATGGTTATAAACGAAAAACAAAATCTGAAAAATAATAAGTATAAATAGTAAAACATTATTAACGTATCATTTATTTATCATATATTCACCCGTGTAATACATAATTTTCTAATCTAACGAGTAATAATAATAATAAACGCGGTCGGCCGGTGTCGGAAACGTACCGGAACGGTGGCGTCGAGCAAGCGAGTTGACAGAAAGACGGCGGCGAGCATAAATATAACGAAGAAGAGGAGGCGAACAGAGGATCTAGAAGTTGCCGTAAAAACGCCGGAAAGGAACGGGAACCAGATCTTGTCGGAGAAACGTCTGTAGAATTCTTTAGATCTCGATCTCCACACTGAATTGCTGTTACCTTCATCATACCAATCGTTTTGCATCTTCAAGGATTCCAAATGCTCGTCTTCTTGTTGTTAAGCAAATCCGCAGCTGTTTGATTAGCAGATTTTACTGAGATTGATGCCGGAGGTTGGAAATTGATATTGTTTGTGGGTTGGTGAAGGTGGGTTGCCGGAGTTAGGGTTTATAGTTCCGGCGTGGTGTGGGGAAGATGAGGAACAGGGGAGACTTTTGTTGTTTTGTAATGTGTAAAGAGGGAAAAGAAAAAAGGGAAAATGTAAAGCTAAATTTAAATAATCACTGATTGTTGACTTAAGGTGGTGTTTTTGATGCTAAAATATGAAACAAATTGGTGCAGTTTGGTGTTTTCGATACATTGCCTGTTTTATGTAACAAGTGTTGAATTTTCTATTGTTTGGGATTATGAAAAGGAATTGTATTGTATTTCTTTTAATTGTATTATTAGTTTAATTGTTAAGTTTGAAAGTGACCTAGTTTGATTTTTTTTTTTTCAAATTATTTGAATGCAAATAGTTATTGGTTAATTTATGAATTTAAGGTCTCACTGATGTGAATTTCGTAACATATTAACGATTGCTTAAAATAAAGATAAGATTAGCTAGATGTTGATATTGGATTATTTGAAACGGAAATATATGTTAGTAAATAAGGGGGAAATGTTCATCGGTATATAAAGTTATATCTATTACACTTTATCTGACGGTTGTGTCATCTACTCATCGCAACTAAATAGAGCACCATCACCACTTTTGCCACTCAAAAGTAATCTCGAACCCTTCAAATTTGTGCGTTTGGTTCGCGTAATGTTTTGGAATCGGAATTTGTATAGGAATTGAAATTTGAATGAATTGAATTTGGAATTTAAACATTCCAGTAAAAATTGAAAATTGTTGGAATTGGAATCTCAATTCCAATTTTGATGTGTTTGATTGTCAAATGAATGGAAATCTATCATCCCAACCCCCACCACCCCGGTTCGGGTCGAAACGGTGCGTGTCAAAACGGTTCGGGTTGAAACTATGCGTGTCGAAACGGGACGAAACGTTGCGTAACACGACTGCTCACTTCGTACGAAGCTACTGCTTAGTGATTTAGCTCGTCTAATGCCTGTTCAGACAGTAAATTCAGTAAACGAGAGTTCAGGTACGAGATAGAAACAGTCCAGATTCATAATGGTTAACTATAGTCCAGTTAATGTCCGAATTTAGTCAGAAAGTCAGATATAAGTATACGTATATATTATTTGGATTATATAGTCCATCAAGTTTGTCATAGAATTCAAGTATGGGGGTGTAAACACCTCATTATATGATTCACCAAAGCACAAGGTTGCAATAACCCGGTTGGTCATGAATGTACAGAAAGTAAAATGCAAAAATGTTCAAGTGAGGCATGGAACCTAATTTTGGTAGCCCAAAGCTCTCAACATTCTCACTAGCTAGAACACTAATCCAATCCTATGAGAATGATGAACTATGTTAGCTTACAATACTTGGTACAAAAAAATAAAAGCAGAAGAAAAGTTATGAAATTGTAGAATGTTAATGAGTTAAACTCACTTAGAAGAATCTAAGATGATTCTGCCGAAAATCAAGAAATTTGAGAGTGAGAGTGTACGGAAGGTTGGAAATGATGAAGTGCGTCTGTATTTATAGGAAAAACAGCTACAAGCTTCACTTCATGCGAAGTAGGATCAACTCGCACAGGTGGGTTGGTTTTGGGCTGTTTTTACATAGTTTAGCTGGTGTTCGAGTATTTTAAACATACGAGAGTGATGTATAAGTATAATTGCACATAAAACTGAGTATTCGAGTATCCCAAGTATGAATTTCTTCATGCAATCACGTATTCAAGTGTATAACGTATGTTTTAAGTATGTAATGTCACACCCTGATCCGCAGCAGAAATGGTAGTCGGGGCATGATTGGGTTTTCATCAAAGCTCCTGACATTTACTATAATAAAGTTTCATATTTATTTCTTCCAATTAAAAGGATAAATTACAACAAACACGTATACATACAAGCACAATATGTTTTAAACACAGCATTCATGACTTCTTTATTTTTTCTTCCAAAGCAATTTCCTATGTGTTCCTTTCTTCGACCTGTCCACCTGTATCATGTGTAAAAATCGGGTTTTGGGTCAACAAAAGTTGGCGAGTGAATCTTATTTAAACATTTGAAAAAAATAGGTATATTGGTTATTTAAATAAAAATGTGCATAAACCAAATATGAGTATACACATATGTAAATCTAACCACATAATATCAATCAATGTACACACAAGCATGACAAATGATGAACAACGAGATCAAGACTCAATCAAACGGAGCCGATCTAATGAGGCACGCGATGCTCAACTTGTATCCAACGAGGAACTGATGGGCCTAACGTGAATGATTGCACGCAACTGACAAAAATGTAAACACACAATACAACAAATAACATTACATAACACGTTAGATCATATAATGGTAGTAGCACAAGTGTTTGAATAAACGAAATATGTAAACGACACATGATACACCCCAAAACATGAATAAAAAGGGGAATTTGTAAGGATTCACTCACCGTGGGTGCGTTTCCTTGGATTGACGACGTACGCGCACGAATTTGGATTTAACCACGATAGAAACTAACCTAAATAATAACGTAATAATTCGATAAATAAATAATTTTTTATTTGAGATTAACATTTCTATTAATGCTTTTTATTAGGTTTTAAGATTTATTTTTGTGGTATTTAATGTAATTTTTAAACCTAAAGAGTCTTATTTTAAGTATCTTTAAATGAAATTAATAAAGAAAAATAGTAATAGAAAAATTATGGGTCTTGTCAGACCTGACCGGTCTAACTGGTTTATGCGCGTGAATTTTTTTGGCAGCGTGTGAGGTTGACCTCCCGTATACGTGCACGCAGCTCTACCAACTAAGCTACGTGTCTAACTCGGAATTATCTCTGTTTTAATTATATTTATATACTATTTAGATTAATCAATAAATTTATTTATTTGAAAAAGTTTTTAGAAATCAGTGAACCGCTGCCTTAACCATGTCTCGAACCCGCGACCTTCAGTGTATTTTGCACCCAGCCCTACCAACTGGGCTGGGTGTCTAACCCGTTATTAGCTGGAATTATATTATACTTATAGACTTACTAAAAGGCGATCTAATTAAATTTAAAAAAAAGATTTTATCTTAGAAAACCGGTGATGATTAAGGCTCGAACCGGAACGTGTGTTTTATATTTGCACACAGTCCACCACTGGACTGTGTGTCTAACCCAGTTATAAACCCGTTTTTAATTATATTAGTATACTTTTTAAACTTCACCTTCCTCACACATAAGAATAGAATTCAAAACCCGACTGAAATTTCTTTTTAAATAGATTTGATTATTTCCTTTAAGAATCAAAACACACTTAAACAGAAAGTATTAAAAGGATATTGAGGATTATACCAACTTGGAGATATATCTCGGTTTTCCGGTGATGAATTCCGGCAAGTGCTGACGAGTTCCGGCGAACGTTTGAGCAGAAATATTTTAGATTTATTCGAGAGATCAAGAGGAATAAGCGAATGGAAATGAATTGAGATAATCTATTATTTATAGTCGATCATCGCTCAATCATAACTCTTCGACATTGATTCCAAAATCGGTTACAGTCGTTGGTCTTGATTATAGATTTGAAACCGTTTTACGAAATCGGTTATATATGATGTTGTAACCGAAATCGTTACTTGTTTTGATTGAGTTTGATTGTTAGTTTCCGGTTTGAATTTCAAAATTTACAGGTTAGCGTTTTAAACGCGTATAAGACTTGATGATTTCGGTTTTAAACACATGTGGTGTGTGTGGTCTAGTGGTGTTTTGGTGTGTGAGTTTGTGGGGAACCCGGGTTCGTAACCCGGTTGCCCCTTTTCCTTTATTTTCTTATATTTTTTAAACTTTTATTTATTGGTATTATTTTTATTCTTTTATTTATTTAATATATTAACTATCTAATTTATTTATTAACCATAAAAATTAACTAACACAATTTATAGAATGAATAATGCGTAACGAAACATTTAATAAATTTTTGAATTTTAAACAGAGCGGGTTTTTGGAACCCGTTTTATGACGAATGTTACAGTATCCCTTACTTTTAGAAATTTCGTCCTGAAATTTAAGTAGTAGATGTAACTGGGAAGAGATGCAGGTATTTCTCACACATTGAGTCTTCGCGTTCCCAAGTAAACTCAGGTCCTTGTTTTGACTCTCAACGTTCTCTGAAAAAATATGAATATCTCTTAACAGAAAAGAGAGGTATGATGTTTGGATTCTTACGTTTACATAACCAGAGGATTGTGAAGTTTTGAATTTTTTATTGAGGCGGTAACGTTCCTAGTAAGGACTGAATACCCTGCTACAGGAATCGCTTTTTGTTGCATGAGGTGAGAAGTGTTGATACACAGAGTTGATTGACTGGATACGATCTCATGCATAAGAGTTTTGAGAAAATCGATGCATCGAAAAGATGAAATCTTCAACCATGACGTTTATTTAAAATTTACACTACCTACACAGAACTTCTCATAACCGCCTGACAATGCCTTTGATCATTTGACAAGAATACTTATATATAGGAAGTACCAGCGGCGTGTCCACCAAGGGTCAAATTTTCATTAGCTTTGTCAGTAAGTTACGATTAGTTCTATGTGAATCGTCCTAAAATCTATAAAACATAAACAAACACAACAGCCAAAGCTTGAGTCTCAAATCTGGGGGATACATGACTGAATGATGACGGTACCTCTCTCGTGTGTTATGATGAAGTGATCAGTCTATGAAAAAAAATGAGACACGACCCAACTTCTTTAAATGATGAGACGAGGTTCGTCGTGATGTACGACGACATGAAATTTTAAATAGATGTATAGAGACATGAAATAAAACAATGATATTATTTAGCATTAAAATTTTTGGATACATAAGTTCCCAAATTGAAACAGGGGTATACAAGGATTGAGATTTAAAGAAAACATTGAGAATTAAACGGTTGGAGCAGAGTCTTGTCTCTTGATGATGGAAGGCTAGTTGGTCTGCTTGTTCGCACCGTTATTGACTTCAACTGGATTTGCGTTGATGTTGTAAGCTCTTCCTCTCGCTGGTGGAGGTGCTGGGTTTGCTTGATTTGCTTGGTTAACTAGGTTCGCTTGAGATTGGGCGTTAATGATGTTAACCAATCTAGGGCACGTGTTTCTAAAATGGGTAGAGTCACCACAATTAAAGCCAGCTCGAACATATAGAACTATGGGGTATTGAGGTTGTTGATAGGGTTGGATCATGTTTTGGGTAGGGGTTGAAGCTTGGTTTTGGGGAGTGCGACAAGTTTTGCTTAGATAACCATAACGCCCACAATTAGCACACAATCGACAGGGTATGATGGGTTGATGGTGGTAGAAACAGGTGTTGCTTTGAGGGTGAGGACCAATGTAAGGTTTCTTATTTGGGTATGCAGAGTTGGGTGCTACTTGAGTGATTGGGATAGCTTGGAGGGGTACGGCTTGTGGAGCTGATTGATTGCTTTGGGTGACAGTGAAATTTTTCCCATCTCGCTTTCTCTTGGTAGTGAGTTGGGAAGAGGATTCAGTTTGGGTTGGGTTTGAGGTTTCGGTTAGTGTTTTATCTTTCTTCCTCTCATTCTTGAAATCCCCATTCCTAATGTGGTTTTCGGTGAGCTCCGTAGCTAGCTCCATTGCTGCTTCCAAAGTTGCAGGTGTAGTACTCATCACAAGGTCCTGAATCTTTGAAGGAAGACCCCGAATGTAGTGCTCGATCAGACGATAGAGAGGGGTGAAAAAATTGGGAACCATTTGATTCAATTCGAGAACCTCTTGTTGTTGGTTATATGGTCTCCCTCTTTTTGTTTCAAGAAGTAGAACTCATCCTCTAGTTTCTTAATTTCGCTTCTTGGGCAAAAGCATCTTGTCATTAGTTTTCGAAGTTCTTCCCAAGTTAGGGCTACTGCGGCTTCGACGCCTCTTCTACCTTTTTCGACATTCCACCAAGTTAATGCTACCCCAAATAGACGGCCAGTAGCATATCGAACTTTACGGTCTTTGGGACAATCACAATTGAGTAATGTACTCTCCATCTCTTCAAACCATCGAAGGAGAGCAGTGACCCCTTCAGTAACTTCGTACTTTGGAGGGTCACATGAGTTGAAGTGCTTGTAGGTGCACTTGGTGGTGTTGGTGGGAGGATTAGCAACATTTTGACCTTCTTGGTTGATTGGGTTGATAGGGTTAGCAGCAAGGGCTTGTTGGACTTGAACTACGATGTTGGGAATTACGGCGGCCATCTGTTGGGCTATTTGAGCAGCCATGCGTTCACCAGATTTTCCTGTTCCTACCTCCACGTGAGTGTCTAAAAGACATCTGTAGAAAATACGTAACGAGATTATGAGTTTGACGTTTTAGGTGTCATGTGTCGTATAAAAGATTAACATCCACAAAACAAATGAGAGAAAAACAAATTCACTACATCCATGGGATGTCTTGGGCCTTGCTTATGTTTGGGCCCCCATATGTCTCCCATACTTTGGCCTATGTAGTCATGTGGGCCCTCATGACTATTGGGCTTTGTAGGGTTCACATTGGTGTTGGTCTGTTAACACTCACGCTACCCGAATGAAAATCGTAAAACATGATTGCAAGGTATAAGGTCGGAGGGTGTCCAGGTGTAGACACAGTGATAACTCAAAGTGGGGTTAGTTCACACGACGTTTGGTGTGGCATGCTTTGGCCTAATAGGTCCTTCGTACTCTCATCGTTAGTCCCCAGATAGGCAAACTAGTACGTGATATTGGATTTATACGAATGCCAACCTAGACAGGACGTTTCGACTACCGGTACTTATACCCTTCCAGTTACTACATGCCCGTCGTATAACTCACTTTGATGAGATTGAAAAGTGAAAACATCACAAGATCTTGAATAAAGAAATATGAGAATGATTTAAATATGTGAGAATTGAAAGTGCCTGATGAATGTATATGTAAGCATGTTATGTTTGACAATATGTATAACACATTAAGTATCACACAAAATGATAGTGGAAGTGCTTGCATGCATTTGCGTGTGAAATAAATATAAAACAAGTAAATATCATGAGTTTGCATTTAACCAAATAACACATAAGCAATTAAAATCTAATCGACTATAGTATAGGCTCTAAGGGTCTAATAACCTATCATATATCCCTATAGTCAAAAGCTGTCACACCCCGGATTTCCGACCCGAAATCCATACACCGGTGGGCCCTGGTGGGGAGTATCGTGACGCAAGTTGATAACATCATTGTCAATTAAACACGACACAACGGAAGTCTTGGAGTAAAATTACTATTACAAACCGAATTGTTCGAAATACAAATAATATACAAGCTCGTAATAGAAGATCCACAGGCGGATCATTGAAATGTACAAGAAAGAATACAAAACCGACTTTGGGCAGATTTAGGATTTGCAAGATCCTCTATCACTACCGAGCACTCCCGGCCTATTTTCGTATTGTACCTGCAGTTTAGTCTTTTGAAAATACGTCAGCTTTCGCTGGTAAAGACACCCAACCGCTCGTTTTGAAAACATTTCAAAAATGTTTTAAGTGCGTATCAGCACAAATTCATTTTATAACTTGGGTTAATTGACCGTCCAACCTTGTTAACAGGTTTACATGTTTGTCATACATACAGGGCTCGGTACCTTGACCGAGACACAATTAATGTACACACCACTTTGGACTCACGAAGGAGTCAATTCCTCCCAACCTTGTGGGAATGCATAATTGAGCGTCTAGCGGGTGTATGCCTACACCCGCGCTAAGGTCGTGCCATTTCTATTGTAATGAGCCGAGGATATCCAGGATACGGTAGTTAACCCCCGTTGTTAAATTATCAAACAAAACTGATTAAAACAGAATATGCGGACTTACTATCCCAAAGCAGCGTTCGATTAATCCCATTTCCAACCAAGCGGTAATAATTTACCGTAACCCAAGCCCGTATAGGGTAAATAAGTCGAGAGTATTTACCTGAGCTTTTCTTCTTTTGTTTTAATAACTCAGCCATATTCAAAAACCACTAAGTGCAGATAGCATTTACCAGAAAGTCTCTAGTCTGGATTATGGTATAAACTAACCAATTAAATACTAACGGTCTTTATTTAAGTCATTGACTTAGACCGACTAGCGTACTTGATCAAACGTATGACGCTAGATTAAACGATGATTGGATAGAATGTAGTTTAAACCCGACAAGTACTTTGACTTGTGTAATATGGGTAAACTATAAACATTCTGGATTTTGAGACTTAAATGACAAGGTTAAACCCGTTTCTGTTAATTTTCTTAAAATAGTTATATATACTTAACCGTACGCATAAAAGCCATTTCGGGTAACTGGATAAGTCACGGACAAGTTCTATATGCCATTATATTTTAAATAAGTTGAAATATTAGTAGGATATCAACTTACATGCCCGTTAAGGTTTTAAAACGAAACTATGCCTTGTAAGGGCATTTTGGTAATTTCATACATAACTTATAAATTATTTGGGATTCTGAGTTTATAACATGTACCCACTGTAATATGTTTAAAACAAGTTTTAATATCAGTAGGTAACAAGTCTTAGTCCATTAATATGGTTTAAAACCATACTATGCGCCGAAACGACGTTTATGTCGTAAAATGACGTCTCTCATGCGATGTTTTATGAAAACTGATGTTAAGATCAGATTAAAATGTTTAAAATATGTTATTTAGTATAACATATCAGTAGGTAATTGATTTACCTTGAAAAGATTTGATTAAAACTATTTTATGAGCCACAAGGACTAAAACCATCATTTATCGACATAGTTTAAGGACCTGCTTGAAAACTCAGTTTATAACTTGGTTTAACATCCCAAATAATCCTATTTATAATATTACATCAGTAGAACACTTATTTTTAAGTTTATTATCATTAAAACCTTGTTTTATGAAAAGGGCATTTTAGTCAAAATGGCATAATTACGGAACTTGCGCATAAACTCAGATTCTGATTATGATCATGTAATATAACCTCAGAGGGTTATGCTACAATATATTATGATCATAATGAAACTTTAGATCAGTAGGTAACTAATCTATATCGGGTCAGAATCGAAAGTCAAAGCAGAAGTCTTTGCAACTTTCAGTTGCGAACCGACCTTAGAACAGAAATTGACGAGCCGAACATGTTCATACATGTTTTAATAATTATTACCAACTTGTTTAAGTGTCAAAACAGGTTTCATAACATATATAATATCAATTTATGATTTTTCCGTAAAATGGCCTGTTTGACTTTTTAATATCATAACTTTGACCCGTCAATTGGTCTAGCAATGTGATCTTCTGGAGGTGCCCTTTACAGGTATTAACACCTACCTTATTACGATCACTTATCCATGTTCGTTACGAACAATGGCTGGACCAAATGTTCTTAACCGAAAGTCAAGACGTTTTCTGAAAAACGCTTGACTTTTGGCTATAAAAGCCTATAAACGAAAATGCACAAAGAAGGAACACTTACCAGTGATTCTTAGATGCAAAAGAACTATGTTGGATTGCTCCTTTCAGTTAGGAACTTCTAGAGGAGGGAAAAGAGTTATGATTTAGAAAGGTGCAAGTTCAAATGGTGAACTTGATCACCTATTTATAGTTGGAGAGGTGAAGCCAGGTGTTTAGGGGTGTAAGAAGAAGCTTACAAGTGTCCCAAAACGTGGTATAGTAGTTTGGGGAAGCCATGGTTTTGAATTAATGGTTTTGGAGCTTTTTTTGGAGGCCAAGCCAAAACTTTATGCAGCAGAATTGTTCTCACGTCCCGTGAGAGACCTCGGCCTAGTCTCTCGCGGCCCGCGACCGCCCCATTGCCAGATTTAGAATTTGACACTTTTAACCCCTTAACTTTATAAAGCTTATAAAAACCTTTTAAAACACCTTTTTGGCACTTTTAGCCCTTCGTAGCCAATACTTGGCATACCCAGGATTATGCCCGGACATTGTCGAGCTGTCAGTTCATTAAAAGGTCACTCAAAGGTATAAATTAACATATTGACACTTTTAATCCCTCCATTATCCAACTTTCACATATTTACAAAATTGAACCCTCTCATTCAACAAATGGCACGTATGAGAGTTAGGACTTCGTAAAGGATCACTCAGAGGCTTATTATAAGCATGTTGATTCCGATGTCACTCAGAGGCTAGGCATGTTGACATATCAGTCACTCAGAGTCCAAATTTCAAGCATGTTGACATATCAGTCACTTAGAGGCTAATGATTCAAGCATGTTGACATATCAGTCACTCAGATTCCGTTATTTATGCATGTTGACATCGGACCGTCACTCAGAGACTCAACTTGAGCATGTTGACGCCTTTAGTCCGTATTGGTCTTTAACATAGTATATTTAAAATACAACATGTGTCACTATACTATTGGACATGATTTTACAGGGTGTTAAATCCTCACCCCCTTAAAAGAAATCTCGACCTCGAGATTTTATTTAGAAAGATGGGGTACTTTTGTCGCATAGTGACTCAACCTCCCATGTATACTCGGGACCTCTAAAAGAATCCCACTTAACCTTTACTATAGGTATCATTTTTCTTCGGAGCTTCTTAACCTGTCGATCCTCGATCGAAATTGGTTTCTCTACAAACCTCAGGTTTTCATCAATCTGCACGTCCTCGTGCGACATTACTAGCGACCATCGGCTAGACATTTCTTAAGATTACTGATGTGGAATACATCATGGATTTCACTAAGCTCCTCTGGCAACCTGAGCTTATAAGCTACAGTGCCAACACATTCGATTATCTCGAATGGTCCAATATATTTTGGGCTCAACTTGCTCTTCTTTTCAAAACGCATCACACCTTTCCAGGGTGACACCTTTAGCATGACCTTGTCCCCTAATTAGAACTTAAGAGGCTTACGCCTCTTGTCAGCATAGCTCTTCTGCCTATCCCTAGCAGCTTTGAGACGATCACGGATTTGCACAATCTTTTCCGTGGTCTCCAGGACAATCTCAGGTCCTGATAGTTGGGTTCCCCAACTTCTGCCTAGCATACGGGCGTTCTACATTTTCTCCCATACAAGGCCTCAAAAGGAGCAGCCTTGATGCTAGTATGATAACTGTTATTATAGGAGAATTCTATTAGGGGTAAGTGGTCATCCCAACTTCCACCTAAATCAATCACACATGCCCTAAGCATGTCTTCCAGTGTTTGGATAGTACACTCACTTTGACCATCAGTCTGCGGATGGTAAGCCATACTATAATTTAATCGTGTGCCTAAAGATTGTTGGAAACTTTTCCAAAAATGAGAAGTATATCTAGTATCTCTATCAGATACCATAGATACTGGCACACCGTACAGGGACACAATCTTGTCCATGTACAACTTAGCCAATTTGTTAGAGTTATAAGTCTTTTTTATTGGCAAGAAATGTGCTGACTTGGTCAGCCTATCAACTATGACCCAAATTGTGCCATTACCACTTTTGGTCTTTGGTAACTTGGTAATCAAATCCATAGTTACCATTTCCCATTTCCAAGTGGGAATTTCAAGCTGTTGTAGAAGTCCTGACGGATCTGATGTTTGGCCTTAACTTGCGAACACGTCAGACACTTAGCTACATAAGTGGCTATGGATTTCTTCAAACCCATCCACCAATAATTCTTCTTTAGGTCTTGATACATCTTGTCACCTCCCGGGTGGACTGAGTATCTTGAACTATGCGCTTCTTGGAGGATTAAGTCTTCCAAATTCTGGAACCCAAATTCTTCCATTGAATCTAAGGATCCCGTCTTTTCCTGCCGCTAACTGATCAACAGTTCCGCCTAATCCCTCATTAGGGATATTAGCCTCTAATAGTGCTTGCTTCTGCGCATCTAGTAGCTTCTCATTTAAGCTACTTCTGAGCTCGATGCTCTTGGCGTTAATCCTTATTGGTTTAACCCGTTCATTGCAACTTAAGGCATCAGCAACTACATTTGCTTTGCCTGGATGGTAGCGAATCTCGCAGTCATAATCATTAAGCGTTTCCATCCATCGACGTTGTCGCATTTTCAATTCCTTCTGATTGAACAAATGCTGTAGACTTTTATGGTCAGTGTATATAATACACTTTGTGCCATATAAGTAATGTCTCCATAGTTTTAGTGCAAATACAACGACACCCAATTCGAAATCGTGGGTGGTGTAATTCTTTTCGTGCCCCTATAGTTGTCGTGATGCATAGGCAATCACTTTGCCTTTTTGCATTAACACACAACCCATGTCGGTGTGCGAAGCATCACAGTAAACAACAAAGTCTTCAATACCCTCAGGCAGAGATAACACAGGAGCATTGCTCAACTTGTGTTTAAGAATCTCAAAAGATTCTTGTTGCTTTGGACCCCAATTATACTTAATATTCTTACGGGTCAAGGAAGTTAAAGGAGTGGCTATTATTGAAAAGTTCTAAATGAACCTTCTATAGTAACCAGCCAATCCTAAAAAACTACGAACCTCTGTTGGGGTCTTGGGCACTTCCCAATTCATTATGGCCTCAATTTTGGCGGGATCCACTTGGATACCACGCTCACTTACAACGTGTCCAAGGAATTGGACTTCTCTAATTCTAGGATGCACCGAAGATGTTTCTCGTGATCAGCTTGATTACGAGAATAGATAAGTATGTCGTCTATGAAGACAATGACAAACTTATCTAAATATGGTTTGCAGACTCTATTCATGAGATCCATGAATGCTGCTGGTGCATTGGTGAGCCCAAAAGGCATCACCAAAAATTCGAAATGGCCATAGTGGGTCCTGAAAGCAGTCTTAGGAACGTCCTCACTTCTAACCTTCAGCTGATGATATCCAGATCTCAAATCTATCTTGGAGAAATAACTAGCCCCTTGAAGTTGGTCGAATAAATCATCGATCCTGGGCAGAGGATATCTACTTTTAATTGTTAACTTGTTCAGCTCTCGATAGTCAATGCACATCCGCAATGAATCGTCTTTCTTCTTAACGAAGAGGATAGGAGCTCCCAAGGCGAGGAACTAGGCTGAATAAAGCCTTTCTCTAAAAGTTCATCTAGTTGCGTTTTTAATTCCTTCATTTCTGGTGGCGGTATCCAATATGGAGCTCTAGCCACTGGTGCTGATCCTGGTAGGATATCTATTCTAAACTCCACTTGTCTGCCTGGGGGTAGGCCTGGCAGTTCTTCAGGGAAAACATCGGGATACTCCGAGATAACTGGTTGATCTTCAAGGTTCGGCTTAGGTTCATTTATGGTTACTTGTGCCAAGTAGATGACACAAATTTTCTCAAACACTTGGATGCCTTAAATAATGACACCTTATCCGGCAATCCATAGTGTGAGTCTCCGGGAATGATGATCACTTCACCGGATGGGGTCTTAATTTCGATGAGCTTCTTATCGCAAGCAATGCGGGTTTGGTTATGAGATAACCAATCCATACCTAAGACAACATCGAACCCCGCCAATTTCATTGGCAGAAGAGAGATAGGGATGGAATGATTCTTAATGGATATGGAGCATCCATCAAGAATGGAAGATGTGGATTCTATCGTTCCATCAGCAAGTTCTATCTCATAGGTTTTGTCTAGAGTTCTTATGGGTAAATTTAACAGTCTACTAAACTTATGATCAACAAAAGATTTATCTGCACCCGAATCGAAACGAACTCTAGCATAAATATTGTTAATGGGGAAAGTACCTATTATGACGTTGTTGTCATTAACAGCTTCCTTAGCAGTTAGTCGAAAAGCACGTGCATTCCCCTTCTTGGCCTCTCCAGGCTTTACATCATTGCTTTTAGGTTTCTTGGGGCCATTGTACGTTATATGCCCTTTTCATTGCAGTTATAGCAAACTGCATCCTTAAGATCCTTGCAATACAAGGTCTTATGCCCTTTTCTTTTGCAGATACCACAAGGTTTAGTTTGTGGGTTTATGCCACACTGTCCCCAATGCCTATATTTACAGTTCTTGCACAGGGGTTTGTCATTAGATGCGTGCTGGTTCTTCTTGAACCCAAAATCTCCTTTCTTCTTGAACTTCTGGGAGTTATCATCCTCTCGTTTCCTTTTTCTGTCAGTCTCAAGCTTGACTGACTTTTGCCTCACCAAATCTAAGGTGAAGGAGAGAGATAGGTCCACAGTGGACCTATAGGTACTAGGCTGAGCAGCCTTTACCATGCCTTTTATTTCGAGTGCCAACTCTTTATAAAATGCGCAATGCGTTTGGATTCGGGGGTGATTAAATAGGAAACTAACCTAGATAGAGAATTGAAATCGGAGACGTACTTCCGACAGTCTAGGTTTTTCATTGAAAGAGACAAAAAGTCTGTCTCGAATTTCTCCACCTCATGGGTTGGGCAATAAGTTTCCTTAACAAGGTCCACAAACTTGGACCATCCTAAATTATACAGGTGTATCTTACTTGTAGACTGGATCATGGCTTTCCACCATATTAGGGTATCGCCCTTGAAGGATTGTGATACATACTTGACCACATCCTTATCAGCACAATTGCTGATATCTACAATCGTTTCCATCTCATCTAGCCATTTTAGAGTTTCCACAGCCCCTTTTCCCCATTAAAGTCTTGGGGTTTACATGAGACGAAATACTTATAGGTACATCCGTCCTTAGCAGAACGGGACCTTTCTGCAAAATCTAATTGCTTTGGTTCACTCTTCGCATTTGAAGAGTGAACGGAGCTCTCTTTGTGAGCTGAAGATGGTGGGATAGATAAGGGTCTAGAGTGAGTGGCACTCGACTCTCTTAGTCTTTCTATGGCCTTTCCCATGGCCTTTTCGAAAGCCGCATCAATGCAAGCTTGAAAATTGTCATTATCTATATTTTTGTTTTCTGCTTTATTAGATTCAACATTCCTGTGGCTACTTTGTGCTTCTTTTGAGTTAGCCATCTTTAAGTCTTGTGTTCTATATACCAATAAAACTTTATTTAGCCATGGTATATCAACCATATCGGCTTTTTAACATTGGATATAACAATCCATTGCCTATACTAGTGTGAATAACATCACAACTCTTAGGCTTAACATATCTATATTTGGCCTAGGTCTTAATAGGACCATCGTAGGCAAATTACAATTTGGACGTAGTCCATATATTATTGGACAATGGATCACATTGTCACAACTGTCATTGTCATACTAACAATTATTCATAGGTAATAAGCTTGTCCCTTAATGGACATAATAGTTAGGCACATTGGCCGGTCACATTGGTCATAGTATATATATGGCATATCAGCCTGGCACATTGGCCTGTCACCATGGACAAAGATTGGGTACATTGGTCTACATCATATCAGATGTGTATGGCATATCAGCCTGTCCCTTCGGACAAAATTGGGCACATTGGCCTACATCATATCAGATGTATATGGCATATCAGCCTGTCCCTTCGGACAAAATTGGGCGCTTGGCCTGACGGCTAGTGTGGTTCCTCAAGCCACACTACCAGGAGTTATGAACATTCTTTAATGTTACATAAGAGCACCTTAATGATTGATTAATGGTCCGGTCACCTTCGAACTTAACGACCTTGGAGGCTTGGACCTAGTCCCTTACCTCTGGATATAAGGATAACTTCCCTTAACTATCCTGATAGAAGACCCCTTCGTACTTAACTATCATTTCTTGGCCAATATGTGGTCCACGCCACTTGGCATTCAATCCATTAAGATCTTTTGGAATTATACAGCAGAGCATAAATTTTGAGTAAAATCGAGACGCTCGTTTGAAGTGGATGAATACATATATATAATTCCAAAAGTACTCCATTCAATTTGAATTTAGAAATTACAATACTAGAAAATGAAATAAATTATCCATGCAAGGACTTTAAAGAAATAACTTGTCCACGCAAGGACTAAGGAAACAACAATGTCCACACAGGGACTACATATAATTAGAAGAGACTTCACTCGTCCTTCTTTCCCTTGACTAATTTGGAGAGTTTCTTGAAGAATTTATTTGTCTTCTTCTCCGTTTTTTCCGCTTGCTGTTGCAATTCCTTCATCCTTTCTAAGGCCTCATTAATGGCCTCAAGTGGTGGCGGAGGTTGTGGTTGTGGCTGTGACATAGCCGGATACTGGTATCCATAAGTTGGATATCCAGTTGATGGAAAAGCAGGTGGGAAAGGAGACGGGTAAAGTGCGTTGTGCATAACCGCCTGCAGGTAAGGGTCTTGCGACCATGCTTGATAGTCTACCGGTGTAGACGGGCTAAAAGGATCATATCCAGACATATCTGGATATGTGGGGATCGGGTTACTATAACCCGATGGTGGTGGTTGGACTGTAGGTGTGGGTGTTGGTGTTGGTTCCACTATAGGTGAAATATTAGAGGGTCCACCCATTTGTGGGTCCTCTTGGATTGTAGGGTAGGAATTGGGCAAAGGTGGCAGCGATCCCGACCTTTGTCCGGCACGTACCGACATACGTGCTCCACGCTTCCTTCTTAGTGGTTCAGGTGGTGGTTGAGGTTGGTCCACCGGTTCCATGTAGACATCTTCTTGCACTGGGGGTGGTTGAGAGTGATGAGAAGGAGTGTGGGCAAAGGTAAATTGATTCCAGTATTGGTCCCACTCATTAGAACCTTGGTAGGGCGATCCAGCATATGAGTTTGAATCGCTTGAAATTTCAATGGGATGCATATTTGATCTCGACGGCGGCATCTCCGTGTCGGAGTCCTCGTCCATAGGGTGTGGCTGTTCCAACTGATTTTGATCGGTTGGAGGTGTGTTAAGGTAATGGTTAGGGTTAAACTCTTCATGGTAAGAGTGATAAGAATGGGAATGATGAAAATGGGAATTGTGAGAATGGTGTGAATGATAGGAGTGGTGAGAGTGGTAGGAATTTTGGGAATGTGATGGTGGTGTCTATTAGAGACTGAACGTCTCGCTGGTTGCCAAGGAGATGAATCTCCTGATACATGGTATGCATCTAAGTTTTGAGGTTGAGGGGGATTATGCCCCCATGGTCCTCCCCTCATTGGACCTTTTCCTCTCCCACTTTGTCCTCGTACACGCGGCAGCATTTTCCTGTTAAAAATCAATTCAAAAACAATACTAGTAACTTAATAATGAAATGAGTAATCCTAGGTCAATGCCTAGACTCGGAAGTCTATGGAATGTGCTCGTGTAAGTTTGAGATTTAACACAAAAGGCTAGTATTTAATTCTATCAAACGTTGGCTCTGATACCAACCTGTCACACCTCGGATTTCCGACCCGAAATCCATACACCGGTGGGCCCGGGTGGGAGTATCGTGTCGCAAGTTGATAACATCATTGTCAATTAAACACGACACAGCGGAAGTCTTGGAGTAAAATTACTATTACACACCGAATTGTTCGAAATACAAATAATATACAGGCTCGTAATAGAAGATCCACAGGCGGATCATTGAAATGTACAGGAAAGAATACAAAACCGACTTTGGGCAGATTTAGGATTTGCAAGATCCTCTATCACTACCGAGCACTCCCGGCCTATTTTCGTATTGTACCTGCAGTTTAGTCTTTTGAAAATATATCAGCTTTCGCTGGTAAATACACCCAATCGACTCGTTTGAAAACATTTCAAAAATGTTTTAAGTGTGTATCAGCACAAATTCATTTTATAACTTGGGTTAATTGACCGTCCAACCTTGTTAACAGATTTACATGTTTGTCATACATACGGGGCTCGGTACCTTGACCGAGACACAATTAACGTACACACCACTTTGAACTCACGAAAGAGTCAATTCCTCCCAACCTTGTGGGAATGCATAATTGAGCGTCTATCGGGTGTATGCCTACACCCGCGCTAAGGTCGTGGCCATTTCTATTGTAATGAGCCGAGGATATCCAGGACACGGTAGTTAACCCCCGATGTTAAATTATCAAACAAAACTGATTAAAACAGAATATGCGGATTTACTATCCCGAACCAGCGTTCGATTAATCCTATTTCCGACCAAGCGGTAATAATTTACCGTAACCCAAGGCCGTATAGGGTAAATAAGTCGAGAGTATTTACTTGAGCTTTTCTTCTTTTATTTTAATAACTCAGCCGTATTCAAAAACCACTAAGTGCAGATACCATTTACCGGAAAGTCTCTGGTCTGGATTATGGCATAAACTAACCAATTAAATACTAACGGTCCTGATTTAAGTCATTGACTTAGACCGACTAGTGTACTTGATCAAACGTATGATGCTAGATTAAACGATGATTGGATAGAATGTAGTTTAGACCCGCAGCGAAAATGGTAGTCGGGGCATGATTGGGTTTTCATCAAAGCTCCTGACATTTACTATGATAAAGTTTCATATTTATTTCTTCCAATTAAAAGGATAAATTACAACAAACACGTATGCATACAAACACAATATGTTTTATTCATGACTTCATTATTTTTTCTTCTAAGTCAATTTCCTATGTGTTCCTTTCTTCGACCTGTCCACCTGTATCATGTGTAAAAATAGGGTTTGGGGTCAACAAAAGTTGGCGAGTGAATCTCATTTAAACATTTGAAAGAAAATAGTTATATAGGTTATTTAAATAAAAATGTGCATAAACCAAATATGAGTATACGCATATGTAAATCTAACCACATAATATCAATCAATGTACACACAAGCATGACAAACGATGAACAACGAGGTCAAGGCTCAATCAAACGGAGCGATCTAATGAGGCACGCGATGCTCAACTTGTATCCAACGAGGAACTTATGGGCCTAATGTGAATGATTGCATGCAACTGACAAAAATGTAAAAACACAATACAACAAATAACATTACAAAAACGTTGCGTAACACGACTGCTCACTTCGTACGAAGCTACTGCTTAGTGATTTAGCTCGTCTAATGCCTGTTCAGACAGTAAATTCAGTAAACGAGAGTTCAGGTACGAGATAGAAACAGTCCAGATTCATAATGGTTAACTATAGTCCAGTTAATGTCCGAATTTAGTCAGAAAGTCAGATATAAGTATACGTATATATTATTTGGATTATATAGTCCATCAAGTTTGTCATAGAATTCAAGTATGGGGGTGTAAACACCTCATTATATGATTCACCAAAGCACAAGGTTGCAATAACCCGGTTGGTCATGAATGTACAGAAAGTAAAATGCAAAAATGTTCAAGTGAGGCATGGAACCTAATTTTGGTAGCCCAAAGCTCTCAACATTCTCACTAGCTAGAACACTAATCCAATCCTATGAGAATGATGAACTATGTTAGCTTACAACACTTGGTACAAAAAAATAAAAGCAGAAGAAAAGTTATGAAATTGTAGAATGTTAATGAGTTAAACTCACTTAGAAGAATCTAAGATGATTCTGCCGAAAATCAAGAAATTTGAGAGTGAGAGTGTACGGAAGGTTGGAAATGATGAAGTGCGTCTGTATTTATAGGAAAAACAGCTACAAGCTTCACTTCATGCGAAGTAGGATCAACTCGCACAGGTGGGTTGGTTTTGGGCTGTTTTTACATAGTTTAGCTGGTGTTCGAGTATTTTAAACATACGAGAGTGATGTATAAGTATAATTGCACATAAAACTGAGTATTCGAGTATCCCAAGTATGAATTTCTTCATGCAATCACGTATTCAAGTGTATAACGTATGTTTTAAGTATGTAATGTCACACCCTGATCCGCAGCAGAAATGGTAGTCGGGGCATGATTGGGTTTTCATCAAAGCTCCTGACATTTACTATAATAAAGTTTCATATTTATTTCTTCCAATTAAAAGGATAAATTACAACAAACACGTATACATACAAGCACAATATGTTTTAAACACAGCATTCATGACTTCTTTATTTTTTCTTCCAAAGCAATTTCCTATGTGTTCCTTTCTTCGACCTGTCCACCTGTATCATGTGTAAAAATCGGGTTTTGGGTCAACAAAAGTTGGCGAGTGAATCTTATTTAAACATTTGAAAAAAATAGGTATATTGGTTATTTAAATAAAAATGTGCATAAACCAAATATGAGTATACACATATGTAAATCTAACCACATAATATCAATCAATGTACACACAAGCATGACAAATGATGAACAACGAGATCAAGACTCAATCAAACGGAGCCGATCTAATGAGGCACGCGATGCTCAACTTGTATCCAACGAGGAACTGATGGGCCTAACGTGAATGATTGCACGCAACTGACAAAAATGTAAACACACAATACAACAAATAACATTACATAACACGTTAGATCATATAATGGTAGTAGCACAAGTGTTTGAATAAACGAAATATGTAAACGACACATGATACACCCCAAAACATGAATAAAAAGGGGAATTTGTAAGGATTCACTCACCGTGGGTGCGTTTCCTTGGATTGACGACGTACGCGCACGAATTTGGATTTAACCACGATAGAAACTAACCTAAATAATAACGTAATAATTCGATAAATAAATAATTTTTTATTTGAGATTAACATTTCTATTAATGCTTTTTATTAGGTTTTAAGATTTATTTTTGTGGTATTTAATGTAATTTTTAAACCTAAAGAGTCTTATTTTAAGTATCTTTAAATGAAATTAATAAAGAAAAATAGTAATAGAAAAATTATGGGTCTTGTCAGACCTGACCGGTCTAACTGGTTTATGCGCGTGATTTTTTTTGGCAGCGTGTGAGGTTGACCTCCCGTATACGTGCACGCAGCTCTACCAACTAAGCTACGTGTCTAACTCGGAATTATCTCTGTTTTAATTATATTTATATACTATTTAGATTAATCAATAAATTTATTTATTTGAAAAAGTTTTTAGAAATCAGTGAACCGCTGCCTTAACCATGTCTCGAACCCGCGACCTTCAGTGTATTTTGCACCCAGCCCTACCAACTGGGCTGGGTGTCTAACCCGTTATTAGCTGGAATTATATTATACTTATAGACTTACTAAAAGGCGATCTAATTAAATTTAAAAAAAAGATTTTATCTTAGAAAACCGGTGATGATTAAGGCTCGAACCGGAACGTGTGTTTTATATTTGCACACAGTCCACCACTGGACTGTGTGTCTAACCCAGTTATAAACCCGTTTTTAATTATATTAGTATACTTTTTAAACTTCACCTTCCTCACACATAAGAATAGAATTCAAAACCCGACTGAAATTTCTTTTTAAATAGATTTGATTATTTCCTTTAAGAATCAAAACACACTTAAACAGAAAGTATTAAAAGGATATTGAGGATTATACCAACTTGGAGATATATCTCGGTTTTCCGGTGATGAATTCCGGCAAGTGCTGACGAGTTCCGGCGAACGTTTGAGCAGAAATATTTTAGATTTATTCGAGAGATCAAGAGGAATAAGCGAATGGAAATGAATTGAGATAATCTATTATTTATAGTCGATCATCGCTCAATCATAACTCTTCGACATTGATTCCAAAATCGGTTACAGTCGTTGGTCTTGATTATAGATTTGAAACCGTTTTACGAAATCGGTTATATATGATGTTGTAACCGAAATCGTTACTTGTTTTGATTGAGTTTGATTGTTAGTTTCCGGTTTGAATTTCAAAATTTACAGGTTAGCGTTTTAAACGCGTATAAGACTTGATGATTTCGGTTTTAAACACATGTGGTGTGTGTGGTCTAGTGGTGTTTTGGTGTGTGAGTTTGTGGGGAACCCGGGTTCGTAACCCGGTTGCCCCTTTTCCTTTATTTTCTTATATTTTTTAAACTTTTATTTATTGGTATTATTTTTATTCTTTTATTTATTTAATATATTAACTATCTAATTTATTTATTAACCATAAAAATTAACTAACACAATTTATAGAATGAATAATGCGTAACGAAACATTTAATAAATTTTTGAATTTTAAACAGAGCCGGTTTTTGGAACCCGTTTTATGACGAATGTTACAGTATCCCTTACTTTTAGAAATTTCGTCCTGAAATTTAAGTAGTAGATGTAACTGGGAAGAGATGCAGGTATTTCTCACACATTGAGTCTTCGTGTTCCCAAGTAAACTCAGGTCCTTGTTTTGACTCTCAACGTTCTCTGAAAAAATATGAATATCTCTTAACAGAAAAGAGAGGTATGATGTTTGGATTCTTACGTTTACATAACCAGAGGATTGTGAAGTTTTGAATTTTTTATTGAGGCGGTAACGTTCCTAGTAAGGACTGAATACCCTGCTACAGGAATCGCTTTTTGTTGCATGAGGTGAGAAGTGTTGATACACAGAGTTGATTGACTGGATACGATCTCATGCATAAGAGTTTTGAGAAAATCGATGCATCGAAAAGATGAAATCTTCAACCATGACGTTTATTTAAAATTTACACTACCTACACAGAACTTCTCATAACCGCCTGACAATGCCTTTGATCATTTGACAAGAATACTTATATATAGGAAGTACCAGCGGCGTGTCCACCAAGGGTCAAATTTTCATTAGCTTTGTCAGTAAGTTACGATTAGTTCTATGTGAATCGTCCTAAAATCTATAAAACATAAACAAACACAACAGCCAAAGCTTGAGTCTCAAATCTGGGGGATACATGACTGAATGATGACGGTACCTCTCTCGTGTGTTATGATGAAGTGATCAGTCTATGAAAAAAAATGAGACACGACCCAACTTCTTTAAATGATGAGACGAGGTTCGTCGTGATGTACGACGACATGAAATTTTAAATAGATGTATAGAGACATGAAATAAAACAATGATATTATTTAGCATTAAAATTTTTGGATACATAAGTTCCCAAATTGAAACAGGGGTATACAAGGATTGAGATTTAAAGAAAACATTGAGAATTAAACGGTTGGAGCAGAGTCTTGTCTCTTGATGATGGAAGGCTAGTTGGTCTGCTTGTTCGCACCGTTATTGACTTCAACTGGATTTGCGTTGATGTTGTAAGCTCTTCCTCTCGCTGGTGGAGGTGCTGGGTTTGCTTGATTTGCTTGGTTAACTAGGTTCGCTTGAGATTGGGCGTTAATGATGTTAACCAATCTAGGGCACGTGTTTCTAAAATGGGTAGAGTCACCACAATTAAAGCCAGCTCGAACATATAGAACTATGGGGTATTGAGGTTGTTGATAGGGTTGGATCATGTTTTGGGTAGGGGTTGAAGCTTGGTTTTGGGGAGTGCGACAAGTTTTGCTTAGATAACCATAACGCCCACAATTAGCACACAATCGACAGGGTATGATGGGTTGATGGTGGTAGAAACAGGTGTTGCTTTGAGGGTGAGGACCAATGTAAGGTTTCTTATTTGGGTATGCAGAGTTGGGTGCTACTTGAGTGATTGGGATAGCTTGGAGGGGTACGGCTTGTGGAGCTGATTGATTGCTTTGGGTGACAGTGAAATTTTTCCCATCTCGCTTTCTCTTGGTAGTGAGTTGGGAAGAGGATTCAGTTTGGGTTGGGTTTGAGGTTTCGGTTAGTGTTTTATCTTTCTTCCTCTCATTCTTGAAATCCCCATTCCTAATGTGGTTTTCGGTGAGCTCCGTAGCTAGCTCCATTGCTGCTTCCAAAGTTGCAGGTGTAGTACTCATCACAAGGTCCTGAATCTTTGAAGGAAGACCCCGAATGTAGTGCTCGATCAGACGATAGAGAGGGGTGAAAAAATTGGGAACCATTTGATTCAATTCGAGAACCTCTTGTTGTTGGTTATATGGTCTCCCTCTTTTGTTTCAAGAAGTAGAACTCATCCTCTAGTTTCTTAATTTCGCTTCTTGGGCAAAAGCATCTTGTCATTAGTTTTCGAAGTTCTTCCCAAGTTAGGGCTACTGCGGCTTCGACGCCTCTTCTACCTTTTTCGACATTCCACCAAGTTAATGCTACCCCAAATAGACGGCCAGTAGCATATCGAACTTTACGGTCTTTGGGACAATCACAATTGAGTAATGTACTCTCCATCTCTTCAAACCATCGAAGGAGAGCAGTGACCCCTTCAGTAACTTCGTACTTGTTTTGATTGAGTTTGATTGTTAGTTTCCGGTTTGAATTTCAAAATTTACAGGTTAGCGTTTTAAACGCGTATAAGACTTGATGATTTCGGTTTTAAACACATGTGGTGTGTGTGGTCTAGTGGTGTTTTGGTGTGTGAGTTTGTGGGGAACTCGGGTTCGTAACCCGGTTGCCCTTTTCCTTTATTTTCTTATATTTTTTTTAAACTTTTATTTATTGGTATTATTTTTATTCTTTTATTTATTTAATGTATTAACTATCTAATTTATTTATTAACCATAAAAATTAACTAACACAATTTATAGAATGAATAATGCGTAACGAAACATTTAATAAATTCTTGAATTTTAAACGGAGCGGGTTTTTAAAACACGTTTTACTACGAATGTTACATGTAACATGTGTAAGTATCAAATAAGTTTCCATTATGATCATAATCTCATAGTACAAGGGTTGAAAATGAAAGATACGAATACGATACAAGTTTCCAAAAATAGAAATATGATAACATTTTCTAAATAAGAAAAGTACAAGAATACAAGGCATAACAGCATCCCAGCCGACCCCCACCATCAACATCCCCGCCAGTCACCACTCTTTCTAACATAATTAGACCTGAAGCGAACCTTTAGTGTCTCATAGAATACACGATAACTAGTAAACAAACAAGATTACACTATAACTTTTGACTTCTGTATCCAAACAGAAAAAGAAAGATTCGATAACTTTTGAAAAATAATATTATCATCACAGCCTCTAAAGGGTATTTTGTCATTCCACATTTAAACATCTTAATGAAAACAAAATGATGACGGTGAAGGTGCCGTTTGTGTGAATATAGCTTTATCATAATCAGAACCGGACATCAGAAGATCACATTTTATCTATCCAACCATCAATGACAACATACATAATCTGTGTATGAGGGTTGTTGATTTTATTTGGAGGTAACACCCTCATAAAACCTCACTCTCCGGCCTCATCCTCAGTGATCCAAGTTCAGTAAACGTAACCCTATTTTTCCCACCTCAACATACTCTGCCACCATCACCACATGTTGCCACCACCACAAGCCAGCCACCATCACTTTCTGACGATAGATTGAAGCACAAAATCACATATCTGAGCAATATCAAAGCCCTAATCTTTCTTTATCTTTCTCCCTCTCTCTTGTCTCAATGGGGTTATGGATCTGGTTTGGAAATTGGGTATAAGAAGGTGAAATGTGTGGATCGATTCAAGTGGTGTTAAAAATGTAGAGGTGTGTTGGCGGTCGAGATTCAGGTTTAGATCTGCAATGATGTTGGTTGGGAGTTAGAGAGAGACGATTCAGATCTGTTGTGAGGGTTTAGAGAAAGAAACAGGTCAAATCTGGAACGGTGGCGGTGAGGGTCACTGGCGTGATGATGGTGGCGCTTGCTGTCGGTGTAGAGTTGGCGGAGATGGTGGCTGTTGGTGGTGATATGGTTATGGTGAAGAGAGAGAGAGTATAGAGAGAGAGATAGTTCAGATCTGTGATGGAGAAGAGACAGAGAGATGAGAGTGTATATATGTGTTATATATATTACTAAAATACCGTTGCTTTTATTTATAAAATTATTGAAATACCCTTTAAGTTAACGAATATTTTGGATGGAGTTAGAGGCGGGTAGCAAAATGGGAAAAATACAATAAACTATTGGAGTAAAATGACGGTTTTTAAATAATTGGGACAAAACCGTTAAAACAGCCAAATCAAAGGGAGCAAAACAAAAGTTTACTTTATTATTTTATAAGACTATGATTATCACCAAAAAACACAAAAACAAAAACCCATTTCGTGCGGGGAAAATGTTACCAACCAGTGTGTAGTAAAAGAAAATTAATAAGGGGTAATGACAATTTGACTTTTTTAAACGAACATTAACTATATATTATTAGTTAACTTAAAGTAGCCGACTTAGTAGAGGCAAAAACTTTCTAAAGATGAGATTTTAGATAGCTCCTCCTCCCCTCCACTGTTCCTCCACCGTCTCCTCCTCCACACCGCCGTCGTCTCCCCCTCCTCTGCAACTCCACATCGCCGCCGCTTCCTCCTCTGCAACTCCATAACGCCGTCGCCGCCTCCTCCTCCTCTGCTCCTCCACAGTGTCGGCTCCTTCACTGCTCCAGTGACATAACTCATATCAAGATCATCTATTTTCTTCGAGGTTCAACTCCATTGCTTCCATGGATGATGCTTCAATCTATTCTTTCCCTGTTTGCCACAAGAAATTCTCAGTCCATATAAAGCAGGTTCAGATCTTTAATTCAATAATCAGAAAACCTGCAACTACTTGAAAAACTCTCAAACACAACTCTAATCAACTCAAGAAGCAAATCGAAATACTAAACATAAGCAAAGTTTCTCCAATGACAAACCACCACCTCAGATGATGTTATCAAATGATCACATTGTTCCAGACTAACATTAAGATATTTAAACAGAAGGAAAGAATGACAATTTATTTCCAACCGGGCAGTTGAGATTTCAGTATTGGTTTATGAAGCTCGTTATTAAAAGTTGCACGCCAGGTGTTCGATAAAATGTCTAGAAGAAAAACCATTTATTTTAAGGCTGGATATCAGTTGTTTACTACAACTGGTTGAATATGAGTTGTTTCAAATAGTTTCCGTTGGATTTGGAACACCAAAAAATAGATTAAGATTTATTTTCTTTTTCTTTTTCGTTTTGGAAGCCCGCAATGGATTGAGTGTGGTGTTCTTTAAAGGGGGGGGGGGGGGTGGGGCAACTTGTCGTTGCCCACGCTAACCCATTAGTTTTCGCCATTTATTTTCCAAGCTTAGCGCCAATTATCCTTAAACTTCGTTTGTATTTTGAATAGTTGATGCCCGGGTCTAGAGTGGGGGGTTTGTCTGGGGCTTTAACTGTTTGTGGGGCTCCATCCGAGGAGGGGGGTGTTGGTTCCTCAAGGGGTGTCTGGTTGTGTCCTTTTAAGGGCTTTCATTGTTGCCCCGATGGACAGGCAGGGGCCAAGGGGTTCCCGAGGTTGGTGGCCCATATCAAGCGGCTTCATTTGTCTTCAGATGACAAAAAGTGGGCCATGCGCGATGCTGTATCCGCGAATTTAGATTTATTTGTTTCGGTTGGTGAGGCTCTTAAGGTTTCATGCCAATGGTTATGTGGGGAGTGTATGTGTTTACATGCTCTCAGTCGGGGGTGCCATCATGCAGATGGGGTGACACGATTCAAGTTGGTTAGGGGAAATGCGGAGGAGTTTGTTGTTGGGATTCCTACGCCGAATGTTGGAAAGGAGATTGTTTCTTTTGAAGGTATGGGGGTGGACGTGGGTCTGCTTGATCGTGTCTTCTCCCTTCCTATCAAAACAGTTAAGAGCATCCCCCATAGTTGTCGCATGGCCTTTTCCCAGGCTTTAACGACATCTCTATGCAAGGTGGTGGCTGCGCCAGAGTCTGTTGAGGCGTGGGTGAGACTGTTGTTGTTGCCACGTTGCACGTTGCGGGTTTTCAGGCCTTCTAATCGTTAGGAGCGCAGGTCGGGGAACAGGAAGTCCTTACAATGTCTTAGTATTCAACGGGCCCTGGCAGCGTGGGGTAATGGGGATGGTTTTGCTGAACTCATCCTATCACTTTTTGCCCAACCATCAGAGGTTGTAATTCTAGGGTGAGCACCAACGTTAAACAATGTTTACGGAAAGTTGCAGATGGCCATTTCACTGCGGTGGTTAAAGTTTTATGTTCTTCGGGGGTTGCACCGTTTTGTGAGGATACTATGAAAGCATTGGTGGCTAAACATCCTGTCCTACCTCCTCCGGCTATGCCTGAGTCCTTACTATCGGAGCCACCCCTTACTGTGGATGTTGATAACGTCCTTGGGTGCATTAAATCTTTCCCCAAAGGGACCTCTTGTGGGAGGGATGGGTTGAGGGCTCAACACATTTTGGATGCTCTTTGTGGGGAGGGGTCGGTGATCGCATGCGGGGTGCTTAGGGCCATTTCTGAGGTAGTCAACTTGTGCTTGTGGGGGAGGTGCCCTAGGGTCTTGTCAAAGTTTGTTGCTTCTGCACCCCTCACGCCTTTACTTAAACCGGACAACGGGATTAGGCCTATTGGCGTGGGCGCAATTTGGAGGAAGTTAGTTTCTAAGGCGGCTATGAGGGGGGTTGGGAAAGAGATGGCTAAATATCTCGGTGATTTTCAATTTGGGGTGGGTATTCCTAGCGGGGCGGAGGCTGTGCTCCATAGTGCGAACAGGTTTTTAAATGTGTTCCACTCGGATGGGTCGTTAGCCATGATTACTGTTGATTTCTCTAATGCTTTCAACTTAGTGGATAGAACCGCCCTTTTGTCAGAAGTTCGAACCCGATGCCCCTCCATTTCCTTATGGTGTATTTTCTATATGGACAGCCGGCTAGATTATATGGGGTTCAGCAGGGAGACCCCTTGGGGCCTCTTCTCTTTGCCTTAGTTTTGCATCCCCTCATTCATCAAATACGAGATAGATGCAAGCTACTTTTCCATGCTTGGTACTTGGATGATGGTATAATTATAGGTGATGCTAAAGAGGTGGCTAAAGCCTTAGAAATCATCAGGTTTTTGGGGCCATGTTTGGGGCTTCAACTTAACGTTAAGAAAACAAAAGTTTTTTGGCCATCGTGCAATGGAGTTAAGAAGCAAAAGGGTTTGTTTCCTAGTGGGATTGGGAGGCCGGTGTCGGGTGTCAAACTCCTCGGGGGCGCTGTTAGTCGCGATGTGGGTTTCATCAGTAGGTTGGCCGTGAAAAGGGCATCTTGTGCAGTGGATCTGATGAGCTATCTTCCACATCTGCGGGACCCTCCATGCGAGCTTCTCTTGCTGCGCACTTGCATGGGTGTTGCTGAGTTGTTGTTTGGCCTCAGAACGTGCCAACCCACATTTGTTGGGGAGGCTGTTTCGGTTTTTGACAAAGGCCTTCGGAGAGCTATCGAGGATATCGTGGTTTGCGGGGGTCCGTTTTTTTTGGGGATCTTCAATGGAGGCTTGCATCCCTCCCGACCCGTTTTGGGGGTTTGGGTTTATGTTCGGCTGAGGATGTATCCACGTATGCTTTTGTGGCCTCGAGGGTGCAATCTTGGAGTTTACAGGACCACATTCTTCGAGACTGTGGTATTGTTGGGTTAGATTCTGATTATGTGTGCGCGTTGGATTGCATGCACATGTCCCTTCCGGATTTTGATCTTGGTGGTTTCTCTAATAAGGACACCGCCCCCCCTAAAGCCCAGAATGCTTTGGCGAGTGCCCTATTTAGTAGAACTGTCCAGTGTTTGGGAGAGAAGTTTAGTCTACCCCCTCGTCAGAAAGCTGTGTTTGATTGTCTCCGGGCACCTCATTCTCAGGATTTTCTGACAGTTATCCCCATTGAAGGACTAGGCCAACACATGTCAGCAGTGGAATACCGGGCAATTCTTAAGTACCGGCTAATGATCCCTCTGTTTCCGGTTGATGAGCCCTGCCCAGTTTGTCGCAAGGCTTGTTTAGATACTTTCGGCGAACATGCGGTCCATTGTAAGGAGTTACCTGGTTTTAAATACCGACATGATTTGGTAAGGGATATTCTCTATGATGTTCTAAAGCGGACAGGGATTTCGGCGAAAAAGGAGGCTCCGGTGAACTTTCTGACGGATCCGCTCGACGGGAGGTCTACTCTTCGGCCAGCTGATATTCTTGTGTTTGGGTGGGCTAGGGGAAAACACGCTTGTGTGGACCTTACAGGAGTGTCCCCTCTTGTTGGACTCAGGGATAATGAGTTTGTTGCTGGCCAGGCTGCGTTAAAGGCGGAATCAGGCAAGGTCGCTAAACACGAGAAGGCTTGTTTAGAGAATCAACACGTGTTTATCCCATTCGCTTTTAATACATTTGGGTCCCTAGCCCCAGAGGTTGTGGAATTTCTAAACAGGGTCCAACAGGTTGTGAATAGTAATCTTTCAACCTTTAAGGGCCGTTTCGTCTTTAGTAGGATTGGTTTTGCAATTCAAAAGGGGGTTGTGGCGCAACTTGTTGCCCGTTTACCTGCCACTTGTTTGTAATTTGTTACTTTGGTATATAATATAAATATAACATCCTAAAAAAAATAAAATTAGATTTAAATCTAGATAAACTGAGTAATTTAGGATTTGATGTAAAGTAGGAGAAATATTTGTCATTAGAAAAGAAACTATTTATTATTATTATTAAGAAAAGATATTTTTACATCAAAATTTAAACAAATTTCTATTCGATCATTTTCCATTTATTAATATTTGTTTTTTGTTTCTTCCAAGTAGATAATTGATTTTACATTTTATTTTTAACTTGTCTTTATCTCAACTGATGTCTATAAATAATTTAAATTTTATTTTAAATATAAATCATCATCATACTCAGTAAATTTCACGAATAGCAAAACTAAGATAGTGTCTAAGAAGGGTAAGATGTAGACAGCCTGACCTCTATCCTGTTAGAACAGAGAGTCTGTTTCCAATGAGACCCCCGACTCAATAGTAGTTTTGAAGGTCCACTTGCGGATGGTGTTAAACCAGTTCCTTGTTCATGTGACACACACAAGTGCGGAATCCAAGTGTGCATGCAACCAAAGCAAAGTAAAGAACACGATGTAACCAAAGATTCACTATCTTGATTAATGATTGAGAACAAGTACAAACATATACACACAATGCTCGTATGTGTCTTCGTCTTCAGAGATAACAATCTCTCTGGTCAGTCTAGCTAGCTTTCACGCACAAGTCCTCTAGTTCTGTAGACAAACCTCAACTAAGAGGTACATGTCTGCTTATATAATATCTGTTTAGTTTCGTACGAAATACGAGTCTAGACATACTGAACACACTATTTCACACGAGTCACAACTCCAAGATTTGGTAGTACGAAATGCTTATTTCGTACGAAACAAGTAACACATTAGTTACTCATATTTCGTACGAATCATGTGATTCGTACGAAAACTCTGACTCGCACATAATCCATTTTACTGGAGAACGTGTGTAGACTTGACGTTTCCAAGATTCATCAGTATGCACACATGCAACTGATTAACACAGACAAGCTAAGATGTCATACTAGATCAAGATAGAAGGATATCTCGATCTATTCGACACGACCAAACCTATACAGACACCTGAGCAAAGACCGTACAATTACCACTGTAATTAAGAACAAGCGACAGACACAAAACTATTTCAACAAACTCCCCCTTGGATGTTGCTTGGTCTTCGGTCTTCGTTCTTCAGAATTTGGTCTTCACATAGAATGGTTTGGTGTATCAACAAACTCCCCCTGAAGATCTGCTATCCATTGATAGATCTGCTATCTAATGATTAGTGCATCAGGTCTTCGAACTTCTAAGAAATTTCAAATCTTTCTTGTTTCCTCTTCTGACTTGTCAGATTTCTTCGTTGCTGGTCTTTGTTTATGTTCTTTTGTATCAATCTGTACTCATAGACAAATATAATTAGAACACAAATTTCTCAGGGAATACACACGAAAGACTTATCATAAAATCTTCGTATGATTGTATTCCCTGAACGAGATACACACACTCGTTATGAATTCCAGCAGCAGATTTGAGAAAAACAAGTTACCAAGTCAAATCAAATGACTAGGTTCATCCGTTATGAGATACACACACTCAAACGAATTTTAGATTTTGAATTTCTTTGATGGATTACTTGTTGCAAGATATTACTTTATGAAGTTGCAATATCAAACCAATGGTTTTCTGGCGTATCTTGGTAGAAATTCTCGAGTATCAACTTTGGCTAACTTTCAAAAAGTAATTACATAAGCAGCTAAGTAAACTAGACTTAAAGACTAAATATACAGATAAACTATACATCTATTTAACAATCTTTTTCGAGTTTCAAGGTAAAGGAATCATACCAGCATTATAATCTTTGTCAAAGACGTTATTAGGTTTTCAAAATTAAACAGATAAGTATTCAACCATGATATCGATATTGTTGTCCACGTAAGCTCAGACTTATCAGATGTAATCATGATTAGGAGATATGATTAAGATATGGATTTATACTTACTAGCCGGTGTTCAACCACATCACGACACATTCCCGTATCAAGATATGCACGAGAGAAAATCTTACCGGTGAGTATGCTGCTTTATCATCTGTTTTGACGTATATGAATGATGTGAGATACTCACTTATTTTTTATTGAAAACAAGCCCTTTGTGATTTAATCACTTATTGATGAGGAACTTGATTTTCAAATGATGGGCACAGGAGTAAGTCCGTGAACAGGTTAGTACCATCGTACCGACAAAGAGACGAACTTAGCTCCCGCATAAAGCTGTGATATTTTATCACTTATTTTGGGGATGTGATATTTTTATCACTTATTTGATGGTCGTATGCTGTATGTACACGTATGTATGATATCATGGAAGTTCTAGACTTGCACCACCGTTATTTTTCGGCAAAAGATTCAACCATGATACCCAGATAATAAGTCAGCATAAAGACCGTATATCTCAGAACCTCGACACTCTATCAAACGAAATTTCGGTACCAAGACCATATGCCAATGAATGGTTCCCACATGGCGTTCTGTCTGTTAGGTTTATATCAACCTGCACATTTTAGTCTGATTGTGAGCCTACCGATACATCATAAGTAAAGCTACTTATAAATCTTCTTTCTATGCTTTTAACCATAACTGACAGATTTACCGGTGAATTTCATCATCTTCAGTTTATACAAGAAACTCATTTCTGATTTTTCTATTGTTTTTGTGTTTTTCTGAAAATTTCTCCCCCTTAAACAAAGAAGGTAAATAAAAGACATATTTTTGTATTTCCTTGAAATTTACTCCCCCAAAAATATAAATTTAAAAATCTTTTTGTAATTTTAGATTTTTAGAAAAGTATTTACAAAAATAGTTAGCCATAGTTGAGTTACTCGAGTTTCACCTTGATCCCATTGACCAAAAGTAGATAATCAAAACGTGATTTATCAAAGGCTTTGGTAAAAAGGTCGGCACGTTGGTGATCTGTGTGGATTTTAACAACATCAATAAGTCTCTTTTCATAACAATCTCGTATGAAATGATATTTAATCTCAATGTGTTTTGTTTTTGAATATTGTACAGGATTCCGAGTGATCTGTAACGCAGCTTCATTATCAATAAAAATAGGAGTAGTAAGAAATTCAAAACCGTAGTCGCGCATTTGCTTTTTAATCCATAGAACTTGAGAGCAGCAACTAGAAGCTAAAATATACTCAGCCTCACATGTTGATGTAGCTACACAAGTCTGCTTTTTGCATTGCCATGTGACTAGGCGATTTCCCAAGAACTGACATCCCGCTGTTGTTGACTTTGCATCAATTTTGCATCCGCCATGATCAGAATCACTGAATGCTGTCAGATCAAAGTTATCTTCCTTAGGGTACCATAGACCAGTGTCAGGGCGACCCTTTAGATAACGAAAGATCCTTTTCACAGCCATCAAGTGAGAAACCTTCGGACTAGACTGATAGCGTGCGAGAAGGCATGTTAGGTACATTATGTCGGGTCTTGAAGCAGTAAGATACATGGGAGATCCGCTCATAGCACGATAGAGAGATGGTTCTACATGTTTACCCATTCCGTCTGGAGTAATCCCATGATTTTGAGCTAATGGAGTTCCCAAAGGCTTTGAGTCATCCATCTGAAATTGCTTGAGAATATCTTCGACATACTTGGTTTGATGGATAAAAATCCTTCCTTTGATTGCTGAACCTGCAAACCTAGAAAGAAAGTCATTTCTCCCATTGCGCTCATCTTGAACTTCTCCTGCATAACCTGTTCGAATTCTTTGCACATTCGAGTGTTAGTAGACCCAAATATAATATCATCAACATAAACCTGTACTAGCAGCAAGTCCTTGTCCTGTTCCTTGATGAAGAGAGTACAGTCGATCAAGCCTCGTCGAAAACCATTCTTCAACAGATAGGTAGACAACGTTTCATACCAAGCCTCGGAGCTTGATGAAGACCATATAATGCCTTGTTGAGAAGCCAAACCTTGTCAGGATGGAGTGGATCTTCAAAACCTGGTGGTTGCTCAACATATACTTCCTCTTCTACCACACTATGAAGAAATGCACTCTTCACATCCATATGATAAATGGTGAACTTCTTGAAGGACGCATAAGCCAAAAAGCTTCTTATGGCCTCAAGTCGTTCAACCGGTGCATAAACTTCATTGTAATCAATGCCTTCGACCTGATTAAAACCTTGAACAACGAATCGCGCTTTGTTTCTCACAACAACACCTCGGTCATCCTTCTTGCATTTGTACACCCATCGTGTACCAATCTTCTTGTAGATGCCTGGTTTCCGAATACAATCCAGCATTCTGGTTGTTTCGAAGCTGATTACGAGTCTGCACACCACTCTGGACATCTCCAATAATATTCTGCTGAGGATGGATATTATGAATATGAGTTTCTGGCACATCAGGAACTCGAGAATTGATATCCAAATTGTTGATATTCAGATCAACAGTTACATCGAGAGCTGGATTTGATGACGTTGTAGATGCCCGACCTTCAGTCGTTCCTTGAGGTTGACTATTTGATGTATCATTTGAAAATCCAGGAACCGCACCAGAGGCAGCTTCATTTGCATCATGAAACTCATCGTCTTCTGATGAAACATTATAATCCGCAGCGTCTTCGAATTCCTCATTTTGAACAAGATTGTTAACCGAAGTCGACACTTGAGGGTTAACAATAATTGGTCGAACTAATGACGAGTCTACTGCAGTATCACTTTCCAAAAGCATCTGAGCAGCAGCTGTTGCATCATCAAAAGTTGGCAGATTAAAGGAGTCAAATAGCCCATCGTAGTCAAACATCCAAGGAGCACCCAGAGCTCTAACAGCTTCTGTATATCTCTGAACCTTGACTTCACCCAATTCTTCAATCTTATTCGAAGACAAATTCCACACCCAAAAATTTGGAGTAGCATATCCAAGAAAGAAACCTTCGATAGCCTTGGGACCAAACTTTCCATGTGGGTTGATCATAGTGCTTGGAGCTCCAAAAGGTTATAAGAAAGAAACATCCGGTTTCCTTTTATGTAACAACTCAAAGCATGTCTTCCCATGTCTCTTCACCGTTAGAACTCTATTCATCGTGTAGCACGTAGTAGCAACAGCTTCTCCCCAAAATTGAACAGGAAGTTCTGATTCTACTAACATGGTTCTTGCAATTTCAATAAGAGTTCTATTCTTCCTCTCAGCGACGCCATTTTGTTGTGGAGTGTATCGAGAACTGTACTCATACAGAATACCCTTTGAGGAACAGTACTCATCCATAACTTGATTCTTAAATTCCGTGCCATTGTCGCTTCTGATTCTCCCTACCTTCAGATTGTACAAATTTTCCAACAGAGTCAGGAGATTCTTGAGGATAGTAGGAACTTCACTCTTGTGTGCCAACATGTTTACCCATGAGAATCTGGAATAGTCATCAGTAACTACCAGACAATAAGAATCACCAAAGGTTGTCTTGTGTTTCATAGGTCCAAAGAGGTCCATATGAAGACGTTCCAGTGGCATATTCACAGTGTTGATCTTCTTCACGGGATGGGACTTTCTCACTTGCTTCCCTTTCTGGCATGATACACAAACATCTTGAAGATGAAAATTCTTCACTGGTACACCATTCACTAGATTGTTCTTCACCAAATAGTTCATTTTCCTCAGGTGAATGTGTCCCATACGTCTGTGCCAGGAGATTGATTCCTTCTCGGTGGCTTTAGAGACAAAACATGTGACTTGTGCAGATGTTGTAATAGCTTGGCTCATATCAAGAATATACAAATCATTAATTCTTGGAGCCGACAGGAGAATCCATTCCTTCGGGATCTTGAATCCAGGCTTCAGCACATAACATCCGGCATCATCAAAATGTACCGTGAACTTCTTGTCGCAGATTTGAGAAACGCTAAGAAGATTGTGATCAATTTGCCGCACATAATTGATCTTGTCGAAGCTCACAACACCATTGGAGACCATTCCTTCTCCAGTGATGTATCCGCCTTTGTCACCAGCAAAAGCAACATAACCACCCCTAATACTTTTCACATCATATAGGAGCCGCAAGTTGCCCGTCATGTGTCTTGATGCTCCACTGTCAACAATCCAATGACTGTTTACAGTTCCTCCTAGAACACCCTCCACATTCCATAAACAAGATTAGTTTGAGATGGGGACCCAAGCCTTAGTGGTCTTGGGTCGTCCCTTATCATCGAGAAATGTAATCTCAATTTCTTGATGATTAACAAACTGAGAAACTCCTTTTGAACCATTACCGGTCTTCTGTTTCCAAGATCCTTGTTTTTTACCAGATTTACTATTATTTACAGTTTTAACAATGTCTGGTTTTATTGACTTTGAAGATCTTTGATCCTTTTTCGAAGAATCCGATTTTAAGGCTTTCTCAACTGCTTTTACTTGTTTACGTTTTTGTTTCTCTTTTTGATCTTTAATAATTCGTTTATCTTGTGTTGGAGAAACATATTTACGTTTGCAAGTTGGTTCATGAGGGGTTTTCTCTATATATCTTGATTTGGATGGATTTTGACAATCCTTTATAATGTGGCCAAATTCTCCACATTTGAAACATGTTCTCCTTTCAACAAAACTAGGAGATCGTGTTTCTCTGCTTGATGTTGAATTTGTGGATCCTGAGGTACTGGGTTCATTTTCATTACATCCATCAGTGCGTTGGGTGTAATTGTTTTTACTATTTCTTTTCAAAATCTTAACTTTCTTTACAAAATCAACATGAGATTTTCCTTGAAAAGTTTCGACTTTATCGGTACCTTTAGAACTTACAAATTTAACAGTTTTAGCCTTTTTCTGGTAACGAGAGCCTTTTGCTTCAACCTTCGGTTGAGAAGTTGTGGGCTTTTCAACTCACTTCCATTCTTTTTCTTTTGAAGTGGATAATGGTTTTAATTTGGTTGACTTTTTCTTCTCTAAAGGTTTGGTTGTTGACTTTTCAAAAACCTGATCTATAGAGATTAGATTTACATTTTAATTGGAAAATCTTTGTTTGAATAGATTTTCTTATCTCCAACCAAGGTATACAACACATTATCTACTTCTTGTGTAGACACACTTGTCTTCACAGATTTCTTAGGAGCAGTATCTTGATTCTCAACAGATTGAGTACTAGGAGTAGTAGACAATTCTACTATTTTTCTTTCATCAAGAGGCTGATCCTGATCATCATTTCTTGATTCATCATCTGATGTATCATCCTCTTCTTCATCAGATTATGAACTTTCTGGCTTGCTTGGTTCTTGAGAGGAATTGCCTAGTTTGAACCCTAACCCTGCTGCGAATTCCTCAGGATTCAAAGGTACAGAGGGTTCAAAACGAGGCATCTCCGCTTCATCAGGCATTTTGGTATAGTTGTGTTTCATTGGGGGTGGACACGAATTATACCCTATGCATTGAGCATCTCCTTTCAGTTTTTGAACTTCAATGATATGATCAAGCACATATTGGGAGTTAGAATAACTTTCCAATTTGCGTTTGATCGAATCATATTCGCATTTGGCGATGGCTAACTCTTTCTTTGTTTCTTCTAGGAGATTAATGTAGTTATTAATTCCTGTCTGTTTATTCAAAACTGTTTTTGTCAATTCAGAAACACTTTTCTTAAGGGTTTCTATTACAGATTTGAATTCTTTTTCATTTCTAGTTAGCGCCAAGTTCGCCTCTTTGCATTTTGATAGTTCAACAACTAAATTCTGATTATGACTGTTGACGCTTTCATATTTTATTTTCAACTCAACACAGTCATTGCAAACAGTAGGAGGGTCAGAATTTGCCTGTTTTGAAGAACCTTCAACATTTGCCATAAAGGCGGTGTGATGAGGAAAAACTGCATCATCTGTAGAGAGTGCCTCTGTCTTTTTTACTGCAGCTTCTGCATTCCTCGTCATACTTACGTTTACACTCTTCAACATCTCAACTTCACTCAACAACTCTTCAGCCTCAGCTTCACTTCCTTTCTTCACATCAGAATCAGATCCATAACCATCTGAACTTGAACATTCTTCATCAGAACTACCAGCATCCCCAGATGTATCATCATTATTTGGAGTGTTGATGCTGTTATCATGCTTGATTGGATCCACGATCCTTGCGTAGCATGCAGTTCTTTCGTTGTTCTCTATTCCCAACTGTACTGACCAATCGCATCCTTTATCAGACTGAACTATGATAGCTCTGTGCGTGTTTGAGGATCCTTATTGATTGGTGTTGTTAGAGTTGCCAACAACTACTATTCTTCTTTCGTTGTTGTACTGTGCTGTGTTGGATGGTTGAGAATGATTTCGAAAGGGGTTGTGATTTCCTTCCTTGCTGGGTCTTGTGCATTCCCGCTTGAAGAGACCTCTTTCTCCACAGTTAAAGCAAGTAACGGCGGTTTTGTCAAAGCCGTATTTTGTATCCTTCTTGCTTTCCAAACTGGTTCTATCCGTTCTTCTCATATAATCCTTTGCTCTTCACATAGCACTTGCAAATGCCCACTTGATGTCCATCAGCTCCATTTCATCTCGGTCAATTTGCTCGTAGTCTTCGTTTGTCAAATTGATGTTCCCTATTTGACCTGCAATTAAACCACAATATGCACTGACCATGGTATTTAGAAGTTCTGCATGTTCCTGTGCAACTTCTACGTTAATTTTGGAGAGATTTGACGTGTCAAGTTTGACAGTGTTGGGATTTGCCGATTGACTGTTGTTTCCATAGAAAGCTTGTTAAGGAGCTTGTTGTGGAGCTTTATGCGCTAAATCCCTTGGCTGTGGAAGGAAGGCTTTCGGATCAAAAGTCTATCCATAGGCTTGATCACTCGAACCTGTAGATTGACTTGATTGGACAGGCTGGGGTAGGAAAGGGTTCACGTTTGACACAAACACGGTTTGCAGCTTCGGTTGTTGACTTGAGCTTGTACCTGTATTTATACTTCCAAAGTACATCTCAGGGTTTTGTGGAGCAGAGACTCGTTGTGCCTTCCGGAGTTCTTCTTCATTCTTGTTCTCCAGTTTCTGCACAAATTCATAAATACTTATTGAGTCCAAAACACCTGTATGTTTTAATAGATCAATAAATTGACCCCATTTTGGAGGTAAAGCATCAGCAAATCGCATCACAATTTCTTGTGGTGCTGCTAACACTTTATATGAGTACATCTCGCTGAGAAGATGATAAAACCGAGTGGTCATATCATTCAAGGTTTCATTCTCCATGAACATAAAACCTTCAAACTCTTTCTTGAGCAGATCATGCCGAATCTTCCTGGTAGCAGCGTTACCTTCACCTCTTGCTTCCAAAGTGTCCCACAAATTTTTCGTTGTAGTACAATACACAAACTGATGATGTCTTTATGCAGAGCTTGTGTGAGGATGACAAATGCCTTTTTCTCAAGATCGTAAGCTTTCTTGTCACTTTCGACTAGATTGGCCAATGAGGTTGGATTTGATCCAGCTTCTTCAAGTGCTTCATTGTAGGGGGTAGTGAAACACGTCCACAATTCTGTGTTCTGTCCAAGAACGTATGTATGAAAACGACTCTTCCAGGAAGGATAATCGTTCATATGATTTAGCTTGGGCGGACGGTTGTTACTCCCTGTTTCATTTTCGCTCATTAACAGAGTTTGGATGCTTTGATTTTGATTCGCAACACACACCCATTGATTTGCAGAGATCATTGCTGTATGTTGAGGCATCAAAGATTTTACCCATGATGTTGAGTTTTGCGAAGACTCCTGATTTGAGCTTGAACAACTCCAATCCCACGGGTTAGAACTCATTATATTTTCTTGTTTAATGAAAATTTAAAGGTTTTAAAAATTCAAAATTATAATTACCGATTAAAAATTCATAGGTTCTGAAAGTATGACAAATTCTTAAAATCACAAAGCTTTGAAAAACGCGAAAAACAAACAATTCTGTTTCGTGCGAGACACCTGTTTCGTGCGAAACACTGATGTTTCGTGCGAAATGGTTGTTTCGTGCGTGACAAGATGATTCGCACGAAATAGTTCAGTCGCACCAAATGTTTAGTTCAGCGTTTTTCGGAGGAATATTTTCAGAAATGGTTTGGTGAGAAATTTCCTTTCTTGTGTACACCTGCTTTTTCGAAATTACCCGTTGTCTTACCCACTTTTAGTTAAAACACAGATTTTTAACAGTCCACAGTCCAAGTCCAGATCCAAGTCAGAAAATGTCAAACCTACCAAACTAATCAGATTCAAATTTTTGCAGATTTCTTCTTCAAGGGTGTTCTTCAGAAAAATTTTACCATAAAATTTTCTGTATGCAACAGATTTTAACCAGGTTTTAAGTTAGTTAACTATCCAAAACTTATGTTTTCTGCTGGAGGCTCAAGAACACTTCAGAAATCTTCAAACGAGCTCAGACACAACTAAGCCCGATTTTGAACAAGGAAAGAGCCAAAGCTCTGATACCACTTGAAGGTCCACCTGCGGATGGTGTTAAACCAGTTCCTTGTTCATGTGACACATACACAAGTGCGGAATCCAAGTGTGCATGCAACCAAAGCAAAGTAAAGAACACGGGGTAACCAAAGATTCACTATCTTGATTAATGATTGAGAACAAGTACAAACATATACACACAATGCTCGTAAGACTCAAACAAACTTGCTGTGTTCTTGTGTCTTCATCTTCAGAGATAACAATCTCTCTGGTCAGTCTAGCTAGCTTTCACGCGCAAGTCCTCTAGTTCTGTAGACAACCCTCAACTAAGAGATACATGTCTGCTTATATAGTGTCTGTCTAATTTCGTACGAAATACGAGTTTAGACATACTGAACACACTATTTCACACGAGTCACAACTCCAAGATTTGGTACGAGACACTGTTTCGTACGAAATTCTTATTTCGTACGAAACAAGTAACACATTAGTTACTCATATTTCGTACGAATCATGTGATTCGTACGAAAACTCTGACTCGCACAGAATCCATTTTACTGGAGAACGTGTGTAGACTTGACGTTTCCAAGATTCATCAGTATGCACACATGCAACTGATTAACACAGACAAGCTAAGATGTCATACTAGATCAAGATAGAAGGATATCTTGATCTATTCGACACGACCAAACCTATACAAACACTTAAGCAAAGACCGTACAATTACCACTGTAATTAAGAACAAGCGACAGACACAAAACTGTATCAACAAGTTTTGCATTAAGCCTTGGACATAAGATACATAACACTTAGCAATCTAGACAATGGACAAAGACCGATTGGTGCATGTACCCCCTTGTCTTTCGGCTATCAACACCACTACATGATGCATGATTAACCGTTCGCCGCTTTTAATGTTATTTTTACGAAATTGGAAAAAAATGTTAAAATTAGTGCAATTTCACTTTTGCCAAATAAGCCCCCACGTATATATACATTAAACCACAATATACATATTTATCTCAATTGATGTTTATAAATAATTTAAATTTTATTTTAAAGTTAAATACATATACCAGAAAAAAAAATTGGACGACAAATTTCTTTTAAGTCTTGAACTCAAGATTTCTTTCTTCGAAATCTAAGTGTTTTAAAGGCTATACCTTTGCTAATAGACCACCTCGTTTAACATTTTTATTTATATAATCATCTTTCCTTTTATAGCTATTTAGTAACATAATTATTAGTTATGAAACTTAAAGTAATATAAATATTATTAATTAAATAGAAATTTAAGATATTACATGCCTTGTGTTTCTGGACCAAATTCGAGACGGTGGGGTTGTTGGATAGGAACTTGTTGATTCCAATCAGTGAATGTCAAATTCTGGTGTAGTTGTAGGAATAACAATTCGATGTATCAATTTGGAAAAGGTTATTGGGATTTGAGTTGAGGTGTTTCGATTGAAAAAGTTTTTTTTATACCAATTTAATATAAATTAATTTTTGTTTCGAATTAAACTCAAGACCTCTTATTAAAAAACAAAATTCTTTATCAAGTGAGTTAGCCTCGCATTTACATATCTATTGAATAAGTTGTCAAAACTACTGATTCGACAACTTTTTTTTACTTTTTTTTTACAGATGTGTTTATAATATTTTCATATATGGTTGTGCAAAAAATTTTTGGCCCAACTCGCGCGAGAAGAAAAAGTCCTCACGGTTCTCACAACTCATAATGGTTCTCATTTGAACCGAGCCCTATATATATATATATATACCCCATTGTCTTTCGGCTATCAACACCACTACATGATGCATGATTAACCGTCCGCCGCTTTTAATGTTATTTTTACGAAATTGGAAAAAAAAATGTTACAATTAGTGCAATTTCACTTTTGCCCCATAAGCCCCCCACGTATATATACATTAAACCACAATATACATATTTATCTCAATTGATGTTTATAAATAATTTAAATTTTATTTTAAAGTTAAATACATATACCAGAAAAAAAAAATTGGACGACAAATTTCTTTTAAGTCTTGAACTCAAGATTTCTTTCTTCTAAATCTAAGTGTTTTAAAGGCTATACCTTTGCTAATAGACCACCTCGTTTAACATTTTTATTTATATAATCATCTTTCCTTTTATAGCTATTTAGTAACATAATTATTAGTTATGAAACTTAAAGTAATATAAATATTATTAATTAAATAGAAATTTAAGATATTACATGCCTTATGTTTCTGGACCAAATTCGAGACGGTGGGGTTGTTGGATAGGAACTTGATGATTCCAATCAGTGAATGTCAAATTCTGGTGTAGTTGTAGGAATAACAATTCGATGTATCAATTTGGAAAAGGTTATTGGGATTTGAGTTGAGGTGTTTCGATTGAAAAAGTTTTTTTTATAACAATTTAATATAAATTAATTTTTTTTCGAATTAAACTCAAGACCTCTTATTAAAAAACAAAATTCTTTATCAAGTGATTTAGCCTCGCATTTACATATCTATTGAATAAGTTGTCAAAACTACTGATTCGACAACTTTTTTTACTTTTTTTTACAGATGTATTTATAATATTTTCATATATGGTTGTGCAAAAAAATTTTGGCCCAACTCGCGCGAGAAGAAAAAGTCCTCACGGTTCTCACAACTCATAATGGTTCTCATTTGAACCGAGCCCTATATATATATATATAAGGAAGGGATCCTAAAAGAAGTCCACCCTATTTGAAAAACTTGAAAATCATTCTGAACACACATTTTTCTAAGCTTTTCGTAATATCCACATGTGTATAGTTTAAAATCGACTATATACACATATGTATATTACGAAAAACTTTGGAAAATGTGTGGTCTAGAATGCTTCTCAAATTTCTCATTTAGCTTAGTGCTTCTCACGTGATATATATATATATATATATATATATATATATATATAGTGGAGAGTTCAAATGAGAAGAAAAATTTTGTAAGAATAAAAAGAATAACTTTTAAACCAATAGAAATTCTTCATTTACTTCATTTAATATGTGTATATAATTGTAATGAAAAATGGCATATAGGTAAATCTGTAATTGTCATTAATTAGTTAATTAATTAAACTTGTAACTTATTTTTTTCATATACTCTTTCAAAATAAAATAATTTATGGTGTAAGACAATTTTCGACATGTGTAGGATAAATTTTAGTATGTGTAAGATAAATTTTGAAATATGTACGGTAAATTTACATGTGTGTAGGGTAAATTCCGGTAAATGTAAGACATATGTAGGATAATTTTTGAAATGTGTAGGATAAAATGTTTTTGCTTTATTAATGAAAGATAACATAATTAATGAGAGAAGTTATAAACTATTTAATGTTTTAGCATTATGTCATTTTTCTTTTTCTTCTCACATTAATTTTTTTCTCAAATGAACATTTCCATATATATATATGAGAATTTTTATAGCGACCAACATACACCACCATTCAATTGTTGGCTAACCACGATCATGACAACCTTCATGCTTTCACTACTCACATAACACTCATGCGAGGGTGGTGTGGTGTTCCCGTAAGTGTGAGCTTACATGGCCAGGGAGTCTCTTATGGTCATGATCCGAAACACAATCTAATGGTTGTAGGCTGTTGATGAATTAAAAGATATTCATTTCCTTAATCTTTAGTAATTGTATAATTATAATGAATTTCGTTCTCACTTATGTGACTTTCACAACATAGTAACAAATTTGAGTCATCTCTTACTCGTATTTCGCCAACTCCAACTAGCGTACACCCAATTTTTTAAAACCCTTTTTTTATAACATTTTCTTATTTTAGAAACGGTCTATTTTTTCCCAATTCAAATATGTAAACTAATTTTTATAAGAGCATACAATTAATGATTCGTGTTTAGAACCTAAGTCACAATATAGAAAAACCACTACTTGTAAATTGGAACCAAAACATGGTTAAAGACTCAAATATCTATGCATACATGGACAAGTGTATCGTAAGAACCAAAAGGGGTGAAAAATGTTCTTTTTACCTCTATAATACTTTTGTCGATTTCATAGCAATTATAGATTAATACTTGCAAGTAAAATGTGTATAAAAAAATAAAAAAATGTCATCACAAAAGTGTATAGTTGTTCAAATGGATATTAACAATCCACCAATGTACAAAGTACCAAGGTTACAAGTTTGAGTGTAGTGAGTATTTTTCTTCCTTTGATATCCTCTTGCTAATGTATCTTTAGATATGGATTTGCTTGTGTATAATGACTCATAAATATATTGTAAGTATTATGTATTTTGCACTATCTTTTTTTAACGACTAATTTTGTTATTACTGTCGTCTTTGAGACTTGAACCTAAGACCTCCCATTCCCAAAGTGTTTAAAGGCATTGCTTTTGCCAGTAGACCACCACCCCATTGATAAAGAGCTAAACAGATCATTTTTTTGCATTATCTTGGCTTTAAGCATTTGTGAAGTTAGATAAGATTGAGCAGGGTTTTACTCAAGAGAGAAATAAAGTGACCAAAACTTAAATGGTCAAGTTATTGGATGCCTCACATTAAATATCAAACACTTTCATCAAGAACATGTGTAACCGATTTCTTGATTGGTCGATATATTAAAAATCAACTGATTCAAATTTAACCAGTAACTTTTAACTATTATGATATATACACAATTGAACGTCTTAAATATCATAAATTTTAAAAAAATCATGTGTTAGGTACTCGAGTTTATTAAGGGGCTGTTTGACAACTTCTGAATGATTAAATATTGAACTAGAGATCTGAATTATTAAAAGCCAGTATAATGCTTAACCGTTTATATGCAGATGTTTAATCAATTCTGATTAAAGGTCTCAACAATTTAGACTCAGTATAATGCTTAACCATTCAAAGACATCTGCTCGTGAAACAAACAGTCTGAACCACTAAACACCGAACTAGTAAAAGGTCTGAACCATTAAGAACCTAATTAAAAACTAAACAAACAACCCCAAACTCACTTAAAAGTCTCTAAAATTAAAAGGTGGAATCGAAGAATCCGTATCAAATAATACGACTCCAATTTCCATGAATGATTTAGGTTGTTGCTTGGTCTTATCACAAACACAAGAACATATATATTATTACTTTTGTTTCTTTCCTTTGTATGTCACTTCATGCTTGTAATACATATTTAAAGGATTAAAAAAGTCTTTGACACGTTGATCCCTCATGTGTGGTCAGTTTAGAACTTCTACCCCAAGTTTGAAACATTTGTCCAATTTTCACGATAGTCAAGTTGAATCTGTTACACGTTAACATTGATGATCTTTCATTATTTAAATAGATAAAAAAATTTCAATATAAGATATAAAAGATTTGGATGCTACAGCCAGTGGCGGATCTAGAAACTTTTATAAGAGTAACGTTTTAAAAGAAAAGGGTAACGAAATCGAAAAAAACGTCAAATTTTTCCAAATTTACCCTACCGTCGGAGCACCAACGGGTAGCGGAGGCTACCCCTAATATAAAGGTACATCCGCCCCTGGCTACAGCTTACCTATCAGCCAGCCATTTTCCTGTAGTGGAACATTTAGAATGTATTATGAATCTACTAAGTTGGTCCGCTAGGTTTAAGCGATAGTTTACATTCTCGATTCATGCGAGAATTAAAACGATCTGACTGTACTAGGGTTTAAAAAATTTTCACTGATAGCAATCTTACAATTTACATATCTAAGTTTCACTAAATAACGATAGCGAAACCATAGTGCGTATCTTGGTGAGTTAAAATAGTCCTCTTGTTTTAGACCATTGAGAACTCTTGTTTTAGACCATTGAGAAGATAGATATAAACGATACCAATTGACATTAGAGTGATAAGAGTTTCCCCTAGAACTAGAAAAATAATTATGTGCCTAAAATGTATAATTAAGGAGTAGCGTTGAAGAGGATGTTTGTTATCGTTCTAAGAAAAGTTAAGACATAATAAATATTGACGCATCATGCCGCACAAACAGTTTAATACATCAAGAGATTTAAAACTCATGTCTCATAATTGATCTAAAACTAAGAAAAATTTATTTTCATATGATTTGAGAAATATATATCCTCTTCACGGTAACACGAGCACTACCCAAATGATAACAACTAGTGAGGGAGAACCATATCATTTTTATCAAATCCAATCCAATCCAAAGTATCTAGATTAGTAGACCACTATCCAAGGTACCTGAATTCATTTCTTTTTTTTTCTATTAACTATATATATATATATATATATATATAAAGGGTAAATGTTAAAATAGTCTCTGAGTTTAGGTCATTTTTATCACTTTAGTTCAAAAATGTAACTTTTTATATCTGGGTATCTGAGGTTTTATTTTTGTTGTCATTTTCATCCGATTGGCAAATTGGGTTATAATTTTCTATTAACTTCTCACTTTTGTCGTTTTGCTCATTTAAATGAAAGGTATAATTGTCATTTTATGCCATAATATATTTTATTTTAAATGAGAAAAACGACCAAAAAAAAGAAGTTAACAGAAAATTATAACCCAGTTTGCCAATTGGATGAAAATGACAACAAAAATGAAACTTTAGGGACTAAGATACAAAAGTTTCATTTTTAAACTAAAATGAAAATAGTATTCTAAACTTAAGGGCCATTTTAACATTTTACTCAAAACTGAACTAAAACTAAGTTCATTAATTCAAAATGCTAAAACAGTTACATAATTATAAATAAATAAATAAATATAGAGTAAATTGTCATTTTAGTCTCTTATGTTTGTCTAAAATTGCCACTTTAATCAAAATAGTTTTTTTTCTTCACTTGGTCCCTGACTTTTTACATTTTTTTGTCATTTTGATCACATTGTCTAACTCCGTCTAAAAACCCCAGTTATAACAGGGGTATTTTTGGCATTTTCATTAAAAACCTTTTAACTTGCCATTTTAGTCCAAACCTTATAATTCAATATATATATATATATATATATATATAAAATAAAATCTATAAATCAGTATATATATACAGACACAACTTATACACACTTTCTCTCTCACTCCTATCTTCTCTCTATCTGTATCTAGAAAACCACCACCACTTCTTCATAACTGCCGCCTTCACCACCATCACAATCACCACCCACCACCACCGTCTTCCCCACCTCCCCATTCCCATCGCCGGAAAACGAGCAGAAACGCTCTGCTGCCGCCCCCTTCTTTGCTCAATAACAGCTCCCACCACCACTGTCCCCAAAATCCATTCAACAAATCATACAAAATCATAGCACTTGAATAGCACCCTCAGAAAGACCTACCTCCGTCGAGGTCGCCGCTGCAGACCTGTAATCATCGTCACAGTTGCACATGTGATATCAGATCACTTTCGATTAATAGAACATCGGAAAGACCTACCGCCCTTGCTTTTTTTTCGACGACAGACACCACTGCCGCCCTTTGCGTTTTAATCTAAAAACTGGAACTAGGGTGGTTTGATTTTACCTCGATTCCAGATCTGGAACATCCAAGACCGATCAGAGCTCTCGGGTCTTCATCGGAATATTTACTTGACCAGATTAACAACCTCAACCTACTAGTCTTCATAATAAACGAAACCCTAATGGTGTCGTTCTCCTCCCCTGCTTCTCCATCTCTGACCATCTCTGCAGGTTCGCCAGAAAACAGTGATGAAGCTGGTAGAGGAGGTGGGTGACATAGTGGAGGTTATCGCAACACATTACATACCCGTTTATCTGGTGGTGGTGGAAGGGATAGACGGTAGTAAAAGTGGGTGGCGAAGGAGAGGTGGGTGACGGTGGTGGGGGTGGAGGAGATGCTATGGTGGTTTTTGTGTTCTAAAGAGAGAGATAATTAAAAGAGAGAAGGAGATGAGATCCAGAATCTGTGTATATGTATAATATATATGTGTAATAATAATAATAACAATAATAATAATAATAATAATAATAATAATAGTATACAAATGAATAAAAAAGAAAAATGTAAAAAGAGTTTTGTATCAAATTGGCAACAAAACAAATGTAACACTCTAAAAACGGGTTTGATAATCAAACTCCGCTAATATTAAAGAGCAAGTAAAGTACCGTTAGCGGTGAAAGTTAATTCATAAACAAAATAACTAGGAACTAATTAAACTAGTTAGTAACATGTAAATAGGTAATGAAACATAGAGTTGTAGTCTTATATAATCAAAACTAAACTTAAGGGACTAAAGCTGTCACAAAAAGAGAACTTGTGCTTTAAAAACACAAGAATTAAGACACAACACACATAGTGAATGTGTGTTGGTCGATCGTCAGGAGATGGAGGCAAGGGGAAACCCTAGTTCATCCAAGAATCACCAAATTGAAGGTCAATTCTAGCCTCAAATCAATGCATGAACGCATATAAACGATCACCTAAATGAGGGGATCATAAGGTATGTCTCAAAACTTAGATTGGTGAAAGTCATAACTTGAGACAAGTATAATACTTGCAATTAGATTGTTGGATTATGATCCAAAGGTGAAATTGAGTGTTATGTATGCTTAATTTTGTTAGACGTCATGAAATTATGAGATAATTGAGATAAGATTACTTGTAAGTGATTAACAAGTAGATAATATAGTGGGTTTTGATAATATGATGAAGTTGATGATATACATGTGCTTAGAATCATCATACATGATTGTAATAGCAAGATACTTGAATAATATGAGTTCGAGTATATGTCCATACTCGCCATGGAAAAGGTTTTGTATGATATAATGAAATAGATGTTATATTTAAATGAGGTTTGGAATCATCATGTGTTTATGGATGTTTTAAGTATTTGGATAAACTTTATGCAATGGGTTGTTTTATAATGATGAAACAATCCCAAGTTCTTGTATAAGATTTATAGGTTAGCATACAATGATTGAGATTATGTTAATCCGATGTTAACGATTTTATGAATTTAGTTGAGAAAAGTAGTTAAATTGGTAGCTTAATAATAATGACTACCGGGTACTCGACGAATTGTTTAAATGAGTTGTTAAACTTAATTGTGCATTTGCATATGTTAATAGGTAGTTGACTTTTAAAAGTCAAATTGACCTATAATAAGATCAAATGGTAAATTCGATGTAAAGTCCGTAAGTTGGGATAGCTTGATAAATGATGACTAATCTAACCATCTTGCGAATGATAAATGATAGTTTGACGCTTGACATGCTAGGTGGAGGCTTGAGAAGAAGCGAGTCAAACGGATCAAGTACGTGGGAAAAGCATAATCGGATGCAAGGTAAGTAAAGCTTACATCCTTAAAATAGTAAATCTACTTATGTATTTGACTAAGAATAAGCGATTTGGTATTCGGAATGAGATTTTGAAATACAAGGTTCCGACACGAATCGATACGGGTCGGAACAAGTGAAAATGGTAATAAACCATATTTGATGGTAAAAAGGGTAAAATAGTAAATTAGTCATGTAATGACAAATAAATAAGGAATTCTGAAAAGTTACCTTATGGTGTAAATCATAAGGAATAAAAAGGGTAAAATGGTAATTCAGTCACGAGTTGATAAATAAATATTAAATTTTGAAATAGACACTCTATGGCGTATGCCATAATGGATCGAACGAACTAAAAAACGAATTTAAGTAATATGATCATGCGGTGTAAACCAAAATGGATTAAATGGTGAGATGGTAAATAAATACCTTCTCATAATGATAAAATGGTCATTTAGGTTAAACGGGTCGAATGGTGATATCACCATTTGGCAATAATAACTAATAATCGCTTGTAGAGTTTTGTGCTCATAGGGAAATAGCGTAAGGTTTGCGTTGCTATTAATTAGTAACAGTGCAAGGTATTTAAATGGGTCAATGCCATGACCCGAGCCAGGTATGTGTATTGAGTCATACTCTCATTAAGGACTTAAGGTCCGACGAGAGTTAAACGAGTCATGAATGAACATCGGATTACCTAAAGCAAGGTAAATCTCATAACTAAATTGCAGACATTAGGTTCTTATGAACATAATGATTTTAAATAAGATTATGGTTAAAATGTGCTCATTTGGTTAAAACATGCTAATGAAAGTCCTTCGTCGTAAATGAGGGGCCTAAGCAAACTACCCTAAGGGTAGTTTAAAAATGAGTTTTATAATTTAGTAGGCCCTTTCGGTAGTGTAAAAGTGAAAAGCATAAGCCTTTTTGGTTTAATGCCTCTTAACACGTATTTCCGTAAATTGTCAAACCGAAGGGTAAAAATTAGATTAAAAGATTTTATGATAACAAATCCCCTACAAGTATAGTTGTGGTGGAAGATAAATAGAAATCTTAGGATGGAAATAAGAAATAAGGGAAGAAAGAGTAAGATTTAAGCATAAGTGCTTAAATCTCTTAATGGTTCAAAATGAATATGAGCATAAACCGGGAATGGATGCGTAATTCATAAGAATTAAGAATCCGGGTTAAAGATTTCGGGTTAAATATGTAAGATAGCATTTTACGGACAATTAGAAATAAGTTTCATGGGAAACGGATGAAAATTTAATAAGTTACGGAAGTTTTCGTAAAAAAAAGGGGCAAGACGGAAATATCTTGCGGCAGCCCACCTTAAGCTACGGTGGCCAGCCGTAGCTTACGGCAGGCAACTGCTGAATGAAAATAGGAAATAGTGTTTTACGGATGCGTCTCTGCAAGTCTCGGGTCATGTTTTAAATGTACGTGACTTAAAACGGGTCGAACGGACAAACAAAACAACACAGCAGCAAATCTGCTGCAGTAGATGGCGTCGCCGACGCCTTAAATTGTAACACCCCAACCGATGGCGGAAACATCGGGATGAGACGAAAACGAGATTGCTCATTGCTCACAACATTATTAAGTGACAATAATTAATTAAACCATATTTCATTTCATAAGAATTGTCAAATACATCAATGTAACAAAACAAAGAACAATACAACATTTGCAAAGTCATGACAAAATTGATACATCGACATTAAACCTAACGTCTAATTTGTGTGTATCTAGTCCTTGCTATATTGTTTTCATAGCATCATCTCCTTCAACCTGTAACATGTTTTAAAATAATGTCAATGCGAAAGCAAAGGCGAGTACACAAGTTTAGGCATAGCATACGTATACGAATAAGTTTAAACAATCCTCATGGCAACCAAATCTATACAAGAGCAATATCAAGGCATGCAATACTAATAATCAAACCCTTAACGCAATCACGATGTTTTAACATGGCCTCACGAATAACACGATGGAGGTGGATGCGTGAATTCCTATAGCGCTAAGCATGTCAAACGAAGGCTAAAAATAGTTAATGACTAAAGCATAGCAATACGAATATCCAAGACAAGCATCAAGTATAAGATTCAAGCTTTCATGTATATGGGATCGTTTGTGTGTTTCATAAAGTTTAAGTGTTCGTGATTTTGTATATGGAAACATGTTACACCCGAAAAGTGTTATAAACAAAGTGGGTCGAGTGTACTCACGGTTTTGCTAAGTCTTTTCTACACTTGACAATCCGTGAAGACGTTGGTTCGAGGATGACGCCGAATTATCCTACAAGAGGAAACGAGGCGTATGAGTATAGAGTTTCAACGGGAGATTAGGAGTATTCGAGCATGATAAAAAAATATGTTTGATAAAGTATTATGATACAAAAGTATTCACTAAGATGTAACACTCGTTCTTGACACTATAGTAACTCTTACGAGTTGGGTGCGATTTCATAGGTTCGGGGCCTATTAGAATCGTGACAAGGAATTACATACTTTAGTGTTAAACTTAATAACTTGATAGGTGATTATAAGTTCATTATCAAGGTTTCGGTTTTAGAATTATAATATAGTTATATATATATCATTATAATCATGTAGGAGGTGGGAGGATGAACCATCCACTTTGTAACCTCTAGTGTCATGTATGTCAAGTATGAGGTGGGAGGTTAAACCATCCACTTTGAACCTCGGATAATGTTCACCACTACACAAGTTACCATTGGTAACAAGGAGGGTACAAGAACTATATACTATACAAGAATGTAAAGAGAAGAATGATAAGGTGTCATCCAGATACCAAGTAGCCAAATATTCAACAACCCGACGAGCACACGAGGACAATCGTCAACGGCTTTGTGGGGTTGTGACACTTTAAGTCTAGCAAACTATCTTGGGATCTTGATGAAAAATCATCAACTGATGTGTGGTCTCAAGTTAGGATAGCCCAAGCTTCCTTGGTGGACACACATGAACAAGTTTAAGAACTTGCATCACTTGTGAGCTCAATGCTCTTAAAAAACAGAAAGTTTAGGGTGTTAAAACAGCCCTTAGTTCATGTTAACAAGCTTGGTTAGGCTTTACTAATCATAAGCTTGATTGTAAGCACAAGAACACAAGTTTGTTGAAGTTAAAACACAAGTTTGATAAAAGTTTAGACAAAACAGAAAGTTTGTGGACATTTTGGGGCATTTCCAGGTCTGGATTCTCCATGGAGAAACCTAGGAATTCAACCCAAAGTTTATCCAAGCAAGTAGGAAAAAGAATGGAGTGATTTCATTAAGAAATGAGTGAGTTACACTCACTTTAGTAAGAGGTATACAATCTGCTCGAAAATCTGATGTTGCAAGGATCTTGAGGTGATTTGAGAGTGATTTGAGAGAGATTAAAGTGTAAAAATGCTTAGATTAGAGGTGGGTTTTATAGGGGAAGGATTAGGGTTAGTTAGGTGGGGTTTAACTGAGTATTAAAGGCCTCAAAAACACAAAAAAATAAAAAAAACCCGCCCAAAAGGGCTGCTGTCCGCGCTTGTTGCCTTTCAGCTCGACCGGAACAAAGCATATAAGGCTTTTGTTCCCGGGTTACTTCAGATTGATGGCGAGTGGCGGAGTGGTTAAGGCGCTTGCATGTTGAACCGGAGGTCCCGGGTTCGAGTCCCGCGGATCCGGTTTTGTTTGATTATTATTATTTTCTTTTTATTTTTAATCAATACTCAATAATTCAGTTCCACAATTGGCAGGAAAGGCCCCTGAAGTTCAAGAATCCAATAATTACACTTTAAACCTTGGACTTTATTAAAGAAGATATATATTAACATTTAAATTCAAAATGTTATATATATATATATATATATATAAATTAGCATTTTAATTTTTTGTAAAAAGAAATTAATTAATTTTATTAACTAATTTAATTAATTAATTAATTAATTAATTATTTTAATTAATTAATTAATTAATTAATTTAATTAATTAACTTAATAAATGAATAGGTAATTATATTTTCGTAACGAATTTAGTTTAACGATTACAAGTTTCACGTTTAAGTCTCGATTACGCATACATACCATGTTTGCAAGTTACGTTTACGATTGAGAGTACCACGAATATGTTTACATGTTTAAAGTATGAACAAGTATAAGTGTAACAGGACTATGATTAACATAATATGGGTAAAATACGAGTTTCTCATTACAATCCAAGTCTCGGTTTACAACATTTACAACGAAAGACGAATACAAGATACAACGCTTACTAAAAATAGAAGTACGATACAAGGTTTCCAAATATAGAAAGTATAGAAACGCGGAGCGTTACAGTCTCCCCTTCTTTAGGAAATTCCGTCCCGAAATTTAGGAAGATGTAACGAAGAGATATGGATACTTAGTCTTCATATCACTTTCAAGTTCCCAAGTGAATTCGGCGCCACGTTTACCTTCCCATCGAACCTTGACAATAGGAATACGACTGCGCCTCAGTTGCTTGGTTCCTCGGTCCATGATTTCGACCGGTTTCTCCACAAAGTGCAAAGTATCGTTGATCTGAAGATCTTCGAGTGGAACTTGAAGTCCTTCTTCGGCTAGACACTTCTTCAAATTCGAAACATGAAACACAGGATGAACATTGCTGAGCGTTTGAGGTAGATCCAGTCGATACGCTACCTTGCCTATCCTTTCGAGAATCTTGAAAGGACCCACATAGCGAGGAGCGAGTTTGCCTTTCTTACCAAAACGAACAACACCTTTCTAAGGTGCAACCTTGAGAAGTACGTGGTCACCTATGTTGAATTCCAAAGGTTTGCGTCTTTTATCAGCATAGCTCTTTTGTCGGCTTCGAGCTTTGAGCAAGTTGTCACGAATCTGTAGGATCTTGTCCGTCGTCTCTTGTATAAGTTCGGGACCGGTGAGTTGTACCCGATCTCGTGCCAACAAATAGGCGAACGGCATTTGCGACCATACAGTGCTTCAAATGGAGCAATTTGAATACTTGCGTGATAGCTGTTGTTGTATGAGAATTCTACCAAGGGTAAGTGCGAATCCCAGTTGCCGCCAAAATCGATTACGCATGATCAAAGCATATCCTCTAGAGTTTGAATAGTACGCTCGGTCTGACCGTCAGATTGAGGATGAAAAGCGGTGCTAAGATTCAAATGAGTGCCAAGGGCGGATTGGAAAGTTTGCCAAAGGCGAGAAGTGAAACGAGCATCACAATCAGAAATAATATCAAGAGGAGTACCGTGACGACTAATTATTTCACTCGTGTAGATACGAGCCAATTTCTCGACCTTGTAATCTTCACGAATGGCGTGGAAGTGTGCGGATTTGGTCAAATGATCGATGATGACCCAAATGCTGTCGTGACCAGACGAGGTACGAGGCAATTTCGTGATGAAATCCATGGCTATGCTCTCCCATTTCCAGACCGGAATTTCTGGTTGTTCGAGCAAACCGGAGGGACGTTGATGTTCTGCCTTGACTTTGGAACACGTAAGGCATTTGGAGACGTAGAGAGCGATATCACGTTTCATTCCAGGCCACCAATAGGATGCGCGCAAGTCATGATACATCTTATCAGCTCCAGGATGAACGGAGTATCGGGATTTGTAAGCTTCGTCCATCAAAGTAGTCCGAAGATTGAGACGATCGGGAATCCAAATGCGACTATGGTAGTAAAGAATACCATCAGGCTTAGCTTCAAGTGGGTTTTCGATTCCACAATTCAACTCGTTATCGAGGTTACCCTCGTTAATGACGGCAAATTGTGCTTGTCGAATCAACTCATTGAGTTTTCCCACGATTTGGTAGCAACGAGCACTCTTGACATGAGTCTTACGACTAAGTGCATCGGCCACGACATTCGCCTTACCAGGGTGGTAGCGGATATCGCAGTCGTAGTCGTTTAACAATTCTACCCAACGACGTTGACGCATGTTGAGTTCTTTTGATCAAAGATGTGTTGGAGGCTCTTATGGTCGGTAAAGACCGTACACTTTGTACCATAAAGGTAGTGTCGCCAAATCTTTAATGCAAAAACAACTGCACCAAGTTCAAGGTCGTGAGTAGTATAGTTTTTCTCATGAATTTTGAGTTGTCTCGACGCGTAAGCGATTACTTTGTCCCGTTGCATGAGAACGCAACCAAGACCCTGGTTAGAGGCATCGCAATACACGACGAAATCGTCGTTCCCATCGGGGAGAGTGAGAATAGGAGCATTACAAAGCATGTCCTTGAGCGTTTGGAAAGATTCTTCTTGTTCGGGCCCCAAACAAAAGGTTTATCTTTTTGAGTCAACGAAGTTAAAGGAACGGCAATCTTCGAGAAGTTCGAGATGAAACGGCGATAATACCCAGCTAGGCCAAGAAACGAACGAATTTCAGAGGGCGACTTAGGTGCAATCCAGTTCTTCACAGCTTCTATCTTTGCAGGGTCAACATGAATACCAAGTTCATTGACGGTGTGACCTAAGCATTGAACCTCTTTTAGCCAAAATTCACACTTGGAGAATTTGGCATAAAGACGTTCGGTTTGTAAAAGCTGAAGAATAAGACGCAAATGTCGTCCATGTTCTTCTTTCGTCTTAGAGTAGATTAGGATATCGTCGATGAATACAATGACGAAATGATCGAGAAAAGGCTTACACACACGGTTCATAAGATCCATAAACACTGCAGGAGCGTTGGTCAAACCAAAAGGCATGACCACAAACTCGTAGTGTCCATAACGTGTGCGAAATGCGGTTTTGGGTACATCTTCCTCGAAAACCGAAGTTGATGATAGCCAGAACGGAGATTAACCTTTGAAAAGCACTTCGCGCCTTGCAATTGATCGAAGAGATCGTCAATACGAGGAAGTGGGTATCGGTTTTTTACTGTAAGTTTATTGAGCTCACGATAATCAATGCACATCCGAAAAGACCCATCTTTTTTCTTGACGAACAACACGGGAGCGCCCCAAGGGGAAGTACTAGGGCGTATAAAGCCTTTATCAAGAAACTCTTGAAGTTGGCTTGATAGCTCTTGCATCTCCGAGGGTGCTAAACGATAGGGAGCCTTCGCAACAGGAGTTGCGCCAGGAATGAGGTCAATACGAAAATCGACAGCTCGAGGAGGCGGAGGACCAGGGAGATCCTCGGGGAAAACAGAAGGGAACTCACAAACGACAGGAACATCACTTATGCTAGGACCTTTGTCTTTCTTTTCCACAACGTGGGTGAGAAAGGCAAAGTACTCCTTACGCAAGTACTTGTTCGCTTTGATGCATGACATAAGCTTGAGACCCTTAGAAGGTTTCTCACCATAGACGTGTAAAGAGTCACCTTGAGGTAGGGGAAGACGAATGAATTTCTCAGAACAAACGACTTCAGCATGAACTCGCTTAAGCCAGTCCATGCCTACTATGACGTCAAAGCTACCCATTTGCATAGGTATGAGGTCGATGGAAAACTTATGATCGTTTAAGATTAGGGAGCAACCAGAAAGAACAGAGTCAACGGAGATGGTCTTACCATTAGCGACTTCGACAGCAAAAGGATTAGGCATTTTAGTTCGTTCGCACTAAAGCAAGGGTTCAAATTCAACGGATACAAAACTTCTATCCGCGCCAGTATCAAACAGACAAGTAGCATAGATATGGTTCACAAGGAACGTACCAGTGATGACGTCATTCGAACTTTGGGCTTGAGCTGAGGTGAGAACGAAAGCTCGTCCTTTCGCAGGTTCGATTTGTTGTTGCTGTTGGTTGTTGGTGCGTTTCGGGCAAACGTTGGCGAAATGGTTATGATCGCCACAATTGTAGCAGGTTCGACCTGGTGTAGCTTGGGTTTGGCGGTTTGGGTTAGGATTGGGTAAAAGGGCTTGGGTTTGCTGGTTCTGGGGTAGACGACAGTAGTTGGAGAGGTGTCCCAACCTATTACAGTTGGCACATTTTCGGCATGAGGTGCCGACAGGGTGATGGTAGTTACAAGTGGTACACTTGGGGTGAGAGCCAATGTAACCTTGTCCAGGTTGGTGGGTGTTTTGGGTAGGCGGAGTGACGACATCATTGTTTTGAGAAGAAGCCTTCCGCTTCTTGTTCTTGTTGTGGGGCTTCTTGGCTGGAGGGGTAGGTGATTCGATGGTGTTGGCTATGGCTTGGTGCGCATGCTTCGTAGGGACCTTGTCGTAGGCCCCTGAAGGATGCAGTTATGGTTGAGTTGGAGGGTTATGGCATAGGCTTCCTCGAGGGTTTTCGGGTTGGCTGCGGCTACATGGTTCATGATCACCGGTGAGAGGCAATGGATGAGCTTGGCGATTGACTTGGGAACAGTATCGACTTGCCCAGGGCAAATGATACTTAACTGTTTAAAACGCACAATCAATCCTTTAGCGTCGCTCCCCTGTTGTGTGAGATTCCAGAACTCGTTTTCAAGTTTCTGGGTCTCATGGGGAGGACAGAATTGCTCCTTCATGAGCTCCTTAAGCTCTTCCCAAGTCATCACATGGGCTGCTTCGTTTCCACGCGTGTTTCGTTCGGTGGTCCACCACTCGAGGGCTCTCTTGCGGAAGACCCCGGTGGCATTAAGGGTTCGGAGTTCCTCAGGGCAACCGCCCTGAAGGAAGATAAGCTCCATTGAATCAAACCAATTGATCATGGCGGTAACACCGTCCATGCCAGTGAATTCCACTAGTTTACAAGCCATGAAATGCTTGAATTGGTAAGATGGTTTGGGGGTATCAGGTTTGGAATCAGCGGATGATTTAGGTGTGGCTTCGGCGTGTATGGTGTGGATTTGGCTAACAATGTCGGGTATGATCTTAGCCAATTGCCCGGCCATTTGCTCCGAAACGAGCCCAATCAGTTCTTGCTTCGATGTCGAGTCCTCGTTGTTGGATTCCTTCTGGGAATCCGTCTTCTTGGACTTCTTGAGGCGGTTCAACGAGTTACGGAAAGGAGGCATCTAGAGGTTGTAAACAAGACAAAAGCATGAGACTTGATTGTAATAAAGAAAATAGGTTTTGCATGCATGAGTATGAATAAAGTTCACATAAGTTTCACATAAGAAGCATGTGTTCATCAAGTATGGTTCACATAGTTTGCATGAGTTCAACAAGTATAACATGTATACTCACGTATGAATACAAATAAAGAGTATAAATTTAGTTTGTTCACGAGGATTAGTATTGTTTTTGATTGCGATAAACTGCGAGTGTGTAACGGTTTGAAATGAACGAGGTAACAAGTAAAACACATAAAATTTGAGTCACATAAGAAGAATAGGCTCGTAAAACATGGGAATGATTCGGGTAGAGAATCGTCGACAATTCCAAAGTGAATCGAAGATCTTTTCAAATTAGAGAAACGTGCTTTGGCCTATAGGTAAAATGCTCTCATCGAGAAGCGACTAACGACATTTTACCCTTCCAATTACTACACGTCTCTAACCGATCGGAAAATCGAGACTTTGGCGAGAGCGAAAATCAAGGAATGGTACTTAATCGACAAGGTGCGGGTTTCACCCCTAACTTGACGATTTCGTACCCTAAGTGTGGTTGGTACTTACCAAACGAAGAGCAAATTCCGATTCGTTGGTAAGGGTCCACTAGAGTTTTGAGTTGGAAATTTTCCATCAAGGTTTGGATTTCACTCCTAACTCGATGGCGTAATTGCGTGCAAAAAGAATAAGTATAACGGATTGAGAGTCATTCACCAAATTGCGGTTTTCACACCTATTTTAGTGAAGTCGTCTCGTTTATATTACGAGTGTCTTCAAGCGTCCAAACGTGTATTGTGTAAAAGTGTCGTAGGAAGACACCATGTATATGTATTAAGACCAAAAGAAAAGAGAGAAGCAAAGTAGGAAGCATAAAGTTTTAAGCATAATCAAGAATGGTCACAACGGGTACTTAGAACTATAGACTAGGTCGAACATGGCAATTCGACCTAATTCCCTATAGTTATGGCTCTGATACCAATCTGTAACACCCCAACCGATGGCGGAAACATCGGGATGAGACGAAAACGAGATTGCTCATTGCTCACAACATTATTAAGTGACAATAATTAAATAAACCATATTTCATTTCATAAGAATTGTCAAATACATCAATGTAACAAAACAAAGAACAATACAACATTTGCAAAGTCATGACAAAATTGATACATCGACATTAAACCTAACGTCTAATTTGTGTGTATCTAGTCCTTGCTATATTGTTTTCATAGCATCATCTCCTTCAACCTGTAACATGTTTTAAAATAATGTCAATGCGAAAGCAAAGGCGAGTACACAAGTTTAGGCATAGCATACGTATACGAATAAGTTTAAACAATCCTCATGGCAACCAAATCTATACAAGAGCAATATCAAGGCATGCAATACTAATAATCAAACCCTAACGCAATCACGATGTTTTAACATGGCCTCACGAATAACACGATGGAGGTGGATGCGTGAATTCCTATAGCGCTAAGCATGTCAAACGAAGGCTAAAAATAGTTAATGACTAAAGCATAGCAATACGAATATCCAAGACAAGTATCAAGTATAAGATTCAAGCTTTCATGTATATGGGATCGTTTGTGTGTTTCATAAAGTTTAAGTGTTCGTGATTTTGTATATGGAAACATGTTACACCCGAAAAGTGTTATAAACAAAGTGGGTCGAGTGTACTCACGGTTTTGCTAAGTCTTTTCTACACTTGACAATCCGTGAAGACGTTGGTTCGAGGATGACGCCGAATTATCCTACAAGAGGAAACGAGGCGTATGAGTATAGAGTTTCAACGGGAGATTAGGAGTATTCGAGCATGATAAAAAAATATGTTTGATAAAGTATTATGATACAAAAGTATTCACTAAGATGTAACACTCGTTCTTGACACTATAGTAACTCTTACGAGTTGGGTGCGATTTCATAGGTTCGGGGCCTATTAGAATCGTGACAAGGAATTACATACTTTAGTGTTAAACTTAATAACTTGATAGGTGATTATAAGTTCATTATCAAGGTTTCGGTTTTAGAATTATAATATAGTTATATATATCATTATAATCATGTAGGAGGTGGGAGGATGAACCATCCACTTTGTAACCTCTAGTGTCATGTATGTCAAGTATGAGGTGGGAGGTTAAACCATCCACTTTGAACCTCGGATAATGTTCACCACTACACAAGTTACCATTGGTAACAAGGAGGGTACAAGAACTATATACTATACAAGAATGTAAAGAGAAGAATGATAAGGTGTCATCTAGATACCAAGTAGCCAAGTATTCAACAACCCGACGAGCACACGAGGACAATCGTCAACGGCTTTGTGGGGTTGTGACACTTTAAGTCTAGCAAACTATCTTGGGATCTTGATGAAAAATCATCAACTGATGTGTGGTCTCAAGTTAGGATAGCCCAAGCTTCCTTGGTGGACACACATGAACAAGTTTAAGAACTTGCATCACTTGTGAGCTCAATGCTCTTCAAAAACAGAAAGTTTAGGGTGTTAAAACAGCCCTTAGTTCATGTTAACAAGCTTGGTTAGGCTTTACTAATCATAAGCTTGATTGTAAGCACAAGAACACAAGTTTGTTGAAGTTAAAACACAAGTTTGATAAAAGTTTAGACAAAACAGAAAGTTTGTGGACATTTTGGGGCATTTCCAGGTCTGGATTCTCCATGGAGAAACCTAGGAATTCAACCCAAAGTTTATCCAAGCAAGTAGGAAAAAGAATGGAGTGATTTCATTAAGAAATGAGTGAGTTACACTCACTTTAGTAAGAGGTATACAATCTGCTCGAAAATCTGATGTTGCAAGGATCTTGAGGTGATTTGAGAGTGATTTGAGAGAGATTAAAGTGTAAAAATGCTTGGATTAGAGGTGGGTTTTATAGGGGAAGGATTAGGGTTAGTTAGGTGGGGTTTAACTGAGTATTAAAGGCCTCAAAAACACAAAAAAATAAAAAAAACCCGCCCAAAAGGGCTGCTGTCCGCGCTTGTTGCCTTTCAGCTCGACCGGGAACAAAGCATATAAGGCTTTTGTTCCCAGGTTACTTCAGATTGATGGCGAGTGGCGGAGTGGTTAAGGCGCTTGCATGTTGAACCGGAGGTCCCGGGTTCGAGTCCCGCGGATCCGGTTTTGTTTGATTATTATTATTTTCTTTTTATTTTTAATCAAAACTCAATAATTCAGTTTCACAATTGGCAGGAAAGGCCCCTGAAGTTGAAGAATCCAATAATTACACTTTAAACCTTGGACTTTATTAAAGAAGATATATATTAACATTTAAATTCAAAATGTTATATATATATATATATATATATATATATATATATATATTAGCATTTTAATTTTTTTGTAAAAAGAAATTAATTAATTTTATTAACTAATTTAATTAATTAATTAATTAATTTAATTAATTAACTTAATAAATGAATAGGTAATTATATTTTCGTAACGAATTTAGTTTAAAGATTACAAGTTTCACGTTTAAGTCTCGATTACGCATACATACCATGTTTACAAGTTACGTTTACGATTGAGAGTACCACGAATATGTTTACATGTTTAAAGTATGAACAAGTATAAGTGTAACAGGACTATGATTAACATAATATGGGTAAAATACGAGTTTCTCATTACAATCCAAGTCTCGGTTTACAACATTTACAACGAAAGACGAATATAAGATACAACGCTTACTAAAATAGAAGTACGATACAAGGTTTCCAAATATAGAAAGTATAGAAACGCGGAGCGTTACATAAATGGTCGTCGCAGACGCAGCCTCTTGATCCGACGTCCTAAATTACTGACTACGACACTAAAGCTCCGACGCAACATTAGATAAGGCGTCGGCGACGCGGCATACTGCCGTCGCAGAAGCTACCTCAGAAGTTGTATTTTCTGATTTGATTAATTTGTCAAGTCGGTTATGTTGTGCTTTCCGTTATTCGCTATAATATTAATAAATTGCAAATTTTCAGTTTAGGGTAATCGCAAGCACCCTTGGATGGCGATCAAGCTAAATGAAGAACCGAACACGATCAAAGCTTAAGCTTCCGCACTTGGTTTCGTTGTTACGGAACTAATCAATGATGGCATGTCATAATGTTTAATGCTTATGAAGTTTTAATAAATTCGAAAAATAGTATGGACGTGCATTTGCACTTATAAATTTAAATGCGAAAATTTTATAGAAATTCAATAAATTAAGATAGGTTCATACAACAAAACATATATGTAATCTGACCAAAATATCCTTAGTTAACTGGCATTGTTTTAACGAAGTTAGAGGGTAAGATCAGAATGACAAAATAATGGAAAACTCAGGGACCTAGAGGAGAAAAAAAACTATTTGAATTAAAGTATCAATTTGAAACAAACTTTAGAAACTAAAATGACAATTTACGCATAAATATATAATCAGGTATTTAATTCAAAGGTGATGGAAGAAGAATAGTTGTATGGATGGGCACAACAAAAAAGTCAAGCGGGCCACTAATAGTCTACGATCAATGTTTACGGTTGAATTATTGAATTGTGCGTCGATTGCACTGGGTCTCATGCAATTTTCTCACTAAAATTCTATTTGTTATAATAATTAGGCTTTAAACGTTAGTTAAAACACGTAAAGTTGGATAAAGATTGAGTGGAATTTGACGTAAAAGATAACAAAATAGGATGCCTTGTATTAAAAATAAAAACCAAACACTTTCACCAATTAATGGTGGGGCTATTCAAACTGTTTTGACGATCGAGGAGCGTTCGACGATCGAGGAATGTTCGACGATTGCTCGAGAAATGTTCGAAAAATGTTCGAAAAAATGTTCGTTCGATTCCCGCTCAGTTTTTAAACGAGCTGCTCGGCTCGGTTCGATTTGAAAACGAGCCAAACATGAGCAAAAGTCCGCTCGCTTGGTTTCGCTCAAATGATTTTTTATTAAATAATATATATATATATATATATATATATATATATATATATATTATAGATTTTAAATATTTATAACTTATAAGTATAAGTAGCCCATAAAAATACAAAGTCCAAGAATCAGATTTAGCCTAATTCAATACTAAGTTCTTACCCTAATTCCTAAACCCCACTCCCAGTGACTTGACGACTTGTGTCTGCACTCTGCGATTGTGCGACATTGAGTGAACTATGAAGACTGAACTTCAGAGACACCAGCGACCGCCCCTTGCTCCGGCGACCAATCCTTGCTCCGTGACTTACCATCGCTCCAGCGACTGAAAGGTCTGATTTCAATTATGAACATTTTAGTTAAGTTATTTTGTTCCTTGTAGTAGTCTTAATTTCAGTTTTTTTTGTGTTGCTGCACATGTTTTTTTTGTGTTGAGAAATGTAACACCTCGTAAAAATCATGTCCAATATTATAGTGGCACGTTTTATTACTTTATAATAAGTCCATTAAGGACTAATAAGGACTGAAGACGTCAACATGCTCAAACTGAACCTTTGAGTGACTCTCTGATGTCAACATGCATAAACCAAGTATCTGAGTGACCATTAGTGTCAGCATGCTTAAAACTTAGCCTCTGAGTGACCATTAGTGTCAACATGCTTAAACTTGGCATCTGAGTGACTATTTGTGTCAACATGCCCAGCCTCTGAGTGACATTGGAGTCAACATGTTTATACTGAGCCTCTGAGTGATCCTTTACGAAGTCCTAACTCTCATATGAGCCACTCGTTGGACGAGAGGGTTCAATTCTGTAAACATAATAAAGTTGGACAATGGAAGGGTTAAAAGTGTCAACATGTTAATTTACCTTTGAGTGACCTTTTAACGAACCGAGAGCTTTATAATGTCCGGGCATAGTCCCGGGTACGCCAAATGTTGGCTACGGAGGGCTAAATATGCTATAAAGGTGTTTTTAGAGGGTTTAATAAGTTAAGGGGCTAAATGTGACAAAGTCTGAAAGTTCCTATAAGGCGCTTGCGGGGCGCGAGAGACATTGGCCATGTCTCTCGCGGGGCGCGAGAGGCATATGTCTGCGAAAAATTTGCTTGACTTCCACACATAAGACCAAAAAAAATTTGATTCGAAACTAGGGACTTCCAAACTGCTATGCCACGTTTTAGGACACTTGTAAGCTCCCTCTAACACTCCCTAACACCTGACATCACCTCCTTCAAGTTCTCCAACTATAAATAGGTGCCAAGGTTCACCACTTGAACTTGCACCTTTTTCATTCTTCACTCTATCTCCTTCCTCTGGAAGTTCCTAACTGAAAGGAGCATCCAACTTAGTTCTATTCATCCTAGGAAGCACTTGTAAGTGTTCCTTTCTCCTGCATTTTCGTTTGTAGGCTTTTATAGCCAAAGTCAAGCGTTTTACGGAAAACGCTTGGACTTTCGGTTAAGACCATTATGGTCCAGCCATTGTTCGTAACGAACATAGCTAAGTGATCGTAATAAGGTAGGTGTTAATCTCTATAAAGGGCACCTCCTGAAGATCACGTTTGCTAGACCAATTGACGGGTCAAAGTTTTAATATTAAAAAATCAAACAGGCCATTTTTCGGAAATATTATAATCTGAGCTTATTTATGTTATGAAATATGTTTTGACACTTAAACAAGTTGGTATTAATTATTAGAACATGTGTGAACATGTTCGGCTCGTCAATTTCAGTCTAGGGTCGGTTCGCAACCGAAAGTCGCAAAGTTTCACTTTTGCTTTAACTATCGATTCTGACCTGATTTAGATTAGTTAGCTACTGATCTAAGGTTGCATTATGATTGTAGTATAATGTAGCATAACCCGCTGAAGTTATATTACATGAGCGTAATCAGAATATGAGTTTATGCACAAGTTCCGTAATTATGCCTATTTTAAATAAAATGTCCTTTTTGCATAAAATAAGATTTTAAACACTAACGAACTTGAAAATGAACTACCTACTGATGTAATATCATAAGTAGGATTATTTGGTGTATCTAATCGGATTGTATACTGAGTTTACGTACAAACTTTTGTATTATGTCGATAAATGACAATAACGCCCTTGTAACTCATAAAACGGTTTTAATCATACCTTTTCAAAACAAATCTTTTACCTACTGATATGTTATATTAAAAAACATATCTAAGACATGTTAACCTAACCTTAACATCAGTTTTTATTAAACTTCGCACAAATCGTCATTTTACGACATAAACGTCGTTTCGGCGCATAGTATGGTTTTAAACCATATTTATCAACCAAGACTTGTTACCTACTGATTTTAAAACTTATTTAAAATATTTTTACAGTAGGTACATAATATGAACTCAGAATCCCAAATAAATTACAAAACTATGTGTAAAATGACCAAAATGCCCATACGGTGCATAGTTTGGTCATAAAAGATAAATTACACATAAAACCAAGATCTTACTGATATTATATCATAAATTAATTATTTTTCCAGAATACTTATGAGTATAATATAAAAATATATTCAAGTTCTTTTTATACGGTATATAATTACCAAAATACCCTTATGAGGCATAGTTTCATTTTAAAATGCTAACGGGCATGTAAGTTGATATCCTACTGATAGTACAACTTATTTAAAGTATAATGGCATATAGAACTTGTCCATGACTTATCCGGTTACCCGATATCGCTGATATGCATACGGTTAAGTATATATACCGAAACGGGTTTAACCTTATCATTTAAGTCTCAAAATCAGAATGCTTATGGTTTACCCATATTATACAAGTCAAAATACTTGTTGGGTTTAAACTACATTCTATTCGATCATCGCTTAATCTAGCGTATTATACGACTTGATCCTGTACGCTAGTCGGTTTAAGTCTATGACTTAAATAAGACCGTTAGTATTTAATTGGTTACCTTATGCCATAATCCAGACTAGAGCCTTCCGGTAAATGCTATCTGCACTTAGTTCATTTTGGATACGGCTGAGATATTAAATCTTGCATTTTTAAAATCAAGACTAGCTCAGTTAAATACTCTCGACTTATTTCCCCTATACGGGCTTGGGTTACGGTAAACTATTACCGCTTGGTCGGAAATGGTATCAATCGAATGTCGGATTGTGGCTAGTAAATCCGCATATTCCGTTTTAATCAGTTTTGTTGGATAACTTAAACATCGGGGGTTAACTACCATGTCCTGGATATCCTCGGCTCATTACATTAGATAATGGCCACGAGCTTAGTGCGGGGTGTAGGCATACACCTGACAGACGCTCAATGCATTACTCACAAAGTTGGGGATAACTCCTTCGTGAGTTCGTAAGTGGTGTGTACATTAATCATGTCTCAGTTTTTGCACTGGGCCCTGTATCTATGGACAAACATGTGAATTTGTTAACAAGGTTACAAAGTAACTTTCCCAATTTATAAAAGATTTTGTGCCATGTGCACTTAAAATCATTTTTAAATGTTTTCAAAATGAGTCAGTTGGGTGTATTTACCAGCGAAAGCTGACGTATTTTCAAAAGACTAAGCTTGCAGGTACAATACAAAATAGGCTGGAAGCTGCTCTGTAGTGATATAAGAGGATCTTGCAAATCCTTAGATCTGCCCTAAAGTTTGATATACATTTTTGTACATTTTACGATCCGCCTGTGGATCTTCCATTACAAGCTGTCTGTATATTATTTTTTGTACTTTGAACATTTCAGTTTGTAATAGTAATTAAATCCAAGACTTCCGCTGTGATGTGTTTAATTGACTATGATGATATCAACTTACGTCACGGTATTCCCCACCTGGGCCCACCGGTGTTTAGATTATGGAAATCCGGGGTGTGGACATGTTGGTATCAGAGCCAATGTTTGAGAGAGTTAAACACTAGCATTCTTGTGTTTAATCTCAAACTTATACAAAAGCACATTCCTTAGACTTTCGAGTCTTGGCTTTGACCTAGGATCACTCATCTCATTATTAAGTTATTAGTATTGTTTCTGAATTTGATTTTAGCAGGAAAATGCCACCGAGAGTACGAGGAAGAGGTAAAGGACCAATGAAGGGAGGACCATCTAGACATATCCCTTCACAACCCCATCACTCGAATCCCTATGAGGATTCAGAGGATTCCTGGCCGCTATTCACCTTCTCATACCCAAAACTCGTACCACTCATATCATTCACGCCAATCACACCACTCCCATCACTCTCATCATTCATATCATGATGAGTTTATCCCAAACCATTAGTTTAACACACCCCCAACTGATCAGAATCAGTTGGATCAACCCAACCCAATGGACAAGGACTCCGACCCGAAGATACCGCCGTCAGGATCACATACACATCCTATCGAAATTCCGAGTGATTCGAACTCTTATGCCGGATCACCATACCAAGGTCCTAATGAATGGGACCAATATTGGAACCAATTTACTTTCGCTAACACTCCTTCCCATCACTCCCCAACACCTCCTGTACAATAAGATGTTCATATGGAACCGGTGGAACAACCACAACCACAACCACCACCACCACCACCTGACCCACCGAGGAGGAAACGTGGAGCACGTATGTCGGTACGTGCAGGTCAACGGTCAGGGTCACTGCCACCCATGTCCAAACCTTACCCTACCATTCAAGAGGACCCACAAATGGGTGGACCCTCCAATGCTTCACCTGTGATGGAACCGACACCATCACCAATGGTTCAACCACCACCATCGGGTTATAATAACCCTATCCCAACATATCCGAATACATCTGGATATGATCATTTTAACCCATCAACACCGGTAAATTAGCAGGCACTATCGCATGACCCTTATATGCAAGCGGTCATGCATAACGCATTTTACCCGTCTCCTTTCCCACCTGCTTATCCACCTAGGATATCCAAGTTATGGGTACCAGTATCTTGTTATGCCACAACCACAACCTCCGCCGCCACTTGAGGCAATCAATGAGGCATTGGTATGAATGAAGGAGATGCAACAACAAGCGGAGAAAATGGAGAAGAAGACGAATAAGTTCTTCAAGATACTCTGCAAATTGGTTAAGGGAAGGAATCACGAGTGAAGTCTCTTCTATTATATTTAGTCCGTGCGAGGACATTGTTATTTCTTTAGTCCCTGGGTGGACAAGTTATTTCCTTTTTAGTCCTTTCATGGACAATTAGTTTTATTATTTCTAGTATTGTAATTTCTCATTGACATTTAATGAAATATTTTGGAATTATATATATGTATTCATCCTCTTCAAGCGACCGTCTCGAATTTACTCGAAATTTATACTCTGCTATATAATTCCAAAAAGATCTTAATGGTTTTGATTTAAGCCAAGTGGCACAGACCACATATTTAGCCAGCTTAGAAATGATAGTTAAGGATAAAATGGCCTTCTATCATGATAGTTAAGGAAAGTTATACTTCTATCTAGAGGTGGTGGACAAGGTTCAAGCCTCCAAGTCGTCAAGGTCAATGCGACCGGGACTATTAGTAAACCATTAAGATACTCCTATGATAACATTCAAGTAATGTTCATACTCTTGGTAGTGTGACTTGAGGAACCACACTAGCCGTCTAGGTAAATGGACTATGTCTATATAGCCAATGTGATCAATGTGATCCCGGCTAATATCATCGATGCGATCATAATAATTGACATCCATTAATGATGTAGGCCAACGTGCCATATATTATGTCCATTAGTGACAGGCCAACGTGCCATAAGCTATGTCCATTAGTGACAGGCCAACGTGCCATATCTTATGTCCATTAGTGACAGGCTTATGTGCCGTATTATTATGTCAGTTAGTGATAGGCCAACGTGCCGTATTTTTATGTCCATTAGTGACATGCTAACGTGCCATATTTTACGTCCATAGTGACAAGCCAATGTGCTGTATTTTGAATATCCTTGGGCTAAGGACTATGGGCCATATTTTATTGTCCTTCGTGACACGTCTATGAGATATTTATAATTGTCTAATAGCAATAACAGTTGTGACATTACGATCCACTGCCTAATAATATATGGACAACGTCCAAATAGTAATTTGCCTTTGATGGTCCTTTCGAGACCTAGGCCAAATATAGATAACATTCATGGAATGTTAAGCCTAAGAGTTGTGATTTTATTCACACTAGTTTGCATAGGCAAGGGATTTATATATCCAATGGTTAAAGCCAATCTGGTTATTAATACCATGGCTAAGAGAAGTTTTTATTTGGTGTTAAGAACCAAAGCTTCAAGAATGGCTAACTCGGACGAGGCGCAAAGTAGCCACCGAAATGTTAACTCTAACAACGCAGAAAACATAGCCATTAATAACGATGATTTCCAAGCTCGCATAGATGCAGATGTTGGAAAGGCCACGGAAAAGGTCATAGAAAAACTTAAGGAATCGAGCGCTACTCGCTCCAGACATTTATCAATTCCACCATCCTCAGCTCGTAAGGAGAGCTCAGTTCACTCTTCAAATGCGAAGAGTGAACCAAAGAAACTAGAAATTAACGATAGGTCCCGTTCTTTTAAAGACGGGTGCACCTATAAATACTTTGTCTCCTGTAAACCCCGAGATTTTAATGGAGAGAAGGGAGTAGTAGAAGCCTTGAAATGGCTTGATGAGATGGAAACGATAGTGGATATCAGCGGTTGTGCTGATAAGGATGTGGTAAAGTATGTATCACAGTCCTTCAAGGGTGATGCCCTGATTTGGTGGAAGGCTATGATCTAAACTACAGGTAAGGTACACTCGTACAACTTAGGATGGTCTAAGTTTGTTGACCTTGTAAAGGAGACTTACTGCCACCTCATGTTGTAGAAAAGATAGAGTCAGACTTTCTGACTCTTACCATGAAAAATCTAGACTGTCGGAAATATGTTTCTGACTTTAATTCCCTATCTAGGTTAGTTTCCTACCTAATTACCGCTGAGCCCAAACGTATTGTGCGTTTTATTAACGGGTTACCATCCGAAATTAAGGGCATGGTAAAGGCTGCTCAGCCTAGTACCTATAGGTCTGCTATTGACCTATCAATCTCCCTCACCTTAGACTTAGTGAGGCAAAAGTCAGTTAGGTCTGAGACTGCGAAAAAAAGGAAACGGGAGGAGGATAACTCCCAAAAGTTCAAAAAGAAAGGAAATTTCGGGTTCAAGAAGAACCAGCACAGGTTTAATGATAGACGTATGTGCAAAACCTGCAACTGCAGACATTAGAGAAGATGCAATATTGACCCACAGGATAAACCCTGTGGTATCTGTAAGAAAAGGGGCATAATGTAACGCCTCGCTTTTTCATACTTTCCTTAATTAGAAAGTATAGTCGTATTTCTATTTTTGGGAGCTTGTATTAATATTTCTTTTCCCCAATCCTGTAATCCGAGACTTGAATCGTAATAAAACTTATACTTGATACATACTTGTCTTAAATGCATTCAATCGTGAAATACATGCAAACTGATACTTGTTATACGTGCAAAGATTATACATTCACACTTGATAATTATACGCGTAATATACTTAAAACATGTAAAAATGACAAGATAAACTAAGCTAAAGGACTAAAAGTAACAAAAACCAAAGAAGCTTCTAGAAAAACCCACCTCGCGGCCAGCGACCGAACCCTTGATAAACTATCGCGTCCCGCCAGACCTCTAGCGGCCGCGACCGAGACACCTTAACCCTCACGCGGCACGCGAGAGGGGCATAATCCGGAAATGTTGGTTTCAAGCTCATGGATTGGCCAACTTTGTGTTTTATGCATTTATTACCTTCACCTAACAACCCCTCTAACCCCATCTATAAATACCCACCTCCTCCCCCTCTCATTTCACACCTCAAACATTCTTCTTCTCTTATCTAGAAAGCTCTAAGAGCTCTCTCTCCTTCTAAAGATTCAAGGTTTTCAAAAGTGAGTTCTAACTCACCCTTATCTCTCTCCTTTGATCTTTTCTTCTTCTGCACACTTGAAACACCTTTGGGAATACTTCCATAGGTTATCCATGAAAAACCAACTAGGAATATCACCCTATTTAAGGTCCCAAGTGTAAGAACCTTTTTGTTTTAATAGGATTTTTACCCACAAGTGTTGTATCCTTCCAAGCTTGTGCTTGAGTTGGTAGAGTGTGATCACTTGGAAGCCTTGGCTATCCTACCTTCGATCCACCGCCTCACTTGATGATTTTGTTTATTTTTCACCTTTACTTTATTGTTTAAACTTACTCATGACCATCCTTTTCGTCCTTGTGACGACTTGTGCATTGGTGAACTATACGAAAGAGGTTAAAAAGGAAGGTTATCCTCCTACCTCCATGCATGACTTCTATGAACTTCCATGATGTTTATGATTTACTTGTTACGTATACTATATAATATATGTATATATATTCACTAACCGAACTCTTGATGGTAATCAAGTGATTTTCCGTCATGGTACTAGGTTACATCACCTACGTACTTAATATCTCGTTACGATTCTAATGGATAGCCTAATCCATGAAAACACATCAACCCGAATGGGTCTTATAGTTTCAAAAACGAGTGTTAAGTCTAGATAATTACTTTCCCGTGTAAACCACTTTTTTTGCATTTAAATTCCTAAATCCTCCATTATCGTTCGGATACTTACCAACCCATGTTTTCCCCTTGTAGGATAACTCGGTGCCTCTCTAACCCTCCAAACTCTTCGCGGAAGTAACAAGTGGAAGCTTGCAAAAAACCATAAGTACACTTGACCCACTTTTCGTTTACAACCTTCTTGGGTGTAACATGTTTACTCATACCAAACCACAACACTTAAACTTTATGAAATGCACAAATGATCCTATACACATGAATACTTGATACGATTACTTGATGCTTATATCTTGGACATTCTTTATGTGATACGTTAGTCATTAACTTGTTTTAAGCCTTCGTTTGACATGTATAGCGCTATAGGAAGTAACGCATCCCCCCTCCATCGTGTAATCTTGAGGCCATGTTAAAACATCGTGATTGCGTTAAGGGTTTGACTAGTAGTATTGCATGCCTTGTATATGCTTTGGTAGAGTCATAGTTGCCATGAGGATTTATTTAAACTTTATTCATATACGTATGCTATGCTTAAACTAGTGTACTCGCCTTTGCTTTTGCATTGAATTGTTATTTTAAAACATGTTACAGGTCGATGAAGAGGATGCTATGAAATCAAATAGCAAGGATCTAGATACACACATTTAGACATTTAGGTTAATATTGTTGTATCAATTTTGTTGTATTGTGTTATTTAAACTTGTTAAGTTTAATTGTTGTATTTGCTTCGATATTGTATTTTGACAATTATTCTTGAAATGAAATCCGACTTTAAATTAAATATTGTCATTATTAGCGTTGTGAGCAATGAGAAATCTCATTATCGTCTCACTTTGATGTTTCCGCCATCGGTTGGGGTGTGATAGATTGGTATGAGAGCCATAATTATAAGAATTAGGTAGAATTGCCATGTTCGATCTAGTCTGTAGTTCTAAGTACCCGTTTTGACCATTCTTGTTTATACTTAAAACTTTATGCTTCCTACTTTGCTTCTCCTCTTTTCTTTTGGTCTTAATACATATACATGATGTCTTTCCTAAGACATTTTTTTACACAATACGTACTTTGAAGACTTGAAGACACTCGTAGCACAAACGAGACGAGTTCACTAAAATATGCGTGAAACCCCCAATTTGGTGAACGACTCTCATTCCGCTAGTCTTATTCTTTTTGCATGAAATTTCGCCATCAAGTTAGGAGTGAAATCACATCTTCATGGAAAAATTTCCAATTCAAAATCTAGTGGACCCTTACCAACGAATCGGAATTTGCTCTTCGTTTGGTAATTACCAACCACACTTAGGGTACGAAATCGTCAAGTTAGGGGTGAAACCCGCACCTTGTCTATTAAGTCCCATTCCTTGATTTTCGCTCTCGCCAAAGTTTTGATTTTTCTGATCGATTAGAGACGTGTAGTAACTGGAAGGGTAAAGTGTTGTTAGTCGCTTCCCGATGGGTGCATTTTACCTATAGGCCAAAGCACGTTTCTCTAATTTGAAAAGAACTTCGATTCACTTTGGAATAATCGATGTTTCTCTACCTGAAACATTCCCACGTTTTATGAGCCTGTTCTTTTTATGTGATTCAATTTCTATATGTTTTAATACTTGTTACCTCGTTCATTTCGAACCGTTACACTATTCGCATGTTCATCGCAATCCAAAATAATGTTAATCCTCCTGAACAAACTAAATTTATACTCTTTTATTTGCATTCATACGTAATTATACATGTTGTACTGGTTAAACTCATGCAACTTATGTGAACTTATGTGAACCTTATACATACTTATACATGCAAAACTTGTTATTTTTACATCATTATCAAGTCTCATCCCTTGTTCTATTTCAAACCTCTAGATGTCTTCTCCTAAGTCTTCTAAGAAGTCAAAGAGGTCCAACAGGGGATCCAACAACAACGGTCATGCTATGTCGAAAGAAGACCTCGTCGGTCTAGTGGCTGAGCAAATGGCTGACCAAATGGCCTGTGTTATCGCTGATATTGTTAGCCAACTCCAAACCATCCATACCGAAGCTGTAACACCCCAACCGATGGCGGAAACATCGGGATGAGACGAAAACGAGATTGCTCATTGCTCACAACATTATTAAGTGACAATAATTAATTAAACCATATTTCACTTCATAAGAATTGTCAAATACATCAATGTAACAAAACAAAGAACAATACAACATTTGCAAAGTCATAACAAAATTGATACATCGACATTAAACCTAACGTCTAATTTGTGTGTATCTAGTCCTTGCTATATTGTTTTCATAGCATCATCTCCTTCAACCTGTAACATGTTTTAAAATAATGTCAATGCGAAAGCAAAGGCGAGTACACAAGTTTAGGCATAGCATACGTATACGAATAAGTTTAAACAATCCTCATGGCAACCAAATCTATACAAGAGCAATATCAAGGCATGCAATACTAATAATCAAACCCTTAACGCATTCACGATGTTTTAACATGACCTCACGAATAACTCGATGGAGGTGGATGCGTGAATTCCTATAGCGCTAAGCATGTCAAACGAAGGCTAAAAATAGTTAATGACTAAAGCATAGCAATACGAATATCCAAGATAAGCATCAAGTATAAGATTCAAGCTTTCATGTATATGGGATCGTTTGTGTGTTTTATAAAGTTTAAGTGTTCGTGATTTTGTATATGGAAACATGTTACACCCGAAAAGTGTTATAAACAAAGTGGGTCGAGTGCACTCACGGTTTTGCTAAGTTTTTTCTACACTTGACAATCCGTGAAGACGTTGGTTCGAGGATGACGCCGAATTATCCTACAAGAGGAAACGAGGCGTATGAGTATAGAGTTTCAACGGGAGATTAGGAGTATTCGAGCATGATAAAAAAATATGTTTGATAGAGTATTATGATACGAAAGTATTCACTAAGATGTAACACTCGTTCTTGACACTATAGTAACTCTTACGAGTTTGGGTGGGATTTCATAGGTTCGGGGCCTATTAGAATCGTGACAAGGAATTACGTACTTTAGTGTTAAACTTAATTACTTGATAGGTGATTATAAGTTCATTATCAAGGTTTCGGTTTTAGAATTATAATATAATATATATCATTTTAATCATGTAGGAGGTGGGAGGATGAACCATCCACTTTGTAACCTCTAGTGTCATGTATGTCAAGTATGAGGTGGGAGGTTAAACCATCCACTTTGAACCTCAGATAATGTTCACCACAACACAAGTTACCTTTTGTAACAAGGAGGGTACAAGAACTATATACTATACAAGAATGTAAAGACAAGAATGATAAGGTGTCATCTAGATACCAAGTAGCCAAGTATTCAACAACCCGACGAGCACACGAGGACAATCGTCAACAGCTTTGTGGGGTTGTGACACTTTAAGTCTAGCAAACTATCTTGGGATCTTGATGAAAAATCATCAAGTGATGTGTGGTCTCAAGTTAGGATAGCCCAAGCTTCCTTGGTGGACACACATGAACAAGTTTAAGAACTTGCATCACTTGTGAGCTCAATGCTTTTCAAAAACAGAAAGTTTAGGGTGTTAAAACAGCCCTTAGTTCATGTTAACAAGCTTGGTTAGGCTTTACTAATCATAAGCTTGATTGTAAGCACAAGAACACAAGTTTGTTGAAGTTAAAACACAAGTTTGATAAAAGTTTAGACAAAACAGAAAGTTTGTGGACATTTTGGGGCATTTCCAGGTCTGGATTCTCCATGGAGAAACCTAGGAATTCAACCCAAAGTTTATCCAAGCAAGTAGGAAAAAGAATGGAGTGATTTCATTAAGAAATGAGTGAGTTACACTCACTTTAGTAAGAGGTATACAATCTGCTCGAAAATCTGATGTTGCAAGGATCTTGAGGTGATTTGAGAGAGATTAAAGTGTAAAAATGCTTGGATTAGAGGTGGGTTTTATAGGGGAAGGATTAGGGATAGTTAGGTGGGGTTTAAGTGAGTATTAAAGGCCTCAAAAACACAAAAAAATAAAAAAAAACCCGCCCAAAAGGGCTGCTGTCCGCGCTTGTTGCCTTTCAGCTCGACCGGGAACAAAGCATATAAGGCTTTTGTTCCCGGGTTACTTCAGATTGATGGCGAGTGGCGGAGTGGTTAAGGCGCTTGCATGTTGAACAGGAGGTCCGGGGTTCCAGTCCCGCGGATCCGGTTTTGTTTGATTATTATTATTTTCTTTTTATTTTTAATCAAAACTCAATAATTCAGTTTCACAATTGGCAGGAAAGGCCCCTGAAGTTCAAGAATCCAATAATTACACTTTAAACCTTGGACTTTATTAAAGAAGATATATATTAACATTTAAATTCAAAATGTTATATATATATATATATATATATATATAAATAAATTAGCATTTTATTTTTTTTGTAAAAAGAAATTAATTAATTTTATTAACTAATTTAATTAATTAATTTAATTAATTAATTAATTAATTTAATTAATTAACTTAACAAATGAATAGGTAATTATATTTTCGTAACGAATTTAGTTTAACGATTACAAGTTTCACGTTTAAGTCTCGATTACGCATACATACCATGTTTGCAAGTTACGTTTACGATTGAGAGTACCACGAATATGTTTACATGTTTAAAGTATGAACAAGTATAAGTGTAACAGGACTATGATTAACATAATATGGGTAAAATACGAGTTTCTCATTACAATCCAACTCTCGGTTTACAACATTACAACGGAAGACGAATACAAGATACAACGCTTACTAAAAATAGAAGTACGATACAAGGTTTCCAAACATAGAAAGTATAGAAACGCGGAGCGTTACAGAAGCCACCCCTAAGTCCTCCGCCGATTCGAAAACCGATGCACCCAAAACGTCTTACTAGTTCGAGCACTTCATGGCTTGCAAACATGTTGAGTTCACCGGCATGGATGGTGTAACAACCATGATCAACTGGTTCGATGCAATGAAGCTTATCTTTCTTCAGGGCGGGTGCCCTGATGACCTTCGAACCCTCAACGCTACCGGGGTCTTTTGCCAGAGAGCCCTCGAGTGGTGGACTACCGAGCGCAACAAGCATGGCAACAAAGCGGCACATGCATTACCTTGGGAAGAGCTTAAGGAGCTCATGAAGGTCCAATTCTGTCTTCCCCACGAACCTAGAAGCTCGAAAACGAATTCTGGAATCTTACCCAACAGTGGAGTGACGCCGAAGGTTTGATCGCGCGCTTCAAACAATTGAGTATCATCTGTCCTGGACAGGTGGATACTGTTCCCAAGGCGATTGCCAAGCTAATTCGTTCGCTCTCGCCTGTGATCATGAACCATGTAGCCGCCGCCAACCCCAAGACCCTCGATGAAGCTTTTAGCATAAGCATTCAGCTTAACCACAACTGGATCCTTCAGGGGGCCTATGAAAAGGTCTCTACGAAGCATACGCACCAAGCCATCACTGACACCACCGCTACCGAAACTCCTCCCTCCCAAGCCAAGAAAAACTAGAACTGAAACAAGAAGCTAAAGGCTTCTGTCCAAAACAATGCGGTTGTTACTCCGCCTACCCCTACACCACTAAACGACATTGCCACTACCTAAAGCACCGACCAGCTCTAACGTGGTTACATTGGTTCTCACCCTCAGTGTAATACCTGCTTCTACCATCATCCCGTCGGTACTCCATGCCGAAAGTGCGCCCAATGTCAGAGGTTGGGGCACTTGTCTAACCGTTGCCGAAGCTTTCCTCCACCCCAAAATCAGCAACCCTCAGCCATTACACCTAACCCTAACCCTCAAGCCCATGCCACTCCCGTTCGGACGTGTTACAACTGTGGCGATCCTAACAATTTCGCCAATGATTGCCCCGAGCGTGCCAACAACCACCAGCAGCGCCAGCAGCAACAATCTGAGCCTGCTAAAGGTCGAGCTTTCGTGCTTACCTCCGCTCAAGCCCAAAGCTCCAACGATGTTATTACTGGTATGTTCCTTGTGAACCATGTCTATGCTTCTTGTTTGTTCGATACTTGTACATATAGAAGTTTTGTATCTGTTGAATTTGAACCCTTGCTTAAGTGTGAACAATTTAAGCTGCCCGATCCTTTCGCCGTTGAAGTCGCTAATGGTAAGATCATTCCTATTAGCTGTGTCCTCTCTCGTTGTTCCCTGGATCTTAACGGTCATGCGTTTTCGATAGATCTCATACCTATGAAAATGGGTAGTTTTGACGTCATAGTAGGCAAGGACTGGCTTTGGTGAGTTCATGCTGAAGTTGTTTGTTCGGAGAAATTCCTTCGCATTCCTCTTCCTAGCGGTGATTCCTTGCACGTCTATGGTGAGAAACCTTCCAAAGGTCTCAAGCTGGTGTCATATATTCAGGCAAACAAATACTTATGCAAGGAATACTTTGCCTTTTTGGCCCACGTTATGGAAAAGAAAGACAAAGGTCCAAGCCTAAGTGATGTTCCCGTCGTTTGTGAGTTCCCTGGTGTCTTTCCGGATGACCTTCCTGGTCTTCCTCCTCCTTGCGCTGTCGACTTTTATACTGACCTCATTCCCGGTGCAACTCCTATTGCGAAGGCTCCGTATCGATTAGCACCTTCGGAGATGCAAGAGCTATCAAGCCAGCTTCAAGAACTTCTTGATAAAGGCTTTATACGCCCAAGTACTTCTCCTTGGGGCTCTCCCATACTCTTCGTCAAGAAGAAAGATGGATCATTCCGCATGTGTATTGACTGTCGTGAGCTCAACAAGCTCACAGTTAAGAACCGCTATCCACTCCCTCGCATTGATGATCTCTTCGATCAATTACAGGGCGCGATGTGCTTTCAAAGATTGATCTCCACTCTTGTTATCATCAACTTCGAGTTCTCGAAGAAGATATACCCATAACCGCATTCCGCACACGTTATGGACACTACGAGTTCGTGGTCATGCCTTTTGGTTTGACTAAAGCGCATGCCGTGTTCATGGATTTAATGAACCGCGTGTGTAAGCCGTTTCTTGATCGTTTTGTTATTGTCTTCATCGACGATATTCTCATCTACTCCAAGACGAAAGAAGAACATGGGCGACATTTGCGTCTCATTCTTACACTTTTGCACACCGAACGTCTTTATGCCAAATTCTCCAAGTGTGAATTTTGGCTAAAAGAGGTTCAATTCTTGGGTCACACCGTCAATGAACTCGGTATTCATGTTGACCCCACAAAGATAGAAGCTGTTAAAAATTGGGTTGCACCTAAATCGCCTTCTGAGATTCGTTCATTTCTTGGCCTAGCTAGGTATTATCGCCATTTCATTTCGAACTTCTCGAAGATTGTCGTTCCTTTGACCTCCTTGACGCAAAAAGATAAACCTTTTGTTGGGGTCCCAAACAAGAGGAGCCTTTTGAAACGCTCAAGGACATGCTTTGTAATGCTCCTATCCTTACACTTCCCGATGGAAATGACGACTTCGTCATGTATTGCGATGCTTCTAACCAAGATCTTGGTTGCGTTCTCATGCAACGGGACAAGGTTATCTCTTACACGTCATGACAACTCAAGATACATGAGAAAAACTATACTACGCACGACCTTGAACTTGTGCGGTCATTTTTGCGTTAAAGATTTGGCGACCCTACCTTTATGGTACAAAGTGCACGATCTTCACCGATCATAAGAGCCTACAAAATATCTTTGACCAAAAGACCTCAACATGCGGCAACCTCGTTGGGTGGAACTGTTAAACGACTACGACTGTGACATTCGCTACCATCCTTGCAAAGCGAATGTTGTGGCCGATGCACTTAGTCATAAGACTCATGTGAAGAGTGTTTGTTATCACAAAACCGTGGGAAATTTCCACCATCTGATTCGAGATGCGCAATATCCAACCATTATTGAGGGCAACCTCGAAACTGAGTTGAATACCGGCGACGAAACACCACTTGAGCAGAAGAACAATGGTATCCTGTACTATCGTGGCCGTATGTGGATTCCTGATCGTGGTACTCTTCGAACCACTTTGATGGATGAAGCTCATAAATCCTGATATTACATGCACCCTGGCGCTGACAAGATGTACCATGATCTTCGTACGTCTTATTGGTGGCCTGGAATGAAATGTGCTATCGCTCTTTACGTGTCGAAGTGTCTGACCTGTTCTAAAGTCAAGGCAGAACATCAACGTCCCTCTGACCTACTCGAACAACCTGAAATCCCTGTCTGGAAATGGGAGAGTATTGCCATGGATTTCATTAAGAAATTGCCTCGTACTCCTTCGGGTCATGACAGCATTTGGGTTATCATCGATCCTCTGACCAAATCCGCTCACTTCTTTGCCATTCGTGAAGATTACAAAGTCGAGAATTTGGCTCGTATCTACACGAGTGAGATCATCAGTCGTCATGGTACGCCCATTGACATCATTTTCGATCGTGACGCTCGTTTCACTTCCCGCATTTGGCAGACTTTTCAATCTGCCCTTGGCACTCGTTTGAACCTTAGTATCGCTTTTCATCCTCAATCCGACGGTCAAACCGAGCGTACTATCCAAACTCTAGAGGATATACTTCGATCATGCGTAATCGATTTTGGCGGCAACTGAGATTCGCACTTACCCTTGGTGGAATTCTCGTACAACAACAGCTATCACGCAAGTATTCAAGTGGCTCCATTTGAAGCATTGTATGGTCGTAAGTGTCGTTCGCCTATTTGTTGGCATGAGATCGGAGATGTACAACTCACCGGTCCCGAATTGATACAAGAGACGACGGACAAGATTCTACAAATACGTGATAGTCTCCCTAAAACCCGAAGCCGAAAAAAGAGTTATGCTGATAAAAGATGCAAGCCTTTGGAATTCAGCATAGGTGATCTTGTGCTTCTCAAGGTGTCCCCTTGGAAGGGCGTTGTTCGTTTTAGTAAGAAAGGCAAACTCGCTCCTCGCTATGTGGGTCCTTTCAAGATTCTCGAAAGGATTGGCAAGGTAGCGTATAGAATGGATCTACCTCAAGCACTCAGCAATGTTCATCCTGTATTTCATGTTTCAAACTTGAAGAAATATCTAGCTGTAGAAGGACTTCAAGTCCCACTCGAAGATCTTCAAATCAACGAGACATTGCACTTCGTGGAGAAACCTGTCGAAATCATGGACTGAGGAATCAAGCAATTGAGGCGCAGCCGAATTCCCATAGTCAAGGTTCAATGGGAAGGTAAACGTGGTGCCGAATTTACTTGGGAACTCGAAAGTGATGTGAAAACTAAGTATCCGCACCTGTTCATTACACCTTCCTCTGAATAAATTTGGGACGAAATTTCCTAAAGAAGGGGAGACTGTAATGCCTCGCTTTTTCATACTTTCCTTAATTAGTAAGTATAGTTGTATTTCTATTTTTGGGAGCTTGTATTCATATTTATTTTACCCAATCCTGTAATCCAAGACTTGAATCGTAATAAAACTTATACTTGATACATACTTGTCTTACATGCATTCAATCGTGAAATACATGCAAACTGTTACTTGTTATACGTGCAAACATTATGCATTCACACTCAATACTTATACGCGTTATATACTTAAAACATGCAAAAATGACAAGATAAACTAAGCTAAAGGACTAAAAGTGACAAAAACCAAAGAAGCTTCTAGAATAACCCACCTCACGGCCAGCGACCGAACCCTTGATAAACTCTCACAGCCCGACAGACCTTTAGCGGCCCGCGATCGAGACATCTTAACCCTCTCACGGCCCGCGAGAGGGACATAATCTGGAAATGTTGGTTTCAAGCTCATGGATTGGCCAACTTTGTGTTTTATGCATTTATTACCTTCAACTAACAACCCCCTAACCCCATCTATAAATACCCACCTCCTCCGCTCTTATTTCACACCTCAAACATTCTTCTTCTCTTCTCTCTAAAGCTCTAAGAGCTCTCTCTCCTTCTAAAGATTCAAGGTTTTCAAAAGTGAGTTATAACTCACCCTTATCTCTCTCCTTTGATCTTTCTTCTTCTTCACACTTGAAACACCTTTGGGAATACTTTCATAACTAGGAATATCACCCTATTTAAGGTCCCAAGTATAAGAACCTTCTTGTTTTAATAGGGTTTTTACCCACAAGTGTTGTATCCTTCCAAGCTTGTGCTTGAGTTGGTAGGGTGTGATCACTTGGAAGCCTTGGCTATCCTACCTTCGATCCACCACCTCACTTGATGACTTTGTTTATTTTTCGTCTATACTTTATTGTTTAAACTTACTGATGACCATCCTTGTCGTCCTTGTGACGACTTGTGCATTGGTGAACTATACGAAAGAGGTTAAAAAGGAAGGTTATCCTCCTACCTCCATGCATGACTTCTATGAACTTCCATGATGTTTATGATTTACTTGTTACGTATACTATATAATATATGTATATATATTCACTAACCGAACTCTTGATGGTAATCAAGTGATTTTTCATCATTGTACTAGGTTACATCACCTACATACTTAATATCTCGTTCAATTCTAATGGATAGCCTAACCCATGACAACACATCAACCCGAATGGGTCTTATAGTGTCAAAAACGAATGTTAAGTCTAGATGATTACTTTTCCGTGTAAACTACTTTATTGCATTTAAATTCCTAAATCCTCCATTATCGTTCGGATGCTTACCAACCCATGTTTTCCCCTTGTAGGATAACTCGGTGCCTTTCCAACCCTCCAAACTCTTCGCTGGAAGTAACAAGTGGAAGCTTTCAAAAAACCGTGAGTACACTCGACCCACTTTTCGTTTACAACACTCTTGGTTGTAACATGTTTACTTATACCAAACCACAACACTTAAACTTTATGAAATGCACAAACGATCCTATGCACATGAATACTTGATACGATTACTTGATGCTTATATCTTGGATATTCTTTATGTGATACCTTAGTCATTAACTTGTTTTAGCCTTCGTTTGACATGTATAGCGCTATAGGAAGTAACGCATCCCCCATCCATCGTGTAATCTTGAGGCCATGTTAAAACATCGTGATTGCGTTAAGGGTTTGACTAGTAGTATTGCATGCCTTGTATATGCTCTGGTAGAGTCATAGTTGCCATGAGGATTTGTTTAAACTTTATTCATATACGTATGCTATCCTTAAACTAGTGTACTCGCCTTTGCTTTTGCATTGAATTGTTATTTTAAAACATGTTACAGGTTGATGAAGAGGATGCTATGAAATCAAATAGCAAGGATTTAGATACACACATTTAGACGTTTAGGTTAATGTTGTTGTCTCAATTTTGTTGTATTGTGTTATTTAAACTTGTTAAGTTTAATTGTTGTATTTGCATCAATGTTGTATTTTGACAATTATTCTTGAAATGAAATTCGACTTTAAATTAAATATTATCGTTATTAGCGTTGTGAGCAATGAGCAATCTCGTTATCGTCTCACTCCGATGTTTCCGCCATCGGTTGGGGTATGACACATAGGAGCCTAGAGTGTAAGAATCTTAAAGATACAGTTTGTTACGGCTGTAATGAGAAGGGGCATATCAAGCTTAACTGCCCTAGAACCCCAGAAGTAATGATGCAAAACCTGGAGAGTCCAAGAAAGGAAATGCATGTACCTTCCAAATGAATGCTAGAGAGGCTATTAATGACAACAACGTCATAACAGGTACTTTCCTCATTAGTGTATATATGCTAGAGTTCTTTTTTATTCGGGTGCAGATAAGTCTTTTGTAGACCATAAGTTTAGCAAACTATTAAACTTACCCATAAGAACTCTAGATAAAACTTATGAGATAGAATTCGCTGATGGAACTCTAGAAACAACATCTTCCATTCTTGATGGATGTTCTATATCCATTAAGAATCATTCTATTCATATCTCTCTTTTGCAAATGGAATTGGCGGGGTTTGATGTAGTCTTAGGCATGGACTGGTTATCTCATAACCAAGCCCGCATTGCCTGTGATAAGAAACTCATCGAAATTAAAGCCCCATCTGGTGAAATGGTCACCATACTTGGAGATTCACATTATGGATTGCCAGACAAGGTATCATTATTTAAGGCATCCAAGTGTTTAAGGAAAGGTGGTGTCATTGTGAACGGGGATCGTGCTCCCGAAATGAGCAACTGACCTGATCTCGCTCAACTAGCAGAGGCGGAATTCATTGCTAGAGAGGTAGACAAAACAAACAAGATAGTACTGACTGTTTAACTACTTCTGTTGTATTAACTGACATTCAAGTACAGACGCGAGTAAACAAAATAGCAGGGCTTCGCCGTACTAACTGAAAATCACTACTTAGCTCTAACACAACACTCCTCTATTTATATGTCGATATGACTCGTACTGGAGTGCGTGCTGAATAGTAACTGTGATTCGCACGAGGATATGCTTTGTAAGAGTGACTGGGAGTCACTCGTACGAACCACCTGTTTGTTCATACGAATCACCTACAAAAAAACATATAAAACTTACATTTGTTATATATACAAAGACATTAAAGACCAATATACATTACAGACACATCCTAGACGTAGGCAAAAGACATTATAAACCAACAAACTCCCCCTTGGATGTTGCCGCAGTCTTGATTGTCTTCAAAAAACTTCACATGATTTGACTCTAATGCCCAAAGAATCTCTTTGGTGGCTTACGATGCTCCTCAAAAGCAATTGGTGTTTGATCTATTGGAGGAGGTCGGTTCACTGTATTGCCAAACCAAAAACTTCGAAGCGATGCTATTCTATGCTCTACAATCCAAGCTTCCTTTTTCTCTATCTTCTTTGTCTCTTTTTCCTCAAGCTTCCTCCAAGTAGTCTTCCAATCAGATCCAGAATGTATATCATTTGCAAAACAAACATTGACGATCTTTTGAAATTGGAGTGCTTGCTCTTTATCTTTCTCTTCAAAACCGATCTTACTATAGAATAAACATTCTATATCCTTCTTTGAACAATTGACTAGCCACATTAGGTCTAGTACTCGAATGCCATGTCATAGACCATATATACGTTTGTGCGCTATGATGGCTTCGGTAAACTCCTCAGTGATCTTCCAAGAATCATCATCTGGATGCACACATATAACAGCTTCACCTGTACTCGAATCATAGTGCCACCATTTGAAGATCTTGAAGAAGTCTTGTGTCATCTTTATGAGAGGCATGTTCTTCTTCACACATGGCTTCTTCACAATCAAAGTAACATCCTTCTCATTCTTCACTGGATCAACTTTAACAATACGACGAGGAAAGTGAGGTTTCTAATGAGTAAAACCATGCATTACTTCAAGCTTAATCAATTTCCAAAGCCTCTGATCATGAAACTTCATCTTCAGATTTATCATCTTGGTTTGAACAAGCTCATTGATATCCCAATATGGCAATGTTTTGATGTCACTTAGATATCTGAAGTATTGGATCTCAAACTCCCTCTTTATCGCATATACATTAAGCTCTTCAATCCATCCCCAGCTTAAAATATCCCCTAGTGAAATATCAGCATCTCTAGTAAAGAATGCTAGGGGTCTTTTGGACTAACACGAAAGCATTTCTTCCTTTGTTCGGCAATTTCAGCCTTTGACATTTGCTGAGGAATAATACCTTCTTTAGCAGCTTCAGATACTTTTCTTTGTAACACTTCTGAACTCTCTGCTATGAATAAATCTGCAAAAGTTGGGGAATCAGCTGTACCCTGATCGGCAATATTAGCATCGTCATCAGAATCATCTTCCATGACAACTTTATCATACACGTTAGCATCTTCCACATCTTCAAAGACATATGCATTCGGCTCAAAAGCATCAATCTCGTTTAATTCATCTTCGAAGTCAAACTCAAACTTCTCTTCACTAATTCCAAGCATTTCTGCTATTTCTTCCTTTGAGTAACTGTGTACAAATTCTCCCTCCTCCACATCATGCTCAAGATATAAAACAATAGGCTTTGGCACGACAGGAACAGAAGATATGACTTTTTCTGTGAAGATTCCTGTCTGCTGAGCATCAACAGACTCGTCAGCTTTATCAGTCTTTCCCTCATCTGTGGTCTGGTTAGCAGAATCATTCAGATACACAGAAACATCTACTTCTTCATTAACATTTGAATCAGTTACACGAATTCCAGACCACCAACATTATCATCGTTATCATCACCCTCAGGCCTACTAGAATCAATAATGTCAACATCAGCATCCTCTAACTCTGTGTCTTTCTCAATTTCTGCAACCGCTTCTTCAATTTCTTTCACAATCTTTTTCTTTAACAACCAATCGCGATGCCTCTGAGATATATCAAGCGAATCAATATCAACATCCATTGGTCGTCCAACTAGAATAAACATCTTCGGCTCTTCATAAACCACAATAACCCAACAAGTTACTGGCACAGATTCAGCTTCAGGCGCAGTTTCAACAATCATAGGATCCTCCACAACGTTCTCTTTCCCTTCCCCTGAGCGTCAGATTGTTGCTTTGCTAGACGTTCCTTTTCCGCAACACGCTCTCGGGCTTCTGCTCTTTCTATCTCATCAATCTCGGCAACAATATTCACTCCCAATTTCTTCTCCAAACTTTTCTCAAACAGACTCATTTTTCTATCATTCCTCAATCGTTCTTCCTCATACTCAGCCATTCGTAAACGTAATCATTCGTTTTCGGACACAATACTAGCCAACATAGCTTCTAACTGTTGTTTATCAACAATCAAACCTCCAATACGTTCAAACATTTCGAGCTTCTCAGCAGTTAACTCGTTAATCTTCTCTTGGAGTTCAGCTTTCCTCACAGTATTCATCAACACTTGTTTTTGCAAATCTTTAACCCGTGGATCATTAAATGTAAACTCGTCGCCACCGGGTAAATCTTCAAGACCAATATCATCGAAAAATGACTATGACTCATATGGCTCTTGAGTTGGATGAGGTTGTTGTGGATAAGATGACTGTGGTTGTTGCTTCGGTTGTTGTTGTGATGGTTGTTGTTGAGGAGCTGGTTCTTGCTGAACTGGTTGTGGTGGAGATGGTATATGACGAGAAGGTTCATCCACACTTTCTTCAATGATAGGTTCAGCAGCAGTCTCTTTAGGTATAACATTTGGCGATATTCTAGCAGCAGACCGTTTCATTCTTCTTTGTTTCTTCTTGACGGGAGTATGAAGAACAGCTTCAGAATCAAATTCGGATGGAACATACGTATTATCATCCTCACCTATAGCTTTACGTTTCCGTTCTTCAGCTTTATGCTTAATTTCAGCCTGGCGTTTCTTTTCTATCTTTTCAGCCCTTTTCTTTTCCCCGTCATGCCTATCTTCTGAATCAGTACTCGAAGATAACACTTCTTCAGCTACTTTTTCTGGCCCAAACGCCTGACGTTCAATCTCTGCAGCAATATCGTCAATATTTTCTTCAACATCTGGTTCGTCTCGAAGACCAGAACTTTCTGCTGCAGGAGTAGCTTTCTTCTTTTGAACTTTCGGAGCAGATGAAGATGTTGTCACAGCTTTAGGTTTAACACCTTTTTCACCATCCTTTATATACCACGGACTCCTTTTCACTACAAATAAAGACAAAACCTCTTCCTCGTCATCACTGCTGTCATCTTTCCTCCAACGACCTGGTGTTGGTGAGATATAGTCTTTGTCAATGATAGCACCGAACATAGGTTTAGCGGCTGGAGCAGTTTTCAAATGCAGATTCATCTTTTGCAACGTTGAAACATCCATATGTTCAAGTCTCAGAATATCATAATTTGGCTTCTTCAAATCCGGATGTAAAAAATCGAGCAACATCTGAACAAATCTTGGATACTGCAAAAATTTCTCTTTCTGTATGTTCTGAACCATCTGCGTGAAAATGACTTTCGAAAAGTTATATGGAAGATTTAGTATCAACGCAGTGATCATACACATCTGATAATCAATCAAATCATCAAATCCTCCCTTGCGATGACTCAAACCGTGAGCGATAATGTGTGCTAAATATCTGAATGGTGCGCTCAGGTTTCCCTACTTGAAAGGAGCAGCGTTAACAAATCCAGTATACCCCATCCTGTAAAAACAACCTTTCACCATATACTCCGGAAAGCCTGTCGGATCATTCTCGTTATCGTTAAACTCCAACACTGTGCGAATCAAATCTTCAGTAATATTGACTTGAACATCCTCGTCGTTAATCTTTACTGCAGAAATGATAGCATTATCCTCAATACTGTATACAGTTGCATTCCAAAAATATTCTACGTGAGATCGATATGCAGTGTGTCGGTCTGTTAAAGCTTTAGTAACCCGAATCCGTGTCTAAAAATCAAGAATATCTCTATACGCTGCAATTTCCGGAATCGACGCATTTGTGACACAGCAAATGTTGTGGAATGGAGAAAAAATAGACTTCTTGGCCTGTTCACAAAAATAACAAACCGTTAGAGAAATATTAAACTTTAAAATTTCACACATTCATTCGTACGAATTAAACAGTTGATACGAATCAGACACTTAGAAAATTGTTAGTTTGAAACATGTTTCATTCATGCGAATTAAAAAGCTTCGTATGAACTACTATGACAGTTAGTAAAATTTTGTTTGTTCAAACTTTGTTTCGTACGATTCTATTCCTTCATACGAATCACTCACACTTAGAATAACTTTGAAAATCAGCATTTCTTCGTACAAATCAATTGCCTCATACGAGCCAATATTCAAACTGACATTTAAGGCATGCTTCATACGACCCACTCGCTTCGTCCGAGCCTATTCGTCGTCCCAAAATGACCAAATCTAATCAGAATTTAAAACTTGTATATTTTAACAAATTAATAGTCGATTTTCGAGTTATTAAGACCGATATTAACGATTATGTAGTCAATTTTAAGTTTTACTGGTCCAATCTCCTTAGATCTAAGTTCTAAGTCTGATTTTTACAGATTTTGACATTATAACAGCATGATTTCATCAAAATTACCTTTCCCATTGATAGAGGTGTGCAAATCAACCTCAACAATGTGATTTCGAAACAAAACTAGCCAAGAAATAAAGTTTTCGGAAATGGTTTGCACAAGTTCTCTCTGAATCGCACAACAGTTCACCAGGAATAGTAAACTTATTCTGTACGAAGCGAATGGGTTTATATACTAGATGGATTGCCTCCTATGAACCGATTGGTTCGCACAAAACTTAACCCGCTTCGCACCGAAATGGTGTGCTTCGCATGAAATTTATGCCTCGTACGAATCACTACTGAAAAACTTTGAACTTTTTGATTTTATATTTGTATTTTTCATTTTTTTAACCATTTTATCTGTTTTAAAACCCACTCGATTAACCAAGTCCAAGTTAATGACCCTGTTTATCGAATTTGTCTACCAAGTCCAAGTTAATGACCTTAGTTGGCCATGTTTTGACCAAACAGATTTATTTTAACATGTAAAGTTTCAACTTAATGAACTTTATTGACGTTCATGTAAACTTTTTCGATAAAGATTAGCTCCCAACCCATGGTTTCAGTTTTCACTCAGCAAGAAGTTGCTAAGCAGGTTGTTCTCAAGCTCAGCAATATAGTTCACTTTATCAAATGAAACAACTCCGTTCATGAGAATCCCTTCTCCAACGATCCTACCTCCCTGTGTTCCAGCAAAACCAACATATCCTCCACGAATACCTTTAACGTCGTTGAGCAACGCAAGCATTCCTGTCATGTGGCGAGACGCTCCACTATCCATAATCCATTTTGACAATATCGAACGCTGGAGCCCCTGCACACATGGTGAAAGAAACTATTTAAACAAAGAAACCCAAGCCTGTTTGGTCTTGGGTGGGTTAGGAATGTCAAATTTTGGACCCACTTTGTTTTTATCAATCTTTTTTGAGCTCAATTTTGTTCGGAACAGAAGGTTTTTGTTCATCCTTGGATGATTTGACTTTGACAACTTTAGCAACCCATTTTTGTGTTTGAGGTTTAGCCTTTTTAACATAAAGTTTTGAATCTATTTTTTTATTTTTGTTTGATGTTTCACCAGTTTCAAATTTAGATTGACGTTGAATAATTGGTTTAACATTTTGATTAGATTCATTGTTTCTTTTAAGAATTTGTTTAGGCATAAACATGGGAGCTTTTTGCTTTTCATCTTTGGTGAACTTTTTCGGATGAGAAACAGGTTTTGGAATTTCTTGTGAGCAAGATCTTGCGATATGTCGAACTTTCTTACATTTAAAGCATGACCTGCTGTCCTTAGAAACAGAGGTATCCAAAACTTGCTTCGATTTCTGTTTCTCTTTTTCTTTAAGAAAATCATTGTTTGATTGAGTTCCAATGATCTCCTTTTCTTTTTCAGTTGTTGTCCCAAACAAAATTTATTTTCTTTGTAAAGTTCAACTTTTGGACCTGTTGTTTTTATGTTGCTTTTGGAAGCCCAACCCTACCCGTTTATTTTCCGGATAATCTCTATTCTTATGATAGTAGGGTCGGTTGTCACGTTTAGATTTAGAGTAAAAAGATACATCATGTTTATCTAAATCAGCATGACTTATCTCCTTTAGCTTGAACATTTTATCCACTCGATCCATTTTCACATTCTGGATCGGAAAGTACTCATCCGAAAATAGTTTATCAGATCCTTTCATTTTGCAAACTACGACATTTGGATCAGCATTTAAACTATTTTGTGATATTTCATCAGACTTTGACTTCTTAGATTTTTCAGACTCAGACACTTCAGATTCATTTTTTAATACTTTTTCAACCACATATTTTACCACTTCAGAGTCACATTCACCATCATTTTTAGTGTAAGTTACATCGATATCTGAAGGCAGCTGTTCAGTTTTCAATTTAAGATTATGCGCCTTTTCCACCCTAGATGGATTTTTGCATGCATAACTGTTGCACATAGGTGGTGGAACTCGATCATAACTAGCACTTTTTGTTTCACCATTTTTAGATTCTTCAGAATTTTCAATTTTTGGTAAAATGTGATCTATGACGTATGAGCTTATTGAGTAACTGATTAACAACTTGTTAACCCGTTCAGTTTCAATTCTCATTTTCTCAAGCTCACTTTTGAGCTCAGCAATAGTGTTTAGATGAATATTAATAGCCATTTGTTTATCCATCACTGTTGCTTTAAGCATCATAAGTGTTGCGTCATTTTCTCTGAGTGCTTTATTATATTGTTTAACAGACGCACTCAATTTGTCATAAGTTTCCTTTTTGGATTTGTAATCGCTTGACAAATTGTCTGTTAAACTTTGCAATTCAGTAAATCTTTTGTCTTTTACAAGACACTCATCACACGGCTCTGCACATTTTAAACAAGGTTTTTCAATCACAATCTCAGATGTTGACTCGTTTACCTCATTGTCGTTGGCCATGCAAGCTTTAATGATATCTTCTTTCAACTCTTCCATTTTCTCATCAGTTATGACCTCTTCAACCGGCATCTTTTGCTCTTCACACGTTGAATGCTGACTGGTGTGAAATAACCTGCAAAAGTTTTTAAAATATCGATAGGCAAAAGGTGTTTAAACGGACCGTTCAAAAGCTCATCTTCCTCTAATGAAGTGTGGTAGTAATAATCATCATCATCAGTTCCTTCATCAAAGGATGCCGCTGATTCTTCTTCCGGTTCCTCGATAATTTCAGCAACCAACGCCAAACTTTCTCCCTTCGAAATATACTTATTCCGATTAAAACCCTTATCTTCTTGAGTAACAACCAACGCCGATTGTCTTCAATCGGCACCATTTGGGTTCTTGGCTGAGGTCGGTGATAAATCGTTCTTTTGTAGTAGTCATCGGCGAAAGGATTATGATTTCCTTGAATCTCTCAGTTTGGACATTCTCTTTTGAAGTGACCTTTCTCCCGACACTTGAAGCATGTAACCTTGGATTTATCAAACCCAAGTTTCCCATCGAGACCTCCCAAATTCTCTTTTCCTATAATCTCCATAAATCTCTGTGCACGACGAATAATCGAAGCCATACACCATTTAATATCTATCAACTCCATCTCAACTAGATCGATTTGATCATAATCTTGACGGGTCGACTCAGAGTTTTCGATCTTTCCAGCAACTAGACTGTCATAAGACTCAAGGACATGTTGCTTTGCAATCTTTTCATTGAAGTTCTGTGCATTCTGAAAGTCGACAGCAATGTTGCACTGTAATACTCGTTGATTAGGGTGAGATGATGAAGTAGTTTGGTTGTTCTGGGGTTGATTTGATCCGTAAGATGACTGTTGGCTTGAAGGCATGTTACGATCAACTGATGGAAATGATTGGAAGCCACTGGTCTGATTTGGTGGTGTGCTTGGCGAGCTATAAGCACTGAAAGCTGTTTGGATCTTTGGCGCTTGAATTTGACTAGCAGAACTGTTCTAAAAATAAAGATTAACATCTTGTTGCATCTGAACAGTCTTGTTTTTCGCCATCTTTTGCATCTCTAATTCATGACCCTCTAGCCTTTCTATGAAACGAGGTAGCGAGACGTTGCTATACTCAGTTCCATTCTTCAGTATAGTCAAAGAAGTTGACCATTCGCCTTGTGGTAAAGAATCAGCTAGCTTATCAACAAGCTCTTCATTTGTCTTTACAATTCCCATTCTCTTCATATGGACCACCAGATGACAGTACCTCTCTATCAATTGCTTCACAGTTTCACCTTTGATCAGCGTGAATACATCAAATTCTTTGCTCAATAACGCCCTTTTACTCTTTCTCAGTTGAGCACTTCCTTGGAATTTCAGTCGGAGAGCATTCCATAGTGATTGAGCATCATCGTCATGTTGAAGTAAAGCCAATATGTCTTTTTTAATCGATTGTTGAAGAATCTTCATCATTTTCTTCTCGTTTATAAACCTTTCACGTTCGACATCTGAGAATTGAGCAAGAGTCTTCTCAAGTCCATTTTCACCAACTGGTGCGATATACTTTGCCTCAATTGCAAACCAGCAAGTAAAGTGGTTTGCTTGAACCCAGTTCATAAATCTCTCACTCCAGCTATCAAAATCTTCAAGATTCATGAGCTTTAGCGGTTTCGTCGTTGTTCCCATCTCATTCTCTAGATTGATATTCTGAGCTACTGCGGTGGTAACAACAGATGTGGCGAATGCGTTGTAAAACTCTTCAGACATTTTCCTGTGAGAAATTAAAAACACACTTTTCGAAACAAATTGATCAGATTGTAAAATTTCTTTGTGCGGATGACAAGCTATTCGTACAGCTAAAAACTCGTTCGTGCGAATGAATTTTCGTTCATGCGGATGAAATTCATTCTTACAAATAACAGGTTTTCAAAACAATTAGATTTTCACACAAACAATGATTCGTGCGATCAAGATGTTAATGCGAATCACGATTTTTCGTTCGTACGAGCGAGATATTCGTATGAATGTCAGTTTCGTGTGAATTACTTTGAGAATCTGAAAATTTGTAAAATTCTATGAATTTTTTAGAACGTGTTCGTATGAATTTTAAGTTCGTTCGTACAAAAAGGTCAAATCAGCTTTTCGTGCGAGTGGTCTCTCTACTCGTATGAAAATGCTAAGTCTCCAAACTGATGAATTTTACCGATTTTGACATGATTTAGTTCGATTTTAAGTCCGAATTTGTTAAGGTTTGATTAAATTGTAGATTAACGTGAATTACGAAGATCCTAGTCCTTTTTGTCCATAAATTTGTTCAAAATTCGTCCAAAATTCAGTATAGTTCAGGAAAGAGATGAAGATGAAGATGAATCCAAGTCTGAAACAGCTGGTAGCCTGCAACTACTTGTCGTTTGTCAGTAGATCAGATCTCAAAGCTCTGATACCAGTTGTGTGTCCCGAGGGCGGTGGCGGTTCTAGACGGAGGTTTTGGGGATAGAGCAGATTCGGCTGAACCAAAATAGACATTATGCACAACAGAATCAGCGGAAGCTTTTCATTCATACATTCATACTGAAAGAGCTTACATCTGGTCTGGCTGGCGGAGTTCCTAGAGAGAATCCGCCAGTGTTTCCCCTCAAGGAACTTACAAAACAATGAACACACAACACCTATTTATAGACATGACAGCTCGTGCGAACCAAGCCTGTTGTCACTCGTACGAAGGACCATTTGTACGAGTGATAGATGTCATTCGTATGAGTAACATAAGTCACTCGTACGAAGCATACAATCACTCATACGAGGCACATTTCACTCCTACGAGCCGGTACTTGTTCGCACTTAGGTCGTGTGTTCGTATCTAATCTATTACAATATTCAATACACACTCTATCTAGTCTATTCATACAGTGACGGCCATAAAGTGCATCAACAGTCATTTACATGGCACAAGTAACTATCAACGAGCCTAAGCCGAATGTTGAAGACCTTCCAGTTATTTCGGAATATTACGATGTCTTTCCTGAAGAGTTACCAGGTCTACCTCCAGATAGGCAAGTGGAGTTTAGGATTGACATCCTACCTGGATCAGCAACTGTAGCTAGAGCTCCATATCGATTAGCACCAACGGAAATGAAGGAGTTGAGGATGCAACTAGATGAACTTTTAGAGAAAGGCTTTATTCAACCTAGTTCCTCACCTTGGGGAGCTCCTATTCTTTTCGTTAAGAAAAAGGACGGTTCAATGTTGTAACACCCTATAAAATCATGTCCAATAATATAGTGACACGTGTTGTATTTTTATTTTAGTCTATTAAAAGACTAATAAGGACTAAGGGTGTCAACAAGCTCAAACTTGGCCTCTGAGTGACTGATATGTCAACATGCCTAGCCTTTGAGTGACTGATACGTCAGCATGCTTGAAACTTGGCCTCTGAGTGACTGATATGTCAACATGCCTAGCCTCTGACTAACTGATATGTCAACATGCCTAGCCTCTGGGTGACTGATATGTCAACATGCTTGAACATGAGCCTCTGAACGACCCTTACGAAGTCCTAACTCTCACATGTCCCGTTTGTTAGACGAGAGTAAATAAATATGTGAAATTTGTCTAAGTTGGACAATGGAGGGGTTAAAAGTGTCAACATGTTAGTTTATACCTCTGAGTGACCTTTTAACGAACCGAGAGCTCGACAATGTCCGGGCATGATCCCGGGTATGCCAAATATTGGCTACGGAGGGCTAAATATGCCAAAATGGTGTTTTATGAGGTTATAAATAGCTTTATAAAGTTAAGGGGCTAAAAGTGTCAAAGTTTGAAACTGGTCGCATGGCGGTCGCGGGCCGCGAGAGACCAGGCCCAAGTCTCTCGTGGGGCGCGAGAAGGCCTCCACTGCAGAAAGTTTGCTTAGCCTCCACACATGTTGCCAAAAACCATGTTTTCGAAACTATGGACTTGTAATCAGCTATGCCACGTTTTGGGACACTTGTAAGCTTCCTCTTACACCCCTTAGCACCTGGCATCACATCCTTCAAGCTCTCCAACTATAAATAGGTGCCCAAGTTCACCATTTGAACTTGCACCTTTCTCATTCACATCTAATCTCCCTCCTCGAGAAGTTCCTAACTGAAATGAGCATCCAACATAGTTCTTTTGCACCCTAGGAATCACTGGTAAGTGTTCCTTCTTTGTGCATTTTCGTTTATAGGCTTTTATAGCCAAAAGTCAAGCGTTTTACAGAAAACGCCTTGACTTTCAGCTAAGACCATTGTGGTCCAGCCATTGTTCATAATGAACATGGCTAAGTGATCGTAATAAGGTAGGTGTTAATCCCTATAAAGGGCAACTCCTGAAGATCATGTTTGCTAGACAAATTGACGGGTCAAAGTTATGATATTAGAAAGTCAAACAGGCCATTTTTTGGAAAAATCATAAATTGATATTATATACGTTATGAAACATGTTTTGACACTTAAACAAGTTGATAATAATTATTAGAACATGTATGAACATGTTCGGCTCGCCAATTTCAGTTCTAGGGTCGGTTCGCAACCGAAAGTCGCAAAGTTTGACTTCTGCTTGACTTTCGATTCTGACCCGATGTAAATTAGTTAGGTACTGATCTAAAGTTGCATTATGAACATAAAATAATGTAGCATAACCCTCTGAGGTTATATTACATAATCATAATCAGAATCTGAGTTTATGCGCAAGTTCGATAATTATGCCATTTTCAAGATAAATCTTTTACCTACTGATATGTTATATTAAATAACATATCCAAGACATTTCAATCTAATCTTAACATCAGTTTTCATTAAACTTCGCATAAATCGTCATTTTACGACATAAGCGCCGTTTCGGCGGATAGTATGCTTTTAAACCGTATTAATTGACCAAGACTTGTTACCTCCTGATATTGAAACTTATTTTGAACATATTTTCAGTGGGTACATGATATGAACTCAGAATCCCAAATAATTTATAAACTATGTGTGAAATGACCAAAATGCCCCTTCGGTGCATAGTTTGGTCATAAAAAGTAAAAACACAAACATAATTAATATCCTACTGATATTATATCATAAGTAAACTATTTTTTACAGAATACTTATGATTATAAACTTAAATTACATTCAAGTTACTTTTATACGGTATATAATTACCGAAAATACCTTATGAGGCATAATTCGTTTTAAAACCTTAACGGACATATAAGTTGATATCCTACTGATATTACGACTTATTTAAAGTATAATGGCATATAAAACTTGTCTGTGACTTATCCGGTTACCCGATATCGCTGATATGAGTATGGTTAAGTATATGTAATTATTTTACAGAAATTAACCGAAACGGGTTTAACTTTGTCATTTAAGTTTCAAAATCCAGAATGTTTATAGTTTACCCATATTATACAAGTCAAGGTACTTGTCGGGTTTAAACTACATTCTATCCGATCTTTGTTTAAACAAGCGTCATACGTTTTGATCGTGTACTCTACTCGGTCTAAGTGTATGACTTAAATAAAAACCGATATTATTTAATTTGTTAGCTTATGCCATAATCAGACTAGAGACATTCCGGTAAATGTTATCTGCACTTAGTGGATTTTGTGTACGGCTGAGTTATTAAAATAAAAGAAGACTAGCTCAGGTAAATACTCTCGACTTATTTCCCTAATGGGCTTAGGTTACGGTAAAATATTACCGCTTGGTCGGAAATGGGATCAATCGAATGCCGGATTGTGGCTAGTAAATCCGCATATTTCGTTTTAATCATATTGTTTGTTAACTTAAACATCGGGGGTTAAATTACCGTGTCCTGAATATCCTCAGCTCATTACATTAGATAATGGCCACGACTTTAGCGCGGGGTGTAGGCATACACCTGACAGTCGCTCAAATGCAATTACCCAAGACGTTGGGGATAACTCCTTCGTGAGTTCGTAAGTGGTGTGTATTTAATCATGTCTCAGTCTCTGTACTGGACCTGTATGTATGGACAAACAAGTGAACCTGTTAACAAGGTTGCAACGACAACTTTCCCAAGTTATAAAAATATTTTGTGCAGATATGCACTTAAAACATATTTTGAAATGTTTTCAAAATGAGTCAGTTGAGTGTATTTACCAGCGAAAGCTGGCGTATTTTCAAAAGACTAAGCTACAGGTACAATACGAAATAGGCTGGAAGTGCTCGGTAGTGACAAGAGGATCTTGCAAATCCCTAAATCTTCCTAAAGTCTATTTTACATTCTTTCTTTGTACAATTTGGTGATCCGCCTGTGGATCTTTTATTACGAGCCTGTATATTATTTTATATTTCGAACATTTAGTTTGTAATAGTAATTTAAATCCAAGACTTTCGTTGTGCCTTGTTTAATTGACAATAATGTTATCAACTGACGTCACAATACTCCCCACCCGGGCCCACCGGTGTATGGATTTGGTTGGAAATCCGGGGTGTGACAGGTTGGTATCAGAGCCAACGTTTGAGAGAATTAAACACTATCCTTCTTGTGTTTAATCTCAAACTTACAAGCACATTCCTTAGACTTCCGTATCTAGGCTTTGACCTAGGGTTACTCATTTCATTATTAAGTTATTAGTTTGTTTTGAATTGATTTTCAAACAGGAAAATGCCGCCAAGAGTAAGAGGATGAGGAAAAGGACTAATGAGGGGAGGACTATCAGGCCATATCACTTCATATCCACATCACCCGAACCCATACGAGGACTCGGGAGATTCATGGCCATTTGCCCAACATTCGCCTACTCATACCCAAAGTTCTTACCATTCATACCATTCAACACCACTCCCATCACTTTCATCATTCTTATCATGATGAGATTAATCCAAACCAATACCTTAATACGCCGCCAGCTGATCAGAATCAGTTGGATCAGCCCAACCCCATGGATGAGGACTCCGATCCGGAGATGCCTCCATCAGCATCGAACGCGCATCCTATCAAAATCTCAAGCGATTCCAACTCCTATGCCGGATCGCCTTATCAAGGTCCTAATGAGTGGGACCAATACTGGAGCTAATTCACTTTTGCTAATACTCCTTCCCACCATACTCAACCACCTCACGTACAGGAAGATGTCCACATGGAACCCGTAGACCAACCCCAACCTCCACCTGAGCCGCCAAGGAGGAAAATAGGAGCACGTATATCGGTACGTGTGGGCCAACGGTCGGGTTCACTACCACCACTGCCCAATTCTTACCCTACCATCCTAGAAGAGCCATAAATGGGTGGACCCTCTAATGCCTTGCCTGTGGTGGAACCGACACCATCACCTATGGTTCAACAACCACCATCGGGTTATAATAACCCAATCCCAACGTATCCCGGATAACACTGGATACAATCCTTTTAATCCAACTACCCCTATTGATTACCAAACACTTTCACATGACCCATATATTCAAGCGATCATGCACAACTCACTTTACCCGTCTCCTTTCCCACATGCTTATCCACCTACTTGATAACCAACTTATGGGTACCAGTATCCAGTTATGCCACAACCACAACCACGACCTCCGCCACCACTAGAGGCCATTAATGAGGCCTTGGAAAGAATGAAAGAAATGTAACAACAAGCGGAGAAAACAAAGAAGAAGACAAATAAGTTTTTCAAGAAACTCTCCAAGTTGGTTAAAGGAAAGAAGGACGAGTGAAGTCTCTTCTATTATATGTAGTCCCTGCGTGGACATTGTTATTTCTTTAGTCCCTGCGTGGATAAGTTATTTCTTTTTTAGCCCTTGCATGGACAATCAGTTTCATTTATTTGTTTCAAGTATTGTAACTTCCATTATCATTTAATGAAAATTTTTGGAATTATATATATATATATATCCTCTTCAAGCGAACGTCTCGATTTTATTCAAAATTTATGTTCGGCTATATAATTCAAAAAGACCTTAATGGATTGATTATGCAAAGTGGCACAGACCACACATTGTCCAAGAAAAGATAGTTAAGAATAAAAGGTCTTCTATCAGGATAGTTAAGGGAAGTTATCCTTCTATCTAGAGGTGGTGGACTAGGTTCAAGCCTCCAAGGTCGTTAAGGTCCAACGTGACCGGGACCATTAATCAATCATTAAGGTACTCCTATGTTAACATTAAGGAATGTTCATACTCCTGGTAGTGTGACTTGAGGAATCACACTAACCTTCTATATAATAGGCCAACGAGCTTTATTGTATCCATTAGAGACATGCCAACGCGCCATGAATTACATATGTTATGATGTAGGCTGATATGCCATGAGTCACATCTATTATGATGTAGGCTGATATGCCATGAATTACATCTGTTATGATGTATGTTGATGTTATGATGTAGGCTGATATGCCATGAATCACATCTGTTATGATGTAGGCTGATATGCCATGAATCACATCTGTTATGATATAGGCTGATATGCCACATGTATGTCCAACGTGACAGGCTGATATGCCATATGTATGTCCATAAACGACAAGCTGATTTGCTATATATATATATATATATATATATGACCTAAATAATAGGCTGATATGCCATGTATCTTCCAAAAGTGACTGGCTGATATGCCATAATTTATTACCAAAATGTCAGGCCAATGTGCCGTATCGACATGTCTTTTAGTGACAAGCCTATGAGCTATGTATAATTGTCTGTATGACAATGACAGTTGTGACATTGCGATCCACTATCTAATAATATATGGACTTTGTCCGGATTGTAATTTGCCTTTGATGGTCTATCTGAGACCTAGGCCAAATATAAATATCATAAGCCTAAGAGTTGTGATGTTATTCACACTAGCCTGATAGGGCGATGGATTGTTATATCCAATGTTTTAAAAGCCGAAATGGTTGTTACACCATGGCTAAGAGAAAATTTTATTTGGTATATAGAACCAAAGCCTTGAAGAATGGCTAATTCAAATGAGGCTCAAGGTAGTCATTGGAATGCCAACTTGAACAACGCCGAAAATGTAGCCGTTGACAATAATGATTTCCAAGCACGCATTGATGCGGCTGTTGAAAAGGCCATGGGTAAGGCCATAGAGAAGCTTAGAGAGTCGAGTGCTACTCGCTCTAGACCACTATCAGATACCCCATCCTCAGCTCATAGAGAGAGCTCTTTTCACTCTTCAAACGCGAAAAGTGAACCAAAGAAGATAGACTTTACTGATAGGTCCCGTTCTTTAAGGATGGGTGCACCTACAAATATTTCATCTTCTGTAAACCCCGAGACTTTAATGGAGAGAAGGGGGCTGTGGAAGCCCTGAAATGGCTAGATGAGATGGAGACAATCGTAGAAATCAGCAGCTGTGCTGAAGAATGTGGTTAAGTACGTATCACAGTCCTTTAAGGGCGATGCCCTAACATGCTGGAAGGCCATGATTCAGTCAACAGGTAAAGTATACCTGTATAACTTGGGATGGTCCAAGTTTGTAGATTTGGTAAAGGAAACTTACTGCCCACCCCATGAGGTGGAGAAAACAGAGACATACTTCTTGTCTTTCCATGAAAAACCTAGGTTAGTTTCATACTTAATCACCCCTGAATCCAAATGCATGCGAGTTTTATCAATGGATTAGCGCCCGAGATTAAAGGCATGGTAAAGGCTGCTCAGCCAAATACCTATATGTCTGTTGTTGACCTATCTCTCTCCCTCACCCTTGATCTAGTAAGGCAAAAGTCGGTTAAGTCAGAAACTGACGAAAAAAGGAAGAGAGAGGAAGACAACTCCCAAAGATTTAATAAGAAAAATAAAGGAAGATTCGGGTTCAAGGGAAACCAAGTCAAGTCGGCTATGATGCCACTATGCAAGAACTGTAACCGTAAGCATTGGGGACAGTGTAGCATTAATCCACAGACTAGACCCTATGGTATATGTAAGAAAAGGGGTCATAAAACCCTAGAATGCAAAGACCTTAAGAATGCTGTCTACTACAACTGTAATGAGAAAGGGCATATTAAGTTCAATTGCCCTAAGAACCCTAGAAACAATTATCCGAAGCCTAGAGAGGCCAAGAAGGGGAACGCTCGTGCTTTTCAGCTGACTGCTAAGGAAGCTGTTAATGACAATAACATCATAACAGGTACTTTCCTATTTAATGATATTTATGCTAGAGTTCTTTTCGATTCGGGTGCGGATAAATCTTTTGTTGATCATAAGTTTAGTAAACTATTAAACTTGCTCATAAGAACTCTAGATAAAACTTATGAGATAGAACTTGCCAATGGAACTTTAGAAATCGCAACTTCCATTCTTGATGGATGTTCTATATCCATTAAGAATCATTCCATCTCTATCTCTCTTCTGCCAATGAAATTGGCGGGGTTCGATGTTGTCTTAGGCATGGATTGGTTATCTTATAACCAAGCCAGCATTGCCTGCGATAAGAAGCTCATCGAAGTTAAGACCCCATCTGGTGAAATGATCACCTCCCTGGAGACTCACACTACGGATTGCCAGACAAGTTGTCGTTATTTAAGGCATCCAAGTGTTTGAGGAGAGGCTGTGTCATCTACATGGCACAAGTCACCATAAATGAACCTAAGCCGAACCTTGAAGATCAACCAGTTATCTCAGAATATCATGATGTTTTCCTTGAGGAATTACCAGGCCTACCTCCAGACAGACAAGTGGAGTTCAAGATTGACATTATACCTAGATCAGCACCCGTAGCTAGAGCTCCATATAGGCTAGCACCAACAGAAATGAAGGAATTGAGGACGCAACTAGACGAACTTTTAGAAAAAGGCTTTATTCAGCCTAGTTCCTCGCCTTGGGGAGCTCCTATCCTCTTCGTTAAGAAGAAAGACGGTTCAATGCGGATGTGTATCGACTATTGGGAGCTGAACAAGTTAACAATCAAGAATACATATCCTCTGCCCAGGATCGATGATTTATTCGACCAACTTCAAGGGGCTAGTTACTTCTCCAAGATCGATTTAAGATCAGGATATCATCAACTGAAGGTTAGAAATGAAGATGTTCCCAAGACAGCCTTCAGGACCCGCTATGGTCACTTTGAATTTTTTTGTGATGCCTTTTGGGCTCATAAATGCACCAGCAGCATTCATGGACCTATTTGGATAAGTTTGTCATTGTCTTCGTAGACGACATACTTATCTATTCTCGTAATCAAGATGATCACGAGAAACATCTTCGGTGCATCAGAGATGTATTAAGACAGGAGAAACTTTATGCTAAGTTCTCTAAATGTGAATTTTGGCTTAGAGAAGTCCAATTCCTTGGACATGTGGTAAGTGATTGTGGTATCCAAGTGGATCCCACCAAGATAGAAGCCATAATGAATTGGGAAGTTCCCAACTCCATCTAAGATTCGTAGTTTCTTAGGACTGGCTGGTTATTATAGAAGGTTCATTGAGAACTTTTCAAGAATAGCCACTCCTTTGACTACCCTGACCCATAAGAATGTTAAATTCATTTGGGGTTCAAAACAACAAGAATCTTTTAAGATTCTAAAACACAAGTTGAGCAATGCTCCTGTGTTATCTCTACCAGAAGGTATTGAGAACTTTGTTGTCTATTGTGTTGCTTCGCACACTGGTATAGGTTGTGTGATAATGCAAAATGACAAAGTAATTGCCTATGCATCACGACAACTAAAGGTGCATAAAAGGAATTACACCACCCATGATTTGGAATTGGGTGCCGTTGTATTTGCACTAAAACTATGGAGACATTACTTGTATGGTACAAAGTGTGTTATATACACTGACCATAAGAGTCTCCAACACCTGTTCAATCAGAAGGAATTGAACATGCGACAACGTCGTTAGATGGAAACACTCAATGATTATGATTGCGAGATTCGCTACCATCCCGACAAGGCAAATGTAGTTGCTGACGCCTTAAGTAGCAAAGAAAGGGTTAAGCCTATTAGGATTAACGCCAAAAGCATTGAGCTCAGAAATAGCTTGAGTGAAAAGCTATTAGATGCGCAAAAGCAAGCCCTGTTAGAGGCTAACATTCCTAATGAGGGATTAGGCAGAATTGTAAATCAGTTAACGCCTGTTGAGGATGGAATCCTAAGATTTAATGACAGAATCTGGGTTTCGATCTTTGGAGGACTTAGAAATCTAATCCTCCATGAAGCGCATAATTCAAGATACTCTGTTCACCCGGGTGGTGACAAGATGTATCAAGATTTGAAGAAGAATTATTGGGGGATGGGTTTGAAGAAATCCATAGCCACCTACGTAGCTAAGTGTCTGATGTGTTCGCAAGTTAAGGCCGAACATCAGAAACCGTCAGGAGTTCTACAACAACTTGAGATTCCCACTTGGAAATGGGAAATGGTAACAATGGACTTGATTACCAAGTTACCTAAGACTAAACGTGGTAATGACACGATTTGGGTCATAGTGGATAGGCTGACTAAGTCAGCACACTTTTTGCCAATTAAAGAGACTTATAGTTTCTGACAAATTGGCTAAATTGTACGTGGACAAGATAGTGTCCCTACATGGTGTGCAGTATCTATTGTATCTGATAGAGATACTAGATACACATCTCACTTTTGGAAAAGTTTCCAACAATCGTTAGGCACACGATTAAACTTCAGTACGGCTTACCATCCGCAGACTGATGGTCAAAGTGAGCGTACTATTCAGACTTTGGAAGACATGCTTTGGGCATGTGTGATTGATTTAGGTGGAAGCTGGGATGACCACTTGACCCTAATAGAATTCTCCTACAATAATAGCTATCATACAAGCATCAAGGCTGCTCCTTTTGAGGCCTTGTATGGGAGAAAACGTAGAACGCCCGTGTGTTGGAGACCACGGAAAAGATTGTCCTGGAGAAGCCCAACTATCAGGACCAGAGATTGTCCTGGAGACCACGGAAAAGATTGTGCAAATTCGTGATCGTCTCAAGGCTGCCAGGGATAGGCAGAAAAGCTATGCTGACAAGAGGCGTAAACCTCTTAAGTTCCAAGTAGGGGACAAAGTCATGTTAAAGGTATCACCCTGGAAAGGTGTGATGCGCTTTGAAAAGAAGGACAAGTTAATCCCGAGATAGAGAGGACCATTCGAGATAATCGAATGTGACGGCACTGTAGCTTATAAGCTCAGGTTGCCAGAGGAGCTTAGTGAAATTCATGATGTATTCCACATATCTAACCTTAAGAAATGTCTAGCTGATGAGTCGCTAGCAATGTCGCACAACGATGTGCATATTGATGAAACTGAGGTTTGTTGAGAAACCAATATCGATCGAGGATCGACAGGTTAAAAAGCTCCGAAAAAATTGATACCTATAGTTAAGGTTAAGTGGGACGCTTTTAGAGGTCCCGATATACATGGGAGGTCGAGTCCACTATGCGACAAAAGTACCCCCCATATTTTTTAATAAAATCTCGAGGTCAAGATTTCTTTTAAGGGGGTGAGAATGTAACACCCTGTAAAATCGTGTCCAATAATATAGTGACACGTGTTGTATTTTTATTTTAGTCTATTAAAAGATTAATATGGACTAAGGGTGTCAACAAGCTCAAACTTGGCCTCTGAGTGACTGATATGTCAACATGCCTAGCCTCTCGTGACTGATACGTCAACATGCTTGAAACATGGCCTCTGAGTGACTGATATGTCAACCTGCCTAGCCTCTGAGTGACTGATATATCAACATGCCTAGCCTCTGAGTGACTGATATGTCAACATGCTTGAACATGAGCCTCTAAACGACCCTTACAAAGTCCTAACTCTCACATGTCCAGACGAGAGTAATTTAATATGTGAAATTTGTCTAAGTTGGACAATGGAGGGGTTAAAAGTGTCAACATGTCAGTTTATACCTCTGAGTGACCTTTTAACGAACCGAGAGCTCGACAATGTCTGGGCATGATCCAGGGTATGCCAAATATTGGCTACGGAGGGCTAATTATGCCAAAATGGTGTTTTAGGAGGTTATAAATAGCTTTATAAAGTTAAGGGTCTAACAGTGCAAAATTTTGAAACTGATCGCATGGCGGTCGCGGGCCGCGAGAGACCAGGCCCAAGTCTCTCGCGGGGCGCGAGAAGGCCTCTGCTGCAGAAAGTTTGCTTGGCCTCCACACATGTTGCCAAAAACCATGTTTTCGAAACTATGGACTTGTAATCAGCTATGCCACGTTTTGGGACACTTGTAAGCTTCCTCTTACACCCCTTAGCACCTGGCATCACCTCCTTCAAGCTCTCCAACTTAGGTGCCCAAGTTCACCATTTGAACTTGCACCTTTCTCATTCACATTTCTTCTCCCTCCTCTGGAAGTTCCTAACTGAAGGAGCATCCAACATAGTTCTTTTGCACCCTAGGAATCACTTGTAAGTGTTCCTTCTTTGTGCATTTTCGTTTATAGGCTTTTATAGCCAAAAGTCAAGCGTTTTTCAGAAAACGCCTTGACTTTCGGTTAAGACCATTATGGTCTAGCCATTGTTCATAATAAACATGGCTAAGTGATCGTAATAAGGTAGGTGTTAATCCCTATAAAGGGCAACTCCTGAAGATCATGTTTGCTAGACCAATTGACGGGTCAAAGTTATGATATTAAAAGGTCAAAAGGCTATTTTTTGGAAAAATCATAAATTGATATTATATACATTATGAAACCTGTTTTGACACTTAAACAAGTTGATAATAATTATTAGAACATGTATGAACATGTTCGGCTCGTCAATTTCAGTTCTAGGGTCGGTTCGCAACAGAAAGTCGCAAAGTTTGACTTCTGCTTTGAATTTTGATTCTGACCCGATTTAAATTAGTTAGCTACTGATCTAAAGTTGCATTATGAACATAAAATAATATAGCATAACCCTCTGAGGTTATATTACATGATCATAATCAGAATCTGAGTTTATGCGCAATTCCATAATTATGCCATTTTGACTAAAATGTACTTTTTGCATAAAAAAAGTTTTTAAAGGTAATGAACTTGAAATTTAGTTTCCTACTGATATAATATTATATACTGAGTTTTCATACAAGTCCTTGTGTTATGTCATTAAATGACGATTAAGCCCCTATGGCTTATAAAACGGTTTTAATCATATCTTTTCAAGATAAATATTTTACCTACTGATATGCTATATTAAATAACATATCTAAGACATTTCAATCTGACCTTAACATCAGTTTTCATTAAACTTCGCATAAACCGTCATTCTACGACATAAGCGCCGTTTCGACGCATAGTATGGTTTTAAACAGTATTAATTGACCAAGACTTGTTACATCCTGATATTATAACTTATTTTGAACATATCTTCAGTGGGTACATGATATGAACTCAGAATCCCAAATAATTTATAAACTATGTGTGAAATGACCAAAATGCCCCTTCGGTGCATAGTTTGGTCATAAAAGGTAAAAACACACACATAATTAATATCATACTGATATTATATCATAAGTAAACTATTTTTACAGAATACTTATGATTATAAACTTAAATTACATTCAAGTTCCTTTTATACGGTATATAGTTACTGAAAAGCCCTTATGAGGCATAATTTCGTTTTAAAACCTTAACGGGCATATAAGTTGATATCCTACTGATATTACAACTTATTTAAAGTAAAATGATATATAACTTGTCCGTGACTTATCCGGTTACCCGATATCGCTGATATGCGTACGGTTAAGTATATGTAATTATTTTACGGAAATTAACCGAAACATGTTTAATTTTGTCATTTAAGTTTTAAAATTCAGAATGTTTATAGTTTACCCATATTATACAAGTCAAGGTACTTGTCGGGTTTAAACTACATTCTATCCGATCTTTGTTTAATCAAGCGTCATACGTTTTGATCATGTACACTACTCGGTCTAAGTATATGACTTAAATAAAAATTGATAATATTTAATTGGTTAGCTTATGCCATAATCAGACTAGAGACACTCCGGTAAATGCTATCTGCACTTAGTGGATTTTGTGTACGGCTGAGTTATTAAAATAAAAAAAGACTAGCTCGCGTAAATACTCTCGACTTATTTCCCCTATATGGGCTTGGATTACGGTAAAATATTACCGCTTGGTCGGAAATGGGATCAATCGAATGCCAGATTGTGGCTAGTAAATCTGCATATTGCGTTTTAATCAGTTTTGTTTGAAAACTTACACATCGGAGGTTAAATTATTGTGTCCTGAATATCCTCAGCTCATTACATTAGATAATGGCCACGACTTTAGCACGGGGTGTAGGCATACACCTGACAGTCGCTCAAATGCAATTACCCAAGACGTTGGGGGTAACTCCTTCGTGAGTTCGTAAGTGGTGTGTATTTAATCATGTCTCGGTCTCTGTATTGGGCCCTGTATGTATGGACAAACAAGTGAATCTGTTAACAAGGTTGCAACGACAACTTTCCCAAGTTATAAAAAGATTTTGTGCTGATATGCACTTAAAATATATTTTGAAATGTTTTCAAAATGAGTCAGTTGAGTGTATTTACTAGCGAAAGCTGACGTATTTTCAAAAGACTAAGCTGCAGGTACAATACGAAATAGGCTGGAAGTGCTCGGTAGTGACAAGAGGATCTTGCAAATCCTAGGTCTGCGTAAAGTCTATTTTACATTCTTTCTTTGTACAATTTGGTGATCCGCCTGTGGATCTTCTATTACGAGCATGTATATTATTTTATATTTCGAACATTCAGTTTGTAATAGTAATTAAATCCAAGACTTTCACTGTGCCTTGTTTAATTGACAATTATGTTATCAACTGACGTCACAATACTCCCCACCCGGGCCCACCGGTGTATGGATTTTTGGTGATGCCTTTTGGGCTCACAAATGCACTTGTAGCATTCATGGATCTCATGAATAGGGTCTGCAAACCATACTTAGATAAGTTTGTCATTGTCTTTATAGATGACATACTTATCTATTCTCGTAATCAAGTTGATCACGAGAAACATCTTCGGTGCATCCTAGAACTACTAAGACAAGAGAAGCTTTATGCTAAGTTCTCTAAGTGCGAATTTTGGCTTAGAGAAGTCCAGTTTCTTGGACATGTTGTAAGTGAGCGTGGTATCCAAGTGGATCCGCCAAAATAGAAGCCATAATGAATTGGGAAGTACCTAAAACCCCATCCGAGATTCGTAGCTTCTTAGGATTGGCCGGTTATTATAGGAGTTCATTGAGAACTTTTCGAGGATAGCCACTCCTTTAACTACATTGACTCGTAAGAATGTCAAGTTTGAATGGGGTCCAAAACAACAAGAATCTTTTAAGATTTTAAAACATAAGTTGAGCAATACTCCTGTGTTATCTCTACCTGAGGGTACTGAGGATTTTGTCGTTTACCGTGATGCCCGGCACACCTGCATGGGTTGTGTGCTAATGCAAAAGGGCAAAGTGATTGCTTACGCATCACGACAATTAAAAGTGCACGAAAGGAATTACACCACCCATGATTTGGAATTGGGTGTTGTTGTATTTGCACTTAAGTTATGGAGACATTACTTGTATGGCACAAAGTGTATTATATACACTGATCATAAGAGTCTCCAACATATGTTCAATCAAAAGGAATTGAACATGCGACAGCGCCGTTGGATGGAAACACTTAATGATTATGATTGCAAAATTCGCTATCATCCCGGCAAGGCAAATGTAGTTGCTGATGCCTTAAGTCCCAAAGAAAGGGTTAAGCCTATTAGGATTAACGCCAAGAGCATTGAGCTCGAAAATAGCTTTAACGAGAAGCTATTAGATGCGCAAAAGCAAGCCCTGTTAGAGGCTAATGTTCCTAATGAAGGATTAGACGGAACTGTTGACCAGTTAATGCCTGGAAAAGATGGAATCCTTAGATTAATGGCAGAATCTGGGTTCCAATCTTTAGAGGACTTAATCTAATCCTCCAAGAAGCGCATAATACAAGATACTCAGTTCACCCTGGTGGTGACAAGATGTATCAAGATTTAAAAAGGAATTTTTGGTGGATGGGTTTAAAGAAATCCATAGCCACTTATGTAGCTAAGTGTCTGACGTGTTCACAAGTTAAAGCCGGACATTAGAAACCGTCAGGATTTCTACAACAATTAGAAATTCCCACTTGGAAATGCGAAATGGTAACAATGGACTTGATTGCCAAGTTACCTAAGACCAAACATGGAAATGACACAATTTGGGTCATTGTGGATAGACTGACTAAGTCAGCACATTTCTTGCCAATTAAAAAGACTTATAATTCTGACAAATTGGCTAAGTTGTACGTGGACAAGATTGTGTCCCTACATGGTGTGCTAGTATCTATTGTATCTGATAGAGATACTAGATATACAACTCACTTTTGGAAAAGTTTCCAACAATCTTTAGGCACAAGATTAAACTTTAGTACGGCTTACCACCCATAGACGAATGGACAAAGTGAGCGTACTATCCAGACTTTGGAAGACATGCTTAGAGCATGTGTGATTGATTTAGGTGGAAGTTGGGATGACCACTTACCTCTAATAGAATTCTCCTATAATAATAGTTATCATAAGAGCATCAAGGCTGCTCCTTTTGAGGCCTTGTATGGGAGAAAGTGCCGAACGCCCGTGTACTGGGCTGAAGTTGGGGAAGCCCAACTATCAGGATCAGAGCTTGTCCTGGAGACCACGAATAAGATTGTGCAAATCCGTGATCATCTCAAAGCTGTCTGTGATAGGCAGAAGAGTTATGCTGACAAGAGGCGTAAACCTCTTAGGTTCCAAATAGGGGACAAAGTTATGCTAAAAGTATCACCTTGGAAAGGTGTAATGAGATTTGGAAAAAAAGGGCAAGTTAAGCCCATGATATATAGGACATTCGAGATAGTCGAATGTGTCGGCGCTGTAGCTTATAGACTCAAGCTGCCAGAGGAGCTCAGTTGAATTCATGATGTATTCCACATATCTAACCTTAAGAAATGTCTAGCCAACAAGTCGCTAGCAATGTCATAGCAAGATGTGCAAATAGATGAAAACCTTAGGTTCGTTGAGAAACCGATTTCGATCGAGGATCGACAGGTTAAAAAGCTCCGAAGGAAATTTATACCTATAGTAAAGGTTAAGTGGGATGCCCTTCGAGGCCCCGAGTATACATGGGAGGTTGAGTCCACTATGCGACAAAAGTACCCCCGTCTTTTTGAATAAAAATCTCGAGGTCGAGATTTCTTTTAAGGGGGGTGAGGATGTAACACCTCGTAAAATTCGTGTCCAATAGTATAGTGACACGTGTTAATACTTTTATAATAAGTCCATTAAGGACTGAAGGCGTCAACATGCTCAAACTGAACCTCTGAGTGACTCTCTGATGTCAACATACATAAACCAAGCCTCTGATTGACCATTAGTGTCAACATGCTTAAAACTTAGCCTCTGAGTGACCATTAGTGTCAATATTCTTAAACTTGGCCTCTGAGTGACCATTTGTGTCAACATGCCCAGCCTCTGAGTGACATCGGAGTCAACATGTTTATACTAAGTCTCTGAATTATCCTCTACGAAGTCCTAACTCTCATATGAGCCACTAGTTGGACGAGAGGGTTCAATTCTGTAAACATAATAAAGTTGGACAATGGAAAGGTTAAAAGTTTCAACATGTTAATTTATACCTTTGAGTGACCTTTTAACGAACCGAGAGCTTTACAATGTCCGGGCATAGTCCCGGGTACACCAAATGTTGGCTACGGAGGGCTAAATATGCTATAAAGGTGTTTTTAGAGGGTTTAATAAGTTAAGGGGTTAAATGTGACAAAGTCTGAAAGTTCCTATGAAACGCTTGCGGGGCGCGAGAGGCATGTGTCTGCGAAAATTTTGCTTGGCCTCCACACATAAGACCAAAAACCATTTGATTCGAAACTAGGGACTTCCAAACTGCTATGCCACGTTTTAGGACACTTGTAAGCTCCCTCTAACACTCCCTAACACCTGGCATCACCTCCTTCAAGTTCTCCAACTATAAATAGGTGCCAAGGTTCACCACTTGAACTTGCACCTTTCTCATTCTTCACTCTATCTCCCTCCTCTTGAAGTTCATAACTGAAAGGAGCATTAGGAAACACTTGTAAGTGTTCCTTTCTCCTGCATTTTCGTTTGTAGGCTTTTATAGCCAAAAGTCAAGCGTTTTACGGGAAACGCTTTGACTTTCGGTTAAGACCACTATGGTCCAACCATTGTTTGTAACGAACATGGCTAAGTGATCGTAATAAGGTAGGTGTTAATCTCTATAAAGGGCACCTCCTGAAGATCACGTTTGCTAGACCAATTGACGGGTCAAAGTTTTAATATTAAAAAATCAAACAGGACATTTTTCGGAAATCTGAGCTTATATATGTTATGAAACATGTTTGACACTTAAATAAGTTGGTAATAATTATTAGAACATGTGTGAACATGTCCGGCTCATCAATTTCAGTTATAGGATCGGTTCGCAACCGAAAGTCGCAAAGTTTGACTTTTGCTTTGACTATCGATTCTGACCCGATTCACATTAGTTAGCTACTGATCTAAGGTTGCATTATGATCGTAATATAATGTAGCATAACCCCCTGAGGTTATATTACATGATCATAATCAGAATCTGAGTTTATGCACAAGTTCCGTAATTATGCCTATTTTGACTAAAATGTCCTTTTTGCATAAAATAATATTTTAAACAATAACGAACTTGAAAATGAACTACCAACTAATGTAATATCATAAGTAGGATTATTGGGGGTATCTAATCAGATTGTATACTGAGTTTACGTACAAGTTTTTGTATTATGTCGATAAATGACGATAACGCCCTTGTGACTCATAAAATGGTTTTAATCATACCTTTTCAAAAAAAAATCTTTTACCTAATGATATGTTATATTAAACAACATATCTAAGACATGTTAACATAAGCTTAACATCAGTTTTTATTAAACTTTGCACTAATCGTCAATTTACGACATAAACGTCGTTTCGGCGCATAGTATGGTTTTAAACCATATTTATCAACCAATACTTGTTACCTACTGATTTTAAAACTTATTTAAAATATTTTTAAAGTAGGTACATAATATGAACTCAGAATCCCAAATAAATTGCAAAACTATGTGTAAAATGACAAAAATGCCCCTACGGTGCATAGTTTGGTCATAAAAAGATAAATTACACATAAAACCAAGATCTTATTGATATTATATCATAAATTAATTATTTTTCCAGAATACTTATGAATATAATATAAAAATATATTCAAGTTCCTTTTATATGGTATATAATTACCAAAACACCCTTATGAGGCATAGTTTCATTTTAAAATGCTAACGGGCATGTAAGTTGATATCCTACTGATATTACAACTTATTTAAAGTATAATGGCATATAAAACTTTCCATGACATATCCGGTTACCCGATACCGTTGATATGCGTACATTTAAGTATATGTAACTAGTTTACTGAAATTAACCGAAACGGGTTTAACCTTATCATTTAAGTCTCAAAATCAGAATGCTTATGGTTTACCCATATTATCCAAGTCAAAGTACTTGTTGGGTTTAAACTACATTCTATCCGATCATCGCTTAATCTAACGTATTATACGATTTGATCTTGTACGCTAGTCGGTCTCACTCTATGACTTAAATAAGAGCGTTAGTATTTAATTGGTTAGCTTATGCCATAATCCAGACTAGAGCCTTCCGGTAAATGCTATCCGCACTTAGTTCATTTTGGATACGGATGAGATATTAAATCTTGCATTTTTAAAATCAAGACTAGCTCAGGTAAATACTCTCGGCTTATTTCCCCTATACGGGCTTGGGTTACGGTAAACTATTACCGCTTGGTCGGAAATGGGATCAATCGAATGCCGGGTTGTCCGCATATTCCGTTTTAATCAGTTTTGTTTGATAACTTAAACATCGGGGTTAACTACCGTGTCCTGTATATCCTCGGCTCATTACCTTAGATAATGGCCACGACCTTAGCGCGGGTGTAAGCATACACCCGATAGACACTCAAAATGCATTATCCACAAAGTTGGGGGACTAACTCCTTCGTGAGTTCAAAGTGGTGAGTACGTTAATCATGTCTCGGTTTTCGCACTGGGCCTTGTATGTATGGACAAACAAATGAATCTGTTAACAAGGTTACAAAGTACCTTTCCCAAGTTATAAAAGATTTTGTGCCATGTGCACTTAAAATCATTTTTTAATGTTTTCAAAATGAGTCAGTTGGGTGTATTTACCAGCGAAAGCTGACGTATTTTCAAAAGACTAAGCTTGCAGGTACAATACGAAATAGGCTGAAAGCTGCTCGGTAGTAATATAAGAGAATCTTGCAAATCCCTAGATCTACCCTAAAGTCTGATATACATTTTTGTATATTTTACGATCCGCCTGTGAATCTTCCATTACAAGCCGTCTGTATATTATTTTTTGTACTTTGAAGATTTCGATTTGTAATAGTAATTTAAATCCAAGACTTCTGTTGTGCTGTGTTTAATTGACTATGATGACATCAATTTACGTTACGGTATTCCCCACCCGGGCCCACTAGTGTTTGGATTGTGGAAATCCGGGTGTGACAAGAAAAAACCGAGCGAAAACGATCTGCTCGATTAAAATCTGAACCGAGCACGAGCATCACTCTTCTGCTCGGTTTTGCAAAATCGATCCGAACCGATCTGCTCGGTTGTAATTCAATCCTAGTACGAACATACCAACGCTCGAATCGGATCGGCTCATGAACACCCAGTTAATGATGTTCATAATATAATATTTTATAAAATATTATATTAGTCAAAACAGGTTAAATTTCATCAAAAACACATATCAATCATTTATTGATTAGGATATACATTAAAAATCAAATTTAACTTATGATTTTTATTCATTTGACGATTTTTTAGGACCTTTTCGTTGCGATGAGACCGTTCAACTGAACAAAAAATAGACGTAAAAACGTTAAACCAGGTGTACACGTTGCAGGTGTTAAGTCGGTAAATTTAGATTGAAAAGTATAACATTTTCATAGAATGTTTTATTCTATAATTGGGCTTTACTAGGTCTGTAAACAAATCAAACGTTTGGCAAACAGTTTGTGAACCGTTTGACGGAAAGTCCGTTTGTGTTCGTCCGTTTATTAAACAAACGAACACGAACACGTGAACGTTCAGTAACGTGTTCGTTTATGTTCGATTGTGTTTGATAGTTCATTAGTGTTTTTTGTTTTTTATATTTTATTTAAATACCTCAAAATTCCAACAAAGTCTTATTCTGTTTGTTCGATCGTTTGCAACCCTAGGCTTTACGGTTGTAATTTCTTATAGCGCAATATGATTTTAATTTTAACCATAAAAAATCTTTACTCTCAACTATAAATACACTTTTACATGATTTTTAAATATACAATAGAACACAGATTCTTAACATGATATCTTAAACGTATAACCATTATTTTAAATACTCGATTTAATACCAATAAAAAAGTGAATAAATAAATGTATTTCATTCTGTATTAGTAATTTGTTTTTTTTAAAGTTTGTTGTCAGCGAAAAATGCATACCAAATGAAATATCCTAAGAACACCTAAAACTGTTTTATAATATGACTCCGTTTTATAATTAACTAATTCAAAAATAAATATAGTTATGTCCAATAATCTATTTTGTATGTATTTACCTAAAGTATATAATTTGGAATTTAAATTTACTGAGATCTATTAATTTATAACAGCATTCACATCCCATTCCTAAAGTATGTGAGGAGGTTTTTTATTCATGAAAACTAGTTGTGAGTATATTAGAGAGAAAATGTTATTGTTTATCTGTAAATTTAAAAAGGATACTATTCACCCTTTTATAATGTTTTAATATATTTTAAAAGTGACTATGAGTGGAAGAGAGATAAAATGTAATGATAAAGGTATTATTTAATTGAAAAGATAGTGAATCGCCATTGCTTCCCATTGTCACTGCAACTTTTGAGTTCCGAGTCCGTATCCAATGTTTACATCCAGATCCGAACCCTGGTTAGCGGTGACCGATTGTGTCGATTGAGGTAAGATCCAACAAATAGTATGTTGGGGATCTGAGTGGAAAGGGAGCAATATCAGTGACCAGATCATTTCCTGGCCATTGTTCGCCGTTGAAAGAAACTAACTTGGATGAGTTTGTGAGCCATAAATTTTCTGTCTGTGTTTTGCTTAACGAGTGAACCCCACGGTGTGTGATAGAGAAGAAAAGAAACTTAACACGTGGACCATTGAGCTAATGCAGGCTAAAACATGGACAAATAGGAAGCATGTAAATTAAAGAGTAAAAGTGAGGGGAAAGAAAAGTAATAATTAATAGAGGGATAGCGCTATCAGATACCTTAAATATCATAAAAAAAATGCAAAAATCAAGTGTTGGGTTCAATAACTCACTTAAAATCTATGAAATTAAAAGGTTGAATCATATAATACATATCAAATATATTAAGTGATTACGTCATTACAGCCTTGGCTAAATGATAGAGGCTTTTGTCTCTTAGAGAAAATATCATGATTCAAATTTTGGTATGAGGTATTATTAGTATTTAGTAGTTTAGGAGTAGAAGTAAGAACAATTAACTTTTTGTCGTAAAGTGTGTGTGTATATATATATATATTTGTGTGTATATATATATATATTTGATTGCTCTTTTAACTGTTTACGATGGTGTGTGTGTGTGTATATATATATATATATATATATGATTAGGTTCATTTGTGAACAACTTCTTAAGGATCTTAGCTCCTCTCTCTCTTAATTAGAATCCTTTAATTTTCTCTCTCACATTTTTAATTACTTTTCTATTATTTTAATTATAAGAGATTGAAGGACTTTAAATTTTGGTAGACCATCATGAATTATGACATTATCATTCTACATCTTCAGATTATATGTAGAAGTTGATTAATGAATATTGCAGACATTCTTATCACCCAAGAAGATGATAAAGACAAAACTATTATTTTTTTTAATTTTCTTTTGAAAATATTCTGTTTACAAATTATTTAATTTCCAATATTCGTAGCACTTATTTCTTTATACATAGATTTTGTTTTAATTTTAACTTGAATATTGTTTTTCTTTTATTATTTGTATGTATAGATATCATAATATATTGTTTTTAACTTTTTATAATTTTCAATAAATATCGAAAAATTTCTCTAAGATTGAAATTGTAATTATTTTTGGGCATTAATTTTTCTTGAATATGTGATGAAGTAATTTATTTTTACTCTTACCAACATAATTATATACTAAGTAAAAAACTAGCTAATCAATAGTGCAAGGATTATACGTTTATGTGACTTGTTTCGTTTTCATAATTTTATATATGAATCTACTCATGTGTATACATAATATACTAAACGTTGTTAATATACACATATGTAACAATTTCTGAATATAATACACAGATGTATAAAAGTCTATACACATGTGTATAAACTAACAGCTGTGTATCTTGTATAAACTGATAGTTAGCGTGACTTTACAAATGTGTATAAACTAACAGTTGTGTATCTTGTATAAACTGATAGTTAGCGAGACTGTACACATGTGTATAAACTAGTATATGTGTATCTTGTATAAACTGATACTAGTGAGACTATACACATGTGTATACACTAACAGCTGTGCATCTTGTATAAACGGAAACTATCGAGATTTTAGATATTTTTTATTATAAATGGAAACTAGCAAGATTTTACGGATTTTGATTATATTGTTTAATAAATACAAATTACAAAAGACAAAAATACCCTTCTATCAATTATTTTAAAGAAATTTTATAATATTAAATTATAATCTTGCCATTGTTTAAAAATCCTTAGATCATGTAATCCAGTGGCCCATATTAGTTCACACAGTTCACTCTCAACCTAGTACTCACTCTAAAACCCTACCTTGTATCTATATATATATATATATATATATATATAAGGGAATGTTCATTTGAGAAGGAATTTAATGTGAGAAGAAAAAGAAGAAAGGTTATAATGGTAAAACATTAAATAGTTTATAACTCCTCTGATTAATTATGTTATTTCTCGTTAATAAAACAAAAACATTTTATCCTACACATTTCAAAATTTATCATACATATGTCTTACATTTACCAGAATTTACCCTACACACATATAAATTTACCCTACACGTTTCAAAATTTATCATACACATAGTAAAATTTATCCTACACATGTCGAAAGTTTTCCTACTCCATAAATTATTTTATCTTAAAAGAGTAGATGAGAAAATGAGTTACAAGTTTAATTAATTAGCTAATTAATGACAATTATAGATTTACCTATATGCCCTTTTTCATAACATTAAATACACACATTAAATGAAGTAAATGGAAAATTTTTATTGGTTTAAAAGTTATTCTTTTTATTCTTACAAAAAAAAATTTATCATTTGAACTCTCCACTATATATATATATATATATATATATATATGGGGAGGTTTATTTGAGAAGAATATTCTTATAAGAAGAAAAATAAATTAATCTGGACCTTATATTTTTTGACAAATGGTTGTGATAAAGATATGATTTTTGTCCACTTTTAGTTAATGCTTTGATTAACAAGGGTATAATAGACAATTTGATATAGAACACTAATAAATATAATAAGAGTTACTCAAATCTTATTAAGTGTCATCATAATTTCCTCCTTCATCACCATTAATGTGTTGTGTCCTACACCAATTTTATTAGGAGACAAAATTATTTAAAAGTGTTGTATCCTACACATATTTTATTATAAGTCGCAAAATTATTTAAAATTGTTGGGGTCCTACACATTATGTACCCTACACCAAAACATTATTTTTATAGTGTAGGAAATATTGAATATGTAGGATCATGTGCGATTGTTTTTAGTGTGTAAGGTGCACAACTATTTAATAGGATAAACTAACTAAATGATTAGGGTTCCTTAATTAATCTAAATATTAAAAATAAAGGATAGAGTTATTAAATGATTTGTTTAAATTACCTTTGTATCCTTTATTCTTTTTATTCTTAATTTGTGATTTCTTCTCATTTGAACTCTCCATTATATATATATATATGTAGGGGAATGTTCATTTAAGATGAAATTTTATATGAGAAGAAAAAGAAGAAAGGGCATAATGGTAAAACATTAAATATATTATAATTACTCTCATTAATTATGTTAGCTCTCTTTAATAAAACAAAAACATTATATCCTACACATTTCAAAATTTATCCTACATATATTTTATACTTATCGGAATTTACTCTATACAAATGTAAATTTACCATACACATTTCAAAATTTATCCTACACATACTAAAATTTATCATATACATATCGAAAATTGTTCTTCACCATAAATTATTTTATCTTGAAAAAGTATATTAAAAAAAATATGTTACAAGTTTAATTAATTAGCTAATTAATGACAATTATAGATTTACATATATGTCCTTTTCATAATATTAAATAGACACATTAAATGAAGTAAATAGAGAATTTCTATTGGTTTAAAAGTTATTCTTTTTATTCTTACAAAATTTTTCTTCATTTGAACTCACTACAATAGGGTAAGGTTCATTTGAGAATAAATTTAATATGAGAAGAAAAAGAAGAAATGACATAATGGTAAAATATTAAATAGTTTATAACTCCTCTCATTAATTATGTTATCTTTTATTAATAAAACAAAAACATTATACCCTACACATTTTAAAATTTATCATACATATATTTTATACTTATCGAAATTTAGCCTACACACATGTAAAAATACTTTACACATTTCAAATTCGTCCTACACATACTAAAATTTATCCTACACATGTCGAAAATTGTTATTCACCCTAAATTATTTTATCTTAAAAATATATTAAAAAAATGAGTTACGAGTTTAATTAATTAGTTAATTAATAACAATTATAGATTTACCTATATGTCATTTTTCATAATATTAAATACACACATTAAATGAAGTAAATGGAGAATTTCTACTGGTTTAAAAGTTATTTTTTTATTCTTATAAATTTTTTTCTTCTCACTTGAACTCTCATATATATATATATATATATATATATATATATATATATATATTGCTCTTTTAACCATTTACGATGATAGCACTATATTCCAAATACAACCCTCCAATTTCCAAAAATGATTTTGGTTGTTGCTTGGTCCGTATCACAAACATAAGAACACATGTATAAATACTTTTGTTTCTTTCCTTTTCTATGTCGACTTTATGCCTGTAAAGTTGTAATACGATGTCATAGAATTTAAGACGGCATTTACACATCGATCCCCTCATGTGTAGTCAATTCAGAATTTGACCTCAAAAAATTGAATGTTTAAAGTTCTACCCCGAGTTTTATTTATTTGTCCAAATTTTCACCATAGTGAAGGACTCAGGTTAAACCTATTCCTACGCATAATAATCGACGAATTTCCATTATTAAATAAATAACATGTTTTTAACATAATGTTTCGAAAATTAGGATGCTACAACTCTCATCAGCTAATCTAGGATTTTGTCTCTAAAATCATATTATAATGAGGACAATACGTATGGAGGTTAAGAGAGGTTAACCTCCTTTGCAATTGCATTCAACCAACACTCCGTTGAAATTTCTTTTAAGAGCTATTTGGGCCGTTGATAAAAACAATAATAAACAACTTCACATAATTCAATTGTCAAAAAAAAAAAATCATATTATAATGAGGACAATACGTATGGAGGTTAAGAGAGGTTAACCTCCTTTGCAATTGCATTCAACCAACACTCCGTTGAAATTTCTTTTAAGAGCTATTTGGGCCGTTGATAAAAACAATAATAAACAACTTCACATAATTCAATTGTCAAAAAAAAAAATCATATTATAATGAGGACAATACGTATGGAGGTTAAGAGAGGTTAACCTCCTTTGCAATTGCATTCAACCAACACTCCGTTGAAATTTCTTTTAAGAGCTATTTGGGCCGTTGATAAAAACAATAATAAACAACTTCACATAATTCAATTGTCAAAAAAAAAATCATATTATAATGAGGACAATACGTATGGAGGTTAAGAGAGGTTAACCTCCTTTGCAATTGCATTCAACCAACACTCCGTTGAAATTTCTTTTAAGAGCTATTTGGGCCGTTGATAAAAACAATAATAAACAACTTCACATAATTCAATTGTCAAAAAAAAAAAAAACTTATTACCCATCAGCTAGCCAGTTCCTTGAGTGGATCTAGAATGTATTATGAGTCCATTGAACTCTTCCGATAAGTTTAAGGATAATTTACATTCTGGATTGTAACTTATCGATTCGGTTTTGTTTTTTCGGTTATTGAAAATAGTTATCCGAAGACCGAACCGAAATTTTCGGTTATTAAAAATCTGAAACCGAACCGTTCGTTTTTGTTTCGGTTTGGTTTCTTGATTATTTTGGTTTTCTACTCACCCCTAGATAATACTGCTAAAATTAAAATGATCCAATTATACAACATTAAATAAGGTTTAAGAAATTCCACTAACAGTACTCATACATCTCAACTTCCATCAAATATCGATGATACAACCATAGTGCATATCCTAGAGAGTTAAAAATAGCTACTCCTCTTGTTATAGACGATTGATACGCGAGCGATAAATAATACCAATTGACATTTCAGTGTTTAATCACCAGCCCTTTATACACTTCCTTTTAGGACCAAGAATAAAATTACGTCTCAATAAGACGTAATAAATATTGATGCTTCACATCATCTAAATCTGTATTTGTATCTATATCTATTTATATTATATAATAAAAAATGATGATTGTTGCTATACAGTTATTTTATTTTTTCACTTATTTCTTATTTATTTAATATTTTTTTCTCCTTATCATTTCTTTTGTTTTTTTCTTATTAATAATAACTATATAATATCTCAGTTATTCAACCACGTGTAATACATAAGTTTCTAACATATTAATAAAAAATAAGAAAAAATAAAGTAGCATGTTATAACTTATGACATAAGTTTTTAACCTAATAATAAATAAATAAAATAAAGTAAAATCTTATAAAAAGTATATAGTAGAGTAAATAGCCATTTTAGTCCCTAAGGTTTGTCCTATATTATCATTTGACTACAAATAGTTTTTTTCTTCTCTGGCTCCTTGACTTTTCCCATTTGTTATCATTTTCATCCAATCCCCTAACTCAGTTAAATCAAGGATATTTTAGTCACATTACGTACATGTTTATGTTTTTGCCATTTTCATCCATTCTCTTGTTTACAATTATTTTTTAATTATTTATCTTTCTTCTTTTTTTTATAAACTAATCAACCGCCGCCATCACCACATGCCGCCACCACCATCACTGCCTAACACCATCCCCACAACCATGATTCTGGTCATCATGTATGGCAACAATCTCCGATCAAAAAATCAATAAAAATATATAAATAGGGGCTGAATTCGATCACCTATTTTTCATTCACAAAATCATCCATTACAGGTTATAGCTGCACCTTTTGTTTCAATTTGGGTATTGTATCTTCAATATACAAAATCAACTAAGTTTTCCTAAAGTTTAATCCCAGAATCAATGAGATTAAATAACTAATATTGTTTTAGATGGTATCCACTTTCCACCCAATTACCTCATCCTAACATATTCGAAGTGATGATGGGTGTTTCCAATGAAATAAAAGTGAAGCGTGGGAGTGAACGGAAATTTCCAAGAAACAAAATCCCAAAGTTGAAACCAAAAAGAAGAATCATTTCAAAAAAATTGTCTCTGCTAAAGGATTTGCACTGAACCGTCAATTGATCTTTACAATCATTCTAATCGCATCCGAATTACTTACCTCCGCCCAATAGCCACCGTGAAGCCACTGTTGGAACCTAAGTTCGTCACTGATGTCGTTGGTTCGAAACCCTAGGTCATCGGAATCGGGTCCTCCAAGCTAGTCGCCATCAGATCCGAACTTTGCTACCAAAGCTATGGTACTGGTTCATGGTGATGTGGAACCGCCAGGAAAACGAAGGGGGAATATATATTGTGGTTTTCAATTGAGATGGTGGTGGTTATCGGCTAGATCTGGTGGAGAGAGAAATCATGGTGGCGACCGGCGACGGTTGACGGCGACGATTGTGGTAGTTGAAGGTGGTATGAGCATCAATGGTACTGGGGGTGGTTTGGTTATGGTGCTTCATGGTTGAAGATGAAGTGGTGGTTTAAAGTATATATATATATATAGGTTATAAGTTTGGACTAAAATGGCAAATTGAAAAGTTAAAAATGAAAATGCCAAAAATACCTTTAGTTAAAACTGGAGTTTTTAGACGGAGTTATGCAAAATGATCAAAAGTAGCAACAAATGGGAAAAGTCAGAAACCCTGAGGAGAAAAAAATTATTTGGACTAAAATAGCAATTTATGACAAAACTTAAGGACTAAAATGGCAATTTACTCTATATAATAAATCAAAGTTCATTTTTTCAAAAATATATATTGACGACTATGAGTGCTAAATGATTGCTTCATATATATTCAAGACGTGTAATACACGTGTTTATTCAATCCATGTAATGCACAAGTTTTGTAAGATGTAAATTTTTTTATTACTTAGTATATAAAATTATATTTACTCAACCTATGTAAATACGGGTATCTAACCTAGTAGTTTAATAAATCAATAAATTTTTGTTAAAAGTTAGTATTTAATTGGTTCCTTATATTATTTTAGTTTCTTAAATTTTAAACTAGTAACTAATCTTAAAGATATTTTTTAGATGACTTGAGGAATGCTTTATCCACTTTAAAATCGTAAATATGGTTTATTTTAAATGTATAAAACTAGTGGGTGAAATCCACACTCTACATGTATTAAAAGTCGTATGATTTGGTTTTGACGATTTTTTATCGCTATTCTCCTCGTGGAAAACCGTTCATGTTGAGATGCTGCTAAAAATAATCATGTTTGCAAGGGCAAAGCCGAAACTTGGTAAAATAATTATTTTAAAGGTTGTGAGTGAAAACATTAAAAAAACGAAACCTCAAAGCAGCTTTAACGACTTGTATGTTCATGCTTCGATGACTTATACATTTTCACGTAGAACTCTATTTTAAATAAAATTACGCCATAAAGTAGATAAAAAAAGTATATATGTATATTAGAAATATTATCAAGTATTATGTTTTCAAATTTATAAGAGGAAAAAAGGACAAAGTATGAGTAGAACACATGACATTACATAGTTTAAAAAAAACAAAGTATGGGGTGTAACGGGTAACTAAGGGAGGCAATTTGTAAGTTTAATAATTCATGTTTAAGGGGCTTGTAGAATAATTCTTAAACCATATGTAGCTCAAAAAGTCGTTACTATTGGTGGAGGTGGCACTCTTCCAAATGATGATGCCATGAACCCAATTAATATGATGATATCAATCATGAACTCATGAAACTCATTTTAACCTATGAACCCAATCAATACGATGATGTCGTCTTATTTGTACTCATTCCAAATTAAATCAACCAAAAAGGAAAGAGTCATCCATTTAGTTAAACTCAACACCCTATCATTCAATAGTATTATGTCACATCACCATCCAATACAATACTAAAGTAATGCAACTTTGAAACTTTATACATTACCATACGATACATCAATCTCTCACAGGTTCATGAACTTGGAAATCAATCCGCTAAGGGAACCCGAGTGCTCCCCGCCCCCCCCCCCCCCCTTAGAAACATACTTGACTTTCTATTTTACTATTAATATGCTAACTATATTATGGTTATAATCCGTTAACGTTTGCCAAATCTGGTATAACAAAATAAGATAACTTATGAACAACATTCGTATTGAAACCTATAAAGGCACGATATATCTGTTTGTTATAAATGTATAAATTACTAATCGATTAAACAAACAAAGAAGCTATAATAATGTTTGGTTCTCTAGTCAAATAAATAATGAATATAATTCAAAAGAAGTCGATTTGTGTACGAGTTTAGAATGTTATAAAACAACTAAATTCAACAAATTTTAAGTGTAATCTATAGTAGAGTTTCAAAATTATTGAGAAATGTGCTAGCTCGCTACATAGCCAATTACTTCAGGTAGGAATCACTTATCATCTTACGAAGTTTGTAGTACCTATTATGTATTTGCATCTTGTATATATTCGTGTTCATATTTGGTCTTTAACCATCTTGTTTCATTATATTGTTGTTGTACACTAATTAGGATTTCAATTATAACTAAGATTAAGCACCCTCGCGTTGCGGCGGGGGCGAACACCAATGTCACACTACTGTCAATGACCACCAACACTAAAGTTGCGGCGTGTTAATTCAAATAAATTAAATCGAAATGTAAAATATATAAAACAATAACTAAGTCGATCTAGGACCTGTGTGTTATGATGAACCTGTCAAACGAAAAAATAGACAACATAAAAACGCTTAACCACACACGCACGTTGCGCCGTGTTAACTCGCAAAATTTAGAACGAAACGTAAAACAAAAATTTTGCGAAAAATGAAAAGTATAGATAACCAAAATTGAAAGTAAAAAAGTTGTGAGGTTAAATTCTAAAAGATGAAAAGTTTGAGGTTAAAAGTAAAAAAATAAAATAGTTTTGGGTTAAAAGTAAAAAAAAAATTTTAAACTCCCAAAGCATAAGGTATCACACATCTATGCCTAAAAGTGTTACAAATTATAGTATTTTTGAGGTTATAAGTCAAAGAAATCAAATACTTTTAGGTTAATAGTAAAGATGAAAAGTTTTGGGTTAAAAGTAAAAAAATCAAATAGTTTTGAGTTAAAAGTAAAGAATTAAATAGTTTTTGGTTAAAAGTAAAAAAAACATTTTTTTGAAAAACTCCCAAAGCATAAGGTACCACACATCTATGCCTAAAAGTGTTACAAAAATATAGTAATTGAGTAATGAGTAATTGAGTAATGAGTAATTGAGCAATGAGTAATAGGTAATATCAAGCGCGGAGTGTTTGTACACCATTGTACAATACCATTAAGCATAAAAAACAATTAAGCATGATGTACAATAGCTTAATGCATACAAGTGTTACAAATTATATCTATACTTGAAGCCATATGTCGGATGCCTAAGGGAGAGGCTTAAAGTTCAAGCCCCACTACATATGATCTTATGCTTGTTACAGACTCACGCATTATCATAAGGCACCCTAAGCAATAATCCCTTGTATTCTCATGTGGCTCAAAGTTGTAAACCCACATTCGATACAACCATAAGATGCATAATACATTTACAAAGCTTGATGTAAAAGTTTTAATGCAACAAAATGTTTCAAATTATATAATTATATAATATATAATTATATAATCTATACTATATAATAAAAGAAACTCAATTAAGGAGACATGTAATTATATGACGAGTCCTTGCCTAAATCCATTATTAAATATATATATTTATTTATTTTTAAATTAAAGTTATATATGTATTTATTTTATTTTAAAATATCAGTTTTATCTTCAACATTTCGAATTAACTTATTAATTATTTTATGGCTCAAGATATTTACACATCCATGCTGCCTATTTGGGCATCTTTGGTGCCCTAAACGGGTCGTCTAGACACTGAATTCAAGGAGGCAGCAGGGGAAAATCTGGTACAGAATTTAAGGGGTCTAGACGCCCCGTCTAGACCTAGACGACCCGTCTAGGACGTTGGTGTTTTTTTGAGTTGAAAAATGGGTGTTTTGGTGGGGTAAATTGATTGTTGTTGGAGGGTGATGTTTTTTTGAGTGAAAAAATAGGAGTTTTGGTGGTTTAATTTAATATGTTAAATTTTAAAAAGTTTTATTTTTTGTATAAAAATATCTTACCGTTTTCGATCTTATGTCATTGTTTTTACATTTTACTTTTTAAATATTGCATTTCCATTAAAACATTATATTATTTAAATTTAACATTGTTTTCAACATTTTAAAAAGAATTCAAATATTGTATCGTGTAAATATTATTTAACATTTTGAAAATTATATTGTTTCCGTATTATATTTCAATGTCGATTCAAAACAAACAATCATTAACTAATCGAATAACTGAAAACAAATATATATATATATATAAATATATATATATACAGCGGAATACTAAATACAAAACATGAACATTCAGCTAGTTATGCATCCGAGTCAGAATCTGGATCTGGCTGCTGCTGATGATGTGGTGCTCGAGGTGGTGGGAGCGGTATGACAGGTAACCCCTCTCTCTCGTCTATCATGTGCCTCCCAAACCAACCAACCCATCAAATCCATAAGCATGTCAACGTCGGCTCGTAACTGCGGATATGCTACAACTCCTGGGGCATGGCCTGGAATAACGTGCCGAGGAAATTGGGGCGTCCCGAGAGGTGGTGGTGGCTGTGGCGTTGTTGGTCCGTCTCCTTCGGACGGTCCAGAACGTCCCCTGCCTCATTTTCCGGAGGATAGACCGAATCGAAGTGCTCCGGTAGGGCCTCCGGAACCCATAGCTCACCTCCGCGGGTTTTAAACCGCTCGCCGAGGAGGTCGAACCTCTTAATTAGCTTCATCCCCCGCAACGTCAAAAAACCCATCCGCGTCGATGGTATCGTCGATCGTAAGTGTGGGCCCGTCCCCGGTAAATGACCCAACGAACGGGCAATGACGGTCAACGTACGTGCCGCCATACAAATATTCGCGCTCCTGCCGGTGATGGGCAGAGGTGAAGTACTGGGTCAGACCGTGTGCAAGTGCGCACGTCCTCCTATACAATAAGCAGTAGAAGAAAAAGAGGTCGGTGCTCGTACACCACTCACGGATGTGGCCACGAGCCGTAATAGAAGTAGCGAGCATCCTATGTAGATACCTACATATATTAATAATTACTATAATAAACGTACATACCTGTACAATGGGTCAACATGTGAAATCCTCCCCTTCCCCCTCAAGTGTTTACAAGTGTCTTGCCCCGCAAGCACCTCCCAAAATCCTAAAAGAGTGGGTCTATCCACCACTACGAGCCCCTGCGCATAAACATCTGTAGCGATCTCCTCTTGCAGGTATAAACCGCTATGAAACGTAAACTCTGCTAGCGTCATCGAACGCCAAACACTGGCAAGCCTAAAAGAAACCTCAGGCGGAGGGGGAGGAGCTTGTGGCTATGGAGGCGGCTGGTCGACCCGAGGAGGGTGAAATGTGAACGTTGATAAAAATTCAATCAACAGCTCCCTGTAGCTCGGCGTGCCAACTAAGTCTAATAGACGATGCCACGGCGAATCAACGGAAATGAAATAACGCAGTCCCGATGTGTCACCAATCGCCTCGATAGCATCCTAGTCGACCGCAACATGCGATCCAACGTGCATCCTCCTAAGCATCCCGCAAAAAATGGGCGGCGTCGATGTCGGGACTAAACTCCAGGTATGAGTGACCGTGTAGTGGATCCGCTAGCGGTGGCGGATCCCGCCGCGGACCATGCGGATGCGAAGCCCCATCTATTTGATCCTCAACCTCGTCCATAATCAATCTGCAAATAGTATACGTACAATAATACAAAAATTAATAATACTAAAATTATAAAAATTATTATAATTATAACAATAAAAATTAAATCAATAATAACAATAATAATAACAATTAACAACAACAACAACAACAACAACAACAACAACAATAATAATAATAATAATAATAATAATAATAATAATAATAATAATAGTTAACAATTAAACCAATAATAACAATAATAATAACAATTAACAATAACAATAACACAAATAATAACAATTAACAATAACAATAATACAAATAATAACAATTAACTAAAAAATAAACGGGGTCGTCTATGAGTAGAAACCCCGTCCTGTTCGACCAAAAACCCACCATCTTCAACATATAACACCCAAAACCCTCAAAATCATTAAATCACAAACAACCTACTGTCTAAATGTATAATACATTCAAGAATAATGAAGTATAGGTTAGAATGCGTACCTGAGATGCTTGTATTCGAAAAATACGGTCCAAATACGCCTGATACAGCCTTGTTATACGTATGTGTGTGAATAGTTGGGTCGTATGCAGGTGGTCGTCTAGGTTATCCACTCATATACAGCCAATGGACGGGGCTTCTTGACCTAGAAGATACGTCTAGTTGAAATTGGAGAATTATCATTTGAGCAGAAAATATCTCAAATGGTTAATTACCATTTTACCCCTGAGTTAGGCCTAGACAGGGGGCAACTCAGGGGTAAAATGGTAATTAATCATTTACCTATTAAATTCAAATATTTAAACACTTGAAGTTTGCCGCTCAAAGTATATGCTGCGTCTAGCCCTAGACTGGGCGTCTGGGGCTTCAAAATTACCTTTATACCCATGTGTTAGGCCTAGACTGGGTGCAATTCAAGGGTAAAATGGTCTTTTGGCCAACCACAGACGTCCAGTCTAGGTCTGTACGAGGCGTATATTCACATTATTTTTTTTATCTATTTCTTTTATACAAAAATCACATTAATTAAACAAATATCATATTAATTATACAAAAATCATCATAATTAAAAAAATCATATTAATCATACAAAAGTCATATCAATTAAACAAAAATTATATTAATTATACAAAAAATCATATTAATTATACAAAAATCATATTAACTATAGAAAAAAGTAATATTAATTATACAAAATCATATTAATTATACAAATATCATGTCAATTATAAAAAAATCATTCTTCCGATTCACTGTCGATGAAATTAATACTCGGGTTTGGATTTGGTGGCGAATTCATTATCGATGTATATAATTCTAAACGGGGCGTGTACATATATGGCCATTGTTCTGCAGCGGGTCTTCGGTGCGTCAACCATAGCTCGTTTATTGTCGGCATTGGATATTGGCCTTCCAGCTTAATATGTATGAAGTGGTTATCGTTAACATGTGCAAGCGTTATCATTCGTGGTTCTCGATCTGTCGGAGGACTCAATATCGGGAAGAAGGTGGAACTCCCATCGATTCTTAACAGGTGGAACTCCCATACCCAAGCCCACAGCCACAGACCGAAACCCACAATGACCGTCTGGCCTTACATCTTGTATGCACGAGATTTGCGGGTGAAACAATGTCGGAAGGACAGACTTAAACCGTTTGATGATTGACACGTTCTCGTTGCCCACTATCAACGGAAGTCACATGATTAACGAACATGTATAACACACATCGTTGTAAGTTTAACAAGTATTACCTACACGTACGTACTTTTCCAGCCTACAAGCACGCGGCAACCCACAGCTATACCACATCTTACAACCACATGATGAATGAAAGCACTGCAACACGTGTAGTTTCCTAAGTAGCTCTCCACTCAACAAGTCAAGAGTTGTATGGAAAATGTTTCCACGTAGGTGGTCAAACAATGGGTTTTTATGTGATTCATTCTTTTTTCGATGCTTTCTCGAAAACTCCTCCTTATTTCACCATATTGTATTTCAACTTATCACACCCCGGATTTCCAACCTGAAATCCATACACCGGTGGGCCCGGATGGGGAGTATCGTAATGTAAGTTAATAACATCATAGTCAATTAAACAAGGCACAACGAAAGTCTTAGAGTAAAATTAATATTACAAACCAAATGTTCAAAATATAAAATAATATACAAGCTTGTAATAGAAGATCCACAGGCGGATCATTAAAATGTACAAGAAAGAATATAAAACAGACTTTAGGGCAGATATAAGGATTTGCAAGATCCTCTTATTCACTACCGAGCAGCTTCCGACCAATTTCGTATTGTAGCTGAAGTTTAGCCTTTGGACGATACGTCAGCTTACGCTGGTAAATACACCCAACTGACTCATTTTGAAACCTTTAAAATGGTTTTTAAGTGCAAAACGGCACAAAATCTTTTATTAACTTGGGAAAGTTGACCTTGCAACCTTGTATCAGATTCACATGTTTGTCAATACATACAGGGCCCAGTACAGAAAGCGAGACATGATTAAATACACACCACTCAGGTACTCACGAAGGAGTCATCCCCAACGTCTTGGGCATATTGCATATGAGCATCAAAGGGTGTATGCCTACACCCCGTGCTAAGGTCGTGGCCAATAACTAATGTATTGAGCCGAGGATATCCAGGACACGGTAATTTAACCCCCGATGTTTAAGTTATAAAAAAAACTGATTAAAACAAAATATGGGGTTTACTAGCCACAAGCGGGCATTCGATTGATCTCATTTTGGACCAAGCGGTAATTATTTACCGTATCCCAAGCCCGTATAGGGAAAATAAGTCAAGAGTATTTACCTGAGCTAGTCTTCTTCTTATTTTTAAACAACTCAGCCGTATACAAAAGTACCAAGTGCAGATAGCATTTACCGGGAAGGCTCTAGTCTGGATTATGGCATAAGCTAGCCAATTAAATACTAACGGTCATATAAACCGAATAGTGTACATGATCATTACGTATAACGCTTGATTAAACGATGATCGGATAGAATGTAGTATAATCCCTACAAGTACTTGACTTGTATAATATGGGTAAACTATAAACATTCTGGATTTTGAAACTTAAATGACAAGGTTAAACCCGTTTCGGTTAAATTCCGTAAACTAGTTACGTATAATCAACCGTACGCTTAAAAGAGATATCGGGTTACCGGATAAGTCATGGAAAAGTTCTATATGCCATTATATTTTAAATAAGTTAAGAAATCAGTAGGATATCAACTTGTATGCCCGTTATGGTTTTAAAACGAAACTATGCCTCATAAGGGCATTTCGGTAATTATATACCATATAAAAGGAACTTGAATATAATTTAGTGTTATGATTGTAAATATTCTGAAAAGTACTTTATTTATGATGTAATATCATTAGGATATCAATTATATGTGTAAATTATCTTTTATGACCAAACTATGCACTGAATGGGCATTTTGGTCATTTTACACATAGTTTATAAATTATTTGGGATTCTGAGTTTATAATATGTTCCTACTGTAAATATGTTTAAAATAAGTTTTAAAATTAGTTGGTAACAAGTCTTGGTCCATTAATATGGTTCAAAACCATACTATGCGCCAAACAACGCTTATGTCGTAAAATGACGTCTTTATGCGATGTTTATGAAAACTGATGTTAGGGTCAGATTAAAATGTCTTAAATATGTTATTTAATATAACATGTCAGTAGGTAATTGGTTTACCTTGAAAAATTTTGATTAAAACTATTTTACAAGCCACAGGGCTAAAATCGTCATTTATCGACATAGTTTAAGGACCTGCTTGAAAACTCAGTTTATAACTTGGTTTAACATCCCAAATAATCCTACTTATAATATTACATCAGTAGAAAACTCATTTTCAAGTTCATTATTATTTAAAACCTTGTTTTATGCAAAAAAGGGCATTTTAGTCAAAAATAGCATAATTGCGGAACTTGCGCATAAACTTGGATTCTGATTATGATCATGTAATAAAACCTCAGAGGGTTATGCTACATTATATTATGATCATAATGAAACTTTAGATCAGTAGGTAACTAATCTAAATCGGGTCAGAATCGAAAGTCAAAGCAGAAGTCAAACTTCACGACTTTCGGTTTCGAACCGACCCTAGAACTGAAGTTGACGAGCCGAACATGTTCTTACATGTTCTAATAATTATTACCAACTTGTTTGAGTGTCAAAATAGGTTTCATAACAAATATAAGATCAATTTATGTGGTTTCCGAAAAATGGTCTGTTTGACTTTTTATTTTGATAACCACCTGTCAATTGGTCTAGCAAACGTGATCTTCAGGAGGTGCCCTTTATAGGGACTAACACCTACCTTATTACGATCACTTAGCCATGTTCATTTCGAACAATGGCTGGACCATAATTGTCTTAACCGAAAGTCAAAGCGTTCTCTGAAAAACGCTTGACTTTTGGCTATAAAAGCCTATAAACGAAAATGCAAGAGCAAGGAACACTTACAAGAGGTTCCTACAATGCAAGAGAACTAAGTTAGATGCTCCTTTCAGCTAGGAACTTCCAGAGGAGGGAGAATAGTGATTTAATGAGAAAGGAGCAAGTTGGAATGAGAACTTATGCACCTATTTATAGTTGGAGAGCTCAAAGGAGGTGAAGCCAGGTGTTTAGGGGTGTAAGAAGAAGCTTACAAGTGTCCCAAAACGTGGCATAGCAGTTTGGAGAAGCCATGGTTTCGATTTAATGGTTTTGGAGTTTTGTTTGGGAGCCAAGCAAAACTTTCTGCAGCAGATGCTCTCTGGCAGGCCGCGAGAGGTACAAGCCCTGCCTCTCGCGCCCCGCGAGCGCCCCAAAGGCAGTTTCAAACTTTGACACTTTAGCCCCTTAACTTATAAAAGCTTATAAAAACTATTTAAACACCTTTTTGGCACTTTTAGCCCTCCGTAGCCAATACTTGGCATACCCGGGATTATGCCCGGATATTGTCGAGCTCTCGGTTCATTAAAAAGGTCACTCAGAGGTATAAATTAACATGTTGATGCTTTGAATCCCTCCATTATCCAACTTTCATATATTTACAAAATTGAACCATCTCGTCCAACAAATGGCACGTATGAAGGTTAGGACTTCGTAAAGGATCACTCAGAGGCTTATTATAAGCATGTTGATTCCGATGTCACTCAGAGGCTGGGCATGTTGACATATTAGTCACTCAGAGGCCAAATTTCAAGCATGTTGACATATCAGTCACTCAGAGGCTAATGATTTAAGCATGTTGACAATTTAGTCACTCAGAGGCTAATGATTTAAGCATGTTGACATATCAGTCACTCAGAGGCTGTTATTTATGCATGTTGACATCGGACCGTCACTCAGAGGCTCAGATTGAGCATGTTGACGCCTTTAGTCCTTATTGGTCTTTAATAGACTATATATAAAAATATAACATGTGTCACTATATTATTGGACACGATTTTACAGGATTTTACATCCTCACCCCCCTTAAAAGAAATCTCGACCTCGAGATTTTATTCAAAAAGATGGGGGTACTTTTGTTGCATAGTGGACTCAACCTCCCATGTATACTCGGGACCTCTAAAAGTGTCCCACTTAACCTTTACTATAGGTATCATTTTCCTTCAGAGCTTCTTAACCTGTTGATCCTCGATCGAAATTGGTTTCTCAATGAACCTCAGGTTTTCATCAATTTGCACATCTTCGTGCGACATTGCTAGCGACTCATCGGCTAGACATTTCTTAAGGTTAGATATGTGGAATACATTATGGATTCCGCTAAGCTCCTCTGGCAACCTGAGCTTATAAGCTACAGTGCCGACACGTTCGATTATCTCGAAGGGTCCTATATATCTTGGGCTCAACTTGCCCTTCTTTCCAAAACGCATCACACATTTCCAGGGTGATACTTTCAGCATGACCTTGTCCCCTACTTGGAACTGAAGAGGTTTACGCCTCTTGTCAGCATAGCTTTTCTGCCTATCCCTGGCAGTTTTGAGATGATCATGGATTTGCACAATCTTTTCCGTGGTCTCCAGGACAAACTCAGGTCGTGATAGTTGGTCTTCCCCAACTTCTGCCCAACACACGGGCATTCTACATTTTCTCCCATACAAGGCCTCAAAAGGAGTAGTCTTGATGCTCGTATACTATTATTGTACGAGAATTCTATTAGGGGCAAGTGGTCATCCCAACTTCCACCTAAATCAATCACACATGCCCTAAGCATGTCTTCCAGTGTCTGGATAGTACGCTCACTTTGACCATCAGTCTGCGGATGGTAAGCCGTACTGAAATTTGATTGTGTGCCTAACGATTGTTGGAAACTTTTCCAAATGTGAGAAGTGTATCTAGTATTTCTGTCAGATACAATAGATACTGGCACACCGTGTAGGGACACAATTTTGTCCACATACAACTTAGCCAATTTGTCTGAATTATACGTTTCTTTAATTGGCAAGAAATGTGCTGACTTAGCCAGCCTATCAATGATGACCCAAATCATGTCATTTTCACATTTGGTCTTAGGTAACTTGGTAATCAAGTCCATTGTTACCATTTCCCATTTCCAAGTGGGAATCTCAAGTTGTTGTAGAAGTCCTAATGGTTTCTGATGTTCGGCCTTAACTTGCGAACACGTTAGACACTTAGCTACATAAGTGGCTATGGATTTCTTCAAACCCATCCACCAATAATTTTTCTTCAAATCTTGATACATTTTGTCACCTCCCGGGTGAACTAAGTATCTTGAATTGTGTGCTTCTTGGAGGATTAGATCTCTAAGTCCTCCAAAGATCGGAACCCAAATTTTATCATTAAATCTTAGGATTCCATCATTTCCAGGCGTTAATTGATCAACAATTCCTCCTAATCCCTCATTAGGAATATTAGCCTCTAACAGGGCTTGCTTTTGCGCATCTAATAGCTTATTACTCAAGCTATTTCTGAGCTCAATGCTCTTGGCATTAATCCTAATAGGTTTAATTCTGTGTTTGTGACTTAAGGCGTCAGCAACTACATTTGCCTTGCTTGGATGGTAGCGAATCTCGCAATCGTAATCCTTAAGTGTTTCCATCGATCGGCGTTGTCGCACGTTCAATTCCTTCTGATTGAACAGATGCTGGAGACTTTTATGGTCAGTGTATATAACACACTTTGTACCATACAAGTAATGTCTCCACAGTTTTAGTGCAAATACAACGACACCCAATTCCAAATCGTGGGTGGTGTAATTCTTTTCATGCACTTTTAATTGTTGTGATGCATAGGCAATTACCTTGCCATTTTACATAAGCACACAGTCCATACCGGTGTGTGATGCATCACAATAAACAACAAAATTCTCAATACCCTCAGGTAGAGATAACACAAGAGCGTTGCTCAACTTGTGTTTAAGAATCTTAAAAGATTCTTGTTGCTTTGGACCCAAATTATACTTAATATTCTTACGGGTCAAGGAAGTCAAGGGAGTGGCTATTCTTGAGAAGTTCTCAATGAACCTTGTATAGTAACCAGCCAATCCTGAGAACTACGAACCTCTGTTGGGGTCTTGGGCACTTCCTAACTCATTATGGCCTTAATTTTGGCAGGATCCACTTGGATACCACGCTCACTTACCATATGTCCAAGGAATTGGACTTCTCTAAGCCAAAATTCACATTTAGAGAACTTAGCATAAAGCTTCTCTTGCCTTAGCAGTTCTAGGATGCACCGAAGATGTTTCTCGTGATCAGCTTGATTACGAGAATAAATAAGTATGTCGTCTATGAAGAAAATGACAAACTTATCCAGATATGTGTTGCAGACTCTATTCATGAGATCCATGAATGCTGCTGGTGCATTTGTGAGCCCAAAAGGCATCACTAAGAACTCAAAGTGACCATATCGGGTCCTAAAGGCAGTTTTAGGAACATCTTCACTTCTAACCTTCAATTGATGATATCTTGATCTTAAATCGATCTTGGAGAAGTAACTAGCCCCTTGAAGTTGGTTAAATAAATCGTCGATCCTGGGCAAAGGATATCTATTCTTGATTGTCAACTTATTCAGCTCTCGGTAATCGATGCACATTCGCATCGAACCGTCTTTCTTCTTTACAAAGAGTATAGGAGCTCCCCAAGGCGAGGAACTAGCTGAATAAAGCCTTTCTCTAAGAGTTCGTCTAACTGTGTCCTCAATTCCTTCATCTCTGTTGGTGCTAGCCTATATGGAGCTCTAGCTACGGGTGCTGATCCTGGTACAATATCAATCCTAAACTCCACTTGTCTATCTGGAGGTACGCCTGGTAATTCTTCAAGGAAAACATCGGGATACTTCGAGATAACTGGTTGATCTTCAAGGTTCGGCTTAGGTTCATTTATGGTTACTTGTGCCATGTAGATAACACAGCCTCTTCTCAAACACTTGGGTGTCTTAAATAACGACACCTTGTCCGACAGTCCATAGTGTGAGTCTCCGGGGATGGTGATCATTTCACCAGATGGGGTTTTAATTTCGATGAGCTTTTTATCATAGGCAATGCTTTCTTGGTTATGAGATAACCAATCCATGCCTAAGACAACATCGAATCCTGCCAATTTCATTGGCAGAAGAGAGATAGGGATGGAATGATTTTTAATGTATATAGAGCATCCATCAAGAATGGAAGAAGCAGTTTCTAAGGTTCCATCGGCAAGTTCTATGTCATAGGTTTTATCTAGAGTTCTTATGGGTAAATTTAATAGTTTACTAAACTTATGATCAACAAAAGATCTATCTGCACCCGAATCAAAAAGAACTCTAGCATAAATATTGTTAATGGGGAAAGTACCTGTTATGACGTTATTGTCATTAACAGCTTCCTTAGCAGTAAGCCAAAAAGCACGTGCATTTCCCTTCTTTGCCTCTCCAGGCTTTGAATTATTATTCCTCGAATTCTTAGGGCAGTTAGTCGCAATATGCCCCTTTTCATTGCATATAAAGCATATAGCATCCTTAAGATCTTTACATTCTAGGGTCTTATGCCCTCTCATTTTACAAATACCACAAGGTCTAGCTTGTGAATCAGAATTACACTGTCCCCAGTGTCTGCGGTTGCAAGTCTTGCAAAATGGCATCACAGCCGACTTGCCTTGGTTCCCTTTAAACCCAAATCTCCCTTTATTTTTCTTATTAAACTTATGGGAGTTGTCTTCTTCTCTCTTCCTTTTCCAGTCAGTTTCTGGCTTAACTGACTTTTTCCTTACAAGATTAAGGGTGAGAGAGAGAGATAGGTCTACAGCAGACCTATAGGTATTAGTCTGAGCAGCCTTTACCATGCCCTTAATCTCGGGCGCTAATCCATTAATAAAATGTGCAATGCGTTTGGATTCTGGGGTGATTAGATAGGAAACTAACCTAGATAGGGAATTGAAATAGGAGACATACTTCCGACAGTCTAGGTTTTTCATGGAAAGAGAAAAGAAGTCTGTCTCTATTTTCTCCACCTCATGGGGTGGGCAGTAGGTTTCCTTAATAAGGTCCATAAACTTAGACCACCCTAGATTATACAGGTATACTTTACATGTTGACTGAATCATGGCCTTCCACCATGTTAGGGCATCACCCTTAAAGGTCTGTGATACATACTTGACCACATCCTTTTCAGCACAACCGCTGATGTCTACAAGGGTCTCCATCTCGTCCAACCGCTTTAGGGCTTCTACAGCTCCTTTTCCCCATTAAAGTCTTGGGCTTACAGGAGACGAAGTATTTGTGGGTACATCCGTCCTTAGAAGAATGGGACTTATCAGCATAATCTATTTTCTTTGGTTCACTCTTCGCATTTGAAAAGTGAACGGAGCTCTCCTTATGAGCTGAAGATGGTGGAATAGATAAGGGTCTAGAGCGAGTAGCACTCGACTCTCTAAGCCTTTCGATGGCCTTACCCATGGCCCTTTCCACAGCCGCATCAATGCGAGCTTGGAAATCATTATCATTTATGGCTACATTTTCGGCGTCCTTAGAGTTGACGTTCCGATGGCTATTTTGTGCCTCACTAGAATTAGCCATTTCTTCAAAGCTTTGGTTCTATAATACCAATAAAATTTCTCTTAGCCATGGTATAACAACCATATCGGCTTTTTAAACATTGGCTATATCAATCCATCGCCTAATTTAAACTAGTGTGAATAACATCACAACTCTTAGGCTTAAAGTATCTATATTTGGCCTAGGTCTTAATAGGACCATTATAGGCAAATTACAATCTGGACATAGTCCATTTATTACTAGACAGGGGATCGCAATGTCACAACTGTCATTGTCATATTTGACAATTTTATAGCACATAGGCTTGTCACTAACGGACATAAGGTTATGGCACATAGGTCTGTCACTAATGGACATAAAATATGACACATAAGCCTGTCACTAATGGACATAAAATACGGCACATAGGCACTACATCACTAATGGATGTTTAGTCACCGCACTGGTGATATTAGCTGGGATCAAATAGATCACATGGGCTATATAAAATAAATCAAAACCCGAAAGGGTAATACATTACTAATGAATGTTTTATTTATCATCGCACTGATGATATTTAGCCAGGATCAAATAGATCATAAGGGATATATAAAATAGATTATAACCCGAAAGGGTAATACATCACTAATGGATGTTTTATTTATCATCGCACTGATGATATTAGCCGGGATCAAATAGATCACATGGGCTTCATAGAATAGATTATAACCCGAAAGGGTAATACATCACTAATGGATGTTTTATTTATCATCGCACTGATGATATTAGCCGGGATCAAATAGATCACATGGGCTTTATAGAATAGATTATAACCCGAAAGGGTAATACATCACTAATGGATGTTTTATTTATCATCGCACTGATGATATTAGCCGGGATCAAATAGATCACATGGGCTTCATAGAATAGACTATAACCCGAAAAGGTAATACATCACTAAAAGATGTTTTATTTATCATCGCACTGATGATATTAGCCGGGATCAAATAGATCATAAGGGCTATATAAAATACATCTCTAATGGATGTCTTATTCATCACCGCACTGGTGATATTTAGCCGGGATCAAACAGATCACAAGGGCTATATAAAATACATCTCTAATGGATGTCTTATTCATCACCGCACTGGTGATATTTAGCCGGGATCAAACAGATCATAAGGGCTATATAAGGTTAGGACATAGTCCATTACCTTGAAGGCTAGCGTGATTCCTCAAGTCACACTACCAAGAGTATGAACATTACTTGAATGTTATCATAAGAGGATCTTAATGGTTGATTAATAGTCCCGATCGCATTGACCTTAATGACTTGGAGGCTTAAACCTAGTCCACAACCTCTAGATAGAAGGATAACTTTCCTTAACTATCATGATAGAAGACCCTTCCATTCTTAACTATCATTTATATATTTAGCCAAATATGTGGTCTGTGCCACTCGACAAATCAAAACCATTAAGATATTTTTGGAATTATATCGCAGAGCATAAATTCGAGTAAAATCGAGACGCTCGTTTTCAAGAGGATGAACACATATATATAATTCCAAAGTACTTCATTAAATTTTAAATTAGAAATTACAATACTAGAAAATAAAATAAATTGTCCATGCAAGGACTTTAAAGAAATAAACATGTCCACACAGGGACTAAAGATATAACAATGTCCACGCAGGGACTACATATAATAGAAGAGACTTCACTCGTCCTTCTTTCCCTTAACTAATTTGGAGAGTTTCTTGAAGAACTTATTTGTCTTCTTCTCCGTTTTATCCGCTTGCTGCTGCATCTCTTTCATTCTTTCTAAGGCCTCATTAATGGCCTCAAGTGGTGGCGGAGGTTGTGGTTGAGGTTGTGGCATAACCAGATACTGGTACCCATAAGTTGGATATCCAGTCGGTGGATAAGTAGGTGGGAAAGGAGACGGGTAAAGTGTGTTGTGCATAACCGCCTACATGTAGGGGTCTTGCGACCATGCTTGATAGTTTACCGGTGTAGACGGGATAAAAGGATCATATCCAGACGTGTCTGGATATGTGGGGATTGGGTTAGTATAACCCGATGGTAGTGGTTGAACAGCAGGTGTTGGTTCCACTATAGGTGAAACATTAGAGGGTCCACCCATTTGTGGGTCCTCTTGTATTGTGGGGTAAGAGTTGGGCAAAGGTGGCAGTGATCCCGACCTTTGTCTTGCACGTACCGACATACGTGCTCCATGCTTCCTCCTTGGTGGTTCAGGTGGTGGTTGAGGTTGGTCCACCGGTTCCATGTGGACATCTTCTTGAATAAGAGGTGGTTGAGAGTGATGGGAAGGAGTGTGGGCGAAGGTGAATTGGTTCCAGTATTGGTCCCACTCATTAGGACCTTCGTAAGGTGATCCGACATATGAGTTCGAATCACTTGATATTTCAATGGGATGTATATTTGATCCCGACGGCGGCATCTCTGGGTCGGAGTCCTCGTCCATAGGGTTTGGCTGGTCCAACTGATTTTGATCGGCTGGAGGCATGTTAAAGTAATGGTTAGGGTTAAATTCTTCATGGTAAGAGTGATGAGAATGGGAATGGTGCGAATGATAGGAGTGGTGAGAGTGGTAAGAATTTTGGGAAGGTGAGGGCGAATGTCTATTAGAGACAGAACATCTCGCTGGTTGCCAAGGAGACGAATCTCGTGATTCTTGGTAGGAATCTGTGTTGTGAGGTTGAGGGGGAATGCGCCCCGATGGTCCTCCCCTCATTGGACCTTTCCCTCTCCCGCTTTGTCCTCGTACATGTGGCGGCATTTTCCTGTCAAAAATCAATTCAAAACAATACTAATAACTTAATAATGAAATGAGTAATCCTAGGTCAATGCCTAGACTCGGAAGTCTAAGGAATGTGCTCATGTAAGTTTGAGATTAAACACAAGAAGGCTAGTGTTTAATTCTCTCAAAGGTTGGCTCTGATACCAACCTGTCACACACCCGGATTTCCAACCCGAAATCCATACACCAGTGGGCCCGGGTGGGGTGTATCGTAACGTAAGTTGATAACATCATTGTCAATTAAACATGGCACATCGGAATTCTTGGAGTAAAATTACAAATACAAACCGAATGTTCGAAATATAAAATAATATACAAGCTTGTAATAGAAGATCCAAGTGTAACGCCCCAAAAATCACAATTCTAATTGCCTAGTATATTTCTTGTATGATGGCATGAAATAAAATAACCAAGCTATTTAACCTAGTTAAATAGTTGGGCAAACAAATGAAAAACAAAAGTTGTGACAATTGTTGACAAGAAACCAAACTAGAAGGGCTGAAATGGGAGATTTGATTAAAGTTTAAGTTAATGGAATGTTTAGGAGATTAGTGTGTATTTTGTGTGTGTGTCGACACACATAGAAGAAAAAGGGGTTCTTCCCCAAAACTTCACAAAATCCATAAATTGATGGTGGAGTTAAGCCAAAACCACTTGCATGGTTGAAGATTTCTAATCATCTAAGGATGTAAAACATGTGGTAAGTTGTAGATTATGATTTGATGATTTTACAAGAAATGGGTATGTGGTTAATCTTTTAATTTGTATATAATTAGGCATGAGGGTGTGTTAGAATCAACAAATAAAGCTTGGATAATGAATGATTTTGAATAATCTGATGTTTGGAGGTGAAACCCACCATTGACGATGAAAATGGCGACATGGATATGTCACCTATGTCCAATCTTTGTTTAATTCTTGATGTATTATGTTAGAATATAATAAACTCATGCAAGTTAGGTTGAATATGGTATGAAGTTAGTTGATATTTTGTTGTGTTGATGATTGAAGATAAGAACTTGGAAGATTATGCATTAATTAGTTGTACATTGTGCATTAAATGGTGTACACACACCAAGTGTTTGATGAAATGCTAGTATAGATTAGAATGTGAAGTTATATGCTAAACAATGAACGAATATTAGTAGGATGTGGTGATGACATGATTAAGGTTAAGTAAACAAAAAAAATGCAACGTAGAAGGATTTCATAAAAAGGTGTTAGTTGTAGAATTATAAAAGGATCACTAGTATGGAGGAAATTGATAATGATGGTAGGTGCATATAATTAGGTGATATCATAGTTGAATACATATTACTTAATGAGTATGAAATGTACATAGTGTCTTTCGTATAGCCGAATAAGATGACACGGATATATGAGAGACTAAGTTGAAGGTTCATATGATAAACGTTGACTTCTGAAAGTCAACTGCGCATAAGAAGCATGGTTAGATTTGTTGTCATAATTGTAAGATTATAGAAAGTCATACGGTATGTGATATATCATTATGTGTTATATGTGATGACATAATGAATAATGCGAGTTTGAAAAGATGTGATTTTGAGTATATGCCTTATGCTTGTTAGGATTGACTTATGAAAGTCAAATGTGAGTTATGCATTTGATACGATCGTTGATATGTGCAATCGTGTATGCTAACAAGAATGTGGTTGCGATGACATGAAAGTATAGGGATCGTGTCAAGATGGATGGAAGCATGGAAGGCTAACGGGTCAAAAGGAGGCAAGGTAACAAATGCTAAAACGGACACTAAGGTAAGTGATTTCGGAATCACTCTTTAGATACTTTAATGGAAATGTTTTATTTTAATTTTTAAAGAAGCTTGTGGGAATGTAAGAACAATGGAGGTACTAAGATGAGTTAGATGATATTGAGTTGATAATAGTCAACTAAATTGGAAGTTGTATGATATAAACCGAATGGAATAAATCCAAGTGGTAAGCTATCATTAAACGAGAAAATTAAAGCACAAATGGGCTTGTGCACTGTAGAATTTATTGTTAAAGTGAGACTACGGTAGTATTAAGAGGAATGGGACCTCGTTTAGATGTTACATGTTTAATTCGAACTGAATCGGAACATGCATGAACGAACGGGACTCGAAACGGGTCAAATAAGTTACAGCCCCAAATCTGCAACAGCTGACCGTAAGCTACGGTAGCTAACCGTAGCTTACGGTAAAGGATTTTATTTTTGGCAGAACGTGGTTACCCTAAGCTACGGTAGCTAGCCATAGCTTACGGTAGAAGATTTAATTGTTGGCAGAACATGCCTACCGTAAGCTACGGTAGGCAGGTCGTAGCTTACGGTGGGATTAGTCAACTTTCTAATTATTTTTGTGTTCTTGTATCGACCAATTCCGGCTCCAACCCGATTTCTTGTAAGATGTTTTAAAGGCGATTAAGTGATGCTAGGCTTGTAAAAATAAAGTAAGAGTGAAGGTACAAGTCTTGATATACGTATAGTGAATGTGGTTTCATGTGTGGGTGCCAACACCAAGTTATGTAGTTGTATGATTAAAACTCGGATTGAATAGAAGTGTTATAGGCATGAAAGAATCAACTTATTTACACGTACGAACATTGATGAATAGAGAGTATACGATTTAAGTACGGTCATTGCATGTAAACACGCAAAACGTAACTTGCATGTATGTATGTATATTGATGCGTGCGAGTGTAAACAGGATGTGTAACTTATTGAATGTAGATCAGTGGTATGTGCTTACGCGAATTTGGAGGTTTGTAATACGTTGATATTATGTCTTACTAACTGTACTGCTAATGAGAATAAAACCGGAATGCAGGTATGTAAGTGTTGGGCTTTCGAAAGTGCGAAGTCCGGTATACAGAACAAATTTAGAAGGATATAATTATGGAGAAGTATACATAGAAAGAATACTATGTGGTTATTTATTTATTATATATCCATTTAATTATGTAAGATGTCACCCTCTACTAATGTGTTGGTTGTATATGTGGTGACCGCAGATTAGTAAGATTACCACTATCATCAAGGGAGATGTGTGGACGAAGATCGAGACAAAGAGCAAGGATTGTACGGGAAGAGCGGTTTCATAGCTTGCATTATGTATTGCATTTGGCAGGTCAAACAAATTGAATGTAGTAAATCTATTTAAGAAAGCGTCCAAATATTTATAAATGAACCCTTAAGTATGTTATATGGTCAATAAAGAAAGAATTTTTATGTCGGTACTTCCGCTGCGTTGTTTTGGGTCAAAACGTAAATAGGGTCTTACAAGTTGGCATCAGAGCCATGGTTTGAGCGAAATCAAGTACAAGAAAGTAAGTACTTGAACTCAAACCCGTGTGCTCTTGTGATAAAGGACCCGTAAAATCCAAGACTCGATCAAGATCCAAATGTGTAAGTGGATGTAAGTATACTTATATGTATTCCTATAAAGAAACTAACTGAATTGTATATGCAAGGTAAGCTTATAGCGTTGAGGAGAATGATTCGAGGATGCGGTCTAGAATGAATATCAAAGCATGCAATTAGACAGATGGACCCCAAGTACACAATATTAATGTATATATGGGTACCGGTTTTGAAGGAAAAAGGAAGAATCTCCTTGGGGAGGGTAAATATTAAACAAAAGACAATGATATTGTCTTGGAAAGTTTTTAAAGATGTTGCACGAACTGAAACCCATTTCCTCGGACATAAGGTGATGACTATCATGAAGGCACGAAACTAGTATGTGGATTGCGCACCTGGCCAGTACGCAAGAAGCATATGACATTCGTGAAGGCATGATAATCAACTCATGTATGTCCGATAGAGTTGGGAATAAGTTCGACGTGTGGGTGAAAAGAGTTATTAGACTCTCAAGGAGAGGAGGGCAATGTATAAGAATGAAAATGTTCGAATCCATAAGTAAGTACAGATCAAACAAGTAAGAATGAATAATGAGAATGAAAATGTTCGAATCCGTAAGTAAGTACGGATCAAACAAGTAAGAATGAATAATGAGAACGAAAATATTCGAATCCGTAAGTAAGTTCGAACCAAACTGGTAAGAACGTAGGATGAGAATGGAAAAGTTTGGAACTGTAAGCTCGAACAAACAAGTAAACGTTTCTTAAAGCAAATAATATTCAAGTTATGTTTTAAATCTACATATGTATATATGCAAATATGTTTGTATGCAAGAATGGTTTAAAAAGGACAAACAAGTCATGCGGGTCAAACGGTGCTCGCCATTTGAATCTGGTATTAAATGTTTTGGTTGTCAAGTTTTATGCTTATAGGTAAGAGTAATGAATGGGAAAGGCTTGCCACAAATTGGAAAGAAATAACCATTGCAAGGTGTGGATAACGAATCAATGGTTTTGGACTTGCTTCAGTATGTATAAAAGATTATGCTTCCGGGAGGAGCTCATGGATAGACAAGAGAAGAATGTGACAAAATTGGTAATGGATTAACCCAAAAGGAATACATCTAGTAACTTACATTGACAGTCATTTTAGTTTAATGTCATACCAGAGGGTAAAATTGAAATATAAAAGTTTTCTAGCATAAACCACTATAAGGGAAGTTGTGTTGAAAGATGTAATATAAGTTTTAACGAAAAGTAAGAATAAAATATCTGAATCCACTAACGGAATTCAAACATAAAAGAACTAAAGGTATAAATGGAAGGTTTGAATCCATAGAAGGATTCAAACGTAAAAGAAAGCAAAGCATGAGTGAAAGATTAATAGCCGTAGGCGAATACGGATCTAATACACAAGAGTAATATGTAAGAATGAGAAGACTAGAATTCTTAAGTAAGTAAGTAAGTAAGAACAAAACATGTGTGGGATAGATTATGAGTGATTAATAAAACATAAATAAGAATGAATTTATAGTTTAACTTCCTTAAAGGTCAACAAAGTTGGGATGATTAATTATAAGGCAAGTAATGGTAAAATAGCTTGAAGGGTTTGACGCATGAAGTAAGTATAACCCTTTTGAAAGTTATCGTAGCATTGAGAAAAGTTTAGTTAAAGGAAAGAAATATTGGATAAACTACATGTTGCGCATGTTAACAAATAACTCATGAGAGTTGGGGCGAACAACAAGCTACGACCCAGATGTATGGTTTAAGTATGGATGGGAAAGTAAGGTTATGCAAGAAATGCTAAAACAATGAGATGATGTTTTTATAAGCATGTTTGGTTTGGAGATAAGTACATCACACACACCCAAAAGTATGTAAACAATGGCAGTTTGATCTAGAAAATTCAAATTGTAGAAGTCGGTAAATAATTATTTACAAAATTTGAAGGTATTATGTAAGGAATGCAATGCGTAATATAGATACCCATTAGTAAGGGATTTACGAAGGAACACAGGTGAATTAACACGAATATAATGAAGAACCAAGTGGAATTGGTATGCTAAAGAATGGTCATGTAATGACTCGTTAAGAATGGGTCAAACGGACTAAAGATATAAAGGAAAACTAGAAAATGACTAGTATGCAAATAAGATGAATTGATAAACGCCATACCTGAAAGAATATCAATGAAAGGTGCTAATCCTTCATTTTATAGATAAAAATGGTAGAACTCTTGGTGAGTAAGCTGGTGGAGTTGGAAAAGGATGTGCATGAGTGGAAACTCATCATATGGATGGACGAAGTCAATTCAGTTCTAGCTCGGACTCATAAAGAAATGGGCCGATCTGGATGGCGGATCGATAATTAATGCAACAAAATCAGTGTTAGTAAAATGTTTAACTCATGGATGTCAAAGTATAAATTGGTAGATCGAATACGATATACGAATTAAGGAAATGAATGATATGATAAATATGGTATAGAATGGAATGTTTGACTTTTAACAGTCAACATAAGAAGAAATTCACGTCATATTAAGGAAATATCAAAATGCCCTAAGTAAAATTTCGGGTATTGAATAAACACTTGTACGATGAATTCGCATAACGTAATTACATATGTAGAATACTTAGTGTGTGAAGAGAGTAGAAAACAAAGTGACACTAATGAAATGATTCGATGTTAAACCTAAGGACATGCATAATACAAGTAATAGTAGAAAATGTAGAATGATTCTAAATCCTCGTATTGAGTACAGATAAGTAAGTATGAAAATGGCAGTTATGTTGTGGTATTAATAAATAACTGAATGTTTATGGTAATGCATATCATCATACATTTACCTCCCATGTGGACATGAGAGAATTTTGGAACAACGTTAGTAATGGGATGTAGTGGTTTGCTCAAGATAAACAAGAATGAAATGCTAGTTACCTAGTGATAATGCTCAACTTAAATAAATATTGGTAAAATGAGTATATGGATGGCTCAAATCATTATGTGACAACGAAAGTATCCAGAAAGAATGCTAACAATAGAATACCGAAATAAACTCATAATGGGTACTCATGAGACTAAGCTAGAATGGAATATCATGTGTGACACACATGTGAGATGGAAATATGTTTGATAAATGAATGAAGGTCTTAATTTAATAAAGAAGTCAAGTACAAGACACATATTTATAGATGTACGTAAAGGCTACTTCTTAATTGATCACGCATGTTTTGTGTTGAACTGAGCATCTTGAGTAAATAGAATGAAAATGTAAGAATAGAATTGGTCTAGCAGGAATGAGAAAGGTTTCGGGGACGAAACCTTCTATAAGGGGGTAGATTTGTAACGCCCCAAAAATCACAATTATAATTGCCTAGTATGTTTCTTGTATGATGGCATGAAATAAAATAACCAAGCTATTTAACCTAGTTAAATAGTTTGGCAAACAAATGAAAAACAAAAGTTGTGACAATTGTTGACAAGAAACCAAACTAGAAGGGCTGAAATGGGAGATTTGATTAAAGTTTAAGTTAAATGGAATGTTCAGGAGATTAGTGTGTGTTTTGTGTGTGTGTCGACACACATAGAAGAAAAAGGGGTTCTTCCCCAAAACTTCACAAAATCCAAAAATTGATGGTGGAGTTAAGCCAAAAATACTTGCATGGTTGAAGATTTCTAATCATCTAAGGATGTAAAACATGTGGTAAGTTGTAGATTGTGATTTGATGATTTTAGAAGAAATGGGTATGTGGTTAATCTTTTAATTTGTATGTAATTAGGCATGAGGGTGTGTTATAATCAACAAATAATTTGATGAATGATTTTGAGTAATTTGATGTTTGGAGGTGAAACCCACCATTGATGATGAAAATGGCGACATGGATATGTTACCTATGTCCAATCTTTGTTTAATTCTTGATGTATTATGTTAGAATATGATGAACTCATGCAAGTTAGGTTGAATATGGTATGAAGTTAGTTGATGTTTTGTTGTGTTGATGATTGAAGGTAAGAACTTGGAAGATTATGCATTAATTAGTTGTACGTTGTGCATTAAATGGTGTACGCACACCAAGTGTTTGATGAAATGCCTAATATAGATTAGAATGTGAAGTTATATGCTAAACAATGAACAAAGATTAGTAGGATGTGGTGATGACATGATTAATGTTAAGTAAACAAAAAAAATGCAACGTAGAAGGATTTCATAAAAAGGTGTTAGTTGTAGAATTATAAAAGGATCACTAGTATCGAAGAAATTGATAATGATGGTAGGTGCATATAATTAGGTGATATCATAGTTGAATACATATTACTTAATGAGTATGAAATGTACATAGTGTCTTTCGTAAAGCCGAATAAGATGACACGGATATATGAGAGACTAGGTTGAAGGTTCATATGATAAACGTTGACTTCTGAAAGTCAACTGCGCATAAGAAGCATGGTTAGACTTGTTGTCACAATTGTAAGATTATAGAAAGTCATACGGTATGTGATATATCAATATGTGTTATATGTGATGACATAATGAATAATGCGAGTTTGAAAAGATGTGATTTTGAGTATATGCCTTATGCTTGTTAGGATTGACTTATGAAAGTCAAATGTGAGTTATGCATTTGATACGATCATTGATATTTGCAATCGTGTATGCTAACAAGAATGTGGTTGCGATGACATGAAAGTATAGGGATCATGTCAAGATGGATGGAAGCATGGAAGGCTAACGGGTCAAAAGGAGGCAAGGTAACAAATGCTAAAACGGACACTAAGGTAAGTGATTTCCGGGATCACTCTTTAGATACTTTAATGGAAATGTTTTATTTTAATTGTTGAAGAAGCTTGTGGGAATATAAGAACAATGGATGTACTAAGATGAGTTAGATGATATTGAGTTGATATTAGTCAACTAAATTGAAGTTGTATGATATAAACCGAATGGAATAAATCCAAGTGGTAAGCTATCATTAACGACATAATTAAAGCACAAATGGGCTTGTGCACATGTAGAATTTATTGTTAAAGTGAGACTACGGTAGTATTAAGAGGAACGGGACCTCGTTTAGATGTTACATGTTTAATTTGAACTGAATCGGAACATGCATGAACGAACAGGACTCGAAACGGGTCAAATAAGTTGCAGCCCCAAATCTGCAGCAGCTAACCGTAAGCTACGTTAGCTAACCGTAGCTTACGGTAGAGGATTTTATTTTTGGCAGAACGTGGTTACCCTAAGCTACGGTAGCTAGCCGTAGCTTATGGTAGAAGAATTAATTGTTGGCAGAACATGCCTACCCTAAGCTACGCTAGGCAGGCCCTAGCTTACGGTGGGATTAGTCAACTTTCTAATTATTTTTGTGTTCTTGTATCGACTAATTCCGGCTCCAACCCGATATCTTGTAAGATGTTTTAAAGGCGATTAAGTGATGCTAGGCTTGTAAAAATAAAGTAAGAGTGAAGGTACGAGTCTTGATATACGTATAGTGAATGTGGTTTCATGTGTGGGTGCCAATACCAAGTTATGTAGTTGTATGATTAAAACTCGGATTGAGTAGAAGTTTTATAGGCATGAAAGAATCAACTTATTTACACGTACGAACATTGATGAATAGAGAGTATACGATTTAAGTACGGTCATTGCATGTAAACACGCAAAACGTAACTTGCATGTATGTATGTATGTATATTGATGCGTGCGAGTGTAAACAGGAAGTGTAACTTATTGAATGTAGATCAGTGGTATGTGCTTACGCGAAATTGGAGGTTCGTAATACGTTGATATTATGTCTTACTAACTGTACTGCTAATGAGAATAAAACCGGAATGCAGGTATGTAAGTGTTGGGCTTTTGAAAGTGCGAAGTCCGGTATACAGAACAAATTTAGAAGGATATAATTATGGAGAAGTATACATAGAAAGAATACTATGTGGTTATTTATTTATTATATATCCATTTAATTATGTAAGATGTCACCCTCTACTAATGTGTTGGTTGTGTATGTGGTGACCGCAGATTAGTCAGAGTACCACTATCATCAAGGGAGATGTGTGGACGAAGATCGAAACAAAGAGCAAGGATTGTACGGGAAGAGCGGTTTTATAGCTTGCATTATGTATTACATTTGGAAAGTCAAACAAAATGAATGTAGTAAATCTATTTAAGAAAGCGTCCAAATATTTATAAATGAACCCTTAAGTATGTTATATAGTCAATAAAGAAAGAATTTTTATGTCGGTACTTCCACTGCGTTGTTTTGGGTCAAAACATAAATAGGGTCTTACACACAGGCGGATCATTAAAATGTACAAGAAAGAATATAGAACAGACTTTAGGGCAGATGTATAAATTAACATGTTGACGCATTATCCAACTTTCATATATTTACAAAATTGAACCCTCTCGTCCAACAAATGACACGTATGAGAGTCAGGACTACGTAAAGGATCACTCAGAGGCTTATTATAAGCATGTTGATTCCGATGTCACTCAGAGGTTGGGCATGTTGACATATCAGTCACTCAAAGGCTAATGATTTAAGCATGTTGACATATCAGTCACTCAGAGGCTGTTATTTATGCATGTTGACATCGGACCGTCACTCAGAGGCTCAGATTGAGCATGTTGACGCCTTTAGTCCTTATTGGTCTTTAATAGACTATATATAAAAATATAACACGTGTCACTATATTATTGGACACGATTTTACAGGGTGTTACACAACTATATCCTGGACACAACTAACTATATGGTCCAACGAGCTCCTATCTTGGACGTATCTCTTTAAATTGGCGTGTTGACTTTCAACTCTGTTTGTGGTACATATCCGAAGTTGCGACTCTGATTAGTCCACGCAAAGTTAAACATTTCCTTGTAATCTTTCAGCCAGTTATCATACACGTACGTAAATACCCCTAAAAAGTACAAATAATTTATTAAATGTACAAAAGACCATTATAGCCCTGCTTTGCCCCAAGTCTAGCCCTAACTCAGGGGTATAATAGTCATCTAAACACCCTAGACGCACAATCTAGCCTTGTATGCGGACGCCGCATACAAGGCTAGACTGGGCATCTAGTATGGTCCAAAAGACCATTTTAGCCCTGTTTTGCCCTCAATCTAGCCCTAACTCGGGGGTATAATAGTCATTTAATATCAATAACACTAATATTAATCATACAATGTCTGTACGAGACTTATACTACACTATACGAGACCAATATGAGACTTATACTACACTATACGAGACTTATATTACACCATACAATATGATACAATACGATACGATCCTATAGGATACGATACAACACCTGTATTGGCCTATATGTGTAGTATGTCCCATATAGCACTATAGGTCACGTATACGAGTGTTGTATCATATCCTATAGTATCGTATAGTGTAGTTTAAGTCTCGTATAGGGGATCGTATGGGCCTAACGGATGTAGTATCGTATCATATAGTGTAGTACAGGTCTCGTATAGGTCCCATATAAGTCTTGTATAGGCCTATAGGCATGTACGGGTGTTGTATCATATCATATAGTATCGTATCGTGTAGTGTAGTATAAGTCTCGTATAGGCATCGTATGGTCCTACGGATGTAGTATCGTATCATATAGTGTAGTATAGGTCTCATATAGGTCCCTAGAGGTCTTGTATAGGCCTATAGGTGTATAGGGTGTTGTATCATATCCTATAATATCGTATTGTATCGTATGGTATAGTGTATAGTATAAGTCTCGTATAGATCCCCTATAGGTCTTGTATATGCCTCTAGGCCTATACGTGACCTAAACCACACCTATAGTCCTATACGAGACCTATACTACACCTACAGGCCTATACGAGTGTTGTATCGTATCCTATAGTCTCGTATCGTATCGTATTGTATCGTACAGTATTGTATTGTATTGTATTGTATTGTATCGTATAGTGTAGTATAAGTCTCGTATAAGCATCATATAATTAATATTAGTGTTATTGATATTAATATGAGTTTTTTTATAATTAATATTAGTGTTATTGATATTAAAAAGAGAAAACACAAAAAAATAAAAATATACGCAGCATACAAGGCTAGACTGGGCGTCTAGTGTGGTCTAAAAGACCATTAAAGCCCTGGTTTGCCCCCAGTCTAGCCCTAACTCAGGGGTATAATAGTCATTTATACACCCTAGACGCCCAGTCTAGGCCTGTATGCAGCGCATTATTTTTTTTAATATAAGTGTTGTTGATATTAAAAAGAGAAGACAATATATATATATATACACACACACACAACGCCGCATATAGGGCTATACTGGGCGCCTAGTGCGGTCCAAAAGACCATTTTAACTCTGTTTTGCCCCAAGTCTAGCCTTAATTCAGGGGTATAATAGTCATTTAAACACCCTAGACGCCCAGTCTAGCCCTGTTTGCGGCGTATTTTATTTTAATATTTGTGTTATTATAAAAAAACACCAACCTCTTAGATGCCCAGTCTAGACCTATTCTATGCCTGACAACCCACTCAAAGCCCCTTTGATTTCAGTGCCTAAGCGTCCTGTATAGACCTAGACAAGACGTCTTAAAGATGTGGAAATAAACACTTAGATGTGTGAATATGTAGACTTTTTTATTTTAAAATATAAGTTGATTTAATTTTATTATCTCTTTAATTTAAAATTATCTATTGTTTTCAAATTTTAAATTGAGTTACCTTATTTCTTCAAAAGCAACCTTTATTTTGTTGATTTATTAGTTAAAATCTTAAAATTTTAAAAGTCATATTATATATATATATATATATATATATATATAAGAATCTAACCGATTAAAATCATTAGTTGATTGTATTATTAAAATATATACATGTTATTTTTGTTGAACGACTAATATTACTTTTATTACACCAGTAATCTTAAATTATTTTTTTGCCTAGATTTAAACATTACTTTTTCTTTGACAAGTATTTGCTTCTACAAAGTGAGCTAGCTCCACATTTGTATGTACACATTATTTATTTACTTATTACAAAATCAAAATTCATAAAATTTTATAATTATCATTTTAATCAGTGTTTCAAAACATTTGAAATACCACTAATAAAGGTTTACTTATTATTTTTGAAATCTTTTATTTAACTTTTATTGATTCAACGATTTTCCTTTATATAGAATATATGTAATGCATAATTTCAGTTATGAAGTATTAAAATATATTTTTATAATATCATTTCAATTATTCAACCCGTATAATACACATGGTTTTAACATAATTTATAATATATAATATGCATGGAATAGAAAGCAGTTGTCTTCTCCTTGTTACGACATGTTCCTTATGATATGCATAATTACTTGTCTATTTAGATGCTCAAGGGATTGACGTATTAACTATTAAAAAACATCTATTTTCGTATTTGTTATTACATTTTCGTTTTATATTCTGTTACACAATCATATCCCTACCAATGAGGCACCAATAGACCATATGTTGGGGTTTCTATACATGTTTAAAGTAACTTGCAATGGAAGCTTAGGCATAACACCAATTTTACGCATTTTAAAATGAGTAAAGTCCGTTTTGAGTCTAAAATTCAAACTTGTCTTGATTTGAGTCCACGTGGTTTGATCGTTTTAACTACTTGAGTCCAAAACAAAGAGCCAACGCAGACTGTCTATGTCGACATCCACACACGTGCAAATTCTAGATGCCAATGTAATACTAGTCGATTCATCCCCATACGTTTAAATTATTAGACTATTCAAGAACTCATCTCTTGTAAATAAAGTATTTAAAATCTCTCCTAGAGATAAAGTTTGCAAGTATACTATTTATATTTTCTCTTTAACAAAATTATATAAAACACTTATTTGTAAATTAACTGAATAGTAACTATTTAAAAAAACTATCTTTTATCAGAACTTATAGTTGGTCAAGTGAGCTAAAATACAACTTAAAAGATTAAAACTCAAGGCTCACATGAACTAAAATGAAGTACCCAATTTAATCATGGTTAGTAACCGTTATGTTACATATGGGTGCAAGTGGGTCCCCGAGAAGTGTAATGTTTTTGCTTGGAGGACGGAAATGAACATAATTCCATTCCTACTGTGGATTGCGCTTCTAAGGAGGGGTATTTCAGTCAGTGGCGGTCTATGTCCGCTATGTGGATGCGAAGATGAATCGGTGGTTCACGAACCTTGTTTACTTCGTGTGTGACCGCTTCAGTGCTTTGGCAGAAGGTAAATAGGTTTTGTCGAGTTCCTAACATCTATGCGTTTTTGTTTAGAGATCTCTTGGAGGTTCCCAATTTGGGTAGGACAGGGGCTGCGGAGAAGGTAGCCTTGCATGGTATTATTATCTCATGTTGGAGCTTGCGGAAGGCTAGGAACGGACGGGTCATTGTTTCATCGGTCCAAGTCAAAGTGGAAGATATTTTAGTGAAGTTAGATCGTTTGGTTATTTATGGTTTAAGAATAGATCGAAGTTTAAATCTATTATTTGATCAGATTGGTGTAAATTTGTAATTATGTAGTGTATTTGTTTGGTCGTTTGTCCGTCCTGGTTTTCGGGTTCGGTTCTTTCTAATGAAGTTTTCTTTGAAAAAAACATGATTCACATTTCATTTTTCGTACCAACATCTCTATCATTGAACTTTTTTTTAGAGTTTTCATCTAATTTGGCATTTCTATCTCATTCCTTCCTAATGACGATTAAAGAGTATACATAACGAGTCACTGCTCATTTTCAGTATATAAGTATTCACTATCCATTTCTACTATAAAGATAAAGATATTCTTTTTGGCCAATCAGGTGGTGGTTAAGATAAAGATAAAGTATATAAGTAACTTCAACTCTTCTTGTATGATTTTACTCCATTGCCTTAACATATCATTTTGAATGAAAGAAATTACATCATGACGAATTCGAGTATCTGGACCATCACTAGTGCAGTGTGTTAAATGCACTTATAAACGCACTAATCAATTATCGCATCAGATTTTTCAGATATACATAAAATATGCTCAATTCTTTTCAATTTTACAAACATAATACCCACTACTTACATTTTCATACGAACATCACTTTTGAAAATTTACTTTTAATGATCAAAGTAGTCCATCTTTTTTTTTTTATTTCGTATTATTAAAATTCATAGAATATATTTAAAATAAAATTTAATATAGCCATTAAATATGTAAACTAGGTTACGGATTTATGTATTACATGAGTATGGATCAGTGAAATATTAAATAGTTTTGAATAAGTAGAAAAAAATAAGGGAAATAGTTGAGAAAAAAATTAGATAAATAGAATACTCATAAAGAAAATAATAGATAGTTAAGAAACCCATGTACAACCAGATATTTATTAATTGATTATAGCTTAGTGTCAAATATGAGTAAGAACTTATATTATTCTGATTATAATATAACAGTATAATTATATTTATTTATTAAATTTAAACTTCGGACGATTTTCAATTAATTTACCTTCTCATTTTAGACTTATTTTATTTAGTTTTTAACCATTTGACATATTAGAGATAAAACATAACCCAAATTGACCTTTCCATAAGAAAAGGGTAGAAGTTACCACATCTAGAAAACATATGTAAAGAGATATAAGTGAAAAATGTCCGGCTAGTCCCCGTGGTTTCGTGAAATTTCACCAATAGTCCCTGTGGTTTCGTGTTTCTAAAATTACACCTATAGTCATCACCTTTTGCAGACTCGTTTCTCGTTTCACATGTTGTTGGCTCGTTTTCTGCCGCCGTCTCCGCCCGATCCTTCCTCACTCCACTTCCAAAATCTTCAAATTTCATTGGAAAACACCATCTTTCTCCACCAACGTTTCAGTAAAATCACCTACAGATTTGTCAGTGGATTCCATATCTTATGAATTGAAGAAACAAAGTTTGAGAAAAGATAAACAAATAAAATTGAAACTTGAAGATTTGAATTGGGACCATTCATTCGTTCATGAGTTACCCAGTGATTCTCGTACAAATGTCATTCCTAGACAGCTTCATTCTTTACAAATTAACATACATTTCAAATCTTTTTATTGCATTGACCAATATATGTTTTTCCCAAATATATAAATGCTAATTAGATGACACTGGGTGTATGTTTTGACAGTCTTTTAGGTGTTTCATGCTTGTTATTCAAAAGTATCCCATTATGTTCAAGTGGATAACCTAAGTTAGTAGCATGTTTAGAATCGATTGTAAAGATTCTTGATTTAGATTCCAAAGAATGGGTTAATACGTTGTTTAGTTTATTAATTAGTTATTTAGTTATCTACCACGATGATTGTGTCAACACGGAAAAATTTTGTTCAAATATTAGCAACACTGACCAAACATAGCAATACTAATCAATTTTCGAGACAAAAATTCTTTTAATAAGGGGAGATCTGACGCCCGACAAATTAAGGCAACACCTTTAGCACAAACTTCATTATCCTAATTATCCGTTATTGCATTTCACTTAGTCAGGATTGATTAACTGTGTCAGTTATTGCACAAACAGTCATCTAATGGTAATTCAAAAAAATTACCGGATCACACACACGTGTTTGTCCTCGAACGTTGGTGAACTATCAAATAATTTTCTAAAGATTTAAATTTAATCTAAGTTATATGAAATTACATGCTATATGATGTTTTGGTTAGATGATTTATCATACTAGGTATTTCGTGAATTTTCATGAAAACGCATATATTTATGTGTAACTATGTGCTAATAATTTTTTATATAAAAAAGTTCTCATAAAAATAAGTATTAGGCTTTATTTATCTAAAGACTTGGGCTATATAAATTTGCAGTTGGTCCACATGGTTAGCGCAGTCTAATTAAAAAAAGTCTACGGATTACCACAACCCACTAGAAAGCCCACACCCCAAACTCTAAGCATTTAAACCTATTTTTCTTCTTTTCTATTCATTTTCACCAAACCGTAGCCTCCAAATCCCATTTTTGGTTAACCTAGCTGCAGAAATATGATGATTTACGCAGATTTAACCGTTGGATCGTTCGCAAATTTGGATTGAAGCTTCAAGGGACATAGGCGATCAAATCCAACGGTTGGTTTTTGAATATGAGGTCTGGAAGTAGGATTTTTACTGACTAGAAGAATGCAGCTCGAAAAAGCATTTTTCGACCACTTTACTGCCTTCCGGCGACGATGGAGGCGGCAGAAAGTAGCGGTGATGGTAGAGTTCGGTGAGACAAATTCATGGCCATTTGAATCACCTCAATCAGGGTCTGTTTGATATGGTTTCGACCTTCATTTGTATTTGGTTTAATTCGGGTATGGTTCGTAGATGTTTCTAGCATCAAGGGTTTGTTATCTAGTGAAGATTTAAGGCTACGAGTAAGCTCCCATCAGTTTTTATGTTTTTTATTAGTTTTATACACATGAACCTTAGTTGATCCAAACACGAGACTAATCAACCAAAGGGTGTTAAATTGAATGTTTATTATGCGTTGCTATGTTGTTTGCATGATTTGTATGGATTTACATGTGATAGAAACCCTAGTTTGATTTCATGTTTTGACTTTCCATTAAAGGAAACTTTTTGATCTTGGATGATTCTAGATTGTGATCTTGATGTGTTCGTTGAACTTTGCTGATGGATATGTGCTAGTTAAGAGTTTCTAACATGTTTTGATGAATTGAATCGTTAAAATCTAGTGAGATACTAGGGTTACTATTAATAGAAACTTTTTTGATGATGATGTTGATATAGTGAATTCTAGGCAAGTATTGTCACACCCCGAATTTCCAACCAAACACCGGACGGCCCGGGTGGGGAAAATCGTGACGTAAGTTGATATCATCATAGTCAATTAAACACAGCACAACGGAAGTCTTGGATTTAAATACTATTACAAACCGAAATGTTCAAAGTACAAAAATTAATATACAGACGGCTTGTAACGAAAGATCCACAGGCGGATCGTAAAATGTACAAAAATGTATAACAAACTTTAGGGCAGATCTAAGGATTTGCAAGATCCTCTTATATCACTACCGAGCAACTTCCAGCCTATTTCATATTATACCTGCAAGCTTAGTCTTTTGAAAATACGTCAACTTTCGCTGGTAAATACCCCCGACTGACTCATTTTGAAAACATTTTAAAAATTTAATTTAAGTGCACAGGACACAAATCTTTTATAACTTGGGAAAGTCAGCTTTGTAACCTTGTTAACAGCTTTACATGTTTGTCAATACATATGGGGCCCAGTACAGAGACCGAGACATGATTAACGTACACACCACTTATGAACCCACGAAGGAGTTATCCCCAACTTGTGGGTAAAAATAATTTTAGCATTCGCATCTGTCGGGTGTATGCCTACACCCCGTGCTTTGGTCGTGGCCATTATCTAATGTAATGAGCCAATGATATCCAGGACACGTCGTTAACCCCCAATGTTTAAGTTATCAAACAAAACTGATTAAAACGGAATATGCAGATTTACTAGCCACAATCCGGCATTTGATTGATCCCATTTCCGACCAGGTGGTAATAATTTACCATAACCCAAGCCCGTATAGGGAAAATAAGTCAAGAGTATTTACCTGAGCTAGTCTTGATTAAAATGCAAGATTTATATCTCAGCCGTATTCAAAATAAACTATGTGCAGATAGCATTTACCGGAAGGCTCTAGTCTGGATTATGGCATAAGCTAACCAATTAGATGCTAACGGTCTTTATTTAATTCTTACACTTAGACCGACTAGCTTTAAGGATGAAAATCGGTACGATACGCTAGATTAAGCGATGACCGGATAGAGTGTAGTTTAAACCCAACAAGTACTTAAGACTTGTATAATATGGGTAAACAATTAACATTCTGGAATTTGAGATTAAAATGATAAGGTTAAACCCGTTTCGCTTAATTTTCGTAAACTAGTTACATATATTTAACCGTATGCATATAAGCGATATCGGGTAACCGGATGAGTCATGAACAAGTTCTCTATGTCATTATACTTTAAATAAATTGTAATATCAGTAGGATATAAACTTATATGCCCGAAAAGGTTTTGAAACGAAATTATGCCTCATAAGGGCGTTTTGGTAATTATATGTCGTATAAAAGGAACTTGCGTGTATTCTGATGTTATGATCATAAACATTCTGGAAAAATACTTAATTTGTGATATAATATCAGTAAGATAGCACACATAAGTGTGCTTTATGGTTTAAGACCAAACTATGCACCGAAAAGGCATTTTGGTCATTTAAAAGTATAGTTTAAGTTATTATAGTAAAATCAACTTATAATCAGAATATTAACATCATAATATGTTAATTACATTAACATATCAGTAGGTAATTTATCTGTAGGTCCATTGTTGATTAAAACCTTGTTTTATGTAAAAAGGGCATTTTAGTCAAATTTTGACATTTTACGGAACTTGTGCATAAACGCAGATTATGATTATGATCAAGTAATATAACCTCGAGGGTTATACTACACTGTATTCCGATCATAATGTGACCATAAGTCAGAAGTTAACTAATCTAAGTCGGGTCAGAATCGAAAGTCAAAGCAGAAGTTAAACTTCGCGACTCTTGGTTGCGAACCGACTCTGGGACTGAAATTGACGGATCGAACAAGTTCCGACATGTTCTAATAATTATTACCAACTTGTTTAAGTGTCAAAAATATATTTATAACATGTATAAACTCAGATTATGATTTTTATGAAATCTGACCCGTTTGACTTTGTAAACAATAACTTTGACCCGTTAATTGACCTAGTAAACGTGATCCTTAGGAGGTGCCCTTTTAAGGGATTAACACCTACCTAATTACGATCACTTAGCCATGTTCGTTCGAATAATGGCTGGACCATAATGGTCTTAACCGAAAGTCAAGGCATTTGTCGAAAATGCTTGACTTTTGGCTATTAAAAGCCTATAAAAAGAAAAGAGCAGAGATGGAACACTTACAAATGATTCAAAGGAAACTTAGAACTCAAAGGGAAGCTCCCAAATGGTCAGGAACTTCCAAGAGTGAAATAGAGAGAAGAAGAAGTGAATGAGCAAAGAATGAGGTGAACTTAAGTTGCTATTTATAGTGCAAGAGGGTGTGTGAAGATGAAGCCAGGTGTTAGAGGTGTTCTAGGATCATCACAAGTGTCTAGCAAGGTGTCAAGAACTGCAAGAGCGTGGCAAATTGCAGGAGAGGTGGCATCTTGACAGAATTTTGGGGTTTTGACACTTTTAGTCGCTCAAATTTAGTTTTGTGGTTTGTCATGAATTGTCCATTGACTAACATCCAATGACATAATGATACAACTTGGTCTATTCGTTCAACACGAGATGTATTGAAGAAGAGTACGAACAACCGAACGTTAACGGGTGTCACACTAGGTATTCTTATGACTTATAAGCGTTTACTAGCTTAAACGCGAAAGATACAAACACTTATGGTTTAATGGGTTAAATTACCCAAACTATTAAAGTTAGAGGTTTGGTAAAAGAGCGGAATGCTCGAGGATGGTAAATAAAAATATATCATCTCAACCGACAGACGTTCGGGTCTTAAGGTGGCTTAGTAATATAAGAAATATGAAAATGACAAAGTCTAGGGGCCTTTGGGTAATTTGCTGAAAGTTTAAATGGTGAAAAAATAAGAGCTTCAGAGGCCCGCCGTAGGCTATGGTCGCCAGACCGTAGCTTACGGTTAGTGATATTTTGTTTCAGTAGCTTTAGACCGTAGCCTACGGTCCTAGACCGTAGGTTACGGTTAGTTATATATAAAATCTTTGTGAATTTTGAACTTGTTTTAGGTTTAGTTGAGTGCCTAACTTATTGAGGTATGATCTGAGGGTATGTACACGTATCAGTATATTACCGAACACGAATTTACGTGGTATTACATAACCCCTCCATTGTCCAATATTAGCGTATTTTCAGGATTAATCCCTCTCGTCCAACTAGTGGCTCATATGAGAGTTAGGACTTCGTAAAGGATCACTCAGAGGCTCAGTATAAGCATGTTGACCCCGATGTCACTCAGAGGCTAGGCATGTTGACACAACGGTCACTCAGAGGCCGAGTTTAAGCATAACGACACTAATGGTCGTTCAGAGGCTACATTTTATGCATAACGACTCTAATGGTCGTTTAGAGGCTACGTTTTTATGCAGGACGACACTAATGGTCGTTCAGAGGCTAGATTTATGCATGTTGACATCAAAAGTCATTCAGGGGCCCAGTTTGAGCATGTTGTCACTTTTTGTCCATATTAGTCTTTAATAGACTGTATTTAAAATACAACACGTGTCACTATATTATTGGACACGATTTTACAGGGTGTTACATCCTCACCCCTTTAAAAGAAATCTCGACCTCGAGATTTTATTCAAAAAGATGGGGGGTACTTTTGTCGCATAGTGGACTCAACCTCCCATGTATACTCGGGACCTATAAAGGCGTCCCACTTAACCTTTACTATAGGTATCATTTTTCTTCGGAGTTTCTTAACCTGTCGATCCTCGATCAAAATTGCTTTCTCAATGAACCTCAGGTTTTCATCTATTTGCACATCTTCGTGCGACATTGCTAGCGACTTATCGGCTAGACATTTCTTAAGGTTAGATATGTGGAATACATCATCAATTCCACTAAGCTCCTCTGGCAACCTGCACTTATAAGCTACAGTGCCGACACATTCGATTATTTTGAAGGGTCCTATGTATCTTGGGCTCAACTTGCCCTTCTTTCCAAAACGCATCACACCCTTCCAGGGTGATACTTTCAGCATGATCTTGTCCCCTATTTGGAACTGAAGAGGTTTACGCCTCTTGTCAGCATAACTTTTCTGTCTATACTTGGCAGCTTTGAGACGATCACGGATTTGCATAATCTTTTCCGTGGTCTCCAGGACAATCTCTGGTCCTGATAGTTGGGCCTCCCCAACTTCTGCCCAGCATACGGGCGTTCTACATTTTCTCCCATACAAGGCCTCAAAAGGAGCAACCTTGATGCTAGTATGATAGCTATTATTGTAGGAAAATTCTATTAGGGGTAAGTGGTCATCCCAGCTTCCGCCTAAATCAATCACACATGCCCGAAGCATGTCTTCCAAAGTCTAATAGTACGCTCACTTTGACCATCAGTCTGCGGATGGTAAGCCGTTCTAAAGTTTAATCGTGTGCCTAATGATTGTTGGAAACTTTTCCAAAAGTGAGAAGTGCATCTAGTATCTCTATCAGATACAATAGATACCGGCACACCGTGTAGGGACACAATCTTGTCCACATACAACTTAGCCAACTTGTCAGAGCTACAAGTCTCTTTAATTGGCAAGAAATGTGCTGACTTAGTCAGTCTATCTACAATGACCCAAATCGTGTCATTACCATGTTTGGTCTTAGGTAACTTAGTAATCAAGTCCATAGTTACACATTCTCATTTCTAAGTGGGAATCTCAAGTTGTTGTAGAAGTCCTGACGGTTTCTGATGTTCGGCTTTAACTTGCGAACACGTCAGACACTTAGCTACATAAGTGGCTATGGATTTCTTCAAACCTATCCACCAATAATTCTTCTTCAAATCTTGATACATCTTGTCACCACCTGGGTGAACTGAGTATTTTGAATTATGCGCCTCCTGGAGGATTAGATCTCTAAGTCCTCCAAACATTAGAACCCAGATTCTGTCATTAAATCGAAGGATTCCGTCTTTTCCAGGCGTTAACTGATCAACAGTTCTGCCTAATCCGTCATTAGGAATATTAGCCTCTAATAGGGCTTGCTTTTGCGCATCTAATAGCTTCTCATTCAAGCTATTTCTGAGCTTGATGCTCTTGGCGTTAATCCTTACGGTCTTAACCCTTTCCTTGTGACTTAAGGCATCAGCGACTACATTTGCCTTGCCGGGATGGTAGCGAATCTCGCAATCATAATCATTAAGTGTTTCCATCCAACGACGTTGTCTCATGTTCAATTCCTTCTGATTGAACAGGTATTGGAGACTTTTATGGTCAGTGTATATAATACACTTTGTGCCATACAAGTAATGTCTCCACAGTTTTAGTGCAAATACAACGGCACCCAATTCCAAATCGTGGGTGGTGTAATTCTTTTCATGCACCTTTAGTTGTCGTGATGCATAGGCAATCACTTTGCCTTTTTGCATTAGCACACAGCCCATGCCAGTGTGCGAGGCATCACAGTATACGACAAAATCCTCAATACCCTCAGGTAGCGATAACACAGGAGCATCCTCAATACCCTCAGGTAGCGATTACATATTACATGCAAGATAATATGTAACGTACTTGATATATTAACATGTTTAGAAGTGTTGGTTGTGTAGAATTCTTGGAAATTAGAGTTCCATACAAGATTTGTTATAAAGAGAAACGTTATTTGTAATGAAGTTTAGATATTAGTCATATGTGGAATGTGTTTTGTTTTGTTGACTTAATAAGAATACGTGATCACAGACAAACTATAATAAACTTAATGAGTCACCAACAGGTCGATGAGTCAACTTGGTCAATCTGGGTCAAATGTGTGATTCTTTACATAAAGCATAAAACAATGAGATTGTTTGGATACATGGGATTTGTGAACCCGTATGAACATGAACTCATAGAAATTATGTGCAATAGGTAGCTATTCGTGGGTCACCTATACTTATTTGCAATTGTTGGAAAACACGCACCTAAGGTGAGTTCACTACATCTTCTACATACACTTTCCTAGTAAGGAACTAAAGCGCTACACTTTCCTGGACGGAAACACTTATGCGATTTTTTAGATTTTGTAATTCATTTATATCACATGCTGACTAAATTCTACACATATCATGAAAGTCCTTACACACCTGAACCGTTAATATATGCAGTTAGTGAGGTAATCTTGAGTAGTACTATTGGGTTGTACAAACCCATAAAGGCTAGTCAAACGAGTGTAATATTGACCTAACATTTGCACCATCATTTGATATGACGTGTGTCACACCCCGACCCGCAACGGAATAAGAGTCGGGGCATAATTGGGTTATCATCAAAGCTCATGATGTTTACTAAAATGTTTCATATTTATTAAATTCAAATTACAACTTAAATATCCAAATCAAAGTTCATACAATTACAAGGAAATGAAACTATGTAAATAATCCAAAGCTTAAACTGGTTTATTCTTCTAGGCCTTCCTATGTGTTTCTTGCCTCAGCTGGATCACCTGTATCATGTGTAAAACGGGGGATATTTTGGGTCAACAAAAGTTGGCGAGTGAACCTTGATAAAACATTGTTATTAATTTCTTGTTTTGTTTAATATGGAAAATTTGTGCAATAATCACATGTGAGCAAACATATATAAGTAAACAAACACAAACCACTTTGAATGAGTATATGATATGAATGATGATGAATGTGAGATCAAGGCTCAATCAAACGGAGCCGATCTTATGAGGCACCTGCTGCTCAACCCGTCTCCCACGGGGAACTGATGGGCCTAATGAAATGCGTGCACTGAAAATGATAAATCCAAACTACATATAATCCACACAACAATTGATACACATTTGATCACGGATATGATGGATGCACAAGTGTTTAAATATAATAAAGAATTAAACGACACATGATACACCCCAAAATATGATTAAATCGGCGAATTTATAGAGATTCACTCACACTGGGTGCGTTCTTTGATGACGTTGGATGCGCACAAATTTTAGGATTTGATCGACGAGGGAAAAACTAACCTAAAATAATAACGAAATGACTCGGTAAATAAATGGATTTTATTTGAGAGTAATACTTTTAATTCATACTCTTAATGGGATTTTTTAGATTTATTTTTGTGAGTTTAAGGAAATTTTCTAACTTTAAAAATCTTATTTTTAAGTATTTTTAAATAATTTTCTAATTAAATAAATAAATAAAAAGAAATAAAAAATTTGACTTTTTGACCGTTGACCGGTCGGACTGTGATTTTATATGCGCTGGGTGAGGTTCGAACTCGGGACCTCTCGTATACGTGCACGCAGCTCTACCAACTGAGCTACGTGTCTAACTCGAAATATTCTCTGTTTTAATTATATTTATATACTAATTAATTTTAAACTTATTTGGTTTTTATTAAAAATGATTTATATGGCCGAACCGGTTGCAGGGACCCGGAGTCGAACTCGGGTCCTTCGGTGCGAGTGCGCACAGCCCAACCAGTTGGGCTGTGTGTCAAATCTGTTTAACTTATGGATTATATTATTCTTATAAACATTCTGTGATTTGATCTGATTAAGTTTTAAAAATGTTGGTTTTATTTCTGAAAGTCGGTAACGTGTGCGATTCGAACCCGGGACGTGTGTATTGTTTGTGCACACAGTCCACCGCTGGACTGTGTGTCTAACCCGTTCGAATATCCAGTTTTAATTATATTTAAACCTATACTCGACTTCATCTTCTTGGTTTACAAAAACACAGAACAGTGAAGTCCGACTGTTCTGTTTAAATCGATCATCAAGACTTATAATTGGTTGGAATGAAATAGATAAAGAAGATTATGGAATAAAATGTACCAAAACAGAATGTTTTCTCAGATTTCCGGCAAGAGTCGTCGTCTCTGATTGGTGACTTCCGGCTGAGTGAATTGATTAACAGTTTTGATCAATGTGTTGTGCAATTAAGTTACTAAACAACAGATATCAAGAGGGTTTAGATGATTGTACCGATCGACAGTGAGACTTCGGATTTTCAGTGATTTTCCGGTGAGTGCGGGAATTTCCGGCAACGTTGTCTGAGACAGGTTCTGGTTGAACGATTTAGGTTAATATATGCCGAATAATGGATTACAAACAAAAGAGTCGAGAATTTTACCGATTTGAAGTAAGTCTCGGTTTTCCGGTGAAAGTCCGGCGAATGCAGAATGTCTCCGGCGACGTGTTTTGGGATGAATAAAGCTTCGGAAACGATCGTGGTTCTGAGCGAAAGGATTTCCAGAGTGTTCAAGTGGGTATTTATAGTGGAAACAGGCTGAATTGGGTTTGAATTGAGTCAAGGTTCGTGATTGAAGATTTCCGTCGGTTATGACAGAAATTGACTGCCGGCAACGGTTATAATCGACGTCGACATCAATTTGTGCGGTTCAGTCAAAAGGAATTTGGCCAAAATCGCGGATTTCCAGATTTTCCGGTGATTGCGAGTTCTGGCGCGCTGATGTCCGTTTTTGAGTTCGGGTTTTACTTCAAGTATTATTTATTTCAGTATTTTCACAAAGAAGGCGTGTGGCGGAGTGGTGTGTTGTGTGTTTGTTCATGCGGGTGACCCGGGTTCGAAACCCGGCGTCTCCATTTATTTTTTTATTCATTATTTATTATTAATTATAAATTATGGTTTTTAAATTCTAATATATTTGTTAATTATGTATTGTTTAAAATTTAATATCAACCATAAATACGCAACGAAATTTGTAACTGGATATTTGGTTGATAAGCGAAGCGGGTTTTGAAAACACGTTTTTCGACGAATGTTACAGTATCCCCTACTTTTAGAAATTTTGTCCCGAAATTTAAGTAGTAGCGGTAACAGGAAAAAGATGCGGGTATTTTTCGCGCATTGAGTCTTTACGTTCCTAAGTAAACTCGGGTCCTTGTTTTGACTCCCAACGTACCTGACAATTGGAATACGACTTCGTCTTAAACGCTTCTCTCCGAAGTCCATGATTTCTACTGGTTTTTCAATGAAGTGCATAGATTCATCGATCTGAATGTCTTCTAGAGGAATATGGAGGTTTTCAACGGCGATGCACTTCTTCAAGTTTGATACGTGGAATGTGGGATGAATTCTGTTGAGCTCTTCTGGTAGGTCAAGCTTGTATGCTACAGGACCTACTCCTTCGAGTATCTTGAAAGGTCCTACGTAGCATGGTGCTAGCTTGCCCTTCTGGCCAAAACGAACCACTCCCTTCCACGGTGATACTTTTAAAAGTACTTGATCCCCAATGTCAAACTCCAAGGGCTTTCTTCGTTTGTCTGCATAACTCTTTTGACGACTTTGAGCCGCTAGAAGATTGTTTCGAATTTGAATGACCTTGTCGGTTGTTTCTTGAATTAACTCTGGACCGGTGATTTGTGATTCCCCAATTTCGTGCCAACATACTGGAGATCGGCACTTACGACCATATAAAGCTTCGAAAGGAGCCATGCCGATACTTGAATGATAGCTATTGTTGTACGAAAATTCAACTAATGGTAGATGAGCGTCCCAATTCCCTTTGAAGTCTATGACACATGCTCGAAGCATGTCTTCAAGAGTTTGGATGGTGCGTTCAGATTGTCCATCAGTTTGAGGATGAAAAGCGGTACTGAGGTCTAATCGTGTACCCAGGGCGGTTTGTACGGCTCGCCATGTTCGTGAAGTGAAACGACCATCACGGTCTGAAATGATGCTTAAAGGTACACCATGACGGCTTACGATCTCGCTGATGTAGATACGAGCTAACTTCTCGTTTTTTAAGTCCTCGCGAATTGGTATGAAGTGAGCTGATTTTGTAAGACGATCGATTATTACCCATATTGTGTCATACCCACTGGAGGTGCGAGGTAACCCGGTAATGAAATCCATGGTTATGTTTTCCCACTTCGATACAGGTATTTCGGGTTGGACTAGAAGTCCTGAAGGTCTTTGATGTTCAGCTTTTACTTTGAAACAGGTAAGGCACTTGGAAACAAAAACAGCGATATCCTTTTTCATGCCAGGCCACCAGTAGGTGTATCGTAGGTCTTGATACATCTTGTCGGCTCCTGGGTGTACAGAGTACCGTGTTTTGTGCGCCTCATTCATGAGGAAATCACGAAGGTTATCGCGATCGGGGATCCATATGCGATTTAAATAGTATAGAATACCGTCGGATTTGGTTTCGATTTTGAGTTCAGCTCCACATGACAGCTCATCGCGTACGTCATTTTCTGTTACAGAAACATGTTGAGCTGCTCGGATTCGATCTTTGATGTCGGTTATGATTTGCGAACAGAGAAGACGAATGGAGTTCGCATAACCTTTTCGACTGAGTGCATCAGCCACCATGTTTGCCTTGCCAGGATGATACCTAATTTCACAGTCGTAGTCGTTGAGAAGTTCGACCCATCTTCGTTGCCTCATATTCAACTCCTTTTGGTTGAAGATATGTTGGAGACTTTTGTGGTCAGTGTATATTTCACACTTGGTACCGTAGAGGTAATGTCTCCATATCTTGAGAGCGAATACAACGGCTCCAAGTTCCAGGTCATGGGTGGTGTAATTCTTCTCATAACCTTGAGTTGCCTAGAAGCATAGGCTATCACTTTTCCTCTTTGCATCAATACACAGCCTAGTCCTTGCCCTGATGCGTCGCAATATACTACAAAGTCATCGCAACCTTCAGGGAGTGTGAGGATAGGTGCGTCACAAAGTTTTTGCTTTAGAGTTTGGAAGGCTTCTTCTTGTTTAGGTCCCCATATGAAGGGTTTTTCTTTATGAGTCAAAGCCGTGAGTGGTACAGCAATACGGGAAAAATTGGCAATGAAGCGGCGATAGTAACCAGCCAAACCGAGAAATGACCTTACTTCGGTAGGGGTACGTGGCGCTTGCCATTCTTGCACTGCCTTGATTTTTGAAGGATCGACATGTATTCCCTTGTCATTGACGACATGTCCAAGGAATTGTACTTCTCCTAACCAGAATTCGCATTTTGAGAATTTAGCGTAGAGCTTTTCAGTCCTTAAGAGTGTAAGGATGAGTCGAAGGTGTTGTTCATGATCGGATTTAGACTTGGAGTAGATAAGGATGTCGTCGATGAAGACTATGACAAAACGGTCGAGGTAGGGTTTGCATACCCTATTCATCAGATCCATGAAGACAGCGGGGGCGTTGGTTAAACCGAATGGCATGACCATGAATTCGTAATGACAATAACGAGTCCGGAAGGCGGTCTTTGGGACGTCTTCTTCATGTACTCTGAGCTGATGATAACCAGAACGAAGGTCGATTTTTGAAAAGCGGGTGGCGCCTTGAAGTTGGTCTAGGAGGTCATCGATGCGAGGTAGTGGATAGCGATTTTTAACCGTTAGCTTGTTGAGTTCTCTGTAGTCGATACACATGCGAAACGTTCCATCTTTCTTCTTCACAAAAAGAACAGGTGCACCCCAAGGCGAAGAGCTAGGACGTATGAATCCTTTGTCAGTCAGCTCTTGCAGTTGACTGGCCATCTCTTGCATTTCGGATGGGGCTAACCTATAAGGAGATTTTGCGACTGGTGTAGCGCCAGGTACAAGATCAACGCGGAATTCGACTTCTCTCACAGGAAGGAGTCCTGAAATGTCGTCGGGAAAGACTTGTGGGAATTCTTTCACAACTGGGATATCTTCGAGTTTCCTTTCCTTGTTTCCCTTTTTGACGACGTGAGTTAGGAATGCGACATAGTTCTTGCGGAGATATCTTCGGGCTTGAAGGCAGGACATTAGTTTGAGTCCTTTCGAAGGGGTTTCTCCAAAAATACGTAGAGTCTGACCATCTGCAAGAGGAATGCGAATGAACTTTTCGCGGCACACTACTTCAGCGTGATGCTGGCTGAGCCAGTCCATACAGATTATAATATCGAAACTTCCCAACTTCATAGGAATGAGGTCAACTGGAAAATCGTGATCGTTTAGAGTGAGGGTACAATTTCGTATAATAGAATTTAATGAAACGGGCTTTCCGTCAGCAACTTCCACCGTTAGAGATTCCATGAGATCATCACGAGTTTGGTTGAGGATAGGTTCGAATTCTAAGGACACAAAACTCTTATCCGCGCCAGTATCGAATAACATGGATGCATAACTACCATTGATGAGAAACGTACTGTTAACCACGTTGTTGTCAGCCCTAGCTTGGTTGGCATTGATGTTGAAAGCTCTTCCTCTGGCAGGTGGAGGAGCTTGGTTAGCTTGGTTTACTGGGTTCGCTTGAGCTTGGGCATGGATGATGTTCACCAAGTGTGGACAAGTGTTCCTGAAGTGGTTTGGGTCTCCACAGTTGTAACAAGCTCGCATGGGTTGCATCATGGGGTAGTTGGGTTGGTAGTAGGATTGGGCTATGTTGTGCAGATGGTAGAAGTGAGGGTTGTTGGGCTTGACCCACTATCTGATGGTAGGTCTGGGTTGGGGGTTGATTGCGGTTCATTCGTTGAAGTGTGCGACAAGTTTGAATGGTGTGACCCGCACGGCCACAGCTGGTGCAATGTTGGCAAGGAGTTTCGGGAGGGTGATGGTACTGACAACGGTTGCATTTTGGGTGTGGGCCGGTGTATGGCTTTATAAATGGTGCAGTCGAAGGAGCAAATTGGGTGATTGGTGCAGCAGTGATCGGAGGGTTGGTTTGAGTGACAGCAAAATTCTTGCTGTTTCGTTTCCTCTTACCAGCAAACTTTGAGGAGGAGACTGAGTGGTTTGTAGTTGAGGCCTCTATGGGTGTTTTCTTCTTATCATCCTTAAATTTGCCGTTTCGGATGCGATTCTCAGTGAGTTCTGTAGCTAACTCCATCGCGGCTTCAAGTGTTGCAGGCGAAGTGCTTAAAACTGAGTCTTGAATTTTCGAGGGAAGACCTCGAATGTAATGTTCAACCAAGCGGTACACGGGGGTGAACATATTAGGGATCATCTGGTTTAGTTCGAGAAATCTCTTGTTATAGGAAGTGTGATCTCCTTCCTTTTGTTTTAGCGCGTGGAATTCATCTTCCAACTTTTTGATTTCGCTTCTTGGACAGAAGCGTCTGGTCATGAGTTCCCTTAACTCTTCCCATGTTAAGGCCATGGCATCTTCAACTCCTCGTTTACCCTTTTCCGTGTTCCACCAGGTAAGGGCTACCCCAAACAGTCTTCCTGTTGCATAACGTACCTTGCGATCCTCGGGAGAATCGCAATTGAGGAAAGTGTTCTCCATTTCTTCAAACCAGTGAAGGAGAGCAGTAACACCTTCGGACCCCTTCATACTTTGGGGGATCGCTAGATTTGAAGTGTTTGTAGGAGCACTTTTTGGAGGGAGGGTTGGCGACACTCTGGTCTTCTTGATTGGGAGGGTTGATGGGATTTGCGGTGAGAGCTTGTTGAACTTGAATTACGATGTCAGGAAGCACTGCAGCCATTTGTTTAGCAATTTGTGTGGCCAAGCGTTCATTTAACCTTCCTGACTTTCTACCTCCATGTAGTTGCCTAGCCGACATCTACAGGAACAGACATAGGAAGATTGTGAGTTTAAGAAGTTTCTAGGTGTCATGTGTCGTTAAAAGTATAAAAATAACATAACTAACAATAATGCAACTACATCCATAGGATGTCTTGGGTTTGCTCATGTTTGGGCCTACAATGTCCCCCATACCATCGCCTGGGTAGTCATGTGTGTAACATCCGTCAACAAACCGGATTTACCAAACCCGCTTCGTTTATTAATCGAACAATCAGTTAAAAATTTCGTTGCGTATTTATTGCTCAAAATTAATTTTAAATGGTACATAATTAATAAGTATATTAGAATATAAAATTTATATTTGAAAATGTATTAAAAATAGTGAATCAAAAATGAAATGCTGAAGCCGGGTTTCGAACCCGGGTCAGCCAAGCATCAGCCAAAGTCTTAACTCCCACACACCCAACCACTCCGCCACTTGTGTTCTTTAGTAGCATATCAAAACAATTAATTCAAATATCACAATCTCAATTTCAAATCGACGCGCCCAATTCGCAGTCGTCGGAAATCCCGACGATTTCGCTGATAATTGACGGTTTCTTCTGATTTAACCGAAGCATTAACCTCAACGTCGGTTATAACCGATGTCTGAACCCGCGACATCAGTCGTAATCGCCGGAGAACGGCTGACCATGAATCGAGACTGAAATCAGACCCCATGCATCTCGATTCTTCCCTATAAATTCACCCACAAGCCTCTGTTAACCTTTTCGCTCACAATCACACAAATTCTCGACGTAATTTCACTCGCCGGAAAATCTCTGCAAGTCGCCGGAAAACCGAGATTTCATCTACGCGGTAAATACCTCGACTCTTTCCGTTTCAATCCAATGTTAGACTGTTACTAACTTCAATCCAACCATCATAATCTATCCCAGACGACGTAGCCGGAATATTCAGCTCTCGCCGGAAAACCTCTGAAACTTCTGATCTTACGCTGGGAATCGGTATAATCATCCAAACTTCTGTAAAACCTTGTTTATGTACCTCAATATCATATCTAATCGAACAGAACTGTTAATTGATTCTAACAGCCGAAGTTCACAAACAGAGCCGACGAGTCTTCGCCGGAGTTCTGTGAAAGACGCTGATCGGTACATCCTTCCCCCAAACTCTCTCCATTCTTTACCTTTCAATTACTTATAAAGCTTGTTCATCGAATTAGACATAAATCAGTTGAGTTATCATAATCAGTAATCTTAAGCGAAGAAGACGAAGTTCAGATATATTATAAGATTAATTAAAATTAGTATAATGAACGGGTTAGACACACAGTCCAGCGGTGGACTGTGTGCAAACAATATGCAAACGTCCCGAGTTCGATCCTTGACACACACACATTCGCTGTAATAAAATGCCTTTTTTTTAAACCGAACCGGGTTAACTCAGTAAGATGTTAAGTATAATAAAAACCAGAATATTTACCAAGTTAGACACACAGTCCAGCGGTGGACTGTGTGCCAAACTAAACCACAGGTCCCGGGTTCGAGACCTGTGGCGAGCACCGAGTGATGCAATTGAATCGTTTTTAAAATAAATGATTTTCGGATTAACTGAAATAGTGTATAAATATAATTAAAAACAGAAATATTTCGGGTTAGACATTTAGCTCAGTTGGTAGAGCTGCGTGCACACGTACGGGAGGTCACGGGTTCGAGTCTCACCCAGCGTACACATATAACCGACCGAACATGTCAACAAGTCAACGGTCAACAAGTCAATGGTCAACAGTCAAAAATCAACATTTTTTTTATTACTTTTATTTATTTATTTAAATTAAAAATACTTAAAAATAACATTTTTAAAGTTAGAAAATAGCCTTAAACTCACAAAACTATATCCAATAATCCTACTAAAATTGATTAATAAAATCCGCTTATTTACCGAACCATTATGTTATTATCTAGGTTAGTTTCACTCGTGGTTAAATCCAACTTCGTGCGCATTCAACATCATCAACCGAACACACCCAATGTGAGTGAATCTTACAACTCCCCCTTTTAATTACACATTTTGGGGTGTATCATGTGTCACTAAAACTAATTCGTTTATTCAAACTCGTGCCATACCATATTATGATTTAAACTTAGAATGTAAATATTGTTTGTAGTTATGTATTACATATTGTCAAGTTGTATGCAAATTATTTGTTAGGCCCATCAGTTCCTCGTGGGAGACGAGTTGAACAACGCGTGCCTTAAAACTCATTCATTAGGCCCATCAGTTCGTAGAACAACGCGTGCCTCAAAACTCATTCATTAGGCCCATCAGTTCCTCGTGGGAGACGAGTTGAGCAACGCGTGCCTCAAAACAATCTATTATTGTATGTGTGTGCATTATTTAAAGTGATTTGTGAATAAGTTTACATCTATATTTACTCATATGTGGTTACGCACTTTATTTATAATCAATTCAATAAACTTGTTTAAATGTTCTTTTTCATAGGATTCACTCGCCAACTTTTTGTTGATCCAAAAACCATTTTTACACATGATACAGGTGAACAGGATGAAGCAACAACATAAGAAATGCCTTAGAAGAAAATAATGAAGTCTAGAAAGATGTGTAGAACATGTTGTAATTATGATTGTATGATTCCCCTTTGAATTGTAATAATAAATATGAAACGTTATAATAAATGTCATGAGTTTTGGAAAACCCAATCATGCCCCGATCACCTTTTCCGCTGCGGGTCGGGGTGTGACAGATTGGTATCAGAGCTTTTGACTATAGGGATATAGGATAGGTTATTAGACCCTTAGAGCCTATACTATAGTTGATTAGATTTTAATTGTTTATGTGGTTACATGCAAACTCATGATGTTTATTTCTTTCATATTTATTACATACACAAATGCATGTGAACACTTCCAATATTACATTTTGTGATACATAGTGAATTATACTTACAGTTAAACATACATACTTACATACATATTCATCATACATATTTCAATGTTCACATATTCAATTCATCTTCATACTTCCGTAATTCAAGATTTTGTTGCATTTTTCATTTTTCAAATCTCATCAAAGTGAATTCTGCGATTGGCATGTAGTAACTGTAAGGGTGCAAGTACCGGTAGTCGGAACGTCCTGTCTAGGTTGGCATTCGTATAAATCCAATATAACGGACCCGTTTGCCTACCTGGGGACTAACGATGAGAGTACGAAGGACCTATTAGGCCAAAGCATGCCACACCAAACGTCGTTCGAGCTAACCCCACTTTTAGGTATCACCGTGTCCACACCTGGATACATTCCGAATATCATACGTTACATACTTATTTCTCGATTTTCTCCAGGTTTTAGTGTACGTAACCAGGTTAATACATTCGAACCATATGAAAAACCCGGTAATCATGGGGGCCCACGTGATTACGAAGGTGAAGTATGGCGGCATGCAAGGCCCAATTACGAGCAAAGCCCAAGACATCCTATGGATGTAGTAGATTTATTATTTTATATTTATTTTATAAATGTTCATTCCTAAATACGACACCTGATCCCTAAAACATCCAACTCATACTCTTGATATGTAATCCTTGTAGATGTCTTCTAGCCTCGCTCGTAGAAAGATGAGATCAGGAAAAGCCCGCGAGCGCATGGCTGCCCAAATCGCTCAACAAATGGCTGCCGTAATACCCAACATTATAATTCAAGTCCAACAAGCCCTTACCGCTAATCCTGTCAACCAAGAAGATCAAAATGTTATCAACCCTCCCCCAAATACCACTAAATGCACCTACAAGTATTTCAAATCCTGCGACCCTCCAAAATACGAAGGGACTGAAGGTGTCACCGCTCTCCTCCATTGGTTTGAAGAAATGGAAAACACCTTTCTCAATTGTGATTGCCCCGATGATCGCAAAGTGCGATATGCTACCGGTCGTTTACTTGGAATAACACTTACATGGTGGAACACAGAGAAGGCCAAACGAGGTGTTGAAGATGCTATGACTTTGACTTGGGAAGAGTTGAAGGAAATCATGACAAGACGGTTTTGCCCAAGGAGCGAAATCAAGAAATTAGAGGATGAGTTCTATTCGTTGAAGCAAAAGGAAGGCGACCACACCACATACAACAAGAGATTCCTTGAGTTAAATCAAATGGTTCCCAACTTGTTCACTCCCCTCTACCGTTTGATCGAGCACTACATTCGAGGTCTTCCTTCAAAGATTCAAGACTCTGTAATAAGTACCACACCTGTAACCTTGGAAGCAGCAATGGAGTTAGCTACAGAGCTCACCGAGAACCGAATCCGGAACAAAGACTTCAAGGAGGAGAAGAAGAAGGATAAAGCATCGACTGAAACCTCCAACTCCACCCAAACCGAATCCCCTTCTCAACCCATTTCTAAGAGAAAACGAGACGGGCAACTTTTCGCTGTCACCCAACGCAACCAACCAGCCTCACAAGCCGTACCCCTCCAAGCTATCCCAATCACTCAAGTAGCACCCAACTCAACTTACCCAAATAAGAAACCTTACCTTGGACCTCACCCTCAATGTAACACCTGTTTCTATCACCATCCATCTACCTTACCTTGTTGACTATGTGCGAATTGTGGACGCTATGGTCATTTGAGCAAGGTTTGCCGCACCCCTCAAAACCAAATCTCACCCCCTACTCAAAACATGATCCAAACATATCAACAACCCCAATACCCCATGTTCCCATATGTTCGAGCTTGTTTCAATTGTGGCGACCCTACCCACTTTAGAAACACGTGCCCTCGATTGGTTAACATCATAACGCCCAAGCTCAAGCAAACCCAGTTAACCAAGCAAATCAAGGAAACCTAATCACTAGGCCACCAGCAAGAGGAAGAGTTTTCAACATCAACGCCAATCAGGGATGAAGATAATGACGGCCCAAACGAAACCACCCAACTAGTCCCCTTCACCAAAAATCAAGATTCAACTCCAACCGCTTAGTTTTATGTTTTTCTTTATGTTATCTCAATTTTCACGTGTCTCAATTTTAAATTGGAAATTTATCCAAGGATCTTAATGCGAATTACTATTTCAGTTTTGTTTTTTTTAATATACTCATTGATTTAACATTCATATCATCTCATTATTTAAAGAAATTGGACTGTGTTCCATTTTCTACATAGACTAACATCTCCATCATAACAAACGAGAGAGGTACTGTCATCATTCAAACATGTATACTATCAGAATTAAGACTCAAGCTTTGGTTGTTGTGTTTGTTTATGTTTTAGAGTCACATAGGACTAATCATAACTTACTGATAAAACCAATGAAAATTTGACGAGAATATGGTGGATACGCCGCTGGTACTTCCTATATATAAGTATTCTTGTCAAAGGATCAGAGGCATTATCAGGCGGTTATGAGAAGTTCCATGTAGGATTTAGTAATGTCTTGGTTGAAGTTTGTTTTATACTCACTGATTTAGCATTCATATCATCACATCATTTAAAGAAATTGGATTGTGTCACCATTCAAACATGTATACTGTCAGAATTATGACTCAGACATTGGTTATTGTGTTTGTTTATGTTTTAGAGTCACATAGGACTAATCATAACTTACTGATAAAACCAATGAAAATTTGACGAGAATATGGTGGATACGCCGTTGGTACTTCCTATATATAAGTATTCTTGTCAAAGGATCAGAGGCATTATCAGGCGGTTATGAGAAGTTCCATGTAGGATTTAGTATTGTCTTGATTGAAGTTTGTGTTATACTCACTGATTTAGCATTCATATCATCTCATCATTTAAAGAAATTGGATTGTGTTCTATTTTTACATAAACTAACCTCTCCATCATAGCAAACGAGAGAGGAACTGTCACCATTCAAACATGTATGCTATCAGAATTAGGACTCAGATATTGGTTGTTGTGTTTATTTATGTTCTAGAGTCACATCATAGAACCAATCATAACTTACTGATAAAACCAATGAAAATTTGACAAGAATATGGTGGATACGCCGCTGGTACTTCCTATATATAAGTATTCTTGTCAAAGGATCAGAGGCATTGTCAGGCGGTTATGAGAAGTTCCATGTAGGTTTTAGTAGTAGAAGTTTTGTTTTAGGATATAGCCTTATCTTTCCAAACATACCAAAACTCTTGCGCATGAAATCATATTTAGTCAATCAACTCTGTTTATCAATATTCATTATCATAGGCATCAAAAAGGGATTCCTGAAGCAGGATACTCAACCCTTACAAGGAACGTTACCGCCTCAAACAAAAATTTAAACTCTTACTCCTTTCTAAGTATGTAATTGTCAAATTAAACACCACCCTTTTTAGACAAATATGTCACTACTTAAATTTCGGGACGAAATTTCTAAAAGTAGGGGATACTGTAACATCCGTAAAAAAACCGGATTTACCAAACCCGCTTCGTTTATTAACCGAACAATCAGTTAAAAATTCCGTTGCGTATTTATTGCTCAAAATTAATTTTAAACAGTACATAACTAATAAGTATATTAGAATAAAAAATTTATATTTGAAAATGTATTAAAAATAGTGAATTAAAAATGAAATGCTGAAGCCGGGTTTCGAACCCGGGTCAGCCAAGCATCAGCCAAAGTCTTAACTCCCACACACCCAACCACTCCGTCACTTGTGTTCTTTAGTAGCATATCAAAATAATTAATTCAAATATCACAATCTCAATTTCAAATCGACGCGCCCAATTCGCAGTCGTCGGAAATCCCGACGATTTCGCCGATAATTGACGGTTTCTTCTGATTTAACCGAAGCATTAACCTCAACGTCGGTTATAACCGATGTATGAACCCGTGACATCAGTCGTAATCGCCGGAGAACGGCTGACCATGAATCGAGACTGAAATCAGACCCCATGCATCTAGATTCTTCCCTATAAATTCACCCACAAGCCTCTGTTAACCTTTTCGCTCACAATCACACAAATTCTCGACGTAATTTCACTCGCCGGAAAATCTCTGCAAGTCGCCGGAAAACCGAGATTTCATCTACGCGGTAAATACCTCGACTCTTTCCGTTTCAATCCAATGTTAGACTGTTACTAACTTCAATCCAACCTTCAGAATCTATCCCAGACGACGTAGCCGGAATATTCAGCTCTCGCCGGAAAACCTCTGAAACTTCTGATCTTACGCTGGGAATCGGTATAATCATCCAAACTTCTGTAAAACCTTGTTTATGTACCTCAATATCATATCTAATCGAACAGAACTGTTAATTGATTCTAACAGCCGAAGTTCACAAACAGAGCCGACGAGTCTTCGCCGGAGTTCTGTGAAAGACGCTGATCGGTACATCCTTCCCCCAAACTCTCTCCATTCTTTACCTTTCAATTACTTATAAAGCTTGTTCATCGAATTAGACATAAATCAGTTGAATTATCATAATCAGTAATCTTAAGCGAAGAAGACGAAGTTCAGATATATTATAAGATAAATTAAAATTAGTATAATGAACGGGTTAGACACACAGTCAAGCGGTGGACTGTGTGCAAACAATATGCAAACGTCCCGAGTTCGATCCTTGACACACACACATTCGCTGTAATAAAATGCCTTTTTTTTAAACCGAACCGGGTTAACTCAGTAAGATGTTAAGTATAATAAAAACCAGAATATTTACCAAGTTAGACACACAGTCCAGCGGTGGACTGTGTGCCAAACTAAACCACAGGTCCCGGGTTCGAGACCTGTGGCGAGCACCGAGTGATGCAATTAAATCGTTTTTAAAATAAATGATTTTCGGATTAACTGAAATAGTGTATAAATACAATTAAAAACAGAAATATTTCGGGTTAGACACGTAGCTCAGTTGGTAGAGCTGCGTGCACGCGTACGGGAGGTCACGGGTTCGAGTCTCACCCAGCGCACACATATAACCGACCGAACCGGTCAACAAGTCAATGGTCAACAGTCAAAAATCAACATTTTTTTATTACTTTTGTTTATTTATTTAAATTAAAAATACTTAAAAATAACATTTTTAAAGTTAGAAAATAGCCTTAAACTCACAAAAATATATCCAATAATCCTACTAAAATTGATTAATAAAATCCGCTTATTTACATAACCATTATGTTATTATCTAGGTTAGTTTCACTCGTGGTTAAATCCAACTTCGTGCGCATTCAACATCATCAACCGAACACACCCAATATGAGTGAATCTTACAACTCCCCTTTTTAATTACACGTTTTGGGGTGTATCATGTGTCACTAAAACTAATTCGTTTATTCAAACTCGTGCCATACCCATCAGTTCGTAGAACAACGAGTGCCTCAAAACTCATTCATTAGGCCCATCAGTTCCTCGTGGGAGACGAGTTGAGCAACGCGTGCCTCAAAACAATCTATTATTGTATGTGTGTGCATTATTTAAAGTGATTTGTGAATAAGTTTACATCTATATTTACTCATATGTGGTTACGCACTTTATTTATAATCAATTCAATAAACTTGTTTAAATGTTTTTTTCATAGGATTCACTCGCCAACTTTTTGTTGATCCAAAAAACCATTTTTACACATGATACAGGTGAACAGGATAAAGCAAGGAAAACATAGGAAATGCCTTAAAAGAAAATAATGAAGTCTAGAAAGATGTGTAGAACATGTTGTAATTATGATTGTATGATTCCCCTTTAAATTGTAATAATAAATATGAAACGTTATAATAAATGTCATGAGTTTTGATGAAAACCCAATCATGCCCCGATCACCTTTTCCGCTGCGGGTCGGGGTGTGACAATGTGGGCCCCCATGACTATTGGGCTTGGTAGGATTCATATTGGTGTTGGCGGATTAACACTCGCAACACCCGAATGAAAACCGTAAAATATGATTGCGAGATGTATGGTAGGAGGGTGTCCAGGTGTAGACACAATGACAACTCAAAGTGAGGTTAGCTCACACGACGTTTGGTATAGCATGCTTTGGCCTAATAGGTCCTTCGTACTCTCATCGTTAGTCCCCAGGTACGCAAACTGGTCCTTTATTTTGGATTTATACGAATGCCAAGCCTAGACAGGACGTTCCGACTACCGGTACTCGTACCCTTCCAGTTACTACATGCCCGTCATGAGAACTCACTTTGATGTGATTTGAAAATACAAAAATCATTGCAAAAATCATGGGAATTGTGAGGTGTGTGCTCTCATGGATATATGATATGTTATGAGGATATGATTTATGATGAGCATTGTATAATAACATGTATTTGTGAGCATGCTTGCATAACATTGAGTGTAAACATAAAGCATATAAACATCATGAATTTTGTATGTAACGCATAAACAATTTAAAATTTTAACCAACTATAATATAGGCTCTAAGGGTCTAATAACCTATCCTATATCTCTATAGTCATGGCTCTGATACCAATCTGTCACACCCCGACCCGCAGCGGCATAAGAGTCGGGGCATAATTGGGTTATCACCAAAGCTCATGATGTTTTACAACTTAAATATCCAAATCAAAGTTCATACAATTACAAGGAAATGAAACTATGTAAATAATCCAAAGCTTAAACTGGTTTATTCTTCTAGGCCTTCCTATGTGTTTCTTGCCTCAGCTGGATCACCTGTATCATGTGTAAAACGGGGGATATTTTGGGTCAACAAAAGTTGGCGAGTGAACCTTGATAAAACTTTGTTATTAATTTCTTGTTTTGTTTAATATGGAAAATTTGTGCAATAATCACATGTGAGCAAACATATATAAGTAAACAAACACAAACCACTTTGAATGAGTATATGATATGAATGATGATGAATGTGAGATCAAGGCTCAATCAAACGGAGCCGATCTTATGAGGCACCTGATGCTCAACCCGTCTCCCACGGGGAACTGATGGGCCTAATGAAATGCGTGCACTGAAAATGATAAATCCAAACTACATATAATCCACACAACAATTGATACACATTTGATACACATTTGATCACGGATATGATGGATGCACAAGTGTTTAAATATAATAAAGAATTAAACGACACATGATACACCCCAAAACATGATTAAAACGGGGAATTTATAGAGATTCACTCACATTGGGTGCGTTCTTTGATGACGTTGGATGCGCACAAATTTTAGGATTTGATCGACGAGGGAAAAACTAACCTAAAATAATAACGAAATGATTCGGTAAATAAATGGATTTTATTTGAGATTAATACTTTTAATTCATACTCTTAATGGGACTTTTTTTGATTTATTTTTGTGATTTTAAGGAAATTTTCTAACTTTAAAAATCTTATTTTTAAGTATTTTTAAATAATTTTCTAATTAAATAAATAAATAAAAAGAAATAAAAATTTTTGACTTTTTGACCGTTGACCGTTGACCGGTCGGACTGTGATTTTATATGCGCTGAGTGAGGTTCGAACTCGGGACCTCTCGTATACGTGCACGCAGCTCTACCAACTGAGCTACGTGTCTAACTCGAAATATTCTCTGTTTTAATTATATTTATATACTAATTAATTTTAAACTAATTTGGTTTTTATTAAAAATGATTTATATGGCCGAACCGGTTGCAGGGACCCGGAGTCGAACTCGGGTCCTTCGGTTCGAGTGCGCACAGCCCAACCAGTTGGGCTGTGTGTCAAATCTGTTTAACTTATGGATTATATTATTCTTATAAACATTCTGTGACTTGATCTGATTAAGTTTTAAAAATGTTGGTTTTATTTCTGAAAGTCGGTAACGTGTGCGATTCGAACCCGGGACGTGTGTATTATTTGTGCACACAATCCACCGCTGGACTGTGTGTCTAACCCGTTCGAATATCCAGTTTTAATTATATTTAAACCTATACTCGACTTCATCTTCTTGGTTTACAAAAACACAGAACAGTGAAGTCCGACTGTTCTGTTTAAATCGATCATCAAGACTTATAATTGGTTGGAATGAAATAGATAAAGAAGATTGTGGAATAAAATGTACCAAAACAGAATGTTTTCTCAGATTTCCGGCAAGAGTCGTCGGCTCTGATTGGTGACTTCCGGCTGAGTGAATTGATTAACAGTTTTTATCAATGTGTTGTGTAATTAAGTTACTAAACAAGAGATATCAAGAGGGTTTAGATGATTGTACCGATCGACAGTGAGACTTCGGATTTTCAGTGATTTTCCGGTGAGTGCGGGAATTTCCGGCAACGTTGTCTCAGACAGATTCTGGTTGAACGATTTAGGTTAATACATGCCGAATAATGGATTACAAACAAAAGAGTCGAGAATTTTACCGATTTGAAGTAAGTCTCGGTTTTCCGGTGAAAGTCCGGCGAATGCAGAATGTCTCCGGCGACGTGTTTTGGGATGAATAAAGCTTCGGAAACGATCGTGGTTCTGAGCGAAAGGATTTCCAGAGTGTTCAAGTGGGTATTTATAGTGGAAACAGGCTTAATTGGGTTTGAATTGAGTCAAGGTTCGTGATTGAAGATTTCCGTCGGTTATGACAGAAATTGACTGCCGGCAACGGTTATAACCGACGTCGACATCAATTTGTGCGGTTCAGTCAAAAGGAATTTGGCCAAAATCGCGGATTGCCGGATTTTCCGGTGATTGCGAGTTCTGGCGCGCTGATGTCCGTTTTTGAGTTCGGGTTTTACTTCAAGTATTATTTATTTCAGTATTTTCACAAAGAAGGCGTGTGGCGGAGTGGTGTGTTGTGTGTTTGTTCATGCGGGTGACCCGGGTTCGAAACCCGGCGTCTCCATTTATTTTTTTATTCATTATTTATTATTAATTATAAATTATGGTTTTTAAATTCTAATATATTTATTAATTATGTATTGTTTAAAATTAATATCAACCATAAATACGCAACGAAATTTGTAACTGGATATTTGATTGATAAAAGAAGCGGGTTTTGAAAACCCGTTTTTCGACGAATGTTACAACGTGGTGGAAGGCACAAACTCATTCAGTCAGCTTCGGTTCAATACGTTTATTAACTTGTAAAAGGCTAGCTACCTAAGATATAATTGGAAGTTACACTATATCCTACGCTTTTCTTACTCTTAAAACTTGTGAACGCACCAACCTTGTGTTGACACTTTAAGTATGTTTGTTCTCAGGGCGCTAAGGTACACATCACGACTAAGATGTATCATGGAGTCGCGTTGGTTTCATCAAACATTTGGACTCAGCTTTAACTATATTAGTTATTTTTTTATTTTATAATCATTTACGTTTCCGCAACTCAAATGTGTAAACAATATTTTCTTATGAATAAGCAAACAGGGAAGTTTCTAAACTCATACAGTGGTCGTTCTATATGACTAATGACAGTGATCCTGATTTGTCACGCGCCTCGCAATAGAAATCTACAGGTGGAATTTGAGGGTGTGACATTGGTTTTTAAAGTTATGTCAAAATCTTGAAGGTTGAAACTGTTCTTGGTGTTACAGACTCGAAAGACCCAATTTCGCACTTGTTTTCACCGGGGCATCTTCTTTAGTAGGAGGGTAAGTAAAAAGCATCATTTGGTTGTTTTTAGTTTAAGACTTGAAGTTTTGTTTAATGTTTCTTATGCTCAATGTTATGGTGGGGGTGATGGTGTTTTGCCAAGTCTCACCAGAGATGTAGGTTTATCGAACCGAAGTAATGGCGATTTCCGACGAGTGTAGAGAGTGATCCGTGTGTTTGGAGGTTTGCCGATGGGAAAGGGTGGGCCCCACATGTATAATTTATCTTTTAATGTTTTAATTGTTATATTTTAATAGTAAGGGCAGTTAGGCAATTTCACATATACTTAACACCAAAAACTAACCCTCATCCACGTTATGGACTATCCAAGAAACAAGCGTGCAAAAGATGGGGGCTATAAGTATAATTTAGAAAGTCATGGACTATAAGTGAAATTTCATGAAACCATAAGGACTATCCGAGCATTTTTCTCGAGATATAATAAGCCATGATATAAATCGAAATAAGAATAAAGGAAAACAATTACTCAAATACATATGGCTATAACGATATGACAGAAAATATTATAACAACACATAGATATTTGAATATGTAAATTTTTGATTGAATGTTTTTAATTGGATCCCAAACGCTATATAATGGTTTCCAGTTTGTAAATATGATTGAACAATTTAATTGATAAAGTTCCATTAATTTCATTTTAAATTCATTTACTTAATGATATAACAACAATTCATGATTCAATTTATATTGAATATCTAAATATATATTTTTAAAATTTTATTATTATTATTTAATAGGAGAAAAAAATGAAAAAAAACATTATTGATATTGTTATTCAATCAAAGAGAGATGAAAAAAAATAAGGTGTTCTTGATCGGTGCATTTTATGTACGTGTTATTGAATATTAATTAGAATATAAATGCACTGATGATATAGTCTAAAATGTGATGCTTTAAAGTTTTTATATATTTTATAGGTTGAAAAAAAAGCTAAAAGGATAGAATTTATACAAACCCGAACTAAGTTTTGAAAAATAAAAAATAAATCAAAAGTTGATGTTGAGATTCAATTTGTTCAAGTCAGAATATATATTAATTTGAACACTTGAAAAGTGTAACGTTAAAGATAAATTATTTAAATGTAGTTGTTGGCTTTATTCATTTTGTTGAACTAAATTTATTAAGTTTGGTAAATTAAAACATGTAGCTAAATTTGTTGAACTAAATTTATTAAGTTTGTTAAATTAAAATATGCAGCTAGCAACAGAAAACATGAAGTTGGAGCTTTGTAAATAGATTTAAATGGGCTTCGGAGCATAGTTTAGTATAGAGATGGGCATAATAACCGGTTCCAAACCCGATCCGGTGGAACCGACCTGGAACCGGTTCCGGTTCCTACCCGGCTAATAGTAGAACCGGTTCCGGGTTCAAAAAACCCGGTGGTTCCAACCCGGTTCCGGGTTCAAAAAACCCGGTGGTTCCAACCCGGTTCCACATTTTATAAATAAATCGGTTCGTACCCGGTTCCTACCCGAACCCGGTGCGTACCCGGAACCGGTTCTTCCGGGTAGGACAAAAAAACCCGATATGCCCATCTCTACCGTTAACTTACACCTACAAGATATAAACCATCACAACCTCGTCGTTGCACGCCATTTTAATTGTGGAAGTTTGAAAGTGTAAGTTATTGATATTGGGATGCAAGAAGGCAAGAAGGCAAGGAATTTACAATCGGTTTCTAATAGTTTTGCAGCTTTTTTCATTGAATTGACCGAATGAATAGGTTTCTAATAGTCTTTGCAGCCTTTTCCATTTAATTGTAACATTAGGAACCGGTTCTTCTAAGGAACTGGAACCGGTTCTAACCCGACCCGAACCGGGTACACTCGGTTCTAGTTTTAATGGTTAAAACCCGGATAGGAACCGGGTCCGGTTAGGAACCGGTTCCGGATAAAAAAAGGAACCGATTATGCCCATCTTTAGTTTAGTAGATGGGCAAGTAATTGGGCTGTAATGTGGGAAACAAATTGTAGGACCAGTTGGGGGCGTATGCATGGTGTGACGTGGGGTGTGTGTGTTTGCCGCTGGGGCATACCGCCTTCAACCCTTTTCACCGTGTGGGGAGGAGAAATTGGAGGACATTCACCAATTCAATAATCTGACTGTTGGACCAAAAGATGATCATTGGGAGATGTAACGGCTATAATGCCGTATATTTAAAAAAAAATTAAATACCTTATAAACCATCTTATTTCACCTCATTTTTCACCCCATTCACACAGCCCATTCAATTTTAATCAAACAATACTATGGATAGACAAAACAAGAGCGATGGTAAGAAAAAAGTTTCGTGTTCGAAGGCGGGGGACGCGGCTCGCAAAGTAGACGTGGCGGATCGAGTGTGTACCAACCACCCAACTATCCGTCGCAATTTTTTTACAACACCCAACCCCAACCCAACAATCCACCACAATTTTTTTCTTTACCACAAGATCCTACAATGGTTGCACCGGGTGTGTACGATTAACCTATTGAAGCCCAAAACGCTTTTGACCCGTTTGCTCCACGATATAGTCCACCGACTCAATCTCCTAGAGAAAATTTTGAAAACGTGCTTCCGATATACGATGATGAGGAAGATGAAGAATATGTAGTCGAGACTCAAGACTTAGATGATGACGAAAATGAAGTTCAGGAAGAAGTTGAAGTAGCCGAAGATGAACAGAAAGGAAAGGGAGGGGGGGTAAGGCGGATCCGCAAAGATGGACGTAGAAACAAGAAGAGGCGTTAGCGATGGCGTATGTGCATTGTACTTTAAACAAAAAAAAGGAAATGCCCAAAGATCGGATGGTTTTTGGAAAAAAGTTCTCGCACATTAGAATGCAACCGTTGGAGGAAATGTCACACCCCGACCCGCAGCGGAAAAGGTGATCGGGGCATGATTGGGTTATCATCAAAGCTCATGACATTTATTAAGCGTTTCATATTCATTAATACAAATTACATGGAAATTTACAATGATTGCTACAACATAATCTAACTAACAATCTAACTTCTTTGTTCTCTTCTAAGGCATATCCTATGTTATCCTTGCTTCAACCTGTTCACCTGTATCATGCGTAAAAAGGTTTTTGGATCAACATAATGTTGGCGAGTGAATCCTATGGAAAACATTTGAACAATTTATTTAAATTGATTATGAAATATGTGCACAACCAAACATGAATAAAATTAGATGTAACTTGATCAACAATCATAAGATGTTAAAGGAAACACTCATGAATAATAATGGAACAATTAAAGGCACGCGATGCTCAACTCGTCTCTCACGAGGAACTGAGGGGCCTGATGAATGAATTGCATAAACATGATAATATGAATAACACAACTACAAATAATATAAACTCAATGATACACACATGAATAGTAATGAATTTGATGTGAAGCACGCGATGTTCTACTCGTCTCCCACGAGGAACTGATGGGCTTAATGTATGAGTTTCATATGACTTGACAAAAGGCAATAAGTAAATCACAACAATAGAACAATCTAAGTTTAAGTCATGATGTGGTATGGCACAAGTTTAAATAAATAAATTAATTAATTTCATAACACATGACACACCCCAAAACGTGTAATTTAAAAGGGGAATTGTAAGATTCACTCACAGTGGGTGCGTTCGGTTGATGACGTTGAATGCACGCGAAGTGGTTTTAACCACGAGTGTGATTTAACCTAGATAAATCGCATTATGGTTTGGTAAGTAAACGGATTTTATTAAACTATTTTAATAGGATTGTTGGGTGTATTTTTGTGAGTTTGAGGCTATTTTCTAACCTTAAAAATGTTAATTTTAAGTATTTATAATTGATTTTTAATTAAAATAATTAAATAAAAATAATAAAAAAATATTTTATTTTTGCTACAGTGACTTTGACCGGTTGACTTTGACTGGCGTTGACCGGTTCGGAAGGCATATTATTGTGCGCTGGGTGAGGCTCGAACTCGAGACCTCCCGTACGCGTGCACGCAGCTCTACCAACTGAGCTACGTGTCTAACCCGTTATATATCCGATTTTAATTATATATATACATTAATTAGAATTAAACAGAAATCCTTTTTATTTTAAAAACAGTTTAAACGAAACGGTCATGCACTCCACAGGTCTCGAACCCGGGACCTGTGGTTTAATCCAACACACAGTCCACCGCTGGACTGTGTGTTCAACATGTTATATCATTCGATTTTTATTATACTTAAATACTAATTATTTATTTCCTTTTCTGCCTTAATTAAAAAGAGGAGATAATTGTCCGAGTCGGTGCTGAAGACCGGACTCGAACTCGTGACCTGCGATATAAACAAACACACAGTCCACCGTTGGACTGTGTGTCTAACTTGGTTATTATTCCGGTTATCAATATACTTAACATATATCTAAGGCGACTCCGGTTCAGTTAAACAAAAAAATTGGTTTTTATTAAGGCAACGTGTGTGAGACGGGAATCGAACTCGAGACCTTTGCATGTTTAACGTTTTATGTGCACACAGTCCACCACTGGACTGTGTGTCTAACCCGATTAATATCCAGATTTATATTATACTTATAACATACTTAAATTCATCGTCTTCTTCACTGAAATATAACCAGAGTTCGGAAAATCGGCTGGTTCAAAGTTTTATCGATTTATTAGTGTTTTACAGTTGATTAAGGTGAGATAATTGTGAAAAAGGAAAAGAAATTTGGCGGAGAATTATACCGACCGGATCCTCTGTTTTCCGGCAGAACTCCGGCGACAGAATTCAACTCCGGCGACAGGTTCCTTATAGCAGCTAGTCTCCGGAAAGCTTGGAAAGAGTATGGGTATCTCCGGTATAAGCTTCAGAGGTTCAGAAAAGCTCGGCAATGGGGAAACCGGTTTTCCGGCGACGAACAGGTTTATTCCGGCGAGTGGAATTACGCCGAGAAAAGGTGTGATTTTTGAGCGAAAGTGTTTGTCGTCGGTTGTGGGTCAATTTATAGGAGAAAACGAGATGTATTTGGTCTGATTTCGGACTGTGTTCGTTTATTAAATTTTCCGGCGGTTTTGATTTTGGTCGCGGACTTCAAACATCGGTTATAACCGATATCTGGTTAATGGTTTACGTTATAACGTAAATTTGTAGTTAAGACTCGCGAGTTTACCGGGATTCCGACGACTGAACTGATTGGGCGCCGGTTTTGAATTCGTAAAGTCACTTTATCAATTAAATGATTCTATTATTTAACAAACGGAACAAGTGGCGCAGTGGTTTGTGTGTGAGGTGATAAGTCGCTGAGTGACTCGGTACAGACCCGGGTTCGAAACCCGGCAGAGGTAATATATTTTTATTTTGCGATTTTTGACAGTTTTTCAAAAACTAAATATATATTCCCGTATAATAATTGATTACGGATCGTTTAAAAATATTTTGGGCATTTAATTCGCAACGAAAATTTTGACTGACTGTTCGGTTGATAAACGGAGCGGGTTTGGTAAATCCGTTTTTGACGGATGTTACAGTATCCCCTGCTTTTTAGAAATTTCGTCCCGAAATTTAAATTGTGATATATTTGACTAAAAGAATGATGATGTTTTGTTTGACAGTTGTATGCTTAACAAAATAAGGGCTTAAGTTTTTGTTCGAGGCGGTAACGTTCCTTGTAAGGGTTAAGTACCCTATTCAGGAATCGCTTTTTGTTGCCTACTGTATGAGTATTGATAAACAGGAATGATTCGCTAAAAAATGATATCATGCATAAGAGTTTAGATACGTTTGGGAGAATATGGTTATATCCTCAGGCAAAACTTCTAACACTACAACCTGTATGGAACATAAATAAAAATACAACAGCTGATATTTGAACATAGGTAAACGCAACAGCTCATATTCGAACATGAATAAACACATCAACAAATATTTGAACATGAATAAACACATCAGCAAATATTTGATCATGAATAAACACATCAGCAAATATTTGATCATGAATAAACACAACAGCAAATGTTTGAATCCACATTCTGATAGCATATATGTTTGAATGATGGAAGTTCCTCTCTCGTTTATTATGATGGAGAGGTTAGTTTATGTAGAAATGGAACACAATCCAATCTCTTTAAATAACATGATGATATCAATGTAACACAAATTCCAACCAAGGCAATACTAAATCCTACATGGAACTTCTCATAACCGCCTGATAATGCCTCTGATCCTTTGGCAAGAATACTTATATATAGGAAGTACCAGCGGCGTATCCACCATATTCTTGCCAAATTTTCATTAGTTTTATCCACAAGTTATGATTGGTTACCAAGAAACTAATAAATCCTACATAGAACTTCTCATAACCGTCCGATAAGGCCTCTGATTCTTTGACAAGAATACTTATATATAGGAAGTACCAGCGGCGTATCCACCATATTCTTGTCAAATTTTCATTGGTTTTATCAGTGAATTATGATTAGTCCTATAACTCTACAATCAATACAACAAACATAAAATACTGAAATGAAATATATCTGTGCGATCAAGGCTCAATCGAACGGAGCCGATCGTATTGCATGTACTGAAAATGAAATGGATGTGCGCTCAAGGCTCAATCAAACGGAGCCGAACGTATTGAATGTACTGAAATTGAAATTGTGTGCTCAAGGCTTAATCAAACGGAGCCGAGCGTATTGAATGTACTGAAATTGAAATTGTGTGCTCAAGGCTCAATCAAACGGAGCCGAGCGTATTGCATGTACTGAATATGAATAACTTAACCACACAAACAGCCTATGCATGGAACCTCTCATAACCGCCTGATAATGCCTCCGATCATTTGACAAGAATACTTATATATAGGAAGTACCATCGGCGTATCCACCATATCCTTGTCAAATTTTCATTGACTTTATCCGTAAGTTATGGTTAGTTCGATGCGACTCTACTACAAACACCACAACCACAAGATACTGATAATGAAATTGTCTGTGCGCTCAAGGCTCAATCAAACGGAGCCGAACGTATTGAATGAAATTGTATGTGCGCTCAAGGGAGCTGAACGTATTGAATGAAATTGTATGTGCGCTCAAGGCTCAATCAAACGGAGCCGAACGTATTGAATGTACTGAAATTGAACAACTTAATCTAAACAACCATCACACAATCAGCTTATGCATGGAACCTCTCATAACCGCCTGATAATGCCTCCGATCATTTGACAAGAATACTTATATATAGGAAGTACCATCGGCGTATCCACCATATCCTTGTCAAATTTTCATTGACTTTATCCGCAAGTTATGGTTAGTTCGATGCGACTCTACTACAAACACCACAACCACAAGATACTGATAATGAAATTGTCTGTGCGCTCAAGGCTCAATCAAACGGAGCCGAACGTATTGCATGAACTGGAAATGTAAATTGAAATGTGCGCTCAAGGCTCAATCAAACGGAGCCGAACGTATTGCATGAACTGGAAATGTAAATTGAAATGTGCGCTCAAGGCTCAATCAAACAGAGCCGAACGTATTGCATGTATTGAAATGTAAAATGAAATAACAGATCAAGGCTCAAACAAACGGAGCCGATCGTGCGGGCACGCCCTGATCAACCCATAATAAAATGGGGATCAAACTCAACCTCGATGGATGGGGAGCTACGGCCTCGGCAAAAGCATATACTGAAAACAATATATAATATATAATATCCAATAATTTCTCTAACAGTCTACACATGGAAAAACATAAAACTAAACGATAGGAATTGAATCTGGATCCTCGGCGAAGAGGACTAGCTGAGTATCTTCATCTGGGCCATCATTATCTTCGACAGGATTGGCGTTGATATTGAAGACTCTTCCTCTTGTTGGTGGCATAGTGGTTGGGTTTTCTTGGTTTACTTGGTTAACTGGGTTTGATTGGGCTTGAGTGTTGATAACGTTAACCAATTGAGGGCATGTGTTTCTAAAGTGGGTAGGGTCGCCACAATTGAAGCAAGCTCGAGCATATGGGAACATGGGGTATTGGGGTTGATGATAAGTTTGGGCCATGTTTTGAGTATGGGAAGAGGTTTAGTCTTGAAAGGTGCGACAAACATTGCTCAAATGACCATAGCGTCCACAAGTTGCACATAGACGACAAGGTAGAGTATGGGGATGGTGATAAAAACAGTTGTTGCATTGAGGGTGAGGTCCAAGATATGGTTTCTTATTTGGGTAAGCTGAGTTGGGTGCCACTTGGGTGATTGGGATAGCTTGGATGGGTATGGCGTGAAAAACTGGTTGATTTCGTTGAGTAGCAGCGAAAAGTCGCCCGACTCTTCTTCTCTTAGGATTGCGTTGAGAAGGGGATTCAGTTTGAGTGGAGTCGGAGGTTTCAGTCGATTCTTTATCCTTCCTCTTCTCCTCCTTGAAGTCTTTGTTTCGGATTCGGTTCTCGGTGAGCTCTGTTGCTAGCTCCATTGCTGCTTCCAAAGTTGCAGGCTTGGTACTTATTACAGGGTCTTGAATCTTTGACGGAAGACCACGAATGTAGTGCTCTATCAAACGGTAGAGGGGAGTAAACATGTTGGGAACCATTTGATGTAATTCGAGGAATCTTTTGTTGTAGGTGGTGTGGTCTCCTTCCATTTGCTTCAATGAATAAAATTCATCTTCTAGCTTCTTGATTTCGCTCCTTGGGCAAAATCGTCTGGTCATGATTTCCTTCAATTCGTTCCAAGTTAAGGACATAGCATCTTCAACACCTCGTTTGGCCTTCTCTGTGTTCCACCAAGTAAGTGCTATCCCATATAGTCGACCGGTAGCATAACGCACTTTGCGATCATCAGGGCAATCGCAATTTAGAAAAGTATTCTCCATTTCTTCAAACCAATGGAGGAGAGCGGTGACGCCTTCAGTCCCTTTGTATTTCGGAGGGTCGCATGATTTGAAATGCTTGTAGGTACATTTAGTGGTATTTGAGGGAGAGTTGAAAATGTTTTGGTTTGCTTGATTGACAGGATTATTGGTAAGTGCTTGTTGAACTTGGATTACAATGTTGGGTATTACGGCAGCCATTTGTTGAGCGATTAAGGCAGCCATGCGTTCGCGGGCTTTTCTTGCTCTCGTCTTCCTACGGGCGAGGTTAGAAGACATCTACAATGAATACATGACAAGAGTATGAGTTTGATGCTTTTGAGATCATGGGTCGCATTCAGGAATGAACATTCATAAAACAATTATAGAAAAAAACTACATCCATAGGATGTCTTGGGCTTTGCTCGCTGTTAGGCCCGTCATGCCGCCATACTTTACCTGTGTAATCATGTGGGACCCCATGAATACCGGTTTTTCATATGGTTCGCACGGTTTCTGCCTGGTTGCGTACACAAAAACCCGGAGAAAATCAAGAAATATGTATACAACGTGTGATGTTCGGAATGTGTCCAGGTGTAGACACGGTGACACCTCAAAGTAGGGTTAGTTCGAACGACGTTTGGTGTGGCATGCTTTGGCCTAATAGGTCCTTCGTACTCTCATCGTTGGTCCCCAGGTAGGCAAACTGGTCCGTTATATTGGATTTATACGAATGCCAGCCTAGACAGGACGTTCCGACTACCGGTACTTGTACCCTTCCAGTTACTACATGCCCGTCGCAGAACTTACTTTGATGAGATTTGAAAATTGCACAAAATCTTTGGATAATGAGAGTATGAAAATAAATTGAATACATGAACATCGATATATGTATAATGAATATGTATATATGTATAATGAATATGTATATGAGCATGTATGTTTGACTGAAATGTAAACAAATATGAAACAAATAAATATCACAAGTTTGTATGTAACCACCTAATCAATTTAAAATTTAGGCAGACTATAGTATAGGCTCTAAGGGTCTAATAACCTATCCTATATCCCTATAGTCATGGATCTGATACCAATCTGTCACACCCCGACCCGCAGCGGAAAAGGTGATCGGGGCATGATTGGGTTATCATCAAAGCTCATGACATTTATTAAGCGTTTCATATTCATTAATACAAATTACATGGAAATTTACAATGATTGCTACAACATAATCTAACTAACAATCTAACTTCTTTGTTCTCTTCTAAGGCATATCCTATATTATCCTTGCTTCAACCTGTTCACCTGTATCATGCGTAAAAAGGTTTTTGGATCAACATAATGTTGGCGAGTGAATCCTATGGAAAACATTTGAACAATTTATTTAAATTGATTATGAAATATGTGCACAACCAAACATGAATAAAATTAGATGTAACTTGATCAACAATCATAAGATGTTAAAGGAAACACTCATGAATAATAATGGAACAATTAAAGGCACGCGATGCTCAACTCGTCTCTCACGAGGAACTGAGGGGCCTGATGAATGAATTGCATAAACATGATAATATGAATAACACAACTACAAATAATATAAACTCAATGATACACACATGAATAGTAATGAATTTGATGTGAAGCACGCGATGTTCTACTCGTCTCCCACGAGGAACTGATGGGCTTAATGTATGAGTTTCATATGACTTGACAAAAGGCAATAAGTAAATCACAACAATAGAACAATCTAAGTTTAAGTCATGATGTGGTATGGCACAAGTTTAAATAAATAAATTAATTAATTTCATAACACATGACACACCCCAAAACGTGTAATTTAAAAGGGGAATTGTAAGATTCACTCACAGTGGGTGCGTTCGGTTGATGACGTTGAATGCACGCGAAGTGGTTTTAACCACGAGTGTGATTTAACCTAGATAAATCGCATTATGGTTTGGTAAGTAAACGGATTTTATTAAACTATTTTAATAGGATTGTTGGGTGTATTTTTGTGAGTTTGAGGCTATTTTCTAACCTTAAAAATGTTAATTTTAAGTATTTATAATTGATTTTTAATTAAAATAATTAAATAAAAATAATAAAAAAATATTTTATTTTTGCTACAGTGACTTTGACCGGTTGACTTTGACTGGCGTTGACCGGTTCGGAAGGCATATTATTGTGCGCTGGGTGAGGCTCGAACCCGAGACCTCCCGTACGCGTGCACGCAGCTCTACCAACTGAGCTACGTGTCTAACCCGTTATATATCCGATTTTAATTATATATATACATTAATTAGAATTAAACAGAAATCCTTTTTATTTTAAAAACAGTTTAAACGAAACGGTCATGCACTCCACAGGTCTCGAACCCGGGACCTGTGGTTTAATCCAACACACAGTCCACCGCTGGACTGTGTGTTCAACATGTTATATCATTCGATTTTTATTATACTTAAATACTAATTATTTATTTCCTTTTCTGCCTTAATTAAAAAGAGGAGATAATTGTCCGAGTCGGTGCTGAAGACCGGACTCGAACTCGTGACCTGCGATATAAACAAACACACAGTCCACCGTTGGACTGTGTGTCTAACTTGGTTATTATTCCGGTTATCAATATACTTAACATATATCTAAGGCGACTCCGGTTCAGTTAAACAAAAAAATTGGTTTTTATTAAGGCAACGTGTGTGAGACGGGAATCGAACTCGAGACCTTTGCATGTTTAACGTTTTATGTGCACACAGTCCACCACTGGACTGTGTGTCTAACCCGATTAATATCCAGATTTATATTATACTTATAACATACTTAAATTCATCGTCTTCTTCACTGAAATATAACCAGAGTTCGGAAAATCGGCTGGTTCAAAGTTTTATCGATTTATTAGTGTTTTACAGTTGATTAAGGTGAGATAATTGTGAAAAAGGAAAAGAAATTTGGCGGAGAATTATACCGACCGGATCCTCTGTTTTCCGGCAGAACTCCGGCGACAGAATTCAACTCCGGCGACAGGTTCCTTATAGCAGCTAGTCTCCGGAAAGCTTGGAAAGAGTATGGGTATCTCCGGTATAAGCTTCAGAGGTTCAGAAAAGCTCGGCAATGGGGAAACCGGTTTTCCGGCGACGAACAGGTTTATTCCGGCGAGTGGAATTACGCCGAGAAAAGGTGTGATTTTTGAGCGAAAGTGTTTGTCGTCGGTTGTGGGTCAATTTATAGGAGAAAACGAGATGTATTTGGTCTGATTTCGGACTGTGTTCGTTTATTAAATTTTCCGGCGGTTTTGATTTTGGTCGCGGACTTCAAACATCGGTTATAACCGATATCTGGTTAATGGTTTACGTTATAACGTAAATTTGTAGTTAAGACTCGCGAGTTTACCGGGATTCCGACGACTGAACTGATTGGGCGCCGGTTTTGAATTCGTAAAGTCACTTTATCAATTAAATGATTCTATTATTTAACAAACGGAACAAGTGGCGCAGTGGTTTGTGTGTGAGGTGATAAGTCGCTGAGTGACTCGGTACAGACCCGGGTTCGAAACCCGGCAGAGGTAATATATTTTTATTTTGCGATTTTTGACAGTTTTTCAAAAACTAAATATATATTCCCGTATAATAATTGATTACGGATCGTTTAAAAATATTTTGGGCATTTAATTCGCAACGAAAATTTTGACTGACTGTTCGGTTGATAAACGGAGCGGGTTTGGTAAATCCGTTTTTGACGGATGTTACAGGAAGCACACGGAGCGTCCATCAAGTCCGTTCAAAGTGGAAAGCTATGCAAACAAAGTTGAACTTATTCAACAGATTTTGGCATCAATCGGTATAGTTTATATTTTTTTACCTTTATATATTGTTATTTTTAATCTTAATATTTTTTATATTTTTATGATAGGATCGTTTACGTCATAGCGGGAGTGACGATGCTCATGTTATGACACAAGCACTAAAAGACCACAAAAAAAACATTCGGGTGGCTTTCCTCATATTGAGGCGTGAGAGGTTGTTAGAAAGCATCAGAAATGGTCCCCGGTTCCGTTGTTGGGTGAGGAGAAGGAGAGTGGTAGTTCGGGGCAAAAAAGAAAGTCATCGGATTCGGGTAACTACCAAGCGGGTACACTGAATACCGAATTCACTAGTGATATACCCGATATAAATTTAGACCCCTCTCCAAGAAGGCAAAAAAAGAAAGATAAAGGACCCGCAACGTTTAGCGAACGGTCGATTGGTATGTCCGACAAGCTCCAAAAATACGTATTTATGAAACAAGAATTGGTGGACATTAAAAAGAAACGAGAGGAAAAGTTTACGGAGTTGGCGGATGAACATCGAGACGTTGAGATTGATTAGGTTTGATAAAGATCACGAAACGTTTAATAGGCCGCACGACAATGTTCCACCAGAGATGTTGGAAATCACACTAGCCTGAAAACGGGAGATCGCCAAAAATATAATTGGCCATGTAGTTTCTAAATATTTTATGTTTTTATTTTTTTAGTAGGTTTAATTTTATGTAATGTTTTTTTATTTTTTTTGGTTAATGTAATTTTAGTTAGTTTTATTTATTGTAATGTTTTTTTAGTAATTTTAGTTAGTTTTTAAATTTAAAACTTTTATTTTGTTAAAATTATGTTCATTTATTAATTAATTAAATGTTTATGAAAAAAAAAGAAAAAAATTAGTTTCCCCTACTTTACATGAGAGATGCACCCCTTATGTTTTTGAGAGGAGAGTCAGAGAGGGGAAATAAAATGACAACATATGATTGGGTTAAAAAAAATTTCTCTTCATCTCATGAGAGGTGCACCCTTTCACCCTTCTAATTATAGTGGAGGGTTCAAATGAAGAAATTTTTTGTAAGAATAAAAAAAAAATTTCAACCAATAATAATGCTTCATTTTACTTCATTTAATTTTTGTATTTAATATTAGTGTACGGGTATATTGGTAAACTTAGATAGATCGTTAATTGGTATCTTTCTTTTTAATAGCTAACTACATTTAATTTGCAACTTATTTTCAAAAATATATATTTTTCAAAGAAGAAAAAAATTATTTAAAGTGTAGGATAAATTATGAAGTGTGTAGGATGAATTACGAGCTGTGTAGGATAAATTTCAAATTTTAGTAGGATAAATTTCAGAAAGTGTAGTATACATTTTGATGTGTGTAGGCAAATATTTTAGTGTGAAGGATTTTATGACTAATTAATTAGTCAAATATATAATAGATGAGATGAGAGAGAAAAAACTATTTCATGTTTTATATTTATACCATTTGTTCTTTTTCTTCTCAATTTATTTTTCTTCCTAAATTAACCTCCTGTAATTATATAAATTATATAAAGTTATTGAGCTAATATGTTACTTTTGGGCCTTGGACCACAAGAAGAAGGAAGGGTAGTCACAAACTCTAATTCTACTATGAAACTACATCTATTTATTGGGTGTACAATAAATGAACCGTTAATTAAATCAAAAACCGATGAAAATGAATTAACCGAAAGTCGGTTAGCAGTTATTTTCTGTACCATCAGGAACCATTTATATTTTTATATATTTGTAGCTTTTATACCTTCATTTCATGTATTTCATGTTTTATAATTTCATTCATTTATTTTAATCCCATTTCATTTATTTATATCTTCATTTCATGTATTTATACCTCAATTTCATTTATTTATACATCCATTTCGTGTATTATGCATCTATTTCATTTATTTATACATCCACTACATGTATTTAAAAGCAAAAATTTTACTTTTATTTGATTTGGTTATTTAACCGAACCAAACCGAAAACCGACAAATTAACCGAGTTAACAAAACAGATTAACCGATGACTTCGGTTACAGTTAATGGATTGAACTCTTACAACTTGGAAAAACAAAGTGTTATCCAATACCTTGGTATCGCTTTGATGAGAAATGGATGGAAGTGGTTTTTTTTTTTTTTTTTGAACGGCAACACCTAGAGGACTCCTGGGATAAGGAGGGCAACACCAAAGAATACCCTAAACAAAGCTCCCAAAATTTCTTTATTTACACCCTTGTCTGGATTTGAACCTAATACTTCCCACTAAAAGACAAGAGTCTCTATCAACTGAGCTGGCCAGTTGTCAGACGGAAGTGGTTAATATCAGGTTGGTGTAACGCTCAGAAAAAACAGTAATGATGGATGGTATTATTATTATTATTAACATGAAAAGTAAAAGCTTGTGAATCAATATGTTGGAGCACAAAAGTGGATTCTCTTTCCGGGTCGGCTTTCGTAATCCACGCTGTGCTACGCATGCTCTCATTCAAACAGGGACACATGATGCCTGTTATCAGATTTTCAGTATTTATGCAACCCTTAACATCCTCACTTTAATCACCATCTTCATCTCTCTTCTGCAATGTCTGTAAGTCTCTCTCTCTCTCTCTCTCTCTCTAAATGTATATGATTAGGGGAAGTGATGCATTACAGGTAATGTGTGGTGCAGATGGTGGAGATTAGAGTTCCAAATTTAGACTGCCATGGCTGTGCTTCAAAGATCAAAAGGACTCTTTTCAAGCTCAAAGGTATGGACTTACACTCCTGTAAAAAGCGCTGCTAAACGGGGCATGTTCGTGGGTTGACAGGTGGACATCGCGCAGTTGCATGAACCCGAACATGATATGTATATTTAAAAGTTGACACGAACATTATCCATCATTTAAAATTTTGGTTTATGTTTACACATTATTTTTACTTTTTGAACAATTTTATGTTTAAAAATATTCCAACTAATTTTTAACTTTTATTTTTTTTCTTAAATTTATTAATAAAATAAGAACAAATAAATAAGCGGTTAAACAAGTCAACCTGTGAATTAACCTGTGAGGGACCAACACGAACACAACACATTTAGCTAAACGTGTTCGCAGGGTCGTCTCGAGATTAACCCAGACTCGTTTGTACTAAACTGAAACCCTTGGATTTCGTGTTAGGTTTGTGCAGTGTATACGCACCCCTATTGTTAATCTTTCTTTTTCGGGTTTTGAGAATGGTGTTTTGTATATAGGAGTGGAAGAGATAGAGATCGAAATGGAGATGCAAAAGATTGTGGTAAAAGGTTATGGCTTGGATGAAAGGTAGGTGTTAAAAGCCATCAAGCGAGCCGGGAAAGCAGCCGAGCCGTGGCCTTATCCGGGTTACTCCTCTCATTTCGCTTCGTTTTACAAATACCCGACTCATATTGCAAACCAATACTATTATGATCGGAATGAAGCCACCGGACACAACTTGCATACCTTCTTTCACAGGCCATCAGTTTATTCTGTTGCAATCGCCTCGGATGAAGCCGTTACCTCGCTGTTTAGTGACGAAAACCCTCATGCGTGTGCCATCATGTGAGAAGGCAATTGTGTGTTAGGCATTTGATTTTGTTTTAGAGTTTAGTAATGTTTGTGAGGATAACTAATACATTTTGATTGCTTGGACCAAATGGACGTTCGGCAAATGGTATGTGTATATTGGTCGCGCTAATTAGCAGGTTAACACGTCAGATTTGTCTCCTTCTCCACGGATACTGACGGGCACATAAATTCCTCTCTCCTCCACATCAGGAATGATGAGTTGTCACGATTCCACGCGACTTACAGACACTCACCATACATAGACGCCTCTTGGAGGTGCTTTGAGTTTTGACATTCAAAAAAATGTGTTGTTCAACAACTTCGGTTCTTATCTTCCCTTAGGAAACCAAATACCTTTGTTTTGAAGGCGGAAGATTATATGAATTATAGAACAAAAGGGTCAGCATCGGCTGTAAAACCCCAAATCGTACAAGAAAAGACCGAAAAAAAACACAAACAACAATCAAGGTATTATATTATAGTATATCTCTCACATTGAATTCCACCATCTCTCCCAAAATTGATCCTTCTTTGAGCCTCAAAATCTAAGTCTTTTACACAAACCTCATGATTCCAACACTAAAAATATGCCTTTTAACATTCACAAAATACAATAAACTATAATATTTTAACACAAACAAGCTTGACACTCTTTTGTAATGCCTTAAATGCATTTTAATCTTTATTTATCTATCTATTAAAAAGAAATTAAGGCTGCGCATTTTAATCTTTATTTATTTATTTTTAACTGCGACATTTTATAAACTTATAAACGAAATAACGAGGCTAGCAAGGAGCTAGGAATCCCGACACTGCGGCATTGATAAATCTTTATTTATCAATCTATTAAAAGGAAATTATGGCCAAATCAAATAAAAATCACATAAATACCCCTCATATTTGAATTCACATGTCCCCTTTCAACATTGTTATGCCAATGTTTAATGAGAATTTGCTTACCTAATAGTTGAAGTGTTGGATGTAAACCTAATCTCACATGAAAAAACCGCGGTTTGAAAGTGGAACCAAACCACACGAGGAGGCGAGCGGGCTGAGTGATCGACCGGTCGCCCTCAAATTACATAATAAGTACAGTTGATATGTATATATTTCCATTTTGTTTTTTTAAACCACATACATGGCTCAGGTAACAATTTCTCCCTATTATACTTGCATTATTTAAACAAATTTGCAATCTTGAATTGTATCTATTATATAATGAGATTTGAAAATGTACAAACAGAAAGTGGTGTTAAAAATTATTAGCATGACTAATGACAAAATGCTGCTGATATCCACGGTATGATAATTGTAACTTAATAATCATATTATATATATGTGTTATTTATTTAATGATTTTCTCAATAGATATTAAAGTCCATTTTTTTGTGGAAATACTGAATGGTACCGGATGATAAGTAGTTAATGCGGTAAAATATCAGATATCGGTCAAGGACCGATATCGGTAATTTTAATATCATGCTAGATTTATATATATAGCAATTTAACACTAGCAATTCAGTATACTCTTCTACCATTAACAAATTAACCATTTTGCAACTTGCAAAACACTAACAATTGTAGCAAGTAGGGACTGACTAAGATAAACACTAACATATAACACTAACAGCTATCAATTAAAACTTAAAACACTAATAGCAACAGTAAGAAGAAAGACGAATGGTAGAACTAAGAAGAATGGTACTGATATCGGGAAAATCGGTGATATATCGGTCCAATATCGTTGAAATATCGGGCAATGTCGCCGATATTATCGGTACTAATATTTTGCACCGATATCTCGGCAGGGGACCGATAACCGATATATCACTAATATATCGAGATATCAGCTACATAGACCGGATGTATCCCTTCGCGTAAATTAGTCAAATCATTACTCTATTTAATTTTATTTTTTTACCATAGGTGGTCTCTCATACATGGGATTACGTCTAGTCTCACATGTTTGTTACATTTATGTCTTAATTACAGGAGTGGACTCAATAGAAGCTGAGCTGAAAAATAAGAAAAAGAGGAATATGATGATGAAGAATTTATGGAGTTTTGAAAATGAGTGATTTCTAAACTTTCTATTTGACTTCTTTTTCTTTTGTGAACATGTGAAATGAAACACCATGATTTGCAATAATATGTAATTATGTTGAGAAATAAAAAAGGTTTTGGTCACTCACTTTGGTTCAAATTTTCAAAGTTGCTGTCTTTCAAACTATAATCGTCTTGTTGTTATCTTCATTAGTTAAGATCTTAATTAAACTAAAAGAAAAATATATATTGATATTAGTTTATGTAAATATGGATATAACCTCCTCATTTGTAAACCCTAATTAACATTTATCAATACAACACATATTTACACCATTTTTACACACATTTAAGGGTTTAGTTTTAATAGATGAATACAATTGTCACTATCATACTTGTCAAGAAAATTCGGTCACAACTCACAATCATCGGTCAGTTTCTCCATCAGTCGAAAAATTGTCGCCGTTCACCATTGTTGTTGCTGCTGCTATTGCAGTTTCACGATAACGGTTAGTTTACACATATAGGTTAACTATGCACATACTACAATTATTTCAAGCGTAGAGTCGTTTGCGCTTACTACATTGCACTTCTAGTTCTCCAACGTAAAGTCATGTTGCACTTGTGGTTTCTCACACACAAGGCAGTTTGCACGAAACTAAATGCGCATGAGTAAGAGTTTACTTACAACAATTATTCGGTTTTCTTCAACTAAAAGAGTCTCACAAAACTTACACAGGCTTTCATAGTACACGCCCCTCATAATGGTGGCTACATAACTCGAGGATGCCGATGTGGCAATCATGAGGAATACAACACCAACTATAACAGCAACAATGGCTATATAACAACAACACCGACAACAACAACAGAGGCCTTGATGGTGGTGATAACTGTAGTCAGTTATCTTGGAACTCTACACAAAACACGGTGTATGGGTCATGCAACAGGCGTAGAATTGGGTATCTTCTTTTTAACTGCCCAAATGAAATCCTTACACTATATGCAACCGCGCACATGCCAACTATGCGGATTTTCAGTCCCAACCAGGTCCCCTAAGAGGTTTTTCTTGGTTTCTAGACACAAGAGCCAACAATCATCTAGCACCACACTTGACAAGCCTTAATGACTGAAGCGTATCATGGTAATGATTTCCTACGTGTTGGTAATGTTAAAGATCTTCCTATTCTTTACGTCGGTTTGTCTAAAATTCATCCTTCAAATTCTTTTTATATATCTGACATTCTTCATGTTCCTGAAATTAAAAAGCAAGTTCTACTTGTTCAAAAAATTTGTTTAGGCAAAATTGTTTTTTTTTCTAAGAATATCATTATTCTCTTTTTGTTGTGAAGGACGAGTCTATACACACTACCCTCCTTATAGGCCCCATGAACATGGTTTTTACACTCTTCGTCGTCTGCTTCTCCAATCTATCAATAAGAACACATTTCTTGCCGTGTGTCTTCTAGTGTGTGGCATCGAAGGCTTGGTCATCCGAACGTGAGTCTTTTTAAACTTATGCTATCCAGTTTTTCTTTACATGTAAATAAGATATCTAATTCCATTTCATGTAATGCTTGTCCCATAGGCAAGTCCATAAAGTTACATTTATCTACTTTCAGTTTTTGTAATTCAAATTACTTTTTGATTCAAAAGATTTGATTTAGTTCACTAAACACTTTCATTTTGATGATCAACAAGCAGATCATAGTAATTTTTTGAATAACCCTATGAACCCCAAAAATTTGATGATTATGTTTCTTCGAATTTGTGAAATATTCAATTACAAAATTTTCAAACCCTGTTAGGCTTTTTAATGGGGAATAGCGAAAATGGTCAAGGAGTGATTAACTTTTCTAAGACAGTTAATAGAAACGTCTCTACGAGTCGTTTCAATATGCTGAAACGGCTTAAAAAATACACAGAGTTTTTAAAGGTATAATTTTTTTAATTATTATTCAACTCGTATAATACACGAGATTCTTAAATATTTAACTTTTTTTATTACTATTAATATATAAAATTACATTTATTCAACCCATGTAATAAACGAGGTTTTTAAAGTTATATTTTTTATTATTTAGTATAAAATTACATTTATTTAACCCGTATAATACACGGGGTTATCACCTAGTAATTTTTTATTTTCAAACTAAATATTTTTTATTTTCAAGTTAAAACTTTCAGATTTTTTAATTAAAATTTTTAATTAAGATTCTTAAGTTCTTGCATTTAATTGAGATTTCTTTTAATTATTTGTTTATATTTTTAATTATTCGTTTATATTTAAACTATGTTAAAAGATCTCAAACAGTATTGAAAGTTCTCAAACCATGTTAAAAGATCTTTAGCCAAACCAAGCCGCTACACTGAAAAAGCTTAAGCCGCCACACTGAAAAGGCTTAAGCCATATTGAAAGTACTCGGCTAAAACTTTCAACCAGACACGTAACAATCATCAATTGATTGACTTGAAAGAATTTTTTAAAGTCGTTTCAACAGATTAAAACGGCTCGTAAAAACGTTCCATTGACTATTTTAGAAAAGTTAACCATTCCTTGGACGCTGTTTTTCCCTTTTTCAAACATAAATGTTGTCTAACTTGGAAGTTGGAAGGTGTTCAATGACACGACAGGCTCGTTGGAGGATCTTAGAAACACAACCACAGTAGTGTGGATACTGACTTTGTTTAGAAGTACAATGCTTTAAATATGCTTTATCTTAAATTTATTCAACTATGTTTTGACAATGTTAAGAAAAAGGTCAACCTCTCCCCCAAACCCTTTATTGTATGCATATACCATATAGAAACCCTTTCAACACATAAATATATACTTATTTTCTATCATATAACCAACAACCAACACTTCAAAAACATACATTCAAAACCAAAACATCCACACAATATGCAATTCAATTGCAAGATTCTTGCAGTCTCCTTTCTCCTTCATCTCTCATCACTTCAACTTCATAAGTTGTTTTAGTAGCATTCTCTTGTGGCACTTCTAATTCATAAGTTGTTGTTGTTGCTGTTCCCTCTTGTGGTTGTTGTGTCCCTTTTCCCCTGTGAAAAGCATGCGTTATCACCTCAGACAACACCTTGTCATCATCCCCAGGCTATACGTATCCACCAAGTACTCCTTCACCGTCTTCGGACTTCTGGTCGTCGTGTCGTCGTGTCCATGCCCCTGCATTTTCGACAAGACCGAACTTCCCGCTGCTGCTGCCACTTTCTCATAAACCGGACCCAACGTACTCGACAATGTATCCGCAACTTTATGCGAGAAAGCCGTAGGAAAAGACAACTTCGTGTTGGTTTTATGTGATGTGGTACTCGCATCGGATGAACTTAGCTTAGAGACAAGGGAGTCCTTCCTCACTGCGACCGCTTTGTCGGCTATTGCAGATGTAGCGGATGATATTCTTTGGGTGTAGCTGCTATTTGGGTTAGATGGGTTTTCCGCAATAGTGTCTAGTGGTGGGTTCTCAACGGGCTCGGGCGCGAATTGATCGTGGGATCCTGTGTACACTTTCGGCTCGTGTGGTTCGTGTTTATCTGATTCTAAAGGTTCGGTGTCGTGTTCGTCGAAAACCTTCATTTTGTTGAGGAGTGCAAGACTTCGGTGATACCTACGTCCTTCTCACCTATAAAAGATGGATGGGATCAGAGATATTTTGTGTATTTTATTTTAATCCTATAATATTTCTAGTAATACAATTAAAAAGATTTTGTTTATAATCCAAAAATACGTCTAGAAAAAAAATTAAAAAGATATTTATCTTTTTTAAGGGAATTTTAGTCCAAATATATTTCTAGTAATACAGCTAAAAAGATACTGTTTATAATCCAAAAATATGTCTAGCAAAAAAATTAACAAGATATTTATCTGTTTTATCTTTTTAAGGGAAATATGCAACTATACGATCCTATGTCGCTGGGCATTTCCCAGGTAAAGTGTAAGGTACGTTTAGTCACCTTCCCGTAAGGTGTATTAAAGGTATCTTTAGGTGTGATCATATGATAGAAAAACATAGTGAGAATTCATAATATTAAAACAAACAATTTAGTCGAGAGTACGTTTAGTAAAATTCATAATATTAGAAACTATTTAGGCGAGAGTAAGTTTAGTAAGACACTAAAATAGACACCATTAGGGTGTACTAATGGTACGACATAGTGAGAATTCATAATATTAAAAAAAACGATTTAGTCGAGAGTACGTTTAGTAAAATTCATAATATTAGAGAAAAAAACTGTTTAGGCGAGAGTACGTTTAGTAAGACCCTAAAATAGACACCATTAGGGTGTACTAAAACTACTTTGTAGGTTTGTAGGGTGTGCTAAAGGTATCGCTGTCAGATGATAGTAAACTTCGGAAGAATCCATCATAATAAAAAAATAAAAAAAAGATTCAGTCCGAAGTACGTTTAGTTGGACCCTTAAATAGACGTCGTCAAGTCGTACCTGTATCCGTATCCGTAATACTATGGCGAGTACCTGCTGTCGTCTGGTTAGGAACACTCGTATCCTCTTCCATACGAGTTGATTTTCCGGTACCCACCCGTTCTTTCCTATCGAAACCTTCACCCCCACGATCGCCTACTGTCATACGAGTTCCAAAAACTCTGGTAGACGGTGGCGGTGGTGGCACACCATATCTATCCTCCTCCAAGCCACCAAAATTTCCAAAACCACCCTCCAACTGTTCCCTACCGCCAGCATGAAGCGGATCGGTCAGACTTTCATAACCTGTGGACAATGGCGGTGGTCTCTCCTCCTCATAGAAAGTGTGTTTTCCAATACTACCCTTCAATTGTTCCCTATTTACCTCTCTACCATAAGTATGATGGCCACCATGAGGCAAGTCTTTCGTACGCCGTGGAGAGTGGCGGTGGTGCACCGCGCCTCTCCTCGTCCTCCCACTGCGCAAACGACCTCACCGGTGTGTCGAGAATATCCGAATGAGTGGCGTAAAGATCCTCAGCTAACACCGGTGTGCCCATAACCGTGGGCTCCGCTAGCCCACTCCGAACTACTGGTGAATCATTCACTACAAAAGTTCATCGTGTTTATTAGAGAAGAAATACTACTTAAATCTTATTTAATCCTATGCCAATATCCTTCGGAAATGCGTCTTTTACTACGCATTTCCGTTAAAATGTTATTGGTACACCAATATCCACTGGAAATGCGTTGATTCATGGTCGGTCATTGGGCCGGGCATCCCATACCGTCGTTCAAGTCCCAAATTTTTAAAATACTCAAAAGATTTTCATAAGCTTTTTTGTCCATAAGATTTGCTGATTTTAACAATCGAAATCCAGTAATCTAAAAATATTTGTCGTTCATTAGTTTGATAATTTTAACAGTTGCAGTTCTTTAGTTTGCTGATTTTAACAGTTTCAGTCCACACCACTAACACTAGTGTGAACTAAAACAAACTGTTAAATCAGCAAACTAATGGACTGGAACTTTTAAAATCAACAAACTAGTAGATGATGATTGCACCACTGACACTAGTGTTGACTAAAACTATTAAATCTAACACTGGTGTAAAATAAAACAAACTGTTAAAATCAGCAAACTAATAGACTGGAACTTTTAAAATCAGCAAACTAATAAATGATGAATGCAATTTTTAAACTATTTGACTGAGGGTGTTAAAATCAGCAAACAGAATGACAAAAATTGAGGTTTACTCTAGTAAATAATAAGCATCGTTTTATATACGTAAAAATGGTTGTGGTGGACTTGAAAAAACGATCTCAAGATAATAGAGGTATCAAGTTCAATTATTGAGCCACGACCAACGAAATATATTTTTTATTTACTTCCCTCGAACCAAATCCCGGGCTCAAAAATTTTATTTTGTCCCTAAATTTTTTTGACAGTTCTTGGGACGGTTCTACATTGATTTACACAATTGTTTCTAGACGCATCTCTGACAAAATCATAATGGTACGCCAATATCCGTCAGAAATGCGTAGAAATGACTGTTTCCTTCCGCATTTACACCATTTGGTAAGAAAATACGAGTGGAAAATTAGTCAAAATTTTATTGGTAAAAAATGTGTTAGAATTTTTTATTGGAAAATGATGTTTTTTTTTTTTTCTGGTAGTGATATTTATAAAAAAATAGAAAGCAGCTTAATTACCAGTTTGTGCTTAATCTTTGTGTTCTCCAACAAGATGGAGATGATCGTTGTAGTCACGTCGGTGCAACTGTGATTCCATGAGGGGTGTTTTTGTAATAAAATATTTTAAAGTGTTAAAAGACTTGAAACTTGAAAGTTTGTGATGACTGATTGATAAAATAAGATCGAAAAAGATGGTGGATTTATAGGAGAGAAGAAGTGGATACGGATTGGCCAGCTCAGATAAGGGGTCGAGAGGTGGGCATTGGGTAGTTGACACGTATCATATGATGGACACATGGCATGAGTCACCTGTTGATGCAGTCTTATCAACCAGTTTACCAGATAAAAATAAATAAATAAGTTTCGATCAAAATGTATGTTTTTTTTAATATGTAAATAAATATATGGTTGGAACGGTTGTTTGCGTTTTCGTGGAAGAAGTTTAATTTAATGAGTACGAATTTATTAAGATTATTTGGTGTTAAATATTTTATAACGTAAATTGGAATTTTATAAGCTAGAAATATTATTTGTTAGTCGATATATTTCATATGGTCAATTTAACCAATCGCACTTATTATTTTCAATTGCGTTAACAAGAGCAATTTCATTTGTAAGATTATCATATGGATCGTATTGTATACACAACCTAAATATCAATTTGACATTCTATACATCCATCTTATATATACCATGCATATAATATTAACACATATTTTAATGTAAGTAATCTCTTGTCAAATATGTCATATATGTCTATACGTCGCATATAGACCTATACATAACGTATTTTGTACGAGGTATATAATCTAGCAAAGCTGTGGGATGTGATGTGTGGGTCCCACCTATACGTCTAGCATAGACATATATAAGACGTATAGGAGGTTATATGCATGATTGGTTTCCCATTCGTTCTACTTTTATAAATAATGATCAAGCCTCAAAAGATTTAAGCATATCATTCTCTCCAACGATTCATACATAATTCATTTTCTGTAATTTCAACACGAGCAACTGAGCACGTCAAAGCATTTGGGTATTCCATTTGTTTCGGACGACAACTATTTTTTGGTGAATCATCTAACGAGTCATGGGTTTCAAGTGTAGTCTGGTATAAGATTTATTCACTTGTTTATTGTTTTATTTATGAAAATGGTTGCCCTACTGTTGTTTTAGGAGGGATCTGTCATTCCTGATTCTTACTAGACAAGGGTGAATGATAAACACAAGGAGGAGGTTCTGTCCAGCCTACAACGAATACGGTGGTGAACCTTCTTACGCACAACAAAACTATCCAAACAATGTATACGCGGGAGAACCCGGCTATATCGAACAAACCAAGCAGGAGTCAATGGATGACAAGCAACCCCTTTACCCACAAGTTTCTTATTAAACTAACTAGTTATGACAATTCTTCATTTATGTCTTTTTCGTTAAATATTGTTTTAACAATGTCGTCGTTTCAGGGTTTTATGTCTCATAATAAGTTGGTGTCATGGGCAAAAAAGAGCGGAATTGATAACGGTTATGTCATTGCTACTAGACGATCGAAATAAATGTAGTTAAGGACGTGAAGGTATGGGCGAGCACAAGAGTATAGCCACGTTAAGGAAAACTATTAGTAAAAAAAATGGTCGCCCTTTTCAGCTGATAAGGTTGTATGACAGAACGCGTCATGCTTGGAGGTTAGAGGTGTGGAACGCGAAACATAACCACGGTCCTATTCAACATCTGGAGAGTCACGCGTATGCCTAAAGACTTTCTCAAAATGAGAACATATTGGTGGAGTAGCTGTCAGCGCAAGACGTGGAGGTACGTAAAATCTAGAAATATACGGGTATCACGTCAACAACCTCTATAAAGCACTCATGGCAACCTCTCGTACACGTAAGTTTTTTATACATGCATGCATACATACATACATACATATTGACGTGATCAAATAGTAACAAATAATATGAAACAATGCACAAACCAATTTTAAGGTAAAAGACCCAATAATACTAACTTCACAAGTGACTATCATAGTATATAGTGTAGTTCAGGTAAGTTATTGAGTATCAATCATAGGATACGATAGTTTCTAATACTAAACCCTTAAATGTTTTAACAAAATCACATATGAGAAAGATAACCAATTAACATCAGAATCCTTCTAGTCTTTTGAAAATCTTGCCATATTATATATTTATGAAAAGCTTATTATGATAAAAAACCATTAATGATGTATGACATGCTAAAAGATCAATACCCTATCAGGTTAACCACATAACCCCGAATACCTAAGTTATAGACATACCTAAATTATCTGATTTTAAGTAGCTAAGTAAGTTACCAATACCTTGTGATTTAGAGGCTCTTATGTTTAGCTATATAGATTAACAAACTGAGCAATTTACTATATATATGACTTAATTCAAAGTAAACTCTAACTACTTTCCGAATCCGTAGCCCATATAATTTACCAACCCTTGGATCAATTATCTATTACCGACTAAGTATCAAGCCATGAATTACTGATCGATATATAATCAGAGATAGAATAATCTGATCAAACATGCATAAGGTCATAAAAAGACCTAGATCATCCACACAAACTCATCCGAAGATAAATACATAGCATATAGTCATACACATTACAAGTTCAATAGCAAACACTTATGTAAAATCACACTTCCATAAGCAAATCACTCAAATCGAACAAATACTAGAATTCGTTCTATCTAACCGGCTATAAGGCGGTTAGCTAGTTATAGACAAAACTGAAAAACGTGAAGTCATCTAATACAAGACAAAGACTAAGGAAAACATAAACAAAAAGTATCTAACTCACTAAGACTTGCAAATACAATCTCATGTATGTTAGATCTCTGGTTTCTACGCTCCGTTGATCTTCAACCTTCATAAGAAAACTCGAACAACCCCTTTTTAGCTTCCAAAGCCGCCCATTTCGTTAGTTAAGGTTTTCTAGCTGTCATGTTCTGTAATAGTCCCTTTTAAGGTATTGACAAGAGTACAAAATGTACCCTCATTAAAATGGTAAGGCCCGTACTTCCACATCAACATCTTGGGCGCATTAGGGTTTTGAGAGGTGGTGTCCCTTTTTATCTTCATATGGTACGGGCCTTACCCACCTTAATATGGTACAGGCCGTACTACGATCCAACATCTTCTAATTTCTTCATCTAATCTCATCTTCTTCCATGGAAATCATTCTTCTAACCATAGGACCTGCAATACCATCACATAAACAATTAACCAATTTCAGGCGAATTGCAATAAACAACTACCAAAGTGGGGGTTTTAAGCATTAAATCTATGTGGTTTTTTAGACACATCACATACATACATGACCACTATGATTCTATTATATTTTCATATATGTATCATTATGTGAATAGTCAATGGTTGCAACCATTTCATACAATGTTTGTATTTGCATGGACCAACAAAACCGTCAATTTTTATCAAACTACAACCAATAGAGTCGAGAGTCAGCATGTTGATTTAAAGACATACCTTACAACACATAACAACACTTTTGCATAGACTAGTGGGCTTTGTCTATGATATCGTAGTAATATAGGAGAAACTAATAAAGACAAGTTTTGAACAAAGTCTTAGCAAACGAATGAACCACCACAAAGAAATAGCTTTGCTTGACAACCTACGAGGTAAGGTTTCCCACCACGCTCTTGACCTGATAGAGAATGAGCTACATCAGAATCTATCCGTGTTGCAGACATATGATGCAACATGTGGCTGCCAACTTATCAAGAGTTGTGGGTTACCATATGCATGTCGTCTAGGAAACGTATCAAAATACAAGTCATACATAAATTTATAGCCAATTTTACGATTTACCATACCATTTTAATATGCTTGCAAAATTTTAATCATCTTTTTTGTTTAAAGATAGCAAAATTCCACTTGATTCGATATACATACTAGAGGAAGCTTGACTTTAAACTGTCAAAAACTAAGAACAAAGAGATAAGCCTGGAAAAAGAATTGGATCTTGTGAAACAACAAATGTTGTCACAACCCTCATAATTGAAAAAAAAAAGTATGTTGTTGACAATCAATTCGGTGTTTAACCCACTCAAAAGCAACAAAAAACGCATGTTGTACAACAAAACATTCACGAGTGTCCAAAATTGCAGGTCTAAGAACAATGGAGAGATAACGTTGCGAGAAATAGCTCCTTTGTGCAGTACGAACAAAGCAGGTGCAACCCTCACCGACACAGCTCTTACATACCGTCATTGGTCTCTCAAATACCAACACCCATTGTAATTCTTAAAAGCCTATAATATCATGCAGTCGTTCAATAGCTTCTAAAATTTTAAATGTATAAATTTGATTTTTTTAAATAAATTGATTATAAAATGAAATATACAACAAAAGTTATTAATACAAGTATGTTTGTCATTTTCCAATTATAAATTATGTTCTCTATCGGGTTTTGGTATACGAGTGTCAATATATTTAATTTTTTATCAGAGTAAATTACATATTATGCCTTTTATTAATATATGATAATGCATGCTGTGTCCTTTAACTTCAGTGGTTACACTAGATATTCTTTATCTAAAAATTTTACACACCGACTGTCCGTTGCACTAATTCCCATCCATAGTAGCGTTATGTCAAAAATGTGAACCTCATGTGAGGGGCATTTATGTCATTTTAATGTAGTTATTAAAATTAAGTGACACAGCATGCAATGTCATTAGTAATAAAGCAAATAATATGTTATTTTAATGTAGTTAATGAAACTAGGACGACCTTTTTACTTTTACACTATTTACATCATACCTTACCTGAAATTAGTCCCTTAGTAACCAACTTTGAGCCTAAATTTTTCGTTTGATCAACCCATTTAGCCTTTGACCCGTTCAACCTTTTTGTTCTTAAACCCGAGTGATGAAAATTCAATTTTAGGTTGTGTGTTTGTAAGTTTCTATTAGTATTGTTGAAAAGATTATGTTTAGTATTGTAAATATATATATATATATATATATATATATACCCAAAAAATACATTGAAAAATAGCAGAAAATTGCTATGAAAAATCCAAAAAGATAATTTTAGTTGTCCATTGAATAAAAGGAGAAGTTATGCCTTGTAGTTGGTTGTTTATTAGTTACTTTTGTTCTTAATAAAAATCGAGTTTTCATCACCTTAGCCACTTTTAAATTTCCCATTCCATACCCTTAACCTAGCCCATTACAACCTAAAAAGACCTTTTGACTTGTGCTATGTTTTTGTGTAAATTGGTGGAGAATGATTGAATTGCAAGCATATGCAAATATGTGTTCTAACCGGTTTAAGTGTTCATTATAAAATACTAGTGCATTATTGCTAGTTATACATAACCAAGTGGAGAGAACATTGTGAGGGATGTCCATGGTATGCTAGTTTTAAGGGTGGGTAATCTTAGGTAACCATTTCACGTGTTAAAACTGAAAAAAAATTCATTTACCTATTAAATTACTTTTGAAATGTGAAAATTGTGAAATAGACATGACATTAGACCTTAACTTGAACATCAAGAATGGGAAGTATGTCTATTTGTTTGATCCATGTAAAAGTGAATAACAGATTTACTTAAGGGCAAGCAAGAGATAAGTGTGGGGATGTGATGCGTGGTTGAAAACCGGTGTTTAATCGTATTTAAAATTTATGTTTTACATGAATTTGAGTTTCGGATATCCTATTTTGATTAGAATTGTGGTTTGCAGGTCTAACAGAGTTTAAGGAGCTATTCGAGAGCTTTACGGAGCATTGGGAAGCGATCAGGATCAACTGGGTGCAAGTAACAAATAAAGCAAAGAGTTGGAATTACACATTGTGTCGCGAAGCGCTCCGTCGTTCAAAAGTCCCCATATCCAATGCCATAGCGCGTCGACAGAAAAGCAAATATACATGATGCATCGTCGACGAGGTTATTCCCCGTCGTCGACGCGTCACCTATGTTTCCGACGGTGATTTCGTAATTGAAGTGTTATGACTGGGTTTTTGATAAAGTTTTTGGATGTAACTTGGGAGTTACGAGTTTTTGAAGTTATTCCTTGTTCTTGGAGCCTTTTGGAGAACACCTTTCATCCACAATCACTAGCATCAACCACCATCATCATACTCAATCATCAATCACCAATCATCCACCATTCCCAATCCCTAATCTCCATCCAATCCATAATCACTGCCAAACCCTAACCATCATCTTCATCATCTCTCCAAGGATTAAGGTCATGGATCACTGTTCGAGCTCTTTTTCCGGTGATTTCATCCGGTTAACCATGAGCGGCTAATCTTCTCGGGTTTCACCCCGGTATAGGTTTTTGTAAGATTATAGGATTTTAACAATTGTTTTGAGATTTGATTTTGTGACAAGTTGCATTAAGCATTTGCAATTTTTGATAATTGTCGTGCATTTGAATTGAATTTGTGAATTGTCAAGTGATGATAAAATTTGACTTTGCAAAATAAGTTTGTGCACTTATGCCTTATCAATCGATAGGATTTATATGTTCTTGGTCAAGAAGTGCATTAACGTTGATGGCTCTTGGCACTAAGCCACTTGACACTAAATCCGTTAATCATTATATGCAATTGAATTGAATCTAAAACGTGTAGGAACCTAGGTCTTCAATTACCGAACCGGGTGTGACCCTTGTTCTAATTATTGTTTACAATCCAATTTGTGTTTTGAACAAGTTCCAAGTATTCAAAGTTAGTGTTAATTGCTAGTAATCAAGTTTAGACATTTTATAACTGAAAGTGTCGGTCCAATCTGACATCCAATTTTCCAAACAAACAAACAAATAAAATAGAAAAATAGCAAGCATCATAAATTATGACAAAACCCATAATCGACCAAGTCCATACAATCCACAAACTCTTCGTGGATCAACCCCTTGCTACTACTAGGTTTATAAATGTTATCTATGACCGGGACACGACATCCCGATCACTTATGTTAAGTGTTCCTTTATCTTAATTGAGATTAGGACAATGTTTGATGTTTTTATTTGTAGATGAACAATGTAACTGCTTTAGATTTGCATAGTGTAAAATTCACTTGTTTAGGTTAACAATTGGCAGGATGTGGATTCAAACGGTGGGATGATAAAGTCCCTTTTCCTGGGTGTGACAACGTAGTTCCCACATTGTTAAGCTTGATCGAAAAGAAAGATGAAATTGCAATAAAAAAAGCTAAGGAGGTGATGGTTTTGAAGATGCTATTGCTGTTTAGTTGGGTGTTATTTGTTTACTGTGTGTTTAAGTAGAGTTATCTAACAAACTGAGAGTCTTAGTAATGTGTAGTTGATCTATGTGACTATAATCTTGACATTGTAATTTGGTAATGAACGAATATATAATGGGATTTGCTTATTGTTATGAAATCTGTTTTGATGATTTTGATTATGTTGTATTTGACTGTTGTATTATGGTAGCCTGCGTGTGACCATAATCATGGTGAAGCTGTTGGAAACAAAGTTGTCGAAGATAATGAGTTTGCCGAGGTGTCGTCTGCGTTTAAAGAATGGTATGATAACTATGACAGTGTCATAGAAGTGTTGAAAGCAAAGAATGCAAATGCTAGAAAAGAAAAGGATGTTATTCCCAATGAAGACTATACGATGGAACCAGAGGACTATGAGCCAGAAGTATTGGAAATGGCATGGGACTATACGATTGAACCAGAGGATAATTGATACCATAATCCAAATGAATGGGAGCATTCGTCTAATTCCGAATTGTCAAATGATGATGCACATTGGAACTAATTTTGTAATCTGGTTGTAGGTTAATCACCTTGTAACGGTTAAATTGTTTGTATTGTTTGACTAGACTCGTTGTTGTATTTACTTTGACTTTGTAATGAATGAAACTAAATTTTAATGATCAACATGGTTTTTATTATGCATATGTTGTTCATGGATTTACTGGTTGTGCCAAACATTACACCATCTTTTTTTATTTTGACCGGTTTTATCAAAACCTTGGTTGCAACGGTAAAAAACAGTCCACACGGGAGCATTGCTTAAGGATGCAGAAACCTTTTCATGATTGACAATTTATAGTCAACCTATATTCATGCACAATCATTTGTAAAACCATACAGGTTGAAACATACACATTTATAACATAGTCAAAGCATCCAAAGTCAAACTACTTACATAGGCATACATAACAAGTCTTAAACCTAACAAATTATCTCCAAAGTAGCAAGCAAGTTAACATTCGTACATCCAACATAAAATTGTCTTAACAACCTCAAACCACATCATGAAACCATCTTTATTGCACTAATGAGTCTGAATTTCCCTGGTTACACCTTGTGTAGCCTTCTGTGACTAATAACCATTGTTCCACCTTTTCCCTTACAGCTTCTCATGTTGTGGTCGTGGTTACCATACTTGCTACATGTAGAGGTGGTGCCCTTTTGGGTTATTTTCTTTGCAACCCTTTCCAAAACTGTGAAATTATCATCGCCTTCACTAAAATCATCTATATCACATGTTATGTCTTCCTAGATAAGGTCTAGATCAATATTCAAATTTCTTGCGTCCTCAGTTGTGCCATTGACTTCTTCTGGGTCAATGACGAAAGCGAGACGTGTATGATTTTTGGATATATATATTTGAAGTACTTTTTCACTCGTTTATTCAAGCTTTATATATATAAAACACGATATAACACTATCTCTCTCTACAACACGTTAGGGCAAGTGCACCCATCGTTGGCGTAGTATAGTGATGGTAAGATACCGGGGTCGTCCAAGGACACAAGAGCTTCTAATACCGGTTTATCGTCAACGTCTAATCGACCCAAACTTTTGAGAAAAGGTTTTAATATATAAACTAAATAAGTAAAATAAAGCAATAAAAGAAACAAATAAACAAGATAGAATCACTTGGTTCCGACTTATCTTTTATGCATCGTTTGATGATTTCCGCACTTTGGGTTTTTTAAAAGATTATCTTGATTATAGTGGCATGTCCCTCTTTTGGAGGCAACGCTACCCTCGGCCATATTGGTCTGAGTCAGCAGGGATACAGTCCCGCAAGTCCGAAATATTGAAAGATAATTAAGTAAGTTATTAATAAAAAATGTGGCATGTCCCTCTTTTGGAGGCAACGCTACCCTCGGCCATATTGGTCTGAGTCAGCAGGGATACGGTCCCGCTAGGCCGGTTTAAAGTTTTAATAGTAGCTTATTTATAATGGATTCAAGTTGTTCTTACTTCCCCAATTTGATGCTATCTGCCTCAAGGGAAGTCCTAATAAGCTTGAATCAAGTCCTCGCAAGATCTATACACTGAACGAGGCAAGAACCTTACCCAAACCACCTTTCTAACCCCCTTCCAGGCAGTTAACGTGCTTTATATAGACCGTAAAGACACGAATGAGTGAATCAACAAAACATGAATGAATGATAGGATAAAACTCACTTTCAATAATAAAAACTAGTTATTAAAGTCATTAATACAAACCCAATTAAAAAGCTAACCAAAGGTTGGAAATCATCAGTTATACATAAAATATTTTGTCTTCACCAAGTGATGTAAGAGATTAGCCAAGCATGGCCATAGTTTGAAAAAGACTCTTACGATCAATCTTGGGTCCCGAGACTACTACGCGCTCTAAATTCTAATGATTGTGGTGGATGATGATGGTGGAGTGAAGGAATGTGTGGGAGAAATTGTTTGTCAAGGGATGAGTTAGAATGAGATCAAGTACCTCTATTTATAGCTGGAAACAGTGACTTCGCACGGAGCCGTGCCCACACTTCGCACGGAACCGTGCCCTGTGGGCACGGCCCCGTGTCTTCTTTCTTCTTTGCCTTCATTTAATGAGCTTGTCAAATTAGATGCCACACGGCCTCGTGCGTCAACGACACGGCCCTATGGCCATTGTACTTGTTGTACTATCCAAGATTCGCAAATCTGGAAGTTGACCACAGCCCGTGTCCATCCAAAACAGCCCCATGTCTCTTGTCTGCTTCTGTTTGTCTTTTCTTCTCTGGAATCTTGAAGGGGCATGACCCCATGCCGACTAGGCACGGCCCCGTGCTGGACTTCTGATTCGTTGTTTTTGGCTTTGGGGTGAAGCTCGGAGGGTTGGTATAATGTATCATTTTTCCTTCTTCTATACTTATGTTGGTTTTTGTCGTTTATTTGCTCATTTTGTACATTTAAGCTCTTTTAATCCTGAAAATCAAAAGTATACAAAGAAACGCACTTTTCCAACATTAGTCCTAAAAAGGGCTGATTTTATACCGTTTTGTATACAATTTATATGTTGCATTTGGCGCATATCAGTCAATGTCAACACATGCACTAAATTCTTCCATATCTACTTCAAAGTTTAACATTATGTTATCTGGATCCTCTTCAGCAACATAGTTAACATCCTCTCATCAGTGTTAGTCTCATCCACTACTTCAGTATGCTCTGATTCCCCTTGAAATGGATTGCTTAAAGAGGAAAAACACTGACTTTCTATAAAGCTTTCATTTTCAACAGTCACCATGCTAGATGGGGAAACTGTATTACAAGGAGTTGCTTCAATTGGAACATGATTCTGTGATGTCTCAACATCGTCTAACGAATGCATCATTGCATTGGAATGACCAATTTCAACATATAGGTCAATAAGCTTATACTCTTTACTAGCTTAATCACACAAATGGGCTAAATCAACATCGACACTCAACTGCCTAAGTCCAAAATCCAAACAAACATGAGGATTCTTTGTAAAAATGTAAAATAATAGAACACATCATCTACTGAGTATGCAATGTCTTTCATGATTTGGTTCAAGACATCAAAATTCTATCCTTCAGTATTAACATTATCAACAAAGGTTATCTTACCATTTAGGTACTCCCTTCCTAAATAATATGAAAACTCACCTCCATGCAAAATCTTAAATGTACAAAATTTTGATTGATCGGCTATTAAACATTAATATAGAACTGATTAGTGATTTTGAACGACAAATTGCATCAATAAATATGTTTTATACAACACAAACCTTACGGTATGAATTATCAGGATCACAGTGATCATCTTCAGCACCATTCGCCAATACATATCCGCCATTACTTTTATCGATCAACTGTTGCATGAAGAACGAGTGAAATTAAGGGTTTCTCCAGGGTCTGGAGTTACGAATGAGAAAGGAAATGGAGGTCACAACAAGAAATTTAACATAATGGGATTTTTATGGCAAAATTACTAATTTATCCTTCCCACAAATGGTCAAACTAACATAAGTTAGACTGGGTGACGCAATGTGTAGCACTTCTATAAGACAGGGGACTCAACAAGCAAAATTTTCAAATTGGGGACGTAACATAACACCAGGCTCTTTCTTCAGGGACGAAAATTGCAGTTTACTCTACTTTTATCATTATCTTTTATCTCTCTTACACCTATAACCACTTTCAAAAATATTATAAAGGGTGGACAGTGATCCTCCAAATTTACTAATGAAAAGTAACATTTTTTCTCCTTCTCTGCTTACAACCACCCTAATACGCTCAAATTTGAAGGTTCGATTGTGAATGCTCTCATCTGAAATAATAGAAAAAAACGGTCTACATAGGAACGGACGTTAAGGTTCACAATAATGCACGTAAACTACGAATTTATTCATGTTTAAGCAAGCTTTAATAGATGTAAGAAGTCGGTGGTTTATTGGCCCCGTCGATACTAGTGGATTCTTGAGGTACAAGAAGAAGATGGACGCCACTTATTGCTCAAACTACAAGGGGAAATGCTAGTTGTATATCTTATATTAGTTTTAAGAAAAATCAATATTTAGGATCACAAATAAATTGTCATTTCATCTGAATGGTTGCATTTCGGCTATGTGAGAAATACCTAGAGGGTTGAATATATTATTTTTAAATTTAGTGACTATTTTTTGTTTTAATATAAAAAATACTACTTTATAAAACATATCATGTGTAGAACTTGTAAGTTGAAACATTAAGTAAACATTTTAGTGGAAGATAAATTAAAACACGAAACATAAAGATTTATATTTGTTCGAGTGTATGTTCTAACCCAACTTACATTTACTCATTAGTATTTCACTAATAACTTCTCTCTAAAAATATAGCGATCAATTTTATAGTTTCCCAATGTTACGGTAGTGACATTTTCACTTCTCATTAATTAAGACTAGCTTTGTTGTCATCACACGTGTGGCAAAAAAGAGAAAATGATAATGTAAAATAAACGTTATTTAAAAATGAAACATGTTTTTTTAGAAAATCAAACCGTCAGAATTGGTTCAGTTTATCATCGTACCGTAAATTGATACCAACTGAATACTCTATTTTGAATAGAACTTCATTTTCAACAAAGCTTATACCGGAATATCGCGAGAAAAAAATTAAGTAACGTAAGCTATTAAAGAAATATTAATTGATAAAGAAAATATTATTTAATAATTGACAAAAAATATATAAGAAAAAACATAAAATAAATGATAAGAAAATACAGGATTAAAAAAGAAAAAAATGAAAAATGTTAAAAGGTAAAAATAATAATAAAGTATAATATTTTAATATAAAATATTAGAAAAACTATATATTATCAAAATAAATTTAAAATTAGTATTCATGTTCCTTCATTAAAATAAAATAAAATAGAGATCACTTTTGTTCTTATCAATCTTCATTCTTACCTCTCACTAGTAAAGAGATAGTGACCACCACTATATCTTCCACGTGATCACTTTTGTTCTTTTTACTAATAGTCACTCTTACCTCTCACTAGTAAAGAAGTAGTGATCACCACTGTATCTTCCACCACAACAAGGATTGCAAACAGCTTTGTAAAATTTTCATGATCTTGATAGAAATCGCCTCACTCAAATAAAATTAAGTAATGAAATATAGATATTACTATGAACCTTCAATCACATTTTCTCTTGCTGTGTGTGTACAAAGATTAGTGATGAGATCACTAGGAATATGGCTTAAAAGTTAAGTTTTGAGTTTGCAAGAGAGTGATTTCATGTGGGAAAAATGATTGGTTAAATAGAGTGAAAATGTATTTACAAAATATAACGAAGATACATTGATACGTTTACAGTTTGAACCTAGATCTTCCTGATAGTATTTGTCTTTATTCACATTTTAATAGGAACATATTTGTTTCGACATGACCATTGTCACCGCCACCACCACCACTTACTAGTCGTCGCACAACCACCACCACATCAACCCATCAACCCCACAAATCGTCATAAAAACATATATAGTTGATGAATCCATCTTTTTACTCTTATTTTTTTTTTTCTAAAAAGAAATGTTTTTAACCGAGACCATATTTGTCATTGCTCGTTTTATTCAAAATATATTCTAACCTGAACTCATTATAATCGGTTATCTAACACGTCCAGTTTTCCAACTTAGTATCATCATCTCCCTTCTTGTTCACATTGCATTCTTCCTTACACTTCTTTTTTACTTTTATTACCTTTATTCATATTGTCCAAGACTACTTTTAGCAACGCTACAAAATAATAAATTTTTAGAGTCGGAGGATTTCAGTAGGTTCGTGGCTTTTCTACCTCGTGGGATAGAGAATGTTTGCCCTTATGTCGCCCTTCTCAGACCCTGTTACGAGTGAAATCTTACTAAGATTGTTTATATGTTTGCTTGCTTATTATGAAATCGATAATTTTTATAGATATGCTTAGGCTTCTTTTGGGTATCAAACATGACTGTTCTGAGTGGGAATTTACTAAGATTAATTGTATGTGTGTTTGCTTTTTATAAAATCAATAATAATTTTTCTAGATATTTTTAGGCTTCTTTTGGGTATCAAACATGCATGTTTTGAGTGGAATCTTACTAAAGATCGTTTGTATGTTGTACTTATTATAAAACCAATAATTTTCTAGATATGTTTAGGCTTCGTATGAGTATCAAACATGCTAATCAAAGTTTGATTTGTATATAAATTTGTATTCAAACACACTGACACTAGGGCGCGGGCGGCACAAGGTGATCCGGTGGGTGTCACTCGACACCCATAAATTTCTTTTGTAAAATTGAAACTAGAGCAACACCCATGGAGATAGAAAGAAAATGGAATGTGTGGTTAACCCTTTTTCCCGTTAGGTAAGAGACGCGGGTTCAAATCTAGCTAGGGCATGCATTTTTTTGTGTAAAATCCCGACTAGCATCCGATTAGTCGCCTATTAATCGCTAGTCGAAGGTTCACTGAATGATTTCCTCTAATCGGCCAATTAATCACTAGACAGTCAACGATGACCCTACGCAGTCCTAATCGGTAAAAAGTCAGCAATTCCAGAGAAATTCTGGCAATTTTTCGGTCAAATCTTGTAAATTTCGGAGATTAATCTTGTTTATTTAAAAAATGAGCCGATGAGGGGTTAAAATTTGTCTTGCTAAAAACTATACATAAAAATGTCTACGTGTGTGTGTATATACATATATATATATATATATATATATATATATATATGTATATGGGTGAGGTTCATATGAGAAGAAAATTTAATTGAAAAGAAAAAGAACAAAGGATACAATTGTAAAACATTATATAACTTTTCTCTCATCTCATTTATTATTATGTTTTACCAATTACTCATGAAGACTATCATCCTCGACAATAATTTTTTTTGCCTACACATATCAAAAGTTATCCTACACATTTCGAAATTTATCCTATACAACTTGCAATGAATTTTTATTTTTGAGAAAATATATATTTTAAAATTAAGTTACAAATTTAATATAGTTGGTTATCAAAGAGAAAGACTACAAATTAATGATATATGTAAGTTTACCAATATACACTTATAATAACATTAAATACAAATATTAATTGAAATTAAATAAAACATTTCTATCGGTTGAAATTTCTTCTTTCTTCTTCTTACAAATAATTTTTTCTCATTTGAACTCTCCACTATATATATATATATATATATAGGGTGATGTTATTGTAAAAAAAAGTGTTTTTTGTGAGAAGAGTAAGAAATAATCTAAAGTATTAGATATTTAATCTAATGGGTGAGATATTGATGGCAATCTTGTAAATAGTGTTGGATATTAAAATAATTAATTTTCTAGATTAAGGGTATAAAGGTAAATTTAACATTTTAAATTAAAAAACTAACATTAATGCAAATGCAAGTTCCCCTTTCTTTTTTAAACGTCAATAACTTTTTATACGTAACTCTTTTTTCAAAAAAAATTACACCATAACAACGAGTGTTTTTTATCTTTAATATGAGTACCATTTTGATATACTTATGTAAAGAAAAAAATTACGTCTCGATTGGATGTTTTAGGCCATGGTGTTTTTTCTATGTTTATACAATGGTGTTTTAATTGTATTGTGATTCAAGGCGTTGTAATTTACAGTAAGGCAAACTTGATTAAATTCAGTTTACAGATGTTCAAAATTTAGGACAATAGAGAACTACAAAAAAACACTATACAAATCATATACTATGAAAAACACTATATATATAAAAAACACCATACTCCTTTAAAATAAAACACCACAAAGATAATATGAACAGAACCCAACACTATATATGAAACAATAATATTCCTTTAAATAAACACCATTTGGAAATAAACACCATATGCAAAAAAACCACTCCCTACTACCAATGCACAAATTAAACACCATATATATATAAAACACCATACTCCTTTATATAAAACACCACAATGATAATATGAACAGAAACCAACACTATATATGAAACAATAATATGAACACAACATGTAAATTACAATTATACCCTTAAACCATTAAAAAGACACTATAACACACCCTATTGAATTCACCATTCACCAAAACCCTCTTAAAAATACACCGTAACAACCATGTGAAAGACACCCCTAAAACTCCCCTAACTCATAGCACCATACGATAAAAACACCATATATATAAAAAAACACCATTCACTCTCATATATAAGAATAAAACACCACAATGATAATATGAACACAACATGTGCAACAAACACACTCCCAACCACCAATGTATGAATTAAACACCATATAAGACTGCTACTATCATTATCAACGATAACAGAAAATAACACCATATTTTTTTAAAACAACAAAATACGCAAAAAATGGTCTGTACAATAAAACCACCATTTAGAAAATAAACACCTGGTGCAAATAACAACTCACAGAAACCAAATGTACAAATAAAACACCATATACTTATACTACTATCATTATCAAACATAACATAACAGCACCATACTTTCTTTAACCCTCAATCCCGACATACGCAACATGAATGTTTGAAACAAAAAATTTGAACAATATAGATCATTAAGAAAAAAATAGTATTCGTTACCAATTAACAAAAAAAAGTAGACATTGATCGAACAAAGAAACAAAAGCCACCCTAAATTTCATACATGGTTCATCGTTATCCGTCGATCGAGATATTAATGTATATGGTGTCGAAGATGATCAGTAAATCTCATAACCGTGAATGAAAAAAATGCTCAAGATGCTATAAATAAATTTTTGTTATGATATCGTGTCGAAGATGATCATTAAATCCAAAAACAAATTAAAATTGGAATTCCCTAAAATAACTACCAAAAATCGGTTGCAAATATTCATTCCATAATTAGATTTCATTGGTTAAATTACAATTATACCCTTAAACTACCAAAATAAAAAGAGACATGTGTCAACACCAAAATCTTTCTTATCCTTCTCACACTTTTATATTTTTTTACAGGAACCTCTACCTATATATGTATATATATATATATATATATATATATATATATATATATATATATAGGGGAGGGTTATCTTGAGAACGCTAAATATTGTGAGAACCGTGAGAACGAATGAGAAAACTAATCAAAACCATTTTTTTAATACAATCATCATTTTAATTAACATTAAAAAAAGAAATTACAACATCAAATAATTCATTTCTCCTCTTAAAATCACTCTTATTAGATTTTTTACACATGTGTAAATATAACAAATTTACACATGTGTAAATGGCAAACTTAAAAATGTGTAAATTTTCTTTATTTCCGAATTCACGTAAATTTAAATGTGTAAATTAAATTTCTAGAATTGTATCCGAATAATAATGACAAGCGTAAAAAGAAATTTTGAGTTTCACTTGTTTTTGACCAAGTTCTAGTGGTTTTTTTATTCGTTCTTACGGTTATCACGATATTTAGCGTTCTCATTTAAGCTCTCCCCTATATATATATAAAACTGAAGATTACATATAAAAATCTCAATACAATTAATCCTGATTAATCGTTAGTTTGTAAGACTAACGACCAAAAATTTTACAACACGGCTCATAACGCGTTATTGTTTGTATGAATAAGTAAATAAGCATATTATGTTGAGTAAGATAATATATAAAAAAATATGATCATCACTTATCATATTTATTGTACTTTTAATGAGCTTAAAACATGGCCACGTTGGGTACGTTTAAGTGGGTGAAATGAGGGGTGCAACTACTCATTAACATATATTTCGTGACATAAGTTATTCATATTTTTATGTAATTTAAGATTAAGGGTGGAGATATAAGATTTAGTAAACAAAATTATCTCTCCTTCATAGTTTGCTCATTACCATCAGAAATTATAATATTTATCTGTAAATGAATAAACGAACACGAATAAAGCCTTTAACGTTCATTTGTTAAACCAGACAAATAGAAAATACAAACTTGTTTGTATTTTCTTTATTTATAAAACAAAGTTTATTTCTGTTTGTTCTCTTTGTTAATAACTAAAAGAATGGCATGATTGCTTGGCAACTATCGACATAGAAGTTTTCTTACTCATGTCTAACAAGAATCATTGTTGAATAAAAGTATTTTGTTAACTTTATATATACCATTTTTTTAATTTTTCTTGTAATCACTCCTGTCTAACAAGAATCCTTGCAGGATAAAAGTATTTTGTTAACTTTATATGTACCATTTTTATAATTTTTCTTGTAAGCATATAAATTCAGAACTTGTAAATTATTATTAAAAAAATATACCCATTTACGAGATATATTATATAGCATACGATAGAAAAAAAAAAACCCGATTAATAAACAAACACACGGAACAGTCTGTTAAATGGCAGATGTTTCCAACTCATTCTAAGTTGGGCACACTATATATAACCATCATAAACCGCCAATATCAAACACAACACACCCTAAACCCTTCACTTTCATAACCTCTTCTAAAACAGACATGGTTGCAGAAGAAGCCAACAAGGTGGAGGTTCAACCCGAGTGTCCGGCGGAGCTGCTGCCACCACCGACCGCGGTGGACGACAACAAAGCTCCTCCTGTACCTGAACAAAAGCCCACCGATGAAGCCACCGTTGTGTTATTCGATCTAGACATTATCATAAACTATCAACCATAGTTGTCAATAGCGAGCGTAGCGATCACTATAGCACGCTACTGTGTAGGTCTAGACTCGCTATTAGGGTTGTAGCGATATAGCGACAGTTTATTTTTATTTTTTTATTTATTTAATATAAATAGAAATTTAATATAGCTATAAGATAATTGGATTTTAGGTTTATTAAATATACATGTAAAATAGCGTATATACAAGGGTATTTTGATATAACATACATATAAATTTAAAAAAAAAATTATGTTGTATCGCTATTTATAAAATAGCCACCCACTATTTATCGCTATTCGCTATGTAGCATATAGTACCTTATCAGGTCATCGTCGTCTGTTGTTATTCGCCATTAACAACTATGCTATCAACTATGCCTTCTAACCGTTTGATTTATATGTCAGAATTGGAAAAGCCAAGTGAGGAGAAACCTGCAGAGGGCTCTAGAGGTAGTGTACTACTGTTGTATGATTGACAAATCATAATTCAAGCATCCAAACATGTTTTAAGTTTGATTATGATTATGATCTAAGATCGATTGATTGATCGGTTAGATAAAGTTCTTGCGCGCGTAGCAACGGAGAAGAAAGATGCACTCATCAAAGCATGGGAAGAAAGTGAGATATCAAAAATCGTAAACCGAGCCCAGAAGAAGCTAGCTGCCATTACAGCATGGGAAGAAAGTGAGATATCAAAAATCGAAAACCGAGCCCAGAAGAAGCTAAGCAGAGCTAGAAGCTGAATTGAAAAAGATTGAGGTCATAAACTCATAATCACACATTTGTTTATAATTTTCAAACATTTTGATTTGCGGAATTTACTCGTTTAGTTACTGAATTTCAAACATACAAACACAGGAGAAACTGGAAAAGAAGAAGGCTAAATACATTGAGAAAATGAAGAACAAAATGGCTCTCTTACACAAAGCAGCAGAAGAAAAGAGAGCAATCACCGAAGCTAAACGCGGAGAAGGTTTTTTGCAAGCAGAGGAATTAGCCGCCAAGTGTCGGGCTACTGGATCGTCTCCGAAGAAACTAACACGATGGTTTTCGAGCTAAATGTTTCATCATATAATTGTATGTTTTCTGAAAGGTTCCATTCATGTTTTCATCATTATGTGTGCTTTTGTGTGTAGAACTGTAGATGAACCTGTTTGTAACAAAAGTTTGAAAGTGACATTTATATCATCAAGTTTTCGACTACTGTTCTTCGTTCCTAATTTAGACATAAAACCCCATGGTCCTAACAAGTCTTTAACCTGGATTTTTAAGAAGGTGAGGGCATTATAGTAATTCACCTGTCAAGTAGAGGCTTTATTATCATCAGGATCACCTTGTAGATATTGTAGATATTCTCCATCATTCGGAAAATCAAGCAGCAGGTCCAATGTTATATCCGACGATTTATCCGCTTTATACGAGTTTGGCGAATATGAACCACTGTTTGTTGCGTCTTCAGCTTCAATCTTGCAGATTTCATCAACAGATGCGCCACTCGAGCTGGCGTTGAAAGCGAGTCCCACCACATAATCAGGCTCGACTTTTATCGCGTGTGCTTTTTGAAATGTATCACCAGCTTCAGAATTCCATGCACGAAGAAAGAAGTCGCAATCAGGTAGTCCAGGTGGCGAGCTGTGAAGGATTGGGTCCATCGACAGCCTGGCATCAGCCTCCACACTGGTGCCCTTGTGTTCTGCAGTTGACAGCAGATTGGGTTTTATATCCGCTGACGTGGACACTGAGCTGGCTTGTAGGGTCGCCGTGTCTTTGTCGGGATACGTTTTCTTAAATGAGAGTTCCAGTAGTTTTTTATCTCATTATCTGTTCTTCCTGGCAAACGTGATGCTATGGATGCCCATCTGCATAATTCAGTTTCAGTATGATACTTTGATCAACAAAAGATATTAATATTAAATTAAAAGAGTTGACGAAGTCTTATTACTTGTTACCGAGCAAGGCGTGCAACTCGAAGATTTTCTGTTCTTCATCATAACTGAAGGCGCCGCGTTTGATATCAGGCCGAAGATAGTTTGTCCACCTAAGCCGACAACTTTTTCCACATCGACGAAGACCTATCAGATAAAGAAACTACCATTTTACCCTTCATCTCCAAACTAGTCCCCAAGGCTAAAACTCACCAATTATATGGTATAAAAGAACATGAATGCGGCTAGGGGTATACTTCAGGTTTTTCTTTCGGGTTTTAGGTTTTTGGCTGGGAAAAAACGACCGCATCATTTAAAGTTCGGGTTCGATTTAGTTTGGGCTGGGTTGTTCAGTTGCTAGGTTTAGATGTAAAATGAAAATAAATGTCTTTTTGTACATAATATCATCAAAATTCATATTGCTGATAAAAAATCGTCAAAATTCAAACATCATTCGACCATATGATAATATGTTCAAAAGTCTCGCAGCTTAATGTTCCATACAGTAGATACTCCAAACAAAAACACATCTTTAAAAAAAGAAAAGACAACGAATGTTCGGACTTTTTTCTGGGTTTTGGGTTTCGTTTTTTGCAGGGAAAACATGACCCAGTAACCACCCATAGAAGGTTCGGGTATTCTCTAATTTGGATTTTGGTGGCTTTGAATTCGGGTATAACATGATATGGTATAACATACCAGGACAGCTATAATGGGCCGAAACGACGGCTCTTTGTGGTCCAAGGGATTCTCTGCATCGGGACCAATTTGGTATTAATTATGACGTGGTACAAACAGACTTTGCTGTCTAATTCTAAATGCTTTTGGGATTTTATTAAACTTCTACTTTGATGCTTAGTGATTACAGGCATATCATTAATCGCTCCATGATGCATCAATAAAGATAGTACTCTCATTATAACTTTTTTTGGCAAAACAAACTACGGAATGTTGAAAGTATAGTGAACGATGCTGATTTATGATTTTTCTTCTTCTATATAGCCTAAAGAAATGTTTATGCACATGTATATGTATGTATATGTATATACACACACAACATACATTCGAATGTATGGATGAAGTTACCACAAACACCATTCGTGTTGTGCAACATCAACCAACCAATATTGGCCGCTTTGTCCACAAGGAGCCCGCGGATTAGTTTTTGATTGTCCGTGTGGAAATTTCCCAGAAGGTCACTCATCCTGCTACTACTCCCACATGAGCATGTTTAACTGTGAAGTTTTACTCTCACCCGAGTCATGCCCCAGTATCTCTCTAGTGGATAAAACATAATAGAACAAGTGGGATTTGCCACTCCCGCCTGAGCCATAGTTGTTAATAGTGAATAGCGGACGATAGCGACAAGCTACCTGGACGCTATGTAGCATTAGCAATGAAGCAGCAGACGCAATTTATGTTTAGCAAGACACTATAAGAACATTTTTGAAATATTATATGTATATTATATCCAAATACGTTTTTTTTATATGTATATTTAACAAAACACCTAAATCCTGCTATTTTATACGTATATTATATCGCCATTTATTTAAAACAAAAAAAACATAAAATCCAGCGATTTCCCGGTATGATCGCTATTAACAACTATGGCCTGAGCACGTTTTACTGTGGCGTTTTACTCTCATCCACAGTCATGGTCCGATATCTCTCCAGTGGACAAAACACAACATATTGAATGGGATTTTCCTATGGTGTCGCAACTTACAACTCCAAAAATATTACATTGCCATAAGCATACCAAGTTAAGTTGATAATTTCACCACCGATAGATTGGGGATTCAAGGCAGGATGCAATGAACCACAAACACCATTAGTGTTATGTAACATCCATCAACTAACATTCTCATTTTTTGCCCACAAGTATATTACTTTTTGGTCACCCATCCCGTTACTATTCCCACCAAGCACGCTTAACCAACAAGAGAACAAGAACAAACCTGCAAGTTTAGGAAACGAACGCCACGTGCCATGACCGTTCTTCGTAATATAATCAACAAGCATCTTATCTTCCTCTGGAGTCCAGGCACCTTTCTTCACCTCACCTTTATCGCAGCACGGTAATCGCCCCATCTTCTCCCCTTTCCTCCCCCTCTTTCTCATCCAACACACACAAAACTTCTTCAAAAAACGTGTGCGCCTATTTTAGAGAGAGAAACAGTCAAACAACATATGCAGCACTCTATAACAACACTAGGTCAGTAATGTAACCCAATTAGCACCGACTTTCCAAGCATTAACTCCATCAACTTCTTTACTCTGCACAATTTTCCACCACAATTCATTAAAAACGCCTCAAATAATTACGCAATTTCAAATTTTCAACAGTTATTAAAACCTAAAAAACGTCTTCATCACACATCAATAAACACAAAAAAAAGTCGTTCGAAACAATTACACATTTACACAATCATCGCTGCAATAATTGCACTATTAAACGCGTTAATTACCAAACGCTAGCTGTAAACATTCAGTTAAAGTTTAAAAAAAAAGTTTATTTCTCAAATTCTCAATTTCTCATGCGAACATGAGGAAATTGTGAGCATGAATGCAACAAAAATGTGTAAAAACAGAGGAATTTGAAGAAGGTGATGAGTGATAACCTGTAGAATGAACAGATTTAACGGAGTGTTTGAGTTGATGAGGATGAAGAAGTGAAATTAGGGTTTTGTGTGATGATGTTGATGAGACAAGTGTTGTGTGTGTTAAAATGTTCATATGTCTGTGTGTGTGTGAGTATGTAAATGCGTGAGGTGATGGAGAAACATGACAAAAAGAGTGTGACCTTTTAATACTCTTTTTCTCTCTGCTGGTGGGTTTTTTTTTATAATCTCACTGCTTGCATTTCCCGTGCACCTGAACCACGTGTTATGCTTGTTTTTTTTTTGTTTTTTTTAGAGTTAAATGCTTGGTTGGTTCCTGTGGTTTGCAAATCTTGCAGACTTTGTCCCAGTGGTTCACTAATTACACACTTGGTCCCAGTAGTTCAAATTTTGCACTCGGGTGGTCCTTACCACTAACATTTGTTAGATTTCTCAGTTAAGTATATGCAAAATTACTATATTACCCTCCTTCACAAACCTGCAACCTCCACATCCACCTTAAACCCACCACCACCTCCACCGTCAACTGACCACCACCACTGCAACAATCACCGGAAAGGTTAGAAGAAGGAGGTACACCGAAACCGAAGGGGTGTTGAGGCGGTATTCTTGGCGGCTTCAGTCGTCTTCTCCGGCGCTCCGGCAAGTTGCAGGTTTTTCGGCGGCGTTTGTTTCCATCGCTGATTTCTTATTTGATAGCGATGGAAACAAACGCCGCCGAAAAACCTGGAACTTGCCGTTTGGAAGTTGATTTGAACGGGATTTCTTAGGTTTCAGTTTCTTGATGCAACCTAACACACAGGCATAACCTTATGTACTTGCTATCAATCTAGCACCTGTTATGTGAGAACTCATACAAACCTATCAAAACTAAAAAACTATACCATAAATTCAACAAAGATATTGGCAAACAACAACAATGGAGAAAATCTGCAAGTATGTACAATCATAATACCACCAGAAGCAACACATTATACAACTATAAGATAACCAGTTATTATACTAATAATATTAGTATTTTAGATACTGTATTAACATATATAATCAAATATCAAATAGATATTCAATCAAAAATCATAAAATCAGTCAAGAAATTCAAACTCATCTTCCTTAAGATGCGCGAAGAACTTCACCGGAGCATCACCGCGGCCTTCAAGCTTCTCAAAGAACTCAATCTTATACGGAAAATTAGCAGAAATATGTTTACCTTTCCAAACGGCTACGTATTCCTTCAGTTTACCTTCCATCCCGTTCAAATCAACTTCCGGTACTTTCGGCACATGAAGGCAAGTTGATTTCTTATTTCCGGTGAAGCCGCTGATTTCTTGTTTCCATCGCTGATTTCTTATTTTTCAGCGATGGAAACAAACGCCGCCGAAAAACCTGCAACTTGCCGGAGCGCCGGAGAAGACGACTGAAGCCGCCGAGAATACCGCCTCAACACCCCTTCGGTTTCGGTGTACCTCCTTCTTCTAACCTTTCCGGTGATTGTTGCAGTGGTGGTGGTCAGTTGACGGTGGAGGTGGTGGTGGGTTTAAGGTGGATGTGGAGGTTGCAGTTTTGTGAAAAAGGGTAATATAGTAATTTTGCATATACTTAACTGAGAAATCTAACAAAGGTTAGTGGTAAGGACCACCCGAGTGCAAAATTTGAAACTACTGGGACCAAGTGTGTAATTAGTGAACCACTGGGACCAAGTCTGCAAGATTTGCAAACCACAGGGACCAACCAAGCATTTAACTCTTTTTTTTATTTTTTTAGCGACAAATAATCTCACGCGTAAACCCATCTTACTCGGGGCTATGTTCAAGGTTAACTCCTCGACCGCCATGAGACCGTGTCCCCATGATGCGCGAAAACCAGATGGAATCCTTAAACCCTCGTCTTCTGTCAGGTTCGAACCTAAGATTAAAAACCCGATTCGTCACTTCATCCAAATATCTATCAAAAATGACTCAAGCGATAAACAAAAACATACCAATTAAGCACTGGACTAAATTATGAGAATTTATTTATTTTTTAATAATACCTGAACCACGTGTTATGTTTGTTTTTTATTTTTGTTTTTGTTTATATTTTTATGATTGCAAATGATATTAGTGGACTTTTTGGGTTTTATTTATTAATTAAACAATTAGGTTATAAGTATCTAATTATTGTGTCTATGATTGTAAACGAACTGAATGTATAGCGAATACTTCGTGAATATGGTAGGAAGTTCATTTATGTTCGTTGGTTTAATAAATGAACTGACACGAACAGGAGATTTCGTTCATTAAGTTAAATGAACGAACATGAACAGAGATTGTGTTTGTTCGTTTATGTACATGAACGTTCGTTTATATGTACAAACAGTGGCGGATCTAGAAATTCTTATATGGGCAAAGTTTCAAAGAAAAAGGGTAACGAAATTGAAAAACATCAATTTTTTTCAAAATTTACACTATAACATGAGTATCAAGGGGCAATGGGAGTTGTCCTTTCTAACAAGATAGATTTGCCCCTGTGTACAAATGATATTAGTGGACTTTTTAGGTTTTTTTATTGATTTAAATTAGCGAATACGTATCTAATTATCCGAAGACGGTTGACTTAAAGATGACATATTTAACTTGTTAGTCTAAAAAAGTTGAAAAGTTGGTAATCATAAACAAATGACATATTAAAAACATGAAACATATATTTATTTTATAGGTTTTGATTTTAATTGGTCGATTGATTTGAAAAATATTGTTTTGTTAATCGTGTGAGATGTGCTATCTTGAAACATAAATAGATTAGATTAGACACGCATTTATCTTAATGTTTGAAATTATCTAAGTATGTTTAGTAGTTATGTATTTTCCATTTTGTTGAATGAGTAATTACAAAGTTATTTAATTTCTATGTTTAATATTTTCATAATGAAATAAGTAGGGATGGTTTTCTCTCTCTTCTTAATTAAATATTATTATTTTAAGTTAAAATTATTGAAAACAAAATTAATTTAAGTTATGCTTTACTCTAAGAAAATTATATAACTATTATATATAGTGATAAAAGATCAAATATAAATATAGTTATCGTACGAAGCGTACGAATGGCATGGAAAAGTAAAAAAGGGTGGTGATATTTTCGTAATTATTTTATTAATAAATTAATTATCTTGATAAACTAGTGGAGTAATTAGGATACACTTGTAGAGTAATTTTGAATTTTATGTGTCTGATGAACTTGTAGAGTAAATGTGTCTATTGTATTTTTTATTAACTGGTAATTTTATATTGTATGTTGTTTGATAAACTTGTAGAGAAATTGTGTATGTTATGTTATTTTAATACACTAGTAAACTAATTATCATACACTTGTAGAGTAATACTAAATGATTAGTTGTTTGGTGCAATTATAAAGTAATTTTGAATGATATTTTGTAATAGCTGCCATCATCAGGAATAAAGCAATAAAGTATTTTGAAATTTATCAAAGTTGTTGACTTTCTTTGTAAAAGCAAATCAAACGATGTAATAATGTATCAAAAGAGATACTAACTCGCAGGTTTGGTGTTGTTGCGATAGCAAATTGAGGGTGTTTAATTGAGATTGAACAATATCTCTAATTCCATTAAAAGTTACCTCAATTATTATATATTATTATATATTGAATATCAAAAGCTTTTGATTTTGATGGGGGTTACATGTTTAGTATATTTGCAAGTATAATTTGTTTTTTTTTTCGGATTATAAAGGATAAATGGTCACTTGGCATGGATTCATCAGTTTTTTTTTTAACAAATTACAGTTAGACAAATAATGAGGATCAAAATCGTAGTCTATTAAAAAAAGTAAATATTTAAAACCGCAATATTAGTGAGGATCAAAATCGTAGTTCATTAAAAAAATGAGTATATATTTAAAACCGCAATATTAATATTGGGGATGGATCATGAAAAAACTAGTTTAAACGAGAAAAACAAAAAAAAAACTAACTAAAAAAGCCTAAAAAACATATTTTTTTTTAATTTTTTTATAAAATTTCGCTATATTTTATATGTAAAAAAATTCGAAAAAGCCTAACCACCTAACCCACCCCCACCGACACCCACCAAAAACCTAAACCCCCCATTCCCCCCCCCCCCCCCCCCCCCCCAAAAAAAAAAAAAAAACCTAAATCCACCCTCTCATCAAAAGCCTAAACCCCCCACAAAAAACATAAAACTAAACCCTAAACATAAACCTAAAAAATCTAAACCCCAACCCACACCCTTCAAAAACCGAAACCCCCCCCCCCCCCCCCCCCCCAAAAAAAAAAAAGAAACACCTAAACCCCCATCTCGTTATAACAATACAAAAATAAAACACAAGATATAAAGTCATCATATTCCCAAAAGGATACCAAAATGTATTTTACATTTATCGAAAACCATAAAAGTGAATATCTTAGTCGCTCCGAATCAACGTGGTACCGATATTGCTAGCACGGTATCAGTTCAGTCTATCACAAACCGATAGTCGCCATTCTTACCATATAGAAAAGATACTCTATATCACTACTGAAGTTGTTCAGATGGTATCGACTCAGGACGTCACGATAAAAAAACAAAAAAAATTATTATATTTGACATGTTCAATTTTATTTAAAACTTTTTGATAAAAACAAGCACCTGGTAATAAATTTAAGAAGCATTACACTATATTAAAATAATGAAAAAGGTAAACGGTATCAATTTATATATAAAAAATATATACGTGACGCTATTTTGATAACATGTACATTGATGCTACGATTACGTATATGTTATCTCTCATAGCTCATTTTATAGAAAAAAAAAGTTTATATCGAGACGTAGAAAATAAAAGTCAACTTGCAACACTATATTAAAAAATTAAAGTATCATCTTAAAATGAAAAGAAAAAATATGTTTTTTAAATTAGTTATAATATAATAAGTTTAAAACTAAAAGTAAAAAAAAAACTTCAAAGATTTAATAAAAAAATGGTTACTGTAGAAGCTTCTTTACCTTGAGATAGTATATAATATAATTGCATGTTATTTTTGACATTTTTTTACTTTATTGCCCATAAGATCAATATTATACTTTTTATGTTCGTGGCATAATTAGATTTTGCCTCGCTTGTGTTGCGAGGTACTAAACCAAATATTTCTCTCTTAAATATGTATGTCTGCGTCTCAGTTATTTATAAACATTAAGTATAACACGATCTCAAAAAAATTATATTAAGTCAACCAATAAAAATAAAACATTATCATACTTTTGCTTAAAAAAACAAAAACGATGGAAAAAATATAACTTTAAACCGGAAGAAATTGTAATTTTTCACGAATAAAAATTTACACCGAGTCAACCAATTAAAAAAACACTACCACGATTTTGTAAAAAAAAACTAAAATGATGGCATGACTGTAATTTTACATTGGGGGCAAAATCGTAATTTGGCTGGGAGGGAAAAAACAAAACTAATGGCAAAACTATAAATTTAAGCGGGGTAAAATCGTAACTTTGAACCGAGAGTAAAATTGTAATTTTTAGCTGGGGCAAAAGCATAATTTTATTTTTAACTGAGGGCAGAAGCATAATTTTAAACTGATAGCAAAATCGTAATTTTAAAGTAAGAAAAAATCATAAATTGATTGGACTAGTGGGAAGTGGCAGACATCTGCGTAACACTACTTCTGATCTTATTTTTTTGTTGTTATAGGTTAATTCATCCTTTCGTAACATAATTCCATACCACTGACACGTGTTTCAGCTAAGGATATATATATAATTTCGCAACACATACAAGTAATCACGCACAAAATTGTGCAACAAATATAAATAATTATGCATAAAATTACGCAATATGTATAAAAAATCACGCAATTGATACAACTAATTACAAAACGTACATACATAATCACGAACATATACAAAGATTCACACTATGCTTGTACATAATAAACGCAAACATATGTAAATAATCACTCTAATACTTTTTTGTATATAACAGAAGATACGTGTAATCATTAAAACTTATATGTTGTTATATGTATCAATTTTTTTAAATGTAAGTTATTTTTTGAATATATAACAATATTACACTAAAATTAAAGATAACAAAACGCTTGATTTTAATATAACTTAGGGGTGTTTGGGATTGCTTATGAAAAACAACTTATTGACTTTTCCACCTCTTTATCTTCTTTTTCAAAAAAATCACTTCCTCCTAACTTTTTCATTTCTCTCTTTCAAAGTTTTAAAACTTCTTTTTCAACCTTTTTTTGAACGGCAAAGATTACATAATCCTTACTTCTAAATTAGCTCAATTTTACCTCATGTCAAGAATTGAACCTGATCTCTCTTCAACAGATATAGTATACGAAAGTAATTTGCTTTAAAATATTATAGAAGTACATAAAAAGTCTAACAATGATAACCTTTCTCACTTTGTCCATCCCAGCCATTTAAATTACATTCAAATGGCACCCTCATATATCACGCATTCATTTCCTTAATCAAGGTTCCAAAAGACTTTCTAACCCTTTGTAAAATAAAAAAACCTTCTATTTGATACTTAATCTACATATGTGTACTTGATCTACATATATGTGTATGTGTGTTTGATGTATATGTATAAGAGTATATGTTATACCCCTCATTCACCATCATTGATTACCTTAGTGTCACATCACCATCATTCACTCCATCTGAAATATCTTGTCTTTTATTTTTCGAAATATCAGAGTTTTGGTCTCAGTTGTCATAAACTTTTGCCATGACCGTGACAAAATAACTTATTTCATCAACATATTGTTATTTTACAAACCTTAACGTATAATCTATACCATATTACAAAAGACGCATTCTTGTCTCCAACTGACCTCGTCCTTGGAAATTTCATTCGACCTTGGATGCTTATCTGAAATGTTTGAAAATTTTACATTAGCTTTCGCTAAGTAGGTACACATGTTGTTTATTCAAAACATGTATGCGCATATAATGTATATATGTGTGGGCGCTCGGGAGGCAAAAGTGAAAGTGCACTAAATTTAACGTTATTTTACTAATTTAGTGAAAATAATGTTAAAAGAGGGAGATGGTTAATCGTGCATCATGTGGTGGCGTTGATAGTTGCAAGACAAGGGAGTACATGTACTAATTGGTCTTTGTCTTAAATGCCGAGTGTTATGTGTCTTATGTCCACGGCTTGATGCAAAACTACTACCGAGCCGGGGTCTCATTCGAAGCAACCTCTCTATTCCTACGGGGTAGAGATAAGGCTGTCTACATCTTACCCTCCTTAGACTCTATCTTAGCTTTCCAAAATGATGATGAGTTGACGTTGATAGTCATGATTTTAAAATCTTCCATATTGGCCACATTTTGCTTAACTAAAAATAACTTTTTTATCGTTTACCAACGCTCAAACTCCCTAACTGTCATAGAAGAGCCCAAAATGTTCAAATGGGGTGCATTTGCACCCCATGATTTACTTTTTAATAGTATATCTACGATACAGTCTCGACCAGCCTGAATAACACCAACCCTGAAAAATTAATTAAAAATAACTTGGACGATTCAAATTCTTTTTAAAACATTACTTTTGTTAACCCAAGCCCAAGCCAAACAATTAACTATCATTTCATTAAGCTCATTTAACTATTAACTTATTAAGCCCATTTAACCTAACCAAATTAGTCATTTATGCACACCTAATAGAATAATCAAATTAGCGGTATATGAAAACAACTCAAAACATTAACGGTATTTAAAGAGTCACCCAACCGCACAACTGTCGCCAACTTGTCAAATGTCGTCGGGTGCCAACCGATCTAAATCCAAAATCAAAAGTTCAACAAGTTCCTATTATTCCAGATCGTCAATTCAGCCATTCGGGCATTATTTTTTGTTTACTTTTTCTCTAAATTTGCTAGATTAATTATGAAATTATTGATTAGGAGATTAGATTATTTGACTATTTGATTGTTACTATGTGTGTTAATATTATAGTGAAATTATTTGTAATTTTATTGTGTTTGAAATTTTTTATTATTTGACACGAGCCAAGAATCTTTATTTTTTATTTAGCGATAAACAACGGACCTTGAAAATTTTCAACCCTTGTAAAAAATTCAAAAATTTATAGATCAACCATTGACAACAGTCATAAACTGTTGTAGGATTTAGAGAACACGGAGTGGGGAATGGTTCACGCAACCAGACGCTTCATCTCGACGTCGCATAGGGGCACAATGTTCTGATGGCGCCGAAGACCACATTGGCCTTTTGCACTCACACTTTCGGTATAACACATGGGGATGGCAATGGCATGGGTTTCTGATGGGTTTGAGTACTCTCAACCGCATACCCGATTATAAAAGTTTGCCCCATGGTCGGCCCAAAATCCGTCGGGTATCTGTCGGGTAATTATATGTTGGGGATCTATCAGGTAGACCAACGGATTTTAGGTATACGCGGTAGTTTATTAAAAATAATCGTAGGGCATACCCGATACAAAGCATGTCATTTACGTATTGTGTCACTATTAATCAATTTAATCAATGACAATCTGGATGTTACCAAAAAAATTACAAATAAAGTGTATGCAAATCTCAAAAATCAATACGTAGTTTTTGGCAAATTGTTAATAGTAGTCGTAAGAGTTTTGAAAGACGTTAATTAAGGATGTACCTTTGAAGAAGAAGAAGGGATATCAGGGTACTAAATAAGGATTGAATGTCATTAAAAAAAGACGTTAATTAAGGATGTACCTTTGAAGAAGAAGGGATATCAGGGTACTAAATGAGGATTGAATGTCATTAAAAGTAAAGAAAAAAAATCAATGTAATCTATATTATATATATATATATATAGAGAGAGAGAGAGAGAGAATTAGGATCATTTGTGAACATAATTTCATAGTGAACTGTGTGAACTAATCTGGACCATTGATCTCTTTTTTAATTCTCAAAGATAGGATTGTAATTTTCTGTTTTAATTTAGGTTTCATTTATATTCTAGAAATTAGATTGGTAGTTACAAGATTTCTTAAATAATAGTGATTATCAATTCAAAATATCTTTTATCTTCTATTTTAATTTCAATTCTAATATTACGTAAAACACAGATTTCATGTATTTATTCAATTCGTATTCATCGTATTGATCAGTACCGACAACTAAGAGTTCAAAATCATTCGAACAAGTACATAATTCCCATAAATTTATTTAGTTTTCGATCTTCTTGTCTAATTATTATGGACGAACCAGTGAATAATACGAACAAGTTCGTCGTTAATGTTGATGAAGACAATGTTCAGATAAACGATATTGTTTTTGTTATTACTTTGGATCGACCAGGTGTGATTTATTATGTTGTTCAAGTTTATTATATTGGTGTATTTTGTCAAATATTGATCTACATGTGTTGTTTTAAGTTTTTATATAATTGTATTCGTATTCCATCATTGATTTCCATTTATGTGTCTTATCATACATTTAGTCGTTAAGAAGCTTGCAGAAATTTTAAATCATCAACAATGTATTGTTGCAGGTTTGCTGTAATCGCCAAGTGTTATAATTCAGTACACATGTGTATAAGATGGTATAAAGGTTTACAGTACACACGTGTATAATGTTTCAAAATGAATTATTTTTATGTTAATCCGGGATGCTATTGGTTTTTATTTTTATTTTTACAGAAGTCTAGTTTACAAAAAAACAGTTCTCAAATGTGTATAGTTGCATACTATAAACCACGTAGTTGATGTTTGCGTTTTGTACATGTGAGCGTGTAATTTTATTGTATTTGTCAAGTTGTTACAGATTAGTACACATGTGTATAAGATGGTATAAGGGTTTACAGTACTCAAATGTGTAATCTTGTTTTTTTCATATACAATTTTTACTTTTTTTAAACCACAATTGAATATATAATAACAAACATCAATTCAGATGAACCAAGTATAACTCAAAACAAAGAATACCTAAACCATGAATATTAAGAAACAATTTTAACCCCCTAAACACTTACAAAATAACATAATACACATGTGTATTCTATAAAATAAACTATGCGATTTTGGAGGAGTGTGAATCAGGCATCTATGTAAGGCAATTCATGTTTCCTAATTTAAAAAATTCGTCATTTTTAAAATTACAAATGTACCCTTTTTATTTATTTTTAAAGTTTAAAAGATATATAATTAATTACAATCATGCCACTAACAAAAAATTAAGGATGATGAAAATCAATGGCCGGATTAGTTCGCACAGTTCACTCTAATAAAGTTGTTTACTCTTGATCCCTACCCTATATATATATATATATATATATATATATATATATATATATATATATGGAGGATCAAATGAGAATAATATTCTAGCCTTAGATTAACATCATCAATTGTTATAAATTAATATGGCAAAGATGTAAATAAAACAATCTTTTCATGTGTTTTCTTAATTGAAAAGGGTATTGTGGTAATTTTAGTGTACTATTGCATTTATGTTAATTTGGTAGTTACATTATCTTATTAATTTGGTTATTACATTATTTTAACTAGTGTAAGAACATTTATGTTAATTAGGTGGTTGCATTATGTTAATGTTAGTGTAGAATTGTATCATATTTCTGCATAACCCAAAAAAATAATGTTACTATACACCTCGTACATCAAATAGGATGATCTTACACACCCCTAGATATTCCTACATAAACATATATTGTTCCTAAACACGTTTTTAAGCTTATGTTACTACACAAACAATTAGAGAAAGCTGAATTATATGTGATTGATGTGTTTTATGATCTTACACACCCCTTAGATGTTGCTAAACAAACATATAATGTTCGTACAACCTTTTTTTAAGGTTTATGTTCCTACACAAACAATTAGATAAAATTGAATTATATGTTTGTTTAGTAGGTAGATCATATGAACGGTTAAATAAATTAATAAATTAATTAATTTATATATCTTTATTTATTTTTCAGTTATAAAGTGAAAACTATAAATGAACTAATTTAAATAGCTATATTATAGGAAATTATTACATTAACTATATTGTTAAAATTACCTCATTGCCCTTATGAAATAAATCACTCTTATTGGTTAAATTTTCTTCTTAAGTTTTTTTCTTCTCGTTTGAACTTCCCACTATATATATGTGTGTGTAACATAACTAAATAATAAAAAAAGGAAATTATATAGGGTATATAATTGGGTAAATGAATATACGTTATCGGATAATCGAGTTGGGTAAATAGGTATACCACCAAATCTCATAAACATCCGATACTTAAAAAAAAGGTCATAGGGTGTGGGGGCATTATTTGACACATAGGACCATTAATTAAATGATACCCCCTTCCCCCTTCTTGATTGATGGTGGTTCGCGTGAATTGAACCACGTTTACCACGGCCCTCCATTTGATGATTTTGGGATAGAAATATATCAAAAAAATAAAGGGAATTGTGGTTTGAGTAATGACCACACCTTTAAAGTAATGATTTTAGATAACGGATTAGAGGTGGATGACATATCATCTATGTAGAAAATAATAGTGGTAATTACCATATCTTTTGCCCTATGAAATAATCTCATGTCTGGTTACCCTACTTCATGCTTGTCTATTCAAATATTTCAAGTTTTCTCATCAAAATTGGTTTCACTTATCATCGCTAATATCACATCTCCTAACTAGTTCTGGTCGTAATATATGATTGATAACTTTTTCCAAATAGAAAAACGAACTATAATAGTTACAAATGTCACTTTTAACTAGTTTGTTTATTTGTTTTCTCTCTCCCAAAACAAAATATTAAAAAATAAGGCCTTCAAAATCATTCAAAATATATAATCGTCATTAAATAGCTGAGGTCACACGTTTCTTGTGATGTTTATTTTTATACCATCTCGTGTTATGACCAAACAAAAAAGTAGGTTTATTTTGAAATTTTGATTTTATATATATATATATGTATATATATATATATATATATATATACACATACTGTGAGGTTTGGATACAAAGTCAATTTTTTCTACAAAGTGTACAAAGTCATAAAACACCACAATTTCAGCCACAAAACACACTTAAAACCCACAAATAACAGAGTGAAAATCACTAAAACACAATATCCAAATCCTAACAGTATCGTAGAATTATGAATATAGAACATAACATGATAATCAACATAAAACACACTAATGTTAGTCATTCGACAATTGACGGGTGGACCGTAGGACAACCGTTAAATATTATAAATATAATTAAAATCGTATGTTTAAATGTGTTATTTTAAGGGATTGGATGACTACGGTGTGTTTAGCATGACAGGTACAAGAGGTGTAAAAGACGCGTCTAAAAAGAAAGCATGGTGAAGAGCGAGAGTGGAATGGAAAGTGAAGATGTTTGAAGAATCAAGAAAGTCAAAACTGGTTGCTATCGTAGCTAACAATAGCCACCGCCTCTCAGAAGCCAGCCACTGTAGCAAATTAATGGCCGTCGTAGCTTACAGTGGAAGCCAAACGCAAAATCGTGTTTTCTTTATAGTAGTTGGTGTGGAGTGACTTTTGGTTATCCTTTTCATTATTCTCATTTCAGAACTTGTGGGAGGCGAAATTAGGGTTGCAAAACAAGATTTTGGGTGTTTCTATTATTGCTTTATCATATTTGATTCATATGAACAACGGATCTGAAGTGATGATGATCAACCGAGCGATGTGTGCTAGTTTCCTTTATGTTTTTTCCTCGGATTGTAAGGTTTTCTTATGAATTTGTCATTTTTATATGTTATTTTTGGGATAGTAATTTGATCTTTTTGATTGTATTGTTATGGTAATTGTGAGTTTGATTAGTAACTGTTTATATTGTTAGATTCCCTTTTCTAAACCATCAGTTCTTGGTGCCATAGGCAATCATGATTTATTGGGAGGGATTTGGGGTTGGCTATATGAAACTAATTATCGGGTGACAACCTTGCGTTCTTGTAATCCAAGTACTTGATCCCCTTTTATCACAATCAAACACAGACACAAAACCCACAAACATGGCATTTTAGTAATCTTCACTTTGTTATTTGTGGGTTTTTAATGTGTTTTATGGTTGACATTATGGTGTTTCATGACTGTTTACACTTTGTAGAAAAAATGGTATTTGTAACCAACTCCCACCCTATTATATATAGAGTTGGATCATGTGAGAATCATTAAGGTAATTAAGAACAATTATGGAAAACACATTTTTCCTAAAAAATGCAAACTTTTTTTGTAAAAATCACAACTTATTATGTCAATTTTTTTAATAGATACACATGTATATATTGTCAATCTTTAACTATACATATATGTATAGCATATATATGTTTTATAGTATACATGTATGTAGAGTTTAAAATTTTACAATATACATATGTGTATAATTAAAAATTGACAATATATTCACATATGTATATATTCAAAAAGAAAAAAACCTCTTAAAACGTGCGACTGGAAGTAAAAAAAATTGGTTTAAAGAAGATGTGTGGTTCAAAATCGTTCTTACTATTCTTAATTAGCATGTGTTCCTCTTATAATCTCTACTCTCTTTCTCTCTCTCTTTCTATATATATATATATTCTCGGGTTCATTGTAGAACTCTAAATAATTATAGAATTTTTAGAACTCCTAATAAACAATTATTTTATTTACATATTTAACATAATTTAATAGCACTTTTATTAGTTATTATATGTATTCTTATGATTACATAAAATACATGTTATGAGTAGTTTATCCTTTTTTATATTTACATATATGTAAATTAGTTATTACAGATAGACATAATTGGTTATACACATGTATCAACTTATGATTACGTATATGTAATTACAAAAGTACATATAATAGATAAAAAGTACCCTTAAATAATGTTAAATATAAAATATATTAATAAAATGATTGTTTATTAGAAGTTTTGAACGTTCCGCAATTATTTAGAGTTTTGAAATGAACCCAACCTTATATAATATATATATATATGAACCATTTCTTATGAAAATTCTTCCTAGTTGTGAGAACCGCGAAAACTACTACTTTTCGTGTGAGTTTTTCAACCAAATTTTGCACACACATAGATTAGCACCTAACTAAGACATTTGTTAAAAATAAAACTGAAAAAAAAATTGTTGAGCAGGCGTTTATTCGACATGCGAGTTTGATTTACACTAATGCAAATGGCTATTGATGTCATTAGCCCTAGAATGTTATGACAGTGTAAATTTTTTTATATCGACGTAAGAAGTCACATACGATATATACAGTGGCGGATCTAAAAAATCTTCGTATGGGTAACGTTTTATAGAAAATGGGTAACGAAATAAAAAAAAACGTCAAATTTTTCTAAAATTTACACTACCGCCAGAGTGCCAAGGGGTAGCGGATGCTACCCCTTCCTCTAAGGTAGATCCGCCCGTGGATATATATATGATAGGGTTCATGAGTGAACCATAATATTTTTGTGAACAAAATGAACAAATCTTGTCCATTGATTATTGAGATCTAGACTTTTTTATTAATGGCAAGATTCATCAATAAACTTCTCCTAAAATTAAAAGAAACAAGGGTGAATATGTAACCTCTTCTATATTTGAAACATGGGAGAATGTAATCGTTTCTTATATTGAAAAATTGCAATCCCTATGTCAGTTACATAAGATCAAACCATTCTTCAAAATAAAAAGATCCTCATCTTTCTCTGAACACAACAATCTTGCGTATATAGCTTTCAGGCAAAACGACCATACACCTACCATTTTCTATGGTGTGTATCTTCTTTCGACGATAAATAAAGGCACAATATAGTGTGTTTAACATGGGTGTTGTATACTCTGGCATACACATATGTATAATCTGATACGTAGGATATTTTGTTATTACACACCTGTGTAGAACTACATTAACTTACTTATACACATGTGTTGTGTATAATATTTTGTTTATTATACACCTGTGTAAAACTGTGTTAATTTACTTATACACATGTTTTATGTAGGATATTTTGTTTATTATACACATTTACACACATGTGTTATGGAGGATTATGCCATTGGGATTGTTGGACTTCTAACCGTTGTTTTTTTGTATTTGTAATGTTTTTGGGTTAGGATGGCTCGTGAAAAGTTGATACACGGTGGGTTCCCTCTTAGAAGAACGAAGAAGAAAGCGAAGTTGACGCTGTACGACTAGTGACGTCAAATGCAAACAAGTACCATGAAGGAGTACTGGCAGTAGCGATTGAATATGAAAAGGCACAGAAGTCTTTTGTTAGTTTTACTATTCACATTCGAAGTATGACAAAATGCAGTATAAGTTGATGTTATTTTGATATTGAATTTATTAGACTTTTGATTATTTTCTAATATGTTTCTTTTGATTACAAAAATTATATTTTGGCTTGGATAAGTTTTTACTAATCATCCTTTCGTCTGTGTGTAGTATGTTGATTTTGCTTTTGTCATGTGTAAGTTGTTATAAATATTTTGGTGTTCTGTTAAAGTAAATACAAAATAGGATTTTGCTGGAACATGATATTGTTAAGATATGTATACTCATGATGTATTGAACAAAATCATAATAAGTATGTATTCACTTATTGGTTAAACACTTGTGTATTGTCTTCATAAATGATTTTTTTTTGGTTGTAAACACTTGTGTATTGTTAAAAAAAAATTCAAAAAACCTTTGGATCAAAAAGTTCTCAAGTTCTCACAACTCAAGTTAATTCTCGTTTTAACCTTTCCCTATATATATATATATATATATATATATATATATATATATGAGACGATTACTATAGAAGAGAATGATAGTGTGCAAAGGATACGAGACAATACAAGTCATTGATTCGGAAGATCAGTGGTTATAAAAAAGCGGCTGCGGTACTACAATTTAAACAATTCTACACGCATGAAAAAAATTTGAAAAAGGGCATGTTTGTCATTGAAATTGAAGACCCCGTTCTTAAACAAAACGGACTCTTCATTCTTCAAATCAAATTACGCATTGTAAAAACACTATATCGCATCATTCAACTTCTTGAAGACGATCTACGCATGGATTGTTTAAAGATATATCAATGTAAGTACATTACGTTATTCTATAAACTATAATAACAATATTATAGTAGAATTTTATCTGAAGGACGTCATTAACTTCACAGGTAGAAATAAACGACCTTTACAATCAGATATAAATCTGAAATGGATTATTCAAAAAGGAGGAAAGATCAAGGTAAGTACATTACGTAGTTTCTACGGTATAATTCTGTGAAAATGAATTTAACTACAGAATTTTTATTCACAAGTACAAGCAAAACACCAGTAAAATCGAGATTGTCGGAGCAAAGAACAAAGTTGAACAGTGACAGACCTTCTATAAAAAACATGAAGGTACGTCAATTTAGATGTAGGTATACATTGAGCATCTGGTATATGTTTCTAGATGTAGGTATACATTGAGCATCTGGTACGTGATTCTAGATGTAGGGTTACATTAAACATGTGATACGTAACAAGGTGTAATGCTATATGTGTATATAACACATTTTTGTTACATATCTATAACACTATGTATATATTACACGTTTTTGTTACATATGTGTAACACTAAAGCCCGCTTGGTTTTTTCTTAATGTTTGGATCAAAATGATTGAAAATATGTATATTACACACCCTAAAAAATAAATAAAAATGGTTTGTTACACAAGGATTTTACAAGATTTTCTCAACTCAAGTGAGTTTTTTTGGTTAGCCCTACCCCACATTAGGTGTGTATATTATAAATGTCACAATTAATAATGAAAGATATGGTAACATGTGTTGAACGTGTATCATGTGGTAATTATAAAATTTGAAATATGAAAGTGGGCATATAACACCAATTAAGTAGTACTGCAGTAGGGCTATTACACTGCCCACCATGTTGGAACAAGTTTTATTTTCAAATTTTGGTCATACTGAGATCTTAAGGTCGCATATACAAGCCATGGATGAGATAGTGGTAAACTACAATTCTTAGCTAGCGGAGGTTTAATTATACATATAATTATCATGGTTGCAAAAGTCGTTAGATGTTCCCTAGTCAGTCGACAGGAGAGTTGAGACTACTCGGTCTAGGCGGAGAATACTCGGGGAGTACTCGTACATGATAAATTATAATAAAAATTTGTTTTCGCAAATTAAATTATATGTCAAATAACATAAATTTACTAATATATATATATAGCAAAATACGTAAAAATTATATTCATTCTTAATATGATAAGCATAGTAATTATGATTTATTTTTTTAAGTCAAACTCGGCCCAAATTGACCTACTAGATCCGATTTTTGCTGTGGTTAACCGTGTTTGATTGATTCCAAGTAATTAGGTGGAGTTGACAAAAGTCGCATCGGCAGCTTACCTTGTAGCGACTACTCAGTGAGTACTCAGCTTTGGAGACCTTGTTTTACAACCATGATAATAACCATGAAATAAATATTTATTATATTGATAATTGGATATTAATTAATACGTACGTATGGATATGTTAAGTTTATAGCTTTTTCTACATTTAATCATACTCATAGATTGGTTTGGCAATAGGTAAAAATGTCTCACTATAATTGCCCATGATGAAGACCATTGGTAACAAACCGGAATTTGTTATATACTCACGGATCCATGATGCTTCATAAAATTAGTATTTTTGTAACTTTGTTAGCATGCAATTGCTTTGTAAAATAAAAATTAGAGACTTCTACACATATTTCATAAAACGTGCCCTTCTTTCGTTCAGTTAATCTATTAGCAATTTCTCAACGCCAAAGAACTAAAATTTTATTTTTGCTAGAGCTGGATTTGCTATTAAAAGTGGGTTGTGACATAGCTTGTTGCTTGTTTACTTTTCATCCTTATGTAATTTTTCTATTAAAAAGAAATATTACTTGCTATTAGTTCCCTTTAGAAACAACTCATCTTTTCTTTATTTAAAAAACATATTTTTTATTTAAATAACATTAAAAAAATACTCACAATACATGTTTAAAAAGATGGGCCAGTTGGTTAATAAGTCATCGTCAAAATGAGGCGATTGGATCGGGTTGGCCCACAAACAGTTATGCATTATTTTATGTGAAGGATTATGAATACTTTTTTTTTTCTCAGAATGACGACTTTGTTGTGTTAGGCTATCTTACTTTTCAAATTGGAGAACTCCGTTGCTCCATTCTGGCCAAACAATGTTGTCTTCATCGAACTCACGTTGGCTTCAAAGTTTGGGTTGAGCGTTTCCCAGGAAAACCATGCTGCCGACTGCCACTTGACAAACGTTATACCACCATAAGAGTTGAACACTCTCTGGCGTAGTACATCGTGGGACGAAAACCCGAGTGAACTCAGGATTGAACCTGACACATTTGCAAGGAGGCTAGGTTTTATTTATCATTGCTAAATCTACTAAAGTAACATGTGGGGATTCAACTTGGGTCTCTAGTATCCACTAGAGAGTCCAAATCTACCTACCACTAGGCTAAAAAATATTTAAATAAAGTGATATAGGAGATTTTACATATAAATAATGAATTCCAGTCAACTTGAACGTCAGCAAATGATTCGGTTAGACCTATTTGAAACAAAATCAGAATAGGCCCACTTATTAGTAGGGGCAAGCAAGATCCGGGTTCTGTCTGAGAAACCGACCCGGACCAACCCGACGAATCAAGTAGTCGGTCCGTTGTTGATCCTCATTGTTCAGCTTATTCGGTTTCAGTCCAGTTCGGGCCAAACCCGAGGAATACCCGAGAAAGACCGATTTACCCGGCAATTGAAATTTCAAACTCCTAATAAAATTTCTAACCGAAATCCTAATACATAACATGATTGGCAAACTACATAAACCTGTCGTCGAGGCTTCATCTTCAACATGAGAAACCGATTATTGAGGAACCGATGAGACTACATCTTCAACCGAAATGATCACATATCCTCCTTCACATCTTCAACGAAATTATTGTCCATCTTCATCTCCATTGTGTTTGAAAAATACCCGGACATCATGTTATCGAATCATGCACATTATATAAGGTAAGTTCATATTCATTTGTTTCTTTTAATCGTGTTCATCGGTAGGAACTCAATGTGCTATTGATATATTTGCGTACATTTGTTTGATATATTCGCGACATGCACTTGATGTTAATCAACATGCTATTGCAGATTGAAAAGCTTTAATGTTATCAGTGTGTTTTTTAAGTTTTTCACACGTGAGGCTCAAAGTCTTCTTGACCAAACCGATAACAATAGTTTCGGAAGACAAACCAAAACGGACGATCGTGTTGGTTAGGTCAAGCGAAAAGGTTCAGTTTAACAATTTGACATTTTGGGATGATTTTTTAAAACCTGATTTCATAAACTGTAGCCAATCAGTATACATCTCAAACCAACTGAACCGATTTTTAAAACCCGATTTCATGAGGATCAAGTGCCCTCAAACGGGAGAGGGTGTAGTAAAAAGAATGGAGCAAACAAAAGCTTTTATTATTCAAACTGATCATTATGCACCAAAAACCATAGTAGCATGTGTATCCGCGTTAGCTAACACAAGGAAAGACATAACTCGCATTGTTCAAGAAAAGGTATCATTATTTGCGTAACAACGGTTTGTAATTTGTGAAGAACAAACTAACACAACTCAGTACTCTTTGTTCCCGAAATTCTTGCACCATATCTGTGATGGAACTGGGCGAACAGGCATATGTGGTCGTTGCTGCAGTAGATACACACAAATGCAGAGTTATAGTATGCGCATGGAATACATATTAAAGGAAAGAATACTAAAACTTTGATAAGATCAACGGCATTCTAGCATCAAGATTCAAACTAGTTGACAGATTTCACAAACATGAAAATACAGACCATTGTCTAATGCTCTAGAATGGCCGGGTATAAATATGTACACATTACAGTTTACACACAAACCAAAAGGATCAACAAACCAAATATTGCATTAAAAAGTAAGAACCTAATGCGCAACTGCATCTACATATGCATCCACATAAGTCGACATGGTAAATTCAGAACGAACATTAACCAGTAACCATATGACATTTGGACTATACATACAGAAACATAACCTACGGTGAAAAGAATGATCTTTGAACAAAAAGTGTTTTCAAGTTGAGTCCTTGTTTGAGCTTTTGGTAGGTTTCATTCATCGCAAGTTCAATTACTCAAAAACAGAAAGTCAATAAACCATCACAATAAAGTAATCAAATATGCACAAAGTTTGAAACGATGAATCGTAGTAGTTTTAAAATCACGAGTGCAGAGTTATCATAGGGTAAGGATCATTTCAAAATCCTTATACACACACACACACACACATATATATACCGCAACTTTAACAAGATCATTAGCATTCTAGCATCAAGTTGTTTACCAACCTCATAAACATCAAAATCCAGACAATTAACTAATGCTATAAACGAGGCGATATAAAGATGTATACATCACAGTTTTCCACACAAACAAAAAACATCAACAAACCAAATATTGCATAAAAAAAAGTAAGAACCTAAATCACAACTGCACCTAGATAACCTGCCATGGTAAATAGAGAATCAACATGAACCAACAACAATTAGACTATACACAACCTACGGTAAAAGGGATGATCTTTGAATATATAGGGGAAATTGCATTTTACGTCCTTTAGTTTGAGCAAAATTACAGGCGTTGTCCTTTAACTAACAAAATTACACTAGATGTCCCTTATGTTACAGTTTCTCATCATGCAGCGTCCTTTTGCCCTAACCTAGTAATTTTTTTCTGTTAACTCTTAACACATGCCACTCACATGAGGGCGTAATGGTCATTTTCAATTAATAACTAAAGCAAAAAAATAAATATTACCGGTGAAGCTTCATAAAGAATATATATTTTTTAAGTGAAAATGCCCATTATACCTTCATGTGAGTGGTATATGTCAAGAGTTAACATAAAAATTTAATTGGATTAGGGCAAAAAGACACCGCATGATGAGAAACTATAACATAAAGAACATCCAGTGTAATTTCATTAGTTAAAGGACAGCGCTTGCAGTTTTACTCAAAACTTAAAGAACGTAAAGTGCAACTTACCCAATACATGCTTAAAAGATTTCTTCTAGTTCTAGTTATCACATACAAGTATTCAATTAGCAGCAACCACCAAACTCCAAAACAGCCCTAAAAACCAATCAAATCCACACAAATTTTAAAACAATGAATCACAACACTTTAAAAATCACAATCTCCATTCAAGCAAGTAACACCTTACAACAAATTAAAGTACAATACCTAATATTAAAACCCTAACAATAACAAACCCTAAAATTTAAAACTACTAACCGATCTAAACTCAAGGTACGCCCAAATCCAGATCTCAAACATTGTAAGTACCAAAAGTAGTTAGAAAAAACATGATCGGTGCATAGAAAAAGACCTCAAGCTCGGCAGATTTCATGGCGATGGGGATGCAAACGAGGAAAATACCGGCCATAGCGATGGCGGTGTTGCGCTTCCAGTGCAGAGGGCGACAGTTGGGACCACCGGTCATGGTCCAGACCTTGGTCCGGAAGTCGCCGTGGCCATGGTCGCCGTGATGTTCTCCACCCATTTTGGCTCGTTGTCAACTGGCGAAATCGACTGACAAAGGGGGGAACTGGTTCGGTAAGGTTTGGTGCGTTTGGGATATAAGGACCGTTTTTACACGATGAGCCGACTTTTACATAGTGGTTTCTTATGTGTTGATAGTGTGGATTGGCCGAAAATCCAATCCGAATTATTCGATGTTCGAATTCGAAATATTCAAAAATTCGGATTTCTGAAATTCGGATTCAGATAGTGAGTTTAAAAGTTTTCAGATATTTCGGATATATGAAAATTTAATTTATATGTTTTTTTGGACATCCAAATATCCGAAGTATCCAAAAATATCCGAAATATCCGGTTCCGGATATAAAAAAATTAAATTAAAAGTTGGATATTTGGATATCCGATTTACTATCCGATCGAATATCCGAAATACCGGATATTCGAATTTTCGGATTACGATTCGAATAGTAAAATCTGGTATCCGAAAATTTCGAATATCCGAATTTTCGGATATCCGGTTTTGAACATCCTAACTGAGGAAGAGGAAAACAATGCTTGTGTTACGGCTATCACGTAAGTGGGAATGTTTTCTTCTTTTACATTATTAATGTTTCGTCGCGAAGAAACCTTCCTTTTTGAAAAAAATAACCGTTTTTGAGATGATCTTGGTCGTCCAAACTCGACGGTTAATTCTGAGGATAAATCCTGACCGGAATAAGACCCCAAAATTTGACAGTTTTTTTTAGGTGCAACAGTTATTCGAGCCGAGCTTTTATCGCTGCATGTTCTGTCAGTTTTCAGACTACGTCCGACATCTTCGATATCTCCTTCAATCGCGTGGAAGTTAGTATACAAGATGTATATATATGTCCGTGTATACTCTCTATTTTATCATTTGAATATATGGAGCAGAATTTATTCACAAAGGAAAGAAAGGATATCAATGTAAGGTCGTTACATATTTATTTGTTGAAGATGTTTCTTATGTTTCAAACATAGTTTCTGATTTAGTTTTGTGTTTTATTTCAACTAAAATTGATGGACAATATGTGAAATCGAGGCATATAGTTTATTAAAACAGCAAATCAAATCAAGGTATAGAGTTTTGTTGGTAAGTTTTAATCTATGTTTGTTAATTTGAATAATAGTGTTTTTCTTTTTTAGTTTGCTGGGTTCGACAAGTTGTGGATATAGAGCAGCCAACAGTTATGAAGTCATTAAATGTAGGTGGAAATGTATATATCATTGTGTTTTTTCAAAAGGATTATGATTTATATAGCATGGTGTTTTTTTATAATTGTATTGTGTTTTTAGAAGGCATTCGTTATATTAGTAGGACTTTGTGTTATCATTGTAAAACAATCATTGACATGTTTTTATTGGTCAGGTTGTGGCTGACAAGTTTGTGGATGGTCATTTGCATAATGTGACTCATTGCTCTAATGAGAATGTACATGTATATAAGCAAGCTTATGCTGAAGTTTGTGTTATTATATATTATTGTGTTTTTTTACTTTAAAATCATTGGATTGTTTGACACTTATTGTGTTTTTTGGTTTATATTTGTTATATAATTTTAAAACAGTAATTGGCATTTGTATTTTCTTTTTCAGATTGTGGCTGACAAGATGTTCGTGGATGATCATTTTCAAAGGTTGACTAACATATCTAATGAAACTGGAAATGCATGTAATAAAGCTTGTGTGTAATTTAAAATGGCTTTAGTAAAACACTATATTTTATTTTATTAACGAATATACTAGGTTTGATATTGTTTTTTTTGTTGTTTTTCACTTTGAAGAATTGTTGCAGTACTTCCAATGTCTTCGACTGAATTTGCAAAAGTATGCAAATTATTTTGTTAGTGATAGTTAGTGATGCTTATGCTGAAACTTATTATGTTTGGTTTTTATTATGTTATGCAAATGGCAAAATGAAGATAAAGAATTTAACATGGAGTTTGGTGTGTTGGTTGGTTGTCCTGACAAATATATGAGTCATGAGATGAACAGGTTGCTACGCCAAATATATATGTCGTATGTGTTTAGTTAACATTCTAGATCAATGACTGACATATTATTTCTTAGGTTCGCAAGTTTAAAAGAATTAAACAAAGGTCAAAGGCACTTAAGAATTGGAAGTGGGATGTGGTGATTGAAATCGATAGTTTTGCTCAAGATTTGTAACATGATGATATGCTTATTAATAAAATACATGTCAAAACGTGGACGAAATGAAAATGTACATAATAATTTTAAGCATAAAAACATATTAGACTTAACCCAACTTAATACTGAATTTTTGTTTACGTCTAAACATAAATCAGTTATAGTAGCATGTACATAAAAATATATAAAACTTGATTTTAAAATTTTTATAAAGTTAAGGGGTTGTAATTGTTAACGCTGAAAGTTGAAGGACAAAAGTATAAAAATTTATAAAAAAATACAAAAGACAAAAGAAAAAAGTAAAAAAAAAAGCAAAAAGCTAATGTAACTTGTTATATATAAATATTTATTATAATTATAATATGATATTTTACTAAACTAACACTTTATTTTATTAAACCATAGGCGTCCATAGCTATGGACAATTATATAAGTTGTAATAACCCAACATGAGGTCCATGAACACTATGTTTATAGATGGGAAAGTTATATAGGAAATCTTTTAGTTACTGTAAAAATTTACAAAACTCTAATTATTCAATATTTTTTTTTAAATTACACGTGTAATATACATGTTTTTAAGAGTTTTGATTAAAACAATAAAAAATCAAAAAACGCCGATCAAATTTTTTTTTAAAAAAAACAAGTTTTTTGTGTAACAAATGTATCAAGCATGCGTAACATATCTTGCAGTCGCTTTGCGTAAAATTTGTTTATTTTTTAAAAAGATATCCTCTCGACATTTTTAGGCTCAAAACTCTTAAAAACATGAAATACTACCTGTGTTGAAATAAAAAAAAATGTTGAGAGATTAGAGTCTTCTAGGCTTTCTCAATAACTATGGGTTTTCTCCCAATGCTTAGACCATAAGATGTGGGCGTGGTTGCCTCTCTACATTGTGCACACCGGCCCACCAACGGCGTAGGGCTTGAGGCAGTAGGATTTCGACCGGCGTGGATAACATATGTGGGATGACATGGCACAACGTGAGTGGGTGTGGGCAGTAGCCGTAGTGTGTCAACGGTAAGTTTAAATTTTTTTATTTCTTTTTACTTTTTAAAAATAAATTACTTCCTCTATGTAAACTGCCCCATTCTCCAATTTTTTTACAAAAACTTACAATTCATCTAAATTTCTCTGAACTTTCTACACAATTCTACTTCAAAAATTTCGAAAATAGTGGCAATGATTCCGTGGAGCTAATACAAGGACGCCGCGTTGTGTGAATCGTGTATCGAAACGCTTACCCACTACACGCCTCGTAATCGTTCGATTTCTCCGTTTTAGGGGAGTAATTTTCCAGCAATTTTGCATCCATAGGGGTGACACCACCCAAATCGTGGATGCATTTTCTTCTCGTTTTAAGACTTGAGATGGTGCACAAGGCGGTGGAAAATGAGGGTGGTGATCTAGCGGAAGATGACATCATAGAAGTTGCCCTCATCAACTACAGGCACGCTTACAACCATGAATTCAAACATGTTTCGGCGTGACAGATAATTAGATCTTTTATTTAATTATGTTTAGCGTTTTATTTTAATTATGTTTACTTTAATTCATGTGTTTTTAGTTTCTTTTTTTACTTATGTGATATTTTTTTTGTTTTTAAATTATGCAATGTTTATTATTGATGTTAATTGTTTGATTATATATATATAATTGAACTAGGTTATCAACCGGGACTGCTTCTCGGGCTCGAGAAAGTACTTAAATAAATCATAATCATAAATGTATAAATAAAATAACATACAAACAAATTATCATATTACATAAATTAGTGAAAAAGTGGAAATACAATTTCATAAATTATCATATGAGATTCTTACACACTATTTGAGAGTTTACTTCTTACATGTGATTTTAGCAAAGCTAGGTTACATTCAAATTTCAATACATACTGCAAGGAAAGTTTGAAGTAAGAATCTCATGAGTATGCTGAAAAATGAAAAGACTTATTAAATTGGTATTTCGGTTCACAAGAATGCAAAGTTACAAAATTGTTAAACTGTAGACACATAAACAAAATAAAGCTTGCAAGTTTTAAGATTAGTGTATCTTTAACGGCTACAAACTACTATTATCTTTAATACTATATCACTGTTGTAAAATACCTTTTCGTAATCATCTTTAACACATAAACTAGTTACAAAAAAAAATGTTACAGGCTATCCATTTTGACTCATTACCCGACCTTTTCATTTTGGGAGAAATTAAAGAAAACTACACAGAATTTGGCCTGAACAAATCTAGCATCTATCTGGAAAGAAACACAACCGATGCAACGATTTTTGAAGGAATAAATACCAAAAAATTACTCATCCAGCCGTACCCATCAATTGCAACCTTTAAAAAGAGTGTGAAAAGAAAAATGCTTACCAAAACGGCAAGATCCTTAAAAATCTAGTTTTCACACAGGTTTTGTCCAACAAAAAAACCTCTTGTCTGCACACACAACATGAAAGATTTCAGCACACAACTGGAGATTAATGCCTAGGAAATAACATTAATGCAAGTCACCTTCTAGATTCCTCGAGAAGATCACGATGTTCCTTCAAGCGTGTTCTTGCGAATCTTGACGCCATTTGAATTGGTAAACAACCCATTGGTGGTTACCCACAGTGGCGGATCCAGAAAATCTTCATAGGGGTAACGAAATAAAAAAAAAGTTAAATTTTTCAAAAATTTACATTACCGATGGAGCACAAGGGGTAGCGGAGGCTACCCCTACCAATAAGGTAAGTCCGTCCCTGGTTACCCCGAAACCACCATTGTTTGACATCCATGATTGTAGAGCTCCTGTTAAAAATCACCATCATCATCTTTAAAAAAATAATTAATGGAAAGTAAGTTATTGCGAGAACAATAAGAGTAAATCTAAATCCTTTAAATTATACTTATAAATAGTTCATATTTATGCAGTTTTTTCTTTTTAGCGTATAAATGGACATGTTTATAAATTAAACGTCAATAAGATGATAAAATTTCACATCAATATTACGTTTTGTCGTTTATAGTCAAAACATGTGGAGCAATATTACTAAATATGCAACGATAATTGATGACGAAGTGAAAACCATTGAATCACACAGGAGTTAAATTTTAATCACTGAAAGAACATGATGTTGTTTGACTTAAATAGTCAAAGAAGCAGTGTTTGACTTAAGAGTGTGATGAATATACCTTTACTCTATGCAGCCAAAACACGTTTTACTTATGATCTATCTTGTTCCATTGTTGTTGCTCATATATCTAGGATCACTACATAAGAAAATATTAAATAACCACATTTTAGTATAAAAATGCTAATATAGCCGGAACGCCTTTAATATACAAAACTGTAACTATGTATGGAGTTGATTTAGTTGCGCGTATACGCTGAATAATAAACAACATATAATTGGAACAAAATGGTACCTGGAAGCCTCCTCAACCCACCAAAGTTGATCTTAATAACTTCAACTTTAGAAGAACCAATCGTTACTTGAGGCGTAAGAGATTGAGCATCGAATGACATCACATAGTTTCTTAACTGAGACCATATCAAAGCCAGACCAAAATCACCCGAGTTAGAGACTTCTGACCAGGAAGTAGCTTCAGGGTGACTTGGGAGCCCGCTCATCTCCTGAGACCTGTTGTCGAATGTTATTGTCTCCCTTGCCGATACCTTGTAGAATGATCTTTTGTGGTTTTCTCAAGTTGGAAGTCTTGGTCAACTCGTTTGAGAAAGTAAGCGTGCATCACAGAAGTTGCGTACACCTAGCCGACTCTCAGTTTGTTGATCTCAAGAATTGATGAGGCTTCACCTATACGGTTCCCGAGAATAAGGGCCAAGTGATTTTCTATAGCTTCTAGAGAGTGGAGAAGTTCCAGCTTGTCATCTTCAGCGGGCCATGTGGGAGGGGAGGGTGTTACAGATGGAATCAAGGAAACGTTGGCATCCATGAACTTTTACACCAGCAAAGCGTATAAAATCTCCTCAAGGAGCCAACAAATAACGCAAACCATTGGAATTCAATGTATGTGACTTTGTACTTCTCAAGATATCCACTAGGAAGGGTGTGGTTCGATTTGGTAAGCAAGCTCGCTCCTCGCTATGTAGGTCCTTTCAAAATTCTCGAGAGGATTGACAAGGTAGCGTATCGGCTAGACCTGCCTTAAGAGCTCAACAATGTCCATCCTACATTCCATGTCTCAAACTTGAAGAAATGTCTAGCTGATGAAGGACTCCAAGTCCCACTCGAAAATCTTCAAATCAACGAAACTCTACACTTTGAGGAGAAACCTGCCGAGATCATGGACCGAGGCATTAAGCAATTGAGGCGCAGTCGAATTCCCATAGTCAAGGTTCGATGGGAAGGTAAACGAGGCGCCAAATTTACTTGGGAACTCGAAAGTGATATGAAGGCTAAGTATCCGCATCTGTTCGTTACACCTTCCTCTTGAAAAATTTTCTGGACGAAATTTCCTAACGGAGGTGAGACTGTAACGCCTCGCTTTTTTCATACTTTCCTTAATTAGAAAGTGTAATCGTATATCTATTTATGGAAACTTGTATTCGTATCGCATTTGTATATCATTTCCCAATCTTTTAATCCGAGACTTGAATCGTAATAAAATTCAGACTTGATATATACTTGTCTTACATGCATTCAATCATTTAATACGTGTGTACATACAAAACCGATACTTATTATACGTGCAAATACTCATACATGCATACTTTATACCTAAAATATACTTACATATACGTTACACACTTAAAAACATGCAAAAATATCAAGTTCTAACATGAAATGAAGGAAAAACTAAGTTCTGGGACTAAAAATGACAAAAATCAAAGAAGTTTCTAGATTAGCACGTCTCGTGCCCCGCGACCGTCCCCCTGCCTTCTCTCGCGGCCCGCAAGAGGGCATAATCCGCAGATTGTTGCAACTAACTCATGGATTGGGCAATTGTGTGTTTGTTAGTTGTGTTTCTTGCATTTATTACTCACCTAACTCACCCCCAAACCTCAATTATAAAAAACCACATCCTCCTACACTCAGTTTGCACCTCAAACACTCATCTCCCTCTCTAATCTCTCTAAACCCAATTCAGAAAGTTCAAGACTTTCAAGTGAGTTCTAACTCACTTCTATTTCACTCCTTTACTCTTTTCTTTCTTCTTAACACTTGGAACACCTGTAGGAGTGTTTCCATAGGTTTTCCATGGAAAACCAACATGGAACATCACCATATTTGAGGTTACAAGTGTAAGAAACTTTCCATTTTAATAGGGTTTACCCACAAGTGTTGTATCCTTCCAAGCTTGTTCTTGTAACAAGACTTGAGTTGGTAGTGTGTGATTACTTGGAAACTTTGGCTATCCTACCTTCAATCCACCACCTCGCTTGATGATTTTGCAACCTTTATTTTCATTTTAACTTATTCATGACCATCCTTATTGTTCTTGTGACAACTTATGCATTGGTGAACAATACGAAAGAGGTTAAAGGAAGGTTATCCACCTACCTCCATGCATGACTTCTATGATTCCATGATAAACATGATGTACTTATTACGTATACTATACTATTATATATATATATATACACACACACTAACCGAACCCTTGGTGTTAATCGAAAGAAATTCCGTCATGGTATTAAGTTACATCATCTAAGTACTTAATTTCTTATTACGATTCTAATGGGTGTCTTAACCCATGAAAACACATCGACCCCAAAGGGGATTCATAGTGTCAAAAACGAGTATTAATTCTACATGGTTATTTTCTCGTATTTATACTTTGGGATATTTAAATTCCTAATCCTCTGTTATCATCCGAATACTTAAACATCTACGTTTTCCTCATGTAGGATAACTCGGTGTTCCATCCTCAAAACTCTTCACGGAATTATCAAGTGGAAGCTTGCAAAACCGTGAGTACACTTGACTCATTCTCATTTTTACACAATTTGGGTTGTAACATGTTAACGTACAAAATACACACATACACACAACATACTTTATACACTCGATCCGTTATACATGCTTATTGTTATGCTTAGGTTCATGCTAGATACATACATGCTTCTTGTCATTAACTTAGCTAGCCCGAACTTAACATATATAGCGCTATAGGAGTAGCACACGGCCCGTCGGGGTATTGTTATGCTTATTCTTATTCTTAATAGTCTCGTTACTTTTGTGGTGAGCGACACGCAACTCTTGTGGACACTTGGGTTTGACATTTAGTAGTGCATGCTAGCTTACCTTGTATACAATTGCCATGTGGATTTGAGTAAACTCTTTTATACTTATGCTATGTAATTAAAACTTGTGTACTTGCCAATGCTTTTGTGTTGAACTATACTTTTAACATGTTGCAGGTTAAGGATGTTGAACATGACGAAACTTAGTAGGGACACTATAGAAACGCACCTATTGGTTTTTATGTTGTAATTTGTTGTATTTGAATTACGTTGTAATTGACTCTTTGATTTGTGAAATGAAACGATCCTTTGAATTTAATATTGTCGCAAATAGTGTTATGATGTCCCGAGCAATCTATTTCGTCTCACTCCGATGTTCCCGCCGTCGGTTGGGGTGTGACAGTCGCCATAGCCTCCCACACCCGGTTTGAGTCACCATCCAATCAACCCGATGCTGTCGAGATGACCTTATCTCTGAATAGTGCAATCTTGACGCCTTTCAAATTACCCCATCGTATCCTAGGTCGCATATTCCCCTTCCCCTTAGTCAAAATTTCTCTCATGACTATATCAGCGACCAGTAAATGGTGTTGAGCCACTATTGTCTCCCATGGTATAATCTTGAAATCCCTGCACCATCGTAGATCACATCGCCTCGTCAAAAGATAGTCTATTTGTGTGTTACTCATGCGTGGTCGAAAACTGATGTTCTTATTATGCTTAAGTTCATGTTTTACATAACTTTTAGTTTTGAATAGCCTACTTTTGGTTGGATTTTTGTTTTACAGGTTAACGGAGTTTAAGGAGCTATTTGGGATCTTTTCGGAGCATCGGGGCGGAAAACGGGTCACCATCACCAAGTTTCGAGATGTTGAAGTTCGAGTTTTCATCAATAGTTGATCAAGTTCCATTCACCATGAGCGGCTAATCTCTTTAGGTTTCACCCCGGTGTAGTTTTGTAAGTTCTAGGGTTTGACATTGTTTTGAGTTTTGATTTGTGACAACTTGTGATTTGATTTTGAAACCTATGATAATTGACTTGCATTTGTATTGAATTCGTGAATTGTCGAGTGAAGATTAAATTTGACTTTGCGAAATGTTTATGTGCAATTATGCCTTGTCTAGGTTAGAGTTTACATGTTTGTGATAACGAAGTGCATTGTAGTTTGTCGTTCACGACGTTGATAGCTTTTGGCATCTAAGTCACGTAACACTAAACTTGTTGGTCATTTTTACAATTGAATTGAATCTAAAACGTGTAGGAACCCTAGATATTGTTATAATCATTCAATCAAGTTTCTTGCAATCGTTTAATTTTCGTAATTAATTAATTGGAAACAATTTTGTCGGATCGTTCCGATACTAATTCAAACAAACAAAAAATTCAAATAATCAACCTAGCAAGCTTCATAAATCGTGACAACATTAGAAATCAATCTTGTCCGCACACAAACCACAAACTCTGCATGGTTCAACCCCTTACTACCACTAACACATTGTTAAGGGTAATTTGGGATTATAAATTTTATCTTTGACCGGGCCGCGACACTCTGATCAAATTTTGGTGCCGTTGCCGGGGAGTTCGTGCGCTTTGCGTTTGGATATTAATTGATTTCGTGATTAACTATTTAAGTGCTTGTTCCTTATTATCATTTCTGCTTTTGTGTTACACAGGTGTTTTACTTGTGCAGGTTATAGGTAGTGCATGCACACACGAAACTCTGAGAGGACCTCACCGTTAATGTTCGAGCCGGAGATCGAGCCGGTTGTTAGAAGGAACCTAGCTAACCGATTAGAGGCAACTCTCGTCTCTAATCCACCCAATACCAATTCACCACCTACACCATCCTTTGGACCCATTCCAATGGATAACCAAAACTCAAACCAACCTAACAACCAACACCGAAACCATGATTACCAACCCCAAAACCAAAACGTTCAAAACAACCAATCGGGGTGGAAATAATTCGAGACCACCAACACCACCATTCCAAAATCATGGCGGAAGCCAAACCAATAGCCAACGTACACCCACATCTCCTCCTCAAAACCAAAACCGACAAAACCCATTACCACCCAACCACCACAACTGAAATGTTAACGCCAACCATGGAGTTAACCAAAATTGTGGCATTCCCACGAAAGAAGCTCCGTCTCTCGATCTCGATGAATTTAGAAACAACATTCCCGACGATCCACCTTATAGTGTTCCCGGTTATCAATCACCGGAACATGTGAGTATTCATTCGGAATACTCGAATGATGGCGGGAATTATAATGAGCGGTTTGAAGATGATGCTTGGGGGAATGAGAATGAAGGGAATTTTTATCATGCTCGGGGTTTTGAGTATGAAGAGGATGGCTATCAAAATGCTAACTTTGTGGGGGAATGACAATGGATACGGGTATTATTATGGTCGAGGCGACGGCTACGGAAACAACCATCAACAGAACCGGGATGATGGTAATTATAACAATAATCATAATGTCAACCGTAACCGGATTCGCAATTCGTGGGAGGCGGTAACCAAGGGGATGAAAGAGGTGGTGATCGAAGGGGCAATTATCGGCTGGTGAATCAAGAGGTTAACGGTCCACGACGTCAACCAAATCAACAAGCGTCACACCCCAGATTTCCAACCCGAAATCCATACACCGGTGGGCCCGGGTGGGGAGTATCGTGACGTAAGTTGATAACATCATTGTCAATTAAACATGGCACAGCGAAGTCTTGAAGTAAAATTACTATTACAAACCGAATGTTCAAAATAAAATAAAATAATATACAGGCTCGTAATAGAAGATCCACAGGGGGATCATTAAAATGTATAAGAAAGAATACAAAACAGACTTTAGGGCAGATTTAAGGATTTGCAAGATCCTCTTATTCACTACCGAGCAGCTTCCGGCCTATTTCGTATTGTACCTGCAGTTTAGCCTTTGGACGATACGTCAGCTTACGCTGGTAAATACACCCAACTGACTCATTTTGAAAACTTTAAAATGGTTTTTAAGTGCAAAACGGCACAAAATCTTTTATTAACTTGGGAAAGTTGACCTTGCAACCTTGTATCAGATTCACATGTTTGTCAATACATACAGGGCCCAGTACAGAAACTGAGACATGATTAAATACACACCACTCAGGACTCATGAAGGAGTCATCCCCAACGTCTTGGGAATATTGCAAATGAGCGTCTGTCAGGTGTATGCCTATACCCCGCGCTAAGGTCGTGGCCAATATCTAATGTATTGAGCCGAGGATATCCAGGACACGGTAATTTAACCCCCGATGTTTAAGTTATCAAACAAAACTGATTAAAACGAATATGGGGTTTACTAGCCACAAGCGGGCATTCTATTGACCCCATTTTGGACCAAGCGGTAATAATTTACCGTATCCCAAGCCCGTATAGGGAAAATAAGTCGAGAGTATTTACCTGAGCTAGTCTTCTTTTATTTTTATTTTAAATAACTCAGCCGTATTCAAAAGTACCAAGTGCAGATAGCATTTACCGGCAAGGCTCTAGTCTGGATTATGGCATAAGCTAGCCAATTAAATACTAGCGGTCTAATAAACCGAATAGTGTACATGATCACTACGTATAACGCTTGATTAAACGATGATCGGGTAGAATGTAGTTTAATCCCGACAAGTACTTGACTTATATAATATGGGTAAACTATAAACATTCTGGATTTTGAAACTTAAATGACAAGGTTAAACCCGTTTCGGTTAATTTCCGTAACATAGTTACATATACGTAATTGTGCGCATATTAGCGATATCGGGTAACCGGATAAGTTATGGATAAGTTCTATATTCCCTTATACTTTAAATAAGTTAGGATATTAGTAGGATATCAACTTGTATGCCAGTTAAGGTTTTAAAATGAAATTATGCCTCATAAGGGCGTTTTGGTAATTTCATACCATATAAAAGGAACTTGAATATAATTTAAGGTTATGATTATAATTATTTAGTAAAATACTTTATTTATGATATAACATCAGTAGGATATCAATTATATGTGTATTTTACCTTTTATGACCAAACTATGCACCGAAGGGGCATTTTGGTCATTTTACACATAGTTTATAAATTATTTGGGATTCTGATTTTATAACATGTACCTACTGTAATTATGTTAAAAATAAGTTTTAAAATCAGTAGGTAACAAGTCTTGGTCCATTAATATGGTTCAAAACCGTACTATGCGCCTAAACGACGCTTATGTCGTAAAATGGCGTCTTTATGCGATGTTTATGAAAACTGATGTTAAGGTTAGATTAAAATGTCTTAGATATGTTATTTAATATAACATATTAGTAGGTAAAAGATTTACCTTGAGAAGATTTGATTAAAACTATTTTATGAGCCACAAGGGCTAAAATCGCCATTTATCGACATAGTTTAAGGACTTGCTTGAAAACTCAGTTTATAACTTGGTTTAGATCCCAAATAATCCTATTTATAATATTAAATCAGTAGAAAACTCATTTTCAAGTTCATTACCATTTAAAACCTTGTTTTATGCAAAAAGGGCATTTTGGTCAAAAATGGCATAATTATGGAACTTGCGCATAAACTTCGGTTCTGATTATGATCATGTAATATAACCTAATAGGGTTATGCTACATTATATTATGATCATAATGCAACTTTAGATCAGTAGGTAACTAATCTAAATCGGGTCAGAATCGAAAGTCAAAGCAGAAGTCAAACTTCGCGACTTTTGGTTGCGAACCGACCATAGAACTGAAATTGATGAGCCGAACATGTTCTTATATGTTCTAATAATCATTACCAACTTGTTTAAGTGTCAAAACAGGTTTCATAACATATATAAGATCAATTTATGATTTTTCTGAAAAATGGCATGTTTGACATTTTAATATCATAACTTTGACCCGTCAATTGGTCTAGCAAACGTGATCTTCAGGAGGTGCCCTTTATAGGGATTAACACCTACCTTATTACGATCACTTAGCCATGTTCATTTCGAACAATGGCTGGACCATAATGGTCTTAACCGAAAGTCAAAGGTTTTTCTGAAAAATGCTTGACTGTTGGCTATAAAAGCCTATAAACGAAAATGCAAGAGCAAGGAACACTTACAAGAGGTTCCTACAATGCAAGAGAACTAAGTTGGATGCTCCTTTTAGCTAGGAACTTCCAGAGGAGGGAGAAGAGTGAATTAATGAGAAAGGTGCAAGTTGGAATGAGAACTTAAGCACCTATTTATAGTTGGAGAGCTCAAAGGAGGTGAAGCCAGGTGTTTAGGGGTGTAAGAGGAAGCTTACAAGTGTCCCAAAACGTGGCATAGCTGATTACAAGTCCATGGTTTCGAATTAATGGTTTTGGAGCTTTGTTTGGAGGCCAAGCCAAACTTTCTGCAGCAGACCTGTTCTCGCACCCCGCGAGAGACACAAGGCATGTCTCTCGCGGCCCGCGACCGCCCCATGGACACTTTCAAAGTTTGACACTTTTAACCCCTTAACTTATTAAAGCTTCTAAAAACCTTTTTAAACACCTTTTTGGCACTTTTAGCCCTCCGTATCCAATATTTGGCATACCTAGGATTATGCCCGGACATTGTCGAGCTCTCGGTTCATTATAAGGTCACATAGAGGTATAAATTAACATGTTGACACTTTTAATCCCCCAATATCCAACTTTCACATATTTATAAAATTAAACCCTCTCGTCCAACAAATGGCACGTATGAGAGTTAGGACTTCACAAAGGATCACTCAGAGGCTTATTACAAGCATGTTGATTCCGATGTCACTCAGAGGCTGGGCATGTTGACTTTTCAGTCACTCAGAGGCCAAAATTTCAAGCATGTTAACATATCAGTCACTCAGAGGCTAATGATTTAAGCATGTTGACATCAGACCGTCACTCAGAGGCTCAGATTGAGCGTGTTGATGCCTTTAGTCCTTATTGGTCTTTAATAGACTATATTTAAAATACAACACGTGTCACTATACTATTGGACACGATTTTACAAGGTGTTACATCAAGCCCCAAGAGGTGTTAATGGACGATTTAGACCGGTGGTCACCGAAAATGACTCACTTATTGTGCCTACACCTCGAGGGAGGCGATCATTCAAGTGCAAGCCCAATTACATTAATATCCTATCGCACTTTAATGGTAGGACGAATGACGAACCATACACTCACTTGGCGGAATTCTCCGCTATATGTGGCACGATCGGGGGCCACAATTTCGAGATAGAGGAAGTGAAGCTAAGGCTATTTCAGTTCTCGTTAAAGGACAAGGCCAAGCAGTGGTTCCTCACTCTTCCGGCAAATAACATTCGTACTTGGGCAGAAATGCAACAAGTATTTCTTGACGAATACTATTCGATAGCAAAGGCCGATGATGCACGGGATGAGATTCGGTCGTTTCGTTAGTTATCGGGTGAGTTGTTACATGAGGCCATCACTTGTTTCAAGGAGATGGTTTGAAATTCCCTCACCATCAAATTCTTAAATGGGAATTGTTAAAGTGTTTCGTACGGGGATTAGATGCGGAAGATCATAAGTACTTGCAATCGGTAAGTAACCGTATGTTGTTGAACAACCACGAGGAAGATGATTGGGAATTCTTAGAAAGGATGAGTAAGAACTCCAAGGCCATTGCTATGGCGGACCAAGCCAAAAAGTATCCGATTTCAAGGTCTTGGCCTGACCGCGATGCTAGTTCCAAGAATCGGATTGAAACATTAGAACGGGATTTGGCACGAATGAAGAAGAAAGAAGCGGGGGCGGTGAAATTAGCTGTTTGTGAAAATTGTGGTGACCTCGGTCACCAGGCCAAGAATTTTCAAGTGAACATGGCTCAAACCACCGACGAGGTGAATCAAGTGTATGGAGACGGAAAGTACTTTGATATGAACTCAAACATTTATCACCCGGGTTTGAGGAACCATACTAATTTTAGGTATGGTAACACCTCAAACCAAGTGAACCTAAAATTTTAAGCGGGTAATCAAGGTGGTTCTCCGTACAAAAATCGCCAAGGCGGTAACCAAGGGGGTTACCAAAGGAACTACAATCAAGTTGGTAATGGGGGTGCCAATTCAAAATCTCAATCGAGTGGTGATGACCCGTTAAACTTCAAACTTGACGCGATCATGAATGCTATTAGAGATTTAAATCAAGATATCAATATGGAGATGAAGAAGGAATTTGAAGTGCGAGACAAGTCGCACAAGGCATTGGAGAAGCAAGTGGGTCAACTTGCGGAAGAAATGGCCCGACTCAAAGGAAGCGGTGGAAGACTTCCAAGCGACGCTATGGTAAACCCGAAGCATCAAAACTCAAGCACGAACAATGTGAGAAATGTGCACATTAGTGCGGTAAGTCTTCTTCCAAGTGATGAGGTTTATAGTGTTTAGGGCACTCCACTACCACAAGTTGTTGATGGTGTAGTGGGATATTTTATTGACGAATGCGAACATTGGCATGAAACAATTTCACAATCAAAAATAGAAAAAGAAAAATTTAAAAAGTCTTTTTGTGAAAATTGTTTAATTGATTTGCATGCTAGGGCCAATGATATGAGTGTAGAGTTTGATACCATCCCATATCCGTTGGCTCTATTAAAACCAATTAAGGCAGCAACAGCAAAAAACAAACCCCACCAAAGGACGAGAGGTGGGAAAATTTTTAACAAGCAAAAATCAATTTACCTTTGCTTGATGCCATAATAAAGGTACCTTCTCATGTCGAATGTTTGAAGGAGTTAAGCACCAAAAAACGACACAACAAACTACCTGAACCGGTTGATTTAATATCTCATGTTAGTGCCTTTTTATCGAGTGCCCTCCCCCCAAAAAGCTCAAGATCCGGGAGACCCTTTGATTCCAATCCAAATTGGTAAATTAAAAATTAAGAGGGCGCCCCTAGATCTTGGAGCTTGTGTGAGTATCTTGCCTGGGAGTCTATACGACCAATATGATTTCGGTCCTTTGAAAAAGTATGACACCCCTATGGTGTTGGCCGATCAGACTCCCACGCATCCAAGGGGGATGGTGGAAAATGTGATAGTGAAGGTTGAAGATTGTTATTACCCTGTTGACTTTTTGGTAGTTGACTATGTTGGGTGTGTTGAGGACACACAACCGATAGTCATACTGGGTAGACCGTTCCTAACAACTACTAATGACATAATATATTGTGCAACAGGAAAGGTAAGCATGAAATTTGGGGACCGGCAACTAAATTTGAATGTTTTCCCTAAATTTACTAACCCGCTCGGTGAGGATAAGTGTTCTAAATTGGACATGAATCCGAACAAAAAGATATGTGCTATGGTTGGTTGGTTTGGAGAATTGAAGAAGAAACCGGTCAAGAAGAAGAAGGTGAAGAAGTCACCTCAAGAGAAGAAAGCAGAGGAAGAATTAAGGAGGTTTGGCCAGTTGGTGATGTGGAAGAGTTCGTGGGCGACAAACACTTCGTTCGACCACCATGAGGTGGTATGTTATTTGTTGTTGTATATTATTTTTTGTTATTTTGTTTTGTTTATTCTTAGTTTTCTTGTATTTTATGCCTTTTGTATTGTTGTTTACTAGTTACATGAACTTTGTGGGTGTGTTCCCTATATAACCCTCACGATAGACGTATACAAAAAAACCGGTTACGCAACCGAAACCGGAAAAAAAAACTGAAACTGGTTTTTTTGAAACCGGTTCGGGTAGGAACCGGTTATACCGGTTAGACACTGGTTATGAAATTTAAAACCAAAACCGGTTAGAAAACCGGTTATTTTTAAAACCAGTTATGTAAAAAAACCGGTTAACCGGTAACGGGCAAAAAAAACCGATTTTAAAAACCGGTTAATAATGGTAACATGCAATTAACGATCATATGACCGTTTGGGAGCCTCCTAGCCGTTTTTTTGGACTGATTTTGGCCTAAAATTCTTCCCCAACTAGTATATAAGGGTTGTGGGTGTTTAGGTTCAAGCACACCACTCTCTAGACCTCCAAAAACTCTTAAAAACGCTCAAAATCTTGTTCGATATTTCTTGAAAAAGCATGGCAAGCTCTAGTGCTCATAATTCGGTCAACATTGGCGAGTCTACAACGGACACGGTGGTTCGCGTTATTCCAACGAAGCGCAACCCCGAAGTTTGGGCACATTTCGATTTGTGCGAGATGGCCAACGGGAGAAAAAAAGGGCGTTGTCACCATTATAATGGTTTCTACGCCGAAACCGCAAACACCACGTTGAGACAACACATCGAAAAACCATTTTGCAAGGCGTTGAAACAACAACCCGCTAGTGGTCAACCTCCATGGCAAGTGAAGGCGCTTCTTTGTTCGCCTACAATTATGAAATGGCTAGGGAAGAAATGGCGAAGTTTGTAATCCAAGAAAGTTTGTCGTTCAACCATTTCGACAAACAATGCTACACAAAGATGGTTCAAAGAACTCTCCAACCACGATACACCCATGTAAGTCGTGCTACTCTTAGGAGGGATTGTTTGAAATTGTGGAAAAATGCTAAACAAGAATTAATTTCTTATTTTGAAAAATTAGAAACCGGTGTTAACTTGACTAGCGTTGTTTGGTCCATACCGCACGGTTCACCAGACTCATATATTTGTGTCACCGCCCATTGGGTTGAACTGTCGACGTGGCAAATGATGAAACACACAATTTTGTTTAAATTATTTGATTATCCTCACACTGGTGAAGCTATTTATAAAGCAATCGACAAATGTATTGCAACATACAAATTAGAAAACAAGATTTTTTTCAATATCTTTTGACAATGCCTCAAACAATACGGTTTCGATAATGCATTTAAAATTAAAATACAAATCGATTTGTGAAGGTAATTTTTCCATAGTCGATGTATTGCACACATCATTAATTTGGCCGTTCAAGACGGTTTAAAGGTTATTGAACCACAAAAGGAAGCTTTCAAAAAATGTTACGTCATATATATAGTCACACGCATAGACATTCAAATATAAAAAAAATGTGTAAGGAAGCGGGTCGAATTTGCTTAGGACCCAATTAGGACGTTGCTCATATAGATGGAACTCGACTTGCACCATGTTTGAAAAGGCTATTTTGCAAAAAAAAAAAAAAGTTTAATAGAATTTCAAAACTCTTTGTCGAGTCATAGGAAGGTTTCGCCTTACCACCCATCTGGTTGGGCTACTATTGAAACGGTTCCACAATTGCTTAAGTTTTCAAAACATCAACAAAAACTTTATCGGGGGTTTATTATCCTACAAGTTCATTGGTGCTTCACAATTTGTTTAAAATGTGTTTAAAATTAAACGAGATGTCGGTTAGAGGTAGGCCATATTGTGATATGGCGGAAACAATGAAGGAAAAACTAAGAAAATATTTTAGCGAACTACCAGCGGTTTTCACTTGTGCCGCCGCTTTAAATCCTTGTTTTAACGTTTTTGGTACCGGGTCTTTGATTGAAAAAATTGCAAACGAGTTGAATTTAAATACCGATCGAGACCCTAACTTTGGTGAAGCCGCAAAAATTCGTTTCAACAATCAACTTTCAAGAATGTATGACGTTTATGTAACAAAATATGGTGCAACCACGTCACAGATTCACGAGTCGATGAGAAATGCCGCTTTCGGCGAAGGTTCTTCTAGTATGGAAGACCAAGATTTGTATGTTTATAACCAATTGTTTGATGAGTCGAGTCAAATGTACCGTGGTAACACCACTAGTAGCGAACTTGGTCGGTATGGTGGGTCGAATTTTCTACAAACAATGACTTCACAAGAGTTTAAAAATTTTGATTTGTTGGCTTGGTGGAAAAGTAAGGAAGATCAAATTCCGATCTTAGCCACAATGGCCCGAGATTTACTAACGGTCCAAGCTTTCATGGTAGCTTCAGAAAGTGCTTTTTCTATTAGTGGCTGGGTGATCTCGATAAGGAGGACTCGACTAATAGCAAAGGCGGTTAAAATGTCGATTTGCTTGAAAGATTACTTGGATGCGACGAAGAGATGTCAACACATACGCACACTCGAGGATGAATTGGAATATGAAGGCGAAGTGTACGAGGACGAGGTCTAAGCCAAATTGACAACCCCAATGATCGAAGAAGAAGCCGCATTGGATGAATTCCTTCGCAATAGTTCAACTTCGGGTTCGAGCGAAGAAGACTAAACGAGGCTCAAGATATATTATTTCTATTGTAGTCCTACTAAAAATATATATGTATAAGTGTGGACGTTCTTGCGGATTAATATTTTAAGTTTACGCCCTTACTTTTTTTCGTTTATCGTTCGTACTTCAACGGTTCACCGTTATGTAACAATCGTTTGTTTCAAAAGTTAATCATATTATAATTTAAATTTTTAGATTTTCGTAGTTAACTTTTATATTACAATACTTCATTTTCGGCCATTAAAAAAATAAACCAAGAAAAAAAATGTTCAGCCCCGAAACCGGTTTTTCAACCGGTTTTTTTCCGGTTTTTTACCGGTTTTTTCAAATCAATCGGTTTTAATTAAAACCGGTTTTTTAATAACCGGTTAGTACCGGTTAGTAATTTTTACAAAAAAAAAACGGTTATTAACCGAAACCGGTTATTCAATAACCGGTTTTTTTAAAAACCAAAAAAACCGAAATCGGTTTTTAACCGGAACCAATTTTAAAAAATAACCGATTGTACACCTCTACCTCATGATATACGTTAAAATATATATAATTTAATTCCCTATTTTGCCCCCGTTTCGTGCATTTTTAGCTAAAATATCGTCGTATAGGTACTTAATCGTTCCATTTTACATTTTCAGGTCCTAAACGACGTACCGCAGACAAAGTTGGAGAAAAAGTGGGATAAACGAGCATTCCGGACAAATTCTGCAGATTCTGCTGAACTTACAGATGCCGCACGACCGTGCAACCCATTGGCACGGTCGTGCGAGACTGCGATCTCGGAAGCACTGACCGTGCGGAAGGCAGTGCGACTCATTTTTCGGCACGCACGGCCGTGCGGCCCATTGGCACGGCCGTGCGCGACTTTATTGCTGACCACATGTGACCTGAAGCTTTGGCACGGCCGTGCACATCTGAAGATTTTGCCGCTCAAACAGCCACTTGCTGCCCATGCCCTGCAGTGACGTAATGTTGATGCGCACGGCCGTGCGGATATGAAAATTGTCTATAAAACAGAGCATTCATGACTGATCAAAATATTAGGTATTTTTCCAAGTTTATGGGCGATTTCTGAGGCGCGGGAGCTCTCTGATCACGACGGTTTCAAGCCTCAAGGTTGCAAGAAGCTTATCATTCATCCAATCCATCAAATCCTTGCTTGTTTATGGCTTGATTTCTTGTTCTTAATGTAAATTCTGATTACATTTGCAAGCATTGAGATGATGTTTATGTAATATTGTTATGAATACTATGAAAAACACATGTTTTATGATCAATATTTAGTTTGTTATCAAGTTAAAATGAAGCTCAGTCTACTGCTCATGTTTGAATCTTGATGATCATATGGCAATCTTGTTTCATTGATGTTGGATTCTTGATTATGATTGTTTATCTTGGATGATTAGTAAATGGTTAGTTAGGAAAAGTTGAATAAACCCCACAATTAATCATTTATTAGTGAACTGTTAACTTGATTAATATGTTTACACCATGAAACTAGAAATAATCTGATTTTGATCAAGAATGCTTTCTTACACGGAAGGGCTCTAACGGGTTATATGGTGTTATTGCGGGTTCTTAATATATTTCATAATCTTTGTTGAGTATTTGTGGCCAAAATAACCAACTTGGTAGATTTATATTTAAGACTTGCAAAATGAATGAGATTGTGATATGATCTACGTTATGCTTGTCTTGGTGGTTATATTGTGTTTATCGGTATTGCTTTCCTTGATAAAGTGAGGTTAGAAAACTCTTAACGGATGACTAACTTATTTTTAAAGATTCACATGAAAATATATCAATAGCTCGCTAAAGAATAATTTTAGGTGGTTAAACTGTGTTTATCGCGTTAACTTTCCGAAGAATTATCATATTAGGAGTCCCGAAAGGGATACTGGTTGTCTTTATAATTGGGAAATTGATCAAGTGCCTTTGTGACATTTTTGATAACATGCTTATTTTGCTTATAAAACAAGACAAAAGAAAAAAAATTATATTTTGATATTTAAAGTCTTTTATGTCTTAAAATATATTTTTAAATAAATTTAGAAAAACTATTTCACATAACCTTTTTACCGGTAAATAAATGACGACGGTTTAGTACACAAGCACCTGCCCGCGTCCAAAGATCGACATCTGGTTCTTACCCATACTTTACTACATATACGACACGGTACACTTGTCCTTTTGTGTGTGTTTTAATTTAAGGTAGAAATCATTTTTATAAATATTAAAACCGAGTTCGTGTGTAAAATTCATTGTAAAAATGTGTATATATGCGCACACGTCAAGTTTTTGGCGCCGTTGACGGGGACGTGGCTAACCTATGGAACGATCCGAGTCACTAGTTTACCGGTGTACATGCCTGTGAATACTTGTTTATAATTGATTATTTGCTTAGTTGTTTATAATTATTTACTTGATTATTTGTATAGAATTATTTATTTATTTATATATATATATATATAAGTTACAAAGATTAATATTTATTTGCACACCCGAATTCAAAAATAAATTGGCTGGTAAAAAAATTTATTAATAAAATATTAATATAATATTATAATTTATTTAATCGTTTCGGGATGTGTTTATCCCTTCCTTACAGGTTAATGTCCTCAACCCCCGCGCCCACTGCTGCTGAGCCATCTGACGAACAGGAATGTGACCTACGGAGGAGTAGGAGACTTCGAGAAAGGTCTCGTGTTGTTGCACAACTTATCTCAGCTGAAGTAGACGAGCCGGAGATACCTGCTGAGAGTGAACACTCAGAGGTCGAAGGGGGGAGCACCATGGCAGACGATGACCAGCCATTGAATGAGGCCGTCCGGGAGGCGAAGGCCTGCAGCCTAGTATCGCCCGACCGACTGTGGTGGCGCCGAATTTCGAGATTAAATCCAGCATCATAAACATGTTACAAAATTCGGTGCAGTTTGATGGAAATGATCACGAAGACCCAGGTCGACATATTGCTGCATTTCTTGAGGTATGCTCTACTTTCAAGATTCGAGATGTTTCCGACGATGCAATCCGATTGCGGCTCTTTCCGTTCTCTTTGCGAGATAAAGCCCGAGCTTGGCTTCTATCACTTCCCGCAGGATCCATTACTACCTAGAATGAAATGGCGGAGCTGTTCATGCAAAAGTACTTCCCTCCAGAGAAAACAGCTAAGTTGAAGAACCACATCATACGTTTTGGCAGGATGATGGAGAGTCCTTACACGCTGCGTGGGAGAGGTTTAGAGATCTTCTTATTGACGTCCCACATCATGGTTTGTCCAAAAGGCAGCTCGTATTAACCTTTTACCAAGGACTAAACTATGATTCGCATCAGCGTTTAGACATGTATGCAGGAGGAGATCTAGGAACGAAGACGCCAAATGAAGCTTATGCAATCATCGAGAAATAACCCCTACAGCAACACATATAATCCGGGATGGAAGAATCACCCAAACTTTGGGTGGAAGGGTGGTTTAGGTAACCAAAACCCACTCGGGTATGCTCAGCGCGCCCCTGCTCCACAGCAATCCTATGGTCAATCTTTTCAGCCTCAAAGTCGCCCCTACCAGCCGCACTCCAATATGTACCATAATCAGGGTGCCGGGAGCAGCAGTTCCCAGCAACAAGCCCCTCAGAATAATTCCAAGCTGGAGGAAATGATGGCGCAGCTTTTGAGCAATTCGAACAGTGCGAACCAGTTGGCTGAGAAGCATTATCAGCAGCACGAAGTGCGCTTCATGGCCCAGAAGGGGAGATGAGAAGTCAAAAGGCCTCCATCCAAGCCATCGAGAATCAAGTGGGCCAGTTAGCAAAGATGTTGTCAGAGCGACCTCAGGGCGGTCTTCCGGGCAATACAGAGCCCAACCCAAGAGGGCACGTTAATGCGGTAATGACAAGGAGTGGTAAAGCCACGAGACCTGACATATCGGACTCACCACCGATCACTGAGACGGTCCATACTGACGCTTCGGACGAGGTGCACGCTAGGCGAGTCCCAGCAAGTACAACACAGCTCCAGAAGCCAGTAACAGATTATACTCCTCTAGTTTCGTACCCGGGTAGACTGAAGAAGCAAAGGAATGAAGAACAATATGGTAAGTTTCTTGAGATGTTCAAACAATTGCATATAAACATACCATTTGTTGAAGCGTTGGCTCAAATGCCCAAATACGCTAAGTTCCTGAAGGACATCCTCACGAATAAGCAGTTTTAATGAATGTCGTGTGTTTTAGTGAATGAAAATTGTTCGGCCATTCTTCAAAATCGTTTACCCGAAAAGATGGGAGACCCGGGCAGTTTCACCCTTCCTTGCCTTATAGGCAGCATGTCCGTCAGCCACGCATTGGCTGATTTGGGAGCAAGCATAAACCTTATACCGTATAAGGTTTTTGCTAAGCTAGATCTAGGTGAGTCGTCACCTACGAGGATGAGTATTCGACTGGCTGATCGATCGATCAAGTATCCGCGCGGGTTTGTTGAAAACATGCTGGTTAAAATCTACAAATTCGTGTTTCCTGTAGATTTTGTCATTCTGGACATGGATGAAGACTCCAAGGTGCCTTTGATACTCGGACGCCCGTTACTCAATACCGCGAGGACGATTGTAGATGTGGCCGCAGGCCAAATCACGCTCCGAGTTAATGATGAGCATGTGACCTTCGACATTAAGCGGTCGATGCAGCACCCACAAAGCCAAGATGATACGCTTTATTATGTCGACATTGTCGATACCTTTGTGAACTCTCATTTTCAAGGCACCATTGAGGAGTTAGATTCGGATATGCACGGACTTGAGCAACCAGTTTGTCAAGTCAGTGATTATGGTTCCCATAGTCCCGGTAGATTCGTGGAGATTGATTGTGAAGCTGAAGGAAAGTCGAAGCCTTCAGTAGAGGATCCACCGTCATTGGAGTTGAAACAACTCCCGCCACATCTCGAGTATGCATTTCTGGACGAGGAATGTCGTCTTCCGGTCATTATTTCATCATCCTTAGAGGAAGAGGAGAATAGACAACTTCTCGAGGTACTGAGACTTCATAAAAAAGCCATGGCGTGGAAGATTATGGACATCAAAGGCATCAATCCTTCCTTCTGTACTCATAAGATTCTGATGGAGAATGATTACAAGCCGTGTGCTCAACCTCAGAGGCGGTTAAACCCGAACATGCAAGACGTCGTAAACAAAGAGGTGATTAAGTTACTTGATGCAGGGTTAATATACCCTCTGATTCAGTATGGGTGAGCCATGTACAAGTAGTGCCCAAGAAAGGGGGAGTAACAGTAGTCTCAAACGACAAGAATGAATTTATTCCGACCCGTACCGTCACCGGATGGCGAATTTGCATCGACTACCGCAAAATCAATGACGCCACCCGCAAGGACCACTTCCTGCTTCCATTCATCAATCAGATGTTGGAACGTCTGTCGGGGAAGTCATTCTATTGTTTTCTGGATGGGTTTTTGGGTTATTTTCAAATTCCGATCGCTCCTAAGGATCAGGAGAAGACTACGTTCACCTGGCCTTTTGGCACGTTTGCCTACCGGTGTATGCCTTTTGGGTTGTGCAATGCGCCGGCTACATTTCAGCGCTGCATGGTTGCCATTTTTCACGACATGATTGAGGACTCCATGGAGGTGTTGATGGATGATTTTTCTATTTTTGGGAGTTCTTTCGATCATTGTCTGAAGAATTTGAAAAAGATGCTGATGAGGTGCGAAGAGACAAATCTTGTGCTTAACTGGGAGAAGTGTCACTTAATGGTGAAGGAAGAGATAGTTCTCGGACACAGGATCTCGCAAGCGGGGTTGGAGGTCGATCCAGCCAAAGTAGATGTTATTTCTAAACTTCCACCCCTTACCTCAGTCAGAGCAGTTAGGAGTTTCCCTTGGTCATGTTGGGTTCTACAGGCGATTCATCAAAGACTTTTCAAAAATCGCAAGACCCATGATCCGGTTGTTGGAAAAGGATGCTCCATTTGTGTTTTCAGAAGAATGCCTGACAGCATTCAATTTGTTGAAGCAAAAACTTGTTGAAGCCCCTATTTTAGTTGCACCAGATTAGGCATTGCCGTTTGAGATAATGTGCGACGCCAACGATTTTGCTATAGGGGCAGTCTTGGGACAGCGAAAGGAGAGGCACTTTCATCCTATTTACTACGCCAGTAAGACCTTGCACGATGCGCAAGAGAATTACACTACCACGGAGAAGGAGCTTTTGGCGGTAGTTTTCGCGTTTGATAATTTAGATCGTACCTTGTGTTGTCCAAGACTATCGTATACACGGATCACGCCGCTATCCGATATCTTTTCAACAAACAAGACGCAAAACCACGTCTGATTAGATGGATTCTGTTGCTGCAATAATTCGATATCGAGATTCAAGATAAGAAGGGTGCGTTAAACGTTGCGGCCGATCATCTCTCGAGACTCGAGCGCGGAGATTCCGAGGAGACGTGGAGGGAACCAATAAACGACAATTTCCCCCACGAGTTCCTGATGAGCATAGAGGTGAGAGATGAGTCGCCCTGGTTTGCCGACTTCGCGAACTATCTAGCCTGTGGAATCCTCGTCAAAGGATTAACACATCAGCAGAAGAGGAAGTTCTTTGTAGACCTCAAGTATTATATTTGGGATGACCCATTCTTATTTCGAGTCGGAGCGGATCGCATGATTCGTAGATGTGTGTTTGGAGAGGAGGCAGCCGACATTCTGCGCGAATATCATGAAGGGCCTACTGGAGGTCACCACGGAGCCAACTACACCGCAAAGAAGGTGTTAGATGCCGGTTTTTATTGGCCTACTATTTTTCATGATGCACAGAAGTTGGTACGAGCGTGCGATGCATGCCTGAGGGCATCGAATATATCCGCGCGCAACGAAATGCCTCAGAATTCGATCCAGGTCTGTGAAGTATTCGATGTTTGGGGTATCGACTTCATGGGACCATTCCCATCCTCACGCGGTAATAAGTACAACCTGGTAGCCGTAGACTACGTGTCGAAATGGGCCGATGCGCAAGCCTTACCCACAAATGATGCCAGAGCAATTGTGAGGTTCTTGAAAAGCTTGTTTGTGAGAAGCTTGCTTCTACACAAAGGTTGAGATTTGTAGGTACATTATGTGCGCGAGACGGCCATTTTTGTTGAATAATGAAGAGCACACGAAGAATGAGCGAAAAATCAGGTGCATACGTTTCCTTTAGCTTTGATTCTTAGTTTTAATAAGTGGAATGTATTTTTGTATTTTCTTTTCTGGGTGAATTTTTTGGGAAGATTAGCCGTGTCACATCCCTTGTGCGTTTTAAATAGTTCTATTCTTAAACATTGAGGACAATGTTGACCTCAAGTGTGGGGATGGAGAGAAAAAGTTTTTCAATTTTGACCCATTTACTTAAACACTACACATTGAGGACAATATTGACCTTAAGTATGGGATGGGGGAAAATTTCAAAAAAATTTCAAAATGTCTTTGTTTGAAGCAATCTAAAAAGCACAAGTAACTAAGTTAATGAGGAGTGGCATAACCCATGTGGTCTTTTGTCATGGTTAAGTTTAAATTAATAACATGACGGGTATTTAGCAAGTGGTCATTCGGGAATAATCCGCCTAAGAAACTTGCAATTTATACATATCGCATACCATACCCTTTATACGTGAAATTTTGAGCCACTTTTATACATCATATATGCGTATATTTCTTTGGTTGAGTGGACCATTAGTCGAGTATTGTAGAACTTGCAACTTTTGATGTGTTTGAGACTATAGACAGAATACAAGCACAAGAATGATTAAGGCATTAAGTAAACCTTTTCATTTTACACCATTTATATATCTTTACCCGAAATCAATCCCTTAGTCGCCAACTTTGAGCCTAAACCTTTCTTTTGACTAACCCAATTAGCCCTTGACCATTTAACCTTTATTTTAAAACCCATGTGTTGAAAACTTAATTAGCCCTTGACCATTTAACCTTTATTTTAAAACCCATGTGTTGAAAACTTGATTTTAGATTTAGTTGCAATTGAAAAAAAAATCATTGAGAAAAGCATAAAAATATGTGTTGAAAGTTGTTGAATAAAAGGCGGAATTGTTTGCCTCTTAGTTTGTTTATTTGTAGAGTAGTTGTGTATGTAATAAAAATCGAGTTTTCGTCACCTTAGCCACTTTCAAAATACCCTATTCCATACCCTTAGCCTAGCCCCGTTACAACCCATCAAGACCTTTTGACTTGTGCTTAGTATTTGTGTTCGGTGGTGGAGAATGATTGAGTTGCAAGCCTATGCGGGTACGTGTTCTAATCGGTTTGAGTGATTACATCAAAAGTGCTAATGCATCATCTATTAGCCAATTTTTAAACCGAGTGCAGAGAGCAGTGTGAGGGGTGTGTATGATTTGTGAGTTTCAAGGGCGGGTTAATCTTGGGCAACCATTTTTATATGTTAATCATTTTAACGTTAAATATTTTGAAAATGGTGAGAATTATGAACCAAGTATGACATTAGACCTTAGCTTACGTCTCAAGAATGGGAAGTGTGTTTCTCATTCGACCCACGTGAAAGTGAAAATCAGATTTGCTTGAGGGTAAGCAAAAGACAAGTGTGGGGATGTGATGCGTGGTCGAAAACCGATGTTCTTATTATGCTTAAGTTCATGTTTTACATAACTTTTAGTTTTGAATAGCCTACTTTTGATTGGATATTTGTTTTACAGGTTAACGGAGTTTAAGGAGTTATTTGGGAGCTTTTCGGAGCATCGGGGCGGAAAACGGGTCAACCGGGATTGCAAAACGGAAAAACAGGAAACCAGGATTTAGAGAGGCTGTCGCCGACGCAACCCTGGGCCGTCCGCGACGCCCCTCAGAAGCTCCGTCAGCCAAAAATGTTCGTAGGCAGTGGATTAGAGCGTCGGAGAAGAACCAGACAAACCAGAGGCCGTCGGCAACGCTCCATTGGGTCGTCGGCGACGCCCCTCCTAAATGTTTGATGCTGAAACTAGTCTTTGGACGGGTTATAACTTGTTTGTTGACCATTTTGCTTCGAGTTACGATTTTTGTGAGTTTGAAACTTGTTCTTGGAGCCAAGAATCACCCTACCATCATCTTTATCACCACCAATTCATACCAATTCTCCGAATCATTCTAGTCATCTAAACCCTAATCCATCATCACCATCATCAATCCTTCAATCCATCCACCATCATCATCAAACTCAAGCCTTAATCATCATTCATCACCATCACCAAGTTTCAAGATGTTGAAGTTCGAGTTTTCATCAATAGTTGATCAAGTTCCGTTCACCATGAGCGGTTAATCTCTTTAGGTTTCACCCCGGTGTAGGTTTTCTAAGTTCTAGGGTTTGACATTGTTTTGAGTTTTGATTTCTGACAACTTGTGATTTAGTTTTGACTTTGCGAGTTGCATTTGTATTGAATTTGTGAATTGTCGAGTGAAGATTAAATTTGACTTTGCGAAATGTTTATGTGCAATATGCCTTGTCTAGGTTAGAGTTTACATGTTTGTGATAACGAAGTGCATTGTAGTTTGCCGTTCACGACGTTGATAGCTTTTGGCATCTAAGTCACGTAACACTAACCTTGTTGGTCATTTTTACAATTGAATTGAATCTAAAACGTGTAGGAACCCTAGGATTTCAATTACCGAACCGGGTGTGAACCTTGTTTTCTAATATCGTTATAATCATTCAATCAAGTTTCTTGCAATCGTTTAATTTTCATAGTTAATTAATTGGAAACAATTTTCTCGGATCGTTCTAATACTAATTCAAACAAACAAAATTAATTAATCTTATAGCAAGCTTCATAAAAGTGACAATCTTATTTAAAATCATTCACATCTGATCGCAAACCACAAACTCTTCGTGGTTCAACCCCTTACTACCACTAACACATTGTTAAGAGTAATTAGGGCATATAAATATTATCTTTGACTGGGGCGCGACACTCCGATCAGTTACATCCTCCACTACTATAAGTAATCAAATGCGAATCTCTCTTCTTAAAAAATGAGTTTATAATACCTAGGTCGTGAGCTACTGCAAAGTCTAGATGATCCCTGCCAGGGTCATTCTTTTCACCAAAACCAAAACCCCCATGCACTGACTGGAAGCCATCACTACCTTTCACGCCCCGTCTCACTCATCCCATATTTATACAATGCCACTTTTCTGATGCGTGCTGACATGTCGTCCACATGTCACATAACGCTCCCTTTTCAAGCACCTCACTCCGTATAGTCTCACGCTGTTTATACACACACACACATATATATATATGTATGTATATTGGGGAACACGAAAAAAGTGGGGAACCAGGGAACTATGAATTTAACATCTTCAAAATTCAACTTAACATGTTAAAAATTATTCTTTTCTAAATTCTTTCAACGTTTTTTTTCTTATAAATACATGTAGAAGTATTTTTAATAAAAAATTCAAAAACTAAATATATATATATATATGTATATATATATATATATGTATATATATATGAAAAATAATTAGAAAAAGGTAAAAAAATTACAAAATTGTTTTTTTACAATTTTTTTATTGACATAGCTTCTACACATTTTTATAAGACTACACGGTGTGGAGGAGCTTGAAGGAAGGGCGTGGAGTGACACGTGGCAACCATGCCAGCATGGTGGCGTGAAGAAAAAAGCATGGGTGGAAAAATGTCGTGGAAGAGAATAAAAAAATAAACATCAACCAATAAAAAAAACCTAAAGTACACCCACCAATCAAAAGCCTCAACCTCACCCACACATTTGCTCCCACGCCGATGGGAATACTCAAGCCCTAAGCACAATGCGGGGCACGGGGTGGTTTTGTGGGCGTGGACTGACAACAACGCCTTGTTTCCATGCCCACACCGTGTGGTCTAAGAAAAAGCGTCGAAAAACATTTTAAAAAAATTGATTTTAATATGTTAAGTTGAATGCTTAACATGTTAAATGCATGGTTACCCGGTTCTACACCTTTTTTTAGTGTTCATCATTAAACCTCACACTATATATATATATATATATATATATATATATATATATATATATTATAGGATCAAGATTAAGGGAAAACCATTCGAAGTTGTGAGAGCTTAGAGACTCGACTTTCCCGTACGAGTTTTGGCCCCATATTTTGCACACCCCTAAATTAAAATGTTTAGAAAAACTGCCGTAAATTTTTTAAAAAAAAGTCGAAGGGGTGTTTTCCGGTCTTTACAGCAGCTGTAAAAAAGGTGATAACATAAGCATGACATCACTTTTTACAGCAGTTTTTTTAGAAATGTTGATTTTTTTTATAGAATTTTTGGTAATTTTTTTAAAAAAATAAAACCTATCGCAAGGCCGAGTTATCTACGCTCTATAAATTTTTATTTTACCGTACCCATATATATATATATATAGGAGGGTTATATTAAGAACGCTAAATATTACGAGAACTGTGAGAACGAATGAGAAAATCAATTAAAACCATTTTTAATACAATCATCATTTTAATTGAAATACAATATAAAAAAAGAAATTACAACATCAAATAATTCATTTCTCCGATTAAAATCACTCTTATTAGATTTTTTACACATGTGTAAATGGCAAACTTACACATGTGTAAATTTTCTTTATTTTAGAATTCACGTAAATTTAAATGTGTAAATTAAATTTCTAGAATTGTATTCGAATAATAATGACAAATGTAAAAAAGAAATTTTGAATTTCACTTGTTTTTGATCAAGTTTTAGTGATTTTTTCATTCGTGAGAACACTAAATCAAGTGAAATTCAAATTTCTTTTTATACTTGTCATTATTATTCGAATACAATTCTAGAAATTTAATTTACATATTTAAATTTACATGAATTCAGAAATAAAGAAAATTTAAACATGTGTAAGCTTGCCATTTACATATGTGTAAATTTGTTATATTTACACATGTGTAAAAAAATCTAACAAAAGTGATTTTGAGAAGAGAAATGAATTATTTGATATTGTAATTTCTGTTTTTTGATGTTGTATTTTACTTAAAATGATAATTGTATTAAAAAAATGGTTTTTATTGGTTTTCTTATTCGTTCTCACAGTTCTCGCAATATTTAGTGTTCTCAAGATAACCCTCCCCTGATATATATATATATATATATATATATATATATATATATATATATATATATATATATATAGGGTGAGGTTATTGTGAGAAAATTTAAAAGTGTGAGAAGTATAAGAAAGAATCTAAACCATTAGATATTTAATCTAATGGTTGAGATCATAGTGGCAATTCTGTAAATAACGTTGACTATTAAACTAACTAATTTTCTAGATTAAGGGTATAAATGTAAATTTAATATTTTTAAATTAAGAAACTAACATTAATACACATGCAAAGTTTCCCCCTTCTTTTTTAAACATCAATAACTTTTTATACGTAACTCTTTTTAAAAAAAAATTACACCAAATAACGAGTGTTTTTTTTTATCTTTAATATGAGTATCATATTGATATACTTATGTAGAGTTATTTCTGTTTTTATATATTTAGGGTGTTATTTCTGTTTTGATTTTGATTAAAGTGTTGACTGGTGTTATATTAAGGTGTTATTTCTATTATATTCAATGTTAGGGTGTTCTTTATAAGATGTGTGTCTTCAATGTAACTGTTGTGGTGTTTTTATGAGTTACGGTGTTATTTTTGTTATATTTCTGTTCTTTATAAGATGTATGCCTTCAATATACATGTTGTGGTGTTTTTATGAGTTAGGGTGTTTTTATGAGTTAATTTCTGTTCTTTATAAGATGTATGCCTTTAATATACATGATGTGGTGTTTTTATAAGTTAGGGTGTTATTTCAAATTCGAAAATCCCTATAATATCTGCCAAAAATCGGTTGCATATATTCATTCAATAATTAGATTTTATTAGTTAAATTACACTTATACCCTTAAACTACCAAAATAAAAAGGGACACGTGTCACCTCCATAATATTTCTTATCATTCTCACACTTTTAAATTTTCTCACATTAACCTATATATATATATATATTGAAAGTTCAAATGAGAAGAAAAATTTTATACGAATAAAAAGAGTAACTTTTAAACCAATAGAAATTCTCAATTTACTTCGTTTAATGTGCGTATTTAATATTATGAAAAATTGCATATAAGTAAATCTATAATTGTTATTAATTAGCTAATTAATTAAACTTGTTACTCATTTTTAATATACTTTTTAAAGATAAAATAATTTATGATAAAGGACAATTTTCGACATGTGTAGAATAAATTTTAGTATGTGTAGAATAACTTTTGAAATGTGTAAGGTATTTTTACATATGTAGGGTAAATTCAATAAGTATAAGATATACGTAGGATAAATTTAAATTGCGTAGGATAAAATATTTTTACTTTATTAATAAGAAATAACATAATTAATAAGAGAAGTTATAAACTATTTAATATTTTATTATTATCCTTTTTTTTCTTTTTTTCTCGCATTAAATTTAACCTTTTCATATATATATATATGTACACACGTAACACAATAGTAGTAGATAACCTGACCAGAGCACAAGATCATCATCCCAACGAGTCAACAATGGCTGTTGAATTCCTGGAGACTCTAGAACAATCCATAACCGCATACACCGGACTCTCTCCCAACACCTTCTTCACAGTAATCGCCGCCGGTATCGCCATCTCCTACATCTTCTCCGTTCTGTTCGGAGGATCCTCCTATCACCATCAACACCGGCCAAGATCTTTCGAAGAAGACGTGCAGCCTCTTCCGCCACCGGTCCAGCTCGGTGAGATCTCCGAAGAGGAGCTGAAAGCCTATGACGGCACCGATCCCCAAAAACCCCTTCTTATGGCCATCAAAAGCCAGATCTATGATGTCTCACAAAGCAGGTGTTGTTTTGTATTACTTTTAGCCTTTTTGAATACAAAATAAAAGTATTCATGATTTGCCTTTGGGGAAAAGGTGAGATTTAGTGGTTTAGTTTACTTGTGTTGATTTGGATGCTAAATTATAGTTGAAATTAGGGTTTTTGACTTGATTTTGGGTGAGCTTTGGTGTCTTATATTGTTCTGATGCACTGTGAATTCATATATGATTATATGTTGACTTGCTAAAGTCAAAATTAATACTATTAGGGTTTTTAATTGATCTGTTTTTTTATGGTTTGTGAAATATGTTTTTGTAGTTCAGTATCGTTTGGTTTTTAGATTCTAGATTGTGTTTCGGATCGATGTGAAAGTTTTATATGTTATAGCATTACAGTTGGTACTCAAGGGGTGTGCAAAATAGCTGAACCGTTGACCGAAACCGAATTAACCAAAAGTCGGTTATCGGTTATTTTTTGTACTGTCGGTTAACTGAGCCAAACCGGACCATTTGTATTTTCATATATTTCTAGCTTTTCTATCTCCATTATATGTATTTCATGTATTTATACCTCCATTTCATTTATTTATACATCTATTCATGTATATATACATCCATTTCATGTATTTATACCTCCATTACATGTTTTTTTAAGCAAAAAGTTTAGCCCTTGTTTGATTTGGTTATTATGAACCGAACCGAAAACCGACAAATGAACCGAATTAACCGAACCGATTAACCAATGACTTCAGTTACAGTTGCGGTTAATGCTAATAACCGAACTGAACCATGCCCACCCCTAGTTGGTAGTACTGTTTGTAAGAGTTATTTCATGATGATTTTTGAATCATATCGTTCGCATTTTATATTAAATATCGAAGAACCGTTGTGTCGAGCACGATATAAGTTTGTGTAGATACACTATCAGGGGTTTTAGTTCACACCTACTATGTTTCTTGATCATGCTCTGCAGCATGTGCTCACCTAACATGAATTGTAGTGTTGCAATCCCCGTGATGTACCGTGTTTACCTAAATTTTTATGTATTATTGTTTGGTATGCTCATTTAGGGTACCATATTTGTTATCCTTTTACTGTTTGGTTTTTATTTTTTTTCTTATCTGATTGCTGTATTTGTTGGCACATCACAATCGCCAATCGATTTTCTTTTAACTTGTCGTTTCTTCATATCTACTTTTTATATACTTGGATAGATATGGGTTACGTGAATCAAAGTTAGCCAAAATGATAACGGGCTGAACCGGTCAAAAGTCATCTAAAATGTATTTTTATTGTACACAAGCTACTATATTGTAATGATATAGTTTCTGTAATCATGTTTAAATTAATGCATTACATATCTATAATTTTCTAAAAGAGATTGACAAAAGGTGCCTGTGGGTCAACAGGCGACCCTTTGTTATCTTGTTCCTCATTTTAGTCTGTTTATGTTGTTGACGGTTCACTGATTAATGGATGTAAATTAAACTTTCTTTTAGGATGTTTTACGGGCCAGGTGGGCCATATGCACTGTTTGCAGGAAAAGATGCTAGCAGGGCTCTTGCAAAAATGTCATTCGAGGAAAAAGATTTGAATGGTGATCTCACTGGTCTTGGTGCATTCGAGCTTGACGCGTTGCAAGATTGGGAATACAAGTTCATGAGCAAGTATGTCAAGGTTGGAACCATTAAGAAACCTGAAAGTGCACCCGAGGCATCAACTGCAGCCGAGCCCACTGAGTCAACTGCAGCCGAACCCACGGAGCCAACCGCAGCTGCTGCTCATGCTGCAGAGTCCACAGAAGCTAAAGAGGAAAAGGAAGAAACTTCAACCACAGTGGAAGCTGGCAAGGATGATTAGAACAATATGAGGGTTATAACTTCTATAATTAAGCATAAGTCAATGACTCTTAAAATTGTACTTATTTGATATTTCTGGTATTTGAGTAATGTGGCTTTTATGCGGAATTGTGATCATTATATTTCCGCCTGCTGGCATGCTTCATAAGCTTATGCACCGCTAATAGGGTGATTATGATTGTGTTTGCACATTTAAACCATACATGCACGCATACATAAATACTCAAAGGGGCGGAACCAAGGAAGGTTCAAGAGGGTCCGATGACCCCGCCGGTGGAACCAAGGAAGGTTCAAGAGGGTCTGAGAATTTGTTAGCTTATTATATATTCTCTTTTTCTTGGAGAAACATGACTCTAGTAGTCGGTAGAGATGAAAAGCTTATGATGACCCTTTGACAAAGCAGTTTAATTCCGTCACTGCATACTCATAAGGACTATAGGAGGATAACCGGGACCGTGGTTTGGTAACCATACCATGGTCATGATTATGGACAGGCAGGGCTGGCCCGTAGGGGTGCGGGTTGGGCAACGGCACAAGGTCCAAACCCTTTGAGGGTCCAAATCTTTTTAGTTTTGTATAGAATTTACGCTGCATAAGATAAAATATATATGTACTGAATTGAGAGATAACATGAATGAGCCCTTTACTAGTGGTTGTTGTCTTGCTTAAACAACAAGGAGATGCGGGTTCTAATCCTGGTGTCTCCAAATAAATTTTAATAAATTACTATTAATAACTATTTAAATTAATAAATTACTTCCTAAACTAATTATTTAAACTACATCCACATAAATTTTAGTGATTGATATGGAGATTTTCGAATAGTGCTCAAATTTTGTTTATCTCTCGCAAGGTTAATTTTTTTTCGGAGAAGGCCATGTGGCAGGGTAAATGAACCGGACCATGTCTTACTAAAAATATAACATGTGGCAACCATGTCAGCATGTTTTTTTTTATTTTTGGTCTTCTGGATGGAGTGATGAAGATGGGAATTCATAATCAGACATGCATTCAGGTTTGTTTTTTTTTTTATTTTTGGTGAATAGCATGCTATACTACACACTTGATCAGTTATTTTTGTATTTAAAGTTGTCTTATGCATGCTAAATGATCAGTTATTTTTGTATATAAAGTTATCTTATATAGTGGTTGGTAGAAAGTACGAATGGGCTACTATTTTGATAACGGTTGTGGGTGGTGTTATAATGGCAGGGGTGCACTGAATCACATAAAGCTTGATGGTCTTGTTTTCTTCACTAACCCGCAACCAGTCACAAAGAGCGGTTCAGTCAACAAGTTATTAACGGATAATGACATCTTTAAATTCGATACAGGAGTGGGAAGTGTTTCCGCCACCTATTCGATATGATCAACATGACACTACTTCAATGAATCTGGTAAAGTATGGCGGTAGATTGGGGGTGGCGTGTAAGCCACCAAATGCAAATGGTTGTCGGGAGATTTGGGTTCATACAACGGATGGATTGTGGGAGAAAGAAGGTGTTGCTGCTGAAGGTGAGGGAAATAGTCGTTAAAGGTCTTATATGATTCGGATACAAGTGTTGTTGAGTAGAGCGATACGCTCCTATTTTATAGGTTCAAACAACAAGGTGATAACATGATTAGCAAGGTCGTGTTAAATGACATCCTTAACCCTTGTGAAATGTTCAACTTCCGATCAGATTTCGAGCCAATTGATTTGAGCTAATGTATACACAAATAGAAGCGATCGTAGACTTAAACTCGAAAGTATATCTTATTGTTCATTCGAAAGTATATCTTAAACAGAGGCGGGCCTACATAGAGTGGGTTGGGGTCCCCGAACCCTAATGTTTTAAAAAAAATTAGTAGATTCGGTATATTAAATTGTATAAGGACCCCATAGATACAGTTAGGTGGACACCATTTAAAGAAAAAGAAAGTTGTACTGGTAAATCCCTTTCTTTACCAACAAGAGGTCATGAGTTCAATCCTTGTATAGCCTGTTTTTCCTGTATTTATTTTAAATCTAGTTCAACCCTCGCTCTAACCCGACCAGAACAAGGAACGAACCGAAAATTTAAACATTTACACCAAAAAAAGTGAACCCTATTGGAAAAAATCCTGGGTCCGCCGCTGCCTGTGCGGGATCTATCCACACATGCACAACCTTGACAATCCACAAAAGTACTACCAGTACAAAGTGGTAGCAGTCTGAAGTCAATCAGCATGCGTTAAGCTCTGCCCAACCAATTCCCATGATGAACAACAATGTAGGAGACAAACAGTGACGTGACGTGTAGCCAATTAATGTGCTCCATTTACTGCTCCATGATACCCACTCACAACTGATGACAAACTCGACAACAAGTACACTCGGCAGGCAACGTGGCACCAATCATCGTGAGCCAACATCCCTCCACCTCTTCAAACACTACTTGTCGTATCAGAGGGGACCAAAAGGATATTCCTTGTTGGCCACGTCTGGCCCATGGCTCATCAACCTATCTCCTTCTCCAAACCTTTCAATTATAAATACCTATAACCACATGTTTAAGAGTCCAATTTCTCACTCTCTCACTCTTAACACACACCTTGTTTTATTATCGTTAGAACAATACTTCTTCTCACGCCGAATGGTGGTTAAGAGAAGAATCCTCACATCTCCTACTCGTAACGAGCTCACGGTGTTCTGTTTTGCAAATTAGCTCTCAAGATTCACTCGGCTGTTTGATTCAGAAAAATATTATGGATTAACCCCCTGTTGAGACTACCTCTTAGGTTCTATCCCACGGATTAGAACCGATGTTTTCTCAATTTTTTAATGGTTTACAATTCTATAAAAAAACAAACAGAGAGGCTAGGAAGAAGCTACAACCCAAATTCAACCACCAAAACAAGAAAACTAAACACAAACATCAAATTACACCATTTCAATCAATCAAAAGACTCTAGTCTAGACCTTCTATCATTTTTTTTTCTTTTTTTGACCGATAGTTTTTTTAATCCCCATCGTCTGTGTACTTGTACCCAAGATCTCTTCCTTTCACACCTAGATATTTGAACTTTAAATGTTTTACCTTCGCCGATAAACCACCATCCTATTATTCTAGACTTTCTCTTGACCTAGAGTCACCCCAAAAGAAAGATACTTTTACACTTAAGGGTGTTCAGGATTTCTTTTCAAATTTCCTTATTGACTTTTCCTCCACTACTTGATACTCTAAGGAGGTTTTACCTAGAATGAAAGAACAAAAATGGATTCATGAAGGTTTAATTACTGAATCGCTTCCCAATGGCATGTTCCGGGTTCGTTTAGATAATGAAGATATGATTCTAGGTTATGTTACAGGAAAGATCCGACGTAGTTTTATACGAATATTGCCAGGAAATAGAGTCAAAATTGAAGTAATTCTTTATGATTCAACCAGAGGTCGTATAATTTATCGACTCCGCAACAAAGATTCGAAAGATTAGGTTTCTTTCAACTTCACTAATTTTTTTTCTTTCGCAGGAATACAATTCAAAAATTGAAAATTACAATAAACTTATTTTCTTCCAAGAAATGGATTCAAAATTAAAATAAGGAGTGGCAAATATGAAAATAAGAGCTTCTGTTCGTAAATTTGTGAAAAATGTTGACTAATCCGTCGTCAGGGACAAATTATAGTAATTTGTTCCAACCCAAGATATAAACAAAGACAAGGATAATAACTCTCGTTAAAACCCAATATACAAACATGCCCTTAAAACTTTTGTCATGGACACTTAAGTGGGGTTGCAATGCAAGGGCCCTTTTCAGTTTCCCGCCAAATCTAATCCCAAACTCGAAACCCTAGGAAACCCTCAACATTTCATCTCAAATTCACCGAGCCCTAATTGATTGATATGGAGATCAAATTGAAGTGTAGCTGCGGCGAATCGAGTTGTTTGGAATGGGCAATCATCGAATTGCAAGGCGTTGTTGAAGTTCAACCGGCATTTCAGGATCGCATGCAAAATCTCCAGATCGGTCTTCTCTGCCGCCCTTCTTCTCAGGTGATTCTACGTATTTGCGTCTACAATTCTTCCAATTGCATAACTACCTGATGATTGATCGATTATAGCTTGCTAATTTTACTTTCAGTGGTTGATTTACCTGCACTAAACATGCAAATTTGGATGTCCTGTAAATGAAATTAAGTATCAATTTTACATGAGAAGATTATTGTTTATATAAATTCGGATGTTAAACAAGTTGTAATTGCTATTTTTTGAAATGGGGGCAAAGTCTCAATTAGGGTTTTGGTAGAGGTTAAAGTATTTAACATTGGTCACGGATGGCTTAGTAATTTAGGGGTGTGCACAAGCTGAGCCGAGCTCGAGCTCGAGCTCGTATAGCTTACAAGAGCTCGAGCTCACCTCGGCTTGTGTTTAGCTCTAGCTTGAGTCGGCTTGTTTATTATTAGTTAACTAACTTGTACACAACTATAATTATTTATATACATATATATATAATGAGGAGGGTTCAATTAAAAACCCATAGTTAAAGTGAGAATTTGAAAACTCCTTTTTAATGAAGGGAATGAGACTTTTAATGGTGGGGGTTGGTGGTTTTAGGTTTTTCGTAGCGTTGCACATGTGTAATACTAATGTATTTTATATTATTTTTCGTATCTTAAAAATGCTAGATTTACATGCAAAAATGTTAAAAAATAAAAAGTAAAAATTTTGGTGTGTATTTTAGGTTTTTTTGCGAGTTCTCGTGATAAAAGGAGTTTTCACTTGAACTCTCCCCTCTTTAGAATTATAATTAACAAAATAAATATTTCTTAGTTAGTTTTATCATAATTTTATATATGATAACTAATATTATATAAATGTTTATTTAACATATTATATAAATAATAGGCTCAAACTAATACTATATAAATGTTTATTTAACATATTATATTAATAATAGGCTCATTTAGGCAGCTTGAGCTCTATAAGTGAAGCTTGGGGCCTTGGGCCCAGGCTCATTTATTTAACAAATTTATATTAAGGCTCGAGCTTGTTTAAGCTTGGCTTGATTCGAGCGTATAGTGGAGCTGATCTCGAGTAGCTCACGATCGGCTTTGCTCGTATACACCCTAAACTGATGTGTTGTTTTGATTTTCTTTTTATCTATAACATCTAAACTTGCTGACTTAATTGGTTCAGGAAAGTTACACTTTTACTGTTGGTTATCATGAGCTGAGTGGGTCAAAGATCCCCTTGAAGAAACCATTGCTTGTTTTGAAGAAGAAGATTATAAAATCTGTTATGGAAATAGATCAGAATGATGATAGCCTTAATTCATCAAGGGTGGAATTGGAAGTTACCGGTATTATTCGTCACCGGATTTTGTTCAAGACCCGACCAAAGGCTCTCATTTCTGGTAAGTTTTGCTCAACTTTCTCAAGTATGATTGAAGTACACGCTTTGTTAAGTTTTGCTCAACTTTCTCAAGTATGATTGAAGTACACACTATTGTTAGCTACTTTTTATGTTAATCATATAAAAAAGTTAAGAATAGACCCGCACTCTGCATGGGGCGGTTATAAATTATAAATTACAAATGTAGCCACCTGCCTGGCTCAAACTGTGATTTACTTTATCTTGTAAGATGCAGGCATCGTACTCTTAGCATAACACGTATTAATGGGTTTGACCTAGAAAGTCAAAATGTACTTTCTTTTTTGTACAAAATGAATTGAGCATTTGCATTTGATTCTGGGTGTTCAATTTCAAGTTTTGATCTTTGTAACAAATGAAGAATCATATTTTCTGTTACAGAACCACAACCTGCGGTGAAGAGAAAGTAAGTGCACCATGTCCTGTTGTTGAAAAGTAAATTTGACTTGCATGAAGAATTTTAGACAAGGTTCATATGTGGTGCTATTCAACTGAAGTGAGTTTCAGTCTTATGATAATGTTTTTTTGTTCTCAATTGTTAAATTTATACCACATCTATGGATATGCGTCATCTTTTTTCACAAACGTAGATTATATCAATCATATTCTTGTGGTTGCCACTAAAAACTTGTACTTATTCACTATTTACCACCAATTCGTTTTCAGATAACTAGCATGATCTGTTATCAACCCATGTTGTAGACTTGTAGGATGTGTTAGTTTGTAAAAAGGAATCAACTTTGTTGGATTTGTGTGTATATCAATGTATTTGAACATATTAACTTAGAGCGTTAATGGCATAAACATGTAAGAAGAAAGACCTCGCATACTCATATACGAATACAGGTCAAAAAGCTTAGCAGCTTACAATGACCCGTATTCAATATGATATCAAAATCGAAAATCAGCTGGTAAGAGCATCTTTGATTGATAAACCAGATTGCTCGCACTAGACGAGATCATTTTGAAACCCTTTTATTACATAAACATGTCTTCCAATAATCTGATATACATGAACCTTATAAAGGCTTATAGCATGAGTGCACACATCCGATAATCCGATATACATGAACCTTATAAAGGCTTATAGCATGAGTGCACACAATTGTAGACCATAACTTGCATGTTACATGGGAACCAACTAAAACCTAGTAATCATAGTTGTTAAGCCTATCGCCTCTTGCGCCTAGGCCCATTTTTCAGGCCAGGCGAGGCAATTGCGTTTTAAGTCGAGGAAATTGTGGTTTAATTTTGTAGGTGTCGGTCCAGGCGTAGATTCCGGTGAGATTCTGGCCAAATTCTCTAAATTCCAATACGATTCCAACCAAATTTCTACTTTTCTATGTGGAAAACTCCTATTTTACACCATACACTTATATTTAGAACTTTTGGTACTAAACAGATGATGTTAAATGTCATATAATAGCTTTTGTCTATTTTATTGAAGAATATTATTATTTTTCTAATACATTATATATTTTTAATTCTTTTTCATTGCGGGCTTTTTTTTCTTAGGTCCTTGTTTTTTCTCCGCCTTGCATCTAGGCCGCAGGCGAGGCCTATGCGCCTAGTGCCTTTAATAACTATACGAGCAATATACAGAAAATAAAAATACTTATAAGAATTGCATTTGTACATGATTAGCAGGGTTATTTCTTGATTTTTTTTCCAGTTTTTGGTTTAAGCTTAAGTTTTTTTTAATGTTTTATCATAAACATTTTAAAGTTACCACTTGTTATTACTTCACAATCCCATTTTAACTCCTCAACTTTCTGTAAACATTTACATTAAATTTATATCACATTTTTAAAAATGATTAGTTTTTTTTCCACGTGTCTAACATGTTATTGGTATTATTTTTATACACTGTATTACATTAATGTATTTTGTTCTCATAAATATTAATCTTATAGTATAAAATCTAATATTTCATTACAAAGAAATTAAACACACCACTCACAGGGCATTGCCTAACACACTCATGACTCACCAGACATAAGTCCATAACGTAATCCACTCTACCTTCAGCCATCAAGTGTTGTCGTTCGTTGTCGACAAACGTACATATTCAGAAAAAAAATGATATTCAATATATTATATAAAGATAATCAAATAGAAAGGATAATACAAATTAGAAAGGATGATACGAATCGATTTCAATTTCGATCAATTTCAAATAACTAATAAATAGAATTGAAAATTCGAAAAAAAGGGAAAAAAAATGATAATTCCATTTAAAATCCTTGTCTTTAGAGAGAATTCTCCTTAAGATTGAGACGAAAACAAGAGAATTTGAATAAGAGCAATACTGTTCGTGATTCTTAATCCACCGATGCAGAAAATGCTCCAGTTTTCCGTTCTCGTATGAGGCCGGAAAGTTTATTGGCAACAGGTCAACACGAAGTGATTCATCATCCTCAAACATGAGCCGATCGTTAGTTAGGACGGTTTATAGATCAGAAAATTCCCACAAATTCAATGAAAAGTGGGTTCATGTAAATAATCGAGACCTTGCAAACAACGCTCTTTCTCCATATGGAGTTCGGAACCCAAAGGTATTCGTTGAGTGTACTCTATCTTCTTTGTGTTAGTTAACCTAAGCCGCACCCTTACTGCTGGGATGGGGCTTGGCCCCAGGTTTTTGCCTCATACAGCTCGGGCCGAAACCTGGGGGAAGTTTGGGCGCCTTTGTAAGCATCTTATGAGACTGATGCATGTGTTGATGACTTCATGATTTAAACAAATGCTGTATCAAAACTTAAAAATAAATTTTATATGGTTATTAAAAACGCCAGTTTGCTACAAAAGTAATATATTTTCTATGGTGAATTAGCATTTTTCATAATAAAAACACAAAATACTCATAATAAAAAATACAAAATTTCATTAAAATGCAATCCTTACTTGTTCATAATCAACCGCTCAACTTTGATCGTTTTTTAGGCTCGTAACCTGGTCTAATTATATTCTTTCTTGGTCTTCCAGGTATTTGATTACATGTGGATATATCTTCTCCTCATTATCGATATACACCCATTGATCCTTTGTAGGCACTGAAGCAACTTCTAAAACATAAGCTAATTAAAACTTATCAATAGTATCATTCATATTATCATCTTCCATCATGAAACACCTTAAAAGAAAACGAAAACAAACAATTGTAACAATAATAAGTAGACTGTTAGTAATATTCATATGCATTGAAACAATTGAAACAATAATATTCGATGAAAAAACAATAGTATTTGATGCAAAAACAGCAAGATTCAATGCAAAAACAATAATATTCAATGCAAAAACATTAACAACCGATGTAATCAACATACCTGGACTTGCAGGACTTGGTGCCGTGCGTACCAGAGGTAGTGGCGGATCCAGAAAATCTTCGTAGAGGTAACGTTTATAGAAAAGGGGTAAAAAAATGTCAAATTTTTTAAATTTACACTACCTTCGGAGTGCCAAGGGGTAGCAGAGGCTACCCCTACCAATAAGGTAGGTCTGCCCCTGACCAGAGGAGAATACGAAACAATTTGATGGGTTTTACAAGGGTAATTGGGTAAGGAAATATGTAATTAATTTTTTTATTTAATGACATACGTAATAAAACAGCTTATAAGGGGGAATATGTAAAAATCTCAATCAAAATATACTTTAATTTCATTACAAGCCAGCTTTTAGGAAACCTCTTGTAGAAAAAAATAAGCAAAGCTTTCTATTTTGATTTTTAAAGTGTTGGATAGTATTACAGAGAAAATAAAATATATTGTAAATTGAATCTAAAATAAATAAATAAATATATAATTTGAATTCTATGTTTCAAATAATGAATTTTAATTGCTTCATTTTCAATTATTAAAATTCACTTTTTTTAACTCCCCATTTCTTTAATGTTAAAAGATTTCTGGGAAGTGAAACCTTCTATTATGTTCACTTCCACTGTTACTTTGTGGTATAATGTCATCATCCATAATGATATTCCACAATTCAACATTTTGTTAGGGTATACATATTCACACACCTATTCGTCTATTTAGACACCTTTTAGACGGGTCGTTTAGACCTAGATGGGGCATCTAGACACTGAAATCAAGAGGGCTCTGAGTGGGTTGTCGGGCACAAAATTTAAGGGGTCTAGACGCCCCGTATAGGTCTAGACTGGGCGTGTAGAAGGTTGGGGTATTTTTTATTTATAATAACACATATATTAAAAAAAAATACGCCGCACACAGTGCTAGACTGGGCGTCTATGGTGTTTAAATGACTATTATACCCCTGAGTTAGGGCTAGACTAGGGGCAAAAAAGGGCTAAAATGGTCTTTTGGACCATTCTAGACGCCCAGTCTAGCCCTATATGCGGCGTATATAGGTATATATTTTTTTGTTTTCTCTTTTTAATATCAATAACACATATATTAAAAAATACGCCGCATACAGGGCTAGACTGGACGTCTAGGGTGTTTAAATGACTATTATACCCCTGAGTTAGGGCTAGACTGGGGGCAAAACAGGGGTAAATCAGTCTTTTGGACCACTCTAGACGCCCATTCTAGCCCTATGTGCGGCGTATATTTTTATTTTTTTTGTTTTCTCTTTTTAATATCAATAACACATATATTAAAAAGAGAAACCCAAAAAAATAAAAATATACGCCGTGTACAGGGCAAGACTGGGTGTCTGGGGTTGTTTAAAAGACTATTATACCCCTGAATGGTCTTTTGGACCAAACTAGACGTCCAGTCTAGCCCTATATGCGGCGTATATTTTTATTTTATTTTGTTTTCTCTTTTTAATATCAGTAACACTAATATTAATTATAAAAAAATTATATTAATATCAATAACACTAATATTAATTGTAAAAAACTCATATTAATTATAATAACACTAATATTAATTATATGATGCCTATACGAGACTTATACTCCACTATACGATAGAAGACTATAGGATAAGATACAACACGTATAGGAGCTGTATGTGTAGTATAGGTCTCGTTTAGCACCATAGGTGTGATTTAGGTCCCGTATAGGCCTAAAGGCATATACAAGACCTATAGGGGACCTATACGAGACTTATACTATACACTATACGATACGATACTATATTATACTATACGATACAATACAATACAGTACTATAGGATATGATACAACACTCGTATACGCCTATAGATAGATACAAGACTTATAGAAGACCTATACGAGACCTATACTACACTATATGATACGATAATAAATCCGTAGGCCCATCCGATACCTAGACCAAACTCATACTACACTATACGATACGATACGATACTATACAATACGATACGAGACTATAGGATAAGATATATGTAACATTTGTAAAAATCGGGTCTCCAAAACCCGCTCGGTTTTGTAATCAAGTACCAAGTTATAAAAGTTGCATTAATTATTTATGATTATTTTGAGTTAAAACGATACATAATTAATAAATAAACTAAACTATAAAAATTATATTTGATAAAAAGTTAAAATAAAATAAATAAAAAATATATGAAGCTGCCGGGACTCGAACCCGGGTCAGCCAAGACTCTTAAACAACTTAACATTCATTCCCTAAACCACTCCGCCACAATGTGTTTTCTGTTAACTCTAGGAAAACAAATGAAACTTATACACAAACTCAGTTTAACCGATGATGCCATCTGAAAACCGGTAATCGGCAAACCAATCGTCAAATCGATTGTTTACCTCACACATTCAGTTATAACCGATGCACGACGGTTTCTAATCAAGTTAGAATTGATTGAACTTAAAGTTTCATCATTTTCGGTATTTGAAACCGAAAGTTCATCAAATTCCTGAATAACTCAAGCTTCAGTCCATTCTCGCGATTCAGAGCTATCATATCAATACTCAATTTCAATTTCGTCGCATTTTTGAACCATAAGATCATCTGAATCAGTTCGCCGGAAAAACTCTGCAAGTCACCGGAAAACCGGGACTCACATTCTCACGGTAATTCCTCCGACTCTTTCTGTTTAAATCATGTGATTAATCAGTCTCTAACACAACTCCACCATCAGAATCGATCCTAGTCAACGTTTATCGAAAATCTTATCTTCGCCGGAAAATTTCTGAGACTGCCGGAATCACACTGTGAACTGGTATGATATCCTAAACTTCTTTTAAACCTTGTTTAAGTGACTCTACTTCATGAATAATCGATCAACGCCGTTAATTGGTTTCAACAGTCGGAGTTCACTTCCAGTACCGACGAACCTCCGCCGGATTTCTGTGAACAACATCAATCGGTATATTCTTTTCCTTAAACTCTCTCCATTCTCTACTTTTGAATTACTTTTAATGTCTGAAAATTGTATAAGTCATAAATCAATCATAACAAGTCGGATTATGCTGTCTGTGTAAATCGGGGAAGAAGATGAAGTCATAACATAACATAAGATTAATTAAAAACGGTATTTTAAACGGGTTAGACACACAGTCCAGCGGTGGACTGTGTGCAAATTTCACACACACGTCCCGAGTTCGATCCCTGCTACACGCACGCCTTGTGTAATAACATGCCTTTTAGATCAAGAACTAAACCGGGTTAAAACGGATAGTTGTTAAGTATAATAAAAACCGAAATAATAACCGGGTTAGACACACAGTCCAGCGATGGACTGTGTGCAACATGAACTACACGTCGCGCGTTCGAAACTCGTCACGAGCACCGGTCCGATTGATTAAAACGTTTTTGCAAATAAAGGAAATTTCGGTTAAATCAAATAAGTGTATAAATATAATTAAAAACGAGTTTATTTCGGGTTAGACACGTAGCTCAGTTGGTAGAGCTGCGTGCACGCGAACGGGAGGTTGCCGGTTCGAATCCCACCCAGCGCAGAATTATTCGCTGACCGAACCGGTCAACGGTCAACACTAAAAAAAATATAATATTTTTTTTATATTTTTATTTATTTAATTTAATTTAAAAATCAATTAAAAAATACTTAAAAATAATATTTTTAAAGATAGAAAATAGCCATAAACTCACAAAAATATATCTAAAAATTTCATTAAAATCCTTAATAAAATCCATCCATTTAATATATCTTCCATTATTATTTAGGTTAGTATTCCTCGTCGATCCGCTCATCTAAATCGTGCGCATCTCACCATCTTCAATCCAACACACCCAATGTGAGTGAATCTTTCAAATTCCCCGTTTTAATCACGTTTTTGGGGTGTATCATGTGTCTTTGTTTATATACATATTATAACTAAACTATTGTGCATACATCATATCATGAACATGTGTATTTAGTTTGTTGCTGTTAAGTAGTTATTATTGGATGCAAATTATTATTTCAGTACATGCAATTGCCGAGGCCGCCGCTCCCCATTTATGAGGTTTGAGCTTGTTCCCCATTTTATTATGCGGTTAAACCTGGCGTGCCCGCATACGATCGGCTCCGTTTGATTGAGCCTTGATCGCACAGTTCATTTTACATTTTCAGTACATGCAATACGATCGGCTCCGTTTGATTGAGCCTTGATCGCACAGTTCATTTTACATTTTCAGTACATGCAATACGATCGGCTCCGTTTGATTGAGCCTTGATCGCACAGTTCATTTTACATTTTCAGTACATGCAATACGATCGGCTCCGTTTGATTGAGCCTTGATCGCATAGTTCATTTATGTTAGTTATCGTATGATATTGGTATATTCATGTATGCTAGCAAGTGTTATTGTATGTTATAATTGTAAATGCTTGATTATTTACATTTGCTCATTTATGATTATGCACAATATTTCATTGATAAACTAGCCATAAAATCATTATCAAATGTTTATCTAATAAGGTTCACTCGCCAACTTATGTTGACCCAAAAAACTCCCCTTTTACACATGATACAGGTGATCCAGCAGTAGCTAGGAACACATAGGGCCTGGATTAGAAGAATAAAACGATTTAGTATTGGGATTGTTATGTTTGGTTATTTCCTTTGTATTGAATGAACATGTTTGGATGTTTGAAAATGTAACTTTGACTTTATTAATTATGAAACATAATAGTAAATGTCATGTGCTTTGGTGATAACCCAATTATGCCCCGACTCTTATTTCCGCTGCGGGTCGGGGTGTGACAGATTGGTATCAGAGCCATGACTATAGGGATATAGGATAGGTTATTAGACCCTTAGAGCCTATACTATAGTCGATTAGAAACTTATAAGAATTTTGTGTGTTATATGCCAAATTTCATGATGTTTATGTGTTTTATGTTAAATGTTACATTTGATATTGTGCAAGCATGTTCATAAGTATGTATTATCAAATAATGCCTATCATGAAATCGTATGCTCATAACATATGACATCCATGAAAGCACACACCACATCATGATTGATTTTACAATGATTTTTCGTGTTTTCAAATCTCATCAAAGTGAGTTCTCATGACGGGCATGTAGTAACTGGAAGGGTACCAGTACCGGTAGTCGGAACGTCCTGTCTAGGCTGGCATTCGTATAAATCCAAAATAAAGGACCAGTTTGCCTACCTGGGGATTAACGATGAGAGTACGAAGTACCTATTAGGCCAAAGCATGCTATACCAAACGTCGTGTGAGCTAATCCCACTTTGAGTTGTCATTGTGTCTACACCTGGACACGTTCCGACCAAACATCTCATGAACATATTTTGTGGTTTGCATTCGGGGGATGCGAGTGTTAAATTGCCAATACTAATGTGAATCCTACCAAGACATCCTATGGATGTAGTTGCATTATTGATATTTATGTTATTTTCATTTTCTTAAAGACACATGACTCCTAAAAAGACACCATAAACTCACAATCTTCCCATTTTATGATCCTGTAGATGTCGTCTAGACAGCATCGAAGGGGTAAAAGATCGGGAAAGTCTCAGGAACGTTTGGCCACTCATATCGCGAAACAAATGGCCACGATATTGCCTGACATCGTGGTACAAGTACAACAAGCCCTTGCTACAAATCCTACTAACCCTCCTCAACAACAGGACCAGAACATCGACGACCCTCCTACCAACAAGTGCTCTTACAAACATTTTAAGTCCTGTGATCCTCCAAAATTCGAAGGGACCGAGGGTGTCACTGCTCTCCTACATTGGTTCGAGGAGATGGAAAACGCCTTCCTAAACTGCGATTGTCCTGAGGATCGCAAGGTTCGTTACGCCACCGGGAGACTACTTGGTCTAGCTCTCACTTGGTGGAATACTGAGAAAGGAAGGAGGGGAACTGAAGATGCGATGGCCTTAACTTGGGAGGAGTTAAGGGAAATCATGACTAGGCGATTCTGTCCTAGAAGTGAAATTAAGAAGTTGGAGGATGAATTTCATGCCTTAAAGCAAAAGGAGGGTGATCACTCTACTTACAACAAGAGGTTTTTGGAGTTGAACCAAATGGTTCCAAATCTGTTCACACCAACCTACCGTCTGATAGAGCATTATATTCGAGGACTTCCCTCGAAAATCCAAGATTCAGTTCTCAGCGTTTCACCGGTAACACTTGAAGCTGCCATGGAGTTGGCAACTGAACTGACCGAAAACCGAATTCGCAACGGGAAGTTCAGAGAAGAGAAGAAGAAAGCCCCTGTAGAGGGACAAACCTCAAACCACCCCATTCCTTCCTCTAAGTTTGCTAACAAAAGGAAGCGTAACACCAGGAATTTTGCAGTCACCCAAACCAACACCCCTATTCCTGCTGCACCCATCACTCAAGTCACTCCTTCACCCGCGCCATACAGAAGACCCTACACAGGCCCATTACCAAAATGTAACCATTGTCAGTATCACCACTCCCCTGATCATCCTTGCCAATACTGCACCGGCTGCGGTCGCGCAGGACATACTGTTTAAAACTGCCGCATGCCTCAACGAACAAACCGCCACCAACCTTTAACCCAAACTCACCAACAGTTAATGGGTCAAGCACAACAACAACTACCATTTCCACCCACCCAACATTTAGCCCAAACATACTATCAACCCAATTACCCTATGGGCCAACCTATGCGGGCTTGTTTCAATTGCGGCGACCCAAGTCATTTCAGAAACACATGTCCAAGGCTGGTTAATATTATTCATGCTCAGGCCCAAGCCAACCCAGTGAACCAAGCAAACCAAGCTCCTCCACCTGCAAGAGGAAGAGCTTTGAATATTAACGCGAACCAGGCCAGAGCTGACGACAATGTGGTCAACGGTACGTTTCTTATAAATGGTAGATATGCCTCTATGTTATTTGATACTGGTGCGGATAGAAGTTTTGTGTCATTAGAATTTGAACCCATCTTAAGCAAAAATCAGGATAAGCTCGCGGAATCCATAACGGTGGAAGTTGCGGACGGAAAACCAGTTTCATTAGACTCTATTTTACGCAACTGTACACTCACCTTAAACGACCACGATTTCTCAGTCGACCTTATTCCTATGAAGCTGGGAAGTTTCGACATCATAATCGGTATGGATTGGCTCAGTCAACATCATGCGGAAGTTGTATGTCGTGAAAAATTTATTCGCATTCCTCTTTCAAACGGTCAGACTCTTCGAATCATTGGAGAAACCTCGTCGAAAGGGCTCAACTTAATGTCTTGTCTTCAAGCTCAAAAATATCTTCGCAAGAATTATGTCGCGTTTTTAGCCCATATCATCAAGAAGGGGACCACAGAGAAGAAACTTGAAGATATTCCTGTAGTAAAGGATTTTCCACAAGTTTTTCCTGACGACATTTCAGGACTTCCTCCAATCAGAGATGTCGAATTCTGTATTGATCTTATACCTGGTGCTACACCAGTTGCAAAGTCTCCATATAGGTTAGCCCCCTCTGAAATGCAAGAGCTAGCTAGTCAATTGCAAGAGTTGACTGACAAGGGATTCATACCTCCCAACTCATCGCCTTGGGGTGCACCTGTCCTTTTTGTAAAGAAGAAATATGGATCTTTTCGTATGTGCATCGACTACAGAGAGCTCAACAAGTTAACCATAAAAAATCGCTATCCTTTACCTCGCATAGATGATCTTCTTGACCAACTACAAGGTGCCAGCTGCTTTTCGAAAATCGATCTTCGATCTGGCTATCATCAGCTTAGAGTGCATGAAGAAGACGTCCCTAAGACTGCTTTTCGAACTCGTTATGGCCACTATGAATTCATGGTTATGCCGTTTGGATTAACCAACGCACCAGCTGTCTTCATGGACCTAATGAACAGAGTCTGCAAACCTTACCTTGATCGATTTGTTATAGTTTTCATCGACGATATTCTTATTTATTCAAAATCTAAAGCTGATCATGAGCGTCATCTTCGACTCGTTCTTGCACTTCTAGAAAAGGAAAAGCTTTATGCCAAGTTCTCTAAATGTGAATTCTGGTTAAAAGAGGTGCAATTCCTCGGCCATGTAGTCAATGACAAAGGAATACATGTTGACCCTTCAAAGATCAAGGCAGTTCAAGAATGGCAAGCTCCACGTACACCAACTGAAGTAAGATCTTTTCTTGGACTTGCTGGCTATTATCGTCGGTTCATTTCAAACTTCTCTCGCATTGCTGTGCCACTCACGGCTTTAACCCATAAGGGAAAACCATTCGTATGGGGACCCAAGCAAGAAGAAGCTTTTCAAACTCTTAAACAAAAACTTTGTGATGCACCAATCCTCACTCTTCCCGAAGGTTGTGATGATTTCGTAGTCTATTGCGACGCGTCAGGGCAAGGATTAGGTTGCCTTCTCATGCAAAGAGGAAAAGTCATAGCTTATGCCTCGAGGCAACTCAAGACACATGAAAAGAACTACACCACTCATGACCTAGAACTTGGAGCCGTTGTATTCGCTCTTAAGATATGGAGACATTATCTCTATGGTACTAAGTGTGAAATATACACTGACCACAAGAGTCTTCAACATATCTTCAATAAAAAAGAGTTAAATATGAGGCAACGAAGATGGGTCGAACTTCTGAATGATTACGATTGTGAAATTAGATACCACCCTGGTAAAGCAAATGTGGTGGCTGATGCACTTAGTCGGAAGGGTTATGCGAACTCCATTCATATTCTATGTTCGCAAATTATAACCGACATTAAAGATCAAATTCGAGAAGCTCAACACGTTTCAATAACAGAAGAAGATGTACGAAAAGAGATGTCCTGTGGAGCCGAGTTAAAACTTGAAACTAAATCAGATGGTATTCTGTATTACCTAGATCGTATCTGGATTCCTAACCACAACAATCTCCGTGAAACTCTTATGAATGAAGCTCACAAAACGCGATATTCTATACACCCAGGAGCCGATAAGATGTATCAAGACCTACGATACACCTATTGGTGGCCTGGAATGAAGAAGGATATTGCCGTTTTTGTTTCCAAGTGTCTCACATGTTCTAAGGTGAAGGCTGAACACCAAAGACCCTCAGGACTTCTAGTCCAACCGGAAATACCTGTATGGAAGTGGGAAAATATAACCATGGATTTCATTACCGGGTTACCTCGCACTTCTGGTGGGTATGACACTATATGGGTGATTATAGACCGACTTACAAAATCAGCTCACTTTATTCCTATTCGAGAAGATTTCAAGAACGAAAAGCTTGCTCGTATTTATATCAACGAAATCGTAAGCCGACATGGGGTACCATTAAGTATTATTTCTGATCGTGATGGTCGTTTCACCTCACGAACATGGCAAGCAGTACAATCCGCTATGGGCACTCGATTAGATCTCAGTACCGCCTATCATCCTCAAACTGATGGACAGTCTGAGCGCACCATTCAAACTCTTGAGGATATGCTTAGAGCATGTGTCATAGACTTCAAGGGAAATTGGGACGCCCACCTAGCGTTAGTTGAATTTTCGTACAACAACAGCTATCATTCGAGCATCGGCATGGCACCTTTTGAAGCCTTATATGGTCGAAAGTGCCGATCTCCTGTGTGTTGGCACGAAATTGGGGAAGCACAAATTACTGGTCCAGAATTGATCCAAGAAACCACAGACAAGATTCATCAAATTCGAAACAATCTTCTAGCAGCTCAAAGTCGTCAAAAGAGTTATGCAGATAAACGACGGAAGCCCTTAGAGTTTAACATTGGTGATCATGTGCTTTTAAAAGTATCACCGTGGAAGGGAGTAGTTCGTTTTGGTCAAAAGGGGAAGCTAGCACCACGTTACGTAGGACCTTTCAAGATACTCGAAAGAGTAGGTCCTGTAGCATACAAGCTTGACTTACCAGAAGAACTCAACAGGATTCATCCCACATTCCACGTGTCGAACTTGAAAAAGTGCCTCGCTGATGAGAATCTCCATATTCCGCTGGAAGACATTCAGATTGACGAATCCATGCATTTTATTGAAAGACCGGTGGAGATCATGGACTTCGGGGAGAAGCGTCTTCGACGAAGTCGCATTCCAATTGTTAGGGTACGCTGGGAGTCGAAACGGGGACCTGAGTTTACTTGGGAACGTGAAGACTCAATGCGTGAAAAATACCCGCATCTTTTTCCTACTACTTCAACTATTTAAATTTCGGGACGAAATTCCTAAAAGTAGGGGATACTGTAACATTTGTAAAAATCGGGTCTCCAAAACCCGCTCCGTTTTGTAATCAAGTACCAAGTTATAAAAGTTGCATTAATTATTTATGATTATTTTGAGTTAAAACGATACATAATTAATAAATAAACTAAACTATAAAAATTATATTTGATAAAAAGTTAAAATAAAATAAATAAAAAATATATGAAGTTGCCGGGACTCGAACCCAGGTCAGCCAAGACTCTTAAACAACTTAACATTCATTCCCTAAACCACTCCGCCACAATGTGTTTTCTGTTAACTCTAGGAAAACAAATGAAACTTATACACAAACTCAGTTTAACCGATGATGCCATCTGAAAACCGGTAATCGGCAAACCAATCGTCAAATCGATTGTTTACCTCACACATTCAGTTATAACCGATGCACGACGGTTTCTAATCAAGTTAGAATTGATTGAACTTAAAGTTTCATCATTTTCGGTATTTGAAACCGAAAGTTCATCAAATTCCTGAATAACTCAAGCTTCAGTCCATTCTCGCGATTCAGAGCTATCATATCAATACTCAATTTCAATTTCGTCGCATTTTTGAACCATAAGATCATCTGAATCAGTTCGCCGGAAAAACTCTTCAAGTCACCGGAAAACCAGGACTCACATTCTCACGGTAATTCCTCCGACTCTTTCTGTTTAAATCATGTGATTAATCAGTCTCTAACACAACTCCACCATCAGAATCGATCCTAGTCAACGTTTATCGAAAATCTTATCTTCGCCGGAAAATTTCTGAGACTGCCGGAATCACACTGTGAACTGGTATGATATCCTAAACTTCTTTTAAACCTTGTTTAAGTGACTCAACTTCATGAATAATCGATCAACGCCGTTAATTGGTTTCAAAAGTCGAAGTTCACTTCCAGTACCGACGAACCTCCGCCGGATTTCTGTGAACAACATCAATCGGTATATTCTTTTCCTTAAACTCTATCCATTCTCTACTTTTGAATTACTGTTAATGTCTGAAAATTGTTTAAGTCATAAATCAATCATAACAAGTCGGATTATGCTGTCTGTGTAAATCGGCGAAGAAGATGAAGTCATAACATAACATAAGATTAATTAAAAACGGTATTTTAAACGGGTTAGACACACAGTCCAGCGGTGGACTGTGTGCAAATTTCACACACACGTCCCGAGTTCGATCCCTGCTACATGCACGCCTTGTGTAATAACATGCCTTTTTGATCAAGAACTAAACCGGGTTAAAACGGATAGTTGTTAAGTATAATAAAAACCGAAATAATAACCGGGTTAGACACACAGTCCAGCGGTGGACTGTGTGCAACATGAACTACACGTCGCGTGTTCGAAACTCGTCACGAGCACCGGTCCGATTGAATTAAAACGTTTTTGCAAATAAAGGAAATTTCGGTTAAATCAAATAAGTGTATAAATATAATTAAAAACGAGTTTATTTCAGGTTAGACACGTAGCTCAGTTGGTAGAGCTGCGTGCACACGAACGGGAGGTCGCCGGTTCGAATCCCACCCAGCGCAGAATTATTCGCTGACCGAACCGGTCAACGGTCAACACTAAAAAAAATATAATATTTTTTTTATATTTTTATTTATTTAATTTAATTTAAAAATCAATTAAAAATACTTAAAAATAACATTTTTAAAGATAGAAAATAGCCATAAACTCACAAAAATATATCTAAAAATTTCATTAAAATCCTTAATAAAATCCATCCATTTAATATATCTTCCATTATTATTTAGGTTAGTATTCCTCGTCGATCCGCTCATCTAAATCGTGCGCATCTCACCATATTCAATCCAACACACCCAATGTGAGTGAATCTTTCAAATTCCCCGTTTTAATCACGTTTTTGGGGTGTATCATGTGTCTTTGTTTATATACATATTATAACTAAACTATTGTGCATACATCATATCATGAACATGTGTATTTAGTTTGTTGCTGTTAAGTAGTTATTATTGGATGCAAATTATTATTTCAGTACATGCAATTGCCGAGGCCGCCGCTCCCCATTTATGAGGTTTGAGCTTGTTCCCCATTTTATTATGCGGTTGAACCTGGCGTGCCCGCATACGATCGGCTCCGTTTGATTGAGCCTTGATCGCAAAGTTCATTTTACATTTTCAGTACATGCAATACGATCGGCTCCGTTTGATTGAGCCTTGATCGCACAGTTCATTTTACATTTTCAGTACATGCAATACGATCGGCTCCGTTTGATTGAGCCTTGATCGCACAGTTCATTTATGTTAGTTATCGTATGATATTGGTATATTCATGTATGCTAGCAAGTGTTATTGTATGTTATAATTGTAACTGCTATTTGCCAATGCTTGAGTATTTACATTTGCTCATTTATGATTATGCACAATATTTCATTGATAAACTAACCATAAAATCATTATCAAATGTTTATCTAATAAGGTTCACTCGCCAACTTATGTTGACCCAAAAACTCCCCTTTTACACATGATACAGGTGAACCAGCAGCAGCTAGGAACACATAGGGCCTGGATTAGAAGAATAAAACGATTTAGTATTGGGATTGTTATGTTTGGTTATTTCCTTTGTATTGAATGAACATGTTTGGATGTTTGAAAATGTAACTTTGACTTTATTAATTATGAAACATAATAGTAAATGTTATGTGTTTTGGTGATAACCCAATTATGCCCCGACTCTTATTTCCGCTGCGGGTCGGGGTGTGACAATATAATACTCGTATCGACCTATAGGTGTAGTATAGGTCTCGTATAGGACTATATGTGTGGTTTAGGTCCCGGATAGGCCTAGAGGCATATACAAGACCTATAGGGGACCTATACGAGACTTATGATGTACACTATACGATACGATACTATACGATACAATACTATAGGATATGATACAACACCCGTATACGCCTATAGGCCTATACAAAACTTATAGGGGACCTATACGAGACCTATACTACACTATATGATACGATACTACATCTGTAGGTCCATCCGATGCCTATACGAGACTTATACTGCAATATAGATACGATACAATACGATATGAGATTATAGGATAAGATACAACACTCTTATAGGCATGTAGGTGTAATATAGGTCTCGTATATGATAAAATGTATCCACATATAAACCACATAACAAACAATACACATTGGGTCACGAAAGGATGTTAGCACAAGCGTTAAATAAAATAAAGAGATGATACGACACAATGATACACCCCAAGACGTGATTAAAACGGGGAGTTTGTAGAGATTCACTCACCGTGGGTGCGTTCCTTGATGATAATAAACGCGCACGAAAAAAAATGAAGGATTTGATCAACGAGCGAATACTAACCTAAGAAGAAATATTACAATAATTCGATAAATATAACCAATCTAATATCTTCAATTAATCCCTTTTGCTTAGAATTTTAGAGTTATATATTATTCACAAAAAAATTTTAATTAAAAAGTATACTTACAAATAAACACATTAAAATAAAGAAAAAAAAAATAAAAATGTATTAAAAAAAATACCTTCTATTAGGTCTGACAGAAGGGTAACCGGCCGTTTTTTTATAAGGATCAAGATGCACATGCTGAGATTCGAACCTCAGACCTCCCGTTCGTGTGCACGCAGCTCTTCCAACTGAGCTACGTGTCTAACCCGTTAGAAACAAGATTTTTATTATACTTATACATTAACAGAGTTATTTCCAGAAATCATTTATTTAAAAAGTTTTTAAATTGGTTGAGCCGCTGTTAGCCCGTAGACTCGAACCCGTACCCGCGACTTCATATGCACCCAGCCCAGCCCTACCAATTGGGCTGGGTGTCTAACCCATCATTGTTAGCATTTTTATTATATATATCATCTTCTTGAAGATAGCCTGGTTTCACTTTGAAAGAAAAAAAAAAGACTTTATTCCAGAAACATGATTTGCATAAAGTGCACACAGTCACCGCTGGACTGTGTGTCTAACCCGGGTTATAACCCCATTTTAATTACACAATACGTTGTTTACACTTTATCTTCTTCAACATTTTGCCCTGAACAACTAGTCGTAAACCTTAGATTAATTGAAATGCTTTTATATATACTTAACTTAATATTAAATAAAACAAAAAAATAGGATAGTCGAAAGTTGATACCGAAGGTGACAGCGGTTGAAGGATTCCGGCGAGTGACGGTGACTCGGAGAAATTTCCGGCGACAAGAGAGTGCAAGAGCAGAGTGATTCGAAGGATGAGAGCGAGTTTAGATTAGGAGAATTCAACTTGGTATTTATAGGTTGATCGAGGTGGGTTTTGGTTCCGTTTTTTGGAAACTATTTAGAGTGATTGATGGATGACAGCCGTCGGTGGTTGGAGTTTGCCAAAATTGAGCGCCGAGATAGCTGTCGAAAGGATTTGAAAGAAAGGAAGGCGCGGGGATTTACCGAGATTTCCGGCGAGGGGAGTTGTGTTTGATGCAGGTTTCTTCTAACCTTACATATATGGGCGGGTAATCCGAAAATAGCACATCTTGTGCGTATGCTGTAGTGGTGTTTGTGATGTGTGTTAACCTGGGGAACCCGGGTTCCATCCCGTTTCAACCACCTTTTTTATTTGTTTTAATTATTTTAAGATAAGTCATTTACTAATTATATATATTTAATATTTTAGTTGCTTATTTATTTTATTAAGTTTATTCTACACCTTTGTTACTATTATATACATATATATATATATACATATATATATACATATATATACATATATATATATGTATATATACATATATATATATATACGTATATATATATATATATATACGTATATATATATATATATATAAATTCTAATGTTTAAAACAATAAACAAAAATGTAAAAATCAAAAGGTCATTTTCCATAAATAAATGCACTGATCGATAATTTGGGACGGGTTTTCGAAACCCGATTTACATAAATGTTACAGTATCCCCTACTTTTAGAAATTTCGTCCCGAAATTTAAGTAGTAGTTGTAACTGGGAAAGGATGCGGGTATTTTTCGCGCATTGAGTCTTCACGTTCCCAAGTAAACTCGGGCCCTCGTTTTGACTCCCAACGCGCCCTAACGATTGGAATTCGACTTCGCCTTAAACGCTTCTCATCGAAATCCTTGATCTCTACTTGTCTTTCAACGAAGTGCATTGATTCATCAACTTGAATGTCTTCTAGTGGGATATGGAGGTTTTCTTCGGCGTGACACTTTTTCAAGTTTGATACGTGGAATGTGGGGTGAATTCTGTTAAGTTCTTCTGGTAGGTCAAGCTTGTATGCTACAGGACCTACTCTTTCGAGTATCTTGAAAGGTCCTACGTAGCGTGGTGCTAGCTTGCCCTGTTGGCCAAAACGAACCACTCCCTTCCACGGCGATACTTTCAAAAGTACTTGATCACCAACGCCAAACTCCAAGGGCTTTCGTCGCTTGTCAGCATAACTCTTTTGACGACTTTGAGCTGCTAGAAGGTTGTTTCGAATTTGAATGATTTTGTCGGTTGTTTCTTGAATCAATTCAGGCCCGGTGATTTGCGCTTCACCAATTTCGTGCCAACATACTGGAGATCGGCAATTTACAACCGTATAAAGCTTCGAAAGGAGCCATGCCGATACTTGAATGATAGCTATTGTTGTATGAAAACTCGACTAACGGTAGATGTGCGTCCCAATTCCCTTTGAAGTCTATGACACATGCTCGAAGCATGTCTTCGAGGGTTTGGATGGTGCGCTCAGATTGACCATCACTCTGAGGGTGAAAGGCAGTACTAAGGTCTAAACGTGTACACAAAGCAGTTTGTACGGCTCACCATGTGCGTAAAGTGAAACGACCATCACGGTCTGAAATGATGCTTAATGGTACACCATGACGGCTTATGATTTCGCTGATGTAAATACGAGCTAACTTCTCATTCTTGAAGTCCTCGCAAATTGGAATGAAGTGAGCTGATTTTGTGAGACGATCAATGATTACCCATATGGTGTCATACCCACTGGATGTGCGAGGTAACCCGGTAATGAAGTCCATAGTTATGTTTTCCCACTTCCATACAGGTATTTCGGGTTGGACCAGGAGTCCTGAAGGTCTTTGATATTCAGCTTTTACTTTGGAGCAGGAAGGCACTTGGAAACAAAAACAGCGATATCCTTCTTCATGCCTGGCCACCAGTAGGTGTATCGTAAGTCTTGATACATCTTATCGGCTCCTGGATGTACAAAGTATCGTGTCTTGTGTGCCTCATCCATGAGGAAACCACGAAGGTTGTCACGGTCGGGGATCCAAATACGGTTTAAATAGTATAGAATATCATCAGATTTGGTTTCGATTTTGAGTTCAGCCCCACATGACAGCTCATCGCGTACGTCATTTTCTGTTACAGAGATATGTTGAGTTGCCCATATTCGATCTTTGATATCGGTTACATTTTGCAAACATAGAAGACGGATAGAGGTCGCATAACCCTTACGACTGAGCGCATCACCACCACGTTTGCCTTGCCAGGATGATACCGAATCTCACAGTCGTAATCGTTGAGAAGTTCGACCCATCTTCTTTGCCTCATATTCAACTCTTTTTGATTGAAGATATGTTGGTGACTCTTGTGGTCAGTGTATATTTCACACTTGGTACCGTAAAGATAATGTCTCCATATCTTGAGAGCGAGCACGACGGCTCTAAGTTCCAGGTCGTGGGTGGTGTAATTCTTCTCATGTACTTTGAGTTGCCTAGAGGCATATGCTATCACCTTTCCTCTCTGCATTAGTACACAGCCTAAACCTTGCCCTGATGCGTCGCAATAAACCACGAAGTCATCGCAACCCTCAGGGAGTGCAAGGATAGGTGCATCACAAAGCCTTTGTTTCAAAGTTTCCCTTATGAGTCAAGGCCGTGAGCGGAACGGCGATACGAGAGAAATTGGCAATGAAGCGTCGGTAATAACCAGCCAAGCCGAGAAATGACCTAACTTCGGTAGGAGTGTGTGGCGCTTGCCATTCTTGTACTGCCTTGATTTTTGAAGGGTCGACATGAATCCCTTTGTCATTAACTACATGACCAAGAAATTGTACATCTTTCAACCAGAATTCACATTTTGAGAACTTAGCGTAAAGCTTTTCAGTCCTCAAAAGTGTAAGAATAAGCCGAAGATGTCGCTCATGATCGGATTTTGACTTGGAGTAGATAAGAATGTCATCGATGAAGAATATGACGAAACGATCGAGATAGGGTTTGCATACCCTATTCATCAAATCCATGAAGACAGCGGGGGCGTTGGTTAATCCGAAGGCATCACCATGAACTCGTAGTGACCATAACGAGTTCGAAAAGCATTTTTGGGATATCTTCTTCACGCACCCTAAGCTGATGATAACCAGAACGAAGGTCGATTTTGGAAAAACAGGTGGCGCCTTGAAGTTGATCTAGCAGGTCATCAATACGAGGCAATGGATAGCGATTCTTAACAGTAAACTTGTTGAGTTATCTATAGTCAATGCACATGCGAAACGTTCCACCTTCTTCTTCAAAAAAAGAACAGGCGCACCCCAAGGCGACGAGCTAGGACGTATGAATCCTTTGTCAGTCAGCTCTTGCAGCTGACTGGCCAACTCTTGCATTTCGGATGGGGCTAACCTATAAGGAGATTTTGCGACTGGTGTAGCGCCAGGTACAAGATCGATTCGAAATTCGACTTCTCGCACAGGAGGAAGTCCTGAAACGTCGTCAGGAAAAACTTGCGGAAATTCTTTCACGATTGGGATTTCTTCGAGCTTCCTTTCTTTGCCTTCCTTCTTGACGACGTGAGCTAGAAATGCGACGTAATTCTTGCGAAGATGACTTCGGGCTTGAAGGCAGGACATCAATTTGAGCCGTTTCGAAGGAGTTTCTCCAAAGATACGTAGTTTCTGACCGTCGGCGAGAGGAATACGAATGAACTTTTCATGGCACACCACTTCGGCGTGATGCTGGCTGAGCCAGTCCATACCGATGATAACATCGAAACTTCCCAATTTCATAGGAATGAGATCAATCGAAAAATCGTGATCATTTAGGGTTAGAGTACAATCACGTATAATAGAATTTAATGAAATGGGTTTCTCGTCAGCAACTTCCACCGTTAAAGATTCAACAAGACTATCACGAGGTAGTTCGAGAATAGATTTGAATTCTAAGGATACAAAGCTCTTATCCGCACCAGTATCGAATAATATGGATGCATAACTACCATTTACGAGAAACATACCATTAACCACATTGTTGTCTGCCCTGGCTTGGTTGTCGTTGATATTGAAGGCCCTTCCTCTAGCAGGTGGGGGAGCTTGATTAGCTTGGTTCACCGGGTTTGCTTGGGCTTGGGCATTGATGATGTTCACCAGGCGTGGGCAAGTATTTCTGAAGTGGGTTGGGTCCCCACAATTAAAACAGGCTCGTATGGGTTGCATCATGGGGTAGTTGGGTTGGTAGTAAGGTTGGGCTGTGGGTTGTGCAGGTGGTAGAAGTAAGGGTTGTTGGGCTTGGCCCACCATTTGGTTTTGGGTTTGGATTGGAGGCTGATTGCGGTATGATCGCTGAAGTGTACGACAGGTTTGGATAGTGTGACCTGCACGGCCACAACTTGTGCAATGTTGGCAAGGGTTCTCGGGAGGGTGATGGTATTGGCAACGGTTACACTTTAGGTGTGGGCCAGTGTATGGCCTTTTGAATGGTGCGGCTGGAGGGGCAACTTGGGTGATTGGAGAGCAGTGATGGGATGGTTGGTTTGGGTGACAGCAAAGTTCTTGCCATTTCGCTTCTTCTTACCTGCAAACTTCGAGGATGAACCTGAGTAGGTTGGATTTGGGGTCTCAACGAACGTTTTCTTCTTCTCCTCTTTAAAATCGCCATTTCGAATGCGATTCTCAGTAAGTTCCGTAGCTAACTCCATTGTGACTTCGAGTGTTGCAGGAGAAATGCTTAAAACCGAATCTTGGATTTTCGAGGGGAGGCCTCGAATGTAGTGCTCGATTAAACGGTATAATGGGGTGAACAGATTGGGAACCATCTGATTCAATTCAAGAAACCTCTTGTTATAGGAGGTATGATCCCCTTCCTTTTGCTTTAGAGAATAAAATTCATCTTCAAGCTTTTTAATCTCACTTCTAGGGCAGAAGCGTCTTGTCATGATCTCTCTTAATTCCTCCCATGATATGGCCATGGCATCATCCACACCTCGCTTACCTTTTTCCGTGTTCCACCAGGTAAGGGCTACCCCAAACAATATTCCAATTGCGTAACGTACCTTGCGATCCTCAGGACAATCGCAATTGAGAAAGGTGTTTTCCATCTCCTCAAACCAGTGAAGGAGAGCGGTGACACCTTCAGTCCCTTCATATTTCTGGGGATCGCAGGACTTGAAGTGTTTATAGGTGCATTTAGTGGTTTTGGGAGGAGGGTTGGCGACGTTTTGGTCTTCTTGGTTTGGAGGGTTGATGGGATTTGCGGTGAGAGCTTGTTGAACTTGTAGCACGATGTCAGGAAGTACTGCGGCCATTTGTTGAGCAATTTGCGTGGCCAAGCGTTCGCTCGACTTTCCTGACCTTCTACCTCCTCGTAATTGCCTAGCAGACATCTACAGGAATATATGTAGGGAGATTGTGAGTTTGAGAATTTTCTAGGTGTCATGTGTCGTAAAAAGTATGAAAACAACATTTATAAATAACTGAAAATAACTTAACTACATCCATAGGATGTCTTGGGCTTGCTCATGTTTTGGGCCTCCAAATGCCTCCCATACCATAGCTTGTATAGTCATGTGGGCCCCCATGACTATTGGGCTTGGTAGGGTTCACATTGGTGTCGGCTGGTTAACACTCGCATCACCCGAATGAAAATCGTAAAACATGATTGCGAGATGTAAGGTCGGAGGGTGTCCATGTGTAGACACAATGACAACTCAAAGTGGGGTTAGTTCACACGACGTTTAGTATAGCATGCTTTGGCCTAAGAGGTCCTTCGTACTCTCATCGTTAGTCCCCAGGTAGGAAAACTGGTCCTTTATTTTGGATTTATACGAATGCCAAGCCTAGACAGGACGTTCCGACTACTGGTACTCGTACCCTTCCAGTTACTACATGCCCGTCATGAAAACTCACTTTGATATGATTTGAAAATTATGAAAACATTGCAAAAATCTTTGAAAAGAATTCATGGGAATTGTGAAATCGTGAGGTGTGTGCTTTCATAGATATGATACTTTATGAGGATATGAACTATGATGGGCATATTAACATGTACTTGTGAGAGTTCTTGCATAATGTTGTGTGTGAAAATAAACATGAAACATATAAACATCATGAATTTTGCATGTAACACATAAACAATCAAAAATCTAATCAACTATAGTATAGGCTCTAAGGGTTTAATAACCTATCCTATATCCCTATAGTCACAAGCTCTGATACCAATCTGTCACACCTCGACCCGCAGCGGAATAGAAGTCGGGGCATGATTGGGTTATCACCAAAGCTCATGATATTTACTAACAAGTTTCATATTTATTTAAATCCAAATTAAATCAAATATCCAACACAAAATTTCATACAAGCACAAACGATAAACAAACGATCATTCCAGCAAAATAACTTGATTATTCTTCTAAGGCCATCCTAGGTGTTTCTTTTCTCAACTTGAGCACATGTATCATGCGTAAAATAGAAGGAATTTGGGTCAACAAAAGTTGGCGAGTGAACCTTGATAAAACATTTAAGTAAATAAATTTTATTATTGTTTAAATAAGATTGTGCATAAATCACATGTGAACAAATGTATATATGTAACATATCACAAACCACATTATATAAACATATGACATAATGGATGATGTATGTGAGATCAAGGCTCAATCAAACGGAGACGATCTAATGAGGCACCTGATGCTCAACCCGTATCCCATGAGAAACTGATGGGCCTAATGAAATGATTGCACTGAAATGATAAAATGTATCCACATATAAACCACATAACAAACCATACACATTTGGTCACGAAAGGATGTTAGCACAAGCGTTAAATAAAATAAAGAGATGATACGGTACAATGATACACCGCAAGACGTGATTAAAACGGGGAATTTGTAGAGATTCACTCACCATGGGTGCGTTCCTTGATGATAATAAACGCGCACGAAAAAAATGAAGGATTTGATCAACGAGCGAATACTAACCTAAGAAGGAATATTACAATAATTCGATAAATATAACCAATCTAATATCTTCAATTAATCCCTTTTGCTTAGAATTTTAGAGTTATATATTAATCACCAAAAAAAATTTAATTAAAAAGTATACTTACAAATAAACACATTAAAATAAAGAAACAAAAATAAAATTGTATTAAAAAAATACCTTCTGTCAGGTCTGACAGAAGGGTAACCGGCCGTTTTTTTATAAGGATCAAGATGCGCATGCTGAGATTCGAACATGAGACCTCCCGTTCGTGTGCACGCAGCTCTTTCAACTGAGCTACGTGTCTAACCCGTTAGAAACAAAATTTTTATTATACTTATACATTAACTGAGTTATTTTCAGAATACATTTATTTAAAAAGTTTTTAAATTGGTTGAGTCGCTGTTAGCCCATAGACTCGAACCCCTACCCGCGACTTCATTTGCACCCAGCCCTACCAAAATGAGCTGGGTGTCTAACCCATCATTGTTAGCATTTTTATTATATATATATCATCTTCTTGAAGATAGCCTGGTTTCACTTTGAAAGAAAGAAAAAAAAAGACTTTATTCTAGAAACATGATTTGCATAAAGTTCGAACCCGGTCACTCTCGCATAAAGTGCACACAGTCCACCGTTGGACTGTGTGTCTAACCCGGTTATAACCCCATTTTAATTACACTAATACGTTGTTTACACTTTATCTTCTTCAACATTTTGCCCAGAACAACTGGTCGTAAACCTTTAGGTTAATTGAAATGCTTTTATATATACATAACTTAATATTAAATAAAACAAAAGAAATAGGATGGTCGAAAGTTGATACCGAAGGAGACAGCGGTTGAAGGATTCCGGCGAGTGACGGCGACTCGGAGAAATTTCCGGCGACAAGAGAGTGCAAGAGCAGAGTGATTCGAAGGATGAGGGCGAGTTTAGGTTAGGAGAATTCAACTTGGTATTTATAGGTTGATCGAGGTGGGTTTTGGTTCCGGTTTTTGGAAACTATTTAGAGTGATTGATGGATGACAGCCGTCGGTGGTTGGAGTTTGCTAAAATTGAGCGCCGATTTGAAAGAAAGGAAGGCACGGGGATTTACCGAGATTTCCGGCGAGGGGAGTTGTGGTTGATGCAGGTTTCTTCTAACCTTACATATATGGGCGGGTAATCCGAAAATAGCACATCTTGTGCGTGTGCTGTAGTGGTGTTTGTGATGTGTGTTAACCTGGGGAACCCGGGTTCGATCCCGTTTCACCCACTTTTTTATTTATTTTATTCATTTTAAGATAAATCATTTACTAATTATATATATTTAATATTTTAGTTGCTTATTTATTTTATTAAGTTTATTCTTGTTACTATTATATACATATATATATAAATTCTAATGTTTAAAACAATAAACAAAAATGTAAAAATCAAAAGGTCATTTTCCATAAATAAATGCACTGACCGATAATTTGGGGCGGGTTTTTGAAACTCGATTTACATAAATGTTACACATACGATGCCTATACGAGACTTATACTACACTATACGATACGATATGATGCGATAGGCATCAAATAGTAGTGTACCCTAAGTCTCGTATAGGCATCGTATAAAAATATACGCCTCACATAGGGCTAGACTGGGTGTCTAGAGTGGTACAAAAGACCATTTTACCCCTGTTTTGCCCTCCGTCTAGCCCTAACTCAGGGGTATAATAATATTTTAAGAAACCCTAGACGCCCTGTCTAGCTCTGTACGCGGCGATATATTTTTATTTTTTTCTCTTTTTAATATCAATGTATTAATGTTATTGATATTAAAATAAGAAAACAAAAAAAATAAAAATATACGCCGCATACAGGGCTAGACTGGGCATCTAAGGTTGTTTAAAATACTATTATACCCCTGAGTTAGGGCTAGACTGGGGGTACAACAGCGGTAAAATGGTCTTTTGGACCACTCTAGACGCCCAGTTTAGCCCTATGTGTGGCGTATATTTTTATTTTTTGTTTTCTCTTTTTAATATTAATGCTATTGATATTAAAATAAGAAAACAAAAAAATATATACGCCGCGTACAGGGCTAGACTGGGCGTCTATGGTTGTTTAAAAGACTATTATACCCCTGAGTTAGGGCTATACTGGGGGCAAAACAGGGGTTAAATGATCTTTTGGACCACTCTAGACGCCCAGTCTAGTCTTATATGCGGCGTATATTTTTATTTTCTTTTATTTTCTCTTTTTAATATTAATGTTATTGATATTAAAATAAGAAAACAAAACAAAACACAACATCGTATAAACACCAAAATAGTGACTAAAACAGCCCTTTTCCAACAAAAAAAACCCAACATCCTAGACGGGTCGTCTAGGTCCAGACGGCCCGTCTAAACGCTAAAATCTATGGGCCCTGCCAGGTACTTGCTGACTCCTCAAAATCAGTGCTATACGGGACGTCTAGACCTAGACGACCCGTCTAGGGCTCAAGGGTGTCCAAATAGGCAGCAAGGGTGTGTGAATAGATTGAGCCTTTTGTTATTGCACATTTGTTTTGAGTTTCCAACAAGAAAAACATTCGGTTTAAAGTACCCCTCATAGCAGTGGCGGATTCAGAAGATCTTCGTAGGGGTAACGTTTTATAGAAAGGGGTAACGAAATCAAAAGAATGTCAATTTTTTCAAAAATTTACACTACCGTCGGAGCGCCAACAAAAATAGTGACCAAAACAGCCATTTTCCAACAAAAAAAAACCCAACATCCTAGACGGTCGTCTAGGTACAGGCGGCCCGTCTAAACACTAAAATCTATGGGCCCTGCCAGGTACTTGCTGACTCCTCAATCAGTGCTATACGGGGCGTCTAGACCTAGACGACCCGTCTAGGACTCAAGGTTGTCCAAATAGGCAGCAGGGGTGTGTGAATAGATTGAGCCTTTTGTTATTGCACATTTGTTTTGAGTTTCCAACAAAAAAAACATTCGGTTTAAAGTACCCCTCATAGCAGTGGCGGATTCAGAAAATCTTCGTAGGGGTAACGTTTTATAGAAAATGGGTAACGAAATCAAAAGAATGTCAATTTTTTCAAAAATTTACACTACCGTCAGAGTGCCAAGGGGTAGCGGAGGCTACCCCTATCAATAAGGTAGGTCCGCCCCTGCCTCATAGTTATAGATCCAAGTCACTTTTTTTAATGATTTAAAAAAGTTCTATAAAGGAAGTTTTAAAAAAGTGGGAGCAAATTTGGTTTGCCCAATTGTTAGAATTCAGAAAGATGTTACTTTTTAGTTGACGACTCAAATCCTATAATATATATTATTGTAGATTTAGAAGTATGTTTATATAATGTGTGAGTTAGTAATTCAAACATATATTTGTAGGAATATAGAAGAGATGGATATGTGATTTTAAACAAATATAACCTTACGAAGGAAAGTAATAAAACAAGGATAGTGATCCAAATGTAAATGGTAGGGAAGAAATAATACCATAACATCTATAGTTGATTAGAAGGTTCTAAAAAGGGGTGTTTGTTAATATTTTCTGAAGCTCGAGCTCGGCTCGCTAGTAAAATTTAAAACTCAAGCTCGGTTCGAAAGCTCAATCTAAGTATCTGTGGCGCGAGTTTAAACAAGCTAAAGCTCGGCTCAAGCTCGTTTTTGGCTGTTAATGAGCCAATGCTCGACTCGAGTTCGGCTCGACAGTTGAGAACTCAAATAAAAAAACATTTAGACCATACAAAATGTAAAATATAGTTAGAACCCTAAAGTATACTAAGCTCCATAAGGCTCAATGAGCCTAAACGAGCTACACATACAAGGCTCGAGCTCGGGCTCGATATCTAATCGATCCTTATTTCAGGCTCGGGCTCGTTCAAGCTTTTTATCGATTCGATCTCGAGTAACTCGCGAGCCGCTCGGCTCGTTTGCACCCCCAGTTTAATAAATTAAGCTTTATTCATTCTTTTGTTTAACTAAGAGTTGTTTTGGTTATTTTCTCTTTAATTTTTACATTTTTCAGTATTCTCTCTAAACTAATATAGATTATCACTAACTTTTGTCTAAATTTTTTAGTCTTTTTTAGTCATCTACACTAAATTTTGTTTGATGTGGTTAAGATCATCACTAGCTTCACTCTAATGCTATTGATACCACCTATTAGTAATGGATGTCAAATATTACAATCATGCTTACACTCACTTCTTCTATTGAATGCTAAGTATGTTAATATTTGAATAAAGAAATAAGTCAAAATGTGAAAATGTTGGTAATGGGAGGTTCAATTACATATCAAGCATGCTCCATTTGGAGTTGTTTTAGTTTTTTAAGATTAAAATCATTGCAACTTATTTAAAATCACACAATCTTTATTTCCACTTTAAAACCTGAAAGGTCATCTTGAATGCTAATTATGTTTGAATGTAAACACTAGTTTGGTTAGTCGTTTGACTAATGAGAAAAAGTGCCTAATGCTTTCTCAAAATAGAAGATTTATTCCATTTTTGCTTTAAACATCCTTTTCAAGCAAGGATTATGTTGGATTAATTACCCTTCAAAAGATCCCACTACCACCTATACTGGTTATTTAAGTCTATTCTTTATAATACCTTTTGAATCATTATATTTAATTTAATTTAATTTGTTTTGGAAAAGATGTATATAATTATAAATATATGTTTGTTTTAAATTATTATCAAATAGTTATAAGGGTGGATGGGGTATTTCCAGTTTTGCAACATAAGTTGAAGGGATTGGGCGGGGATACTCCCTCAAGTGTTTTCATGTCACGTGAAGGGATCAAATCCTTGTTTACCAATTAGTGTGGGAAGAGAAGGGTACGTGGTATGTGGCACAAGTTTCAATGTTTATTTTTATATTTAATATTATAGTTGATGGTAATGTGACACAATATTATTGAGTGGTGGATTGATTTATTTAATTTTATATTTAACTTTTTTTTGAACGACTAAATGTTTCACTCCCCATGTGTTAAACCCATGACCTACTCCTATCCAAACGTCTAGAGGGTTTTCCTTCTATCACGGGCCAAAGCCTCAATGGCTTTCTTTGATTTTATGCCAAAGCCTCAATGCTTTTTTTTTAATTTTATATTTAACTTTGAGGTGGTATGACACAATGAGAGATTTATGGTGTTGAGGTTAGTATTAGGAGAGCAAGTGGTGTTGAGGTTAGTATTAGGGGAGCAAGTAGTGACAGTGATTAGCGCTTATGCTCCACAAGTAGGACTAGGAGACCAAGAGAAAAGTGAGTTTTGGGATTGCCCAGACGTAGTAATGAGGGACATACCTAGGGAGGAAAAAGCTTTTTTTATAGGAGGAGATTTTAATGGTCCCATTGGTAAGGATAGTGATGGCTTTTAGTCAGTGCACGGGGGTTTTGGCTTTGGCGATAGGAATAAGCCTAGCAAAGATCTTCTAGACTTTGCGGTGGCTCACGACTTGGGTACTATAAACTCGAATTTTGGAAAAGGGAATCTAATTTGATAACTTTTAGTAGTGGGGGACATAACACGCTAATCAACTATCTTTTAATGAGGCGTGGAGATCAACGAATGTGGAGGGACTGCAAGGTTATACCAAGGGAGACAACAACGACTCAACACCATTTGTTGGTGGCAGATATAGCCCTAAAAGTAAGGCTAACAAAGGGGGGGAGAGGAAAAACTGACCTAGGATCCGCTAGGGAAACTTGAAGGGAGACAAGATTACGATGTTTAGAGATAAAGTTAGCACGATGACAACGACTCAACTAGACGACACTAACCGAGTGTGAGAGGCTATGGCGATTACAATCACTGCAGTGGCGATTGAGGCTCTAGGGTTCGCAATATGGAAGACTACTGGGCATAAGGAGTCCCGGTGGTGGAATGAAGATGTGCAGGCCAAAATAAAGGATAAGCAACAGAGTTTTAGAGATCTTTTGAGATGCACAAATGAGGAGGAGCGATTGAGGTTGAGGGAAATATGCAAGAAAGGAAGTGAAAAAGGCAGTGACAGAGGCAAAGAGCACAGCCTATAAGCAAATGTATGAACGTCTAGTAATTAAAGATGGGGAGAATGATATGTTCAAGATTTCCAAAGCTAGAGAATAAAACAGACATGATCTAGGATTAGTAAAATTTATCAAAGGAGAGGATGGACGTGTCTTGGTCAAGGCGCATGACATTAAGTTGAGATGACAAACCTATTTCCACAATCTTTTCAGTGGTGAAAAGGCATACCAACAAGATAGTGACAACTCCACGATTCAAAGGCGACAACAAAATAATTGCTACTGTAAGAGGATCACACAGGAAGAGGTGAGGATCACCGATTGATGTGTGGAAGAGTTTGGGAGAGGAAGGAGTTCAATGGTTAACTTATTTGTTCAATCTTATTTTCAAGAATGGAAAAATGCCAGACCAATGGAGGAGTAGTATAGTGGTGCCTTTATACAAAAATAAAGGAGATGCCCAATGTTGTGGGAATTACAGAGAAATTAAGCTGCTAAGTCACACTATGAAACTTTGGGAGAGGGTAATAGAAACTATAATTAGAAAAGTAACTTAGGTTTCAGTAAACCAATTTGGTTTCATGCCGGGGAGGTCAACTATGGAAGTGATACATATTATAAGGAGATTAATGGAAAAGAATAGGGCGAAGAAACGAGATCTACATATGGTGTTCATTGACCTTGAAAAGGCATACGACATTGTACGCGCCGACTGCAAGCTCCTTTCCTGTGGAGGTATGACTCCACCAAGGGTCTGCGTTGAGTCCGTTTCTTTTTGCGGTTAACTTGGATGAGTTGTCTAAGTCGATTTAGGAGATAATTCTGTGGTGCATGTTTTTTGTAGACGACATTGTGTTAATTGTGGAGACTAAATAGTGCCTGAATGAGAGGATAAAGGAGTAAGCAACTTTAGAGGACAAGGGCCTAAGGATTAGTCATTCTAAGACTGATTATCTTTACTACGATTTCAGTGGTGCAGACGACGACGGTGACACTCAAATCACTATTGAGGATGAAGTCATTCCGTTGGCCAATAAGTTAAGTATTTGGGATCATTTGTACAAAGGGATGGTGAGATAGATAGTGATGTAGCCCATTACATCCAGGCTGGTTGGTGTAGATGGAGGGCGGCTAGTGGGATATTGTGCGATAGGAGGTTCCCCAACTAAACGAAGAGGAAATTTTATAGGGTCTTAGTAAGGCTCACTATGCTTTATAGAACAGAGTGTTGGGCAATCAAGAAGACACAAGCACGCAAGATGGAGGTAGCAGAGATGAGGATATGGATGGAAATGGGTCGGGTTCGGGTAAGGCATTGGTCATCCCATACCCATACCTGTTGGGTATCGTGTCCCATACCCGACCCAATACCCGTCGGGTATTTGTTGGGTAATTCCCCGTTGGGTATCGGGTATACCCATTAATTTGTCAAAAGATATATGTTGGGGGTTTTCTAAATACATTTTTTTACAATTATAATTATTATATATTTTATTTATACAGTAACTATTATAAATAAAAAACATACATTACATAATATAAGTTTTATGATAAATTAATAATAACTTTATAATACTTATGCACTTATTATTATATACTTCACAACATACAAAATATAAATACTATTATCAAATACATATACTAAAAGAAAATTTATTTTTTCACATTATGAACATACTAAAACAAATCACTAATAGACAAGGGTTAATGGAAAATAAAAATAAAAATTTAAAAATTCGGGTATATGATCGGGTAAACGGGTATATGGTATCGGGTAATCGGGTCGGGTATAACCTAATTCCATATCCGACCCATACCCGTGAAAATTTTTAAAAATAATCCCATAACCGGCCCAATAGCTATCGGGTATCGGGTATACCCACCCCATATGTGTCGGGTTTCGGGTATACCCGTCGGGCTTGGGTATTTTTGCCATCCCTAGATGAGGATGCTGAGGTGGATGTGTGGAAACACGAGGTTAGACCATGTAAGAAATGAGGTTTTTACAAATAAGTTAGGAGTGGCTAGTATATCTGATAAGATTAAAGAGGGCAAGTTGAGATGGTTTGGGCATGTGAAGCGGAAGCAAACGTCGACGTCAGTTAGAGCCGTGGAAACCCTCACTGTGGAGGGGATGGGGGGGGGGGTAAAGGCAGACCCAAACTAACATGGTATCAGTGTATTAGGAATGATTTACTAGAGTTGCACCTTTCTGAGGACATGGTCCAAGATAGGTCTTCATGGAGGCGGAGGATTATGGTTAAGGATTTTCTAGGAAAGAGTCCAGTAGGGTTTTAGTTGTGTCCTAGGGGCTTAGTTTTTTTTCTTCTTCTCTCTAGGGGGACTTTACATGTGATTGCCTTCTTGTTTTTGTGTATGTATGTTGTTGGGTGATGTTATACATGTTCTAAAATTTTACTATGTTACTCTCTCGTTACTTCCTTGGATATTGGTAACTTCTAAAGGGTTCAAGTGAATCAATGATGGGTGTCCAATTTGGAAGGGGTTGGAAAAGGTTTGAAATTGGGAGGATTGAAATGAGATGGCACAACTCATTGATGGGTTTCAAGGGTTAAATCCTTTAAACACCCCCTCCATCCTAACACTCTAAAATGGGTCATCGACTCAGCTTTGTCTTGTGACTTCTAAATTTTAAAACAACCCTTCTTTGCAAACAACATGCCATATTGATTTTGTTTCGAGTAATATCACGAAGGCGAGCTATTATGTTTGAAGCTGCCTAAAGGCCCTCTATAACATCTAAGGTTGCAATGAAGGTCATTTATAATACGTGAGGATATCTTAAGGTCCTCTATAAAATTTATCGAGGCTGAGGCTGCACGAAGGTCCTTTATAGCATTCAAGCTATTTTACAATTACTTTAAACATATAATGTAACACTCATGTACTTAAAAAAACCATTTAACAAACTTGTATTCCAACCAAAATGATAACGAGACAAAAGTAATAGAACTCATCTCAAAGCCATTCATACTTCATATCATCATCATCAGCATACTCAGTAAATCCCACCAATAGCAAAGCTAAGGTAGTATCTGAGAAGAGTAAGATGTAGACAACCTTACCTCTGCCCCGTAGGAATAGAGAGGCTGCTTCCAGTGAGACCCTGGTTCGATAGTAGTTTTGCATCAAGTCTTGGACAAAAGGCACATTACACTCAACAATCGGGATAAAGGCCGATTAATATGTACCCTTTTGTCTTTCGGCTATAAACGCCACCACACGTTGCATGATTAACTGTCTGCCGGTTTTAACGTTTTTTACATGAAATTAGTAAAATAACATTAAAATTAGATCAATTTTACCTTCCCCCCCTCGAGGGCCCACACGTATATACATTATATGTGCACACCGCAAGAAAACCCCTGTTCATACTTCATATAATGATAAATAATCATGCTTTTCTCTTTAACAAGCATAGTTCAGTTGTAGCAACTAAAAATCAAAATTCTCTTCAAAGCACAGTGATTGTTTATGTAGGAACCTTAGTATATAGATTCACTTTTCTTTATATGTTTTTTCTCGTTCTTTGATATTGGTATGAAGTCTCCACATCATTAATCGGTATATACACATCGTATTTGCCTAAAGTAATAGGCATACATTCATATATATTTTCTTTAGGATCATGTAAAATGGTATGAAAATCAACACAGAACAACAGAGAAGCGACAAAACGGTGACAAAACTTTTATTGATTAACCTAAACTAAAAAACACCAAACCAAAACCCCGGGTCTTACTTATGTAAGATCTATATCAACAAATACAATACAAAGGATCAACTGATAAGAATATCAGTTGATCATAGAAAGAAATCACCAAAATACAAGATCCAACACTGGATCTGATCCAACACTGGATCTGATCCAACACTGGATCTGATCTAACACTGGATCTGATCCAACACTGGATCAAAGATAAACTAGATGAATGAAATGAATTAACAAAAGGATACAGAGAGAAATACAAGACCAATAATTGACACAAATGAAACCCTAATTGGTTTATATATCAGACATCTTCACAAGTTTCCAATTAGCCCTTCATGTATCCGCCTCATACATCTTAGTCCCTCATATCAACACTCTAAACCTCCAACACAAAACACCCCTCAATTACATATCAGTTATAACAACCATAATAACATTATAACTAAGTGTAACAAGCCCATGTGATAGGCCCAATGCATCACAGTTGTATTATGAGACCAATTGCAACATGAATCAGTAGTATACTTGATATACTACATTTTAACATCCCTCCTTGAATCATGTGGCAAACATATCTGCCATTCCCAACCTTTCACACATGTACACATGTTGAACAACACTTAAACCTTTTGTAAGCACATCTGCAACCTGAACTTCATTTGCAACCTTTTCAAGGTGAATTAAACCACTAGTCACTTTTTCTCTTAAAAAAATTGATATGCATCAAATGCAACACATAAATTGTATCAAATACGGTATAAAATAACCCTTTTAGTATTAATGTTGGAAAAAGTGTGTTTCTTTGTATACTTTTGATTTCAGGATTAAAAGAGTCTGATTGTACGCAAGGAACAAATTAACAATAAAAACCAGCATAAGTATAGAAGACGGGAAGATGACACACTATACCAACCCTCCAAGCTTCACCCTAAGACCAAAAACAACGAATCAGAAGTCCAGCACGGGGCCGTGCCTTGTCGGCATGGGGCCGTGCCCCTTCATGATTCCAAATCAGAAGAAGATAAACAGATACAGACAAGAGACATGGGGTCGTGTCCCTTGGACACGGGTCGTGGTCAAGTTCCAGATTTGCATATCTGGGATACTACAGCATGTACAATGGCCACAAGGTCGTGCTGTTGACACACAGGGCCATGTAGCAGACGATTTAACATGCTCATTAAATGAAGACAGAGAAGAAGGAAGACATGGGGCCGTGCTAGCAGGTCACGGGGCTGTGTGAAGGGTCTATTTCCAGCTATAAATAGGGGTGCTTGGTTTCATTTCAACTCATGCTTTGGCAAACCACTTCTCTCACGCCTGCCACCACTCCACCACCATAATACCACCATCATCCACCATATTCATCCATCATCCATCCTAAAGTGTGTAGTGGTCTCGGGATCCAAGATTGATCGTAAGAGTTTTTGTCAAACAAAGTCCATGCTTGGCTAATCTCTTACATCACTTGGTGAAGACAAGTTATATGTATTACTTTTGATTTCCTAGCATTAATTAACTTTTTAACTGGGTATGTATTATTGACTTTAATAACTAGTTTTTTTTATATTGAAAGTGAATTTTATTCTATCATCCTTCATGTTTCGTTGATTCACTCATCCGTGTCTTTACGGTCTATATAAAGCGCGTTAACTGCCTGGAAGGGGTTAGAAGGGTGGTATGGGTAAAGTTCTTGTCTCGTTCAGTGTATAGACTGCGAGGACTTGGTTCAAGCTTATTAGTACTTCCCTTGAGGCAGATAGCATCAAATCTAGGGAAGTAAGAACGGCTTGAACCCTTATAAATAAACTACTATTACAACTTTAAACCGGCCTTGCGATACTGTATCTCTGCTGACTCAAACCAATATATCCGAGGGTAGCGTTGCCTCCAAAAGAGGGACATGCCACATTTTGCATTAATAACTTACTTAATTATCTTTCAATATTCCGACCTTGCGGGATTGTATCCCTGCTGACTCAGACCAATATGGCTGGGGGTAGCGTTGCCTCCAAAAGAGGGACATGCCACTTTAACTAAGATAATCTCTTGAAAAACCAAAAGCGTGGAAATCATCAAAGGATACGTGAATAATAAGTCGCAACCAAGTGATTCTATCTTGTCTATCTATTTCTTTTATTACTTTAGTTATTTCTTTATTTTTACCTATTAAATCATTTTCTAAAAATTTGATTAGATTATACGTCGACTATATTTCGGTATTAAAAGCTCTTGTGTCTTTTGACGACCTTGGTATCTTACCATCACTATACTACGCTAACGATGGGTACACTTACCCTAGCGTGTTGTAGAGAGTGATAGTTGCATATCGTGTTTTTATAAATTTAAAGCTTGAATAAACGAGTGAAACGTACTTGAAACATATCAAAAAATCACCCACGCTCGCAAACATGTCAAAAATGTAGATCAATTTCAAAGTGTTTTGTCCTTTCATGAAAGATTGGATTTAGAGAAATTGAGATAGCAGATTTACTATCATAAAATTTTTTTACTGGTAAAACATGTTTAACCTTTAACTCACTTAAGACATTTAATATCCACATAATCTCATAGGTGGCAGAACACATCGCTCTGTATTCTGCCTCAGCTGTAGACCTGGATACTAAACTTGTTTCTTACTTTTCCAGGAGACTAATGTATCTCCTATATATATATATATATATATATATATATATATATATATGCCAAACCCAGTAACTGACCTTCTGGACACCAGACACTTAGACCAGTCAGAATCAACATATCCTAACAAGACTAAGTCATCAGACTTTCTAACCATAACACCTTTTCGAGGTGATAGTTTCAAATACCTCAATAACCTCAAAGCTACATTCTAATGAGACTCACATGGACTATGCATAAATTGACTCAGAAACTGCATAGTATAACTTATTTTTGGTCTTGTTAATGGCAAATATATTAATTTTCCAATTAATTTTTGAAAGCCATTTATATCTTTTAATTTCTATTATTCTTTATCAAATTTACTCGCAATCAAGTAACTTTGTTCAATTGGTATCGAAAAAGGTTTACACCCAAGATACCCAAACTCATTCAAAAGTTCTAACCAATACTTTCGCTGAGTTAGACATATACCTTCACTAGAATATAACACTTCAATTCCCAAAAAATATTTTAGCACACTCAAAAAACTACCACTTAAACATTTTTTTAACTTTGTCTATTTCAGTTATCACTTTGTCATCAATATACACTAACAAAACTAAAAACACATTGTCTTTATCAAGTATATACAAAGAATGATCACAAACACTTTGTATAAAACCCATTTAACTAACGCAACAGTTAACTTCTCATTCCACTTCCTAGGGGCCTGCTTTACCCATATAAAGACTTTACTAACTTACACACCTTATTATTTTCATATATAACACCCTGTAAAAATCGTGTCCAATAGTATAGTGACACGTGTTGTATTTTAAATATAGTCTATTAAAGACCAATAAGGACTAAAGGCGTCAACATGCTCAAACTGAGCCTCTGAGTGACATTGGAATCAACATGCTTATAATAAGCCTCTGAGTGATCCTTTGTGAAGTCCTAACTCTCATTCGTGCCTTTTGTTGGACGAGAGGGTTCAATTTTTGTGAATATGTGAAAGTTGATTGATGGAGGGATTTAAAGTGTCAACACGTTAATTTATACCTCTGAGTGACCTTTTAACGAACTGAGAGCTCGACAATGTCCGGGCATAATCCCGGGTATGCCAAGTATTGGCTACGGAGGGCTAAAAGTGCAAAAAAGGTGTTTAAAAAAGGTTTTTAGAAGCTTTAATAAGTTAAGGAGTTAAAAGTGTCAAACTTTGAAAGTGGCCAGGGGGCGGTCGCGGGCCATGAGAGACCAGGTCTGGGTCTCTCGTGGGGCGCGAGAATAGGTCTGCTGCAGAAAGTTTTGTTTGGCAGCCAAGCAAAGCTCCAAAACCATTAATTCGAAAATCATGGACTTGTATTCAGCTATGCTACGTTTTGGGACACTTGTAAGCTTCCTCTTACTCCCCTAAACACTTGGCTTCACCTCCTTTGAGCTTTCCAACTATAAAAATAGGTGTTCAAGTGCTTCATTCCAACTTGCACCTTTCTAAATCATAACTCTTCTCCCTCCTCTGGAAGTTCCTAGCTAAAAGGAGCATCTATCTTAGTTCTCTTGCATTCTAGGAACCTCTTGTAAGTGTTCCTTGCTCTTGCATTTTCGTTTATAGGCTTTTATAGCCAAAAGTCAAGCGTTTTACGGAAAACGCTTTGACTTTCGGTTAAGACCATTATGGTCCAGCCATTGTTCGAAATGAACATGGCTAAGTGATCGTAATAAGGTAGGTGTTAGTCCATATAAAGGGCACCTCCTGAAGATCACGTTTACTAGACCAATTGACGGGACAAAGTTATGATATTAAAAAGTTAAACATGCCATTTTTCGAAAAAATCATAAATTAATCTTATACATGTTATGAAACCTGTTTTGACACTTAAACAAGTTGGTAATAATTATTAGAACATGTAAGAACATGTTCGACTCATCAATTTCAGTTCTAGGGTCGGTTCGCAACCGAAAGTCGCGAAGTTTGACTTCTGCTTTGACTTTCGATTCTGACCCGATTTAGATTAGTTACCTACTGATCTAAAGTTGCATTATGATCATAATATAATGTAGCATAATCCTATGAGGTTATATTACATGATCATAATCAGAATCCAAGTTTATGCGCAAGTTCCGCAATTATGCCATTTTTGACTAAAATGTCCTTTTTGCATAAAACAAGGTTTTAAATAATAATGAACTTAAAAATGAGTTTCCTACTGATGTAACATTATAAGTAGGATTATTTGGGATGTTACATCAAGTTATAAACTGAGTTTTCAAGCAGGTCCTTAAACTATGTCGATAAATGACGATTTTAGCCCCCGTGGCTTATAAAATGATTTTAATCAAATTTTTTCAAGGTAAATCAATTACATACTGATATTTTATATTAAATAACATATTTAAGACATTTTAATCTGACCCTAATGTTAGTTTTCATTAAACATGGCATAAAACGTCATTTTACGACATAAGCGCCGTTTCGACGCATAGTATGGTTTTAAACCATATTAATGGACCAAGACTTGTTACCTACTGATTTTAAAACTTATTTTAAACATATTTACAGTAGGTACATGTTATGAACTCAGAATCCCAAATAATTTATAAACTATGTGTAAAATGACCAAAATGCCCCGTCGGTGCATAGTTTGGTCATAAAAGATAAAATACACATATAATTGACATCCTACTGATATTATATCATAAATAAATTATTTTTCCAGAATACTTATGATTATAAACTTAAACTATATATTCAAGTTCCTTTTATACGGTATATAATTACCAAAATGCCCTTATAAGGCATAGTTTCGTTTTAAAACCTTAACGGGCATACAAGTTGATATCTTAACTTATTTAAAGTATAATGGCATATAGAACTTGTCCATGACTTATCCGGTTACCCGATATCGCTAATATGCGCACGGTTAAGTATATGTAACTATTTTACGAAAATTAACCGAAACGGGTTTAACCTTGTCATTTAAGTTTCAAAATCCAGAATGTTTATAGTTTACCCATATTATACAAGTCAAGTACTTGTCGGGATTAAAATACATTCTATCCGATCATCGTTTAATCAAGCGTTATACGTAATGATCATGTATAATATTCGGTTTATAAGACCGTTAGTATTTAATTGGCTAGCTTATGCCATAATCCAGACTAGAGCCTTGCCGGTAAATGCTATCTGCACTTGGTACTTTTGTATACGGCTGAGTTATTTAAAATTAAAAGAAGAAGTCTAGCTCAGGTAAATACTCTCGACTTATTTTCCCTATACGGGCTTAGGATACGGTAAATTATTACCGCTTGGTCCAAAATGGGGAAATCGAATGCCCGCTTGTGGCTAGTAAACCCGCATATTTCGTTTTAATCAGTTTGATAACTTAAACATCGGGAGTTAAATTACCGTGTCCTGGATATCCTCGGCTCAATACATTAGATATTGGCCACGACTTTAGCACGGGGTGTAGGCATACACCTTTTGATGCTCATATACAATATGCCCAAGACGTTGGGGATGACTCCTTCGTGAGTACCTGAGTGTTGTGTATTTAATCATGTCTCGGTTTCTGTCCCGGGCCCTATATGTATTGACAAACATGTGAATCTGATACAAGGTTGCAAGGTCAACTTTCCCAAGTTAATAAAAGATTTTGTGCCGTTTTGCACTTAAAAACCATTTTAAAGTTTTCAAAATGAGCCAGTTGGGTGTATTTACCAGCGTAAGCTGACGTATCGTCCAAAGGCTAAACTGCATGTACAATACGAAATAGGCCGGAAGCTGCTCGGTAGTAAATAAGAGGATCTTGCAAATCCTTAGATCTACCTAAAGTCTGTTTTATATTCTTTCTTGTAAATTTTATGATCCGCCTGTGGATCTTCTATTACGAGCCTGTATATTATTTTGTATTTTTGAACATTCGGTTTGTAATAGTAATTTTACTCCAAGACTTCCGCTGTACTGTGTTTAATTGACTATGATGATTATCAACTGACGTCACGATACTCCCCACCCGGGCCCACCAGTGTATGGATTTCGGGTTGGAAATCCAGGGTGTGACACATTAGAATAATATCCTTGTGGTAGTGTCATATAAACATCTTCATCTAAAGACCCATACAGAAAAGTATTATTTATGTCCAATCAGTACAAGGACTAATTATTGTTAACTGCAAGTTTAATTACCATCCTTACAATAACCATTTTAACTATAGAAGATAAGGTTTCACTAAAATCAATACCTTCTCTCTGGTTATACCCCTTAGCCACTAATATTGTTTTATACTTTTCTACATCATCATTAGCTTTATATTTATTTTGTAAACCCATTTGCAACCTATTTGTTTTCTTCCCTTAGGAAGATATACAACAACCCAAGTATTGTTTCTATATAAAGCTTCCATTTCATTGTTCATAGCATCAACCCACCTAGTATCTTTTCAGATCCGTAATAATCTTCTTGCAGCTCGAAGTCGTCAAAAGAGTTACGCTGATAAACGGCGAAAGCCATTGGAGTTTTGTGTTGGTGATCAAGTACTTTTGAAAGTATCACTGTGGAAGGGAGTGGTTCGTTTTGGTCAAAAAGGCAAGCTAGCACCACGCTATGTGGGACCATTCAAGATACTCGAAGAATAGGTCCTGTAGCATACGAGCTTGATCTACCAGAAGAACTCAATCGAATTCATCCCACATTTGACGTATCAAACTTGAAAAAGTGTATTGCCGACGAAAATCTCCATATTCCTTTAGAAGATATTCAAATCGATGAATCAATGCATTTTGTTGAAAGACCTGTAGAAATCATGGACTTCGGTGAAAAGCGTTTGAGACGTAGTCGTATTCCAATAGTCAGGGTGCGTTGGGAGTCAAAACGAGGACCTGAGCTTACTTGGGAATGCGAAGACTCAATGCGTGAAAAATACCCGCATCTTTTTCCAGTTACGGCTACTGCTTAAATTCCGGGACAAAATTCCTAAAAGTAGGGGATACTGTAACATTTATGTAAAATGGGTTTCAAAACCCGCTTCGTCTAATAATAAAGTTTTCTTTTAAAGATCCGTTGCGTATTTATGAGTGTTGTTGCTAATGAATGGCGTAATTAAATAATAACCAACAACAACAATAATAATAAGTAAAATTAATATTGTGTAATAAAAAATTATATAAAGAAATAAAATAAAAATAAAGAAAAGGGAATAACCGAAATCGAACCCGGTTCCCCATAAATCAACACACTCACAACACCACTGCACTACACACACTATATGTTAAAGACTCAAATCACATAAAATTTATACTCAATCAAACCCTTTAACCTGCACATCAAACACTGAAACCGCCAAATCTATTTAAGGGTTTTTAAGCATACGTTTTGAATTAAGATGGGAAATTGTAACTGATCATCAGCGAATATCCGTTTCAATCATCACGAAATCAGACCCAAAATCATGCGAAATTTAAAACCCATAATTTGGGTATTGTAACCGAAGAATCAAATGATTTTAATCATCCGCTATAAATATCGATGATCCACATCTTTGTATCTCGCTCCTTTCCTTCGAAATTCTACCTCCAACCCTCTGCTCAAACTTTCTTGCCGGAATTCAAGTACTGTTCACCGGAATCCCTCGCTGGAAAACCGAGATCGCCGTCCTGTCGGTAAAACTTTCACTTAGTCTTTGCAATTAGTTACTTGTATCTCTAATAGTTAATCGCATAGCAATGGTATTTTGTTCTGTTATGGTGCGATCAAGATTTCAGTCTGGGCTTAATTTAAATGAAGAAGATGATATTCATAATAGTGTAAATATAATATAAATCGGGTATATAACCGGGTTAGACACACAGTCCAGTGATGGACTGTGTGCAATTATAAAGGGTATGTTCCGGGTTCGAATCTTGTTTACATCGGTTTTAATGGAGATAAAAACCGGCTTCTTTTTAATCAAAATTCACCAATTTGCAGTAAGTCGTTAAGTATAATAAGAATTCTATATTTAATGCGTTAAACACCTAGCCCAGTTGGTTAGGCTGGGTGCAACCTGAATCCAAGATCGTGGGTTCGATTCCAGTGTCAGTCCCCGGTTCGCTCAATTAAATCCTTTTTAAAATTAAATAATTTCTGATATCTTATAAGAAGTATATAAGAGTAATTAGAATTGGCTTCCTTACGGGTTAGACACGTAGCTCAGTTGGAAGAGCTGCGTGCACGTTAACGGGAGGTCACAAGTTCGAGTCTCACAAACACGCTGCCAATACCACTTTTGAACCGGTCAGACCCCCTTGTCTGGTCTGACAAGGTTTTTAATTTTTTTATTTTTATTTTAATTAATATTTTGTATTTATTTTTTTTAGTTATAAATCAATTAAAAACACTTAAGAACAAGATTATTTAGGTTTAAAAATCTCAATAAATACCACAAAAATAACATAAAATCTAACCAAAAAAGTATTAAATCAAAAATATTAATTTGGATATATTTATCAAATTATCGCGTTGTTATTTTAGGTTAGTATCCTTTCGTCGGTCAAATCCTCAATTCGTGCGCACTCTTCATCAATCAAGGAAACGCACCCACTGTGAGTGAATCCTTACAAATTCCCCTTTTAAATCATGTTTTGGGGTGTATCATGTGTCGTACTTATTTTATTTAATTTAACACTTGTGCTAACACCATTATGTGATCTAATGTGAATATTTGTTTGTGTGGTTATATGTGGATACATTTTATCATTTCAGTGCAAATCATTCATTTAAGGCCCATCAGTTCCTCGTGGGTTACGAGTTGAGCATCAGGTGCCTCATTAGATCGGCTCCGTTTGGTTGAGCCTTGATCTCAAGTTCATCATTCATCATGATCATATGTTCATTGTGGATATTATGTGGTTTGTGATTGTTTATATCTATACATATGCTCACTTGTGGTTCATGCATAATTTTGATTTAAATAACTAATATAACAACTGTTAAAATGTTTTTTTTAGATTCACTCGCCAACTTTTGTTGATCAAAACTTTTGTTTTACACATGATACAGGTGGACAGACTGAGGAGAGGAACACATAGGAATGACCTTAGAAGATAAATAAAATACAACTTGTTTAGAAGAATGTTTTTCTTGTGCTTATATGTTTCCTTGTGTTTGGATATTTGAAATTTAAATTTAAATTTAATAAATATGAAACCTATTATTAATAAATGTCATGAGCTTTGGTGATAACCCAATTATGCCCCGACTTTTAATTCCGCTGCGGGTCGGGGTGTGACATCAACCCACCTAGTATCTTTTATAGCATCATTATAACATGTAGGTCAACAGTTTTATAGCTTCCATTTCGTTGTTCATAGCATCAACCTAGTGGCGGAACCAGAAACTTTTAACTGGATGGTCAAAATGTATATAAAAATACATTTGCTAATATGCAATAACTTATTTTATTCATGTAACAATGAAAAAAAAAAGATTAAAACTAAATAGAAAAAAATGTAAAAATCTTAACATTTTTAAACTATATCAAATAATCTAATTAATGTATGAAAGTGTTGTAAAACTAAATAGAAAATGCCCTTATCTTCTTCACACTACTCCTAATTTCTTACTCTGCATCTCTTTAACCATCGATTACATTGGAAGAAAAATTTACCATGAGCATCATTCACCTTCTTACACTTTCTTCTTTTTCGTTTTAAGTACTCCTCAACCAAAAATCTTAGGGGTCAAAATACAAAAACTCACCGGATGAAGGTTTAAAACTTACATGGCCGGTTGGTGGCCGGAGGGTCAACGGACCCTCCTGACCCCTGTAGTTCCGCCCCTGCATCAACCCACCTAGTTTTGTATTGTATATATCACCAGCTTACTCGATGCATCCTTTGAGGAGAAACTTTGACCCAGGGAGAGCGTTGATTGAGTGGGAGTATCAATCGAGAGGGGGTATTCGGTATGTGGATAAGCATTAAGTGCACGGGTTTTGAATATCACCCATTTTCTTCTACAAAAAGAGATACAAAAGTGTATGCATGATTGACATGCTTTTAAACACTAAGCAAATCTATCGTGTGTCCCATATTTTTGTCATTATTGAAAAAAGAGATTTACGGTGCATATATAGTCACATTTTGTAAAATGCACTTTGAAGAAACAAAGTCCAAACACCAAGGTTGGATTCAATGCTTCAATAGGGGAAAATTATAAGTATTGACAACTACGGAACTATATGCAAAACAGAAAACACCATTAATCTCACCACTAGAAAAGGAATTCTCACTGTGACCACCTTTAACGTTAGATAAAATATTGGTTGATCAGGAAAATCAATTTGTGTGCGTGTATATATATATATATATTATATATATATATATATATATATGGAGAGAGAGAGATAAATAGAGAAAGAGGGGGAGATAGAGAATAGTAGAGAACAAGTTGCTTGTGGAGAATGACCTTAACTCAATTTATACTAGGTAGAATTAGATGTCACTTTCACCAAAAGAGGCGGTCCCCATCGGTTGTAACTAATCGCTGACAACGCGTCCTCTCCCATTGGTGGTTAACATTCCATGCTATTAGTGACGTTGTTCCACGTTAACATACGTCAACTCAATTGAGTTTAATTAAGGAGATATGATACCCGATCCAATCTTAATCGGATTTGGATCCATAAATATTCAAGTCCCCCACAGTCTAGCATTGCGCTTAGCTCTTGCGCCATAAAGAGTGATAGAATTATTGTCATTTGACTCTTTATCTCAAGGAAAAAGATGCCGCCACTGTGTTAAGGTGCATTTGTGGATTTTCTCGTCTTGTGAGCATGACAGAAGTCCATGCATGGCAGTTGCTTTTATGGCGCGTTGTCATTTTGTGTTCCTTTTATTAGTTGGCGTATCAGATATGGTGCTGCTTTATTAGACGTCCTAATGTGACAACATAAACCTTTTCCATTCTGACGTCATTTGTACGAATTGTATTTGGCGTGCCCTTTTTCTCATTACAGGAATATGTCGGGTCATCGTCGTCATTTGTTAGACATCTAAACGTCATTCAAGGAATAATAGACGACGTGGCAACAATCTGCATTATTGGTAACCGCCCTAAGGTTTATGTCGTTTCACATTAAATGAAGGTGAAGACGACAACGATAAACAAAGACAACGGATGTAGACAATGACAAGAAAGACAAGGGTTGCAAGATGAGTGAGATTTTATACATGAGTTTTGTTTGGAAAACTACTAATCATCAACCTTAATTAGTAATTAAGTAATTATTACATTTGAAATAATAAAAGTAAATAAAACTAAAATCAATCTAAATGTATAGTAAAGTATATGGATAGACACTCTAGTTCATTAGCTTTTCAATGTGGTTTGCACTTTGTAACGCATTTAATTTTCAATTTTTGCTGAAAGTAACATGTCTGGTCTCTATGGTTTGCACTTTGTAACGCGTTTAGTCTATAACTTGGACCTCCAAAAAACATTAAGATTTGTTGGGTAGAAACTAAATGTAGTATAAACTACAAATCGCAGGTGCCAGCCGTATATTTTTAGAAATAATATTATATTATTCCAAGCAATGTCTATCCATCCATTGATATTTTGTGCGGGTGAGAAATGACAATAGACAGAAACCAGAATAAAAGAAGAAATAGTCCCAATTACCAAACATCCTGTCGTGAACCACAATTGGATCTTCTCTCTCGTCTCTTTGCCGTCATCATTTCCATTTCGGAGGTAAATGCAACTGCTCGCATTTTGTATTTTTTTTAACCTAATCGCTGCCTGCGTTTTCCTTAGGTTTTATATATTCGATTATCATATGTGTATCTTCCTAACTACCACTTACGTTTTCATCGATTCCTTTTGTTTCTGTTACGAAAATGATATGATGTCGTATTGGCATCAGATTATAATTACACAAATTTGTAACTACTACTGATTTGATGATTTGATTAGTAAGTGTTGAATACATGTTTAGGTTTTGATTTTGATATCTGTGTGGTATTGTAGGAGATAACTTCATGTTTTGATTGCCTGTTATTGTTGAATACATGCTCGGTGACACCTGCAATAGTTGTTAGAGATATTAGAAGAGTTTTTCGCTTTCAGGTTCCGTGGATTAGGTCAAATTATATTGTTTTTTTGTTCCTGTTTATGAGTTCTATTGCTGCTATTAGGGCGGCTGCAAGTGAACCAAACGTTCGGCAAACAGTTCTTGAACCGTTTGGCGGTAAGTTCGTTTGTGTCCGTTCGTTTATTAAACAAATGAACACGAACAAGAAATTTTGTTCATTTAGTTAAATGAACAAACATGAACAGAAGTCGCATTCGTTCATGTATGTTAGTGAACATTTAGTAACGCGTTCGTTTGTGTTTGATAGTTCATTGCTGTTTTTATACATACATATGTATTTTATTTAAGTACTTCAAAATTCCGACAAATAAAATATCTAATAAGTGTTGGTGTATTATATATTCTGTTCATGAACGCTTGTTTTTGTTCGTTTCTTTCCATTTGTGTTCATGAACATTAGTTTGTGCTCATTTGTGTTCATCAACGTTCGTTGCCTAAAATTAACAAACGAACATGAACAAGTTCATTTACTTAACAAACGAACACGGATATAAAATTTCGTTCGGTGAGTGTTCATGAACAGTTCTAGCTTCTATGATTGATTAGTTTTTAATTCAACATCATTTTAAAAGTTTTCAAGTAGTTATGTTTGATATAGTTTCTAGGGTTTTTGTGGTTGTGGCTTAGGATGTATTGTTTACATTCCATATGAGTATCGAGGTCAAATTTTAGTGAAAGGCAGGAAGAATTTTGTTATCGGTTTATTGTGTGTGCATTTTTCTCTCAAACATGTTTTAGAAATTTGTCTTCCAATTTTGTATTTAGTCTTTTGGAACTAGAAATTGAAGACGTCTAGGTACATCATCTTGGTTTCAAAATGCACGCATCACATGATGCGGTGGGGAGATCGCATCTGCGATGCGATTCCATGATGTGGTATGAAGTATGAACAAACCTGACCATGGATAGAACAAATTTAACCAGAGATGATGAGGATATCTTATATTTTAGTGAACCAGTGTTTAAAAGTTAACAAGTAAAAATATTATCTATAAAGAATATGTTGTTATTTTTTATAACGAATGCCTCAACACATTTTTGAAACTCAATCGTCATGTGTGCATACTTGCTACTTGCTGTGACGTTTATTTGTGCTTTTCTTTTACAATTCTTTTCTACAATATGCCCTTATGTGTTTCTTTCCAATTTTTTCGAATGCGCTAACATGATTACGTCACACATAGTCGTTAGCGATTTTCTATATCTTTGTTACCATGAATACCCGTGCTCTGTGAGAAAATACTGATTTGTTGTTTTCTCCTTTTTCTCAGCAATCCCGGTTGCTTAACGACGTATATTGATTTTTAGATTTTTAAAGCTCAAGGACAGGAGAGATGAGGTAAAATTTATTGACATCTGCCTTTGATTTGGTATTCAGATATGTTTGTTGCTATCTTTTTCTGTTTTGAAGTTGTTTCCCCAAAATCTTTTATATATTCTTGTCTTGTTAAGATGAGGTGCAATGACTCAATTTTCCCTCACTTTTATAAACATTTTTTCCTCGCGAAAAACAGTGGTTCTTGTCGGCTGCTACCATGCATGGCCGCTTGTGCAATGTGCATAAAATCTATATGTAAAACTGAAAACTTCCTTTAGTGTATAACATTAATAAAATTTGGTTCAAGTTTTGGAATACTTTAACTTAATGAACAAAAAAAGTAAAAAAATCATTTATGTAAATTAAACACCCTTTGTGCTTGTTAATGTTTAACGGTTGATGGCCTTATTACATTGTAGGAAGATTTAAGCATTTAACCAATCAGAATTGATTCTTTTTTCTTCAAAGTGATAAAATTTATTGTATACAAAGACCCTCTAACTTCTATGCTATAGAAAAGCAATCGTTTGCATGGCATGCTACCTATAAGTATTTAATACCCTGTTGACGTGCTAATACAAACTACACGACAAACTACCCATAGGCCGTAGTCGTTCCATGCACCAAATGTGAAAATTGACCACATATTTTTTTTGTGAACTCGAGCGTTTCTTATCCAGTGCCCAACTAAGTGATGTTATAAGGTGCAGTTCCGTTTAGTATGCTATCTGTGTCCTACGTAGTTAATATTGATATATCGGTTATCGGCCCTCTGGTAAAATATCGGTGCAAAATATCAGTAAGAGTATTGGTACCGATGTTGACTGATATTTGACCAATAGTGGACCGATATATCACCGATTTTCCCGATATAAGTACCTTTCTTTTTAGTTCTACCATTCGTCTTTTTCTTATTGCTGCTATTAGTGTTTTAAGTCTTAATTTTTAAGTGTTAGCGTTTTAAGTCCTAACCAGTTCCTACTTGCTACAATTGTTAGTGTTTTGCAAGTTGCAAAAGGTTAATTTGTTAATGGTAGGAGAGTATAATGAGTTGTTAGTGTCATTGCTATATATATAAATTCTGCATGATATTAAAATTACCGATATCCCACCACAATAACCTATATCTCGAATATCGGTCCTTGACCGATATATGATATTTTACCACATTAACTACTTAGTCTATGTCATATGCCACTAGTTCTTCTACGATTCAATGTGTTGTTACTTCACAAAATTGTTTATGGAAATTAAATATTGAGTTGTGGTTTCACATGATCGTATTATTGAAGCCGTAGGAGAGGTGTGAGATGGGATGAGGCCAACCTTGAGGAAATTGAAGCACATAAACCTGTAAGGCAGAAAATTACAGAACCAAAGACTCCATATCATCCAATGGTTGACTCTGATGGTACATACATACATATACCTACACACACCACACCCATGATTTAAGTTCATTTTCAGTTAATTTTTTTTATTTTTGGATTTGTTTTAACTTGTAAATTTACATTTCTGTCATTATACTGAGCCATTTATTTATGAATGGGGTGATTCAACTTTAAGTTTATCTCTTAATGGGCCAGGCTAGCAAAATCATAGTGTCTGTCTAAGAAGATGTCAAACGAGTCCCGGAAAGTGTATTTTTGACGCATAAATCCTCAAGATTCATTGTGTTAACACGTTATATTCTTATTAAGGTATAAATAACTTTCTAGCCATTATATTACCTAAATTGTTATCTTGTAGGATCGTTATCTCCTGTTCGGAGTTGTAGTCAAGAAGGAGAGAAGAATGCTGTGGATGCTGAAGCAATCCGTTCCAAACTGAGCGAGGTGGCATCTTCAAGTAGCAACAGTAACTCAAACTACTCTGGCTGGACAACTTCAGATGACGATGAAGCAGATGCTATGGATCAAGATGAAGGTTCTTTCTTGATCCTTCCCTTTTTCATTTGGAATTTCTGTTGTCTTGTCTTTACCGACTCCACATCCTTGATTATCATCATTTCATGATATAGGATTCTTGTGCAGCATTTTGGGATCTTTTTAGTTTAATAAATTTCCAAATTGATTAAAAAAATAAGTAACGTCTTTTTCTTATAAAATGGGTACACACCTTACTATTGATATACATAATCTCTGGACTTTAGAGGTGACGATCACTATCCGTTTACTTATTTATTTTTTATTAGAACACGACTAAATCACACACCCTCTAAACCTACTTCTAAATTTTACATCCATGTCCATCATGATTCATGAGACTAGAAGCCTCAACCACTAGGAGAGGAACACCTTTACTACACACCTTGATGCCACTAGACTAGAATGGGTTGATTTGGGTAATGTCTTATATCTAACAGGCTATGCTGTCTAATCGGTGATATATCACCGACATATCGGTTATTAGTCCCCATGTAAAATATCGGTATCGATATTATCGGCGATATTGACCGATATATCACCGATTTTCTCGATATCATTACCTGTCTTCCTAGTTCTACCGTTCATCTTTCTTATTGCTGCCATTAGGGTTTTAAGTCTTAGTTGTTCATTGTTAGTGTTAAATGTTAGTGTCTTAAGTCTTAATTAGCATGGTTGTAGAAATCGTTAGTCAGTCGGTGGGGTGGGGAGATTAATCGGGGATTAATTGGCATTTAATCAGTGCCTAGTTGGGATTTTTACATCCATGTTAATCAGTTCATACTTTATACAATTGTTGGTGTTTTGCAAGTTGCAAAAGGTTAATTTGTTAATGGTAGGAGCGTATACTGAATTGCTAGTGTTAAATTGCTATATATATATATATATATATATATATAAATTCTGCATGATATTACAATTACCGATATTCCACCGCGATAACCTATATCTCAAATATTTATCCTTGACCGATATCCAATTTTTTACTGCATTAACTGCTTAGCCAACATGTCAAATGGGTTAAGTCAAATGATTTAACTAAAAAGGGAAGGAGCCTAATGGAATAGTATGAACAGGTTGATAGTCACACTTAAAGTTTACATAATTCATAAAAACCATCTAAATAAGTTTTTTAGAGTTTGTCTCCCACGACAGTGGTGTGGGTTCAAATCATTGCAAGTGTAAGCTTAGCTGCTTAGGTGGTATTTTGGTGCAAAAAAACATAGGTTCATTAGAAAATATTGGACTTCTTATATAAAATTATGGGCTTTATGATTTTAGCACAGTATCTAACTATCTATATAATAAATAACGAAAACTTGATAGAAAGTATATTTGATATATAGCTTCTGTGATATGAACCTTTTTGGCCCATTATTTGACTAGCTCATGTTTTGATCTCTGGTATGCTCCTGTATTACAAATACATCATCTAAAGAGATGACAAATAGAGCCAGAGGGATTTGTATAAACAGTGCTATTTCTCTTTTATTTTTTTTGGTTATATATTCGGGTGAAGTTGTGCCTGGACCCGTGTTTGATACATAGCTCAATTTTGACTGGCCTACTCTCTGTTCTTTTTTTTTAAATAAATTTGTAAACAGTTAATTTTCTTTAACTTCTTACCAATAATGTCCACCATAATATTATTGTATTTAAATTTATGGTTTAGATGAGAAGAGCTCAAGCTTCATGCAGCATAGACGCGCACACTATGATGAATACCGCAAAGTAAAAGAGCTCCAAAAGAAGGGATCATTGATTGAGGAACCATCCAATGATGCTGAGGAAACAATTGACAAGCAAAGTTCATCATCTATCGTTGCCTGTGTGGGGGACATTGATATCACCGATGCCGGTTTTCGTAAAGAGTAAAAGCCCAACAATATGTCCCTTTTGGTTAGAGGAAAGTAAAACGTTGAATGGATAGGATATTATGTGACTAATATAGTACATGCTTGTTGTGGATCGGCAAATAAAAGACCAACATTGCAGGTAAAGAGCTAGTCAACATTACAAATGAGTCACTAAGGTATTCTTATATTGAGGTGTTAGTGTGCTGACGTGTTAGGCTATTTGGTGTAGTCTTAACATTTGGGGTGTTAATGGTGATATGGCATGGTAACTACTATCTTTTTATGTTAAGGGGCGTTAAAGGTTAATCGGATGTTAAAAGATTAAATTAATTATTCTTTTCTTTTTTAAATAAAAAAACACTAAAAACAGGATTAGATGAATTTTATGAGATTAAACCATTTTCTTAAAGTGAGGTAGAGTAAAATAAGAGTAAATAGGTGATGTGGCACTTAGCTGTAGTTCACGATAGAGATGGGCATAATCGGGTTTTATTATTACCCGGAACCGGTTCCAACCCGGAACCGGTTGTGCTTGGATGTCATTGGAACCGGGTATGGTGTGGAACCGGGTCCGGTTCCTACCCGGGTTCACACCCAAGAATATGGAACCGTGTAGAACCGGGTACGGGTATTATGGAACCGGGTATGGTGTGGAACCGGGTATGGTGCGGAACCGGTTCCTGATAGTGTTCAGAACCGGTTCCTGACAGTAAAAACCTGACTTTTACTGTTCAGAACCGGTTCCTGATAAAATGTTACCTGTGGAACCGGTTCCTGATTAAAAAATCATTTTTTTTTTGTATATAAACCCCTTCCTACTTACCGGTTCCTGATAAATGTTATCGTTGGTGTTTTAATAAAGTTTGTGTAATGTTTCTTTCTATTGTGTTTGTTATGTTTGATTTTTATTATTAGTTACATTGATAAATAAAAATAGTAACAATTATCGGTTAAAATTAAAAAACAAATTAATCGGTTACAATATATAAAAAAAATTAACCGGTTACAAAAAAAAAAAAAAAAAAAAATTACTCAGAACCGGTTCTAGTAAGATTTTATGGAACCGATTGATCTTGAGGAACATTGTTAACGGATTGGAAATTTGCGTTTTTTGAACTCTTTGAGGCCATTTGTTGATTAGAATGTGAAAAAGAACAAGAAAGAAATGTAACAAGAAGAATAGATATGAGAAATTGTGTGCTAAACAATAGAATCGGTTCCAACGGTCAGGAACCGGTTCCAACGGTCAGGAACCGGTTCCAACGGTAACATTTTAACGGCTATAACCGGTTCCAACGGTAACATTATAACGGTCAGGAGCCGGTTCCAACGGTAGGAACCGGGTACGGGTAGGAACCGGTTACTACCCGATTCAAATGGTAAAATTGTGGAACCGGGTTGGAACCAACGGGTATTTGAACCCGGAACCGGTTCTACTTAATGTCGGGTAGGAACTGGAACCGGTTCCAGTTCGGTTCTACCGGTTCGGATTCGGAACCGGTTTTTATGCCCATCTCTAGTTCACGAGAATTAATGTATACCTTAGGGCCTTAGGTTGATGGGTTGAATAATATTCCATTGGTGTTGGTTGAATGATATTCTATCGGATTGGAGGTTGATTATAAAGTTTATAGCTTTTCGTAATTCAAATTTAATTAGGTTAGCCTAAAGAAATGAATTTAAACTAGTCAAACAAGTTACCAAACAAATATTATTTTTTTAAACGGTTAACAAATAAAAGACCGATTACCCAGGGTAATCCAATTACGCTCGTCATCGAAGACAAAGCTAGGTAACACAAGCCTATCGTTTCCAGTTTCTGGTTAGGATCAGAGGCCTATGGCCCCAAATCTTCACTCGCCTTTCGATACCAGTTAGAGTTAAAGCTAATTGTCAACATCATATTCTGGTAATAAATAATTTGTTAGGCTATTTCGTGTGGTCATAACCCAAATAACCACCACCATTCTCCACGTCAGCATCATGTCACCCCACACTCATCCATCAACCTAACCCACCACCCTATATGGTGTGGACCATGGTTGTAAAAATTCCAACTAGTCTTCGATTAGTCGCCGATTAATCACTAATCGGAGGTTCACCAATTAATGGCCGATTAACCGTCAGGTGACCAATGACGGTCCTATTTTAACCAAATTTTGGCTAGATCCTAGCCCAATTTCGACCAAACCTTATAAATTCCCGCCAATTATTAAAAAAATGGGTCAATGAGGGGTTAAAACATGTCTACTTTAAAAACTACATATAAAAATGTTTGTGTACATATATAACTAAAAATTACATATAAAAATCCCAATCCAATTAATCTCTATCAATCCCGTTTAATCGCTAGTCGGTACCCCACCGACCGACCAACGCCTAAAGATTCTTACAACACTGGTGCAGAATATTACCCCACTATCATCTTTCGCCAATCAAAATCCCCTAATTTATTGAAGAAATACTATGGTTACTATGGATTAAATCATGCAAACCACTATGGTTTGGAAATGAGACGATATACCACGAGAGTTACGTCCCACCTAACAATTCACGATCCGATCCACCATCCCATACCCCAAGTAACCTATAGTCTAAGTCTCTACTAATGAGTTTTGAAATAAAGATTTATGTTTCTTTGAATTAATTAGAAGTTTTAGATATTAATTGTGGTCAATTTCGGTTTGGATATTAATGTGGTCCTAATTATACTTAATTAATTAATTTAGCTTAAAAAATTAAAATAAATTACATTACAAGTTACACAATAAACGAAATTAAATACACAAACAACGAATCACACGTCAACACGTGTTCAGAGAAAACGAAACTTCTGGAAGATGATTCCTTTGACGTACCTTCTCGTTCTTTCTTCTTATCTCTCTTCCCTTTTTCCTCAACTTTCTACATCTTTCTCGGTTGTCATATTTCCTTATGCGAACATCCTAGAATCCTAACACCTAACGCTCCTGTGCTGCCGATCATCATTGTCTACAATCAGATCAATCAACACACATACATTGATCACATCATTCTCCAACAGGTACGTCTATTAATCATCAATTCATCGTTTTCATTACAAAATCATACGTTCCGTACGTCGATTTTTGATATTTTGTTTCTGTTTGTTATAGTAGAAAGCTGTCACCGATGTACCGCAGCGGCGGAGAAACATCAGCCGCAGAAACGACTTCCAGATCTCTTCCGACGCCATTTTTGACCAAAACTTATAAGCTTGTGGATGATAAAGCGATCGACGATGTAATCTCCTGGAACGAAGACGGATCTAGCTTCATCGTTTGGAATCCTGTAGAATTCGCTAAGGATTTGCTTCCGAAATACTTTAAACATAATAATTTCTCTAGCTTTGTCCGCCAGTTAAACACCTATGTAAGCTTCATATCTAGCCAGATCTACTATATTACTTATTCGATATACAAATTACAATCACAAGTTTTGATGCGAATTAGTTTGAAGTTTCATATCTAGCCAAATCTATAGTATTACTCATTTGATATACAAATTACAATCAAAAGTTTTGATGCGAATTAGTATTCACTTTTTGTCTATAATCGTAGGGATTTAGAAAGGTTGTGCCGGATCGCTGGGAGTTTTCAAACGACTGCTTTCGTAGAGGAGAAAAACGGATGTTACTCGACATACAACGTCGAAAAATCGGTTCGGTTTCACCAGCACCAGCAGTTGCAACGGTGGCAACAGCGTTATCACCAGCTAAACATACTACAGTTTCTCCTAGCAACTCCGGCGAAGAACAAGTACTCTCGTCGAACTCGTCTCAAGGCGCCACAACTAATTTATCAACAGCTTGTAACGGATCCCATGCCGAACTGATCGGTGAAAACGAGAGGTTACGAAGGGAAAACCTTCAACTCAACAAGGAGTTAAGCCAGATGAAACAGTTATGTAACAGTATATATGTGATGATGTCAAATTATGCAACCAACACAACCAACAGCCTTTCGGATTCCACATCGGTTAAACCACTAGAACTCCTACCGTTGAAACGCTCTTCTGAAGACTCTGGTAGCGGTGGAAGTGGAACAACGGAAGAGTTTATAAACCCTAGGTTATTTGGTGTACCGATAGGTATGAAACGTGTGAGAGAGGACGGCGGTGGTGATACGGCGGAGCTGCGGTTGGAACCGCCGGGAGATGGTGTTAAACAGGAGCCGTTGATTTCAAGTAATCCACGTGGATGATGAAAAACCATCATATGTCAGATCGGATGCATTGTCATGATCTGGTTGAAAAAGAAGAGTTGAGTTGCTGCACAAAAGGAAAAATGTCTGGTTGAGATAGTAATGGAATCAACCTATGGGGAGAAGGAGAAATTCCTTTCTAACTTTGGAACTTGTTCATGTATTTATTAGATGTTTTTTAAAAAATAGGTTTTTAATTTTGTTGAAAGTTTTTGTGTTTTTTAGTTTTTTATTTTCTTTGCTTTGGTGTTAGGATTACATGTAGTTGGGCTGATTATTATTACTCCATATCCACTTTTTATATAAAGTGATGTCAAAGATGTAAGTTGAATATATACATTTGATATCGGTTGGTGGTGTGTGTGGATGTGCACTTTTAATAATTTTGTGTTCTTTTGGTGCTTTTAAACATTTTTGTGATATTCTAGGTGGACGGCCGAGGGTGTTTGTGTGTTAAAGCACGATGAGTTGTGAGATGGTAGGTGAAGCGTACGTTTATGTCTAGTGTGTGCCCTTTGATATGTCGATTCAGTGCTTAAGGAGTTCGGGGTTCTTTTATCTTGTGATGGTATAGCGTTTACAACAGTGCTTGATAAATACCTTTCTTGAACCAAGAGAGCCCGACAACCACATTAGCTTGATGTAAGAATTCGAAACGAAATAAAATGATCACAAGGGACCCAAATAGTTAAGATATTTCCGTCATCAACTTCATAATTGTTTTGGTCAATGTAGAAAACCATAAACCATTCATGTAATATGCATTAAGATTCTTATCTACACTTTTGTAATTAGGTAGGTTGTAAGTGGTGATTAAGTTCTATTGGACAACATTGTTTATAAAACTTATAAAAAAACTGATCAATTCATTTATAAGGCTTGGTGTTATGTATTAAGGATGGGCTTTGAGATGGTGCCACGTCGGCATAGGACAACACATTTGAGGGGTAGGAACACCACGCCCCTCCCCTCATTCCATTGAAAATCAAGAGAGATATCACCCTTACCTTGTCCAACATATTCAAACAGGCGTGGAGGTGATATTCAATAGTTTGAATCATAACATGATTAGCAAACGCTTCCTACGGCTACTTGGGATATTCGAACCTTGGCAAAACTCAGTATAATCAATCCTGACAATCACTCAAAGGCAAGTTGTTTGCAAGATTTGATTTGTCGCTAGTGTGAAGAAGGGTTTTCGGTTTTCAAGCCACAAATACCTAAAAGATTATTGTTGAAGACAGAAATTGATCCCGTATCTGGTACAGGCAAAGTCACCCTTTATGTCAAAGCAACCAAGGTTGTGACTCGTGTAAAGATCTCTATCAAGCTTCCGGTCAGGTTGACTAACTCTAAAACGAGGCACTATGATAACTTGACTTGTGAAGCTGTCATCAACGTTGATGGCGAGCCAGACATCCGTGTATTTGAACCAATGAACTTGTTTATGTTCTGTACTTTTGATTGCGTGTTTTGTATAGCAATATGATCCATCATGGAGCTGGCAATGCAAGGAATGAAGAAGCGATGTTGTTTATGCATGTTGTAACTCGTGCTAGACAAATGCGAGAAGAGATGATGACCCTTATGGAGCAAATAAAGGCAAAAGAAAATACTTTAGAGAAGCCAAAAGACAAACCTGAAGAGACAACGAAGGAACCTCAAAAGGTATGCAACGGTCTAGGGGGGATTGTTAGACCCAAATAGACCGTTATCTACTTAACATACAAGTCAAGAGGCTAAAGATAACATACTAGTTGGAGGGCTAAAGATATGAAGATTACAAGAAGATTTTGTTGTCGGTGACACTCAGAGTGTCGGTCAACTGCATGAAGACACTCTCAGTGTCACTGTGGTGTTTAGCGATACTTTTATCAACACTTGGCATTAGTAAAATAGATTGATCATTTCTTGTAATTTAGGCTGTTAGATCATTTTCACCTCATAGTGTGTTTTTAGAGCTTTTTACATCTGGAATTGTAATAGAAAACTAGGAGGTTACTGTAAACATCTTTTGGGTTATTCAATGGAGGGTTATGTTTGTTCTTGATTCAGGTTCTTAAGTTAATACACTTTTTAGGTTCAAACACCAAATCGATTGTTTTTTTAAAAATAATATTATTTATTTAAAAAAAAAAACACCAAATCGATTGGTGTTTTGGGGTCGTGTTAGTATCAGATTATGACTAGCACTATTAGATCTTTGATTTCGGACCTACAACGATCATAACGTGAAATGTTTGCGACAGGAAGGGTAATGTGGATAGTTAATTACAATAGGCCACCATAAGTAGCCATTTGCTTTACTTGTAACTCCTAAATATTCCCCAACGCCGCCCGCACAAGATTGATTGAATGGCTGGAGTTAATGGTGATAAATGTGGTGGTGCTCGCACGGGTCGTCGTGGTAGGCCCTAGTTGATAGAACATAAACTGATAGGAGCACGATAACACGATCAATATGGGCAAGGAGAACAACCAAACTCCATCAGTGGAAGAACACAGTGAAGAGCTCAATCTGGAGCCTAATGTTAGAGCCGCCATTGCTATTGGGGTTGCTCAAGTGTTATGTTCATCTCTACTTGTGATCCTTACAAAGGCTATGAAGGATGCTAAAAAGGGAATTGGAGGCGGCAACAACTTCAAAGAAGATAAGAATGATGAAAGTGAATCTGAAACACCATATGAGTGTTCCTATAGGTCCTTCAAGGGCTGCAACCCACCCTCGTTCGATGGTAAGAAGGATGTCACTACTACATTACAAGGGATTGCCGAGACAGGAGAAGTGATTGAGATTAGCGCGTGTCGGGAGGACCAGGTTTTTTAAGTTTACTACACATTCATCTATATCAGAGGCTTTGTTTTGGTGGAAACAATCAAGTAGGCTAAGTCAAGTAAAGGCGTGAAAAATTTAAGGTGAGATAATCTACAGAAGCTTGTAATTAGGAAGTTTTGTGCAAGAAATGAAGTAGATCGAGTGGAAACCTAATTTCTAATGCTCAAAGGCGGCACCATGACCCACCACCAGTATACCTCGATGTTTAATGAAATGGCTTAACTAGTCTCCATGTGGTTAACACTAAGAAAAAGGAGGATCAATATGACACGCTAGTTTAAAAAAGATCAAACCATTTAACTTTTTTAACGACGAATTTCTTTTTAAAGGCTTCGCCGTCTGTGGGACTTGAACCCAGGACCTCCCCCTCCCAAACCCAGGTGTTTAAAGACTTTGCTTTTTCCAATGGACCACCACCCCATTAGTATCTAATCATTAAATTAGCAGCGGAATAACAATCCCATTTTTTTCATTTAAAAACTAACACATGATATCAGTTTGTGTACTGAAATTCTTGATGGTATTATCTGGGTGATACAATTTTTTTTGGGTAATGGGTTACCCCTGTGATTGTATATATTAACTATCCAAAGAAAACAAGTAGTGAGGATAATCTCCCACTAGTTCAATCATGAGACACACCTCATGAAAGTAAGCCAAGCAAAGAACAGAACCAAAACCAAAACACAAGTACATCACTAGACTAAAAATCTAGACACCTTAATCCCATAAAGAAACACATTAATCAGTCTCCATTGTCTGATACGTAGTTGCCATTTATCTTCCATGCACCTAGCAGCCTCCTAACATTCACACTATTTTTAAACTTAGCCCCCATCAGCTTGTACCGAACTGTCTTCAGTATTTGTTCACAAATGGTATCCGGTGGCCTAGCTTGATTCTTGAACAATCTTGCATTACACTCTTGCCATATAATATATGCTGCACAGGCAACAAACACTCTACTTATATAATTCGCCGCTGTTTTCGATCGAGCACGAGCCAGTAGCCAGGCCATAATGTCACACCATCTGGACCCAACCGTAGACATACCCACCTTCGCTCTAGTCTTGTTCCAAACCTGTTCAGAAAACGTACATTCAAAGAAAAGATGGTCATGGGAGTCAACATTCTCATAGCACAACAAACAGCACATCATGTTCATGTTTTTCCTTCTCGAGATGTCCCACTGGAGAATTTTATCCTGAGTTAGCAATTTTCGGCGAATAATCAACCACATAAAGAAAGCATGCGAAGGAATGCACTGATTAAACCAGACTACTTTAACCCAATCCACTTCCGGCTCCCGAATCGAGTGCCAGACGTTTGAAGAAGAAAAATTGAATATATCATCTCCATCCTTCCAACAAAACTGATCCTCTTTAGTTGGGTCCAAGCAAACCTGATCCAATTGATTCAACACTGGAAACAAATCCCTCCAAGCCAAGGGCTAAGCCCAAGTACCTTGATTATGTATATCCGCAACCGTAGCATGATGTCCAAAACCCGCATTCGAAATTGTCCTAGGAGATAGAAAATTAGATAATGGACCAAGATGACTCCAGTTATCATACCAAGCCGACGTATTAGTCCCATCACCCAATCTAGACCACACATGATTCCTGATACTAGGCCGCAACTGAAGAAGCTTTCTCCAGCTCCAGCTACAATTCATACCTTCCTTACATACCCAGAAACTATGGCCTTTTAACCTGTAGGCGTGAATCCAGCGAACCATAAGGACTCCCTCTTGTTTAGAATGCTCGAAATATGTGTCACCATAAGAGCTTTATTCGAATCTCCAAGCAGCCTAATACCCAGGCCCCCCTCATACTTAGGTACACAGACAGGTTCCATGAGACTTTAGCTTTTCCTCTATGAAAGTTACCCTTCTGCGCCCAAAGGAAATTCCGTAATTTGGCTTCAAGATCCTTAATAATTTGTGCTGACAAAATAAAAACAGCGGACCAATAAACATGCAAAGCTGAAAGCACCGAGTTGATAAGCTGCACCCTTCCAGCAAAGGATAAAAATCTATTTCTCCAATTTAGTATACGCTGCTCCATCTTTTCAACTAAACCACTACAATCTTTAGAGAGGAGCCGAGAGGAAATAAGCGGAACACCCAAATATTTGACTGGCAACAAGCCCTCCTCAAATCACAGAATCTGTAGAATTTCGTTTTTAACATTAGGTGGAACATTACAGAAGAAAGCAGTACTTTTCTGACTACTAGGGACCAATCCAGACATGTCTGTGAATGTAGACAACGCCAACATGATACAACGAGCAGAAGAAACATCACCTCGGGCAAATAGAAATAAGTCATCGGCAAAACATAGATTAATAATATGTTGTCTTTCACATTTATTGTGTAATCTAAAAGATGAATCAAGACGAGTATCCCTCTTCAAAATGCATGTCAGGATCTCCATGACAAGGGTGAATAAATACGGAGATAACGGATCTCCTTGTCTTAAGCCACGGCCACCCTTAAAATACCCATGCACATTCCCATTCACACTAATAGAGTATGAGGTAGTTGACACACACGTCATAATCCAATCCACCATTCTAATATTAAAGCCGAAACCTATAAGAACATCCTTAAGAAACTTCCAATTCACCGTATCATAAGCTTTTTGGATATCCACCTTGAGCGCACATCTTGGAGGCCCATAATCCCTGTGATAATTGTGCAACAACTCTTGTGTAACCAAGATATTATCAGAGATTTTCCTACCTGGAATAAAAGCCGACTGGTTAATACTGACAATCTGATTAAGCATCCCCTTCATGCGATCCGCCAAAATCTTACTAATACATTTATAAATCACATTACAACACGCGATAGGACGATAATCCGTAAGCATCGATGGAGTCGTCTTCTTCGGCACAAGCACTATTAGAGTATTATTAATTTCCCGAAGGAGTTTACCAGTCCTGAAGAAATCTATAATGGCATTAGACACCTCATGACCTATGATATGCCATGCACTCTTAAAAAAAGCTGCTGAAAAACCATCAGGGCCCGGCGCTTTATCATTACCAATTGAGAACATGGCCACTTTCACCTCATTAGCAGTAACTGGACGAACTATATGCACAGCATCCTCTGAGTTCAACTTATTCCGGAATAGTCCAGCAGGGGGCCTAGAGTGACCATATCCATGGAACCCAAAAAATTCCTCATAGTGTTTCACAAACACATCCTGGACGTTATCTCCCTCAAACAAAACACCATTAGAATCCTTGATGGCATCAATTCTCGTCGAGTGATTCCTACTTATCAGTGTAGCGTGGAAAAACTTCGTATTTGCATCACCAGCTTTTAACCAGTCCACTTTAGATTTTTGGATCAAAAAACGTTCCTCATCTAAGCAAGCTTCCTGAAAGTCCTTATTAATCTTTACTTCTTGCGTTCGGAGCTCCACATTAAATGGATCACTATCAATATCCTGTTGAATAGCATCTAGCTTACCTCTGAGGTTCACAACTTTCTTGTGCAGATTACCTTGCTTCATTAAGAGAACCCGAAATGGTTTCTTTAAGAGACGCAACTTCTTTACAACGCAAAATTGAGGGACACCAGCAATGTTAATATCCCAATAATTCTTCACAATATCAGTAAATTCCGGTTTGTGAACCAAGAAGTTAGCGAATTTGAAAGGTTTAGGTTTCAGCTTACCAGGAGACGGGATCTTTAACAAGCAAGGGCAATGATCTGAGATCCCATACGGCTGAAAAACCGCGTAAGAGTTAGGAAACTCAGTTAAAAACGTGTTGTTACCCATAACACGATCAAGTTTTTTTAGCAACCCCACACCTTTTTTTTGGCTTTTAATTCCATGTAAAATGGAATCCCGAACTATTTATATCAATCACCTCCATCTCATTGACACACTCTTGAAAGTCCCTCATTCCCGTTGAACCATATGAAGATCCCATTGAATTATCCTCCAGTTGAAGAGCTGAATTGAAGTCTCCCATAATAACCCATGGTTTATTACCCACGAAATATTTATGCCTAGCTAGATGCTGCCATAGATCACGCCTAGTAACATAATAATTTGCTGCATAAACAACCGAGCAGAAAATTCTCCTCTTATCAAGCTTAAAATTCAACTGAATATGCATAACCTGATCCGTTTGGGCTAGAACCATAACATCAAACACCCTCGGGTTCCAGCCTATAATAATCCGAGTACCTTTATTACATCTACTACCATTAGAAGTCCAATCCCATCCCCTAAATACGGTTTTACACACTTTATGAAGGTTACCAATATCAACATGAGATTCTAAAATTGCACAGAACGACAGATCATTACTCTTTACCACATGATGAACCTCCTTTTGTTTAAGAGACCGGTTCAAGCCCCTAATATTCCATGCTGCTATACTAACCATTGGACACTACCGTTGTAGGAGTGCTTGCCCCTTTTGTTAGTTCAGGATTACGAGAACCCCTAGAAATAAATTCGTCCATTTCGTTATACACTTCAACAACCTCCTCATCCTCTGAGTCTTCCTGGTTACCTTTCGCAGCGTTACTACTGTTGGGCTCATCCACTTCTACATCATTTAACACCTCAAACGGATTAGTTGAGACAACATTCCCCAGCGACGTCCGAGTGACCAGTTCATTCTTCCTTTTATCTAATATCAGCCGATATTCAAACTTTGGTTTAGGCTTATTAATCTAGACTCCTCCTTTTCTGGCTACTTTTTTACTTGGAACATTGGCGAACCCTTCCTCATCTACTCTAGGAACCAACTTGCCTTTCCTATTTCCTTGATTCAATGGGAACCTAGGTTGAGTCTGCTTGGTAGTAATAGCTGGTTTCCTTGGTTGCTTTGGACATGAATCCTCCGAATGACCAAATACACAACAACTAGCGCATCGAAGCGGATTCCACTCATACTCCACATACATAGTCTCCTTATTAAAACCTTCTCCATTTACCTCCGGTATTGCTATCTTCAACTCCTCTTTCAAGGCCTTGTCCGCTGAGATTTCTATTAGATCTCTTGCATAACTGCTACGCCCCCAATTGTCCATACACATCGAGCTAGTATAGGAGTCCAGGAGTTTTGGAACTCCAATAGCAGTAGCGATCATACTAAGGCCATCCTCTGTGTATGCAGCAATCGGAACCTCATGAATTTTCACCCAGACTTGAACTTTAGTTACCTCCTTCTTTTCCAACTTTGTTGTCGGCGTCCATTCCTTTAGGAAAATAGGTTGTGACCGTATTATCCATGGTCACTCCTTTAGAGCACCCAGCATACCTTTCTGATTCGCAAACTTAAAGAAGAAAAAGCCATTCGCATTCATCATTGACTTCTGTAGTCCAAATTTCTTCCAGTTATTGCGAACAAAATACTCCACAACCGGAAAAGCAATACGATCTCTAAAAATATCCATACAGCGTGTTGGCCAGCTTGTCTTGTACCACTCGAACCGACTCCTTAGGCAGCACAAGATCACAGTCATCATGATGTTCGGCACTCACAAGTGACCGGAAGTTAAGTGTCCTATTCCTTTGATTCATGACAGAAGCCGCATATGACATATGGTCGTTTAAAAGATCAACCTTTTCCCGGTTTTGTTCCATATTAACTCCCCCTCCTGACTCACGGCATCCAGCGATCTAACATTGACTTTGGGATTCTCCTTTTGATTCTGCACAACCGTAGCAAAAGACATAGGTTTGTTGTTACCTACATTTATCGATTGAGTATCCTCCTGAGTTGCATGATCAGCATTAGGGTTTGCATGGGGATACGTTGGAGCCGTCTTGGAAATATCACACAATCCATCTATCACCGAAACCTGATTCGTCGAATGCATTCCCCTTTTTGGCATCGTTGTGTTACCTTCTATGTTGGTAACCCTCAACCCTATTCCGCGGATCGGACTAGCACTAGCCTCACCCGGCAATACCTCCTGAGCATAATTATCCATACTACCTGATCTATCAGGGATACTACCCTCTCAAAGAAAAGAACTTGCAGCACCAAACTCCAAATAAGACCAAATAAACCCGCGACACAAAGAGCAGAAAAAAAAAACCAGTAAACCCTAAATCTAGCTTAAACCCTACCCCATGTTTCATGCAAAACCATATAGTGAGATTGGTAAATCAAGGTTTCTGCCTCACCAGAAAGACCGACAAACCAACAACCCTATACAATCTACCCGAAACACAAGATACGGCTGGCGATTGAAAAACAAAATCGAAAAAATCTACTGTCTGATCGATCCTATATGCCACCAGAGTTCGTATTGAAGATTTGATTACTCAAACCCCTAATAACAGATCTGTTGCACACATGTTCACGATCAAACTCGTAGGATTGAAAGAAGAACACAATTATATCCTTGTAGAAGGTGTTTACTACATACTTTATTTATCATCCATCCTTGCTCGACTCATACAATTAAATCTTAAGATCCGATCTGTCAATCTCCGAATTAACTTCAAGACCCATGAACGTGTAGACATCAATCATTATAACATGAGTTAGCAACGCTAAGTGAGGGTTTTTAATGCTCTATACATACATTCATTCATTAAATCGTTACAACAAATGTTATTTGTCAAACATCCGTATTAACATTTAATGTTAGAGTACTTACTACCATGGCTAAACTGAACAAAACACATGACTAGTTTGTTACTGCCTTCAAATCTTCCTGAATAAAATCCCACCATGCATACCTGAACTTGCTAATCCATCTCAACATATCCAAGTGTTAAAAATCACAAGCATATATAAACCACCCACCTTTGCCCGTAGGAAATTTGTTACCATTTCCACTTGTTTGCCTTGTTGTCTTCCAAGCTTTACCACACCTAGCTTGACAACAAGTTCATTCCTTCAATCTTTATTTTACACCTTGTGGTTGTACACGCCATTCAAATAGATTGATAATAATCCACATACTTTTTTACTAAATTATCAACTATATAATCAACCTAATGTGTGCTGGTGTATATATAAAATTTAAATCTCACATATCTGGGTCTTAAAAATGGAAATACCAAACTAAACAACACAACTTGTCAAGTGTACTGGTTATTATATAGTAAAGTCGGTAAGACCGAGTATCAATCCTTGGATGCTGATATGCAACAAACCTCTGTCAAGTCCTAGTCTAGATAAAATAGCATGTCAACTAAACAACTAATCAAAGCAGTAAACAGGAAGGGAAGGTAAAGAAAAGAAAATAGTCGAGAAAGAAGAAAAGAAAGAAATGAGAAGATCCACAAACTGTTGCGCTCGGTAGAAGAATCAAGACGAGAAAGGCGATTGCTTGGATAAGTAATCCTATTGAAGATGCTGACTAAGTTCGGGAAGGATGGATTAGGGGGCTACCGGTTTAATAACAAAAGGTAACTATTTTAGGAATACTAAAGCAACCTAGATCACCTCTTGGTCTCACTAAAATGTCCAAAATACCCCTAATAGAGAAATAAGTGCACTGGGATAGGAAATGGTTCACCTCTCAGTTTCACCAATCTAATAAATCTAAGTCTCCAAACTAGCTCTCCTCTCGGTCTCACTAGTAATAATCCGCCTAAAAAGGTGCAAGGGAGGATCCAAACCTAATTGTAATTGGGAAAAATGAAACCTAAGAGTACAATGGGAAACAAAGATCTCTCGAGCAACCTTTAATCCTAAACTTAAACGTCCCAAGTAAACCCGCACCCTATCTCATCTCGGTCTCAAGGGTGGAAAATAATTTAGATCTAACTAAGATGCAAACTAAGTCCTAAGTTGGTAAACCAACTCACCAAACCAATCCCACAATCACAAAGATCACGAGAAATAGCTCAACATGCATGTTCAATCATCCAATAACCAAGTCATGAAAATATCAATGATTATAACAAAGATAATAGAAAATCAAACAAGATATAGATAAACATTGAATCACCAAACAATAAAGATTGGACTTTTACAAAGATTCAAACTTTAACCCAAAACATAAGTCAACAATCAACAATGATCATCCTATATCCATATAGCCTAAAGATCTTGCCAATCATCATCAATGAACATGTAACAAATCTAATTTAACATAAGCATCATTAGTACAAGTTTTTGAATTTGAAAAATAGTTAAAAAGAGTAAAAAATGAAAACTAAGACATAATCATCGCCGGTCGTCCCCTGCACTCCCTTGTAAGTCATGAGTCTTCCCCGACTTTAAGCAACGTTTTTGGAGTGTTTTGTGGGGGGGGGGGGGTGGATATGAGAAAAAAACGGCCAAATGGGGTACGTATAGAGCTGTTGAATTTTGACGGTGCAAACAGACTGCTTGCCACTCCAGATGGTCTATTTGGAATGCCATTTAAGTTCTGTGCATGATAGACAGCTGTACATTGACGGTGCAAGAGGACATTTGCCACTCCAGGAGGTCCGTTTGGGTCGTCAATTAGTAGCTGCTTTGATTTTCTTGTTTCTTTTCCTTTCCAACTTCAAATTATGCCTGGTTATTTCCAATATCTCCAGATTAATTTCTAAACCTACAAATTTACCAAGAGATTTACTAAGTAACTAAATAAAACGAATAAATCAAGAAAAACTGAGCGAAATAGGGGGGGTTGAATGAAGATATAAATATGTGAGGTTTCAAGTTTATCAAACCCGTTTGGCCCATTTAAGTGAATACTTGCACAATCCATTTTCATGCATATAGAAACTTTAAACAAACCTTAACAATCCTAATGGTTCATCCAAAACAACAGTTAGTGTTTAGGCACTAGGCATCTTATTCTTGTTAAGTTCATATACACATTCTTTTCACTACTGCACTTGCTGTGCAACAACTGTTCTTGCCCCAATTTCGCATCTATACAATCTGAATTAGCTCAATATGTTCATATAGCTTTCAAGCCATATATAATACCCCTTAAACCGAGCTATGGTTGATTTTATAAGAATGTTTCAAAACAATTCTCAACAATAATTACTTCCAATCAGCTTTGTTAAATTTTGGAATTATGAACTAAAATTCAACTTTAATTCATCAATTCATGTTCATAATCTATGGTAAGCATCATAAACATATTATACATTATATGATACAATATTGTCACCAATTTCTACGTAGAACATGAACCACATTGAAACTACACATACTTAAATGTTTATTTGCATTAACTAATAATTCAAGCATTTCATCAAACACTTGGTGGGCATAAAACATTCTAGGCACATTGTATAAGCTCTTAATACATCAATTCAACCAAATCACATAATCATCTTCAACCTTGACCAATTTCAACATGAATTCCATCCCACATACATTTCTACATGTTAGCTAGACATTATCTAACAACATCGAATCATCAACTACACTTTATTTCTACCATTACATAGATTTTAATAATTTATCTTCTATAACCCACTAACAAGAACTTGAACATTCAATTTTCCAAAATTAATGATTTCAAATAGAAATTCAACTTTTATTCCTCTTAGAGAGTATCCAACATGAATTGCACATCAGTTTCATCAAAATTGTTCACCACCCATCTATCATAGTCACTAAAATTGAAGGGGAAGGAATTAGGGTTCTTACCTTGATGGATTGTTGCAAGATAACACTAGAAATCACTGATTTCATCCTTTGATCAAGATATGCATTCCTTGGTTTATGTTAATTGTGGTTAGTTTTTTCTTCTCCTTGACACCATGTAGAAAACACGCACACACACCTACACCCAATTCTGATTTTGACCAAATAAATCCCCAATTGACTAGTTAAATTAAACTTTAATCAAATGACTATCTAGTCCCTCATAGTTTGACCAAGAAGTTCAGGAAGCCGAAAGAACTCTGATGATTTAAACAAGTATGTTTTTAACCAATTACACGCATGTGTCTATTCTTTCATTGAGGACGGTAAAGAAAATGATTATGAAGTTGTCACATTTTGTATAATTACTGCATCGAGCCAATATAAGTATGAAAGATGTAGTAAAGTAGGAACTACTTTTGGTAGGCTCGTTACAGTAATAAAAACCATATGAAATTCTCATTGTATTGCTAGAAATTTCGATAGCGTTGGTCACAATATGGTTAGTTGTTATGAAGCCCGAAGGTACGCCAAGGAAGGTGATTTACCTTAAGACACCTGACGAGAGCCTAGACACAATCATGTAAGAAAGCTTACACAGTGCCATGGTCATATATGATCAAGATTGAAAGGTTTACGAAGAACTAGTGGGGAGCTTACTAGGTGTATGTTAATGATAGAAAGGTTAATATAAAAGAGATGAAAGATGTACTCGTGGTGCGTGATCTTCCAAGGGTGTTCGATGATGGACTTGCGTGGAATACTGCTAGAACGGGAGATAGACTTTTGGATTGACATATTAGCAGGAGCTCTACTCGCCACTAAAGCATGATATCGTGCGGATGCGTGTAGAGTGGAAATGTGAATGAATTACCACAAGACCTTATCGATTAAAAGAGTTAGCAGACCATGTGCTACCCATGGGGTGCTTCATTGTCGTTCTTAAATAGGAGGGATGGTTAGATGAGAATGCGTATGAACTACAAAAGGTTGGACATACTAGCAATGAAGAAAAGTATAAGTTGTTTGGGATTGGCGATCTATATCAACGTATGTATAGTTCACGACTATAGAATCAATGTTGGGATAACATCACCTGATGATTATAAGAAATAATAGAGTGTAACAATATAAGCATATGGAAGGCCTGTAAGCCTTATACATGTTTGCACTAGTATGGAATATGGCGAACATAGGGAAGACTTTCGCATGTTTACTTTGACATGCATTTGTGTCATGATAGGTATTTTATGGAAGTCACTCATAGTAAGCTATGGAACAATTCTACTGGAAGTGTGGGGAATGTTAATAGAGGGAGGATATATGCGAGATTTTTGAAACGTGCCTTCTGGCCATAGGGAGATCAATTTTTCAAATAGTAAGCCATGGAACAATTCTACAGGAAGTATGGGGAATGTTTATAAAGGGAGGATATATGCGAGATTTTTGAAATGTGTCTTCCGGCCTTAGGAAGATCAATTTTTCAGACAACTAGGGATCAAAATGGAAACATGAGTCTTTCACGATGAACGGAACGCCCATACAACGGGACTCCTCCAAGATCCATTATAGGCTCGGCGTCAGAGTAATGATGGAAACACTTCCACAAAGTCATCGTGAGATCTTGTAATAAAGGGACTCTAATATAAGAGGTGCATGGGGTTGTGTAAGGTATTAACCAATATGAGCAGAGTTGCATGCTAAGTAGATTACAGGAAAGCTATGGGGAATATCCTAGTCATCGCATGGTACACCTTTAGGAATGTTTGGGTGGACGAATCAACCCCCATGTCGCTTGTCTATATTGAAGTGGAAGAATAACCCCATTGCAACGAAAAGCCCTTGACGATATTCTAGCCAAAAGAGAAGCAACTACGTATTGAAGTGATCCGACAACTAAAGTTACAATAGCAACATAGGAAAGGGTTCAGAGGTTACATGGGAATCGAAAGAAGAGATGTAAGTGTTATATCCGTTCTTAATTACAATGTAATAGGTTTGGAGGAAGAAACCTATTGTAAGGATGGTAGACTAGTAATGCCCCAAAATTTAATGTAATTGTTGGATTTCAAAATATATATGAAAAAGTTATAGTTTTTTTTTACTATTTATGAGATAGTTAGAACCTAATTATGTGTTTAGGTTTTTTTAAATAGGGTTTAAGGGCTTTTAAGCCTAAAATGGAAAGGAAGATGGAAAGCCTTTAAGGGCATAGTGGTAAATGACCCAAAATAAACCTGAAAAGGGATAAGTTTAACCACCATCTTCATCTTAACCACCTCCATCATGTTTTAATGAGAGAGGGAGAGATAAAGAGGAATTCTAGAGAGAAAAAAATGAGAAATGAGGGGTGTTTTGGTGACGTTTTTGAGGTATTGAAGGACAACCACGTAGAACGTTTTCTTACGGTTTTGAAACAAGTTTGAAGATTGAGGAACGATTCACAAACTGTTTTTTATAAAAACGAGCTGGGTTCGTGTAGATCTAGCATATTTAGTAAGTTTTGCAAGAAAAGTAATAATTTCAATGATTTACGTATAAAGTTCGATGATTTCTATGCTTTTACAACAATAAAGTTGGAATCTTGACGTATAATATAGATTTGAAGGGTTGTTGGCCACCATGGTGAAGTTTTAGGGTGTTTGGAGGTGTCTGTTAGCATCCTAGGCGACACTAGTAGTGTCTCCTGAGTGCATACAACACTAGTTAGGCGACACTGATAGTATCTCTTGACTGATAGTGTCTACCGAGTGCATGTGACACTAGTTATACGACACTGATATGCATATTAAATGATAGATTGATAGTGTCTCTTGAGTTGTCTCATGTTAGGAGTTGCGATAAAAAACTCAAGTTCAGGTATATCATAGTTCTATTCCAAGCACTTGTATAGAATTGTGTTGTCTTTGACCCGTTTCCTTTTATGAACTATAAATAGGTTATTTTCGAGACAGGTTGGCATAGCATCGCGTAAAGTCTAACATCTGCATTGGTAAGTTTCTATACCCCTAATTAATACTATTTTTTGGGGATATTGTTTTAAATGATAGATTGATAGTGTCCCAAAATAGTTTTAATGATAGATTGATAGTGTCTCGAAATAGTTTTTATAAAGTAAAGGACGAAAGCCTATGAGAATGGTTGGTGTTAGATAAATGGATAGTTTGGCATTATAGATGTTACGTTAATAGATTGTTTTAATTCTTCTATCAAATTGTTTTGAAGGTAAATGTTTTGTCTCAAAGTAAACGCAACCATAAAAAGTAACAAAAATGACTAAAGTGATAGCGAAATGGAAAAGTAATGTTTGGATAGTTATGAATGTTTTATAGCATCTAATAGGGAAATGTCTTCATGGCTTGCCAACTGATAGTGTGATGTCTTTTGGCGTCATCATCTGATAGGACATCGATAGTCACTAACAGGGTTTTGCTTTTGTAGGTTATCAACTGATGTATAAGAATGTATACATCTTTTAAACGTTAAATATTCCCCATTTATACGAGAACTCGTTGTATTTTCATTGATCCTGATACTCATTTCAGTTGTTTATGAAAATATAGGTCCGGGCTTCGGCCCAGTGATGAAACGAAGGCTTTTGGAGCAAAAATGGAACATTTCAGCAAAACTGCCAGATATGGCACGACCGTGCCAACCCCAAGCACGGCCATGCCAAGCCTCCGGAGACCGGCACTATCATCAGCACTATCATCAACCAGCGCAAACAGTCCAGTCCAAGAACTTGCACGATCGTGTGAACCCCACGCACGACCGTGCTCGTGTCACCTCATCTTCCGATCAGCTCATTCCCGAGATCGAAATAGTCATTTCCGAGTATGTCATCGATAAGCACGCCAATACCACATTTTGGCATGATCGTGCCACCTCGGGGAAATTTTAGCGGGATTTTCCGGATTTGGTAGCAAACATGGTCAACAGTTGAGAAAGGTGTCTGACATTTACCAAGCACGACCGTGCCAAAAGGTGGCACGGTCGTGCCAACTCGCCAGTAGCATAAATACGTAGTTTTAGCTCATTTGAAGGGGAGTTGGAGCATTTTGGTGAACTTTTCTCTCAAGATTCTGGTCTTGGAAGCTTAAAGAGTCAAGAAGGAGCCTTGAGGAAGGTTGTATCACTTGAATATCAACTCATTTTATCATTTATCTTGTCTTAAACATTAGTTAGCCACTTGTTTTTTATGAACAATTTAAATTATCTTGCATGTGATTTAGTTGTCATGAGCCTTATAGGCTAAATATTTGTGATGCTTAAACATTATTGAAGCTAATGAACATATGATAACATGTAAATAGATGTGGTGATTGTTGTTTGTTCATAAGTATTTACATGTTGTGTTGGAAAGCCCATGTAGAGATTATGATTGTTGAATCTTGTTAACTTGTTGATATGATTCATAGCATGAAACTAGGAATGGTAATTGCTAACATGATTAGAATGGTGGTTTGAACATGTGTATGAATTCTTGCATTTAGATTTGGAAAGATCATATGAATGTTTATATGAATTCTATAGTTTGTGCTTATGTTAGGTTGATGATTTAGGCCAAGATTGTTATCTAGCATGACCATGCTTATGATTCATATCAAGAACATGTTGAAGATGTCACTTACTTGAAACCAAGTTAGGATGATTAGTGTGTTGTTCATATTAGTTTTCCTTGACTTGTAGAGTTAGGAGTTTCGACAAACAAATAACTCATTATTGAAGATTAACATCAACTTAGCAAGTAAACTTAAAAGAATGAATCTTGGGTGATTAGAATGTTGTTCATTATAATTTTCCCAAGATTTATAAAACTAGGAAACCTTGAATGAAAACTTAGTTGAATTTAGAACTTGCATCACCATTAGTTTTCCTTAATTGTTGTCAAATGTTTATTAGTGGATACTTAGTTTAAGCAATCTCTCTTAGTTATCGTTCTTTCTTGAGTTAGTTAGTTAATTGTTAATTTTGCATGATAGTTTAAAATCAAGAAATCAACTCATCTATTGAAAAAGGCTTAAAAGTAATAAGGGTTTAGTATTAAGACAGCGCGTCCATGGATTGATATCTGGTTCTTACATATTGACTATACTACCACCTGACGGGAACACTTGCCCTTTGTGTGTGTAGTTAGTTTTTAAGTAAAACCCATTTTAAAACCCAATTTGCGTGATATAAAATTACAACTATAAAATTATATTCAATTCACGCACATCAAGTTTTTGGCGATGTTGCCGGGGATGCGGTCTTCTTGAGAACGGTTTGAGTTACTTATTAAGCCACTATGAAAATTGTATAAAGTTTTTGTCTATTTGTTTTATTTGCCTTTTTGTGATTAGTTGAAAAATGATTATTTTGCTTGTTGTGTTTTTATTTTTGTATATATAGTTGCATGGTTTCCCACTATTTTGTATAAATTTATTACCATTTTTGTCTTTTATAAATAGTTGTTTTATATTTCATTTCTATCTGGTACCCGTGATCCTTTTTATTTGAGTTTTTCTTTGCAGTGATTCTTATGAAGCCCTACTATGAGAACTACTGCGGTGAAGATTACACTTATGATCACGAGGGCTGTCACATGGAAAAACACTATAATTGGATACTATAATGGACGAAGTGCACTTCCCAAGCCCACAAAGTACCGCACATGTCCTATCTCCGGTTCGTACTATTCCATGTTGGCAGGACGAGTTTGGGGATAAGTTGTTGGGTATACCACTCATGGAGGTGAAAGAAGAACGGTTCGAACCGATTGGTGATATTCATGAATTGGAAGCATTGTTATATGGTGAACCAATCGTGGAAATCAAAGAATCGCACCAAGACATGGCAGTGAACAAATGATAATGGTGACGTCTGACCCACTCCTTTGCATCAAAGATAGTCGGCCCATAGATGAGCCTGATGGTGGATCTCCACTCAAATCAAAGGCACCACAGGAGAGGACATGGAACAAAGCAGACCAACCAAAGTTGAAGGCGCGACGATTGAACAATGAACACCGACATAATATAGCATTATTGTCACACCCCGACCCGCAGCGGAATAAGAGTCGGGGCATAATTGGGTTATCACCAAAGCTCATGATGTTTACTAAAATGTTTCATATTTATTAAATTCAAATTACAACTTAAATAGTCAAATCAAATCCATACAATTACAAGGAAAATGAAACTAAGTAATACAATCCAAAGCTTAAACTGATTTATTCTTCTAAGCCTTCCTATGTGTTTCTTGCCTCAACTTGATCACCTGTATCATGTGTAAAACGGGGGATATTTTGGGTCAACAAAAGTTGGCGAGTGAACCTTGATAAAACATTGTTATTAAGTTCTTGTTGTATTTAATATTGAAAAGTTGTGCAATAATCACATGTGAGCAAACGTATGTATATAACAAAACACAAACCACTTAGAATGAGTATATAATATGAATGATGATGACTGTGAGATCAAGGCTCAATCAAACGGAGCCGATCGAATGAGGCACCTGTACTCAACCCGAATCCCACGGGGAGCTGATGGGCTTAATGAAATGCTTGCACTGAAAATGATAAATCCAAACTAAACATAATTCACACAACAATTTGTACACATTAGATCACAAATATGATGAATACACAAGTGTTTATATTTATATAATAGTAGAATTCGACACATGGTACACCCCAAAATGTGATTAAAACGGGGAATTTGGTAGAGATTCACTCACATTGGGTGCGTTCTTTTGATGACGTTGGATGCGCACGAGTTTTGGGATTTGATCGACGAGGAAGACTAACCTAAAATAATAACGAAATGGTTCGGTAAATAAATGGATTTTATTTCATAATCTTAATAGGGTTTTTAGATTAATTTTTGTGAGTTTAAGGATGTTTTCTAACTTTAAAAATATTATTTTTAAGTATTTTTAATTGATTTTTAAATTAAATAATAAATAAAAAGAAATAAAAATTTTGACTTTTTTGACCGTTGACCAGACCGTTGACCGTTGACCGGACTGTTGACCGGTCGGACTGTGGTTAAGTGTGCGCTGAGTGAGGTTCGAACCCGAGACCTCTCGTACGCGTGCACGCAGCTCTACCAACTGAGCTACGTGTCTAACCCGAAATATTCTCTGTTTTAATTATATATATATACTAATTATTTGTTATTTTTATTGGGTTGATATTAAAATGATTTAAAATGGCCGAACCGCTTGCAGGGACCCCGGAGTCGAACTCGGGTCCTTCGGTTCATATGCGCACAGCCCAACCAGTTGGGCTGTGTGTCTAATCTGTTTAACTTACGGTTTATATTACTCTTATCAAAATGCTGTGGCTTGTTCTGATTCAGTTTTAAAAAGGTTGGTTTTAATTCTGAAAGTCGGTACGTTGTAAGATTCGAACTCGTGACGTGCGTTTATGTTTGCACACAGTCCACCGCTGGACTGTGTGTCTAACCCGGTTAATCATTCAGTTTTAATTATACTTAAACACATTTCGACTTCGTCTTCTTCATTTATAAAGACACAGAACAAAGGTGACCGACTGTTCTTGTTTAAATCAGTCATCTATCATATAGTTGATTGAATTAAAATGGATAGAGAGGGTTACGGAATCGAATGTACCGATCAGAATGTTTTCTTCAGAATTCCAGCAAGAGTCGTCGGCTCTGATTTGCAACTTCCGTCTGAGTGAATCAATTAACAGTTTTGATCAACGAGTTGTGAAATTAGGTTACTAAACAAGGGATATCAGGGGGTTTAGATGATTGTACCGATTCACAGCGAGACTTCGGAATTTCCAGTGATTTTCCGGCGAGTGCAGAAATTCCCGGCAACGTTGTCTGAGTCGGATTCTGGTTGAACGATTTATGTTATTACTTGTCTAATAATGGATTGAAAACGAAAGAGTCGAGAAATTTACCGATTTGGTGTAAGTCTCGGTTTTCCAGCGAAAGTCAGGCGAATGCAGAATATCTCCGGCGAGTGCTAAAGCTTCGAGAAATTGTGCGATTTTGAGCGAAAAGATTACAAGAGGTTTGGGTGGGTATTTATAAGGAAGAATCGGGATGAATTTAGTCTGAATTTGGTCTTGATTCGTGGTCAAGGTTTCTCCGGCGGTTACGACTGGTATTGGGGGATTAGACATCGGTTATAACCGATGTCGAAGTTATTTCACGCGTTCAGTCAAAAGAAAAACGGTCGTGATTTGCGAATCGTCGGTATTTCCGGCGACTGCGGATTGGGCGCGCTGATCTCAGGATTTGATTTCGAGTTTTATTTTTAGTATTAATTGTTTCAGTATAAACACAAAAGATTCATGTGGCGGAGCGGTGTGTCGTTTGTTTGATGAACCGGCTGACCCGGGTTCGAAACCCGGCAGCTTCCTTTATTTTTTTTTCTTCACTCGTTTTTATTGTTTATTAATTATAGTTTTTAAATTCTAAAATATTTATTAATTATGTATCGTTTAAAATTAATTTGAGCAATAAATGTGAAATGAAAAATTATGACTGGATATTCGATTAATAAACGAAGCGGGTTTGGAAAACCCGTTTTTCGACGGATGTTACAGTATCCCCTACTTTTAGAAATTTCGTCCCGAAATTAAATAGTAGTGGTAACAGGAAAAAGGTGCGGGTATTTCTCGCGCATTGAGTCTTCACGTTCCCAAGTAAACTCAGGTCCTCTTTTCGACTCCCAGCGTACCCTGACAATTGGAATACGACTTCGTCTTAAACGCTTCTCTCCGAAGTCCATAATTTCTATTGGTCTTTCAATGAAATGCATAGATTCATTGACTTGAATGTCTTCTAGAGGAATATGGAGGTTTTCATAGGCGAGGCACTTCTTCAATGTGGGATGAATTCTGTTGAGCTCTTCTGGTAGGTCAAGCTTGTATGCTACAGGTCCTACGTAGCGTGGTGCTAGCTTGCCTTTCTGGCCAAAACGAACCACTCCCTTCCACGGTGATACTTTTAAAAGTACTTGATCACCAATGTTAAACTCCAAGGGCTTTCGTCGTTTGTCTGCATAACTCTTTTGACGACTTTGTGCCGCTAGAAGATTGTTTCGAATTTGATGCATCTTGTCTGTTGTTTCTTGACTTAATTCTGGACCGGTGATTTGTGCTTCTCCAATTTCGTGCCAACATACTGGAGATCGGCATTTACGACCATATAAAGCTTCGAAAGGTGCCATGCCGATACTTGAATGATAACTATTGTTGTACGAAAATTCAACTAATGGTAGATGAGTGTCCCAATTTCCCTTGAAGTCTACGACACATGTTCGAAGCATGTCTTCAAGAGTTTGGATGGTGCGTTCAGATTGTCCATCAGTTTGAGGATGAAAAGCGGTACTGAGGTCTAATCGCGTACCCAAGGCGGCTTGTACGGCTCGCCATGTTCGTGAAGTGAAACGACCATCGCGGTCTGAAATGATGCTTATAGGTACACCATGACGGCTTACGATTTCGCTGATGTAGATACGAGCTAACTTCTCATTCTTGAAGTCCTCGCGAATCGGAATGAAGTGAGCTGATTTTGTAAGACGATCAATGATTACCCATATGGTGTCATACCCACTGGAGGTGCGAGGTAACCCGGTAATGAAGTCCATGGTTATGTTTTCCCACTTCCATACAGGTATTTCAGGTTGGGTTAGAAGTCCTGAAGGTCTTTGATGTTCAGCTTTTACTTTGGAACAGGTAAGGCATTTGGAAACAAAAACAGCGATATCCTTTTTCATGCCCGGCCACCAGTAGGTGTATCGTAGGTCTTGATACATCTTGTCGGCTCCTGGGTGTACAGAGTATCGTGTTTTGTGCGCCTCATCCATGAGGAAATCACGAAGGTTATCGCGATCGGGAATCCATATGCGATTTAAATAGTATAGAATACCGTCGGATTTGGTTTCGATTTTAAGTTCTGCTCCACATGACAGCTCATCGCGTACGTCGTTTTCTGTTACTGAAACATGTTGAGCTTCTCGGATTCGATCTTTGATGTCGGTTATGATTTGCGAACATAGAAGATGAATGGAGTTCGCATAACCTTTTCGACTGAGCGCATCGGCCACCACGTTTGCCTTGCCAGGATGATACCGAATTTCACAGTCGTAGTCGTTAAGAAGTTTGACCCATCTTCGTTGCCTCATATTCAACTCCTTTTGGTTAAAGATATGTTGGAGGCTCTTGTGGTCAGTGTATATTTCACACTTGGTACCGTAGAGGTAATGTCTCCATATCTTAAGAGCGAACACAACGGCTCCAAGTTCCAGGTCGTGGGTGGTGTAATTCTTTTCATGATCTTTGAGTTGCCTAGAAGCATAGGCTATCACTTTTCCTCTTTGCATCAGTACACAGCCTAGTCCTTGCCCTGACGCGTCGCAATAAACCACGAAGTCATCACAACCCTCAGGGAGTGTGAGGATAGGTGCGTCACAGAGTTTTTGCTTTAGAGTTTGGAAGGCTTCTTCTTGTTTAGGTCCCCATATGAAGGGTTTTCCTTTATGAGTGAAAGCCGTGAGTGGTACAGCAATACGAGAAAAATTGGCAATGAAGCGGCGATAGTAACCAGCCAAACCAAGAAATGATCTTACTTCGGTAGGGGTACGTGGCGCTTACCATTCCTGTACTGCCTTGATTTTCGAAGGATCGACATGTATTCCCTTGTCATTAACGACATGTCCAAGGAATTGTACCTCTCTTAACAAGAATTCGCATTTTGAGAACTTAGCGTAGAGCTTTTCAGTCCTTAAGAGTGTAAGGATGAGTCGAAGGTGTCGTTCATGATCCGATTTAGACTTGGAGTAGATGAGGATGTCGTCGATGAAGACTATGACAAAGCGATCGAGGTAGGGTTTGCATACCCTATTCATTAGATCCATGAAGATAGCTGGGGCGTTGGCTAAACCAAACGGCATGACCATGAATTCGTAATGACCATAACGAGTTCGGAAGGCGGTCTTTGGGACGTCTTCTTCATGTACTCTGAGTTGATGATAACCAGAATGAAGGTCGATTTTTGAAAAACAGGTGGCGCCTTGAAGTTGGTCTAGAAGGTCATCGATGCGAGGTAATGGGTAGCGGTTCTTGACCGTTGACTTGTTGAGTTCTCTGTAGTCGATACACATGCGAAACGTTCCATCTTTCTTCTTCACAAAAAGAACAGGTGCACCCCAAGGCGATGAGCTAGGACGTATGAATCCTTTGTCAGTCAGCTCTTGCAGTTGTCTGGCCAGCTCTTGCATTTCGGATGGGGCTAACCTATAAGGAGATTTTGCGACTGGTGTAGCGCTAGGTATAAGATCAATGCGGAATTCGACTTCTCTCACGGGAGGAAGTCCTGAGATGTTGTCGGGAAAGACTTGTGGGAATTCTTTCACTACCGGTATATCTTCGAGTTTCTTCTCCTTGTTTCCCTTCTTGACGACGTGAGTTAGGAATGCGACATAGTTCTTACGGAGGTATTTTCGGGCTTGAAGGCAGGACATCAATTTGAGTCCTTTCGAAGGGGTTTCTTCAAAGATTCGTAGGGTCTGACCGTCTGCAAGAGGAATGCGAATGAACTTTTCGCGGCATACTACTTCAGCGTGATGTTGGCTGAGCCAGTCCATACCGATTATAATGTCGAAACTTCCCAACTTCATAGGAATGAGGTCAACTGGAAAATCGTGATCGTTTAGAGTGAGGGTACAATTTCGTATAATAGAGTTTAATAAGACTGGTTATCCGTCAGCAACTTCCACCGTTAGAGATTCCATGAGATTATCACGAGTTTGGTTGATGATGGGTTAAAATTCTAAAGACACAAAACTCTTATCCGCGCCAGTATCGAATAACATGGATGCATAACTACCATTGACGAGAAACGTACCGTTAACCACGTTGTTGTCGGCCCTAGCTTGATTGGCGTTGATGTTGAAAGCTCTTCCTCTAGCAGGTGGAGGAGCTTGGTTAGTTTGGTTTACCGGATTTGCTTGAGCTTGGGCATGAATGATGTTCACCAAGCGAGGACATGTGTTCCTGAAGTGGTTTGGGTCTCCACAGTTGTAACAAGCTCGCATAGGTTGCATCATGGGGTAGTTGGGTTGGTAGTAGGATTGGGCTATATGTTGGGCAGGTGGTAGGAGTAAAGGTTGTTGGGCTTGACCCACTATCTGATGGTGGGTTTGGGTTGAGGGTTGATTGCGGTTCATTCGCTGAAGTGTGCGACAGGTTTGGATGGTGTGACCCGCACGGCCGCAGCTGGTGCAATGTTGGCAAGGAGTTTCTGGAAGGTGATGGTATTGACAACGGTTGCATTTTGGGTATGGGCCGGAGTATGGCTTTTTATATGGTGCAGCTGAGGGAGCAACTTGGGTGATTGGCGCGGCAGTGATAAGAGAGTTTGTGTGTGTGACGGCAAAATTTCTGCTGTTTCGTTTCCTCTTTCCAGCAAACTTTGAAGAGGAGATGGAATGGTTTGAAGTTTGGGCCTCAATGGGGGCTTTCTTTTTCTCATCCTTAAATTTGCCGTTTCGGATGCGATTCTCGGTAAGCTCGGTAGCTAGTTCCATAGCGGCTTCAAGTGTTGCAGGCGAAGTGCTTAGAACCGAGTCTTGAATTTTCGAGGGGAGGCCTCGAATATAGTGTTCAACTAAGCAGTACACTGGGGTGAACAAGTTGGGTATCATTTGGTTCAGCTTGAGAAATCTTTTGTTGTAGGAAGTATGATCTCCTTCCTTTTGTTTTAACGAGTGGAATTCATCTTCTAGCTTTTTGATCTCGCTTCTTGGACAGAAGCGTCTCGTCATGATTTCCCTTAACTCTTCCCATGTTAAGGCCATGGCATCTTCGACTCCTCTCTTACCCTTTTCTATGTTCCACCAGGTAAGGGCTACCCCAAACAGTCTCCCAGTTGCGTAACGTACCTTGCGATCCTCGGGACAATCGCAATTGAGGAAGGTGTTCTCCATTTCTTCAAACCAGTGGAGGAGGGCAGTGACACCTTCGGTCCCTTCATATTTTGGGGGATTGCAAGACTTGAAGTGTTTGTAGGAGCACTTTTTGGAGGGAGGGTTGTCGACGTTCTGGTCTTCTTGATTGGGAGAGTTGATGGGATTCGCGGTGAGAGCTTGTTGGACTTGAATTACGATGTCAGGAAGCACTGCGGCCATTTGTTTTGCAATTTGGGTGGCCAAGCGTTCGTTTGATCTTCCTGACTTCCTACCTCCACGTAGCTGCCTAGCCGACATCTACAGGAACATACATGGGAATATTGTGAGTTTAAGAAGTTTTTAGGTGTCATGTGTCGTTAAAAGAAAAAAATAACATAATCATCAATAATGCAACTACATCCATAGGATGTCTTGGGTTTGCTCATGTTTGGGCCTCCAATGTCCCCCATACCATCGCCTGTATAGTCATGTGGGCCCCCATGACTATTGACTTAGTAGGATTCACATTGGTGTTGGCGGTTTAACACTCGCATCACCCGAATGAAAACCATGAAATATGATTGCGAGATGTATGGTAGGAGGGTGTTCAGGTATAGACACAATGACAACTCAAACTGGGGTTAGCTCACACGACGTTTGGTATAGCATGCTTTGGCCTAATAGGTCCTTCGTACTCTCATCGTTAGTCCCCAGGTAGGCAAACTGGTCCTTTATTTTGGATTTATACGAATGCCAAGCCTAGACAGGACGTTCCAACTACCGGTACTCGTACCCTTCCAGTTACTACATGCCCGTCATGGGAACTCACTTTGATGTGATTTGAAAAATACAAAAATCGTTGCAAAAATCATAGGAATTGTGAGGTGTGTGCTCTCATGGATATGATATGTTATGAGGATATGATTCATGATGAGCATTGTATAATAATAAGTACTTATGAACATGCTTGCATAACATTGAATGTAACAATAAACATAAAGCATATAAACATCATGAATTTTGTATGTAACACATAAACAATTTTAAAATTCTAATCAACTATAGTATAGGCTCTAAGGGTCTAATAACCTATCCTATATCCCTATAGTCATGGCTCTGATACCAATCTGTCACACCCCAACCCGCAGCGGAATAAAAGTCGGGGCATAATTGGGTTATCACCAAAGCTCATGATGTTTACTAAAATGTTTCATATTTATTAAATTCAAATTACAACTTAAATAGTCAAATCAAATCCATACAATTTCAAGGAAAATGAAACTAAGTAATACAATACAAAGCTTAAACTGATTTATTCTTCTAAGCCTTCCTATGTGTTTCTTGCCTCAACTGGATCACCTGTATCATGTGTAAAACGGGGGATATTTTGGGTCAACAAAAGTTGGCGAGTGAACCTTGATAAAACATTGTTATTAAGTTCTTGTTGTATTTAATATTGAAAAGTTGTGCAATAATCACATGTGAGCAAACGTATGTATATAACAAAACACAAACCACTTAGAATGAGTATATAATATGAATGATGATGACTGTGAGATCAAGGCTCAATCAAACGGAGCCGATCGTATGACATGAATGATGATGTATGTGAGATCAAGGCTCAATCAAACGGAGCCGATCGAATGAGGCACCTGTACTCAACCCGTATCCCACGGGGAGCTGATGGGCCTAATGAAATGCTTGCACTGAAAATGATAAATTCAAACTAAACATAATTCACACAACAATTTGTACACATTTGATACACATTAGATCACAAATATGATGAATGCACAAGTGTTTATATTTATATAATAGTAGAATTCGACACATGATACACCCCAAAATGTGATTAAAACGGGGAGTTTGGTAGAGATTCACTCACATTAGGTGCGTTCTTTTGATGACGTTGGATGCGCACGAGTTTTGGGATTTGATCGACGAGGAAGACTAACCTAAAATAATAACGAAATGGTTCGGTAAATAAATGGATTTTATTTCATAATCTTAATAGGGTTTTTAGATTAATTTTTGTGAGTTTAAGGACGTTTTCTAACTTTAAAAATATTATTTTTAAGTATTTTTAATTGATTTTTAAATTAAATAAATAAATAAAAAGAAATAAAAATTTTGACTTTTCTGACCGTTGACCAGACCGTTGACCGGTCGGACTGTGGTTAAGTGTGCGCTGAGTGAGGTTCGAACCCGAGACCTCTCGTACGCGTGCACGCAGCTCTACCAACTGAGCTACGTGTCTAACCCGAAATATTCTCTGTTTTAATTATATATATATACTAATTATTTGTTATTTTTATTGGGTTAATATTAAAATGATTTAAAATGTCCGAACCGCTTGCAGGGACCTGGAGTCGAACTCGAGTCCTTCGGTTCGTATGCGCACAGCCCAACCAGTTGGGCTGTGTGTCTAATCTGTTTAACTTACGGTTTATATTACTCTTATAAACATGCTGTGGCTTGTTCTGATTCAGTTTTAAAAAGGTTGGTTTTAATTCTGAAAGTCGGTACGTTGTAAGATTCGAACTCGTGACGTGCGTTTATGTTTGCACACAGTCCACCGCTGGACTGTGTGTCTAACCCGGTTAATCATTCAGTTTTAATTATACTTAAACACATTTCGACTTCGTTTTCTTCATTTATAAAGACACAGAACAAAGGTGACCGACTGTTCTTGTTTAAATCGGTCATCTATCATATAGTTGATTGAATTAAAATGGATAGAGAGGGTTACGGAATCGAATATACCGATCAGAATGTTTTCTTCGGAATTCCGGCAAGAGTCATCGGCTCTGATTTGTAACTTCCGTCTGAGTGAATCAATTAACAGTTTTGATCAACGATTTGTGAAATTAGGTTACTAAACAAGAGATATCAGGGGGTTTAGATGATTGTACCGATTCACAGCGAGACTTCGGAATTTCCAGTGATTTTCCGGCGAGTGCAGAAATTCCCGGCAACGTTGTCTGAGTCGGATTCTGGTTGAACGATTTATGTTATTACTTGTCTAATAATGGATTGAAAACGAAAGAGTCGAGAAATTTACCTATTTGGTGTAAGTCTCGGTTTTCCGGCGAAAGTCCGGCGAATGCAGAATATCTCCGGCGAGTGCTAAAACTTCGAGAAATTGTGCGATTTTGAGCGAAAAGATTACCAGAGGTTTGGGTGGGCATTTATAAGGAAGAATCGGGATGAATTTACTCTGAATTTGGTCTTGATTCGTGGTCAAGGTTTCTCCGGCGGTTACGACTGGTATTGGGGGATTAGACATCGATTATAACCGATGTCGAAGTTATTTCACGCGTTCAGTCAAAGAAAAACGGTCGTGATTTGCGAAATCGTCGTTATTTCCGGCGACTGCGGATTGGGCGCGCTGATCTCAGGATTTGATTTCGAGTTTTATTTTAAGTATTAATTGTTTCAGTATATACTCAAAAGATTCATGTGGCGGAGCGGTGTGTCGTTTGTTTGATGAACCGGCTGACCCGGGTTCGAAACCCGGCAGCTTCCTTTATTTTTTTTTCTTCACTCGTTTTTATTGTTTATTAATTATAGTTTTTAAATTCTAAAATATTTATTAATTATGTATCGTTTAAAATTAATTTGAGCAATAAATGTGAAATGAAAAATTATGACTGGATATTCGATTAATAAACGAAGCGGGTTTGGAAAACGACGGATGTTACAATTATGTCATAACGATCGCCTTCTTCACTACATAATATGTATTAGGTTTGTTCCGGGAAAATACACGTGTTGATGGCATGACCCGTTTGTGTTTTATAAACACTTTTTGTGTTTACCATCGTGTTCTTATAAAGTGGTGGTTTAGTAATCGAACTACACGAGTCCCCTGGAACAAATGAGTTCGGGTGATGAGTCTAGCTGAAGACTCGTGAATAAACTTAGCATGCTTTTGTTGTTTATATTTTATTTTCTTCGTTTGCTCATTTATTTTCAGGTTCCGGTTCATTCTGGTCGCGAGGGATGTTTGAATGTGTTGCCGATCTTCAGGTATGTTTATTCGACTCTTTTTCTTGATAGGGGATGTTTCGTGAGTGGCCCGAGTTCAAGTAGTTTTTGTTTTATTATTTTTTTTACCTTCAGCCTTATTTTTCTTTTTCACCCTTTTTATTTTCTAACTTGAATTTTGGTTATAATTATTGTGAACAAAAATTAATTAACTAATAAATGGAAATAATGAAGTTAGAGTAAAAGAAAATCGAAAATTAAGCACTACCAACAGGGTTTTCTGGCACTACCAGACCTGCTAGTGTTAACCCCCTTTTTCAGAATTCATAAAAGCAAGCCCACCCTACTTTAATCTTCATCTTCTTCACTTGAATTCATCCAACCACTCACGAATTCTCTACACCCTCCTTCCTTCCTTCAAGAGATCTGTCATTCTTTCCTCCTAAACAAGATTCCAGGTATGAATCTTTCTCTTTTCTTGTTAGTTTTTGGGTAATTTTGGGGTTTGTTCTTCAAGCTAGTTTCTTCTACGTTTTTAGGATTTGGTCTAAATCACCCGATTCAAGCCCGTTTTTTGTGTTTTTTGTGTTGCCGGACCGTGGCATTGGTGAAGGCTCCCAATAGACTACTGCATACTGTTTAGCGTTATTACTTTGGTTGTTTAAGGACTTGTTGTCACTCCCTGACCCGCAGCGGATTGGTACGGGGCAGACTGATTGCCCATAGCTCATGATACTATTATAAGTTTAATATTTGAAACCATTAAATTAAATTGTCATATAACATATATCAATCAATAGTTGTACATACAATGTTCAATATAAACATAACAAAATTTTCTAATTTATTTTCCTAAGGCCCATGCTACGTGTCCTATTCACTTGATTATTAACCTTGCTCCTGCACCACGTTAGGAAAATATATTTTTGGGTCAACAATTATGTAGGTGAACAATTCCTTATTTTCTAGAAAATGGTTTAGCATTTATTTTAAAGAAAATTATATTTGAACATGCTTATAAGGTTAATATAGAGATTGTCACATGTCACTAGGGTTGAGGGTTTGGAAGAAGGTGAAAGGTGTCCTAGAGGTGGAAGAATGTATGGTTGTTGAGGTAGATCTTACAGAGAGAAGACTAAACTGCACTTAATACCTTTCAATGTGAAATCGGTAAAACCCAATATTAATGTTTATGTTTTGTTACATCCTATAACCTCTACCACTAATGTTGTTTATTTTATTAGTTAACTGAGGGATTACTGTGATTTCCCATTTTTCATGTGTATTTTATATTAATTGTTATTCTTATATGATCACATTACCTACCCCACCTTACCCCTACCCCACTCTCATCTCTCAATAGACTCTGCGACCACTGCCGCCTCCACCACCGACAACCACCCCTTCATAACTACCACTAGCCAGATTGTGGGAGATGGTGGAATGATGAATGTTCCCGGTGAATCAGATCAGATTGTAGGAAACAATTGAGGGTTGTGAAGGCTGATTGTGTGAAGCAATCTTAGAGAAATAAGTTATGATCAAGAACAGGGACCAAGAACAATGAACGGTGATTATTAGAGCCATAAACGGTGAACAATGATTATTAGAGCCATAAAAGAAACATGATTATTTTGACTTCTATAAAGTCAAATAGAACTATTTGCTATTGAACTTTGTTTATTTTCTGGTAAAACTGATTATATCGAGAAGTAGGTTTGATGGATATGATTTTACCAACTAGAAGCAGGTTTGATCTTTCACCTACAGAAGTGATACAAGGCATATACTTTTTTTTAAAACAGGTTTGATCTTTGCTTCATCAATGGTTTCTAACCCTCCAACTTAGCGACATAGCCTTGAAGTCCGTGAACCACAACGATGCTGTCTCGGTGGCTATCGGAAAGTGAGGGGTGTTAACTAATGACGGAGATGAGAGCATTCTGATTCGTTTGTGGTTTATATAAAAAACACTAAATGATAACTGAAATAATAATATTATGTGAATTAAAAGGAGAAGGTAAATGACTGAAAAGCCCTCATGTGCATCGCATGTGAGGGCATGTAACTGAGTTTTTAGACGGCTGATATCCTCCAAATGCAACATATAAATTGTATCAAATACGGTGTGTAAAATTAACACTTTTTAGTACTAATGTTGGAAAAAGTGCGTTTCTTTGTATACTTTTGATTTTCAGGATAAAAAGCTTAAATGTACAAAAGTAACAAATTAACGATAAAATCCAACATAATTATGAAAGAAGAGAAGACAACACACTATACCAACCCCAAGCTTCACCCCAAGAACAAAAACAAAAAAATCAGAAGTTTGGCATGAGGCCGTGCCCCTTCAAGATTCTAGATAAGAAAAAGACAAACAGAAGCAGACAAGAGACACGAGGCCGTGGACATGGACCGTGGTTAACTTCCAGATTTGTGTATCCGGGATATAACAGCAAGTACAATGGCCACGGGGTCGTGTCGTTGACACTCGGGGCCGTGTAGTAGGCTGATCTAACAAACGAATTAAATGAATACAGAGAAGAAGGAAGGCACGGGTCTGTGTGAGCAGTCTGTTCCCAGCTATAAATAGGGGTGCTTGGTATCATTCCAACTCATCCTTTGGCAAACCACTTTCTCACACCTGCCACCACTCCACCACCACAATACCACCATCATCCATCCATCATCTATCCTAGAGTGTGTAGTAGTCTCGGGATACAAGATTGATTGTAAGAGTTTTTGTCCATGTTTGGCTAATCTCTTACATCACTTGGTGAAGATAATTTATTTATGTATTACTTTTAATTTCCTAGCTTTGATTAACTTTTTAATTGGGTATTTATTAATGACTTTAATAACTAATTTTTTAGATTAAAAGTGAACTTTATCTATCACCTCTTCATGTTTTGTTGATTCACCCATTCGTGTCTTTACGGTCTATATAAAGTGTCACACCCCGACCCGCAGCGGAATAAAAGTCGGGGCATAATTGGGTTATCACCAAAGCTCATGATATTTACTAAGAAGTTTCATATTTATTAAATTCAAATTACAAACTTAAATATCCAATAAACAAAATTCATACAATTACAAAGGAAAACAGAACTAAATGTTTATTCCCAAGCAATAACTTGTTTATTCTTCTAGGCCATCCTAAGTGTTTCTTTCCTCAACTGGATCACCTGTATCATGTGTAAAACAGGGGAGATTTTGGGTCAACAAAAGTTGGCGAGTGAACCTTGATAAAACATTTTAAATAATTGCTTGTTTTATTTATTAAAGAAAATTCGTGCATTAATCACATGTGAGCAAACATATATATATATGTAAACAATCACAAACCACTTTGGGTGAATATATGACATGAATTATGATGTATTTGAGATCAAGGCTCAATCAACGGAGCCGGTCTAATGGGGCACCTGATGCTCAACCCGTATCCCACGGGGAACTGATGGGCCTAATGAAATGCGTGCACTGAAATGATAAATTTAATCTACATATAAATCACACAACAATCAATACACATTTGATCACGGAATGATATATGCACAAGGGTTTAGATAAAATAAAGGAATAGTACGACACATGATACACCCCAAAACGTGATTAAAATGGGGAATTTGTAGAGATTCACTCACCTTGGGTGCGTATTCTTGAGTGGTAAAGAGAGCGCACGAGTTGGAAATTTAATCGACGAGAAGGTACTAACCTAGAAATAATAACGCGATAACTCAATAAATAAATAAACTAACCTTTTGGTTTAAAACATTTTTTTAGATTTTTAAGTTATTGATGTGGCTTTTTTATTGGTATTTTAGACCCTTTTATTTATTTTTAGATTTAAATTTAACATACATTCATAAATAAAATAAAACAGGAAAATAAAATAAAAAGAAATAATAAAAAGCTGTAAGGGGGTTGTCAGACCGGTCGAACCGCGGGAATCTGTATGCGGTAGTGAGGCTCGAACTCGTGTCCTCTCGGTTGCGTGAACACAGCTCTTCCAACTGAGCTACGTGTCTAACCCGAAATATTCCCGATTTTAATTATTCTTATACACACATTCAGTTCATTTGGAAATCATAATTTTAAAAAGATTTATAATTGATCGAACCGGCTGAGACAGTGCAGTCTCGAAACCGAGACCTCGTGATTAATGTGCACCCAGCCCAACCATTGGGCTGGGTGTCTAACCCGTAAAAGACTCCGATGTTTATTATTCTTATATACCAGTGACGTTCTGACAGTAGTCTCTTAAAAAGTTGTTTAAAAATCACCGGTTCAGTGACTGGGCATGGATTCGAACTCTATATCGTATATATAAAATGCACACAGTCCACCGCTGGACTGTGTGTCCAACCCGTTTAAAACACAAGTTTTTATTTTACAAATATGCTTATTGACTTCGTCTTCTTCATTTGAATAAACCTTACCCGCCTGAATCAATTCCCTGATTTTTTTTATTTTAACAATTGAATGTATACGATGCTAATTTAAGAAAACTTAAAAGGATAATACAAGAAAACTACCGTATGCCGGTACTGGTGATTCCGGTGAATGGGTTCCGATGCCTCGGTGGTTCTCCGGTGGAACAAGTTTTCCGACGACTGAGGTAATTAGAGTGAGAGCAGAAGAAATGAGCGAGTTCGGATTGAGGGACAATCGACCAGTATTTATAGGGATGTTTGAGGCTCCGGTTACTATGATTTCGAGTCAATTGCCAGCGATCAATCAAGGAATTTACCGAATATACACCCGGACAGTTGTGATCCTAAAGGTAAAACGCGTTGATTGCCGAGATTTCCGGCGAGGGGATTCCGCGGGTGTTGCAGGTCCTTTTATCGTGAATATAAAAGAAATAAGGTTCGACAATTATCACAATTAGTGTGTGCGGCGTAGCGGTGCTGATGGTGTGTGTTTTACCCAGGGAACCCGGGTTCGATCCCCGGCTCGCCCTTTTTTTGAGTTTATTTTTATTTTCTCTATTATAAGTTTAATCATTTATTAATTATAAATATTTAATATTTAATTTGATTATTTATTTTATTTTATTCAAGTTATTTTAAACAACAAAAAAAATTCTAATAAAAATGCTTAAAAAAATCACCCGACATAAATAATACACTTTGATTGATAACTTGGGGCGGGTTTTCGAAACCGAATTACACAAATGTTACATAAAGCGCGCTAACTACCTGTAAAGGGTTAGAAGGGTGGTATGTGTAAAGTTCTTGCCTCGTTCAGTGTATAGATCATGCGAGGACTTAGTTCAAGCTTTTTAGGACTTCCCTTGAGGCAGATAGCATGAAATCAGGGGAAGTAAGAATAGCTTGAATCCCTTATAAAAACTACTATTAAAACTATAACCCGGCCTTGCAGGACTGTATCCCTGCTGACTAAGACTAATATGGCGGATGGTAGCGTTGCCTCCAAAAGAGGGACATGCCACATTTTGCATTATTAACTTACTTAATATCTTTCAATATTCTAGCCTTACGGGACTGTATCCTGCTGACTCAGACCAATATAGCTGAGGGTAGCGTTGCCTCCAAAAGAGGGATATGCCACTTTAACTAAGATAATCTCTTAAAAAATCCAAAGCATGGAAATCATCAAATGAAGTGATTCTATCTTGTCTATTTATTTCTTTTATTGTTTTAATTATTTCTTTATTTTTATTAAAAACCTTTCCTAAAAAAATTTGACTAGATTAGACGTCGACTATATTTCGGTATTAAAAACTTTTGTATCCTTGGACGACTTAGGTATCTTACTATCAATATACTACGCCAACGATGGATGCACTTGCCCTAGCGTTTTGTAGAGAGTGATAGTATATATATAATTTCACACTTTTACCCTTTTCCCACAAAATGTGAGTTTTGAGCCTTTATCGAGCATTCAAATCTATATCTTTACTAAATGCTCAATTTCTTTTTCTTGTGTGAATAGCCATATGGTTCTTACGAATCTAAAACTTGACAAGACGATACATTCCCGGTCCTTTCCAACATATCCAAGTAAGTATATGATAGAGGCATTAGCATATATAAACCCTCTTTTTCATCTTGAACTTTATTTTCTTTTTATCTCCCCAACAAAAAAATAAAAATATTCCCTTAGTTAAACCCTTTTGAGCCTAAGCCTTTTATTTCAAAACCCGCAAAACGCCATATTGCATAAACTACCCATCACCCGAAAATCAATCTTCATTTTCACACCCCTTTGTTTTAGTAAAATGCAGTTCTTCTGAAAATAAAAAGAGGTGACTTAGTTTTATTCTATCAAAAAAAAAACACCTCTAGTTACTCGAAAAAAATAAGCAAAACTTTTATTGCTTATAAATATATAGTTCATAACTAAGTTACAAAAATATAAATTTTCAAAAGAAAATCGACATTTTACGTTTTAGCCACTTTTCAATTAAACTATCCTACCACTAGCCAAAACCTACCCTTCTAAAAGTACTCTTAGTATTTACAAAGATGTTATTAAAAAGGAGGAGGTTTGATTACTTGTCAAGAATATGGTAGGAGTAAGTTCCATACTAGTATCGAGCGTTTCAATTATGCATTTACGGCCGAGTGTTAAGTGATCACTTGTAAGGTGTGTTAATTTCTATATGGCTAAATAGAATTTTATAAAGGCATGTTATGCCCAAAATATTTATTTTTCTTAAAAACTGTTCTAAATAAATCATATTGAATATGATCGTAAATAACATAAAAATGAGAATAAAAAGAACTTGGATTCCCGACGCTATATAAATAAGACCCAAAAACTTATTCTCTACCAATTCCATTTGGGTGTTTAAATCAATTATTAAAGAGTTTTGCTTGAGGACAAGCAAACATTCAAGTGTGGGAGTATTTGATATGCGCCAAATGCAACATATAAATTGTATTAAATACAATATAAAATCAACACTTTTTAGTACTAATGTTGGAAAAAGTGCGTTTCTTTGTATACTTTTGATTTTCAGGATAAAAGGAGCTTAAATGTACAAAAGTAACAAATTAACGACAAAATCCAGTATAATTATGAAAGAAGGGAAGACAACAAAACTATACCAACCCCCCAAGCTTCACCACCCCAATAACAAAAACAACAAATCAGAAGTTTGGCACGGGGCCGTGGCTTGTCGGCATGGGGTTGTGCCCCTTCAAGATTCCAGATCAGAAAAATACAAACAGAAGCAGACAAGATACAGGGGCCCGTGTCTGTGTGGACACGGGTCGTGGTTAACTTCCAGATTTGCGTATCTTGAATAGTACAACAGTACAGTGGCCACGGGGCCGTGCTGTTGACACACGGGGCAGTGTTGCAGGCTGATCTGACAAACGAATTAAATGAAGACATAGAAGAAGGAAGTCATGGAACCATGCCCTGCGGGCACGAGGCCGTGTGAGCAGTCTATTCCCAGCTATAAATATGGGTGCTTGGTTTCATTGCAACTAATCCTTGGCAAACCAGTTCTCTCACACATGCCACCACTCCACCCCCACAATACCACCATCATCCATCATAGAACGTGTAGTAGTCTTGGGATCAAAGATTGATGGTAAGAGTTATTTATGTATTACTTTTGATTTCCTAGCTTTGATTAACTTTTAAATTGGGTATGTATTAATGATTTTATAACTATTTTTTTAGATTAAAAGTGAACTTTATTCTATCACCTCTTCATGTTTCTTGATTCACTCATTCATGTCTTTACGTTCTATATAAAAGCACGTTAACTGCCTGTAAAGAGGTTAGAAGAGTGGTATAGGTAAAGTTCTTGCCTCGTTCAGTGTATAGATCCTGTGAGGACTTGGGTTAAGCTTATTAGGACTTCCATTGAGGCAGATAGCATCAGATCGGGGGAAGTGAGAATGGCTTGAGTCCCTTATAAACAAGCTACTATTAAAACTTTAATCCGGCCTTGCGAGACTGTATCCCTGCTAACTCAGACCAATATGGCTGAGGGTAGCATTGCCTCGAAAAGAGAGAAATGCCACTTTTTGCATTAATAACTTACTTAATTATCTTTCAATATTCCGACCTTGCGGGAATGTATCCCTGGGGACTCAGACGAATATGGCTAACGGTAGCGTTGCCTTCAAAAGAGGGACATGCCACTTTAACTAAGATAATCTCTTAAAAAACCCAAAGCATGGAAATCATCAAAGGATATCTAAGTAATAAGTCGGAACCAAGTGATGCTATCTTGTCTATTTATTTCTTTCATTGCTTTAATTATTTATTTATTTTTATTAAAAACCTTTGCTAAAAAAATTTGATTAGATTAGACGTCGACTATATTCCTGTATTAAAGCTCTTGTGTCCTTGGACGACCTCGGTATCTTACCATCACTATACTATGCCAACGATGAGTGCAATTGCCCTAGCATGTTGTAGAGAGTGATAGTTGCATATCGTGTTTTTATACATTTAAAGTTTGAACAAACGAGTGAAAAGTACTTAAAATATATCTAAAAATCACCCACGCTCGCATCACGTTAACGACGTTACTAGTAAAGGTTATAGGATGTTACAAAACATGAACATAAAGGTTGGGTTTTACCGATTTCATAGAGAAATGCATGAAATGCAGTTTGGGTATAATATAAATGTTGATTTATGCAATTTAGTCTAGTGAGAAGGGGATCTGAGCATTTTTTAAAAATATGAGAAAGGGTGTGGGTATATTAGAAGTTGTGATTTCTAAGGATTTGGGTTGGGTTGAATTACTAATATGCCCTCCCAGATATGTTGACTTGGTTAATTAGGTGTCAACTTCTAATTGGTCAAAATAGGTTCTCGGATAGTACAACAAGTACGATGGACACTGGGCCGTGCCGTTGACACACGGGGCCGTGTAGCATACTGATCTGACATACGAATTAAATGAAGGCAAAGAAGAAGAAAGGCACGGGGCCGTGCCCTGCGGGAACGAGGCCATGTGAAGGGTCTGTTCACAGCTATAAATAGGGGTGCTTGGTTTCATTCCAACTCATCCATTGGCAAACCACTTCTCTCACACCTGCCACCGCCACAATACCACCATTATCCATCTTAGAGTGTGTGTAGTAGTCTCAGGGATCTAAGATTGATTGTAAGACTTTTTGTCAAACAAAGGCCATGTTTGGCTAATCTTTTACATCACTTGGCGAATACAAGTTATTTATGCATTATTTTTGATTTCCTAGCTTTGGTTACCTTTTTATTGGGTATGTATTAGTGACTTTAATAACTATTTTTTAGATTGAAAGTGAGATTTATTCTATCATCTGTTCATGTTTCATTGATCCACTCATTCGTGTCTTTACGATCTATATAAAGCGCGTTAACTACCTGTAAGAGGGTTAGAAGGGTGGTATGGGTAAAGTTCTTGCCTCGTTCAGTGTATAGATCCTGCATGGACTTAGTTCAAGCTTATTAGGACTTCCTTTGAGGCAGATAACATGAAAACGGGGGAAGTAAGAACGGCTTGAATCCCTTATAAATAAACTACTATTAGAACTATAACCCGGCCTTGCGGGACTGTATCCCTGCTGACTCAGACCAATATGGCAGAGGGTAGTGTTGCCTCCAATAGTGGGACATGCCATATTTTTGCATTAATAATTACTTAATTACCTTTCAATATTTTGGCCTTACGGGACTGTATCCCAGCTAACTCACACCAATATGGCTGACTGTAGCGTTGTCTCCAAAAGAGGGACAAGCCACTTTAGCTAAGATAATCTCTTAAAAAACCTAAAGCATGGAAACCATCAAAGGATACATAAATAATGAGTCGGAACCAAGTGATTATATCTTGTCTATTTGTTTCTTTCATTACTTAGTTTACTTCTTTATGTTTATTTATTAAAAACCTTATCCCAAATTATAATTAGATTAGACGTCGACGATATTTCGGCATTAAAAGCTCTTGTGTCCTTGGACGACCTCGGTATCTTGCCATCACTATACTACGCCAACGATGGGTGCACTTGCCCTAGCGTGTTGTAGAGAGTGATAGTTACATATCGACGGTTTATAAATTTAAAGCTTGAATAAACGAGTGAAAAGTACTTAAAATGTTTCTAAAAATTTATACACAGCCTCGCTCACATCAAGTTTTTGGTGCCATTGCCAGGGACACGAGGATTTTAAGAAAGTTTAAAATCGGCTGCCTAATCATTTTTTATGCTTTTATAATTTTTCTTTTTAGGTTTTTTTTCTCTTTCTTAAATTTTTCTGATCTCTGCAGAAACAACACAGGGCCATGTTTGATCAACACAGGGCTGTGTCAATTTCCCAGTATCTCCAAACTGTTTTCTGCCAGATAGAAGTTGCAGCATGGTCGTGTAACCACTACTCTGGGCCGTGTCTTAACAAGCAGTTTCTAGAAAACAGTACTGTTTGATCCCGACGGTTAAAATCTAATCTGGCAATCATGGATGTTAATGATTATTTTTGCCCCCGACACTCTTACGGTGAATGGTGTCAATTATGTGGTGGAGTTTATAAAGGTTTAAAATGTCCCATTCTAAAAATTATTCCCCACTATTTAGACCCATCGTTTTCATGTGACACTTACCTTACGATGGGCGGGAGTAAAAACAATAACTACAATCCCACTCCGGAATCCATAAAACCTTTTCCATAAGAGACATAAGTTCTGAAGAAGTATGCCAAATAGAAAAGAGGATTATTCAAAAACTCAAGAAAATAGAATCCTTTATGAAGGCACGATATTCATCAAGGAACGAGAGCATGGGAGAAAGGATGGAACCACACTCAGGAATAAACAATACCGAGGCCAACAAATCTACCCTAACTCTGAGCGAAAACAAAAATTTTAGTCGTCCTTGTATCGACTCCGCAATGGAGGACTCCATAGCGGCTTGTGAACTTCACACCAACGGTTTAGACCAGAGTGAGTCGATTCACACTTTCTTTAACAAGAGCCCAAAAAAGGTAAATAAAGGATGTTTGCACCCTCCTACTTTTAAGGTAGAATTCCACCTTTCCGACAACCTCTTACATTTTTGTATCTCTCGCCGGAACCTAAAGTACATTAAACACTTCGGTGTTGTTCCAATCAGTAAAAAACCACCCGATGACACACGGTTCCATAAAAACTCCGACGAACTTCATAAAAACCGTAAAGACACGGGGCCGTGCCACCTGGCCACGAGGTCGTGCCCCATCTATCCTCCAAACATGAGGGCGTGTTAAGAAGACACGGGGCGGTGCCATCCGTACTTTTTAACATGGGGTCATGTCTACTTCGACATGGCCCATGTTTCACTAATAGACAACGTTCTCTTACTCATGCAGACGACACGAGGCCGTGTCAACGTGATGTCACTTTCTATAAAGTCAGGCATGAGAAGAATGTTTGGACCCATTCCTAAAAGACCAAGACTGCCTGATCTCTCACATATACCTGAAAATGTAGTTTCTTAAAAAGGTTTCCTCAAACCTTCTTGTCTTTGCCACTTTTAGTTATTTCTTCTTCTTCAACCTTCAAACCACCATTAAAGCTTGAAGCTTTAAAGCTTCAAAACTTTAATTGTTATGTTAAGACTCTTAGTTTTTAGCCCATTTTTTTGCAAAACTAATATTATACAACAATGCTTTTAGTTTCTTACGATCAGAAAAGTAAAAGTCAAACAGTTTTAAACTTAAACAAAAGTTCATTCGGCTAAAATAACCAGACTGCTGAAGCAACACAGGGCCATTGTAACATTTGTCAAAAACGGGTTTTCCAAACCCGCTCCGTTTGTAATCGAATATCAAGTTATAAATGTTTCGTTGCGTATTTATGTCCATTTTAATAATTAATGATGCATAATTAATAAACAAACTAGAACATAAAAGTTATAATTGATAAAAAGTAAAAATAAAATAAATAAAAAGAAAAATAGGCTGCCGGGACTCGAACCCGGGTCAGCCAGAAGGAACTCCAAAGTCTTATCACACACACACATAACCACTCTGCCACTTGTTGTTTTCTGTCAACTCTAGGAAACAAATAAATTTTATAGTCAATCGTAAATCAAGCTGGTTACGCCAACTGTAACCGAAATCGGTCACCAAACGTCCAAAGACGTTTGATTACTCGCGGTTTACCGATTATAACCGCTACACCGACATCTCCAATCAATTGAGCTTTGAATGGACTTGAATTCGAGAGTGGATCGGTTTTAATAACCGAAAACTTTCATGGTCTGAATTACTTCAATCATAGGCCCCTCTCGCGACTCAAACACATCTGCAGACCTTCGAATTTCACTTTCGCAATACTTTCAGTTCGCCGGAGAAGCTAATTGAACTCGCCGGACTTTTCGCCAGAAAACCGTGTTTTCCATCAAATCAGTAAGTCTCTCAATTCTTTCGTTGTCTATCAATTGTTAAGCTATTGCTAACTCAAACCCTTCAATCGGAATAAATTTCAGACGTCGATATCGGATAATTCCCGCTCGCCGGAAAACTTCTGAAAATTCTTATCTTCCGCTGTAAAACGGTATAGACATTCAAACCTTCTGATAACTCTTGCTTAATACTTCAATTCCTCACTTAGCTAATCAAAACTGTTAATTTATTCGTTCAGTCTAAATCCGTAAAAACAGAGCCGACGACTTGCCGGAATTCTGAGATAAATCGTTCTCTGGTATGTTTACTTCTAAAAATCGTCTCTGCCATTTCATATTAGTCTGTTGAATGTTTGCCAATCAAATTAAACAAGAAACAATAGAGAAATCGTAAACTGTAATTCGGTAACGAAGAAGACGAAGTAGATTGATTATAAGTTTATTATAATTTGGATATTATCTCGGGTTAGACACACAGTCCAGCGGTGGACTGTGTGCACACATATATCACACGCCGCGAGTTCGATCCTTGATACACACACACCCTCTGTAATTAAAATGTTCTTTTTCTAACTGAACCGGATTAACTTACATTAGATGTTAAGTATAATAAAAATCTATATATTAACCAAGTTAGACACACAGTCCAGCGGTGGACTGTGTGTAATGTTAAAGCACAGGTCCCGGGTTCGAGACCTGTTAACGGCACCGGTTCGATGATTTAAAACATTTTTTGAAAATAAAAGAATTTTGAATAAACTGAGTTAGTATATAAATATAATTAAAAACAGAATTATTTCAGGTTAGACACGTAGCTCAGTTGGTAGAGCTGCGTGCACGCGAACGGGAGGTCTCGGGTTCGAGTCCTGCCCGGCGCATACATGTATACAATAGAACCGGTCAAACAGTCAAACGGTCAACGGTCAACGCAAAAGTCAACATATTTTTATATTTTTATTTATTTAATTTAATTTAAATCAATTAAAAATACTTAAAAATAATGTTTTTAAAGATAGGAAATAGCCTTAAACTCACAAAATATATCTAAAAATCCTATTAAAATTATTAATAAAATCCACTCATTTACTATATCTTTCCGTTATTATTTAGGTTAGTTAATCCTCATTGTTCAATTCTTCCAACTCGTGCGCATCTCATCATCTCCAACCGAACGCACCCAATGTAAGTGAATCTTTACAAATTCCCCGTTTTAATCACGTTTTTGGGGTGTATCATGTGTCTTACCATTTATTATATTTAAATCATTGTGCATACATCATATCATGAACAAATGTGTATTCAGCTTGTTTCAACTGTTGTGTGGTTATTGTTTAGATTTAATTTATTATTTCCAGTACATGCAATTTCATAGGCCGCCGCTCCCCAAAACATTATGAGCGTTGAGCAGTTCCCCATTACATTATGAGCGTGAACCTGACGTGCCAACATACGATCGGCTCCATTTGATTGAGCCTTGATCGCACAGACATTTATCATTTTCAGTACATGCAATACGATCGGCTCCGTTTGATTGAGCCTTGATCGCACAAACATTTATCATTTTCAGTACATACATTTATCATAGGCCGTCCGTTCCCCATTTTTGTTATTGTATGTTATTGTATGTTATAGTTTGTGGTTGTTATTGTTACTGATTGATTATTTACATTTGCTCACTTATGACTATTGCACAATTTTTCCTTGATAAAAATAACAAGAAATCAATAATAAATGTTTATCTAATAAGGTTCACTCGCCAACTTATGTTGACCCAAAAACCCTCATTTTTACACATGATACAGGTGAACCAGCTGCAGCAAGAAACACATAGGATTGGATTAGAAGAATAAATTGGTTTAGAGCTTGGATTGTTTAGTTGGTTATTTTTCTTTGTATTTGTATGGACATGTTTGGATTATTGAGAATGTAATTTTGACTTTAATAAATATGAAACATATTAGTAAATATCATGAGCTTTGGTGATAACCCAACTATGCCCCGACTCTTATTCCGCTGCGGGTCGGGTGTGACAGCCATGCTCTGAGAACACGGGGCCGTGTAAGATTTCTGTATGTCCTAAAACTCTAACGGTTTGTCATGTTCAACTAGCATGTCGAGTCACACGTCTTCAACCAGCTCAAGGAACAACCAAAGAGGGAGGAGGCTCTAGCTTGAAGCCACTCTCGTCCGCTACGTTTGTGCTTTGCGAGAATCCATCAAAGAACTGGCAACGGTGGAGAAAGTCCTTGTGGATACGGTGAACTACCTCACTCTTGTCTTGGAGGATAACTTTAGGAAATCAACATTCTTCAACCAAAGGTTGAACATCTTAGTGATGTCCCCGATGGAGCCAATCTTGCCTCAAGATAATTGGAACATCGAAAATGAGGTGATTAACCAGATGGGACGAGATACCTTCAGAGCCTCCGATCGATGCCTACTTTGAGGTTCTGGTAAACCCCGCTCCTCTTCCACAAGAAGAGGTCGATGACCAACCATTCATCTTCCTCCGGAGGGAGATTGAGGAAATACTCAACGACCTCTAAAGGAGCATTCCCGGAGAATAACTTAGAGCCCTTATTTTCTGAAAACTAATTTTGGTTTTTGCTAATCTTTCATAGATTTTTTAGGGAAATCTATTCGGGTCTAGTAATCTCGTAGGGCATCCACCTATCTATATATCTTAGAACTTTAATCTTCTTGTAATTTTTATTTTTCTATTTAGTTGTAATGATAGACGAATGATATGAAATATGGTATTTTGGAAATAAAAGTGTGCGGAAATACAGAAAAATGGGTCAAGAAATGTTCAAACAGCATCCCATGCACGTAAACAGACACTTCTCGAAGCAAAATCTTCAAAACAGTAATTGTAGCAGGGGGCTGTGTAAGGTAAGCACGCCCCCGTGTCTCAAGTCTGCAGATTTTTTTTGAATCGGGAACACTGACACAGGGCCGTGTCCCGTAGACACGCCCCCGTGCCTGGCTGGCTTCTGGAAAATTTTCGTTACTGACACTTTTTTACACGGGGCCGTGTCTCCAGGACACGCCCCCGTGTTTGCCTCCTGAATTTTTTCTCAAAAATATGTTACTGGCACTTTTGACACGAGGCCGTGCCGCCCTACCATGCTCCCGTGTCTAGTGCCTTGTTTTTGAAAAATTTGTTGTTTTTTACCCACGTTTGGGATTCTAGGATCCGGCGGTGCTAGACGGAAGTTTGGGTAAGATAGAACTAATTTGGTAGAATGTTATTAAGAAAGGAGTATAATCAGCGAAATTCTAATGATTCATTCATACCAAAAGAGTATACATTTTGACAAGCTGGCGAAATTCTGGAGAAATTTCGCCAGCATTTCCCCTCTGTGAACTTCCAAAACTCGGAAAACTATGAACACATAACGTTATTTACAGACAATTACCCTCGTGCGAAGAGAGCTTTTAACTTCGTACGAAGTGACTTATCTATCTTCGTATGAACTAACGAATCCGGATCAAATGCATCCTCGGACAAGCTGAAGTCGGAACCACCCGAATACTGTTGCAAGTCACGAATTTCAATAATGCCGAAATTTCAATATATTCTTTAAAATCTTTATTCCCATTCATTTTTGCAAATTTTGACGTCTCTAAACTTATCACTGAAAAACTCCACTATGCGGAAAATATGTCACCTTAGCTCACAAAAGTGCGTTTTTCACCAATGCGGATTTTACGTTAAGGCTCATTCATAGTCACTATAACAAATGATAATCATTCTGCACAAGTATCCATGACTACCCCAATATCTTCAACCGACTATGATCGTGTTATCAAATTTGTTATCTGAAGCCCTCGATAGTGTCCCCGAACAGCCCGTATTTATTGTTAAAGTCTCAAAAAAATTTCAATCACCAATTTTTTTCTGGACACTAGTCTCGTCGGCACAATCAAATTTTTCTGGATCGTGTCATCAGATTTTTTCTGAACAACCCTATTTTTTAGGCATTCTGGGTTACCTTCGTACGAGGGTAATTAACTACCTTCGTGCGAAGTTAATCTATCTTCGTGCAAAGTGGCCTCTCTTCGTGCGAAAGTAACTATCTCCGTGCGACGTAGTAACTTCGTGCGAAGATAATTCTATGATTAGCACAATTTTCGATCCAAAATATTTATTTTTGCGAATTTCAAGATGATTCTTTCACAGATCTGGTCGGATTTCATTCTAAACAATCCTATGGTTTCAATTTTACTATTTGTCCGTGGATTGCTCATTTATTTGATGATTTACATCTAAAACCACTCATAAGTCCAAAATTCTTGAGTGTAGGTGATTTAATCAACTATTAGATCAATTGAATCGGTATCGTAGCTCTGATACCAATTGAGATTCCAGGATCCGGTGGTTCTAGATGGAAGTTTGGGTAAAATAGAACTAATTCAGTAGAATGTTATTAAGAAAGGAGTAGAAGCAGCGGAAGTCTAATGATTCATTCATACCGAAAGAGTATAGATCTTGACAAGCTGGCGAACTTCTTGAGAAATTTCGCCAGGGTTTCCCCTCTAGGAAGTTCCAAAACTTGGAAAACTATAAACACATGACGTTATTTATAGACAATTACCCTCATGCGAATAGAGCTTTTAACTTCATACAAAGTGAGTTACCTTCGTATGAAGTGACTCATCTACCTTCGTACAAAGTGACCTCTAAACTCCTATCTCGTTCGCACTTGAGTCATGTGTTCATATCTAATTTATACAATATTCAACACACACTCTATATAGCCTATTCGCACAATGACGGACATAATATGCACCAACAACATTTACACATTTAATCAATTTTAACCAATTTTGGATACATTGAGGACAATGTGCAATTTAAGTGTTGGGGGGGGGGGGGGGGGTTAAGCTTAACTTGAAATTGTTTGTCCTAAAAACAAGCCTTACACAAAACTCTACTTGGAAAACGCTAAAACACCCCAAATCTTTTTTAAAAACATTATTTTTAGTTTTTTTTTGTCTTGTTTATAGTTTAAGTTAGAAACCAAGATATAAAATTTTTCAAGTTTTAGCTTACAACCGATAGCATCGTGATAAAAAGAACTATATAGGAAAAATTTACAAAAAGGCATGACAATTCTTTGAAAAATTTGTTTGTATATATAATTTCACACTTTTACCCCTTTTCCCACAAAAATGTGAGTTTTGAGCCTTTACCGAGCATTCAAATTTATATCTTTACTAAATGCTCATTTTCATTTCTTGTGTAAATAGCCGTATGGTTCTTACGAATCTAGAACTTGACAAGACAATACATTCCCGGTCTTTACCAACTAATCCAAGTAAGTATATGATTTTTTTCATCTTCAACTTTATTCTCTTTTTATCTTGAAATTGTTTGTCCTAAAAACAAGCCTTACACAAAACTCTACTTGGAAAACACTAAAAACCCCAAATCTTTTTTAAAAACATTATTTTTTAGTTTGTTTTTGTCTTGTTTATAGTTTAAGTTAGAAACCAAGATATAAAAATTTTCAAGTTTTATAAAGCTTACAACCGATAGCGCCGTGATAAAAAAGAACTATATAGGAAAAATTTACAAAAACGCATGACAATTCTTTGTAAAATTTTGTTTGTATATATAATTTCACACTTTTACCCCTTTTTCCACAAAAAATGTGAGTTTTGAGCCTTTACCGAGCATTCAAATTTATATCTTTACTAAATGCTTATTTTCATTTCTTGTGTAAATAGCCGTATGATTCTTATGAATGTAGAACTTGACAAGACAATACATTCCCGGTCTTTACCAACTAATCCAAGTAAGTATATGATTTTTTTCATCTTCAACTTTATTCTCTTTTTATCTTGAAATTGTTTGTCCTAAAAACAAGCCTTACACAAAACTCTACTTGGAAAACACTAAAACACCCCAAATCTTTTTTAAAAACATTATTTTTTAATTTGTTTTTGTCTTGTTTATAGTTTAAGTTAGAAACCAAGATATAAAAATTTTCAAGTTTTATAAAGCTTACAACCGATAGCGCCGTGATAAAAAAAGAACTATATAGGAAAAATTTACAAAAACGCATGACAATTCTTTGTAAAATTTTGTTTGTATATATAATTTCACACTTTTACCCCTTTTTCCACAAAAAATGTGAGTTTTAAGCCTTTACCGAGCATTCAAATTTATATCTTTACTAAATGCTTATTTTCATTTCTTGTGTAAATAGCCGTATGATTCTTATGAATGTAGAACTTGACAAGACAATACATTCCCGGTCTTTACCAACTAATCCAAGTAAGTATATGATTTTTTTTCATCTTCAACTTTATTCTCTTTTTATCTCCTCTCCAAAAACAAAAATAAACCCCTAGTTAACCCCTTTGAGCCTAAACCTTTCATTTCGAAACCTGCAAAACACCATTTTGCACAAACTATCCGTCACCCAAAATCAAAATTTCTTTTTCATACCCATTTATTTGGGTAAAATGCGGTTCTTTTAAAAATTATATAAAAAGAAGTGACTTAGTTTTATAAAAAAAATAATTAATAAAAAATAAAATCAATCTAGTTACTTGAAATAAATAAGCAAAAGTATTGCTGATAAATATATAGTTTATAACTAAGTCACAAATAAATAAATTTTCAAAGGAAAACCGACATTTTACATTTTTAGCCAATTTTCAATAAAACTATCTTACCCCTAGCCAACAACCTGCCCTTTTTTTAAAAGTCCTCTTGATATTCACAAAGATTTTGTTAAAAAGAGGAGGTTGATTACTTGTCAAGCATATGGAAGGAGTAAGTTCCACACCGGTATCTAGCGTTTCGCTTATACATTTTCGGCCGAGTGTTGAGTGATCACTTGTGAGGTGTGTGAATTTGTATATAGCTAAATGAAATTTTATAAAGGCATGTTACGCCAAAACTATTTATTTTTCTTAAAACATGTTCTAAATAAATCATGCCGAATAGGATTGTAAATAATATAAAAACAAGAATAAAAAGAACTTGTATTCCCGACACTCTACAAACAAGACCCAAAAACTTCTCCTCTACCCGTTCAATTTGGGTGTGTAAGCAAATATTAAAAGAGTTTTCCTTGAGCACAAGCAAATATTCAAGTGTGGGGGTATTTGATATGCGTCAAATGCAACATATAAATTGTATCAAATACGGTATAAAATCAGCCCATTTTAATATTAATGTTGGAAAAAGTGTGTTTCTTTGTATACTTTTGATTTTCAGGATAAAAAGAGCTTAAATGTACAAAAGGAACAAATTAACGACAAAATCCAGCATAAGTACAAAAGACGGGAAGACAACACACTATACTCGCCCTCTGATCTTCACCCCAAGACTAAAAACAACGAATCAGAAGTTTGGCACGGGGCCGTACCCCTTCAAGATTCCAAATCAGAAGAAGACAAGAGACACGGTGTCGTGTCCCCTTAGGCATGAGCCGTGGTCAACTTCCAGATTTGCATATCTAGGATAGTACATGAAGTATAATGGACACGGGCCGTGCCGTTGACAGACGAGGCCGTTTAGTAGACTGATCTGACATACGAATTAAATGAAGGAAGAGAAGAAGGAAGGCACGGGGCCGTGTGAAGGGTCTGTTCACAGCTATAAATAGGGGTGCTTGGTTTCATTCCAACTCATCCCTTGACAAACCACTTCTCTCACACCTGCCCCCACTCCACCACCACAATACCACCATCATCCACCACATTCATCCATCATCCATCTTAGAGTGTGTGTAGTAGTCTCGGGATCCAAGATTGATCGTAAGAGTTTTTGTCAAACAAATTCCATGCTTGGTTAATCTCTTACATCACTTGGTGAAAACAAGTTATTTATGTATTACTTTTGATTTCCTAGCTTTGGTTAACTTTTTAATTGAGTATGTATTAATGACTTTAATAACTAGTTTTTTATATTGAAAGTGAACTTTATTCTATCATCTCTTCATGTTTCATTGATTCACTCATTTGTGTCTTTATGGTCTACATAAAGCGCGTTACCTGCATGGAATGGGGTTAGAAGGGTGGTATGGGTAAAGTTCTTGCTTGGTTCAGTGTATAGATCCTCCGAGGACTTGGTTCAAACTTATTAGGACTTCCTTTGAGGAAGATAGCATCAAATCGGGGAAGTAAGAACGACTTGAATCCGTTGGCCTTGCGGGACTGTATCCATGCTGACTCAGACCAATATTGCCTCCAAAAGAGGGACATGCCACATTTTGTATTAATTACTTACTTAATTATCTTTTAATATTCCGGCCTTGCGGGACTGTATCCCAGCTAACTCAGACCAATATGGCTGAGGGTAGCGTTACCTCCAAAAGAGGGACATGCAACTTTAACTAAGATAATCTCTTAAAAACCCAAAGCATGGAAACCATCAAAGGATACGTAAATAATGAGTCAGAACTAAGTGACTCTATCTTGTCTATTTGTGTCTTTCATTACTTAGTTTACTTCTTTATGTTTATTTATTATAAACCTTTTACCAAATTTTGATTAGATTAGACGTCGACGATATTCCGGTATTAAAAGATCTAGTGTCCTTGGACGGACTCCGTATCTTGCGATCACTATACTACGCCAACGATGGGTGCACTTGCCCTAGCGTGTTGTAGAGAGTGGTAGTTACATATCGTGTTTCTATAAATTTAAAGCTTGAATAAACGAGTAAAAAGTACTTAAAATATATCTAAAAATTGTACACACCCTCGCTTACGTCAAGTTTTTGGCGCCATTGCCGGGGACACGAGGATTTTAAGAAAGTTTAATATAGACGGCCTAATATTTTTATGCTTTTATAATTTTTCTTTTTAGGTTTTTCTTATTTTTCTCAAATTTTTTTTTATCTCTGCAGAAACAACACGGAGCCGTGTTTGATCAACACAGGGCCATGCCAATTTCCAAGTATCTAAACTAGTTTGTTAAGTACTTATTAATAAAATACTTTATTTCACTATTTAGATATAAAACGCTAAATCACCACAAACACGAATGTATAATAATTTACTCTAATCACAAATTATCAAAAAATCCAAAAATGAAAGAACTGTATAAAACAAGATGTAAGAGAATAGAACAAATGAAAGATGAATATGTAAATTAACATATACGCCATGAATTGCTTTCATTTTATAATTTTATATTGACTAATATATTTGGTTTAGACTATTGCATCTACTTGTTTCTAAACGCCAAAAATATTAATTACAATGTGCAAGTCTAATATATGTTTCAAAACACCATCTTTTTATTTCAAACGCCAGAACACTATTTTCCCTTCTAAACGTTAATGAATTGTATTTTGCTATCTTTATCTAAAACACCACTCATACAAAACGCCAAACGTAATGATGGGACAGACGCGTTACAGATTTACCAAAACGCCAGGAACAAATATGAAAACACCATAAGAAATTACTTTGTAGAACGGAATCCACGTTACACGCCATAGATCTCGAAAGCTTGGGGATGTGGTAACAACTAATACGAAATTTTTGGAATTTTGTTTGAAACGGAATTAAAATGTCTTTTATTGAGCGGAATTTTGCATGAAAGTAAATATTTTTTTTTACGCCTCATGTAAATGTGGGTATGTGTCATTTTTTAAAAAATAGTTTTTGCTGAAACAAATGATCTTTTTTATGACTTTTAAGAAAAAAATAGGAAAAACCTTTTGAATGACCTAGTTCCCACATTTCTCACAACTTAAAGTAGTTCTCATTTTAACTCATCCCTAATTTCATAACTCATTTCGTTAAAGATATAATAAATATCCATAATTAATTAATATGTATCTAAATTGAATTTGTATTAAATGTTTAAAATATATATTCTTTTAATATGATTGGAGAGATACGTGAAAAAACACAAGATAGAGATGCACCAAAGAGTAACACAAGTTCTATAGGATTTTTATTTTTAGGTATAGAAAAGAATATTTAAGTAATAAAAATTTAGTAATTATAAAACAATATTTTGAATAAGGAGAAAGTAAGGAGACATATGTTGAGTTATTCGAATAATATTCGACAAGTTATAATTATCCGATTACATAAAGAAAGAAGGACATTGTTAACTAAAAGGTTGAATTTCCCCTAAAACGTACGTGGCGTTTTTGTAAGTATTTACAATGGTTTCAAGATATGGGACCTGGAAGGTTACGCTTAACAGTTGTTGGTAACAAAAAAAAGTAACTAGTGTACACTAATGGATTACGAATCTAAATGTTACGCTTAACAGTTGCACGGTAAAAAAAATTGGGATACCCCTGATTTGTTGGGCTAATTCCGCCACCGCATATAACGCACTCAGTTACCTATTTAATCAATATAGATATGCAATTTACTAAAAGTAGCATCATTCGTAGAAAGTACTTAGTCGATAATGTCTCTTTTTAGTTTTTCACAGTGGGTACTCTACTTGTAATTTACAAATATTATATATATATTGAAATGTTGGGACTAAAACATTAAACATAACTTGTTAATTGATTTTGTAGAACCAGAAAAGTTTTGTAATTTTATTTAGTCACTTTCTTTGGCTATCATGCCAGAAAAATGAGTTAGAAAGCAAGTATCACCTTTACTTTGATCTTTTTTATAATAGTTTCTGGATTTTTTAGAATAAATTCCTCACAACCTACATTTTACGGAATCTGAACCCTCAACCCTTTGACGACCTTTACTTTTACCTTTTAAAGTGTCGAAAAACCCTCCCCTCTAATTACACCTTACACATTTTTTTGTACAACCAGTGAAGAAATCCAAATGAGTCATATCGGGTAAATCTTATGTTTTCAGAGACTAAATCATAGTTTTTGTCCTTTATGTTTGACCAAATTATGGAGAGGGTCATTAAAGAACTTTTACTAACCTTCCTTTGTTTGAAAACTTCTCTCCTTTTATGTTCTTTACATTAAACCCCATTCAATTTCTTAGTTAAGTCATGACGTGTGCTAGTCACGTGAGGACATTTAGGTAATTTCCCTCACTTCCTTCTTTACTCACTCACTCACAAATTCTAAAATAAAACCTACAACCGTCACCGCCACCTCTGCTACCCATCATATTCAACAACCCACCCAATCCCCACTCCTTTGTGAAAGAGAGGTGGTGATGATTATATTTGTAGGTTGTGGAAGAAATGTTAACATTCGACGAGTCAAAGTTCAACCCCATTTTAGCATGATTCATTCTATTTCGAAATGAAAAAAATCAATCAAAAATAATATTTATGTCTTGCCTTTCTGGGACTAGGGATTCCATTGGTCAGGTATTCATATTCCAAGTCTTATACTTGATTGTAAAACCATGTCTTATGCCTAGTCTCATACCCGTTGGACATCAAGTATAGCCATTATTCCAAAAAAAAAAAATATAATACAGGTTTCGATTTTTAATAAATTACATACCTATCATCATCATCATAAAATCCCTTTAATATTATGATATAAATCTCAAACGATAATCTCGTATATCGTAGGATACAAGTATAAATAATATCATAAAAATGGTAAGTATTACATGTAATGAAGCTATTAGAAATACCATTACTAAAAAAGAGTTAAAGGAAAACAAAAATAAAAGATCTTTTTTTTTCTGAATTTATAGTTCTGATATATAATTCGGGTAAATGAGTATATACTTCAAGTAATCTCGCTTGGTATGACTCCATCCTAGACACCAATCACATCCTGAATGTTTTAGATGTTAGAGAGCTTTTTTCCATCTCTATTGGGGACTTCGGTGAATACAACAACAAAATCAACATATTAATGGGCTACTAAAAATACTTATAGTGGGTGAACGTTTTTATTCATTTTCATTCGAATCCGTGGGCTGTTAAAAGAGGAAGTGTTGAATTTGGATTATGGAGTAGGCCAGTAGTTGAAATAAAAGCCCAAGAAAAAAAATTACAAGAAATTTTTTTTAGTAAAATTTAAAAAAAAATAGTGGATCACAGATTAAATCCTTATAATTATAAATATTATCATTTAGCAGAGCATAAAATCATCGGCAATAAGGAAGGGTTACATAGTAAGCTCTGAGAAAACACATAAAACTTTAACTTCTTAATAATTTTTTTTAAATTACACTTGTATTATACATGTTTTTTAAGTGTTTTACGAAAAAAATTAATAAAGTGTGACCAATTTTTTTTTTAAAATAAACAAGTTTTTGTGTAACATATCTAACAGTCATGTGTAACACATACTAAACGAGCTCGTTTAAGCCTGACACATTTCAAGCTGATCTCTAGTACTTTTTGAGTAGCTTGACTCATTTACACCCCTAATATACATACATGCATATATATATATATATATATATATATATATATATATATATATTATTTGATTATATATTGGACGAGAATCATTACAGAACATTAATTATTGCGAAAACAAAAATAACAAATCTAAATCAATAAATTTTGAGATTGAAGGTTCATATTTTTTAAATTTTATATTTCTTACATTCATACATGTATTACATAAAAAACCATATGTTTTTCTCTACACACAGTTTATATACATGTAGGTAATTTAACCTACATATAGCATATATATGTGTAGGTTATATAAAAACTGGAAATTTACCATCTTTTAATTATAGCGTGAGAAACAATAAATCTTACATTTGTAACATTTTCATTTACTTTTTATGTTTCTAGGATTGAAAAAATGGGTGATTTATTTTGTTCTGTGTGTTCTCGCAATATTTAGTGTTATGCATAGAACCTTTTTCTATGGTTATATTATATATAATTATTAATTGTGTAAAATAATTTTATATATATGTTTGTTATACAAAACAAATATGATTATCATATATATATATATATATGTGTGTGTGTGTGTGTGTGTGTGTGATGGGAGTTAGCTACAAAGTCCATTTTTTCTACAAAGTGTAAAAAGTCATAAAACACCATAATGTTAACCATAAAACACACTAAAAACCTACAAATAACAAAGTGAAAAATACTAAAACGCCATATTTGTGGGTTTTGTGGTGTGTTTTGGATGATAAGGCTTTGATTATCGAATGACTAACATTAGTGTATTTTATGTTGATCATCATGTTGTGTTTTATATTCATAGTTCTACGATGGTGTCTTTAAAGTTTTTATGGACTGTTAGAGTTTGGATATTGTGTTTTAGTGATCTTCACTCTGGTATTTGTGGGTTTGAGTATGTTTTATGGATGAAATTGTGATTTTATGACTTTGTTTATATATATATATATATATATATATATATATATATATATATTATATATATAGTGGAGAGTTCAAATAAGAAGACAAATTTTGTAAGAATAAAAAGAATAACTTTTAAACCAATAGAAATTCTTCATTTACTTTATTTAATGTGTGTATTTAATATTATAAAAAAAGACATATATGTAAATCTATAATTGTCATTAATTAACTAATTAATTAAAGTTGTAACTTATTTTTTAATATACTTTTTCAAGATAAAATAATTTATGGTGAAAGACAATTTTCGACATATGTAGGATAAATTTTAGCATATGTAGAATAAATTTTGAAATGTGTAGGGTAAATTTACATGTGTGTAGGGTAAATTCCGATAAGTATAAGATATATGTAGGATAAATTTTGAAATGTGTAGAATAAAATATTTTTGTCTTATTAATGAGAGATAACATAATTAATAAGAGTATAAACTATTTAATATTTTACAATTATGTCATTTCTTCTTTTTCTTCTCACATTAAATTTCTTCTCAAATGAACCTCCCCTTATATATATATATACATATACATATAGTGGAGAGTTCAAATGAGAAGAAAAATTTTGTAAGAGTAAAAAGAATAAATTTTTAAACCAATAAAAATTCTTTATTTACTTCATTTAATGTGTGTATTTAATATTATGAAAAAGGTGCATATAATAGGTAATTAATTAAGTTTGTAACTTATTTTTTTATGTACTCTTTTAAGATAAAATAATTTATGGTGTAGGACAATTTTCGACATGTGTAAGATAAATTTTTAGTATGTGTATGATAAATTTTGAAATGTGTAGAGTAAATTTACATGTGTGTAGGTAAATTCCGGTAAATGTAAGATATATGTAGGATAAATTTTGAAATGTGTAGCATAAAATGTTTTTGCTTTATTAATGATAGATAACATAATTAATGAAAGGAGTTATAATTTATTTAATATTTTACCATAATGCAATTTCTTCTTTTTCTTCTCAGGTTAAATTTCTACTTAAATAAACTTCCAATATATATATATATATGTATGTGTATATATATATATACCGTAGCTAGTTTATGTATATTACATAAATTGTTAGGTTCACAAGCCTTATAAGTTTAATATTTGAAGTTCGGGTTCAAGCTTATTTATTAAATAAACTCTAAGTAAGACTTAAGATTGTTTAAGCTTAGTTTGATTTGAGTTGTTAACGAGTTGGTATTAGGTGACATAGAAGCAACTCAAGTTAGATTGAGATTTTTCTGTAGCTAATGAGCTACTCTTTAACTCATTCGCATCCTAAGGGTTAAATATCGGGAACAAATAATCGGAGTGCCAAGAGAAGGATACATATCAGTAGCAAGTAATTTTTACAAATAATTGTTATTATGGATTAATATTATAATATTGAGTAACAAAATGTTAAATTATGGCATGATTTGTAGATCATATATTTTGGGTTTGACAATAATTTGTGTCTGGTGGCCATATATACGGTATTATAACGACCTAATTGGTTAAAATTTTGCCGGTGATTCTATATATGTTTAATTAAATAATAATTTATTTATAGTTATGGTTAAATTTCGAATTCATTTTTTTTAACCTTACTATAATTTTTTCCCTTTGAACTCTTTTTAAATAACATATTTGCATATGAAATTTATCATTTTTCTAATAGTTAGGAATGAGAAAAAATAACTTTTATAAAAACACTCACTCCGATAATATTTTTTTAAATGGCCTATTTTGATGAATAAGTTTTCCATCTAACATTTTTTTTTTGAAAAAATCTCTAGTTACGAAGGCATAAAACATGATTAATCGACCTATAGTTTTGTTCCTAGTTTTGGATGAGTAATTCCTTCCTACTATCACGACCACGAATGCGATTTGATTATTTGCTTAACTTTGATTGTATTATTTGTATTCAACATTAGTTACAAACACATTAAAAGAGAAAATTGTTAATTGCATATTTCTTCTTAAAAAACTTTTTGATTGCATATTTACCCAACTTAAAATTAAAATTGCATATATCCATTACTTAACTAATGAAATTGCAAATTTACCCATTTTGATTTATTTTATGAAATAAAAACTACAGTGACGGTTTTACCTTTATTTTTACTAAAATCTTAAAATTTTAAATATTTATCCATTTTACTAGTTTGTGGCTTTTTCACAATTCTTTTTACATTTTGGTACTTAGTTTTTTTTCGTTTTTAAACTTCTTTTTTTCACAATTCTTTTTATTTTTTATAATCCTTTTGATTTTTACTATGACTTTCAAATTTTACATATTTATCCATTTCATTTTTTACATTTGTGGTTTTCTCGAAAGGATGTTTTCTTAAAAACGTATACAAGAGGGTGTTTGTGATTTTCTTAAGAAAAAACGACAGTTGCGTTTTTCTTTTAATAATTAAAGGTAGTTTAAGGTATAGATCTTGGGGTGTTTGTGATTTTCGGCTAATTTATATACACACACATTAAAATACATTTAATGATTAAAAGAGAAAAGCAAAACAAATAACTTGGTAAAATTGTAGAAAAACTGAAAAAAATCTAACTAGCGAAATGTAAAAAAAAATATAAAAAGAGTTGTGGAAAAGCCACAAAAACTAGTAAAAATGGATAAATATGTAAGTTTTAAATGTTTTAGTAAAAATAAGGGTAAGATAGCCATTATATATTTTATTTTGAATAAAATAAATCTAAATGGCTAAATTTATAATTTTATTAGTTAAGTAAGGGGATATATGCAAAAGAAAGATTATTATTATTAGACATAATCCTTTGAGTTACAAACAATCTATATTCTAATCATCAAAATAGATATAAGCAAAAATAGTTTTATTTCTATTTTCTAAATTATTATACGTGTCTTTAAGTTTTTCTTCCTTTGTCACTAGCATTCTCATAGTCACCGGTACCAACTTCGATACCTCCTTTCTGAAAGGTAAATGAGTTCTCATTTAATGTTGTAGATGTTAAATGATGTACCCTTTTGTTGACTTGCAAGGAGTGTTCTTAATCTACAATATCAACATCCACGACTTCAATAAAACATTCTACTAGCTTATATGTTCTCCCTAGCTTCCTCTTGACAACATCCCACCTATCTTTCATATACTTTGTCACTAAAGGATATAATTTGTAATGCACTTGCCTTGCTTTTGATGCTAGGATGAACAAGTTAAGCTTTCATATCATATATATAGTAAGATTTAAAGCAACCTCCAGACAAACACTAATTGGCACAACTAATGGATATGAACTGTTGGGAAAATTTTCTAGCTAGAAACGCATCTAGGTCTGCCTAGAATGCTCGATAGGTTGTTTTAAAATGTAAAGCATACTTTGAAAGTTTGGATCCATTATTTATTTACGGACACCAATATCTTGAACATCATCTAAAGTGTTTTTTTCCTTTTAGGGTTATAAAAATAAAAAAAAATTCTCATTTGCCTGCAACAATAAGGATTATTCTAAGGAGGAAAGTGGGAAAGAAAAGCAATCTTTATTCTTGATTTGAGTTGTATATTGAGTAACTAATATGCTTTAGACATTCATAACTTCCTAACATAAAAGAAGGGTTTTATTAAAGAATTTTGAACATGATCACTTTTAGAAATACTTATAGAACACTTTCCAAATTTGGTAACACTTTATGTTGCTGAATCTTCTTAATCATTTAAGCCCCACACAATTGTCTCTTATCGATCGTTCTTTCCGCATATAAAAACATCTTAAGCATGACCACTCTCGCTATCTTTGAAGAAACTTACAAACCCGCCTATTGCCGCCTCTAGAAAGAATACAACAAGTTAGTTACAAACACATTAAAAAAGAAAAAGGTTAATTGCATATTTCCCCTTAAAAAACTTCTTAATTGCATATTTACCCAACTTAAAATTAAAATTGCTTATATCCATTACTTAACTATAGAAATTGCAAATTTACCCATTTTGATTTATTTTATGAAATATAAATTATACAATGACGATTTTATCCTTATTTTTACTAGAATTTTAAAATTTTAAATATTTATCCATTTTACTAGTTTGTGGCTTCTTCACAATTCTTTTTACATTTCGCTAGTTAGTTGTTTTCGTTTTTTAAACTTCTTTTTTTTCACAGTTCTTTTTATTTTTTATAATCCCTTTTATTTTTACTATGACTTTAAAAATTTACATATTTATCCATTTTGTTTTTTACATTTGTGGTTTTCTCGAAAGGATGTTTTCTTAAAAACGTATACAAGAGGGTGTTTGTGATTTTCTTAAGAAAAAACGACAATTGCGTTTTTCTTTTAATAATTAAAGGTAGTTTAAGGTATAGATCTAGGGGTGTTTGTGAATTTCGGCTAATTTATATATATACACATTAAAATACATTTAATGATTAAAAGAGAAAAGCAAAACAAATAACTTAATAAATTGTAGAAAACCTGAAAAAAAATAACTAGCGAAACGTAAAAAAATATAAAAGGAGTTGTGGAACAGCCACAGAAACTAGTAAAAATGGATAAATATGTAAGTTTTAAATGTTTTAGTAAAAATAAGGGTAAGCTAGTAATTATATAATTTGTTTTGAATAAAATAAATCTGAATGGGTAAATTTGCAATTTTATTAGTTAAGTAAGAGGATATATGTAAAAGAAAGATCATTATTAGACATAGTCCTTTGAGTTACAAAGTATCTATATTCTAATCATCAAAATAGATATAAGCAAAAATATATTTATTTCTATTTTCTAAATTATTATAGGTGTCTTTAAGTTTTTCTTCCTTGTCACTAGCATTCTCATAGTCACCGGTACCAACTTCGATAACCTCCTTTCTAACAATGTAAATGAGTTGTCATGTAATGTTGCAGATGTTTTATGACTTTTTTGTTGACTTGCAAGGATTGTTTTTAATCTACAATATCAACATCCACGACTTTAATAAAACATTCTACTAGCTTATATGTTCTCCCTAGCTTCCTCTTAACAACATCTCACCTATCTTTCATATACTTTGTCACTAAAGGATATAATTTGTAATACACTTGCTTTGTATTAATGCTAGGATGAACAAGTTTAAGCTTTCATATCATAGACAAGAATTTGATATATACCAAATCATGTTTGGGTCGAATCTAACCTCATCTAACATTGAAGTGTTTACAGCTGAAGATTATATGTTATCCCTAGCTTCCTCTTCCTAACATCCCACATATCTTTACTATACTTTGTCACTAAATGATACATTTGTAATGCACTTGTTTTGTTTTTATGCTAGGATGAACAATTTTAAGCTTTAATGTCATAGACTTGAATTTGATATATACCATAATGCAATGACTTATACCATAATGCTCCACCTCTAAACTGTCATCAAGCAATTCATAATAGTCAGACTTGGACTCACTATAATGCGCCTCCTCACACATATACCAATGTTAAGTGTGACTCGCCTAATAACATGGGTTGCATTTGGACGTTTTAGCCTTTTACACTATACCCCTCATGCATATAAACCTAATGATGTTGTTCTATGCAAGGACTTTCAAGTGTTGTTTTGATTCGTCTTCCTGAAATTGACCTAGAATTGTAGAAACTGACAATATGAAATGCATACAACTTAGTTAAAGTGATTTTCAAATTAGCATACTTGTTGCAACTAGTGAGTGAAGGTTTCTCTTTTGTTATATCTAGTGCAACATAACCAATGTGTGTATCTATAAGCCTAGCTATCCTTCAAGGGTTCAAAAAGGTTGAACTTCTTGAAAGTTTAATAAGACATATGTGTAAATTTTGTGAAACTAAGGATCAATTTGCATCCTTTGTTTCTCATTCTTAGCATATAATCTACGAGACTGCACCTTGAATATACTTTATCAATCACTTGTACCTGAATAAGTAGGAATATTTATGCAAAAGTTTCTTGATATACAATCATGTTAGGATTCTACATATGGATAATATTACAACAATGGTTGGATAATTCACTCACCAAATATGACACAACTATTTACACTTCAAACCTTGTTTTTTTACCATTCTCGTAACTAACTCAACCTTCCTAATCAAGTGTATCAACAAGTGTTCCATTGAATCAAATACACTAGGTTGAAAGGCCACTAAAACTTTCAAAATTGTTACAAATTAATAATGTATTTGTTATTGCTTTGAACATATTAAACAAAAGAAAACGCACAATTTCATTATAACACCACATGTCGGCGTTGGACTCATCTCCGAAAGATAATAAGGAGAGACCATTGCATAAACACATGTAAACCATAAATCTTCAAGCTATAGAAGCAAAAATATTGAAGTCTTAGGCATACCTACATTTTTTGCACACCCACCTAGTAATGTCAACTTCCTCAACTAGTCATGAATGAATTTTACTTGCCATTTTCTCAATGTATACACAACTTTAAATTTCGCTAGTTTGTTGCCATTAGTAAAAAGGTGAGAATCCAGGAACTCACATATCTGTTTGTCGTTGTCTAGGTGGAGACTTCCCATGAGGTCACCCACCATAGGACTACTCTCACCTGAACATGCTTAACTCTGGAGTTTTCATCTACTCCACAACCTATGCACCCAAAACACGTTGGTGATATTTGAGAGTGAACATTTGTTATGAACCAAGAATCTTTCATACCCATGACCAATGTGGGACTATGAACCAAGAATCGCCTATCTAGACCCAACACCATTCGAATTTGTGGGTCAGGGAACAAGATTCCAAGTTTTTTTGAGTCTCCATTTCCTTATGCATGGCTTTATCCTCTCTGTATGCCTAGAGGATAATATATAACCCTTTGGATGAGTTGACGTAAAAAGGGCCAAATAAACCAAATGAATAAGGCTTATAGATAGAAAGTTGAAGTTAGCAAAATGTTTAATGTGTTGGTTGAAGTAATAATAACGACCAGGAAGAAAAGGTAGTCATTATTTAGTGGAAATGAACAAGGTTTCGGGGACACAACTTATTTTAAGGGGGGGGGGGGTAGACTTGTAACTCCCCAAAATCCGTTGTGACTAATATATATGTATCTAAGTATCATACCATAAAGTTAAATAAATGTATTTAACTAACTAAGCTAAGTAATTTAGTCTTTTAGTAGGAAGTATGGAGTTTGTGACTAAACAAATCAACCAAAAAAATTGTAGGGACCAAAGGTGTGCATGTACGAAAGTTAATTAAATAAAAAGATGAGAAAAAGAAAGCAAAATGCAGAATTTTGTGTGTGTGTGTGTGTGACGGGAGAAAAAGAGGGTTGATCTTGTGCATGTACATCAATCTTAGATCACCTCCACCTGCTAATCATAAGGTATGTTACAATTTGTCTTTTGGTGGAGCTCTAGCATGATGAGAAAGTTGGAAACATCAAATTGAAATGAGTTTTTGATAAGTATGATGCAAATTAAGGTAGAGATTTCGTTTAGAATCACTACATGGATAAATGTATGTATAGAAATTTTGTATGTGCTTGATATATGAGAAAACCCTCATGAAGGTGAAGTGAGTTTTCAAAAGGAGGATGAAACCATGATTAATTATAGTTAAATTGGGTGTAATATGTTGTATGTGATTGATTTTTATTAGTTAGATTTTGTATCATATGGAAGTAATGTGAATTTGTAGTTGTTATTGATAAATGAAAGCAAGAGGTAGGAGATGAGTTTAAAATACTTGTACATTGTGCCTTAATTGTGGTATGTCCTAAGTGTCAATTTTAGATGAAATTGTATGTTAGCAATAGATGAACATGTGTAGAATGTAACACTTACATGATTGATAGTAACTAAACATGAGAATTGTATTTTGTAGGAATACATGAAGGGTTTTGGGTTGGTTACATGATTTGACCAAGATTATGCATTAGGGGCTTGTAACATGTGCTTGAATGGTGTAATGTTCACCATGTGTTTGATTGATTGCTGGTTAGGACCAAGAAGTGAATGTGTACCATGTCTATAGCATATGGACTTACTAGTAACGAATGATGTTATGATTTCATTAAATTGACAACTAAGTATGTGCTTGTCAAATGTAAAATTATGAAAGCATTAACATGGGAAAAAATTGATTATGTGTGTATTGTATATGTGACTACGTGATTTCATGTAGTTATAACGGCCATACAACATGAGTACAAAATGCATATGATGTTATTACTACTGTAACACCCCAACCGATGGCGGAAACATCGGGATGAGACGAAAACGAGATTGCTCATTGCTCACAACATTATTAAGTGACAATAATTAATTAAACCATATTTCATTTCGTAAGAATTGTCAAATACATCAATGTAACAAAACAAAGAACAACCTAACATTTGCAAAGTCATAACAAAATTGATACGTCGATATTAAACCTAACGTCTAATTTGTGCGTATCTAGTCCTTGCTATATTGTTTTCATAGCGTCATCTCCTTCAACCTGTAACATGTTTTAAAATAAAGTCAATGCAAAAGCAAAGGCGAGTACACAAGTTTAAGCATAGCATACGTATACGAATAAAGTTTTAACAATCCTCATGCCAACCAAATCTATACAAGAGCATATCAAGGCATGCAATACTAATAATCAAACCCGTAACGCAATCACGATGTTTTAACATGACCTCACGAATAACACGATGGAGGTGGATGCGTGAATTCCTATAGCGCTAAGCATGTCAAACAAAGGCTAAAAATAGTTAATGACTAAAGCATAGCATAACGTTTATCCCCAGACAAGCAACAAGTATACGATTCAAGTAGTCATGTGTATAGGATTGTTTGTGCGTTTCATAAAGTTTAAGCGTTTGTGATTTTTGTATATGGAAACATGTTACACCCAAAAAGTGATATAAACAAATATGGGTCGAGTGTACTCACAAAATTGCTAAGTCTTCTTTGGAAATACCGCGACGAGTTGATGAGTTGAAGAATGAGATGTCGAGGTCACCTTATATGGCAAACGAAGGTATGAGTATTCGGAATTAAGACCGAGGATTTGAATTGGAATTGAATGTACGCATGCATATAAAACATGGCTCATGTAACGATTCTAAATTTAATTTCGTCGAAAGTGTTATGGAAGTGTTTGTCAAAAATAATAAATAAGCGTAACTATCGATATATTTATTATTATATAAAAATCCATTGGATGTGATACGCGATCTTTGATGTTTAACTAATAAGCAAAATATATATTTTTTTGACGGAAAGATTACTAGATCTATATATGTTTTGAAAGAAAGAAAAGAATAATATATATGTGTATATATATATTTACGAAAAGAATAATAGTTAATTGTATATATCTTTTACGAAAACCGTAGTATATCTCTTTTGTCGTTAGGTAATATATTTTGTCGAAAAACGTATTAACTAAATATATCTTTGTCGGGAAGTATAATAAATATATGTACATTTTTGTCAGAAAACGGGCAGAGTTTCCCCTGTTTTAGGACGATCCCGACAACGCCAAGTGTCGATTAAATGTTTTCAAAACTCAACAATAGTCGAAACAATGTATCTTTATTATGTATAAGTTGGTTATAAACACATCAAGTCGGTCCGCGATTAGATTAACATAAACATAAAAATTATAAACAAAAGAGTCGTGTAACCTATACCCCGTCTCATGTCGGAATGTAGACCAAGTTTGACTGGTTTGACCGAGACCCGAGCTTTTGACCAGCTTTGACCCGAGCCCGCTGACCGACACTAGACTTAAACTGAACCAAACATGAACCTGAAACAGCAAGATAATCTAACTTGGATCGAGACTTTAACAAAATAAAACCCGAATCAAAACTGAAGCAAAAGGAGCGAACCTGAACTGAAACTGTTGTTTACTGATGTTGTCTCGAACCCGCGACTGTTTGACCACAGTTGACCAGGTTTGACCTGGTTTGACCGAACGCCAAACTGAAACGAGACCCGAATTGACTGAGCCAGATCTGTCATTGACTCACTGCTGACCCGAACCTCTGCACCGAGACCCGAACCCGCTGAACATGAGCCATGAACTGAACCGAAACGATTCGTAACCTGCCGAAAGAAAAGAATTAACGGGATTCGAAATAGAAGCAGAACCAAGACCCGAACCGAGACTAACCTTGACTGAACCGAGATTCGACCCGGAGCTGATCCGTGGACTGTTTGACTGCTTGACCAGACCCGAGCTTTGACCAGGTCTAACCGGGTTGACCGAACCGAAGCTGACCCGAGTCTGGCACTTGAACCAAGTTAATCTAAATCGACAAAACAAGATCTAAATTGAAACTAGGAACCGAGTAAAACCGAGACTCAACTGAACCGAGGTGTCGGAACTGAACGTGTTGAACTGTCCCCGAAACCCAAACAGAAACTGAGTCGGTTGACCCGAGACCGAACTAATCGACAAAACCCGAGCCAACCCTGTTCTTGAACCCGACGAACCAGACTCGACCCAAAGCGTAACTCAAACCACCGGAACCGGGAACAACCACTGCCACTGCCCTGCCTTCTGTCGGACCACCGCAGCCACCGTCGAACTCCACTGCCGCTGCTGCCATTCCAGCGTCGTCGCTGATGCGGCATCTGCCATTCGCCAGAAGCGGCGGTGATGCTGTTGTTGCTTGACATGCGACGCCACCAAGTGGTGGTGGCACCGCCATCGCTGACAGAGGGAGAGATAGGAGAGTGGAGCGAGAGGGGGGGCGAGGGTTTGTGTGCAGGCAGGAAAGGAGAAGGGGGGGGGGAGTGTTGTATGCGGCTGGTGTTGTAGTGTGAGGGTGTGGTGTGTTTATTTAGTTGTAATTAGGTTTAGGGTTTAGTTAGGTTTAGGTGGTGTGTTGGGCCAAAGCCTGTTAACCCGTTCTAACGTTTTTGAGTGGCCCGAACGTACCGACGAGATCCGATTTCAAGTACAAGTTTCATAAAACGTCGAATTTATTTTGTTTATTATTATTATTATTATTATTATTATTATTATTATTATTATCCAGAACAATAATAAAATACGATGCGTTACAGTCTCCCCTCCTTTAGGAAATTTCGTCCCGAAATTTATTCACGAGGAAGACTCGAAAGGAATTGGTTAAGGAATTGAGGGTTAACGGTCAAGACTTGAAGTTCTGGATACGTGAGGGTAAGCATGGAGTTTAGAGTAATGAAGAGTTAGGTTTGCAACAAGAAGTTGCTTGACTAGGATGATTTGAGGCATCAAGCTTAAGTAAAACGTGCATGTGTGCGTATAGATGAGTGTTTAAACAAGTTTGAATAGCTTAAGGTTAGGTAATTTAAAATAGACCAGTTATCAAGGTAGCGGCCAAGTAAGTGTGTTGCCCTCAACGAGAATGGGAGATAACTTTAGAGTAAGAAGGCATTTAGGGTTTGAATGCTTACACGATTGATTATAAACGAGGTTGTATAAAAAGACAAGGTTAACGGGGGTAACGGAGGCATAAGAGCGGACGATTGATTCAATCAACGAATACTCGTGTAAGGATGGCATATGTATATGAACAAACGAAAACGTTACGTTAGGGATTAAGACTCGTCGTGGATAATCCGGTAGCGCGCACTTAGCAATGCAGTTGTGAGTTGTTTAAAGCTGGCGTGTTAGGTCGTATTATGGTCTGTAAATCACCGAATTTCTCATGGCACGTATTACGAAAGTTTGACAGCATGGTGAAAACACTTATGTATAGGGAGTACCAGTGGCGTATCCACCATGTTTTGACCACGTTGCGACCGTTTCGTTACTTGATGCAATGTTACGTTCCGTGTGTTACCATACGCGGTAGTACACTCTATGGTTCTCATGCGCTTATCGCTATAATCCCGTGTGAACCCGCGATTATACCGATCATCACATGATCCGCATAGCTTGTACTAGCAGCGCATGAATAAAGGTGTACATAAATTCTGAAAATAAGTTCGCGTGTGTGTAAGAATGTAGTGCGTAGCGTGTAATTAGCTTGTGGCCCACGTAAGCGAATCCCTCGGGTTCCGCTCGTGCATAGGCATGACTATGAATACGAGTACAAGTATAGGTATGTGTATGAGTATAAGCATAAGTATGGAAATAAGTATAAGCATGGATATAAGACGTATATGCATGAATGTGATGATAAGTATAAGTGTAACACCCCGGTAACACCCTTGCCCCTCGTTATCACCAATATTGTCCGCTTTGCCCTTGATGGGTGGCCCATCCAGGAACTCACGACTTTGTTTTTGGTTGCCCTGGTGGAGACTTCCCAGGAGGTCACCCATCCTAGTACTACTCCCACTTGAGCACGCTTAACTGTGGAGTTCTCTCTCATCCACTAGCATTAAGCCCAAAACGCGTTGGTGATTTTAGAGGTAGGGCATTACTTATGAGCCAGGAATCTCTCCTGTCCACGGACAATGTTGGGAGGTATGCCATTAGGTGTTATAATAAGCATGAAAGATGACACGTATTTTCATGAACATGAATATGTGTATAATTATGAACGTCAACAAGTGTAAAAGACGATGATTGTGCGTAAGATATGAATTGTATGCAACGAATTTATTTACATAAAATAGTCGAGAAATCAGGGTATGTAAAACGAATGATACGATTAAAATGTCATGCAACAGTTGACCAAACCATGTATGAGGATATGCATGTATATATATATATATATATATATATTTTTTTTTACAAAACTTTGAGGTTGTCGTTTCTAAAATAGGTTCAGTTTCACTTAGAATGTAGGATCTAGTTTGTGAATATAAAAGAATATAAGGTACTTATTGATTACGCGTTACGTATTTTGTAATGGATGATAGTGCTACCACTGATTTAGGGGAATTTAAGTAAGTCGAAAGTGGTTGGTCCTTGTAATGTTTTCTTGCCCACGTGTTTTGAAATTGAGGTGACATTTTGAGTGGTGTATGACAAGGTCTTAAATTAGTAGGTTTGCATCGTTTTCAAAGGATGTTACATCAAGATAAGAAATTTGAAATTCAGTGGTTCTTGTGATACGTTGACTCTTGAGAGGAAATCCGTGTTAATTGATTTAATGACCGTTGAAAAACGTTTAGCAAAATGTTTTCTTAATCGCGATGAGAGATTTAGAGGGTGTTTGGGGTTGAGTTTTGAAAATAGATTATGCGTTCTGAATAATCAAAATCAGATAATTAGTTGTAACAAAACATACTGTAGGAAGATAGTGTTTGGATTTGATTATGTTATTTGATATCACAATAATCAGGTAATCAACTATTTGAGTGTTTGAAAAATATATATACATGTATATATAAAGTTATAAATAGATGAGCTTTGATCTCTAAAATACGTAAAACAAATCAGTTTTTTTTTATTAATTATTTACCAAACACTAAAAATAGATTTTTATTTATTTATTTATTTAATATTTGCGCTTTCAAACACAAAAAAAAATATTAGGTTGCAAAAACAATCCCAAACACACCTTTAGTACAACGATCCCATAATGCCTATAAGATATTGGTTTGTTATTTTTTTATTATTTTTTTTTACAAACGAAAATTTTTAACATAAAGTTATTGCGTGAGCGTGTTTTAGTGATTAAGTTAAACATAAGACTTGTGGGCAAGGTATTCCTTGGACCGATTAAGTTGGTAGGTAGCATTCTGTCGAGCTTTGAAAATCGTAAAACAAAACGTTTCATGTGGTGACCAAGTATATGCGTATGGGATTTATATGAAATAGATTACCGGATGGGAAATACGTTTGATAAAATAGTACGTTTTGAAATTCGTCTAACTAAGAATTTTGACAACATGGTAAGAGATTTAGGTATACAATTTAAACATGTGGTTTGTGTAATAAAGTCTCCAAGAAGGAGGGTTGGTAACGATCACGAGGTATGGGAATCACCCCTAATCTGTTGGTGAGGTCGTTTTAAGGAAGGAAGGAAACGAAGTTTGATCGTCTAGGTAAGGAATTCACTCCTATCTCGACGACGGTCTCCATTTCGGACTTTTCGAGAAATATAAGTCTAGTTGATGACGTTTTGAAATCATGTATGCAAATAATGTATAAGTGGATGAAAAGGTTTAATATGAATTGCGTAAAAACCTTAAAATAAATTAGAAACTCGAAAGGAATGGTAACAAGTATATAAAAAGTCATGTATAAATTGAAATGGTATAAAAGAGAGTCTCAGAAAACATTAGACTGTTTCGGGTAGAGAAACGTCGACTATTCCAAAGTGAATCGAAGATCCTTTCGAATTAGAGAAACGTGCTTTGGCCTATAGGTAAAACGCTCTCGTCGAGAAGCGATTAACGGCATTTTACCCTTCCAGTTATTACACGTCTCTAATCGATTGGAAAATCGAAACTTTGGCGAGATTGAAAATCGAGGAATGGGACTTAATCGACAAGGTGCGGGTTTCACCCCTAACTCGACGATTTCGTACCCTAAGTGTGGTTGGCACTCTTCGGGTCAAAATTAATTTCGACACTTGACGAGAGTCCACTAGAGTTTGAATGGGAAGTTTTTCCATCAAGGTGTGGATGTCACTCCTAACTTGATGGTGTAACCTCGTAAAAATATAAAGAATAAGCGTAATGAGAATCGTTCACCAAATTGTGGATATCACGCCTATTTTGGTGAAGTCGTCTCACTTGTGTAATACGAGTGTTTTCGAGTTTAGTATAATCGAGTAATATGCATTAGGGAAGGCGTATGATTGACATAATGTAACGAGTATGAACACGTAAAGCATTTCATAAATTTAACATATAAGAGACGTTTTAAGAAATTAGCATGTGAATCACGTATGGTCAAGTATGGTACTTAACTATAGACTAGGTCAAAAGCGTAGCAATTTACCTAATTCCCTATAGTTATGGATCTGATACCAATCTGTAACACCCCAACCGATGGCGGAAACATCGGGATGAGACGAAAACGAGATTGCTCATTGCTCACAACATTATTAAGTGACAATAAATAATTAAACCATATTTCATTTCATAAGAATTGTCAAATACATCAATGTAACAAAACAAAGAACAACCTAACATTTGCAAAGTCATAACAAAATTGATACGTCGATATTAAACCTAACGTCTAATTTGTGCGTATCTAGTCCTTGCTATATTGTTTTCATAGCGTCATCTCCTTCAACCTGTAACATGTTTTAAAATAAAGTCAATGCAAAAGCAAAGGCGAGTACACAAGTTTAAGCATAGCATACGTATACGAATAAAGTTTTAACAATCCTCATGCCAACCAAATCTATACAAGAGCATATCAAGGCATGCAATACTAATAATCAAACCCGTAACGCAATCACGATGTTTTAACGTGACCTCACGAATAACACGATGGAGGTGGATGCGTGAATTCCTATAGCGCTAAGCATGTCAAACAAAGGCTAAAAATAGTTAATGACTAAAGCATAGCATAACGTTTATCCCCAGACAAGCAACAAGTATACGATTCAAGTAGTCATGTGTATAGGATTGTTTGTGCGTTTCATAAAGTTTAAGCGTTTGTGATTTTTGTATATGGAAACATGTTACACCCAAAAAGTGATATAAACAAATGTGGGTCGAGTGTACTCACAAAATTGCTAAGTCTTCTTTGGAAATACCGCGACGAGTTGATGAGTTGAAGAATGAGATGTCGAGGTCACCTTATATGGCAAACGAAGGTATGAGTATTCGGAATTAAGACCGAGGATTTGAATTGGAATTGAATGTACGCATGCATATAAAACATGGCTCATGTAACGATTCTAAATTTAATTTCGTCGAAAGTGTTATGGAAGTGTTTGTCAAAAATAATAAATAAGCGTAACTATCGATATATTTATTATTATATAAAAATCCATTGGATGTGATACGCGATCTTTGATGTTTAACTAATAAGCAAAATATATATTTTTTTGACGGAAAGATTACTAGATCTATATATGTTTTGAAAGAAAGAAAAGAATAATATATATGTGTATATATATATTTACGAAAAGAATAATAGTTAATTGTATATATCTTTTACGAAAACCGTAGTATATCTCTTTTGTCGTTAGGTAATATATTTTGTCGAAAAACGTATTAACTAAATATATCTTTGTCGGGAAGTATAATAAATATATGTACATTTTTGTCAGAAAACGGGCAGAGTTTCCCCTGTTTTAGGACGATCCCGACAACGCCAAGTGTCGATTAAATGTTTTCAAAACTCAACAATAGTCGAAACAATGTATCTTTATTATGTATAAGTTGGTTATAAACACATCAAGTCGGTCCGCGATTAGATTAACATAAACATAAAAATTATAAACAAAAGAGTCGTGTAACCTATACCCCGTCTCATGTCGGAATGTAGACCAAGTTTGACTGGTTTGACCGAGACCCGAGCTTTGACCAGCTTTGACCCGAGCCCGCTGACCGACACTAGACTTAAACTGAACCAAACATGAACCTGAAACAGCAAGATAATCTAACTTGGATCGAGACTTTAACAAAATAAAACCCGAATCAAAACTGAAGCAAAAGGAGCGAACCTGAACTGAAACTGTTGTTTACTGATGTTGTCTCGAACCCGCGACTGTTTGACCACAGTTGACCAGGTTTGACCTGGTTTGACCGAACGCCAAACTGAAACGAGACCCGAATTGACTGAGCCAGATCTGTCATTGACTCACTGCTGACCCGAACCTCTGCACCGAGACCCGAACCCGCTGAACATGAGCCATGAACTGAACCGAAACGAATCGTAACCTGCCGAAAGAAAAGAATTAACGGGATTCGAAATAGAAGCAGAACCAAGACCCGAACCGAGACTAACCTTGACTGAACCGAGATTCGACCCGGAGCTGATCCGTGGACTGTTTGACTGCTTGACCAGACCCGAGCTTTGACCAGGTCTAACCGGGTTGACCGAACCGAAGCTGACCCGAGTCTGGCACTTGAACCAAGTTAATCTAAATCGACAAAACAAGATCTAAATTGAAACTAGGAACCGAGTAAAACCGAGACTCAACTGAACCGAGGTGTCGGAACTGAACGTGTTGAACTGTCCCCGAAACCCAAACAGAAACTGAGTCGGTTGACCCGAGACCGAACTAATCGACAAAACCCGAGCCAACCCTGTTCTTGAACCCGACGAACCAGACTCGACCCAAAGCGTAACTCAAACCACCGGAACCGGGAACAACCACTGCCACTGCCCTGCCTTCTGTCGGACCACCGCAGCCACCGTCGAACTCCACTGCCGCTGCTGCCATTCCAGCGTCGTCGCTGATGCGGCATCTGCCATTCGCCAGAAGCGGCGGTGATGCTGTTGTTGCTTGACATGCGACGCCACCAAGTGGTGGTGGCACCGCCATCGCTGACAGAGGGAGAGATAGGAGAGTGGAGCGAGAGGGGGGGCGAGGGTTTGTGTGCAGGCAGGAAAGGAGAGGGGGGGGAGTGTTGTATGCGGCTGGTGTTGTAGTGTGAGGGTGTGGTGTGTTTATTTAGTTGTAATTAGGTTTAGGGTTTAGTTAGGTTTAGGTGGTGTGTTGGGCCAAAGCCTGTTAACCCGTTCTAACGTTTTTGAGTGGCCCGAACGTACCGACGAGATCCGATTTCAAGTACAAGTTTCATAAAACGTCGAATTTATTTTGTTTATTATTATTATTATTATTATTATTATTATCCAGAACAATAATAAAATACGATGCGTTACAGTCTCCCCTCCTTTAGGAAATTTCGTCCCGAAATTTATTCACGAGGAAGACTCGAAAGGAATTGGTTAAGGAATTGAGGGTTAACGGTCAAGACTTGAAGTTCTGGATACGTGAGGGTAAGCATGGAGTTTAGAGTAACGAAGAGTTAGGTTTGCAACAAGAAGTTGCTTGACTAGGATGATTTGAGGCATCAAGCTTAAGTAAAACGTGCATGTGTGCGTATAGATGAGTGTTTAAACAAGTTTGAATAGCTTAAGGTTAGGTAATTTAAAATAGACCAGTTATCAAGGTAGCGGCCAAGTAAGTGTGTTGCCCTCAACGAGAATGGGAGATAACTTTAGAGTAAGAAGGCATTTAGGGTTTGAATGCTTACACGATTGATTATAAACGAGGTTGTATAAAAAGACAAGGTTAACGGGGGTAACGGAGGCATAAGAGCGGACGATTGATTCGATCAACGAATACTCGTGTAAGGATGGCATATGTATATGAACAAACGAAAACGTTACGTTAGGGATTAAGACTCGTCGTGGATAATCCGGTAGCACGCACTTAGCAATGCAGTTGTGAGTTGTTTAAAGCTGGCGTGTTAGGTCGTATTATGGTCTGTAAATCACCGAATTTCTCATGGCACGTATTACGAAAGTTTGACAGCATGGTGAAAACACTTATGTATAGGGAGTACCAGTGGCGTATCCACCATGTTTTGACCACGTTGCGACCGTTTCGTTACTTGATGCAATGTTACGTTCCGTGTGTTACCATACGCGGTAGTACACTCTATGGTTCTCATGCGCTTATCGCTATAATCCCGTGTGCACCCGCGATTATACCGATCATCACATGATCCGCATAGCTTGTACTAGCAGCGCATGAATAAAGGTGTACATAAATTCTGAAAATAAGTTCGCGTGTGTGTAAGAATGTAGTGCGTAGCGTGTAATTAGCTTGTGGCCCACGTAAGCGAATCCCTCGGGTTCCGCTCGTGCATAGGCATGACTATGAATACGAGTACAAGTATAGGTATGTGTATGAGTATAAGCATAAGTATGGAAATAAGTATAAGCATGGATATAAGACGTATATGCATGAATGTGATGATAAGTATAAGTGTAACACCCCGGTAACACCCTTGCCCCTCGTTATCACCAATATTGTCCGCTTTGCCCTTGATGGGTGGCCCATCCAGGAACTCACGACTTTGTTTTTGGTTGCCCTGGTGGAGACTTCCCAGGAGGTCACCCATCCTAGTACTACTCCCACTTGAGCACGCTTAACTGTGGAGTTCTCCTCTCATCCACTAGCATTAAGCCCAAAACGCGTTGGTGATTTTAGAGGTAGGGCATTACTTATGAGCCAGGAATCTCTCCTGTCCACGGACAATGTTGGGAGGTATGCCATTAGGTGTTATAATAAGCATGAAAGATGACACGTATTTTCATGAACATGAATATGTGTATAATTATGAACGTCAACAAGTGTAAAAGACGATGATTGTGCGTAAGATATGAATTGTATGCAACGAATTTATTTACATAAAATAGTCGAGAAATCAGGGTATGTAAAACGAATGATACGATTAAAATGTCATGCAACAGTTGACCAAACCATGTATGAGGATATGCATGTATATATATATATATATATATTTTTTTTTACAAAACTTTGAGGTTGTCGTTTCTAAAATAGGTTCAGTTTCACTTAGAATGTAGGATCTAGTTTGTGAATATAAAAGAATATAAGGTACTTATTGATTATGCGTTACGTATTTTGTAATGGATGATAGTGCTACCACTGATTTAGGGGAATTTAAGTAAGTCGAAAGTGGTTGGTCCTTGTAATGTTTTCTTGCCCACGTGTTTTGAAATTGAGGTGACATTTTGAGTGGTGTATGACAAGGTCTTAAATTAGTAGGTTTGCATCGTTTTCAAAGGATGTTACATCAAGATAAGAAATTTGAAATTCAGTGGTTCTTGTGATACGTTGACTCTTGAGAGGAAATCCGTGTTAATTGATTTAATGACCGTTGAAAAACGTTTAGCAAAATGTTTTCTTAATCGCGATGAGAGATTTAGAGGGTGTTTGGGGTTGAGTTTTGAAAATAGATTATGCGTTCTGAATAATCAAAATCAGATAATTAGTTGTAACAAAACATACTGTAGGAAGATAGTGTTTGGATTTGATTATGTTATTTGATATCACAATAATCAGGTAATCAACTATTTGAGTGTTTGAAAAATATATATACATGTATATATAAAGTTATAAATAGATGAGCTTTGATCTCTAAAATACGTAAAACAAATCAGTTTTTTTTTTATTAATTATTTACCAAACACTAAAAATAGATTTTTATTTATTTATTTATTTAATATTTGCGCTTTAAAAACAAAAAAAAAATATTAGGTTGCAAAAACAATCCCAAACACACCTTTAGTACAACGATCCCATAATGCCTATAAGATATTGGTTTGATTATTTTTTTATTATTTTTTTTAACAAACGAAAATTTTTAACATAAAGTTATTGCGTGAGCGTGTTTTAGTGATTAAGTTAAACATAAGACTTGTGGGCAAGGTATTCCTTGGACCGATTAAGTTGGTAGGTAGCATTCTGTCGAGCTTTGAAAATCGTAAAACAAAACGTTTCATGTGGTGACCAAGTATATGCGTATGGGATTTATATGAAATAGATTACCGGATGGGAAATACGTTTGATAAAATAGTACGTTTTGAAATTCGTCTAACTAAGAATTTTGACAACATGGTAAGAGATTTAGGTATACAATTTAAACATGTGGTTTGTGTAATAAAGTCTCCAAGAAGGAGGGTTGGTAACGATCACGAGGTATGGGAATCACCCCTAATCCGTTGGTGAGGTCGTTTTAAGGAAGGAAGGAAACGAAGTTTGATCGTCTAGGTAAGGAATTCACTCCTATCTCGACGACGGTCTCCATTTCGGACTTTTCGAGAAATATAAGTCTAGTTGATGACGTTTTGAAATCATGTATGCAAATAATGTATAAGTGGATGAAAAGGTTTAATATGAATTGCGTAAAAACCTTAAAATAAATTAGAAACTCGAAAGGAATGGTAACAAGTATATAAAAAGTCATGTATAAATTGAAATGGTATAAAAGAGAGTCTCAGAAAACATTAGACTGTTTCGGGTAGAGAAACGTCGACTATTCCAAAGTGAATCGAAGATCCTTTCGAATTAGAGAAACGTGCTTTGGCCTATAGGTAAAACGCTCTCGTCGAGAAGCGATTAACGGCATTTTACCCTTCCAGTTATTACACGTCTCTAATCGATTGGAAAATCGAAACTTTGGCGAGATTGAAAATCGAGGAATGGGACTTAATCGACAAGGTGCGGGTTTCACCCTAACTCGACGATTTCGTACCCTAAGTGTGGTTGGCACTCTTCGGGTCAAAATTAATTTCGACACTTGACGAGAGTCCACTAGAGTTTGAATGGGAAGTTTTTCCATCAAGGTGTGGATGTCACTCCTAACTTGATGGTGTAACCTCGTAAAAATATAAAGAATAAGCGTAATGAGAATCGTTCACCAAATTGTGGATATCACGCCTATTTTGGTGAAGTCGTCTCACTTGTGTAATACGAGTGTTTTCGAGTTAAGTATAATCGAGTAATATGCATTAGGGAAGGCGTATGATTGAAATAATGTAACGAGTATGAACACGTAAAGCATTTCATAAATTTAACATATAAGAGACGTTTTAAGAAATTAGCATGTGAATCACGTATGGTCAAGTATGGTACTTAACTATAGACTAGGTCAAAAGCGTAGCAATTTACCTAATTCCCTATAGTTATGGATCTGATACCAATCTGTAACACCCCAACCGATGGCGGAAACATCGGGATGAGACGAAAACGAGATTGCTCATTGCTCACAACATTATTAAGTGACAATAATTAATTAAACCATATTTCATTTCGTAAGAATTGTCAAATACATCAATGTAACAAAACAAAGAACAACCTAACATTTGCAAAGTCATAACAAAATTGATACGTCGATATTAAACCTAACGTCTAATTTGTGCGTATCTAGTCCTTGCTATATTGTTTTCATAGCGTCATCTCCTTCAACCTGTAACATGTTTTAAAATAAAGTCAATGCAAAAGCAAAGGCGAGTACACAAGTTTAAGCATAGCATACGTATACGAATAAAGTTTTAACAATCCTCATGCCAACCAAATCTATACAAGAGCATATCAAGGCATGCAATACTAATAATCAAACCCGTAACGCAATCACGATGTTTTAACGTGACCTCACGAATAACACGATGGAGGTGGATGCGTGAATTCCTATAGCGCTAAGCATGTCAAACAAAGGCTAAAAATAGTTAATGACTAAAGCATAGCATAACGTTTATCCCCAGACAAGCAACAAGTATACGATTCAAGTAGTCATGTGTATAGGATTGTTTGTGCGTTTCATAAAGTTTAAGCGTTTGTGATTTTTGTATATGGAAACATGTTACACCCAAAAAGTGATATAAACAAATGTGGGTCGAGTGTACTCACAAAATTGCTAAGTCTTCTTTGGAAATACCGCGACGAGTTGATGAGTTGAAGAATGAGATGTCGAGGTCACCTTATATGGCAAACGAAGGTATGAGTATTCGGAATTAAGACCGAGGATTTGAATTGGAATTGAATGTACGCATGCATATAAAACATGGCTCATGTAACGATTCTAAATTTAATTTCGTCGAAAGTGTTATGGAAGTGTTTGTCAAAAATAATAAATAAGCGTAACTATCGATATATTTATTATTATATAAAATCCATTGGATGTGATACGCGATCTTTGATGTTTAACTAATAAGCAAAATATATATTTTTTTGACGGAAAGATTACTAGATCTATATATGTTTTGAAAGAAAGAAAAGAATAATATATATGTGTATATATATATTTACGAAAAGAATAATAGTTAATTGTATATATCTTTTACGAAAACCGTAGTATCTCTTTTGTCGTTAGGTAATATATTTTGTCGAAAAACGTATTAACTAAATATATCTTTGTCGGGAAGTATAATAAATATATGTACATTTTTGTCAGAAAACGGGCAGAGTTTCCCTGTTTTAGGACGATCCCGACAACGCCAAGTGTCGATTAAATGTTTTCAAAACTCAACAATAGTCGAAACAATGTATCTTTATTTATGTATAAGTTGGTTATAAACACATCAAGTCGGTCCGCGATTAGATTAACATAAACATAAAAATTATAAACAAAAGAGTCGTTTAACCTATACCCCGTCTCATGTCGGAATGTAGACCAAGTTTGACTGGTTTGACCGAGACCCGAGCTTTGACCAGCTTTGACCCGAGCCCGCTGACCGACACTAGACTTAAACTGAACCAAACATGAACCTGAAACAGCAAGATAATCTAACTTGGATCGAGACTTTAACAAAATAAAACCCGAATCAAAACTGAAGCAAAAGGAGCGAACCCGAACTGAAACTGTTGTTTACTGATGTTGTCTCGAACCCGCGACTGTTTGACCACAGTTGACCAGGTTTGACCTGGTTTGACCGAACGCCAAACTGAAACGAGACCCGAATTGACTGAGCCAGATCTGTCATTGACTCACTGCTGACCCGAACCTCTGCACCGAGACCCGAACCCGCTGAACATGAGCCATGAAGTGAACCGAAACGAATCGTAACCTGCCGAAAGAAAAGAATTAACGGGATTCGAAATAGAAGCAGAACCAAGACCCGAACCGAGACTAACCTTGACTGAACCGAGATTCGACCCGGAGCTGATCCGTGGACTGTTTGACTGCTTGACCAGACCCGAGCTTTGACCAGGTCTAACCGGGTTGACCGAACCGAAGCTGACCCGAGTCTGGCACTTGAACCAAGTTAATCTAAATCGACAAAACAAGATCTAAATTGAAACTAGGAACCGAGTAAAACCGAGTTAAGATCAAGAAAGAAAACCGTACCTGAAGACGAGACCCGAACCTGACCGATACAGAACCGAGACTCAACTGAACCGAGGTGTCGGAACTGAACGTGTTGAACTGTCCCCGAAACCCAAACAGAAACTGAGTCGGTTGACCCGAGACCGAACTAATCGACAAAACCCGAGCCAACCCTGTTCTTGAACCCGACGAACCAGACTCGACCCAAAGCGTAACTCAAACCACCGGAACCGGGAACAACCACTGCCACTGCCCTGCCTTCTGTCGGACCACCGCAGCCACCATCGAACTCCACTGCCGCTGCTTTTTTTCCAGCGTCGCCGCTGATGCGGCATCTGCCGTTCGCCAGAAGATGCTGTTGTTGCTTGACATGCGACGCCACCAAGTGGTGGGGGCACCGCCATCGCTGACAGAGGGAGAGATAGGAGAGTGGAGCGAGAGGGGTGGGCGAGGGTTTGTGTGCAGGCAGGAAAGGAGAAGGGGGGGGGAGTGTTGTATGCGGCTGGTGTTGTAGTGTGAGGGTGTGGTGTGTTTATTTAGTTGTAATTAGGTTTAGGGTTTAGTTAGGTTTAGGTGGTGTGTTGGGCCAAAGCCTGTTAACCCGTTTTAACGTTTTTGAGTGGCCCGAACGTACCGACGAGATCCGATTTCAAGTACAAGTTTCACAAAACGTCGAATTTATATTGTTTATTATTATTATTATTATTATTATTATTATTATTATTATTATTATTATTATTATTATTATTATCTAGAAAAATAATAAAATACGATGCGTTACAACTACGGTCCACCATATCATTATGAGTGTGTGTTCATAAGTTGAAAGTATAAAAGTAGGACAATTGACTTTCATAAAGTCAACAATGCATGAGAAGCATTGTTAGGCTTTCGGGCACAATTAAGAGTAGAGAAGTAATATGTTATGCACTAGATGATTTATTTGGTTTATGAAAGTCAAGTTACATATAAATGAAAATTAATTAACGATTGTATGAACGAGTGTGTGTACTAATCATAATACGAATGTGAAAACATGAAAGGATAGGAGTCATGTTTTGATGGACTTAAGTGTAACATTTGTAAAAATCGGGTTTTCAAAACCCGCTCCGTTTTGTAATCAAGTATCAAGTTATAAAAGTTACATTAAATATTTATGATTATTTTGAGTTAAAACGATACATAATTAATAAATAAACTAAACTATAAAAATTATATTTGATAAAAAGTTAAAATAAAATAAATAAAAAAATTATGAAGCTGCCGGGACTCGAACCCGGGTCAGCCAAGGCACTTCAGCGTTTTATCACCCAATCACAAGACCACTCCGCCACTTGTTTGTTTTCTGTTATCTTTAGGAAACAAATAAGATTTATGGACTAAGGTAAATCAATCGATTTTACAAATTGTAACTGAAATCGGTTATCAAACACCAAAGTCGATTTGGATACTCTCGATTCAGCGAGTATAACCGATAAACGGACGATTCCAATCAATGCTGCCATGATTATAACTTGAATTCGGAAGTAGATCGGTTTAATAACCGAAAGTCTTCAATTCTCGGATTACTTCAATCCTAGACCTTTCCTGCGACTCAAAACACTCTGCAAGACTCCCAATTTCATTTCCGCAACCTTACAATCCACCGGAGAAGCTTGAATCAGACCGCCGGAAAAATTCTGCAAGTCACCGGAAAACCGGGACTCACATCCACACGGTATTTCCTCCGACTCTTTCTGTTTCAATCATGTGATTAATCAGTCTCTAACACAACTCCACCATCAGAATCCATCCTAGTTCACGTTTGCCGCTGGTACTTCCTATATATAAGTATTCTTGTCAAAGGATCAGAAGCATTATCTGGCGGTTATGAGAGGTTCCATGTGTAGACTGTTAGAGTAATTATTGTTTATTATTTTCAGTACATGCAATTTCATAGGCCGCCGCTCCCCATTACATTATGAGTGTTGAGCATGTTCCCCATTTCATTATGAGGTTGAACCTGGCGTGCCCACATACGATCGGCTCCGTTTGATTGAGCCTTGATCGCACAGACATTTTCATTTTCAGTACATGCAATACGATCGGCTCCGTTTGATTGAGCCTTGATCGCACAGTTTCATTTATGTTATTTACTGTATGATGTTGGTATGTTCATGTATGTTGTCAGGTGTTATTGTATGTTATAGTTGTGACTGCTATTTGTCGTTGCTTGATTATTTACATTTGCTCATCTATGATTATGCACTAATTTTCATTGATAAACTAACAATTAATTTATTAATAATTGTTTATCTAATAAGGTTCACTCGCCAACTTATGTTGACCCAAAAACTCCCATTTTACACATGATACAGGTGAACCAGCAGCAGCTAGGAACACATAGGACTTGGACTAGAAGAATAAAACATTTTAGAGTTGGGATTGTTATGTTTGGTTTATTTCCTTTGTATTGAATGAACATGTTTGGATATTTGAAAATGTAACTTTGACTTTATTAAATATGAAACATAATAGTAAATGTCAAGAGCTTTGGTGATAACCCAATTATGCCCCGACTCTTATTCCGCTGCGGGTCGGGGTGTGACAGATTGGTATCAGAGCCATGACTATAGGGATATAGGATAGGTTATTAGACCCTTAGAGCCTATACTATAGTCGATTAGAAACTATTAAGATTTTTGTGTGTTACATGCCAAATTTCATGATGTTTATATGTTTTATGTTAAATGTTACATTTGATATTGTGCAAGCATGTTCATAAGTATGTATTATCATATAATGCCTATCATGAATCGTATGCTCATAACATATCACATCCATGAAAGCACACACCACATCATGATTTCTTTTACAATGATTTTCGTGTTTTCAAATCTCATCAAAGTGAGTTCTCATGACGGGCATGTAGTAACTGGAAGGGTACCAGTACCGGTAGTCGGAACGTCCTGTCTAGGCTGGCATTCGTATAAATCCAAAATAAAGGACCAGTTTGCCTACCTGGGGACTAACGATGAGAGTACGAAGTACCTATTAGGCCAAAGCATGCTATATCAAACGTTGTGTGAGCTAACCCCACTTTGAGTTGTCATTGTGTCTACACCTGGACACGTTCCTACCAAACATCTCATGAACATATTTTGTGGTTTGCATTCAGGGGATGCGAGTGTTAAATTGCCAATACTAATATGAATCCTACCAAGCCAATAGCCATGGGGGCCCACATGACTATGTAGGTGAAGGTATGGGGGACATTTGAGGCCCAACATAAGCGAACCCAAGACATCCTATGGATGTAGTTGCATTATTGATATTTATGTTATTTTCATTTTCTTAAAGACACATGACACCTAAAAAGACACCATAAACTCACAATTTTCTCATTTTATGATCCTGTAGATGTCGTCTTGACAGCAACGAAGGGGTAAAAGATCAGGAAGGTCTCAGGAACGTTTGGCCACTCATATCGCGAAACAAATGGCCACGATATTGCCTGACATCGTGGTACAAGTACAACAAGCCCTTGCTACAAATCCTACTAACCCTCCACAACAACAGGACCAGAACATCGACAACCCTCCTACCAACAAGTGCTCTTACAAACATTTTAAGTCCTGTGATCCTCCTAAATTTGAAGGGACCGAGGGTGTCACTGCTCTTCTACATTGGTTCGAGGAGATGGAAAACACCTTCCTAAACTGCGATTGTCCTGAGGATCGCAAGGTTCGATACGCTACCGGGAGACTACTTGGAGTAGCTCTCACTTGGTGGAATACTGAGAAAGGGAAGAGGGGAACTGAAGATGCGATGGCCTTAACTTGGGAGGAGTTAAGGGAAATCATGACTAGGCGTTTCTGTCCTAGAAGTGAAATTAAGAAGTTGGAGGATTAATTTCATGCTCTAAAGCAAAAGGAGGGTGATCACTCTACCTACAACAAGAGGTTTTTGGAGTTGAACCAAATGGTTCCAAATCTGTTCACACCAACCTATCGCCTGATTGAACATTATATTCGAGGACTTCCCTCGAAAATCCAAGATTCAGTTCTCAGTGTTTCACCAGTAACACTTGAAGCTGCTATGGAGTTAGCAACTGAACTGACCGAAAACCGAATTCGCAACGGGAAGTTCAAAGAAGAGAAGAAGAAAGCCCCTGTTGAGGGACAAACTTCAAACCACCCCATTCCTTCCTCTAAGTTTGCTAACAAGAGGAAGCGTAACACTAGAAATTTTGCAGTTACCCAAACCAACACCCCTATTCCTCCTGCACCCATTACTCAAGTCACTCCTTCACCCGCACCATACAGAAGACCCTACACAGGCCCGTTACCAAAATGTAACCGTTGCCAATATCACCATTCCCCTGATCATCCTTGCCAATACTGCACCGGCTGCGGTCGCGCAGGACATATTGTTCAAAACTGCCGCATGCCTCAACGAACAAACCGCCACCAACTTTTAACCCAAACCCACCAACAGTTAATGGGTCAAGCACAACAACCCCTACCATTTCCACCCACCCAACATTTAGCCCAAACATACTACCAACCCAATTATCCTATGGGCCAACCTATGCGGGCTTGCTTCAATTGCGGCGACCCGAGTCATTTCAGAAACACATGTCCAAGGCTGGTTAATATTATTTATGCTCAGGCCCAAGCCAACCCAGTGAACCAAGCAAACCAAGCTCCCCCACCTGCAAGAGGAAGAGCTTTCAATATTAACGCGAACAAGGACAGAGCTGACGGCAATGTGGTCAACGGTACGTTCCTTATAAATGGTAGATATGCCTCTATGTTATTTGATACTGGTGCGGATAGAAGTTTTGTATCATTAGAATTTGAACCTATCTTAAGCAAAAATCGGGATAAGCTCACGGAATCCATAACGGTAGAAGTTGCGGACGGGAAACCAGTTTCATTAGACTCTATCTTACGCAACTGTACACTCACCTTAAACGACCACGATTTCTCAGTCGACCTTATTCCTATGAAGCTGGGAAGTTTTGACATCATAATCGGTATGGATTGGCTCAGTTAACATCAGGCGGAAGTTGTATGTCGTGAAAAATTTATTCGTATTCCTCTTTCAAACGGTCAGACTCTTCGAATCATTGGAGAAACCTCGTCGAAAGGGCTCAGCTTAATGTCTTGTCTTCAAGCTCAAAAATATCTTCGCAAGAATTATGTCGCGTTTTTAGCTCATATCATCAAGAAGGGAACCATCGAGAAGAAACTTGAAGACATTCCTGTAGTAAAAGACTTCCCACAAGTTTTTCCTGACGACATTTCAGGACTTCCTCCAGTTAGAGACGTCGAATTTCGTATTGATCTTATACCTGGTGCTACACCAGTTGCAAAGTCTCCATATAGGTTAGCCCCCTCTGAAATGCAAGAGCTAGCCAGTCAATTGCAAGAGTTGACTGACAAGGGATTCATACGTCCTAGCTCATCGCCTTGGGGTGCACCTGTCCTCTTTGTAAAGAAGAAAGATGGATCTTTCCGTATGTGCATCGACTACAGAGAGCTCAACAAGTTAACCATCAAAAATCGCTATCCTTTACCTCGCATTGATGATCTTCTTGACCAACTACAAAGTGCCAGCTGCTTTTCAAAAATCGATCTTCGATCTGGCTATCATCAACTTAGAGTGCATGAAGAAGACGTCCCTAAAACTGCTTTTCGAACTCGTTATGGCCACTATGAATTCATGGTTATGCCGTTTGGATTAACCAACGCACCAGCTGTCTTCATGGACCTAATGAACAGAGTCTGCAAACCTTATCTTGATCGATTTGTTATAGTCTTCATCGACGATATTCTTATTTATTCAAAATCTAAAGCTGATCATGAGCGTCATCTTCGACTCATTCTTGCACTTCTAGAAGAGGAAAAGCTTTATGCCAAGTTCTCCAAATGTGAATTCTGGTTAAAAGAGGTGCAATTCCTCGGGCATGTAGTCAATGACAAAGGAATACATGTTGACCCTTCAAAGATCAAAGCAGTTCAAGAATGGCAAGCTCCACGTACACCAACTGAAGTAAGATCTTTTCTTGGACTAGCTGGCTATTATCGTCGGTTCATTTCAAACTTCTCTCGCATTGCTGTGCCACTCACGGCTTTAACTCATAAGGGAAAACCTTTCGTATGGGGACCCAAGCAAGAAGAAGCTTTTCAAACTCTTAAACAAAAACTTTGTGATGCACCAATCCTCACTCTTCCTGAAGGTTGTGATGATTTTGTAGTCTATTGCGACGCGTCAGGGCAAGGATTAGGCTGCGTTCTCATGCAAAGAGGAAAAGTCATAGCTTATGCTTCGAGACAACTCAAGACGCATGAAAAGAACTACACCACTCATGACCTAGAACTTGGAGCCGTTGTATTCGCTCTTAAGATATGGAGACATTATCTCTATGGTACTAAGTGTGAAATATACACTGACCACAAGAGTCTTCAACATATCTTCAATCAAAAAGAGTTAAACATGAGGCAACGAAGATGGGTCGAACTTCTGAATGATTACGACTGTGAAATTAGATACCACCCTGGTAAAGCAAATGTGGTGGCTGATGCACTTAGTCGAAAGGGTTATGCGAACTCCATTCATCTTCTATGTTCGCAAATTATAACCGACATTAAAGATCAAATTCGAGAAGCCCAGCACGTTTCAATAACAGAAGAAGATGTACGAAAGGAGATGTCCTGTGGAGCCGAGCTAAAACTTGAAACTAAATCAGACGGTATTCTGTATTACATAGATCGTATCTGGATTCCTAACCACAACAATCTTCGTGAAACTCTTATGAATGAAGCTCACAAAACGCGATATTCTATACACCCAGGAGCCGATAAGATGTATCAAGACCTACGATACACCTATTGGTGGCCTGGAATGAAGAAGGATATTGCCGTTTTTGTTTCCAAGTGTCTCACATGTTCCAAGGTGAAGGCTGAACACCAAAGACCCTCAGGACTTCTAGTCCAACCAGAAATACCTGTATGGAAGTGGGAAAATATAACCATGGATTTCATTACCGGGTTACCTCGCACTTCTGGTGGGTATGACACAATATGGGTAATTATAGACCGACTTACAAAATCAGCTCACGTTATTCCTATCCGTGAAGATTTCAAGAACGAAAAGCTTGCACGTATTTATATCAACGAAATCGTAAGCCGACATGGGGTACCATTAAGTATTATTTCTGATCGTGATGGTCGTTTCACCTCACGAATATGGCAAGCAGTACAATCCGCTATGGGCACACGATTAGATCTCAGTACCGCCTATCATCCTCAAACTGATGGACAGTCTGAGCGCACCATTCAAACTCTTGAAGATATGCTTAGAGCATGTGTCATAGACTTCAAGGGAAATTGGGACGCCACCTACCATTAGTAGAATTTTCGTACAACAACAGCTATCATTCGAGCATCGGCATGGCACCTTTTGAAGCCTTATATGGTCGTAAGTGCCGATCTCCTGTATGTTGGCACGAAATTGGGGAAGCACAAATTACTGGTCCAGAATTGATCCAAGAAGCCACAGATAAGATCCATCAAATTCGAAACAATCTTCTAGCCGCTCAAAGTCGTCAAAAGAGTTATGCAGATAAACGACGGAAGCCCTTAGAGTTTAACATTGGTGATCATGTGCTTTTAAAAGTATCACCGTGGAAGGGAGTAGTTCGTTTTGGTCAAAAGGGGAAGCTAGCACCTCGTTACGTGGGACCTTTCAAGATACTCGAAAGAGTAGGTCCTGTAGCATACAAGCTTGACCTACCAGAAGAACTCAACAGGATTCATCACACATTCCACGTGTCGAACTTGAAGAGTGCCTCGCTGATGAGAATCTCCATATTCCGCTAGAAGATATCCAGATTGATGAATCTATGCATTTTATTGAAAGACCAGTGGAGATCATGGACTACGGGGAGAAACGACTTCGACGAAGTCGCATTCCAATTGTTAGGGTACGCTGGGAGTCGAAACGGGGACCTGAGTTTACTTGGGAACGTGAAGACTCAATGCGTGAAAAATACCCGCATCTTTTTCCTACTACTTCAACTACTTAAATTTCGGGACGAAATTCCTAAAAGTAGGGGATACTGTAACATTTGTAAAAATCTGGTTTTCAAATTACATTAAATATTTATGATTATTTTGAGTTAAAACGATACATAATTAATAAATAAACTAAACTATAAAAATTATATTTGATAAAAAGTAAAATAAAATAAATAAAAAAATTATGAAGCTGCCGGGACTCGAACCCGGGTCAGCCAAGGCACTTCAGCGTTTTATCACCCAATCACAAGACCACTCCGCCACTTGTTTGTTTTCTGTTATCTTTAGGAAACAAATAAGATTTATGGACTAAGGTAAATCAATCGATTTTACAAATTGTAACTGAAATCGGTTATCAAACACCAAAGTCGATTTGGATACTCTCGATTCAGCGAGTATAACCGATAAACGGACGATTCCAATCAATGCTGCCATGATTATAACTTGAATTCGGAAGTAGATCGGTTTAATAACCGAAAGTCTTCAATTCTCGGATTACTTCAATCCTAGACCTTTCCTACGACTCAAAACACTCTGCAAGACTCCCAATTTCATTTCCGCAACCTTACAATCCACCGGAGAAGCTTGAATCAGACCGCCGGAAAAATTCTGCAAGTCACCGGAAAACCAGGACTCACATCCACACGGTATTTCCTCCGACTCTTTCTGTTTCAATCATGTGATTAATCAGTCTCTAACACAACTCCACCATCAGAATCCATCCTAGTCCACGTTTGTCGAAAATCTTACCTTCCCCGGAAAACTCCTGAAACTGCCGGAAACACACCGTGAACGGGTATGATCTCCCAAACTTCTGTTAAACCTTGTTTAAGTAACTCAACTTCTTAAATAATCGAACAAGCTGTTAATTGGTTTCAACAGCCGGAGTTCACTTTCAGTACCGACGAACCTCCGCCGGAATTCTGTGAACAACCTCAATCGGTACATCTTTTTCCCCAAACTCTCTCCATTCTTTACTTTTAAATTACTTGTAATGTCTGAAAAGCGTATAAGTCAAGAATCGGTCATAACAGTCGGAATATGTTTGTCTGTGTAAAATCAACGAAGAACATGAAGACGCAACATAACATAAGGTTAATTAAAATCGGAATTATAAACGGGTTAGACACACAGTCCAGCGGTGGACTGTGTGCAAAATACATACGCACGTCCCGAGTTCGATTCCTGCTTCACGCATTCCTTCTATAATAAAAAGCCTTTTTGTTTAAAAACTAAACCGGGATAACTCAGTTAGTTATTAAGTATAATAGAAACCGAGATAATAACCCGGTTAGACACACAGTCCAGCGGTGGACTGTGTGCAACATGAACCATACGTCGCGCGTTCGAAACCCGTCACTTGCACCGGTCCGTTGAATTAAAATGTTTTTGAAATTAAAGAGAATTTCGGATTAACTGAATAAGTGTATAAGTATAAATAAAAACAAGATTATTTCGGGTTAGACACGTAGCTCAGTTGGTAGAGCTGCGTGCACGCGTACGGGAGGTCGCCGGTTCGAGCCTCACCCAGCGCAAACCATGTCATTGACCGAACCGGTCAACAAGTCAACGGTCAACAGTCAACGCTAAATAAACAATTTTTTTTATATTTTTATTTATTTAATTTAATTTAAAAATCAATTAAAAATACTTAAAAATAACATTTTTAAAGATAGAAAATAGCCATAAACTCACAAAAATATATCTAAAAATTTCATTAAAATCCTTAATAAAGTCCACCCATTTAATATATTTTTCCATTATTATTTAGGTTAGTAATCCCCGTTGTTCCGCTCATCTAAATCGTGCGCATATCACCATCTCCAATCCAACGCACCCAAGGTGAGTGAATCTTACAAATTCCCCGTTTTAATCACGTTTTGGGGTGTATCATGTGTCTTTGTATATATATATTATAACTAAACCATTGTGCATACATCATATCATGAACATGTGTATTCAGTTTGTTGCTGTTAAGTAGTTATTATTGGATGCAATTTATTATTCAGTACATGCAATTTCATGGGCCGCCGCTCCCCATTACATTATGAGCGTTGAGCATGTTCCCCATTTTATTATGCGGTTGAACCTGGCGTGCCCACATACGATCGGCTCCTTTTGATTGAGCCTTGATCGCACAGACATTTTCATTTTCAGTACATGCAATACGATCGGCTCCGTTTGATTGAGCCTTGATCGCACAGTTTCATTTATGTTATTTACAGTATGATGTTGGTATGTTCATGTATGTTGTCAGGTGTTATTGTATTTTATAGTTGTGACTGCTATTTGCCATTGCTTGATTATTTACATTTGCTCATCTATGATTATGAACTAATTTTCATTGATAAACTAACAATTACTTTATTAATAATTGTTTATCTAATAAGGTTCACTCGCCAACTTATGTTGACCCAAAAACTCCCATTTTACACATGATACAGGTGAACCAGCAGCAGCTAGGAACACATAGGACTTGGACTAGAAGAATAAAACATTTTAGAGTTGGGATTGTTATGTTTGGTTTATTTCCTTTGTATTGAATGAACATGTTTGGATATTTGAAAATGTAACTTTGACTTTATTAAATATGAAACATAATTGTAAATGTCAAGAGCTTTGGTGATAACCCAATTATGCCCCGACTCTTATTCCGCTGCGGGTCGGGGTGTGACATTAAGCACGAAAGGCTAACGGGTCAAGAAGAGTCAAGGAAGCGAATATGAATATGGACTCATAAAGTAAGTGATTTCCGAACTAAATTTATTATTATGTATTGAGTTTCGATTGCAAAAAGGATAGGAATCATGAAAGGATGGGTAAGTAATGGTAGAACGAAAGTAAGTAAGGTCTTATTGGGTAATATGTGGATTAGTTATGAATAAAAACTCTCATTAACTTCAAACTGGTCAAAATCAAGAATGTATAATAAAAGTATAGATTTGATTATGGAGACATGGGGTTCAGTGTTAGAATGATTTTAGGGCTTGGAATAATGTTATTTTACGATTTGGTAAGTTCGGGATGCACAAACGGGGGTCAAAACGTTGAAAAGAACGAAATCTGGCGTCGGTGCTACAGGGGCAACGTCGTCGACGCTGGGCAGCAGATGGCTGACACCCTAACTTGTTGTCTACGCGCCAGGTGATGCTAATAGCCCTGTTTCTTCGTTTTTGTTCGAATCCGGACCCCGTAGACCCATTCTCAAGCCCCGTTAAACTTTCATAATGTACCCCAACCTTACCAAATAGTTTTGTGAGGCACGGGTGATTACAAAACTCATTTTTAAGTTCCCGAAATGTACCCCCAAACTTATTAAAGAGTATTTATGAGGTACTGGTAAGAATGGGGCGTGTATGCAAGTATGTGTGGGAATGAAATAAATATGTAGGAATGTATGAATATATTAATTGTATGTTAGAAGATGGAACCCATTAGTAAACATGAATAGAAATGAGTATACGCGTAGGTTGGTATGTACGAGACTTATATGTATTGTAGTTTATGACTTAGGATTTTTAATATGAATATGTGAGAATGTTAGTTGTATGTAAGAGCTTGGATAGAGGGGTAGGTGTATGAAGTAGGATTTATCATACTCTAAATAGTTGAATTCGATAAATTATATTCGTCTTATTGAACCATATGTATTCGAATGAGTGAGACTTGTATGTATGTATGTATGTATGATGTAAATATACATGAGTATGAACAATGCTAACTGGGTTATTTTTGAGAATGAAATGAAATGCAGGTTCATTATTGTTGACTTACTGAAGGTTAAACACCGAGATGAAATGCTTGAATTCAGAAAGATAACCGAATGGGATGTATATGAGGATAGAACGCGACGTGATCCTATAATTATGAATCTTAGATTATATATATTGTCACCAATCACTAATGATATGAATGTATGTGGTGAATGCATGTTGTACGGAATCACAGATCATCAACACGAGGTGTAAGCGGTCTAAGATCGAGTCATAAGATAGATTGTATGGGAATGTGTGATTATGTAATTTAGTAACATAAGTTATGTTTTATTTCATAAATGAGACAAGGAATGTTTTTATTGTAAAAGAGTTATTTTGAAATGGACTTTCAAGTATGACAAGACATTTATAAAGAAAGAAATTTTAAGGTACGTATTTCCGCTGCGTCTTTATGGTTAAAACGTGTTTGGGTCTTACAACTCATCATCCTCAATGAGGTTTTCCCCACCATCCCAAATGGCACAAGAGTGGCTCTGATACCGTTTGTAACATCACACATTTCGTACCACCAATATTGCCCGCTTTGCCCCATATGGGTTGCCCTTCCAGGAACTCGCTGATTTATTTTTGGTTGCCATGGTGTAGAATTCCCAGGAGGTCACCCATCTTAATACTACTCCCACTTAAGCACACTTAACTGTGAGTTTTCATATCAATGCTCGCAAAACATGTTGGTGACTTAAGAGGGAGGACATTCCTTATGAAACAAAAATCTCTGCTAGCCACAACATATGTGAAATTTTCCTAGGGTGTTACATGGTTCCTGTTAATCTTTTCAGTATCATTACACATCTAATATGGCGTGACATGTGATATAAACCTGTTTAGTTAACGAGTTCAAGAAACGATACCCCTTGTACCATGGGCTACAACCAATAAAAATACATTGATCACTTTTTGGGTGAGAGCTTACTTGGTGCATAATATCTGAGATATGGGAATACTTGACACCTAAAAATCCAAAGATTTGTGAAAAAGAAGCTCAAAAAGCGACTTATTTGAAAGTACCATAGACAGTAAATGGTTGATATCATAAGTAGTTGAGACAAACGCATCCACCCATAAGCTATAAGCTAACGGGTGCATTGGCATTAAAAATAATATCAAGACCCATTTTGGTAATGTGATGATGTTTGGGTACGACACATCCATTTTGTTCCTGTAACGAAGACATAAAATCCTATGGTGAATGCCATGTTTAAGTAATAGCATATTGTACATGATTTTTTTGTAGATTCCATTCCGCCAATGCTCTAAGTGGTGTAACTTTGCACAAAAATCTGTATGAACAAACGGTAAGAAAGCTAGCAACTCAGTATCAAATTTGACTTGGCCTTAAGTAGATTAAACTAAGAAAACCGTGAGTAATTGATGTGCCATCAATTATACATATTTTTAGTGCATAATTACCAACTAATTCTAAGTACTTTTATAATTTTATAGCTGGAAATGCTACCTAAATCGTTCCTTTTGATAAATGAAGGTTTCTAAGGTCTCGAGATGAAAAGAAGTGAAAAACGAATATAAACGAGGCAAAAATTCAAAGAAATCACCAAGTTACCAGATTGGCATGGTCGTGCTATCTTAAGCATTGTCGTGCACACCTAGGCACGCTTGTGCTTAGCTAAAAGAGAAACCATGGAAGCATTGTAGAAGGTCATGCACACCTATGCACCCTATTTACACTTGCACTTGAGTGACACTTTATTGCACACATATTTGCACTTGCACTTGAGCTAGAGTTTGAAGATCGTGTAAAGTGGTAATCGCCATTGGTGAAAGCATTTGTCTTCTCATACTTTTGGATTAGTTAATCTTATTAATCTAGTACTTTATTTTATTTAATGAGTTTATCTTTTACTAATTCTTTGTTTATAATCTTTTGTGACATGATTGCATGAACCATTTGAAACTAAATTAACATAACCACTTAACTTGACCTAACTTAACTTGACTCAGGTGTGTGTACGGCTTCTAGTACCCTTAATCAGGTCCGGTGTTCTTGATAACCTTGGGAGGTGAAGCTTATTAGTACACTCACCACCCATATACTAATAAGGAAAATCCGAACTTGGCCTATCAAGACTATTATTATGTAGACTTTGGGTATTGAACCAGATTCGGGTGACAAGCTTCTGGTATTGAACCAGATCTTGGGGGTAATAAAAAGCTTCTAATATTACATCAAGTTCCTATGGGAAGGCTTCTGGTAATGTACCAAGATCCAATTTGGGGGGGGGGGGGTAAAAGTGAAGATAATAAATTAATGTGGGAATAAGGTAATCTAGTGGAATAGAAGATAACCGGTGAACTGGGACCTATTTTGCTTATTCAGTAACTTACTTAATTTGATGACTAAATAGCTTTGGTAATTTAAAAGATCCCTAAACGTGGTCCCATTTGTTAAGCTTGAAATAAAGCACTAATTAATTAAGTTATAAAAATATAGTGGAACCATAATGGCTTTAAACCATTCTTGTTGTAGCATATCGTTTACTAGTCGAAATGCTAGGGAAGGTTCATCATGGATATATTTCTAGATTGGTCTATCGATATGTCGTGACAAGATTGTGAGATGTTGGCGACCGGACCAAGGAAGCAACTTCTAATTTCTATTAGAGATAAAATCAAAGACTTAACCATTGTTCTCATTTTATTAAATAAACTATATTGATAAAGAAATACTTATCCAAGAGTCCTATATTACAATTTCAGTCTATTAAACTTACTATAAATAAGAATGGTCATGATAATAACAATTAGTTGAGTAGGGGAAGTGTATCCTTGGACGATACTTGGTTCTTATCCAAAACTATACTATACGCGATGGGTTCTCTACTCGTTGTGTGTATTTAGTTTAAATAAAAATAATTTTTATAAATTTAAAAGTAGATAATCGTGTTCCCAAGTTATAAATTAAAGCATTTAAGTGTGCTCAATATTATTGAAATAATACAACTAATTCACACAACATCAGTAATCGTCAATAAAATGATATAATATAAATAACGATCGGTTCACATAATCGGTGCTAGTCCCATAAGTCACAATGAATTAAATCCAACCTGACCGCTTAGGATTATTTGAAAATGGTAAGCGGTGAGTTTTAGACATTTGACATGACGTACAAATAGTAGGTTTTTGGCAATAAGAAGTTACTAACAAATGTCCTAACCTATTTAATAACGAAATAGTAGTAATTGAAAGGTGGCCTAAATGACCGTGTATGAAGAAACACCGGTTGAACTTAGGGATATCCAGGGATATATTAGTTGCAACCGAGGGATTTCTGCATAAAAGGTTGCCTCGTCGCTCGTTCTTCAGGGTGATCGCACTCAAACTGATCTGCAAAACTAGCAGCACCGTTAGCCTCGTCATGGGGAAAGGGTGGGTTATCTCCGTGACCACATTCCGGCGTGAGAAATATGTATTTGGTGATTGCAAGTAATAAGCAAGTGATTATAGATGTAGACATTGGTGATCGTAGATAGTTTACCTTGTGGTCAGATACTTATTTTATAGCCGAAAGTAAGTGTGCTCAGGAGATGGGCTGATGGGCCTTGGGCCCGGCTTAGACGACCAGAGATATCCGTTTGGTCCCCCTGCGTCGAACATTAAATGTTCCCTGCAGGAGAATTAATGTTCTCTGTCCGGAGGTGTGCTATGTCGGATGTTGAATGGTGCCACGGGTAAAGGCAGTTGTCTCTTGTGTCAGACCTGCTATCAGTCGAAAGTGGAGAATGTGTGACAGTTAGTGGCGTACGTATGGTTGGATCACAGTCTGACGTCTGCATTACTGTTCATGCGATGCTTTCAGACGCAATCCGCCGAGCGACCATTGGTCACAGCGCTGCCACTCCGTACCTTTGTATATAGTCAACACCTCTTAGCGCTTATCCCTTCTGCGAGGCTGTCAGTGCTTTCCGGCCAGCGCAGAGTGACATGGATAATCCTTTTGTCCACAAGACTATGAGGTGCTCTCATGTTTGTCTTGGCCTTGCAAGGTTTTAGGACTTGCGGCTAGAGGATTGTTTGGTACGCGCGGGATCAAGTAGCATGCGCGTCTGAGTCTTGCCGTTGTGCCAAGTACACAAGGTTGGTTGTGTGACTTATATTGTTTGGTCTAACTTGTCATTGCACTGAGTGCGCACGGCTCGTTGTGTGACCTGCATGTGTTAGTCTAACTTACTGTTGCGCTAATTGTGCAAGGTTCATTGTATGACCTGTTGGTGTTGGTCTAATTTACCGTTGCGCTGAGTGCGCAAGGTTCATTGTATCACGTGTTGGTGTTGGTCTAATTTACCGTTGCGCTGAGTGTGCAAGGTTTATTGTATTACCTGTTGAAAGGTCCCACCATATCGATTGTCCATTGCTGGAAGGGCCATGCTGTTGTCACAGGGATAAAAGGATTCTTGGGACGCAATGTCTTTGGAGCATGGCGCTGGCATGATGTTCACTTCCGCAGTGTTTCAACCGCATCTAGGTGCATGCCAGGCCAATAGTAATAGGCGTTCATGATCTTTGCTACGACCATGCATGGACCGGCGTGAATTCCACATAACCCTTCATGTATTTCGCGGATCAAGTACTGCATGTCTTGCGGATCAACACAACGGAGGAGCGGTCCAAGGTATGACTTCCGGTATAGGATACTGTCCGCCATTTCATAGTTAAGTGCTTGTTATGAACCTTCCTTGCTTCCGCTTTGTGGATCCCATGATGCAAGAACATGATTATGGGAGACATCCAGGAAGGATTCCCCACTTCAATGATGTTGACTTGACGCAAAGGAACAGAAGGGTTCTTGAGTATCTCAATACGAACTTCACCCGTGAGGTATTTGAAGTTTGTAGCGGCTAATTTGCTGAGTGCGTCTGCATGTATTCTCGCTTCAGTTGACATGGATTATTTTGAAGTGTTGGAATTTGGTCATTAAGGCTTGCGCCTGCTCCTGATACAAAGCCATCATTTCGCCTTTTGCGTTGTATAGGCCGTTGACCTGAGCTGCGACTAAAAGGGAGTCGACGTTTGCTTCCAAGTTCTGTGCGCCCATTTGATTGCTAACTGAAGGCCTGCCAGGAATGCTTCGTACTCAGCCTCGTTATTGGTCCTTTAAAATCCAACCTGATGGCGTAGGTGAACTCTTGATTTTCGGGGCTTATTAGGCGAAGACTTGCCCCTATGCCGTCATCGTTGGATGTGCCATCTGTGTGAAGTATCCACGTACGGTCATCTGTAACCAGCGTTGGATTATGTACAACTTCACACTCTTGCGCTTTATTCTGTGATATTTCCACAATGAAATCGGCTAAATCTGACCCTTTATTGTTGGGCATGGTTTGTACACAATGTTGTGTCCACCAAGCTCGATCGCCCATTTTGCTAGAAGACTAGAGATCTCCGGTTTCGACAAAATTTGGCCTAATTGATAGTTCGAGAGAACTGTTATCACATGGCCGAAAAAATACGAACGCAACCGGCGGGATGCGTCGACCAAAGCTAGAGCAAGCTTTTCCATCATGGGATATCGTCAGTTAGCATCTTGTTGACGTAGTAGATCAGAGTTTGAATTCCTGCGCGCTCTACTAGCAAGACTGCTCCTAGAGCAATATCTGATGCGTAAAGTTAAAGTATCAGTGGCTCGTTCTTTTGCGGTGCCGTGAGCGTTGGCAGTTGAATTAAGCACTCCTTCATTTGAGTGAAGGCTTTCTCCGCATCCGAGTCCACTGAAATTTGTTCTGCTTTACACAGTTCCGTAAAGTGCTGATGAATGGGAAGGACTTCATTGCGTGGTTGGCCAGGAACCTGTTCAGCACAGCCAATCGCCCCGCCAACTGTTGCATTTCTTTAATAGTTGAAGGGGAAGGCATACGCTGAATCGCTTCCACTTTCTCGGGATTGACTTTGAAACCGTCGCCCGTGACGATGAATCCCAAAAAATTGTCTTCTTCCATTCCAAACGAGCCTTGCGCAATGATGCAAATGTCTTTTGAACTTTGTCAACATCTTCTTCTCATCCGAGCTCATGACGACGAGGTCATCAATATACACTTCTACGGTTTCACCAATATCGTCCCCGAAGACATGGTCCATTAAACGTTGGTAGGTGGCTCCTACGTTGCGCAATCCGAAAGGCATCGTTGTGTAACAAAAATCCCCTTGTCAGTTCGGAAAACGGTCTTGTCTTCATCCTCTTTTTTCATTTGGATTTGGTGTTAACCTTTGTAGCAATCAAGGAAACATTTCCACCTAAATGAAGCGAGGGAGTCCACCTTTTTGTCAATCTCAGGTAAGGCGTAGCAGTCCTTGGAACATGCCTTGTTAAGATCCTTGAAATTGACACACATGCGCCAACTGCCGTTGGACATTTGGACCATGACTGGGTTGGCCACCCATGTCTGATAGCGTACCTCTCGGATGATTCCTGCTTGGAGAAGCTCTGAAACTTGCTCGTTCAGTGCACGGGTCTTTTCAGGACCAAAGTTGCGCTTCTTCTGAATGATGGGATGAATTGAAGGGAATGTGTGCAATGCATGCTCCACGATTTCCCTCGGTACTCCAGTCATATCCGCGGGTGACCAGGCGAAGATATCTATAGTGCGGAACAACGATTGTTTTAACCGTGCCTTGATTGCGGGGGGGGGGGATGGCGGGTCCTAACAACACTGTTTGCTCCGGGTACTTGTTGTTTAGTACCCACTTTTCTGGTTCACCGTTGGATGATGACTTTGGGTGCTTCGTCAGTGGTTCCTCTTCAACGGACATGATTTCCTTCCTTGCATACATAATGACCACCCTAGTTTCTGTGGGAAAACCGTAGGCGGCATGGGGAGTGGAAGTGATCATGCTGAGCTCTCTTTGAGCGCGCCGACCCAGTAATACGTCATGGAGCGAAGTTGCAGGCATGGCCATGAAGTTGACCGGGACCCTGCGAGAATGTCGCTTGTCAAAAAGAGTCACCGGAAATGAAATTTGCACCATAGGAAAAATGACCTTGTTGCAGAAACCAGTAAGTGGGAAGTCCACTGGCTCTAGGCGCGCCTTGTCCTCTGGGTCGAGCTGCTGGTAGTACTGTTCATCGATGATGTCCATAGAGCTCCCAGGGTTTATGAACATAGAATCGGTGCGATAATGGCCGAAAATGCCAGTTATCACGACCGGTCGGTCTTCTTGGGGACCCCCGGGAACTACAGGGGAAGATGACCTGCTGCTCACGTCAGTGAGGCGTAAACTTTTCTGGTGGTTGCGCTTGCGTGACGGGCCACCTTGGATCATATGAACAGACTTCATCTTTTTATTACTCGGGCCCTCGCCACCTCTAGTGATTTGGCGCACTTCCTTGCGCACATTTTGCAGTAAGTGGGTGAGCTTCCCACTTTTGAGCGCTTTCTCAATCTCCATGCACAAGAAGATGCAGTTATTAGTTGTATACCCCGTATCCTTGTGATAATCGCAGAAAAGGTTGGGGTCTTGACCTTTCTTATTGCGCATCGGCGTCGGTTGCTTGAACTAAGGGTCTTCAGTGCTGAGGACCTCTGCCGGTGTTTTCGCCAGTGGAGTCCACTGACGATCGCGATTATCTTGCTTTATTGCTTGCTGAGTAGCGAGTTTATGTATGGTCGTGCTTGCGTCGACCGGTGAGTATGGAGGGTTTTGGCTATGCTCCCTCTAACTCTTATTCTTCTTCCCAAAACTTTTGCTCATGTCTTGGGGACGGTGGTGAGGTAAGGGAGGTCTACTGTTATTGAGGTTGTGCTCCGTCTACGCATAGACCTTTGCTGCTGCCATAAGCTTCTCCCAGCTTTTTGGGAGACCGGTAGTTCCTAACAAGACTCTGATCATCTCATCACATCGTACAACGTACTTCAACTGTCCACGAACCAGGTCTTCGTGCACATCCCCTATTTCCAGCACCTCTTTATTATAGCGGGTGATAAAGTCTTCAAGATTTTCGTCATCACTCTGCCAGATGTTCATTACGTCAGAAGAGTCTCTAACGTAATGCCGTTGTTGGCTGAAGGGTGTCAGGAACTTGTCTTTCAAATCGTTCCATGACGCGAGCTTGCCTGTGGGCAAGTTGTCAAACCACAGGCGCGCAGCGCCTGTGAGAGTTTGGACAAACAAGTGAAACCACATAGGTAGAGTCCAGCCTCTGATCAGTCCTGCACCGGTGAAGATTCGCAAGTGGTCAACTGGGTCTATCAACCCATTCTACTTCCCAACATTGGAGGGAAGTTTTGCGCGCTCCAGCCATGCGAGCGCGATCTCCTTGATGAATTTTGAGTGTTCGGCTGCTTCAGCCAGCTTGTAGATCAAATTATTGTTTGTACTCCGCCTCCGATTGTAACCAGCCCGTGGCGCAGATCTATAAGCAGCATGATCCTTCGGTAGCCGGTGAAACACACCGGCGCTATCACCCTCACCATAAGTTGTATCCTCCTCACGTTGGGTGTACCGCTCCCCAAGGGGATGCGGGCCCAACCGTGAGCGGATGGACGCTCACCTATGAGTATGAAATTCAGGTTTAGGTGGCGGTTGAGTGTACTCTGTCTCATGGGTATGGAGTGCAGATCGCTCGCCCCGGCTAGTGAGTCGTAGCTTAGTATTCTTGGTGCAGGCGAAGCATGCACCTGAGCAGTGGGTTGCACTAGGGCAGCAGAAGTGTTTGTTTGTGCGCAGAGTTGCACGTAAACAGCGTTCAGACCGTTTGAGACTTGATGTACCAAGACATTAGGGTCTCACCCGAAGGTAAGAGCGATGTGATTGGTATGAAAGGAGTCTCCATTTGAGCTCCAGGGTTAACCGGGACGTTTACACGACCAGAGTCGTGATGAGCTCCGGCATTCCCGGAAGAAGCTTCTTCCACTAGTCCGTCAAGCCGAGAAGCATGAACTGGGTTCTTGCCTTCAGCTCGAGAACTTCGGGGAGTGTTGGATGGAAAATCAGCCATTTGGACGTGAGGTTTATGAAAAAAAAAAAGAAACGAAGAAACAGATGTGAGAGAAAGTAAATATCGAATGGCGCCAATGAAGAAACACCGGTTGAACTTAGGGATATTTGGGGATATATTAGTTAAAACCGAGGGATTTCTGCATAAAAGGTTGCCTCCTCGCTCGTTCTGCAGGCGCACTCAGACTGATCTGCAAAACTAGCAGCGCCGTTAGCCTTGTCACGTGGAAAAGGGTGGGTTTCTCCGTGACCACACTCCGGCGTGAGAATAAGTATTTGGTGATTGCAAGTAATAAGCAAGTGATTATAGATGTAGATGTTGGTGATCGTAGATAGTTTACCTTGTGGTCAGATACTTATTTTATAGCCGAAAGTAAATGGGCTCAGGAGATGGGCTAATGGGCCTTAGGCCCGGCCCAGACGACCAGAGATAACCGTTCTGTCCCCCTGCGTCGAACACTAAATGTTCCTTTCAGGAGAATTAATGTTCTCTTTCAGGAGGTGTGCTTTGTCGGATGCTGAATGGTGCCACGGGTAAAGGCAGATGTCTCTTGTTTCAGACCTGCTATCAGCTGAAAGTGGAGAATGTGTGACAGTCACCGGTGTACGTATGGTTGGATCACAGTCTGACGTCTGCATTACTGTTCATGCTACGCTGTCAGACGCAATCCGCCGAGCGACCATTGGTCACAGCGCTGCCACTCCATACCCTTGTATATAGTCAACACATCTTAGCGTTTATCCCTTCTGCGAGGCTGTCAGTGCTTTCCGGCCAGCACAGAGTGACAGGGATAAATCCTTTTGTCCACAAGACTATGAGGTGCTCTCATGTTTGTCTTGGCCTTGCAAGGTTTTAGGACTTGCGACTAGAGGATTGTTTGGTACGCGCAGGATCAAGTAGCCTGCGCGTCTGAGTCTAACTTGCCATTGTGCCAAGTACACAAGGTTCGTTGTGTGACTTATATTGTTTGGTCTAACTTCCCGTTGCGCTGAGTGCGCAAGGCTCGTTGTGTGACTTGCATGTGTTGGTCTAACTTACCGTTACGCTGAGTGCGCAAGGTTCATTGTATGACTTGTTGGTGTTGGTCTAATTTACCGTTGCGCTGAGTGCGCAAGGTTCATTGTATGACTTGTTAGTGTTGGTCTAATTTACCGTTGCGCTGAGTGCGCAAGGTTTATTGTATGACTTGTTGGTTCCAAGGAAGGCGTACCATTGCACATTGCGCGTAATGTTATCCTTGTAGTGTGCTGTTAAGGGTATGGTTACTTGCGCAGCCGCAGGGTTTTTGGGACCATACCCCTCTAGTGTAGATGCTCATAAGAAGCACACAAATGATAAATTTTGCAAGAGCCATGAATGCGTTTTGGCCTTGTTCAAGAATATAAAGCCCGTCCCCATATTTGCCCCTTGCTAGAATTTCTCGTGCCTTTCGATCCTAAATATTTAGGAAAGAACGAGATGAAGAGCCATAAGGACATAAAGACATCTAGAAGATACAAGTTGTTTGCAATTGTAGAGGTCCCAATACGAGAAATAGGTAAAGAATTATCATTAGCAACAATAACACAATCAATACCCAAGTAAACTGACGAAGAGTCTAGAGATTCGGGTAAGATTTGCATCAGTAGTCCGACCATTAGAAAAACGGGCAAGATTGAGACAACTGGATACATAATGTCCTTCCTTCCTACATAGTTGGCAATGAGGAAGACAGTGTGTGCCACCACGTCAACCAACCGCTGTTGGAACCTAAACGTCCACGATATCGTGAACAAACACCAACAGCTGTGGAGGTTGAGAATAAAGATGGGGTTGAAAAACACGTTGGGCAGTGGAAAAAGTCTCAAAGCCGGAGCTGAATCCAAATAGAAACCAACGGGTCTTGTGAATTTTAGCCACTAGATGTCTGATCATAGCTAAATGATCACATAGATATTTTAAGTTTCTTCCAAACACAACAACAGAGGAAGAAGCCTTCTGCAATAGGCAAGGAACATCAAATAAAATGTGCATTGAGTATAATAAGTGATTATTAATTTAATGATAAAAGTATAATATGCTAAATAATAAAAATACAGGTGGTACTAAATAATCAAAGGTTTAGTTGTTATTTTTTATATGTATATTTATACATTTTAATTGCAGCCTAAGTTAATTTTAATGTGCCTTAAAAAAACTAAGTACACTTCAATTGAATTTGTATTAATCAATTACATATATAACTAGTTTTTTTCATCGCGCGTTACGGCGAAACCTTAACGAAACCAAGCAAACAATAATGTAAAATAAACGTGATTTAAAAAGAATGCATGTTGTTTAGAAAGCCAAACCATTAGAACGGTTTAGTTTTTCATAATATCGTTTTATAATACCAAATAAATATTTTATTTTTAGTACAACTTCGTTTTTAACAAAACTTATAATGGAATGTCAAGGAAAAAATCAAACACAACTACGTACTTAAGTTTTTAGAAAAAAGTTATAAATGTAAATTATCAAAAAAGTACCAAATTAATCAATAAATTAATATATATCGTTTTACGATACCAAATACATACTTTATTTAGAGTACAATTTCGTTTTTAACAAAACTTATAACGGAATGTCTGGAAAAAAACATGCACAACTACGTACTTAAGTTTTTAGAAAAATGTTATAAACGTAATTTATTAACAAAAGTATCAAATTAATCGATAAATTAATATATGTTTAGAAAATGAAAAAGAATTACTAAAAAATTTGGTGAAAGAAATATATGGTTTAAAAAATATATGTTACTAAAAGTAAATATAATAATAAGTTATTATAATATATTAAATAAAAAACTAATAAAAAACTATATATTATTATAAAATTTAAAGTTTCTATTTATCGGTTTTCGTAAAAAAACACCATAAAAAATCAACAAAACCATGTCTAAAAAAGATGCATTAAAATAAATGACGCTCGGTCATCTCATGGAAGCACCTTCGACTCACAAAATCAAAATGAAGGAAATCAAACAAATTCAAAATGAGCTTAACAAAACAAAACTTTCCGTAAGTACATACAAATAGTTGTGTTATGTTGTCAAGTGCGAACAAAGACGGTTCGATGATAGAGTGGTTGGTGTGTGTGGGAGGGAAAGTGACAAGTTGTTTTGCTTTAAGTGTTACAGCATTCAAAAATATCATCCTCTATTTTCATGTAAATTTAAGCATTATATTTGTGAAACTTGTTGTAAATTGTTGTTAGTTAAGTAGATAAAAAAAGAGAAAAAGTTAGTAACTTTATCAGTAAATTTGGAGGAGATGCCGCTAACTTCTGTAATTTTTTAATATCTTTTGAAAGTCGTTATAAATGGAGGAGAGATAAAAGATAATGATAAAACTATAAAAATATATTATTTAATTGAAAAGCAGAGGGAAAATATAGTTTTTTTAGTATCATTATAGAGATGAAGTAAGAGTTTTGATTGTGAATGCTTTAACTTATGCTTTTTAGACGTGGCGAGTTTGCAGACCCACATAAAAACAACGTTGTGATTTAGGAAAGTGGGAAAAGTGAAAAACTATATTGTTTTATTGGTTTTTAGACGTGGTGGGTTTTTAGACCTGTATAAAATCGCCAACTATGTCTAGTGATCATTTGTCTACTAGTATTTATTTTTTTAAATACATATCTTGTCGATTGTGTATGTTAATTGATTATATTATATTTTATATAACACATGCTAAAACACAGGTTTTTTAAAGGGTTCACTTTATTCTCACATCCTTAAATTATTATTCTTACATCCTTTTCACTTTATCTCTTTCTCTTGATATATCTATGTATATGTAGAGATATATAAAGGGGAGAGGTGTCTGAATATTAACACTCTAAATAGTGTTAATATGTATGGGTGTTAATATTCAGACACTCCTCTCTATCTCTCTCTATGTATACGTAGATATATATAGAGAGAGATAAAGTGAAAAGGATGTGTAAATAAGATTTTAGAGATGTAGAAATAAGATAAGCTAAATATATATTATATTACAATCAGGACGAGATTGTAACATAGATTACATTTATTTAACCCGTGTAATAAATAAGATTGTAACTTATATATCTAATATGCTAGAACTAGCATCACATGTCGAATACGTTGTCTAATAATTAATGATGCACCACTCTTTTTGACCTGCAACATATAATACATTAAGGTTTAAAGCAGCCTCCACATAAATAGAAATTGGCACTAATGATGGATGGGAAATATTGGGAACATTCTCTAACTAGAAAACACCTTCTAGCAAGCCCAAAATTATTGATAAATTCCCTTAAATGCAAAGCATAAGAAAAATCCTGCAGCATGATGGATTATTCTAAGCAGAGAAGTGGAGAAAAGCAATCTATATTCTTGATTTACGATCACAACGTGAGTAATCAATAAGCTTTTGACATGTATAGCTTCCTAATAAAGAAACAAGGTATGATCAAAGAACTTTGAATAGGATCTCTTTTACAAGTACTTTCAGAAAATTTTCCAAATTTAGCAAAACTTTATGCTTCTGAATCTCTTCAACCTTTATAAAGTCAACATATTTTAATGTCTATTTAACATTTCTTTCTCTATAAAAAGGCTGTTAAGCATCAAATACAACTCACACTGTCACACATCTTCACGTAGCTAGTGTTTTAAGAACTCCAATAATCTCTCTCTCTCTCTCTCATCACATCATCACTATGTCAAGAATGATTGAACCACTTGCACTAGGAAGAGTGATAGGAGAGGTGGTGGACATATTTACACCAAGTGTCAAGTTGAATGTGACCTACAATCTCAATAAGACTGTCTCTAATGGCCATGAACCAGTGGCGGAGCTAGCCAAAAAGTTCAGGGGCATCCCAAGTTATTAATTTGATTGGTTAGGGGTATCCTTGTATTATTTTAGGGGTATTTTTTTGTAAAATCGAAAAAAATACACTGCGAATACGAACTTGAGCCGTAGCCCGTGCTACGGCTGCTGAAACACTGGTTCCGCCCCTACCATGAACTCATGCCTAATCTCATTACCTCTAAACCGCATGTTGATATCGGTGGTGAAGACATGAGATCTGCTTATACACTTGTAACCATCTTGATCTTTACTTCACATAATACATCTTTATACTCTTATATTCGTATGTTAATTGACTTTGTCTTATATTGACTTGAAGATCATGACCGATCCAGATGTTCCAGGCCCTAGCGATCCTTACTTAAGAGAACATCTCCACTGGTCAGATTAGTTGATTTTGGTTATTTTTCTTGTATGGTTATCATATATTTTACGTACCCTATAACGATAATCAAATACGAACTTATTTTGGACCCCTTTTATGTTACAGGATTGTTACAGATATTCCTGGTACCACTGATGCTTCCTTTGGTACGTATGCATTTCCTTTAATCATATGCAACCATATATATTTTTCTTTTAATTATGCATCCCATGCATCTACTGAATTGCTCATAATGCAGGAAGGGAGATTGTAAGCTATGAGACACCGAAGCCGGTGATAGGGATTCACCGATATGTGTTTTTACTCTTCAAGCAGAACACAAGAAAATCTGTGAGTCCACCGACTTCCAGAGACTGTTTCAACACTCGTAGCTTCAGTCAGCAACATGGGTTAGGGTTACCGGTTGCTGCGGTATATTTCAATGCTCAAAGAGAAAATGCCGCCAATCTAAGATGATTAAACATATGATGCATTGTGCATATGTAATGTATTTGAGGTATCTCAAACTATATTCATCGAATGAAATGTCTCAAATATTATTATGCATATATGCAACTTCAATAATAAAGAACAAAGGAAGGGATAATGTTGAATAAAAGAATAAAACCATCATTTATTTTATGTATCTTAATCACATTTGAAGTATGTGCATTATTGTTGCAACTCCAATAAGAAATGCAATATTCTAACTAGTGATAGTTTGGTGGCTTAAACGTATTTCTGTTTTGTTTACGTTTTGGTCATTAGCATATGGTAAATAATGGGTGTTAACTAATGTATGATTATATAAATCAAGGAGATTGTGAAATTGTTACCGGTGAGGGTATTTGGACACCCCCAAAATTAGGTGGACATCCCCCTATATGATGCATATAATGCTTATAGGGTTTCAGTGCATTAAATTGCTTGAGAAAAAGTAAAGATATATGACGCGTATAGGAATGTGGTAGTTAAATCATTACACCGATGTGTATAGTGTTTTACACGTTGTATTGGTACGATGTATGAAGATTTTAAGGTATATTACTGATTTTGCAGGGAGTTCCGACTGAAAAACTCTCAAAAAGTGTCCTTATATGACGCATATAGGGCTATACACATCGTATAGGGTTCTGGTTGTTGAAACATTAAACCATATACGCGGCGTATTGTCACACCCCGACCCGCAGCGGAATAACAGTCGGGGCATAATTGGGTTATCACCAAAGCTCATGATGTTTACTAAAATGTTTCATATTTATTAAATTCAAATTACAACTTAAATATCCAAATCAAAATCCATACAATTACAAGGAAATGAAACTATGTAAACAATCCAACGCTTAAACTGATTTATTCTTCTAGGCCTTCCTATGTGTTTCTTGCCTCAACTGGATCGCCTGTATCATGTGTAAACGGGGGATATTTTGGGTCAACAAAAGTTGGCGAGTGAACCTTGATAAAACATTGTTATTAATTTCTTGTTTTATTTAATATTGAAAATTTGTGCAATAATCACATGTGAGCAAACATATATAAATAACAAACACAAACCACTTTGAATGAGTATATGATATGAATGATGATGAATGTGAGATCAAGGCTCAATCAAACGGAGCCGATCGTATGAGGCACCTGATGCTCAACCCGTCTCCCACGGGGAACTGATGGGCCTAATGATATGCGTGCACTGAAAATGATAAATCCAAACTACATATAATCCACACAACAATTGATACACATTTGATACACATTTGATCACGGATATGATGGATGCACAAGTGTTTAAATATAATAAGGAATTAAACGACACATGATACACCCCAAAACATGATTAAAACGGGGAATTGATAGAGATTCACTCACATTGGGTGCGTTCTTTGATGACGTTGGATGCGCACGAATTTTAGGATTTGATCGACGAGGGAAAAACTAACCTAAAATAGTAACGAAATGATTCGGTAAATAAATGGATTTTATTTGAGTTTAATACTTTTAATTCTTAATCTTAATGGGATTTTTGTGAGTTTAAGGACCTTTTCTAACTCTAAAAATATTATTTTTAAGTATTTTTAAATAATTTTCTGATTAAATAAATTAAAAAAAGAAATAAAAAATATTGACTTTTTAACCCTATTGACCGTTGACCGTTGACCTTGACCGGTCGGACTGTGTGTTTGTATGCGCTGAGTGAGGTTCAAACTCGGGACCTCTCGTATACGTGCACGCAGCTCTACCAACTGAGCTACGTGTCTAACCCGAAATATTCTCTGTTTTAATTATATTTATATACTAATTAATTTTTAACTTATTTGGGTTTTTATTAAAAACGATTTATATGGCCGAACCGGTTGCAGGGACCCGGAGTCGAACTCGGGTCCTTCGGTTCGAGTGCGCACAGCCCAACCAGTTGGGCTGTGTGTCTAATCTGTTTAACTTATGGATTTTATTACTCTTATTAACATTCGGTGACCTGATCTGATTAAGTTTTAAAAATGTTGGTTTCAATTCTGAAAGTCGGTAACGTGTGCGATTCGAACCCGGGACGTGTGCATTGTTTGTGCACACAATCCACCGCTGAACTGTGTGTCTAACCCGTTCGAATATCCGTTTTTAATTATACTTATACACATGTTCAACTTCGTCTTCTTCGCTTAACATTTCAGAACAGTGAATTCTGACTGTTCTGTTTAATCGATCTTAACTTATATTTGATTGAATTTGAAAAGAGAAATGAGATGACATGGTATACCAGAACGGCGAGTTTGCTTCAGGTTTTCCGGCAAAGACTCGTCGTCTCCGATCTGCGGATTCCGGCTGAGGGAAACTGTTTAACAGTTTTGATTACTGAATTGAGCAATTAGATTATAAATCGAAAGATAGCAAGAGAAATTTAGATGATTGTACCGTCTGAAGAAAAATGTGGTTTTCCGTTCAGTGATTCCGGCGAAATTGAAATTTCCGGCGACGTGCTAAAGCTTCGAGAGATTGTGCGATTTTGAGCGAAAAGGTTACCAGAGGTTTGGGTGGGCATTTATAGGGAAGAACAGGATGTATTGGGTCCGAATTTTGGTCTTGATTCGCGGTCAAAGTTTTTCCGGCGGTTACGACTGAAATTGAGGGCCGGCAACGGTTATGATTTGTGTCGATGATCGGTTATCGCGTTTTAGTCAAGAGAGAAATGGCCAAAATCGCGGATTGCCGGATTTTCCGGTGATTGCGAGTTCTGAGCGCGCGGTGATTCTCCGGTTTTGAATTCGGGTTTTATTTTAAGTATTATTTATTTCGGTATTTTCATAAAGAAGGATTGTGGCGGAGCGGTGTGTTGTGTGTTTAGGTTTGTGGGTGACCCGGGTTCGAAACTCGGCGTCCCCATTTTATTTTTTTCTCACTATTTAATATTATTTATAAATTATGGTTTTTAAATTCTAATATATTTATTAATTATGTATCGTTTAGAATTAATTTGAGCAATAAATACGCAACGAAAAATTATAACTGGATATTTGATTAATAAACGAAGTGGGTTTTGGAAACCCGTTTTTCGACGGATGTTACAGTATCCCCTACTTTTAGAAATTTCGTCCCGAAATTTAAGTAGTAGTGGTAACAGGAAAAAGATGCGGGTATTTCTCGCGCATTGAGTCTTCACGTTCCCAAGTAAACTCAGGTCCTCGTTTCGACTCCCAACGTACCCTGACAATTGGAATACGACTTCGTCTTAAACGCTTCTCTCCGAAGTCCATGATTTCTACTGGTCTTTCAATGAAGTGCATAGATTCATCGATCTGAATGTCTTCTAGAGGAATATGGAGGTTTTCATCGGCGAGGCACTTCTTCAAGTTTGATACGTGGAATGTGGGATTAATTCTGTTGAGCTCTTCTGGTAGGTCAAGCTTGTATGCTACAGGACCTACTCTTTCGAGTATCTTGAAAGGTCCTACGTAGCGTGGTGCTAGCTTGCCCTTCTGGCCGAAACGAACCACTCCCTTCCACGGTGATACTTTTAAAAGTACTTGATCCCCAATGTCAAACTCCAAGGGCTTTCGTCGTTTGTCTGCATAACTCTTTTGATGACTTTGAGCCGCTAGAAGATTGTTTCGAATTTGAATGACCTTGTCGGTTGTTTCTTGAATTAACTCCGGACCGGTGATTTGTGATTCCCCAATTTCGTGCCAACATACTGGAGATCGGCACTTACGACCATATAAAGCTTCGAAAGGAGCCATGCCGATACTTGAATGATAGCTATTGTTGTACGAAAATTCAACTAATGGTAGATGAGCGTCCCAATTCCCTTTGAAGTCTATGACACATGCTCGAAGCATGTCTTCAAGAGTTTGGATGGTGTGTTCAGATTGTCCATCAGTTTGAGGATGAAAAGCGGTACTGAGATCTAATCGTGTACCCAAGGCGGTTTGTACGGCTCGCCATGTTCGTGAAGTGAAACGACCATCACGGTCTGAAATGATGCTTAAAGGTACACCATGACGGCTTACGATCTCGCTGATGTAAATATGAGCTAACTTCTCGTTCTTGAAGTCCTCGCGAATCGGTATGAAGTGAGCTGATTTTGTAAGACGATCAATAATTACCCATATGGTGTCATACCCACTGGAGGTGTGAGGTAACCCGGTAATAAAATCCATGGTTATGTTTTCCCACTTCCATACAGGTATTTCGGGTTGGACTAGAAGTCCTGAAGGTCTTTGATGTTCAGCTTTTACTTTGGAACAGGTAAGGCACTTGGAAACAAAAACAGCGATGTCCTTTTTCATGCCAGGCCACCAGTAGGTGTATCGTAGGTCTTGATACATCTTGTCGGCTCCTGGGTGTACAGAGTACCGTGTTTTGTGCGCCTCATTCATAAGGAAATCACGAAGGTTATCGCGATCGGGAATCCATATGCAATTTAGATAGTATAGAATACCGTCGGATTTGGTTTCGATTTTGAGTTCAGCTCCACATGACAGCTCATCGCGTACGTCATTTTCGGTTACATAAACATGTTGAGCTGCTCGGATTCGATCTTTGATGTCGGTTATGATTTGCGAACATAGAAGACGAATGGAGTTCGCGTAACCTTTTCGACTGAGTGCATCAGCCACCACATTTGCCTTGCCAGGATGATACCGAATTTCATAGTCGTAGTCGTTAAGAAGTTCGACCCATCTTCTTTGCCTCATATTCAACTCCTTTTGGTCGAAGATATGTTGGAGACTTTTGTGGTCAGTGTATATTTCACACTTGGTACCGTAGAGGTAATGTCTCCATATCTTGAGAGCGAACACAACGGCTCCAAGTTCCAGGTCGTGGGTGGTGTAATTCTTTTCATGAACCTTGAGTTGTCGAGAAGCACCGGCTATCATTTTTCCTCTTTGCATTAGTACACAGCCTAGTCCTTGCCCTGACGCGTCGCAATAAACTACGAAGTCATCACAACCTTCAGGGAGTGTGAGGATAGGTGCGTCACAAAGTTTTTGCTTTAGAGTTTGGAAGGCTTCTTCTTGTTTAGGTCCCCATATGAAGGGTTTTCCTTTATGAGTCAAAGCCGTGAGTGGTACAGCAATACGGGAAAAATTGGCAATGAAGCGGCGATAGTAACCAGCCAAACCAAGAAATGACCTAACTTCGGTAGGGGTACGTGGCGCTTGCCATTCCTGTACTGCCTTGATTTTTGAAGGATCGACATGTATTCCCTTGTCATTGACGACATGTCCAAGGAATTGGACTTCTCTTAACCAGAGTTCGCATTTTGAGAACTTAGCGTAGAGCTTTTCAGTCCTTAAGAGTGTAAGGATGAGTCGAAGGTGTCGTTCATGATCGGATTTAGATTTGGAGTAGATGAGGATGTCGTCGATGAAGACTATGACAAAGCGGTCGAGGTAGGGTTTGCATACCCTATTCATTAGATCCATGAAGACAGCGGGGGCGTTGGTTAAACCGAATGGCATGACCATGAATTCGTAATGACCATAACGAGTCCGGAAGGCGGTCTTTGGGACGTCTTCTTCATGTACTCTGAGTTGATGATAACCAGAACGAAGGTCGATTTTTGAAAAGCAGGTGGCGCCTTGAAGTTGGTCTAGGAGGTCATCGATGCGAGGTAGTGGGTAGCGATTCTTAACCGTTAACTTGTTGAGTTCTCTGTAGTCGATACACATGCAAAACGTTCCATCTTTCTTCTTCACAAAAAGAACAGGTGCACCCCAAGGCGAGGAGCTAGGACGTATGAATCCTTTGTCAGTCAACTCTTGCAGTTGACTGGCCAGCTCTTGCATTTCGGATGGGGCTAACCTATAAGGAGATTTTGCGACTGGTGTAGCGCCAGGTACAAGATTGATGCGGAACTCGACTTCTCTCACAGGAGGGAATCCTGAAATGTCGTCGGGAAAGACTTGTGGTAATTTTTTCACAACTGTTATATCTTCGAGTTTCTTCTCCTTGTTTCCCTTTTTGACGACGTGAGTTAGGAATGCGACATAGTTCTTGCGGAGATATTTTCGGGCTTGAAGACAGGACATTAATTTGAGTCCTTTCGAAGGGGTTTCTCCAAAGATACGTAGGGTCTGACCGTCTGCAAGAGGAATGCGAATGAACTTTTCGCGGCATATTACTTCAGCGTGATGTTGGCTGAGCCAGTCCATACCGATTATAATATCGAAACTTCCCAACTTCATAGGAATGAGGTCAACTGGAAAATCGTGATCGTTTAGAGTGAGGGTACAATTTCGTATAATAGAATTTAATGAAACGGGCTTTCCGTCAGGAACTTCCACCGTTAAAGATTCCATGAGATTATCACGAGTTTGGTTGAGGATAGGTTCAAATTCTAAGGACACAAAACTCTTATCCGCGCCAGTATCAAATAACATGGATGTATAACTACCATTGATGAGAAACGTACCGTTAACCACGTTGTTGTCAGCCCTAGCTTGGTTGGCATTGATGTTGAAAGCTCTTCCTCTAGCAGGTGGAGGAGCTTGGTTAGCTTGGTTTACCGGATTCGCTTGAGCTTGGGCATGGATGATGTTCACCAAGCGTGGACATGTGTTCCTGAAGTGGTTTGGATCTCCACAGTTGTAACAAGCTCTCATAGGTTGCATCATGGGGTAGTTGGGTTGGTAGTAAGGTTGAGCTATGTGTTGCGTGGGTGGTAGAAGTAAGGGTTGTTGGGCTTGACCCACTGTCTGATTTTGAGTTTGGGTTTGTGGTTGACTGCGGTTCATTCATTGAAGGATACGGCAGGTTTGGATGGTATGACCTGCACGGCCACAGCTTGTGCAATGTTGGCAGGGATTTTCGGGAAGGTGATGGTATTGACAACGGTTGCATTTTGGGTATGGGCCGGTGTATGGCTTTTTAAATGGTGCAGCTGAGGGAGCAATTTGGGTAATTGGTGCGGCAGTGATAGGAGGGTTTGTTTGTGTGACGGCAAAATTTCTGCTGTTTCGTTTCCTCTTACCAGCAAACTTCGAAGAGGAGACGGAATGATTTGGAGTTTGGGCCTCAATGGGGGCTTTCTTTTTCTCATCCTTGAATTTGCCGTTTCGGATGCGATTCTCGGTGAGTTCTGTGGCTAATTCCATTGCGGCTTCAAGTGTTGGAGGTGAAGTGCTTAAAACCGAATCTTGGATTTTCGAGGGGAGGCCTCGAATGTAGTGTTCGACTAAGCGGTAAAGTGGGGTGAACAAGTTGGGGATCATTTGGTTCAGTTCGAGAAATCTCTTGTTGTAGGAAGTGTGATCTCCCTCCTTTTGTTTCAACGAGTGGAATTCATCTTCCAACTTTTTGATTTCGCTTCTTGGACAGAAGCGCCTTGTCATGAGTTCCCTTAACTCTTCCCATGTTAAGGCCATGGCATCTTCGACTCCTCGCTTACCCTTTTCTGTGTTCCACCAGGTAAGGGCTACCGCAAACAGTCTCCCAGTTGCGTAACGTACCTTGCGATCCTCGGGACAATCGCAATTGAGGAAAGTGTTTTCCATTTCTTCAAACCAGTGCAGGAGAGCAGTAACACCTTCGGTCCCTTCATACTTTGGGGGATTGCAAGATTTGAAGTGTTTGTATGAGCACTTTTTGGAGGGAGGGTTGGCGATGCTCTGGTCTTCTTGATTGGGAGGGTTGATGGGATTTGCGGTGAGGGCTTGTTGAACTTGAATTACGATGTCAGGAAGCACCGCGGCCATTTGTTTAGCAATTTGTGTGGCCAAGCGTTCGTTTGACCTTCCTGACTTTCTACCTCCACGTAGTTGCCTAGCCGACATCTACAGGAACATACATAGGAAGATTGTGAGTTTAAGAAGTTTTTAGGTGTCATGTGTCGTTAAAAGAATAAAAATAACATAACTATCAATAATGCAACTACATCCATAGGATGTCTTGGGTTTGCTCATGTTTGGGCCTCCAATGTTCCCCATACCATCGCCTGTATAGTCATGTGGGCCCCCATGACTATTGGGCTTAGTAGGATTCACATTGGTGTTGGCAGATTAACACTCGCATCACCCGAATGAAAACCGTGAAATATGATTGCGAGATGTATGGTAGGAGGGTGTCCAGGTGTAGACACAATGACAACTCAAAGTGGGGTTAGCTCACACGACGTTTGGTATAGCATGCTTTGGCCTAATAGCTCCTTCGTACTCTCATCGTTAGTCCCCAGGTAGGCAAACTGGTCCTTTATTTTGGATTTATACGAATGCCAAGCCTAGACAGGACGTTCCGACTACCGGTACTCGTACCCTTCCAGTTACTACATGCCCGTCATGAGAACTCACTTTGATGTGATTTGAAAATACAAAAATCATTGCAAAAATCATGGGAATTGTGAGGTGTGTGCTCTCATGGATATGATATGTTATGAGGATATGAATTATGATGAGCATTATATAATAACATGTATTTGTGAGCATGCTTGCATAACATTGAGTGTAACAATAAACATAAATCATATAAACATCATGAATTTTGTATGTAACGCATAAGCAATTTAAAATTTTAATCAACTATAGTATAGGATCTAAGGGTCTAATAACCTATCCTATATCCCTATAGTCATGGCTCTGATACCAATCTGTCACACCCCGACCCGCAGCGGAATAACAGTAGGGGCATAATTGGGTTATCACCAAAGCTCATGATGTTTACTAAAATGTTTCATATTTATTAAATTCAAATTACAACTTAAATATCCAAATCAAAATCCATACAATTACAAGGAAATGAAACTATGTAAACAATCCAACGCTTAAACTGATTTATTCTTCTAGGCCTTCCTATGTGTTTCTTGCCTCAACTGGATCACCTGTATCATGTGTAAACGGGGGATATTTTGGGTCAACAAAAGTTGGCGAGTGAACCTTGATAAAACATTGTTATTAATTTCTTGTTTTATTTAATATTGAAAATTTGTGCAATAATCACATGTGAGCAAACATATATAAATAACAAACACAAACCACTTTGAATGAGTATATGATATGAATGATGATGAATGTGAGATCAAGGCTCAATCAAACGGAGCCGATCGTATGAGGCACCTGATGCTCAACCCGTCTCCCACGGGGAACTGATGGGCCTAATGATATGCGTGCACTGAAAATGATAAATCCAAACTACATATAATCCACACAACAATTGATACACATTTGATACACATTTGATCACGGATATGATGGATGCACAAGTGTTTAAATATAATAAGGAATTAAACGACACATGATACACCCCAAAACATGATTAAAACGGGGAATTGATAGAGATTCACTCACATTGGGTGCGTTCTTTGATGACGTTGGATGCGCACGAATTTTAGGATTTGATCGACGAGGGAAAAACTAACCTAAAATAGTAACGAAATGATTCGGTAAATAAATGGATTTTATTTGAGTTTAATACTTTTAATTCTTAATCTTAATGGGATTTTTGTGAGTTTAAGGACATTTTCTAACTCTAAAAATATTATTTTTAAGTATTTTTAAATAATTTTCTGATTAAATAAATTAAAAAAAGAAATAAAATAATATTGACTTTTTGACCCTGTTGACCGTTGACCGTTGACCGGTCGGACTGTGTGTTTGTATGCGCTGAGTGAGGTTCGAACTCCGGACCTCTCGTATACGTGCACGCAGCTCTACCAACTGAGCTACGTGTCTAACCCGAAATATTCTCTGTTTTAATTATATTTATATACTAATTAATTTTTAACTTTTTGGGTTTTTATTAAAAACGATTTATATGGCCGAACCGGTTGCAGGGACCCGGAGTCGAACTCGGGTCCTTCGGTTCGAGTGCGCACAGCCCAACCAGTTGGGTTGTGTGTCTAATCTGTTTAACTTATGGGTTTTATTACTCTTATTAACATTCGGTGACCTGATCTGATTAAGTTTTAAAAATGTTGGTTTTAATTCTGAAAGTCGGTAACGTGTGCGATTCGAACCCGGGACGTGTGCATTGTTTGTGCACACAATCCATCGCTGGACTGTGTGTCTAACCCGTTCGAATATCCGTTTTTAATTATACTTATACACATGTTCAACTTCGTCTTCTTCGCTTAACATTTCAGAACAGTGAATTCCGACTGTTCTGTTTAATCGATCTTAACTTATATTTGATTGAATTTGAAAAGAGAAATGAGATGACATGGTATACCAGAACGGCGAGTTTGCTTCAGGTTTTCCGGCAAAGACTCGTCGTCTCCGATCTGCGGATTCCGGCTGAGGGAAACTGTTTAACAGTTTTGATTACTGAATTGAGCAATTAGATTATAAATCGAAAGATAGCAAGAGAAATTTAGATGATTGTACCGTCTGAAGAAAAATGCGGTTTTCCGTTCAGTGATTCCGGCGAAATTGAAATTTCCGGCGACGTGCTAAAGCTTCGAGAGATTGTGCGATTTTGAGCGAAAAGGTTACCAGAGGTTTGGGTGGGTATTTATAGGGAAGAACAGGATGTATTGGGTCCGAATTTTGGTCTTGATTCGCGGTCAAAGTTTTTCCGGCGGTTACGACTGAAATTGAGGGCCGGCAACGGTTATGATTTGTGTCGATGATCGGTTTATCGCGTTTTAGTCAAGAGAGAAATGGCCAAAATCGCGGATTGCCGGATTTTCCGGTGATTGCGAGTTCTGAGCGCGCGGTGATTCTCCGGTTTTGAATTCGGGTTTTATTTTAAGTATTATTTATTTCGGTATTTCATAAAGAAGGCGTGTGGCGGAGCGGTGTGTTGTGTGTTTAGGTTTGTGGGTGACCCGGGTTCGAAACCCGGCGTCCCCATTTTATTTTTTTCTAACTATTTAATATTATTTATAAATTATGGTTTTTAAATTCTAATATATTTATTAATCATGTATCGTTTAGAATTAATTTGAGCAATTAATACGTAACAAAAAATTATAACTGGATATTTGATTAATAAACGAAGCGGGTTTTGGAAACCCGTTTTTCGACGGATGTTACACGTAAAGCCCTATATACGTATATTTCCTAAAAATTGTTAAAAAGCCAAGCATATGGGACCATTTGATTCGAACGAAAATTCACAAACAAAACAGCCTGATCAAATCATTCGTATCACGATGTCCTCTTGGGACATTAGCTATGTTTTTGGTGAAAATTTAAACCAGTCATACGTCTCCGAAAGCGTTTTTGAACCCTACATCGAACGAGGTGAGGAGGAGGTTGTGTCCGTGCTTCGTTGTGATGACGAGAGAGTGCAGCCTGTGTTGCCCGATTTGAACTTGGTAAAAGATCTAGACAAATGTAAGATCTTAATTAACTCATATTTAGGCAACTAAACCTTAGTTTTATATATCATAAATTTATCTAAAGCTTCATGTTTAGACTAGCTAGGGACGTCGTCTACAAATGTAATGACACACGTTTTCTTTCCTATAGATGATGTTGCTTGGAAGTCACATAGGTTCACCATTTATGAGATCTAGTAACTTAGATTCTTTTTAAATTCCTTTAAAAGCATGTCTAGTTATTTTACCAACATGCATGTTTACACTTCTCATTATTTTATTGTCAAAGACCATTATTAGACTACCTTAGGCACTTTCAAAAAACTTTTATAGTGTATATGACATAATATTGCACGCTATATAAACATCTTGTTGCATATGTATCTGAATCCAACAAAAGACCACATCGAGATAAGATATACTTAAAACAATTCCCTAAGCTAAACAGAAGCTTCACTTATCAAAGAAATTTGATTTTTTTGTTAATATATATGTTGCTAATCTGCAACATGGATCCGTTGTCGATTGGTTTTAAAAACTCTGAACCATCATTTTTTATTGCACATGTGACTAATGGCTTGCAAATAAACTCATCACATAACTTCATCATGCTTCATGTAAAAAACCATAGAATTTAGTAGCACATAACTATTAGTTATGTACCCATTTATTAGTTTGTTCTATATTATGTGATCTTGTTGTGTGTTTTGGTCAGTGTATCCACTTCCACATACCTCATGTGTTTTTTCTTACCAACCCTACACTTCTTGTTAAAGTGACCTTGTTTAGCATATTTCCAACATGCTAGTTTAGCCAAGGATGATCCAGCCATGTTTTTGTATTTTGGCCACTTCCCTTTTTGAGCCCTAAAACCATGGGAGTGGTCACTGAATTTCCATTGTCAAGTAAGTTTCCACCGATCTACACTTAGTCGGTGGGTGGGTTGGGGCCGTGAGGGTGACTCACGGTGGCACAAAAATGACAACATGGCAGTGGCCGACTAGCAACGTACGAGGGAGAGAGGGGATGGTGATTGCACAAAGAGAAAAAGGAGAGGGTTTTGGTATTTGTGTATCTTCTCAGTAACCCAACATTCATATTTAGACGATGTGTAGTGGTACAAATAAATAATGCTCTCATTCTTGGGCATTATTCAACATGTGCCAATCCAGTCATTCAAGAGGCATTATTGGGCGTTTTGAAGAAATAGGTGTAGTTGGATAATGCCTCCACCCTTGGGCATTATTCGACACGTGTCAGTCAATCATTACCTAATTATTATTATTTTTTTAATTTTTAAAACTAATAATGTTTTTTAATTAAAAAATTACATAATAATAAAACACATAAACATAACATTTTTAAAACTAATAATATTTTATTAATTTTCGTCTTCGCTTTCGCCATTCCCGTCATCTTCGTCTTCCTCGTCATCTTCGTCTTCATCGTCATCTTCGACTTCCTCGTCATCCGATTCTTGCTCTCCATCGTTTGGAATATGCCGAGCCGACCACGCGTGTTCAACCAATCAATCGTTAACGCATTATGTGCGGGTTCAGATCGCATTTCATTTGCATTCTTCACTCTTCATTCCATTGTTGCTTGAGGATACTCCTGAACGTCTTCTGATATATAGTTATAGCATATTGCTATTCCTTCATCTTCCAAAATCATATTATGCATGATTATACAAGCATACATAGCATCTCTCATTTTTTTCTTTGCTCCATGCACGACAATAATTTCTCAAATAATGCCACCGTTGTTTCATATACCAAGCCGCTAGTTCGCATGCACTTGTAACCGCCTCTTGCTGGACCTCCTCATCGGTCGAGTCACCCTCATCCGCTAAAAAGAATTTGTAGTAATAATTTGCAATGGACGATGAGAAGGTGGGGGAATCCATTTTTATATAAAAGGGTGTGTAAAAAATGGGTGAAGGTTGTATAAAATGGGTGAAGATTGTATAAAAATTTGATGTTTGATGTCGTTGGTGAGTGTTTTTTATTGTAGTTTGTATAAAATGGGTGAAGGTTGATGGTATTTATATAAAAGTTAAACTAAAAAAAAGAAATTAGCCGTTAACGGTCATTGGTCAATTGCATTCATCTCCGGCATGAAAAAAAGGACGCCATGAAGGTTTCTTTTGAAAACAACGCCCTGGAGGCGGTTTTATGGCGTGTGGGGGCATTTTTCAGGGATAAAACGCGCTAAAACCCCCACTACGGGTGGTATTATAGTTTCTCTTGCTTTGAAAACAAGTTATAATTTTGAATTGGTAATTATCATTAAAGATAATAATCTTTTAAAATTCTATAATTACCTCTATGAATTGGTAATTATCATTATAGATAATAATCTTTTTAAATTCTATAGGTGCCTCTATAAGGGTGGGTGGTATGGTATAAAGCCCGGGCTTTATAGTGTCACGTCAGTGCCTCGTATGCGCCACATAAGCAATGAGCTTTATCATTAATTTGCATGGTGTGAAATAATGCTCCATTAAACCCCTTTTAAACAATATAAAAAAAAGAAAAAGGAAATCAAAGAGATAAAAATCTGATTGGTGGGAATGAATGAGCCCCACAAGCGTAACCCTTTGGCACTCGTTAAAGAGATGGAGCCCCCTACATAGCGCCTCCCCCCTCCTTGGCGTCTAGAAAATGAAAAGAGGGGCGCAATAGGACGCTATGGAGACTGATTTGACAGAGACAAGATTACACCACCCAGCCTAATTATATATCATTTATAAGTATCTACTAACTAATTATGTCATTAACTAAAAACTAATTAATAACCTTTCGATTTTATTTATTTACAAACACCTTCAACTTAAATAAATACTCAAATATAATTTATACCCAAGTCGCCTTTTTGTGTCTGAACACACTAGACTCTTTGAATATCATTTCTTGTTCGTTACCAAATTTTAACATCTTGCACCGTATCTTATTAGCAGTGTTGAGTATTAATATTTTGATATATTAATCTAATCTATCTCCCACTTGATATTGTTTCAATATTACATTCAACACACACAGTGGTCAACACCTAGCTACATTTCAATGCTCCTAGTAAAGTATGACGCTTTACAAGTCGCTAGATTTTCCTTCTTTAGTTCAAGCAACCCCAGTCATGGTAACCTGTTAGTTATCCTTTATACAATATGAATTAATTGAACATGAGACATTGATCATCAATCAATATCATATAGTGTTCAACTATTCTCATTCTCCATTAAGATTCAAGTGGTCTAACAAACTCTTAGTTTGAGCAAGACCATGTATTTATACTAGTTCAAATCAATGAGGAGTTTGGAATGTTAAACTCTCACAAAAGCATGAGAACAAAATCTCATATTGACTACATACGACTTCTGCTGAATCTTAGATAAATTTTCGATTATTGACCTTATTACTGCCTGTTAAGGACCAGTGTTAGGTGTATGTCAAAGAACAACCTTATTTCAAAGCTATCTGATGACAACGATCCATGAAGTAAGTTTTTAGGTGAGTTAAATCAAATATACATTCTCTAATAAATATAATTTGGTTCCTAAAATCTATTCTTTCTTTGATGAACCAACAGACCATTCACAATATTCATCACCAGATTTGTTCCCAAAAATCCGATCAACTACAAATATCTAGAATAATTGTTATTCTAAGAGTACTAAAACTTGAATATAATAACATTAATAAAATAGAACTTAACAATTAAATCAAATTAAACCATGCAATCGTTATATTTCAAAAAATCCAAATACAGTTATCCTAAGCCCCATTTTGCTAGCATTCTCCTCGAGTTTGACTTGAGGCATGGGCTGTAACGCTTCGCATTTCTATACTTTTCACATTTAGAAAGATGTATTCACATTTCTATTTTTAGAAACTTATATTCGTACTTCGTGTTAACTGTTGCAATCTCGAGACTTTGATCATAATGGAAATCATGTTTATTTCAACCTTATTTGATCATGCTTACGCAACTTGTAATCAATCATGCAACACATACAATTTATACACAACCGACACATATTTACGTTCGATATCTGGAATACAATCAAATATATACTATGTTCATAACATGCTTAACACCACCCTTTAACCCATAATTTATGCTTAAAATATAAGCTTAATGCATAATATAATCTAACTAATAACAAAAAAGGGAAAAAATGCAACTTTAGCCTTCTGACCAAGCTTATGGACCGTAAGCCAAGTACCATACGGTCCGTAAGGACCTCAGGTCTGGCAGTAAGCAGGCAGCTTCAAGAATTTTGCCTTAATTGCAAATTTTCAACCAATTAACCTCCACCTAACCTCATTAAACGGCAAACCCTAATATCCCCCTTATAAATAAGCCTCACCCACACTCTCTTAACTCTTTACACTCTCTCAATCACTCCCAAGATCCCAAAGATAATCCAAACTTCCAAGTGTTGGCAGATTGTGCTATAGTCCACACCAGTGAGTTTTGGACCATGTTCTTCATTTTTCTTTTTGTTTTCTTTCTTCAATCTACTTGGATGACCTTCAAGGATGTGATCCAAGGTGTACCAAGGTGATACATCACTTGTAATGCACCAAAGTCAAATTCAAATTATGTATTATAAAACTTTTACGAACTTGTATTTGTTCATACTTATCTTGTGGAATTCTTGTACCACACTTGGTCCAACTAAACTCATGTTTTGGGGCTTGTGTTATGGTGAATTTTCAGAAGATTAGAGGTTCAAAACCTCACTTAGTTGTTGTCCTAAAGGTTCCAAGCAACCTACAAAGTGATGAAACCATCCAAGCTTTCCAGCTTCAATGTTGAAAGACTTATGTTTTGATTAGATGTGAACAATGGAAGTCTTGGCTTTCCAACTATGAGTCCACCACTTCACTTAGTTAGTTAATCTGTTTTCTTTACCCTAAATCATCAAATAAACTTTCTAGCAACAAAGTGTCCAAACTACAACAAGTCCCCAAAGATTTGCTATGATTGGAATGCACTAGTCTAGTTTGAGTTTCACTTGGTTACTTGATGATTTAGATGATTAGTTATTTGTACCTTCTTTATTTAATTCATAACCAACTGAAATCATCAACTAAGTTGATGATCTTGTGCTTTGGTTAATCAAATAAAGAGATTTAGTGAATAAACATCATCTTACCTCCTTGCTTGACATACTTGATAATACTTGACTATGGAACAAATATATATATATATAGGGATATGTTAAAATGCGAAGCATCTTGAGTTGTGAGAACTATGCCATCAAAAAGGTTTTTCCAAAAATATTTTTTTCTCAAAAATCATAAAAAAAATCACTTGTTTTAGCAAAAAAAATTAAAAAATCCGCATACACACATTTACATGATGTGTACAAAAATATTTATCTTTGTAACAAATTCACACCAGCGCGTAAAAAAACTTACATCAGGCAAAACTACCGACTCGACAATTTTTTTTTTTGTTTTTTTACAGATGTGTTTATAATATTTTCATCTATGTTTGTGCAAAAAAAATTATCCCAACTCGCGCAGCTCATGGTTCTCACAGCACGTGATGGTTCTCATTTGAACCGAGTCATATATATATATATATACACACACACACTTCTAACAACAGAACCTAGACGCTAACTAATTCATGGATAGATGTCAAGGGATATGGTTATAATATCTTAAATAGAACTCCTTATACTTGGACTTCCAATAGGCGAGCTTGTGCCTATGAAATACACTTCATTATGGTGTCCAAATTTGGGTATTTCGTGAAGATAATTTTTATGTATTTTCCTACTAGTAACCATCTTGCATTTGCATTTTAATTTCAAAATCCGTCAAACTCATACGCCTTGTTTATCTTTTTAGGATAACTCGGTGGTTTCTCTAAACACTCCAACACATCAACTCACGTACGCGGGATTTACTATGCGAACCATAAGTATATTCGATCCCATTTGCAAGCATACGTTAACACTCTATCCGTTAAAACATGATACTTGTATTATTCTTGTTATCACATGCTATTTTCATTCTTGTGTTCTATATGCTCATTAAATTTGCAAGCATACGTTAACAATTATAGCGCTATAGGATTAATACACCACCCGTATTCTTGTGGTATTGTTAAGAAATCTACTTTATGACCTTGTCATTTCGGCGACAAGGATATTCACGATCGCGGTATACTTTGGTTTGACCTATAGATAACACATGCAAGTACGTTAATGAATTATGTATGCAAATTACCATGTTGAATATGAGACAACTTTTAGTCACAATTATGCTACGTATTCAAACTTGTATACTCGCCAACTTTTATTGATTTTATTTTAATACATGTTGCAGGAAACTAGTGATGACGTGATGTGCGCAAAATGCAATATATAATTACATCAAACAAGGCATAAATCAACCATTTTTCAGTACTAATTATTGGAGAAAACATGTTTCTTTGTTTACTTTTAAATTACAGGATCAAAAGAGCTTAAACGAACAAAAGAAGCAAATTAGCAGCCAAAACCAAAACAAATATATATAAGGAGGATTGACACTACTTGCCAAACCCATTTCACATCCAAAACAACAAAAATAACGAAGACAGAAGCTTAAGCATGGGCCGTGCTCACCAGGCGTGAGGTCGTGCCTAGTCAAAGATTCTCTGAAGAAAAAGACAACAGCAACATACAACCAACACAGGGTTGTGCCAAGGCAACATGGGTTGTGGTCAACTTTAAGATTTGTAGAATCTAGGATAGTACAGCAAGTACACTGACCACGCAGCCGTGTTCTGTCAGCACGAGATGTTGGTACAATGACCTTACATCTGCAGTCAATGAAGGGAGAGAAAAAGTCCACCACGAGGTCGTGCCAGGCGGGCATGGGGCCGTGGTCGCCTTCTGTTTCCAGCTATAAATGGAGGTGCTTGGTTCCCTTGGCAAACCATTTCCTCACACTTGCCATTAGTCCACCACCACTACAACACCAACACCCACCACTGTCATTCATCTTTCGTCTTTTAGAGTGTGTAGTAGTCTCCGGATCCAAGATTTGATCATAATAGTTCTTGTCAAACAAAGGCCATGCTTGGCTAAATCTCTTACATCACTTGGTGAAGACAAGTCTTTTATATATTACTTTTGATTTCCAATCTTTGGCAACTTTTTATTTGGATATGTATTAATGACTTTAATAACTAGTTTTTTATATTGAAAGTGAACTTTATTTAAACATTTCTTCATGTTTCGTTGATTCATTCATTCGTGTCTTTACGGTCTATATAAAGCACGTTAACTACTTGGAAGGGAGTTAGAATGGTGTTTGGGTAAAGTTCTTGTCTCGTTCAGTGTATAGATCCTGCGAGAACTTGGTTCAAGCATATTAGGACTTCCCTTAAGGCAGATAGCATCAAATCGGGGGAAGTAAGAACGGCTTGAACCCTTTATAAATAAACTAATATTAAAACTTTACCTGGCCTTAAAGGATCGCATCCCTGCTAAATTAGACCAATATGGCCGAGGGTAACGTCGCCTTCACAAGAGGGGCCTACCATTTTTCGCATTAATAACTTAATTATCTTCCAATATTCTGACCTTGCAGGACTGTATCCCTGCTGAGTCAGACTAATAGATTGAGTGTAACATAGCCTTCATAAGAGGGGCCTACTACTATAACTAAGATAATCTCTTAAAATGCCCAAAGTGCGAAAATCACCGAAGGATATGCAAAAGAGGAGTCGGAACCAATTGATCCTTTCTTGACTATTTGTTTTCCTTTTTATTTACGTTTTTACTTTCATATCTTTTAAACTTTCAAAACTTTTATAAAAAATTAGTTAGATTAGACGTTAACGATAAGCAGGTATTAAAAGCTCTTGTGTCCTTGGACGACCTCGGATCTTACCATCACTATACTACATCCACGATGGGTGCACTTGCCCTAACGTGTGTAGAGTGGTAGTATTGTATTGTGTTTTATAAATTTAAAGCTTGATCTATGAGTAAAAAAATACCTAAAATATAATAAAACTTATAACCCACTCGCACTACGTCATGGCGCATGAAGAACGATATTTAGGGTGCACTAGAAACACATCTAAACTTTACTTTATGTCTTTGTTTCATGTTGTTATGTTTAATTGCAAGATGTTATACTTTCCATTTCAAAACAATGTATTTCCCCTTTTAGTATGAATGAAATTCGAATTACTTAATTATTGTCACAATTAGCAAGTTCTGAAGCTCGAGCAATCTTGTTTTCGTCTCACTCCGATGTTTCCGCTAACGGTTGGGGTGTAACCTAGGCTTTGTAAGCGGGTTTGCTAGATTTTGATATGCATGAACTTTGCTTATCATGAGGTTTCTTCGTTCTGGTATCTCTCATATATAGTGGAACTGCCTAGGTATATGTTTGATTTTGTGATGTGATCTTGGTTCTCTTGTTTTAACAATAGCACCTAAATTATCACAAAGTACCTCGAATGGCCTTCTAATGCTTGGCAACAATTCGAGATCAACAATGAGTCTATTCATCCAACCAGCCTCCTTTGTTGCATCTCATGCTATAGTATATTCACACTCGGTGGTGAATTAAGCAACAATGCTATGTTTAGTTCTTTTCTAGGTAATCGCTCTATTGTTCAGTGTGAACACAAATCTCGTTGGAAAGTGAGAGTCATCTGGATCAGTTTGAAAGCTTGCATATGTATAACATCATACAGTAAGCTTCTCCTCAATTCCTCCTTATTTAAGAATATGTCCTCAGTCTTTCTTAAGTATTTGAGAATGTTATTGACTGAAATCCAGTTATTCACCTAGATTCCGCTGATATATGCCTATCATGCTTAAAGCATATGACACATCAAGCCTAATGCATAGCATAGCAAGCATGATCGATCCGATTGTAGAAGCAATAGAACTCTTTCTATTTCCTTCTTCTCATCGTTTGTTTGGTACATTGAGCTTTGTTCAAGATCATTCCATGTGCCATTGGCAAGAGTCATCGCTTGGAATATTCCATTAAGAAGTGTTGAATGACCTTGTCAACATATGCACTTTGACTGAAAAACTATAGATCATTATTCCCATTATAGAGGCAACCTCACCAAGATCCTTCTCCAAGAAACATCTTCCAAGCCAAGATTTGACACCTTGCAAGATTGGAATATCATTTCTAATGAGAAGTATGTCTATCACAAATAGTACAAGAAATACAATTGTGATCCCACTTGCCTTCTTATAAGCACATGACTCATCTTCATTTTTTATAAAACCAGACTCTTTAATTTTCTTATCAAAACGAAGATTTCAATTGCGAGACACCTTCTTTAAACCATAAATAAATTTGTTAAGCTTACATACCTTATTGGGATTTGTTAGATCAACAAAACCCTCAGGCTGATTAGCCATATAAACATCTTCAGTAAGATGTCCATTTAAGAAAGCAATTTTGTCATCCATTTTTCCATATCTCATAGTCAAAATATATTGCAATCGCAAGAAAATTTCCGATTGACTTAAGCATAGCAACCAATGGGAAAGTTTCCTTAATTAATTTGTTGAGCCTTTAAACCCTTTCTTGACAAGCCTTTCTTTGAATTTATGCACATTTCCATCCATGTCAGTTTTCTTCTTGAAAATCCATTTACTTTCTATGACATGACAATCGGGAGGAAGATCAACCATATGCAAGAGTTGGTTGTCATACATGGATTGCATCTTAGCCCCCATTGCTTTTAGCCATTTTTCATATTTTGAATATGAAATTGCATATTTGTAGTCAGTGCCTAATTCACTAACTAGACATCAACATTTTGCAACAGAGATCCATATCTCTTAGGCTCCTACCGATTTCTACTACTTCTATGGATGCTTGGTGTTACACTAAATTCTTGAACCACCTCTAGTTTATGTTCAACAACGGTTTGTTGTTTGGCAGTTCCAACTTCTTGTTGAGTTTTTTTTCTTCTGATTACTGAACTACTTCTTGTTCAGTTTCTTCAAGATCCACAGGATTTCCATTAATCCCACGTTTGAGGAGTTACTTTTACAAGAACCAAACATCTCTCCTAGCTACGACCGATGTGAGATTTGCCTAGGTGCTATAATGTCCATGTTAATAATTGTATCATTACAGTCACCTACTTAGGGACTCAACGTTCTTGGTAAGTGTTTCCCCACCATCCTAAATGACACAGGTGTCGATCTGATACCATTTGTTACATCCGGTCTCTCGTACCACCAACATTGTCTGCTTTACCCCTAATAGGTTGCCTATCCAAAAGCTTGCAAATTTATTTTTTATTGCCTTGGTGGAGACTTCTTTGGAGGTCACACATCCTAGTATTACTCCCACATGAGCACGTTTAACTGTAGAGTTTCATATGGTCCACAATTAATACGCCCAAAACGCATTTTGGTATTGGAGGTTTCCACCCCCTTATAAGGAAGGCCACATTCTTCGGCTCAACCGATGTGAGACTTACATATATTTAATCCTAATTATATAACAAACACAACAACCATAAGTAAATCAAACCAATAAAAGTTATTTCGTTTGCTAAAGTCAAATAGCTAAACCAAATGGGCAAAATGGGACATCATTCAAGATCTCTGCCTTTTGTTCCTGGTTGTCTTTTTGTTTCTTGATCTTCAAATCTTGTCTTCACTTGTTTAACAATCAAATACAAAATATAAAACCTATTCTATTACATAAAAATAGTTAATAAATACAAAATATTGAACCATTATATAAAACTAAAGATAAAATCACCACCAAGGATGCAATCTTTTGAAAACAAAAGTTTGATAAAATAAAACCAGGTTGGAATTTGATAAAATAAAATAAAATAAGATGTTCTATTTGTATGCGAAAGTGGCTGAGATACTACTGTTAGGGTTTAATACATATTTTAAAATTTTATAAGAAAGCAGAAGTGTGTGTATGAACTGATCAAAACGGAAACTTTGGATCGTCCGTCTGGAGTCTACATACTTACACACATGCATGCATGCATGCACATACATACATACTGATGCGTGGTTAAAAATCCACTGTTTTCCCTATTGAAATTTGTGTTTTTATGCGAATTTGAGTCCGAATAATCTACTTTGACACGGTTTGAGTTTTGCCGGTCTAGATAAGTTTAGGTGCATTCGGGTAGCATAACGGAGCGTTGTATACATACATAAAGTTAAGAAACATGTCGGAGAGGATGATGGCAACCCACGCCCAACAGATACTATAATGGCTACTTCCACAAGTATATTAATCAATTTGGTTACTCTCACGTGAGCGCATGCATGCAGAACCAAGTCCCTTTAATTTTAATTCCTTTTATTTACTTATTTTATTTACCTTAATGTATTTGACCTATTCCAAGTTTGTTGGTGAGTCACACTTTGTTTCCTTTATAGTTGCCATGATCGACATAAGGGTCATGGAAGTTTGTTACTGCTGTAATTCTCTTATTTAAGGATGATAGAACAAAAAAGAAAGCACTTTTGGTTAATTATTATCTTAAGATTCAATTTTGTAAGCCTAGTGAGAATCCTAACTAGCTCGATTTGGCAATCGAGTTGTGATCAAAGGATCATGGCTCGAATCGTCGAAGGTGAAACTATAAGCGGGAATTTGACTCGACGCACAATGGTGAAGGAGTGGTGTAACTGTATCTCTTTATATGTTGCCTTCCAAAACCTTAAATGAAATTTTGCTTGGTCAAGTGTTGCTCACAAGAAATTTTTTTTTCTAATTTGGGTGTATTAAAAGTGATAGTGTGTGGTTCCTTCCTGTAATCGGGTTGTATCAACCATTTTACGTTACACCGGAATCGGGTTGTTCATGAGCTGAACCGAGCTGAGCTAGGGTAAAACTCGGGCTAGGCTTGATTATAAACCGAGCTGGCTCGGCACGGCTCGTTTGAAACCGAGCTGGAAATCTAAGCTCGGGTTCGGCTTGGTTTTAAACCGAGTTGGCTCGGCTCAGTTTGGTTTCGCTCGGTTTTGAAAAGAAATTTTAATACACGGCTCTTAAAATTCAGTAATTTAAAATATTATTCAATAATTAAAAGAACATATACAAAATAAGTTCAACCTAATACATTATAAGCCAAAATCAAGTTAAATAACACAAAATACGTTCTTAATTTCAACGAAATACAATATAAGTTTATTATCATGGTAATCAACCTTTAAATATGACATAAATATCAAATTACACTCCTAATCACATGTAAATAATAATAAGTTTTTATGATATACTTAATGTATATAAAAATAAAATATATTGAAAGTAAAATAATCCGAGCTAAGCCGAGTCAAGCTAGTATGCGAGCCAAATCGAGTCAATTCGGCTCGTTATCAGAGGAGCCGAGCTAGACTCACTTTCTAACAGAGCTGAGGCGGCTCGGCTCACTATCAAACCAAGCCACATCAAACGAGCTTTTTCCAAGTTAAAACCGAACGAGCTTCAAGCTGCGAGCTTTTTTGGACAGGCCTACATCGGAATTGATTTTTCGGGTATATTACCCCTTTAGTCCGGTTAAATTAACCCATAGTGTAGTAGTAATTTTTTGGTCTACATTACACCTAGGTTGATGAAATTATTTGATTTACTATTTAAAGAAATTAAGTATTACGAAAAAAAATCAAATGTATTAGTAAAACCAAATAAAAGTAACTGAATTTAGGAATTAATTTTGTAAAACTAAACCAAAGTAACTGAATATAGGAACTAACTATGGTTTGTTATATCTGTATTTTTAAAAAGTATTTATTTATATATTAATTTAATGTTATATCTTAATATTGATTTCACATATTATAATTGATAGGGTTTAACAACTACGTATAATATATGTGAAAATCAATATGCATAAGTTAAAAGAGATGATGTATGATATTTTATACGAATCTCACATGTTTGTTTCTCCACACAAGTGATATTGTGTCAACACATGGGAAATCTTCACTCTACTACACAGTCTGAGTGTAGAAGTGCGGTGTTTATATTCTTTTACATCGCACACACCACATCGAATCTCGCATTATTGACGGCGTTGTAGACAAGGCTTCAGATTTCCTACCAGCGTTGATGTTAAATGCGCTTTGACGTGGCATGTTCTGATTGGACGTGGTTACTAGCAGTTGGACCCAACGGCATAATTTAAAAAAATGTATATATATATTTAAAAAATAACTCACCCCATCTATATAAAAAAACTCACCATTTTCATTCTCTTCTACCCAACTTTTTCTCAACATTCATTTTTATAAAATCTCTTCACTTTTTTATAAAAAATAATGCATCCACACAACCGCAACTTTGATCCGAACACCCCCTATGATTTCAGCTAACTACGGATGACCCCTTCGCCTTAAGGGTCTCAACCGAACCAACAACGTTTTACCGATCCGAACATATTAGCGTACGGTCAACTTCTAGCGAACCTACCTTTTATGTTTTCACAACAACCGCTCACTCCGCTATCCAAAACTCCACTTACACCCGAATCTGTACCAGAAACTCAACCTACACCACCCGAATCCTCTACGCGAAAAAAACGAAACCATAAAAAACCGAGGCCGAAAAGGAAAAAGCAAAAGAGGATCGTCGTGTATATCCATAGACAAGCGAAGAAGATTTGGTGTTGACGAGAGCTTGGCTTTCGATTTCGGAGAATTCGGTTATAGGTATATTTTTATTATATATATTGTAAAAAATGCATTTTGTAACTATAATATATTTTATACGTTTATTTTTATATGTATCAACTAATATAGTGACGATTTTTTGGAACCGAATTAACGAGCTTTATCACAAAACTTTGGGATGAGAGTTCTATCGGAAAAATGATAGTCTCTCGTCTAAGTCGCGTGAAATAAATACTGTCATGTCCGCTTTCAGCGACCACTATAACAAACTAAAAAACAACCCAAAAAGTGGCGAAAGGACACCGACTTGTTGACGTGTGCGATGTCCTTGTATCCGGAAAGAAAAAAAGAGGTCACCTTTAAATTTATTCATTGCTGGCGCATTGCGGAAAACTCGCCAAAATGGGCACGAGTACCTTTAGCGAAACAATCGTCCTACAAAAGGTCCAAAAGTTGTTCCTCCACTAGTTGCTTGGATGCTCATACCGACTTTGAGATCAACTTAAGCAACGATGATTTTGAATCCAAACGGCCACTAGGAAGAGATAAGTCAAAAAAAGGGCCCAAAAATCATCCACTACGAGTGATAACAAAAACCCTGCTTTGGCCGGCATCCAAGAAGAAATCACGTGTTCAACAACATCCAACAAGAAAGAAAACACTCAAAAAAAAATAAAGGCTTTTAGCCTTTACGAAGAAAATCAAAAGCAAACGAATATGAAAATACTGGCTATGAAGATCGATCACCTTGAAGGAGAAGAGTGAAAAACGTACATGAAACTAAAAAAGAAATCATGGATAAATATTGTACCTAGTTTCGGTTGTTTTATATTATGTTTTTATGGTTCGCTTTTAAGTTTAAATTATGTAGTCGGTTTTTTTTTTTGTAATGTAATCTTTTTTTATTTAAATTTTGTAAGTGTTTTTATTATTGATAATTATTATATTAGTAGTAATTATCACCGCACTGTCGTGGTGGAGTGGTAAGGAAGAGACATAGTCTTCTAAGGGACCCAAGTTTGATTCCTGTCCTCTCCATTATTTTCTGCGGCACCTGGTGATGATGGGAGACTAGGTGAATAGGTGGAGATCGCTGTTTGATCCTTGAACAGAGCGAGTTTTACCTCACCGCACTGTCGTGCCTTCGGACGAGTGTTCACGGGCTTCGGCCCTAGGTGAGGCTTTTCCCCTGTTCGGAGGTGAGTGTATCACGATATGGTGAATTTCGCTAGTAACCTATTTGGAGGATTCATTGGTGGTTCAAAAAAAATATATGATAGGAAGTTAGGAACTAGGGTTTGATTGTTTGAAAATTGAAATTGAACCGACCTGACCTGATATGAAACTTTGTTTGTTTATGTTTACTTGTTTTACATGACCGGACCTAATCCGACCCGCTATGAACCGAAAAAAAAATTATATAGCTACGAGTCTAAAATCTTTTAAAATTTTCCGCACCCCCAGGAAAATAATTCTTGGTCCGCCACTGCATATGGTATAAGAAGTGGTGCTCTTCAGTTCATGACGGTGGGATGAGTACTGAAACGGTGTTTGACACCTTAGACAAATCACATATTGTTCGTCTAAGAGTTTATGCTCTTGTAAGGTTTAAGTATTGATTGCATTGTCATGTGTTCTTTGGTGGCTTAGCAGCACTGATCAAAGGGTTATTCTTGTTCTAGTACTTTGTATTTTGTACTTTTATTCTATAATATGCTTGAATTGTGTCACAAGTGAAATACTTTGTTTGTTAATAACGCACCAGGTTAAAAGTTATGCCCATGCCTTTTGACATGCCATACATCAATACATAATTAAGGTTTAAAGCAGCCTCCAGAGAAACAGAAATTGGCACTAATGAGGGATGGGAAACATTGGGAACATTCTCTAGCTAGAAAACACATCCTAGCATGCCCAAATGATCGATTGTATTTCCTTAAATGCAAAGCATATATTAAGTATCCTGCAACATGCATTAATGGATTATTTTAAGAAGATAAGTGGAAATTAGGGAAGAAAAAAGCAATCTTTATTCTCTACTTACTATCGATTCTTGAGTAACCAATAAGCTTTAGACATGTATAACTTCCTAATGTAGAAAGAAGGGTTTGATTAAAGAACACTGAATAGGATCTCTTTCATAGCACTTCTAGAAAACTTTCCAAATTTGGTAAAACTTTATGCTGCTGAGTCTCTTCAATCTTTTTAAAGTCTCCTTATGTGAGTCTCCATTTAACATTTATTTCTCTATAAAAAGGCTCTTAAGCATCAAATGCAACTCACACATTTCACATAGCTAGTGTTTCAAGAACTCCATCAAGCTCCATCACTCTATCTCTCTCTACATCAGACCATTGTTATCATCATCATCATGATGTCAAGAATGATAGAACCACTTGCACTAGGAAGAGTGATAGGAGAGGTGGTGGACACATTTACACCAAGTGTCAAGTTGAATGTGACCTACAATCCCAATAAGACTGTCGCTAATGGCCATGAGCTCATGCCTAATCTCATTATCACCAAACCTCATGTCGATATCGGTGGTGAAGACATGAGATCTGCTTATACACTTGTAACCATCTTGATCTCCAGCAAGTTGACATTATTACATACATACATCTTCATATTCTTATATTCGTGTGTTAATTGACTTTTGTCTTATATTGACTTGAAGATCATGACCGATCCAGATGTTCCAGGCCCTAGTGATCCTTACTTAAGAGAACATCTCCACTGGTAAGATTGAAATATTTTGGTTTACATTTTTTATTTGTATGGTTATTATATTTTTTTAATCTAAATACCATTAATCTATAACTGAGTACGAGCAAGTTATGGACCCGCTTTTGTGTTATAGGATCGTTACAGACATTCCTAGTACCACTGACACTTCCTTTGGTAGGTACACTTTTCCTTTAATCATATGCAACCAAATTATATATTTTTCTTTTATCATGCATCACCAACGGAATTTCTCATAATGCAGGAAGGGAACTTGTAAGCTATGAGACACCGAAGCCGGTAATAGGGATTCACCGATATGTATTCTTATTGTTCAAGCAGAAAACAAGAAAATCGGTGAGTCCACCGGCTTCCAGGGACCGCTTCAACACTCGTAGCTTCAGTCAAGAACATGGATTAGGGTTGCCAGTTGCTGCTGTATATTTCAATGCTCAAAGAGAAAATGCTGCTCGTAGAAGATGATTACACATATGATTCCTATGTTTGAGGTTCATCAAATGAATTGGCTTGAAATAATTATGCATATATGCAACATGAATAATACAAAAGAAAGGATGGGATAATGTTAAGTAAACCAATAAAAACCGTGATTTAATTTATGTATCTGATTCACAATTGAAGTATTTGTATTACGGTTGCAACTCAAATAAACAATGCAATATTCTAGTGATATGTTAACCGGCTTAAGCATATTTCTATTTAGTGTTTGTTTTGGTCATTAGCATATTGAGGGTTTGTAACCTAGCGATACTAAAGTATGATGGATAGGTATCTCTCCTTTTAGCAAGGTATAGATTAGAGGGTGTATGAGTTAGCAAGTAAAAAAGAAGAATACGGTTATTGATGGGAAGTATGATAAAGAAATAAAGATAACTCCAAATAAAATAAGTATGTGTTTCTAGGCAATCTATTTAAAGTTTTAGTACATCTTGGCAGGGGTAGTGAACTGATGCAAGTCTGGCCAAGGTTCCAAGCAAACTTCTTGAGTTTATTGGTGATACAAGCAAACTTTATTTGACTTCGCTACTCAAAGGAGTGAAGACATCCTTCATTCCATCCAAAGTCATGAGAATTAGGGTTGGCTTAAGTTTGTTGATTATGTGCTTATACAAGTTCGCTTGTCAACCTAACGTAGTCAGATTTCGTTAAGTTCACTACGACACTACCCCAAGGTAGCAAACTACCTAAATGTGTAAGAACTTTCAAAAACAATGCCTAGAAACACTTACCAGGCTTCAAACCACCTATAATTAAAAAATATTAGAGAAATGAGAAACGAAGTGAAATCTAATTTCCAAATATCACATTCAAAATGCATATAAACACTTACCAATGTATGTCAAATCCAAAGTAATTTCTATATATCACATTCAAATGCCTATTAACACTTATGAATGTATGTTAGATTTAAAGAAGAACACGTGCAAATGAACAATTTTGATGCATTCGTCTTCCTTTTTTTGTCCATTGCATGTACGATTAAGGCTTGTAATCATGGGCAAAGCTTTTAAGGGGCGGGAGGGGGCAACCGACCCCCCAAACTTTTCGCTCAGTAGTGGAGAGTATGTAGTTTTCGTATAGAAATTTTTTGGTATATACGTTTCCGACCCCCGGTTTTATAGAAATTTTTAGGTCTGATGACTTCCGCCCCCTTGTCGGAAATCTCAAGCTTCGCCACTTCTTGTAATGGTGAAAAGTAGTTAAATAAACTCATTTCGGGTATGGTATCGGTGTGAATTTAAAGAACAATCTTTTCTTTTTGATTGCATATTACATGTGTGCCTGAAACAATGAACAAACATGATTGTTAAGGCAATTATGTATGGGTGTGAATTAAAAAAAACAATCTTTTTTGCAAAACATAAACAACACGTAATAATTGTTGATGGTATGTAAGTTTTTGAAGCCTCTCATTGTCTCTTTGATGGTATGTAAGTTTTTGAAAGATATAAAGATTGGGATCCGTTTCTTTCCAAATGCAAGTGAAAAGTGTGTTTGAAAAGATTTAGAGAACAAAAATCTTGAAATGTGTGTGATTGTGAATCAAACACGTTATTAGAAACTGTATTGCTACATGGCTATGAATGTCTAGATTCTATAATTAATCACCTTTATATTGCTAAACATGTTTGATCTCTGAAAAATAACTTTCCTTTTCATTCTCCTTCTCAATTTATTCCACCAAGTCCTTCATCAAACATATACACTATTCACTTCCTTTTCTGATTTTCCAATACCGCATGATGACATTCTTTACTAGCCCTCTCTCCTACACAACCAAAAACTCCTCAATCTCGAATTGTTTCTCCGCTTTCTACTTTTTCATCCAACTCACAATCTCCTTCTAATATCCTCCTCGTCAACATTATCCCAACCTTCGATGAAATCCAAAATCTCTTGGTTCATATATAGTTTATCTGCTAGTCATGTCTCTGTATCTTCACAAATCCCTGGTTAACCCACTTTCTTTACCATTTTAAACCAATATCTAGAGTGGCATCAAGCCATGTCCGAGGAATTTACAGCTCTTCTCAAAAATGGTACTTGGACTCTCTTCCCTCCTATCCCTAAAACTAACGTTATTGATCAAGGAAGTTTATATGATAGAGACAGATCAGCATGGCGCTGTTACATGTTACAAAGCTCTCCTTGTGGCTAAATGGTTTCAGTAACAACCTGGCATTAACTTTAGTGAAACCTTTAGTCATGTTGTCAAATTTACCATTCGAGAGGTTCTCTCTCATGTTGTTACAAAGCAATGGCCACTTCATCAACTCGATATTCAAAATGCATTGTTACAAGTTTACCTCAAATAGTCACAAGGCTCCATTGATCCCAAAAATCTTGGTCACGTCTATCTGTTATGCAAGTCATTATACAGTCTCAAACAAGCTCCACGAGATTGGTTTCATCGTCTTTTAGGGGCTTTTCAAAATCTGAGGTTTCATGGTTACTAAAATGGGAAACCCTTCTACACAATCTTGATTATGCCATAAAAACACCACTTTTGTCCATCGCGTCATTCAATTGCTCCAAAAAGCCTTTGATGTCAAAGATCTTAGTACACTAGTTTTGCCAACTGTAAACTAATATCATCTCCTATGAGCACCTCATAGTCCTAGTCTCTTGGAGATAGTTATCCTTTCCGGGATGCAATCAAATACCATCAACTGGTATAGGCTCTAATATATGTCACCTTATCTAGACCTGACATCATATTTGTTGTAAACAAGGTGTGCCAGTAGATGTATGCTCCTTCAGAGAATCATTGGTCTGCTACCAAACGCATACTCTAGTATTTAAAGAACATAATCAATCATGGGTTGTTTATTCGTCACAACTCAGGCTACCAAAACGCATACTCTAGTATTTAAAGGACATAATCGATCATTGGTTGCTTATTCGCCACAACTCGGGCTCCCAACTTACATGCTCACTAATAGGGATCATCTTTCATTTATGCCTTCTTGGATGCTAATTGGGTTGGGTATCCTGATGACCATCGATCCACGTAGGGGTTCGCCCTAAACATCAGTTCCAACCTCATTTCCTAAATCCCGTGAAAACAGAAAACGGTATCTCAGTCATCTATAGAAACCAAGTACACAGCTCTAGCTAATACTGTAGCCGAATTAACTTGGTTAGGGGCTTTATTGAAGGAATTTGGGGTAGACACAACTTCTACTCCAACTCTCTTGTGTGATAATCTTGGTGCAAGCTGTGTCGCTGCAAATCCAATTTTTTACACACGTACAACGCATGTTGAAGTTGACTTCATTTTGTTCGTGAAAAGGTTGCTTAGAGAAAACTACATGTGTAATTTATATCTACGCAAGATCAAATCGCAAACATCTTACCAAACCATTGTGAACACAAAGATTTCTACTTTTACTTTCCAAGTTGAAGATCGCTCCTCTCCCTTAGCTTACAGGAGAATATTAGACACAATGTTTGGTCTACAACGTTAATAATTATAGTTTAGGGTAGTTTATGGAAAGCCCTAGATAGTATAAATACCTTCGTACAAACCCTAATCATCATACAATCAATCATTTTCACAAAACATTGTTTTCCATTTCCTAATTCTCATGATCTTTCCATAACACACAAATTAAGGCGCATATTGTTTTCGACAATTTTGAAGTGTAACATAACTGTTGATGCATGGGCCATGTCTTTTTCTTTCGGTTCGCATGTGACAAGTCACAAGTGTATTTGAAAAGGTTAAAAGACGTACACGAATCTTGAAGCAACCCTTAAGACTGTGAATCAATAGAAACAATCTTGCACAAAACATGCAAGGACCCATCCATTCATTTTGTTCTAAAGTATAACAAAAACCGACAAGCCTTGATGCTTAAAGTTCCTCTTTTTCTTTCCAATTGCATTTGACAGGTTTCTTTAAAAGGTGAAGTAACTTGAATCTTGAAAGTAACAGCACAAATCAAGACATTAGTTTTGTTGTTAAAAAAATAACAAAAAAATAAACCCTGTAATTTTGTTACATATATAAGAATTAGACCTAGAAGTTTTGATACATAACTAGTTTTGAAAATTGAACTTCATGTGAGAAATGTGTTTGAAAGTACTAAGAGATACCAAGGCATGGCATGTGTTGGATGGGCAGGATGTTTGGCTGATTTCGGAGTTTGATGACAAACTTGTTACTTCATTTTATTATGTTACCATGTTAAACATCACTTTAAACTCTGATCAAACCAGAATTTTTATACACACTCCTACAAGAATGACATTGTATTAATAGAAATTTAGCTTGTCAAAAAGCCAATATATCCCTCGGAACCTTTTCGGATTCTTCTCCCCGCCAAAATTGTTGATCAGCTTGGTTTCATGGTTAGTTTTCTTTTTAAAAAAAAAACTTTGATTGGTCCATTTAGGAAATTTGAACCGAATCAAACAATTTGGTTTGTAGTTTATATTTGAAACCCGTCGAAAAACAAAACAGACCCGACCATAAGATTTTGCCTATGAGGTAACTTTTTTTGTTTTACTTGGGCTTTTAGTTATTTCATGTTGAACTAATAAATTTAGTCATTCTTTGCTTTGTGTTGAAGTTGCATAATGTTTTCAGTCCTGAGATTTTTAAAAGATTGTTTTATATAAACTCAAAATAAAACGATCTTTAAAAATAATCGAAAGGATTACAAATAAGTATATACATTAGCAAAGCTCTAAAACAAGATTAAAATTGATTTCTTTTAGTCATTTTATACTTGACCAAATTAATCAGGACTTATTACACATACAATTACCACAATAAATTTCAATATAAAATAATTAATACTTTATGTATGTTATAAAATTACTGTCTTCCATAAGGCAAAAAAGTACCAAATTTTCGTCTGATAAAAGGTAATTTTGATGATATATTCTTGGCAATATTAATGTAGGGGAATAGTGTCAGGCTACTGTCTAGCATTCCTTCATTGGTCCGGTATTTATGATTTTACCTCCAGTTTAAAATTACGGATTTACCTCCTGTTCAAAGTTACGATTTTGCTCCTAGTTAAAAATTACAGTATTATTACAGTTTAATCCAAATAGAGATAATCTAATACACAGTATAATGTTATTAATAGATTAAGAAAATATAAGTGGATAAAGTTTATGATAACAATATTATAAGTAGATAAATAATTTATAAATTTTAGGTACGGAAGATGTACGATTTCTTGGATACTTTGGAAGACAAACTTCAGAACCCCACTTTTGTACCAGATCATACGTGTCTACAATGAACTGGACTGGTACAAAGGGCCCATATTAAACATCCGTCCAACCTCGTTGAAAAGGTTTTGCAATAAAATTACAATTTTTAAAAAATTTAAGATTTGGGATTCTTTTATAAAACCCTTTGTTATTTAATTTTATTTTAATATCATCAATATCATTTCATTTTAATCGAATTTACTCAATACCAAATAAGAAAGTGGAATAAAAAAATGATTCAGCAGGTGAGGAGATTTAACGTACAGACGCTCTATCAAAATTATTTTAATTTTGAACACCAAGAAACTTTAATGGTTCTTAAGGCAAATCCCCTAAACCAAGTAGGTTTTAAGAGGGCACCACCCTGGCTGGGTTCTCATGAAAATTAAAAAGGCTTTGAATTTGCATGGATTGGTAAAGTTATAATGAAAAAAAAAGATCATTGTGAATTTAGATTAGTGACAACTAATCATCAATTGCAAGTTAAACGGGTTAACATGTCAAGTTGACATGCACTCCCTGAAACATACTCGAACCTATTTATATTAGATCCAAACCCGTGAATTTTGTGTTAAATTTGTGTCGTATCAGAATTTCAAACCCGTCAAAATCCACGTGAATTAATGGGAAGGGGGAGAATGGTTATGGTGGTCATAGTGATTGTGGTGGTCGACGATGGTTAGGCGGGATGGTGGTACGGGTGTTCAATTTTTTTAATCGAACTCGAAAAACTCGAATTTTAATTCGATTTGAAATGGAACCTCATATTCGAACTCGGATATTGAAGATTCCAATTCTTTTTATATTCGATTCGAATTCAGTAATTGTACACGCATTAGTATTTTTTGATTCGATTTAGAATTCAGATTCAAACTATGCATTTAATTTTTATTTCTACACACAAGTTAAACGGGTCAACCAGTCAAGTTAACATGAAAACCTATTTAGACTAAACCCGAACCCGCGAATTTCGTGTTAAGTTCATATTGTGTCAGAATTTTACACCTCTAATGTAACCCGCCAAAATCCACGTGAGTTAATGAGGATGGGGAGACTTGTTCTAGTGGTCGTAGTAACTGTGGTGGTCGACGACGGTTAGACGAGGTAGTGGTAAGGGTGTTCAGTTTTTTAATCGGACTCGAAAAACCCAAAATTTAATTTGATTTGATATTCGAACTCGGATATTGAAGATTCAAATTCTCTATAAATTCGATTTGAATTCAGTAATCGAATACGAAATTTTATTTTTCGATTCGATTTATAATTCAATTTCTTTTTATTTCTACACACACAAGGGCTTCTTTCATATTGGGGCCTTCTATTTACTAACATTCAATATCTAACATTCCAAAGTAACTCCATTAAACCATTACCACAAAACCTAGACACTAATTCTAAAAAAAATATATAATAAATATAAAAAAATAAACACCTAAATGACTTAATCGGCTATTAACTTCAGCCTCTTATATCTCTTTTTCATTTTTCACTTGCCGCTATGACTTCCACTCTTCCAGTTTCTACTTCATCTAGCACTAAATCATTGTAGATGATGAAGTGAAATGCTAGTTAAGACTTCTGTTCAAATCTTTAATCTTTTTAGGTGTTTTAGCATAATATTAACTACTTATAGAACGTTCACAAAGAGGGGTTGCACCTTTGTGTAGGGTGACATGCTCACCGGTGTTAGTCCGTTACGTGGCGATCGGAGCTTGGTGGGGTGGCGTTGGTGGCAAGTGGAGTTGGGTGGTAACCAGTGGTTGGGTGTTTTTCGGGTGTGGGTGGGTTTTATTAGAAGAATAATAACTATAACTATGACAATTACAATAACTATAACGATAACAATGATAGCGATAGCAATAACAATAAAGACACCCACTTTTTAACAGCTACACTAACGGTGAGATTACAAAAGGACGCAAAGTGTAGTGAAATACAAACAACGAGGACTAAAGCATCCATGTTTTTCAAAATAAGGACACAAGTTAATCTCGCCACAAATCACCGTTTACCCTAAAATATATATATATATATATATTATCTTTTCATGGTGGTAAGCAAAAGTTGGTTAGTAAAATAGAAACCTATTTCAGAACTTTAATAACAGATCATCTTTTTCAGGTTCACACTTCTGGTAAGCCTATTCAAGCACATTAACAGATATGTTAGTTTATATATCATTTAGAAAAATTATGAAGAGGGTCTATGAGAAAAATAAATTATTTGTACAAAAAAAAATATATATTAGCGTTTAGTTTTTAGTTCAGTTATTTATACTCATACATAACCGAAAAATAAAACTCGTTTAAAAACACAAACCATAACAAGAACCTAACACATATTATGCATCATAAAAACACTTAAAAACATCCATAAATTATAATTTCAAGAAATAGATTGGCTAATCATCAACAGAAACAATGTTATGTTAGTACAGCTGCAATCAGGTAGAACAGTGACCAAGTGTAGTATCCTACAACAATAACAATATACCCCAACAAACACACTTATCCTTATTTTTACAAACCTTTTTTTCTCCTAAAACATATGCTAACATCAATCCCATAACACCACCACCAATAACCATCATTATATATCACAAACTATTCCAGCAAAACCACCATTATTGCTTTCACAATAGCATCCGTTCAAAACTTCACGAATCAAGCATTGATCTCCGAATTACACTGTTGTTCCCTGCTGCAGCTCCTCCTGCCCCAAAACATGCTCGAGCAGCTAGTTTTCTCGAGCCTGAGTGAACCCAGTTTTCCATCCTCACCCGAGATGGTTCGGTGAGACGGTGAACCATCTGAGCCACCTTGAGCTTCATCGTCTCGTGATTGAGAAGACGGGCAGGTGCCGTCATTGCAGGTGCATAATGGAATGGCAACAGAAGGGAATGGGCTACAAGTAACCGGACAGAACAGTTCTGGTGAAACGGAAGCAACACGGTTCTTGCTAATCTCGGGTGTAGACTCGTCGGTTGCTTCACGAGGGTGAAGCATGCATGGGGTGCACAAGCCAAGGGAAATATGTAGTTTGATTTCTTTTGCGGGTGAACCAGGTAATCTGGTGAATGAAATGATGCCATGTCGGCATAACGGGCATGGAATAGATCCGGGTGGGCCCAATAATTCAGACGGGTTATTGCTTGTTGAACATAGGTAGAGAGCACATCTCACGCATAGTTCGTGCCTGCAACCTGATAACAAGTACGCCGAGGTTAAAGGCAGTAAAAGAGACTGGCCCAGTCGGTTGGATGACGGGTTTGGGTCAAAAGGGTTGTTGACCCGAAACACTTTCTGCAAAATGCCATTTTCGTCCCTAAGGTTTGGCCAGTTTTGTGACATTCATTCAAAGGTCTGTTTAAACGCATCTAGATCCAAAAGGTTTGAAATCTTTGCCATTTTCATCCGGCTCATTAACTCCCTCTATTTTCTCCGTTAAGTCAGGGATGTTTCCGTCTTTTTTTTGTTAACTTAAAGAGCAATTTGGTCTTTTTAGGGATATTCGGTCATTTACATGAAGTGAAAAAAATGGAGTTGCCCTTTAAGTTAGCAAAAAAGACGGAAATACCCCAGACTTAACAAAGAAAAATGGATGGAGTTAACGAGCTGGATGAAAATGGCAAGGTTTCAAACCTTTTGGATCCAGATGCGGAAAAACAAAACTTTGGACGAAGTCGCAAAACTGACCAAACCTCAGGGACGAAATGGCATTTTACGCTTTAATTTAATTAACAAACAATTTTACTCATTAATTTAATAAACAAACAAACAAGTGTACCCAGTAAATCCATCACGTAATGCTAGTTGAAACATAATTGCTGTTCTTTTTATTACTTCATAAATGATATAATTATTTAGCTATTTACCAATTATCAATCAAATTAAATATATAGATACGTGTGTATATCTAGACAAATAACATGTTACGATAGCAAACCTTCAGCAGCTACTGTGCAAGATCTCTCGAGACAGACAGCACAAATATCAGTGTCATCAGAAAGAGTTCCTGAGGACTGCAAACCGCACTCCCTGCGTATAATTTTCACAATTAATCCGTGTTCATCATAATAAAAATATATCCCATATTGCAAAAATATATTTTCATGCAGATCAAACGCCACACATATTGCAACCCTAAAAGAAGCAAAGACAAATAATCCTAATTAATTATCGAGCCCAAGCCGAGCTTAAGCCTAAAATAAAGCTCGTTTATTTATCGAGCCCGAGCTCAAGCCTGGCATGTGAAGCTCGTCAGGCTCGTCGCGCCTTATCGAACCTCAGTGTAATGCTAGTTTTTACCAATATTTAATAACATTTACCCCTTACTTAAAGTTGTCTAGTACACGAGCCGAGCTTATTTAAACTTGTTTATGATCCGAGCCCAAACCTAAAAATAAGGTTGTTTAGTAAACGGCCCGAGCTTCACTTATCGAGCTCGTGAGCCTAAACGAGTCTATTTTTTATTTTATTTTCATTTAATATATAAATTAATAGATAATAAACGAGCCAAGCCCAAGCCAAGCTCGAGCTTGAGAAACAACCTAAAAGCCGAGCTCAAGCCTTAAAAACAAAGCTCAAGCCTTAAAAACAAAGCTCAAGCTTAGCCGAGCTCGAGCTCGAGCTCTCATAAGTTAATTGAGCTCGGGCTCGGCTTGTTTGCACCCCTAGTTGGAAGTCAAATAGGTAGAGATGGTTACTTGTGAATACCTGGCTATGTTAAGTACACTCATGAGGGGCAACGATAAATAATTAGAAGGGGGGAACACGGGTATCGCTAGATCAGAATTTGGAGCCAATAATGGTTCAAGCCAATGACGGCCCCACATTCTTGCAACATCAAGCGGAAGCCACCTGAAACAGCATAAAGGTTTTCATGACCAGCTAGCAAATAGCAATATAGGATCGAGTAAAAAGTCAAAACAAGAAAAGATGAATGTACCCATTGCAGTTTAATGTCAAACGACTAGCACCTCTTGCAAGTAGAATCTGAATGATTGAGGCAAAGACATTAATCATTAACATAAACAAAAAGATGATATTAAAACAAAGTTATCAAGGGTTAGAATAAAGTGAAGTTTACCTGACAGCATTTTAGATTTCCACCACAAGCGGCATAATGCAAAGGAGTGCTTCCAGCTCCTACAAAACAGTGTATGTTAGGATACAAAATGGCACACATAGAACGAAGAATTTGGTTTTAAAAAGCGTATGGCGCTCAAATGTGTTTTGATCCTGAAAGCTGATGTGATGCATGAGGCGCGCGCATCACATATGTGAAGCATTCTTATTAAGAAAATATTATCTATAATTTAGCTTGTTAGCTTTTAAACACTGAAATATGTAATATTCTCATCATCTCTGCCCTCTGGTCAAAAAATATTTATAGATAAAATTTTAACTTGTTAACCTTTCACCAGGAAAATATAAGATATTCTCATCATTGTGGTCAAATGTGTTCAATCCATGGTCTAAATAGTCAATCCTTGCTCGATCGATGTACGATTTTTCAATCAACACTCATACTCATTGCAATCAACGGTCTAATTTGTTCCAGTACTGGTAAACTGCATAACGCACTGCATCACATGCGTTATCATGTGATTCCCGCATCAACCGCAGCGATGCAATCACATCGCCGCATCATATGATGCACGCATTTATAACCAAGATCCAAATTGACCCATTAATAAGTAAATCGGTTGAATGATAACGTCTAGTGACAAACATTATTATTTTGATCTCGAGCGACCGACATACCTATCAAATCCATTGATGTTCCGTAATGGAACGTGACATTCGAACAACCGACATACCTATCAAATCCATTGAAGTTCCATAATGGAACGTGACAGCTGATGTATTTGCATGCAGATCGAGAAGCAGCTGTACACAATCAGCATACCCATTCAATGCCGCCATGTGAAGAGCAGTTATACCTCCATCAGCAGCTTTATTAACAAACTTCACCAATGCACTACAGGAACCATAAAGATGATACTATTTAATCACTGAAAGATAACTAAATGTTCACGAATAAATACACTGAAGCGTAATAATGATAGTCTACAGAGATCTTTGGATCCCGTATTTAGAAAATAACTATGTGAAACAGAACAATCACAATCAGATAATCAGTAAAATGTGTGGCAGGGGATGTTGTTTGAAGTTGTAAAATAACATAATCAGTTATCATATTGTTTAACAAATAATCAAAACCATCTCATATGCTGTTTGAGCATTCAAATTGTTGCAACTTTTAAATAGTATTACGAACAATTTTCTTTAAACAAGTTATCACAAATTATTATAACTTTTAATTACTAACAATGAAAATGTGGATATGAGTTAAAATAATATTTCCTAAAGAATCAATTTTCCTGCAGCAAGTAATAAAGTTGATCTATCCAGAAGCTATTAAAAGTCTTAAATAATCTGATACTTATCAAAACTTTATCCACACAATAAAATCTGACTATATTCCAATTTCAAATCACAGTTATTAAACAATCTGTTTTATAACACCCCTGGGCCCTGATGCAATAAAGAATTGCGTAAAAAAATCTATACCCGTGGTCAAATTTGTTTTTGGGTCCATGACTGTTGCTTCCGTCACCACTTGCTTGTGCATCCACATCTTCAAGTGAAACACTAGGCACAAAATCAGCCACAACAAGACGTATGCAACGCACATGTCCATTCACAGCTGCAAAATGGAGAGCAGTTCTTCCACTAAGATAGTCGGCCCTCATAACCTAAAAAACATAGTAAACACATACAATCATACACCTAACATTCATCCACTTTAATGCTACTCCCTAGCTGAAAAACACTAAATAAGGTTATGAGGATAACTTACATTGCATCTAAACAGAAGCAGTGTTTGAACAACCTCCCAGTGCCCATACCGACACGCTTGCATCAATGCCGTCTTCAAAATTGCACAAATACATAACAATATTAATATTATAATTATAATTAAATGAATTCAATTCACACACACTAGTACCTCATATTACATAATATCTATGCTAATTATCTCCTAAATTGGTTGCTAAACATCAACACATTTGAAACAAATTAACTACAAGTCGATTTCGAAACCGAAGAATGATTACCTGACCACAATAATTCCTAGAATTAACATCAGCTCCATTATCAAGCAACAATGCAACAATCTAAAACCACAAAACACAAAAAAACAGCATAAACACCAAATTAAACCACAAAATCAACAGGTGAAAAACGATAAATTCATACATCATTATGGCCTTTAGCAGCGGCAAAGTGAAGAGGCGAATTCAATCCACCAAAAGTGGAGTATTTCGCAAGGCAAGGGTTACAATCGAGCAACATCTTGGCCTCAACGAAGTCTCCGTCTCTCGCAGCCGACACCAATCGTTCACCGGAGGCTGAACATCCAAAGGAGTTCCCCATTTTCACCGATTTTTAGCGAATTTTGTGAAGAATTGTAGATCGGAAACCAGATGGTGATATATAGGTGAAATGGGTGCGATTGGAAATTAGGTCAACTGTCAGTGTGTATGCATGTTGAAGACGAAATTTGGGGATTTTGTGGAGGATAATTAGAATACAAAGTAGAAATGACAAATTGGTGATTTGCTTGGGGATTATTATTATTATTATTAGTATTATTATTATTAAATTATTTATATTTATTATTATTATTATTATATTAGGGTTTTGTCTGAAAAAATCGGATCAGGAGAGCATTGTGTTGGACAAGATTTGTGAATGGTGCTTTTCAGTTTTCACTAGTGTTATCTTCTATCTTTACCTAATATTTTAATGCTTGATTAAGGGAATAGGAAATTAGGATTGCCTTTGCTAACCCTTGCGTTAACGCGGTTTAGGATCTACAGTTTATGGTTGTAAATATTGGGGAAGGAAATCATATTTTTTTATCTGGTTAGCGTGTATAAGTTACGATGAATGTAAAGTGGTAAGGATGTGAAATTGTGAATAGAAAAGATTTGAGATTTTGATTCAATGTTAGTTTTGTGATAAGTAGTTTCGTTTATGTTTTGATTAATGTATGCTGATATATCATTTCTTACCTAACTAGCTAAATAGATGTTGATGTAGTTGTAGTGTTTAGTATAGTGAATTTGATTGTTATACTTGATTTTGTAGAGCTTAATGAGAGAGTTTGTTATTTGATTCGGGTTGAAGCGTATTGAGTGAGATATGGTAATTTTGTTAGAAGAAAAGAAGAGTATGATGGCACGGATGCATATATGGAAGGAAGAGTTATTAAAGTTGTAAACGACTATCTAGTCTCGGCTCCTATGACAAACATATGTGATTCTATGTTTCGTATCTGCAAATCCTAAATGTAAACACATTAATTTGTAAACTAGATTTGACTATTTCAGTTTATAGTGTTTTTGTCGTTGCAACTCAATCTTAGATTTAGGTTTCAAATCATAACTCAACTAAATATGAGAACCTCCACCTTTTTAATGAGTTCGTTTTTAACAAATTAGATCAAAACGATTCACAAAAAACACATTTAACTTTACAATCAATAGTTTACACCAATATATATATTATAACTGCAATGCTCTATATGCTGGAAATCAAACCCTTAATCAAATACATAAACACACTATGAACGAACTCCTTCGTCTCTTTTTTATTATTGAACCAAAAACACACCAATTACAATAGCTCTAATCATCTATTTATATTGAAAACAAACTAATCCTAACCTAATTAAAACTATATTAAAATAATAAATAAACTCCTGAATAAACGTTATTAGTTCAAACTAATAATTATCTTCAACCTTTTTAATTATGCTGAACTCAATTCAACCCCGATTATCATTAACCCTTTACTATATCATACACATTAAATGTTTAATGCATTCTTGATTCAATACATTAGTTTTTTAATTATACAAATAAATATCCGCAATGGCATCTTTTGCAAACAAGGACATATTCATACTTGAATGTGATTAGCACGATTTTCCTCATAAAATGTCAATTAAAAGACAAATTAATTTACTAGTTTCCTATCAAGGTCACATGTCCGATGAAATTACAATTTACCTAATCCCACTAATCATAATATTTGCAAGATCTCATGAGTTTTCTAATAACAAATATAATCATGATTAAAATAAATACGAATTTATTAGAATTTAAAAAAAAAACTAAAATTAGGTAGAAATAAGATGGAATGTTGAAAATTAGGAATTCCAAACCCACCCTTCTAATTCCTTGTTATTTCCACCAAACAAATTTCAGTTTTGCACGTATAAGCATTCTTTATATAGAAGTATGTGTTCCACTTCCCCACCTACTCATCAAGTATTCAAGTTGTGTTCTTGAAACAAAAATATATTTTATTTTAGATTGTCTTTAAATTAACATTTTGTTTATTTACTATTTTTAATTTTGATGAACAAATCTGGAATGTCTTACGAATTTGTGTAAATAAGACGATACTTGTTGGTGTAAACTAACGTAAGAGATACGACTTAAGTAGAGGGATAAATTCAAAATTTAAATTGAGTTAATTTACTATTAATAATGGAAGTATTGAATTTAAATAATTTCAGTTATCAGCCATTGATTGACATCAGTCCCAATTAACGAAATATCTGCTGACAGACTAAACTTTTAATCAGTTAGTTTATTTTTAGTCATAGTCCGTTGATGGTCAATATGTTATAAGTTGGGATCGTCAGCATATATTTCGTTAGTTAGGACTGATGGCGGCCAATGGCTGATAGTTTGGATTATTTAAAGGGAAAATGTCACAGAATAGTAACAAAGTTTCAAAAATGTTCTAATTAGGTCACTCGTATCGTTTTTGTCCCAATTAGATAACTTAACATTCAAATCGAGTCATGTCCTTTTTTTCATGTGTCAAGAGAAAAATGAAACATTAGATGCTAAGGTTGGATTATATTAATATATGAAATTTTATTTATTAAAAATAAAAACACTTTAATTACATTAAAAATTAAAAAAACAAGTTAAAATTCACGTCATCACTGGATGTTAGCATCAAATAAAAGGGAAAAAAGAAACAAAAATTCACATCACCACGGTTACCTATGAAATTGATGAAAAAAGCCCTTAATTTTAATAAAAATGAATGTTGAGTGACCTGATTGGAACACTTTTGAAACTTGAGTGACCTAATTGGAACACTTTTAAAACTTGGTTACTATTCTACAAAGTTACCCCTTATTTAAATCCAATACTCCTAATATAATATGTTTTCATGCAATTTTTATGTAAGTTTTTAGTTAGTCTACTTTGACATGATCTTGTGCGAAAACGAGTCCGGAAATATAACACGTTTTCATTTGACGATATAAATTCGAGTTACTGTATGTTTTGACGTTGCTGCAACGCAAAACAGGTAAAACTACTAGTTACATATTATATGGTGTGACATAGAAAATGATGAACAGTAACTTTTGTCTTTAGGTTACATATGAGCGTCCCCCAGAGGTCCATCTCGCTAAACATAAAGTAACTTGCTTTTCCATCCTTTACATTCCAAACATTTTACATTTTCTTAGTAATCCTGTTATTAATATTGGTTCCCTAAAATGATTTTATTTATTAAACTAGCGGGATTACCCATGCTACACGGCGGGACCTCGATCACTATCAATTTGGTTCGTATGGTACCCATGCTCAGTAAGTGACCGAAAGAGAAAACTCAAAAATAAAGTCTTCGTATACACACATTCAAATTTATATCAATCCAAAACCATAAACTAGTACTGGTTTCAATAATACTGATATCGATGTTACGTCAGAATGAGTTTGGTTCATCATAGTACTAGTATGGTGCTGATATTCGTATAGGGCACTGTATTAAGAAAATATGCTCTTTTAAATACAAACGCAAATTACTTATATATTTATAACCATGTATCAAATAATACTGTGTATCGTTAATTAATTTCACCAAAAGTTGTTCGTAATGTTTTTATTTTCTTTAATCAAAGATTTTAAATCTACATTGAATAAGAAAAAAAAATGCTATGAATCAATGAATAGTGTATTTTTAATTTCCTACCCTAATGGGGTAAAAAAATTGAAGAAGATAAAATGGAAGCAGAAGATAATAAAAGAATTAAAATTGTCCTTTCTAGCCAACTAAACAATACAACTATAGAAGCTTTTGAAATTTGTAAGTATATATAATATAATATAATATAATATAATATAATATAATATATAATATAATATAGTATAGTATAGTATAGTATAATATAATATAATATAATATAATATAATATAATATAATATAATTTCCTATCTTAATGGGATAAAAAAATTAAGAAGATAAAATAGAAGCAGAAGATAATAAAAGAATTAAAATTGTCCATTCTAGCCAACTAAACAATACTACTATAGAACCTCTTGAAATTTATAATATAATATAAATATAAATATAAATATAAATATAAATATAAATATAAATAAATATAAATACAAATATAAATATAAATATAATATAATATAATATAATATAATATAATATAATATAATATAATATAATATAATATAATAATATAATATAATATAATATAATATAATATAATATAATATAATATAATATAATATAATATAATATAATATAATATAATATAATATAATATAATATAATATAATATAATATAATAAACAAGTAAATAATCTAAACTGGTATAACATAATACATATATAAATATACTATAACACAATTTTGTAACTCAAAACTTTATTTCTATAAATTTTATTTGATTAGGTCAAAACTATTATAAATATTATTTTTATGTATTTATGTATATATGGAGTTCCCGCCGCATCATGCAAGGAATCCTACAGTATACTATATTTATATCACGATTGTAGATGAAAGCTGATGAAGAGTATTTTTATTTTTTTTAAGTATTTATTTTTTAGTTTCTATGGCTTGCATTAGAAATTTCGTTGACAATGGAGTTGTATTCGTAACAGAGTATTTTTTGGTATTGTACCAAACTGATATCGAATGAATTCGCGCCGCAACACGCGGGATAATTTCACTAGTGTATAATTACATGGGAATAATGGATTTTAATAAGCCTAACTATTAGTCATTGGCCGTCAACGGTCCCAACTTAAAAAATAACCAGTGGTGATCCCACCTTTTCATATATTGTAAACCAATGGACCTTTATTAACAGAACTTTAATTTCCTTTGTCCCCTAATCCTTTTCGGTTAAGGGCGGGAATTCGGTCGGTATCTCTTTGGTTCATTATGTAAGGGAATTCGGTCGGTATCGGCTCGATTTGTTACAGTATTGGTATGATACTGGCACTTGGTTTAAACTTATGATATGTCAAAAAAATGTGTTTTACATTGAAAACCATAAAAATAATACCCGTGCCAGTTCCGATAATAATTATATGGGTATCGATTTCGGTATCAACTCGATTCGTCATTGTACTACTTTGAAAAATAAACTCTTTTTTTAACGAAGTTTTTACGAAAGCAATGTGAAAAAAATTATTAAACATAATTGGTATTCATTTTAATAAAAAAGATATAATGAACACGATCGAATGAAAATCAAATTAAATAAACTAAATGGTTTCAAAGCATGTGGATTTTAAACTATATCTAATAATATACTGATAACGGTATGGTCGTTGTTCGATCGGTATCGCCGTATGGTTTCATGACACCAAGCGCTATAACACCAACACTTGATATAGCTTACGGTACAATATAAAGACTCTATTCTGTGTTCAAATATAACCCAGTTTTTAATAAAACATACACAGGAACGACAAGAAAAGCAGTCAAACACAGCTACTCATTTAGCTTTTAAAGAGAACAAACGCAAGTATAAAATCAAATTAATAAAAAAAATTAAACGTATTAAATGTATACGTCATATAAAAACATATAAAATGGTTTTATTTATAACAATAACTAATACAATAATAAAATGATAATTATAATATTAATAATAACTATAGTAAAATATGTGTATGTAGTTACTATTCATGAACACTTACTATTAATATAGATAATTACTATTAATATATATAATAATATATACTAGTTGGCTTTCTCCGTGCGATGCGGCGGGAACCCGGTATCGATCGGTATTGATCCGATGTGTTACGATATCGACACCTAGTGTAGAAACCAAAATTTAAAGTTGTGATATGCCCAAAAAGACATAGACACGTGTTTTACATTGATCGAAAACCACGTAAACATATACTGGTACCGCTATAATACCCGATTCTAGTACGATGTCAGTATCGGTTTATTTCTTCACGATACCAGTATGGTACCGGCACCTCACTATAGCTAACGATGTTAAAATTATAGTTATTTTTATATAACTCTGTTTTCAACAAAATTTATGTCAGAGCGTTAAGAAACAAAATTAAAGACACCTGTCTATTAAACTTTTTGTAAGAAACGTAACAAACATAAGCTATTAGAGAAACAACAAATTAAATGATAATTAAATAAGCTAAAGACATAAATTGTTTAAAACATAACGATTAGAAATGAAACACGTAAAACACAACTATCAATATGTATGCATAAAAAATTATATTCCCTACCTACACCACCATATTTCCTTAAAAGGAGGATTTTATTGTAATAGTGGAGTACATGGAAGGAGATGGAAAGGAAAAAGATAAAAGAGGTTTAGGAGGGATCGAACTAGGGTTGTGTTTGGCAAAAATCTGTCTAAAGATAATGTAACCAAAGTTGTTTGTGAGTTAGAGTGCTTGATCAAATGAAATGAATGATGAACGAAAAGTAAAGCGAATACACAATGATTATATGAGGAGAAAACCCTTGTCACTAGTAGATCGCCGGCATAAAAACCTCGGGTGGTGAAAACTATCAACCACCAACTATATTGAACAATAAAAATGGTTACAACTTCAGATTTTGATCAAGTGCGGTACAATGATTGATTGCTAAAATGTTTTAAGCTTCTGCTCGTAGTGTGTGTATGCGAAAGTGAGAATGTGTCTATCTACACTTGATCAACCCCTTTTAATTTAAAGATAACAAAATATCTGAAAACTAAGCTAGTCTACGTTCACTCCCATGACCGTTGTGGAATAAGCGCGTGCAGCTTCCATAACGAATTATCCTCGAGATTCCAGCTTAGACTCAGTTCACCTTGTTGATACCCTGCGCATATCGAGAACAATTGTTAGAAACTATAAGAATTAATAAGTATCCTTGATCCTCTGAGTCCTTGCACTACCCGCTAAAGATAACCTATCCAGGTAATACCTCAAAATATCGGACCCACAATAATAAAAACCTAGCTCCTAAAAGGTTGGTTGTTTCATTGGAATGGAAAAAACCATTATACCACCATCATCTTTATATAAAACATTGAAATTTATCATATATATCACAGTAAAAAAATGATAAAAAATGAAGTACTATTCATGAAGCTCACCAACAATATATATATATATATATATATATATATATATATATATGTTGAGGTCGAGCGTTGTAGCGAAACAAAGCAAATGATAATGTAAAACAAACATTATTTTAGAATAAAGATTATTATTTAAAAGCCAAACCGTCATAATCGGTTCAGATCATCATTATACCGTTTTACGATACCAAATAAATACTCTATTTTAAATACAAATTCGTTTTTACCAAAATGTATTGAGAGAAAAAAAAAATTAAGCAAAACTATGTGCTTCAGTTTTTCAAAATTAATAAATGTAAGCTATCAAAACGAAATATCAAATTAAATGTTAAAGAAAATATGGTTCAACAAAGGAAAAAAGACTTATTATAAATGAAATATGGTTGAACAAAATGGAAAAATATTTATTGTTTATGATTTAAACAAAGAAAAATATGATTTAACAAAAGAAAAAAGACTTATTATAAGGAAAAAAAGAGGATTTTAAAAAAGGAAAAATAAGCATTAGAAAATGAAATGATTTAAAAAGGAAAAAAGATGATATAAAAAAGGAAAAAGAATTACTACAAAGGAAATACGATTTAAAATATAAAAAAAAATTAAATAAGAAAAGAAATGATTTAGATAAAAAAATAATTATTAATAAATAAGGGCCATGTACTATTCTTGGTCTTTCGCCAACAATATTATATATATATATATATAATACATAATTTATTTAAATAGTCTATTTATATAAACAATATTTTTTTTAAATTTCAATACATTCATTTCCTTAGCAATTTATCCACTATATCTTTAAAACAAACAAAGAAGACATATTAGCTTTCAATATTGTTATCCATATAAAATATATTTTTTTTTTCTTGTAAGCTTTTACTAATTTAAGTATACTGCAAGTAGTATATATCATCTGAAATCATCTTTCTTATATCAAATTTACAACTAATAGATACTCTTTAAGTGAACTAAACATACTCTACCCTTGACCGATTTACAGATGACATAAAATCATTAAAAACTACAAAATAGCACTCTTTTTTCTCTACTCCATGCATTTGTGCATATCTTGTGTCAATGTTAACATTAGCCTTCCCATCAACATCATGCGTATATTTTAACTAGGAAGCTCTAAATCTCAATCTTTAAACATTTGTGCATATGACTTTTTCAACGACTATATGGTAATAGTTAGAAAGTTAGGTTAGGTCATATATCATAATACGAAGTTTTAAATGTAACAAAGACATCACATGTGAAATTATCAAACATTTGATTTCTAAAAGTCATTTTTCAACACTTTGAAGGTTGTTCTTCCCGATAAACTAATTACTATTACCATAGCCATGTCCTCTTATGGCACATAATTCAAGTATTATAGTTGTTAATATCATCTCCAACTAGACCAAAAAGTATGGAAAACTAAAGGAGTGAATATATATTGTTATTAATTTACTAACCATGAGTCCTTGTACAAGGTTATCACCAAAGTTCTATCCAAACGTTTGAAACCAGTTATGAACTCTCTCATTTCTCCCTCATAGTAGGCGTTTGTGGGAGGGAAAAATAATTTGGATTGGCCATTGGTAGTCAATGAAGTCCTGGTTTGATAAGAAGTGTAAGAAGAGGGTGCTTATTTTTAAAGTAGACTTCGAAAAGGCGTATGATTCTTTAAATTGGAAGTTCCTTCTTTGAGTCTTGGGGTGTAGGGGTCTGATGACAAGTGGGTTCAATGAATCTCGGGGTGCCTAAAATTTGGAAAGGGGTCGTTCTTGGTGAATGGTTCGCCTACGAGTGAGTATAATAAATAGATGCATATGCTAGATATATAATTTGATAATACATATAAAAGCTTATAAAAATCTTTCGGGCCCTTTGAAAATTTGGGCCTCAGGTGACGGCACGTGTTGGCCGGCCCTGTGTCCTGGTTCCAAGTGTGGTGTGCAATAGATGCGGCATGGCGGAGGAGACGAGCGACCACCTCCTCGTTTCATGTCTCTTCTTTAGGGCTATATGGTGGCACATTTTTAGGTGGGCGAAGAAGCCGATTGGGTGGAGCCGAAGTCGTGACAGAGATAATTGATGCGGTGGTAGCCCAAATAGGCTCGAAGAAATGAAAAAAAATGTTTGCACAGTGGTCTTTGCTGCTTTTTGGAGGATTGGGATTGCTTGAAATGATCTGGAGTTCAATGAGAAGTTGATTACGTGCCTCAAGCTTGTGGATCTGATTAAGGAAGAATCGTTTCTGGATTAAGAATTTGACGAGTTTCAAAAATATTGTATGGGAGTATTAGTTAGATTTTGATATTGTTGTGTTCGTGTAATTTGGTTCGGTTGTATGTTGATTTTTCAACTTCTTGTTAGCCGCTATATATATATACAGCTTGTTGTCGTTAGAAAACAAAATTTAAACTTTTTTGCTTGTTAAGAAATTTATTTTTATAAAAAAAACGTGAAGATTAAGTTAAAAAGTTAACTATGAAGAAAAAATAACCAATAAACACAAAAATATATATTGGTTAGGGTGGATGTTAATTAATTTCACTTGAGTCTGCTTATTAATTCTCGATGGTTATTTTCTATCATTGAGCTCAAGTATGGTATTGTTAATACATTCGCAACAAGAGTAAAAAGTGTGAAAACCTAAATGAGTGAATGTATTATTATTGATTTGCTAATGATTTAAAACTTTTGCTTGTTAAGAAATTTCTTTTTATAAAAATGTGAAGATTAAGTTAAAAAAAACGTAATATGAGGAAAATATCATCATATAAACACAAAATTTATATTGGGCAGGATGTATGTTAACTAATTCGCCTTACGTATGCTCTATAATTCTCCAATACTATTTTCTTTTTTGTCTTCTCTCTAACCTGTTTTTGAATAATGTTCAGCATTTGAATGTTTTTCAGTTTTCTTTTTTTCATACCCTAGGTTGATTATACATATAAATCACATGTAATAATCCACATTTTAAAAGGATTTTTAAGCAAATTTATTGTGTTTGGTACTTAGTTAATTGGTTTGTTAATTTTCATGATTAATGAGAGTTTTGATCTGTTTGGAAGAACAATTGTGGAGTTTGGATTAGTAGACGGAAAAGGTCAAAGAAAACAAAAAGGAAACCTAAAACAATACCAATACAAACCATATTGCATCTAATACGGTCCGTATTCATTATTCAAGATACCTCACACACATAATATTCTCATTTATAAGTCACCTTTGGAAGATTCCAAACAAAAATGTATTGTGTCTAAATAGCTCGTATCCACCCAATGAAGAAACCTTAATTTCTCTTATCTGAGCATTGCGACGGGTGCATCTTTTGGGGCTGAACTTCACATAGACGAAGGCTATTGAGGACATGGTTTTGCGTTAGAATTGAAGGGTTGGGACTTAGGATTAAAGGTGTTCAATTGGAAGAGCTTGTGGTTTGAGTTTTTTTGTGATTAAACATTGTTTTTCGGTTTGATTTTTTGTTTGTCATCATGAATTTGAATTCCCAAATGTATTATTTTGTCTTGTTTGTGATTATGTGCTAATAATCCAATATCACCTTGGTTAGATGATACTTTATGCATGAGTTTCATTTTCTAGTTTGACTTTTTACTATAAACATATTGGTTTTAGTATAATTCAAGTTTCTAATCATCATTGATTGAATCATGTGTTTATAATAAAGATGGAAATCTTGTGCTTAAAATCAGGTTTTTCAAGAAAACTAACCAAGACACACTCCTCTACTTTTCTAGACAGACCCTCGGGTGAGCAAATATCAGAAAAGACAAATCAAAATCCAAGTCATGGGGTTGTATCCCTCAAAGCACCACCTCGTGCTTAAGTCCTTGGCGGAAAAGACAAATAGGATACCTAGACACATACCCAAATTCAACTCTCCAATTGTTACAAATGAACAAAATACAAAAAGTCAACGGCATGGGTCGTGCCTCACTCTCTGTCCAGCCTATAAATTCAATCCCAAACTCACCATTTGAGGCAACCCTCACAACCAACAACCAACTTCCATACCACACCTCCACACCATTCTACCATATATCTACCCACCATATACTCTATCTTAGTTTTTATCATTTGGATTTTAATTGGTCCAAGATTGTAACAACTCTTTTTAACAATGACGTATGCGTATATATACATGTTTTTTACAATGAATTTTACACGCGAACTTGGTTTTAATATTTATAAAAATGATTTATACCTTAACATTAAAACACACACAAAAGGACAAGTGTACCCTATCTATATGTAGTAAAGTATGGGTAAGAACCAGATGTCAATCCATGGACGCGGGCAAACGCTTATGTACTAAACCGTCGTCATTTATCTATCGACAAAAAGATACGTGAAAGAGTTTTTACTAAAATTTTCTAAAAATATATTTTAAACATATAAGACTCTAAATACAAAAATATAATTTCTTTTTCTTTTGTCTTGTTTTATAAATAACCTAAGCATGTTAACTACGTCAAAAATGTCGCAAAGGCACTTGATCAATTTTCCAAATATAAAGACAATTAGTATCCCTTTCGGGAATCCAAACATGATAATTCTTAGGAAAGTTAACGCGATAAACACACTTTAACCACCTAAAATTATTCATTAACGAGCTATTGATATATTTTCATGTGAACCTTTTAAAAATAAGTTAGTCATCCGTTAAGAGTTTTCTAACATAACTTTATCAAGGAAAGTAATACTAATTAACACAATACAACCACCGAGACAAGCGTAACGTAGATCATATCACAAACTTATTCATTTTGCAAGTCTTAAACATAAATCCACCAAGTTGGTCATTTTGGCCAAAAAATACTCAACAAAGATTATGAAACATGTTAAGAACTTACAATAACACCATCTAACCCGTTAGAGCCCTTACGTGTAAGAAAGCATTCTTGATCAAAATCAGATTTATCTTTTATTAAACCAATACTCATTTCTAGTTTCATGGTGTAAACATATTAACAAGTTAACAGTTTAGTAGCAAATGATTAATTATGGGGTTTTATCAACTTATCCTAACTAACCATTTACTAATCATCCAAGATAAACAACCTCAATCAAGAATCCAACATCAATGAACCAAGTTTGCCATATGATCATCAAGATTCAAACATGAACAAGTTGCCCGAGCATCATTTCAACATGATTACCAACTAAATATTGTTCATAAAACAAGTATTTTACTAGCATTCATAATAATAATACATAAACATCAGTTCAATGCTTGCAAATGTGCTTAAATTGTATGTTAAGAACAAGAATTCAAACTATAAACAAGCAAGGATTTGATGGATTGGATGAAAGATGAGCTTCGTGCAACTTTGAGGCTTGAATCGACCAGAACTGGCAGCTCTCGGACCTCAGAAATCGCTCAAAAACTTGGAAAATTACCCAACATTTTGATCAGTAGCGAACGCTCTGTTTTACAGAGATTTTCATATCTGCACGGCCGTGCACTTTATGTGCACGCCCGTGCGCATCAGCATGACATCAACTGCACGGTATGGGTCGACAAGTGGACGTTTGGGCGGCAAAGTCTTCAGATGTGCACGGTCGTGCGCTTTGGTTGCACGGCCATGCAAGGTCTCCAGATAAACTGATGATCGATGATTAGCTAGTGCACGGTCGTGCACATGGGTCGCACGGTCGTGCGCGCCGAGAAATGAGCTGCACTGCCTTGCGCACTGCCAATGCTCCTGAGATCACAAGTCACGCACGGTCGTGCCAATGGTTTGCACGGCCGTGCATGCTCTGTAACTTCAGCATTTTTTGCAGAATTCATCTGGGACGTTCATCAATCCCACTTTTTCTCCAACTTTGTCTGTGGCACGCCGTTTTGGACCTGAAATTAATAAAATAATCGATTAAGTACCTAAACGACGAAGTTTTAGCAAAAAAACGCACAAAACAAGGGGGTAAAATAGGGACTTAAATATGTATATTTTAACGTATATCAAATAATCACTCTTGTATGTTTATCTTTAACCAGTCAAGTTTTATGATGTTAATTTTTATAGACATGAGTCGTTAAGTTCTTGCATCACTTTGGGGAATCAACCCTTTAAAGGCTCTTTAACCCCCCATGTTATGGATAACGTTGAGGCTGTGTTAATGACTTTAAGTAACTATATTGAAAGTGGATTTTATCAAATTCTTAAGATCAAATCATTAACTTTGTGTTTGTTGAGTCAAACATTTACATTTTCTATGTTTATTTAGTTAATAACATGTTAATTGCTTGAAAATGGGTTAAACTTGTGGTTCAGGACTTTGGGTTTAGTAATTCTTGCCTCAACATGGTGGCAAAATCTAAGCAGTGTGGACTTGATGTAAATTCATCTCCGTTACGTAAACCGAGCAAGAGGTCTATAAGGTTGGTGGGCTAAGATTCCTTATGAGTGGTTTTTATTAAATACTATAACCCCAACAATGGGTAGGTTTTGTGTTGACGGGTTGCACGACACCTAATACAATTGTTGTGGGTTTCATCTTGACTTTACGAATAATCATTCTTCGGTCTGTTTCCAATATTGTTGAGTGTGGTGATACCCGCAAAATGCAATTCTACCACCTTATGGCATTAACACACACATATTTGTTTTCTTCAAAAAACAAAAAAAAATGACTTTAGGTGGTTGTCATGTGATGAGTGATCATTGCAACTTTCCGAAGAGGCGTATAATTTGGAAACCATACCAGGAACTTTCGTATAGTGAACTTTTCGAAATCCATAATTAATCATATCATTATGGAAAATTTAAACCCAATAGATTCTTTTTTGCAATTGTTTTCATCCATTTATCCTTTGCTTTCTTTATCTTATAATTTCAAAATTTAAAACTTTTAAGAACAATTATCTAATTTGAGTTTGACTAAACGATTAACCGCATCCCAGGACTAATAGCCATTGTATCCTTGGAAATCTCAGTATCTTATCATCACCATACTACACCAACGACGGGTGCATGATATGTTGCAAAACACGCCCTTTTTCGCATGTATTTTGTATATGTTTATGATAGTTTTCGAGTCATTTTTGGTCATTTATAGCTTGTACTCACTGGATTGATGTTTTTCAGGTGTGCATGTGCAAAAGAGTTGAAATCGAGTCAAATTCATGAAGAAACGAGCACACGAGGAAAATTAATGCGTAGAAAAGAGTTTGAACTTCAAACGGCTATATCTTGAGCTACAAAATGAGTAACATGGCTTATAATATATGGATTTGGGGTAGCTTGACGAGCCGAATCCAAATATGAAGTTTGTGGGCTTTAATGCTCATGTTTTGGGCCATAACCCTCAATGTGGTTATGGGTCGTACTCATCGAAACCTCACCGGTGCGTCACACTGTTCTTATTGGGCTTTGGGCTCATTATGTGTCACACCCCGAACCCGCAGCGGTTTCGGTACGGAGCATGATGATTGTTTATAGCTTATGACACTATTTTAAGTTTAAATTTAAAGCATCCAAATTAAATTGTCACACATAATCATAGAAACATCCAACAAAAATTCAAACCATATCAAAAGATATAAGTCATAACAATAATCCATTTATTAGTAAGGCGCATCATATATGTCTTCAACCTTCAATCCACTCACACTTGTGTACATGTATCATGCGTAAAAAGGTTTTGGTCAACAATAAGTTGGTGACTAAATCTTAGTTTTAGAAAAGAAAACGAAATAGTTTGGTTTATTAATTCTATAAAATAAGTAACATGCAATTTTAAGTGCTTATGTGTCATCCAACAATCCAACATGTCCACAAATCACCACAACTTCCAATAATTCATCACAATTTCCAACAATTCACCATAATCACATTTAATAACAAAACAATACATAACAAAACAATATAAGATTCAAGCCCCGAAGAGCGAATCTACAAAACAATGGTGGCGATACCGAGTTCAACTCATGGCCATGGGGAACCGGTCAGCCTGGTGAATCCACACGAAACAATATGACACAAAGTGAGTAACAAGTAGATACATGTATAAGAAACAAGTTTATGAAACATAAGATACAAGTAATGAAACACATAACGACACTTTGATTTACATGTTGATAATAAGAAACATGGAAACGTGAAGACACATGATACACCCCAAAAAGATTAAGTAACAAAAAACGGAAAAGTACAAATCTACTAAAGGTTTGCGTTTCGTTAAATCCTTAAGTGAAACTACGCGAATGTTTGAGAAAAGATTCCAAAAAGCAAAAGTCATACTAAAGAAATATATAACATCAAAATACTAAATAATAAAAAAAATCAAAACTATATAAAACAAATACATCCTATACATACGTAGGGCTTTTGTCTAATTCAAAATAGTAATTAACACTGACATCGTAACTATTTAAATTAAGAAATGTGTAACTAGTTATTTTATGTGACATACTAATCCCATTAACCATAAAAATATAAATTTTAATAGACATAAAAAATATATAATAAGTCCAAAATAAATATCTATAGGTAACTAAACCAAAAGACACCACTTATATTTATTAATTACTAATTATGAAATCAAAATATCAGGACAAGGAAAATAGACATTTTTATATTATTATATATCACATATCCTATTTAGTAAAAATCCATCTTCACAATATATATCTTTCGAAAATAATTTTTTTATTATATTTAAACCATCAATTTTATCAACAATAATTCCATTGATCATGTAATCCATTATAAATTCCATAATCTATTTATGTTATAAAAATTTTTAAAAATAATTTCATGAGTTTTATATTTTAAGAAAACCCATTTGTGTATAATTCCCTATAAAACATAATGTAATCAACAATCCAAAAGAAATCTATATAATATTTATAAATTCATAAAATTGACACAAACATATCTATCATGATGACAAATAATATCCTAAGTCTAATTTAAACTCAAAACACAAACCTACATCAAAAGTCCTAATTCTAAGACTAAGTACCTTAGAAAACAAGAAATAAAATTTGTAAAGATATTGCCCTCTATTGCAGGAAGGGAGAAAGGGGTTTTATAGAGCTCTAAAAATTAAAGAAGATAAGCTTTAAAATTACCTAATAGGGTGGAGAAATAAGGAAGATATCAAGTAGCAAAGTTTCAAGCCCTAAATATGATCCTTGTCCAAATCGAGAATTAGCGAGGCAATTGGTAGATGATTGCTATGGAAATCCGAAATAGGTGGTGTGTAATGCTCAGAGAATTTTGCAACTTTGGGTGAAATGTTTAGAGTTCTTAGAAAAATGAAAAGAATACTTGGTTTTGAATTTTAAGTAGCTAATTATTAGATGTTAAAGGTCCATTAGTGGGCAATTAGTATTGCTTCAATACCTAATTAATTGAGACAATAAGCAAACCAAAAGGTTGAGAATTGGAGTGTCTAGATGACTGTTCGGTTGATAGTTCGCGATCTGCAAAGATGAACCAGTTCCTAGATCTGTGGTCTGCAACATATGACAATCATTTGGAAAAAGAGGACCTTCGTTTGGACCATCGCTTGGACACATTAGACCATTCTTTGGTATCATCACCATCATTTGGAGATCACCATCATTTATAGTGCTGATGATATTGATTTAATTATGATACTTAGCATAATATAACAAATCAATGAATAACAAACTAAAACAAAAAAAAATTAAGAAAAAGAAATTCACACTTTCATTTATTTTTTTAGGTTCCGGTTTTACAAAGAGTTATTATAGATCAAGTGTCCAACTGAGATCTTTAAAAAATTAACATTTTGAAATTTCGTAATATTTATGTTAATTAATTTATCACAAGACAAAATATAAATAATAAGTTATAAACATTCGCCTTTATATTTATTACGCTTTGGATCCGATTTTCAAAGCGAGCTGGTTTTTCTAAGATCCGTTTTTTACGAATGTTACAGTCTCCCTACTTTTAAAATTTTCATCCCGAAATTAGGGATAAACCTGGTGTGTAGGGTTTCTTCGTCGGTGTAATCGATATTGGTTGATTTAGTAATAGCACTAGGAACTCAAACTCGGGAATCGAATTATTTCTCAGGAACGTCAGATAACAAGTGTTAAGCATAAGTCTTAAGGTTGCTGAGGTTACGCTTACGCGAAGCTATATCAATGGTAAAGTTCAGATCTGATTGTGGCGGTAGCGTCCCTGGTAAGGGCTGAATACCCAGTTAGAGGTATCAATTTTAATGTTATATGCAGAAGTGAAGAGCATTAATGATAATGTACGAGATAGTTTATCATGGGCAATACAAACAATACGTCGTGAGATCCCACGAATGGCGTATCTAGGATTGATTGCGGCTTAAGAGAAAACCATGTCCTGAAGATGACTTGTAATACGAGAGAGTTAGCAAATTGAGTCGTAGAGTAAACTCATGATGCCTAAACTAATACCCATTACACAAAATCTCTCATAAAGCACCACAATGATAGAGTTGAACTTGCAATGTCGTAGAATTTGAAACACCAAGTACATAAATAAATAAAAACAATACATACACAAAAACTATCATGATTAGTCTAACGTTGCTTTTGATAATTTGGTAGAGACACTTATGTATAGGAAAACCAGTGGCGTATCCACCATTTCTTTACCAAACTTTCATCTACATCGTTATTCGAATCATGATTGACAACGCATACAAAAATTACATAGAACTTCTCTTGACCAATCTAACGCGGCTTTTAATAGTTTGACAAGGACATTTATAATAGGAAGTACTAGCGATGTATCCACCATGTCCTTATCAAATTTATTTGAACTATGTTTCTTTATTTTCCATCACCATGAGCAACTAAACTTCATAAACTAGCTAGGCTCATGGTGAATATTAGTTGAACTCCTATTGCTCTTGGATTTGGCTTTATTCGATTATTTAATTATGCTTTGGTAAATTGTTTTTCTATCTTCAGTTTCGATACATATGAGTGTTTGATTTAGCTATGATTGTTGACTTTTTTCGCATGATTCTAGTATTAATTTATTTTGTATTAATTAATTTAAGTTTTGTTTGTTAAATCACTTACTTTGTGTTTATGATAATTGCTTGTAGTTTCTTGTCTTAGAAAACCCTAGGAACGAGTTAAGTCTTTGATCAAACAAGTGTTCTAGTTACCTTTGAAATCTGGAGGAGATAGGGTATTAACTTGTCTAGCCTTTAGTCTACGGGTTTTGGGGAGACCGGGAGGAGATCCATAGCATAAAACCTTTAGATCCTAGAAAGCCGAGTTGAAACCGTGTTAGACAAGCTACCTCTACACATTTTTTGATGTGTTGTGATTAGTGAGACCGGAAGGAGATCTTATCTTAGGTGCCTAGCATCTTAGTAGGTGAGACTAGGAGAAGAACCGAAACCCTAGAAAGTCGTATGTCACACCCCAACCGACGACGGAATCATCAGGGCATGAGCGAATAGATGATTCCTCAAAGCAACAAAACAACTGAAAATGACAATATTTAGATAAACCATCTTTATTTCAAAACTCAAATTAGTGCATTGTCAAAAGAAAAGAAATTTCATCAACTCAAATATTCAAACAAAAGAAAACTAATTTATTCGTGCGTTTCTAAATCCATCTAGTAGATTTCTTGAACATTATCATCAATTCCCTGCAATATATGTATAATAAAGGTCAACAAAATAGTTTGTGAGCATATAAGTTTGGTCTACATAATATAGAATAAAAGGTATCAATCTAACATGACAATTTGTATACTACTAGCATGTGTAAACTATCAATCAAACAAGTGTCCACTAGCATATCATTTCCACATAAGGGAATAGGCCGGATAAGATTGAATACTTAACAATACCACATAAGGGCTGTGTGCCACTTTTATAGTGCTATAATTGTTAAGGTAGGCGATTGAGTACACAAGATTGAACTCTAGCATGTATGCATGACAAATAGCATGTATTCATAGATTGGGTGTTTGAATAATGTGATTGATTGTGTGCATGTGAGATATTATAATTTCATATATTGCAACCCTGTCACACCCTGACCCGCAGCGGAAATGGTAGTCGGGGCATGATTGGGTTTTCATCAAAGCTCATGACATTTACTATAAAGTTTCATATTTATTATTTCTCTTTAAAGAAGAAGTTACAATAGACATACAAGCATAACATGTTCAAATACATTTTCATTACAAACTAAAGTATTAAACAAAAATCATACAATTACAAAGGGAAACAAAACTAAATGTCCATTCCAAAGCATTAACTTGTTTATTCTTCTAGGCCATCCTACGTGTATCTTTTCTCAACTGGATCACCTGTATCATGTGTAAAAATAGGGTTTTTGGGTCAACAAAAGTTGGCGAGTGAATCTTATGAAAACATTTGAATGAATTTGTTATCTTGGTTATAAAAAGGTGCATAACCACATATGAATAAACGTAAATGTAAATTTAATCACAAAACACATAATATTAATTAATGCACAAGCACACACACCAAATGATGAACAATGAGATCAAAGCTCAATCAAACGGAGCCGATCTAATGAGGCACCTGATGCTCAACTCGTCTCCCACGAGGAACTGATGGGCCTAATGAATGATTTGCACACAACTTGACAAGAATATAAACACGCATCACAACAAACAATATTTACATCACAAGTTTAGGTCATATAATGGTAATAGCACAAGTTTGAATAAACGAAATAATTAAAGCGACACATGATACACCCCAAAACATGAATAAAAAGGGGAATTTGTAAGGATTCACTCACAGTGGGTGCGTTCCTTGATGACGATGAATGCGCAGGAATATTATGATTCAACCGACGAGGAAAAACTAACCTAAATAATAACATAATAACACGATAAATAAATAAATTTTATTTGAGATTAATATTTTTAATTAGTACTCTTAATGGGATTGTTAGATTTTATTTTTGTGAGTTTAAGGGAATTTTCTAACTTTAATAATCTTATTTTTAAGTATTTTTAAATAATTTTCCAATTAAATAAATAAATAAAATAAAATAAAAAAGGTTGAATTTTTGACCGTTGACCGGTCGGACTGTGTTTTTATATGCGCTGAGTGAGGTTCGAACTCGGTGTCACACCCCGACCCGCAGCGGAAAAGGTGATCGGGGCATGATTGGGTTATCATCAAAGCTCATGACATTTATTATGCGTTTCATATTCTTTAATACAAATTAAATGGAAATTTACAATAAATGTTACAACATGTTCTAACTAACAATCTAAACTTCTTTGTTCTCTTCTAAGGCATATCCTATGTTTTCCTTGCTTCAACCTGTTCACCTGTGTCATATGTAAAAGGGTTTTTGGATCAACATAATGTTGGCGAGTGAATCCTATGGAAAACATTTGAACAAATTTATTTAAATTGATTATGAAATATGTGCACAACCAAACATGAGTAAAAATAGATGTAAACTTAATCAACAATCATAAGATATTAAATGAAACACACATGAACAATAATGGAACATTTAGAGGCACGCGATGCTCAACTCGTCTCTCATGAGGAACTGAGGGCCTAATGAATGAATTGCATAAACATGATAATATGAATGACACAACTACAAACAATATAAACTCAATGATACACACATAAACAATAATGAATTTGATTTGTGGCACGCGTTGTTCAACTTGTCTCCCACGAGGAACTGATGGCTTAATGAATGAGTTTCATATAATTTGACAAAAGGAAATAAGTAATCACAACAATATAAACAATCTAAGTTTAGGTCATGATGTGGTATGGCACAAGTTTAAATAAATAAGTTAATTATTTTCATAACACATGACACACCCCAAAACGTGTAATTTAAAAGGGGGAGTTGTAAGATTCACTCACAGTGGGTGCGTTCGGTTGATGACGTTGAATGCACGCGAAGTGGTTTTAACCACGAGTGAGTTTAACCTAGATAAATCGCATTATGGTTTGGTAAGTAAACGGATTTTATTAATCTATTTTAGTAGGATTGTTGGGTGTATTTTTGTGAGTTTAAGGCTATTTTCTAACCTTAAAAATGTTATTTTTAAGTATTTTTAATTGATTTTTAATTAAAATAATTAAATAAATTAATAAAAAAATTTTGATTTTTTTCTCTGACCGTTGACCGTTGACCGGTTCGAGTCGGAATATAGGTGCGCTGAGTGAGGCTCGAACCCGAGACCTCCCGTACGCATGCACACAGCTCTACCAACTGAGCTACGTGTCTAACCCGTTATATATCTGATTTTAATTATATATATATATTAATTATATTAAACAGAAATCCTTTATTTTTTAAAAAACGATTTAAATCAATTCGGACGGTGCGCTCCACAGGTCTCGAACCCGGGACCTGTGGCTTAAACTAACACGCAGTCCACCGCTGGACTGTGTGTGCAACTTGATAACTTAACTGATTTTTATTATACTTAAACACAAACTGTATATTTCCTTTTCTGTCTTATTTTTAAAAAATAGATAATTGTCCGAGTCGATGCAATAGCCCGGACTCGAACTCGTGACCTGTGATATAAACATACACACAGTCCACCGCTGGACTGTGTGTCTAACTTGGTTATTATTCCGGTTATTAATATACTTAACATATACCAGTATGACTCCGGTTCGGTTAATCAAAAAAAATCATTTTTATTAAGGCGACCTGTGAAACAGGATTCGAACTCGAGACGTTTGTATGATTAATGTGCACACAGTCCACCGCTGGACTGTGTGTCTAACCCGAGTAATAAGTTGATTTTAATTAAACTTATATGATACCGACTTCATCTTCTTCGCTGAGTTTTTAACCAGAATCGACAACAGAATGGTTCGAAGTTTTAATCGGTTTCTTAGTGTGTTTCAGTTCATCATGGTGAGATATAAGTGAAAAGAAAAAGAATTTAAGCGAAGAGGTATACCGACTGTCTTCCTCTGTTTTCCGGCAGAACTCCGGCGACAGCAATAGGCTCCGGCGACGAGTGTCTTGCAGCGGAGAAACTTCAGAAAGCTTACAAAGGGTGTGGGTGACTTCGGTATAAGCTTAGAAGGTTCAATAAGGCTCGGAAATGGAGAAACCGGTTTTCCGGCGACAAACAGAAAGATTCCGGCGAGTGGATTTTTGCCGAGAAAAGGTGTGGTTTTGAGCGAAAAGGTTTGCAGAAGTTCAAGGTGGTCTTTATAGGGCAAATCGTCGAAGAACCTGGTCTGATTTCCGACTGTATTCATCGGTTATAAAAACTCCGGCGGTTATAGAAGGTGTCGCGGACTCAGACGTCGGTTATAACCGATGTCTTAGTAATGGTTTACGTTATAACGTAAGTTGTCGTTAAGACTCGCGAGATTTCCGGGATTTCCGACGACTGAACTATTTGGGCGCCGGTTTTGAATTCGTAACGTCATGATATCAATTAAATGATTCTATTATTTAACAAATAACATCAGTGGCGCAGTGGTTTGTGTGTTGTGTGTTAAGACTTGTGGTTGAACCGGTACTGACCCGGGTTCGAAACCCGGCAGGAACAAAATATTTTTATTTTCTTATTTTTGACAGTTTTTCAAAAACTAATTATATATTCCCGTATAATAATTGATTATGTATCGTTTAAAATTATTTTGGGCATTTAATTCGCAACGAAATTTTTGACTGACGGTTCGGTTGATAAACGGAGCGGGTTTGGTAAATCCGTTTTTGACGGATGTTACAGTATCCCCTGCTTTTAGAAATTTCGTCCCGAAATTTGAATGATGATATATTTGACTAAAAGAATGATGGTGTTTAGTTTGTCAGTTACTTGCTTAGAAAAATAAGGGTTTAAGTTTTTTTTTGTTCGAGGCGGTAACGTTCCTTGTAAGGGTTAAGTACCCTGTTACAGGAATCGCTTTTTGTTGCCTACTGTATGAGTATTGATAAGCAGGAATGATTCGCTAAAAATGATATCATGCATAAGAGTTTAGATACGTTTGGAAAAGTTTGGTTATATCCTAAGGCAAAACTTCTAACACTACAATCTACATGGAAACATAAATAAAACACAACAGCTGATATTTGAACATAATTAAACACAACAGCTGATATTTGAACATAATTAAGCACAACAGCTAATATTTGAACATAATTAAGCACAACAGCTAATATTTGAATCCACATTCTGATAGCATATATGTTTGAATGGTGGAAGTTCCTCTCTCGTTTGTTATGATGGAGAGGTTAGTTTATGTAGAAATGAAACACAATCCAATCTCTTTAAATAGCAAGATGATATAAATTCCAACCAAGGCAATACTAAATCCTACATGGAACTTCTCATAACCACCTGATAATGCCTCTGATCCTTTGGCAAGAATACTTATATATAGGAAGTACCAGCGGCGTATCCACCATATTCTTGCCAAATTTTCATTAGTTTTATCCACAAGTTATGATTGGTTACCAAGAAACTAATAAATCCTACATAAAACTTCTCATAACCGTCCGATAATGCCTCTGATCCTTTGACAAGAATACTTATATATAGGAAGTACCAGCGGCGTATCCACCATATTCTTGTCAAATTTTCATTGATTTTATCAGTGAATTATGATTAGTCCTAAAACTCTACAACCAATACAACAAACATAAATTACTGAAATGAAATATATCTGTGCGATCAAGGCTCAATCAAACGGAGCCGATCGTATTGCATGTACTGAAAATGAAATGTCTGTGCGCTCAAGGCTCAATCAAACGGAGCCGAACGTATTGAATGTACTGAAATTGAAATTGTCTGTGTGCTCAAGGCTCAATCAAACGGAGCCGAGCGTATTGCATGTACTGAAAATGAACAACTTAATCACACAAACAGCCTATGCATGGAACCTCTCATAACCGCCTGATAATGCCTCCGATCATTTGACAAGAATACTTATATATAGGAAGTACCAGCGGCGTATCCACCATATTCTTGTCAAATTTTCATTGACTTTATCTGCAAGTTATGATTAGTTCTATGCGACTCTACTACAAACACCACAACCACAAGATACTGATAATGAAAATGTATGTGCGCTCAAGGCTCAATCAAACGGAGCCGAACGTATTGAATGTACTGAAATTGAAATTGTCTGTGTGCTCAAGGCTCAATCAAATGGAGCCGAGCGTATTGCATGTACTGAAAATGAACAACTTAATCACACAAACAGCCTATGCATGGAACCTCTCATAACCGCCTGATAATGCCTCCGATCATTTGACAAGAATACTTATATATAGGAAGTACCAGCGGCGTATCCACCATATTCTTGTCAAATTTTCATTGACTTTATCCGCAAGTTATGATTAGTTCTATGCGACTCTACTACAAACACCACAACCACAAGATACTGATAATGAAAATGTATGTGCGCTCAAGGCTCAATCAAACGGAGCCGAACGTATTGCATGAACTGGAAATGTAAATTGAACTGTGCGCTCAAGGCTCAATCAAACGGAGCCGAGCGTATTGCATGTATTGAAATGTAAAATGAAATAACCGATCAAGGCTCAATCAAACGGAGCCGATCGTGCGGGCACGCCAAGATCAACCGCATAATAAAATGGGGATCAAACTCAACCTCATGGATGGGGAGCTGCGGCCTCGGCAAATGCATATACTGAAAACAATATACAATAATTATCCTAACAGTCTACACATGGAACCTCTCATAACCGCCAGATAATGCTTCTGATCCTTTGACAAGAATACTTATATATAGGAAGTACCAGCGGCGTATCCACCGTATTCTCGTCAAAGTTTCATTGGCTTTATCCTTAAGTTATGTTTGGTTCTATGTGATAAAGAAAAACATAAAACTAAACGATAGGAGTTGAATCTGGATCTTCGGCGAAGAGGACTAGTTGGGTATCTTCGTTTGGGCCGTCATTATCTTCGACAGGATTGGCGTTGATATTGAAGACTCTTCCTCTTGCTGGTGGCATGGTGGTTGGGTTTTCTTGGTTTACTTGGTTAACTGGGTTTGATTGGGCTTGAGTGTTGATAACGTTAACCAATTGAGGGCATGTGTTTCTAAAGTGGGTAGGGTCACCACAATTGAAACAAGCTCGAGCATATGGGAACACGGGGTATTGGGGTTGATGATAAGTTTGGGTCATGTTTTGAGTAGGGGAAGAGGTTTGGTTTTGAAAGGTGCGACAAACATTGCTCAAATGACCATAGCGTCCACAAGTTGTACATTGCCGACAAGGTAAGGTAAGGGGATGATGATAAAAACAGTTGTTGCATCGAGGGTGAGGTCCAAGATATGGTTTCTTATTTGGGTAAGCTGGGTCGGGTGCCACTTGAGTGATTGGGATAGCTTGGATGGGTATAGCGTGTAAAACTGGTTGATTTCGTTGAGTAGCAGCGAAAAGTCGCCCGACTCTTCTTCTCTTAGGATTGGGTTGAGAAGGGGATTCGGTTTGGGTGGAGTCGGAGGTTTCAGTCGATTCTTTATCCTTCTTCTTCTCCTCCTTGAAGTCTTTGTTTCGGATTCGATTCTCGGCGAGCTCTGTTGCTAGCTCCATTGCTGCTTCCAAAGTTGCAGGCTTGGTACTTATTACAGGGTCTTGAATCTTTGACGGAAGACCACGAATGTAGTGCTCGATCAAACGGTAGAGGGGAGTGAACATGTTGGGAACCATTTAATATAACTCGAGGAATCTTTTGTTGTATGTGGTGTGGTCTCCTTCCTTTTGCTTCAATGAGTAAAATTCATCTTCTAATTTCTTGATTTCGCTCCTTGGGCAAAATCGTCTGGTCATGATTTCCTTCAATTCGTTCCAAGTTAAGGACATAGCATCGTCGACGCCTCGTTTGGCCTTCTCTGTATTCCACCAAGTAAGTGCTATCCCATATAATCGACCGGTAGCATATCGCACTTTGCGATCGTCAGGGCAATCGCAATTTAGGAAAGTGCTCTCCATCTCTTCAAACCAATGGAGGAGTGCGGTGACGCCTTCAGTTCCTTTGTATTTCGGAGGGTCGCATGATTTGAAATGCTTGTAGGTGCATTTAGTGGTATTTGGGGGAGAGTTGATAATGTTTTGGTTTGCTTGATTGACAGGATTAGCGGTAAGTGCTTGTTGAACTTGGATTACAATGTTGGGTATTACGGCAGCCATTTGTTGAGCGATTAAGGCAGCCATGCGTTCGCGGGCTTTACTTGCTCTCGTCTTCCTACGGGCGAGGTTAGAAGACATCTACAAGGAATACATGACAAGGGTATGAGTTGGATGTTTTTGGGTTCATGGGTCGCATTAGGAATGAACATTCATAAAATAATTATAAATAAATAAATCTACTACATCCATAGGATGTCTTTGGTTTTGCTCGCTGTTAGGCCCTACATGCCGCCATACTTTACCTGTGTAATCATGTGGGCCCCCATGAATACCGGTTTTTCATATGGTTCGCACGGGTTTGCCAGGTTGCGTACACAAAAACCCGGAGAAAATCGAGAAATATGTATACAACGTGTGATATTCGGAATGTGTCCAGGTGTAGACACGGTGACACCTCAAAGTAGGGTTAGTTCGAACGACGTTTGGTGTGGCATGCTTTGGCCCAATAGGTCCTTCGTACTCTCATCGTTGGTCCCCAGGTAGGCAAACTGGTCCGTTATATTGGATTTATACGAATGCCAGCCTAGACAGGACGTTCCGACTACCGGTACTTGTACCCTTCCAGTTACTACATGCCCGTCGCAGAACTTACTTTGATGAGATTTGAAAATTGCACAAAATCTTTGGATAATGAGAGTATGAAAATAAATTGAATACATGAACATCGATATATGTATAATGAATATGTATATATGTATAATGAATATGTATATAAGCATGTATGTTTGACTGTAAATGTAAACAAATATGAAACAAATAAATATCACAAGTTTGTATGTAACCACCTAATCAATTAAAATTTAGGCAGACTATAGTATAGGCTCTAAGGGTCTAATAACCTATCCTATATCCCTATAGTCATGGCTCTGATACCAATCTGTCACACCCCGAACCGCAGCGGAAAAGGTGATCGGGGCATGATTGGGTTATCATCAAAGCTCATGACATTTATTATGCGTTTCATATTCTTTAATACAAATTAAATGGAAATTTACAATAAATGTTACAACATGTTCTAACTAACAATCTAAACTTCTTTGTTCTCTTCTAAGGCATATCCTATGTTTTCCTTGCTTCAACCTGTTCACCTGTGTCATGTGTAAAAGGGTTTTTGGATCAACATAATGTTGGCGAGTGAATCCTATGGAAAACATTTGAACAAATTTATTTAAATTGATTATGAAATATGTGCACAACCAAACATGAGTAAAAATAGATGTAAACTTAATCAACAATCATAAGATATTAAATGAAACACACATGAACAATAATGGAACATTTAGAGGCACGCGATGCTCAACTCGTCTCTCACGAGGAACTGAGGGCCTAATGAATGAATTGCATAAACATGATAATATGAATGACACAACTACAAACAATATAAACTCAATGATACACACATAAACAATAATGAATTTGATTTGTGGCACGCGTTGTTCAACTCGTCTCCCACGAGGAACTGATGGGCTTAATGAATGAGTTTCATATAATTTGACAAAAGGAAATAAGTAATCACAACAATATAAACAATCTAAGTTTAGGTCATGATGTGGTATGGCACAAGTTTAAATAAATAAGTTAATTATTTTCATAACACATGACACACCCCAAAACGTGTAATTTAAAAGGGGGAGTTGTAAGATTCACTCACAGTGGGTGCGTTCGGTTGATGACGTTGAATGCACGCGAAGTGGTTTTAACCACGAGTGAGTTTAACCTAGATAAATCGCATTATGGTTTGGTAAGTAAACGGATTTTATTAATCTATTTTAGTAGGATTGTTGGGTGTATTTTTGTGAGTTTAAGGCTATTTTCTAACCTTAAAAATGTTATTTTAAGTATTTTTAATTGATTTTTAATTAAAATAATTAAATAAATTAATAAAAAAATTTTGATTTTTTTCTCTGACCGTTGACCGTTGACCGGTTCGAGTCGGAATATAGGTGCGCTGAGTGAGGCTCGAACCCGAGACCTCCCGTACGCATGCACACAGCTCTACCAACTGAGCTACGTGTCTAACCCGTTATATATATGATTTTAATTATATATATATATTAATTATATTAAACAGAAATCCTTTATTTTTTAAAAAACGATTTAAATCAATTCGGACGGTGCGCTCCACAGGTCTCGAACCCGGGACCTGTGGCTTAAACTAACACGCAGTCCACCGCTGGACTGTGTGTGCAACTTGATAACTTAACTGATTTTTATTATACTTAAACACAAACTGTATATTTCCTTTTCTGTCTTATTTTTAAAAAATAGATAATTGTCCGAGTCGGTGCAATAGCCCGGACTCGAACTCGTGACCTGTGATATAAACATACACACAGTCCACCGCTGGACTGTGTGTCTAACTTGGTTATTATTCCGGTTATTAATATACTTAACATATACCAGTATGACTCCGGTTCGGTTAATCAAAAAATATCATTTTTATTAAGGCGACCTGTGAAACAGGATTCGAACTCGAGACGTTTGTATGATTAATGTGCACACAGTCCATCGCTGGACTGTGTGTCTAACCCGAGTAATAAGTTGATTTTAATTAAACTTATATGATACCGACTTCATCTTCTTCGCTGAGTTTTTAACCAGAATCGACAACAGAATGGTTCGAAGTTTTAATCGGTTTCTTAGTGTGTTTCAGTTCATCATGGTGAGATATAAGTGAAAAGAAAAAGAATTTAAGCGAAGAGGTATACCGACTGTCTTCCTCTGTTTTCCGGCAGAACTCCGGCGACAGCAATAGGCTCCGGCGACGAGTGTCTTGCAGCGGAGAAACTTCAGAAAGCTTACAAAGGGTGTGGGTGACTTCGGTATAAGCTTAGAAGGTTCAATAAGGCTCGGAAATGGAGAAACCGGTTTTCCGGCGACAAACAGAAAGATTCCGGCGAGTGGATTTTTGCCGAGAAAAGGTGTGGTTTTGAGCGAAAAGGTTTGCAGAAGTTCAAGGTGGTCTTTATAGGGCAAATCGTCGAAGAACCTGGTCTGATTTCCGACTGTATTCATCGGTTATAAAAACTCCGGCAGTTATAGAAGGTGTCGCGGACTCAGACGTCGGTTATAACCGATGTCTTAGTAATGGTTTACGTTATAACGTAAGTTGTCGTTAAGACTCGCGAGATTTCCGGGATTTCCGACGACTGAACTATTTGGGCGCCGGTTTTGAATTCGTAACGTCATGATATCAATTAAATGATTCTATTATTTAACAAATAACATCAGTGGCACAGTGGTTTGTGTGTTGTGTGTTAAGACTTGTGGTTGAACCGGTACTGACCCGGGTTCGAAACCCGGCAGGAACAAAATATTTTTATTTTCTTATTTTTGACAGTTTTTCAAAAACTAATTATATATTCCCGTATAATAATTGATTATGTATCGTTTAAAATTATTTTGGGCATTTAATTCGCAACGAAATTTTTGACTGACGGTTCGGTTGATAAACGGAGCGGTTTGGTAAATCCGTTTTTGACGGATGTTACACTCGGGACCTCTCGTATACGTGCACGCAGCTCTACCAACTGAGCTACGTGTCTAACCCGAAATATTTCTGTTTTTAATTATATTTATATATTAGTTAGCTTAAACCTTATTTTAGTTTTATTAAAAAGGTTTCATAACTTGCCAACCCGGGTTAAGTATCCAGAATCGAACTCGAGTTCTTCAGTTCACGTGCACACAGCCCAACCAGTTGGGCTGTGTGTCTAACCTGTTTATGTTCTGAATTATAATATATTTATATACATGTTGAAGGATGGTCTGAATAGGTTTTAAAAAGGATTGGTTTTATTTCTGAAGTCGGTAATGTGTGTGATTCGAACCCGGCATCATGTATGTAAAATGCACACAGTCCACCGCTGGACTGTGTGTCTAACCCATTTAAATCACCCAGTTTTATTATACAAATAATCTATACGACTCCTCTTCTTCATCTTAAAAAAAAAACCCAGAGCTGACCCCGCTAAAACAAATCAAAACCAATGCATGTTGTTTACTGGATTTCTGGTTTACATAAAGCGATACGAATTATAAGGAACATAAGCAAGAAATTTTACCAACGAATCGATGATGCTGAACCTCCGACGAGGGATTCCGGCGATAGCAAACAAATTCCAGCGAACAGAAAAGTTGATCAGGGAGTTTTGAGTGGAACTTCGAAAGAAATGAGCGAGATATTGAGGTGTGAAGCATCGATATATATAGTGTATTTTCAATCATAGGAATTTTCGGTTTCAATGATAAATTTAGGATCTATGATTAAGCTTCGGTTATGAATCATTGGTTCAACGTTTTTATTCCGGAAAACACGTCTTTGAAGAGGGAAACAGCTACAAGATTTTTGGGTGTGATGATTTGAACATCATCTGGCGGTTATAGATCTGCCCGATTTGCAGGTCTTGCAGAATTTTAATATAAGGATTTACTATTTTCAGTTATAGCACATATGTGCGTGTAGCGTAGTGGTGAAGTCTGTGTGTTGATCCATCGGGGACCCGGGTTCGAAACCCGGCTACCCCTCTATTATTTTTTTTTAACCTTTTTATTTTATTATAATTTCCTTTATTTCTTCATTTAATTAATATCTAATTTATTTATTTATGAAACTTACATTTTATAAAATGAAAAATGTATAACGAAACTTTTTAAATAAATTCTCAAGTTTTTAAACAGAGCGGGTTTTGGAACCCGTTTTTCGACGAATGTTACAGTATCCCCTACTTTTAGAAATTTCGTCCCGAAATTTAAGTAGTGGTATATTTGACTCGAAAGGAGGGTGTTTTAATTTGACAATTTCATAATCAGAAGAGGGTGAAAGTTTAAATTTTTATTTGAGACGGTAACGTTCCTAGTAAGGGTTGAATATCCCGCTACAGGAATCGCTTTTTGATGCCTAAAGTATGAAAATGCGGAACATGGATTAACAGAGTTGATTGACTAGGCATGATCTCATGCATAAGAGTTTTGAGGGAATTGATACGCTTGAAAAGATAAGGTTATATCATAAAACAAAACTTCAACCATGATGATACTAAAACCTACACGGAACCTCTCATAACCGCCTGACAATGCTGTTGATCCTTTGACAAGAATACTTATATATAAGAAGTACCAGCGGCGTATCCACCATATTCTTGTCAAATTTTCATTGGCTTTGTCAGTAAGTTATGATTAGTTCTATGTGACTCTAAAATCTACAAAACAAACACAACAGCCAAAGCTTGAGTCTCAAATCTGAAAGGATACATGATCGAATGATGACAGTACCTCTCTCGTTTGTTATGATGAAGGGGTTAGTCTATGTAAAAGTGAGACACAACCCAACTTCTTTAAATGATGAGATCGAGGTACGTCGAGATGTATGATGATATGAGAGTTAAATCAATGAGTAAAGGTATAAAACAAAACCGTACTATCAATTTGCATTATAATTCTTGAATACATCAATTCCCAATTTATAACTAGGATACGGAAAGATTGAGATAACATAAAGAAAACATTAAAACTAGACGGTTGGAGTCGAGTCTTGATCTTTGGTGAGGGAAAGCTAGTTGGATGATTCGTTTGGGCCGTTATTATCTTCAACAGGATTGGCGTTGATGTTGTAAGCTCTTCCTCTTGCTGGTAGTGGAGCTGGGTTTGCTTGATTTGCTTGGTTAACTGGGTTTGCTTGAGCTTGGGCGTTTATAATGTTAACCAATCGAGGGCACGTGTTTCTAAAATGGGTAGGGTCGCCACAATTAAAACAAGCTCGAACATATGGAACTATGGGGTATTGAGGTTGTTGATATGATTGGATCATGGTTTGGGTAGGGGGGGAGGCTTGGTTTTGAGGGGCACGACAAGTTCTGCTCCAATGACCATAACGCCCACAATTTGCACACAGTCGACAAGGTATGGTAGATGGATGGTGATAAAAACAGGTGTTGCATTGAGGGTGAGGTCCAATGTAAGGTTTCTTATTTGGGTAAGTAGAGTTGGGTGCTACTTGAGTGATTGGGATAGCTTGGAGGGGTATGGCTTGTGAAGCTGGTTGATTGCCTTGGGTGATAGCGAAATTTTGCCCATCTCGTTTTCTCTTAGGAGTGGATTGAGAAGAGGATTCGATCTAGATTGGGTTGGAGGTTTCGGTTGGTGCTTTATCCTTCTTCTTCTCCTTCGTGAAGTCTTTATTTCGTATGCGGTTTTCGGTGAGCTCTGTAGCTAACTCCATTGCTGCTTCCAAAGTTGCAGGTGTGGTACTTATTACAGGGTCTTGAATTTTTGAAGGAAGACCTCGAATGTAGTGCTCGATTAAACGGTAAAGGGGAGTGAACAAGTTGGGGACCATCTGATTCAACTCAAAGAATCTCTTGTTGTATGTGGTGTGGTCGTCCTCCTTTTGTTTCAAAGAGTAGAACTCATCTTCTAGTTTCTTGATTTCGCTTCTTGGACAGAAACGTCTTGTCATGATTTCCCTCAACTCTTCCCAAGTTAAAGTCATAGCATTTTCAGCACCTCGCTTGGCCTTCTCTGTATTCCACCATGTAAGTGCTACTCCAAACAAACGACCGGTAGCATATCGCACCTTGCGATCATCGGGGCAGTCGCAATTGAGAAAAGTGTTTTCCATTTCCTCAAACCAATGGAGGAGAGCGGTGACACCTTCAGTCCCTTCGTATTTTGGAGGATCGCAGGATTTGAAATGCTTGAAGGTGCATTTAGTGGCTTTGGGGGGAGGATTGACAATGTTTTGATCTTCTTGGTTGATTGGGTTGACGGGATTAGCGGTAAGGGCCTATTGTACTTGAATTACGATGTTGGGTATTACGGCAGCCATTTGTTGAGCGATTTGGGCAGCCATGTGTTCGCAGGATTTTCCTGATCTCATACTTCTACGAGATAGACTAGAAGACATCTACAAGGAATACGTATCGAGAGTATGAGTTTGACGTTTTAGGTGTCATGTGTCGTATTTAGAAATGAACATTCACAAAAACAAATGAATAAAATAAACCTACTATATCCATAGGATGTCTTGAGCTTTGCTCATGTTTGGGCTCCTATATGTCCCCTTACTTGGCCTTGGTAGTCATGTGGGCCCCCATGACTACTGGGCTCTGGTAGGATTCATATTGGTGTTGGCCTGTTAACACTTGCGCCACCCGAATGAAAATCGTAAAACATGACAGCAAAGTATAAGGTCGGAGGGTGTCCTGGTATGGACACAATGACAACTCAAAGTAGGGTTAGTTCGAACGACGTTTGGTGTGGCATGCTTTGGCCTAATAGGTCCTTCTTACTCTCATCGTTAGTCCCCAGGTAGGCAAACTGGTCCGTTATATTGGATTTATACGAATGCCAACCTAGACAGGACGTTCCGACTACCGGTACTTGTACCCTTACAGTTACTACATGCCCGTCGTAGAACTCACTTTGATGAGATTGCAAAAACGAAAAATGCGACAAATCTTGAATAAAGGAAATATGAGGATGATTTGAATATGTGAATATGGAAATATGCGTGATAAATGTATATGTAAGCATGTTATGTTTGACAATAAGTATAACTCATTAAATATCACACAATATGATAGTGGAAGTGTCTGCATGCATTTGTGTGTGTAATAAATACGAAACAAATAAACATCATGAGTTTGCATGTAACCACATAAACAATTAAAATCTAATCAACTATAGTATAGGCTCTAAGGGTCTAATAACCTATCCTATATCCCTATAGTCAAAAGCTCTGATACCAATCTGTCACACCCTGACCCGCAGCGGAAATGGTAGTCGGGGCATGATTGGGTTTTCATCAAAGCTCATGACATTTACTATAAAGTTTCATATTTATTATTTCTCTTTAAAGAAGAAGTTACAATAGACATACAAGCATAACATGTTCAAATACATTTTCATTACAAACTAAAGTATTAAACAAAAATCATACAATTACAAAGGGAAACAAAACTAAATGTCCATTCCAAAGCATTAACTTGTTTATTCTTCTAGGCCATCCTACGTGTATCTTTTCTCAACTGGATCACCTGTATCATGTGTAAAAATAGGGTTTTTGGGTCAACAAAAGTTGGCGAGTGAATCTTATGAAAACATTTGAACGAATTTGTTATCTTGGTTATAAAAAGGTGCATAACCACATATGAATAAACGTAAATGTAAATTTAATCACAAAACACATAATATTAATTAATGCACAAGCACACACACCAAATGATGAACAATGAGATCAAAGCTCAATCAAACGGAGCCGATCTAATGAGGCACCTGATGCTCAACTCGTCTCCCACGAGGAACTGATGGGCCTAATGAATGATTTGCACACAACTTGACAAGAATATAAACACGCATCACAACAAACAATATTTACATCACAAGTTTAGGTCATATAATGGTAATAGCACAAGTTTGAATAAACGAAATAATTAAAGCGACACATGATACACCCCAAAACATGAATAAAAAGGGAAATTTGTAAGGATTCACTCACAGTGGGTGCGTTCCTTGATGACGATGAATGCGCACGAATATTATGATTCAACCGACGAGGAAAAACTAACCTAAATAATAACATAATAACTCGATAAATAAATAAATTTTATTTGAGATTAATATTTTTAATTAGTGCTCTTAATGGGATTGTTAGATTTTATTTTTGTGAGTTTAAGGGAATTTTCTAACTTTAATAATCTTATTTTTAAGTATTTTTAAATAATTTTCCAATTAAATAAATAAATAAAATAAAATAAAATAAAAAAAGGTTGACTTTTTGACCGTTGACCGGTCGGACTGTGTTTTTATATGCGCTGAGTGAGGTTCGAACTCGGGACCTCTCGTATACGTGCACGCAGCTCTACCAACTGAGCTACGTGTCTAACCCGAAATATTTCTGTTTTTAATTATATTTATATACTAGTTAGCTTAAACCTTATTTTAGTTTTATTAAAAAGGTTTCATAACTTGCCAACCCGGGTTAAGTATCCAGAATCGAACTCGAGTTCTTCAGTTCACGTGCACACAGCCCAACCAGTTGGGCTGTGTGTCTAACCTGTTTATGTACTGAATTATAATATATTTATATACATGTTGAAGGATGGTCTGAATAGGTTTTAAAAAGGATTGGTTTTATTTCTGAAGTCGGTAATGTGTGTGATTCGAACCCGGCATCATGTATGTAAAATGCACACAGTCCACCGCTGGACTGTGTGTCTAACCCATTTAAATCACCCAGTTTTATTATACAAATAATCTATACGACTCCTCTTCTTCATCTTAAAAAAAAACCCAGAGCTGACCCCGCTAAAACAAATCAAAACCAATGCATGTTGTTTACTGGATTTCTGGTTTACATAAAGCGATACGAATTATAAGGAACATAAGCAAGAAATTTTACCAACGAATCGATGATTCTGAACCTCCGACGAGGGATTCCGGCGATAGCAAACAAATTCCAGCAAACAGAAAAGTTGATCAGGGAGTTTTGAGTGGAACTTCGAAAGAAATGAGCGAGATATTGAGGTGTGAAGCATCGATATATATAGTGTATTTTCAATCATAGGAATTTTCGGTTTCAATGATAAATTTAGGATCTATGATTAAGCTTCGGTTATGAATCATTGGTTCAACGTTTTTATTCCGGAAAACACGTCTTTGAAGAGGGAAACAGCTACGAGATTTTTGGGTGTGATGATTTGAACATCATCTGGCGGTTATAGATCCGCCCGATTTGCAGGTCTTGCAGAATTTTAATATAAGGATTTACTATTTTCAGTTATAGCACATATGTGCGTGTAGCGTAGTGGTGAAGTCTGTGTGTTGATCCATCGGGGACCCGGGTTCGAAACCCGGCTACCCCTCTATTATTATTATTTTTTTTAACCTTTTTATTTTATTATAATTTCCTTTATTTCTTCATTTAATTAATATCTAATTTATTTATTTATGAAACTTACATTTTATAAAATGAAAAATGCGTAACAAAAGTTTTTAAATAAATTCTCAAGTTTTTAAACAGAGCGGGTTTTGGAACCCGTTTTTCGACGAATGTTACAAACCCAAAGTGTGTTTAAAGAAAAAAAGGGTTCGAGTATACTCACAGTTTGCAAAGGTTTCCACAAACGCGAGATTTTGACTTGTGAGGTTGGAGCACCAAGTTATCCTAACAAGGATGACATACAATAATGAAATGTTGAAAGTTATAAAATAAAACCCAACATTGGTCATTATTTTGGTGATGCACCCTCTTTGTTTACCATGGCAAACATTTGGTGACATTCCATAAAGATTTCTCCAATATGGAAGTATGAAAACACAAAGAAAAACAAGAAGAAGGTGAAAGGAGATGGAACTCACTTTCAAGAGGCAAGAATCTTTGAGAAATGGCAAAGAAAAGTGGTGGAATGAGTGGGTATTTATAGGGAAGAGATTAGGGTTTAATATGGTGAAAAAAATGGAAAGTTGAAAATTGACCTATATATATATATATATATAGCCTAATGTCATGGGCTTGTTTGTTTTATGCATTTTTCTTTTGTTATATGTATACAATGAGTTTCCAACATAATTTATAAACATAGTATGACACAACAGTTGATTGATTGGGTCTCGAATATCGAATTTACACAACATAAGTCGGTTTTTGAATGATTTAAACGTTTCTTGATAATTATATAAATAACACCTATGTTTGATTGAACAATTATTGAGAGAGAAAAAATAAAATAAATAAAATGAATTCCATTATGATCATAAGTCTTGGATTACATTGGTTTAATACGAAAAACACGGAAACGAATAATACAATAATTATGGAATGTTACACCGTGACCTTTAAAAATGTCTAGTTTAGGATTATCGGGTAGCACTAGGGAGACAGGAGGAGATCTAGTGAGTCTTAGCAAACTTTATTAGTCGTATCCATAGAAACCAGTAAAATCCGAATACCCAATTCCGAGAGTGTGCGAGTTTACTAGTAGGATCCTATGCCTAGGTAATTGTTTTCCATCATCTGATTCAGATCCAGTTTTCATCCTTAGCTTTTGTTCAGTTTCCTTAGTTTAATTTAGTTAAAACCCCAAAAACAAAATTTAAACTTTGACTTATGTTCGGTAAGGTTAATCTTGAAAGTGCTTAAAAATAAAGTCTTTGGGTTTGATATCGAGCCTTATCGAATATACTACATTTTGATCGGTACACTTGTCGTATGTGTGTGGTTTTGGCTAAGTGTCTGAATTTAAAACTTGCTGAACTTATTTAATAAATTTTCACACTATCAATGCACTTGCCCTAGCGTGTCGTAGTTAGTGATCGTTAATGTAGTCGTAGGATACGTAATATTCTAGTATTAAAAGACCTGTTTTTAGGAGCACTTATCTCAAATCTGGTAAGAATAGATACTTATTAATGTTTTATTGAGATTTGCAGGTAAATACTGAAAAGAGGATAATTTGAACGCGAAAGAGTGAAATTAGAGCAGGAGGGAAGATAGTGAAGGAAGTTGAGAAGAGTTAGAAATGTTAGACCAATAGCCGACCCATTAAATACGAATCGCAACTGCTGCCAGACATAAAGTACAGAATCCAAGTTGGGATCTGGGCCAGAGTGGGTCCAGTCAGAAGTTATGACCTATACCCAAGCCCATGGTTACGGGCCCGTACGAAAGTCAAAGCCGTGAATCAGAACATGGTATAAAAAGAATGTGACGAAAACCCTAAAAACAACTTTGAGTTCAAAGAAAGCGAAAAAGAGGTTGTAGAAAGTAAATTACAAGGATTCGTGAGAGAAAAGGCACAAGACTTGAAGGTTCGAAGCACGTGGAAGCAAGAAATGATTCCACAGATTCATCTTTATGGTTTTCTAGTCTTTAACTTCTGTTCATGATGATAATTTTTTACTTGTGCTTTGAATTTGTTTGTCATGTCAGGCTAAACTCTTGTATAACTGTCCGGATAAAATGATTTGTTGATTTTGTTTGTGATTGATTATAGATTTCTTATTAGTATGATTTTGGTAGTATGGTATGATTAGTTCTTGTGATGTGTATGCGTGTATGTTCTTATTAGTTATGATGTTAGTTGTGTGGTTGCGTTGATCTTTATATGAGGTTATGCATGTTAGATTCAATATCTGCTATCTCTAGGTTATATTGACGTCCATTAGCTTAGGGCTTGAAACTTTAATCGGTAATAGATAACTAATCACTGACTGGTAAAACATATGTTCTTCTTAAAGGAAAGATCTGATTATAATGGTCTTGAAACTAATTAGGCTTTTCTATGATCGTCTTACTTTGGTAGTTCGTAAACCGCTATATCGTTGTTCACCTTGGCACTAGGCTAGAAGCCCTAAGTCATAAGAATCCATACTATTACTAGCATTATTGAAGTAGGTCTAAAGGTGTGTCTATAGCCTTAATCCTAGTTTAATAGGATTATCCTTAACCGGAATTAATTCATTTTAGCACTTCATATGCCATAATCAAGTTAAGTCTTGGGTTGGTTTAATAAGTTTCGTCTATCATCAATCTAAATAGTCGTCGTTGATTCGAGTCTAGGATGATTATATTTTCTTAACCTTTGTAACCTTTCTAAGTAATTAAAGTTTTAGTAGTTCTTAAGTTTTCATCATAACTATTTGTAGATTGCATATTAAATAATAAGTTCATCACTAGTAGATTTTGTGTTATTGGATTGATTTTTGGGTACTTACCTTAGTTAAACTATATTCTGATAGGTACGCTTGCCTAGAATGTGTATAGATAGTATTTAGTAGCTTTTACCTTAAACTCGCTTGTGTGTGCTTCAATTTATTTGTCACTTTCTAATTCTAAGCACATCAAGCATTGGCGTGTTTCCGTGAACACGGTACTATAAGAAAAGACTTTGTTTTAATAGTGCAATCATTTACTTGTTTTACTTTGTTATTTATTTATTTTAGTAGTCTTAAGGAAATAGTTGTTTATATGTAAAACATGATATGGTAGATTAGTATAACCATTTTCTTAACCTGAGAAACCATTGCACAAGAAGCCAAAGAAGAAGAGGGATAAGATAGAGCCAGTAGAATTTCAGTTGGAGTCTAAACCCGAAGACGCCAAAATAGAGTAGCTCGAAACTTCAGTTGTCATGGGAGAACCTAAACAATCAATCTCATATCACATTTGACCATCTACTACTGTTCCATCTAGTATCACTTGTCCTGCTACTCATGCAAAGACATTCCAAATCCCACCCCAATCATCAATCTCATTCAAACAAGTTGTCAATTCTCTAGGTTGGAGGATGAACACCCAAATGCTCATATTGACATGTTTTTACAATGTTGTGACACTTTTAAGATTAATGGAGTTTCGCCGGATGGGATTAAACTATGTATATTTCCGATCTCACTTGTTGGGAAAGCCCGGACTTCGCTTTCTGCCCAAGAAGGAGGTTCCATAACCACCCGTGATATCTAAGTTGAGAAATTTCTAAAGAAACATTTTTCACCTTCTAAGATCAACAAGTTGAGAAACAAAATCCTAACTTTTCATCAACTAGATAGAAGCTAGTGAAGATGCATCCTATGTTAGTAACCAAGGAAGGTTTCAAAATAGTCCTTACAGTAGAACTTACAATCCTGCTTGGAGAAGTCATCTAAACTTTAGTTGGAAAAACTCTTCGACTTATGCGCCACCAGGATTTGCTCAAAAAGGCCGAGATAAGGACACAAAACTTGAATTGGAAGAGATAATGAGGAAGTATATCAAAGCTACTAATGCTCGAATGAGCAATATTGAAGAAGAGCTAAAACTCTAAAAAGCTTCATTGCAAAACATTGAAAAAGCTTTAGGGAAGTTGGTGCAACGATTGATTGAAAGGAAACCTGGTGGATTGCCTTCAAACACTGAAATATTAATCCAAATGCCTAAGTGAAAGTTATCATCACTAGAAGTGGTACTACTACTACCCAATTACTGAATTTGTTTTTCTTGAAAAGACTGCCAAACCATTGGTAGAGGACGTGGCAAAAAAGGCACCTGCAAAGAAAGTTAAACCAACTGTGCCTGAATACCAGCCAAAAGTTCCTTATCCTGGTCGTCTTAAAACGAGAAAATGGAAGAGCAATACTCAAAATTTCTCGAACTATTCAACTATCTTCATATAAATATTTTGTTCATTGAAGCCATAGTGCAAATGCCAAATTATGCGAAGTTTCTGAAAACCCTACTTGCAAATAAGAAGAAACTTGATGAAGTGGCAAATGTTCAACTAAGTGAAGAATGCTCTGCTATTCTATAGAGGCAATTTCCTGAGAAGTAATCTTATCTTGGAAGTTTCACAATACCGTGTGAAATTGGTAAGTTATCTGCGAATGATGCGTTAGCTGACCTTGGTTTGAGTATAAATTTGGTGACTTGTTCAGTTTTTGCCAAGATAGGTCTGGGTGAACCTTGACCCACGCGCATGAGTTTGTAATTAGCTGACATGTCAGTTAAGTATCCTCGCGGTATTGTAGAGAATGTGCTAATTAAGATAGGTAAATTTGTGTATCCCGCGAATTTCGTTATCTTAGATATGGATGTCGATTCTAAAATTCCTATAATTCTAGGCCATCAATTTCTAGCCCTGTGAAAGCTTTAGTCGATTTTTCGAAGGCAAGCAAACACTTCAAGTTAATAAGGATAAGATGGTTTTCAACATTAAAAAGCTTTTCGATAACAATCAACATTTAAATCAAGCGTTTGCATTTGCATTTATGATTAACACCATTGAGGAAGTTCCATCTGAGATGTCTTGGGATGATGAGTTTAAAGATGAGGTGTGTAATCTACCTATGGTATTTGATGACACACTTCTTTTTATCATAGAAAGGACATTAAGGAACTTTAATGGTTGATAATAATTACACACATACGTAATTACACAACTTATAATAATAACTTTGCAACCTATATCATAATTACTCAACTTGTTTAATAATTACATATAAACATAATTATATACACACCATTTTTCGACATGTTATAAAATGGTCAATTTTATTGTGCAATTTTTTTTCTAAAAAAAGTGATGTCATATAAAAAAGTTATAGTATTTAAAAAATAAAAAAGTTATAGGTATTTAAAAAACAAAGAAACTTAAAAAAAGTCAATAATGATTGACTGTATCACTTTTATCCTCTAGCTTTTTTATTTGTGTAAAAAGTTGATAAAGTGGAAGCCTCTATGATTTCAACCACTGATTTAGAGATTCAAGAATTCAAAATCATTTTATAGAATAAAAACACTTTGTAGTTAGATCTTAATCAAAGGGTAGTGATGTTTTCTTATAGGGCTTTTGTAGAAAGTTAGAGATCTAAGAATTCAAAATCATTCATAGACTTTATAAAACAAAAACACTTTGTATTTAAATCTTAATCAAAGGTTAGTGATGTTTTATTATTGGGCTTTTGTAGAAGGTGTAGGACGGATAAGTAACCCTAGTGTGCATCAAATCAAAGGTGCAAATTCATGGAGTGGTATAAATGTAAATGCAATACATACCTAACCTAGAAATATGTTACACATCCATATGTTACATTTTGTTTTATGTATCTAAATGTCACGCCTAACAATTGTTTCATCCAAAAAGACCAAAAACAATATTAATCACCATACCTAGCCTATGGATGGGTTCAACAAAAAAATAACATTATTTTAACAAAGTAATGACTAGGGATGTAAAGGGAAAAGAAACAAAACACAATCCAAACCAGGGATGGAACTACCTTAAGGGAATGGGTAGCCTGCGCTACCCTTTGGCGCTCCGGTGGTAGTGTAAATTTTGGAAAAAAAATTGACCTTTTTTTACGTTTTTTTCGATTCCGTTATCCCTTTTTTTGTAAAACGTTACCCCTACGAAGATTTTCAAGATCCGCCACTGAATCAAACAAATATTATGCTTCAAAATGACTATGGAAGACTACGTGTAAACTTCCATGTAACACCACGCCAGTCCCAAAACAATGTGGTAATGCACACGTTAATGAAGTCGAATTATGTGACATTGAGAATGATCTACAAGACCAGGGCCGGTTCTGAAAAGGTGTCAGGTGGGCGACCGCTCAGTACCTATTATCATGAGGGATCAGTTTTTTTTTATTTTTTTTCATTTAACATCTATAAACAAAATATAAAATATATTTAAAAAACCCCAATACTCTTAAAAACTAATCTAATAAAACAAATACTTCTTCAATAGATGATCATCTTATAGCGGTGAACTGAAGAATACTATGTGAGCTTCCCCATTTTGTTAACTGTGTAAAATAAGTCATTTTGCTAAATTAAAGTTGTTTTTTTTTTTCGTAATTGTTATAACAATTATCGTCATACTAATGAATTTAGTTTTATGTATATAAGTTTCTATTATATCCCCCCCCCCCCCCCCCCCCCTTATCACTCACACATGCCCTCCGAAATATACGGACGTGTCATATAAAAGACTTCACAAAGTATGAAATGAATGATTTGTAGAAAGGGATGATTTGAATATATTGACAACTCACAGACAAAAGCCTACCATTACCTGACCATCTAATCTTATTTTGAACACTAGTGTTCAAAGGAAGATCAAGAAAAGGATGTGACAAAGGACAAGGTGCAAGCCTTGCAATCCCATACTTTGTCACACCCGAAAAATGCATAAGCAACATGTTATGAAACTAAAATAGTTTTTTGGTTGTTTGAGAAATCGGGAGTCAGCCTTACCCTTATTGAATCGCTTGGAAATCTCCACGTATGTTTGATTCGCAAAGGAATTTCTCACAACAAAGTGAAACTGATCGAGTACTCAACTGCTACCTTGAATAAAGAGTGAATGGGAAATATATGCTAAAGGACTAATTTTATAAACTACACAAGTGAATTCTCTATTGGTGGAAGTTCCTACCGACACGTTGTCCCATTCCGGTCAGACTATGTTGTCTTAACCTGGCACATGTTGACTTCAAAGTTTGGCTTGGGAATTCCCCGGGAAACCATACTACTGCCAGCCACTTGACAGTCGTTGTGTTACTACAAGAGTAGAACTCTCTAGAGTAACACACGGTAGGAAAACCCGAGTGGGCTTAGGATTCGAACCGACAACTTCGCACAAGGCCTAGCTCAAATCTTTCACTCTTTTAATCCACCAAAAGTGACACAAGTGAAGACCGAATTTGGGTCTTCATGAATCCAAACCTCCTACTACTAAGCCACAAGTGGTAGATTTTATTAGTTAGAGATTTGTTCATTATCTTATAACAGGAATGAATATAAACACATGTAAAAGTTAACCCTAATGTATGCTCGCACGCACATGCATATACATCGAAGATTGTTGCTAATAATCGAATTAAACTTACGAACAATTCAAGTTAATTAATTGAAATTAATCTTCTACTACACATTCATTTAATTATTAATCTAGACAACAAATTCAATCTGGGGAAAGAAATGAACAAGGGGGCTTCATTATTCCTAGCACGAGTTGACTCATGAGCTACATAAATATCGTGTCATATTGAATGAGAGACAAGCTAGTAGTCCTCGGGTAACCTAAACAAATTAAAATGAATAGCAACTTGTCAAAGTTCAATAAAAACACTAGAGTTGCATAATTGAACATTTAATGGTTAAAGTTGAAAAATTTAGTTTCCACTTGATTTAATGGCTTTAGACATGAAAGAAGATGACTTAAATTTTCTCTCTTTTGGTGTCAATTCCTAGCTTCATCTAGAGCCATCATAGATGTCTTTGATAGTAAGTTAACCTTTTGCGTAGCGAATAGCGTCAACTTAAGATGAAAAATTGTGTCTCGTACACGCAAATGAATCTTCTTACTCGATTTATTGTTATACAAAATTCATGAAATAACGCGTACAAAAAGCGCATAGATCCACCTTCTAATCTTTTTCTTTTTAAGAGCGAAAATGAATATGATTAAACACTAAACTCAAACAAACAAACACACATAGAAAAGTCTTACACGTAGCAGAGCTATTTATAGGGTTAAGGGAGGTGAGATGAGAGCATACATTTCCTTTATCCCACGGGATAGAGATGTGGCTCCCACTAAGACTCCGACTCCAAAAGTACTAGTGATGATAGCAGTCTATTAGTGCTAGCATGAAGTGATGGATAAACTAAATCGGCACAGATCAACAAGCAAAGACAAAGAGTAGGAAAAGCTAAGACAACACTAAGGCCTCAGCTCCCGAGACATACCATAAGCATAATCCGACGCTTCAAAGTATTGTTATCCCCAATTATGTCCTTAAAGAGGCGCAAGTCTAATAGATCCTGCTAATTCTTTATCACATGTTAGTTTGGGTCTGTCTCTCCTCCTCCACTTTGAGAAATTTGACAATTCTTACCGCCATCAGTTGTTTTGCTTCACATGTCCAAACAATCTCAATTTCCGAGATACAAGTCACCTCAAATTATTCTCACAAAACTTCATTTTTTTACCATCTTTATGTTCCCACACGTCTTCTTAGGGTTTTGTTTAACCATCACATATTATGTAGACATTTTGGTATTTGTTGAAGAAGCAATCAAGGGATAAAAGATATTAAATAACATATAAATAGATAAAGTGATCTTCTCTAGTTCTATTTATTAAAAGAGATTTATACATTAAAATTTTTTATTGTAAATTCTTCTATTTGTTGTTACTCATGCAAGTAGATGAACTAAAATAACAAAGAACGAAAACACAGGCTCCACATGGTAGAGGCACTTAATACCTTTTATTAGACATTAATGTCAAATTAACTGAACGCATTGATGAAAATAGTAAATGATATCGAAGTTTCATGATAAATTTGATTATGACCATTAATTAAAACAGTATATTTATTATAAAACAAAAACTTTTACAAAATACAAACATAAAAAAGAATTAGTAAAATGTCAAATAGTCACTGAGTTTAGGCTATTTTTGCTGCTTCAGTTCAAAATTGAAACGTTTTGCATTTGGGTCCCTGAGGTCTCATTTTTGCTATTATTTTTATCGAATTGGCAAACTAGGTTAAGATTTTCCGTTAACTCCTCCCTTTTTTTACTCATTTAAATGAAGGGTGTGATCATCATTTTATGTTATCATACATTTTAATTAAATGAAGAAAACGACAAAAAATGGTATAAGTTAACAGAAAATTCTAACCTGGTTTACCATCTGAATGAAAATAGCAACAAAAATGAAACCTCAGTACACAGATACAAAAAGTTTTAATTTTGAACTGAAGTGGCAAAAATGTCATTCAACATTGTACTCTATAAAAGATAAACATAAAAAAAAACATAGAAGAGAAGGGAATGCAAAGAGAAAAGTTTCCAATTCCATTCACATAAGTAAACAAACAATCAAACAAACAAGAGAAGCCAAGGAAGGTGAGTTCATCTCACAGGTCAACTGAGTCAATACCCGAACCACAGATGTTCATCGCGGTTCGTTCTTGACTCAAGCCCTGGTTCATGAGACGAAACCCAACCCAAGTACTCTCCTCTTCCATACAAAGTAAATCCAAACCGTCATCATCTTGTTCGATGAAAAACAAATAAAACTGCGATAAAACAAAACGATAGATTAATAATCACTAATAGACCCAATCTAGCTACTGATCTGTCTTCCTTGTTGATTAGACCGAACCAAGTCTTTGATCCCTTGAACCGTGCGAGTAATCAGATTGACAACAGTGTTGATCGAGTCCATTGTAAGGTTTGATGACGGCAGATCGTTGACCAGTATTTGGAACCCGACAGTAAGTAGGGACCCACCTTCACCTCCGGCTTTCGGTTCCCCCATGCAGTCGGGCACTATGGCGAACCCGGATGGTAGGAGCGCTACACACGATGAATCTCCACCGCTCATCACCACCGTCATTGCTTGCACATCCACCGCCGCATATACCATCAGGGATCCCGTCACGTCTGTTGTGCTATCTTGAAGTACCAGCACCGAGTTTTGACCCGGGTTGTTACCACCCGCACCCTTGTACATGCAAGTCACATGCAATCGTTTAGAACTCTTTGACTTTTCAGGTCAAATTGATAATTTAGAAGAATGTGATACCGTGACAGGCGTTTTTTAATAAAAAAAAAACTTTAAAGTATTTATAACAATTTGTTAAAATGCAATTCATTTGATTTCCCTATAAAAATTGTTGCTAAATTTATTGCAAATGGTGCATCAATGAATGAAGATCAACATTTGGTCTACAATACCGATGTCTATTGACTTTTAGAAGTCAACCTGCATCTCACTTTGTGATTAAACATATAATTTAATTTGAAACTAAATGTGGATGATGCAAATCCACGTATTTATATCATTTTTCAGTGAAAACTTTACCCCCTTTTTTGGTTTTGGGGCCCACCTTCATGACCAGAAATATATGAACGAGGCCCACAAAAAAAAACCCAATAAATGTGACGATTTCCGTCATTTAAATATCTAGATGATTGGTTGAGGTTGTATTTTATTTATGTGTAAAATTATAAAATAAAACAATACAAAAAATAATAAAAATAGCAATAATAAAGGTTTGGTTTGCATGACCGGTTTAATTTTAAAAACCATTAAACCTGGTTTTTAAAACCGTGAACCGAACCATATAAATCTCAAACCGGTCGACCAAACCATACAACGGACCCGACCCGTCTACCCATACGATAAATCGCAGACAAGAAAGTATCTAAACTCACATTGGCGCGTAGAAGAGAAATGGTGTTGAGGTTGCCGGGATCTTGACTTTTAGAGAACCGAATCATGTTCTGCATAGCGCTACCGGGGGACAAAACGTCCCACTGGCTCCTGAGTTCTTCATTCAGCATCAAAGCGAACAATCGCTGATGTGGCATGGGCATCCAGACAGACATATTAGCACTCAAAACCCCTCCAGACGGGTCCCCGGGGTTATTCAAACTCTTACGGATCATAATCTTAGCCGCCTCGGATGAATCGCTAATCACGTCCCATTTGTGACCGCCGGTTGCACAAACCCCCGCACAAAAGTTAGCCGTCATGCGTTGCGCAAGGTTTGTTAGACTTCTTTTTCCACCCGCGGGTAACACTGTTGTTACAAAAATAATTTCAAGTTACTAACAGGCTTTTTTTTCTTTTTAATCAAATAAAAAAAAAGTTGTAAATATAAGATTAGAAGAGATATGAAGCCGTACTCGGACCATCATCAATGGCGGCATCGGGTGACATGATGGTCGTCATGCACTCGCACTGCCTTTGGAGTACCGAAATCCATCTCTGAGCACCGAAACCCAAACCCGATCTAAGTAGTGGCCGGTAGTTATTATGAACCGGGGTCTCGTTGTATTCGGTATGCTCGATCCACATTACCTGCATATATTATCCAAGTGCACTAAAATTAATAGGGCATTTTATTAAAAAAAAAGTTACTAGTAAGCGTAGACTCGTGCCTGGTTGTAAAACCATATCCCATACTCAGGTACTCGAAGGTTTAAAACAGCTTTAACATACTATTTATACAACTAATAATAATATATAATATATTCTTTTGGGTGAAACATCTAAATACCGTACACGCCCAAAACCGAAAAAAAATATAACTAATCCCATACCGGTCCCACGCTCAAATACCCGTGTCTCGGGTTTCGGGTTTTCTACCATCCACTAAGGGGTTAATTATTCATAAAACCATAGTTAATTGTGAACAACGACAAATAGCGATAAGATACCTATAGGCTACATTGCGAATAGCGATAAATAGCGGACGGCTATTTTATAAATAGCAATACACTAGAAAAAAATTTAAAAAAAAATTAGATGTATATTATATCAAAATAATATGCTATTTTACATGTATATTTAACAAAAACCTAAAATCCAACTATATTTAATTGTTATTTATATTAAAAAAAACAAAATTAAAATAAATTGTCAGTGTTTATCTATCGCTAAAACTTAAATAGCAAGCCTAAACCTATACGCTACGTAGCGCGCTATAACAATCGCTGCGCTTGCCATTGACAACTATGTCCAGGACTCGATAATAACATAATATAGTTTTTTTTCAGTTTTTGAGAGACGAAACGGGTACCGAAACAGACCACATCCAGGCCATACATGGCCTCGTGATTCATAAACAACACGCGAGACGGAGTGACAAGTACGGAGGGGTGACATATTTGCTATATAATATAACTGTAACAGCAAGAAATGACCATCACGAGGCTTTTTTTCCTTCAACTCTATAACTATATACATATATATAATTTTACTAATATTCATGGGGTGAAGCACCACGTGAAAGAATCAACCAACACTATAACATGCCTTGATGTACTTAAATTGTTTATAAAATTAATTCCTTCAGTTTTTCAACAGTTATAAATACTTAAAACTATGCTTATACATTAGAAAAATTCTAAATAGTTGAAAGGAATTTTAATGATTATTCCCAAATGTTTAAAAAACTGTCTTCTAATATTTAATTTGTTACAAGTTGTAAGATATTAATAAAAAGGAAATATAACTTTAATTTTTTTGCTTACAACTACTGATATTAATAAAGTGTTGATATTTAATTTAACCATGGTGAAAGAGATCAGCGACGGAAACAGAACATTTTTTTTGACGCTCGACTGTCAGATACATAAATAACACACGAAAACAAGTATCGGATATATACAATTCTACCTTTGAGCAGCCATTAGACATATCATGGATGATGCAACCGGAAGGAAGTCTCCGAGTTACACCTTCTCGTCGGGCATCAACCGAGACATCGACTACGGCCCAAACACCTTCGGCGTGTTGCCTGCAAAACCGAAGAAATCTCACTTGTCGGGCCTGGACTAAAGGCGTTACCAATTGAATCTCAGCTTGCATCTACAAAGAAAATAATTTGGGTCGTTATAAGGTTTTCAGATTTCACTAAACCAAGATGAAAAACAATCAGGAAACTGCTTACAAGTTGAACAACCCCGTTTCTTGAATCGCCAGTGCCACCGGAGATCACATCGATCGTGCTGCTACTCCCGATCATACCAAGAAACATATCTCTCCAACGATTCTACATAAATCGAAGACATAAACAATATAATAATTGATAGTAATGATAAAAAGAATTAAAAATTAGATCATATAAGTTGAAATATTAACGTACGGCATCGAGTAATGCCTCTACGAGCGCCAAACTATTGATCATCACAACTCCGCTAGCTCTAGTAGCCTCGGAGACATAACCATGCGGTTTCATACCGAGACAAAGTGGAAAAGTTCTCAAATACTCGTCTAAATCGAGCACTTCACCACCACCTTCCATGTTCCCGATCCATAACGGGCTATTGATCTGCCCGAGTTTCATTAATTCGTCCATCGCACTCATCGCAAGTTCAAGAAACATACCCTTTTCGTACTGCATATCCATCCCACCACCACCGCCACCTGGCGCCATCATTCGGGGCCTCGAAGGTGACATCAAAGGCAAAGCATTCGACATCCCGTTGCTATAATCAAGCCCCATTAACCCTACATCCATCGGGTTTAAACCGTACCCGTTTCTCCCAACTGCGAGGTCTAAGTTAGAACTAGCCATTCCGTGAGGCAATGAACCACCGAACGACGATAAAGGCCGACCCAAAAACTTATTAGCGAGAATGGATATCCGGCTAAGTTCGTCTCTTAAACGGGCATTCTCAATTCTAAGATGATGTTCGTCGATAGATATATCGCCGAGAATCGCCTGGCCCCCACAGTTGTTGCAAACCGGAGCTCGGATCGCTTCTTTCATCGCTATGTTTTCGATCCGAAGCTTATCGTTTTCTTGTTTCAAGATCGCATTTTCGTGGCGCTCGAGTTGAGTCTGAACCAATGTGATCAAACATCGAACAATGTTAGTTGTAAACTTGTAATCTAAGATCTAATTACAATTTATTTAAAATTCAATAATTAAATGTTAATTATGTTCAATAATCACCTTCATTTGTGTTCTTCTGTTCTGAAACCAAAACTTGACTTGCTTGTTTTCCAAATTCAGTTTCTTACCAAGTGCCAATCTTTCTTTCTCATCAGGGTGTGGATTATCTTTAAAGGAACTAATTCCACAAACAACAAACACTAAATCAAACTAAGAGAAAAAAAATATAAAACTAATAAAAAAAGTTAAAACATTACGCTTCAAGTTCTTGAATTTGGTAAGGAGTGTGCCGGTGATATTTCTGGCGTCTGCTGCGAGAACTGGAAGACGGTCCAGCAGGTATATCTTGTTCATCACCAGATGCACCTTCAATATTATCACTTCCACCTGACCTGCTTTCAGATGCATCTCCTCTAACTCTTCCAATATTACCCTCAAAGTTTTCGCCTATTAAACCAATGCCTCCAAGTCCTTCCATCTTAGGCTTCTGTACATCACAAGATCAAAACTTTATACAAAAATAATAACATATAATCACTACCCACATAACCTTTCTATAAAAAAACACATGGGCTTTTGTTAAAATCACCAAAAGATCAAAACTTTATGCACAGTCATGATAGATAAGCATATATAATCACTACCCACATAATCTTCTTTTTTTTTTTTTTTGTAAAAAACACAAATTTATAGAAAATAATGATAAATAATCGAATATAATCACTACCCAGATAATCTTTTTTTTTTTGTAAAAAACACAAATTTATATAAAATAATGATGAACAATCAAATATAATCACTACCCACATGTTCTTTTTTTGTAATAAACACAAATTTATAATAAATAATGATAGATAATCAAATATAATCACTACCCACATAATCTTTTTTTTGTAAAATAACACAAATTTATAAAGAATAATGATAAATAATCACTACCCACATGATTTTTTTTTATAAAGAACACAACGCTAGTGATGGAAATTACAAACCCAGAAATATTTACAAAAGTAGATGAAGAAAAATAGGAAAAAGAAAGCATACTAAAGCAAGAGAGAGTGATTGTGAGTTATAAATAGGCTGAGGGATAGTTGAAGTGATGAGCTGTGGTTGAGATATAGGAGCCCTATTATGCATTGACATATTGTTATAAGAACCATCAGCCACCACCATTCTTGAATCCCCACTAGCACCACCACTATAAAACCCCCCAAAACTCATCACAAATATAAAAAAAAATCAAATCTTTATCACTTTTTCCAAATGGGTTTGATCTCTAGATTCAATCTCTCATCCACTCATCACACATCCAAATCAAGTGTGTGTGTGGGGGGGGGGGGGGGGTATGTGTGTATATGTGTAGGGGTATGTATCTATGTATGTGTGGAAAGTGTGCAAGTGTAGTCTCATAAATTCTTACACAACCACCAAAAGCCACAAAAATTTAAGACTACCAGAAGGGGTAGTTACATGAGAACCAAATCCTTACTTCCCTTGTTTAATTTCCCACTCTCAAAACCCTAGATTCTGACACAAGAAAAAAGAAAGAGGTTGACTGTTTAGCTGTCATCTGTGCAAATGGCCTCCATTTAAATGTACCAAACAATAATAAACTTTGAAAAAGATTGCAACTTTTCAAATACCCATTGTAAAGAAACCTCCAAAAAAAGTAAAAATACAAAGAAATCATCCAATTTGACTTTTTGGTTTGTCACAGAAATAAAGAAAAAAAAACTTAGAGTTGACCCTCTTTCCACCTTCTCATACAATCTTGAAAAAAAAACATACAAACAAATTGTTTATTGTGGAATCTTTTTATTGTTTTTTAACAACCCTTTTAATAATATTATATTAATAATTAATCCCAGCAGATACATACAAAGTTCCAGATTTGTGGACCCTTTCTTGAGATCAGAAACAATGCACAGAAAAACACTTATAAACAGTGGATCAAGATACAGTAATAATAAACTGAACTAAAAATACACATAAAAGTATATATAAAACAGTAACTTACACTGAACAAATGTGGGGATGAAGAAGAGTGAAAACAATCAATCTGGATATGGGGAAGATAAAAAAAATTATATTATAATATTAATAAAAACCCTAATGGGAAAATGGGTTTATGGGTGAATAGGAGTCATGAAAGTGGGTGAAGAGGGTTTATAAATGGGGGCGGGGGGTAGGGGCTTGAAAAAAGGACACTGGTTCGATATATCCGCCCAACGAGTGATTTCAGAAGCGTGAGCGCAGGCTGCGCGTGGTGATTGCTTTTCTACTACCGTATACGCTATTTTTCTTGCAAATCATTATTGCAATTAAGACTAAAAATAACGTTCTAGACTCTCCATAACTTGTTTTTACTTTTTAAACATTTTTAAAAGTTTTTACAAAATTTTTTCTTTTCTTTTTATGTTTGGAGTCGCGGAATTTTATCGAATAAACAAAAAAGACCAGCAAGTAGCTAGAGCTCGATAACACATTACAAAGATAATCGTGAAATAAAAGGATAAAGACCGCTAGGCTCGCATTTCTAAAGAGAACTGGCTGACTTGATATCTTTGTGTTAGTTTGAGAATATTGACCGTCGAATCGTCAAGTTGATGTTATTAGACAGTTAGATACGTATATAACACGTAAAAATCAAGTGTGAAATACTATATATTATATTGATAAATTCTATTTGTGCCGTACCGATAACTAAGTATATATGTTGTGCTTATGGTATGTAGTTTTATATATTTTTGGTGGTATAAAAGCTATAAGACTAAAAATAACATTCTAGAGTGTGAATAAATTGTTGTAACTTAAAAGAAAATTTGAAGTTTTAATTCCTTGACACACCTTGTTTACTACTTCGGTATCTCTTTAAGTGTCAAATACGTCATAAAAGCGAGTGTGAAATACGATATAGTATATCGGTAAATAATTTTATTGGTGTCAAGTATACCGATAACTACTTACTTAATACGGTATGAAAACCATAATATATACGTATCAGTTGTCTAGTAAATGTTTTTTACACAATAATTTCAATGAGAAATTGATTTAAAAAATTTAGTTAGTTAGTTTATAGTTTTGTCCCTTTCAGACATGAATTAAACTTTGTTTTTATGTAATTATGGATAGAATGGAAATTAAAAAGAGAAAGTAAACAATAATTATATGACAGAAGCTAATAGTATTTAATATGTTAATGAACTTTTCAATTATTTAATTTGTATTGAAAGTATTTGTATTAGTATGACTCCTTAAAATGTTGGATTCGATACATGTACATCAAGGATTCAATATATCATAACACGTAAAAATTTAATAGTGTCATGCGACACAAATGTTACAAGTATAGATTTGGAGTGGTCTTATTTAATACAATTAAATTAAATTTTACCTTTAATTTCTAAAATTGGTTGATTTTTTTAAGAAAATAAGATAATCTATGGCATTCTTTAATTTAATTAATTCATATTTTGTCGCCTTATCTTTCATACTCTTTCGGCCTCAAACTAAGCATTTATGTTATTTAATTTAATAAATACGTAACAAAAATAATGTAATGAATACGATTTGAGAGTACATGTAACTTGTTTTTTGTATTTTATTAGAGTAGAGAATATATGGTGATAGTCTAACTATTTTATTTAAGAGTAGTGTTTAAAAAAATGAAAAGTTTTAACTGCATATATTTTATAAAAAAAAATATCAATATTCTTGTACAACATAGCAAACACCCCTTTGAAACGTAAATATATATATATATTGAATATTAAATGCTTGAAAATATGCATATATTTTTTTAATTAATTTTGAATTGAACACATCAATATGAGTATCCTCGTGTAAGTAAATGTGCACATGAAAATGTCACATTCGTTAATGAAAATATTTTTGAGTGATAGGTAAATCGTATGGCCGACTCATGTGTATGTGTACATGAAATCACTAGTCCATAATTGTACCTCAAATTTGCAGGAGAGTTTGTGTTTGTGAAAGTGAAGTACAAAGACAAAATAATACGAATGCAACTTGGATTAAACAAAGAGTCGTGTGTTCATAATCAGAACAAACTATTTGATGGTACTATCAAAAGTTTGAACATAGTAAACTTTGTTCTTCGATAATCAGATTTGTGAAATGGTTTTTTGGATGAGAATACGTTGTACGAGGGAGATCGATGAAATCAAAGTTGTTTTCTATATCCATGACGACGGTTAATGAGTAGTTATTTAAAAACCCTAATGATCTGATAACATATGTGAATTAATGTTGAAATATATTAAGTCAGTAATATATTCAATTACACTATCACAATCTCCAAACTAAAACAATCGCATAACTCAAAGTGTAATTTAATAACACTTTATTTATAGTAAGGCCCTTAATATAAAACAAAGTAATTGGCCCATGATAATTATTGTAATTGGCCCATGATAATTATTGTAATTGGCCAAGTATTAAGATTTAATCTAATACATTTGAACGTCCCAGTCTTGCATAAGTATAACCAGCCCAAAACCAATACACTTTATCTTATCATAAATAATCAAGCCCGCACTCCTATATCACCTAACTTGATTGATAAAAAAAAAGATTGATTTTATAGACAAGATAATCCAGTATCACTACAAACACTGATAACACTAAAATTACCAAAAGTTTAAATATCATATATTTATCCCATATTACATAAAATTAGTAGTCTAATATGTCCTTAAGATTGATGTTTTGACACGTTATGCAACACACCTTGAACGTCAAAACCAAATACGTATCGGGTCTACATTATAAAAATTTTGAAAACTCCGATTAACCAGTTAAAAGATTGTTGTCTTTTTAATACATTTATATTTATGTAAAATAAATATAAATTATCGTAGTTATGCCATGATTTTGAATTTTCATACTTACCATCTGGTCATATTCATTGTCACATCTCCCCTACATTAAAAGAGTTAAAAACTCAATCATTAATTACTTCGAGAAATCAAAATCAAATAACACAATTTCTCATCAAGAACCAGAAAATGATTTGTGGTTTAAACATAAAGAAAGCCTCATATCACGATATATGTTGTAAGACACAGTTTAGGGGGCGTTAATTTTTTTTATTAGTGTGAGTTCACATGTGAAGTGAGTGAAGTTTGATTATTTGAATGTGTGATATGTTAAAAACTAATAGAACTCAGGTGTGTAAGAAGTGTGTGCTTGGAACGGCATAGGCGAACACGTAGTGGGTATACGAGGGATTAGAGGAAAACTCACATTATGTACAACTTATCCGGACATTTACGGTTTGTCACGTAAGGCTCAATAAAAGCCGAATTCGTGATTGTTCCACGGTCCACCCATACGATGTTGTTGCAATAAAAAAGGGTGATCCACCATAAGTTTTATGGTGAACCTAATTGTGTGATATATACTTTGATAGTTTGATGTAATTAGAAGTTAAGAATCAAAGACCGGTAACTAACTCATTGAAAGTTTAAACTCGTTCATCGCTTTTGGAATAGCTTATAATTGAATTATGAACATACCTCTTTAATGACAAACTAATTTACTCTTAAATACTTATATATCGCACCTTGTTAAATTTAAAACCTTCACCTCTTGAATAAAGGGGAGACAACTTACAACCACACCATGTCAGCCTTACATATTCCATGCTTACTATACAAATTTCCTAACTGGCAACTAATTTTATAGGTACAAAGTTTGGTGACATCTATTTTTCATGTTAAGATTTTTAAATTAAATGCTAACTTAAAAGATATAATTCATTTTAATGTTATTTTAATAGGGTAACAAATTTTTAGTAACCCATTTAAGCCTTAGCCAAGAGCCCAAAGAGACCAGTAGTTAGGTTTAGAGATGGGCATAAAAACCGGTTTCGAACCCGAACCGGTAGAACCGAACTGGAACCGGTTTCAGTTCCTACCCGACATTAAGTAGAACCGGTTCCGGGTTCAAAATACCCGTTGGTTCCAACCCGGTTCCACAATTTTACCATTTGAATCGGGTCGTACCCGGTTCCTACCCGTACCCGGAAATTCAGTTCTAGAAGGAACCGGTTATACCCGTTAAAATGTTACCGTTGGAACCCGTTATACCCGTTATAATGTTACCGTTGGAACCGGTTATAGCTGTTAAAATGTTACCGTTGGAACCGGTTATACCGTTATAATGTTACCGTTGGAACCGGTTATAGCCGTTAAAATGTTACCGTTGGAACCGGTTCCTGACCGTTGGAACCGATTCTATATATATTGTTTAGAAATCTATTGTTTAGCACACAATTTCTCATATCTATTCTTCTTGTTACATTTCTTTCTTGTTCTTTTTCACATTCTAATCAACAAATGGCCTCAAAGAGTTCCAAAAACGCAAATTCCCAATCCGTTAACAATGTTCCTCAAGATCAATCGGTTCCATATGTGGTTGGAACATTGTCTCATAATCGCAGTAAGGAAGTTTGGAGCAATTGGGAGTTGGTCGAGATGAGTGACGGCTCGCAAAAAGCTCAATGTAAACATTGTGGATCGTTATTAGCCAAGGAATCAAACTCAACGTTAACGAAGCATATTAATAAGTATTGCAAAGTTTTAAAGGAAATGACTTCCGGTCAAGTTCCACTATCCAAAGATGATACCATTTTTCGTTATGAGCAAAAATTAGCTCGCGATCGGATGGCGAAGTTGGTGATACAAAAAGCGTTGCCGTTTGGACACTTCGACGACCCCGATCTTACAAATCTTATTCGGGAGACGCTACAACCTCGCTATAAACATGTAAGTCGTCGCACTTTAAAACGTCTTTGTTTAAGTTTATGGGAAAATGCAAAAAAAGATTTAATTGTTTTTTTAAGAATTTAAAAACTAGTGTAAACCTAACTAGTGATGTGTGGTCGGCTCCACATGGTTTACCGGAATCGTACATATGTGTCACCGCTCATTGGGTTGATCTCGATACATGGCAAATGATGAAGCGTACGATTGCGTTTGACGAGTTTCCTTCTCCTCATACGGGAGAAAATATTTATAAAATTATAAATGGCACAATAATTAAATATGGTTTAGAAGATAAAATTTTTTCAATATCCTTTGATAACGCTTCAAACAACACAACGGCGATTGAAAAATTAAAGTTGAAGTACAAACCAATACTTGATGGTGTTTTTTTTCACACACGATGTGTTGCACATATTATTAACTTAGTAGTGCAAACCGGTTCAAAAGATCAATTTGTATCGGATTTTATTATAGCATTTAGAGCTATGCTCCAAGATGTTTTCAAAAGTGGAAAAGAAAGATATCAAGAATATAAAAAACTTTGTAAAGATGTCAACCAAAAAATTATTGGACCGAATTGGGATATACCGACTCGTTGGAATTCAACTTGTCATATGTTTGAAATGGTTATAAAGCAAATTGACACTTTAAAATCTTTTCATACAACTTTAAGTGATGAGTACCTTGTCGTCCCCTTTCCAGACACGGCTTGGGGAAATATTAATAACCTAAGTACTTTTTACAAGTTTTTAAAACTACAACGACTTTGATTTCCGGTGTTTATTATCCTACTAGTTCTAAAGCTGTGGACCAATTGTGTTTGATAACAACTAATTTTAAAAAGTTTGAAAATTCTAGTAACATGTTAAGGAATATGACGAGACCAATGATTCAAAAATTTTAAAAATATTTTTTAGAATTACCACCCGTTTTTCTATGTGCCGCTGCTTTAAATCCAGCTTTAAACGTACCGGGTGTTGAAGCTTTAATTGATGAAATTTATGACAAGTTGGATATGTATGAGGAGGATCCAACTTTAAAAGCAAAAACAAAAAAAATATTCAATGAGTGTATGGCCAAACTTTATGATCATTATTTTAAAAAATATGGTGAAAACAATCATACAAATTTGTTTGAGTCTCGGTCCACGGCCTCTAACGATGAAACAAGCGGGGATCCACTTATAACCATGTTGAATGTCGTTAGAGACGAGACCGCTAGACAACAAAGGGTAGTGAACCAACAAGTGAACTTGGGAGATATAAAAAAATCAGTATTCGCTTACTATGACCGCCGAGGAGTATAGGAAATTTGATGTTTTGGCATGGTGGAAATCGAAAGAATCCGAATACCCGATTCTAGCCACCATGGCTCGTGATATACTAACGGTCCAAGCTTCCACGGTAGCTTCGGAAAGTGTGTTTTCTCTTAGTGGCAGGGTTTTGTCAATTAGAAGAAAAAAACTAACTCCGGAATCGCTAGAGATGGCAATATGCTTAAAGGACCATTTGGATGCCGTTGATCGTGTTCAACATAAAACTAGTCTAGAAGATGAAGTTGAGTTAGAGCATAAAATTGTTGACGAAGAGGAGGACGAAGAAGTGGAGACTAATGATTCGGACGACGATTGTACCGAGGTACCTGCACCTAAGAGAAACTCATCGGAAAGTGTTGCACCTGCCGCTAGTAAACGATCAAAGAAATAAAATCTTACTGGAACCGGTTCTGAGTAATTTTTTATTTTTTTTTGTAACCGGTTAATTTTTTATATATTGTAACCGATTAATTTGTTTTTTAATTTTAACCGATTATTGTTACTATTTTTATTTATCAATGTAACTAATAATAAAAATCAAACATGACAAACACAATAGAAAGAAACATTACACAAACTTTATTAAAACACCAACGGTTACATTTATCAGGAACCGGTAAGTAGGAAGGGGTTTATATACAAAAAAAACGATTTTTTAATCAGGAACCGGTTCCAACGGTAACATTTTATCAGGAACCGGTTCTGAACAGTAAAAGTCAGGTTTTGACTGTCAGGAACCGGTTCTGAACAGTAAAAGTCAGGTTTTGACTGTCAGAAACCGGTTCCCAACACTATCAGAAACTGGTTCCGCACCATACCCGGTTCCACACCATACCCGGTTCCATAATACTCGTACCCGGTTCTACACGGTTCCATATTCTTGGGTGTGAACCCGGGTAGGAACTGGACCCGGTTCCACACCATACCCGGTTCCAATGACATCCAAGCAGAACCGGTTCCGGGTAATAATAAAACCCGATTATGCTCATCTCTAGTTAGGTTGAGTTTGTATGTGTGACCAGAGGTCCAGAGTGGGGTGAGTGGGCTAGGCCTTTTGTGGGCCGAAAAACCAGCAGCTCAACTCTTCTCGTTTGACTATGTTGGCTGAAACCCAAACTCTTAGTTGTTTCATTTATGTTATGGTAGGCCTAAGCCCAGTTCTCGTGAACTAGAAACATTAATCCAGACTATAGATGGGCATAATAACTGGTTTCAAACCTGACCCGGTAGATCCGACTTGGAACCGGTTTCAGTTACTACCCGCCTTATTGAAGAACCGGTTCCGGGTTCAAAAAACCTGTAGGTTCTTATCCGGTTCCACTTTTTATAAAAAAATAGGTCCGTACCCGGTTCCTACCAAGAACCAGTTCCTCCGTAACCAATGCCGACCCGGTGCATTAAATTCTTGATTCCTAGCCGTCGGAACCAGTTCCTAGCCTTTGCAACCAACCGTTTAATGTTTCTGTTACCGTTGGAATCGATTCCTAGCCGTTGGAATCGATTTCTATCCGTTGGAATCGATTCCTTCGGGTATTAATAGGCACATTATTCATTTGATTATCACACAATCTTCATCTTCTTCTTGATTCTTTTTCTACTCAATTAGCTCTATTATGGCATTCAAGAATTCCAAAACAACAAATTCTCCATCCATCAACAACAGTCCTCAATCCGCTCCATATGTTGTTCGGATACTATCGCATAATCGCATTATAGAGGTGTGGAGCAATTGGGATTTGGTGGAAATACGTAACGATTCTCAAAATGATCAATGCAAATGCTTGTTGAGCTTTGTTAAGCAAGGTGGAAATCAAAAGAATCGGAATTCCCGATTCTAGCCACCATGGCTCGTGATATACTAACGGTCCAAACTTCCACCGTAGCTTCGGAAAGTGCGTTTTCTCTTAGTGGCAGGGTATTGTCCATACGATGAACAAGACTAACACCAGAATCATTAGAGATGGCAATTTGCCTAAAGGTTCATTTGGATACTGTGGACCATATTCAAGATAAGATAAGTCTAGAAGACGAAGTGGAATTAGAGAACAAGATTGTTGATGAAGAGGAGGAAGACGAAGAAGTAGAGACTAATGATTCTGAAGACGATTGTACCGAAGTGCCCGCACCAAAGCGAACCGCAAGTCAACGGGCCGCACCCACCACAAGTAAACGGTCAAAGAAATAAATGTAATATTTTAGAACCGGTTACAATGCAATATGTATGTCTTTTTTTAATATATAATTTTTTTCCAAGTATTAGTGTTTGTCTTTTTTGTTATAATAAGTTTTTATTAATGTAAGTTTTTTTAGAACCAGTTACATCTATAAAACATAGATGTTTATTAGAACCTGTTACATAACTTAACTCCTACAAATCCTACATTACAAATCCTACATTACATAAAACACTAAACATGTATTTAACAACTAAACATAACTTAACTCCTAAAATCCTAGAACCGGTTACATAAACACACTATGCATTCGAAGAACCGGTTCCGGATGCTTCACCGACTTCATTTTCCTTCGCCTTTGTAACCGGACAATGACGATCGGTGTGTTTTTTTAACGTGAAGTTGGTCGTAGCCTTCATGAATTTACCACATGCTTTGCACCGAGCCATCTCGTGGTTATCGATCATTAAGCACAAATCAAAGTGCTTCCAAACCACGGGGTTTCTCTTTGTTTCTAAAACCATAAAGACCTCATTGTTGCACACCATTTTAATTGTGAAGCTTTGAAATTATAGATTTGAAGGTGTTAGTAGTGTATTTTTGGAGTGGGTGTTTGAAAATGAAAGAGCAGATGAATATTTATAATAGAAACCAATTTTAAATGCCAATAATCGGTTTTTAACGGCATTATAGCCGTTGGAACCTGTTCTTATGACATTTGCAGCTTTTCATTGAATTACCCAGAGGAACCGGTTCTTCCGATAAACCGGTTACAACTCTACTCGGAATCGCTTAGCATCGGTTCTAATTTTAATTGCTACAAGAAAGGAATATTTTATAAATAAATGAAGTGTATTTGTTTAAATCCTTATTGCTTTTAGTTAAATCAATGGTTGACTTGTTGCATCAAATAATCAGTGGTCAATTAATCATTATAATAAGAACTTATTAATTAACTTTACGTTGAGATAAAAGGTAAACGGATAACAAGTTGCGTCGCTATCTCTTTTTGAATAACAAAACTAAGTCTTTAAAAAATTACGTTATCTCGGATCATAACATTACAACGCATGACCCTTTGAACTCGACTAAGTAGGTCCAGGCGCAAGGAAACCAAAAGTATCAAAAGCAAATGGTATAAACACGTGTTGGTTGTCAAGGCACGTTGTCTGATGTTTGGTCACTTTATCCGAAGCAGCCTAACCCACCATGAAAGCACTACCCCCTAAACCCACAAACAGGGAAACCCCTGTTAGATCCACACATGCGTGTTTACCTCCTATCCATCCAAAGACCAAAATGTCGGTTGGTCTAAGGGTAGATCTCCCTTCCAATAGGCCAGTTAAGAAATTCACGGGTGCCTCTTCCTTAGCAGAAATACCAGCACCTGAATGTGTTAAAAAGGACATCACTAACCAAATCATGTCGGTACTTGAACCCCGTGAGCTCTCTACAATGAACTGCATGCTCCCCAAAAGAATCCAAACACGTCTTATGACAAACATAGCATATCTCATCAACTGGAAATAAAGGAATCATGAGGTGATACTTAAGGATAGTACGGTACTCTACCGGTGACATATGCTGGCCTAATCCATCTATAAGTATAGCAAGAAAAAAATCTTGGGCATGTGGTGCTCATAGACTCTCAAAAACTTGTGTAACGTTAAGTTAAAGTATACTTCAATGTTGATGACAATTTTACTAAAAGAACATTCCCCAATGCATGTTGCGCTTTAGGGGGCGGTGTCCTTATTAGTGAAACCACTGAAGTTGAAGCTTGGATCATATCACAAAGATAAGCCAAAGCACAAACATAATCGGAATCCATACCACATATGTCACTATCTCTTAAGATGTGGTCATGTAGCATCCAAGATTGGGCCCTCGAGGCCACAAAAGCATAGGACGAATCCTCTAACGCCGAATACAACCCCAAGCCCCCAAACCAAATAGGTAAGGAAATAAGTCACCATTGGAAATCTCCAATGAAAGGATCTCCACAAACACCAATTCCTCAATCGCCTCACGCAAACCTTTGTCAAAGAATAACGCTACATCTTCCATGTGTACAGGCTGGCATGTCCTAAAGCCAAAGAAAAGTTTGGCAATGCCCATACAGGATCGAAGCAAAAGTAGTTCACTCTACGAGTCACCTAGTTTGGGTAGAAGACGCATCAAATCTACAGCATTAGTAGCTCTTTTCTTTGCCAACCCACTAATAAAGCTTGTGTTTCTACTAACGCCTCCTAGAAGCCTCATCCCCAATAATGGCTTCCTAATGTCCGTGGGAAATAACCCCTCATGAAACTTGCTACCATCATAAGAAGGCCAAAATAGCTCAATTTTTTTAATAGATAGTTCAAGACCCAATGTTGGACCCGTCACCCTAATGATGTCCAACACTCTAGCCACCTCTTCTGAATATCCAGTGACAGTCCCTCATCAAGATACTAAGCATGAAGAAGAAGCTTGCATTTGTCTCTAATCTGATGCACAGGGGTATGCAAAACAAGAGCGAAAATAAGCGGTCCCATTAGGTCCCATTGTCGAACTCTTGTGGTGGACCAAATGTGCCCATTTCCAAGATATAATCTTGCTAATTGGTCGTATAGAAATTCTACCCACAAAGAAATAGAAGGATATCTCATCCTGACCTCGCGATGTAAGGATGATCTATCCACCAGATTAAAAGCACTAGAAAAATCTACAGTAAGCATTGCAAGAGACCCATTAGTGTGACGTTCATTAGAACCCTGTTGACGTTATGTTAAATGGCCTCAGCGCCACCGGACACACCGACCCCAAACTGAAAATCATTAAGGTACTTGGTCATTTCTTTAGCACACCCTTCATAGCAACCTTGGAAACCAAACGACCCCATTTAGTAACCACTTTAATAGGTCTAATCCTGTTGTCAGGTTTTAAGAGCAGTGTAAGGGGAGCAGACGCAACAAACTCTGCCAAACTCGATGGGAAGTTTCCTTGAACCATAAGTTGACTAGCATAGTGATAACCCGCATATGAAATTAGGGGGTGATTGTTGGATTAAATCTCGTACAGGCGTAATTGTGAAGGATTAAGGCATCAACTTATGGAGTTCTAAAACATGTTGGTTTAGGGCTTTAGAGGTAATTAGGGTTTTACATGTGACTTGGGGACTAACTTAGATCTTTCTATATAATCATAATTGTGTTTAGGGTTATGGTTATAAAGGATTATTGTAATGGAATTTTGAGTAAGTTTCTTAGTTTCAATAATACATGGGTTTAGCCCAAATCTTATGTGTATGATATCGATTCAATATTTTTGAATCCTTCATCTTTGTGTCCTGAATGTGACTCATTTGTAGAACGACCTCCCATCTCTTTGTGAACTGTAGCTTCTTCGAACTTATTTGGTGCCTGATTTCATCATGGTGTAAAGTTTCGATGACCCATGGTAGTGATAATGAGCATGTTGTGGTGCTCTGAGTGATTCTGATGTGTTGCAAAGCACATTTGTTTATCCTATGTATTTTGTACAATTTTGTATATGTTTATTGTTGTTTTTAGCTTGTATTTTATTAGTTTGTGTTTTGGAAGGCCCTAGCGCGAAAAGGGGCAAACAAGTGAACAAGGAAGAAACGAGCATGCAGGAGCAATTTATGAAGTGTATGGGCTAATTTGGAAATCCTGAGGAAAATATGGCTTGGCACGTTGCGATAGAGGGTGGCATAAGACATCGCGATGCGCGAATGTGTTAAAAAGTTTGAATTATTTACGGATCAAGCCACCCGTCTATTTTGTCTTATCTGAGTCCCACGCGATGGGTTTGTCTTGATGGATCACAACACATTAGTGAGCTGTTCGACGCCAAATATGATACTTCACCTATTTAAACCCAATGCTCGACCTTTGATTGCACTTTACAATCCTACACGACTCCAAGGTGATTCTTTGGTGACTTCTAGCTAAAGAATGTGCTTGGGATTGAAGATCAAAGATAAAGTTAGAGACTTTGAAGATTTAAAACCCGTAGGTCTTTAATTTTCGGTTTTCTTTCGATTGAGCTTGAATAGATAAGATGCATTTGGTTTTATTTAATGTTTTGATTATTCAAACATGATTAGAGGCTAAATCCTTAAAGTTGTCTAGGTTTGATGAACTAATTATTATGTTTTGACTTTTTTAGTTTGACTTCATCAAGTTTGTGTTTGATTTAAAATAGTTTTGAGTTGTTGCTGATTATGAACATGTGTGCTACTTTTTTTGCTGTGATTATTTGATTGCTTGTCATTATTGATGTGTTTGTAAAGAATAAATTCACCATGGGCATGTTAAAATCAATTGTTAGTTCGTTAATTTGGCCATTTTTTCATTCTAACCCTATCATTAGAGATAATACAAGTTAACTAATCAATTAAAATCAGTAGACTAAAGTGTGCATCCAATTCCATTGATTCGAGAGATAATTTGGGATTGCTAGGGTTTTCTACACATTATTTGATTGTTTTGAACACTTGTCAGCATGAGGTTCGTTTATTTATTCGCGTCTAGTGAGACCTAGGTTTTCAGTTTATCATATTAGAGCTAGATTCACATCTAGAAGGTTGTTAAAGTGGTTCTTTTTTAATTCTAATAGTTGTGGGATTCAGGATCTTTAACTAGGATTGTTTCCATCTTTGCACTTCATACACATCCTGATTGCACTTCATAGGTCGGTTTTACGCTTTTATGAGTGTAGGTCACATTCCTAGTTGTCTAATCACTATAGGATTCATCCCCTTTAATGAGGGGTTAGTCGGGTCTAAAATCAGAACCTGGTAATTTGTCAAACTAGAAGTCATTGCATGTCACTCAGGATTCTTTCCAATGTGGTTTTTCCATCGTCATTGGTCACATTTTCACTTGTTATTTGCCTTAGTATTTGTTGGAGTCTCGTTAGTTATAATTAGGTTATTAGTTACTAAACACCATTATTAAAATCTGTTGGACCTACAAAAGAACAAATGATACTTTGATCAAGGAATAAACAAGTTTTGATATGCATCTCCTCCCAAAGATAGTCAATGTTAAACACTAACAGAGAATCCGTTTGAAGACTTCAAAGATCTGTTCAAGACATGAAACCCCTAATGAAGAATAAGAAAAGTATGTTCAATGGCCAAAGCCATGTTGAAGTCAAAGCACTGATATAGAAGATCAAACATCTATTTAGGCCAGAACAGATGTTTGGATCAAGCCAACAGAGATTTAAAAAACAATCCTTTTAATGCAATAGTGTATGTTTAAACCAATGTTTAATGTATCGCACATGTTAGAGATCTATTTTATCACATCACACACATTCCTTTTGTACGGATGACAAAGTTGAGTGATCAAGCTGAGGGGAAGTTGTAGAATCATTTATGTAATTGTAATCTTTTGATTATCAATAGAAAACAGTTTTGATAACTTTCCACTCTTGTGTTTGTCTTTAAGTTCTATTGCATTTATTATTATTATTATTATTATTATTATTATTATTATCCATAATATGTCTACTTTTATCAATATTTCACGAATTCATTACATAGAACAAACATATGTTAAAACTCAGATCCTAAAAAAATCAAAACTGATTTTAGGCTAGTAATTCGGTTTAGGTTAAGTATTAGAGTTTGCTAATTAGAGTCCAAAGGTTCAATACACGATCTTGCTTTCTATACTATTTCACGACCAGTACACTTGCTGTTTGCATGTAGTTTTAGTGAATCCGTATTTTACATTTTGGTCCAAATTCAGATACATATTCACACCAGATGTCTACTTGCAAAAAGTGGATGAATTCAAATTGGTATAGTTCATCTTTCTCACAATTATATGGTGCATTTGGAATGGAAGGAACAAACTAATATTTCAAGGTAAGTACCCGAATCCAAGCACATCTTTGGAGAAATTGATAGCTTATAGTTCCACTGGGTCAAAAGTAGAGCAAAGTTGGAATGGTTGGATTGGAACATGTGGTGTAAATTCATTTCATGTTAAAATGTAAGTTCGGTGTAATTCAGATTATACATGGTGTATTTTTTGTTTCTAGCAACTTGCTAGACCAATTCTCATTAATATAATGAAGTTTGCCATTAACAGTTATTTTAAATGCACGAGAAGCCTTTTAAGACCCTGAGCAAAGTGTATATACATATATGTAAATATTTGTATCTGCATATGTACATTTACTTTTTTATAGGTGTGGCTTTTCGTATGTTTATGCACGTCATGTAACATACTTGTACAGTCTTGGCTTATGGGTGTACGATCATTACTGGCTAACTGAAAAAATACAATATGTGAAGGAACACTAGTTTTAATCCGCGGGGGATTAAACCTAAGATGTTAGTCTCGACCATGGGTTAATCCATAGTCTCTTCGTAGATCAAACATGCAATGAGTCTTGAGAGCTAATCTCCAAATCGGAACACCGTGAGCTTATTATGAGAAGGAGAGGCGGGGGATTCTTCTTGTAACCACTATCCGGTGTGAGAATAAGTATTGCTCTAATGGTAATAAAAAGTGTGTGTGTGTGTGTGTGTGTTCAAGAGTGAGAGTGTGAGAATCCGGATCCTAAAACCTATGGTTGAAAGTTGGTATTTATAGTAGAAGGGTTTGGAGAAGGAGAGGGGTTGATGGGCGTTGGGCTTGACATCTCTTGGTCACTCTAACACGACAAATAGTGTTTTGCAGAAGTGGAAGGACATTGGCGCACGGTGATTGGTGCCACGTCACCTGCCGAGTGTACTTGTTGTCGCCTCTGTCATTAGCCGTATGTGGGTTTAGATCATGGAAGAGTGAATGGCGCACGATGATTGGCTACACGTCATTGTCCATTTGTATTGTATGTCTCCTACACGATTGTTCATCATGGGAATTGGTTGGGCAGAGCCTGGCGCATGCTGATTGGCTGTAGTTTGTTGCCATTTTTACTAGATGTACTTTTGTGGGCTATCAAGGTTGCGCGTATGCCTGTAGGTCCCTTGGAACAAGCTAAGTGTTGTAATTAAGTGTGGGTATGGCCCGGCGCGCACATGTCTTGCGCGACATTTGGGACTATACCCTTTCAAGTCCCTACAATCAAGTGTTGCTCCCATGCACGGATGGCAAGTAAGTCGAGCTCTGGACTAGAGTGTTGCTTTGTTCTTAGATATTAGTTGGCACGACCTAGCTCGAATTGTGCGCACAAAAGTATGGATTGTTGAGGCAAGGTGTAGACTTGGGTGTGATTGAAGAATGCTTTTTCATGCGCGGATGTAGCTTGATGATGTGCATGTCATGCATGATGTAAGAGAAAGTTCTGAAGATGGTGAAGGTTGTTGTCTTTGGCATATGGCGCATGGTAAATTGATTTCAACATGAGATTTATGTTTGCACATGTGGGAAATGGTTTGAAATTTCAAAAAGAGAATCTTTTGTGGATAAGGGTTGGTGAGAAAAAAAGGGTCTGATTTGACCATTGACACTATGCAAAGGCATGATGTTACTGTGTAGATTCACCTTTTCGTCTTGTGTCAGGCGAGTGGGCGCCACACACATGAATAGCTGTCGTTCCCCCTTATTTTTCATCTAACATGTCACACCCTGATTGGGTTTGCGTGCCTAGTGGGCTGCATGGTTACCCATCACATTAAATGGATTGGGTACAAATAGTCGGATTAGGGTTCCGAATTTAACACTTCTTCAAGTTTCCTCTCCATTTTCTTTTTCAAAACTTTAAGCCTATGTTTCTGTTTGCATTTGTATTATCTTACTTATCTGCCATGCGTAAAGAAACTGGTATACAATGTGCTATTTGATGAAGCACTTTATGCGATGGGTGTTAGGAAGTTGCTGCAAGGTGCAAAGCCTTGGTTAGAGCATATCAGGGGTAACTTCATGTTTCCCTCAAAACTGATTCTCAATCCTAGGCCTTGTAAAGTTATGACTTCTACGGGGGAGGAAGTTATGGTCCTATCCAGTGAGGAGTTTGTGGCTTCTTCTGGTCATGGACTTATTCCTCCCCTGAATGTGTCATTTGCTGGTGAGCTGTGCGGGCTTAGTGTGGGTCTGGGTGTTGCACCCAAGGCTGAGAATCTCATCAAAAGAAGTCACTGAGAGCCACTAGTGATATCAATAAAAGGAAAGTTGAAAGTACCAGAGCTAATTCCGATGTGGGTTCCAAAAGAGGTAACCCTCGTGCACGAAAAGGTACTCTAAATGATTGGGTTGTCGTTGCTGACACACTTGTTGGCCTTGATGATACAGGTGGAGAGAAAAGTGGTAAAATTGTCTCAGGTGCAGGTATGGCCAGCGGGTTTACTGAGTGCACCACTGCTGGCGACCCCCACATCTACGCCTGTCCAGGTGGAGTTGAGCCCCGCAACAGATTTGGAGCGGAGGCTGACTACAAAGTGAAAACAACCGAAGGGCCTGGATGACCAATCCATTATGAGGAAGAAGGCGGCCCTCAAGCGGTTTCGATCATTGTGAAGAAGACATGCATGAAAAATACAATAACGAAGCTGAGTGTTGTAATTAAGTGTGGGTATGGCCCTGCCATACCCCTTCAATATGAAATTCACCGCGAGGTGCAAAGTTCTTTAATACATCAAAGCTAACACAATAAACCCTAAGAAAACAACAAAGCCCTAAGTAGAAGCTGTAAGTCCCGAAAACCAGATCTACAATATCACACTAAGCTTGTTTGGTGGCGGAATCACACAAATAAGCTATGAATTCGAAATAGAAGATATAAGATGAAAATAGATGAAAGTTTAACTTGCATACAAATATGAAATTTGTCTAATACAAGTTGTGAGAGAACCACCAAAAGCCCCTAATCCCTAAATAACATTTACTATTTATAGTAAGGATTAGTGCACCATTACCCTAAAACCCTAGGCCCATATGCCTTCCCAAGCCCAACTATTCTAAGCTAGCCCACATCTAATAAATGATTAATGCATAAACCTTAAGGACCTAACAATCTCCCCCTAGGTTTAGTGCATTAGAGTATCTTTCAGCTTGAAGATCCACCAGCTCCACTGCCTCCAAATAGTGGACTTGCATCCACATACAATCTGCTTCCAATCACATCAGCTACTGCACTCGTCCATGATTTCGCACAAATCTCATATTGATCGTTGGTGCGATTCTTGTGCTGACCCAAAATCTTGATGTCTTCTTCGTGAAAGCTTATAAGATCCAACGTGTCTGCTAATCGGAAGGAGCTTTCCTTTGTAACAATCACTACTTCAACCATCTTTAGATCGTATGCACAGAACTAAAAGTTCTTGAGCGCACCCTTTGAAAATTTAGGAGTAGCTGGAATGATCTTTTCTTTGTCAGTTGGCGGCCACATCACATTCTGGATCGTTCATTTAGTGTGTGGGTCGTGTACTCCAAGACTCTTCTTCAGATATGACTCAGCAGTTTTCATCGTTGGAAAGTTATTCTTCACTTCTCTTTCAAGCTTGTCATGGAAAGCCCAACCTCTACCTCTCTGATTTGGATCAGAATCATGTAAGGAGCATGTAGTAGGTTTTGCAAGTCGATCTTCATCCAAGACTCAAATTGTGACTTCTTCGAGTAATACTCTCGGTGTCCACTCTCTCGTGTAATTAGCCACATATCTTTGTTATGATCGAACCTCCAACTAGCCACCTTTGACTTGTTTCCGATCTTATCATAAATGCTCGATCCCAGCTCCATCACATACCAATCAGACGTTTTCGTTGGATCTTTCAATCGGAAGCTTTCATCAAGCGGATTCACATTTTGATTTTTCATGATTAGCATTTGCTTATTGCTCTGTTTCTTTTGTGTTAGCTTTTTCTTCTTTTTTTTTGTTCAGCAGCTAGATAAGCATTCAGATCAGCCTCACGTTCTGCATCAGCTCCGGCCTTTTCTTGAGTAGTTCGTTCGTGATGAGCTACGTTCATAGGATCATCATCTTTATCAGCAAACTCACTTCTGAACTTCTTCTCTAACTTTGCCTTTCAGATCGAACACCACAATCATCAATCAGTTCACATCCCCCTAAAGCTGTTCAAACGTCTGATCTTTGTTGGATACTTGAACTTGTAACGAGGCAATTTGAGCATCCTTTAATGCAAAATCTTGTTCCAACACAATTACTTTTTGTTGCAGCTTCTTAATATGCATATCATCATCACTATCTGATTCAATCAACTTTATCTTCTCCACAGCATATCGCATTGCAGCTTCATCATGTTCTAGAAACCCACCATTGGAACCGCCAGCTTCAAATTGAGCACTGCTAGAACTTCAAGGCTATGATCCATTGGTTGCTTCGAAGATAGAAGTATCTGGAATGTCTGTAACAGGGGCATCTTGCATAATTGGTTCATGAAAGGTACTTGAACTTGTGGGCTTGGGGTCAACATGGGTTTCTGGTTCAGTTCTATGCTTCTTTCGAGATTCTTGCTCTCTGATAGTTCATCTTCAGTCTGCATTTCTTCAGTAGGAACGATTTTGGGATGAGGGATCCTAGATTCGCCCTGTAACGAGGCAAGCAACGCTGCAAGATTCTCTGCAAATATCAAATTAAGATCTCTAACGATTTCCTTAGCTTTCTCCGACTCTATATGTTCCAAATCAACCTCTGTCTCTTCATCGTCTATAACCAAATTTTCAACCTCAGCTACTGGCTTATCTCCAACTCCTATAATCTATGCATCATGCTCCTCAGCAATCATAGCATTTGGTGGTTTTGGTGCAGAAACGACCGGTCCTAACTTCCCATGCTTTTCCAGAGCATACTTTCCAACAAAATTGATTTTTGCAGTATCTCGTCGTTTGCATGCTGCTTCAAAGCAACTGGAAAAAAATTGGTTTTAGATCAGAAAGTTTGTGCTTTTTACCAGGTCCGGATACTTCTCGTCGAGAATCATTTGCACAAATCTTGGGTATAGCAGAAAGACTTTCTTCTTGGGATTTTCGAGCATGTTCTTCATGTTATAAAAAAATAAAGGCGGAGAAGTTGTAATCCCAGTTGTTCACTAGAGCAACTAATGCAGACATTTGTGTTTTATTAAGCTGATCCAAGCCGCCTTTGTTTTCTGAAATGCATTGCAGGAAGATGTTGGGTGACGATCTATATCTTCAAACTTTACAACCTCTTGTACCACTGCTTCCGAAATAATAACATCATTTCCTTGAATCTTGGATTCAATGGTTCCTTTCCCGTCTACTCCACCTCTCTTTGCTTTTGCGTTCAACCAGAATTCTTGAACCACGTCTTCGCAGATAACTGGATTAATCTTCAATGCATGTGTTATGCGGCAGGAGTTCAAACTGACTATCATCTTGAACACCTCATAATAATCTGTTGTAGGATCCGATAAGTAACACGCTTGATTATGGAAGGGTTCCACCTCATGCTTGCGCTTTTCCATCATCTTTTGAGCCATTTTCTGCACTTTTGAAAAAAAATGTCAAGTTTCGTCATAATAAATTAACTTAGTTGACCTTGTTGACCTTTCAATCTTATATCAAACGGGTCAACAAGTCAATAAGTCAATATGGTTCAAAGGAAGGGTCAAGGGGTCAACCAAACAGGTCAAAAGTTTAAGATGTTCAAAAAAATGATTTGAACTGGTCAATTATTGAAAAGGTTAAAAAGTAATTTAACTGGTCCACATGATTCGGAATGGACTGGGTCAACAATGTTTCGAATGGACAAGGGTCCAAAACTTAATTCGGATGAACCCTTGTTAGGTCATCCGAAATGGTTTGACATTTCGGATGAACACGTGCCAGATTTCGGTTAAACATGTATTTTTTTCGAAATGCATACATAGGATCCGAGATCCATCTGAAATGCATGGTGGTCATTCAAGATTCATCCGAGAAAATACAAAGTCCATCCGAGATCCATAAAAAATGCAAGGGAATATTCAAACCTTTGAATTCGAGTTGGTTAGTCCGAGAGAGATCCGAAATGCTCAGGGTAATTCGAAATAACTAGAAAGGCCCTTATATAGATTCGAAATAGGCCAATCCGAAATGTTGTGCCTGGCCCAATTTGGAACAGTTTCCCAATGTCACACCCCAGATTTCCAATCAATCCAAACACCGGTGGGCCCGGGTGGGGATACCGTAACGTAAGTTGATATCATTATAGTCAATTAAACACAACACAGCCAAAGTCTTGGAGTTAAATTACTATTACAAACCAAATGATCAAAATACAAAAATAATATACAGACGGCTTGTAATAGAAGATCCACAGACAGATCGTAAAATGTACAAAAATGTATGACAGACTTTAGGGCAGATCTAAGGATTTGCAAGATCCTTTTATATCAATACCGAGCAGCTTCCAGCATATTTTCGTATTGTACCTGCAAGCTTAGTCTTTTGAAAATACGTCAGCTTTCACTTGTAAATACACCTAACTGACTCATTTTGAAAACATTTGAAAATGATTTTAAGTGCACATGGCACAAAATCTTTTATAACTTGGGAAAGTTACTTTGTAACCTTACAGATTCACATGTGTGTCCATACATACAGGTCACAGTACAGAGACCAAGACATGATTAACGTACACACCACTTAAGAACTCACGAAGGAGTTATCCCCAAATTTGTGGGTAAAGTTTTTAGCATGAGAGTCTGTCAGGTGTATGCCTACACCCCACGCTTAGGTCGTGGCCATTATCTAATGTAATGAGCCGAGGATATCCAGGACATGGTAGTTAACCCCCGATGTTTAAGTTATCAAACAAAACTAACTAAAACATAATATGCGGATTTACTAGCCACAACCCGCATTCGGCTGATCCCATTTCCGACCAAGCGGTAATAATTTACCGTAACCCAAGCTCGTATATGGGAAATAAGTCGAGAGTATCTACCTGAGCTAGTCTTGGCTTAAATGCAAGATTTAATATCTCAGCAGTACACAAAATGAAATAAGTGTAGATAGCATTTACCAAAAGGCTCTAGTCTGGATTATGGCATAAGCTAACCAATTAAAATGCTAACAGTCTTATTTAAGTCACAGACTTAGGCCGACTAGCGTATAGGATCAAAACATATAATACGCTAGATTAAGCGATGATCGGATAGAATGTAGTTTAAATCCAACAAGTACTATGACTTGCATAATATGGGTAAACCATAAGCATTCTGGATTTTGAGACTTAATTGACAAGGTTATACCCGTTTCGGTTAATTTGCGTAAACTAGTTACATATACCTAACAGTGCGCATATAAGCGATATCAGGTAACTGGATAAGTCATGTAAAAGCTCTATATGCCATTATATTTTAAATAAGTTGTAGTATCAGTAGGATATCAACTTATATGCCTGTTAAGGTTTTAAAACGAAACTATGCCTCATAAGGGCGTTTCGGTAATTATGTATCGTATAAAAGGAACTTGAATATATTTTAATGTTACAATCAAAAGTATTCTGGAAAAATAATTAATTTATGATATAATATCAGTAGAAACATGACAATATGTGTAATTTATCATTTATGACTAAACTATGCACCGAATGGGCATTTTGGTCATTTTACACATAGTATGATAGTTTATTTGGGATTCTGAGTTTATATCATGTACATACTGTAAAAATATTTTAAATAAGTTCAAAGTCAGTAGGTAACAAGTCTTGGTTTATAAATATGGTTTAAAACCATATTATACGCCGAAACGGCGCTTATGTCGTAAAATGACGATTTCTGTGAAGTTTAGTCAAAACCGATGTTAAGATCAGGTTTATATGTCCTAGATATGTTATTTAATATAACATATCAGTAGGTAAAAGTTTTGATATGAAAAACTATGATTATAACCATTTTACACGCCACAAAGGCTTTATCGTCATTTATCGTCATAATACAAGGACTTGTTTATAAACTCAGTTTATAATCTGATTTGACATCCCAAATAATCTTAATTATGATATTACATCAGTAGATAATTCATTTTCAAGTTCATTATCTTTTAAACCTTATTTTATATAAAAGGACATTTTTGTCAAAATGGCATAATAATGAAACTTATGCATAAACTCAGATTCTGATTACGATCATGTAATATAACATCAGGGCGTTATGATACATTACATTACGATCATAATGCAACCTTAATCAGTAGCTAACAAATCTAAATCGGGTCAGAATCTAAAGTCAAAGCAAAAGTCAAACTTTGCGACTTTCGGTTACGAACCGACCCTAGAACTGAAATTGACGAGCCGAACATGTTCTTACATGTTCTAATAATTATTACCAACTTGTTTAAGTGTCAAAACATGTTTTATAACATATATGAGCTCAGATTATAATATTTTCAAAAACTGGCATGTTTGACTTTTTAATAATAAAACTTTGACCCATCAATTGGTCTAGCAAACGTGATCTTTAGGAGATGCCCTTTATAGGGATTAACACCTACCTTATTACGATCACTTAGCCATGTTCGTTACGAACAATGGTTGGACCATAATGGTCTTAATCGAAAGTCAAGGCGCTTTCCATAAAACGCTTGACTTTTGGCTATAAAATCCTATAAACGAAAATGCAAGGGAAAGGAACACTTACAAGTGTTTCCTATGATGAAATAGAACTAAGTTGGATGCTCCTTTCAGTTAGGAACTTCCAGAGGAGGGAGATAGAGAGTGAAATGAGAATGGTGCAAGTTCAAAGGATGAACCTTTGTACCTATTTATAGTTGGAGAACTTGAAGGAGGTGATGCCAGGTGTTAGAGAGTGTTAGGGGGAGCTTACAAGTGTCCTAAAACGTGGCATAGTAGTTTGGAAGTCCCTAGTTTCGAATCAAATGGTTTTTGGCAACATGTGTGGAGGCCAAGCAAAAATTCTGCAGATACAGTCCTCTGGCGGGCCACGAGAAGCCAGGCCTATGTCTCTCGCGCCCCGTGAGCGCCCTATGGTAGCTTTCCAAAACTAGTCACATTTAGCCCCTCAACTTATAAAACCTCCTAAAACACCTTTTAAGCATATTTAGCCCTCCGTAGCCAACATTTGGCATACCCGGATTATACTCGAACATTGTCGAGCTCTCGGTTTGTTAAAAGGTCACTCAGAGGTATAAATTAACATGTTGACACTTTTAATCCCTCCATTATCCAACTTTTACATATTTACAGAATTCATCCCTCTCGTCCAACAAGTGGCTTATATGAGAGTTAGGACTTCGTAAAGGATCACTCAGAGGCTCAGTATAAGCATGTTGACTCCTATGTCATTCAGAGGGTGGGCATGTTGACACTAATGGTCACTCAGAGGCCAAGTTTAAGCATGTTGACACTAATGGTCGCTCAGAGGCTAAGTTTATGCATGTTGACACTAATGGTCACTCAGAGGCTAAGTTTAAGCATGTTGACACTAATGGTCACTTAGAGGCTAAGTTTATGCATGTTTACATCAGAAGGTCACTCAGAGACTTAGTTTGAGCATGTTGACACTTTTAGTCCCTATTAGTATTTAATAGACTTATTATAAAAATAATGACACGTGTCACTATACTATTGGACACGATTTTACGAGGTGTTACAGTCGAAATGTCTGTCAAACCCATTTCGGAACAGTGGTCCATCCGAAATGATGGGCTTGTCTGAAATGAGTGGGCCCAATTCAAATCAATTCGAGATGGGTGGGCCTGTCCGAAATGGGTGGGCCCATCCGAAACAGTAATTTCGACAATGTGGGCCCCCTCTTATTCTTAACATTAACACATTTGTTGAAATCAATGATCCAACCAACAGAGCAACCCTTTTTGGCATCCAAAACTAATATTAATAATAATAAAATAATGAGATGAGGAAAAAATACCATGAGATTAAACCGTTCTTGAACCGATTAAGGAACACTTTTCAGCACTTGCCTAGTTAGACTGGCCCACGCGATTGTCAATATATTTGTCTATTTAAACTTATCACTCCAGCCTTAAATTTTCAACCTCGTGACTTGATTAGATAAAGGAATGTCCGTGTGTCCGTTATCAAGACATACCCCCATGATCAAGGTAAGCACAACAGCTCATCGTAGCGAGTGAGTATACTGAGATCATCCTTTGATTTTTACAACGTCAGACTTGTTGGTGAGTAGGTTAGTACATCGTACCGCAAAGTGACCAATCAATATCTGACGAGGGTTAGGCATTATACCTTATACGGTATATTTGACTTTTCAAGCA